>OY776669.1:0-2400000 GCA_963675795.1 Crossocerus cetratus
CCTAACCTAACCTAACCTAACCTAACCTAACCTAACCTAACCTAACCTAACCTAACCTAACCTAACCTAACCTAACCTAACCTAACCTAACCTAACCTAACCTAACCTAACCTAACCTAACCTAACCTAACCTAACCTAACCTAACCTAACCTAACCTAACCTAACCTAACCTAACCTAACCTAACCTAACCTAACCTAACCTAACCTAACCTAACCTAACCTAACCTAACCTAACCTAACCTAACCTAACCTAACCTAACCTAACCTAACCTAACCTAACCTAACCTAACCTAACCTAACCTAACCTAACCTAACCTAACCTAACCTAACCTAACCTAACCTAACCTAACCTAACCTAACCTAACCTAACCTAACCTAACCTAACCTAACCTAACCTAACCTAACCTAACCTAACCTAACCTAACCTAACCTAACCTAACCTAACCTAACCTAACCTAACCTAACCTAACCTAACCTAACCTAACCTAACCTAACCTAACCTAACCTAACCTAACCTAACCTAACCTAACCTAACCTAACCTAACCTAACCTAACCTAACCTAACCTAACCTAACCTAACCTAACCTAACCTAACCTAACCTAACCTAACCTAACCTAACCTAACCTAACCTAACCTAACCTAACCTAACCTAACCTAACCTAACCTAACCTAACCTAACCTAACCTAACCTAACCTAACCTAACCTAACCTAACCTAACCTAACCTAACCTAACCTAACCTAACCTAACCTAACCTAACCTAACCTAACCTAACCTAACCTAACCTAACCTAACCTAACCTAACCTAACCTAACCTAACCTAACCTAACCTAACCTAACCTAACCTAACCTAACCTAACCTAACCTAACCTAACCTAACCTAACCTAACCTAACCTAACCTAACCTAACCTAACCTAACCTAACCTAACCTAACCTAACCTAACCTAACCTAACCTAACCTTTTTTTTTTTTTTTTTTTTTTTTTTACGCAGTGAAAATCCCTAACGGATACCCCGCCTCTCTGGGGGGAGTGACGGGGTTATGTGGGGTTTGCACCCACTAAAAACACTGCGGTGGCCAACTCCAGATGATCCGAGGTGACCCGGGATCTCCCGGGGAACACAACCGGGACACCTCCACCTGTGCCTTGTTACTTAAGGCTCATCCCGCGGGAAACATTGTGTTCTCGTTCTCGTAAAAAATATCTCATGAATTTTGGTGATGGCAAGGGCCACACCCGCCACCACCAAACGCCCCTGAGCCGTTGTTTGGGTTTCCGGGCCCCCACCCGGAGAACCCCGACTCCTTGAATGAGCGCGCAAACGCGCACATTCAACTCGACCAATCTTTCATCGAGAAGAGAGGTCGTGGAAAGTTAGGCCTTTTAACGGGCACGGCGATCCAGCCGCCCTCTCCTCGCCCTCATCCTGCGAGCTGCCCGTCTAGCCTGCCTAGCCGGTAGCTCCCTCTCTCTCGTGCGTTCGGCGACCTCCTTTCTAGTGAGGACTTCCTCACAGAACGTAGCCACCGCCCTCCATGTATCGCGGTTCGCGACCATGGCCGGGAAGAGTGCTCCCAGGTCAAGGTCCGGGCCGACCACCGCTACCAGTACTTGTCGCTCTTCCTCAAAGGCTGGACACTCCCCAACTGTGTGTTGAGGGGTGTCTGTTACCGCTCCGTCGCACATAAAACACTGTGGCGTGTCCTCCGCGCCTATCTCGTGCAGGTACTGGCCGAAGACGCCGTGTCCGGTCAGTACCTGCGTGAGCCTGAATGATAGGCCCCCATGCTGGCATCGCATCCATGCCTCCAGAGTAGGCAGGACGAGATTGGTCACGCGACCACGGCCGGGCCCGCCCCGTTCAAGCTGCTTCTGCCACTCGGCAATTGCCGATGTTTCCGCCGCGCCTCTTAGGGCGCTCTTCTCCCCCCTTTCTACCACCTTCCCTCTGCTTTGGGCGTGGCGAACCTGGCAAAACACCTCGGCGTCAGCACTGGCCTGCAGCTCGAGGGGGAGCGTTCTTGCCAAGAGCAAAGCCGCGTCCCCCGACACGTCTCTGTACGCCCTGGCAATTCTAAGTGCTATGCCGCGCTGGACCCGTCGCAACTCTTGGCGTATACGCCTGTACCTTCGGGCTTCCTCCGCCCAGACCGGAGCCCCGTACAGAAGCATGCTTCGCAGCACCGTTCCATATAGGCGGCGCACCTCAGTCCGGGGGCCTCCCATGTTTGGGAGAAGAGAGCCGAGTAAGCGCCCTACCTTCTCGACCTTAGGGCCAAGTGTAGCGAAGTGGTCCTCGAATCGCCACCTGCCATCCAGGTCGAGGCCGAGGTACCTCATGCGACTTCCCACACGCAGGTACGTGCCAGCCACCCTCACCCACGTGATCGGGGGGTTTCGCGTGAGGGGTAGCCCGTGAAACCACATGGCTTCCGTTTTCTGCCCGGCGACCGCGAGGCCTAAGCTCCGGATGGCACTTACCACGCATTCCGCCCCTAGCTCGGCAAGTCGGACCGTGCGGCCCCACTTCCTACCAGCCGCCAGCACCAGCGTATCATCAGCATAGCATGTTATGCTGACACCCAGCGGTAGGGCCACCCGCAAGACGGCATCGTAGCCTATGTCCCACAGGAGAGGGCCCAAAACCGACCCCTGCGGGACACCCCGCGACAGCTCCCTGCGTCCGCGTGCACCATCCTTGAGGGTGAACTCCACCGCCCTTCCGCGGAGGTAGTCCACCACGACTTCTCTCAGGTACGCCGGGACCCTGAAGTGCTCGAGACCTGCTATGATCGCGCTGCCCGGGAGCGTGTTAAACGCGTTGGCGATGTCCAAGGAAATCGCCAACATCACCCCTCCCTCTGACACCACTGATTCCGCCATGCTGCGGACGCTGGTGACGGCGTCGATGGTTGATATTCCTCGCCGAAACCCATACTGGCAGTCGGCAAGGTTCATCCCAACGCTGGCGAAGTGTTGCTCGATGCGACAGGACACTATCCGCTCGAACAGCTTGGCGACCTCATCGAGCAGGCAGATCGGCCTGTACGCCGACGGCTCTCCTGCTTCCTTTCCAGGTTTCGGAATCAGGACGAGCAGTCCTGTCTTCCAACCTGCAGGCACCCGATGAAGTCGCAGGCACTCGTCGCAGAGGTTGCGGATCCTTTGCCCCAGCTCCCCGAGACACCATCGGAGCACCTTGGCTGGAACACCATCTGGGCCGGGGGCCGTGTTCTTGGGCTTCTTGTTTCCGGTCGCCCTCCACCACTCCTCGTCTGTTATGGGCGGTACTTCCTGGTCCACCAGTGGCCTCGTGATCGGCAAGGATGGAGGTTCGCCACTGGGAAAGAGGTGATCGAGAACCCTCGTCACCGTAGCAGGCTCCATCTGCTCTGTGACGGCCTGACTTCTCTGGCGGAGTTTTCTCAGCACAATCCGGTACGGGCGGCCCCATGGGTCGTCGTCCAGGGTGCCGAGCAACTCAGTCCAGGCCCGTGTCTTTGCCTCCCGAATAGCCTGCTGCAGGGCGCACACAGATTCCCTATAAGCCGCGTACAGCTGGTCCTCGCGCTCGGTGTTCCGCGCACGCCTCCTACGGGATCTTGTGTACTGACGCCGCCTATCGCAGCAGGCTTTGCGTAGGCGCGTCATTTCCTCGGACCACCAGTAAGTAGCCTTTCGTTGGGGGGCGCTACCCACTCGTCTCATTGAGACGTCACAGACCCGCAACAAGTCCTCTTGGAGACGCGCCGCATCGACGTCGGCGTCTCCGGACGTGGATTGCTTGGCCTCCGGCCACTGGACAGCCAAGCACGCTGCCTCCAGCATGTCCCTATCGACACTCTTGAGGGACCACCGTGGGCGTTTTGCTAACCGGGCGGGGGGGAGGAGGATGTTTGCCCCTGCCTGACGCTCGTCCGCAATGGTGACCTCGATATATCGATGGTCACTAAGGGTTTCCAGATCCTTTAAGACCGCCCAGTCGGCCACAAGGCGTTCCGCCGAAGCGTTCGCCCAGGAAAGATCCACGATGGAGCCTCCTGTTCGGCGTATGCAGGTGAGCGTTGATCCCTTATTCAGGAGCCTCAGACCCAAACCAGCCGCCCAGTCTAGAGTATCATGCCCCCTTGCGTCGGTGGTACGGCCACCCCAGGCGCTGGACTTCGCGTTGAAGTCCCCAAGGACGAAAGTGGGCCTTCGCTCGGTCCGCTCCAGACAGTCCCGGACACGGTCCAGAAGCCTGGCAAAGGAATCTAGTGGAAGGCTGGGCGGAGCATAAACACCTACAACCATGTAAGCGCCCCACGTGGCAACCACGTATCCCCACCCACGTTCCACAACACGCAGTCCCTTTGGTCGTCTTCCGCAGAACTCCACGATGGCCACCGTGGCACCTAAATCCGCAGCCCACTCAGGGCGTTCAGGAACCCTGTACGGCTCCGCCACCACCGCTACGCCAATCCCCCGCTCCATCAGGGTCTGCATCAGCAAATCCTGTGCCGCGCGGGAGTGGTTGGCATTCGCCTGGAGGATGACCATGGAGGGTCTATGCTCCATTTTCAGGGCATAGCTCCATGACCTCCTCCTGGTCATTACCTCGGGCGGCTAGGGTCGCCTCTGGTCCTTCCTCCGCCGATGCAATGGGGGCAGCCTCGTTGTTGGTAGGGGGTGGTGGCCTCGCTTGGCCATCGTTCACCCCTCCTCTCGTGCGTCTCGGGGGGCTACACGCCTTACTCCCAATACGGTGGGCGCTTGGTTTGCCCTGTGCATCGCACTGGGGGCACTTGGGTGCTGCCCTGCAGTCCCGAGCGGTGTGGCCAGCTGTCCCGCAGTTGTAGCAGGCCTTGCTGCGGTCCTGATGCGTACAGTTCACGCTGACGTGGCCGAGTCCGAGGCATCGATAACATTGCAGGGGCCTGTGCGGTAGCGCACGGACTCTTGCCACCACCCACCCCACCTTGATCTTGCCCGCCGCAGCAAGCTTCTTTGCGGCTGCTACCGGGCATCGAACCCACACTGTTCCAAGCCCATTCGGAGATCTCCGAATAGGGCCCGTGCGGGTGTCAGCCTCCGGGCAGCCAGTCGCCTTGGCAATGGCCGCGACCACTTCGGCTGGCGTCACCGAGTCGTCTAGGCCCGTAATGCGCAGGTCGCTGCGCTTCGTGGGCTGCGCTATCCGAACGCCCTCCACGTCCTTCATGGCTTCTGTGAGCCGCTCAGCCAGTTTGATGGCCTTGTCGCATCTATCCTGCCCCGGAATCTCCAGTACAAGACCGCCCGTCATGCCTCGTCGAGCCCTCAGGTCATCGATGCCGATGTCCTCGAGGTTGACTTCTCTCCGCGCCTTTGACATCGCCTCGGCATATGTCATTTTGGCGCCTGGTAGCACCGTCAGGGTGACTGCCGCATTCTTCGGCGCCCTTGGAAGCTTAGTCTCCTTCCTTCGTGTTGATGTTCCTGCCCTACTTGGCCGCTGGGCCGGCTTTTCGGTAGTGCCCTTGCCTTTCTCCTTTGGGAGGGGAGCATGCGGTGGAGGAGGATCCGGGGCCTTCTGCTTCTTCCCACTTCCGCCCTTTTTTCTCCTGACGACCTCGGTCCAGGGCTCAGGTAGAAGCCTTTTCTCCCTGCCTTTGGCTGTGCGGTGCACCGCCTGTTCGCGGCTCGTGGTTGCATCAGCCGACGGAACATGGCGAACCACTTCCGCCACCGCAGCAGAAGTGGGGTGGTGTTTGCCACCATTAGCGGCCACGAGAGCCCATTCTTTTCGGAAGGCCGCCAGCTGCGCCTGGACCATCAGCCTGATCTGGTCGACCAGTTCCGTGTCCTTCTTGGCCAATGATTCGTCGCGCTTTGCGCTGCGCGTGGACCTTCCCGTTCCGTTATTTGCCTCTGCTGCAGCCTCCCCGGGGCGTGGGATAGGTTGCGTGCAGCATGGCTCCTTCCGAACCTGCATTTCGGCTCTGAGCGCCTTGACCTCTGCTTCGAGGTCCCAGACCTTGTTGCGCAGCTGGGAGTTAGCTTCCTCCAGGCTCACCGCGTGGCCTGTTGCCGTTGTCCTCTTGGACAACTCCCCTGTCGCGACCTTTACTTTAATGGCCGCCACGCGCAGCTCCTTAACATAATTGCCCTTCAAATTCTTTGAGGTTGTTGCGACCTTCTCCACCGTCTTCATACAGTTCAGTATGACGGCGCCGATGTTCGCGGTGGGCTGCTCGCGTAGCTCGGCCGCTACCTCGTCAACAGACGGATAGTTTTTATTCTGTCGCGGCAGTGGAGGAGGGTCCACCGTCGGGTCAGTCACGCTGAGCTCGGCTTTTAGCTCTGCCTCATCACGGAGAGCCTCGATATGTTTCCGCTTGGCCGCCGCCAAACCAACATATTCGTGGGAAGTGGGAGGCCTACCCCTCTTCCGGCTGCCGCGTTCGCTCGCCGAACTCTGTGAGCTACAAGACATGATGGTGACGTCCGAGTCGCTCCCATCATCATCTAGGTCACTTTCGTCATCGCTACTGATACCACAATTCGTGTATCGCTTATCAGACCGGTCCTTCCCAGGCCTTCCTTTCGACCTGCTGATGGCCTCCGCCCGCGCCTTTGCCAAGCGCGTCCTCATTCCCTCCTCCTTCTTCTTCTTCTTGCCGTGGTCGTCGTTGTTGTGTCCGTCAGTCCCTCCTTCCCTCGTCTTTAGCACTCTTGAGGCATAAGAATCTGCGCCGGCCAAGTGGCCCACCGATGCAGATCTGCGGTTGCTGGCTGACGACGTGCTGGAGCCCGCTTGCTCACCCCCACACGCCGGAACTGGGGAATCGCACCCCTGCTCCCTAAACGTTTTAACCTTCCTTGAGCTATCCATCATTGATTTTTATTTCGGGGTTTCTTCCCCAACCCCCCACTGAGGCAGGGGGGACTTCCCCGGGGGTATCCGCCCCCGGACGGTGTGTGCGTGTGTGTTCCCCTCTGGAATGCACTGCCCCGCGAGGCAGGGTGCCCAGAGGGGAGTGTCAGTGTGTATGGATGTGTGTATGTGTGGTCTCCCCCTTTTGTAGGGTAGGGGAGAAACAACCCTGCCACTTTGTTAGAGGTTGGCCTCCTCGCGACCCGGCCCTAAGGCCAGGCCCCCGGTCTCCTCATCCGCCTCTTCCGACGCTTCGCCACAGCGCGGTAGGAGGCGGAATCGGATATTCCGGTGTTAGGGGACGGGTGGCGCACGCCATCCCCAGGGTGCCAGTCCCTCCGCCCCGAAGGACACAGGGTACCCCCGGCCCCCTCGCTTTCGGTGGAGGGGTCACCTTACCGATGCTGTCCACGGCAGGCCCCTTTCGGGGTCCTGCTACCCACCCGACTATGTCGGTAGGGCATCCCCCTATCCGCAACCCGGGGACGCGCCGTGTCGGGAGTCGGCAAACTCCCATCCCCCCACAGGGCCCAGGCGGGGCCTCGGGGCAAGCCCCGAGTTCCCTAACCCGGTCCCCGCGAAGGGCACGGACCTAACCTAACCTTTTTTTTTTTTTTTTTTTTTTTTTTTTTTTTTTTTTACGCAGTGAAAATCCCTAACGGATACCCCGCCTCTCTGGGGGGAGTGACGGGGTTATGTGGGGTTTGCACCCACTAAAAACACTGCGGTGGCCAACTCCAGATGATCCGAGGTGACCCGGGATCTCCCGGGGAACACAACCGGGACACCTCCACCTGTGCCTTGTTACTTAAGGCTCATCCCGCGGGAAACATTGTGTTCTCGTTCTCGTAAAAAATATCTCATGAATTTTGGTGATGGCAAGGGCCACACCCGCCACCACCAAACGCCCCTGAGCCGTTGTTTGGGTTTCCGGGCCCCCACCCGGAGAACCCCGACTCCTTGAATGAGCGCGCAAACGCGCACATTCAACTCGACCAATCTTTCATCGAGAAGAGAGGTCGTGGAAAGTCAGGCCTTTTAACGGGCACGGCGATCCAGCCGCCCTCTCCTCGCCCTCACCCTGCGAGCTGCCCGTCTAGCCTGCCTAGCCGGTAGCTCCCTCTCTCTCGTGCGTTCGGCGACCTCCTTTCTAGTGAGGACTTCCTCACAGAACGTAGCCACCGCCCTCCATGTATCGCGGTTCGCGACCATGGCCGGGAAGAGTGCTCCCAGGTCAAGGTCCGGGCCGACCACCGCTACCAGTACTTGTCGCTCTTCCTCAAAGGCTGGACACTCCCCAATTGTGTGTTGAGGGGTGTCTGTTACCGCTCCGTCGCACATAAAACACTGTGGCGTGTCCTCCGCGCCTATCTCGTGCAGGTACTGGCCGAAGACGCCGTGTCCGGTCAGTACCTGCGTGAGCCTGAATGATAGGCCCCCATGCTGGCATCGCATCCATGCCTCCAGAGTAGGCAGGACGAGATTGGTCACGCGACCACGGCCGGGCCCGCCCCGCTCAAGCTGCTTCTGCCACTCGGCAATTGCCGATGTTTCCGCCTCGCCTCTTAGGGCGCTCTTCTCCCCCCTTTCTACCACCTTCCCTCACGGACCTAACCTAACCTAACCTAACCTAACCTAACCTAACCTAACCTAACCTAACCCAACCTAACCTAACCTAACCTAACCTAACCTAACCTACCCTAACGTTTTTTTTTTTTTTTTTTTTTTTTTTTTTTTTGTGGGGGAAATCCTCATGGATCCCCCGCCCACCTGAGGAGTGGGCGGGGGTATGCCGGACTCTTACCGGCTAAAACCCCCACAGTGACCATCATTGAAACCCTCCAAGGCTGGGGGCCGGGAACGCCTAAGGCATACTTCCGGCCCCAGCCCTGATCAGCCTCTCAGAGCTTACGTGCTCGCCCTCCATGGTCTTTTACGACCAGAACGCCTACGCAGGTCACGTGCGTAGGCGCTTCCACCAAGAACCCCTTTGTCGCGGAGCACCGATCCTCAGTCAGTACTCCGCGGGGTTCGGAAAAATGCGGAGCAGGGATCGTATTCCCTCTTGCGCGTCTTCCTTTCTCTCCCCTCAATCGAGGATGTAGGGGTTACGCCCCAGTCCCCGACGTCGTCCCGTGCGGCTGCGTCCTCTTCTACTGGGCGCGTGCGACCGCTCTCGTTCCCTCTCGGCTACCTCCTTCTTTGTGAGGACCTCCTCAGCGAAGGATTCCACCGCCTTCCATTTATTCTGGCCCTTGATCATGGCCTGGGTGACCCTGTCCAGCGTTAGGTCCTGCCCGATGACACTCCGTAGTTCCTCCCTCTCCTCTCCCCATGCTGTGCATGTTTGGAGGGTGTGGTCGGCATCGTCCACTGTCGCTCCGCAGTGGTGGCACGCTGGGGACGCCTCTTTACCGATGCGCGCCAAGTAACTCCCGAAGCAGCCGTGGCCACTGAGGAGTTGGCATGTTTTATAGGACATCCCATTCTTCTTGGCGGCTGCTGCCCAGGGGATGGCAATAGGTCCGACTGCGACGGCACCTCTACTCCCTTTGTTGCACGTCGGATCCTGCAGCCACGTCCTCCACCTTTCGAGTAAGGCCTCTCTCATCCTTGTTTTGAGGCCTGTGACTTCCTCCTTCCTTCTGGCCTCCTCCTCGAGGCTGTTCCTGATGCGCCGCTTCTCGTTGTATGCTGTAGCAGCCGCCTCCGCCTCCATCGACCAGGGTGGGCACCCGGACAGGGCGCTTGCCGTCGCGTACGAAATGGTTTTATAACCGCGTATCGTGCGGAGCGCCATCTTCCTGAAAAGGCTGTCTATAGCCTGCCTAATCTTGGCCGTGGGCATTCCATCGGCGGCCCAGACCGGGGCTCCGTAGAGCATGATGGACTTTGTCACCTGCATGTACAGCAGGCGCGCCCCTCTTCCGGGACCCCTCGTGTTAGGGGTAAGGCGACTAAGTGCGCCCGCCATCCTGAGGGCCTTTGGTGCGAGTGCCTCGAAGTGGGCTTCGAATGCCCAATGACCGTCCAGGAGGAGACCCAAATACTTCATTTGAGCTCCTATCTTGACTTCCCCTCTTTGCCCGATCTTGATATTGGTCCTCCATGGGCGGGCGGTGGTACCACCACCCTTCCTGGTGAACCACAGGGCCTGGGTCTTGTGAGCGGCGACCCTGAGTTCGAGCCCCTCGATTGCCGCTACGACCTTCGCCGTGGCGTCTTCCGCGGCGCGTAGCACCGATCTCCATACCATCCCGCGCGCCACGATGATGGTATCGTCCGCATAGCAGACGACCCCCACGTCCGCCGGGAGGGGGACCTCCAGCACCACGTTGTACGCGATGTTCCACAGGAGCGGTCCAAGTACCGACCCCTGTGGGACACCGCGCGTGACCTCCTTCCGTTGGATTGCCCCTGACCCATCCTTGAATTCGATCCGCCTGTTCGACAGATAGGTTCGGATGACTCGCTGCAGGTAGATGGGGATCTCGTGGGTGGCCAGCGCACGCTGGATGTCTTCCCAGGGAATGGAATTGAAAGCGTTCGTGATGTCCAGAGACACCGCCAGCGCCACTCCTCCCTTGTCGGTGGCTTCGCGGGTGAAGTCCCTCAACCATTGCACCGCGTCCATCGTTGATCTCCCTGCCCTGAATCCGAATTGTCGGGCATTGAGATTCGGGCCCGTCCTCTCCAGGTGTTGAGTGATTCGTTCATGAATCACCCTCTCCAGGAGTTTCCCCGCTTCGTCCAATAAGCAAATTGGGCGATATGACGAGGGGGTGTTCGCGGGTTTCCCGTCCTTCCGAAGCAGCACCAACGAGGACCTCTTCCAGTCTTCGGGGTACCTTCCGCTCTTCAGGCACTGGTCAAAGAGCCTTTGGAGCTTCGGCGTTAGTGCCGCTAGGCATACACTCCATACTCCTCCCGGGATCCCGTCGGGGCCGGGGGCTTTGTTGGCCTTGAAGCCCTTTGCCGCCGCGCGCCTTATTTCCCCCGGTGACGTCTCCAGGTCGGGGGACCAGTCGGGTGAAGTGCCCACATGATTCGGCGGGGTAGCCACTATCCCTGAGTGCCTGCCAGCAGGGAAGAGAGTAGAGATTACCTCTTCGACAAAGCCGAGTTCCAGCATCTCCGTGATCGGAGGTGTCCAAGGTCTCAGTTTCCCTGTGACACACTTATAAGGTCTGCCCCACGGGTCTGCCTCCACCTGGTCCAACAGAGCGTCGAAGGACCTGCACCTTTCGACCTTGATGGCCCTTTGGAGCTCCTTCCGTGCCTCTTGGTACGCGGCGTACGAGTCGTCGACTCGCGCATCGGTTGCAGCACCAGTTCGCCTCTTGCGGCGGGTACGAGTGTACTGCCTGCGTGCTTTGATGCAGGCGCGACGCAACTCTCCCAGCTTCGCCGTCCACCAATAGACCTCCTTGCGAGAGGGGGTTGGTTTCCCCTTGGCCCGCTGCATCGCGGTGTCACAGATACCGGCCATCACGGCCCGGATCTCCTCGGCCAGCTCCTCAACGTCCCGCTCGTCGTCATCCAGAGCTGGTGTCGGTGTCGTCCCCGCTGCTACTGTAGACCAGGCTACCGCCTCGCTTGCCGCTTCCAGCAGGTCCCTGTCGAGGGTCCGGTACTTCCACCTGTTGGGCGGTCGTTTTAGCTCGGGGGGGATGTTGCCCCTTGTTCCTCGGCCTGCGAGTGGCGGCCTCTCCAGGTGCATGAGGATGTACCTATGGTCGGAGAGGGTTTCCAGATCCATCGCGACCTTCCAGTCCTTGATCCTTCCCGCAATGGGTCTAGTGGCCCAGGTCAAGTCGATGATCGACCCTCCATTTCGTCGAACACAGGTGTGATCGTTGCCCCTGTTGCAGCAGGTCAGGTCCAACCGCCTTGCCCATCGCTCTAGGGCTTTCCCCCTCTTGTCCGTCCTGACGGCTCCCCAGGCCGTGGACTTGGCGTTGAAGTCGCCAAGCACCAGACAGGGTTGCGCTAGGTAGCCGCGCACGCCTCTTCCCAATCTGTCGAGATAGTCTCGAAACTCCGCCGAGCTGCAGTTCGGGGAGACGTAGCAGCCAAAAACGACTTTCTTCCCCCATCTGACAGCGACGAAGCCATCACCGGCCAGCAGCTTGTCCATCAGTGGTGGCTCCCTGGTAGCACTCCCGCGCCTGATTACCGCTACGTCCCCTCGGTTGTCTCCGGTCCAAAAGGGGTGGTCCAGCACCCTGTAGGGTTCCGCTGCCACCGCCAGTGAGACCTCCTGCTCTGCCATCTGCTGCATGAGCAGATCCTGTGCCGCTCTGCACCTATTGAGGTTCGTCTGGAGGACGTGAAGCATTACTCGGCCACCTCCATCGCCTCCTCCGGGCGTTTCTCCTTGCCGCTAGCGCCGACGACGGCTCCCACTGCTGGCCGATCGCTCGGCCCCTTCTCCTTCGCGGTGTTCGCAGGACGCGGGTTGGCGGCGGGAGGTTTGCCACATTTAGCGGGCCGCCTGGACGCGCATGCCGCGCTTCCCAGACGGTGGTCTGCTTTTCGCCCCTTCTCCGCGCATACGACGCAACTGGGTGGCCTCTCACAGCCAGTCGCGCGATGTCCCGCCTCGCCGCACCTGTAACAGGTGTTCGCCCTATCCTTGTTGGGGCACGCGATGCGGACGTGTCCCCATTCGAGGCACTTGAAGCATTGGAGCGGCCGGCGCTCCAGGATCTCCACGCTCGCGACCACCCAGCCGACCTTCAGCTTCCCAGCCGCTACCGCCCTCGCGGCGGAAACTGGGCACCTGACCCATAGGGTCCCTAGGCCGCTGGGGCTCCTTTTGATTGCCCCGGTCTTGACGTCCCCTCCGGTGCAGCCCGTGAGAGTCACGATAGCCTCTGAGACCTCCTCCGCGGTGACCGAGTCGTCCAGTCCTCCGATACGGAGTTCCGCCGATTTACTCGGAATGGCGATCTTTACGCCCGAGCCTGCCATGGTGTTTACCAATTGCTCGCGAAGCAACTTGGCTTTCGCCGCGGAATCCTCCCCCGGGATCTCTAGAATCAGGGCCCCGGTTATCGCCCGCTTCGGCTTGATTGCCGCGATCTTCAGGGCTTGGAGATCGATCCTTTGCTTGGCCCTCCGCATCACGTCTGCGTACGAGACGCTTCCGTCCGCCGGCACCGTGATGGTTATCGCCGCGGATCTGGGTGGGCGCGGAAGTCGGGGTTTAGCTTTCCCGTTCGCGTTGGCCTTCTTCTTTGGCATCCCTCCTTTTTGCGAGGGTACGACCTTCTTCGCCTTCCCCGCGGGGCCTAAACCTCGTTCTCCTCCCGCGCTCTTTCCCGGGCGGTTACTTGGTTGGTTCGCAGCTTGGTGCGCCGGGGTCTTCGGTGGGTCTCCACCCTCCTTCTTCTGTTTCCCCTTCTTCTTTGATGGCTTCCTCTCCACATAGGTCCACTCCCCCGTGAAGGTGGAGGTGGACGGAGTGGGGTCGGCCGGGGCTGTCGTAGGTGTTGGTGCACCTTGCACGCTGGTGCCACTGCCCTTGGCATAACAATTTTGCTCCGCAGTCCGGGGAAGATTTGGTGCGGTCGCCTTTTTCGTTGTTGCCCTGTCCGAGAGTTGGGGGCACAGGGCCGCCAACTTGCTGTCGATAAGTCGGCCAACTCTCTCGACCAGAGCGTTCTCCCAGGCCTCCCGTTCCTTTCGGCCTTCCTGCTGCTGCGGCCTCGGCGTGGGTGGTGGTGCCGGCACCGGCTGCTGCTGGCACCCTGTCCCCTCTCTCTTGAGGCACTTGACCTGCCTCTCCAGATAGAGCAACCTCGCCTGCAGGCGCTGGTTCTCGATTCGCAGGGCAGAGTCGGCCGGCTCTCTCCTGGCCGCTCTGGCCACGATCTCCTTTATGGCGGTTTGCGTGAACTCCGCCGCGGCTCGGAGCCTCCTCACGTATGGGCCGCTCAGGTTGTTGGCACAGGACGCCATGCCCTTCACCTCGTCCATAAGGTCCTCCACGTGGGCCCCTACTTCCTCCACGGAACTCTTCCTTATCTCCCTCACCGTGGTCACCGTGTCAGCGAGCTTCTTGCCGGGCTTCTTCCTCATCATCGACTTCCGGCGCTTCTCTTCCTCGTCGGACGAGGACGAGGCCTGCCTGCCGTCGGGGGTGGGACTGGGTGCCACCGCTGGCCCATCCTTCTTCGCCCTCTTCTTGGGCTTAGAGGTCGGCACAGTGCTCGCCGTCGAAAGGCCGGGAGGCGTGACCGTCTCCTCTCCCGAGGAGGCTTCCACCTCGGTATCCATCAGGCCATCACTGACCACCTCTAAGCTGCTTTCCTCCGACATCTCGCCGATGTTATGAGGTCTTTGGGGGATTCCCCCCATCAGTCCTCCCACATCCATCCAACCTTTGTCCTCGGGGCTTGCCTTGTCGTCAACGTTGGTTTGCACTCTTGTGGCTTTTACGGTGCCGTCGGCCAAGTGGCCAACCGACGGGCCGCTGCGGTTGCAGGATGACGACGTGCTCGGGCCCGCTTGCCCGCCCTTACACGCCGGTACTGAGGATTCGCACCTCTGCACCCTAATCCTTATCTCTTTTTTAGCTCCGTCCATGGTTGATTTAGTTTCGGGGTTTCTTCCCCTATCCCCCTTGTGGCGGGGGAGAACCCCGGGGAGCCGCCCCGGACGGTGTGTGCGTGAGTGTTCCCCTCTGGAATGTACTGCCCCGCGAGGCAGGGTGCCCAGAGGGGAGTGTCAGTGTGTATGGATGTGTGTATGTGTGGTCTCCCCCTTTTGTAGGGTAGGGGAGAAATAACCCTGCCACTTTGTTAGAGGTTGGCCTCCTCGCGACCCGGCCCTAAGGCCAGGCCCCCGGTCTCCTCATCCGCCTCTTCCGACGCTTCGCCACACCGCGGTAGGAGGCGGAATCGGATATTCCGGTGTTAGGGGACGGGTGGCGCACGCCATCCCCAGGGTGCCAGTCCCTCCGCCCCGAAGGACACAGGGTACCCCCGGCCCCCTCGCTTTCGGTGGAGGGGTCACCTTACCGATGCTGTCCACGGCAGGCCCCTTTCGGGGTCCTGCTACCCACCCGACTATGTCGGTAGGGCATCCCCCTATCCGCAACCCGGGGACGCGCCGTGTCGGGAGTCGGCAAACTCCCATCCCCTCACAAGGCCCAGGCGGGGCCTCGGGGCAAGCCCCGAGTTCCCTAACCCGGTCCCCGCGAAGGGCACGGAACCTAACCTAACCTAACCTAACCTAACCTAACCTAACCTAACCTAACCTAACCTAACCTAACCTAACCTAACCTAACCTTTTTTTTTTTTTTTTTTTTTTTTTTTTTTTCCGTGGGGGAAATCCTCATGGATCCCCCGCCCACCTGAGGAGTGGACGGGGGTATGCTGGACTCTTACCAGCTAAAACCCCCACGATGACCTTCAATGAGACCCTCCAGGGCCGGGAACCGGGAACGCCTAAGCATACTTCCGGTCCCGACCCTGATCAGCCTCTCGGAGCTAAATAGCTCCCCTTCCAAATGGTCGTACGACCACAGTGCCTGCGCAGGCCACATGCGCAGACACTCCTACTCCGAACTCCTTGTATGGGGGAACCTGATCCTCAGTCAGGCCCCCCGGAGTTAGGGGCGCCCTAGGAATGGGGGGGCTGATCCCCATCCAACTGACGCCCAACCTCTCGTTACAGGATGAACGGGTTGCGCCGTCTTCCTGTTGCCCCTCTGGTGCGCCTACGCCCTCGTCTGCCGAGCGCATGGGTCCGCTCTCTCTCTCTTTCTGCTGCTTCCTTGCGCGTGAGAACACTCTCCGCGAAGGTCTCAACAGCCTTCCAATTCTCCGAGCTCACCACCATGGCCTGAGTGACGCTGTCGAGCGCCAGATCCTGACCTATGATGCTGCGCAACACCTGCCTCTCCTCTTCCCATGCGGGACATGCCTGGAGGGTGTGGTCCGCGTCGTCCACCCTACCGTCACAATGATGGCACCCCGAGGATGCCTCTTTCCCGATTCGTTTCAGGTAACTCCCGAAACAGCCGTGCCCGCTCAGGAGCTGGCACATCCTGTACGATATCCCATTCTGCTTGACTGCCGCTGCCCAGGGGAGGGCTATGGGCCCGACTGCCAGGGCGCCTCTACTGCCCTTGTTTCCTGCCGGGTCCAGTAGCCATGTCTGCCATCTGTCTAACAGCAGTTCCTTAGATCGGCATTTCACTGCTGCCAGTTCCTCCTTTCGCCTTCGTACGTCCTCGACGCTTTCCCCGATGCGACGCTTCTCCTCGAAGGCTGCCGCGGAGGCTTCAGCCTCCATCATCCAGGGAGGACACCCAGAGAGCGCGCTCGCCGTGGCGTACGAAACGGTCCTATAGCCGCGAATTGTACGGATGGCCATTCTCCTGAACGTTCCATCGACAGCCTGCCGATTTTTGGCCGTGGTGACCCCTGCAGCCCACACCGGAGCTCCGTAGAGCATCACGGATTTCACCAGCTGCATATACAGTAGGCGCGCCTTTCTTCCTGGTCCCCTTGTGTTGGGTGTGAGGCGGTTAAGTGCGCCTGCCATCCTCAGTACTTTGGGGGCCAAGGCCTCAAAGTGGGCCTCGAAGGACCACTGCCCGTCTAAGAGGAGTCCCAGGTACTTCATCTGGGGGCCTATCCTAACTTTCCCCTTATCCCCTATCTGGATCTTGGTCCTCCATGGGGGTGTGGCTGTGCCTCTCCTCTTCGCGAACCAGAGGGCCTGAGTCTTATTGGCTGCCACTTCCAGCCCGAGGTTTTGGATGGCCTCCACGACTTTTGCCGTGGCTTCCTCTCCCGTCTGCAATACGGTCCTCCAGCTCGTTCCACGCGAGATGATGATGGTATCGTCTGCGTAGCAGACGACCCCCACATCCGCGGGGAGAGCTGTCTTCAGGACCTTGTTGAAGGCGATGTTCCACAGGAGTGGCCCCAGAACCGAGCCCTGTGGAACACCGCGGGTGACGTCCTTGCTCGTGCGCGACCCGGTTTCGTCTGAGAATACGATCCGCCTATTTGACAAATAGGCCCGGGTGATTCTCTGCAAGTATGCCGGGATCCCGTGGTCGACCAGTGCCCTTCTGATGTCTTCCCAGGGGATGGAGTTGAAAGCGTTCGAGATGTCTAGGGACACCGCGAGCGCAACTCCACCCCCGGTAGTGGACACCTGGACGAAGTCCTTGATCCAATGAACCGCGTCCATCGTGGATTTGCCCGCCCTAAACCCGAATTGCCGGGCGTCTAGATCGGGACCCGTTTCCTCCAAATGCTGGGTGATTCTCTGGTGGATCACCCTCTCGAAAATCTTCCCAACCTCGTCCAACAGGCATATCGGTCGGTAAGACGAGGGTACGTCTGCCGGCTTGCCCTCCTTGCGAAGTAGCACCAGCAGGGACTCCTTCCAGTGCGAGGGGTACTCGCCGCTCCGCAGGCATGCGTTGAAGAGGGCCACGAGCCTCGGCCCCATTGCCTCCAGACAGACTCTCCACACTTTGCCGAGGATTCCGTCCGGTCCGGGTGCCTTATTGGCCTTCAGGCCCTTTTTGGCCGCTCTCTTGATCTCCCCCGGGGTCGTCTCCAGGTCGGAGGACCAATCGGGCCAGATGCCAGCTCGGAGGGGCGGGGAACTTTCTGCCTCCATTTCCCTGCCTGCGGGGAAGAGGGTGGAGACCACCTCCTCCACAAATTTGGCCTCTAGCAGCTCCGTTAATGGCGGTGTCCATGGTCTTAGCTTACCCGTCACGACCTTGTAGGGCCTCCCCCACGGGTTCGCCTCGACTTGGTCCAACAGAGCGTCGTATGATCTGCACCTCTCGATCTTGATTGCGCTCTGCAGTTCCTTCCTTGACGCTTGGTAGACCGTATACAGGGCGTCGACAACCGGCACGTTGGTAGGAGTGACTCGCCTCCTTCGGCGGGCCCTCACGTACCTACGTCGTGCTGTTATGCAGGCGCGGCGCAGCTCCCCGAGCCTATCCGTCCACCAATATGCCTTCTTATTGGGGGCAGCTGGTTTCCCTCGGGCCCTCTGCATGGCAGTGTCGCAGATATCCGCCATTGTAGCCCCTAATTCGGCAGCCATTTCCTCCACGCTCCGTTCCGCTTCCACTGCAGAAGTTGGCGCAGGGATCCAAGCTGCCACCTCGGCTGCTGCTTCGAGCAGGTCCTCTTCCAAAGACCGGATCTTCCACCTCCTGGCCTGCTGTTGTTGGGAGGAAGGGGCGCCTCCCGCCGGCCTCCGGCTCAGAGGTGGCGATGATGACGATGGCATCTGCAGGCTCATCGTGACGTAACGGTGATCGGACAGCGTCTCTATGTCCCTCTCGACTCTCCAATCCGTCACCCCGTCAGCTAGGGATCTCGAGGCCCACGTCAAGTCGATGATCGACCCGCCATACCGGCGTACGCACGTGTGCAGGTTCCCTCTGTTGCAGCACACCAATTCAAGGGCTGTGGCCCACCGCTCTAGGGTTTTCCCCCTACTGTTGGTCCTGTCGGCCTCCCACAGGGCGGACTTGGCATTGAAGTCCCCCAGTACCAGTGTTGGCTGGGCTGGGTAACCCCGTACGCAACCTCCCAGCCTCTTGAGGTAATCACGGAACTCCGCGAAGCTGCAATTGGGGGAGATGTAGCAGCCGATGACCACTACTCTCCCCCATTTCACGGCAACGAAGCCGTCCCCTGCCGCTAGCTTGCTTATTGGGGGCGGTTCCCTTGGACCACCGCCGCGCCTGGTAATCGCAACGTCGCCCCTGTTATCGCCTACCCAGGAGGGATTGTCCGGCACTCGGTATGGCTCCGCAATTATAGCGAGAGACGATTCTTGCTCCCCCATCTGCTGCACGAGCAAGTCCTGCGCTGCTCGGCACCTGTTTAGATTGCTCTGGAGGATGTGGAACATTACTGTTGGGCCACTTCCATCGCCTCCTCCAGGCGTTGCTCCTTGTTGGCGACCGCTGCCGGCCGATCGCTCTGCTCCTTCCCCCCCGCGGTGCGCGTCGGCCGCGGGTTGGTGGGCGGTTTGCCCCCTTTCCCACCTTTAGTGGGATGCTTGGACGCGCATGCCGAACTTCCTAGGCGGTGATGCGCTCGTCGTCCCGTCTCCGCGCAGACGATGCAGCTGGGTGGCTTCTCGCAGCCAGCTGCGAGATGCCCCACTACGCCACACCTATAGCAGGTGTCCGCCCGTTCCTTGTTCGAGCATTTAGCACGAACGTGCCCCCACTCCAGGCATCTGTAGCACTGGAGGGGTCTTCTCTCCAGCACCTCAACGCGAGCCACTACCCAGCCGATTTTGAAGGGTGCCTCCGTTACCTTCTTCGCGGCCGTGATTGGGCATCTCACCCAAATTGTGCCCAGGCCCCTGGGACCCTTCTTCACCTCGCCAGACCTGACCTGCTCCCTGGGGCAGTCTGTCAGGGAGGCTATGGTCCTCACCACTTCCTCGGGGGTGACCGAGTCATCAAGGTCCCCGATGCGAAGATCGACGAGCTTACAGGGTGTGGCGACCCTGACTCCCGTTCCTACCAGGGTACGCTCCAGCTGTTGTTTGAGCAATTTGGCCTTGTCCGGCGAGCCCGCACCCGGGATCTCTAGGATCAATGCTCCTGTCACGGCCCTTTTGGGTCTGATCGCTGCGATGTCCAACGCTTGCAGGTCGATGTTCGCCTTAGCCGTTTTCATCACCTCCGCATAGGAGATTGCTCCTCCCTCAGGCACCGTTATGGTGACTGCCGCCGTGTTCTTGGACCGTGGGAGGCGGGGTTGGGTCTTCGCCTTCGCCGCCACTCCCTTCGGTTTCGGTCTGTCCGATGGCCCGGTACCGCTCGTGCGCACGGCGCTGGTTTCCGTCCTGCTAGCAAACTGCGTTGGTGTTCCGCCGATCTGTTTTCCCTTCTTCTTCCCTTTTGTTACGAGCGTCCATGCGGGCGCTGGTGCTGGGGTAGCCGAGGGGCGAGAAACGGTCGAACCTGTGGTGGTCGACGTTGTTGCCCTTTGGGCGTCTTTGTCGCCGGCTTTCTGCGTCGCCTTGGTTCCTTTCCCAGGGTGGACGGGGATCTTCTCCGCGCTCGTTGGCTTATGTTTGGCCAACTTGTCCTCCACGATTTGAGAGACTCTGGCGATAAGGGCCTCCTCCCAGACTCTCCTATCGGCCGCGTCGTCCCTTGTCGGTGGTTCCTTCATGGAGGCCTCCTGGTTGAGCCTGATTTTGTTCAGCTCCTTCCTTGTAGCTGCGATCTCCGCTTCCATGTCGGCGATTCTAGCCCTGAGTCGCTGGTTTTCCAGCCTCAGGGTAGGGTCGCTTGCCTCCTGCTGTGCGCTCCTTTTCACCAGCTCCTGGACCCCAGTGGTTGTGAGGCTCGCGGCATCTTTGAGCTTCTTGACGAAGGGGCCCTGCAGATTCTTGGACTTGGACGCCACCACGTTCACCACGTCCATGAGTTCTATCAGCTGGGCTCCCATGTCCACTGTCTTCTTGGCGCGGAGTTCTTTGGCCCTGGCTATCTCTTCGGCCAGCTTGCGCCTGGTGCCCTTAGGGGGAGCCTGCTCCGTCTCGGTCTCGGATGAGAGAACCTTTGCCGAAGCCCTTGGGCGGACGAAGTCAGCAGCCTTCGTGTTGACGACCTTGCCGCGCTTCCTAGGCCGGCCTTTCCTAGCCTCTCCACCGGCGTCCTCTCTGTCGGAGGTGACGGTAACCGATCCCCCATCGGTATTATAGTCGCTCTCCGAGGATGGCGAGAGAGGGAGAGGCCTCTTTACGTTCCTCGCGCTTGTGGCTTTTGCGCCTGAGCCTGGGTTGTTTACTCCAGTCTCCGTCCACTCTTCCGTGTCCATGCAGTCCATGTGAATAGCCAGGTCATCAACTTTTCGGGAAGGCTTTCCCCCATCCCTCGTGTTGGGCACGCTTGTGGCATTTAACGAGACGCCGGCCAAGTGGCCAACCGACGAAACGCTGCAGTTTTCGGATGACGACGAGGTTGGGCCTGCTTTCGCACCCTTCCCCGCCGGTACTGCGGATTCGCACCGCTGCACCCTAATCTTAAGCTCCTTTATAACTTCGTCCATGGTTGATTTCTTTTCGGGGTTTCTTCCCCTATCCCCCTTGTGGCGGGGGCAATCCCCGGGGAACCGCCCCGGACGGTGTGTGCGTGTGGTTGTCCCCTCTGGAATGTACTGCCCCGCGAGGCAGGGTGCCCAGAGGGGAGTGTCAGTGTGTATGGATGTGTGTATGTGTGGTCTCCCCCTTTTGTAGGGTAGGGGAGAAACAACCCTGCCACTTTGTTAGAGGTTGGCCTCCTCGCGACCCGGCCCTATGGCCAGGCCCCCGGTCTCCTCATCCGCCTCTTCCGACGCTTCGCCACAGCGCGGTAGGAGGCGGAATCGGATATTCCGGTGTTAGGGGACGGGTGGCGCACGCCATCCCCAGGGTGCCAGTCCCTCCGCCCCGAAGGACACAGGGTACCCCCGGCCCCCTCGCTTTCGGTGGAGGGGTCACCTTACCGATGCTGTCCACGGCAGGCCCCTTTCGGGGTCCTGCTACCCACCCGACTATGTCGGTAGGGCATCCCCCTATCCGCAACCCGGGGACGCGCCGTGTCGGGAGTCGGCAAACTCCCATCCACTCACAGGGCCCAGGCGGGGCCTCGGGGCAAACCCCGAGTTCCCTAACCCGGTCCCCGCGAAGGGCACGGAACCTAACCTAACCTAACCTAACCTAACCTAACCTAACCTAACCTAACCTAACCTAACCTTTTTTTTTTTTTTTTTTTTTACGCAGTGAAAATCCCTAACGGATACCCCGCCTCTCTGGGGGGAGTGACGGGGTTATGTGGGGTTTGCACCCACTAAAAACACTGCGGTGGCCAACTCCAGATGATCCGAGGTGACCCGGGATCTCCCGGGGAACACAACCGGGACACCTCCACCTGTGCCTTGTTACTTGAGGCTCATCCCGCGGGAAACATTGTGTTCTCGTAATAAAATCTCATGAATTTTGGTGATGGCAAGGGCCACACCCGCCACCACCAAACGCCCCTGAGCCGTTGTTTGGGTTTCCGGGCCCCCACCCGGAGAACCCCGACTCCTTGAATGAGCGCGCAAACGCGCACATTCAACTCGACCAATCTCTCATCGAGAAGAGAGGTCGTGGAAAGTCAGGCCTTTTAACGGGCATGGCGATCCAGCCGCCCTCTCCTCGCCCTCACCCTGCGAGCTGCCCGTCTAGCCTGCCTAGCCGGTAGCTCCCTCTCTCTCGTGCGTTCGGCGACCTCCTTTCTAGTGAGGACTTCCTCACAGAACGTAGCCACCGCCCTCCATGTATCACGGTTCGCGACCATGGCCGGGAAGAGTGCTCCCAGGTCAAGGTCCGGGCCGACCACCGCTACGAGAACTTGTCGCTCTTCCTCAAAGGCTGGACACTCCCCAACTGTGTGTTGAGGGGTGTCTGTTACCGCTCCGTCGCACATAAAACACTGTGGCGTGTCCTCCGCGCCTATCTCGTGCAGGTACTGGCCGAAGACGCCGTGTCCGGTCAGTACCTGCGTGAGCCTGAATGATAGGCCCCCATGCTGGCATCGCATCCATGCCTCCAGAGTAGGCAGGACGAGATTGGTCACGCGACCACGGCCGGGCCCGCCCCGCTCAAGCTGCTTCTGCCACTCGGCAATTGCCGATGTTTCCGCCTCGCCTCTTAGGGCGCTCTTCTCCCCCCTTTCAACCACCTTCCCTCTGCTTTGGGCGTGGCGAACCTGGCAAAACACCTCGGCGTCAGCACTGGCCTGCAGCTCGAGGGGGAGCGTTCTTGCCAAGAGCAAAGCCGCGTCCCCCGACACGTCTCTGTACGCCCTGGCAATTCTAAGTGCTATGCCGCGCTGGACCCGTCGCAACTCTTGGCGTATACGCCTGTACCTTCGGGCTTCCTCCGCCCAGACCGGAGCCCCGTACAGAAGCATGCTTCGCAGCACCGTTCCATATAGGCGGCGCACCTCAGTCCGGGGGCCTCCCATGTTTGGGAGAAGAGAGCCGAGTAAGCGCCCTACCTTCTCGACCTTAGGGCCAAGTGTAGCGAAGTGGTCCTCGAATCGCCACCTGCCATCCAGGTCGAGGCCGAGGTACCTCATGCGACTTCCCACACGCAGGTACGTGCCAGCCACCCTCACCCACGTGATCGGGGGGTTTCGCGTGAGGGGTAGCCCGTGAAACCACATGGCTTCCGTTTTCTGCCCGGCGACCGCGAGGCCTAAGCTCCGGATGGCACTTACCACGCATTCCGCCCCTAGCTCGGCAAGTCGGACCGTGCGGCCCCACTTCCTACCAGCCGCCAGCACCAGCGTGTCATCAGCATAGCATGTTATGCTGACACCCAGCGGTAGGGCCACCCGCAAGACGGCATCGTAGCCTATGTCCCACAGGAGAGGGCCCAAAACCGACCCCTGCGGGACACCCCGCGACAGCTCCCTGCGTCCGCGTGCACCATCCTTGAGGGTGAACTCCACCGCCCTTCCGCGGAGGTAGTCGACCACCACTTCTCTCAGGTACGCCGGGACCCTGAAGTGCTCGAGACCTGCTATGATCGCGCTGCCCGGGAGCGTGTTAAACGCGTTGGCGATGTCCAAGGAAATCGCCAACATCACCCCTCCCTCTGACACCACTGATTCCGCCATGCTGCGGACGCTGGTGACGGCGTCGATGGTTGATATTCCTCGCCGAAACCCATACTGGCAGTCGGCAAGGTTCATCCCAACGCTGGCGAAGTGTTGCTCGATGCGAAAGGACACTATCCGCTCGAACAGCTTGGCGACCTCATCGAGCAGGCAGATCGGCCTGTACGCCGACGGCTCTCCTGCTTCCTTTCCAGGTTTCGGAATCAGGACGAGCAGTCCTGTCTTCCAACCTGCAGGCACCCGATGAAGTCGCAGGCACTCGTCGCAGAGGTTGCGGATCCTCTGCCCCAGCTCCCCGAGACACCATCGGAGTACCTTGGCTGGAACACCATCTGGGCCGGGGGCCGTGTTCTTGGGCTTCTTGTTTCCGGTCGCCCTCCACCACTCCTCGTCTGTTATGGGCGGTACTTCCTGGTCCACCAGTGGCCTCGTGGTCGGCAAGGATGGAGGTTCGCCACTGGGAAAGAGGTGATCGAGAACCCTCGTCACCGTAGCAGGCTCCATCTGCTCTGTGACGGCCTGACTTCTCTGGCGGAGTTTTCCCAGCACAATCCGGTACGGGCGGCCCCATGGGTCGTCGTCCAGGGTGCCGAGCAACTCAGTCCAGGCCCGTGTCTTTGCCTCCCGAATAGCCTGCTGCAGGGCGCACACAGATTCCCTATAAGCCGCGTACAGCTGGTCCTCGCGCTCGGTGTTCCGCACACGCCTCCTACGGGATCTTGTGTACTGACGCCGCCTATCGCAGCAGGCTTTGCGTAGGCGCGTCATTTCCTCGGACCACCAGTAAGTAGCCTTTCGTTGGGGGGCGCTACCCACTCGTCTCATTGAGACGTCACAAACCCGCAACAAGTCCTCTTGGAGACGCGCCGCATCGACGTCGGCGTCTCCGGACGTGGCTTGCTTGGCCTCCGGCCACTGGACAGCCAAGCACGCTGCCTCCAGCATGTCCCTATCGACACTCTTGAGGGACCACCGTGGGCGTTTTGCTAACCGGGCGGGGGGGAGGATGTTTGCCCCTGCCTGACGCTCGTCCGCGATGGTGACCTCGATATATCGATGGTCACTAAGGGTTTCCAGATCCTTTAAGACCGCCCAGTCGGCCACAAGGCGTTCCGCCGAAGCGTTCGCCCAGGAAAGATCCACGATGGAGCCTCCTGTTCGGCGTATGCAGGTGAGCGTTGATCCCTTATTCAGGAGCCTCAGACCCAAACCAGCCGCCCAGTCTAGTGTATCATGCCCCCTTGCGTCGGTGGTACGGCCACCCCAGGCGCTGGACTTCGCGTTGAAGTCCCCAAGGACGAAAGTGGGCCTTCGCTCGGTCCGCTCCAGACAGTCCCGGATACGGTCCAGAAGCCTGGCAAAGGAATCTAGTGGGAGGCTGGGCGGAGCATAAACACCTACAACCATGTAGGCGCCCCACGTGGCAACCACGTATCCCCACCCACGTTCCACAACACGCAGTCCCTTTGGTCGTCTTGCGCAGAACTCCACGATGGCCACCGTGGCACCTAAATCCGCAGCCCACTCAGGGCGTTCAGGAACCCTGTACGGCTCCGCCACCACCGCTACGCCAATCCCCCGCTCCATCAGGGTCTGCATCAGCAAATCCTGTGCCGCGCGGGAGTGGTTGGCATTCGCCTGGAGGATGACCATGGAGGGTCTATGCTCCATTTTCAGGGCATAGCTCCATGACCTCCTCCTGGTCATTACCTCGGGCGGTTAGGGTCGCCTCTGGTCCTTCCTCCGCCGATGCAATGGGGGCAGCCTCGTTGTTGGTAGGGGGTGATGGCCTCGCTTGGCCATCGTTCACCCCTCCTCTCGTGCGTCTTGGGGGGCTACACGCCTTACTCCCAATACGGTGGGCGCTTGGTTTGCCCTGTGCATCGCACTGGGGGCACTTGGGTGCTGCCCTGCAGTCCCGAGCGGTGTGGCCAGCTGTCCCGCAGTTGTAGCAGGCCTTGCTGCGGTCCTGATGCGTACAGTTCACGCTGACGTGGCCGAGTCCGAGGCATCGATAACATTGCAGGGGCCTGTGCGGTAGCGCACGGACTCTTGCCACCACCCACCCCACCTTGATCTTGCCCGCCGCAGCAAGCTTCTTTGCGGCTGCTACCGGGCATCGAACCCACACTGTTCCAAGCCCATTCGGAGATCTCCGAATAGGGCCCGTGCGGGTGTCAGCCTCCGGGCAGCCAGTCGCCTTGGCAATGGCCGCGACCACTTCGGCTGGCGTCACCGAGTCGTCTAGGCCCGTAATGCGCAGGTCGCTGCGCTTCGTGGGCTGCGCTATCCGAACGCCCTCCACGTCCTTCATGGCTTCTGTGAGCCGCTCAGCCAGTTTGATGGCCTTGTCGCATCTATCCTGCCCCGGAATCTCCAGTACAAGACCGCCCGTCATGCCTCGTCGAGCCCTCAGGTCATCGATGCCGATGTCCTCGAGGTTGACTTCTCTCCGCGCCTTTGACATCGCCTCGGCATATGTCATTTTGGCGCCTGGTAGCACCGTCAGGGTGACTGCCGCATTCTTCGGCGCCCTTGGAAGCTTAGTCTCCTTCCTTCGTGTCGATGTTCCTGCCCCACTTGGCCGCTGGGCCGGCTTTTCGGTAGTGCCCTTGCCTTTCTCCTTTGGGAGGGGAGCATGCGGGGGTGGAGGATCCGGGGCCTTCTGCTTCTTCCCACTTCCGCCCTTTTTTCTCCTGACGACCTCGGTCCAGGGCTCAGGTAGAAGCCTTTTCTCCCTGCCTTTGGCTGTGCGGTGCACCGCCTGTTCGCGGCTCGTGGTTGCATCGGCCGACGGAACCTGGCGAACCACTTCCGCCACCGCAGCAGAAGTGGGATGGTGTTTGCCACCATTAGCGGCCACGAGAGCCCATTCTTTTCGGAAGGCCGCCAGCTGCGCCTGGACCATCAGCCTGATCTGGTCGACCAGTTCCGCGTCCTTCTTGGCCAGTGATTCGTCGCGCTTTGAGCTGCGCGTGGACCTTCCCGTTCCGTTATTTGCCTCTGCTGCAGCCTCCCCGGGGCGTGGGATAGGTTGCGTGCAGCATGGCTCCTTCCGAACCTGCATTTCGGCTCTGAGCGCCTTGACCTCTGCTTCGAGGTCCCAGACCTTGTTGCGCAGCTGGGAGTTAGCTTCCTCCAGGCTCACCGCGTGGCCTGTTGCCGTTGTCCTCTTGGACAACTCCCCTGTCGCCACCTTTACTTTAATGGCCGCCACGCGCAGCTCCTTAACATAATTGCCCTTCAAATTCTTTGAGGTTGTTGCGACCTTCTCCACCGTCTTCATACAGTTCAGTATGACGGCGCCGATGTTCGCGGTGGGCTGCTCGCGTAGCTCGGCCGCTACCTCGTCAACAGACGGATAGTTTTTATTCTGTCGCGGCAGTGCAGGAGGGTCCACCGTCGGGTCAGTCACGCTGAGCTCGGCTTTTAGCTCTGCCTCATCACGGAGAGCCTCGATATGTTTCCGCTTGGCCGCCGCCAAACCAACATATTCGTGGGTAGTGGGAGGCCTACCCCTCTTCCGGCTACCGCGTTCGCTCGCCGAACTCTGTGAGCTACAAGACATGATGGTGACGTCCGAGTCGGTCCCATCATCATCTAGGTCACTTTCGTCATCGCTACTGATACCACAATTCGTGTATCGCTTATCAGACCGGTCCTTCCCAGGTCTTCCTTTCGACCTGCTGATGGCCTCCGCCCGCGCCTTTCCCAAGCGCGTCCTCATTCCCTCCTCCTTCTTCTTGCCGTGGTCGTCGTTGTGTCCGTCAGTCCCTCCTTCCCTCGTCTTTAGCACTCTTGAGGCATAAGAATCTGCGCCGGCCAAGTGGCCCACCGATGCAGATCTGCGGTTACTGGCTGACGACGTGCTGGAGCCCGCTTGCTCACCCCCACACGCCGGAACTGGGGAATCGCACCCCTGCTCCCTAAACGTTTTAACCTTCCTTGAACTATCCATCATTGATTTTTATTTCGGGGTTTCTTCCCCAACCCCCCACTGAGGCAGGGGGGACTTCCCCGGGGGTATCCGCCCCCGGACGGTGTGTGCGTGTGTGTTCCCCTCTGGAATGCACTGCCCCGCGAGGCAGGGTGCCCAGAGGGGAGTGTCAGTGTGTATGGATGTGTGTATGTGTGGTCTCCCCCTTTTGTAGGGTAGGGGAGAAACAACCCTGCCACTTTGTTAGAGGTTGGCCTCCTCGCGACCCGGCCCTAAGGCCAGGCCCCCGGTCTCCTCATCCGCCTCTTCCGACGCTTCGCCACAGCGCGGTAGGAGGCGGAATCGGAGATTCCGGTGTTAGGGGACGGGTGGCGCACGCCATCCCCAGGGTGCCAGTCCCTCCGCCCCGAAGGACACAGGGTACCCCCGGCCCCCTCGCTTTCGGTGGAGGGGTCACCTTACCGATGCTGTCCACGGCAGGCCCCTTTCGGGGTCCTGCTACCCACCCGACTATGTCGGTAGGGCATCCCCCTATCCGCAACCCGGGGACGCGCCGTGTCGGGAGTCGGCAAACTCCCATCCCCTCACAGGGCCCAGGCGGGGCCTCGGGGCAAGCCCCGAGTTCCCTAACCCGGTCCCCGCGAAGGGCACGGTAACCTAACCTTTTTTTTTTTTTTTTTTTTTTTTCTTACGCAGTGAAAATCCCTAACGGATACCCCGCCTCTCTGGGGGGAGTGACGGGGTTATGTGGGGTTTGCACCCACTAAAAACACTGCGGTGGCCAACTCCAGATGATCCGAGGTGACCCGGGATCTCCCGGGGAACACAACCGGGACACCTCCACCTGTGCCTTGTTACTTAAGGCTCATCCCGCGGGAAACATTGTGTTCTCGTTCTCGTAAAAAATATCTCATGAATTTTGGTGATGGCAAGGGCCACACCCGCCACCACCAAACGCCCCTGAGCCGTTGTTTGGGTTTCCGGGCCCCCACCCGGAGAACCCCGACTCCTTGAATGAGCGCGCAAACGCGCACATTCAACTCGACCAATCTTTCATCGAGAAGAGAGGTCGTGGAAAGTCAGGCCTTTTAACGGGCACGGCGATCCAGCCGCCCTCTCCTCGCCCTCACCCTGCGAGCTGCCCGTCTAGCCTGCCTAGCCGGTAGCTCCCTCTCTCTCGTGCGTTCGGCGACCTCCTTTCTAGTGAGGACTTCCTCACAGAACGTAGCCACCGCCCTCCATGTATCGCGGTTCGCGACCATGGCCGGGAAGAGTGCTCCCAGGTCAAGGTCCGGGCCGACCACCGCTACCAGTACTTGTCGCTCTTCCTCAAAGGCTGGACACTCCCCAACTGTGTGTTGAGGGGTGTCTGTTACCGCTCCGTCGCACATAAAACACTGTGGCGTGTCCTCCGCGCCTATCTCGTGCAGGTACTGGCCGAAGACGCCGTGTCCGGTCAGTACCTGCGTGAGCCTGAATGATAGGCCCCCATGCTGGCATCGCATCCATGCCTCCAGAGTAGGCAGGACGAGATTGGTCACGCGACCACGGCCGGGCCCGCCCCGTTCAAGCTGCTTCTGCCACTCGGCAATTGCCGATGTTTCCGCCTCGCCTCTTAGGGCGCTCTTCTCCCCCCTTTCTACCACCTTCCCTCTGCTTTGGGCGTGGCGAACCTGGCAAAACACCTCGGCGTCAGCACTGGCCTGCAGCTCGAGGGGGAGCGTTCTTGCCAAGAGCAAAGCCGCGTCCCCCGACACGTCTCTGTACGCCCTGGCAATTCTAAGTGCTATGCCGCGCTGGACCCGTCGCAACTCTTGGCGTATACGCCTGTACCTTCGGGCTTCCTCCGCCCAGACCGGAGCCCCGTACAGAAGCATGCTTCGCAGCACCGTTCCATATAGGCGGCGCACCTCAGTCCGGGGGCCTCCCATGTTTGGGAGAAGAGAGCCGAGTAAGCGCCCTACCTTCTCGACCTTAGGGCCAAGTGTAGCGAAGTGGTCCTCGAATCGCCACCTGCCATCCAGGTCGAGGCCGAGGTACCTCATGCGACTTCCCACACGCAGGTACGTGCCAGCCACCCTCACCCACGTGATCGGAGGGTTTCGCGTGAGGGGTAGCCCGTGAAACCACATGGCTTCCGTTTTCTGCCCGGCGACCGCGAGGCCTAAGCTCCGGATGGCACTTACCACGCATTCCGCCCCTAGCTCGGCAAGTCGGACCGTGCGGCCCCACTTCCTACCAGCCGCCAGCACCAGCGTGTCATCAGCATAGCATGTTATGCTGACACCTAGCGGTAGGGCCACCCGCAAGACGGCATCGTAGCCTATGTCCCACAGGAGAGGGCCCAAAACCGACCCCTGCGGGACACCCCGCGACAGCTCCCTGCGTCCGCGTGCACCATCCTTGAGGGTGAACTCCACCGCCCTTCCGCGGAGGTAGTCCACCACCACTTCTCTCAGGTACGCCGGGACCCTGAAGTGCTCGAGACCTGCTATGATCGCGCTGCCCGGGAGCGTGTTAAACGCGTTGGCGATGTCCAAGGAAATCGCCAACATCACCCCTCCCTCTGACACCACTGATTCCGCCATGCTGCGAACGCTGGTGACGGCGTCGATGGTTGATATTCCTCGCCGAAACCCATACTGGCAGTCGGCAAGGTTCATCCCAACGCTGGCGAAGTGTTGCTCGATGCGAAAGGACACTATCCGCTCGAACAGCTTGGCGACCTCATCGAGCAGGCAGATCGGCCTGTACGCCGACGGCTCTCCTGCTTCCTTTCCAGGTTTCGGAATCAGGACGAGCAGTCCTGTCTTCCAACCCGCAGGCACCCGATGAAGTCGCAGGCACTCGTCGCAGAGGTTGCGGATCCTCTGCCCCAGCTCCCCGAGACACCATCGGAGCACCTTGGCTGGAACACCATCTGGGCCGGGGGCCGTGTTCTTGGGCTTCTTGTTTCCGGTCGCCCTCCACCACTCCTCGTCTGTTATGGGCGGTACTTCCTGGTCCACCAGTGGCCTCGTGATCGGCAAGGATGGAGGTTCGCCACTGGGAAAGAGGTGATCGAGAACCCTCGTCACCGTAGCAGGCTCCATCTGCTCTGTGACGGCCTGACTTCTCTGGCGGAGTTTTCCCAGCACAATCCGGTACGGGCGGCCCCATGGGTCGTCGTCCAGGGTGCCGAGCAACTCAGTCCAGGCCCGTGTCTTTGCCTCCCGAATAGCCTGCTGCAGGGCGCACACAGATTCCCTATAAGCCGCGTACAGCTGGTCCTCGCGCTCGGTGTTCCGCGCACGCCTCCTACGGGATCTTGTGTACTGACGCCGCCTATCGCAGCAGGCTTTGCGTAGGCGCGTCATTTCCTCGGACCACCAGTAAGTAGCCTTTCGTTGGGGGGCGCTACCCACTCGTCTCATTGAGACGTCACAAACCCGCAACAAGTCCTCTTGGAGACGCGCCGCATCGACGTCGGCGTCTCCGGACGTGGCTTGCTTGGCCTCCGGCCACTGGACAGCCAAGCACGCTGCCTCCAACGGTAACCTAACCTAACCTAACCTAACCTAACCTAACCTAACCTAACCTAACCTAACCTAACCTAACCTAACCTAACCTAACCTAACCTAACCTAACCTTTTTTTTTTTTTTTTTTTTTTTTAACGCAGTGAAATCCCTGACGGATACCCAGTCTCCTGGGGGGAGGACTGGGTTATGTGGGGTTTGCACCCACTAAAACACTGCGGTGGCCGACCCTAGGTGGAAAGGGGAACCCGAGGTCTCCAGAGGCACACGACCGGGGACCCCTACACCTGTTGCCTCGGAATGGTTGAGGCTCGTCGCTCAGGAACAAGAGCTCCGGAAAATTCAAAGTTAAGATTTTGTGGTGATGCAGAGGGCCACACTCTGCACCACCACTCGTCGCGATGCGCCGTGCGATGGGCTTCCGGGCCCCCACCCGGAAGGCCCTGGCTCATCGGAAGAAGGAAAGCGTCGGGCGGCTAGAGACGACGCCCTCCGCCTCCTCTCGCTCTCCTCTTCCTTCTCCGTTCCTCCCTCCGCGCCTGTCTAGCAGGCAAGGCCATCTCTCTCGCGCGCTCTGCTGCTTCCTTCTTTGTGAGGACCTCCTCACAAAAGGACGCAGCCGCTGCCCACTTCTTCTTGTCCGCCACCATGGCCCTGACCATGGCCTGGAGGCTGACGTCCTGGCCCAACACGCCTTTAAGGGCATGCCTTTCCTCCTCGAAGGCTGGGCACCCTTCGAGCGTGTGCTCAGGAGTGTCCTCGACCCCTTCCTCGCACATGAAACATGTCGGCGTTTCCTCGGCACCTATCTCGTGCAGGTACTGACCGAACACCCCATGCCCAGTCAGTAGCTGCGTCATCCGGTATGACAGCCCGCCATGTCGGGTTCCCAGCCACTCCGAGAGGACCGGAAGGAGTAGCCGCGTCGTGCGGCCTCTGCCTGAGCCACCTGACTCAAGCTGCTGCCTCCACTCTTCGATGGCCGCAGCCTCAGCCACCGCGCGGAGTGCGCTCCTGTCGCCTACCGACAGGTTTCTCCCGGTACGTTGGGCCCCTCGGACCTGGCTGAACATGCTGGCCTCAACACCGGCCTGTAGATGAAGGGGGAGGGATCTAGCTAGCAGCAAGGCTGCATCCCCGGACACGTCCCGGTAGGCACGCGCAACACGGAGCGCCATGCCCCGTTGGACCCGACGCAGCATTTGGCGAATGCGCCTGCTATCTTGGGCTTGGTTCACCCAGACAGGGGCGCCGTAGAGCAGCATGCTCCTCAACACTCCGCCATACAGGCGGCGGACTTCGGTCCTGGGCCCCCCCAGATTTGGGAGGAGAGACGCCAGTAGTCTCCCTGCTCTCTCGACCTTGGGTACGAGTGTGGCGAAATGGCTTTCGAAGCGCCATCTGCCGTCCAACTGCAGGCCCAAGTACCGCATGGTCTCACCCGCCCGGACGTACGTTCCCGCGACGTTTACCCACGTGGTTGGGGGTTTCTTCGTCAGGGGGAGCCCGTGAAACCAGATGGCCTCTGTCTTTTGGCCGGCTACTGTCAGCCCTAACCCCCTAATGGCCCTCACAACGCACTCAACACCTAGCTCAGCCAGGCGGACGGTGCGTTTCCACTCCCTCCCGCCCGCCAAGACGAGTGTGTCGTCCGCGTAACACACGACTTGCACTCCGGGTGGTAAGGTTGCACGTAGGACCACATCGTACCCGATGTTCCAAAGTAGCGGGCCCAATACCGAACCCTGCGGGACGCCGCGTGACAGGGTTTTCCGGCCAATTCCTCCGTTGCCCGCGGGGTACTCCGTCGCTCTGCCGCGAAGATAGTCAGCGACTGTCTCCATTAGATAGCTCGGGGTGGAGAAGTGGGCCAGTCCCTCGAGGATCGCGCTCGCTGGGAGGGAATTAAAGGCGTTCGCTATGTCTAGCGACACCGCCAGAGCAACCCCTCCCCTGGCAACCGCCTCCTCTGCCATGTCGCGGACGCAGGACACAGCATCCAAGGTGGACATGCCGCGTCGGAAGCCGTATTGGCTCTCAGCAAAGCTCCGACCAGAGCCTTCTATATGCTTGATGATGCGGGTGGCCAGTACCCGCTCAAAAAGCTTCCCCACCTCGTCTAGCAGGCAAATTGGCCTGTATGCGGATGGGTCTCCCTCCTGCTTGCCAGGTTTGGGGATAAGGACTAGCCGTCCCGTCTTCCAAATCTCTGGCACGCGTCTCTTCTTCAGGCAGCAGTCGAAGAGGCCGCGGATTCCTTGCCCCATTTCTCCGTGACACCAAAAGAGAACTTTTGCAGGCACGCCATCCGGGCCAGGGGCCGTATTTTTGGCCTTGAGTTTGTGGACCGCGCTCGACCACTCCTCGTCCGCGATGACTAGGACCTCCTCCATCTGCTGGTCCGCGTTTAGTGGCAGCAGAGGCACGCCGCTGGGGAAGAGGTGGTCAAGAACCCGATCCAAGGACGCGGGCTCCATCATTTCCGTGACGGCTTGTCCTCGTCTTCGGAGTTTCCCCATGACTACTCTGTATGGGCGGCCCCAGGGGTCGCTGTCAAGGGTGTCAAGCAGCTCGCTCCATGCGGTCCTCTTTGCCTCCCGGATGGCGTGTTGGAGGGTGCGTGTGGCCTCTCTGTAGGCCGCGTAGAGAACGTCCTCCTGCTCCATCTCTCTATTCCGCCTCCTGCGGTAGCGGACGTACTGGCGGCGTTTGGCGCAGCATGCCTTGCGCAGGCGCGCCAAATCATCACTCCACCAATAGGCCGATCGACGTGGGGTGGCGTCGCCTACTCGCCTCATTGATGCATCGCATACTTGCGTCATTTTGTCCTTGAGGCGAATTGCCTCTGCGTCGACATCCTGTACATCTGGCCTGGTCTCCGGCCACTGTACTGCCAGGCAGGCGGCCTCCATTATGTCCCTGTCTGCGCTAGGCAGCGACCATCGGGGGGTTTTCCCAGTTCGCACGGGCTGTGGGTGGGCTGCCCTTCCTTGCCGTCCATCTCCGAGGCTGATCTCTATATACCGGTGATCGCTGAGGGTCTCGGTCCCCTCCAAAACCGCCCAGCTGCCTACTAGGCCTTCAGCAGCTGCATTCGCCCAGGATAAGTCGATTATAGACCCTCCCGTGCGTCGCACACATGTCGGCACCGTCCCTCTATTTAAGAGCCTCAGCCCCAGGCTCGCGGCCCACTCCAGGGTCTCGTGACCCCTTGCGTCGGTAGCGCGGCCGCCCCACGCTCTAGCCTTCGCATTAAAGTCCCCGAGGACCATTGTCGGCCTTCTCTCTGCCCGCTCCAGACAGTCCCGGATATTGTCCAGGAGACTGGCGAAGCCTGGCATTGGGAGACTAGGCGGAGCGTATACCCCCACTAGAAGGTAGGCCCCTTGTTTGGCCGCCACATAACCCCACCCGCGTTCGACCACGTGCAGGTCGCTCGTTTGGTTGGCGCGCGATCTAACGATCGCGACCGTGCCGCCTAAGTCGGCCACCCAATCCGGGCTGTCAGGAATCCTGTACGGCTCGGACACGATCGCCACGCTTGCATTCCGCTCCATCATAGTCTGCGTAAGCAGCTCCTGTGCGGCATACGCATGATTCGCGTTCGCCTGAATGATCTTGTCGTAGGGCCTATGATACATTGTTGGGGCCAATGTCCATAGCCTCCTCCGGGCTATTTGTTAGGGTAGATCGTCCCTCTGCTGGCCTCGCCAGCCTTCCTGGTGCAGCTTTATTGCTGCTACTTAAGTCCCTCGCTGGGGCTTGGTTTCCCGGGACCTTGGTCCCTTTAGGGGGGCTACAGGCCCTGCTCCCAATGCGGTGGGCACTTGGTTTGCCGAGCGCTTCGCAGAGGGGGCATTTGGCGGCCGCCGTGCAGCTTCTCGCTACATGGCCTGCTACACCGCAATTGTAGCAGGCACCGCTCCTGTCCTCATGAGTGCATTTTAGACTCACGTGTCCTCGAGCCAGGCACTTGTAGCACTGCAGGGGTCTGGCAGGTAGAGCGTGGACTCGCGCCACCGTCCATCCGACCTTAACCTTGCCCTCCAAGGCCAGTTTCCTTGCTGCCGCTACTGGGCATCGCACCCAAATGCTTCCCAGTCCATTCGGAGTCCTACGTATTGGGCCCGTCTTAATCTCGGCCTCCATGCAGCTCGAGAGTTTCGCTATAGCCGCGATAACTTCGGCTGGGGACACCGAATCCTCCAAATTGGTGATGCGTAGGTCACTGCTTTTGATTGGGCGACCAATTTGCACACCTTCGTCCTCCCGCATGGCCTCTTTCAGTCGTTCCGCGAACCTGCCAGCCTTCGCGTCTCTGTCCTGCCCAGGGACTTCCAGGACGAGTGCACCTGTCACGCCCCGTCTAACCCTAAGGGCGTCGATGCCAAAGTCCTCGAGGTTGACCCGCTCCCGGGCTTTCGTCATTGCCTCGGCGTAGGACATTTTGGCCCCAGGCGCTACCGTCAAGGTAACGGCTGCGCAACGAGGGACTCTCGGCGGTTTCGCCTCTTTCTTCTGTCCCTGGACTGGGGGTCCCTTCTTGCTCGCCTTCTGGGCGGCTTTTTGGGGCGCCCCAGGCTTCTGAACCTTGGAGGGGTTCGGGGGCTCCTTCCTACCCTCCTTCTTCCTTGACTTCCTCCTCACCACCTCAGTCCAGAGCTGCTCCACCGGAGCCGCCTGGACTTTGGTCCTGCTCTCGGGAGCTTGTGTGATGGGCGGATCTTCCTGCTGCTCCCTTCGGGTGTTGGACGCAGTCGCGCGTTTCCCCTTTTCAGTGGGCGCACTGGAGAACTCCTTGCGGAAGGAGGAGAGTTGGGCCTGCACCATTATCCTGATCGTGTCGATCAGTTTGGCGTCCCTATCGGAGGACGTGGTCGTGGATCTGCCTTTGCGTTTTCGCACCGGCGTTTCTTCCTCTTCTGCCTCCCCATCCTCAGGAGGCTGAATGGAGTGGGGGCACCGCTGACGCTCGTTGCGGGTGGCCATTTCTGCTCTTAAGGCCTTGACCTCCGCCTCGAGGTCCCAGACCTTATTGCGCAACTGGGCATTTGCCTCCTCTAGGGTGACCGCGTGCCCAGTGGCCGTTGTCCTCTTAGATAACTCCCCCGTGGCCACTTTGACCTTAAGGGCCGCCAGGCGCAACTCCTTGACATAGTTGCCCTTCAAGTTGTTCGACGTCGTCGCCACCTTTTCCACCATCTTCATGCAGTCCATTATGACTGCTCCAATGTTGGCGGTTGGCTGCTCCCGGAGGTCCGCCGCAACTTCATCCACCGAGGGATAATTCTTGTTATACCTTGGTAGGGTTGGGGGATCCACAGCGGGATCGAAAACGCTTAGCTCGGCTTTGAGCTCAGCTTCCGCCCGCAAAGCCTCCACTTGCTTGCGCTTGGCCTTTGCCAGGCCTACGTACTCGGACGTAGTGGGGGGGCGGCCTCTTTTCCTTTTTCGGGCGGAGCAGGCAGATTCCACCGACGCCACTGACATTGCCGTGTCCGAACCGGGCCCGGTTTCCACGTCGCTGGACTCGCTGATGAGGATCATCGCCCTTCGAGCTTCCCCAACTGGTCTGACCTCTGTGCGATCCGTCTGACTCGTCCCGGGTTTCAGGGAAGCGCGCGTTGTCATCGCAGTTCCCCGCCTCCCCCCTCCTGTCCTCGTTGCCGACACCACGGAGGCAGCTGATGAATCGGAGTTAGTAGACTCCTCCTCACTGCCAGCCGAGGATCTTCCTCCGACCTGCCTGGGTCGCCCCTTTTTGACACTGTCCATCTTGGACATGCCATTCCCCCTCTGTTTCGTACTGCAGACGGGGCCTTCTTTCCCTGATTTCTTGTCCTTTTCCTTTTTCTTGCCTATGTCGTCAACGGTTTTAGGTTTCGGTTTTTTGTTTGTATTGTGATCCTCCATTTTGATTCCCACGAGTAGGGTGGAAGGGACTCCTCCCAGGCAGAGCCACCCATTACCCGGGAGGGCCTAATAACTCCGAGGTGCGGCAGGTGCCTCGGAGGGTGGTCGCTTGGAACCGGTATTCCCACCGGCCATACATCCCTTCGCCGCGCACCATAGCTTGGGATTTGGGGATTTTTTATAGAGGTTTACTCCTCGCGGCCCGGCCAATTAAGGCAAGGCCCCCGGCCCCTGACCCGTCTCTTCCGCTGCCCCGCCAAGGAGCGGTAGGAGACGGAATCAGGGATTCCGGTATTAGGGGGCAGGTGGCGAATGCCGCCCCCAGGGTGCCGATCCCCCGCCCCGAAGGGCAAAGGGTACCCCCGGCCCCCTCTCTTTCGGTGGAGGGGTCACCTTACCGATGCTGTCCGCGGCAGGCCCCTTTCGGGGTCCTGCTACCCACCCGACTATGTCGGTAGGGCATCCCCCTATCCGCAACCCGGGGACGCGCCGTGTCGGGAGTCGGCAAACTCCCATCCCCTCACAGGGCCCGGGGGGATCGCGGAAGCGATCCTTACCCAGTTCCCGCGAGGGGCACGGAACCTAACCTAACCTAACCTTTTTTTTTTTTTTTTTTTACGCAGTGAAAATCCCTAACGGATACCCCGCCTCTCTGGGGGGAGTGACGGGGTTATGTGGGGTTTGCACCCACTAAAAACACTGCGGTGGCCAACTCCAGATGATCCGAGGTGACCCGGGATCTCCCGGGGAACACAACCGGGACACCTCCACCTGTGCCTTGTTACTTCAGGCTCATCCCGCGGGAAACATTGTGTTCTCGTTCTCGTAAAAAATATCTCATGAATTTTGGTGATGGCAAGGGCCACACCCGCCACCACCAAACTCCCCTGAGCCGTTGTTTGGGTTTCCGGGCCCCCACCCGGAGAACCCCGACTCCTTGAATGAGCGCGCAAACGCGCACATTCAACTCGGCCAATCTTTCATCGAGAAGAGAGGTCGTGGAAAGTCAGGCCTTTTAACGGGCACGGCGATCCAGCCGCCCTCTCCTCGCCCTCACCCTGCGAGCTGCCCGTCTAGCCTGCCTAGCCGGTAGCTCCCTCTCTCTCGTGCGTTCGGCGACCTCCTTTCTAGTGAGGACTTCCTCACAGAACGTAGCCACCGCCCTCCATGTATCGCGGTTCGCGACCATGGCCGGGAAGAGTGCTCCCAGGTTAAGGTCCGGGCCGACCACCGCTACCAGTACTTGTCGCTCTTCCTCAAAGGCTGGACACTCCCCAACTGTGTGTTGAGGGGTGTCTGTTACCGCTCCGTCGCACATAAAACACTGTGGCGTGTCCTCCGCGCCTATCTCGTGCAGGTACTGGCCGAAGACGCCGTGTCCGGTCAGTACCTGCGTGAGCCTGAATGATAGGCCCCCATGCTGGCATCGCATCCATGCCTCCAGAGTAGGCAGGACGAGATTGGTCACGCGACCACGGCCGGGCCCGCCCCGTTCAAGCTGCTTCTGCCACTCGGTAATTGCCGATGTTTCCGCCTCGCCTCTTAGGGCGCTCTTCTCCCCCCTTTCTACCACCTTCCCTCTGCTTTGGGCGTGGCGAACCTGGCAAAACACCTCGGCGTCAGCACTGGCCTGCAGCTCGAGGGGGAGCGTTCTTGCCAAGAGCAAAGCCGCGTCCCCCGACACGTCTCTGTACGCCCTGGCAATTCTAAGTGCTATGCCGCGCTGGACCCGTCGCAACTCTTGGCGTATACGCCTGTACCTTCGGGCTTCCTCCGCCCAGACCGGAGCCCCGTACAGAAGCATGCTTCGCAGCACCGTTCCATATAGGCGGCGCACCTCAGTCCGGGGGCCTCCCATGTTTGGGAGAAGAGAGCCGAGTAAGCGCCCTACCTTCTCGACCTTAGGGCCAAGTGTAGCGAAGTGGTCCTCGAATCGCCACCTGCCATCCAGGTCGAGGCCGAGGTACCTAATGCGACTTCCCACACGCAGGTACGTGCCAGCCACCCTCACCCACGTGATCGGGGGGTTTCGCGTGAGGGGTAGCCCGTGAAACCACATGGCTTCCGTTTTCTGCCCGGCGACCGCGAGGCCTAAGCTCCGGATGGCACTTACCACGCATTCCGCCCCTAGCTCGGCAAGTCGGACCGTGCGGCCCCACTTCCTACCAGCCGCCAGCACCAGCGTGTCATCAGCATAGCATGTTATGCTGACACCCAGCGGTAGGGCCACCCGCAAGACGGCATCGTAGCCTATGTCCCACAGGAGAGGGCCCAAAACCGACCCCTGCGGGACACCCCGCGACAGCTCCCTGCGTCCGCGTGCGCCATCCTTGAGGGTGAACTCCACCGCCCTTCCGCGGAGGTAGTCCACCACCACTTCTCTCAGGTACGCCGGAACCCTGAAGTGCTCGAGACCTGCTATGATCGCGCTGCCCGGGAGCGTGTTAAACGCGTTGGCGATGTCCAAGGAAATCGCCAACATCACCCCTCCCTCTGACACCACTGATTCCGCCATGCTGCGGACGCTGGTGACGGCGTCGATGGTTGATATTCCTCGCCGAAACCCATACTGGCAGTCGGCAAGGTTCATCCCAACGCTGGCGAAGTGTTGCTCGATGCGAAAGGACACTATCCGCTCGAACAGCTTGGCGACCTCATCGAGCAGGCAGATCGGCCTGTACACCGACGGCTCTCCTGCTTCCTTTCCAGGTTTCGGAATCAGGACGAGCAGTCCTGTCTTCCAACCTGCAGGCACCCGATGAAGTCGCAGGCACTCGTCGCAGAGGTTGCGGATCCTCTGTCCCAGCTCCCCGAGACACCATCGGAGCACCTTGGCTGGAACACCATCTGGGCCGGGGGCCGTGTTCTTGGGCTTCTTGTTTCCGGTCGCCCTCCACCACTCCTCGTCTGTTATGGGCGGTACTTCCTGGTCCACCAGTGGCCTCGTGATCGGCAAGGTTGGAGGTTCGCCACTGGGAAAGAGGTGATCGAGAACCCTCGTCACCGTAGCAGGCTCCATCTGCTCTGTGACGGCCTGACTTCTCTGGCGGAGTTTTCCCAGCACAATCCGGTACGGGCGGCCCCATGGGTCGTCGTCCAGGGTGCCGAGCAACTCAGTCCAGGCCCGTGTCTTTGCCTCCCGAATAGCCTGCTGCAGGGCGCACACAGATTCCCTATAAGCCGCGTACAGCTGGTCCTCGCGCTCGGTGTTCCGCGCACGCCTCCTACGGGATCTTGTGTACTGACGCCGCCTATCGCAGCAGGCTTTGCGTAGGCGCGTCATTTCCTCGGACCACCAGTAAGTAGCCTTTCGTTGGGGGGCGCTACCCACTCGTCTCATTGAGACATCACAGACCCGCAACAAGTCCTCTTGGAGACGCGCCGCATCGACGTCGGCGTCTCCGGACGTGGCTTGCTTGGCCTCCGGCCACTGGACAGCCAAGCACGCTGCCTCCAGCATGTCCCTATCGACACTCTTGAGGGACCACCGTGGGCGTTTTGCTAACCGGGCGGGGGGGAGGAGGATGTTTGCCCCTGCCTGACGCTCGTCCGCAATGGTGACCTCGATATATCGATGGTCACTAAGGGTTTCCAGATCCTTTAAGACCGCCCAGTCGGCCACAAGGCGTTCCGCCGAAGCGTTCGCCCAGGAAAGATCCACGATGGAGCCTCCTGTTCGGCGTATGCAGGTGAGCGTTGATCCCTTATTCAGGAGCCTCAGACCCAAACCAGCCGCCCAGTCCAGAATATCATGCCCCCTTGCGTCGGTGGTACGGCCACCCCAGGCGCTGGACTTCGCGTTGAAGTCCCCAAGGACGAAAGTGGGCCTTCGCTCGGTCCGCTCCAGACAGTCCCGGACACGGTCCAGAAGCCTGGCAAAGGAATCTAGTGGAAGGCTGGGCGGAGCATAAACACCTACAACCATGTAAGCGCCCCACGTGGCAACCACGTATCCCCACCCACGTTCCACAACACGCAGTCCCTTTGGTCGTCTTCCGCAGAACTCCACGATGGCCACCGTGGCACCTAAATCCGCAGCCCACTCAGGGCGTTCAGGAACCCTGTACGGCTCCGCCACCACCGCTACGCCATAACCTAACCTAACCTAACCTTTTTTTTTTTTTTTTTTTTTTTTTTTTACGCAGTGAAAATCCCTAACGGATACCCCGCCTCTCTGGGGGGAGTGACGGGGTTATGTGGGGTTTGCACCCACTAAAAACACTGCGGTGGCCAACTCCAGATGATCCGAGGTGACCCGGGATCTCCCGGGGAACACAACCGGGACACCTCCACCTGTGCCTTGTTACTTAAGGCTCATCCCGCGGGAAACATTGTGTTCTCGTTCTCGTAAAAAATATCTCATGAATTTTGGTGATGGCAAGGGCCACACCCGCCACCACCAAACGCCCCTGAGCCGTTGTTTGGGTTTCCGGGCCCCCACCCGGAGAACCCCGACTCCTTGAATGAGCGCGCAAACGCGCACATTCAACTCGACCAATCTTTCATCGAGAAGAGAGGTCGTGGAAAGTCAGGCCTTTTAACGGGCACGGCGATCCAGCCGCCCTCTCCTCGCTCTCACCCTGCGAGCTGCCCGTCTAGCCTGCCTAGCCGGTAGCTCCCTCTCTCTCGTGCGTTCGGCGACCTCCTTTCTAGTGAGGACTTCCTCACAGAACGTAGCCACCGTCCTCCATGTATCGCGGTTCGCGACCATGGCCGGGAAGAGTGCTCCCAGGTCAAGGTCCGGGCCGACCACCGCTACCAGTACTTGTCGCTCTTCCTCAAAGGCTGGACACTCCCCAACTGTGTGTTGAGGGGTGTCTGTTACCGCTCCGTCGCACATAAAACACTGTGGCGTGTCCTCCGCGCCTATCTCGTGCAGGTACTGGCCGAAGACGCCGTGTCCGGTCAGTACCTGCGTGAGCCTGAATGATAGGCCCCCATGCTGGCATCGCATCCATGCCTCCAGAGTAGGCAGGACGAGATTGGTCACGCGACCACGGCCGGGCCCGCCCCGCTCAAGCTGCTTCTGCCACTCGGCAATTGCCGATGTTTCCGCCTCGCCTCTTAGGGCGCTCTTCTCCCCCCTTTCTACCACCTTCCCTCTGCTTTGGGCGTGGCGAACCTGGCAAAACACCTCGGCGTCAGCACTGGCCTGCAGCTCGAGGGGGAGCGTTCTTGCCAAGAGCAAAGCCGCGTCCCCCGACACGTCTCTGTACGCCCTGGCAATTCTAAGTGCTATGCCGCGCTGGACCCGTCGCAACTCTTGGCGTATACGCCTGTACCTTCGGGCTTCCTCCGCCCAGACCGGAGCCCCGTACAGAAGCATGCTTCGCAGCACCGTTCCATATAGGCGGCGCACCTCAGTCCGGGGGCCTCCCATGTTTGGGAGAAGAGAGCCGAGTAAGCGCCCTACCTTCTCGACCTTAGGGCCAAGTGTAGCGAAGTGGTCCTCGAATCGCCACCTGCCATCCAGGTCGAGGCCGAGGTACCTCATGCGACTTCCCACACGCAGGTACGTGCCAGCCACCCTCACCCACGTGATCGGGGGGTTTCGCGTGAGGGGTAGCCCGTGAAACCACATGGCTTCCGTTTTCTGACCGGCGACCGCGAGGCCTAAGCTCCGGATGGCACTTACCACGCATTCCGCCCCTAGCTCGGCAAGTCGGACCGTGCGGCCCCACTTCCTACCAGCCGCCAGCACCAGCGTGTCATCAGCATAGCATGTTATGCTGACACCCAGCGGTAGGGCCACCCGCAAGACGGCATCGTAGCCTATGTCCCACAGGAGAGGGCCCAAAACCGACCCCTGCGGGACACCCCGCGACAGCTCCCTGCGTCCGCGTGCACCATCCTTGAGGGTGAACTCCACCGCCCTTCCGCGGAGGTAGTCCACCACCACTTCTCTCAGGTACGCCGGGACCCTGAAGTGCTCGAGACCTGCTATGATCGCGCTGCCCGGGAGCGTGTTAAACGCGTTGGCGATGTCCAAGGAAATCGCCAACATCACCCCTCCCTCTGACACCACTGATTCCGCCATGCTGCGGACGCTGGTGACGGCGTCGATGGTTGATATTCCTCGCCGAAACCCATACTGGCAGTCGGCAAGGTTCATCCCAACGCTGGCGAAGTGTTGCTCGATGCGAAAGGACACTATCCGCTCGAACAGCTTGGCGACCTCATCGAGCAGGCAGATCGGCCTGTACGCCGACGGCTCTCCTGCTTCCTTTCCAGGTTTCGGAATCAGGACGAGCAGTCCTGTCTTCCAACCTGCAGGCACCCGATGAAGTCGCAGGCACTCGTCGCAGAGGTTGCGGATCCTCTGCCCCAGCTCCCCGAGACACCATCGGAGTACCTTGGCTGGAACACCATCTGGGCCGGGGGCCGTGTTCTTGGGCTTCTTGTTTCCGGTCGCCCTCCACCACTCCTCGTCTGTTATGGGCGGTACTTCCTGGTCCACCAGTGGCCTCGTGGTCGGCAAGGATGGAGGTTCGCCACTGGGAAAGAGGTGATCGAGAACCCTCGTCACCGTAGCAGGCTCCATCTGCTCTGTGACGGCCTGACTTCTCTGGCGGAGTTTTCCCAGCACAATCCGGTACGGGCGGCCCCATGGGTCGTCGTCCAGGGTGCCGAGCAACTCAGTCCAGGCCCGTGTCTTTGCCTCCCGAATAGCCTGCTGCAGGGCGCACACAGATTCCCTATAAGCCGCGTACAGCTGGTCCTCGCGCTCGGTGTTCCGCGCACGCCTCCTACGGGATCTTGTGTACTGACGCCGCCTATCGCAGCAGGCTTTGCGTAGCCGCGTCATTTCCTCGGACCACCAGTAAGTAGCCTTTCGTTGGGGGGCGCTACCCACTCGTCTCATTGAGACGTCACAAACCCGCAACAAGTCCTCTTGGAGACGCGCCGCATCGACGTCGGCGTCTCCGGACGTGGCTTGCTTGGCCTCCGGCCACTGGACAGCCAAGCACGCTGCCTCCAGCATGTCCCTATCGACACTCTTGAGGGACCACCGCGGGCGTTTTGCTAACCGGGCGGGGGGGAGGATGTTTGCCCCTGCCTGACGCTCGTCCGCGATGGTGACCTCGATATATCGATGGTCACTAAGGGTTTCCAGATCCTTTAAGACCGCCCAGTCGGCCACAAGGCGTTCCGCCGAAACGTTCGCCCAGGAAAGATCCACGATGGAGCCTCCTGTTCGGCGTATGCAGGTGAGCGTTGATCCCTTATTCAGGAGCCTCAGACCCAAACCAGCCGCCCAGTCTAGAGTATCATGCCCCCTTGCATCGGTGGTACGGCCACCCCAGGCGCTGGACTTCGCGTTGAAGTCCCCAAGGACGAAAGTGGGCCTTCGCTCGGTCCGCTCCAGACAGTCCCGGACACGGTCCAGAAGCCTGGCAAAGGAATCTAGTGGAAGGCTGGGCGGAGCATAAACACCTACAACCATGTAAGCGCCCCACGTGGCAACCACGTATCCCCACCCACGTTCCACAACACGCAGTCCCTTTGGTCGTCTTCCGCAGAACTCCACGATGGCCACCGTGGCACCTAAATCCGCAGCCCACTCAGGGCGTTCAGGAACCCTGTACGGCTCCGCCACCACCGCTACGCCAATCCCCCGCTCCATCAGGGTCTGCATCAGCAAATCCTGTGCCGCGCGGGAGTGGTTGGCATTCGCCTGGAGGATGACCATGGAGGGTCTATGCTCCATTTTCAGGGCATAGCTCCATGACCTCCTCCTGGTCATTACCTCGGGCGGCTAGGGTCGCCTCTGGTCCTTCCTCCGCCGATGCAATGGGGGCAGCCTCGTTGTTGGTAGGGGGTGGTGGCCTCGCTTGGCCATCGTTCACCCCTCCTCTCGTGCGTCTTGGGGGGCTACACGCCTTACTCCCAATACGGTGGGCGCTTGGTTTGCCCTGTGCATCGCACTGGGGGCACTTGGGTGCTGCCCTGCAGTCCCGAGCGGTGTGGCCAGCTGTCCCGCAGTTGTAGCAGGCCTTGCTGCGGTCCTGATGCGTACAGTTCACGCTGACGTGGCCGAGTCCGAGGCATCGATAACATTGCAGGGGCCTGTGCGGTAGCGCACGGACTCTTGCCACCACCCACCCCACCTTGATCTTGCCCGCCGCAGCAAGTTTCTTTGCGGCTGCTACCGGGCATCGAACCCACACTGTTCCAAGCCCATTCGGAGATCTCCGAATAGGGCCCGTGCGGGTGTCAGCCTCCGGGCAGCCAGTCGCCTTGGCAATGGCCGCGACCACTTCGGCTGGCGTCACCGAGTCGTCTAGGCCCGTAATGCGCAGGTCGCTGCGCTTCGTGGGCTGCGCTATCCGGACGCCCTCCACGTCCTTCATGGCTTCTGTGAGCCGCTCAGCCAGTTTGATGGCCTTGTCGCATCTATCCTGCCCCGGAATCTCCAGTACAAGACCGCCCGTCATGCCTCGTCGAGCCCTCAGGTCATCGATGCCGATGTCCTCGAGGTTGACTTCTCTCCGCGCCTTTAACATCGCCTCGGCATATGTCATTTTGGCGCCTGGTAGCACCGTCAGGGTGCCTGCCGCATTCTTCGGCGCCCTTGGAAGCTTAGTCTCCTTCCTTCGTGTCGATGTTCCTGCCCTACTTGGCCGTTGGGCCGGCTTTTCGGTAGTGCCCTTGCCTTTCTCCTTTGGGAGGGGAGCATGCGGTGGAGGAGGATCCGGGGCCTTCTGCTTCTTCCCACTTCCGCCCTTTTTTCTCCTGACGACCTCGGTCCAGGGCTCAGGTAGAAGCCTTTTCTCCCTGCCTTTGGCTGTACGGTGCGCCGCCTGTTCGCGGCTCGTGGTTGCATCAGCCGACGGAACCTGGCGAACCACTTCCGCCACCGCAGCAGAAGTGGGGCAGTGTTTGCCACCATTAGCGGCCATGAGAGCCCATTCTTTTCGGAAGGCCGCCAGCTGCGCCTGGACCATCAGCCTGATCTGGTCGACCAGTTCCGCGTCCTTCTTGGCCAGTGATTCGTCGCGCTTTGCGCTGCGCGTGGACCTTCCCGTTCCGTTATTTGCCTCTGCTGCAGCCTCCCCGGGGCGTGGGATAGGTTGCGTGCAGCATGGCTCCTTCCGAACCTGCATTTCGGCTCTGAGCGCCTTGACCTCTGCTTCGAGGTCCCAGACCTTGTTGCGCAGCTGGGAGTTAGCTTCCTCCAGGCTCACCGCGTGGCCTGTTGCCGTTGTCCTCTTGGACAACTCCCCTGTCGCGACCTTTACTTTAATGGCCGCCACGCGCAGCTCCTTAACATAATTACCCTTCAAATTCTTTGAGGTTGTTGCGACCTTCTCCACCGTCTTCATACAGTTCAGTATGACGGCGCCGATGTTCGCGGTGGGCTGCTCGCGTAGCTCGGCCGCTACCTCGTCAACAGACGGATAGTTTTTATTCTGTCGCGGCAGTGGAGGAGGGTCCACCGTCGGGTCAGTCACGCTGAGCTCGGCTTTTAGCTCTGCCTCATCACGGAGAGCCTCGATATGTTTCCGCTTGGCCGCCGCCAAACCAACATATTCGTGGGTAGTGGGAGGCCTACCCCTCTTCCGGCTACCGCGTTCGCTCGCCGAACTCTGTGAGCTACAAGACATGATGGTGACGTCCGAGTCGCTCCCATCATCATCTAGGTCACTTTCGTCATCGCTACTGATACCACAATTCGTGTATCGCTTATCAGACCGGTCCTTCCCAGGCCTTCCTTTCGACCTGCTGATGGCCTCCGCCCGCGCCTTTGCCAAGCGCGTCCTCATTCCCTCATCCTTCTTCTTCTTCTTGCCGTGGTCGTCGTTGTGTCCGTCAGTCCCTCCTTCCCTCGTCTTTAGCACTCTTGAGGCATAAGAATCTGCGCCGGCCAAGTGGCCCACCGATGCAGATCTGCGGTTGCTGGCTGACGACGTGCTGGAGCCCGCTTGCTCACCCCCACACGCCGGAACTGGGGAATCGCACCCCTGCTCCCTAAACGTTTTAACCTTCCTTGAACTATCCATCATTGATTTTTATTTCGGGGTTTCTTCCCCAACCCCCCACTGAGGCAGGGGGGACTTCCCCAGGGGTATCCGCCCCCGGACGGTGTGTGCGTGTGTGTTCCCCTCTGAAATGCACTGCCCCGCGAGGCAGGGTGCCCAGAGGGGAGTGTCAGTGTGTATGGATGTGTGTATGTGTGGTCTGCCCCTTTTGTAGGGTAGGGGAGAAACAACCCTGCCACTTTGTTAGAGGTTGGCCTCCTCGCGACCCGGCCCTAAGGCCAGGCCCCCGGTCTCCTCATCCGCCTCTTCCGACGCTTCGCCTCAGCGCGGTAGGAGGCGGAATCGGATATTCCGGTGTTAGGGGACGGGTGGCGCACGCCATCCCCAGGGTGCCAGTCCCTCCGCCCCGAAGGACACAGGGTACCCCCGGCCCCCTCGCTTTCGGTGGAGGGGTCACCTTACCGATGCTGTCCACGGCAGGCCCCTTTCGGGGTCCTGCTACCCACCCGACTATGTCGGTAGGGCATCCCCCTATCCGCAACCCGGGGACGCGCCGTGTCGGGAGTCGGCAAACTCCCATCCCCTCACAGGGCCCAGGCGGGGCCTCGGGGCAAGCCCCGAGTTCCCTAACCCGGTCCCCGCGAAGGGCACGGAACCTAACCTAACCTAACCTAACCTAACCTAACCTAACCTTTTTTTTTTTTTTTTTTTTTTTTTTAACGCAGTGAAATCCCTGACGGATACCCAGTCTCCTGGGGGGAGGACTGGGTTATGTGGGGTTTGCACCCACTAAAACACTGCGGTGGCCGACCCTAGGTGGAAAGGGGAACCCGAGGTCTCCAGAGGCACACGACCGGGGACCCCTACACCTGTTGCCTCGGAATGGTTGAGGCTCGTCGCTCAGGAACAAGAGCTCCGGAAAATTCAAAGTTAAGATTTTGTGGTGATGCAGAGGGCCACACTCTGCACCACCACTCGTCGCGATGCGCCGTGCGATGGGCTTCCGGGCCCCCACCCGGAAGGCCCTGGCTCATCGGAAGAAGGAAAGCGTCGGGCGGCTAGAGACGACGCCCTCCGCCTCCTCTCGCTCTCCTCTTCCTTCTCCGTTCCTCCCTCCGCGCCTGTCTAGCAGGCAAGGCCATCTCTCTCGCGCGCTCTGCTGCTTCCTTCTTTGTGAGGACCTCCTCACAAAAGGACGCAGCCGCTGCCCACTTCTTCTTGTCCGCCACCATGGCCCTGACCATGGCCTGGAGGCTGACGTCCTGGCCCAACACGCCTTTAAGGGCATGCCTTTCCTCCTCGAAGGCTTGGCACCCTTCGAGCGTGTGCTCAGGAGTGTCCTCGACCCCTTCCTCGCACATGAAACATATCGGCGTTTCCTCGGCACCTATCTCGTGCAGGTACTGACCGAACACCCCATGCCCCGTCAGTAGCTGCGTCATCCGGTATGACAGCCCGCCATGTCGGGTTCCCAGCCACTCCGAGAGGACCGGAAGGAGTAGCCGCGTCGTGCGGCCTCTGCCTGAGCCACCTGACTCAAGCTGCTGCCTCCACTCTTCGATGGCCGCAGCCTCAGCCACCGCGCGGAGTGCGCTCCTGTCGCCTACCGACAGGTTTCTCCCGGTACGTTGGGCCCCTCGGACCTGGCTGAACATGCTGGCCTCAACGCCGGCCTGTAGATGAAGGGGGAGGGATCTAGCTAGCAGCAAGGCTGCATCCCCGGACACGTCCCGGTAGGCACGCGCAACACGGAGCGCCATGCCCCGTTGGACCCGACGCAGCATTTGGCGAATGCGCCTGCTATCTTGGGCTTGGTTCACCCAGTAACCTAACCTAACCTAACCTAACCTAACCTAACCTAACCTAACCTAACCTAACCTAACCTAACCTAACCTAACCTAACCTAACCTAACCTAACTTTTTTTTTTTTTTTTTTTTAACGCAGTGAAATCCCTGACGGATACCCAGTCTCCTGGGGGGAGGACTGGGTTATGTGGGGTTTGCACCCACTAAAACACTGCGGTGGCCGACCCTAGGTGGAAAGGGGAACCCGAGGTCTCCAGAGGCACACGACCGGGGACCCCTACACCTGTTGCCTCGGAATGGTTGAGGCTCGTCGCTCAGGAACAAGAGCTCCGGAAAATTCAAAGTTAAGATTTTGTGGTGATGCAGAGGGCCACACTCTGCACCACCACTCGTCGCGATGCGCCGTGCGATGGGCTTCCGGGCCCCCACCCGGAAGGCCCTGGCTCATCGGAAGAAGGAAAGCGTCGGGCGGCTAGAGACGACGCCCTCCGCCTCCTCTCGCTCTCCTCTTCCTTCTCCGTTCCTCCCTCCGCGCCTGTCTAGCAGGCAAGGCCATCTCTCTCGCGCGCTCTGCTGCTTCCTTCTTTGTGAGGACCTCCTCACAAAAGGACGCAGCCGCTGCCCACTTCTTCTTGTCCGCCACCATGGCCCTGACCATGGCATGGAGGCTGACGTCCTGGCCCAACACGCCTTTAAGGGCATGCCTTTCCTCCTCGAAGGCTTGGCACCCTTCGAGCGTGTGCTCAGGAGTGTCCTCGACCCCTTCCTCGCACATGAAACATGTCGGCGTTTCCTCGGCACCTATCTCGTGCAGGTACTGACCGAACACCCCATGCCCAGTCAGTAGCTGCGTCATCCGGTATGACAGCCCGCCATGTCGGGTTCCCAGCCACTCCGAGAGGACCGGAAGGAGTAGCCGCATCGTGCGGCCTCTGCCTGAGTCACCTGACTCAAGCTGCTGCCTCCACTCTTCGATGGCCGCAGCCTCAGCCACCGCGCGGAGTGCGCTCCTGTCGCCTACCGACAGGTTTCTCCCGGTACGTCGGGCCCCTCGGACCTGGCTGAACATGCTGGCCTCAACCCCGGCCTGTAGATGAAGGGGGAGGGATCTAGCTAGCAGCAAGGCTGCATCCCCGGACACGTCCCGGTAGGCACGCGCAACACGGAGCGCCATGCCCCGTTGGACCCGACGCAGCATTTGGCGAATGCGCCTGCTATCTTGGGCTTGGTTCACCCAGACAGGGGCGCCGTAGAGCAGCATGCTCCTCAACACTCCGCCATACAGGCGGCGGACTTCGGTCCTGGGCCCCCCCAGATTTGGGAGGAGAGACGCCAGTAGTCTCCCTGCTCTCTCGACCTTGGGTACGAGTGTGGCGAAATGGCTTTCGAAGCGCCATCTGCCGTCCAACTGCAGGCCCAAGTACCGCATGGTCTCACCCGCCCGGACGTACGTTCCCGCGACGTTTACCCACGTGGTTGGGGGTTTCTTCGTCAGGGGGAGCCCGTGAAACCAGATGGCCTCTGTCTTTTGGCCGGCTACTGTCAGCCCTAACCCCCTAATGGCCCTCACAACGCACTCAACACCTAGCTCAGCCAGGCGGACGGTGCGTTTCCACTCCCTCCCGCCCGCCAAGACGAGTGTGTCGTCCGCGTAACACACGACTTGCACCCCGGGTGGTAAGGCTGCACGTAGGACCACATCGTACCCGATGTTCCAAAGTAGCGGGCCCAATACCGAACCCTGCGGGACGCCGCGTGACAGGGTTTTCCGGCCAATTCCTCCGTTGCCCGCGGGGTACTCCGTCGCTCTGCCGCGAAGATAGTCAGCGACTGTCTCCATTAGATAGCTCGGGGTGGAGAAGTGGGCCAGTCCCTCGAGGATCGCGCTCGCTGGGAGGGAATTAAAGGCGTTCGCTATGTCTAGCGACACCGCCAGAGCAACCCCTCCCCTGGCAACCGCCTCCTCTGCCATGTCGCGGACGCAGGACACAGCATCCAAGGTGGACATGCCGCGTCGGAAGCCGTATTGGCTCTCAGCAAAGCTCCGACCAGAGCCTTCTATATGCTTGATGATGCGGGTGGCCAGTACCCGCTCAAAAAGCTTCCCCACCTCGTCTAGCCGGCAAATTGGCCTGTATGCGGATGTGTCTCCCTCCTGCTTGCCAGGTTTGGGGATAAGGACTAGCCGTCCCGTCTTCCAAATCTCTGGCACGCGTCTCTTCTTCAGGCAGCAGTCGAAGAGGCCGCGGATTCCTTGCCCCATTTCTCCGTGACACCAAAAGAGAACTTTTGCAGGCACGCCATCCGGGCCAGGGGCCGTATTTTTGGCCTTGAGTTTGTGGACCGCGCTCGACCACTCCTCGTCCGCGATGACTAGGACCTCCTCCATCTGCTGGTCCGCGTTTATTGGCAGCAGAGGCACGCCGCTGGGGAAGAGGTGGTCAAGAACCCGATCCAAGGACGCGGGCTCCATCATTTCCGTGACGGCTTGTCCTCGTCTTCGGAGTTTCCCCATGACTACTCTGTATGGGCGGCCCCAGGGGTCGCTGTCAAGGGTGTCAAGCAGCTCGCTCCATGCGGTCCTCTTTGCCTCCCGGATGGCGTGTTGGAGGGTGCGTGTGGCCTCTCTGTAGGCCGCGTAGAGAACGTCCTCCTGCTCCATCTCTCTATTCCGCCTCCTGCGGTAGCGGACGTACTGGCGGCGTTTGGCGCAGCATGCCTTGCGCAGGCGCGCCAAATCATCACTCCACCAATAGGCCGATCGACGTGGGGTGGCGTCGCCTACTCGCCTCATTGATGCATCGCATACTTGCGTCATTTTGTCCTTGAGGCGAATTGCCTCTGCGTCGACATCCTGTACATCTGGCCTGGTCTCCGGCCACTGTACTGCCAGGCAGGCGGCCTCCATTATGTCCCTGTCTGCGCTAGGCAGCGACCATCGGGGGGTTTTCCCAGTTCGCACGGGCTGTGGGTGGGCTGCCCTTCCTTGCCGTCCATCTCCGAGGCTGATCTCTATATACCGGTGATCGCTGAGGGTCTCGGTCCCCTCCAAAACCGCCCAGCTGCCTACTAGACCTTCAGCAGCTGCATTCGCCCAGGATAAGTCGATTATAGACCCTCCCGTGCGTCGCACACATGTCGGCACCGTCCCTCTATTTAAGAGCCTCAGCCCCAGGCTCGCGGCCCACTCCAGGGTCTCGTGACCCCTTGCGTCGGTAGCGCGGCCGCCCCACGCTCTAGCCTTCGCATTAAAGTCCCCGAGGACCATTGTCGGCCTTCTCTCTGCCCGCTCCAGACAGTCCCGGATATTGTCCAGGAGACTGGCGAAGCCTGGCATTGGGAGACTAGGCGGAGCGTATACCCCCACTAGAAGGTAGGCCCCTTGTTTGGCCGCCACAAAACCCCACCCGCGTTCGACAACGTGCAGGTCGCTCGTTTGGTTGGCGCGCGATCTAACGATCGCGACCGTGCCGCCTAAGTCGGCCACCCAATCCGGGCTGTCAGGAATCCTGTACGGCTCGGACACGATCGCCACGCTTGCATTCCGCTCCATCATAGTCTGCGTAAGCAGCTCCTGTGCGGCATACGCATGATTCGCGTTCGCCTGAATGAACTTGTCGTAGGGCCTATGATACATTGTTGGGGCCAATGTCCAGAGCCTCCTCCGGGCTATTTGTTAGGGTAGATCGTCCCTCTGCTGGCCTCGCCAGACTTCCTGGTGCAGCTTTATTGCTGCTACTTAAGTCCCTCGCTGGGGCTTGGTTTCCCGGGACCTTGGTCCCTTTAGGGGGGCTACAGGCCCTGCTCCCAATGCGGTGGGCACTTGGTTTGCCGAGCGCTTCGCAGAGGGGGCATTTGGCGGCCGCCGTGCAGCTTCTCGCTACATGGCCTGCTACACCGCAATTGTAGCAGGCACCGCTCCTGTCCTCATGAGTGCATTTTAGACTCACGTGTCCTCGAGCCAGGCACTTGTAGCACTGCAGGGGTCTGGCAGGTAGAGCGTGGACTCGCGCCACCGTCCATCCGACCTTAACCTTGCCCTCCAAGGCCAGTTTCCTTGCTGCCGCTACTGGGCATCGCACCCAAATGCTTCCCAGTCCATTCGGAGTCCTACGTATTGGGCCCGTCTTAATCTCGGCCTCCATGCAGCTCGAGAGTTTCGCTATAGCCGCGATAACTTCGGCTGGGGACACCGAATCCTCCAAATTGGTGATGCGTAGGTCACTGCTTTTGATTGGGCGACCAATTTGCACACCTTCGTCCTCCCGCATGGCCTCTTTCAGTCGTTCCGCGAACCTGCCAGCCTTCGCGTCTCTGTCCTGCCCAGGGACTTCCAGGACGAGTGCACCTGTCACGCCCCGTCGAACCCTAAGGGCGTCGATGCCAAAGTCCTCGAGGTTGACCCGCTCCCGGGCTTTCGTCATTGCCTCGGCGTAGGACATTTTGGCCCCAGGCGCTACCGTCAAGGTAACGGCTGCGCAACGAGGGACTCTCGGCGGTTTCGCCTCTTTCTTCTGTCCCTGGACTGGGGGTCCCTTCTTGCTCGCCTTCTGGGCGGCTTTTTGGGGCGCCCCAGGCTTCTGAACCTTGGAGGGGTTCGGGGGCTCCTTCCTACCCTCCTTCTTCCTTGACTTCCTCCTCACCACCTCAGTCCAGAGCTGCTCCACCGGAGCCGCCTGGACTTTGGTCCTGCTCTCGGGAGCTTGTGTGATGGGCGGATCTTCCTGCTGCTCCCTTCGGGTGTTGGACGCAGTCGCGCGTTTCCCCTTTTCAGTGGGCGCACTGGAGAACTCCTTGCGGAAGGAGGAGAGTTGGGCCTGCACCATTATCCTGATCGTGTCGATCAGTTTGGCGTCCCTATCGGAGGACGTGGTCGTGGATCTGCCTTTGCGTTTTCGCACCGGCGTTTCTTCCTCTTCTGCCTCCCCATCCTCAGGAGGCTGAATGGAGTGGGGGCACCGCTGACGCTCGTTGCGGGTGGCCATTTCTGCTCTTAAGGCCTTGACCTCCGCCTCGAGGTCCCAGACCTTATTGCGCAACTGGGCATTTGCCTCCTCTAGGGTGACCGCGTGCCCAGTGGCCGTTGTCCTCTTAGATAACTCCCCCGTGGCCACTTTGACCTTAAGGGCCGCCAGGCGCAACTCCTTGACATAGTTGCCCTTCAAGTTGTTCGACGTCGTCGCCACCTTTTCCACCATCTTCATGCAGTCCATTATGACTGCTCCAATGTTGGCGGTTGGCTGCTCCCGGAGGTCCGCCGCAACTTCATCCACCGAGGGATAATTCTTGTTATACCTTGGTAGGGTTGGGGGATCCACAGCGGGATCGAAAACGCTTAGCTCGGCTTTGAGCTCAGCTTCCGCCCGCAAAGCCTCCACTTGCTTGCGCTTGGCCTTTGCCAGGCCTACGTACTCGGACGTAGTGGGGGGGCGGCCTCTTTTCCTTTTTCGGGCGGAGCAGGCAGATTCCACCGACGCCACTGACATTGCCGTGTCCGAACCGGGCCCGGTTTCCACGTCGCTGGACTCGCTGATGAGGATCATCGCCCTTCGAGCTTCCCCAACTGGTTTGACCTCTGTGCGATCCGTCTGACTCGTCCCGGGTTTCAGGGAAGCGCGCGTTGTCATCGCAGTTCCCCGCCTCCCCCCTCCTGTCCTCGTTGCCGACACCACGGAGGCAGCTGATGAATCGGAGTTAGTAGACTCCTCCTCACTGCCAGCCGAGGATCTTCCTCCGACCTGCCTGGGTCGCCCCTTTTTGACACTGTCCATCTTGGACATGCCATTCCCCCTCTGTTTCGTACTGCAGACGGGGCCTTCTTTCCCTGATTTCTTGTCCTTTTCCTTTTTCTTGCCTATGTCGTCAACGGTTTTAGGTTTCGGTTTTTTGTTTGTATTGTGATCCTCCATTTTGATTCCCACGAGTAGGGTGGAAGGGACTCCTCCCAGGCAGAGCCACCCATTACCCGGGAGGGCCTAATAACTCCGAGGTGCGGCAGGTGCCTCGGAGGGTGGTCGCTTGGAACCGGTATTCCCACCGGCCATACATCCCTTCGCCGCGCACCATAGCTTGGGATTTGGGGATTTTTTATAGAGGTTTACTCCTCGCGGCCCGGCCAATTAAGGCAAGGCCCCCGGCCCCTGACCCGTCTCTTCCGCTGCCCCGCCAAGGAGCGGTAGGAGACGGAATCAGGGATTCCGGTATTAGGGGGCAGGTGGCGAATGCCGCCCCCAGGGTGCCGATCCCCCGCCCCGAAGGGCAAAGGGTACCCCCGGCCCCCTCTCTTTCGGTGGAGGGGTCACCTTACCGATGCTGTCCGCGGCAGGCCCCTTTCGGGGTCCTGCTACCAACCCGACTATGTCGGTAGGGCATCCCCCTATCCGCAACCCGGGGACGCGCCGTGTCGGGAGTCGGCAAACTCCCATCCCCTCACAGGGCCCGGGGGGATCGCGGAAGCGATCCTTACCCAGTTCCCGCGAGGGGCACGGAACCTAACCTAACCTAACCTAACCTTTTTTTTTTTTTTTTTTTTTTTACGCAGTGAAAATCCCTAACGGATACCCCGCCTCTCTGGGGGGAGTGACGGGGTTATGTGGGGTTTGCACCCACTAAAAACACTGCGGTGGCCAACTCCAGATGATCCGAGGTGACCCGGGATCTCCCGGGGAACACAACCGGGACACCTCCACCTGTGCCTTGTTACTTAAGGCTCATCCCGCGGAAACATTGTGTTCTCGTTCTCGTAAAAAATATCTCATGAATTTTGGTGATGGCAAGGGCCACACCCGCCACCACCAAACGCCCCTGAGCCGTTGTTTGGGTTTCCGGGCCCCCACCCGGAGAACCCCGACTCCTTGAATGAGCGCGCAAACGCGCACATTCAACTCGACCAATCTTTCATCGAGAAGAGAGGTCGTGGAAAGTCAGGCCTTTTAACGGGCACGGCGATCCAGCCGCCCTCTCCTCGCCCTCACCCTGCGAGCTGCCCGTCTAGCCTGCCTAGCCGGTAGCTCCCTCTCTCTCGTGCGTTCGGCGACCTCCTTTCTAGTGAGGACTTCCTCACAGAACGTAGCCACCGCCCTCCATGTATCGCGGTTCGCGACCATGGCCGGGAAGAGTGCTCCCAGGTCAAGGTCCGGGCCGACCACCGCTACCAGTACTTGTCGCTCTTCCTCAAAGGCTGGACACTCCCCAACTGTGTGTTGAGGGGTGTCTGTTACCGCTCCGTCGCACATAAAACACTGTGGCGTGTCCTCCGCGCCTATCTCGTGCAGGTACTGGCCGAAGACGCCGTGTTCGGTCAGTACCTGCGTGAGCCTGAATGATAGGCCCCCATGCTGGCATCGCATCCATGCCTCCAGAGTAGGCAGGACGAGATTGGTCACGCGACCACGGCCGGGCCCGCCCCGTTCAAGCTGCTTCTGCCACTCGGCAATTGCCGATGTTTCCGCCTCGCCTCTTAGGGCGCTCTTCTCCCCCCTTTCTACCACCTTCCCTCTGCTTTGGGCGTGGCGAACCTGGCAAAACACCTCGGCGTCAGCACTGGCCTGCAGCTCGAGGGGGAGCGTTCTTGCCAAGAGCAAAGCCGCGTCCCCCGACACGTCTCTGTACGCCCTGGCAATTCTAAGTGCTATGCCGCGCTGGACCCGTCGCAACTCTTGGCGTATACGCCTGTACCTTCGGGCTTCCTCCGCCCAGACCGGAGCCCCGTACAGAAGCATGCTTCGCAGCACCGTTCCATATAGGCGGCGCACCTCAGTCCGGGGGCCTCCCATGTTTGGGAGAAGAGAGCCGAGTAAGCGCCCTACCTTCTCGACCTTAGGGCCAAGTGTAGCGAAGTGGTCCTCGAATCGCCACCTGCCATCCAGGTCGAGGCCGAGGTACCTCATGCGACTTCCCACACGCAGGTACGTGCCAGCCACCCTCACCCACGTGATCGGAGGGTTTCGCGTGAGGGGTAGCCCGTGAAACCACATGGCTTCCGTTTTCTGCCCGGCGACCGCGAGGCCTAAGCTCCGGATGGCACTTACCACGCATTCCGCCCCTAGCTCGGCAAGTCGGACCGTGCGGCCCCACTTCCTACCAGCCGCCAGCACCAGCGTGTCATCAGCATAGCATGTTATGCTGACACCCAGCGGTAGGGCCACCCGCAAGACGGCATCGTAGCCTATGTCCCACAGGAGAGGGCCCAAAACCGACCCCTGCGGGACACCCCGCGACAGCTCCCTGCGTCCGCGTGCACCATCCTTGAGGGTGAACTCCACCGCCCTTCCGCGGAGGTAGTCCACCACCACTTCTCTCAGGTACGCCGGGACCCTGAAGTGCTCGAGACCTGCTATGATCGCGCTGCCCGGGAGCGTGTTAAACGCGTTGGCGATGTCCAAGGAAATCGCCAACATCACCCCTCCCTCTGACACCACTGATTCCGCCATGCTGCGGACGCTGGTGACGGCGTCGATGGTTGATATTCCTCGCCGAAACCCATACTGGCAGTCGGCAAGGTTCATCCCAACGCTGGCGAAGTGTTGCTCGATGCGAAAGGACACTATCCGCTCGAACAGCTTGGCGACCTCATCGAGCAGGCAGATCGGCCTGTACGCCGACGGCTCTCCTGCTTCCTTTCCAGGTTTCGGAATCAGGACGAGCAGTCCTGTTTTCCAACCTGCAGGCACCCGATGAAGTCGCAGGCACTCGTCGCAGAGGTTGCGGATCCTCTGCCCCAGCTCCCCGAGACACCATCGGAGCACCTTGGCTGGAACACCATCTGGGCCGGGGGCCGTGTTCTTGGGCTTCTTGTTTCCGGTCGCCCTCCACCACTCCTCGTCTGTTATGGGCGGTACTTCCTGGTCCACCAGTGGCCTCGTGATCGGCAAGGATGGAGGTTCGCCACTGGGAAAGAGGTGATCGAGAACCCTCGTCACCGTAGCAGGCTCCATCTGCTCTGTGACGGCCTGACTTCTCTGGCGGAGTTTTCCCAGCACAATCCGGTACGGGCGGCCCCATGGGTCGTCGTCCAGGGTGCCGAGCAACTCAGTCCAGGCCCGTGTCTTTGCCTCCCGAATAGCCTGCTGCAGGGCGCACACAGATTCCCTATAAGCCGCGTACAGCTGGTCCTCGCGCTCGGTGTTCCGCGCACGCCTCCTACGGGATCTTGTGTACTGACGCCGCCTATCGCAGCAGGCTTTGCGTAGGCGCGTCATTTCCTCGGACCACCAGTAAGTAGCCTTTCGTTGGGGGGCGCTACCCACTCGTCTCATTGAGACGTCACAAACCCGCAACAAGTCCTCTTGGAGACGCGCCGCATCGACGTCGGCGTCTCCGGACGTGGCTTGCTTGGCCTCCGGCCACTGGACAGCCAAGCACGCTGCCTCCAGCATGTCCCTATCGACACTCTTGAGGGACCACCGTGGGCGTTTTGCTAACCGAGCGGGGGGGAGGATGTTTGCCCCTGCCTGACGCTCGTCCGCGATGGTGACCTCGATATATCGATGGTCACTAAGGGTTTCCAGATCCTTTAAGACCGCCCAGTCGGCCACAAGGCGTTCCGCCGAAGCGTTCGCCCAGGAAAGATCCACGATGGAGCCTCCTGTTCGGCGTATGCAGGTGAGCGTTGATCCCTTATTCAGGAGCCTCAGACCCAAACCAGCCGCCCAGTCTAGAATATCATGCCCCCTTGCGTCGGTGGTACGGCCACCCCAGGCGCTGGACTTCGCGTTGAAGTCCCCAAGGACGAAAGTGGGCCTTCGCTCGGTCCGCTCCAGACAGTCCCGGACATGGTCCAGAAGCCTGGCAAAGGAATCTAGTGGAAGGCTGGGCGGAGCATAAACACCTACAACCATGTAAGCGCCCCACGTGGCAACCACGTATCCCCACCCACGTTCCACAACACGCAGTCCCTTTGGTCGTCTTCCGCAGAACTCCACGATGGCCACCGTGGCACCTAAATCCGCAGCCCACTCAGGGCGTTCGGGAACCCTGTACGGCTCCGCCACCACCGCTACGCCAATCCCCCGCTCCATCAGGGTCTGCATCAGCAAATCCTGTGCCGCGCGGGAGTGGTTGGCATTCGCCTGGAGGATGACCATGGAGGGTCTATGCTCCATTTTCAGGGCATAGCTCCATGACCTCCTCCTGGTCATTACCTCGGGCGGCAAGGGTCGCCTCTGGTCCTTCCTCCGCCGATGCAATGGGGGCAGCCTCGTTGTTGGTAGGGGGTGGTGGCCTCGCTTGGCCATCGTTCACCCCTCCTCTCGTGCGTCTTGGGGGGCTACACGCCCTACTCCCAATACGGTGGGCGCTTGGTTTGCCCTGTGCATCGCACTGGGGGCACTTGGGTGCTGTCCTGCAGTCCCGAGCGGTGTGGCCAGCTGTCCCGCAGTTGTAGCAGGCCTTGCTGCGGTCCTGATGCGTACAGTTCACGCTGACGTGGCCGAGTCCGAGGCATCGATAACATTGCAGGGGCCTGTGCGGTAGCGCACGGACTCTTGCCACCACCCACCCCACCTTGATCTTGCCCGCCGCAGCAAGCTTCTTTGCGGCTGCTACCGGGCAACGAACCCACACTGTTCCAAGCCCATTCGGAGATCTCCGAATAGGGCCCGTGCGGGTGTCAGCCTCCGGGCAGCCAGTCGCCTTGGCAATGGCCGCGACCACTTCGGCTGGCGTCACCGAGTCGTCTAGGCCCGTAATGCGCAGGTCGCTGCGCTTCGTGGGCTGCGCTATCCGGACGCCCTCCACGTCCTTCATGGCTTCTGTGAGCCGCTCAGCCAGTTTGATGGCCTTGTCGCATCTATCCTGCCCCGGAATCTCCAGTACAAGACCGCCCGTCATGCCTCGTCGAGCCCTCAGGTCATCGATGCCGATGTCCTCGAGGTTGACTTCTCTCCGCGCCTTTGACATCGCCTCGGCATATGTCATTTTGGCGCCTGGTAGCACCGTCAGGGTGACTGCCGCATTCTTCGGCGCCCTTGGAAGCTTAGTCTCCTTCCTTCGTGTCGATGTTCCTGCCCTACTTGGCCGCTGGGCCGGCTTTTCGGTAGTGCCCTTGCCTTTCTCCTTTGGGAGGGGAGCATGCGGTGGAGGAGGATCCGGGGCCTTCTGCTTCTTCCCACTTCCGCCCTTTTTTCTCCTGACGACCTCGGTCCAGGGCTCAGGTAGAAGCCTTTTCTCCCTGCCTTTGGCTGTGCGGTGCACCGCCTGTTCGCGGCTCGTGGTTGCATCAGCCGACGGAACCTGGCGAACCACTTCCGCCACCGCAGCAGAAGTGGGGTGGTGTTTGCCACCATTAGCGGCCACGAGAGCCCATTCTTTTCGGAAGGCCGCCAGCTGCGCCTGGACCATCAGCCTGATCTGGTCGACCAGTTCCGCGTCCTTCTTGGCCAGTGATTCGTCGCGCTTTGCGCTGCGCGTGGACCTTCCCGTTCCGTTATTTGCCTCTGCTGCAGCCTCCCCGGGGCGTGGGATAGGTTGCGTGCAGCATGGCTCCTTCCGAACCTGCATTTCGGCTCTGAGCGCCTTGACCTCTGCTTCGAGGTCCCAGACCTTGTTGCGCAGCTGGGAGTTAGCTTCCTCCAGGCTCACCGCGTGGCCTATTGCCGTTGTCCTCTTGGACAACTCCCCTGTCGCGACCTTTACTTTAATGGCCGCCACGCGCAGCTCCTTAACATAATTACCCTTCAAATTCTTTGAGGTTGTTGCGACCTTCTCCACCGTCTTCATACAGTTCAGTATGACGGCGCCGATGTTCGCGGTGGGCTGCTCGCGTAGCTCGGCCGCTACCTCGTCAACAGACGGATAGTTTTTATTCTGTCGCGGCAGTGGAGGAGGGTCCACCGTCGGGTCAGTCACGCTGAGCTCGGCTTTTAGCTCTGCCTCATCACGGAGAGCCTCGATATGTTTCCGCTTGGCCGCCGCCAAACCAACATATTCGTGGGTAGTGGGAGGCCTACCCCTCTTCCGGCTACCGCGTTCGCTCGCCGAACTCTGTGAGCTCCAAGACATGATGGTGACGTCCGAGTCGCTCCCATCATCATCTAGGTCACTTTCGTCATCGCTACTGATACCACAATTCGTGTATCGCTTATCAGACCGGTCCTTCCCAGGCCTTCCTTTCGACCTGCTGATGGCCTCCGCCCGCGCCTTTGCCAAGCGCGTCCTCATTCCCTCCTCCTCCTTCTTCTTCTTGCCGTGGTCGTCGTTGTGTCCGTCAGTCCCTCCTTCCCTCGTCTTTAGCACTCTTGAGGCATAAGAATCTGCGCCGGCCAAGTGGCCCACCGATGCAGATCTGCGGTTGCTGGCTGACGACGTGCTGGAGCCCGCTTGCTCACCCCCACACGCCGGAACTGGGGAATCGCACCCCTGCTCCCTAAACGTTTTAACCTTCCTTGAACTATCCATCATTGATTTTTATTTCGGGGTTTCTTCCCCAACCCCCCACTGAGGCAGGGGGGACTTCCCCGGGGGTATCCGCCCCCGGACGGTGTGTTTGTGTGTGTTCCCCTCTGGAATGCACTGCCCCGCGAGGCAGGGTGCCCAGAGGGGAGTGTCAGTGTGTATGGATGTGTGTATGTGTGGTCTCCCCCTTTTGTAGGGTAGGGGAGAAACAACCCTGCCACTTTGTTAGAGGTTGGCCTCCTCGCGACCCGGCCCTAAGGTCAGGCCCCCGGTCTCCTCATCCGCCTCTTCCGACGCTTCGCCACAGCGCGGTAGGAGGCGGAATCGGATATTCCGGTGTTAGGGGACGGGTGGCGCACGCCATCCCCAGGGTGCCAGTCCCTCCGCCCCGAAGGACACAGGGTACCCCCGGCCCCCTCGCTTTCGGTGGAGGGGTCACCTTACCGATGCTGTCCACGGCAGGCCCCTTTCGGGGTCCTGCTACCCACCCGACTATGTCGGTAGGGCATCCCCCTATCCGCAACCCGGGGACGCGCCGTGTCGGGAGTCGGCAAACTCCCATCCCCTCACAGGGCCCAGGCGGGGCCTCGGGGCAAGCCCCGAGTTCCCTAACCCGGTCCCCGCGAAGGGCACGGTAACCTAACCTAACCTTTTTTTTTTTTTTTTTTTTTTTTTAACGCAGTGAAATCCCTGACGGATACCCAGTCTCCTGGGGGGAGGACTGGGTTATGTGGGGTTTGCACCCACTAAAACACTGCGGTGGCCGACCCTAGGTGGAAAGGGGAACCCGAGGTCTCCAGAGGCACACGACCGGGGACCCCTACACCTGTTGCCTCGGAATGGTTGAGGCTCGTCGCTCAGGAACAAGAGCTCCGGAAAATTCAAAGTTAAGATTTTGTGGTGATGCAGAGGGCCACACTCTGCACCACCACTCGTCGCGATGCGCCGTGCGATGGGCTTCCGGGCCCCCACCCGGAAAGCCCTGGCTCATCGGAAGAAGGAAAGCGTCGGGCGGCTAGAGACGACGCCCTCCGCCTCCTCTCGCTCTCCTCTTCCTTCTCCGTTCCTCCCTCCGCGCCTGTCTAGCAGGCAAGGCCATCTCTCTCGCGCGCTCTGCTGCTTCCTTCTTTGTGAGGACCTCCTCACAAAAGGACGCAGCCGCTGCCCACTTCTTCTTGTCCGCCACCATGGCCCTGACCATGGCCTGGAGGCTGACGTCCTGGCCCAACACGCCTTTAAGGGCATGCCTTTCCTCCTCGAAGGCTGGGCACCCTTCGAGCGTGTGCTCAGGAGTGTCCTCGACCCCTTCCTCGCACATGAAACATGTCGGCGTTTCCTCGGCACCTATCTCGTGCAGGTACTGACCGAACACCCCATGCCCAGTCAGTAGCTGCGTCATCCGGTATGACAGCCCGCCATGTCGGGTTCCCAGCCACTCCGAGAGGACCGGAAGGAGTAGCCGCGTCGTGCGGCCTCTGCCTGAGCCACCTGACTCAAGCTGCTGCCTCCACTCTTCGATGGCCGCAGCCTCAGCCACCGCGCGGAGTGCGCTCCTGTCGCCTACCGACAGGTTTCTCCCGGTACGTTGGGCCCCTCGGACCTGGCTGAACATGCTGGCCTCAACACCGGCCTGTAGATGAAGGGGGAGGGATCTAGCTAGCAGCAAGGCTGCATCCCCGGACACGTCCCGGTAGGCACGCGCAACACGGAGCGCCATGCCCCGTTGGACCCGACGCAGCATTTGGCGAATGCGCCTGCTATCTTGGGCTTGGTTCACCCAGACAGGGGCGCCGTAGAGCAGCATGCTCCTCAACACTCCGCCATACAGGCGGCGGACTTCGGTCCTGGGCCCCCCCAGATTTGGGAGGAGAGACGCCAGTAGTCTCCCTGCTCTCTCGACCTTGGGTACGAGTGTGGCGAAATGGCTTTCGAAGCGCCATCTGCCGTCCAACTGCAGGCCCAAGTACCGCATGGTCTCACCCGCCCGGACGTACGTTCCCGCGACGTTTACCCACGTGGTTGGGGGTTTCTTCGTCAGGGGGAGCCCGTGAAACCAGATGGCCTCTGTCTTTTGGCCGGCTACTGTCAGCCCTAACCCCCTGATGGCCCTCACAACGCACTCAACACCTAGCTCAGCCAGGCGGACGGTGCGTTTCCACTCCCTCCCGCCCGCCAAGACGAGTGTGTCGTCCGCGTAACACACGACTTGCACTCCGGGTGGTAAGGCTGCACGTAGGACCACATCGTACCCGATGTTCCAAAGTAGCGGGCCCAATACCGAACCCTGCGGGACGCCGCGTGACAGGATTTTCCGGCCAATTCCTCCGTTGCCCGCGGGGTACTCCGTCGCTCTGCCGCGAAGATAGTCAGCGACTGTCTCCATTAGATAGCTCGGGGTGGAGAAGTGGGCCAGTCCCTCGAGGATCGCGCTCGCTGGGAGGGAATTAAAGGCGTTCGCTATGTCTAGCGACACCGCCAGAGCAACCCCTCCCCTGGCAACCGCCTCCTCTGCCATGTCGCGGACGCAGGACACAGCATCCAAGGTGGACATGCCGCGTCGGAAGCCGTATTGGCTCTCAGCAAAGCTCCGACCAGAGCCTTCTATATGCTTGATGATGCGGGTGGCCAGTACCCGCTCAAAAAGCTTCCCCACCTCGTCTAGCAGGCAAATTGGCCTGTATGCGGATGGGTCTCCCTCCTGCTTGCCAGGTTTGGGGATAAGGACTAGCCGTCCCGTCTTCCAAATCTCTGGCACGCGTCTCTTCTTCAGGCAGCAGTCGAAGAGGCCGCGGATTCCTTGCCCCATTTCTCCGTGACACCAAAAGAGAACTTTTGCAGGCACGCCATCCGGGCCAGGGGCCGTATTTTGGCCTTGAGTTTGTGGACCGCGCTCGACCACTCCTCGTCCGCGATGACTAGGACCTCCTCCATCTGCTGGTCCGCGTTTAGTGGCAGCAGAGGCACGCCGCTGGGGAAGAGGTGGTCAAGAACCCGATCCAAGGACGCGGGCTCCATCATTTCCGTGACGGCTTGTCCTCGTCTTCGGAGTTTCCCCATGACTACTCTGTATGGGCGGCCCCAGGGGTCGCTGTCAAGGGTGTCAAGCAGCTCGCTCCATGCGGTCCTCTTTGCCTCCCGGATGGCGTGTTGGAGGGTGCGTGTGGCCTCTCTGTAGGCCGCGTAGAGAACGTCCTCCTGCTCCATCTCTCTATTCCGCCTCCTGCGGTAGCGAACGTACTGGCGGCGTTTGGCGCAGCATGCCTTGCGCAGGCGCGCCAAATCATCACTCCACCAATAGGCCGATCGACGTGGGGTGGCGTCGCCTACTCGCCTCATTGATGCGTCGCATACTTGCGTCATTTTGTCCTTGAGGCGAATTGCCTCTGCGTCGACATCCTGTACATCTGGCCTGGTCTCCGGCCACTGTACTGCCAGGCAGGCGGCCTCCATTATGTCCCTGTCTGCGCTAGGCAGCGACCATCGGGGGGTTTTCCCAGTTCGCACGGGCTGTGGGTGGGATGCCCTTCCTTGCCGTCCATCTCCGAGGCTGATCTCTATATACCGGTGATCGCTGAGGGTCTCGGTCCCCTCCAAAACCGCCCAGCTGCCTACTAGGCCTTCAGCAGCTGCATTCGCCCAGGATAAGTCGATTATAGACCCTCCCGTGCGTCGCACACATGTCGGCACCGTCCCTCTATTTAAGAGCCTCAGCCCCAGGCTCGCGGCCCACTCCAGGGTCTCGTGACCCCTTGCGTCGGTAGCGCGGCCGCCCCACGCTCTAGCCTTCGCATTAAAGTCCCCGAGGACCATTGTCGGCCTTCTCTCTGCCCGCTCCAGACAGTCCCGGATATTGTCCAGGAGACTGGCGAAGCCTGGCATTGGGAGACTAGGCGGAGCGTATACCCCCACTAGAAGGTAGGCCCCTTGTTTGGCCGCCACATAACCCCACCCGCGTTCGACCACGTGCAGGTCGCTCGTTTGGTTGGCGCGCGATCTAACGATCGCGACCGTGCCGCCTAAGTCGGCCACCCAATCCGGGCTGTCAGGAATCCTGTACGGCTCGGACACGATCGCCACGCTTGCATTCCGCTCCATCATAGTCTGCGTAAGCAGCTCCTGTGCGGCATACGCATGATTCGCGTTCGCCTGAATGATCTTGTCGTAGGGCCTATGATACATTGTTGGGGCCAATGTCCATAGCCTCCTCCGGGCTATTTGTTAGGGTAGATCGTCCCTCTGCTGGCCTCGCCAGCCTTCCTGGTGCAGCTTTATTGCTGCTACTTAAGTCCCTCGCTGGGGCTTGGTTTCCCGGGACCTTGGTCCCTTTAGGGGGGCTACAGGCCCTGCTCCCAATGCGGTGGGCACTTGGTTTGCCGAGCGCTTCGCAGAGGGGGCATTTGGCGGCCGCCGTGCAGCTTCTCGCTACATGGCCTGCTACACCGCAATTGTAGCAGGCACCGCTCCTGTCCTCATGAGTGCATTTTAGACTCACGTGTCCTCGAGCCAGGCACTTGTAGCACTGCAGGGGTCTGGCAGGTAGAGCGTGGACTCGCGCCACCGTCCATCCGACCTTAACCTTGCCCTCCAAGGCCAGTTTCCTTGCTGCCGCTACTGGGCATCGCACCCAAATGCTTCCCAGTCCATTCGGAGTCCTACGTATTGGGCCCGTCTTAATCTCGGCCTCCATGCAGCTCGAGAGTTTCGCTATAGCCGCGATAACTTCGGCTGGGGACACCGAATCCTCCAAATTGGTGATGCGTAGGTCACTGCTTTTGATTGGGCGACCAATTTGCACACCTTCGTCCTCCCGCATGGCCTCTTTCAGTCGTTCCGCGAACCTGCCAGCCTTCGCGTCTCTGTCCTGCCCAGGGACTTCCAGGACGAGTGCACCTGTCACGCCCCGTCTAACCCTAAGGGCGTCGATGCCAAAGTCCTCGAGGTTGACCCGCTCCCGGGCTTTCGTCATTGCCTCGGCGTAGGACATTTTGGCCCCAGGCGCTACCGTCAAGGTAACGGCTGCGCAACGAGGGACTCTCGGCGGTTTCGCCTCTTTCTTCTGTCCCTGGACTGGGGGTCCCTTCTTGCTCGCCTTCTGGGCGGCTTCTTGGGGCGCCCCAGGCTTCTGAACCTTGGAGGGGTTCGGGGGCTCCTTCCTACCCTCCTTCTTCCTTGACTTCCTCCTCACCACCTCAGTCCAGAGCTGCTCCACCGGAGCCGCCTGGACTTTGGTCCTGCTCTCGGGAGCTTGTGTGATGGGCGGATCTTCCTGCTGCTCCCTTCGGGTGTTGGACGCAGTCGCGCGTTTCCCCTTTTCAGTGGGCGCACTGGAGAACTCCTTGCGGAAGGAGGAGAGTTGGGCCTGCACCATTATCCTGATCGTGTCGATCAGTTTGGCGTCCCTATCGGAGGACGTGGTCGTGGATCTGCCTTTGCGTTTTCGCACCGGCGTTTCTTCCTCTTCTGCCTCCCCATCCTCAGGAGGCTGAATGGAGTGGGGGCACCGCTGACGCTCGTTGCGGGTGGCCATTTCTGCTCTTAAGGCCTTGACCTCCGCCTCGAGGTCCCAGACCTTATTACGCAACTGGGCATTTGCCTCCTCTAGGGTGACCGCGTGCCCAGTGGCCGTTGTCCTCTTAGATAACTCCCCCGTGGCCACTTTGACCTTAAGGGCCGCCAGGCGCAACTCCTTGACATAGTTGCCCTTCAAGTTGTTCGACGTCGTCGCCACCTTTTCCACCATCTTCATGCAGTCCATTATGACTGCTCCAATGTTGGCGGTTGGCTGCTCCCGGAGGTCCGCCGCAACTTCATCCACCGAGGGATAATTCTTGTTATACCTTGGTAGGGTTGGGGGATCCACAGCGGGATCGAAAACGCTTAGCTCGGCTTTGAGCTCAGCTTCCGCCCGCAAAGCCTCCACTTGCTTGCGCTTGGCCTTTGCCAGGCCTACGTACTCGGACGTAGTGGGGGGGCGGCCTCTTTTCCTTTTTCGGGCGGAGCAGGCAGATTCCACCGACGCCACTGACATTGCCGTGTCCGAACCGGGCCCGGTTTCCACGTCGCTGGACTCGCTGATGAGGATCATCGCCCTTCGAGCTTCCCCAACTGGTCTGCCCTCTGTGCGATCCGTCTGACTCGTCCCGGGTTTCAGGGAAGCGCGCGTTGTCATCGCAGTTCCCCGCCTCCCCCCTCCTGTCCTCGTTGCCGACACCACGGAGGCAGCTGATGAATCGGAGTTAGTAGACTCCTCCTCACTGCCAGCCGAGGATCTTCCTCCGACCTGCCTGGGTCGCCCCTTTTTGACACTGTCCAACTTGGACATGCCATTCCCCCTCTGTTTCGTACTGCAGACGGGGCCTTCTTTCCCTGATTTCTTGTCCTTTTCCTTTTTCTTGCCTATGTCGTCAACGGTTTTAGGTTTCGGTTTTTTGTTTGTATTGTGATCCTCCATTTTGATTCCCACGAGTAGGGTGGAAGGGACTCCTCCCAGGCAGAGCCACCCATTACCCGGGAGGGCCTAATAACTCCGAGGTGCGGCAGGTGCCTCGGAGGGTGGTCGCTTGGAACCGGTATTCCCACCGGCCATACATCCCTTCGCCACGCACCATAGCTTGGGATTTGGGGATTTTTTTATAGAGGTTTACTCCTCGCGGCCCGGCCAATTAAGGCAAGGCCCCCGGCCCCTGACCCGTCTCTTCCGCTGCCCCGCCAAGGAGCGGTAGGAGACGGAATCAGGGATTCCGGTATTAGGGGGCAGGTGGCGAATGCCGCCCCCAGGGTGCCGATCCCCCGCCCCGAAGGGCAAAGGGTACCCCCGGCCCCCTCTCTTTCGGTGGAGGGGTCACCTTACCGATGCTGTCCGCGGCAGGCCCCTTTCGGGGTCCTGCTACCCACCCGACTATGTCGGTAGGGCATCCCCCTATCCGCAACCCGGGGACGCGCCGTGTCGGGAGTCGGCAAACTCCCATCCCCTCACAGGGCCCGGGGGGATCGCGGAAGCGATCCTTACCCAGTTCCCGCGAGGGGCACGGAAACCTAACCTAACCTAACCTAACCTAACCTAACCTAACCTAACCTAACCTAACCTAACCTTTTTTTTTTTTTTTTTTTGTGGGGGAAATCCTCATGGATCCCCCGCCCACCTGAGGAGTGGGCGGGGGTATGCCGGACTCTTACCGGCTAAAACCCCCACAGTGACCATCATTGAAACCCTCCAAGGCTGGGGGCCGGGAACGCCTAAGGCATACTTCCGGCCCCAGCCCTGATCAGCCTCTCAGAGCTTACGTGCTCGCCCTCCATGGTCTTTTACGACCAGAACGCCTACGCAGGTCACGTGCGTAGGCGCTTCCACCAAGAACCCCTTTGTCGCGGAGCACCGATTCTCAGTCAGTACTCCGCGGGGTTCGGAAAAATGCGGAGCAGGGATCGTATTCCCTCTTGCGCGTCTTCCTTTCTCTCCCCTCAATCGAGGATGTAGGGGTTACGCCCCAGTCCCCGACGTCGTCCCGTGCGGCTGCGTCCTCTTCTACTGGGCGCGTGCGACCGCTCTCGTTCCCTCTCGGCTACCTCCTTCTTTGTGAGGACCTCCTCAGCGAAGGATTCCACCGCCTTCCATTTATTCTGGCCCTCGATCATGGCCTGGGTGACCCTGTCCAGCGTTAGGTCCTGCCCGATGACACTCCGTAGTTCCTCCCTCTCCTCTCCCCATGCTGTGCATGTTTGGAGGGTGTGGTCGGCATCGTCCACTGTCGCTCCGCAGTGGTGGCACGCTGGGGACGCCTCTTTACCGATGCGCGCCAAGTAACTCCCGAAGCAGCCGTGGCCACTGAGGAGTTGGCATGTTTTATAGGACATCCCATTCTTCTTGGCGGCTGCTGCCCAGGGGATGGCAATAGGTCCGACTGCGACGGCACCTCTACTCCCTTTGTTGCACGTCGGATCCTGCAGCCACGTCCTCCACCTTTCGAGTAAGGCCTCTCTCATCCTTGTTTTGAGGCCTGTGACTTCCTCCTTCTTTCTGGCCTCCTCCTCGAGGCTGTTCCTTATGCGCCGCTTCTCGTTGTATGCTGTCGCAGCCGCCTCCGCCTCCATCGACCAGGGTGGGCACCCGGACAGGGCGCTTGCCGTCGCGTACGAAATGGTTTTATAACCGCGTATCGTGCGGAGCGCCATCTTCCTGAAAAGGCTGTCTATAGCCTGCCTAATCTTGGCCGTGGGCATTCCATCGGCGGCCCAGACCGGGGCTCCGTAGAGCATGATGGACTTTGTCACCTGCATGTACAGCAGGCGCGCCCCTCTTCCGGGACCCCTCGTGTTAGGGGTAAGGCGACTAAGTGCGCCCGCCATCCTGAGGGCCTTTGGTGCGAGTGCCTCGAAGTGGGCTTCGAATGCCCAATGACCGTCCAGGAGGAGACCCAAATACTTCATTTGAGCTCCTATCTTGACTTCCCCTCTTTGCCCGATCTTGATATTGGTCCTCCATGGGCGGGCGGTGGTACCACCACCCTTCCTGGTGAACCACAGGGCCTGGGTCTTGTGAGCGGCGACCCTGAGTTCGAGCCCCTCGATTGCCGCTACGACCTTCGCCGTGGCGTCTTCCGCGGCGCGTAGCACCGATCTCCATACCATCCCGCGCGCGACGATGATGGTATCGTCCGCATAGCAGACGACCCCCACGTCCGCCGGGAGGGGGACCTCCAGCACCACGTTGTACGCGATGTTCCACAGGAGCGGTCCAAGTACCGACCCCTGTGGGACACCGCGCGTGACCTCCTTCCGTTGGATTGCCCCTGACCCATCCTTGAATTCGATCCGCCTGTTCGACAGATAGGTTCGGATGACTCGCTGCAGGTAGATGGGGATCTCGTGGGTGGCCAGCGCACGCTGGATGTCTTCCCAGGGAATGGAATTGAAAGCGTTCGTGATGTCCAGAGACACCGCCAGCGCCACTCCTCCCTTGTCGGTGGCTTCGCGGGTGAAGTCCCTCAACCATTGCACCGCGTCCATCGTTGATCTCCCTGCCCTGAATCCGAATTGTCGGGCATTGAGATTCGGGCCCGTCCTCTCCAGGTGTTGAGTGATTCGTTCATGAATCACCCTCTCCAGGAGTTTCCCCGCTTCGTCCAATAAGCAAATTGGGCGATATGACGAGGGGGTGTTCGCGGGTTTCCCGTCCTTCCGAAGCAGCACCAACGAGGACCTCTTCCAGTCTTCGGGGTACCTTCCGCTCTTCAGGCACTGGTCAAAGAGCCTTTGGAGCTTCGGCGTTAGTGCCGCTAGGCATACACTCCATACTCCTCCCGGGATCCCGTCGGGGCCGGGGGCTTTGTTGGCCTTGAAGCCCTTTGCCGCCGCGCGCCTTATTTCCCCCGGTGACGTCTCCAGGTCGGGGGACCAGTCGGGTGAAGTGCCCACATGATTCGGCGGGGTAGCCACTATCCCTGAGTGCCTGCCAGCAGGGAAGAGAGTAGAGATTACCTCTTCGACAAAGCCGAGTTCCAGCATCTCCGTGATCGGAGGTGTCCAAGGTCTCAGTTTCCCTGTGACACACTTATAAGGTCTGCCCCACGGGTCTGCCTCCACCTGGTCCAACAGAGCGTCGAAGGACCTGCACCTTTCGACCTTGATGGCCCTTTGGAGCTCCTTCCGTGCCTCTTGGTACGCGGCGTACGAGTCGTCGACTCGCGCATCGGTTGCAGCACCAGTTCGCCTCTTGCGGCGGGTACGAGTGTACTGCCTGCGTGCTTTGATGCAGGCGCGACGCAACTCTCCCAGCTTCGCCGTCCACCAATAGACCTCCTTGCGAGAGGGGGTTGGTTTCCCCTTGGCCCGCTGCATCGCGGTGTCACAGATACCGGCCATCACGGCCCGGATCTCCTCGGCCAGCTCCCCAACGTCCCGCTCGTCGTCATCCAGAGCTGGTGTCGGTGTCGTCCCCGCTGCTACTGTAGACCAGGCTACCGCCTCGCTTGCCGCTTCCAGCAGGTCCCTGTCGAGGGTCCGGTACTTCCACCTGTTGGGCGGTCGTTTTAGCTCGGGGGGGATGTTGCCCCTTGTTCCTCGGCCTGCGAGTGGCGGCCTCTCCAGGTGCATGAGGATGTACCTATGGTCGGAGAGGGTTTCCAGATCCATCGCGACCTTCCAGTCCTTGATCCTTCCCGCAATGGGTCTAGTGGCCCAGGTCAAGTCGATGATCGACCCTCCATTTCGTCGAACACAGGTGTGATCGTTGCCCCTGTTGCAGCAGGTCAGGTCCAACCGCCTTGCCCATCGCTCTAGGGCTTTCCCCCTCTTGTCCGTCCTGACGGCTCCCCAGGCCGTGGACTTGGCGTTGAAGTCGCCAAGCACCAGACAGGGTTGCGCTAGGTAGCCGCGCACGCCTCTTCCCAATCTGTCGAGATAGTCTCGAAACTCCGCCGAGCTGCAGTTCGGGGAGACGTAGCAGCCAAAAACGACTTTCTTCCCCCATCTGACAGCGACGAAGCCATCACCGGCCAGCAGCTTGTCCATCAGTGGTGGCTCCCTGGTAGCACTCCCGCGCCTGATTACCGCTACGTCCCCTCGGTTGTCTCCGGTCCAAAAGGGGTGGTCCAGCACCCTGTAGGGTTCCGCTGCCACCGCCAGTGAGACCTCCTGCTCTGCCATCTGCTGCATGAGCAGATCCTGTGCCGCTCTGCACCTATTGAGGTTCGTCTGGAGGACGTGAAGCATTACTCGGCCACCTCCATCGCCTCCTCCGGGCGTTTCTCCTTGCCGCTAGCGCCGACGACGGCTCCCACTGCTGGCCGATCGCTCGGCCCCTTCTCCTTCGCGGTGTTCGCAGGACGCGGGTTGGCGGCGGGAGGTTTGCCACATTTAGCGGGCCGCCTGGACGCGCATGCCGCGCTTCCCAGACGGTGGTCTGCTTTTCGCCCCTTCTCCGCGCATACGACGCAACTGGGTGGCCTCTCACAGCCAGTCGCGCGATGTCCCGCCTCGCCGCACCTGTAACAGGTGTTCGCCCTATCCTTGTTGGGGCACGCGATGCGGACGTGTCCCCATTCGAGGCACTTGAAGCATTGGAGCGGCCGGCGCTCCAGGATCTCCACGCTCGCGACCACCCAGCCGACCTTCAGCTTCCCAGCCGCTACCGCCCTCGCGGCGGAAACTGGGCACCTGACCCATAGGGTCCCTAGGCCGCTGGGGCTCCTTTTGATTGCCCCGGTCTTGACGTCCCCTCCGGTGCAGCCCGTGAGAGTCACGATAGCCTCTGAGACCTCCTCCGCGGTGACCGAGTCGTCCAGTCCTCCGATACGGAGTTCCGCCGATTTACTCGGAATGGCGATCTTTACGCCCGAGCCTGCCATGGTGTTTACCAATTGCTCGCGAAGCAACTTGGCTTTCGCCGCGGAATCCTCCCCCGGGATCTCTAGAATCAGGGCCCCGGTTATCGCCCGCTTCGGCTTGATTGCCGCGATCTTCAGGGCTTGGAGATCGATCCTTTGCTTGGCCCTCCGCATCACGTCTGCGTACGAGACGCTTCCGTCCGCCGGCACCGTGATGGTTATCGCCGCGGACCTGGGTGGGCGCGGAAGTCGGGGTTTAGCTTTCCCGTTCGCGTTGGCCTTCTTCTTTGGCATCCCTCCTTTTTGCGAGGGTACGACCTTCTTCGCCTTCCCCGCGGGGCCTAAACCTCGTTCTCCTCCCGCGCTCTTTCCCGGGCGGTTACTTGGTTGGTTCGCAGCTTGGTGCGCCGGGGTCTTTGGTGGGTCTCCACCCTCCTTCTTCTGTTTCCCCTTCTTCTTTGATGGCTTCCTCTCCACATAGGTCCACTCCCCCGTGAAGGTGGAGGTGGACGGAGTGGGGTCGGCCGGGGCAGTCGTAGGTGTTGGTGCACCTTGCACGCTGGTGCCACTGCCCTTGGCATAACAATTTTGCTCCGCAGTCCGGGGAAGATTTGGTGCGGTCGCCTTTTTCGTTGTTGCCCTGTCCGAGAGTTGGGGGCACAGGGCCGCCAACTTGCTGTCGATAAGTCGGCCAACTCTCTCGACCAGAGCGTTCTCCCAGGCCTCCCGTTCCTTTCGGCCTTCCTGCTGCTGCGGCCTCGGCGTGGGTGGTGGTGCCGGCACCGGCTGCTGCTGGCACCCTGTCCCCTCTCTCTTGAGGCACTTGACCTGCCTCTCCAGATCGAGCAACCTCGCCTGCAGGCGCTGGTTCTCGATTCGCAGGGCAGAGTCGGCCGGCTCTCTCCTGGCCGCTCTGGCCACGATCTCCTTTATGGCGGTTTGCGTGAACTCCGCCGCGGCTCGGAGCCTCCTCACGTATGGGCCGCTCAGGTTGTTGGCACAGGACGCCATGCCCTTCACCTCGTCCATAAGGTCCTCCACGTGGGCCCCCACTTCCTCCACGGAACTCTTCCTTATCTCCCTCACCGTGGTCACCGTGTCAGCGAGCTTCTTGCCGGGCTTCTTCCTCATCATCGACTTCCGGCGCTTCTCTTCCTCGTCGGACGAGGACGAGGCCTGCCTGCCGTCGGGGGTGGGACTGGGTGCCACCGCTGGCCCATCCTTCTTCGCCCTCTTCTTGGGCTTAGAGGTCGGCACAGTGCTCGCCGTCGACGGGCCGGGAGGCGTGACCGTCTCCTCTCCCGAGGAGGCTTCCACCTCGGTATCCATCAGGCCATCACTGACCACCTCTAAGCTGCTTTCCTCCGACATCTCGCCGATGTTATGAGGTCTTTGGGGGATTCCCCCCATCAGTCCTCCCACATCCATCCAACCTTTGTCCTCGGGGCTTGCCTTGTCGTCAACGTTGGTTTGCACTCTTGTGGCTTTTACGGTGCCGTCGGCCAAGTGGCCAACCGACGGGCCGCTGCGGTTGCAGGATGACGACGTGCTCGGGCCCGCTTGCCCGCCCTTACACGCCGGTACTGAGGATTCGCACCTCTGCACCCTAATCCTTATCTCTTTTTTAGCTCCGTCCATGGTTGATTTAGTTTCGGGGTTTCTTCCCCTATCCCCCTTGTGGCGGGGGAGAACCCCGGGGAGCCGCCCCGGACGGTGTGTGCGTGAGTGTTCCCCTCTGGAATGTACTGCCCCGCGAGGCAGGGTGCCCAGAGGGGAGTGTCAGTGTGTATGGATGTGTGTATGTGTGGTCTCCCCCTTTTGTAGGGTAGGGGAGAAATAACCCTGCCACTTTGTTAGAGGTTGGCCTCCTCGCGACCCGGCCCTAAGGCCAGGCCCCCGGTCTCCTCATCCGCCTCTTCCGACGCTTCGCCACAGCGCGGTAGGAGGCGGAATCGGATATTCCGGTGTTAGGGGACGGGTGGCGCACGCCATCCCCAGGGTGCCAGTCCCTCCGCCCCGAAGGACACAGGGTACCCCCGGCCCCCTCGCTTTCGGTGGAGGGGTCACCTTACCGATGCTGTCCACGGCAGGCCCCTTTCGGGGTCCTGCTACCCACCCGACTATGTCGGTAGGGCATCCCCCTATCCGCAACCCGGGGACGCGCCGTGTCGGGAGTCGGCAAACTCCCATCCCCTCACAGGGCCCAGGCGGGGCCTCGGGGCAAGCCCCGAGTTCCCTAACCCGGTCCCCGCGAAGGGCACGGAACCTAACCTAACCTAACCTAACCTAACCTAACCTAACCTTTTTTTTTTTTTTTTTTTTTTTTCGTGGGGAAAATCCATCATGGATCTCCCGCCCACCTGAGGAGTGGGCGGGGGTATGTCGGACTCCTACCGACTAAAAACCCCACGGTGACCAACCATGAAACCCTCCAGGGCTGGTAACTGGGAACGCCTAAGCATACTTCCGGTCCCAGCCCTGATCGGCCTCTCGGAGCTAGTGCGATCTCCCTCCATGGTCTTACGACCACAACGCCTACGCAGGTCACGTGCGTAGGCGCTTCCACCAAGAGCCCCTTTGTCGCGGAGCACTGATCCTCAGGCAGTAATCCACGGGGTTCGGAAAAAAGATGCGGGGCAGGGATGGTTGTCCCTCTCGCGCGTCCTCCTCTCCCTCCCTTCAGTCGAGGATAAAGGGGTTGCATCCCAATCTTCGACGTCGTCCCGTGCGGCTGCGTCCGCGTCTACCGGGCGCGTGATTCCGCTCCCTCTCCCGCTCGGCAACCTCCTTCCTCGTGAGCACTGTCTCGCAGAAGGTTTCGACTGCCTTCCACTGCTCTTCTCCCTCCGTCATGGCTCGGGTGACTGCCTCGAGCGTCAGGTTCTGTCCGATGACGCGGCACAGGTCCTCCCTTTCCTCTCTCCAGGCAGGACATGCCTGCAGCGTGTGGTCTGCATCGTCCAGATCCGCATCGCAATGGTGGCACGCGGGACTGGCCTCCTTCCCAATGCGCGCCAGATACCCTCCGAAACAGCCGTGCCCGGTAAGTACTTGGCACGTTCTGTACGACATTCCGTTGTGCCTAACGGCATTCGCCCAGGCTATGGCCACGGGACCGACCGTCGAGGCTGACCTCCTGCCACTGCCGGTCTGGTCTAGTAACCAATTCTCCCACTCATCCATGAGCCGTTCCTTCAGCCTACCTTTGAGGGCTAGCAGCTCTCTTTGTCTGGCTTCCCCCTGGAATCGCACCCTGGTGCGCTGAGTCTCCTCGAACGCCTCTGCGGAAGCTTGGGCCTCCATGACCCAGGGAGGGCATCCCGTCAGCGCGCTGGCAGCCACGCCAGACACTGTTCTGTACGCCCTGATCGTGCGTAGTGCCATCTGTCTAAACAGGCTGGTAATTGCCTGCTTAATTTTCACCTGGAGGGGCTCTTGTGCCCACACCGGCGCCCCGTACAATACGACCGACTTCACGACGTGCATATATAGCAAGCGTGCTTTCCTTCCTGGCCCCTTTGTGGTGGGGGTTAGCCGGTTCAGAGCGCCCGCCATCCTGAGGGCCTTTGGGATCAAGGCCTCGAAATGTGCCACGAACGTCCAGTTACGGTCCAGCAGAAGTCCGAGATACTTGATCTGGGACCCGATTCTGACGTCGGTGTCTCCTACCTTGAACCTGGTTCTCCAGGGGGAAGCAGCTGTCCCTCCCCTCTTTGTGAACCACATGGTTTGAGTCTTGGCCGATGAGACCTTCAAACCGAGGTCCTCGATAGCTTTGACGATGCGTCCCGTTGCCTCCTCCGCGGTGTTCCGGACGGTTCTCCAAATCATCCCGCGAGCCACGACGATCGTGTCGTCCGCGTAGCACACGACCTCCACGTCCGCGGGGAGAGCTGTCCTCAGTACCCTGTTGTACGCGATGTTCCACAGGAGGGGTCCTAGGACCGAACCCTGTGGAACACCGCGGGTAATGCGCTTGGTAACGCTCGTTTCCGAACCGTCCGTGTAGACGATGAACCTTTCCGACAGGTAGGCCCGTACTATCCTCGTCAGGTAGGGTGGAACCCGGTGTTCTCCCAGCGCTCTCTCTATGTCCTCCCAGGGGATGGAGTTGAACGCGTTCGAGATGTCCAGAGACACTGCTAGCGCGACTCCACCCCTGACTGTGGATTCCTCGATGTATCTCCTGACGCACCGAGCCGCGTCCATTGTGGATCTGCCTGCTCTGAACCCGAATTGGCGCTTGTCCAGATCGGGGCCCGTGTCCTCGAGATGTTGCGTGATCCTCTGATGGATCACCTTCTCCAGAAGTTTCCCCACCTCATCCAGTAGGCAGATGGGCCTGTAGGAAGAGGGGGAGTCTGGAGGTTTGCCGTCCTTGCGGATCAACACGAGGCGGGAGGTTTTCCAGCTGGAAGGGTACCTCCCCGTCGAAAGGACTTGATTGAAAAGTCCTTGGAGCCGCGGACCCATGGCTTCTAGACACATGCCCCAGATCTTGCCGGGAATTCCGTCCGGACCAGGGGCCTTGTTGGCCTTTAGTCCCTTCGCTGCTGCTCGCCTAATCTCCCCCGGAGTGATCTCGAGGTCCTCGGACCAGACAGTCGCGTCGGCAGTTGGCCCGTTGCGTTCGTCGTCGGGCGGCACCGTCTCCCTCTCTCTGCGTGCCGGGAAGAGGGTGGAGACTACTTCTTCTACAAAGTCCGACTCCAGGACTTCCGTGAGCGGCGGCGTCCAGTGTCTCAACTTCCCGGTGACGCACTTGTAGGGTCTACCCCATGGATCCGCCTCCACCTGGTTCAGGAGGGCGTCGAAAGATCTCGTCTTCTCAATCCCTATTGCGTGTTGCAATTCCCTTCTGGATGCCTGGTAGGCGTTATACAGCGCGTCGATGTCCGCGGTCGCGACAGGAGTTGCTCTCCTCCTCCGGGCACGGGTATACCGCCTCCTCGCTCCGATGCAGTCGCGTCTCAGTTCCGCGATCGTCTCCGTCCACCAGTACACTCCCTTGCGGGGGGCTGGTTTTCCTCGGAGTCTCTGCATGGCTGTGTCGCATATTACGGACATCTCCGCGGTGAGTCTTGCGGCCAGTACGTCCACGTCGCCGTCGTGCTCCGTCGATCCTTCCTTCGTCCAGGATGTCGCCTCGGCGGCCGCTTTGAGGAGGTCCTCGTCGAGGGTTCTTATCTTCCAGCGGTTTACCTTGGGTGAGCTCCCCTGTCGGGGGCCGCCGGCCGCTGGTGTCGCCAGGGACATGGTAATATACCGGTGGTCCGAGAGAGTCTCCAGTGCTCTCTCGACCCGCCAATCGCTCACGTCGCGTGCCAGGGATCTGGAGGCCCACGTGAGGTCAACGATGGATCCACCGTTGATGCGTACGCAGGTGTTGTCGTTCCCCCGATTGCAGCAGACCAGATCAAGTGCTCTGGCCCACCGCTCGAGAGTTCTTCCCCTCTTGTCGGTCCTGGGGGAGCCCCACAGCGCCGATTTGGCGTTGAAGTCGCCCATAATGAGGACCGGGCGTGCCAAGTGTCCTTGGATACAGCCCTGTAGGTTCCCGAGGAAATCGCGGAATTCCGCGGACCCACAGTTGGGGGAGATGTAGCACCCAAAGACTACCGCTCTCCCCCAGCTCACCGCCACGAAGCCGTCACCAGCCGCCAGTTTATTGATCAGCGGTGGTTCTCTGGGCGTGCCCCCGCGCCTGATTATGGCCACGTCCCCTCGTCGGTCTCCGGCCCAGAAGGGGTGGTCCGGGATTCGGTAGGGCTCTGCCGCTACCGCTATGACCACCTCTTGTTCTCCCATTTGCTGTATCAGCAGGTCCTGTGCCGCGCTGCACCTGTTGAGATTGGTCTGGAGGATGCGCAGCATTTATCGTGCCGTGTCCATCGCCTCCTCCAGGCGGGGCACTTCTGCTTGCAGTGAAGGAGTTGCTGCTCCTTCCGTCCTCGAGGCCTGTCTGGGGGGCTTGCCTCTTCCCTTGCCGGAGTGCCTGGATACGCACGCCGAGCTTCCGAGTCGGTGGTCGGCTCGTCGGCCACTCTCCTCGCAAACGATGCACTTGGGATCCTTCCCGCATCCAGACGCACGGTGCCCGGCTTCTCCACAGCGGTAGCAAGTGTCTGCTCGGTCCTTGTTGGTACACGAAGCGCGAACGTGCCCAATCTCCAGGCATTTGTAACATTGGAGCGGCCTTCTCTCCAGAATCGTTACATCGGCCACGACCCAGCCAACCTTCAGCTTGTTAGCTGCCAGTTTCCTCGCTGCAGCGACTGGACATCTCACCCAGAGAGAACCCAGGCCATTGGGGGCCTGTCTCAACACTCCGGCCTTAATGTCCTCCTTAGCGCACTCCGATTGGGAGGCGATTGCCTCCGTCACCTCTTGCGTGGTGACGGAGTCATCGAGTCCTCCAATACGGAGATCCGCCAGTTTGCACGGGGTAGCCACCTTCACTCCCGTACCAGCCAGAGTGTCATCCAGTAGCTCCTTGAGTCGTTTGGCTTTCGCAGCAGACTCGGTTCCTGGGACCTCAAGGATCAAAGCTCCGGTCATGGCCCTCTTTGGTTTGATCACCGCGATGTCTAAGGTTTCGAGATCGATCTTCCCCTTTGCCTTGCGCATGACCTCCGCGTAGGATATCGAGCCCCCCTCCGGAACGGTGATGGTGACCGCCGCGTATCTGGGTGAGCGCGGAAGCCGGGGTTTTGCTTTCGCCGTCCCCTTAGCCGTTTCCGTCGTCGCTCCATGGGGGGGAGATTCCGCTTGTTTACCCGTTTTTGAGAGGCCCGATCCTTGAGCGCCTCCCGCGCTCCTTCCCGGCTTGGTTACGGACTGGGACGGTGCCCGCTGTGCCGGCGCCTTCGATGTTTCCTCCTTCTTCTTCTGTCTCTCCTTCTTCCTTGTCTTCTTTGCCCCCCTCTCCACATACGTCCACTCCCCCGTAAAGGTGGCGGTGGACGTGGACGGGTGGGGTGGGTCGGCGGGGGCTGCCGTCTTGCGCGCGCCGGTGTCACCGTCCTTAGCCTTGCGGCTGGGCTCCGTTGCGCGAGGAGGCGATTTGGGCCTAGCCTTGGGCACCGACTTTGCTCCCTGTGCGGTCTTCTCCGGGGGATGCTGGGGACCCAAGGCTGCCAACTTCCTGTCGATCAGGTGGCCAACCCTCTCGACCAGGGCGTTCTCCCAGGCCTCCCGTTCCTCTCGGCTCTCCTGCTGCTGCGGCCTTGGCGTGAGTGGTGGTGCCGGCGCCGGCTGCTGCTGGCATTGCTGGCATTTTGTCGCCACTTTGTTCAGGCGCTCGACCTGCTTCTCCAGATCAAGTAACCTCGCCTGCAGGCGACGGTTCTCGATCCGCAGGGCAGATTCGGCGGGCTCTCTCCTGGCCGCTCTGGCCACGATCTCCTTTATGGCGGTTTGCGTGAACTCCGCCGCGGCCCGGAGCCTCCTCACGTATGGGCCGCTGAGGTTGTTGGCACAGGACGCCATGCCCTTCACCTCGTCCATAAGGTCCTCCACGTGGGCCCCCACCTCCTCCACGGAACTCTTCCTTATCTCCCTCGCTGTGGTCACCGTGTCAGCGAGCTTCTTGCCGGGCTTCTTCCTCATGGTCGACTTCCGGCGTTTCTCTTCCTCGTCGGACGAGGACGAGGCCTGCCTGCCGTCGGGGGTGGGACTGGGTGCCACCGCTGGCCCATCCTTCTTCGCCCTCTTCTTGGGCTTAGAGGTCGGCACAGTGTTCGCCGTCGACTGGCCGGGAGGCGTGACCGTCTCCTCTCCCGAGGAGGCTTCCACCTCGGTATCCATCAGGCCATCACTGACCACCTCTAAGCTGCTTTCCTCCGACATCTCGCCGATGTTATGAGGTCTTTGGGGGATTCCCCCCATCAGTCCTCCCACATCCATCCAACCTTTGTCCTCGGGGCTTGCCTTGTCGTCAACGTTGGTTTGCACTCTTGTGGCTTTTACGGTGCCGTCGGCCAAGTGGCCAACCGACGGGCCGCTGCGGTTGCAGGATGACGACGTGCTCGGGCCCGCTTGCCCGCCCTTACACGCCGGTACTGAGGATTCGCACCTCTGCACCCTAATCCTTATCTCTTTTTTAGCTCCGTCCATGGTTGATTTAGTTTCGGGGTTTCTTCCCCTATCCCCCTTGTGGCGGGGGAGAACCCCGGGGAGCCGCCCCGGACGGTGTGTGCGTGAGTGTTCCCCTCTGGAATGTACTGCCCCGCGAGGCAGGGTGCCCAGAGGGGAGTGTCAGTGTGTATGGATGTGTGTATGTGTGGTCTCCCCCTTTTGTAGGGTAGGGGAGAAATAACCCTGCCACTTTGTTAGAGGTGGGCCTCCTCGCGACCCGGCCCTAAGGCCAGGCCCCCGGTCTCCTCATCCGCCTCTTCCGACGCTTCGCCACAGCGCGGTAGGAGGCGGAATCGGATATTCCGGTGTTAGGGGACGGGTGGCGCACGCCATCCCCAGGGTGCCAGTCCCTCCGCCCCGAAGGACACAGGGTACCCCCGGCCCCCTCGCTTTCGGTGGAGGGGTCACCTTACCGATGCTGTCCACGGCAGGCCCCTTTCGGGGTCCTGCTACCCACCCGACTATGTCGGTAGGGCATCCCCCTATCCGCAACCCGGGGACGCGCCGTGTCGGGAGTCGGCAAACTCCCATCCCCTCACAGGGCCCAGGCGGGGCCTCGGGGCAAGCCCCGAGTTCCCTAACCCGGTCCCCGCGAAGGGCACGGAACCTAACCTAACCTAACCTAACCTAACCTAACCTAACCTAACCTAACCTAACCTAACCTAACCTAACCTAACCTAACCTTTTTTTTTTTTTTAACGCAGTGAAATCCCTGACGGATACCCAGTCTCCTGGGGGGCGGACTGGGTTATGTGGGGTTTGCACCCACTAAAACACTGCGGTGGCCGACCCTAGGTGGAAAGGGGAACCCGAGGTCTCCAGAGGCACACGACCGGGGACCCCTACACCTGTTGCCTCGGAATGGTTGAGGCTCGTCGCTCAGGAACAAGAGCTCCGGAAAATTCAAAGTTAAGATTTTGTGGTGATGCAGAGGGCCACACTCTGCACCACCACTCGTCGCGATGCGCCGTGCGATGGGCTTCCGGGCCCCCACCCGGAAGGCCCTGGCTCATCGGAAGAAGGAAAGCGTCGGGCGGCTAGAGACGACGCCCTCCGCCTCCTCTCGCTCTCCTCTTCCTTCTCCGTTCCTCCCTCCGCGCCTGTCTAGCAGGCAAGGCCATCTCTCTCGCGCGCTCTGCTGCTTCCTTCTTTGTGAGGACCTCCTCACAAAAGGACGCAGCCGCTGCCCACTTCTTCTTGTCCGCCACCATGGCCCTGACCATGACCTGGAGGCTGACGTCCTGGCCCAACACGCCTTTAAGGGCATGCCTTTCCTCCTCGAAGGCTTGGCACCCTTCGAGCGTGTGCTCAGGAGTGTCCTCGACCCCTTCCTCGCACATGAAACATGTCGGCGTTTCCTCGGCACCTATCTCGTGCAGGTACTGACCGAACACCCCATGCCCAGTCAGTAGCTGCGTCATCCGGTATGACAGCCCGCCATGTCGGGTTCCCAGCCACTCCGAGAGGACCGGAAGGAGTAGCCGCGTCGTGCGGCCTCTGCCTGAGCCACCTGACTCAAGCTGCTGCCTCCACTCTTCGATGGCCGCAGCCTCAGCCACCGCGCGGAGTGCGCTCCTGTCGCCTACCGACAGGTTTCTCCCGGTACGTTGGGCCCCTCGGACCTGGTTGAACATGCTGGCCTCAACACCGGCCTGTAGATGAAGGGGGAGGGATCTAGCTAGCAGCAAGGCTGCATCCCCGGACACGTCCCGGTAGGCACGCGCAACACGGAGCGCCATGCCCCGTTGGACCCGACGCAGCATTTGGCGAATGCGCCTGCTATCTTGGGCTTGGTTCACCCAGACAGGGGCGCCGTAGAGCAGCATGCTCCTCAACACTCCGCCATACAGGCGGCGGACTTCGGTCCTGGGCCCCCCCAGATTTGGGAGGAGAGACGCCAGTAGTCTCCCTGCTCTCTCGACCTTGGGTACGAGTGTGGCGAAATGGCTTTCGAAGCGCCATCTGCCGTCCAACTGCAGGCCCAAGTACCGCATGGTCTCACCCGCCCGGACGTACGTTCCCGCGACGTTTACCCACGTGGTTGGGGGTTTCTTCGTCAGGGGGAGCCCGTGAAACCAGATGGCCTCTGTCTTTTGGCCGGCTACTGTCAGCCCTAACCCCCTAATGGCCCTCACAACGCACTCAACACCTAGCTCAGCCAGGCGGACGGTGCGTTTCCACTCCCTCCCGCCCGCCAAGACGAGTGTGTCGTCCGCGTAACACACGACTTGCACTCCGGGTGGTAAGGCTGCACGTAGGACCACATCGTACCCGATGTTCCAAAGTAGCGGGCCCAATACCGAACCCTGCGGGACGCCGCGTGACAGGGTTTTCCGGCCAATTCCTCCGTTGCCCGCGGGGTACTCCGTCGCTCTGCCGCGAAGATAGTCAGCGACTGTCTCCATTAGATAGCTCGGGGTGGAGAAGTGGGCCAGTCCCTCGAGGATCGCGCTCGCTGGGAGGGAATTAAAGGCGTTCGCTATGTCTAGCGACACCGCCAGAGCAACCCCTCCCCTGGTAACCGCCTCCTCTGCCATGTCGCGGACGCAGGACACAGCATCCAAGGTGGACATGCCGCGTCGGAAGCCGTATTGGCTCTCAGCAAAGCTCCGACCAGAGCCTTCTATATGCTTGATGATGCGGGTGGCCAGTACCCGCTCAAAAAGCTTCCCCACCTCGTCTAGCAGGCAAATTGGCCTGTATGCGGATGGGTCTCCCTCCTGCTTGCCAGGTTTGGGGATAAGGACTAGCCGTCCCGTCTTCCAAATCTCTGGCACGCGTCTCTTCTTCAGGCAGCAGTCGAAGAGGCCGCGGATTCCTTGCCCCATTTCTCCGTGACACCAAAAGAGAACTTTTGCAGGCACGCCATCCGGGCCAGGGGCCGTATTTTTGGCCTTGAGTTTGTGGACCGCGCTCGACCACTCCTCGTCCGCGATGACTAGGACCTCCTCCATCTGCTGGTCCGCGTTTAGTGGCAGCAGAGGCACGCCGCTGGGGAAGAGGTGGTCAAGAACCCGATCCAAGGACGCGGGCTCCATCATTTCCGTGACGGCTTGTCCTCGTCTTCGGAGTTTCCCCATGACTACTCTGTATGGGCGGCCCCAGGGGTCGCTGTCAAGGGTGTCAAGCAGCTCGCTCCATGCGGTCCTCTTTGCCTCCCGGATGGCGTGTTGGAGGGTGCGTGTGGCCTCTCTGTAGGCCGCGTAGAGAACGTCCTCCTGCTCCATCTCTCTATTCCGCCTCCTGCGGTAGCGGACGTACTGGCGGCGTTTGGCGCAGCATGCCTTGCGCAGGCGCGCCAAATCATCACTCCACCAATAGGCCGATCGACGTGGGGTGGCGTCGCCTACTCGCCTCATTGATGCATCGCATACTTGCGTCATTTTATCCTTGAGGCGAATTGCCTCTGCGTCGACATCCTGTACATCTGGCCTGGTCTCCGGCCACTGTACTGCCAGGCAGGCGGCCTCCATTATGTCCCTGTCTGCGCTAGGCAGCGACCATCGGGGGGTTTTCCCAGTTCGCACGGGCTGTGGGTGGGCTGCCCTTCCTTGCCGTCCATCTCCGAGGCTGATCTCTATATACCGGTGATCGCTGAGGGTCTCGGTCCCCTCCAAAACCGCCCAGCTGCCTACTAGGCCTTCAGCAGCTGCATTCGCCCAGGATAAGTCGATTATAGACCCTCCCGTGCGTCGCACACATGTCGGCACCGTCCCTCTATTTAAGAGCCTCAGCCCCAGGCTCGCGGCCCACTCCAGGGTCTCGTGACCCCTTGCGTCGGTAGCGCGGCCGCCCCACGCTCTAGCCTTCGCATTAAAGTCCCCGAGGACCATTGTCGGCCTTCTCTCTGCCCGCTCCAGACAGTCCCGGATATTGTCCAGGAGACTGGCGAAGCCTGGCATTGGGAGACTAGGCGGAGCGTATACCCCCACTAGAAGGTAGGCCCCTTGTTTGGCCGCCACATAACCCCACCCGCGTTCGACCACGTGCAGGTCGCTCGTTTGGTTGGCGCGCGATCTAACGATCGCGACCGTGCCGCCTAAGTCGGCCACCCAATCCGGGCTGTCAGGAATCCTGTACGGCTCGGACACGATCGCCACGCTTGCATTCCGCTCCATCATAGTCTGCGTAAGCAGCTCCTGTGCGGCATACGCATGATTCGCGTTCGCCTGAATGATCTTGTCGTAGGGCCTATGATACATTGTTGGGGCCAATGTCCATAGCCTCCTCCGGGCTATTTGTTAGGGTAGATCGTCCCTCTGCTGGCCTCGCCAGCCTTCCTGGTGCAGCTTTATTGCTGCTACTTAAGTCCCTCGCTGGGGCTTGGTTTCCCGGGACCTTGGTCCCTTTAGGGGGGCTACAGGCCCTGCTCCCAATGCGGTGGGCACTTGGTTTGCCGAGCGCTTCGCAGAGGGGGCATTTGGCGGCCGCCGTGCAGCTTCTCGCTACATGGCCTGCTACACCGCAATTGTAGCAGGCACCGCTCCTGTCCTCATGAGTGCATTTTAGACTCACGTGTCCTCGAGCCAGGCACTTGTAGCACTGCAGGGGTCTGGCAGGTAGAGCGTGGACTCGCGCCACCGTCCATCCGACCTTAACCTTGCCCTCCAAGGCCAGTTTCCTTGCTGCCGCTACTGGGCATCGCACCCAAATGCTTCCCAGTCCATTCGGAGTCCTACGTATTGGGCCCGTCTTAATCTCGGCCTCCATGCAGCTCGAGAGTTTCGCTATAGCCGCGATAACTTCGGCTGGGGACACCGAATCCTCCAAATTGGTGATGCGTAGGTCACTGCTTTTGATTGGGCGACCAATTTGCACACCTTCGTCCTCCCGCATGGCCTCTTTCAGTCGTTCCGCGAACCTGCCAGCCTTCGCGTCTCTGTCCTGCCCAGGGACTTCCAGGACGAGTGCACCTGTCACGCCCCGTCTAACCCTAAGGGCGTCGATGCCAAAGTCCTCGAGGTTGACCCGCTCCCGGGCTTTCGTCATTGCCTCGGCGTAGGACATTTTGGCCCCAGGCGCTACCGTCAAGGTAACGGCTGCGCAACGAGGGACTCTCGGCGGTTTCGCCTCTTTCTTCTGTCCCTGGACTGGGGGTCCCTTCTTGCTCGCCTTCTGGGCGGCTTTTTGGGGCGCCCCAGGCTTCTGAACCTTGGAGGGGTTCGGGGGCTCCTTCCTACCCTCCTTCTTCCTTGACTTCCTCCTCACCACCTCAGTCCAGAGCTGCTCCACCGGAGCCGCCTGGACTTTGGTCCTGCTCTCGGGAGCTTGTGTGATGGGCGGATCTTCCTGCTGCTCCCTTCGGGTGTTGGACGCAGTCGCGCGTTTCCCCTTTTCAGTGGGCGCACTGGAGAACTCCTTGCGGAAGGAGGAGAGTTGGGCCTGCACCATTATCCTGATTGTGTCGATCAGTTTGGCGTCCCTATCGGAGGACGTGGTCGTGGATCTGCCTTTGCGTTTTCGCACCGGCGTTTCTTCCTCTTCTGCCTCCCCATCCTCAGGAGGCTGAATGGAGTGGGGGCACCGCTGACGCTCGTTGCGGGTGGCCATTTCTGCTCTTAAGGCCTTGACCTCCGCCTCGAGGTCCCAGACCTTATTGCGCAACTGGGCATTTGCCTCCTCTAGGGTGACCGCGTGCCCAGTGGCCGTTGTCCTCTTAGATAACTCCCCCGTGGCCACTTTGACCTTAAGGGCCGCCAGGCGCAACTCCTTGACATAGTTGCCCTTCAGGTTGTTCGACGTCGTCGCCACCTTTTCCACCATCTTCATGCAGTCCATTATGACTGCTCCAATGTTGGCGGTTGGCTGCTCCCGGAGGTCCGCCGCAACTTCATCCACCGAGGGATAATTCTTGTTATACCTTGGTACGGTTGGGGGATCCACAGCGGGATCGAAAACGCTTAGCTCGGCTTTGAGCTCAGCTTCCGCCCGCAAAGCCTCCACTTGCTTGCGCTTGGCCTTTGCCAGGCCTACGTACTCGGACGTAGTGGGGGGGGCGGCCTCTTTTCCTTTTTCGGGCGGAGCAGGCAGATTCCACCGACGCCACTGACATTGCCGTGTCCGAACCGGGCCCGGTTTCCACGTCGCTGGACTCGCTGATGAGGATCATCGCCCTTCGAGCTTCCCCAACTGGTCTGCCCTCTGTGCGATCCGTCTGACTCGTCCCGGGTTTCAGGGAAGCGCGCGTTGTCATCGCAGTTCCCCGCCTCCCCCCTCCTGTCCTCGTTGCCGACACCACGGAGGCAGCTGATGAATCGGAGTTAGTAGACTCCTCCTCACTGCCAGCCGAGGATCTTCCTCCGACCTGCCTGGGTCGCCCCTTTTTGACACTGTCCATCTTGGACATGCCATTCCCCCTCTGTTTCGTAATGCAGACGGGGCCTTCTTTCCCTGATTTCTTGTCCTTTTCCTTTTTCTTGCCTATGTCGTCAACGGTTTTAGGTTTCGGTTTTTTGTTTGTATTGTGATCCTCCATTTTGATTCCCACGAGTAGGGTGGAAGGGACTCCTCCCAGGCAGAGCCACCCATTACCCGGGAGGGCCTAATAACTCCGAGGTGCGGCAGGTGCCTCGGAGGGTGGTCGCTTGGAACCGGTATTCCCACCGGCCATACATCCCTTCGCCGCGCACCATAGCTTGGGATTTGGGGATTTTTTATAGAGGTTTACTCCTCGCGGCCCGGCCAATTAAGGCAAGGCCCCCGGCCCCTGACCCGTCTCTTCCGCTGCCCCGCCAAGGAGCGGTAGGAGACGGAATCAGGGATTCCGGTATTAGGGGGCAGGTGGCGAATGCCGCCCCCAGGGTGCCGATCCCCCGCCCCGAAGGGCAAAGGGTACCCCCGGCCCCCTCTCTTTCGGTGGAGGGGTCACCTTACCGATGCTGTCCGCGGCAGGCCCCTTTCGGGGTCCTGCTACCCACCCGACTATGTCGGTAGGGCATCCCCCTATCCGCAACCCGGGGACGCGCCGTGTCGGGAGTCGGCAAACTCCCATCCCCTCACAGGGCCCGGGGGGATCGCGGAAGCGATCCTTACCCAGTTCCCGCGAGGGGCACGGAACCTTTTTTTTTTTTTTTTTTTTTATCGCAGTGAAATCCCTAACGGATACCCAGCCCTCTGGGGGGAGGGCTGGGTTATGTGGGGCTTGCACCCACTAAAACACTGCGGTGGCCATCTCCAGGTGAGAAGGGGGAACCCGGGGTCTCCAGAGGCACACGACCGGGAACCCCCTCACCTGACGCCTCGATGGTCGAGGCTCGTCCCTCGGGATTGCTCCCGAAATATAAACATAAGTGTGTGGTGGTGCAGAGGACCACACCCTGCACCACCACGCGTCACGATGAGCCGTGCAATGGGCTTCCGGGTCCCCACCCGGAAAACCCTGGCTCATCAGAAGAAATAGGAGAGCGTCGGGCGACTAGGGGCGACGACGCCCCCTGCCACCTCTCGCTCTCCTCTTTCTCCTCCTCTCCTCTCGCCGAGCCTGCCTAGCAGGCAGGTCCCGCTCTCTCTCCCGCTCTGCCACTTCTTTCTTAGTGAGGACCTCCTCACAAAAGGAGGCGGCTGCCGCCCACTTCTCCTTGTCCGCCACCATGGCCCTGACCATGGCCTGGAGGCTGACGTCCTGGCCCAACGCATCTTTGAGGGCCTCCCTCTCCTCCTCGAAGGCTTGGCACACTTCGAGCGTGTGCTCTGGGGTGTCTTCTGCCCCTCCCTCGCACATAAAGCACGCCGGCGTTTCCTCGGCACCTATCTCATGCAGGTATTGACCGAACACTCCATGTCCGGTCAGTACCTGCGTCATCCGGTAAGACAGCCCGCCATGCCGGGTTCCCAGCCACTCCGGGAGGACCGGAAGGAGAAGTCGCGTCGTGCGGCCTCTCCCTGTCCCCCCCCCCGTCGTCTCCAGCTGCTGCCGCCACTCTTCAGTGGCCGCAGCCTCCGCTTCTGCGCGGATTGCGCCCTTGTCGCCCACGGACAGGTTTCTTCCGTCCTGTTGGGCCCTTCGGGCCTGACCGAATACCTTGGCCTCCACTCCGGCCTGTAGATGAAGGGGGAGGGACCTGGCCAACAGCATGGCCGCATCCCCGGATACGTCCCGGTAGGCACGCGCGATACGGAGCGCAATGCCCCGTTGGACTCGGCGCAGCGTCAGGCGGATGCGCGCGTTGTCTCGGGCTTGATTCACCCAGACAGGGGCCCCGTAGAGCAGCATGCTCCTCAACACTCCGCCATACAGGCGACGGACCTCCGTCCTAGGACCCCCCAGATTTGGGAGGAGCGACGCAAGCAGCCTTCCTACTCTCTCGACTTTTGGTGCGAGAGTGGCAAAGTGGTCCTCGAACCGCCATCTGCCGTCAAGTTGCAGGCCCAGGTATCGCATGGTTTGACCCACGCGGACCTGCGTGCCAGCAACGCTCACCCACGTGGTGGGTGGTTTCCTCCTCAGAGGGAGCCCGTGGAGCCACATGGCTTCGGTCTTCTGGCCAGCCACTGTAAGCCCTAGCCCCCTGATGGCCCTCACCACGCACTCGACGCCTAGCTCCGCCAGGCGAACGGTCCGTTCCCACTTCCTGCCCACTGCCAGGACGAGTGTGTCGTCCGCATAGCACGTTACGTGCACACCGGGTGGTAGGGCGGCACGCAGGACTGCATCGTAGCCGATGTTCCACAACAGTGGACCCAGTACCGAGCCTTGTGGAACGCCTCGTGTCAGGGGTTTCCCTTCAGTCCTCCCAGTTATCGCTGGGTATTCAGTTCTTCTGTCGCGAAGATAATCGGCGACAGTTGCCCTCAGGTATTCCGGCACCCCGAAGTGGTCCAGCCCTTCCAGAATTGCCCTTGATGGGAGGGAGTTGAAGGCGTTGGCGATATCCAGGGATACCGCCAGCACGACCCCTCCTCTGGATATCGCCGCTTCCGTCGTGGCTCGCACGTCTAAGATGGCGTCCACGGTGGATCTTCCCCGCCGGAAACCGTACTGGCTCTCGGCGAGGCCCTGACCGGAGCTCTCGATATGCCTTGTGATACGGGTGGCAAGTACCCGCTCAAAGAGCTTTCCTACCTCGTCGAGGAGGCAGATTGGCCTGTAAGCGGACGGATCTCCCTCCTGCTTGCCAGGTTTAGGGATGAGGACAAGCATCCCCGTCTTCCATGTCCCTGGCAACCGCCTCATCCTCAAGCAGCTGTCAAAGAGGCTGCGAATTCCTCTTCCCATCTCCCCGAGGCTCCAAAGCAGCACCTTTGCAGGCACACCATCTGGGCCAGGAGCCGTATTTTTGGCCTTGAGCTTGTCGACTGCGCTCACCCATTCCTCGTCCACGATGACCGGGACTTCCTCCCTTTGCTCATCCGCGTTTGGCGGCGGCGGAGGCTCTCCGCTGGGGAAGAGGTGGCCCAGGACCCGGTCCAAGGACGCGGGGTCCATGGCTTCCGTGACAGCCTGTCCTCGCTTCCGGAGCTTGCCCATGACCACCCTGTATGGGCGGCCCCAGGGGTCGCTGTCCAGGGTGTCGAGAAGCTCGCTCCAGGCGTTCCGCTTCGCCTCTCGAATGGCGAATTGGAGAGTGCGCGTGGCCTCTCTGTAAGCCGTATAGAGCGCGTCCTCCTGCTCCACGACCCTGTTCCGTCTCCTGCGGTACCGAACATATTGGCGGCGTTTGGCGCAACATGTCCTCCGTAGAAAGGCCAGGTCTTCCGACCACCAATAGGCTGATCGCCGCGGAGTTGCGTCGCCTATTCGCCTCATGGATGCGTCGCAGACCTGCGCCATACGGTCCTTGAGGAGTATCGCCTCTGCGTCCACGTCCCGGATAGCTGGCTGCCGAGTATCCGTCCACTGCACTGCCAAGCAGGCAGCCTCCAAGAAGTCCCGGTCTACGCTTGGTAGCGACCAACGAGGGTTCTTCCGAGCTCGGGCTGTCCTTCCTTGCACTCCGTCTAGGAGACCGATCGCCACATAGCGGTGATCGCTGAGGGTCTCTGTTCCCTCCAGGACTACCCAGTTGGCGACCAGGTTTTCGGCGGCAGCATTCGCCCAAGAAAGGTCGACTATCGACCCGCCTGTACGTCGCACACAGGTTGGCACTGAACCTCTGTTTAAGAGCCTCAGCCCCAAGCCGGCGGCCCATTCTAGAGTCTCGTGACCTCTTGCGTCTGTGGCGCGGCCACCCCACGCGGTCGCCTTCGCGTTGAAGTCTCCGAGGACAAAAATGGGTCCCCTTTCCGCCCTCTCCACACAGTTCCGAATATTGTCGAGGAGACTGGCGAAGGAGGGCATTGTGAGGCTTGGCGGAGCATACACTCCTACCAGGAGGATGGCCCCTTGTTTGGCCGCCACATACCCCAACCCTCGCTCGACTACGCGCAAGTCACTCGCGTGATTGGCGCCTGCCTTGACGATAGCGACAGTGCCGCCAATGTCAGCCGCCCAATCCGGGCTGTCCACGATCCTGTACGGTTCAGAGACCACTGCCACTCTTGCACGGAACCTAACCTAACCTTTTTTTTTTTTTTTTTTTTACGCAGTGAAAATCCCTAACGGATACCCCGCCTCTCTGGGGGGAGTGACGGGGTTATGTGGGGTTTGCACCCACTAAAAACACTGCGGTGGCCAACTCCAGATGATCCGAGGTGACCCGGGATCTCCCGGGGAACACAACCGGGACACCTCCACCTGTGCCTTGTTACTTAAGGCTCATCCCGCGGGAAACATTGTGTTCTCGTTCTCGTAAAAAATATCTCATGAATTTTGGTGATGGCAAGGGCCACACCCGCCACCACCAAACGCCCCTGAGCCGTTGTTTGGGTTTCCGGGCCCCCACCCGGAGAACCCCGACTCCTTGAATGAGCGCGCAAACGCGCACATTCAACTCGACCAATCTTTCATCGAGAAGAGAGGTCGTGGAAAGTCAGGCCTTTTAACGGGCACGGCGATCCAGCCGCCCTCTCCTCGCCCTCACCCTGCGAGCTGCCCGTCTAGCCTGCCTAGCCGGTAGCTCCCTCTCTCTCGTGCGTTCGGCGACCTCCTTTCTAGTGAGGACTTCCTCACAGAACGTAGCCACCGCCCTCCATGTATCGCGGTTCGCGACCATGGCCGGGAAGAGTGCTCCCAGGTCAAGGTCCGGGCCGACCACCGCTACCAGTACTTGTCGCTCTTCCTCAAAGGCTGGACATTCCCCAACTGTGTGTTGAGGGGTGTCTGTTACCGCTCCGTCGCACATAAAACACTGTGGCGTGTCCTCCGCGCCTATCTCGTGCAGGTACTGGCCGAAGACGCCGTGTCCGGTCAGTACCTGCGTGAGCCTGAATGATAGGCCCCCATGCTGGCATCGCATCCATGCCTCCAGAGTAGGCAGGACGAGATTGGTCACGCGACCACGGCCGGGCCCGCCCCGCTCAAGCTGCTTCTGCCACTCGGCAATTGCCGATGTTTCCGCCTCGCCTCTTAGGGCGCTCTTCTCCCCCCTTTCTACCACCTTCCCTCTGCTTTGGGCGTGGCGAACCTGGCAAAACACCTCGGCGTCAGCACTGGCCTGCAGCTCGAGGGGGAGCGTTCTTGCCAAGAGCAAAGCCGCGTCCCCCGACACGTCTCTGTACGCCCTGGCAATTCTAAGTGCTATGCCGCGCTGGACCCGTCGCAACTCTTGGCGTATACGCCTGTACCTTCGGGCTTCCTCCGCCCAGACCGGAGCCCCGTACAGAAGCATGCTTCGCAGCACCGTTCCATATAGGCGGCGCACCTCAGTCCGGGGGCCTCCCATGTTTGGGAGAAGAGAGCCGAGTAAGCGCCCTACCTTCTCGACCTTAGGGCCAAGTGTAGCGAAGTGGTCCTCGAATCGCCACCTGCCATCCAGGTCGAGGCCGAGGTACCTCATGCGACTTCCCACACGCAGGTACGTGCCAGCCACCCTCACCCACGTGATCGGGGGGTTTCGCGTGAGGGGTAGCCCGTGAAACCACATGGCTTCCGTTTTCTGCCCGGCGACCGCGAGGCCTAAGCTCCGGATGGCACTTACCACGCATTCCGCCCCTAGCTCGGCAAGTCGGACCGTGCGGCCCCACTTCCTACCAGCCGCCAGCACCAGCGTGTCATCAGCATAGCATGTTATGCTGACACCCAGCGGTAGGGCCACCCGCAAGACGGCATCGTAGCCTATGTCCCACAGGAGAGGGCCCAAAACCGACCCCTGCGGGACACCCCGCGACAGCTCCCTGCGTCCGCGTGCACCATCCTTGAGGGTGAACTCCACCGCCCTTCCGCGGAGGTAGTCGACCACCACTTCTCTCAGGTACGCCGGGACCCTGAAGTGCTCGAGACCTGCTATGATCGCGCTGCCCGGGAGCGTGTTAAACGCGTTGGCGATGTCCAAGGAAATCGCCAACATCACCCCTCCCTCTGACACCACTGATTCCGCCATGCTGCGGACGCTGGTGACGGCGTCGATGGTTGATATTCCTCGCCGAAACCCATACTGGCAGTCGGCAAGGTTCATCCCAACGCTGGCGAAGTGTTGCTCGATGCGAAAGGACACTATCCGCTCGAACAGCTTGGCGACCTCATCGAGCAGGCAGATCGGCCTGTACGCCGACGGCTCTCCTGCTTCCTTTCCAGGTTTCGGAATCAGGACGAGCAGTCCTGTCTTCCAACCTGCAGGCACCCGATGAAGTCGCAGGCACTCGTCGCAGAGGTTGCGGATCCTCTGCCCCAGCTCCCCGAGACACCATCGGAGTACCTTGGCTGGAACACCATCTGGGCCGGGGGCCGTGTTCTTGGGCTTCTTGTTTCCGGTCGCCCTCCACCACTCCTCGTCTGTTATGGGCGGTACTTCCTGGTCCACCAGTGGCCTCGTGGTCGGCAAGGATGGAGGTTCGCCACTGGGAAAGAGGTGATCGAGAACCCTCGTCACCGTAGCAGGCTCCATCTGCTCTGTGACGGCCTGACTTCTCTGGCGGAGTTTTCCCAGCACAATCCGGTACGGGCGGCCCCATGGGTCGTCGTCCAGGGTGCCGAGCAACTCAGTCCAGGCCCGTGTCTTTGCCTCCCGAATAGCCTGCTGCAGGGCGCACACAGATTCCCTATAAGCCGCGTACAGCTGGTCCTCGCGCTCGGTGTTCCGCGCACGCCTCCTACGGGATCTTGTGTACTGACGCCGCCTATCGCAGCAGGCTTTGCGTAGCCGCGTCATTTCCTCGGACCACCAGTAAGTAGCCTTTCGTTGGGGGGCGCTACCCACTCGTCTCATTGAGACGTCACAAACCCGCAACAAGTCCTCTTGGAGACGCGCCGCATCGACGTCGGCGTCTCCGGACGTGGCTTGCTTGGCCTCCGGCCACTGGACAGCCAAGCACGCTGCCTCCAGCATGTCCCTATCGACACTCTTGAGGGACCACCGCGGGCGTTTTGCTAACCGGGCGGGGGGGAGGATGTTTGCCCCTGCCTGACGCTCGTCCGCGATGGTGACCTCGATATATCGATGGTCACTAAGGGTTTCCAGATCCTTTAAGACCGCCCAGTCGGCCACAAGGCGTTCCGCCGAAACGTTCGCCCAGGAAAGATCCACGATGGAGCCTCCTGTTCGGCGTATGCAGGTGAGCGTTGATCCCTTATTCAGGAGCCTCAGACCCAAACCAGCCGCCCAGTCTAGAGTATCATGCCCCCTTGCATCGGTGGTACGGCCACCCCAGGCGCTGGACTTCGCGTTGAAGTCCCCAAGGACGAAAGTGGGCCTTCGCTCGGTCCGCTCCAGACAGTCCCGGACACGGTCCAGAAGCCTGGCAAAGGAATCTAGTGGAAGGCTGGGCGGAGCATAAACACCTACAACCATGTAAGCGCCCCACGTGGCAACCACGTATCCCCACCCACGTTCCACAACACGCAGTCCCTTTGGTCGTCTTCCGCAGAACTCCACGATGGCCACCGTGGCACCTAAATCCGCAGCCCACTCAGGGCGTTCAGGAACCCTGTACGGCTCCGCCACCACCGCTACGCCAATCCCCCGCTCCATCAGGGTCTGCATCAGCAAATCCTGTGCCGCGCGGGAGTGGTTGGCATTCGCCTGGAGGATGACCATGGAGGGTCTATGCTCCATTTTCAGGGCATAGCTCCATGACCTCCTCCTGGTCATTACCTCGGGCGGCTAGGGTCGCCTCTGGTCCTTCCTCCGCCGATGCAATGGGGGCAGCCTCGTTGTTGGTAGGGGGTGGTGGCCTCGCTTGGCCATCGTTCACCCCTCCTCTCGTGCGTCTTGGGGGGCTACACGCCTTACTCCCAATACGGTGGGCGCTTGGTTTGCCCTGTGCATCGCACTGGGGGCACTTGGGTGCTGCCCTGCAGTCCCGAGCGGTGTGGCCAGCTGTCCCGCAGTTGTAGCAGGCCTTGCTGCGGTCCTGATGCGTACAGTTCACGCTGACGTGGCCGAGTCCGAGGCATCGATAACATTGCAGGGGCCTGTGCGGTAGCGCACGGACTCTTGCCACCACCCACCCCACCTTGATCTTGCCCGCCGCAGCAAGTTTCTTTGCGGCTGCTACCGGGCATCGAACCCACACTGTTCCAAGCCCATTCGGAGATCTCCGAATAGGGCCCGTGCGGGTGTCAGCCTCCGGGCAGCCAGTCGCCTTGGCAATGGCCGCGACCACTTCGGCTGGCGTCACCGAGTCGTCTAGGCCCGTAATGCGCAGGTCGCTGCGCTTCGTGGGCTGCGCTATCCGGACGCCCTCCACGTCCTTCATGGCTTCTGTGAGCCGCTCAGCCAGTTTGATGGCCTTGTCGCATCTATCCTGCCCCGGAATCTCCAGTACAAGACCGCCCGTCATGCCTCGTCGAGCCCTCAGGTCATCGATGCCGATGTCCTCGAGGTTGACTTCTCTCCGCGCCTTTAACATCGCCTCGGCATATGTCATTTTGGCGCCTGGTAGCACCGTCAGGGTGACTGCCGCATTCTTCGGCGCCCTTGGAAGCTTAGTCTCCTTCCTTCGTGTCGATGTTCCTGCCCTACTTGGCCGTTGGGCCGGCTTTTCGGTAGTGCCCTTGCCTTTCTCCTTTGGGAGGGGAGCATGCGGTGGAGGAGGATCCGGGGCCTTCTGCTTCTTCCCACTTCCGCCCTTTTTTCTCCTGACGACCTCGGTCCAGGGCTCAGGTAGAAGCCTTTTCTCCCTGCCTTTGGCTGTACGGTGCGCCGCCTGTTCGCGGCTCGTGGTTGCATCAGCCGACGGAACCTTGTGAACCACTTCCGCCACCGCAGCAGAAGTGGGGTAGTGTTTGCCACCATTAGCGGCCACGAGAGCCCATTCTTTTCGGAAGGCCGCCAGCTGCGCCTGGACCATCAGCCTGATCTGGTCGACCAGTTCCGCGTCCTTCTTGGCCAGTGATTCGTCGCGCTTTGCGCTGCGCGTGGACCTTCCCGTTCCGTTATTTGCCTCTGCTGCAGCCTCCCCGGGGCGTGCAGCATGGCTCCTTCCGAACCTGCATTTCGGCTCTGAGCGCCTTGATCTCTGCTTCGAGGTCCCAGACCTTGTTGCGCAGCTGGGAGTTAGCTTCCTCCAGGCTCACCGCGTGGCCTGTTGCCGTTGTCCTCTTGGACAACTCCCCTGTCGCGACCTTTACTTTAATGGCCGCCACGCGCAGCTCCTTAACATAATTACCCTTCAAATTCTTTGAGGTTGTTGCGACCTTCTCCACCGTCTTCATACAGTTCAGTATGACGGCGCCGATGTTCGCGGTGGGCTGCTCGCGTAGCTCGGCCGCTACCTCGTCAACAGACGGATAGTTTTTATTCTGTCGCGGCAGTGGAGGAGGGTCCACCGTCGGGTCAGTCACGCTGAGCTCGGCTTTTAGCTCTGCCTCATCACGGAGAGCCTCGATATGTTTCCGCTTGGCCGCCGCCAAATCAACATATTCGTGGGTAGTGGGAGGCCTACCCCTCTTCCGGCTACCGCGTTCGCTCGCCGAACTCTGTGAGCTACAAGACATGATGGTGACGTCCGAGTCGCTCCCATCATCATCTAGGTCACTTTCGTCATCGCTACTGATACCACAATTCGTGTATCGCTTATCAGACCGGTCCTTCCCAGGCCTTCCTTTCGACCTGCTGATGGCCTCCGCCCGCGCCTTTGCCAAGCGCGTCCTCATTCCCTCCTCCTTCTTCTTCTTCTTGCCGTGGTCGTCGTTGTGTCCGTCAGTCCCTCCTTCCCTCGTCTTTAGCACTCTTGAGGCATAAGAATCTGCGCCGGCCAAGTGGCCCACCGATGCAGATCTGCGGTTGGGGTTGGGGAAGCTTTCCCTGCTATGTCGGTAGGGCATCCCCCTATCCGCAACCCGGGGACGCGCCGTGTCGGGAGTCGGCAAACTCCCATCCCCTCACAGGGCCCAGGCGGGGCCTCGGGGCAAGCCCCGAGTTCCCTAACCCGGTCCCCGCGAAGGGCACGGTAACCTAACCTAACCTTTTTTTTTTTTTTTTTTTTTTTTTAACGCAGTGAAATCCCTGACGGATACCCAGTCTCCTGGGGGGAGGACTGGGTTATGTGGGGTTTGCACCCACTAAAACACTGCGCTGGCCGACCCTAGGTGGAAAGGGGAACCCGAGGTCTCCAGAGGCACACGACCGGGGACCCCTACACCTGTTGCCTCGGAATGGTTGAGGCTCGTCGCTCAGGAACAAGAGCTCCGGAAAATTCAAAGTTAAGATTTTGTGGTGATGCAGAGGGCCACACTCTGCACCACCACTCGTCGCGATGCGCCGTGCGATGGGCTTCCGGGCCCCCACCCGGAAGGCCCTGGCTCATCGGAAGAAGGAAAGCGTCGGGCGGCTAGAGACGACGCCCTCCGCCTCCTCTCGCTCTCCTCTTCCTTCTCCGTTCCTCCCTCCGCGCCTGTCTAGCAGGCAAGGCCATCTCTCTCGCGCGCTCTGCTGCTTCCTTCTTTGTGAGGACCTCCTCACAAAAGGACGCAGCCGCTGCCCACTTCTTCTTGTCCGCCACCATGGCCCTGACCATGGCCTGGAGGCTGACGTCCTGGCCCAACACGCCTTTAAGGGCATGCCTTTCCTCCTCGAAGGCTTGGCACCCTTCGAGCGTGTGCTCAGGAGTGTCCTCGACCCCTTCCTCGCACATGAAACATGTCGGCGTTTCCTCGGCACCTATCTCGTGCAGGTACTGACCGAACACCCCATGCCCAGTCAGTAGCTGCGTCATCCGGTATGACAGCCCGCCATGTCGGGTTCCCAGCCACTCCGAGAGGACCGGAAGGAGTAACCGCGTCGTGCGGCCTCTGCCTGAGCCACCTGACTCAAGCTGCTGCCTCCACTCTTCGATGGCCGCAGCCTCAGCCACCGCGCGGAGTGCGCTCCTGTCGCCTACCGACAGGTTTCTCCCGGTACGTTGGGCCCCTCGGACCTGGCTGAACATGCTGGCCTCAACACCGGCCTGTAGATGAAGGGGGAGGGATCTAGCTAGCAGCAAGGCTGCATCCCCGGACACGTCCCGGTAGGCACGCGCAACACGGAGCGCCATGCCCCGTTGGACCCGACGCAGCATTTGGCGAATGCGCCTGCTATCTTGGGCTTGGTTCACCCAGACAGGGGCGCCGTAGAGCAGCATGCTCCTCAACACTCCGCCATACAGGCGGCGGACTTCGGTCCTGGGCCCCCCCCAGATTTGGGAGGAGAGACGCCAGTAGTCTCCCTGCTCTCTCGACCTTGGGTACGAGTGTGGCGAAATGGCTTTCGAAGCGCCATCTGCCGTCCAACTGCAGGCCCAAGTACCGCATGGTCTCACCCGCCCGGACGTACGTTCCCGCGACGTTTACCCACGTGGTTGGGGGTTTCTTCGTCAGGGGGAGCCCGTGAAACCAGATGGCCTCTGTCTTTTGGCCGGCTACTGTCAGCCCTAACCCCCTAATGGCCCTCACAACGCACTCAACACCTAGCTCAGCCAGGCGGACGGTGCGTTTCCACTCCCTCCCGCCCGCCAAGACGAGTGTGTCGTCCGCGTAACACACGACTTGCACTCCGGGTGGTAAGACTGCACGTAGGACCACATCGTACCCGATGTTCCAAAGTAGCGGGCCCAATACCGAACCCTGCGGGACGCCGCGTGACAGGGTTTTCCGGCCAATTCCTCCGTTGCCCGCGGGGTACTCCGTCGCTCTGCCGCGAAGATAGTCAGCGACTGTCTCCATTAGATAGCTCGGGGTGGAGAAGTGGGCCAGTCCCTCGAGGATCGCGCTCGCTGGGAGGGAATTAAAGGCGTTCGCTATGTCTAGCGACACCGCCAGAGCAACCCCTCCCCTGGCAACCGCCTCCTCTGCCATGTCGCGGACGCAGGACACAGCATCCAAGGTGGACATGCCGCGTCGGAAGCCGTATTGGCTCTCAGCAAAGCTCCGACCAGAGCCTTCTATATGCTTGATGATGCGGGTGGCCAGTACCCGCTCAAAAAGCTTCCCCACCTCGTCTAGCAGGCAAATTGGCCTGTATGCGGATGGGTCTCCCTCCTGCTTGCCAGGTTTGGGGATAAGGACTAGCCGTCCCGTCTTCCAGATCTCTGGCACGCGTCTCTTCTTCAGGCAGCAGTCGAAGAGGCCGCAGATTCCTTGCCCCATTTCTCCGTGACACCAAAAGAGAACTTTTGCAGGCACGCCATCCGGGCCAGGGGCCGTAACCTAACCTAACCTAACCTAACCTTTTTTTTTTTTTTTTTTTACGCAGTGAAAATCCCTAACGGATACCCCGCCTCTCTGGGGGGAGTGACGGGGTTATGTGGGGTTTGCACCCACTAAAAACACTGCGGTGGCCAACTCCAGATGATCCGAGGTGACCCGGGATCTCCCGGGGAACACAACCGGGACACCTCCACCTGTGCCTTGTTACTTAAGGCTCATCCCGCGGGAAACATTGTGTTCTCGTTCTCGTAAAAAATATCTCATGAATTTTGGTGATGGCAAGGGCCACACCCGCCACCACCAAACGCCCCTGAGCCGTTGTTTGGGTTTCTGGGCCCCCACCCGGAGAACCCCGACTCCTTGAATGAGCGCGCAAACGCGCACATTCAACACGACCAATCTTTCATCGAGAGGAGAGGTCGTGGAAAGTCAGGCCTTTTAACGGGCACGGCGATCCAGCCGCCCTCTCCTCGCCCTCACCCTGCGAGCTGCCCGTCTAGCCTGCCTAGCCGGTAGCTCCCTCTCTCTCGTGCGTTCGGCGACCTCCTTTCTAGTGAGGACTTCCTCACAGAACGTAGCCACCGCCCTCCATGTATCGCGGTTCGCGACCATGGCCGGGAAGAGTGCTCCCAGGTCAAGGTCCGGGCCGACCACCGCTACCAGTACTTGTCGCTCTTCCTCAAAGGCTGGACACTCCCCAACTGTGTGTTGAGGGGTGTCTGTTACCGCTCCGTCGCACATAAAACACTGTGGCGTGTCCTCCGCGCCTATCTCGTGCAGGTACTGGCCGAAGACGCCGTGTCCGGTCAGTACCTGCGTGAGCCTGAATGATAGGCCCCCATGCTGGCATTGCATCCATGCCTCCAGAGTAGGCAGGACGAGATTGGTCACGCGACCACGGCCGGGCCCGCCCCGCTCAAGCTGCTTCTACCACTCGGCAATTGCCGATGTTTCCGCCTCGCCTCTTAGGGCGCTCTTCTCCCCCCTTTCTACCACCTTCCCTCTGCTTTGGGCGTGGCGAACCTGGCAAAATACCTCGGCGTCAGCACTGGCCTGCAGCTCGAGGGGGAGCGTTCTTGCCAAGAGCAAAGCCGCGTCCCCCGACACGTCTCTGTACGCCCTGGCAATTCTAAGTGCTATGCCGCGCTGGACCCGTCGCAACTCTTGGCGTATACGCCTGTACCTTCGGGCTTCCTCCGCCCAGACCGGAGCCCCGTACAGAAGCATGCTTCGCAGCACCGTTCCATATAGGCGGCGCACCTCAGTCCGGGGGCCTCCCATGTTTGGGAGAAGAGAGCCGAGTAAGCGCCCTACCTTCTCGACCTTAGGGCCAAGTGTAGCGAAGTGGTCCTCGAATCGCCACCTGCCATCCAGGTCGAGGCCGAGGTACCTCATGCGACTTCCCACACGCAGGTACGTGCCAGCCACCCTCACCCACGTGATCGGGGGGTTTCGCGTGAGGGGTAGCCCGTGAAACCACATGGCTTCCGTTTTCTGCCCGGCGACCGCGAGGCCTAAGCTCCGGATGGCACTTACCACGCATTCCGCCCCTAGCTCGGCAAGTCGGACCGTGCAGCCCCACTTCCTACCAGCCGCCAGCACCAGCGTGTCATCAGCATAGCATGTTATGCTGACACCCAGCGGTAGGGCCACCCGCAAGACGGCATCGTAGCCTATGTCCCACAGGAGAGGGCCCAAAACCGACCCCTGCGGGACACCCCGCGACAGCTCCCTGCGTCCGCGTGCACCATCCTTGAGGGTGAACTCCACCGCCCTTCCGCGGAGGTAGTCGACCACCACTTCTCTCAGGTACGCCGGGACCCTGAAGTGCTCGAGACCTGCTATGATCGCGCTGCCCGGGAGCGTGTTAAACGCGTTGGCGATGTCCAAGGAAATCGCCAACATCACCCCTCCCTCTGACACCACTGATTCCGCCATGCTGCGGACGCTGGTGACGGCGTCGATGGTTGATATTCCTCGCCGAAACCCATACTGGCAGTCGGCAAGGTTCATCCCAACGCTGGCGAAGTGTTGCTCGATGCGAAAGGACACTATCCGCTCGAACAGCTTGGCGACCTCATCGAGCAGGCAGATCGGCCTGTACGCCGACGGCTCTCCTGCTTCCTTTCCAGGTTTCGGAATCAGGACGAGCAGTCCTGTCTTCCAACCTGCAGGCACCCGATGAAGTCGCAGGCACTCGTCGCAGAGGTTGCGGATCCTCTGCCCCAGCTCCCCGAGACACCATCGGAGTACCTTGGCTGGAACACCATCTGGGCCGGGGGCCGTGTTCTTGGGCTTCTTGTTTCCGGTCGCCCTCCACCACTCCTCGTCTGTTATGGGCGGTACTTCCTGGTCCACCAGTGGCCTCGTGGTCGGCAAGGATGGAGGTTCGCCACTGGGAAAGAGGTGATCGAGAACCCTCGTCACCGTAGCAGGCTCCATCTGCTCTGTGACGGCCTGACTTCTCTGGCGGAGTTTTCCCAGCACAATCCGGTACGGGCGGCCCCATGGGTCGTCGTCCAGGGTGCCGAGCAACTCAGTCCAGGCCCGTGTCTTTGCCTCCCGAATAGCCTGCTGCAGGGCGCACACAGATTCCCTATAAGCCGCGTACAGCTGGTCCTCGCGCTCGGTGTTCCGCGCACGCCTCCTACGGGATCTTGTGTACTGACGCCGCCTATCGCAGCAGGCTTTGCGTAGCCGCGTCATTTCCTCGGACCACCAGTAAGTAGCCTTTCGTTGGGGGGCGCTACCCACTCGTCTCATTGAGACGTCACAAACCCGCAACAAGTCTTCTTGGAGATGCGCCGCATCGACGTCGGCGTCTCCGGACGTGGCTTGCTTGGCCTCCGGCCACTGGACAGCCAAGCACGCTGCCTCCAGCATGTCCCTATCGACACTCTTGAGGGACCACCGCGGGCGTTTTGCTAACCGGGCGGGGGGGAGGATGTTTGCCCCTGCCTGACGCTCGTCCGCGATGGTGACCTCGATATATCGATGGTCACTAAGGGTTTCCAGATCCTTTAAGACCGCCCAGTCGGCCACAAGGCGTTCCGCCGAAGCGTTCGCCCAGGAAAGATCCACGATGGAGCCTCCTGTTCGGCGTATGCAGGTGAGCGTTGATCCCTTATTCAGGAGCCTCAGACCCAAACCAGCCGCCCAGTCTAGAGTATCATGCCCCCTTGCGTCGGTGGTACGGCCACCCCAGGCGCTGGACTTCGCGTTGAAGTCCCCAAGGACGAAAGTGGGCCTTCGCTCGGTCCGCTCCAGACAGTCCCGGACACGGTCCAGAAGCCTGGCAAAGGAATCTAGTGGAAGGCTGGGCGGAGCATAAACACCTACAACCATGTAAGCGCCCCACGTGGCAACCACGTATCCCCACCCACGTTCCACAACACGCAGTCCCTTTGGTCGTCTTCCGCAGAACTCCACGATGGCCACCGTGGCACCTAAATCCGCAGCCCACTCAGGGCGTTCAGGAACCCTATACGGCTCCGCCACCACCGCTACGCCAATCCCCCGCTCCATCAGGGTCTGCATCAGCAAATCCTGTGCCGCGCGGGAGTGGTTGGCATTCGCCTGGAGGATGACCATGGAGGGTCTATGCTCCATTTTCAGGGCATAGCTCCATGACCTCCTCCTGGTCATTACCTCGGGCGGCTAGGGTCGCCTCTGGTCCTTCCTCCGCCGATGCAATGGGGGCAGCCTCGTTGTTGGTAGGGGGTGGTGGCCTCGCTTGGCCATCGTTCACCCCTCCTCTCGTGCGTCTTGGGGGGCTACACGCCTTACTCCCAATACGGTGGGCGCTTGGTTTGCCCTGTGCATCGCACTGGGGGCACTTGGGTGCTGCCCTGCAGTCCCGAGCGGTGTGGCCAGCTGTCCCGCAGTTGTAGCAGGCCTTGCTGCGGTCCTGATGCGTACAGTTCACGCTGACGTGGCCGAGTCCGAGGCATCGATAACATTGCAGGGGCCTGTGCGGTAGCGCACGGACTCTTGCCACCACCCACCCCACCTTGATCTTGCCCGCCGCAGCAAGTTTCTTTGCGGCTGCTACCGGGCATCGAACCCACACTGTTCCAAGCCCATTCGGAGATCTCCGAATAGGGCCCGTGCGGGTGTCAGCCTCCGGGCAGCCAGTCGCCTTGGCAATGGCCGCGACCACTTCGGCTGGCGTCACCGAGTCGTCTAGGCCCGTAATGCGCAGGTCGCTGCGCTTCGTGGGCTGCGCTATCCGGACGCCCTCCACGTCCTTCATGGCTTCTGTGAGCCGCTCAGCCAGTTTGATGGCCTTGTCGCATCTATCCTGCCCCGGAATCTCCAGTACAAGACCGCCCGTCATGCCTCGTCGAGCCCTCAGGTCATCGATGCCGATGTCCTCGAGGTTGACTTCTCTCCGCGCCTTTAACATCGCCTCGGCATATGTCATTTTGGCGCCTGGTAGCACCGTCAGGGTGACTGCCGCATTCTTCGGCGCCCTTGGAAGCTTAGTCTCCTTCCTTCGTGTCGATGTTCCTGCCCTACTTGGCCGTTGGGCCGGCTTTTCGGTAGTGCCCTTGCCTTTCTCCTTTGGGAGGGGAGCATGCGGTGGAGGAGGATCCGGGGCCTTCTGCTTCTTCCCACTTCCGCCCTTTTTTCTCCTGACGACCTCGGTCCAGGGCTCAGGTAGAAGCCTTTTCTCCCTGCCTTTGGCTGTACGGTGCGCCGCCTGTTCGCGGCTCGTGGTTGCATCAGCCGACGGAACCTGGCGAACCACTTCCGCCACCGCAGCAGAAGTGGGGCAGTGTTTGCCACCATTAGCGGCCACGAGAGCCCATTCTTTTCGGAAGGCCGCCAGCTGCGCCTGGACCATCAGCCTGATCTGGTCGACCAGTTCCGCGTCCTTCTTGGCCAGTGATTCGTCGCGCTTTGCGCTGCGCGTGGACCTTCCCGTTCCGTTATTTGCCTCTGCTGCAGCCTCCCCGGGGCGTGGGATAGGTTGCGTGCAGCATGGCTCCTTCCGAACCTGCATTTCGGCTCTGAGCGCCTTGACCTCTGCTTCGAGGTCCCAGACCTTGTTGCGCAGCTGGGAGTTAGCTTCCTCCAGGCTCACCGCGTGGCCTGTTGCCGTTGTCCTCTTGGACAACTCCCCTGTCGCGACCTTTACTTTAATGGCCGCCACGCGCAGCTCCTTAACATAATTACCCTTCAAATTCTTTGAGGTTGTTGCGACCTTCTCCACCGTCTTCATACAGTTCAGTATGACGGCGCCGATGTTCGCGGTGGGCTGCTCGCGTAGCTCGGCCGCTACCTCGTCAACAGACGGATAGTTTTTATTCTGTCGCGGCAGTGGAGGAGGGTCCACCGTCGGGTCAGTCACGCTGAGCTCGGCTTTTAGCTCTGCCTCATCACGGAGAGCCTCGATATGTTTCCGCTTGGCCGCCGCCAAACCAACATATTCGTGGGTAGTGGGAGGCCTACCCCTCTTCCGGCTACCGCGTTCGCTCGCCGAACTCTGTGAGCTCCAAGACATGATGGTGACGTCCGAGTCGCTCCCATCATCATCTAGGTCACTTTCGTCATCGCTACTGATACCACAATTCGTGTATCGCTTATCAGACCGGTCCTTCCCAGGCCTTCCTTTCGACCTGCTGATGGCCTCCGCCCGCGCCTTTGCCAAGCGCGTCCTCATTCCCTCCTCCTTCTTCTTCTTCTTGCCGTGGTCGTCGTTGTGTCCGTCAGTCCCTCCTTCCCTCGTCTTTAGCACTCTTGAGGCATAAGAATCTGCGCCGGCCAAGTGGCCCACCGATGCAGATCTGCGGTTGCTGGCTGACGACGTGCTGGAGCCCGCTTGCTCACCCCCACACGCCGGAACTGGGGAATCGCACCCCTGCTCCCTAAACGTTTTAACCTTCCTTGAACTATCCATCATTGATTTTTATTTCGGGGTTTCTTCCCCAACCCCCCACTGAGGCAGGGGGGACTTCCCCGGGGGTATCCACCCCCGGACGGTGTGTGCGTGTGTGTTCCCCTCTGGAATGCACTGCCCCGCGAGGCAGGGTGCCCAGAGGGGAGTGTCAGTGTGTATGGATGTGTGTATGTGTGGTCTCCCCCTTTTGTAGGGTAGGGGAGAAACAACCCTGCCACTTTGTTAGAGGTTGGCCTCCTCGCGACCCGGCCCTAAGGCCAGGCCCCCGGTCTCCTCATCCGCCTCTTCCGACGCTTCGCCACAGCGCGGTAGGAGGCGGAATCGGATATTCCGGTGTTAGGGGACGGGTGGCGCACGCCATCCCCAGGGTGCCAGTCCCTCCGCCCCGAAGGACACAGGGTACCCCCGGCCCCCTCGCTTTCGGTGGAGGGGTCACCTTACCGATGCTGTCCACGGCAGGCCCCTTTCGGGGTCCTGCTACCCACCCGACTATGTCGGTAGGGCATCCCCCTATCCGCAACCCGGGGACGCGCCGTGTCGGGAGTCGGCAAACTCCCATCCCCTCACAGGGCCCAGGCGGGGCCTCGGGGCAAGCCCCGAGTTCCCTAACCCGGTCCCCGCGAAGGGCACGGAACCTTTTTTTTTTTTTTTTTTTTTTACGCAGTGAAAATCCCTAACGGATACCCCGCCTCTCTGGGGGGAGTGACGGGGTTATGTGGGGTTTGCACCCACTAAAAACACTGCGGTGGCCAACTCCAGATGATCCGAGGTGACCCGGGATCTCCCGGGGAACACAACCGGGACACCTCCACCTGTGCCTTGTTACTTAAGGCTCATCCCGCGGGAAACATTGTGTTCTCGTTCTCGTAAAAAATATCTCATGAATTTTGGTGATGGCAAGGGCCACACCCGCCACCACCAAACGCCCCTGAGCCGTTGTTTGGGTTTCCGGGCCCCCACCCGGAGAACCCCGACTCCTTGAATGAGCGCGCAAACGCGCACATTCAACTCGACCAATCTTTCATCGAGAAGAGAGGTCGTGGAAAGTCAGGCCTTTTAACGGGCACGGCGATCCAGCCGCCCTCTCCTCGCCCTCACCCTGCGAGCTGCCCGTCTAGCCTGCCTAGCCGGTAGCTCCCTCTCTCTCGTGCGTTCGGCGACCTCCTTTCTAGTGAGGACTTCCTCACAGAACGTAGCCACCGCCCTCCATGTATCGCGGTTCGCGACCATGGCCGGGAAGTGTGCTCCCAGGTCAAGGTCCGGGCCGACCACCGCTACCAGTACTTGTCGCTCTTCCTCAAAGGCTGGACACTCCCCAACTGTGTGTTGAGGGGTGTCTGTTACCGCTCCGTCGCACATAAAACACTGTGGCGTGTCCTCCGCGCCTATCTCGTGCAGGTACTGGCCGAAGACGCCGTGTCCGGTCAGTACCTGCGTGAGCCTGAATGATAGGCCCCCATGCTGGCATCGCATCCATGCCTCCAGAGTAGGCAGGACGAGATTGGTCACGCGACCACGGCCGGGCCCGCCCCGTTCAAGCTGCTTCTGCCACTCGGCAATTGCCGATGTTTCCGCCTCGCCTCTTAGGGCGCTCTTCTCCCCCCTTTCTACCACCTTCCCTCTGCTTTGGGCGTGGCGAACCTGGCAAAACACCTCGGCGTCAGCACTGGCCTGCAGCTCGAGGGGGAGCGTTCTTGCCAAGAGCAAAGCCGCGTCCCCCGACACGTCTCTGTACGCCCTGGCAATTCTAAGTGCTATGCCGCGCTGGACCCGTCGCAACTCTTGGCGTATACGCCTGTACCTTCGGGCTTCCTCCGCCCAGACCGGAGCCCCGTACAGAAGCATGCTTCGCAGCACCGTTCCATATAGGCGGCGCACCTCAGTCCGGGGGCCTCCCATGTTTGGGAGAAGAGAGCCGAGTAAGCGCCCTACCTTCTCGACCTTAGGGCCAAGTGTAGCGAAGTGGTCCTCGAATCGCCACCTGCCATCCAGGTCGAGGCCGAGGTACCTCATGCGACTTCCCACACGCAGGTACGTGCCAGCCACCCTCACCCACGTGATCGGGGGGTTTCGCGTGAGGGGTAGCCCGTGAAACCACATGGCTTCCGTTTTCTGCCCGGCGACCGCGAGGCCTAAGCTCCGGATGGCACTTACCACGCATTCCGCCCCTAGCTCGGCAAGTCGGACCGTGCGGCCCCACTTCCTACCAGCCGCCAGCACTAGCGTGTCATCAGCATAGCATGTTATGCTGACACCCAGCGGTAGGGCCACCCGCAAGACGGCATCGTAGCCTATGTCCCACAGGAGAGGGCCCAAAACCGACCCCTGCGGGACACCCCGCGACAGCTCCCTGCGTCCGCGTGCACCATCCTTGAGGGTGAACTCCACCGCCCTTCCGCGGAGGTAGTCGACCACCACTTCTCTCAGGTACGCCGGGACCCTGAAGTGCTCGAGACCTGCTATGATCGCGCTGCCCGGGAGCGTGTTAAACGCGTTGGCGATGTCCAAGGAAATCGCCAACATCACCCCTCCCTCTGACACCACTGATTCCGCCATGCTGCGGACGCTGGTGACGGCGTCGATGGTTGATATTCCTCGCCGAAACCCATACTGGCAGTCGGCAAGGTTCATCCCAACGCTGGCGAAGTGTTGCTCGATGCGAAAGGACACTATCCGCTCGAACAGCTTGGCGACCTCATCGAGCAGGCAGATCGGCCTGTACGCCGACGGCTCTCCTGCTTCCTTTCCAGGTTTCGGAATCAGGACGAGCAGTCCTGTCTTCCAACCTGCAGGCACCCGATGAAGTCGCAGGCACTCGTCGCAGAGGTTGCGGATCCTCTGCCCCAGCTCCCCGAGACACCATCGGAGTACCTTGGCTGGAACACCATCTGGGCCGGGGGCCGTGTTCTTGGGCTTCTTGTTTCCGGTCGCCCTCCACCACTCCTCGTCTGTTATGGGCGGTACTTCCTGGTCCACCAGTGGCCTCGTGGTCGGCAAGGATGGAGGTTCGCCACTGGGAAAGAGGTGATCGAGAACCCTCGTCACCGTAGCAGGCTCCATCTGCTCTGTGACGGCCTGACTTCTCTGGCGGAGTTTTCCCAGCACAATCCGGTACGGGCGGCCCCATGGGTCGTCGTCCAGGGTGCCGAGCAACTCAGTCCAGGCCCGTGTCTTTGCCTCCCGAATAGCCTGCTGCAGGGCGCACACAGATTCCCTATAAGCCGCGTACAGCTGGTCCTCGCGCTCGGTGTTCCGCGCACGCCTCCTACGGGATCTTGTGTACTGACGCCGCCTATCGCAGCAGGCTTTGCGTAGCCGCGTCATTTCCTCGGACCACCAGTAAGTAGCCTTTCGTTGGGGGGCGCTACCCACTCGTCTCATTGAAACGTCACAAACCCGCAACAAGTCCTCTTGGAGACGCGCCGCATCGACGTCGGCGTCTCCGGACGTGGCTTGCTTGGCCTCCGGCCACTGGACAGCCAAGCACGCTGCCTCCAGCATGTCCCTATCGACACTCTTGAGGGACCACCGCGGGCGTTTTGCTAACCGGGCGGGGGGGAGGATGTTTGCCCCTGCCTGACGCTCGTCCGCGATGGTGACCTCGATATATCGATGGTCACTAAGGGTTTCCAGATCCTTTAAGACCGCCCAGTCGGCCACAAGGCGTTCCGCCGAAGCGTTCGCCCAGGAAAGATCCACGATGGAGCCTCCTGTTCGGCGTATGCAGGTGAGCGTTGATCCCTTATTCAGGAGCCTCAGACCCAAACCAGCCGCCCAGTCTAGAGTATCATGCCCCCTTGCGTCGGTGGTACGGCCACCCCAGGCGCTGGACTTCGCGTTGAAGTCCCCAAGGACGAAAGTGGGCCTTCGCTCGGTCCGCTCCAGACAGTCCCGGACACGGTCCAGAAGCCTGGCAAAGGAATCTAGTGGAAGGCTGGGCGGAGCATAAACACCTACAACCATGTAAGCGCCCCACGTGGCAACCACGTATCCCCACCCACGTTCCACAACACGCAGTCCCTTTGGTCGTCTTCCGCAGAACTCCACGATAGGGCACGGAACCTAACCTAACCTTTTTTTTTTTTTTTTTTTTTTTTATCGCAGTGAAATCCCTAACGGATACCCAGCCCTCTGGGGGGAGGGCTGGGTTATGTGGGGTTTGCACCCACTAAAACACTGCGGTGGCCGACCCTAGGTGGAAAGGGGAACCCGAGGTCTCCAGAGGCACACGACCGGGGACCCCTACACCTGTTGCCTCGGAATGGTTGAGGCTCGTCGCTCAGGAACAAGAGCTCCGGAAAATTCAAAGTTAAGATTTTGTGGTGATGCAGAGGGCCACACTCTGCACCACCACTCGTCGCGATGCGCCGTGCGATGGGCTTCCGGGCCCCCACCCGGAAAGCCGTGGCTCATCGGAAGAAGGAAAGCGTCGGGCGGCTAGAGACGACGCCCTCCGCCTCCTCTCGCTCTCCTCTTCCTTCTCCGTTCCTCCCTCCGCGCCTGTCTAGCAGGCAAGGCCATCTCTCTCGCGCGCTCTGCTGCTTCCTTCTTTGTGAGGACCTCCTCACAAAAGGACGCAGCCGCTGCCCACTTCTTCTTGTCCGCCACCATGGCCCTGACCATGGCCTGGAGGCTGACGTCCTGGCCCAACACGCCTTTAAGGGCATGCCTTTCCTCCTCGAAGGCTGGGCACCCTTCGAGCGTGTGCTCAGGAGTGTCCTCGACCCCTTCCTCGCACATGAAACATGTCGGCGTTTCCTCGGCACCTATCTCGTGCAGGTACTGACCGAACACCCCATGCCCAGTCAGTAGCTGCGTCATCCGGTATGACAGCCCGCCATGTCGGGTTCCCAGCCACTCCGAGAGGACCGGAAGGAGTAGCCGCGTCGTGCGGCCTCTGCCTGAGCCACCTGACTCAAGCTGCTGCCTCCACTCTTCGATGGCCGCAGCCTCAGCCACCGCGCGGAGTGCGCTCCTGTCGCCTACCGACAGGTTTCTCCCGGTACGTTGGGCCCCTCGGACCTGGCTGAACATGCTGGCCTCAACACCGGCCTGTAGATGAAGGGGGAGGGATCTAGCTAGCAGCAAGGCTGCATCCCCGGACACGTCCCGGTAGGCACGCGCAACACGGAGCGCCATGCCCCGTTGGACCCGACGCAGCATTTGGCGAATGCGCCTGCTATCTTGGGCTTGGTTCACCCAGACAGGGGCGCCGTAGAGCAGCATGCTCCTCAACACTCCGCCATACAGGCGGCGGACTTCGGTCCTGGGCCCCCCCAGATTTGGGAGGAGAGACGCCAGTAGTCTCCCTGCTCTCTCGACCTTGGGTACGAGTGTGGCGAAATGGCTTTCGAAGCGCCATCTGCCGTCCAACTGCAGGCCCAAGTACCGCATGGTCTCACCCGCCCGGACGTACGTTCCCGCGACGTTTACCCACGTGGTTGGGGGTTTCTTCGTCAGGGGGAGCCCGTGAAACCAGATGGCCTCTGTCTTTTGGCCGGCTACTGTCAGCCCTAACCCCCTAATGGCCCTCACAACGCACTCAACACCTAGCTCAGCCAGGCGGACGGTGCGTTTCCACTCCCTCCCGCCCGCCAAGACGAGTGTGTCGTCCGCGTAACACACGACTTGCACTCCGGGTGGTAAGGCTGCACGTAGGACCACATCGTACCCGATGTTCCAAAGTAGCGGGCCCAATACCGAACCCTGCGGGACGCCGCGTGACAGGGTTTTCCGGCCAATTCCTCCGTTGCCCGCGGGGTACTCCGTCGCTCTGCCGCGAAGATAGTCAGCGACTGTCTCCATTAGATAGCTCGGGGTGGAGAAGTGGGCCAGTCCCTCGAGGATCGCGCTCGCTGGGAGGGAATTAAAGGCGTTCGCTATGTCTAGCGACACCGCCAGAGCAACCCCTCCCCTGGCAACCGCCTCCTCTGCCATGTCGCGGACGCAGGACACAGCATCCAAGGTGGACATGCCGCGTCGGAAGCCGTATTGGCTCTCAGCAAAGCTCCGACCAGAGCCTTCTATATGCTTGATGATGCGGGTGGCCAGTACCCGCTCAAAAAGCTTCCCCACCTCGTCTAGCAGGCAAATTGGCCTGTATGCGGATGGGTCTCCCTCCTGCTTGCCAGGTTTGGGGATAAGGACTAGCCGTCCCGTCTTCCAAATCTCTGGCACGCGTCTCTTCTTCAGGCAGCAGTCGAAGAGGTCGCGGATTCCTTGCCCCATTTCTCCGTGACACCAAAAGAGAACTTTTGCAGGCACGCCATCCGGGCCAGGGGCCGTATTTTTGGCCTTGAGTTTGTGGACCGCGCTCGACCACTCCTCGTCCGCGATGACTAGGACCTCCTCCATCTGCTGGTCCGCGTTTAGTGGCAGCAGAGGCACGCCGCTGGGGAAGAGGTGGTCAAGAACCCGATCCAAGGACGCGGGCTCCATCATTTCCGTGACGGCTTGTCCTCGTCTTCGGAGTTTCCCCATGACTACTCTGTATGGGCGGCCCCAGGGGTCGCTGTCAAGGGTGTCAAGCAGCTCGCTCCATGCGGTCCTCTTTGCCACCCGGATGGCGTGTTGGAGGGTGCGTGTGGCCTCTCTGTAGGCCGCGTAGAGAACGTCCTCCTGCTCCATCTCTCTATTCCGCCTCCTGCGGTAGCGGACGTACTGGCGGCGTTTGGCGCAGCATGCCTTGCGCAGGCGCGCCAAATCATCACTCCACCAATAGGCCGATCGACGTGGGGTGGCGTCGCCTACTCGCCTCATTGATGCATCGCATACTTGCGTCATTTTGTCCTTGAGGCGAATTGCCTCTGCGTCGACATCCTGTACATCTGGCCTGGTCTCCGGCCACTGTACTGCCAGGCAGGCGGCCTCCATTATGTCCCTGTCTGCGCTAGGCAGCGACCATCGGGGGGTTTTCCCAGTTCGCACGGGCTGTGGGTGGGCTGCCCTTCCTTGCCGTCCATCTCCGAGGCTGATCTCTATATACCGGTGATCGCTGAGGGTCTCGGTCCCCTCCAAAACCGCCCAGCTGCCTACTAGGCCTTCAGCAGCTGCATTCGCCCAGGATAAGTCGATTATAGACCCTCCCGTGCGTCGCACACATGTCGGCACCGTCCCTCTATTTAAGAGCCTCAGCCCCAGGCTCGCGGCCCACTCCAGGGTCTCGTGACCCCTTGCGTCGGTAGCGCGGCCGCCCCACGCTCTAGCCTTCGCATTAAAGTCCCCGAGGACCATTGTCGGCCTTCTCTCTGCCCGCTCCAGACAGTCCCGGATATTGTCCAGGAGACTGGCGAAGCCTGGCATTGGGAGACTAGGCGGAGCGTATACCCCCACTAGAAGGTAGGCCCCTTGTTTGGCCGCCACATAACCCCACCCGCGTTCGACCACGTGCAGGTCGCTCGTTTGGTTGGCGCGCGATCTAACGATCGCGACCGTGCCGCCTAAGTCGGCCACCCAATCCGGGCTGTCAGGAATCCTGTACGGCTCGGACACGATCGCCACGCTTGCATTCCGCTCCATCATAGTCTGCGTAAGCAGCTCCTGTGCGGCATACGCATGATTCGCGTTCGCCTGAATGATCTTGTCGTAGGGCCTATGATACATTGTTGGGGCCAATGTCCATAGCCTCCTCCGGGCTATTTGTTAGGGTAGATCGTCCCTCTGCTGGCCTCGCCAGCCTTCCTGGTGCAGCTTTATTGCTGCTACTTAAGTCCCTCGCTGGGGCTTGGTTTCCCGGGACCTTGGTCCCTTTAGGGGGGCTACAGGCCCTGCTCCCAATGCGGTGGGCACTTGGTTTGCCGAGCGCTTCGCAGAGGGGGCATTTGGCGGCCGCCGTGCAGCTTCTCGCTACATGGCCTGCTACACCGCAATTGTAGCAGGCACCGCTCCTGTCCTCATGAGTGCATTTTAGACTCACGTGTCCTCGAGCCAGGCACTTGTAGCACTGCAGGGGTCTGGCAGGTAGAGCGTGGACTCGCGCCACCGTCCATCCGACCTTAACCTTGCACTCCAAGGCCAGTTTCCTTGCTGCCGCTACTGGGCATCGCACCCAAATGCTTCCCAGTCCATTCGGAGTCCTACGTATTGGGCCCGTCTTAATCTCGGCCTCCATGCAGCTCGAGAGTTTCGCTATAGCCGCGATAACTTCGGCTGGGGACACCGAATCCTCCAAATTGGTGATGCGTAGGTCACTGCTTTTGATTGGGCGACCAATTTGCACCCCTTCCTCCTCCCGCATGGCCTCTTTCAGTCGTTCCGCGAACCTGCCAGCCTTCGCGTCTCTGTCCTGCCCAGGGACTTCCAGGACGAGTGCACCTGTCACGCCCCGTCTAACCCTAAGGGCGTCGATGCCAAAGTCCTCGAGGTTGACCCGCTCCCGGGCTTTCGTCATTGCCTCGGCGTAGGACATTTTGGCCCCAGGCGCTACCGTCAAGGTAACGGCTGCGCAACGAGGGACTCTCGGCGGTTTCGCCTCTTTCTTCTGTCCCTGGACTGGGGGTCCCTTCTTGCTCGCCTTCTGGGCGGCTTTTTGGGGCGCCCCAGGCTTCTGAACCTTGGAGGGGTTCGGGGGCTCCTTCCTACCCTCCTTCTTCCTTGACTTCCTCCTCACCACCTCAGTCCAGAGCTGCTCCACCGGAGCCGCCTGGACTTTGGTCCTGCTCTCGGGAGCTTGTGTGATGAGCGGATCTTCCTGCTGCTCCCTTCGGGTGTTGGACGCAGTCGCGCGTTTCCCCTTTTCAGTGGGCGCACTGGAGAACTCCTTGCGGAAGGAGGAGAGTTGGGCCTGCACCATTATCCTGATCGTGTCGATCAGTTTGGCGTCCCTATCGGAGGACGTGGTCGTGGATCTGCCTTTGCGTTTTCGCACCGGCGTTTCTTCCTCTTCTGCCTCCCCATCCTCAGGAGGCTGAATGGAGTGGGGGCACCGCTGACGCTCGTTGCGGGTGGCCATTTCTGCTCTTAAGGCCTTGACCTCCGCCTCGAGGTCCCAGACCTTATTGCGCAACTGGGCATTTGCCTCCTCTAGGGTGACCGCGTGCCCAGTGGCCGTTGTCCTCTTAGATAACTCCCCCGTGGCCACTTTGACCTTAAGGGCCGCCAGGCGCAACTCCTTGACATAGTTGCCCTTCAAGTTGTTCGACGTCGTCGCCACCTTTTCCACCATCTTCATGCAGTCCATTATGACTGCTCCAATGTTGGCGGTTGGCTGCTCCCGGAGGTCCGCCGCAACTTCATCCACCGAGGGATAATTCTTGTTATACCTTGGTAGGGTTGGGGGATCCACAGCGGGATCGAAAACGCTTAGCTCGGCTTTGAGCTCAGCTTCCGCCCGCAAAGCCTCCACTTGCTTGCGCTTGGCCTTTGCCAGGCCTACGTACTCGGACGTAGTGGGGGGGCGGCCTCTTTTCCTTTTTCGGGCGGAGCAGGCAGATTCCACCGACGCCACTGACATTGCCGTGTCCGAACCGGGCCCGGTTTCCACGTCGCTGGACTCGCTGATGAGGATCATCGCCCTTCGAGCTTCCCCAACTGGTCTGACCTCTGTGCGATCCGTCTGACTCGTCCCGGGTTTCAGGGAAGCGCGCGTTGTCATCGCAGTTCCCCGCCTCCCCCCTCCTGTCCTCGTTGCCGACACCACGGAGGCAGCTGATGAATCGGAGTTAGTAGACTCCTCCTCACTGCCAGCCGAGGATCTTCCTCCGACCTGCCTGGGTCGCCCCTTTTTGACACTGTCCATCTTGGACATGCCATTCCCCCTCTGTTTCGTACTGCAGACGGGGCCTTCTTTCCCTGATTTCTTGTCCTTTTCCTTTTTCTTGCCTATGTCGTCAACGGTTTTAGGTTTCGGTTTTTTGTTTGTATTGTGATCCTCCATTTTGATTCCCACGAGTAGGGTGGAAGGGACTCCTCCCAGGCAGAGCCACCCATTACCCGGGAGGGCCTAATAACTCCGAGGTGCGGCAGGTGCCTCGGAGGGTGGTCGCTTGGAACCGGTATTCCCACCGGCCATACATCCCTTCGCCGCGCACCATAGCTTGGGATTTGGGGATTTTTTATAGAGGTTTACTCCTCGCGGCCCGGCCAATTAAGGCAAGGCCCCCGGCCCCTGACCCGTCTCTTCCGCTGCCCCGCCAAGGAGCGGTAGGAGACGGATTCAGGGATTCCGGTATTAGGGGGCAGGTGGCGAATGCCGCCCCCAGGGTGCCGATCCCCCGCCCCGAAGGGCAAAGGGTACCCCCGGCCCCCTCTCTTTCGGTGGAGGGGTCACCTTACCGATGCTGTCCGCGGCAGGCCCCTTTCGGGGTCCTGCTACCCACCCGACTATGTCGGTAGGGCATCCCCCTATCCGCAACCCGGGGACGCGCCGTGTCGGGAGTCGGCAAACTCCCATCCCCTCACAGGGCCCGGGGGGATCGCGGAAGCGATCCTTACCCAGTTCCCGCGAGGGGCACGGTGGGAACCTAACCTAACCTAACCTAACCTAACCTAACCTTTTTTTTTTTTTTTTTTTTTTTTTTTTACGCAGTGAAAATCCCTAACGGATACCCCGCCTCTCTGGGGGGAGTGACGGGGTTATGTGGGGTTTGCACCCACTAAAAACACTGCGGTGGCCAACTCCAGATGATCCGAGGTGACCCGGGATCTCCCGGGGAACACAACCGGGACACCTCCACCTGTGCCTTGTTACTTAAGGCTCATCCCGCGGGAAACATTGTGTTCTCGTTCTCGTAAAAAATATCTCATGAATTTTGGTGATGACAAGGGCCACACCCGCCACCACCAAACGTCCCTGAGCCGTTGTTTGGGTTTCCGGGCCCCCACCCGGAGAACCCCGACTCCTTGAATGAGCGCGCAAACGCGCACATTCAACTCGACCAATCTTTCATCGAGAAGAGAGGTCGTGGAAAGTCAGGCCTTTTAACGGGCACGGCGATCCAGCCGCCCTTTCCTCGCCCTCACCCTGCGAGCTGCCCGTCTAGCCTGCCTAGCCGGTAGCTCCCTCTCTCTCGTGCGTTCGGCGACCTCCTTTCTAGTGAGGACTTCCTCACAGAACGTAGCCACCGCCCTCCATGTATCGCGGTTCGCGACCATGGCCGGGAAGAGTGCTCCCAGGTCAAGGTCCGGGCCGACCACCGCTACCAGTACTTGTCGCTCTTCCTCAAAGGCTGGACACTCCCCAACTGTGTGTTGAGGGGTGTCTGTTACCGCTCCGTCGCACATAAAACACTGTGGCGTGTCCTCCGCGCCTATCTCGTGCAGGTACTGGCCGAAGACGCCGTGTCCGGTCAGTACCTGCGTGAGCCTGAATGATAGGCCCCCATGCTGGCATCGCATCCATGCCTCCAGAGTAGGCAGGACGAGATTGGTCACGCGACCACGGCCGGGCCTGCCCCGTTCAAGCTGCTTCTGCCACTCGGCAATTGCCGATGTTTCCGCCTCGCCTCTTAGGGCGCTCTTCTCCCCCCTTTCTACCACCTTCCCTCTGCTTTGGGCGTGGCGAACCTGGCAAAACACCTCGGCGTCAGCACTGGCCTGCAGCTCGAGGGGGAGCGTTCTTGCCAAGAGCAAAGCCGCGTCCCCCGACACGTCTCTGTACGCCCTGGCAATTCTAAGTGCTATGCCGCGCTGGACCCGTCGCAACTCTTGGCGTATACGCCTGTACCTTCGGGCTTCCTCCGCCCAGACCGGAGCCCCGTACAGAAGCATGCTTCGCAGCACCGTTCCATATAGGCGGCGCACCTCAGTCCGGGGGCCTCCCATGTTTGGGAGAAGAGAGCCGAGTAAGCGCCCTACCTTCTCGACCTTAGGGCCAAGTGTAGCGAAGTGGTCCTCGAATCGCCACCTGCCATCCAGGTCGAGGCCGAGGTACCTCATGCGACTTCCCACACGCAGGTACGTGCCAGCCACCCTCACCCACGTGATCGGGGGGTTTCGCGTGAGGGGTAGCCCGTGAAACCACATGGCTTCCGTTTTCTGCCCGGCGACCGCGAGGCCTAAGCTCCGGATGGCACTTACCACGCATTCCGCCCCTAGCTCGGCAAGTCGGACCGTGCGGCCCCACTTCCTACCAGCCGCCAGCACCAGCGTGTCATCAGCATAGCATGTTATGCTGACACCCAGCGGTAGGGCCACCCGCAAGACGGCATCGTAGCCTATGTCCCACAGGAGAGGGCCCAAAACCGACCCCTGCGGGACACCCCGCGACAGCTCCCTGCGTCCGCGTGCACCATCCTTGAGGGTGAACTCCACCACCCTTCCGCGGAGGTAGTCCACCACCACTTCTCTCAGGTACGCCGGGACCCTGAAGTGCTCGAGACCTGCTATGATCGCGCTGCCCGGGAGCGTGTTAAACGCGTTGGCGATGTCCAAGGAAATCGCCAACATCACCCCTCCCTCTGACACCACTGATTCCGCCATGCTGCGAACGCTGGTGACGGCGTCGATGGTTGATATTCCTCGCCGAAACCCATACTGGCAGTCAGCAAGGTTCATCCCAACGCTGGCGAAGTGTTGCTCGATGCGAAAGGACACTATCCGCTCGAACAGCTTGGCGACCTCATCGAGCAGGCAGATCGGCCTGTACGCCGACGGCTCTCCTGCTTCCTTTCCAGGTTTCGGAATCAGGACGAGCAGTCCTGTCTTCCAACCTGCAGGCACCCGATGAAGTCGCAGGCACTCGTCGCAGAGGTTGCGGATCCTCTGCCCCAGCTCCCCGAGACACCATCGGAGCACCTTGGCTGGAACACCATCTGGGCCGGGGGCCGTGTTCTTGGGCTTCTTGTTTCCGGTCGCCCTCCACCACTCCTCGTCTGTTATGGGCGGTACTTCCTGGTCCACCAGTGGCCTCGTGATCGGCAAGGATGGAGGTTCGCCACTGGGAAAGAGGTGATCGAGAACCCTCGTCACCGTAGCAGGCTCCATCTGCTCTGTGACGGCCTGACTTCTCTGGCGGAGTTTTCCCAGCACAATCCGGTACGGGCGGCCCCATGGGTCGTCGTCCAGGGTGCCGAGCAACTCAGTCCAGGCCCGTGTCTTTGCCTCCCGAATAGCCTGCTGCAGGGCGCACACAGATTCCCTATAAGCCGCGTACAGCTGGTCCTCGCGCTTAACCTAACCTAACCTTTTTTTTTTTTTTTTTTTTTTTTTTTACGCAGTGAAAATCTCTAACGGATACCCCGCCTCTCTGGGGGGAGTGACGGGGTTATGTGGGGTTTGCACCCACTAAAAACACTGCGGTGGCCAACTCCAGATGATCCGAGGTGACCCGGGATCTCCCGGGGAACACAACCGGGACACCTCCACCTGTGCCTTGTTACTTAAGGCTCATCCCGCGGGAAACATTGTGTTCTCGTTCTCGTAAAAAATATCTCATGAATTTTGGTGATGGCAAGGGCCACACCCGCCACCACCAAACGCCCCTGAGCCGTTGTTTGGGTTTCCGGGCCCCCACCCGGAGAACCCCGACTCCTTGAATGAGCGCGCAAACGCGCACATTCAACTCGACCAATCTTTCATCGAGAAGAGAGGTCGTGGAAAGTCAGGCCTTTTAACGGGCACGGCGATCCAGCCGCCCTCTCCTCGCCCTCACCCTGCGAGCTGCCCGTCTAGCCTGCCTAGCCGGTAGCTCCCTCTCTCTCGTGCGTTCGGCGACCTCCTTTCTAGTGAGGACTTCCTCACAGAACGTAGCCACCGCCCTCCATGTATCGCGGTTCGCGACCATGGCCGGGAAGAGTGCTTCCAGGTCAAGGTCCGGGCCGACCACCGCTACCAGTACTTGTCGCTCTTCCTCAAAGGCTGTACACTCCCCAACTGTGTGTTGAGGGGTGTCTGTTACCGCTCCGTCGCACATAAAACACTGTGGCGTGTCCTCCGCGCCTATCTCGTGCAGGTACTGGCCGAAGACGCCGTGTCCGGTCAGTACCTGCGTGAGCCTGAATGATAGGCCCCCATGCTGGCATCGCATCCATGCCTCCAGAGTAGGCAGGACGAGGTTGGTCACGCGACCACGGCCGGGCCCGCCCCGCTCAAGCTGCTTCTGCCACTCGGCAATTGCCGATGTTTCCGCCTCGCCTCTTAGGGCGCTCTTCTCCCCCCTTTCTACCACCGCCCCTCTGCTTTGGGCGTGGCGAACCTGGCAAAACACCTCGGCGTCAGCACTGGCCTGCAGCTCAAGGGGGAGCGTTCTTGCCAAGAGCAAAGCCGCGTCCCCCGACACGTCTCTGTACGCCCTGGCAATTCTAAGTGCTATGCCGCGCTGGACCCGTCGCAACTCTTGGCGTATACGCCTGTACCTTCGGGCTTCCTCCGCCCAGACCGGAGCCCCGTACAGAAGCATGCTTCGCAGCACCGTTCCATATAGGCGGCGCACCTCAGTCCGGGGGCCTCCCATGTTTGGGAGAAGAGAGCCGAGTAAGCGCCCTACCTTCTCGACCTTAGGGCCAAGTGTAGCGAAGTGGTCCTCGAATCGCCACCTGCCATCCAGGTCGAGGCCGAGGTACCTCATGCGACTTCCCACACGCAGGTACGTGCCAGCCACCCTCACCCACGTGATCGGAGGGTTTCGCGTGAGGGGTAGCCCGTGAAACCACATGGCTTCCGTTTTCTGCCCGGCGACCGCGAGGCCTAAGCTCCGGATGGCACTTACCACGCATTCCGCCCCTAGCTCGGCAAGTCGGACCGTGCGGCCCCACTTCCTACCAGCCGCCAGCACCAGCGTGTCATCAGCATAGCATGTTATGCTGACACCCAGCGGTAGGGCCACCCGCAAGACGGCATCGTAGCCTATGTCCCACAGGAGAGGGCCCAAAACCGACCCCTGCGGGACACCCAGCGACAGCTCCCTGCGTCCGCGTGCACCATCCTTGAGGGTGAACTCCACCGCCCTTCCGCGGAGGTAGTCCACCACCACTTCTCTCAGGTACGCCGGGACCCTGAAGTGCTCGAGACCTGCTATGATCGCGCTGCCCGGGAGCGTGTTAAACGCGTTGGCGATGTCCAAGGAAATCGCCAACATCACCCCTCCCTCTGACACCACTGATTCCGCCATGCTGCGAACGCTGGTGACGGCGTCGATGGTTGATATTCCTCGCCGAAACCCATACTGGCAGTCGGCAATTTTCATCCCAACGCTGGCGAAGTGTTGCTCGATGCGAAAGGACACTATCCGCTCGAACAGCTTGGCGACCTCATCGAGCAGGCAGATCGGCCTGTACGCCGACGGCTCTCCTGCTTCCTTTCCAGGTTTCGGAATCAGGACGAGCAGTCCTGTCTTCCAACCCGCAGGCACCCGATGAAGTCGCAGGCACTCGTCGCAGAGGTTGCGGATCCTCTGCCCCAGCTCCCCGAGACACCATCGGAGCACCTTGGCTGGAACACCATCTGGGCCGGGGGCCGTGTTCTTGGGCTTCTTGTTTCCGGTCGCCCTCCACCACTCCTCGTCTGTTATGGGCGGTACTTCCTGGTCCACCAGTGGCCTCGTGATCGGCAAGGATGGAGGTTCGCCACTGGGAAAGAGGTGATCGAGAACCCTCGTCACCGTAGCAGGCTCCATCTGCTCTGTGACGGCCTGACTTCTCTGGCGGAGTTTTCCCAGCACAATCCGGTACGGGCGGCCCCATGGGTCGTCGTCCAGGGTGCCGAGCAACTCAGTCCAGGCCCGTGTCTTTGCCTCCCGAATAGCCTGCTGCAGGGCGCACACAGATTCCCTATAAGCCGCGTACAGCTGGTCCTCGCGCTCGGTGTTCCGCGCACGCCTCCTACGGGATCTTGTGTACTGACGCCGCCTATCGCAGCAGGCTTTGCGTAGGCGCGTCATTTCCTCGGACCACCAGTAAGTAGCCTTTCGTTGGGGGGCGCTACCCACTCGTCTCATTGAGACGTCACAAACCCGCAACAAGTCCTCTTGGAGACGCGCCGCATCGACGTCGGCGTCTCCGGACGTGGCTTGCTTGGCCTCCGGCCACTGGACAGCCAAGCACGCTGCCTCCAGCATGTCCCTATCGACACTCTTGAGGGACCACCGTGGGCGTTTTGCTAACCGGGCGGGGGGGAGGATGTTTGCCCCTGCCTGACGCTCGTCCGCGATGGTGACCTCGATATATCGATGGTCACTAAGGGTTTCTAGATCCTTTAAGACCGCCCAGTCGGCCACAAGGCGTTCCGCCGAAGCGTTCGCCCAGGAAAGATCCACGATGGAGCCTCCTGTTCGGCGTATGCAGGTGAGCGTTGATCCCTTATTCAGGAGCCTCAGACCCAAACCAGCCGCCCAGTCTAGAATATCATGCCCCCTTGCGTCGGTGGTACGGCCACCCCAGGCGCTGGACTTCGCGTTGAAGTCCCCAAGGACGAAAGTGGGCCTTCGCTCGGTCCGCTCCAGACAGTCCCGGATATTGTCCAGGAGACTGGCGAAGCCTGGCATTGGGAGACTAGGCGGAGCGTATACCCCCACTAGAAGGTAGGCCCCTTGTTTGGCCGCCACATAACCCCACCCGCGTTCGACCACGTGCAGGTCGCTCGTTTGGTTGGCGCGCGATCTAACGATCGCGACCGTGCCGCCTAAGTCGGCCACCCAATCCGGGCTGTCAGGAATCCTGTACGGCTCGGACACGATCGCCACGCTTGCATTCCGCTCCATCATAGTCTGCGTAAGTAGCTCCTGTGCGGCATACGCATGATTCGCGTTCGCCTGAATGATCTTGTCGTAGGGCCTATGATACATTGTTGGGGCCAATGTCCATAGCCTCCTCCGGGCTATTTGTTAGGGTAGATCGTCCCTCTGCTGGCCTCGCCAGCCTTCCTGGTGCAGCTTTATTGCTGCTACTTAAGTCCCTCGCTGGGGCTTGGTTTCCCGGGACCTTGGTCCCTTTAGGGGGGCTACAGGCCCTGCTCCCAATGCGGTGGGCACTTGGTTTGCCGAGCGCTTCGCAGAGGGGGCATTTGGCGGCCGCCGTGCAGCTTCTCGCTACATGGCCTGCTACACCGCAATTGTAGCAGGCACCGCTCCTGTCCTCATGAGTGCATTTTAGACTCACGTGTCCTCGAGCCAGGCACTTGTAGCACTGCAGGGGTCTGGCAGGTAGAGCGTGGACTCGCGCCACCGTCCATCCGACCTTAACCTTGCCCTCCAAGGCCAGTTTCCTTGCTGCCGCTACTGGGCATCGCACCCAAATGCTTCCCAGTCCATTCGGAGTCCTACGTATTGGGCCCGTCTTAATCTCGGCCTCCATGCAGCTCGAGAGTTTCGCTATAGCCGCGATAACTTCGGCTGGGGACACCGAATCCTCCAAATTGGTGATGCGTAGGTCACTGCTTTTGATTGGGCGACCAATTTGCACACCTTCGTCCTCCCGCATGGCCTCTTTCAGTCGTTCCGCGAACCTGCCAGCCTTCGCGTCTCTGTCCTGCCCAGGGACTTCCAGGACGAGTGCACCTGTCACGCCCCGTCTAACCCTAAGGGCGTCGATGCCAAAGTCCTCGAGGTTGACCCGCTCCCGGGCTTTCGTCATTGCCTCGGCGTAGGACATTTTGGCCCCAGGCGCTACCGTCAAGGTAACGGCTGCGCAACGAGGGACTCTCGGCGGTTTCGCCTCTTTCTTCTGTCCCTGGACTGGGGGTCCCTTCTTGCTCGCCTTCTGGGCGGCTTTTTGGGGCGCCCCAGGCTTCTGAACCTTGGAGGGGTTCGGGGGCTCCTTCCTACCCTCCTTCTTCCTTGACTTCCTCCTCACCACCTCAGTCCAGAGCTGCTCCACCGGAGCCGCCTGGACTTTGGTCCTACTCTCGGGAGCTTGTGTGATGGGCGGATCTTCCTGCTGCTCCCTTCGGGTGTTGGACGCAGTCGCGCGTTTCCCCTTTTCAGTGGGCGCACTGGAGAACTCCTTGCGGAAGGAGGAGAGTTGGGCCTGCACCATTATCCTGATCGTGTCGATCAGTTTGGCGTCCCTATCGGAGGACGTGGTCGTGGATCTGCCTTTGCGTTTTCGCACCGGCGTTTCTTCCTCTTCTGCCTCCCCATCCTCAGGAGGCTGAATGGAGTGGGGGCACCGCTGACGCTCGTTGCGGGTGGCCATTTCTGCTCTTAAGGCCTTGACCTCCGCCTCGAGGTCCCAGACCTTATTGCGCAACTGGGCATTTGCCTCCTCTAGGGTGACCGCGTGCCCAGTGGCCGTTGTCCTCTTAGATAACTCCCCCGTGGCCACTTTGACCTTAAGGGCCGCCAGGCGCAACTCCTTGACATAGTTGCCCTTCAAGTTGTTCGACGTCGTCGCCACCTTTTCCACCATCTTCATGCAGTCCATTATGACTGCTCCAATGTTGGCGGTTGGCTGCTCCCGGAGGTCCGCCGCAACTTCATCCACCGAGGGATAATTCTTGTTATACCTTGGTAGGGTTGGGGGATCCACAGCGGGATCGAAAACGCTTAGCTCGGCTTTGAGCTCAGCTTCCGCCCGCAAAGCCTCCACTTGCTTGCGCTTGGCCTTTGCCAGGCCTACGTACTCGGACGTAGTGGGGGGGCGGCCTCTTTTCCTTTTTCGGGCGGAGCAGGCAGATTCCACCGACGCCACTGACATTGCCGTGTCCGAACCGGGCCCGGTTTCCACGTCGCTGGACTCGCTGATGAGGATCATCGCCCTTCGAGCTTCCCCAACTGGTCTGCCCTCTGTGCGATCCGTCTGACTCGTCCCGGGTTTCAGGGAAGCGCGCGTTGTCATCGCAGTTCCCCGCCTCCCCCCTCCTGTTCTCGTTGCCGACACCACGGAGGCAGCTGATGAATCGGAGTTAGTAGACTCCTCCTCACTGCCAGCCGAGGATCTTCCTCCGACCTGCCTGGGTCGCCCCTTTTTGACACTGTCCATCTTGGACATGCCATTCCCCCTCTGTTTCGTACTGCAGACGGGGCCTTCTTTCCCTGATTTCTTGTCCTTTTCCTTTTCCTTTTTCTTGCCTATGTCGTCAACGGTTTTAGGTTTCGGTTTTTTGTTTGTATTGTGATCCTCCATTTTGATTCCCACGAGTAGGGTGGAAGGGACTCCTCCCAGGCAGAGCCACCCATTACCCGGGAGGGCCTAATAACTCCGAGGTGCGGCAGGTGCCTCGGAGGGTGGTCGCTTGGAACCGGTATTCCCACCGGCCATACATCCCTTCGCCGCGCACCATAGCTTGGGATTTGGGGATTTTTTATAGAGGTTTACTCCTCGCGGCCCGGCCAATTAAGGCAAGGCCCCCGGCCCCTGACCCGTCTCTTCCGCTGCCCCGCCAAGGAGCGGTAGGAGACGGAATCAGGGATTCCGGTATTAGGGGGCAGGTGGCGAATGCCGCCCCCAGGGTGCCGATCCCCTGCCCCGAAGGGCAAAGGGTACCCCCGGCCCCCTCTCTTTCGGTGGAGGGGTCACCTTACCGATAACCTAACCTAACCTAACCTAACCTAACCTAACCTAACCTAACCTAACCTAACCTAACCTAACCTAACCTAACCTAACCTAACCTAACCTAACCTAACCTAACCTAACCTAACCTAACCTAACCTAACCTAACCTAACCTAACCTAACCTAACCTAACCTAACCTAACCTAACCTAACCTAACCTAACCTAACCTAACCTTTTTTTTATTTATTTTATTTTTTTTTTAACGCGGGGGAAATCCTCATGGATCCCCTTGCCCACCTGAGGAGTGGACCAGGGGTATGCCGGACTCCTACCGGCTAAAACCCCCGCGATGGCCAGCCTCGGGACCCTCCAGGACGGGAAGCCGGGAACACCGAAGTATACTTCCGGCCCCCGCCTTGCTCGGCCCATCGGAGCTTCTTAGCTCCTCTTCGAGTGGTCTAACGGACCTCAGTGCCTGCACCGGCCACGGGCTCAGGCACCCCTACCACAAACTCCTGGGTATGGGGGTTCTGATCCTCAGTCAGGGACCCCCGGGAATTCGCGATGTGTGTGTCGGAGGGGAGTCCTCCGATGTCACCGCCGTACCTCCGATTACTCCAGGATGTACGGGTTGCGCCCTGCCCGTCTCCTGGCGCGGTTACGCCCTCGTCTGCTGGGAGCGTGGGCCCGTTCCCTCTCCCGCTCGGCCGCTTCCTTCTTGGTAAGGGTGCTCTCCGCGAAGGTCTCGACCGCCTTCCACTTGTCTTCGCTTTCCACCATGGCTCGGATAGTGCTGTCGAGCGCAAGGTCTTGGCCTATGGCGCTGCGCAAGGCCTGCCTTTCCTCCTCCCAGGCTGGGCATACCTGGGTGGTATGGTCCGCGTCGTCCACGGTTGCATCGCAGTGATGACACGCCGGGGATGCCTCTTTCCTGATGCGTGCCAGGTAACCTCCGAAACAACCGTGACCACTGAGGAGTTGGCATGTCCGGTACGTCATGCCGTTCTCCCTCATGGCCGCTGCCCAGGGAATGGCCAGGGGTCCAACCGCAACGGCGCCTCGACTGCCTTTGTTGCTCGACGGATCCTGGAGCCACGTCCGCCATCTCTCGAGCAGACCCTCTTTCGTCCTCTTCTTCAGGGCTGCCAGTTCCTCCTTCTTCTTGGTCCCATCCTGGACGCTGTTTGTGATGCGGCGCTTTTGCCGGTGCTCCGTTGCCGCAGCCTCCGCCTCCATAGACCAGGGGGGACACCCGGAGAGGGCGCTGGCCGTTGCGTGCGACACGGTACGGTAGCCGCGAATCGTGCGCAGCGCCATTCTCCTGAACAGGCTGTCAATAGCTTGCCTTATCTTAGCCGACGGGATTCCCTCGGACGCCCAGACCGCAGCTCCGTAGAGCATGACGGACTTTATCACCTGCATGTAGAGGCGGCGAGCTCTTCCTCCAGGTCCCTTGGTGTTGGGGGTGAGCCGGTTGAGGGCGCCCGCCATCTTCAGGGCCTTCGGGGCTAGGGCCTCGAAGTGCGCCTCGAAGGTCCAGTGGTTGTCCAGCAGGAGACCCAGGTATTTAATTTGGGTCCCTATCTTCACCCTGGAATTGCCAACCTGTATGTGTGGTCGCCAGGGAGGGGCAGTAGTGCCGCGTTTCCTTACGAACCACATCACCTGGGTTTTCTCTGCCGCCACTTTCAGGCCCAGCTTCTCGATAGCGGCGACGATCTTCCCCGTGGTCTGCTCCGCCGTTTTGACGGTGGCCCTCCAATCCATTCCGCGGGCCACGATAATGGTGTCGTCCGCGTAGCAGACGACTTCCGTGTCCGCAGGGATGGGTGTCTTTAGGACGCTGTTGAACGCCAGGTTCCATAGGAGGGGTCCGAGGACCGAACCCTGCGGGACGCCGCGATCGATGCTTCGGGATACTCGGGTGCCCGATTCGTCCTTGAAGCAGATCGCTCTGTCCGAGAGGTACGCCCGCACTATCCTCGCCAGGTAGGGGGGGATCTGGTGTTCCACCAGAGCGTCTTCGATGCATTTCCAGGGTATGGAGTTGAATGCGTTCGATATGTCTAAGGACACGGCGAGCGCAACTCCACCCCTGGTAGTGGACTCCTCGACGAAGTCGCGGATCCACAAGACCGCGTCAATGGTCGACTTTCCCGCGCGGAAGCCAAACTGGCGGGCGTCCAGGTTCGGGCCCGTGCCCTCCAGGTGCTCGGTAATCCTGAGTGATATCACTCTCTCGAACACTTTGCCCACCTCGTTGAGCAGGCAGATCGGTCTGTAGGCGGAAGGGGTTTCGGCGGGTTTGCCGCTCTTCTGGATCAGTACCAACAGGGACTTCTTCCATAGAGTCGAATACTTTCCGGTCCTCAGGCATTCGTTGTAGAGCCCCATCAGCCTGGGCCCCATGTCCTCTAGGCACAGCTTCCACACCCTACCGGGTATACCGTCCGGGCCGGGGGCCTTGTTGGCCCCGAGGCCCTTCGCGGCGGCCTTGCTGATCTCACCGGGGGTGGTCATCAGGTCGGGAGTCCAGTCCAAATCGGGGGTGGACTGTCTGTCCGCGATGGTCTCTGCGTCTCTTTCCCTACGGGCGGGGAAGAGAGTGGTGACGATTTCCTCCACGAACTCGGCTTCGAGGATCTCGGTGAGTGGTGGGATCCAGGGCCTCAACTTCCCCGTCACGCACTTATAGGGCCGGCCCCAGGGATCGGCCTCCACGAGATCCAGCAAGGCATCGTAGGACCTGGATTTCTCCCTCCTGATGGCGTACTGCAGGCTCTTTCTGGAGGCCTGATAGTCCGCGTACAGTCGGTCGATCCTCGTGGCGGGATTAGCGGCTCTCCGTGCCCGGGTGTAGCGCCTCCTGGCTCTGTGGCACGCATTCCTGAGGTCGGATAGATCCTCCGTCCACCAGTGAACCCGCTTGAAGGGGGCGGGTTTCCCCAGAAGCCTCGCCATCGCAGTGTCGCAGACTCTGCCCATGTCTGCCTCCAGTTGATCGGCCAGCACGTCCACGTCCACGTCTGTATCCTCCGTGTTCGTCGGGCGGGGCCAGGCTGTTGCTGCCGCGACTGCCTTGAGGAGGTCTTCGTCCATCGTCTTGATTCTCCATCTACTGGGTGGGCGAGGGCATTTTCCCTTACGGGAGGGAACCCCGCCGCCGGGACCCTGGTGCGTCGGCCATTCCAGCGTCATGGTGATATAGCGGTGGTCCGACAGCGTCTCCATTGAATTTTCCACCTGCCAATCCTTTACCGCGCGAATCAGGGGTCTGGAGGCCCATGTGAGGTCGATAATGGACCCGCCGTTTCTCCTCACGCATGTGAGTTGATTACCTTGATTGCAACAGGTCAGGTCGAGTGACCTGGCCCATCTTTCGAGTGTTCTACCCCTCTTGTCGGTCCTCGGGGAGGACCACAGCGCTGATTTGGCGTTGAAGTCCCCGAGTACGAGGATCGGGCGCGCGGAGTATCTCTGGATGGCATCCCGTAGCTTCCCCAGGAAATCCCGAAACTCCGCCGAGCCGCAATTGGGGGATATGTAACAGCCAAACACCGTGACCTTGCCCCAACTGACTGCCACGAAGCCGTCGCCCGCGACGAGTTTTCTGGTGAGTGGTGGCTCCTTTTGCGCGCCCCCACGTCTAACCATGGCCACGTCTCCTCTTTGGTCCCCCGCCCAGAATGGATGGTCCATGACGTGGTAGGGCTCCGCGACCACTGCCAGGGACACGTCCTGCTCACCCATTTGCTGCATTAGCAGATCCTGGGCCGCCTTGCACCTGTTTAGATTCGTCTGGAGGAGACGAGGCATTAGCGGGTCGTGTCCATCGCCTCCTCCAGGCGGCGTTCTTCTCTTCCGGGACGCTTGGTCCGCTTCTCCTCTTCTGCCGTGGGTTTGGCCCGAACGGCGGGTATGCCTCCCTTCTTGGGCTGCTTGGATGCACAGGCTGCACTTCCCACACGGTGGTCGGCTCGTCGGCCGTTATCGGCACAGATTATGCAGCTGGGTGCCTTCTCGCACCCTCTTGCAGGGTGACCGGGTTCGCCGCACCTGTAACACGTGTTTGCCCTATCTTTGTTCGGGCACTTCACGCGTACGTGCCCCCATTCCAGGCACCTGTAGCACTGCAGGGGTCTTCTTTCGAGAATCTCCACCTGTGCCACTACCCAACCGACTTTGAGCGAGCTCGTCGCCGCCTTCTTTGCGGCAGTAACTGGGCACTTGACCCAGACTGACCCTAGGCCGTTGGTGCCTTTTCTGACAGGACCGGTCTTGATCTCCCCCTTGCTGCAATTGGTGAGAGCAGCTATCGCTTCGCTTACTTCCTCCGAGGTAACCGAATCGTCCAGGCCCTTGATGCGGAGCTCCGCAAGTTTGCACGGGGTGGCGATTTTCACGCCGGTGCCCGCCAGGTTTGCCTCGAGCTGCTGTTTCAGCAGTTTGGCCTTTTCGGAGGACTCGGTTCCTGGTATTTCCAGGATGAGTGCCCCGGTCACGGCCCTCTTGGGTCTGATTGCCGCAATGTCGAGCGCTGCAAGGTCGATCTTTTCCTTCGCCCTCCGCATGACGTCCGCGTAGGTCGTCGTTCCATCCTCTGGCACCGTAATGGTGACCGCCGCGGATCTGGGCGGGCGCGGAAGCCGAGGTCTAGCTTTCGCGTTCCCACCAGTCCTCTTGGGCGCCACTCCTTTTCGAGGGGGGACGACCTTCCTCGCCTTCTGCGCAGGACCCGTGCCTGGTTCCCCTCCCGCGTTCTTTCCCGGGCGGTTACCCGGTTGCTTCGGAGATTGGTGCGCCGGGGTCTTCAGTGGGTCTTCACCCTCCTTCTTCTGTTTCCCCTTCTTCTTCTTTAATAGCTTCCTCTCCACATAGGTCCACTCCCCCGTGAAGGTGGAGGTGGACGGAGTGGGGTCGGCCGGGGCTGGCGTAGGTGTTGGTGCACCTTGCACGCTGGTGCCACTGCCCTTGGCATGCCAATTTTGCTCCCCAGTCCGGGGAAGATTTGGTGCGGTCGCCTTTTTCGTTGTCGCCCCGTCCGAGAGTTGGGGGCATAGGGCCGCCAACTTGCTGTCGATAAGTCGGCCAACTCTCTCGACCAGGACGTTCTCCCAGGCCTCCCGTTCCTTTCGCCCCTCCTGCTGCTGCGGCCTCGGCGTGGGTGGTGGTGCCGGCACCGGTTGCTGCTGGCACCTTGTCCCCTCTCTCTTGAGGCACTCGACCTGCCTCTCCAGATCGAGTAACCTTGCCTGCAGGCGCTGGTTCTCGATTCGCAGGGCAGAGTCGGCCGGCTCTCTCCTGGCCGCTCTGGCCACGATCTCCTGAATGGCGGCTGTCGTGAATTCGGCCGCGGCACGGAGCCTTTTCACGTAAGGGCCACTGAGGTTATTGGCGCAGGAAGCCATGCCCCTAACTTCATCCATGAGGTCTGCCACCTGAGCCCCCACCTCCTCCACGGAACTCTTGCGAATCTCCCTCGACGTGGTCACCGTTTCGACGAGCTTCTTGCCGGGCTTCTTCCTCGTCGTCTTCCGGCGCTTCTCATCCTCGTCGGACGAGGACGCAAGTTGCCTGCAGTCGGGCGTCGGGCTGGTTGCCGCCGCCGGCCCGTCCTTCTTCGCTCTCTTCTTTGGTTTAGAGGTCGGCACGGTGTTCGTCGTCGATGGGCCGGAAGGCGTAGCCGTCCCCCCTCCCGAGGAAGCTTCCACCTCGGTCTCCATCAGGTCATCACTAACCACCTCTAAACTACTCTCCTGCGACGTATCGCCGCGGTTGAGAGGCCTTTGCGGGATCTCCCCCATCGATCCTCCCACATCCGTCCACTCGTTGTCCTCTGGTCTTGCCATGTCGTCATCGTTGGTTTGTTGCTCTCTTGTGGCATTTACGGTGGTGCCGGCCAAGTGGCCAACCGGCACTCCGCTACAGTTGCTGGATAACGACGAGGTTGGGCCTGCTTTCCCGCCCTTCCTCGCCGGTACTGCGGAGTCGCACCGCTGCACCGTAACCTTCAAATCTTTGTTGACTCCTTCCATAGTTGATTTGTATTTAGGGGTTTCTTCCCCGACCCCCCACTGAGGCAGAGGGGACTCCTCGGGGAACCGCCCCGAACGGTGTAGACGTGTGTGTGCCCCCCTGGATTGTACTGCCCCGAGAGGCAGGGTGTCCAGAGGGGAGTGTCAGTGTATAAGTGTGAGTGTATGTGTGGTCTCCCCCTTTTGTAGGGTAGGGGAGAAACAACCCTGCCACTTTGTTAGAGGTTGGCCTCCTCGTGGCCCGACTCTAAGGCCAGGCCCCCGGTCCCTTCGCCTGCCTCTTCCGCACGCCGCGCCTTGCGCGCGGTAGGAAGCGAGCAAGGGGTTTCCGGTATTAGGGAGCAGTGGCGCCACTGCCCCCAGGGTGCCGATCCCCCGCCCCGAAGGGCAAAGGGTACCCCCGGCCCCCTCTCTTTCGGTGGAGGGGTCACCTTACCGATGCTGTCCGCGGCAGGCCCCTTTCGGGGTTCTGCTACCCACCCGACTATGTCGGTAGGGCATCCCCCTATCCGCAACCCGGGGACGCGCCGTATCGGGAGTCGGCAAACTCCCATCCCCTCACAGGGCCCGGGGGGATCGCGGAAGCGATCCTTACCCAGTTCCCGCGAGGGGCACGGAACCTAACCTAACCTAACCTAACCTAACCTAACCTTTTTTTTTTTTTTTTTTTTTAACGCGGGGGAAATCCTCATGGATCCCCTTGCCCACCTGAGGAGTGGACCAGGGGTATGCCGGACTCCTACCGGCTAAAACCCCCGCGATGGCCAGCCTCGGGACCCTCCAGGACGGGAAGCCGGGAACACCGAAGTATACTTCCGGCCCCCGCCTTGCTCGGCCCATCGGAGCTTCTTAGCTCCTCTTCGAGTGGTCTAACGGACCTCAGTGCCTGCACCGGCCACGGGCTCAGGCACCCCTACCACAAACTCCTGGGTATGGGGGTTCTGATCCTCAGTCAGGGACCCCCGGGAATTCGCGATGTGTGTGTCGGAGGGGAGTCCTCCGATGTCACCGCCGTACCTCCGATTACTCCAGGATGTACGGGTTGCGCCCTGCCCGTCTCCTGGCGCGGTTACGCCCTCGTCTGCTGGGAGCGTGGGTCCGTTCCCTCTCCCGCTCGGCCGCTTCCTTCTTGGTAAGGGTGCTCTCCGCGAAGGTCTCGACCGCCTTCCACTTGTCTTCGCTTTCCACCATGGCTCGGATAGTGCTGTCGAGCGCAAGGTCTTGGCCTATGGCGCTGCGCAAGGCCTGCCTTTCCTCCTCCCAGGCTGGGCATACCTGGGTGGTATGGTCCGCGTCGTCCACGGTTGCATCGCAGTGATGACACGCCGGGGATGCCTCCTTCCTGATGCGTGCCAGGTAACCTCCGAAACAACCGTGACCACTGAGGAGTTGGCATGTCCGGTACGTCATGCCGTTCTCCCTCATGGCCGCTGCCCAGGGAATGGCCAGGGGTCCAACCGCAACGGCGCCTCGACTGCCTTTGTTGCTCGACGGATCCTGGAGCCACGTCCGCCATCTCTCGAGCAGACCCTCTTTCGTCCTCTTCTTCAGGGCTGCTAGTTCCTCCTTCTTCTTGGTCCCATCCTGGACGCTGTTTGTGATTCGGCGCTTTTGCCGGTGCTCCGTTGCCGCAGCCTCCGCCTCCATAGACCAGGGGGGACACCCGGAGAGGGCGCTGGCCGTTGCGTGCGACACGGTACGGTATCCGCGAATCGTGCGCAGCGCCATTCTCCTGAACAGGCTGTCAATAGCTTGCCTTATCTTAGCCGACGGGATTCCCTCGGACGCCCAGACCGCAGCTCCGTAGAGCATGACGGACTTTGTCACCTGCATGTAGAGGCGGCGAGCTCTTCCTCCAGGTCCCTTGGTGTTGGGGGTGAGCCGGTTGAGGGCGCCCGCCATCTTCAGGGAAAAAGAAAACACCTCTCTGCTGAGAATGGAACCCCGGTTCACAAGACTGCGGGTCTAACGCTTTGTCGCTAGACCACTACGCTCCGTTAACCTAACCTAACCTAACCTAACCTAACCTAACCTAACCTAACCTAACCTAACTTTTTTTTTTTTTCTTTTTTTTTGTGGGGGAAATCCTCATGGATCCCCCGCCCACCTGAGGAGTGGGCGGGGGTATGCCGGACTCTTACCGGCTAAAACCCCCACAGTGACCATCATTGAAACCCTCCAAGGCTGGGGGCCGGGAACGCCTAAGGCATACTTCCGGCCCCAGCCCTGATCAGCCTCTCAGAGCTTACGTGCTCGCCCTCCATGGTCTTTTACGACCAGAACGCCTACGCAGGTCACGTGCGTAGGCGCTTCCACCAAGAACCCCTTTGTCGCGGAGCACCGATCCTCAGTCAGTACTCCGCGGGGTTCGGAAAAATGCGGAGCAGGGATCGTATTCCCTCTTGCGCGTCTTCCTTTCTCTCCTCTCAATCGAGGATGTAGGGGTTACGCCCCAGTCCCCGACGTCGTCCCGTGCGGCTGCGTCCTCTTCTACTGGGCGCGTGCGACCGCTCTCGTTCCCTCTCGGCTACCTCCTTCTTTGTGAGGACCTCCTCAGCGAAGGATTCCACCGCCTTCCATTTATTCTGGCCCTCGATCATGGCCTGGGTGACCCTGTCCAGCGTTAGGTCCTGCCCGATGACACTCCGTAGTTCCTCCCTCTCCTCTCCCCATGCTGTGCATGTTTGGAGGGTGTGGTCGGCATCGTCCACTGTCGCTCCGCAGTGGTGGCACGCTGGGGACGCCTCTTTACCGATGCGCGCCAAGTAACTCCCGAAGCAGCCGTGGCCACTGAGGAGTTGGCATGTTTTATAGGACATCCCATTCTTCTTGGCGGCTGCTGCCCAGGGGATGGCGATAGGTCCGACTGCGACGGCACCTCTACTCCCTTTGTTGCACGTCGGATCCTGCAGCCACGTCCTCCACCTTTCGAGTAAGGCCTCTCTCATCCTTGTTTTGAGGCCTGTGACTTCCTCCTTCTTTCTGGCCTCCTCCTCGAGGCTGTTCCTGATGCGCCGCTTCTCGTTGTATGCTGTCGCAGCCGCCTCCGCCTCCATCGACCAGGGTGGGCACCCGGACAGGGCGCTTGCCGTCGCGTACGAAATGGTTTTATAACCGCGTATCGTGCGGAGCGCCATCTTCCTGAAAAGGCTGTCTATAGCCTGCCTAATCTTGGCCGTGGGCATTCCATCGGCGGCCCAGACCGGGGCTCCGTAGAGCATGATGGACTTTGTCACCTGCATGTACAGCAGGCGCGCCCCTCTTCCGGGACCCCTCGTGTTAGGGGTAAGGCGACTAAGTGCGCCCGCCATCCTGAGGGCCTTTGGTGCGAGTGCCTCGAAGTGGGCTTCGAATGCCCAATGACCGTCCAGGAGGAGACCCAAATACTTCATTTCTCTCTCCTATCTTGACTTCCCCTCTTTGCCCGATCTTGATATTGGTCCTCCATGGGCGGGCGGTGGTACCACCACCCTTCCTGGTGAACCACAGGGCCTGGGTCTTGTGAGCGGCGACCCTGAGTTCGAGCCCCTCGATTGCCGCTACGACCTTCGCCGTGGCGTCTTCCGCGGCGCGTAGCACCGATCTCCATACCATCCCGCGCGCGACGATGATGGTATCGTCCGCATAGCAGACGACCCCCACGTCCGCCGGGAGGGGGACCTCCAGCACCACGTTGTACGCGATGTTCCACAGGAGCGGTCCAAGTACCGACCCCTGTGGGACACCGCGCGTGACCTCCTTCCGTTGGATTGCCCCTGACCCATCCTTGAATTCGATCCGCCTGTTCGACAGATAGGTTCGGATGACTCGCTGCAGGTAGATGGGGATCTCGTGGGTGGCCAGCGCACGCTGGATGTCTTCCCAGGGAATGGAATTGAAAGCGTTCGTGATGTCCAGAGACACCGCCAGCGCCACTCCTCCCTTGTCGGTGGCTTCGCGGGTGAAGTCCTTCAACCATTGCACCGCGTCCATCGTTGATCTCCCTGCCCTGAATCCGAATTGTCGGGCATTGAGATTCGGGCCCGTCCTCTCCAGGTGTTGAGTGATTCGTTCATGAATCACCCTCTCCAGGAGTTTCCCCGCTTCGTCCAATAAGCAAATTGGGCGATATGACGAGGGGGTGTTCGCGGGTTTCCCGTCCTTCCGAAGCAGCACCAACGAGGACCTCTTCCAGTCTTCGGGGTACCTTCCGCTCTTCAGGCACTGGTCAAAGAGCCTTTGGAGCTTCGGCGTTAGTGCCGCTAGGCATACACTCCATACTCCTCCCGGGATCCCGTCGGGGCCGGGGGCTTTGTTGGCCTTGAAGCCCTTTGCCGCCGCGCGCCTTATTTCCCCCGGTGACGTCTCCAGGTCGGGGGACCAGTCGGGTGAAGTGCCCACATGATTCGGCGGGGTAGCCACTATCCCTGAGTGCCTGCCAGCAGGGAAGAGAGTAGAGATTACCTCTTCGACAAAGCCGAGTTCCAGCATCTCCGTGATCGGAGGTGTCCAAGGTCTCAGTTTCCCTGTGACACACTTATAAGGTCTGCCCCACGGGTCTGCCTCCACCTGGTCCAACAGAGCGTCGAAGGACCTGCACCTTTCGACCTTGATGGCCCTTTGGAGCTCCTTCCGTGCCTCTTGGTACGCGGCGTACGAGTCGTCGACTCGCGCATCGGTTGCAGCACCAGTTCGCCTCTTGCGGCGGGTACGAGTGTACTGCCTGCGTGCTTTGATGCAGGCGCGACGCAACTCTCCCAGCTTCGCCGTCCACCAATAGACCTCCTTGCGAGAGGGGGTTGGTTTCCCCTTGGCCCGCTGCATCGCGGTGTCACAGATACCGGCCATCACGGCCCGGATCTCCTCGGCCAGCTCCTCAACGTCCCGCTCGTCGTCATCCAGAGCTGGTGTCGGTGTCGTCCCCGCTGCTACTGTAGACCAGGCTACCGCCTCGCTTGCCGCTTCCAGCAGGTCCCTGTCGAGGGTCCGGTACTTCCACCTGTTGGGCGGTCGTTTTAGCTCGGGGGGGATGTTGCCCCTTGTTCCTCGGCCTGCGAGTGGCGGCCTCTCCAGGTGCATGAGGATGTACCTATGGTCGGAGAGGGTTTCCAGATCCATCGCGACCTTCCAGTCCTTGATCCTTCCCGCAATGGGTCTAGTGGCCCAGGTCAAGTCGATGATCGACCCTCCATTTCGTCGAACACAGGTGTGATCGTTGCCCCTGTTGCAGCAGGTCAGGTCCAACCGCCTTGCCCATCGCTCTAGGGCTTTCCCCCTCTTGTCCGTCCTGACGGCTCCCCAGGCCGTGGACTTGGCGTTGAAGTCGCCAAGCACCAGACAGGGTTGCGCTAGGTAGCCGCGCACGCCTCTTCCCAGTCTGTCGAGATAGTCTCGAAACTCCGCCGAGCTGCAGTTCGGGGAGACGTAGCAGCCAAAAACGACTTTCTTCCCCCATCTGACAGCGACGAAGCCATCACCGGCCAGCAGCTTGTCCATCAGTGGTGGCTCCCTGGTAGCACTCCCGCGCCTGATTACCGCTACGTCCCCTCGGTTGTCTCCGGTCCAAAAGGGGTGGTCCAGCACCCTGTAGGGTTCCGCTGCCACCGCCAGTGAGACCTCCTGCTCTGCCATCTGCTGCATGAGCAGATCCTGTGCCGCTCTGCACCTATTGAGGTTCGTCTGGAGGACGTGAAGCATTACTCGGCCACCTCCATCGCCTCCTCCGGGCGTTTCTCCTTGCCGCTAGCGCCGACGACGGCTCCCACTGCTGGCCGATCGCTCGGCCCCTTCTCCTTCGCGGTGTTCGCAGGACGCGGGTTGGCGGCGGGAGGTTTGCCACATTTAGCGGGCCGCCTGGACGCGCATGCCGCGCTTCCCAGACGGTGGTCTGCTTTTCGCCCCTTCTCCGCGCATACGACGCAACTGGGTGGCCTCTCACAGCCAGTCGCGCGATGTCCCGCCTCGCCGCACCTGTAACAGGTGTTCGCCCTATCCTTGTTGGGGCACGCGATGCGGACGTGTCCCCATTCGAGGCACTTGAAGCATTGGAGTGGCCGGCGCTCCAGGATCTCCACGCTCGCGACCACCCAGCCGACCTTCAGCTTCCCAGCCGCTACCGCCCTCGCGGCGGAAACTGGGCACCTGACCCATAGGGTCCCTAGGCCGCTGGGGCTCCTTTTGATTGCCCCGGTCTTGACGTCCCCTCCGGTGCAGCCCGTGAGAGTCACGATAGCCTCTGAGACCTCCTCCGCGGTGACCGAGTCGTCCAGTCCTCCGATACGGAGTTCCGCCGATTTACTCGGAATGGCGATCTTTACGCCCGAGCCTGCCATGGTGTTTACCAATTGCTCGCGAAGCAACTTGGCTTTCGCCGCGGAATCCTCCCCCGGGATCTCTAGAATCAGGGCCCCGGTTATCGCCCGCTTCGGCTTGATTGCCGCGATCTTCAGGGCTTGGAGATCGATCCTTTGCTTGGCCCTCCGCATCACGTCTGCGTACGAGACGCTTCCGTCCGCCGGCACCGTGATGGTTATCGCCGCGGACCTGGGTGGGCGCGGAAGTCGGGGTTTAGCTTTCCCGTTCGCGTTGGCCTTCTTCTTTGGCATCCCTCCTTTTTGCGAGGGTACGACCTTCTTCGCCTTCCCCGCGGGGCCTAAACCTCGTTCTCCTCCCGCGCTCTTTCCCGGGCGGTTACTTGGTTGGTTCGCAGCTTGGTGCGCCGGGGTCTTCGGTGGGTCTCCACCCTCCTTCTTCTGTTTCCCCTTCTTCTTTGATGGCTTCCTCTCCACATAGGTCCACTCCCCCGTGAAGGTGGAGGTGGACGGAGTGGGGTCGGCCGGGGCTGTCGTAGGTGTTGGAGCACCTTGCACGCTGGTGCCACTGCCCTTGGCATAACAATTTTGCTCCGCAGTCCGGGGAAGATTTGGTGCGGTCGCCTTTTTCGTTGTTGCCCTGTCCGAGAGTTGGGGGCATAGGGCCGCCAACTTGCTGTCGATAAGTCGGCCAACTCTCTCGACCAGAGCGTTCTCCCAGGCCTCCCGTTCCTTTCGGCCTTCCTGCTGCTGCGGCCTCGGCGTGGATGGTGGTGCCGGCACCGGCTGCTGCTGGCACCCTGTCCCCTCTCTCTTGAGGCACTTGACCTGCCTCTCCAGATCGAGCAACCTCGCCTGCAGGCGCTGGTTCTCGATTCGCAGGGCAGAGTCGGCCGGCTCTCTCCTGGCCGCTCTGGCCACGATCTCCTTTATGGCGGTTTGCGTGAACTCCGCCGCGGCTCGGAGCCTCCTCACGTATGGGCCGCTCAGGTTGTTGGCACAGGACGCCATGCCCTTCACCTCGTCCATAAGGTCCTCCACGTGGGCCCCCACTTCCTCCACGGAACTCTTCCTTATCTCCCTCACCGTGGTCACCGTGTCAGCGAGCTTCTTGCCGGGCTTCTTCCTCATAACCTAACCTAACCTAACCTAACCTAACCTAACCTAACCTTTTTTTTTTTCACGCGGGGGAAATCCTCATGGATCCCCTTGCCCACCTGAGGAGTGGACGAGGGGTATGCCGGACTCCTACCGGCTAAAACCCCCGCGATGGCCAGCCTCGGGACCCTCCAGGACGGGAAGCCGGGAACACCGAAGTATACTTCCGGCCCCCGCCTTGCTCGGCCCATCGGAGCTTCTTAGCTCCTCTTCGAGTGGTCTAACGGACCTCAGTGCCTGCACCGGCCACGGGCTCAGGCACCCCTACCACAAACTCCTGGGTATGGGGGTTCTGATCCTCAGTCAGGGACCCCCGGGAATTCGCGATGTGTGTGTCGGAGGGGAGTCCTCCGATGTCACCGCCGTACCTCCGATTACTCCAGGATGTACGGGTTGCGCCCTGCCCGTCTCCTGGCGCGGTTACGCCCTCGTCTGCTGGGAGCGTGGGTCCGTTCCCTCTCCCGCTCGGCCGCTTCCTTCTTGGTAAGGGTGCTCTCCGCGAAGGTCTCGACCGCCTTCCACTTGTCTTCGCTTTCCACCATGGCTCGGATAGTGCTGTCGAGCGCAAGGTCTTGGCCTATGGCGCTGCGCAAGGCCTGCCTTTCCTCCTCCCAGGCTGGGCATACCTGGGTGGTATGGTCCGCGTCGTCCACGGTTGCATCGCAGTGATGACACGCCGGGGATGCCTCCTTCCTGATGCGTGCCAGGTAACCTCCGAAACAACCGTGACCACTGAGGAGTTGGCATGTCCGGTACGTCATGCCGTTCTCCCTCATGGCCGCTGCCCAGGGAATGGCCAGGGGTCCAACCGCAACGGCGCCTCGACTGCCTTTGTTGCTCGACGGATCCTGGAGCCACGTCCGCCATCTCTCGAGCAGACCCTCTTTCGTCCTCTTCTTCAGGGCTGCTAGTTCCTCCTTCTTCTTGGTCCCATCCTGGACGCTGTTTGTGATTCGGCGCTTTTGCCGGTGCTCCGTTGCCGCAGCCTCCGCCTCCATAGACCAGGGGGGACACCCGGAGAGGGCGCTGGCCGTTGCGTGCGACACGGTACGGTATCCGCGAATCGTGCGCAGCGCCATTCTCCTGAACAGGCTGTCAATAGCTTGCCTTATCTTAGCCGACGGGATTCCCTCGGACGCCCAGACCGCAGCTCCGTAGAGCATGACGGACTTTGTCACCTGCATGTAGAGGCGGCGAGCTCTTCCTCCAGGTCCCTTGGTGTTGGGGGTGAGCCGGTTGAGGGCGCCCGCCATCTTCAGGGAAAAAGAAAACACCTCTCTGCTGAGAATGGAACCCCGGTTCACAAGACTGCGGGTCTAACGCTTTGTCGCTAGACCACTACGCTCCGTTAACCTAACCTAACCTAACCTAACCTAACCTAACCGAACCTAACCTAACTTTTTTTTCTTTTTTTTCTTTTTTTTTTGTGGGGGAAATCCTCATGGATCCCCCGCCCACCTGAGGAGTGGGCGGGGGTATGCCGGACTCTTACCGGCTAAAACCCCCACAGTGACCATCATTGAAACCCTCCAAGGCTGGGGGCCGGGAACGCCTAAGGCATACTTCCGGCCCCAGCCCTGATCAGCCTCTCAGAGCTTACGTGCTCGCCCTCCATGGTCTTTTACGACCAGAACGCCTACGCAGGTCACGTGCGTAGGCGCTTCCACCAAGAACCCCTTTGTCGCGGAGCACCGATCCTCAGTCAGTACTCCGCGGGGTTCGGAAAAATGCGGAGCAGGGATCGTATTCCCTCTTGCGCGTCTTCCTTTCTCTCCTCTCAATCGAGGATGTAGGGGTTACGCCCCAGTCCCCGACGTCGTCCCGTGCGGCTGCGTCCTCTTCTACTGGGCGCGTGCGACCGCTCTCGTTCCCTCTCGGCTACCTCCTTCTTTGTGAGGACCTCCTCAGCGAAGGATTCCACCGCCTTCCATTTATTCTGGCCCTCGATCATGGCCTGGGTGACCCTGTCCAGCGTTAGGTCCTGCCCGATGACACTCCGTAGTTCCTCCCTCTCCTCTCCCCATGCTGTGCATGTTTGGAGGGTGTGGTCGGCATCGTCCACTGTCGCTCCGCAGTGGTGGCACGCTGGGGACGCCTCTTTACCGATGCGCGCCAAGTAACTCCCGAAGCAGCCGTGGCCACTGAGGAGTTGGCATGTTTTATAGGACATCCCATTCTTCTTGGCGGCTGCTGCCCAGGGGATGGCGATAGGTCCGACTGCGACGGCACCTCTACTCCCTTTGTTGCACGTCGGATCCTGCAGCCACGTCCTCCACCTTTCGAGTAAGGCCTCTCTCATCCTTGTTTTGAGGCCTGTGACTTCCTCCTTCTTTCTGGCCTCCTCCTCGAGGCTGTTCCTGATGCGCCGCTTCTCGTTGTATGCTGTCGCAGCCGCCTCCGCCTCCATCGACCAGGGTGGGCACCCGGACAGGGCGCTTGCCGTCGCGTACGAAATGGTTTTATAACCGCGTATCGTGCGGAGCGCCATCTTCCTGAAAAGGCTGTCTATAGCCTGCCTAATCTTGGCCGTGGGCATTCCATCGGCGGCCCAGACCGGGGCTCCGTAGAGCATGATGGACTTTGTCACCTGCATGTACAGCAGGCGCGCCCCTCTTCCGGGACCCCTCGTGTTAGGGGTAAGGCGACTAAGTGCGCCCGCCATCCTGAGGGCCTTTGGTGCGAGTGCCTCGAAGTGGGCTTCGAATGCCCAATGACCGTCCAGGAGGAGACCCAAATACTTCATTTGAGCTCCTATCTTGACTTCCCCTCTTTGCCCGATCTTGATATTGGTCCTCCATGGGCGGGCGGTGGTACCACCACCCTTCCTGGTGAACCACAGGGCCTGGGTCTTGTGAGCGGCGACCCTGAGTTCGAGCCCCTCGATTGCCGCTACGACCTTCGCCGTGGCGTCTTCCGCGGCGCGTAGCACCGATCTCCATACCATCCCGCGCGCGACGATGATGGTATCGTCCGCATAGCAGACGACCCCCACGTCCGCCGGGAGGGGGACCTCCAGCACCACGTTGTACGCGATGTTCCACAGGAGCGGTCCAAGTACCGACCCCTGTGGGACACCGCGCGTGACCTCCTTCCGTTGGATTGCCCCTGACCCATCCTTGAATTCGATCCGCCTGTTCGACAGATAGGTTCGGATGACTCGCTGCAGGTAGATGGGGATCTCGTGGGTGGCCAGCGCACGCTGGATGTCTTCCCAGGGAATGGAATTGAAAGCGTTCGTGATGTCCAGAGACACCGCCAGCGCCACTCCTCCCTTGTCGGTGGCTTCGCGGGTGAAGTCCCTCAACCATTGCACCGCGTCCATCGTTGATCTCCCTGCCCTGAATCCGAATTGTCGGGCATTGAGATTCGGGCCCGTCCTCTCCAGGTGTTGAGTGATTCGTTCATGAATCACCCTCTCCAGGAGTTTCCCCGCTTCGTCCAATAAGCAAATTGGGCGATATGACGAGGGGGTGTTCGCGGGTTTCCCGTCCTTCCGAAGCAGCACCAACGAGGACCTCTTCCAGTCTTCGGGGTACCTTCCGCTCTTCAGGCACTGGTCAAAGAGCCTTTGGAGCTTCGGCGTTAGTGCCGCTAGGCATACACTCCATACTCCTCCCGGGATCCCGTCGGGGCCGGGGGCTTTGTTGGCCTTGAAGCCCTTTGCCGCCGCGCGCCTTATTTCCCCCGGTGACGTCTCCAGGTCGGGGGACCAGTCGGGTGAAGTGCCCACATGATTCGGCGGGGTAGCCACTATCCCTGAGTGCCTGCCAGCAGGGAAGAGAGTAGAGATTACCTCTTCGACAAAGCCGAGTTCCAGCATCTCCGTGATCGGAGGTGTCCAAGGTCTCAGTTTCCCTGTGACACACTTATAAGGTCTGCCCCACGGGTCTGCCTCCACCTGGTCCAACAGAGCGTCGAAGGACCTGCACCTTTCGACCTTGATGGCCCTTTGGAGCTCCTTCCGTGCCTCTTGGTACGCGGCGTACGAGTCGTCGACTCGCGCATCGGTTGCAGCACCAGTTCGCCTCTTGCGGCGGGTACGAGTGTACTGCCTGCGTGCTTTGATGCAGGCGCGACGCAACTCTCCCAGCTTCGCCGTCCACCAATAGACCTCCTTGCGAGAGGGGGTTGGTTTCCCCTTGGCCCGCTGCATCGCGGTGTCACAGATACCGGCCATCACGGCCCGGATCTCCTCGGCCAGCTCCTCAACGTCCCGCTCGTCGTCATCCAGAGCTGGTGTCGGTGTCGTCCCCGCTGCTACTGTAGACCAGGCTACCGCCTCGCTTGCCGCTTCCAGCAGGTCCCTGTCGAGGGTCCGGTACTTCCACCTGTTGGGCGGTCGTTTTAGCTCGGGGGGGATGTTGCCCCTTGTTCCTCGGCCTGCGAGTGGCGGCCTCTCCAGGTGCATGAGGATGTACCTATGGTCGGAGAGGGTTTCCAGATCCATCGCGACCTTCCAGTCCTTGATCCTTCCCGCAATGGGTCTAGTGGCCCAGGTCAAGTCGATGATCGACCCTCCATTTCGTCGAACACAGGTGTGATCGTTGCCCCTGTTGCAGCAGGTCAGGTCCAACCGCCTTGCCCATCGCTCTAGGGCTTTCCCCCTCTTGTCCGTCCTGACGGCTCCCCAGGCCGTGGACTTGGCGTTGAAGTCGCCAAGCACCAGACAGGGTTGCGCTAGGTAGCCGCGCACGCCTCTTCCCAGTCTGTCGAGATAGTCTCGAAACTCCGCCGAGCTGCAGTTCGGGGAGACGTAGCAGCCAAAAACGACTTTCTTCCCCCATCTGACAGCGACGAAGCCATCACCGGCCAGCAGCTTGTCCATCAGTGGTGGCTCCCTGGTAGCACTCCCGCGCCTGATTACCGCTACGTCCCCTCGGTTGTCTCCGGTCCAAAAGGGGTGGTCCAGCACCCTGTAGGGTTCCGCTGCCACCGCCAGTGAGACCTCCTGCTCTGCCATCTGCTGCATGAGCAGATCCTGTGCCGCTCTGCACCTATTGAGGTTCGTCTGGAGGACGTGAAGCATTACTCGGCCACCTCCATCGCCTCCTCCGGGCGTTTCTCCTTGCCGCTAGCGCCGACGACGGCTCCCACTGCTGGCCGATCGCTCGGCCCCTTCTCCTTCGCGGTGTTCGCAGGACGCGGGTTGGCGGCGGGAGGTTTGCCACATTTAGCGGGCCGCCTGGACGCGCATGCCGCGCTTCCCAGACGGTGGTCTGCTTTTCGCCCCTTCTCCGCGCATACGACGCAACTGGGTGGCCTCTCACAGCCAGTCGCGCGATGTCCCGCCTCGCCGCACCTGTAACAGGTGTTCGCCCTATCCTTGTTGGGGCACGCGATGCGGACGTGTCCCCATTCGAGGCACTTGAAGCATTGGAGCGGCCGGCGCTCCAGGATCTCCACGCTCGCGACCACCCAGCCGACCTTCAGCTTCCCAGCCGCTACCGCCCTCGCGGCGGAAACTGGGCACCTGACCCATAGGGTCCCTAGGCCGCTGGGGCTCCTTTTGATTGCCCCGGTCTTGACGTCCCCTCCGGTGCAGCCCGTGAGAGTCACGATAGCCTCTGAGAACTCCTTCGCGGTGACCGAGTCGTCCAGTCCTCCGATACGGAGTTCCGCCGATTTACTCGGAATGGCGATCTTTACGCCCGAGCCTGCCATGGTGTTTACCAATTGCTCGCGAAGCAACTTGGCTTTCGCCGCGGAATCCTCCCCCGGGATCTCTAGAATCAGGGCCCCGGTTATCGCCCGCTTCGGCTTGATTGCCGCGATCTTCAGGGCTTGGAGATCGATCCTTTGCTTGGCCCTCCGCATCACGTCTGCGTACAAGACGCTTCCGTCCGCCGGCACCGTGATGGTTATCGCTGCGGACCTGGGTGGGCGCGGAAGTCGGGGTTTAGCTTTCCCGTTCGCGTTGGCCTTCTTCTTTGGCATCCCTCCTTTTTGCGAGGGTACGACCTTCTTCGCCTTCCCCGCGGGGCCTAAACCTCGTTCTCCTCCCGCGCTCTTTCCCGGGCGGAACCTTTTTTTTTTTTTTTTTTTTAACGCAGTGAAATCCCTGACGGATACCCAGTCTCCTGGGGGGAGGACTGGGTTATGTGGGGTTTGCACCCACTAAAACACTGCGGTGGCCGACCCTAGGTGGAAAGGGGAACCCGAGGTCTCCAGAGGCACACGACCGGGGACCCCTACACCTTTTGCCTCGGAATGGTTGAGGCTCGTCGCTCAGGAACAAGAGCTCCGAAAAATTCAAAGTTAAGATTTTGTGGTGATGCAGAGGGCCACACTCTGCACCACCACTCGTCGCGATGCGCCGTGCGATGGGCTTCCGGGCCCCCACCCGGAAGGCCCTGGCTCATCGGAAGAAGGAAAGCGTCGGGCGGCTAGAGACGACGCCCTCCGCCTCCTCTCGCTCTCCTCTTCCTTCTCCGTTCCTCCCTCCGCGCCTGTCTAGCAGGCAAGGCCATCTCTCTCGCGCGCTCTGCTGCTTCCTTCTTTGTGAGGACCTCCTCACAAAAGGACGCAGCCGCTGCCCACTTCTTCTTGTCCGCCACCATGGCCCTGACCATGGCCTGGAGGCTGACGTCCTGGCCCAACACGCCTTTAAGGGCATGCCTTTCCTCCTCGAAGGCTTGGCACCCTTCGAGCGTGTGCTCAGGAGTGTCCTCGACCCCTTCCTCGCACATGAAACATGTCGGCGTTTCCTCGGCACCTATCTCGTGCAGGTACTGACCGAACACCCCATGCCCAGTCAGTAGCTGCGTCATCCGGTATGACAGCCCGCCATGTCGGGTTCCCAGCCACTCCGAGAGGACCGGAAGGAGTAGCCGCGTCGTGCGGCCTCTGCCTGAGCCACCTGACTCAAGCTGCTGCCTCCACTCTTCGATGGCCGCAGCCTCAGCCACCGCGCGGAGTGCGCTCCTGTCGCCTACCGACAGGTTTCTCCCGGTACGTTGGGCCCCTCGGACCTGGCTGAACATGCTGGCCTCAACACCGGCCTGTAGATGAAGGGGGAGGGATCTAGCTAGCAGCAAGGCTGCATCCTCCCGGGCGGAACCTTTTTTTTTTTTTTTTTTTTTTTTTATCGCAGTGAAATCCCTAACGGATACCCAGCCCTCTGGGGGGAGGGCTGGGTTATATGGGGCTTGCACCCACTAAAACACTGCGGTGGCCATCTCCAGGTGAGAAGGGGGAACCCGGGGTCTCCAGAGGCACACGACCGGGAACCCCCTCACCTGACGCCTCGATGGTCGAGGCTCGTCCCTCGGGATTGCTCCCGAAATATAAACATAAGTGTGTGGTGGTGCAGAGGACCACACCCTGCACCACCACGCGTCACGATGAGCCGTGCAATGGGCTTCCGGGTCCCCACCCGGAAAACCCTGGCTCATCAGAAGAAATAGGAGAGCGTCGGGCGACTAGGGGCGACGACGCCCCCTGCCACCTCTCGCTCTCCTCTTTCTCCTCCTCTCCTCTCGCCGAGCCTGCCTAGCAGGCAGGTCCCGCTCTCTCTCCCGCTCTGCCACTTCTTTCTTAGTGAGGACCTCCTCACAAAAGGAGGCGGCTGCCGCCCACTTCTCCTTGTCCGCCACCATGGCCCTGACCATGGCCTGGAGGCTGACGTCCTGGCCCAACGCATCTTTGAGGGCCTCCCTCTCCTCCTCGAAGGCTTGGCACACTTCGAGCGTGTGCTCTGGGGTGTCTTCTGCCCCTCCCTCGCACATAAAGCACGCCGGCGTTTCCTCGGCACCTATCTCATGCAGGTATTGACCGAACACTCCATGTCCGGTCAGTACCTGCGTCATCCGGTAAGACAGCCCGCCATGCCGGGTTCCCAGCCACTCCGGGAGGACCGGAAGGAGAAGTCGCGTCGTGCGGCCTCTCCCTGTCCCCCCCGTCGTCTCCAGCTGCTGCCGCCACTCTTCAGTGGCCGCAGCCTCCGCTTCTGCGCGGATTGCGCCCTTGTCGCCCACGGACAGGTTTCTTCCGTCCTGTTGGGCCCTTCGGGCCCGATACCTTGACCGAATACCTTGGCCTCCTCTCCGGCCTGTAGATGAAGGGGGAGGGACCTGGCCAACAGCATGGCCGCATCCCCGGATACGTCCCGGTAGGCACGCGCGATACGGAGCGCAATGCCCCGTTGGACTCGGCGCAGCGTCAGGCGGATGCGCGCGTTGTCTCGGGCTTGATTCACCCAGACAGGGGCCCCGTAGAGCAGCATGCTCCTCAACACTCCGCCATACAGGCGACGGACCTCCGTCCTAGGACCCCCCAGATTTGGGAGGAGCGACGCAAGCAGCCTTCCTACTCTCTCGACTTTTGGTGCGAGAGTGGCAAAGTGGTCCTCGAACCGCCATCTGCCGTCAAGTTGCAGGCCCAGGTATCGCATGGTTTGACCCACGCGGACCTGCGTGCCAGCAACGCTCACCCACGTGGTGGGTGGTTTCCTCCTCAGAGGGAGCCCGTGGAGCCACATGGCTTCGGTCTTCTGGCCAGCCACTGTCAGCCCTAGCCCCCTGATGGCCCTCACCACGCACTCAACGCCTAGCTCCGCCAGGCGAACGGTCCGTTCCCACTTCCTGCCCACTGCCAGGACGAGTGTGTCGTCCGCATAGCACGTTACGTGCACACCGGGTGGTAGGGCGGCACGCAGGACTGCATCGTAGCCGATGTTCCACAACAGTGGACCCAGTACCGAGCCTTGTGGAACGCCTCGTGTCAGGGGTTTCCCTTCAGTCCTCCCAGTTATCGCTGGGTATTCAGTTCTTCTGTCGCGAAGATAATCGGCGACAGTTGCCCTCAGGTATTCCGGCACCCCGAAGTGGTCCAGCCCTTCCAGAATTGCCCTTGATGGGAGGGAGTTGAAGGCGTTGGCGATATCCAGGGATACCGCCAGCACGACCCCTCCTCTGGATATCGCCGCTTCCGTCGTGGCTCGCACGTCTAAGATGGCGTCCACGGTGGATCTTCCCCGCCGGAAACCGTACTGGCTCTCGGCGAGGCCCTGACCGGAGCTCTCGATATGCCTTGTGATACGGGTGGCAAGTACCCGCTCAAAGAGCTTTCCTACCTCGTCGAGGAGGCAGATTGGCCTGTAAGCGGACGGATCTCCCTCCTGCTTGCCAGGTTTAGGGATGAGGACAAGCATCCCCGTCTTCCATGTCCCTGGCACGCGCCTCATCCTCAAGCAGCTGTCAAAGAGGCTGCGAATTCCTCTTCCCATCTCCCCGAGGCTCCAAAGCAGCACCTTTGCAGGCACACCATCTGGGCCAGGAGCCGTATTTTTGGCCTTGAGCTTGTCGACTGCGCTCACCCATTCCTCGTCCACGATGACCGGGACTTCCTCCCTTTGCTCATCCGCGTTTGGCGGCGGCGGAGGCTCTCCGCTGGGGAAGAGGTGGCCCAGGACCCGGTCCAAGGACGCGGGGTCCATGGCTTCCGTGACAGCCTGTCCTCGCTTCCGGAGCTTGCCCATGACCACCCTGTATGGGCGGCCCCAGGGGTCGCTGTCCAGGGTGTCGAGAAGCTCGCTCCAGGCGTTCCGCTTCGCCTCTCGAATGGCGAATTGGAGAGTGCGCGTGGCCTCTCTGTAAGCCGTATAGAGCGCGTCCTCCTGCTCCACGACCCTGTTCCGTCTCCTGCGGTACCGAACATATTGGCGGCGTTTGGCGCAACATGTCCTCCGTAGAAAGGCCAGGTCTTCCGACCACCAATAGGCTGATCGCCGCGGAGTTGCGTCGCCTATTCGCCTCATGGATGCGTCGCAGACCTGCGCCATACGGTCCTTGAGGAGTATCGCCTCTGCGTCCACGTCCCGGATAGCTAGCTGCCGAGTCTCCGTCCACTGCACTGCCAAGCAGGCAGCCTCCAAGAAGTCCCGGTCTACGCTTGGTAGCGACCAACGAGGGTTCTTCCGAGCTCGGGCTGTCCTTCCTTGCACTCCGTCTAGGAGACCGATCGCCACATAGCGGTGATCGCTGAGGGTCTCTGTTCCCTCCAGGACTACCCAGTTGGCGACCAGGTTTTCGGCGGCAGCATTCGCCCAAGAAAGGTCGACTATCGACCCGCCTGTACGTCGCACACAGGTTGGCACTGAACCTCTGTTTAAGAGCCTCAGCCCCAAGCCGGCGGCCCATTCTAGAGTCTCGTGACCTCTTGCGTCTGTGGCGCGGCCACCCCACGCGGTCGCCTTCGCGTTGAAGTCTCCGAGGACAAAAATGGGTCCCCTTTCCGCCCTCTCCACACAGTTCCGAATATTGTCGAGGAGACTGGCGAAGGAGGGCATTGTGAGGCTTGGCGGAGCATACACTCCTACCAGGAGGATGGCCCCTTGTTTGGCCGCCACATACCCCAACCCTCGCTCGACTACGCGCAAGTCACTCGCGTGATTGGCGCCTGCCTTGGCGATAGCGACAGTGCCGCCAATGTCAGCCGCCCAATCCGGGCTGTCCACGATCCTGTACGGTTCAGAGACCACTGCCACTCTTGCTCCTCGCTCAATAAGGGACTGCGTGAGCAGTTCCTGCGCCGCAAACGAATGGTTGACATTCGCCTGCAGGATCTCGAGCGGTGGCCTAGCTGCCGTCGGCGGCACCTGGCGTCTATTCGCCATTGGAGGGCCCTACATCCATGACCTCCTCCGGGCCATTTGCCGTCGGTGGTGATGCCGTCGGAATAGCAGCTGCATCATCAGCTGCTGGCGTGTCGGCAGACTCCTTGCCGCTCTTCTTCGTCGCCCTGGTATTTGGGGCGGTGCAGGCTCTGCCACCCATACGGTGAGCAGAGGGCTTACCGACCTCCTCACACCGTGGGCACTTGGCAGGCGCCTTGCAGTCACGGGCAGTGTGCCCCGCTACACCGCAATTGTAGCAGTCGTGGCTGCGATCTTCTTCGTGGGTGCACTTGACGCGGACGTGACCCCGGGCAAGGCACCTAAAGCATTGGAGGGGCCTGGCGGGCAGAGGATGAACTCTGGCCGTGGCCCACCCCACGCGAAGCTTCCCTTCGGAGGCCAGCTTTCGAGCGACGGCGACGGGGCACCTCACCCATACGCTGCCTACACCGGTGGAGGTTGTACGGACTGGGCCAGTCCGGATCTCAGCCTCCGTGCAGCCCGCGGCCTTCGCAATGACGGCGATCACCTCGGTCGGAGCGACCGAGTCGTCGAGGCCCGTGATTCGCAGGTCGCTGCTCTTCACGGGTCTCGCGACCTTAACGCCTGGCACGTCGCCCAGCGCTTCAGCCATGCGACCGGCGAGCTTAGTCGCCTTCTCGTCCCGGTCAGGTCCTGGGATCTCCAGGACTAAGCCACCCGTGAGCGCGCGCCTGACCTTGAGGTCGGTTATGCCGCACTCATCCAGGTTAACCCTCTCGCGCGCCTTGGTCATGGCCTCGGCGTACGAGATGGTGGCACCTGGCCCCACCGTCAAGGTGACCGCGGCATGCCGTGGCACCTTCGGGGGCTTCTCCTTTCGGGCCTTGCTAGGTCCTACTGGAGCAGCCCGCTTCTGAGGCGAAGTTGTGGGGTTAGGTCCCACGGCCGGGGCGGGCCCTGTGGACGCCTGCACATTCTTCGCCTTCTTACCCTTCCTTCTGGTCACCTCGGCCCACGACTCCTGCTGGGCAGGAGGGGGTGAGGTGACTGCAGCAGATGACGTTGCTGCAGGTGGTACCACAGGTGGTACCACAGGAGGAGAGGGTTTTTGGTTCCCGGTCTTACCTTTGCTCGGCCCGGGCCTTTCCTTGGAGGAAAGGCGGGTGAGCAAACTCTTCCCCTTTGCTTTCGCAGAGGGGGCAGCAGGTATGGGCGGCGGCGGCATGGCTTTCGCCGCAACTGCCGTAAATTCCTTACGGAACGCGGCGAGCTGCGCCTGAACCATTTCCCGCATGCGGTTGAGGAGGTCATCCTCTTCCCGCGCGGATCGACCGGCTTCCTTGCCACTGCGCAAGGATCTTCCCGTGTCGGGGTTCGCCTCTGTGGCAACCGCAGCAGGAGCTAGCCCTTGTTGCGGGCATCCCTTGCCCTTATGGGACTCGAGCTCCGTTCGTATGGAGCGAACCTCGGCCTCGAGCTCCCATACCTTGTTCCGGAGCTGCGCGTTGGCCTCCTCCAGGCTGGCGGCATTCCCAGTAGCAGTTGTCCGCTTGGACAACTCACTGGTCGCCACCTTCACCCTGAGAGCAGCCAGCCGCAGCTCCTTCACGTAATTCCCTTTTAGGTTGCCTGAAGTAGTGGCCACTTTCTCGACCGTCTTCATGCAACCTAAGATAACCGCCCCGAGGTTGGCGGTCGGTTGCTCCCGGTATTCGTCGGCGACCGCCTCCACTGACGGGTAATTTTTGTTATACCTCGGCAGAGGAGGAGGGTCGATCGAAGGATCCGTAACCCTGAGCTCTGCTTGGAGCTCAGCCTCCGCACGCAGGGCCTCTACGTGCTTCTGTTTGGCCGTCGCTAGTCCCACGTAGTCGTGGGTGGTGGGCGGCCGGCCCCTCTTTCTCTTCCGAGTTGGGTTTGAACCCAACGAGCTCTCAGAATGCCATGATCTGATTGTCTCGTCCGAGGACGCGTCGCTCTCAGACCCACTCTCCGACGAGATGGGGAGCTCCGCCATCAACGCCGCTGCCCTTGCCTGCCGGGTGCACCTCCCGGAGGAGGAAGGCTCGGGCGTCCCAGGTCTCGATGCCTCGACCCACTCCGTTTCCATTGCTGTGTCCTTGGTTCTTGCCGATTCGTCATCTTTGTTGTCCGTTCGTTTCTTACTCTTTTTGTTTTTGTTTTTGTTTGTCATCATCTTTTTCTTACGGTTCTGTTCGGCCGAAGCCTCCCAGAACCTCCAATGCAAGGTCGGAAGGGGTGGTCGCCCCAGGCAGAGCCGCCTTACCTGAGGAAGGCTAGTACGCCCCAGGTTTCGCCATGTTCCTGGGGGTTGGTCGCTATCGGTCGGTGCACCCACCAACCACGCCTCGAGACAAGCTCGAGACGCGCCCCGTCGCCGCGTACCGCAACTTGAGGTTAGGGATTTTTTATAGAGGTTTACTCCTCGCGGCCCACCCGGTTAAGGCAAGGCCCCCGGTCTCCTAATCCGCCTCTTCCGACGCTTCGCCAAAGCGCGGTAGGAGGCGGAATCGGAGATTCCGGTGTTAGGGGACGGGTGGCGCACGCCATTCCCAGGGTGCCAGTCCCTCCGCCCCGAAGGGCAGAGGGTACCCCCGGCCCCCTCACTTTCGGTGGAGGGGTCACCTTACCGATGCTGTCCGCGGCAGGCCCCTTTCGGGGTCCTGCTACCCACCCGACTATGTCGGTAGGGCATCCCCCTATCCGCAACCCGGGGACGCGCCGTGTCGGGAGTCGGCAAACTCCCATCCCCTCACAGGGCCCGGGGGGATCGCGGAAGCGATCCTTACCCAGTTCCCGCGAGGGGCACGGAACCTAACCTAACCTAACCCAACCTAACCTAACCTAACCTAACCTGACCTAACCTAACCTAACCTAACCTAACCTTTTTTTTTACGTGGGGGAAATCCTCATGGATCCCCCGCCCACCTGAGGAGTGGACGGAGGTATGCCGGACTCTTACCGGCTAAAACCCCCACGATGGCCTACCTCGGGACACTCCAGAGCGGGAAGCTGGGTACACCGCAGTATGCTTCCAGCCCCCGCCCTGATTGGCCCCTCGGAGCTTGTTCGCTCCCCTTCTCTGATCCCGTATGGACCCCGGTGACTGTGCGGCCATGTGCACAGTTACTCCTCTCCCGAGCTCCTTCATTGGGGAACCATGGTCCTCAGCCAGAATACCCCGGAGCTCCAGGCGTGCCATAGGAACAAGTGTCCTTCCTAGCTCGCCTGCTCTCAGTTCAGGATGAAGGGGCAGCCGTAGCCCCCGCCTCCTCCTTTCCTATTTCGCCTGCGTCCTCTTCTCCCGGGCGCTCTCGTACTTTCTCTTTGCCGCTCGGCAGCCTCCTTCTTTAGGAGAACCCCCTCGCAGAACTTCTCCACTGCTTCCCAGTTTTCCTCTCCTTCCGTCATAGCCTGTACTATGGCCTTCAGCGAGAGGTCCTGCCCAATCGTTCGACAAAGTATTTCCCTGTCTTCTTCCCACGCGGAGCATGATTGTACCGTATGGTCCGCGTTGTCCAGGTCCGCGGCGCAGTGATGGCACTCGGGACTGGCCTCCTTTCCGATCCCCGCCAAATACTCGCCGAAACACCCGTGTCCCGTGAGTACTTGACACATCCTGTACGTTATTCCTGATCTTTCCGTGCATTGCTTCCAGGCTGCCGCAATCGGGCCGATCGCAGTTGCCACCCTGCTAGTGCTGTTGGATGGTTCCAGTAGCCAGGCCCTCCAGTCTTCGAAGAGTTCCTCACTCAGTCTCTTCTTCAGGGCCAGTGTCTCTCTCCGTCTTTCCTCTCCCTGGAGTTGCTCGTGTACCCGGAGCTTCTCATCGTACGCCCCGGCAATGGCTCTTGCCTCCATTGCCCATGTGGGACAGGCCGACAACGCGCTGGCCACTACCGTGGAGACCGTCCTGTAGCCTCTTATGGTCCTGATGACCATCCCTCTGAACAGGCTCTTTATTGTCTGCCAGTTCCTGGCCGACATTTCAGCCTTGGCCCACACTGGACATCCGTACATGACAATGGATTTCACCACGTTCATGTACAGACGTCGGGCTTTCCTTCCCGGTCCTCCGGTGTTCGGGGTTAGCCCGCTCAGGGCCCCCGCCATCCTCGTCGCCCGCGGGGCAAGGGCCTCGAAATGAGCCTCGAAAGTCCAGCTACCATCCAGCAGTAATCCCAGGTATTTTAATTGGGTCCCGATCTTCACCTCCGCGCTTCCAACCCTGATCCTCGTTGTCCACAGAGGTCCTGCCGTCCCTCCCTTCTTGCGAAACCACATCGCCTGTGTTTTTTCCGCCGAGACTTGCAAACCGAGACCTTTCACCGATTCCACTACTCTGTTGGTGGCTTCCTCTGCTCTTTGCCTCGTGTCTCTCCAGTCCTTGCCCCTGGCCACGACTATGGTGTCGTCCGCGTAGCAGACCACTTCCACTTCTGTGGGGAGCGCGGTCTCCAGGATCTTGTCGTAGGCAATGTTCCACAGAAGTGGTCCGAGGACCGACCCCTGTGGAACGCCCCGGTTCACAGTTCTTTCCACTCTTGCTCCGAACTCGTCCACGTAGGTGATCGTCCTATCCGATAAGTAGGCGTCGAGTATGCGTCTCAGGTAGCTCGGCACCTGATGCTCGACTAACGCTCTTCTTATGACGTCCCACGGGATGGAGTTGAAGGCATTCACGATGTCAAGGGACACCGCTAGTGCTACCCCTCCTGCTGCCGTTGCCTTGTCGGTGAATTCTCTTATCCAAGAGACTGCGTCTATTGTAGACCTTCCTGTCCTAAAGCCGAACTGTCTGCTGTTCAGGTCCGGGCCCACCTCCTCCAGGTGTTGCGTGATTCTTCGTGAGATCACCCTCTCGAACAGCTTGCCTATATCGTCTAACAGACAGATCGGCCTGTACGCGGATGGCGAGTGTGCCGGCTTGCCTTCCTTGCGTATCAAGACCAGACGAGACTGTTTCCATCTGGACGGGTACCTTCCCAGTTTTAGACATGCGTTGAGTATGTCCAGGATTCTACGTTCTCCCGTGTTCAGACCTATTCTCCACGCTTTTCCGGGTATTCCGTCCGGCCCTGGGGCCATGTTCGTCTTGATTCCCTTGGCGGCCCGCTTGATCTCCCCTGGAGTGATCTCCAGATCCGACTTCCATTCCAGGTCGTTTTCGGTCCTCCAATTGGGGCTAACTGCCCCCTCTCTACCCTCAGGGAAAAGTGTCGTTATCACAACCTTTACAAAGTCCGCTTCGAGGATCTCTGTCAGGGGGGGTGTCCACGGTCGCAGCTTCCCAGTTACACTCTTGTACGGCCGCCCCCAGGGGTCTGTCTCCACGAGGTCTAGGAGGGAATCATAAGCTCTGGCCTTCTCGACCCGTATTTCCCTTTGCATTCCCTTCCTGGCCTCCTGGTACGCCTCGTACAGCTCCTCCACCCTTGTGGCGTCGACCGTCGCCCTTCTTCGGGCTCTTGTGTACTTCCTCCTGGCAACCTAACCTAACCTAACCTAACCTAACTTTTTTTTTTTTTTTTTTTTTTTATCGCAGTGAAATCCCTAACGGATACCCAGCCCTCTGGGGGGAGGGCTGGGTTATGTGGGGCTTGCACCCACTAAAACACTGCGGTGGCCATCTCCAGGTGAGAAGGGGGAACCCGGGGTCTCCAGAGGCACACGACCGGGAACCCCCTCACCTGACGCCTCGATGGTCGAGGCTCGTCCCTCGGGATTGCTCCCGAAATATAAACATAAGTGTGTGGTGGTGCAGCGGACCACACCCTGCACCGCCACGCGTCACGATGAGCCGTGCAATGGGCTTCCGGGTCCCCACCCGGAAAACCCTGGCTCATCAGAAGAAATAGGAGAGCGTCGGGCGACTAGGGGCGACGACGCCCCCTGCCACCTCTCGCTCTCCTCTTTCTCCTCCTCTCCTCTCGCCGAGCCTGCCTAGCAGGCAGGTCCCGCTCTCTCTCCCGCTCTGCCACTTCTTTCTTAGTGAGGACCTCCTCACAAAAGGAGGCGGCTGCCGCCCACTTCTCCTTGTCCGCCACCATGGCCCTGACCATGGCCTGGAGGCTGACGTCCTGGCCCAACGCAACTTTGAGGGCCTCCCTCTCCTCCTCGAAGGCTTGGCACACTTCGAGCGTGTGCTCTGGGGTGTCTTCTGCCCCTCCCTCGCACATAAAGCACGCCGGCGTTTCCTCGGCACCTATCTCATGCAAGTATTGACCGAACACTCCATGTCCGGTCAGTACCTGCGTCATCCGGTAAGACAGCCCGCCATGCCGGGTTCCCAGCCACTCCGGGAGGACCGGAAGGAGAAGTCGCGTCGTGCGGCCTCTCCCTGTCCCCCCCGTCGTCTCCAGCTGCTGCCGCCACTCTTCAGTGGCCGCAGCCTCCGCTTCTGCGCGGATTGCGCCCTTGTCGCCCACGGACAGGTTTCTTCCGTCCTGTTGGGCCCTTCGGGCCTGACCGAATACCTTGGCCTCCTCTCCGGCCTGTAGATGAAGGGGGAGGGACCTGGCCAACAGCATGGCCGCATCCCCGGATACGTCCCGGTAGGCACGCGCGATACGGAGCGCAATGCCCCGTTGGACTCGGCGCAGCGTCAGGCGGATGCGCGCGTTGTCTCGGGCTTGATTCACCCAGACAGGGGCCCCGTAGAGCAGCATGCTCCTCAACACTCCGCCATACAGGCGACGGACCTCCGTCCTAGGACCCCCCAGATTTGGGAGGAGCGACGCAAGCAGCCTTCCTACTCTCTCGACTTTTGGTGCGAGAGTGGCAAAGTGGTCCTCGAACCGCCATCTGCCGTCAAGTTGCAGGCCCAGGTATCGCATGGTTTGACCCACGCGGACCTGCGTGCCAGCAACGCTCACCCACGTGGTGGGTGAACCTAACCTAACCTTTTTTTTTTTTTTTTTTTTTTAACGCAGTGAAATCCCTGACGGATACCCAGTCTCCTGGGGGGAGGACTGGGTTATGTGGGGTTTGCACCCACTAAAACACTGCGGTGGCCGACCCTAGGTGGAAAGGGGAACCCGAGGTCTCCAGAGTCACACGACCGGGGACCCCTACACCTGTTGCCTCGGAATGGTTGAGGCTCGTCGCTCAGGAACAAGAGCTCCGGAAAATTCAAAGTTAAGATTTTGTGGTGATGCAGAGGGCCACACTCTGCACCACCACTCGTCGCGATGCGCCGTGCGATGGGCTTCCGGGCCCCCACCCGGAAGGCCCTGGCTCATCGGAAGAAGGAAAGCGTCGGGCGGCTAGAGACGACGCCCTCCGCCTCCTCTCGCTCTCCTCTTCCTTCTCCGTTCCTCCCTCCGCGCCTGTCTAGCAGGCAAGGCCATCTCTCTCGCGCGCTCTGCTGCTTCCTTCTTTGTGAGGACCTCCTCACAAAAGGACGCAGCCGCTGCCCACTTCTTCTTGTCCGCCACCATGGCCCTGACCATGGCCTGGAGGCTGACGTCCTGGCCCAACACGCCTTTAAGGGCATGCCTTTCCTCCTCGAAGGCTTGGCACCCTTCGAGCGTGTGCTCAGGAGTGTCCTCGACCCCTTCCTCGCACATGAAACATGTCGGCGTTTCCTCGGCACCTATCTCGTGCAGGTACTGACCGAACACCCCATGCCCAGTCAGTAGCTGCGTCATCCGGTATGACAGCCCGCCATGTCGGGTTCCCAGCCACTCCGAGAGGACCGGAAGGAGTAGCCGCGTCGTGCGGCCTCTGCCTGAGCCACCTGACTCAAGCTGCTGCCTCCACTCTTCGATGGCCGCAGCCTCAGCCACCGCGCGGAGTGCGCTCCTGTCGCCTACCGACAGGTTTCTCCCGGTACGTTGGGCCCCTCGGACCTGGCTGAACATGCTGGCCTCAACACCGGCCTGTAGATGAAGGGGGAGGGATCTAGCTAGCAGCAAGGCTGCATCCCCGGACACGTCCCGGTAGGCACGCGCAACACGGAGCGCCATGCCCCGTTGGACCCGACGCAGCATTTGGCGAATGCGCCTGCTATCTTGGGCTTGGTTCACCCAGACAGGGGCGCCGTAGAGCAGCATGCTCCTCAACACTCCGCCATACAGGCGGCGGACTTCGGTCCTGGGCCCCCCCAGATTTGGGAGGAGAGACGCCAGTAGTCTCCCTGCTCTCTCGACCTTGGGTACGAGTGTGGCGAAATGGCTTTCGAAGCGCCATCTGCCGTCCAACTGCAGGCCCAAGTACCGCATGGTCTCACCCGCCCGGACGTACGTTCCCGCGACGTTTACCCACGTGGTTGGGGGTTTCTTCGTCAGGGGGAGCCCGTGAAACCAGATGGCCTCTGTCTTTTGGCCGGCTACTGTCAGCCCTAACCCCCTAATGGCCCTCACAACGCACTCAGCACCTAGCTCAGCCAGGCGGACGGTGCGTTTCCACTCCCTCCCGCCCGCCAAGACGAGTGTGTCGTCCGCGTAACACACGACTTGCACTCCGGGTGGTAAGGCTGCACGTAGGACCACATCGTACCCGATGTTCCAAAGTAGCGGGCCCAATACCGAACCCTGCGGGACGCCGCGTGACAGGGTTTTCCGGCCAATTCCTCCGTTGCCCGCGGGGTACTCCGTCGCTCTGCCGCGAAGATAGTCAGCGACTGTCTCCATTAGATAGCTCGGGGTGGAGAAGTGGGCCAGTCCCTCGAGGATCGCGCTCGCTGGGAGGGAATTAAAGGCGTTCGCTATGTCTAGCGACACCGCCAGAGCAACCCCTCCCCTGGCAACCGCCTCCTCTGCCATGTCGCGGACGCAGGACACAGCATCCAAGGTGGACATGCCGCGTCGGAAGCCGTATTGGCTCTCAGCAAAGCTCCGACCAGAGCCTTCTATATGCTTGATGATGCGGGTGGCCAGTACCCGCTCAAAAAGCTTCCCCACCTCGTCTAGCAGGCAAATTGGCCTGTATGCGGATGGGTCTCCCTCCTGCTTGCCAGGTTTGGGGATAAGGACTAGCCGTCCCGTCTTCCAGATCTCTGGCACGCGTCTCTTCTTCAGGCAGCAGTCGAAGAGGCCGCGGATTCCTTGCCCCATTTCTCCGTGACACCAAAAGAGAACTTTTGCAGGCACGCCATCCGGGCCAGGGGCCGTATTTTTGGCCTTGAGTTTGTGGACCGCGCTCGACCACTCCTCGTCCGCGATGATTAGGACCTCCTCCATCTGCTGGTCCGCGTTTAGTGGCAGCAGAGGCACGCCGCTGGGGAAGAGGTGGTCAAGAACCCGATCCAAGGACGCGGGCTCCATCATTTCCGTGACGGCTTGTCCTCGTCTTCGGAGTTTCCCCATGACTACTCTGTATGGGCGGCCCCAGGGGTCGCTGTCGAGGGTGTCAAGCAGCTCGCTCCATGCGGTCCTCTTTGCCTCCCGGATGGCGTGTTGGAGGGTGCGTGTGGCCTCTCTGTAGGCCGCGTAGAGAACGTCCTCCTGCTCCATCTCTCTATTCCGCCTCCTGCGGTAGCGGACGTACTGGCGGCGTTTGGCGCAGCATGCCTTGCGCAGGCGCGCCAAATCATCACTCCACCAATAGGCCGATCGACGTGGGGTGGCGTCGCCTACTCGCCTCATTGATGCATCGCATACTTGCGTCATTTTGTCCTTGAGGCGAATTGCCTCTGCGTCGACATCCTGTACATCTGGCCTGGTCTCCGGCCACTGTACTGCCAGGCAGGCGGCCTCCATTATGTCCCTGTCTGCGCTAGGCAGCGACCATCGGGGGGTTTTCCCAGTTCGCGCGGGCTGTGGGTGGGCTGCCCTTCCTTGCCGTCCATCTCCGAGGCTGATCTCTATATACCGGTGATCGCTGAGGGTCTCGGTCCCCTCCAAAACCGTCCAGCTGCCTACTAGGCCTTCAGCAGCTGCATTCGCCCAGGATAAGTCGATTATAGACCCTCCCGTGCGTCGCACACATGTCGGCACCGTCCCTCTATTTAAGAGCCTCAGCCCCAGGCTCGCGGCCCACTCCAGGGTCTCGTGACCCCTTGCGTCGGTAGCGCGGCCGCCCCACGCTCTAGCCTTCGCATTAAAGTCCCCGAGGACCATTGTCGGCCTTCTCTCTGCCCGCTCCAGACAGTCCCGGATATTGTCCAGGAGACTGGCGAAGCCTGGCATTGGGAGACTAGGCGGAGCGTATACCCCCACTAGAAGGTAGGCCCCTTGTTTGGCCGCCACATAACCCCACCCGCGTTCGACCACGTGCAGGTCGCTCGTTTGGTTGGCGCGCGATCTAACGATCGCGACCGTGCCGCCTAAGTCGGCCACCCAATCCGGGCTGTCAGGAATCCTGTACGGCTCGGACACGATCGCCACGCTTGCATTCCGCTCCATCATAGTCTGCGTAAGCAGCTCCTGTGCGGCATACGCATGATTCGCGTTCGCCTGAATGATCTTGTCGTAGGGCCTATGATACATTGTTGGGGCCAATGTCCATAGCCTCCTCCGGGCTATTTGTTAGGGTAGATCGTCCCTCTGCTGGCCTCGCCAGCCTTCCTGGTGCAGCTTTATTGCTGCTACTTAAGTCCCTCGCTGGGGCTTGGTTTCCCGGGACCTTGGTCCCTTTAGGGGGGCTACAGGCCCTGCTCCCAATGCGGTGGGCACTTGGTTTGCCGAGCGCTTCGCAGAGGGGGCATTTGGCGGCCGCCGTGCAGCTTCTCGCTACATGGCCTGCTACACCGCAATTGTAGCAGGCACCGCTCCTGTCCTCATGAGTGCATTTTAGACTCACGTGTCCTCGAGCCAGGCACTTGTAGCACTGCAGGGGTCTGGCAGGTAGAGCGTGGACTCGCGCCACCGTCCATCCGACCTTAACCTTGCCCTCCAAGGCCAGTTTCCTTGCTGCCGCTACTGGGCATCGCACCCAAATGCTTCCCAGTCCATTCGGAGTCCTACGTATTGGGCCCGTCTTAATCTCGGCCTCCATTCAGCTCGAGAGTTTCGCTATAGCCGCGATAACTTCGGCTGGGGACACCGAATCCTCCAAATTGGTGATGCGTAGGTCACTGCTTTTGATTGGGCGACCAATTTGCACACCTTCGTCCTCCCGCATGGCCTCTTTCAGTCGTTCCGCGAACCTGCCAGCCTTCGCGTCTCTGTCCTGCCCAGGGACTTCCAGGACGAGTGCACCTGTCACGCCCCGTCTAACCCTAAGGGCGTCGATGCCAAAGTCCTCGAGGTTGGCCCGCTCCCGGGCTTTCGTCATTGCCTCGGCGTAGGACATTTTGGCCCCAGGCGCTACCGTCAAGGTAACGGCTGCGCAACGAGGGACTCTCGGCGGTTTCGCCTCTTTCTTCTGTCCCTGGACTGGGGGTCCCTTCTTGCTCGCCTTCTGGGCGGCTTTTTGGGGCGCCCCAGGCTTCTGAACCTTGGAGGGGTTCGGGGGCTCCTTCCTACCCTCCTTCTTCCTTGACTTCCTCCTCACCACCTCAGTCCAGAGCTGCTCCACCGGAGCCGCCTGGACTTTGGTCCTGCTCTCGGGAGCTTGTGTGATGGGCGGATCTTCCTGCTGCTCCCTTCGGGTGTTGGACGCAGTCGCGCGTTTCCCCTTATCAGTGGGCGCACTGGAGAACTCCTTGCGGAAGGAGGAGAGTTGGGCCTGCACCATTATCCTGATCGTGTCGATCAGTTTGGCGTCCCTATCGGAGGACGTGGTCGTGGATCTGCCTTTGCGTTTTCGCACCGGCGTTTCTTCCTCTTCTGCCTCCCCATCCTCAGGAGGCTGAATGGAGTGGGGGCACCGCTGACGCTCGTTGCGGGTGGCCATTTCTGCTCTTAAGGCCTTGACCTCCGCCTCGAGGTCCCAGACCTTATTGCGCAACTGGGCATTTGCCTCCTCTAGGGTGACCGCGTGCCCAGTGGCCGTTGTCCTCTTAGATAACTCCCCCGTGGCCACTTTGACCTTAAGGGCCGCCAGGCGCAACTCCTTGACATAGTTGCCCTTCAAGTTGTTCGACGTCGTCGCCACCTTTTCCACCATCTTCATGCAGTCCATTATGACTGCTCAAATGTTGGCGGTTGGCTGCTCCCGGAGGTCCGCCGCAACTTCATCCACCGAGGGATAATTCTTGTTATACCTTGGTAGGGTTGGGGGATCCACAGCGGGATCGAAAACGCTTAGCTCGGCTTTGAGCTCAGCTTCCGCCCGAACCGAACCTAACCTTTTTTTTTAACGCAGTGAAATCCCTGACGGATACCCAGTCTCCTGGGGGGAGGACTGGGTTATGTGGGGTTTGCACCCACTAAAACACTGCGGTGGCCGACCCTAGGTGGAAAGGGGAACCCGAGGTCTCCAGAGGCACACGACCGGGGACCCCTACACCTGTTGCCTCGGAATGGTTGAGGCTCGTCGCTCAGGAACAAGAGCTCCGGAAAATTCAAAGTTAAGATTTTGTGGTGATGCAGAGGGCCACACTCTGCACCACCACTCGTCGCGATGCGCCGTGCGATGGGCTTCCGGGCCCCCACCCGGAAGGCCCTGGCTCATCGGAAGAAGGAAAGCGTCGGGCGGCTAGAGACGACGCCCTCCGCCTCCTCTCGCTCTCCTCTTCCTTCTCCGTTCCTCCCTCCGCGCCTGTCTAGCAGGCAAGGCCATCTCTCTCGCGCGCTCTGCTGCTTCCTTCTTTGTGAGGACCTCCTCACAAAAGGACGCAGCCGCTGCCCACTTCTTCTTGTCCGCCACCATGGCCCTGACCATGGCCTGGAGGCTGACGTCCTGGCCCAACACGCCTTTAAGGGCATGCCTTTCCTCCTCGAAGGCTTGGCACCCTTCGAGCGTGTGCTCAGGAGTGTCCTCGACCCCTTCCTCGCACATGAAACATGTCGGCGTTTCCTCGGCACCTATCTCGTGCAGGTACTGACCGAACACCCCATGCCCAGTCAGTAGCTGCGTCATCCGGTATGACAGCCCGCCATGTCGGGTTCCCAGCCACTCCGAGAGGACCGGAAGGAGTAGCCGCGTCGTGCGGCCTCTGCCTGAGCCACCTGACTCAAGCTGCTGCCTCCACTCTTCGATGGCCGCAGCCTCAGCCACCGCGCGGAGTGCGCTCCTGTCGCCTACCGACAGGTTTCTCCCGGTACGTTGGGCCCCTCGGACCTGGCTGAACATGCTGGCCTCAACACCGGCCTGTAGATGAAGGGGGAGGGATCTAGCTAGCAGCAAGGCTGCATCCCCGGACACGTCCCGGTAGGCACGCGCAACACGGAGCGCCGTGCTCCGTTGGACCCGACGCAGCATTTGGCGAATGCGCCTGCTATCTTGGGCTTGGTTCACCCAGACAGGGGCGCCGTAGAGCAGCATGCTCCTCAACACTCCGCCATACAGGCGGCGGACTTCGGTCCTGGGCCCCCCCAGATTTGGGAGGAGAGACGCCAGTAGTCTCCCTGCTCTCTCGACCTTGGGTACGAGTGTGGCGAAATGGCTTTCGAAGCGCCATCTGCCGTCCAACTGCAGGCCCAAGTACCGCATGGTCTCACCCGCCCGGACGTACGTTCCCGCGACGTTTACCCACGTGGTTGGGGGTTTCTTCGTCAGGGGGAGCCCGTGAAACCAGATGGCCTCTGTCTTTTGGCCGGCTACTGTCAGCCCTAACCCCCTAATGGCCCTCACAACGCACTCAACACCTAGCTCAGCCAGGCGGACGGTGCGTTTCCACTCCCTCCCGCCCGCCAAGACGAGTGTGTCGTCCGCGTAACACACGACTTGCACTCCGGGTGGTAAGGCTGCACGTAGGACCACATCGTACCCGATGTTCCAAAGTAGCGGGCCCAATACCGAACCCTGCGGGACGCCGCGTGACAGGGTTTTCCGGCCAATTCCTCCGTTGCCCGCGGGGTACTCCGTCGCTCTGCCGCGAAGATAGTCAGCGACTGTCTCCATTAGATAGCTCGGGGTGGAGAAGTGGGCCAGTCCCTCGAGGATCGCGCTCGCTGGGAGGGAATTAAAGGCGTTCGCTATGTCTAGCGACACCGCCAGAGCAACCCCTCCCCTGGCAACCGCCTCCTCTGCCATGTCGCGGACGCAGGACACAGCATCCAAGGTGGACATGCCGCGTCGGAAGCCGTATTGGCTCTCAGCAAAGCTCCGACCAGAGCCTTCTATATGCTTGATGATGCGGGTGGCCAGTACCCGCTCAAAAAGCTTCCCCACCTCGTCCAGCAGGCAAATTGGCCTGTATGCGGATGGGTCTCCCTCCTGCTTGCCAGGTTTGGGGATAAGGACTAGCCGTCCCGTCTTCCAAATCTCTGGCACGCGTCTCTTCTTCAGGCAGCAGTCGAAGAGGCCGCGGATTCCTTGCCCCATTTCTCCGTGACACCAAAAGAGAACTTTTGCAGGCACGCCATCCGGGCCAGGGGCCGTATTTTTGGCCTTGAGTTTGTGGACCGCGCTCGACCACTCCTCGTCCGCGATGACTAGGACCTCCTCCATCTGCTGGTCCGCGTTTAGTGGCAGCGGAGGCACGCCGCTGGGGAAGAGGTGGTCAAGAACCCGATCCAAGGACGCGGGCTCCATCATTTCCGTGACGGCTTGTCCTCGTCTTCGGAGTTTCCCCATGACTACTCTGTATGGGCGGCCCCAGGGGTCGCTGTCAAGGGTGTCAAGCAGCTCGCTCCATGCGGTCCTCTTTGCCTCCCGGATGGCGCGTTGGAGGGTGCGTGTGGCCTCTCTGTAGGCCGCGTAGAGAACGTCCTCCTGCTCCATCTCTCTATTCCGCCTCCTGCGGTAGCGGACGTACTGGCGGCGTTTGGCGCAGCATGCCTTGCGCAGGCGCGCCAAATCATCACTCCACCAATAGGCCGATCGACGTGGGGTGGCGTCGCCTACTCGCCTCATTGATGCATCGCATACTTGCGTCGTTTGTCCTTGAGGCGAATTGCCTCTGCGTCGACATCCTGTACATCTGGCCTGGTCTCCGGCCACTGTACTGCCAGGCAGGCGGCCTCCATTATGTCCCTGTCTGCGCTAGGCAGCGACCATCGGGGGGTTTTCCCAGTTCGCACGGGCTGTGGGTGGGCTGCCCTTCCTTGCCGTCCATCTCCGAGGCTGATCTCTATATACCGGTGATCGCTGAGGGTCTCGGTCCCCTCCAAAACCGCCCAGCTGCCTACTAGGCCTTCAGCAGCTGCATTCGCCCAGGATAAGTCGATTATAGACCCTCCCGTGCGTCGCACACATGTCGGCACCGTCCCTCTATTTAAGAGCCTCAGCCCCAGGCTCGCGGCCCACTCCAGGGTCTCGTGACCCCTTGCGTCGGTAGCGCGGCCGCCCCACGCTCTAGCCTTCGCATTAAAGTCCCCGAGGACCATTGTCGGCCTTCTCTCTGCCCGCTCCAGACAGTCCCGGATATTGTCCAGGAGACTGGCGAAGCCTGGCATTGGGAGACTAGGCGGAGCGTATACCCCCACTAGAAGGTAGGCCCCTTGTTTGGCCGCCACATAACCCCACCCGCGTTCGACCACGTGCAGGTCGCTCGTTTGGTTGGCGCGCGATCTAACGATCGCGACCGTGCCGCCTAAGTCGGCCACCCAATCCGGGCTGTCAGGAATCCTGTATGGCTCGGACACGATCGCCACGCTTGCATTCCGCTCCATCATAGTCTGCGTAAGCAGCTCCCGTGCGGCATATGCATGATTCGCGTTCGCCTGAATGATCTTGTCGTAGGGCCTATGATACATTGTTGGGGCCAATGTCCATAGCCTCCTCCGGGCTATTTGTTAGGGTAGATCGTCCCTCTGCTGGCCTCGCCAGCCTTCCTGGTGCAGCTTTATTGCTGCTACTTAAGCCCCTCGCTGGGGCTTGGTTTCCCGGGACCTTGGTCCCTTTAGGGGGGCTACAGGCCCTGCTCCCAATGCGGTGGGCACTTGGTTTGCCGAGCGCTTCGCAGAGGGGGCATTTGGCGGCCGCCGTGCAGCTTCTCGCTACATGGCCTGCTACACCGCAATTGTAGCAGGCACCGCTCCTGTCCTCATGAGTGCATTTTAGACTCACGTGTCCTCGAGCCAGGCACTTGTAGCACTGCAGGGGTCTGGCAGGTAGAGCGTGGACTCGCGCCACCGTCCATCCGACCTTAACCTTGCCCTCCAAGGCCAGTTTCCTTGCTGCCGCTACTGGGCATCGCACCCAAATGCTTCCCAGTCCATTCGGAGTCCTACGTATTGGGCCCGTCTTAATCTCGGCCTCCATGCAGCTCGAGAGTTTCGCTATAGCCGCGATAACTTCGGCTGGGGACACCGAATCCTCCAAATTGGTGATGCGTAGGTCACTGCTTTTGATTGGGCGACCAATTTGCACACCTTCGTCCTCCCGCATGGCCTCTTTCAGTCGTTCCGCGAACCTGCCAGCCTTCGCGTCTCTGTCCTGCCCAGGGACTTCCAGGACGAGTGCACCTGTCACGCCCCGTCTAACCCTAAGGGCGTCGATGCCAAAGTCCTCGAGGTTGACCCGCTCCCGGGCTTTCGTCATTGCCTCGGCGTAGGACATTTTGGCCCCAGGCGCTACCGTCAAGGTAACGGCTGCGCAACGAGGGACTCTCGGCGGTTTCGCCTCTTTCTTCTGTCCCTGGACTGGGGGTCCCTTCTTGCTCGCCTTCTGGGCGGCTTTTTGGGGCGCCCCAGGCTTCTGAACCTTGGAGGGGTTCGGGGGCTCCTTCCTACCCTCCTTCTTCCTTGACTTCCTCCTCACCACCTCAGTCCAGAGCTGCTCCACCGGAGCCGCCTGGACTTTGGTCCTGCTCTCGGGAGCTTGTGTGATGGGCGGATCTTCCTGCTGCTCCCTTCGGGTGTTGGACGCAGTCGCGCGTTTCCCCTTTTCAGTGGGCGCACTGGAGAACTCCTTGCGGAAGGAGGAGAGTTGGGCCTGCACCATTATCCTGATCGTGTCGATCAGTTTGGCGTCCCTATCGGAGGACGTGGTCGTGGATCTGCCTTTGCGTTTTCGCACCGGCGTTTCTTCCTCTTCTGCCTTCCCATCCTCAGGAGGCTGAATGGAGTGGGGGCACCGCTGACGCTCGTTGCGGGTGGCCATTTCTGCTCTTAAGGCCTTGACCTCCGCCTCGAGGTCCCAGACCTTATTGCGCAACTGGGCATTTGCCTCCTCTAGGGTGACCGCGTGCCCAGTGGCCGTTGTCCTCTTAGATAACTCCCCCGTGGCCACTTTGACCTTAAGGGCCGCCAGGCGCAACTCCTTGACATAGTTGCCCTTCAAGTTGTTCGACGTCGTCGCCACCTTTTCCACCATCTTCATGCAGTCCATTATGACTGCTCAAATGTTGGCGGTTGGCTGCTCCCGGAGGTCCGCCGCAACTTCATCCACCGAGGGATAATTCTTGTTATACCTTGGTAGGGTTGGGGGATCCACAGCGGGATCGAAAACGCTTAGCTCGGCTTTGAGCTCAGCTTCCGCCCGCAAAGCCTCCACTTGCTTGCGCTTGGCCTTTGCCAGGCCTACGTACTCGGACGTAGTGGGGGGCGGCCTCTTTTCCTTTTTCGGGCGGAGCAGGCAGATTCCACCGACGCCACTGACATTGCCGTGTCCGAACCGGGCCCGGTTTCCACGTCGCTGGACTCGCTGATGAGGATCATCGCCCTTCGAGCTTCCCCAACTGGTCTGCCCTCTGTGCGATCCGTCTGACTCGTCCCGGGTTTCAGGGAAGCGCGCGTTGTCATCGCAGTTCCCCGCCTCCCCCCTCCTGTCCTCGTTGCCGACACCACGGAGGCAGCTGATGAATCGGAGTTAGTAGACTCCTCCTCACTGCCAGCCGAGGATCTTCCTCCGACCTGCCTGGGTCGCCCCTTTTTGACACTGTCCATCTTGGACATGCCATTCCCCCTCTGTTTCGTACTGCAGACGGGGCCTTCTTTCCCTGATTTCTTGTCCTTTTCCTTTTCCTTTTTCTTGCCTATGTCGTCAACGGTTTTAGGTTTCGGTTTTTTGTTTGTATTGTGATCCTCCATTTTGATTCCCACGAGTAGGGTGGAAGGGACTCCTCCCAGGCAGAGCCACCCATTACCCGGGAGGGCCTAATAACTCCGAGGTGCGGCAGGTGCCTCGGAGGGTGGTCGCTTGGAACCGGTATTCCCACCGGCCATACATCCCTTCGCCGCGCACCATAGCTTGGGATTTGGGGATTTTTTATAGAGGTTTACTCCTCGCGGCCCGGCCAATTAAGGCAAGGCCCCCGGCCCCTGACCCGTCTCTTCCGCTGCCCCGCCAAGGAGCGGTAGGAGACGGAATCAGGGATTCCGGTATTAGGGGGCAGGTGGCGAATGCCGCCCCCAGGGTGCCGATCCCCCGCCCCGAAGGGCAAAGGGTACCCCCGGCCCCCTCTCTTTCGGTGGAGGGGTCACCTTACCGATGCTGTCCGCGGCAGGCCCCTTTCGGGGTCCTGCTACCCACCCGACTATGTCGGTAGGGCATCCCCCTATCCGCAACCCGGGGACGCGCCGTGTCGGGAGTCGGCAAACTCCCATCCCCTCACAGGGCCCGGGGGGATCGCGGAAGCGATCCTTACCCAGTTCCCGCGAGGGGCACGGAACCTAACCTAACCTAACCTAACCTAACCTAACCTAACCTAACCTAACCTAACCTTTTTTTTTTTTTTTTTTAAGAGGGGAAAATGCCTACGCATACCCCACTCTCCTTGGGGGGAGAATGGGGTTATGTGGGGCTCGCACCCACTAAAAACCCCTCTATCGCCTTGCGATGAACCTCTTGCTGGTAATGGAGCGTCCCGGGATCCTCTGCGCAACCGGTAGCCCCTGAGGCATGCTGATATCAGCGCATACTTCCCCTCCCCCTATTTATCGAGGGAGCTGTCGTCTGCTCGACCCTCTATGAGTATTATTGTGTCTTCTTGGCCCTATGGCAGACTGGACCCCCAAGTCCAATCTCTAGGGCTCGTGTCCTTTGCCAGATGGCGGCGATGACACCTTAACGGAAGGTGAGAGGGGAGGGTTGAGACCCTTAGCGACGAAGGGCTGCCCTCCGGTTCCTCTTCCTTAACTTACTTCTTTCGATGCGTCTCGGGATATTCTTTTCCCTCGTCCGCTCCTGCTCTTCTTTGGCGGTCATGACCGCTTCACAGTATTCTTGGACCGCAGTCCACTCGTCTTCGCCCTTTAGCATGAACCCCACCAAGGGTTCTGTGGATAGAGGGCCAGTATATCCCCTCCTTCTGAGTTCGTCCCTCTGTACAACGAAGGCTGAGCACTCCTGTATGGTGTGGATCACAGTGTCCTCTGGCGCCCCGCACATAATGCACTCGGCACTGACTTCTGCACCTATCTTTGCAAGGTAGACCCCAAACGATCCGTGGCCCGTTAGTATTTGGGTCATCCGGTATGTAGTGACCCCATGCGCCCTATCCATCCACTCATCGAAATGAGGGAGAATGGCTTTAACCGCCGGCTGCCTCACTCGAGTCCATCCCAAGGATAGTTCCTTCTCCCACTTGGACCTGGCGGAGAGCTGTGAGAGATGCCTCGTCTCAGCTCTGTCCTTTTCGTCGAACAGAGTGCAGCACTCTTTATAGAGTCTACCGCGCCTATATATCTCCGCCTCTGCCTCGGCTTGGTGATCTAGTGGCAATTGGCCTGCCAGGATTACTGCCGACGCGAACGGGAGATCCCTGTATCCTCTAGCCACCCTAGTGGCGAATTTTCTCTGCATGCTTCGCAAGAGAGTCTTCCTCCTTGTGGCGCCCTGCGGGTTTGTCGCCCATATCGGGGCCCCATATAATGCCATGCTTCTCAGCGTGTTAGCGTACAAGCGCCGTACATTGAGGCAAGGGCCTCCTATGTTGGGAAGGAGGGAGCCCAGGAGTCGTCCCGTCCTCTCTATTCTGGGGGCTAGCCGCTCCAGGTGCTGCACAAATCTCCAGCGACCGTCCAGCGTCAATCCCAGGTATTTGAGGGTGTCCTGAATCCGTATGTATGTTCCTTGGACCCACAGGAACTTCTCCGGGGGGGAGGAAGTGAGCGGGAGGCCGTGGAGCCACATGGCCGCGGTTTTTTCCGACGCTAGCCTTAGCCCAAGGGAACTTATGTGGTTGGCGACACACGCCACTCCAACCTCGGCTTTCCTGAGGGTGCGCTGCCAATCCTGTCCAGCTGCCAGTACCAGCGTGTCGTCCGCATAACACAGAACGGTTATGTCTTCCGGGACCGCTGCTTCTAGAGTGGTGTTGAAACCTACGTTCCATAGCAGGGGGCCTAGGACAGATCCTTGGGGGACACCTCGGTTTACCTTCCTTCGTAGAACTTCTCCATCCGATCCCGGGTATTGGATCGATCTACTATCCAGATAGTCGCGGATCACTGCCTTTAGGTAGGGCGGTAACTTGTGCCGATCCAGAGCCTCCATAATCAGCTCCCATGGGAGGGAATTGAAGGCATTGGCTATGTCCAGGGACACAGCCAGCGCCACCCCGTCTTCCTGCACCACCGGGTCAGAGATCTCCCTCATCTTACTTATGGCGTCCACGGTGGATATGCACCGTCTAAAGCCAAATTGATTTTCCGAAAGGTCCGGGCCGTCTTGGGACAGGTGGGCCATAATTCGGGAGGCCACCACTCTCTCGAATAGCTTGCCCAGCTCATCCAGGAGGCAGATGGGCCTGCAAGCCGCGGGTGAGTTCGGGTCCTTTCCAGGCTTCGGTATCAGCACCAGGGCGGCCTGTTTCCATATATTGGGTACCCGTCCGCATTCGAGGCAACGATTGAATAGGCGCGTTATTCGTCCGCCTAGCTGCTGGAACGCTTTGCCCCATACCTTTCCTGGGATGCCGTCCGGTCCAGGAGCGCCCGACTTCGTCAGCATCTTCTCGACAGCTACCTGGATTTCTCCGAGGGTGATGTACTGCTCCTCTTGTAAGGGAGGAGCAGGGTGATCCCACGGCGGAAGATCCTGGCCTGCCGGGAAAAGTTTGGAGGTGGAGTCCTCTCTTGCAGTTGGGTCCATGGCTGCAGTGAGAGGGGGGCCTTTTGGTCGGAGACGACCCAACACTCGAAGGTATCCCATCCCCCACGGGTCCCTATTTAGGTCCTCCTCCAGTTCCTTATGGGCTCTGGATTTGGCCTCTGCGATTGCCCGCCGAAGGTCCGTAACTGCAAGCCTGTACTCGCTGTATAGGGCCTCCTCTTGGGACTGGTCTCGATGTCGCCTTCTCGCCCGTCCGTAGCGACGTCTCGCTTGCCAGCAGGTTTCGCGAAGGGCCGCAATCTCTGGCGACCACCAGTAAACAGCGTTCCTCGGTCTTCCGCCCTTGGCTCTAGGCATCGCGGTATCGCACACACCCGAGAGAATCCTGCGAAGCCGTTCCGCCTCCGCATCCGGATCGACTGGAGCGTCCGCCGGTAGCTTTGTCCAGGAGACGACGCTGATGGCCGCTTCGAGGAGATCCTCGTCTACCTTCCGCAACACCCAGCCTTTTTTAGAGGGAGGGTTCCTGTTTGTGGTTGCACCGGTCATGGCGCGGACTTCCATCCACAGGTATCGGTGGTCGCTGAGGGTTTCCTTGTCCGTTAGGACCTTCCAGCTCCTGATGTCGCTTGCCGCGCTGCCGCTTGCCCATGTCAGGTCCACTATGGAGCCTCCTCTTCTGCGGACGCAGGTGAATTTGCTGCCCCGATTGATGAGACTCAGTCCAAAGTTGTCCGCCCAGTGGATGACGATGTCCCCTCTAGGATTTCGTCTGCGGTCGCCCCAGGCAGGGCTTCTGGCATTGAAATCCCCTCCTACGATCCAGGGTCTCGTTCCGGAGCAGCCCAGGGTTAGGCCAACCTCCCGCAGCAGTCTGTCAAACCTATTGACATCCCAGCTTGGCGGGGCGTATAGGGCGACAATCCCATATTGTCCCCATACCATGGCGACGAAGCCTTCGCCTCTCTTCAGGATCCGCGGGACTGGGATTCCTGGGAGAGGGGAGTGGACGATGGCCACCGACCCGAGCAGGTCGCCCGTCCATCGCGGATGGTCGGGGATGCGGTGGGGTTCGGCAATTAGCGCAAGGCTAAGAGACTGCTCGGCCATGGTCTGCATGAGCAGATCTTGGGCCTTGGCCGAGCAGTTTAGGTTCGCTTGAAGGATGGACGTGGGGGCTCGATGGCCCATCATTGAGGGGCAGTGTCCATGGCCTCCTCCTGGCCTGTTCCTCCTTCCTTCTTGCCTTCGGCGGTTTTCTTCTTAGGTTGGAGACTGGGGGCGTTCTTCGCCGTGGCTACCTCGTCCTCAACACGGTTGGTGGGCGCGGCGTCTGGCCTCACTGACCTCGCCGGAGCTCCCTCCTTAGCGGTAGTGGGGTACGCTGACTTCGTGACCGGGGGTGGGCTGCAAAGAGCTGAACCTGCCCGGTGTTTGCAGGGGGCTCCCCTTTCCGCGCAAATGACGCAGTGTGGCTTAGCTGTGCACACGCTCGCTTTGTGGTCTGCCGCCCCGCAATTATAGCAGAGCGAGCTTCTGTCCACCTTGCTTCTGCATAACTGCATCGAGTGGCCCTTTTCGAGGCACCTAAAGCATTGCATGGGGCCGCCTCCAACCACTTTGACCCGTGCAACCGACCACCCAATGCGTAACTTGCCGGCATCGGCGACCTTCTTTCCAGCAGCCGCTGGGCACCTCAACCAAATGGAGCCAAGTCCGCGCGATGACTGGCGCACTTGGCCCGTCCTTATCGTGTCAGCTGCGCATCCAGTCTCCCTGATGATGGCCTGGACAACTTCTCCAGGGGTGACGGAGTCGTCGAGGTCGAACAGCCGGAGATCTGCGCTTTTTTCAGGTCGCGCTATTCGGACATCCTCACGGTCCGCGAACGCGGAGTGAAGGTGCTCACCCAACACCCGAGCCTTATCCGCGCTGTTCTCCCCACGGACCTCCACAATGATCCCTCCGTTGATTGCACGTCTCGTGTGCAGCTCCATGGAGTCAACATCGATGGACTCTTTCCTCTCCTCGATCTTCTCCTTTGCCATGGAGAGGGCTCTGGCGTATGTAAGCTCGGATCCAGGCGCTAAGGTAAGGGTGACCGCCGCGTGCTTTGGCACCCTTATCCTCCGGGGCTTCTTTCCCTGACGATCCGAGGAGGTCTGGGGGGCCTTCCTAGTTTTGGAGGGAGTGCGCGTGTTGTCCGGGGCCCCCTGCACCTTCGCTTTGGCCTTCCTGCCGACTACCGTGGCCCACGTAGCTCCCAACGGAGGTTTTTGCTCCTCGTTGACTTGAGGTGGGTTCCTGGTTGCGATGCCCGAACCTCCTGGCTGCTGGTCGTCCGCCGGTTTGACCACCACCGACGAAGTAATTCGAGGCTTCGCCTTTGATCCGGCCTTTGCTTTGGTCGGGAGCGCGGGAGGAACGTTTCCAGTCGACAGGGGGACCATGGGTAGGTCCCGACGAAGCCGCTGCTCCAGTTCTGCGAAGCGGGACTCCATTAGATCCGAAATCATCTTTAAGAGGTCCACGTGTGATCGCGTGGCTTCCCTCTTTGCCTCCACTGCCGCCTCTCGAGCTTTGCCCCCGCGTGTATTGGGGGATGGTTCCGGAGGGGCCTTCACCGCTGCCACCATCTTGGAGCCGCTCGCCGCCGCTGCCGTCGATGGGGCTTTTTGTCCCTCGGCGAATTTGCGGGCCGAAATCTCCCCCTTCAAAATCTCAACCTCGCGTTCCAGTCTAGCAACGTTGGATCTTAACTCCATGTTTACTATTTCTAGCTGCTTATAGTGCCCGGAGGTGTCGGAACGCTCGGTGAGCTCCATCACAGCAGCCCTTGAAGTGAGAGCATCCACCCTGAGTCTTCGGATCAGATCACCCTTGACGTTATTGGACGCAGCAGCGATCGTCTCGATGTCTCGGGTACTCTCGATCACTTTCTGGGCGATATCCACCGCCGGCATAGCCTGGAAGTTTCTCCCCAGCACTACCAGGGATGGGATGCCCCTGTATGCGCTGGAGCGCCTAGGAGACCCATCGCCGGCCGTTTGGGAGTCTTCGTCATCGTTGTTGTTGTGCCTCCTTTTTTTCCTTTTAGCTCCTTCCGACTTCACTGCCGAAGTGGAGGTCCTGGTCTTCCTGGGATTGGCGGTCGTTTCTTCTTCTTCGCTGGAGGAAAATATCCTGCGAAGCCTCTGATGGGATGAGGTTCTTGACCGGGGAGGGGAGCGACTCCTTCTGCCTCCCGGGGTAGCGTACTCCTCATCGTCTGGCATCTCCATGTCAACATCCGTACCGACGACATCTTGGACTCCGGAGGTGGCAGCCTGTCCTTGCGAGGCTTTCGCCGGCTGGGAGGCGGAGCTGCTCATGGCAGCAGCCCCAGCCAGGTTCGGCATCGATGTGGAGGGGGGGATTCCACGGGTATAGGACAGGGGGGGAGGCATCTCACCACTCGAAACCCGACCCCTGTCCCGGTCTCCCCACCCCACCTCAATGGTCCCTTCCGTCGTGTTGCCGTCATCGGGGGGAGGAGGGGGTTGCTTCCCCCTACCTTTCGACCCTCCTACATCGGTCCACTCTCTTATCCCTGGACTTGCCGTGTCGTCGTCGTTTGTTTGCGCTCTCGTGGCTTTTACGGTGCCGTCGGCCAAGTGGCCAACCGACGGGCCGCTGCGGTTGCGGGATGACGACGTGCTCGGGCCCGCTTGCCCGCCCTTACACGCCGGTACTGAGGATTCGCACCTCTGCACCCTAATCCTTATCTCTTTTTTAGCTCCGTCCATGGTTGATTTAGTTTCGGGGTTTCTTCCCCTACCCCCCTTGTGGCGGGGGAGAACCCCGGGGAGCCGCCCCGGACGGTGTGTGCGTGAGTGTTCCCCTCTGGAATGTACTGCCCCGCGAGGCAGGGTGCCCAGAGGGGAGTGTCAGTGTGTATGGATGTGTGTATGTGTGGTCTCCCCCTTTTGTAGGGTAGGGGAGAAACAACCCTGCCACTTTGTTAGAGGTTGGCCTCCTCGCGACCCGGCCCTAAGGCCAGGCCCCCGGTCTCCTCATCCGCCTCTTCCGACGCTTCGCCACAGCGCGGTAGGAGGCGGAATCGGATATTCCGGTGTTAGGGGACGGGTGGCGCACGCCATCCCCAGGGTGCCAGTCCCTCCGCCCCGAAGGACACAGGGTACCCCCGGCCCCCTCACTTTCGGTGGAGGGGTCACCTTACCGATGCTGTCCACGGCAGGCCCCTTTCGGGGTCCTGCTACCCACCCGACTATGTCGGTAGGGCATCCCCCTATCCGCAACCCGGGGACGCGCCGTGTCGGGAGTCGGCAAACTCCCATCCCCTCACAGGGCCCAGGCGGGGCCTCGGGGCAAGCCCCGAGTTCCCTAACCCGGTCCCCGCGAAGGGCACGGAACCTAACCTAACCTAACCTAACCTTTTTTTTTTTTTTTTTTTTTACGATGGAGAAATCCCTGTCGGATGCCCTACGCCCCGGGGGAGGCATAGGGTTATGCGGGGATCGCACCCGCTAAAACTCCATCGGTGACCATACCGAACCTAGATTGGGCTACCTGGGAACTCGGTCGAACACAACCAGTTAGCCCATGGTGGATGCCGCATCCGCGGCTCGTCCTTATCGATGTTATACGTCGTCTAACCAACTGCTAGCCCACTCGAAACGGTCCAGGTTGTCACGGGCCTGGCCGTCGCACCCAGAGCGTCTTGTTGAGTTATAGGGCCCCCCGACCCTACAACCAACGCCCCCGCAGCTCACGTGGGAAGAGCATCAACACTCTTTTTTCCCACGAAGCGCCGTTCATCATTTAAAGCGTACGGGCCATCTGATGCCTGAAACGTCGTTTCCCGGCGCGAAGTACCCTGCGCTGAATTCTCCGTGGGCTCGATCTTTCGGATTCCCGTTCTACTGCTTCTTTGGCGCGCATAACTTCTTCGCAGAAGTTCTGCACCGCATCCCACGCATCCTCGTCCTCAACCATAGCGGAGACCATGGAGAGAAGGGACGGGCTTCTACCGATGGTTGACTTCAAATACTCTCTTTCGGCAGTGAAATGCGGGCACTCTTCGATTGTGTGCTGCACCGAATCAATGGCTGCACCGCATATTCGACATGATTCGCTCTCTTCCGCGCCTATGGAGTGAAGGTACGTACCAAAAACTCCATGGCCGGAGAGAACTTGTGTCATCCTGAAGGAGAGAACTCCGTGGCTCCTCGACATCCATTCCTCAAAAACCGGGAGAATGACTTTTACGGCCTGCTGCGTCCGGCGGACTCGTCGGTCTTCGAGTTGGATTTTCCATTTAGCCTTGGCTTCCTGGAGGTATCCATCTTTGATTTCAGCCCTCACTGGCCGGGATGGTAGGTTTCCCTCTTTCCGCATCACGGAGATACGTTGGTGTGTTTTGGCCACTGCCGCGGCCTGGAGATCCAGGGGGAGTAAGCCAGCGAGTGTGACAGCCGTTTCATAGGCCAGATCACCGTAGCCACGTATTACTCTAATGGCCGCCCTTCTCTGAATGCGGCGAAGTAACATTTTCTTGCACCTACCACCGGCTGTATTAGCCATCCAGATAGGGGCACCATAGAGGGCCATTTCGCGCAGTATGCCAGCATACAGTCGGCGTACCCTAGTACTCGGTCCGCCCAGGTTGGGGAGGATGGAAGATAACATGTTCCCCGCTCTCTCAACCCGGGGAACCATGTATCTAAGATGAGTTTCGAAACGCCATCTGCCATCAAGCATGATCCCGAGGTACTTCATCTTCTCCGAGACTCGGATGTAGGCATCCTTCACCCATAAGAATCTGTCCGGGGGGTTCCTAGTGAGCGGCAGCCCGTGGAACCAGAGTGCCACGGTTTTGGTAGCTTCCACCTCGAGTCCAAGGGCATTGATGCTGGCAATGATACATGCCACCCCTAACTCCGCCAGGTGGAGGGTTCGGTCCCAGTCCCGCCCGGAGGCAAGGACGAGGGTATCGTCTGCATAGCAGACAACCTCGATGCCATCCGGGAGAGCTGATCTCAGAACAGAGTCATAACCAATGTTCCACAATAATGGGCCCAGGACGGAGCCCTGTGGGACGCCGCGGTTCACCTTCCTTGCAAAGGTTGTTCCCCCCCGTCCAAGGTACATGATTTTCCTGTCTTGGAAGTAGCTTCGGATCACAGCTTGCAGGTAAACTGGAATCTTGTGGCGTGCCAGAGCGGCCATGATGGTTTCCCACGGAAGCGAGTTGAAGGCGTTGCGGATATCAAGGGATACGGCAAGGACGATCCCTCCTCGCTCCGTAACGGAATCCGCCAGTTCTTTCACGCGGGACATTGCGTCAACCGTCGATATCTCGCTCCTAAAGCCAAATTGCAGATCTGATATGTTTGGACCGTGTGTTTCCAGGTGCTCCACGATTCTTGCCGCTACTATTCGCTCGAATAGCTTACCGGCCTCGTTCAGCAGACATATCGGTCTGCTGGACGAGGGACTCCCCGGAGCTCTACCAGGCTTAGGTATAAGCACGAGGAGGGCTTGCTTCCACGATACGGGGACTTTACCATGCCTCAGACAGGCATTAAAGAGTCTGGCGATACGTCCACCCATTTCCTTGGCGGCCTCGAACCATATTTTTCCGGTTAAACCATCGGGGCCAGGAGCACCAGCTCTCTCCCTCATCCTAGTAAGGGCAATGCTGAATTCTTTGGGACTTACGACCAGTTCCTCTGGCCATACCGTGGGATTGGGGGGTTGCCAAGCCGGGAGAGGGCGGCCCTCCGGAAACAGGGCGTTGATTGTGACCTCCAGCAAGCCAGGGTCCATAGACTCGGTGAGCGCTGGGCCCCTAGGACGGAGCTTCCCCATTGCCAATCGGTATCCTAGTCCCCATGGACTATGGTTGAGTGCGTCCTCCAGCTCTTTCCTAGCCCTTGTCTTGGCCGCTCCGATCGCGCGCTGAAGTGCTACGACTGCCTCGCGGTACGTTAGATAGAGCGCTTCTTCCTCTTGAGAGTTCCTATTCCTCCTCCGCCTGGCGCGGGTGTATTTGCGGCGCTCTCTAACACACAATGATCGTAAATTGGCAATGTCCTGGTTCCACCAGTAGACCACCTTCTTAGGTCTGCCGCTTTTTCTTCGTGGCATCGCCGTATCGCAGATGGCAGAGAGAGCTTCACAGAGGCTGTGGGCCTCCCCCTCTACGTCCTCGAGCGGACTATTGGGGTTGCCAAGCCATGATGTGGCTATAATGGCCGCCTCAAGCAGGTCTTCGTCGACTTTCCGAGCCACCCATCCCTTCCTGGGAGAGGGACGAGTGTGAGCACCCGTACGTCCCGTCCCCGTAGGGGTAGCGATCGTCATAGTTATATATTTATGGTCGCTAAGAGTCTCAACCTCTGTTTCCACCCTCCAGTCTGCAATCTCCCGAGACGCTAGTCCGTTCGCCCAGGTCAAATCGACCACCGAACCGCCATCTCTCCGAACGCACGTTAGGGCTCCGCCGTAACCTAACCTAACCTAACCTAACCTAACCTAACCTAACCTAACCTAACCTAACCCAACGCGTTCCTCGCGTCATTTTACATCGGAATTAGTCTTGAGAAAGGCACAAACACGGTTCAGGAGCCCAAAAAACACGAGATCAGGATTCGGGAATGCTCGCGGTTTTCTCGTCAACGGTTTCTCGGATCGCAATTCTGTCGCTTCCAACGTGATCCTCGTGTCATTTTACGTCGGAAATAGTCACGAGCAGTGCACGTGAACGTTTGTGGAGTCCAAAAAACACGAGTTCAGGTTCTGGGAATGCTCGCGATTTTCTCGTCAACGGTTTCTCGGATCGCAATTCTGTCGCTTCTAACGTGTTCCTCGTGTCATTTTACGTCGGAATTAGTCTTGAGAAATGCACAAACACGGTTCTGGAGTTCAAAAAACACGAGTTCAGGTTTTGGGAATGCTCGCGATTTTCTAGTCAACGGTTTCTCGGATCGCAATTCTGTCGCTTCCAACGTGTTCCTCGTGTCTTTTTACGTCGGAATTAGTCTTGAGAAATGCACAAACAGGGTTCTGGAGTTCAAAAAACACGAGATCAGGTTTTGGGAATGCTCGCGATTTTCTCGTCAACGTTTGCCCGGATTGCAATTCTGTCGCTTCCAACGCGTTTCTCGCGTCATTTTACATCGGAATTAGTCATGAGAAATGCACAAACACGGTTGTGGAGCCCAAAAAACACGAGATCAGTTTCTGGGAATGCTCGCGATTTCCTCGTCAACGGTTTCTCGGATCGCAATTCTGTCGCTTCTAACGTGTTCCTCGTGTCATTTTACGTCGGAATTAGTCTTGAGAAATGCACAAACGCGGTTCTGGAGTTCAAAAAACACGAGTTCAGGTTTTGGGAATGCTCGCGATTTTCTAGTCAACGGTTTCTCGGATCGCAATTCTGTCGCTTCCAACGTGTTCCTCGTGTCTTTTTACGTCGGAATTAGTCTTGAGAAATGCACAAACACGGTTCTGGAGTTCAAAAAACACGAGATCAGGTTTTGGGAATGCTCGCGATTTTCTCGTCAACGTTTGCCCGGATTGCAATTCTGTCGCTTACAACGCGTTCCTCGCGTCATTTTACATCGGAATTAGTCTTGAGAAAGGCACAAACACGGTTCAGGAGCCCAAAAAACACGAGATCAGGATTCGGGAATACTCGCGGTTTTCTCGTCAACGGTTTCTCGGATCGCAATTCTGTCGCTTCCAACGTGATCCTCGTGTCATTTTACGTCGGAAATAGTCACGAGCAGTGCACGTGAACGTTTGTGGAGTCCAAAAAACACGAGTTCAGGTTCTGGGAATGCTCGCGATTTCCTCGTCAACGGTTTCTCGGATCGCAATTCTGTCGCTTCTAACGTGTTCCTCGTGTCATTTTACGTCGGAATTAGTCTTGAGAAATGCACAAACACGGTTCAGGAGCCCAAAAAACACGAGATCAGGTTTTGGGAATGCTCGCGATTTTCTCGTCAACATTTGCCCGGAATGCAATTCTGTCGCTTCCAACGCGTTCCTCGTGTCATTTTACATCGGAATTAGTCTTGAGAAAGGCACAAACACGGTTCAGGAGCCCAAAAAACACGAGATCAGGATTCGGGAATGCTCGCGATTTTCTCGTCAACGGTTTCTCGGATCGCAATTCTGTCGCTTCCAACGTGATCCCCGTGTCATTTTACGTCGGAAATAGTCACGAGCAGTGCACGTGAACGTTTGTGGAGTCCAAAAAACACGAGTTCAGGTTCTGGGAATGCTCGCGATTTTCTCGTCAACGGTTTCTCGCATCGCAATTCTGTCGCTTCTAACGTGTTCCTCGTGTCATTTTACGTCGGAATTAGTCTTGAGAAATGCACAAACACGGTTCTGGAGTTCAAAAAACACGAGATCAGGTTTTTGGAATGCTCGCGATTTTCTCGTCAACGGTTTCACGGTTCGCAATTCTGTCGCTTCCATCGTGATCCTCGTGTCATTTTACGTCGGAAATGGTCACGAGCAGTGCACGTGAACGTTTGTGGAGTCCAAAAAACACGAGTTCAGGTTCTGGGAATGCTCGCGATTTTCTCGTCAACGGTTTCTCGGATCGCAATTCTGTCGCTTCTAACGTGTTCCTCGTGTCATTTTACGTCGGAATTAGTCTTGAGAAATGCACAAACACGGTTCTTGAGTTCAAAAAACACGAGTTCAGGTTTTGGGAATGCTCGCGATTTTCTAGTCAACGGTTTCTCGGATCGCAATTCTGTCGCTTCCAAAGTGTTCCTCGTGTCATTTTACGTCGGAATTAGTCTTGAGAAATGCACAAACACGGTTCTGGAGTTCAAAAAACACGAGATCAGGTTTTGGGAATGCTCGCGATTTTCTCGTCAACGTTTGCCCGGATTGCAATTCTGTCGCTTCCAACGCGTTCCTCGCGTCATTTTACACCGGAATTAGTCTTGAGAAAGGCACAAACACGGTTCAGGAGCCCAAAAAACACGAGATCAGGATTCGTGAATGCTCGCGATTTTCTCGTCAACGGTTTCTCGGATCGCAATTCTGTCGCTTCCAACGTGATCCTCGTGTCATTTTACGTCGGAAATAGTCACGAGCAGTGCACGTGAACGTTTGTGGAGTCCAAAAAACACGAGTTCAGGTTCTGGGAATGCTCGCGATTTCCTCGTCAACGGTTTCTCGGATCGCAATTCTGTCGCTTCCAACGTGTTCCACGTGTCATTTTACGTCGGAATTAGTCTTGACAAATGCACAAACGCGGTTCTGGAGTTCAAAAAACACGAGATCAGGTTTTGGGAATGCTCGCGATTTTCTCGTCAACGTTTGCTCGGATTGCAATTCTGTCGCTTACAACGCGTTCCTCGCGTCATTTTTAATCGGAATTAGTCTTGAGAAATGCACAAACACGGTTCTGGAGTTCAAAAAACACGAGTTCAGGTTTTGGGAATGCTCGCGATTTTCTAGTCAACGGTTTCTCGGATCGCAATTCTGTCGCTTCCAACGTGTTCCTCGTGTCATTTTACGTCGGAAATGGTCACGAGCAGTGCACGTGAACGTTTGTGGAGTCCAAAAAACACGAGTTCAGGTTCTGGGAATGCTCGCGATTTTCTCGTCAACGGTTTCTCGGATCGCAATTCTGTCGCTTCTAACGTGTTCCTCGTGTCATTTTACGTCGGAATTAGTCTTGAGAAATGCACAAACACGGTTCTTGAGTTCAAAAAACACGAGTTCAGGTTTTGGGAATGCTCGCGATTTTCTAGTCAACGGTTTCTCGGATCGCAATTCTGTCGCTTCCAAAGTGTTCCTCGTGTCATTTTACGTCGGAATTAGTCTTGAGAAATGCACAAACACGGTTCTGGAGTTCAAAAAACACGAGATCAGGTTTTGGGAATGCTCGCGATTTTCTCGTCAACGTTTGCCCGGATTGCAATTCTGTCGCTTCCAACGCGTTCCTCGCGTCATTTTACACCGGAATTAGTCTTGAGAAAGGCACAAACACGGTTCAGGAGCCCAAAAAACACGAGATCAGGATTCGTGAATGCTCGCGATTTTCTCGTCAACGGTTTCTCGGATCGCAATTCTGTCGCTTCCAACGTGATCCTCGTGTCATTTTACGTCGGAAATAGTCACGAGCAGTGCACGTGAACGTTTGTGGAGTCCAAAAAACACGAGTTCAGGTTCTGGGAATGCTCGCGATTTCCTCGTCAACGGTTTCTCGGATCGCAATTCTGTCGCTTCCAACGTGTTCCACGTGTCATTTTACGTCGGAATTAGTCTTGACAAATGCACAAACGCGGTTCTGGAGTTCAAAAAACACGAGATCAGGTTTTGGGAATGCTCGCGATTTTCTCGTCAACGTTTGCTCGGATTGCAATTCTGTCGCTTACAACGCGTTCCTCGCGTCATTTTTAATCGGAATTAGTCTTGAGAAATGCACAAACACGGTTCTGGAGTTCAAAAAACACGAGTTCAGGTTTTGGGAATGCTCGCGATTTTCTAGTCAACGGTTTCTCGGATCGCAATTCTGTCGCTTCCAACGTGTTCCTCGTGTCATTTTACGTCGGAATTAGTCTTGAGAAATGCACAAACACGGTTCTGGAGTTCAAAAAACACGAGATCAGGTTTTGGGAATGCTCGCGATTTTCTCGTCAACGGTTTCTCGGATCGCAATTCTGTCGCTTCCAACGTGTTCCTCGTGTCATTTTACGTCGGAAATAGTCACGAGCAGTGCACGTGAACGTTTGTGGAGTCCAAAAAACACGAGTTCAGGTTCTGGGAATGCTCGCGATTTCCTCGTCAACGGTTTCTCGGATCGCAATTCTGTCGCTACCAACGTGTTCCTCGTGTCATTTTACGTCGGAATTAGTCTTGACAAATGCACAAACGCGGTTCTGGAGTTCAAAAAACACGAGATCAGGTTTTGGGAATGCTCGCGATTTTCTCGTCAACGTTTGCTCGGATTGCAATTCTGTCGCTTCCAACGCGTTCCTCGCGTCATTTTTAATCGGAATTAGTCATGAGAAATGCACAAACACGGTTCTGGAGTTCAAAAAACACGAGTTCAGGTTTTGGGAATGCTCGCGATTTTCTAGTCAACGGTTTCTCGGATCGCAATTCTGTCGCTTCCAACGTGTTCCTCGTGTCATTTTACGTCGGAATTAGTCTTGACAAATGCACAAACGCGGTTCTGGAGTTCAAAAAACACGAGATCAGGTTTTGGGAATGCCCGCGATTTTCTCGTCAACGTTTGCTCGGATTGCAATTCTGTCGCTTACAACGCGTTCCTCGCGTCATTTCTAATCGGAATTAGTCTTGACAAATGCACAAACGCGGTTCTGGAGTTCAAAAAACACGAGATCAGGTTTTGGGAATGCTCGCGATTTTCTCGTCAACGTTTGCTCGGATTGCAATTCTGTCGCTTACAACGCGTTCCTCGCGTCATTTTTAATCGGAATTAGTCTTGAGAAATGCACAAACACGGTTCTGGAGTTCAAAAAACACGAGTTCAGGTTTTGGGAATGCTCGCGATTTTCTAGTCAACGGTTTCTCGGATCGCAATTCTGTCGCTTCCAACGTGTTCCTTGTGTCATTTTACGTCGGAATTAGTCTTGAGAAATGCACAAACACGGTTCTGGAGCCCAAAAAACACGAGATCAGTTTCTGGGAATGCTCGCGATTTCCTCGTCAACGGTTTCTCGGTTCGCAATTCTGTCGCTTCTAACGTGTTCCTCGTGTCATTTTACGTCGGAATTAGTCTTGAGAAATGCACAAACGCGGTTCTGGAGTTCAAAAAACACGAGATCAGGTTTTGGGAATGCTCGCGATTTTCTCGTCAACGTTTGCTCGGATTGCAATTCTGTCGCTTCCAACGCGTTCCTCGCGTCATTTTTAATCGGAATTAGTCATGAGAAATGCACAAACACGGTTCTGGAGTTCAAAAAACACGAGTTCAGGTTTTGGGAATGCTCGCGATTTTCTAGTCAACGGTTTCTCGGATCGCAATTCTGTCGCTTCCAACGTGTTCCTCGTGTCATTTTACGTCGGAATTAGTCTTGACAAATGCACAAACGCGGTTCTGGAGTTCAAAAAACACGAGATCAGGTTTTGGGAATGCCCGCGATTTTCTCGTCAACGTTTGCTCGGATTGCAATTCTGTCGCTTACAACGCGTTCCTCGCGTCATTTCTAATCGGAATTAGTCTTGACAAATGCACAAACGCGGTTCTGGAGTTCAAAAAACACGAGATCAGGTTTTGGGAATGCTCGCGATTTTCTCGTCAACGTTTGCTCGGATTGCAATTCTGTCGCTTACAACGCGTTCCTCGCGTCATTTTTAATCGGAATTAGTCTTGAGAAATGCACAAACACGGTTCTGGAGTTCAAAAAACACGAGTTCAGGTTTTGGGAATGCTCGCGATTTTCTAGTCAACGGTTTCTCGGATCGCAATTCTGTCGCTTCCAACGCGTTCCTCGCGTCATTTTACATCGGAATTAGTCTTGAGAAAGGCACAAACACGGTTCAGGAGCCCAAAAAACACGAGATCAGGATTCGTGAATGCTCGCGATTTTCTCGTCAACGGTTTCTCGGATCGCAATTCTGTCGCTTCCAACGTGATCCTCGTGTCATTTTACGTCGGAAATAGTCACGAGCAGTGCACGTGAACGTTTGTGGAATCCAAAAAACACGAGTTCAGGTTCTGGGAAGGCTCGCGATTTTCTCGTCAACGGTTTCTCGTATCGCAATTCTGTCGCTTCTAACGTGTTCCTCGTGTCATTTTATGTCGGAATTAGTCTTGAGAAATGCACAAACACGGTTCTGGAGTTCAAAAAACACGAGATCAGGTTTTGGGAATGCTCGCGATTTTCTCGTCAACGGTTTCTCGGATCGCAATTCTGTCGCTTCCAACGTGTTCCTCGTGTCATTTTACGTCGGAATTAGTCTTGAGAAATGCACAAACACGGTTCTGGAGTTCAAAAAACACGAGTTCAGGTTTTGGGAATGCTCGCGATTTTCTAGTCAACGGTTTCTCGGATCGCAATTCTGTCGCTTCCAACGTGTTCCTCGTGTCATTTTACGTCGGAATTAGTCTTGACAAATGCACAAACGCGGTTCTGGAGTTCAAAAAACACGAGATCAGGTTTTGGGAATGCCCGCGATTTTCTCGTCAACGTTTGCTCGGATTGCAATTCTGTCGCTTACAACGCGTTCCTCGCGTCATTTCTAATCGGAATTAGTCTTGACAAATGCACAAACGCGGTTCTGGAGTTCAAAAAACACGAGATCAGGTTTTGGGAATGCTCGCGATTTTCTCGTCAACGTTTGCTCGGATTGCAATTCTGTCGCTTACAACGCGTTCCTCGCGTCATTTTTAATCGGAATTAGTCTTGAGAAATGCACAAACACGGTTCTGGAGTTCAAAAAACACGAGTTCAGGTTTTGGGAATGCTCGCGATTTTCTAGTCAACGGTTTCTCGGATCGCAATTCTGTCGCTTCCAACGTGTTCCTTGTGTCATTTTACGTCGGAATTAGTCTTGAGAAATGCACAAACACGGTTCTGGAGCCCAAAAAACACGAGATCAGTTTCTGGGAATGCTCGCGATTTCCTCGTCAACGGTTTCTCGGTTCGCAATTCTGTCGCTTCTAACGTGTTCCTCGTGTCATTTTACGTCGGAATTAGTCTTGAGAAATGCACAAACGCGGTTCTGGAGTTCAAAAAACACGAGATCAGGTTTTGGGAATGCTCGCGATTTTCTCGTCAACGTTTGCTCGGATTGCAATTCTGTCGCTTCCAACGCGTTCCTCGCGTCATTTTTAATCGGAATTAGTCATGAGAAATGCACAAACACGGTTCTGGAGTTCAAAAAACACGAGTTCAGGTTTTGGGAATGCTCGCGATTTTCTAGTCAACGGTTTCTCGGATCGCAATTCTGTCGCTTCCAACGTGTTCCTCGTGTCATTTTACGTCGGAATTAGTCTTGACAAATGCACAAACGCGGTTCTGGAGTTCAAAAAACACGAGATCAGGTTTTGGGAATGCCCGCGATTTTCTCGTCAACGTTTGCTCGGATTGCAATTCTGTCGCTTACAACGCGTTCCTCGCGTCATTTCTAATCGGAATTAGTCTTGACAAATGCACAAACGCGGTTCTGGAGTTCAAAAAACACGAGATCAGGTTTTGGGAATGCTCGCGATTTTCTCGTCAACGTTTGCTCGGATTGCAATTCTGTCGCTTACAACGCGTTCCTCGCGTCATTTTTAATCGGAATTAGTCTTGAGAAATGCACAAACACGGTTCTGGAGTTCAAAAAACACGAGTTCAGGTTTTGGGAATGCTCGCGATTTTCTAGTCAACGGTTTCTCGGATCGCAATTCTGTCGCTTCCAACGCGTTCCTCGCGTCATTTTACATCGGAATTAGTCTTGAGAAAGGCACAAACACGGTTCAGGAGCCCAAAAAACACGAGATCAGGATTCGTGAATGCTCGCGATTTTCTCGTCAACGGTTTCTCGGATCGCAATTCTGTCGCTTCCAACGTGATCCTCGTGTCATTTTACGTCGGAAATAGTCACGAGCAGTGCACGTGAACGTTTGTGGAATCCAAAAAACACGAGTTCAGGTTCTGGGAAGGCTCGCGATTTTCTCGTCAACGGTTTCTCGTATCGCAATTCTGTCGCTTCTAACGTGTTCCTCGTGTCATTTTATGTCGGAATTAGTCTTGAGAAATGCACAAACACGGTTCTGGAGTTCAAAAAACACGAGATCAGGTTTTGGGAATGCTCGCGATTTTCTCGTCAACGGTTTCTCGGATCGCAATTCTGTCGCTTCCAACGTGTTCCTCGTGTCATTTTACGTCGGAATTAGTCTTGAGAAATGCACAAACACGGTTCTGGAGTTCAAAAAACACGAGTTCAGGTTTTGGGAATGCTCGCGATTTTCTAGTCAACGGTTTCTCGGATCGCAATTCTGTCGCTTCCAACGTGTTCCTCGTGTCATTTTACGTCGGAATTAGTCTTGACAAATGCACAAACGCGGTTCTGGAGTTCAAAAAACACGAGATCAGGTTTTGGGAATGCCCGCGATTTTCTCGTCAACGTTTTCTCGGATTGCAATTCTGTCGCTTCCAACGCGTTCCTCGCGTCATTTTTAATCGGAATTAGTCTTGAGAAATGCACAAACACGGTTCTGGAGTTCAAAAAACACGAGTTCAGGTTTTGGGAATGCTCGCGATTTTCTAGTCAACGGTTTCTCGGATCGCAATTCTGTCGCTTCCAACGTGTTCCTTGTGTCATTTTACGTCGGAATTAGTCTTGAGAAATGCACAAACACGGTTCTGGAGTTCAAAAAACACGAGATCAGGTTTTGGGAATGCTCGCGATTTTCTCGTCAACGTTTGCCCGGATTGCAATTCTGTCGCTTCCAACGCGTTCCTCGCGTCATTTTACATCGGAATTAGTCATGAGAAAGGCACAAACACGGTTCAGGAGCCCAAGAAACACGAGATCAGGATTCGGGAATGCTCGCGATTTTCTCGTCAACGGTTTCTCGGATCGCAATTCTGTCGCTTCCAACGTGATCCTCGTGTCATTTTACGTCGGAAATAGTCACGAGCAGTGCACGTGAACGTTTGTGGAGTCCAAAAAACACGAGTTCAGGTTCTGGGAATGCTCGCGATTTTCTCGTCAACGGTTTCTCGGATCGCAATTCTGTCGCTTCTAACGTGTTCCTCGTGTCATTTTATGTCGGAATTAGTCTTGAGAAATGCACAAACACGGTTCTGGAGTTCAAAAAACACGAGTTCAGGTTTTGGGAATGCTCGCGATTTTCTCGTCAACGTTTGCTCGGATTGCAATTCTGTCGCTTCCTACGCGTTTCTCGCGTCATTTTACATCGGAATTAGTCATGAGAAATGCACAAACACGGTTGTGGAGCCCAAAAAACACGAGATCAGTTTCTGGGAATGCTCGCGATTTCCTCGTCAACGGTTTCTCGGATCGCAATTCTGTCGCTTCTAACGTGTTCCTCGTGTCATTTTACGTCGGAATTAGTCTTGAGAAATGCACAAACACGGTTCTGGAGTTCAAAAAACACGAGTTCAGGTTTTGGGAATGCTCGCGATTTTCTAGTCAACGGTTTCTCGGATCGCAATTCTGTCGCTTCCAACGTGTTCCTCGTGTCTTTTTACGTCGGAATTAGTCTTGAGAAATGCACAAACACGGTTCTGGAGTTCAAAAAACACGAGATCAGGTTTTGGGAATGCTCGCGATTTTCTCGTCAACGTTTGCCCGGATTGCAATTCTATCGCTTCCAACGCGTTCCTCGCGTCATTTTACATCGGAATTAGTCTTGAGAAAGGCACAAACACGGTTCAGGAGCCCAAAAAACACGAGATCAGGATTCGGGAATGCTCGCGATTTTCTCGTCAACGGTTTCTCGGATCGCAATTCTGTCGCTTCCAACGTGATCCTCGTGTCATTTTACGTCGGAAATAGTCACGAGCAGTGCACGTGAACGTTTGTGGAGTCCAAAAAACACGAGTTCAGGTTCTGGGAATGCTCGCACTTTCCTCGTCAACGGTTTCTCGGATCGCAATTCTGTCGCTTCCAACCTGTTCCTCGTGTCATTTTACGTCGGAATTAGTCTTGACAAATGCACAAACGCGGTTCTGGAGTTAAAAAAACACGAGATCAGGTTTTGGGAATGCTCGCGATTTTCTCGTCAACGTTTGCTCGGATTGCAATTCTGTCGCTTCCAACGCGTTCCTCGCGTCATTTTACATCGGAATTAGTCATGAGAAATGCACAAACACGGTTCAGGAGCCCAAGAAACACGAGATCAGGATTCAGGAATGCTCGCGATTTTCTCGTCAACGGTTTCTCGGATCGCAATTCTGTCGCTTCCAACGTGATCCTCGTGTCATTTTACGTCGGAAATAGTCACGAGCAGTGCACGTGAACGTTTGTGGAGTCCAAAAAACACGAGTTCAGGTTTTGGGAATGCTCGCGATTTTCTCGTCAACGTTTGCTCGGATTGCAATTCTGTCGCTTCCTACGCGTTTCTCGCGTCATTTTACATCGGAATTAGTCATGAGAAATGCACAAACACGGTTGTGGAGCCCAAAAAACACGAGATCAGTTTCTGGGAATGCTCGCGATTTCCTCGTCAACGGTTTCTCGGATCGCAATTCTGTCGCTTCTAACGTGTTCCTCGTGTCATTTTACGTCGGAATTAGTCTTGAGAAATGCACAAACACGGTTCTGGAGTTCAAAAAACACGAGTTCAGGTTTTGGGAATGCTCGCGATTTTCTAGTCAACGGTTTCTCGGATCGCAATTCTGTCGCTTCCAACGTGTTCCTCGTGTCTTTTTACGTCGGAATTAGTCTTGAGAAATGCACAAACACGGTTCTGGAGTTCAAAAAACACGAGATCAGGTTTTGGGAATGCTCGCGATTTTCTCGTCAACGTTTGCCCGGATTGCAATTCTATCGCTTCCAACGCGTTCCTCGCGTCATTTTACATCGGAATTAGTCTTGAGAAAGGCACAAACACGGTTCAGGAGCCCAAAAAACACGAGATCAGGATTCGGGAATGCTCGCGATTTTCTCGTCAACGGTTTCTCGGATCGCAATTCTGTCGCTTCCAACGTGATCCTCGTGTCATTTTACGTCGGAAATAGTCACGAGCAGTGCACGTGAACGTTTGTGGAGTCCAAAAAACACGAGTTCAGGTTCTGGGAATGCTCGCACTTTCCTCGTCAACGGTTTCTCGGATCGCAATTCTGTCGCTTCCAACCTGTTCCTCGTGTCATTTTACGTCGGAATTAGTCTTGACAAATGCACAAACGCGGTTCTGGAGTTAAAAAAACACGAGATCAGGTTTTGGGAATGCTCGCGATTTTCTCGTCAACGTTTGCTCGGATTGCAATTCTGTCGCTTCCAACGCGTTCCTCGCGTCATTTTACATCGGAATTAGTCATGAGAAATGCACAAACACGGTTCAGGAGCCCAAGAAACACGAGATCAGGATTCAGGAATGCTCGCGATTTTCTCGTCAACGGTTTCTCGGATCGCAATTCTGTCGCTTCCAACGTGATCCTCGTGTCATTTTACGTCGGAAATAGTCACGAGCAGTGCACGTGAACGTTTGTGGAGTCCAAAAAACACGAGTTCAGGTTCTGGGAATGCTCGCGATTTTCTCGTCAACGGTTTCTCGGATCGCAATTCTGTCGCTTCTAACGTGTTCCTCGTGTCATTTTACGTCGGAATTAGTCTTGAGAAATGCACAAACACGGTTCTGGAGTTCAAAAAACACGAGTTCAGGTTTTGGGAATGCTCGCGATTTTCTAGTCAACGGTTTCTCGGATCGCAATTCTGTCGCTTCCAAAGTGTTCCTCGTGTCATTTTACGTCGGAATCAGGAGACTCGGTAGAGTCTCGCGCCAAGTAGAAGTTCCCTCTCCATATATATATGACACTCCGGCGCGCGACAGCCGAGGCTATATTATCCCGAACACTAGCTGTTATCCTTAGTTACCAAACTTTCACCTCGATTTATGCGAAAGTTAGAGCCCCAAGAATTTATTTCAGAATTTTGTATTTCATCGTTGATTTTTCTGAATCCAATGAGCCAAGAATCATGTGGATCGGTCCAGCCGTTCCGGAGATATGAATTTCCTGTTTTATTTTTCTCGTGGAAAAGGCAAAGCGGATTAAGAGTTTCATCGTCCGGTTTTATACAATTCCTAAAAATGTTACTCTCACGTGTTTCACGCGAGCGGGCGCCACCGCGAAGTGCTACAGAGTGCTGCGCAGGTAACATGGTTTTATACCATAGCAGACTATTATGTTTTACACCATGGCTGGTTATGTGTCATACGCGATGGCTGGTTAGGTGTGAATGCTATGTGATAAATCATTAATAAAACACTGTACTGTACGTTATTTATTAATAAAACACTGTACTGTACTTGCCCCTCGCTCTGTGATCTTGTGATTATTGCGAATTATGATTATGAAAAGTCCTAAAAGTGAGAAGTCCGTGACTCACAAATCGCTGCATTTGGTTGTCAAGTGTGCAGCACTTGCTTATAGAAAACTTGAGCATTAATTAACGATTGTGGACTCCTTGAGTTACGCACGTAACAGTCTAGATACTCTAAAATTCATTAAAGTGTGTATGAAGATAAGCTATTCTCACAGACGCACTCTTAACCTTGCTGTACCTTGATGATGACTGCTAAGTGCATAGCTCAGGGAGCACAGAATTCAAAGTGTTGCGATTTGATGAACAGGTGCTAATATCCTCAAATGGTGCATGCTGTACTGTACTTGCCCCTGTCTCTGTGATCTTGTGATTATTGCGAATTATGATTATGAAAAGTCCTAAGAGTGAGAAGTCTGTGGCTCACAAATCGCTGTATTTGGTTGTCAAGTGTGTAGTACTTGCTTATAGGAAACTTCAGCATTAATTAACGATTGTGGACTCCTTGAGTTACACACTTAACAGTCTAGATACTCTAAAATTAAAGTGTGTATGAAGATAAGCTATTCTCACATACGCACTCTTAATCTTGGTGTACCTTGATGATGACTACTAAGTGCATAGCTCGGGGAGCGCAGAATTCAAAGTGTTGCGATTTGATGAACAGATACTAATAACCTCAAACGGTGCATGATTGTTTTAGCTCCTTAGCTGAAGCGTTCCATGAGCTGCGATCTTGACAGTCAAGGTACATTCAAAAATTAGATAAATTAGTCTGCATATGATTTATAATTAATCATGCGACACACTCATACGCAGTCTAATTCATCTAATTCATTTAAGTGCATCGTGACTGTCAGGTTCGCAGTTCAAGGAATGCTTGAGCTAAAGAGCTGAAATGACATAAGCAAGCAGTGATTACCAATCATATGTCATTGGGGCCAATCATATGATATGGCTATTGGTAATCGATACTTGCTTATAGTTTTGTTACTACTAGCCATTGTCAGTAGTTGCTTATAGAAAACTGCAGCATTAAAGATTGTGCACTCCTTGAATTACACATTTGACAGTCAGGATTTTAGACTGTCAAGTACGCAACTCAAGGTACGCACAATCTTTAGTTGCTTACTTACATCACTTTAGCTGATTTAGCTGAAGCGTTCCTTTAGCTGCGAACTTGACAGTAAAGATACACCAAAATAAATTACATAAATTAGGCTGCGTTTTGAGTGTATCGCTTTAGAATCTTTACAATTAATCATGCGACATACTCATACACAGTCTTATTCATCTAATTCATTTACGTGCATCATGATTGTCAAGTTCACAGTTCAAGGAATGCTTAAGCTAAAGGGCTAAAATGACAGAAGCAAGCAATGATTACCAATCATGTGTCATTTGGGGATATGGCTATGTTACATACTGTAATAAATAGAGAATATATTCTTGAATGAACGACCAAAAATGCATGATATCAGCCCCCCCCCCAACACCCCCCCCCGACATTAAAATGTTAAAAAATGCGCCAAGTAGTTTTGTCTACCTCTCTACAGTTTAATCCCACAGCAAAATTTACCAAAAATATAAACGGATATCATTCAAAAGCCAAGCCAATCATCAAAATTAACAAAAAAATTAATCAAATTCCAAAACAATCAAAATTAAATAAAATAAAATAAAGTCTACAAAAACTTGGCAAACTGGCCATGCGAATGACGATAGAGGGGTGTTTTGTCTCGGTCTTAATTACATCACGTTTCCACGCAGCCAGTTTGCCATTTTTGTAGACTTTATTTTATTTTATTTAATTTTGATTGTTTTGGAATTTGATTAATTTTTTTGTTAATTTTGATGATTGGCTTGGCTTTTGAATGATATCCGTTTATATTTTTGGTAAATTTTGCTGTGGGATTAAACTGTAGAGAGGTAGACAAAACTACTTGGCGCATTTTTTAACATTTTAATGTCGGGGGGGGGGTGTTGGGGGGGGTTAGTCTTGAGAAATGCACAAACACGGTTCTGGAGTTCAAAAAACACGAGATCAGGTTTTGGGAATGCTCGCGATTTTCTCGTCAACGTTTGCCCGGATTGCAATTCTGTCGCTTCCAACGCGTTCCTCGTGTCATTTTACGTCGGAATTAATCTTGAGAAATGCACAAACACGGTTCTGGAGTTCAAAAAACACGAGATCAGTTTCTGGGAATGCTCGCGATTTCCTCGTCAACGGTTTCTCGGATCGCAATTCTGTCGCTTCTAACGTGTTCCTCGTGTCATTTTACGTCGGAATTAGTCTTGAGAAATGCACAAACACGGTTCTGGAGTTCAAAAAACACGAGTTCAGGTTTTGGGAATGCTCGCGATTTTCTAGTCAACGGTTTCTCGGATCGCAATTCTGTCGCTTCCAACTTGTTCCTCGTGTCATTTTACGTCGGAATTAGTCTTGAGAAATGCACAAACACGGTTCTGGAGTTCAAAAACACGAGATCAGGTTTTGGGAATGCTCGCGATTTTCTCGTCAACGTTTGCCCGGATTGCAATTCTGTCGCTTCCAACGCGTTCCTCGCGTCATTTTACATCGGAATTAGTCTTGAGAAAGGCACAAACACGGTTCAGGAGCCCAAAAAACACGAGATCAGGATTCGGGAATGCTCGCGATTTTCTCGTCAACGTTTGCTCGGATTGCAATTCTGTCGCTTCCAACGCGTTCCTCGCGTCATTTTTAATCGGAATTAGTCTTGAGAAATGCACAAACACGGTTCTGGAGTTCAAAAAACACGAGATCAGGTTTTGGGAATGCTCGCGATTTTCTCGTCAACGGTTTCTCGGATTGCAATTCTGTCGCTTCCAACGCGTTCCTCGTGTCATTTTACGTCGGAATTAGTCTTGAGAAATGCACAAACACGGTTCTGGAGTTCAAAAAACACGAGATCAGTTTCTGGGAATGCTCGCGATTTTCTCGTCAACGGTTTCTCGGATCGCAATTCTGTCGCTTCTAACGTGTTCCTCGTGTCATTTTACGTCGGAATTAGTCTTGAGAAATGCACAAACACGGTTCTGGAGTTCAAAAAACACGAGTTCAGGTTTTGGGAATGTTCGCGATTTTCTAGTCAACGGTTTCTCGGATCGCAATTCTGTCGCTTCCAACGTGTTCCTCGTGTCATTTTACGTCGGAATTAGTCTTGACAAATGCACAAACGCGGTTCTGGAGTTCAAAAAACACGAGATCAGGTTTTGGGAATGCTCGCGATTTTCTCGTCAATGTTTGCTCGGATTGCAATTCTGTCGCTTCCAACGCGTTCCTCGCGTCATTTTTAATCGGAATTAGTCTTGAGAAATGCACAAACACGGTTCTGGAGTTCAAAAAACACGAGTTCAGGTTTTGGGAATGCTCGCGATTTTCTAGTCAACGGTTTCTCGGATCGCAATTCTGTCGCTTCCAACGTGTTCCTCGTGTCATTTTACGTCGGAATTAGTCTTCAGAAAGGCACAAACACGGTTCAGGAGCCCAAAAAACACGAGATCAGGATTCGGGAATGTTCGCGATTTTCTCGTCAACGGTTTCTCGGATCGCAATTCTGTCGCTTCCAACGCGTTCCTCGTGTCCTTTTACGTCGGAATTAGTCACGAGCAGTGCACGTGAACGTTTGTGGAGTCCAAAAAACACGAGTTCAGGTTCTGGGAATGCTCGCGATTTTCTCGTCAACGGTTTCTCGCATCGCAATTCTGTCGCTTCTAACGTGTTCCTCGTGTCATTTTACGTCGGAATTACTCTTGAGAAATGCACAAACACGGTTCAGGAGTTCAAAAAACACGAGATCAGGTTTTTGGAATGCTCGCGATTTTCTCGTCAACGGTTTCACGGTTCGCAATTCTGTCGCTTCCATCGTGATCCTCGTGTCATTTTACGTCGGAAATAGTCACGAGCAGTGCACGTGAACGTTTGTGGAGTCCAAAAAACACGAGTTCAGGTTCTGGGAATGCTCTCGATTTTCTCGTCAACGGTTTCTCGGATCGCAATTCTGTCGCTTCTAACGTGTTCCTCGTGTCATTTTACGTCGGAATTAGTCTTGAGAAATGCACAAACACGGTTCTGGAGTTCAAAAAACACGAGTTCAGGTTTTGGGAATGCTCGCGATTTTCTAGTCAACGGTTTCTCGGATCGCAATTCTGTCGCTTCCAAAGTGTTCCTCGTGTCATTTTACGTCGGAATTAGTCTTGAGAAATGCACAAACACGGTTCTGGAGTTCAAAAAACACGAGATCAGGTTTTGGGAATGCTCGCGATTTTCTCGTCAACGTTTGCCCGGATTGCAATTCTGTCGCTTCCAACGCGTTCCTCGCGTCATTTTACATCGGAATTAGTCATGAGAAATGCACAAACACGGTTCAGGAGCCCAAGAAACACGAGATCAGGATTCAGGAATGCTCGCGATTTTCTCGTCAACGGTTTCTCGGATCGCAATTCTGTCGCTTCCAACGTGATCCTCGTGTCATTTTACGTCGGAAATAGTCACGAGCAGTGCACGTGAACGTTTGTGGAGTCCAAAAAACACGAGTTCAGGTTCTGGGAATGCTCGCGATTTTCTCGTCAACGGTTTCTCGGATCGCAATTCTGTCGCTTCTAACGTGTTCCTCGTGTCATTTTACGTCGGAATTAGTCTTGAGAAATGCACAAACACGGTTCTGGAGTTCAAAAAACACGAGTTCAGGTTTTGGGAATGCTCGCGATTTTCTAGTCAACGGTTTCTCGGATCGCAATTCTGTCGCTTCCAAAGTGTTCCTCGTGTCATTTTACGTCGGAATCAGGAGACTCGGTAGAGTCTCGCGCCAAGTAGAAGTTCCCTCTCGTCAACGTTTGCCCGGATTGCAATTCTGTCGCTTCCAACGTGATCCTCGTGTCATTTTACGTCGGAAATAGTCACGAGCAGTGCACGTGAACGTTTGTGGAGTCCAAAAAACACGAGTTCAGGTTCTGGGAATGCTCGCGATTTTCTCGTCAACGGTTTCTCGGATCACAATTCTGTCGCTTCTAACGTGTTCCTCGTGTCATTTTACGTCGGAATTAGTCTTGAGAAATGCACAAACACGGTTCTGGAGTTCAAAAAACACGAGTTCAGGTTTTGGGAATGCTCGCGATTTTCTAGTCAACGGTTTCTCGGATCGCAATTCTGTCGCTTCCAAAGTGTTCCTCGTGTCATTTTACGTCGGAATCAGGAGACTCGGTAGAGTCTCGCGCCAAGTAGAAGTTCCCTCTCCATATATATATGACACTCCGGCGCGCGACAGCCGAGGCTATATTATCCCGAACACTAGCTGTTATCCTTAGTTACCAAACTTTCACCTCGATTTATGCGAAAGTTAGAGCCCCAAGAATTTATTTCAGAATTTTGTATTTCATCGTTGATTTTTCTGAATCCAATGAGCCAAGAATCATGTGGATCGGTCCAGCCGTTCCGGAGATATGAATTTCCTGTTTTATTTTTCTTGTGGAAAAGGCAAAGCGGATTAAGAGTTTCATCGTCCGGTTTTATACAATTCCTAAAAATGTTACTCTCACGTGTTTCACGCGAGCGGGCGCCACCGCGAAGTGCTACAGAGTGCTGCGCAGGTAACATGGTTTTATACCATAGCAGACTATTATGTTTTACACCATGGCTGGTTATGTGTCATACGCGATGGCTGGTTAGGTGTGAATGCTATGTGATAAATCATTAATAAAACACTGTACTGTACGTTATTTATTAATAAAACACTGTACTGTACTTGCCCCTCGCTCTGTGATCTTGTGATTATTGCGAATTATGATTATGAAAAGTCCTAAAAGTGAGAAGTCCGTGACTCACAAATCGCTGCATTTGGTTGTCAAGTGTGCAGCACTTGCTTATAGAAAACTTGAGCATTAATTAACGATTGTGGACTCCTTGAGTTACGCACGTAACAGTCTAGATACTCTAAAATTCATTAAAGTGTGTATGAAGATAAGCTATTCTCACAGACGCACTCTTAACCTTGCTGTACCTTGATGATGACTGCTAAGTGCATAGCTCAGGGAGCGCAGAATTCAAAGTGTTGCGATTTGATGAACAGGTGCTAATATCCTCAAATGGTGCATGCTGTACTGTACTTGCCCCTGTCTCTGTGATCTTGTGATTATTGCGAATTATGATTATGAAAAGTCCTAAGAGTGAGAAGTCTGTGGCTCACAAATCGCTGTATTTGGTTGTCAAGTGTGTAGTACTTGCTTATAGGAAACTTCAGCATTAATTAACGATTGTGGACTCCTTGAGTTACACACTTAACAGTCTAGATACTCTAAAATTAAAGTGTGTATGAAGATAAGCTATTCTCACATACGCACTCTTAATCTTGGTGTACCTTGATGATGACTACTAAGTGCATAGCTCGGGGAGCGCAGAATTCAAAGTGTTGCGATTTGATGGACAGATACTAATAACCTCAAACGGTGCATGATTGTTTTAGCTCCTTAGCTGAAGCGTTCCATGAGCTGCGATCTTGACAGTCAAGGTACATTCAAAAATTAGATAAATTAGTCTGCATATGATTTATAATTAATCATGCGACACACTCATACGCAGTCTAATTCATCTAATTCATTTAAGTGCATCGTGACTGTCAGGTTCGCAGTTCAAGGAATGCTTGAGCTAAAGAGCTGAAATGACATAAGCAAGCAGTGATTACCAATCATATGTCATTGGGGCCAATCATATGATATGGCTATTGGTAATCGATACTTGCTTATAGTTTTGTTACTACTAGCCATTGTCAGTAGTTGCTTATAGAAAACTGCAGCATTAAAGATTGTGCACTCCTTGAATTACACATTTGACAGTCAGGATTTTAGACTGTCAAGTACGCAACTCAAGGTACGCACAACCTTTAGTTGCTTACTTACATCACTTTAGCTGATTTAGCTGAAGCGTTCCTTTAGCTGCGAACTTGACAGTAAAGATACACCAAAATAAATTACATAAATTAGGCTGCGTTTTGAGTGTATCGCTTTAGAATCTTTACAATTAATCATGCGACATACTCATACATAGTCTTATTCATCTAATTCATTTACGTGCATCATGATTGTCAAGTTCACAGTTCAAGGAATGCTTAAGCTAAAGGGCTAAAATGACAGAAGCAAGCAATGATTACCAATCATGTGTCATTTGGGGATATGGCTATGTTACATACTGTAATAAATAGAGAATATATTCTTGAATGAACGACCAAAAATGCATGATATCAGCCCCCCCCCCCCCCCAACACCCCCCCCGACATTAAAATGTTAAAAAATGCGCCAAGTAGTTTTGTCTACCTCTCTACAGTTTAATCCCACAGCAAAATTTACCAAAAATATAAACGGATATCATTCAAAAGCCAAGCCAATCATCAAAATTAACAAAAAAATTAATCAAATTCCAAAACAATCAAAATTAAATAAAATAAAATAAAGTCTACAAAAACTTGGCAAACTGGCCATGCGAATGACGATAGAGGGGTGTTTTGTCTCGGTCTTAATTACATCACGTTTCCACGCAGCCAGTTTGCCATTTTTGTAGACTTTATTTTATTTTATTTAATTTTGATTGTTTTGGAATTTGATTAATTTTTTTGTTAATTTTGATGATTGGCTTGGCTTTTGAATGATATCCGTTTATATTTTTGGTAAATTTTGCTGTGGGATTAAACTGTAGAGAGGTAGACAAAACTACTTGGCGCATTTTTTAACATTTTAATGTCGGGGGGGGTGTTGGGGGGGGGGTTAGTCTTGAGAAATGCACAAACACGGTTCTGGAGTTCAAAAAACACGAGATCAGGTTTTGGGAATGCTCGCGATTTTCTCGTCAACGTTTGCCCGGATTGCAATTCTGTCGCTTCCAACGCGTTCCTCGTGTCATTTTACGTCGGAATTAATCTTGAGAAATGCACAAACACGGTTCTGGAGTTCAAAAAACACGAGATCAGTTTCTGGGAATGCTCGCGATTTCCTCGTCAACGGTTTCTCGGATCGCAATTCTGTCGCTTCTAACGTGTTCCTCGTGTCATTTTACGTCGGAATTAGTCTTGAGAAATGCACAAACACGGTTCTGGAGTTCAAAAAACACGAGTTCAGGTTTTGGGAATGCTCGCGATTTTCTAGTCAACGGTTTCTCGGATCGCAATTCTGTCGCTTCCAACGTGTTCCTCGTGTCATTTTACGTCGGAATTAGTCTTGAGAAATGCACAAACACGGTTCTGGAGTTCAAAAACACGAGATCAGGTTTTGGGAATGCTCGCGATTTTCTCGTCAACGTTTGCCCGGATTGCAATTCTGTCGCTTCCAACGCGTTCCTCGCGTCATTTTACATCGGAATTAGTCTTGAGAAAGGCACAAACACGGTTCAGGAGCCCAAAAAACACGAGATCAGGATTCGGGAATGCTCGCGATTTTCTCGTCAACGTTTGCTCGGATTGCAATTCTGTCGCTTCCATCGCGTTCCTCGCGTCATTTTTAATCGGAATTAGTCTTGAGAAATGCACAAACACGGTTCTGGAGTTCAAAAAACACGAGATCAGGTTTTGGGAATGCTCGCGATTTTCTCGTCAACGGTTTCTCGGATTGCAATTCTGTCGCTTCCAACGCGTTCCTCGTGTCATTTTACGTCGGAATTAGTCTTGAGAAATGCACAAACACGGTTCTGGAGTTCAAAAAACACGAGATCAGTTTCTGGGAATGCTCGCGATTTTCTCGTCAACGGTTTCTCGGATCGCAATTCTGTCGCTTCTAACGTGTTCCTCGTGTCATTTTACGTCGGAATTAGTCTTGAGAAATGCACAAACACGGTTCTGGAGTTCAAAAAACACGAGTTCAGGTTTTGGGAATGTTCGCGATTTTCTAGTCAACGGTTTCTCGGATCGCAATTCTGTCGCTTCTAACGTGTTCCTCGTGTCATTTTACGTCGGAATTAGTCTTGAGAAATGCACAAACGCGGTTCTGGAGTTCAAAAAACACGAGATCAGGTTTTGGGAATGCTCGCGATTTTCTCGTCAACGTTTGCTCGGATTGCAATTCTGTCGCTTCCAACGCGTTCCTCGCGTCATTTTTAATCGGAATTAGTCTTGAGAAATGCACAAACACGGTTCTGGAGTTCAAAAAACACGAGTTCAGGTTTTGGGAATGCTCGCGATTTTCTAGTCAACGGTTTCTCGGATCGCAATTCTGTCGCTTCCAACGTGTTCCTCGTGTCATTTTACGTCGGAATTAGTCTTGACAAATGCACAAACGCGGTTCTGGAGTTCAAAAAACACGAGATCAGGTTTTGGGAATGCTCGCGATTTTCTCGTCAACGTTTGCTCGGATTGCAATTCTGTCGCTTCCAACGCGTTCCTCGCGTCATTTTTAATCGGAATTAGTCTTGAGAAATGCACAAACACGGTTCTGGAGTTCAAAAAACACGAGATCAGGTTTTGGGAATGCTCGCGATTTTCTCGTCAACGGTTTCTCGGATTGCAATTCTGTCGCTTCCAACGCGTTCCTCGTGTCCTTTTACGTCGGAATTAGTCTTGAGAAATGCACAAACACGGTTCTGGAGTTCAAAAAACACGAGATCAGTTTCTGGGAATGCTCGCGATTTCCTCGTCAACGGTTTCTCGGATCGCAATTCTGTCGCTTCTAACGTGTTCCTCGTGTCATTTTACGTCGGAATTAGTCTTGAGAAATGCACAAACACGGTTCTGGAGTTCAAAAAACACGAGTTCAGGTTTTGGGAATGCTCGCGATTTTCTAGTCAACGGTTTCTCGGATCGCAATTCTGTCGCTTCCAAAGTGTTCCTCGTGTCATTTTACGTCGGAATTAGTCTTGAGAAATGCACAAACACGGTTCTGGAGTTCAAAAAACACGAGATCAGGTTTTGGGAATGCTCGCGATTTTCTCGTCAACGTTTGCCCGGATTGCAATTCTGTCGCTTCCAACGCGTTCCTCGCGTCATTTTACATCGGAATTAGTCATGAGAAATGCACAAACACGGTTCAGGAGCCCAAGAAACACGAGATCAGGATTCAGGAATGCTCGCGATTTTCTCGTCAACGGTTTCTCGGATCGCAATTCTGTCGCTTCCAACGTGATCCTCGTGTCATTTTACGTCGGAAATAGTCACGAGCAGTGCACGTGAACGTTTGTGGAGTCCAAAAAACACGAGTTCAGGTTCTGGGAATGCTCGCGATTTTCTCGTCAACGGTTTCTCGGATCGCAATTCTGTCGCTTCTAACGTGTTCCTCGTGTCATTTTACGTCGGAATTAGTCTTGAGAAATGCACAAACACGGTTCTGGAGTTCAAAAAACACGAGTTCAGGTTTTGGGAATGCTCGCGATTTTCTAGTCAACGGTTTCTCGGATCGCAATTCTGTCGCTTCCAAAGTGTTCCTCGTGTCATTTTACGTCGGAATCAGGAGACTCGGTAGAGTCTCGCGCCAAGTAGAAGTTCCCTCTCGTCAACGTTTGCCCGGATTGCAATTCTGTCGCTTCCAACGCGTTCCTCGCGTCATTTTACATCGGAATTAGTCATGAGAAATGCACAAACACGGTTCAGGAGCCCAAGAAACACGAGATCAGGATTCAGGAATGCTCGCGATTTTCTCGTCAACGGTTTCTCGGATCGCAATTCTGTCGCTTCCAACGTGATCCTCGTGTCATTTTACGTCGGAAATAGTCACGAGCAGTGCACGTGAACGTTTGTGGAGTCCAAAAAACACGAGTTCAGGTTCTGGGAATGCTCGCGATTTTCTCGTCAACGGTTTCTCGGATCGCAATTCTGTCGCTTCTAACGTGTTCCTCGTGTCATTTTACGTCGGAATTAGTCTTGAGAAATGCACAAACACGGTTCTGGAGTTCAAAAAACACGAGTTCAGGTTTTGGGAATGCTCGCGATTTTCTAGTCAACGGTTTCTCGGATCGCAATTCTGTCGCTTCCAAAGTGTTCCTCGTGTCATTTTACGTCGGAATCAGGAGACTCGGTAGAGTCTCGCGCCAAGTAGAAGTTCCCTCTCCATATATATATGACACTCCGGCGCGCGACAGCCGAGGCTATATTATCCCGAACACTAGCTGTTATCCTTAGTTACCAAACTTTCACCTCGATTTATGCGAAAGTTAGAGCCCCAAGAATTTATTTCAGAATTTTGTATTTCATCGTTGATTTTTCTGAATCCAATGAGCCAAGAATCATGTGGATCGGTCCAGCCGTTCCGGAGATATGAATTTCCTGTTTTATTTTTCTTGTGGAAAAGGCAAAGCGGATTAAGAGTTTCATCGTCCGGTTTTATACAATTCCTAAAAATGTTACTCTCACGTGTTTCACGCGAGCGGGCGCCACCGCGAAGTGCTACAGAGTGCTGCGCAGGTAACATGGTTTTATACCATAGCAGACTATTATGTTTTACACCATGGCTGGTTATGTGTCATACGCGATGGCTGGTTAGGTGTGAATGCTATGTGATAAATCATTAATAAAACACTGTACTGTACGTTATTTATTAATAAAACACTGTACTGTACTTGCCCCTCGCTCTGTGATCTTGTGATTATTGCGAATTATGATTATGAAAAGTCCTAAAAGTGAGAAGTCCGTGACTCACAAATCGCTGCATTTGGTTGTCAAGTGTGCAGCACTTGCTTATAGAAAACTTGAGCATTAATTAACGATTGTGGACTCCTTGAGTTACGCACGTAACAGTCTAGATACTCTAAAATTCATTAAAGTGTGTATGAAGATAAGCTATTCTCACAGACGCACTCTTAACCTTGCTGTACCTTGATGATGACTGCTAAGTGCATAGCTCAGGGAGCGCAGAATTCAAAGTGTTGCGATTTGATGAACAGGTGCTAATATCCTCAAATGGTGCATGCTGTACTGTACTTGCCCCTGTCTCTGTGATCTTGTGATTATTGCGAATTATGATTATGAAAAGTCCTAAGAGTGAGAAGTCTGTGGCTCACAAATCGCTGTATTTGGTTGTCAAGTGTGTAGTACTTGCTTATAGGAAACTTCAGCATTAATTAACGATTGTGGACTCCTTGAGTTACACACTTAACAGTCTAGATACTCTAAAATTAAAGTGTGTATGAAGATAAGCTATTCTCACATACGCACTCTTAATCTTGGTGTACCTTGATGATGACTACTAAGTGCATAGCTCGGGGAGCGCAGAATTCAAAGTGTTGCGATTTGATGGACAGATACTAATAACCTCAAACGGTGCATGATTGTTTTAGCTCCTTAGCTGAAGCGTTCCATGAGCTGCGATCTTGACAGTCAAGGTACATTCAAAAATTAGATAAATTAGTCTGCATATGATTTATAATTAATCATGCGACACACTCATACGCAGTCTAATTCATCTAATTCATTTAAGTGCATCGTGACTGTCAGGTTCGCAGTTCAAGGAATGCTTGAGCTAAAGAGCTGAAATGACATAAGCAAGCAGTGATTACCAATCATATGTCATTGGGGCCAATCATATGATATGGCTATTGGTAATCAGGAGACTCGGTAGAGTCTCGCGCCAAGTAGAAGTTCCCTCTCCATATATATATGACACTCCGGCGCGCGACAGCCGAGGCTATATTATCCCGAACACTAGCTGTTATCCTTAGTTACCAAACTTTCACCTCGATTTATGCGAAAGTTAGAGCCCCAAGAATTTATTTCAGAATTTTGTATTTCATCGTTGATTTTTCTGAATCCAATGAGCCAAGAATCATGTGGATCGGTCCAGCCGTTCCGGAGATATGAATTTCCTGTTTTATTTTTCTCGTGGAAAAGGCAAAGCGGATTAAGAGTTTCATCGTCCGGTTTTATACAATTCCTAAAAATGTTACTCTCACGTGTTTCACGCGAGCGGGCGCCACCGCGAAGTGCTACAGAGTGCTGCGCAGGTAACATGGTTTTATACCATAGCAGACTATTATGTTTTACACCATGGCTGGTTATGTGTCATACGCGATGGCTGGTTAGGTGTGAATGCTATGTGATAAATCATTAATAAAACACTGTACTGTACGTTATTTATTAATAAAACACTGTACTGTACTTGCCCCTCGCTCTGTGATCTTGTGATTATTGCGAATTATGATTATGAAAAGTCCTAAAAGTGAGAAGTCCGTGACTCACAAATCGCTGCATTTGGTTGTCAAGTGTGCAGCACTTGCTTATAGAAAACTTGAGCATTAATTAACGATTGTGGACTCCTTGAGTTACGCACGTAACAGTCTAGATACTCTAAAATTCATTAAAGTGTGTATGAAGATAAGCTATTCTCACAGACGCACTCTTAACCTTGCTGTACCTTGATGATGACTGCTAAGTGCATAGCTCAGGGAGCGCAGAATTCAAAGTGTTGCGATTTGATGAACAGGTGCTAATATCCTCAAATGGTGCATGCTGTACTGTACTTGCCCCTGTCTCTGTGATCTTGTGATTATTGCGAATTATGATTATGAAAAGTCCTAAGAGTGAGAAGTCTGTGGCTCACAAATCGCTGTATTTGGTTGTCAAGTGTGTAGTACTTGCTTATAGGAAACTTCAGCATTAATTAACGATTGTGGACTCCTTGAGTTACACACTTAACAGTCTAGATACTCTAAAATTAAAGTGTGTATGAAGATAAGCTATTCTCACATACGCACTCTTAATCTTGGTGTACCTTGATGATGACTACTAAGTGCATAGCTCGGGGAGCGCAGAATTCAAAGTGTTGCGATTTGATGAACAGATACTAATAACCTCAAACGGTGCATGATTGTTTTAGCTCCTTAGCTGAAGCGTTCCATGAGCTGCGATCTTGACAGTCAAGGTACATTCAAAAATTAGATAAATTAGTCTGCATATGATTTATAATTAATCATGCGACACACTCATACGCAGTCTAATTCATCTAATTCATTTAAGTGCATCGTGACTGTCAGGTTCGCAGTTCAAGGAATGCTTGAGCTAAAGAGCTGAAATGACATAAGCAAGCAGTGATTACCAATCATATGTCATTGGGGCCAATCATATGATATGGCTATTGGTAATCGATACTTGCTTATAGTTTTGTTACTACTAGCCATTGTCAGTAGTTGCTTATAGAAAACTGCAGCATTAAAGATTGTGCACTCCTTGAATTACACATTTGACAGTCAGGATTTTAGACTGTCAAGTACGCAACTCAAGGTACGCACAACCTTTAGTTGCTTACTTACATCACTTTAGCTGATTTAGCTGAAGCGTTCCTTTAGCTGCGAACTTGACAGTAAAGATACACCAAAATAAATTACATAAATTAGGCTGCGTTTTGAGTGTATCGCTTTAGAATCTTTACAATTAATCATGCGACATACTCATACATAGTCTTATTCATCTAATTCATTTACGTGCATCATGATTGTCAAGTTCACAGTTCAAGGAATGCTTAAGCTAAAGGGCTAAAATGACAGAAGCAAGCAATGATTACCAATCATGTGTCATTTGGGGATATGGCTATGTTACATACTGTAATAAATAGAGAATATATTCTTGAATGAACGACCAAAAATGCATGATATCAGCCCCCCCCCCAACACCCCCCCCCCCGACATTAAAATGTTAAAAAATGCGCCAAGTAGTTTTGTCTACCTCTCTACAGTTTAATCCCACAGCAAAATTTACCAAAAATATAAACGGATATCATTCAAAAGCCAAGCCAATCATCAAAATTAACAAAAAAATTAATCAAATTCCAAAACAATCAAAATTAAATAAAATAAAATAAAGTCTACAAAAACTTGGCAAACTGGCCATGCGAATGACGATAGAGGGGTGTTTTGTCTCGGTCTTAATTACATCACGTTTCCACGCAGCCAGTTTGCCATTTTTGTAGACTTTATTTTATTTTATTTAATTTTGATTGTTTTGGAATTTGATTAATTTTTTTGTTAATTTTGATGATTGGCTTGGCTTTTGAATGATATCCGTTTATATTTTTGGTAAATTTTGCTGTGGGATTAAACTGTAGAGAGGTAGACAAAACTACTTGGCGCATTTTTTAACATTTTAATGTCGGGGGGGGGTGTTGGGGGGGGGGGCTGATATCATGCATTTTTGGTCGTTCATTCAAGAATATATTCTCTATTTATTACAGTATGTAACATAGCCATATCCCCAAATGACACATGATTGGTAATCATTGCTTGCTTCTGTCATTTTAGCCCTTTAGCTTAAGCATTCCTTGAACTGTGAACTTGACAATCATGATGCACGTAAATGAATTAGATGAATAAGACTATGTATGAGTATGTCGCATGATTAATTGTAAAGATTCTAAAGCGATACACTCAAAACGCAGCCTAATTTATGTAATTTATTTTGGTTCGATACTTGCTTATAGTTTTGTTACTACTAGCCATTGTCAGTAGTTGCTTATAGAAAACTGCAGCATTAAAGATTGTGCACTCCTTGAATTACACATTTGACAGTCAGGATTTTAGACTGTCAAGTACGCAACTCAAGGTACGCACAATCTTTAGTTGCTTACTTACATCACTTTAGCTGATTTAGCTGAAGCGTTCCTTTAGCTGCGAACTTGACAGTAAAGATACACCAAAATAAATTACATAAATTAGGCTGCGTTTTGAGTGTATCGCTTTAGAATCTTTACAATTAATCATGCGACATACTCATACACAGTCTTATTCATCTAATTCATTTACGTGCATCATGATTGTCAAGTTCACAGTTCAAGGAATGCTTAAGCTAAAGGGCTAAAATGACAGAAGCAAGCAATGATTACCAATCATGTGTCATTTGGGGATATGGCTATGTTACATACTGTAATAAATAGAGAATATATTCTTGAATGAACGACCAAAAATGCATGATATCAGCCCCCCCCCCCCCCCCAACACCCCCCCCCCCGACATTAAAATGTTAAAAAAATGCGCCAAGTAGTTTTGTCTACCTCTCTACAGTTTAATCCCACAGCAAAATTTACCAAAAATATAAACGGATATCATTCAAAAGCCAAGCCAATCATCAAAATTAACAAAAAAATTAATCAAATTCCAAAACAATCAAAATTAAATAAAATAAAATAAAGTCTACAAAAACTTGGCAAACTGGCCATGCGAATGACGATAGAGGGGTGTTTTGTCTCGGTCTTAATTACATCACGTTTCCACGCAGCCAGTTTGCCATTTTTGTAGACTTTATTTTATTTTATTTAATTTTGATTGTTTTGGAATTTGATTAATTTTTTTGTTAATTTTGATGATTGGCTTGGCTTTTGAATGATATCCGTTTATATTTTTGGTAAATTTTGCTGTGGGATTAAACTGTAGAGAGGTAGACAAAACTACTTGGCGCATTTTTTAACATTTTAATGTCGGGGGGGGGTGTTGGGGGGGGGTTAGTCTTGAGAAATGCACAAACACGGTTCTGGAGTTCAAAAAACACGAGATCAGGTTTTGGGAATGCTCGCGATTTTCTCGTCAACGTTTGCCCGGATTGCAATTCTGTCGCTTCCAACGCGTTCCTCGTGTCATTTTACGTCGGAATTAATCTTGAGAAATGCACAAACACGGTTCTGGAGTTCAAAAAACACGAGATCAGTTTCTGGGAATGCTCGCGATTTCCTCGTCAACGGTTTCTCGGATCGCAATTCTGTCGCTTCTAACGTGTTCCTCGTGTCATTTTACGTCGGAATTAGTCTTGAGAAATGCACAAACACGGTTCTGGAGTTCAAAAAACACGAGTTCAGGTTTTGGGAATGCTCGCGATTTTCTAGTCAACGGTTTCTCGGATCGCAATTCTGTCGCTTCCAACGTGTTCCTCGTGTCATTTTACGTCGGAATTAGTCTTGAGAAATGCACAAACACGGTTCTGGAGTTCAAAAACACGAGATCAGGTTTTGGGAATGCTCGCGATTTTCTCGTCAACGTTTGCCCGGATTGCAATTCTGTCGCTTCCAACGCGTTCCTCGCGTCATTTTACATCGGAATTAGTCTTGAGAAAGGCACAAACACGGTTCAGGAGCCCAAAAAACACGAGATCAGGATTCGGGAATGCTCGCGATTTTCTCGTCAACGTTTGCTCGGATTGCAATTCTGTCGCTTCCATCGCGTTCCTCGCGTCATTTTTAATCGGAATTAGTCTTGAGAAATGCACAAACACGGTTCTGGAGTTCAAAAAACACGAGATCAGGTTTTGGGAATGCTCGCGATTTTCTCGTCAACGGTTTCTCGGATTGCAATTCTGTCGCTTCCAACGCGTTCCTCGTGTCATTTTACGTCGGAATTAGTCTTGAGAAATGCACAAACACGGTTCTGGAGTTCAAAAAACACGAGATCAGTTTCTGGGAATGCTCGCGATTTTCTCGTCAACGGTTTCTCGGATCGCAATTCTGTCGCTTCTAACGTGTTCCTCGTGTCATTTTACGTCGGAATTAGTCTTGAGAAATGCACAAACACGGTTCTGGAGTTCAAAAAACACGAGTTCAGGTTTTGGGAATGTTCGCGATTTTCTAGTCAACGGTTTCTCGGATCGCAATTCTGTCGCTTCTAACGTGTTCCTCGTGTCATTTTACGTCGGAATTAGTCTTGAGAAATGCACAAACGCGGTTCTGGAGTTCAAAAAACACGAGATCAGGTTTTGGGAATGCTCGCGATTTTCTCGTCAACGTTTGCTCGGATTGCAATTCTGTCGCTTCCAACGCGTTCCTCGCGTCATTTTTAATCGGAATTAGTCTTGAGAAATGCACAAACACGGTTCTGGAGTTCAAAAAACACGAGTTCAGGTTTTGGGAATGCTCGCGATTTTCTAGTCAACGGTTTCTCGGATCGCAATTCTGTCGCTTCCAACGTGTTCCTCGTGTCATTTTACGTCGGAATTAGTCTTGACAAATGCACAAACGCGGTTCTGGAGTTCAAAAAACACGAGATCAGGTTTTGGGAATGCTCGCGATTTTCTCGTCAACGTTTGCTCGGATTGCAATTCTGTCGCTTCCAACGCGTTCCTCGCGTCATTTTTAATCGGAATTAGTCTTGAGAAATGCACAAACACGGTTCTGGAGTTCAAAAAACACGAGATCAGGTTTTGGGAATGCTCGCGATTTTCTCGTCAACGGTTTCTCGGATTGCAATTCTGTCGCTTCCAACGCGTTCCTCGTGTCCTTTTACGTCGGAATTAGTCTTGAGAAATGCACAAACACGGTTCTGGAGTTCAAAAAACACGAGATCAGTTTCTGGGAATGCTCGCGATTTCCTCGTCAACGGTTTCTCGGATCGCAATTCTGTCGCTTCTAACGTGTTCCTCGTGTCATTTTACGTCGGAATTAGTCTTGAGAAATGCACAAACACGGTTCTGGAGTTCAAAAAACACGAGTTCAGGTTTTGGGAATGCTCGCGATTTTCTAGTCAACGGTTTCTCGGATCGCAATTCTGTCGCTTCCAACGTGTTCCTCGTGTCATTTTACGTCGGAATTAGTCTTGACAAATGCACAAACGCGGTTCTGGAGTTCAAAAAACACGAGATCAGGTTTTGGGAATGCTCGCGATTTTCTCGTCAACGTTTGCTCGGATTGCAATTCTGTCGCTTCCAACGCGTTCCTCGCGTCATTTTTAATCGGAATTAGTCTTGAGAAATGCACAAACACGGTTCTGGAGTTCAAAAACACGAGTTCAGGTTTTGGGAATGCTCGCGATTTTCTAGTCAACGGTTTCTCGGATCGCAATTCTGTCGCTTCCAACGTGTTCCTCGTGTCATTTTACGTCGGAATTAGTCTTGACAAATGCACAAACGCGGTTCTGGAGTTCAAAAAACACGAGATCAGGTTTTGGGAATGCTCGCGATTTTCTCGTCAACGTTTGCTCGGATTGCAATTCTGTCGCTTCCAACGCGTTCCTCGCGTCATTTTTAATCGGAATTAGTCTTGAGAAATGCACAAACACGGTTCTGGAGTTCAAAAAACACGAGTTCAGGTTTTGGGAATGCTCGCGATTTTCTAGTCAACGGTTTCTCGGATCGCAATTCTGTCGCTTCCAACGTGTTCCTCGTGTCATTTTACGTCGGAATTAGTCTTGAGAAATGCACAAACACGGTTCTGGAGTTCAAAAAACACGAGTTCAGGTTTTGGGAATGCTCGCGATTTTCTCGTCAACGGTTTCTCGGATCGCAATTCTGTCGCTTCCAACGCGTTCCTCGCGTCATTTTACATCGGAATTAGTCTTGAGAAAGGCACAAACACGGTTCAGGAGCCCAAAAAACACGAGATCAGGATTCGTGAATGCTCGCGATTTTCTCGTCAACGGTTTCTCGGATCGCAATTCTGTCGCTTCCAAAGTGTTCCTCGTGTCATTTTACGTCGGAATTAGTCTTGAGAAATGCACAAACACGGTTCTGGAGTTCAAAAAACACGAGATCAGGTTTTGGGAATGCTCGCGATTTTCTCGTCAACGTTTGCTCGGATTGCAATTCTGTCGCTTCCAACGCGTTCCTCGCGTCATTTTTAATCGGAATTAGTCTTGAGAAATGCACAAACACGGTTCTGGAGTTCAAAAAACACGAGATCAGGTTTTGGGAATGCTCGCGATTTTCTCGTCAACGGTTTCTCGGATTGCAATTCTGTCGCTTCCAACGCGTTCCTCGTGTCATTTTACCTCGGAATTAGTCTTGAGAAATGCACAAACACGGTTCTGGAGTTCAAAAAACACGAGTTCAGGTTTTGGGAATGTTCGCGATTTTCTAGTCAACGGTTTCTCGGATCGCAATTCTGTCGCTTCTAACGTGTTCCTCGTGTCATTTTACGTCGGAATTAGTCTTGTGAAATGCACAAACACGGTTCTGGAGTTCAAAAAACACGAGATCAGTTTCTGGGAATGCTCGCGATTTTCTCGTCAACGGTTTCTCGGATCGCAATTCTGTCGCTTCTAACGTGTTCCTCGTGTCATTTTACGTCGGAATTAGTCTTGAGAAATGCACAAACACGGTTCTGGAGTTCAAAAAACACGAGATCAGGTTTTGGGAATGCTCGCGATTTTCTCGTCAACGTTTGCTCGGATTGCAATTCTGTCGCTTACAACGCGTTCCTCGCGTCATTTTTAATCGGAATTAGTCTTGAGAAATGCACAAACACGGTTCTGGAGTTCAAAAAACACGAGTTCAGGTTTTGGGAATGCTCGCGATTTTCTAGTCAACGGTTTCTCGGATCGCAATTCTGTCGCTTCCAACGTGTTCATCGTATCATTTTACGTCGGAATTAGTCTTGAGAAATGCACAAACACGGTTCTGGAGTTCAAAAAACACGAGATCAGGTTTTGGGAATGCTCGCGATTTTCTCGTCAACGGTTTCTCGGATCGCAATTCTGTCGCATCCAACGTGTTCCTCGTGTCATTTTACGTCGGAAATAGTCACGAGCAGTGCACGTGAACGTTTGTGGAGTCCAAAAAACACGAGTTCAGGTTCTGGGAATGCTCGCGATTTCCTCGTCAACGGTTTCTCGGATCGCAATTCTGTCGCTACCAACGTGTTCCTCGTGTCATTTTACGTCGGAATTAGTCTTGACAAATGCACAAACGCGGTTCTGGAGTTCAAAAAACACGAGATCAGGTTTTGGGAATGCTCGCGATTTTCTCGTCAACGTTTGCTCGGATTGCAATTCTGTCGCTTCCAACGCGTTCCTCGCGTCATTTTTAATCGGAATTAGTCTTGAGAAATGCACAAACACGGTTCTGGAGTTCAAAAAACACGAGTTCAGGTTTTGGGAATGCTCGCGATTTTCTAGTCAACGGTTTCTCGGATCGCAATTCTGTCGCTTCCAACGTGTTCCTCGTGTCATTTTACGTCGGAATTAGTCTTGAGAATTGCACAAACACGGTTCTGGAGTTCAAAAAACACGAGATCAGGTTTTGGGAATGCTCGCGATTTTCTCGTCAACGTTTGCCCGGATTGCAATTCTGTCGCTTCCAACGCGTTCCTCGCGTCATTTTACATCGGAATTAGTCTTGAGAAAGGCACAAACACGGTTCAGGAGCCCAAAAAACACGAGATCAGGATTCGTGAATGCTCGCGATTTTCTCGTCAACGGTTTCTCGGATCGCAATTCTGTCGCTTCCAACGTGATCCTCGTGTCATTTTACGTCGGAAATAGTCACGAGCAGTGCACGTGAACGTTTGTGGAATCCAAAAAACACGAGTTCAGGTTCTGGGAAGGCTCGCGATTTTCTCGTCAACGTATTCTCGTATCGCAATTCTGTCGCTTCTAACGTGTTCCTCGTGTCATTTTATGTCGGAATTAGTCTTGAGAAATGCACAAACACGGTTCTGGAGTTCAAAAAACACGAGATCAGGTTTTGGGAATGCTCGCGATTTTCTCGTCAACGGTTTCTCGGATCGCAATTCTGTCGCTTCCAACGTGTTCCTCGTGTCATTTTACGTCGGAATTAGTCTTGAGAAATGCACAAACACGGTTCTGGAGTTCAAAAAACACGAGTTCAGGTTTTGGGAATGCTCGCGATTTTCTAGTCAACGGTTTCTCGGATCGCAATTCTGTCGCTTCCAACGTGTTCCTCGTGTCATTTTACGTCGGAATTAGTCTTGAGAAATGCACAAACACGGTTCTGGAGTTCAAAAAACACGAGTTCAGGTTTTGGGAATGCTCGCGATTTTCTCGTCAACGGTTTCTCGGATGGCAATTCTGTCGCTTCCAACGCGTTCCTCGCGTCATTTTACATCGGAATTAGTCTTGAGAAAGGCACAAACACGGTTCAGGAGCCCAAAAAACACGAGATCAGGATTCGTGAATGCTCGCGATTTTCTCGTCAACGGTTTCTCGGATCGCAATTCTGTCGCTTCCAAAGTGTTCCTCGTGTCATTTTACGTCGGAATTAGTCTTGAGAAATGCACAAACACGGTTCTGGAGTTCAAAAAACACGAGATCAGGTTTTGGGAATGCTCGCGATTTTCTCGTCAACGTTTGCTCGGATTGCAATTCTGTCGCTTCCAACGCGTTCCTCGCGTCATTTTTAATCGGAATTAGTCTTGAGAAATGCACAAACACGGTTCTGGAGTTCAAAAAACACGAGATCAGGTTTTGGGAATGCTCGCGATTTTCTCGTCAACGGTTTCTCGGATTGCAATTCTGTCGCTTCCAACGCGTTCCTCGTGTCATTTTACGTCGGAATTAGTCTTGAGAAATGCACAAACACGGTTCTGGAGTTCAAAAAACACGAGATCAGTTTCTGGGAATGCTCGCGATTTTCTCGTCAACGGTTTCTCGGATCGCAATTCTGTCGCTTCTAACGTGTTCCTCGTGTCATTTTACGTCGGAATTAGTCTTGAGAAATGCACAAACACGGTTCTGGAGTTCAAAAAACACGAGTTCAGGTTTTGGGAATGTTCGCGATTTTCTAGTCAACGGTTTCTCGGATCGCAATTCTGTCGCTTCCAACGTGTTCCTCGTGTCATTTTACGTCGGAATTAGTCTTGACAAATGCACAAACGCGGTTCTGGAGTTCAAAAAACACGAGATCAGGTTTTGGGAATGCTCGCGATTTTCTCGTCAACGTTTGCTCGGATTGCAATTCTGTCGCTTCCAACGCGTTCCTCGCGTCATTTTTAATCGGAATTAGTCTTGAGAAATGCACAAACACGGTTCTGGAGTTCAAAAAACACGAGTTCAGGTTTTGGGAATGCTCGCGATTTTCTAGTCAACGGTTTCTCGGATCGCAATTCTGTCGCTTCCAACGTGTTCCTCGTGTCATTTTACGTCGGAATTAGTCTTGACAAATGCACAAACGCGGTTCTGGAGTTCAAAAAACACGAGATCAGGTTTTGGGAATGCTCGCGATTTTCTCATCAACGTTTGCTCGGATTGCAATTCTGTCGCTTCCAACGCGTTCCTCGCGTCATTTTTAATCGGAATTAGTCTTGAGAAATGCACAAACACGGTTCTGGAGTTCAAAAAACACGAGATCAGGTTTTGGGAATGCTCGCGATTTTCTCGTCAACGGTTTCTCGGATTGCAATTCTGTCGCTTCCAACGCGTTCCTCGTGTCCTTTTACGTCGGAATTAGTCTTGAGAAATGCACAAACACGGTTCTGGAGTTCAAAAAACACGAGATCAGTTTCTGGGAATGCTCGCGATTTCCTCGTCAACGGTTTCTCGGATCGCAATTCTGTCGCTTCTAACGTGTTCCTCGTGTCATTTTACGTCGGAATTAGTCTTGAGAAATGCACAAACACGGTTCTGGAGTTCAAAAAACACGAGTTCAGGTTTTGGGAATGCTCGCGATTTTCTAGTCAACGGTTTCTCGGATCGCAATTCTGTCGCTTCCAACGTGTTCCTCGTGTCATTTTACGTCGGAATTAGTCTTGACAAATGCACAAACGCGGTTCTGGAGTTCAAAAAACACGAGATCAGGTTTTGGGAATGCTCGCGATTTTCTCGTCAACGTTTGCTCGGATTGCAATTCTGTCGCTTCCAACGCGTTCCTCGCGTCATTTTTAATCGGAATTAGTCTTGAGAAATGCACAAACACGGTTCTGGAGTTCAAAAAACACGAGTTCAGGTTTTGGGAATGCTCGCGATTTTCTAGTCAACGGTTTCTCGGATCGCAATTCTGTCGCTTCCAACGTGTTCCTCGTGTCATTTTACGTCGGAATTAGTCTTGACAAATGCACAAACGCGGTTCTGGAGTTCAAAAAACACGAGATCAGGTTTTGGGAATGCTCGCGATTTTCTCGTCAACGTTTGCTCGGATTGCAATTCTGTCGCTTCCAACGCGTTCCTCGCGTCATTTTTAATCGGAATTAGTCTTGAGAAATGCATAAACACGGTTCTGGAGTTCAAAAAACACGAGTTCAGGTTTTGGGAATGCTCGCGATTTTCTAGTCAACGGTTTCTCGGATCGCAATTCTGTCGCTTCCAACGTGTTCCTCGTGTCATTTTACGTCGGAATTAGTCTTGAGAAATGCACAAACACGGTTCTGGAGTTCAAAAAACACGAGTTCAGGTTTTGGGAATGCTCGCGATTTTCTCGTCAACGGTTTCTCGGATCGCAATTCTGTCGCTTCCAACGCGTTCCTCGCGTCATTTTACATCGGAATTAGTCTTGAGAAAGGCACAAACACGGTTCAGGAGCCCAAAAAACACGAGATCAGGATTCGTGAATGCTCGCGATTTTCTCGTCAACGGTTTCTCGGATCGCAATTCTGTCGCTTCCAAAGTGTTCCTCGTGTCATTTTACGTCGGAATTAGTCTTGAGAAATGCACAAACACGGTTCTGGAGTTCAAAAAACACGAGATCAGGTTTTGGGAATGCTCGCGATTTTCTCGTCAACGTTTGCCCGGATTGCAATTCTGTCGCTTCCAACGCGTTCCTCGTGTCATTTTACGTCGGAATTAATCTTGAGAAATGCACAAACACGGTTCTGGAGTTCAAAAAACACGAGATCAGTTTCTGGGAATGCTCGCGATTTCCTCGTCAACGGTTTCTCGGATCGCAATTCTGTCGCTTCTAACGTGTTCCTCGTGTCATTTTACGTCGGAATTAGTCTTGAGAAATGCACAAACACGGTTCTGGAGTTCAAAAAACACGAGATCAGGTTTTGGGAATGCTCGCGATTTTCTCGTCAACGTTTGCCCGGATTGCAATTCTGTCGCTTCCAACGCGTTCCTCGCGTCATTTTACATCGGAATTAGTCTTGAGAAAGGCACAAACACGGTTCAGGAGCCCAAAAAACACGAGATCAGGATTCGGGAATGCTCGCGATTTTCTCGTCAACGTTTGCTCGGATTGCAATTCTGTCGCTTCCAACGCGTTCCTCGCGTCATTTTTAATCGGAATTAGTCTTGAGAAATGCACAAACACGGTTCTGGAGTTCAAAAAACACGAGATCAGGTTTTGGGAATGCTCGCGATTTTCTCGTCAACGGTTTCTCGGATTGCAATTCTGTCGCTTCCAACGCGTTCCTCGTGTCATTTTACGTCGGAATTAGTCTTGAGAAATGCACAAACACGGTCCTGGAGTTCAAAAAACACGAGATCAGTTTCTGGGAATGCTCGCGATTTTCTCGTCAACGGTTTCTCGGATCGCAATTCTGTCGCTTCTAACGTGTTCCTCGTGTCATTCTACGTCGGAATTAGTCTTGAGAAATGCACAAACACGGTTCTGGAGTTCAAAAAACACGAGTTCAGGTTTTGGGAATGCTCGCGATTTTCTAGTCAACGGTTTCTCGGATCGCAATTCTGTCGCTTCCAACGTGTTCCTCGTGTCATTTTACGTCGGAATTAGTCTTGACAAATGCACAAACGCGGTTCTGGAGTTCAAAAAACACGAGATCAGGTTTTGGGAATGCTCGCGATTTTCTCGTCAACGTTTGCTCGGATTGCAATTCTGTCGCTTCCAACGCGTTCCTCGCGTCATTTTTAATCGGAATTAGTCTTGAGAAATGCACAAACACGGTTCTGGAGTTCAAAAACACGAGTTCAGGTTTTGGGAATGCTCGCGATTTTCTAGTCAACGGTTTCTCGGATCGCAATTCTGTCGCTTCCAACGTGTTCCTCGTGTCATTTTACGTCGGAATTAGTCTTGACAAATGCACAAACGCGGTTCTGGAGTTCAAAAAACACGAGATCAGGTTTTGGGAATGCTCGCGATTTTCTCGTCAACGTTTGCTCGGATTGCAATTCTGTCGCTTCCAACGCGTTCCTCGCGTCATTTTTAATCGGAATTAGTCTTGAGAAATGCACAAACACGGTTCTGGAGTTCAAAAAACACGAGTTCAGGTTTTGGGAATGCTCGCGATTTTCTAGTCAACGGTTTCTCGGATCGCAATTCTGTCGCTTCCAACGTGTTCCTCGTGTCATTTTACGTCGGAATTAGTCTTGAGAAATGCACAAACACGGTTCTGGAGTTCAAAAAACACGAGTTCAGGTTTTGGGAATGCTCGCGATTTTCTCGTCAACGGTTTCTCGGATCGCAATTCTGTCGCTTCCAACGCGTTCCTCGCGTCATTTTACATCGGAATTAGTCTTGAGAAAGGCACAAACACGGTTCAGGAGCCCAAAAAACACGAGATCAGGATTCGTGAATGCTCGCGATTTTCTCGTCAACGGTTTCTCGGATCGCAATTCTGTCGCTTCCAAAGTGTTCCTCGTGTCATTTTACGTCGGAATTAGTCTTGAGAAATGCACAAACACGGTTCTGGAGTTCAAAAAACACGAGATCAGGTTTTGGGAATGCTCGCGATTTTCTCGTCAACGTTTGCTCGGATTGCAATTCTGTCGCTTCCAACGCGTTCCTCGCGTCATTTTTAATCGGAATTAGTCTTGAGAAATGCACAAACACGGTTCTGGAGTTCAAAAAACACGAGATCAGGTTTTGGGAATGCTCGCGATTTTCTCGTCAACGGTTTCTCGGATTGCAATTCTGTCGCTTCCAACGCGTTCTTCGTGTCATTTTACGTCGGAATTAGTCTTGAGAAATGCACAAACACGGTTCTGGAGTTCAAAAAACACGAGTTCAGGTTTTGGGAATGTTCGCGATTTTCTAGTCAACGGTTTCTCGGATCGCAATTCTGTCGCTTCTAACGTGTTCCTCGTGTCATTTTACGTCGGAATTAGTCTTGTGAAATGCACAAACACGGTTCTGGAGTTCAAAAAACACGAGATCAGTTTCTGGGAATGCTCGCGATTTTCTCGTCAACGGTTTCTCGGATCGCAATTCTGTCGCTTCTAACGTGTTCCTCGTGTCATTTTACGTCGGAATTAGTCTTGAGAAATGCACAAACACGGTTCTGGAGTTCAAAAAACACGAGATCAGGTTTTGGGAATGCTCGCGATTTTCTAGTCAACGGTTTCTCGGATCGCAATTCTGTCGCTTCCAACGTGTTCATCGTATCATTTTACGTCGGAATTAGTCTTGAGAAATGCACAAACACGGTTCTGGAGTTCAAAAAACACGAGATCAGGTTTTGGGAATGCTCGCGATTTTCTCGTCAACGGTTTCTCGGATCGCAATTCTGTCGCTTCCAACGTGTTCCTCGTGTCATTTTACGTCGGAAATAGTCACGAGCAGTGCACATGAACGTTTGTGGAGTCCAAAAAACACGAGTTCAGGTTCTGGGAATGCTCGCGATTTCCTCGTCAACGGTTTCTCGGATCGCAATTCTGTCGCTACCAACGTGTTCCTCGTGTCATTTTACGTCGGAATTAGTCTTGACAAATGCACAAACGCGGTTCTGGAGTTCAAAAAACACGAGATCAGGTTTTGGGAATGCTCGCGATTTTCTCGTCAACGTTTGCTCGGATTGCAATTCTGTCGCTTCCAACGCGTTCCTCGCGTCATTTTTAATCGGAATTAGTCTTGAGAAATGCACAAACACGGTTCTGGAGTTCAAAAAACACGAGTTCAGGTTTTGGGAATGCTCGCGATTTTCTAGTCAACGGTTTCTCGGATCGCAATTCTGTCGCTTCCAACGTGTTCCTCGTGTCATTTTACGTCGGAATTAGTCTTGAGAATTGCACAAACACGGTTCTGGAGTTCAAAAAACACGAGATCAGGTTTTGGGAATGCTCGCGATTTTCTCGTCAACGTTTGCCCGTATTGCAATTCTGTCGCTTCCAACGCGTTCCTCGCGTCATTTTACATCGGAATTAGTCTTGAGAAAGGCACAAACACGGTTCAGGAGCCCAAAAAACACGAGATCAGGATTCGTGAATGCTCGCGATTTTCTCGTCAACGGTTTCTCGGATCGCAATTCTGTCGCTTCCAACGTGATCCTCGTGTCATTTTACGTCGGAAATAGTCACGAGCAGTGCACGTGAACGTTTGTGGAATCCAAAAAACACGAGTTCAGGTTCTGGGAAGGCTCGCGATTTTCTCGTCAACGGTTTCTCGTATCGCAATTCTGTCGCTACCAACGTGTTCCTCGTGTCATTTTACGTCGGAATTAGTCTTGACAAATGCACAAACGCGGTTCTGGAGTTCAAAAAACACGAGATCAGGTTTTGGGAATGCTCGCGATTTTCTCGTCAACGTTTGCTCGGATTGCAATTCTGTCGCTTCCAACGCGTTCCTCGCGTCATTTTTAATCGGAATTAGTCTTGAGAAATGCACAAACACGGTTCTGGAGTTCAAAAAACACGAGTTCAGGTTTTGGGAATGCTCGCGATTTTCTAGTCAACGGTTTCTCGGATCGCAATTCTGTCGCTTCCAACGTGTTCCTCGTGTCATTTTACGTCGGAATTAGTCTTGAGAATTGCACAAACACGGTTCTGGAGTTCAAAAAACACGAGATCAGGTTTTGGGAATGCTCGCGATTTTCTCGTCAACGTTTGCCCGGATTGCAATTCTGTCGCTTCCAACGCGTTCCTCGCGTCATTTTACATCGGAATTAGTCTTGAGAAAGGCACAAACACGGTTCAGGAGCCCAAAAAACACGAGATCAGGATTCGTGAATGCTCGCGATTTTCTCGTCAACGGTTTCTCGGATCGCAATTCTGTCGCTTCCAACGTGATCCTCGTGTCATTTTACGTCGGAAATAGTCACGAGCAGTGCACGTGAACGTTTGTGGAATCCAAAAAACACGAGTTCAGGTTCTGGGAAGGCTCGCGATTTTCTCGTCAACGGTTTCTCGTATCGCAATTCTGTCGCTTCTAACGTGTTCCTCGTGTCATTTTATGTCGGAATTAGTCTTCAGAAATGCACAAACACGGTTCTGGAGTTCAAAAAACACGAGATCAGGTTTTGGGAATGCTCGCGATTTTCTCGTCAACGGTTTCTCGGATCGCAATTCTGTCGCTTCCAACGTGTTCCTCGTGTCATTTTACGTCGGAATTAGTCTTGAGAAATGCACAAACACGGTTCTGGAGTTCAAAAAACACGAGTTCAGGTTTTGGGAATGCTCGCGATTTTCTAGTCAACGGTTTCTCGGATCGCAATTCTGTCGCTTCCAACGTGTTCCTCGTGTCATTTTACGTCGGAATTAGTCTTGAGAAATGCACAAACACGGTTCTGGAGTTCAAAAAACACGAGTTCAGGTTTTGGGAATGCTCGCGATTTTCTCGTCAACGGTTTCTCGGATCGCAATTCTGTCGCTTCCAACGCGTTCCTCGCGTCATTTTACATCGGAATTAGTCTTGAGAAAGGCACAAACACGGTTCAGGAGCCCAAAAAACACGAGATCAGGATTCGTGAATGCTCGCGATTTTCTCGTCAACGGTTTCTCGGATCGCAATTCTGTCGCTTCCAAAGTGTTCCTCGTGTCATTTTACGTCGGAATTAGTCTTGAGAAATGCACAAACACGGTTCTGGAGTTCAAAAAACACGAGATCAGGTTTTGGGAATGCTCGCGATTTTCTCGTCAACGTTTGCTCGGATTGCAATTCTGTCGCTTCCAACGCGTTCCTCGCGTCATTTTTAATCGGAATTAGTCTTGAGAAATGCACAAACACGGTTCTGGAGTTCAAAAAACACGAGATCAGGTTTTGGGAATGCTCGCGATTTTCTCGTCAACGGTTTCTCGGATTGCAATTCTGTCGCTTCCAACGCGTTCCTCGTGTCATTTTACGTCGGAATTAGTCTTGAGAAATGCACAAACACGGTTCTGGAGTTCAAAAAACACGAGATCAGTTTCTGGGAATGCTCGCGATTTTCTCGTCAACGGTTTCTCGGATCGCAATTCTGTCGCTTCTAACGTGTTCCTCGTGTCATTTTACGTCGGAATTAGTCTTGAGAAATGCACAAACACGGTTCTGGAGTTCAAAAAACACGAGTTCAGGTTTTGGGAATGTTCGCGATTTTCTAGTCAACGGTTTCTCGGATCGCAATTCTGTCGCTTCCAACGTGTTCCTCGTGTCATTTTACGTCGGAATTAGTCTTGACAAATGCACAAACGCGGTTCTGGAGTTCAAAAAACACGAGATCAGGTTTTGGGAATGCTCGCGATTTTCTCGTCAACGTTTGCTCGGATTGCAATTCTGTCGCTTCCAACGCGTTCCTCGCGTCATTTTTAATCGGAATTAGTCTTGAGAAATGCACAAACACGGTTCTGGAGTTCAAAAAACACGAGTTCAGGTTTTGGGAATGCTCGCGATTTTCTAGTCAACGGTTTCTCGGATCGCAATTCTGTCGCTTCCAACGTGTTCCTCGTGTCATTTTACGTCGGAATTAGTCTTGACAAATGCACAAACGCGGTTCTGGAGTTCAAAAAACACGAGATCAGGTTTTGGGAATGCTCGCGATTTTCTCATCAACGTTTGCTCGGATTGCAATTCTGTCGCTTCCAACGCGTTCCTCGCGTCATTTTTAATCGGAATTAGTCTTGAGAAATGCACAAACACGGTTCTGGAGTTCAAAAAACACGAGATCAGGTTTTGGGAATGCTCGCGATTTTCTCGTCAACGGTTTCTCGGATTGCAATTCTGTCGCTTCCAACGCGTTCCTCGTGTCCTTTTACGTCGGAATTAGTCTTGAGAAATGCACAAACACGGTTCTGGAGTTCAAAAAACACGAGATCAGTTTCTGGGAATGCTCGCGATTTCCTCGTCAACGGTTTCTCGGATCGCAATTCTGTCGCTTCTAACGTGTTCCTCGTGTCATTTTACGTCGGAATTAGTCTTGAGAAATGCACAAACACGGTTCTGGAGTTCAAAAAACACGAGATCAGGTTTTGGGAATGCTCGCGATTTTCTCGTCAACGTTTGCCCGGATTGCAATTCTGTCGCTTCCAACGCGTTCCTCGCGTCATTTTACATCGGAATTAGTCTTGAGAAAGGCACAAACACGGTTCAGGAGCCCAAAAAACACGAGATCAGGATTCGTGAATGCTCGCGATTTTCTCGTCAACGGTTTCTCGGATCGCAATTCTGTCGCTTCCAACGTGATCCTCGTGTCATTTTACGTCGGAAATAGTCACGAGCAGTGCACGTGAACGTTTGTGGAATCCAAAAAACACGAGTTCAGGTTCTGGGAAGGCTCGCGATTTTCTCGTCAACGGTTTCTCGTATCGCAATTCTGTCGCTTCTAACGTGTTCCTCGTGTCATTTTATGTCGGAATTAGTCTTCAGAAATGCACAAACACGGTTCTGGAGTTCAAAAAACACGAGATCAGGTTTTGGGAATGCTCGCGATTTTCTCGTCAACGGTTTCTCGGATCGCAATTCTGTCGCTTCCAACGTGTTCCTCGTGTCATTTTACGTCGGAATTAGTCTTGAGAAATGCACAAACACGGTTCTGGAGTTCAAAAAACACGAGTTCAGGTTTTGGGAATGCTCGCGATTTTCTAGTCAACGGTTTCTCGGATCGCAATTCTGTCGCTTCCAACGTGTTCCTCGTGTCATTTTACGTCGGAATTAGTCTTGAGAAATGCACAAACACGGTTCTGGAGTTCAAAAAACACGAGTTCAGGTTTTGGGAATGCTCGCGATTTTCTCGTCAACGGTTTCTCGGATCGCAATTCTGTCGCTTCCAACGCGTTCCTCGCGTCATTTTACATCGGAATTAGTCTTGAGAAAGGCACAAACACGGTTCAGGAGCCCAAAAAACACGAGATCAGGATTCGTGAATGCTCGCGATTTTCTCGTCAACGGTTTCTCGGATCGCAATTCTGTCGCTTCCAAAGTGTTCCTCGTGTCATTTTACGTCGGAATTAGTCTTGAGAAATGCACAAACACGGTTCTGGAGTTCAAAAAACACGAGATCAGGTTTTGGGAATGCTCGCGATTTTCTCGTCAACGTTTGCTCGGATTGCAATTCTGTCGCTTCCAACGCGTTCCTCGCGTCATTTTTAATCGGAATTAGTCTTGAGAAATGCACAAACACGGTTCTGGAGTTCAAAAAACACGAGATCAGGTTTTGGGAATGCTCGCGATTTTCTCGTCAACGGTTTCTCGGATTGCAATTCTGTCGCTTCCAACGCGTTCCTCGTGTCATTTTACGTCGGAATTAGTCTTGAGAAATGCACAAACACGGTTCTGGAGTTCAAAAAACACGAGATCAGTTTCTGGGAATGCTCGCGATTTTCTCGTCAACGGTTTCTCGGATCGCAATTCTGTCGCTTCTAACGTGTTCCTCGTGTCATTTTACGTCGGAATTAGTCTTGAGAAATGCACAAACACGGTTCTGGAGTTCAAAAAACACGAGTTCAGGTTTTGGGAATGTTCGCGATTTTCTAGTCAACGGTTTCTCGGATCGCAATTCTGTCGCTTCCAACGTGTTCCTCGTGTCATTTTACGTCGGAATTAGTCTTGACAAATGCACAAACGCGGTTCTGGAGTTCAAAAAACACGAGATCAGGTTTTGGGAATGCTCGCGATTTTCTCGTCAACGTTTGCTCGGATTGCAATTCTGTCGCTTCCAACGCGTTCCTCGCGTCATTTTTAATCGGAATTAGTCTTGAGAAATGCACAAACACGGTTCTGGAGTTCAAAAAACACGAGTTCAGGTTTTGGGAATGCTCGCGATTTTCTAGTCAACGGTTTCTCGGATCGCAATTCTGTCGCTTCCAACGTGTTCCTCGTGTCATTTTACGTCGGAATTAGTCTTGACAAATGCACAAACGCGGTTCTGGAGTTCAAAAAACACGAGATCAGGTTTTGGGAATGCTCGCGATTTTCTCATCAACGTTTGCTCGGATTGCAATTCTGTCGCTTCCAACGCGTTCCTCGCGTCATTTTTAATCGGAATTAGTCTTGAGAAATGCACAAACACGGTTCTGGAGTTCAAAAAACACGAGATCAGGTTTTGGGAATGCTCGCGATTTTCTCGTCAACGGTTTCTCGGATTGCAATTCTGTCGCTTCCAACGCGTTCCTCGTGTCCTTTTACGTCGGAATTAGTCTTGAGAAATGCACAAACACGGTTCTGGAGTTCAAAAAACACGAGATCAGTTTCTGGGAATGCTCGCGATTTCCTCGTCAACGGTTTCTCGGATCGCAATTCTGTCGCTTCTAACGTGTTCCTCGTGTCATTTTACGTCGGAATTAGTCTTGAGAAATGCACAAACACGGTTCTGGAGTTCAAAAAACACGAGTTCAGGTTTTGGGAATGCTCGCGATTTTCTAGTCAACGGTTTCTCGGATCGCAATTCTGTCGCTTCCAACGTGTTCCTCGTGTCATTTTACGTCGGAATTAGTCTTGACAAATGCACAAACGCGGTTCTGGAGTTCAAAAAACACGAGATCAGGTTTTGGGAATGCTCGCGATTTTCTAGTCAACGGTTTCTCGGATCGCAATTCTGTCGCTTCCAACGTGTTCCTCGTGTCATTTTACGTCGGAATTAGTCTTGACAAATGCACAAACGCGGTTCTGGAGTTCAAAAAACACGAGATCAGGTTTTGGGAATGCTCGCGATTTTCTCGTCAACGTTTGCTCGGATTGCAATTCTGTCGCTTCCAACGCGTTCCTCGCGTCATTTTTAATCGGAATTAGTCTTGAGAAATGCACAAACACGGTTCTGGAGTTCAAAAAACACGAGTTCAGGTTTTGGGAATGCTCGCGATTTTCTAGTCAACGGTTTCTCGGATCGCAATTCTGTCGCTTCCAACGTGTTCCTCGTGTCATTTTACGTCGGAATTAGTCTTGAGAAATGCACAAACACGGTTCTGGAGTTCAAAAAACACGAGATCAGGTTTTGGGAATGCTCGCGATTTTCTCGTCAACGTTTGCCCGGATTGCAATTCTGTCGCTTCCAACGCGTTCCTCGCGTCATTTTACATCGGAATTAGTCTTGAGAAAGGCACAAACACGGTTCAGGAGCCCAAAAAACACGAGATCAGGATTCGTGAATGCTCGCGATTTTCTCGTCAACGGTTTCTCGGATCGCAATTCTGTCGCTTCCAACGTGATCCTCGTGTCATTTTACGTCGGAAATAGTCACGAGCAGTGCACGTGAACGTTTGTGGAATCCAAAAAACACGAGTTCAGGTTCTGGGAAGGCTCGCGATTTTCTCGTCAACGGTTTCTCGGATCGCAATTCTGTCGCTTCTAACGTGTTCCTCGTGTCATTTTACATCGGAATTAGTCTTGAGAAATGCACAAACACGGTTCTGGAGTTCAAACAACACGAGATCAGGTTTTGGGAATGCTCGCGATTTTCTCGTCAACGTTTGCCCGGATTGCAATTCTGTCGCTTCCAACGCGTTCCTCGCGTCATTTTACATCGGAATTAGTCATGAGAAAGGCACAAACACGGTTCAGGAGCCCAAGAAACACGAGATCAGGATTCGGGAATGCTCGCGATTTTCTCGTCAACGTTTGCTCGGATTGCAATTCTGTCGCTTCCAACGCGTTCCTCGCGTCATTTTACGTCGGAATTAGTCTTGACAAATGCACAAACGCGGTTCTGGAGTTCAAAAAACACGAGATCAGGTTTTGGGAATGCTCGCGATTTTCTCGTCAACGTTTGCTCGGATTGCAATTCTGTCGCTTCCAACGCGTTCCTCGCGTCATTTTTAATCGGAATTAGTCTTGAGAAATGCACAAACACGGTTCTGGAGTTCAAAAAACACGAGTTCAGGTTTTGGGAATGCTCGCGATTTTCTAGTCAACGGTTTCTCGGATCGCAATTCTGTCGCTTCCAACGTGTTCCTCTTGTCATTTTACGTCGGAATTAGTCTTGAGAAATGCACAAACACGGTTCTGGAGTTCAAAAAACACGAGATCAGGTTTTGGGAATGCTCGCGATTTTCTCGTCAACGTTTGCCCGGATTGCAATTCTGTCGCTTCCAACGCGTTCCTCGCGTCATTTTACATAGGAATTAGTCTTGAGAAAGGCACAAACACGGTTCAGCAGCCCAAAAAACACGAGATCAGGATTCGGGAATGCTCGCGATTTCCTCGTCAACGGTTTCTCGGATCGCAATTCTGTCGCTTCTAACGTGTTCCTCGTGTCATTTTACGTCGGAATTAGTCTTGAGAAATGCACAAACACGGTTCTGGAGTTCAAAAAACACGAGTTCAGGTTTTGGGAATGCTCGCGATTTTCTAGTCAACGGTTTCTCGGATCGCAATTCTGTCGCTTCCAACGTGTTCCTCGTGTCATTTTACGTCGGAATTAGTCTTGACAAATGCACAAACGCGGTTCTGGAGTTCAAAAAACACGAGATCAGGTTTTGGGAATGCCCGCGATTTTCTCGTCAACGTTTGCTCGGATTGCAATTCTGTCGCTTCCAACGCGTTCCTCGCGTCATTTTTAATCGGAATTAGTCTTGAGAAATGCACAAACACGGTTCTGGAGTTCAAAAAACACGAGTTCAGGTTTTGGGAATGCTCGCGATTTTCTAGTCAACGGTTTCTCGGATCGCAATTCTGTCGCTTCCAACGTGTTCCTCGTGTCATTTTACGTCGGAATTAGTCTTGACAAATGCACAAACGCGGTTCTGGAGTTCAAAAAACACGAGATCAGGTTTTGGGAATGCTCGCGATTTTCTCGTCAACGTTTGCTCGGATTGCAATTCTGTCGCTTCCAACGCGTTCCTCGCGTCATTTTTAATCGGAATTAGTCTTGAGAAATGCACAAACACGGTTCTGGAGTTCAAAAAACACGAGTTCATGTTTTGGGAATGCTCGCGATTTTCTAGTCAACGGTTTCTCGGATCGCAATTCTGTCGCTTCCAACGTGTTCCTCGTGTCATTTTACGTCGGAATTAGTCTTGAGAAATGCACAAACACGGTTCTGGAGTTCAAAAAACACGAGTTCAGGTTTTGGGAATGCTCGCGATTTTCTAGTCAACGGTTTCTCGGATCGCAATTCTGTCGCTTCCAACGTGTTCCTCGTGTCATTTTACGTCGGAATTAGTCTTGACAAATGCACAAACGCGGTTCTGGAGTTCAAAAAACACGAGATCAGGTTTTGGGAATGCCCGCGATTTTCTCGTCAACGTTTGCTCGGATTGCAATTCTGTCGCTTCCAACGCGTTCCTCGCGTCATTTTTAATCGGAATTAGTCTTGAGAAATGCACAAACACGGTTCTGGAGTTCAAAAAACACGAGTTCAGGTTTTGGGAATGCTCGCGATTTTCTAGTCAACGGTTTCTCGGATCGCAATTCTGTCGCTTCCAACGTGTTCCTCGTGTCATTTTACGTCGGAATTAGTCTTGACAAATGCACAAACGCGGTTCTGGAGTTCAAAAAACACGAGATCAGGTTTTGGGAATGCTCGCGATTTTCTCGTCAACGTTTGCTCGGATTGCAATTCTGTCGCTTCCAACGCGTTCCTCGCGTCATTTTTAATCGGAATTAGTCTTGAGAAATGCACAAACACGGTTCTGGAGTTCAAAAAACACGAGTTCATGTTTTGGGAATGCTCGCGATTTTCTAGTCAACGGTTTCTCGGATCGCAATTCTGTCGCTTCCAACGTGTTCCTCGTGTCATTTTACGTCGGAATTAGTCTTGAGAAATGCACAAACACGGTTCTGGAGTTCAAAAAACACGAGATCAGGTTTTGGGAATGCTCGCGATTTTCTCGTCAACGTTTGCCCGGATTGCAATTCTGTCGCTTCCAACGCGTTCCTCGCGTCATTTTACATCGGAATTAGTCTCGAGAAAGGCACAAACACGGTTCAGGAGCCCAAAAAACACGAGATCAGGATTCGTGAATGCTCGCGATTTTCTCGTCAACGGTTTCTCGGATCGCAATTCTGTCGCTTCCAACGTGATCCTCGTGTCATTTTACGTCGGAAATAGTCACGAGCAGTGCACGTGAACGTTTGTGGAATCCAAAAAACACGAGTTCAGGTTCTGGGAAGGCTCGCGATTTTCTCGTCAACGGTTTCTCGGATCGCAATTCTGTCGCTTCTAACGTGTTCCTCGTGTCATTTTACGTCCGAATTAGTCTTGAGAAATGCACAAACACGGTTCTGGAGTTCAAAAAACACGAGTTCAGGTTTTGGGAATGCTCGCGATTTTCTAGTCAACGGTTTCTCGGATCACAATTCTGTCGCTTCCAAAGTGTTCCTCGTGTCATTTTACGTCGGAATTAGTCTTGAGAAATGCACAAACACGGTTCTGGAGTTCAAAAAACACGAGATCAGGTTTTGGGAATGCTCGCGATTTTCTCGTCAACGTTTGCCCGGATTGCAATTCTGTCGCTTCCAACGCGTTCCTCGTGTCATTTTACGTCGGAATTAATCTTGAGAAATGCACAAACACGGTTCTGGAGTTCAAAAAACACGAGATCAGTTTCTGGGAATGCTCGCGATTTCCTCGTCAACGGTTTCTCGGATCGCAATTCTGTCGCTTCTAACGTGTTCCTCGTGTCATTTTACGTCGGAATTAGTCTTGAGAAATGCACAAACACGGTTCTGGAGTTCAAAAAACACGAGTTCAGGTTCTGGGAATGCTCGCGATTTTCTAGTCAACGGTTTCTCGGATCGCAATTCTGTCGCTTCCAACGTGTTCCTCGTGTCATTTTACGTCGGAATTAGTCTTGAGAAATGCACAAACACGGTTCTGGAGTTCAAAAAACACGAGATCAGGTTTTGGGAATGCTCGCGATTTTCTCGTCAACGTTTGCCCGGATTGCAATTCTGTCGCTTCCAACGCGTTCCTCGCGTCATTTTACATCGGAATTAGTCTTGAGAAAGGCACAAACACGGTTCAGGAGCCCAAAAAACACGAGATCAGGATTCGGGAATGCTCGCGATTTTCTCGTCAACGTTTGCTCGGATTGCAATTCTGTCGCTTCCAACGCGTTCCTCGCGTCATTTTTAATCGGAATTAGTCTTGAGAAATGCACAAACACGGTTCTGGAGTTCAAAAAACACGAGATCAGGTTTTGGGAATGCTCGCGATTTTCTCGTCAACGGTTTCTCGGATTGCAATTCTGTCGCTTCCAACGCGTTCCTCGTGTCATTTTACGTCGGAATTAGTCTTGAGAAATGCACAAACACGGTCCTGGAGTTCAAAAAACACGAGATCAGTTTCTGGGAATGCTCGCGATTTTCTCGTCAACGGTTTCTCGAATCGCAATTCTGTCGCTTCTAACGTGTTCCTCGTGTCATTCTACGTCGGAATTAGTCTTGAGAAATGCACAAACACGGTTCTGGAGTTCAAAAAACACGAGTTCAGGTTTTGGTAATGTTCGCGGTTTTCTAGTCAACGGTTTCTCGGATCGCAATTCTGTCGCTTCCAACGTGTTCCTCGTGTCATTTTACGTCGGAATTAGTCTTGACAAATGCACAAACGCGGTTCTGGAGTTCAAAAAACACGAGATCAGGTTTTGGGAATGCTCGCGATTTTCTCGTCAACGTTTGCTCGGATTGCAATTCTGTCGCTTCCAACGCGTTCCTCGCGTCATTTTTAATCGGAATTAGTCTTGAGAAATGCACAAACACGGTTCTGGAGTTCAAAAAACACGAGTTCAGGTTTTGGGAATGCTCGCGATTTTCTAGTCAACGGTTTCTCGGATCGCAATTCTGTCGCTTCCAACGTGTTCCTCGTGTCATTTTACGTCGGAATTAGTCTTGACAAATGCACAAACGCGGTTCTGGAGTTCAAAAAACACGAGATCAGGTTTTGGGAATGCTCGCGATTTTCTCGTCAACGTTTGCTCGGATTGCAATTCTGTCGCTTCCAACGCGTTCCTCGCGTCATTTTTAATCGGAATTAGTCTTGAGAAATGCACAAACACGGTTCTGGAGTTCAAAAAACACGAGATCAGGTTTTGGGAATGCTCGCGATTTTCTCGTCAACGGTTTCTCGGATTGCAATTCTGTCGCTTCCAACGCGTTCCTCGTGTCATTTTACGTCGGAATTAGTCTTGAGAAATGCACAAACACGGTTCTGGAGTTCAAAAAACACGAGATCAGTTTCTGGGAATGCTCGCGACTTCCTCGTCAACGGTTTCTCGGATCGCAATTCTGTCGCTTCTAACGTGTTCCTCGTGTCATTTTACGTCGGAATTAGTCTTGAGAAATGCACAAACACGGTTCTGGAGTTCAAAAAACACGAGTTCAGGTTTTGGGAATGCTCGCGATTTTCTAGTCAACGGTTTCTCGGATCGCAATTCTGTCGCTTCCAACGTGTTCCTCGTGTCATTTTACGTCGGAATTAGTCTTGACAAATGCACAAACGCGGTTCTGGAGTTCAAAAAACACGAGATCAGGTTTTGGGAATGCCCGCGATTTTCTCGTCAACGTTTGCTCGGATTGCAATTCTGTCGCTTCCAACGCGTTCCTCGCGTCATTTTTAATCGGAATTAGTCTTGAGAAATGCACAAACACGGTTCTGGAGTTCAAAAAACACGAGTTCAGGTTTTGGGAATGCTCGCGATTTTCTAGTCAACGGTTTCTCGGATCGCAATTCTGTCGCTTCCAACGTGTTCCTCGTGTCATTTTACGTCGGAATTAGTCTTGACAAATGCACAAACGCGGTTCTGGAGTTCAAAAAACACGAGATCAGGTTTTGGGAATGCTCGCGATTTTCTCGTCAACGTTTGCTCGGATTGCAATTCTGTCGCTTCCAACGCGTTCCTCGCGTCATTTTTAATCGGAATTAGTCTTGAGAAATGCACAAACACGGTTCTGGAGTTCAAAAAACACGAGTTCAGGTTTTGGGAATGCTCGCGATTTTCTAGTCAACGGTTTCTCGGATCGCAATTCTGTCGCTTCCAACGTGTTCCTCGTGTCATTTTACGTCGGAATTAGTCTTGAGAAATGCACAAACACGGTTCTGGAGTTCAAAAAACACGAGATCAGGTTTTGGGAATGCTCGCGATTTTCTCGTCAACGTTTGCCCGGATTGCAATTCTGTCGCTTCCAACGCGTTCCTCGCGTCATTTTACATCGGAATTAGTCTTGAGAAAGGCACAAACACGGTTCAGGAGCCCAAAAAACACGAGATCAGGATTCGTGAATGCTCGCGATTTTCTCGTCAACGGTTTCTCGGATCGCAATTCTGTCGCTTCCAACGTGATCCTCGTGTCATTTTACGTCGGAAATAGTCACGAGCAGTGCACGTGAACGTTTGTGGAATCCAAAAAACACGAGTTCAGGTTCTGGGAAGGCTCGCGATTTTCTCGTCAACGGTTTCTCGGATCGCAATTCTGTCGCTTCTAACGTGTTCCTCGTGTCATTTTACGTCCGAATTAGTCTTGAGAAATGCACAAACACGGTTCTGGAGTTCAAAAAACACGAGTTCAGGTTTTGGGAATGCTCGCGATTTTCTAGTCAACGGTTTCTCGGATCGCAATTCTGTCGCTTCCAACGTGTTCCTCGTGTCATTTTACGTCGGAATTAGTCTTGACAAATGCACAAACGCGGTTCTGGAGTTCAAAAAACACGAGATCAGGTTTTGGGAATGCTCGCGATTTTCTAGTCAACGGTTTCTCGGATCGCAATTCTGTCGCTTCCAACGTGTTCCTCGTGTCATTTTACGTCGGAATTAGTCTTGACAAATGCACAAACGCGGTTCTGGAGTTCAAAAAACACGAGATCAGGTTTTGGGAATGCTCGCGATTTTCTCGTCAACGTTTGCTCGGATTGCAATTCTGTCGCTTCCAACGCGTTCCTCGCGTCATTTTTAATCGGAATTAGTCTTGAGAAATGCACAAACACGGTTCTGGAGTTCAAAAAACACGAGTTCAGGTTTTGGGAATGCTCGCGATTTTCTAGTCAACGGTTTCTCGGATCGCAATTCTGTCGCTTCCAACGTGTTCCTCGTGTCATTTTACGTCGGAATTAGTCTTGAGAAATGCACAAACACGGTTCTGGAGTTCAAAAAACACGAGATCAGGTTTTGGGAATGCTCGCGATTTTCTCGTCAACGTTTGCCCGGATTGCAATTCTGTCGCTTCCAACGCGTTCCTCGCGTCATTTTACATCGGAATTAGTCTTGAGAAAGGCACAAACACGGTTCAGGAGCCCAAAAAACACGAGATCAGGATTCGTGAATGCTCGCGATTTTCTCGTCAACGGTTTCTCGGATCGCAATTCTGTCGCTTCCAACGTGATCCTCGTGTCATTTTACGTCGGAAATAGTCACGAGCAGTGCACGTGAACGTTTGTGGAATCCAAAAAACACGAGTTCAGGTTCTGGGAAGGCTCGCGATTTTCTCGTCAACGGTTTCTCGGATCGCAATTCTGTCGCTTCTAACGTGTTCCTCGTGTCATTTTACATCGGAATTAGTCTTGAGAAATGCACAAACACGGTTCTGGAGTTCAAACAACACGAGATCAGGTTTTGGGAATGCTCGCGATTTTCTCGTCAACGTTTGCCCGGATTGCAATTCTGTCGCTTCCAACGCGTTCCTCGCGTCATTTTACATCGGAATTAGTCATGAGAAAGGCACAAACACGGTTCAGGAGCCCAAGAAACACGAGATCAGGATTCGGGAATGCTCGCGATTTTCTCGTCAACGTTTGCTCGGATTGCAATTCTGTCGCTTCCAACGCGTTCCTCGCGTCATTTTACGTCGGAATTAGTCTTGACAAATGCACAAACGCGGTTCTGGAGTTCAAAAAACACGAGATCAGGTTTTGGGAATGCTCGCGATTTTCTCGTCAACGTTTGCTCGGATTGCAATTCTGTCGCTTCCAACGCGTTCCTCGCGTCATTTTTAATCGGAATTAGTCTTGAGAAATGCACAAACACGGTTCTGGAGTTCAAAAAACACGAGTTCAGGTTTTGGGAATGCTCGCGATTTTCTAGTCAACGGTTTCTCGGATCGCAATTCTGTCGCTTCCAACGTGTTCCTCTTGTCATTTTACGTCGGAATTAGTCTTGAGAAATGCACAAACACGGTTCTGGAGTTCAAAAAACACGAGATCAGGTTTTGGGAATGCTCGCGATTTTCTCGTCAACGTTTGCCCGGATTGCAATTCTGTCGCTTCCAACGCGTTCCTCGCGTCATTTTACATAGGAATTAGTCTTGAGAAAGGCACAAACACGGTTCAGCAGCCCAAAAAACACGAGATCAGGATTCGGGAATGCTCGCGATTTCCTCGTCAACGGTTTCTCGGATCGCAATTCTGTCGCTTCTAACGTGTTCCTCGTGTCATTTTACGTCGGAATTAGTCTTGAGAAATGCACAAACACGGTTCTGGAGTTCAAAAAACACGAGTTCAGGTTTTGGGAATGCTCGCGATTTTCTAGTCAACGGTTTCTCGGATCGCAATTCTGTCGCTTCCAACGTGTTCCTCGTGTCATTTTACGTCGGAATTAGTCTTGACAAATGCACAAACGCGGTTCTGGAGTTCAAAAAACACGAGATCAGGTTTTGGGAATGCCCGCGATTTTCTCGTCAACGTTTGCTCGGATTGCAATTCTGTCGCTTCCAACGCGTTCCTCGCGTCATTTTTAATCGGAATTAGTCTTGAGAAATGCACAAACACGGTTCTGGAGTTCAAAAAACACGAGTTCAGGTTTTGGGAATGCTCGCGATTTTCTAGTCAACGGTTTCTCGGATCGCAATTCTGTCGCTTCCAACGTGTTCCTCGTGTCATTTTACGTCGGAATTAGTCTTGACAAATGCACAAACGCGGTTCTGGAGTTCAAAAAACACGAGATCAGGTTTTGGGAATGCTCGCGATTTTCTCGTCAACGTTTGCTCGGATTGCAATTCTGTCGCTTCCAACGCGTTCCTCGCGTCATTTTTAATCGGAATTAGTCTTGAGAAATGCACAAACACGGTTCTGGAGTTCAAAAAACACGAGTTCATGTTTTGGGAATGCTCGCGATTTTCTAGTCAACGGTTTCTCGGATCGCAATTCTGTCGCTTCCAACGTGTTCCTCGTGTCATTTTACGTCGGAATTAGTCTTGAGAAATGCACAAACACGGTTCTGGAGTTCAAAAAACACGAGTTCAGGTTTTGGGAATGCTCGCGATTTTCTAGTCAACGGTTTCTCGGATCGCAATTCTGTCGCTTCCAACGTGTTCCTCGTGTCATTTTACGTCGGAATTAGTCTTGACAAATGCACAAACGCGGTTCTGGAGTTCAAAAAACACGAGATCAGGTTTTGGGAATGCCCGCGATTTTCTCGTCAACGTTTGCTCGGATTGCAATTCTGTCGCTTCCAACGCGTTCCTCGCGTCATTTTTAATCGGAATTAGTCTTGAGAAATGCACAAACACGGTTCTGGAGTTCAAAAAACACGAGTTCAGGTTTTGGGAATGCTCGCGATTTTCTAGTCAACGGTTTCTCGGATCGCAATTCTGTCGCTTCCAACGTGTTCCTCGTGTCATTTTACGTCGGAATTAGTCTTGACAAATGCACAAACGCGGTTCTGGAGTTCAAAAAACACGAGATCAGGTTTTGGGAATGCTCGCGATTTTCTCGTCAACGTTTGCTCGGATTGCAATTCTGTCGCTTCCAACGCGTTCCTCGCGTCATTTTTAATCGGAATTAGTCTTGAGAAATGCACAAACACGGTTCTGGAGTTCAAAAAACACGAGTTCATGTTTTGGGAATGCTCGCGATTTTCTAGTCAACGGTTTCTCGGATCGCAATTCTGTCGCTTCCAACGTGTTCCTCGTGTCATTTTACGTCGGAATTAGTCTTGAGAAATGCACAAACACGGTTCTGGAGTTCAAAAAACACGAGATCAGGTTTTGGGAATGCTCGCGATTTTCTCGTCAACGTTTGCCCGGATTGCAATTCTGTCGCTTCCAACGCGTTCCTCGCGTCATTTTACATCGGAATTAGTCTCGAGAAAGGCACAAACACGGTTCAGGAGCCCAAAAAACACGAGATCAGGATTCGTGAATGCTCGCGATTTTCTCGTCAACGGTTTCTCGGATCGCAATTCTGTCGCTTCCAACGTGATCCTCGTGTCATTTTACGTCGGAAATAGTCACGAGCAGTGCACGTGAACGTTTGTGGAATCCAAAAAACACGAGTTCAGGTTCTGGGAAGGCTCGCGATTTTCTCGTCAACGGTTTCTCGGATCGCAATTCTGTCGCTTCTAACGTGTTCCTCGTGTCATTTTACGTCCGAATTAGTCTTGAGAAATGCACAAACACGGTTCTGGAGTTCAAAAAACACGAGTTCAGGTTTTGGGAATGCTCGCGATTTTCTAGTCAACGGTTTCTCGGATCACAATTCTGTCGCTTCCAAAGTGTTCCTCGTGTCATTTTACGTCGGAATTAGTCTTGAGAAATGCACAAACACGGTTCTGGAGTTCAAAAAACACGAGATCAGGTTTTGGGAATGCTCGCGATTTTCTCGTCAACGTTTGCCCGGATTGCAATTCTGTCGCTTCCAACGCGTTCCTCGTGTCATTTTACGTCGGAATTAATCTTGAGAAATGCACAAACACGGTTCTGGAGTTCAAAAAACACGAGATCAGTTTCTGGGAATGCTCGCGATTTCCTCGTCAACGGTTTCTCGGATCGCAATTCTGTCGCTTCTAACGTGTTCCTCGTGTCATTTTACGTCGGAATTAGTCTTGAGAAATGCACAAACACGGTTCTGGAGTTCAAAAAACACGAGTTCAGGTTCTGGGAATGCTCGCGATTTTCTAGTCAACGGTTTCTCGGATCGCAATTCTGTCGCTTCCAACGTGTTCCTCGTGTCATTTTACGTCGGAATTAGTCTTGAGAAATGCACAAACACGGTTCTGGAGTTCAAAAAACACGAGATCAGGTTTTGGGAATGCTCGCGATTTTCTCGTCAACGTTTGCCCGGATTGCAATTCTGTCGCTTCCAACGCGTTCCTCGCGTCATTTTACATCGGAATTAGTCTTGAGAAAGGCACAAACACGGTTCAGGAGCCCAAAAAACACGAGATCAGGATTCGGGAATGCTCGCGATTTTCTCGTCAACGTTTGCTCGGATTGCAATTCTGTCGCTTCCAACGCGTTCCTCGCGTCATTTTTAATCGGAATTAGTCTTGAGAAATGCACAAACACGGTTCTGGAGTTCAAAAAACACGAGATCAGGTTTTGGGAATGCTCGCGATTTTCTCGTCAACGGTTTCTCGGATTGCAATTCTGTCGCTTCCAACGCGTTCCTCGTGTCATTTTACGTCGGAATTAGTCTTGAGAAATGCACAAACACGGTCCTGGAGTTCAAAAAACACGAGATCAGTTTCTGGGAATGCTCGCGATTTTCTCGTCAACGGTTTCTCGAATCGCAATTCTGTCGCTTCTAACGTGTTCCTCGTGTCATTCTACGTCGGAATTAGTCTTGAGAAATGCACAAACACGGTTCTGGAGTTCAAAAAACACGAGTTCAGGTTTTGGTAATGTTCGCGGTTTTCTAGTCAACGGTTTCTCGGATCGCAATTCTGTCGCTTCCAACGTGTTCCTCGTGTCATTTTACGTCGGAATTAGTCTTGACAAATGCACAAACGCGGTTCTGGAGTTCAAAAAACACGAGATCAGGTTTTGGGAATGCTCGCGATTTTCTCGTCAACGTTTGCTCGGATTGCAATTCTGTCGCTTCCAACGCGTTCCTCGCGTCATTTTTAATCGGAATTAGTCTTGAGAAATGCACAAACACGGTTCTGGAGTTCAAAAAACACGAGTTCAGGTTTTGGGAATGCTCGCGATTTTCTAGTCAACGGTTTCTCGGATCGCAATTCTGTCGCTTCCAACGTGTTCCTCGTGTCATTTTACGTCGGAATTAGTCTTGACAAATGCACAAACGCGGTTCTGGAGTTCAAAAAACACGAGATCAGGTTTTGGGAATGCTCGCGATTTTCTCGTCAACGTTTGCTCGGATTGCAATTCTGTCGCTTCCAACGCGTTCCTCGCGTCATTTTTAATCGGAATTAGTCTTGAGAAATGCACAAACACGGTTCTGGAGTTCAAAAAACACGAGATCAGGTTTTGGGAATGCTCGCGATTTTCTCGTCAACGGTTTCTCGGATTGCAATTCTGTCGCTTCCAACGCGTTCCTCGTGTCATTTTACGTCGGAATTAGTCTTGAGAAATGCACAAACACGGTTCTGGAGTTCAAAAAACACGAGATCAGTTTCTGGGAATGCTCGCGACTTCCTCGTCAACGGTTTCTCGGATCGCAATTCTGTCGCTTCTAACGTGTTCCTCGTGTCATTTTACGTCGGAATTAGTCTTGAGAAATGCACAAACACGGTTCTGGAGTTCAAAAAACACGAGTTCAGGTTTTGGGAATGCTCGCGATTTTCTAGTCAACGGTTTCTCGGATCGCAATTCTGTCGCTTCCAACGTGTTCCTCGTGTCATTTTACGTCGGAATTAGTCTTGACAAATGCACAAACGCGGTTCTGGAGTTCAAAAAACACGAGATCAGGTTTTGGGAATGCCCGCGATTTTCTCGTCAACGTTTGCTCGGATTGCAATTCTGTCGCTTCCAACGCGTTCCTCGCGTCATTTTTAATCGGAATTAGTCTTGAGAAATGCACAAACACGGTTCTGGAGTTCAAAAAACACGAGTTCAGGTTTTGGGAATGCTCGCGATTTTCTAGTCAACGGTTTCTCGGATCGCAATTCTGTCGCTTCCAACGTGTTCCTCGTGTCATTTTACGTCGGAATTAGTCTTGACAAATGCACAAACGCGGTTCTGGAGTTCAAAAAACACGAGATCAGGTTTTGGGAATGCTCGCGATTTTCTCGTCAACGTTTGCTCGGATTGCAATTCTGTCGCTTCCAACGCGTTCCTCGCGTCATTTTTAATCGGAATTAGTCTTGAGAAATGCACAAACACGGTTCTGGAGTTCAAAAAACACGAGTTCAGGTTTTGGGAATGCTCGCGATTTTCTAGTCAACGGTTTCTCGGATCGCAATTCTGTCGCTTCCAACGTGTTCCTCGTGTCATTTTACGTCGGAATTAGTCTTGAGAAATGCACAAACACGGTTCTGGAGTTCAAAAAACACGAGATCAGGTTTTGGGAATGCTCGCGATTTTCTCGTCAACGTTTGCCCGGATTGCAATTCTGTCGCTTCCAACGCGTTCCTCGCGTCATTTTACATCGGAATTAGTCTTGAGAAAGGCACAAACACGGTTCAGGAGCCCAAAAAACACGAGATCAGGATTCGTGAATGCTCGCGATTTTCTCGTCAACGGTTTCTCGGATCGCAATTCTGTCGCTTCCAACGTGATCCTCGTGTCATTTTACGTCGGAAATAGTCACGAGCAGTGCACGTGAACGTTTGTGGAATCCAAAAAACACGAGTTCAGGTTCTGGGAAGGCTCGCGATTTTCTCGTCAACGGTTTCTCGGATCGCAATTCTGTCGCTTCTAACGTGTTCCTCGTGTCATTTTACGTCCGAATTAGTCTTGAGAAATGCACAAACACGGTTCTGGAGTTCAAAAAACACGAGTTCAGGTTTTGGGAATGCTCGCGATTTTCTAGTCAACGGTTTCTCGGATCGCAATTCTGTCGCTTCCAACGTGTTCCTCGTGTCATTTTACGTCGGAATTAGTCTTGACAAATGCACAAACGCGGTTCTGGAGTTCAAAAAACACGAGATCAGGTTTTGGGAATGCTCGCGATTTTCTAGTCAACGGTTTCTCGGATCGCAATTCTGTCGCTTCCAACGTGTTCCTCGTGTCATTTTACGTCGGAATTAGTCTTGACAAATGCACAAACGCGGTTCTGGAGTTCAAAAAACACGAGATCAGGTTTTGGGAATGCTCGCGATTTTCTCGTCAACGTTTGCTCGGATTGCAATTCTGTCGCTTCCAACGCGTTCCTCGCGTCATTTTTAATCGGAATTAGTCTTGAGAAATGCACAAACACGGTTCTGGAGTTCAAAAAACACGAGTTCAGGTTTTGGGAATGCTCGCGATTTTCTAGTCAACGGTTTCTCGGATCGCAATTCTGTCGCTTCCAACGTGTTCCTCGTGTCATTTTACGTCGGAATTAGTCTTGAGAAATGCACAAACACGGTTCTGGAGTTCAAAAAACACGAGATCAGGTTTTGGGAATGCTCGCGATTTTCTCGTCAACGTTTGCCCGGATTGCAATTCTGTCGCTTCCAACGCGTTCCTCGCGTCATTTTACATCGGAATTAGTCTTGAGAAAGGCACAAACACGGTTCAGGAGCCCAAAAAACACGAGATCAGGATTCGTGAATGCTCGCGATTTTCTCGTCAACGGTTTCTCGGATCGCAATTCTGTCGCTTCCAACGTGATCCTCGTGTCATTTTACGTCGGAAATAGTCACGAGCAGTGCACGTGAACGTTTGTGGAATCCAAAAAACACGAGTTCAGGTTCTGGGAAGGCTCGCGATTTTCTCGTCAACGGTTTCTCGGATCGCAATTCTGTCGCTTCTAACGTGTTCCTCGTGTCATTTTACATCGGAATTAGTCTTGAGAAATGCACAAACACGGTTCTGGAGTTCAAACAACACGAGATCAGGTTTTGGGAATGCTCGCGATTTTCTCGTCAACGTTTGCCCGGATTGCAATTCTGTCGCTTCCAACGCGTTCCTCGCGTCATTTTACATCGGAATTAGTCATGAGAAAGGCACAAACACGGTTCAGGAGCCCAAGAAACACGAGATCAGGATTCGGGAATGCTCGCGATTTTCTCGTCAACGTTTGCTCGGATTGCAATTCTGTCGCTTCCAACGCGTTCCTCGCGTCATTTTACGTCGGAATTAGTCTTGACAAATGCACAAACGCGGTTCTGGAGTTCAAAAAACACGAGATCAGGTTTTGGGAATGCTCGCGATTTTCTCGTCAACGTTTGCTCGGATTGCAATTCTGTCGCTTCCAACGCGTTCCTCGCGTCATTTTTAATCGGAATTAGTCTTGAGAAATGCACAAACACGGTTCTGGAGTTCAAAAAACACGAGTTCAGGTTTTGGGAATGCTCGCGATTTTCTAGTCAACGGTTTCTCGGATCGCAATTCTGTCGCTTCCAACGTGTTCCTCTTGTCATTTTACGTCGGAATTAGTCTTGAGAAATGCACAAACACGGTTCTGGAGTTCAAAAAACACGAGATCAGGTTTTGGGAATGCTCGCGATTTTCTCGTCAACGTTTGCCCGGATTGCAATTCTGTCGCTTCCAACGCGTTCCTCGCGTCATTTTACATAGGAATTAGTCTTGAGAAAGGCACAAACACGGTTCAGCAGCCCAAAAAACACGAGATCAGGATTCGGGAATGCTCGCGATTTCCTCGTCAACGGTTTCTCGGATCGCAATTCTGTCGCTTCTAACGTGTTCCTCGTGTCATTTTACGTCGGAATTAGTCTTGAGAAATGCACAAACACGGTTCTGGAGTTCAAAAAACACGAGTTCAGGTTTTGGGAATGCTCGCGATTTTCTAGTCAACGGTTTCTCGGATCGCAATTCTGTCGCTTCCAACGTGTTCCTCGTGTCATTTTACGTCGGAATTAGTCTTGACAAATGCACAAACGCGGTTCTGGAGTTCAAAAAACACGAGATCAGGTTTTGGGAATGCCCGCGATTTTCTCGTCAACGTTTGCTCGGATTGCAATTCTGTCGCTTCCAACGCGTTCCTCGCGTCATTTTTAATCGGAATTAGTCTTGAGAAATGCACAAACACGGTTCTGGAGTTCAAAAAACACGAGTTCAGGTTTTGGGAATGCTCGCGATTTTCTAGTCAACGGTTTCTCGGATCGCAATTCTGTCGCTTCCAACGTGTTCCTCGTGTCATTTTACGTCGGAATTAGTCTTGACAAATGCACAAACGCGGTTCTGGAGTTCAAAAAACACGAGATCAGGTTTTGGGAATGCTCGCGATTTTCTCGTCAACGTTTGCTCGGATTGCAATTCTGTCGCTTCCAACGCGTTCCTCGCGTCATTTTTAATCGGAATTAGTCTTGAGAAATGCACAAACACGGTTCTGGAGTTCAAAAAACACGAGTTCATGTTTTGGGAATGCTCGCGATTTTCTAGTCAACGGTTTCTCGGATCGCAATTCTGTCGCTTCCAACGTGTTCCTCGTGTCATTTTACGTCGGAATTAGTCTTGAGAAATGCACAAACACGGTTCTGGAGTTCAAAAAACACGAGTTCAGGTTTTGGGAATGCTCGCGATTTTCTAGTCAACGGTTTCTCGGATCGCAATTCTGTCGCTTCCAACGTGTTCCTCGTGTCATTTTACGTCGGAATTAGTCTTGACAAATGCACAAACGCGGTTCTGGAGTTCAAAAAACACGAGATCAGGTTTTGGGAATGCCCGCGATTTTCTCGTCAACGTTTGCTCGGATTGCAATTCTGTCGCTTCCAACGCGTTCCTCGCGTCATTTTTAATCGGAATTAGTCTTGAGAAATGCACAAACACGGTTCTGGAGTTCAAAAAACACGAGTTCAGGTTTTGGGAATGCTCGCGATTTTCTAGTCAACGGTTTCTCGGATCGCAATTCTGTCGCTTCCAACGTGTTCCTCGTGTCATTTTACGTCGGAATTAGTCTTGACAAATGCACAAACGCGGTTCTGGAGTTCAAAAAACACGAGATCAGGTTTTGGGAATGCTCGCGATTTTCTCGTCAACGTTTGCTCGGATTGCAATTCTGTCGCTTCCAACGCGTTCCTCGCGTCATTTTTAATCGGAATTAGTCTTGAGAAATGCACAAACACGGTTCTGGAGTTCAAAAAACACGAGTTCATGTTTTGGGAATGCTCGCGATTTTCTAGTCAACGGTTTCTCGGATCGCAATTCTGTCGCTTCCAACGTGTTCCTCGTGTCATTTTACGTCGGAATTAGTCTTGAGAAATGCACAAACACGGTTCTGGAGTTCAAAAAACACGAGATCAGGTTTTGGGAATGCTCGCGATTTTCTCGTCAACGTTTGCCCGGATTGCAATTCTGTCGCTTCCAACGCGTTCCTCGCGTCATTTTACATCGGAATTAGTCTCGAGAAAGGCACAAACACGGTTCAGGAGCCCAAAAAACACGAGATCAGGATTCGTGAATGCTCGCGATTTTCTCGTCAACGGTTTCTCGGATCGCAATTCTGTCGCTTCCAACGTGATCCTCGTGTCATTTTACGTCGGAAATAGTCACGAGCAGTGCACGTGAACGTTTGTGGAATCCAAAAAACACGAGTTCAGGTTCTGGGAAGGCTCGCGATTTTCTCGTCAACGGTTTCTCGGATCGCAATTCTGTCGCTTCTAACGTGTTCCTCGTGTCATTTTACGTCCGAATTAGTCTTGAGAAATGCACAAACACGGTTCTGGAGTTCAAAAAACACGAGTTCAGGTTTTGGGAATGCTCGCGATTTTCTAGTCAACGGTTTCTCGGATCACAATTCTGTCGCTTCCAAAGTGTTCCTCGTGTCATTTTACGTCGGAATTAGTCTTGAGAAATGCACAAACACGGTTCTGGAGTTCAAAAAACACGAGATCAGGTTTTGGGAATGCTCGCGATTTTCTCGTCAACGTTTGCCCGGATTGCAATTCTGTCGCTTCCAACGCGTTCCTCGTGTCATTTTACGTCGGAATTAATCTTGAGAAATGCACAAACACGGTTCTGGAGTTCAAAAAACACGAGATCAGTTTCTGGGAATGCTCGCGATTTCCTCGTCAACGGTTTCTCGGATCGCAATTCTGTCGCTTCTAACGTGTTCCTCGTGTCATTTTACGTCGGAATTAGTCTTGAGAAATGCACAAACACGGTTCTGGAGTTCAAAAAACACGAGTTCAGGTTCTGGGAATGCTCGCGATTTTCTAGTCAACGGTTTCTCGGATCGCAATTCTGTCGCTTCCAACGTGTTCCTCGTGTCATTTTACGTCGGAATTAGTCTTGAGAAATGCACAAACACGGTTCTGGAGTTCAAAAAACACGAGATCAGGTTTTGGGAATGCTCGCGATTTTCTCGTCAACGTTTGCCCGGATTGCAATTCTGTCGCTTCCAACGCGTTCCTCGCGTCATTTTACATCGGAATTAGTCTTGAGAAAGGCACAAACACGGTTCAGGAGCCCAAAAAACACGAGATCAGGATTCGGGAATGCTCGCGATTTTCTCGTCAACGTTTGCTCGGATTGCAATTCTGTCGCTTCCAACGCGTTCCTCGCGTCATTTTTAATCGGAATTAGTCTTGAGAAATGCACAAACACGGTTCTGGAGTTCAAAAAACACGAGATCAGGTTTTGGGAATGCTCGCGATTTTCTCGTCAACGGTTTCTCGGATTGCAATTCTGTCGCTTCCAACGCGTTCCTCGTGTCATTTTACGTCGGAATTAGTCTTGAGAAATGCACAAACACGGTCCTGGAGTTCAAAAAACACGAGATCAGTTTCTGGGAATGCTCGCGATTTTCTCGTCAACGGTTTCTCGAATCGCAATTCTGTCGCTTCTAACGTGTTCCTCGTGTCATTCTACGTCGGAATTAGTCTTGAGAAATGCACAAACACGGTTCTGGAGTTCAAAAAACACGAGTTCAGGTTTTGGTAATGTTCGCGGTTTTCTAGTCAACGGTTTCTCGGATCGCAATTCTGTCGCTTCCAACGTGTTCCTCGTGTCATTTTACGTCGGAATTAGTCTTGACAAATGCACAAACGCGGTTCTGGAGTTCAAAAAACACGAGATCAGGTTTTGGGAATGCTCGCGATTTTCTCGTCAACGTTTGCTCGGATTGCAATTCTGTCGCTTCCAACGCGTTCCTCGCGTCATTTTTAATCGGAATTAGTCTTGAGAAATGCACAAACACGGTTCTGGAGTTCAAAAAACACGAGTTCAGGTTTTGGGAATGCTCGCGATTTTCTAGTCAACGGTTTCTCGGATCGCAATTCTGTCGCTTCCAACGTGTTCCTCGTGTCATTTTACGTCGGAATTAGTCTTGACAAATGCACAAACGCGGTTCTGGAGTTCAAAAAACACGAGATCAGGTTTTGGGAATGCTCGCGATTTTCTCGTCAACGTTTGCTCGGATTGCAATTCTGTCGCTTCCAACGCGTTCCTCGCGTCATTTTTAATCGGAATTAGTCTTGAGAAATGCACAAACACGGTTCTGGAGTTCAAAAAACACGAGATCAGGTTTTGGGAATGCTCGCGATTTTCTCGTCAACGGTTTCTCGGATTGCAATTCTGTCGCTTCCAACGCGTTCCTCGTGTCATTTTACGTCGGAATTAGTCTTGAGAAATGCACAAACACGGTTCTGGAGTTCAAAAAACACGAGATCAGTTTCTGGGAATGCTCGCGACTTCCTCGTCAACGGTTTCTCGGATCGCAATTCTGTCGCTTCTAACGTGTTCCTCGTGTCATTTTACGTCGGAATTAGTCTTGAGAAATGCACAAACACGGTTCTGGAGTTCAAAAAACACGAGTTCAGGTTTTGGGAATGCTCGCGATTTTCTAGTCAACGGTTTCTCGGATCGCAATTCTGTCGCTTCCAACGTGTTCCTCGTGTCATTTTACGTCGGAATTAGTCTTGACAAATGCACAAACGCGGTTCTGGAGTTCAAAAAACACGAGATCAGGTTTTGGGAATGCCCGCGATTTTCTCGTCAACGTTTGCTCGGATTGCAATTCTGTCGCTTCCAACGCGTTCCTCGCGTCATTTTTAATCGGAATTAGTCTTGAGAAATGCACAAACACGGTTCTGGAGTTCAAAAAACACGAGTTCAGGTTTTGGGAATGCTCGCGATTTTCTAGTCAACGGTTTCTCGGATCGCAATTCTGTCGCTTCCAACGTGTTCCTCGTGTCATTTTACGTCGGAATTAGTCTTGACAAATGCACAAACGCGGTTCTGGAGTTCAAAAAACACGAGATCAGGTTTTGGGAATGCTCGCGATTTTCTCGTCAACGTTTGCTCGGATTGCAATTCTGTCGCTTCCAACGCGTTCCTCGCGTCATTTTTAATCGGAATTAGTCTTGAGAAATGCACAAACACGGTTCTGGAGTTCAAAAAACACGAGTTCAGGTTTTGGGAATGCTCGCGATTTTCTAGTCAACGGTTTCTCGGATCGCAATTCTGTCGCTTCCAACGTGTTCCTCGTGTCATTTTACGTCGGAATTAGTCTTGAGAAATGCACAAACACGGTTCTGGAGTTCAAAAAACACGAGATCAGGTTTTGGGAATGCTCGCGATTTTCTCGTCAACGTTTGCCCGGATTGCAATTCTGTCGCTTCCAACGCGTTCCTCGCGTCATTTTACATCGGAATTAGTCTTGAGAAAGGCACAAACACGGTTCAGGAGCCCAAAAAACACGAGATCAGGATTCGTGAATGCTCGCGATTTTCTCGTCAACGGTTTCTCGGATCGCAATTCTGTCGCTTCCAACGTGATCCTCGTGTCATTTTACGTCGGAAATAGTCACGAGCAGTGCACGTGAACGTTTGTGGAATCCAAAAAACACGAGTTCAGGTTCTGGGAAGGCTCGCGATTTTCTCGTCAACGGTTTCTCGGATCGCAATTCTGTCGCTTCTAACGTGTTCCTCGTGTCATTTTACGTCCGAATTAGTCTTGAGAAATGCACAAACACGGTTCTGGAGTTCAAAAAACACGAGTTCAGGTTTTGGGAATGCTCGCGATTTTCTAGTCAACGGTTTCTCGGATCGCAATTCTGTCGCTTCCAAAGTGTTCCTCGTGTCATTTTACGTCGGAATTAGTCTTGAGAAATGCACAAACACGGTTCTGGAGTTCAAAAAACACGAGATCAGGTTTTGGGAATGCTCGCGATTTTCTCGTCAACGTTTGCCCGGATTGCAATTCTGTCGCTTCCAACGCGTTCCTCGTGTCATTTTACGTCGGAATTAATCTTGAGAAATGCACAAACACGGTTCTGGAGTTCAAAAAACACGAGATCAGTTTCTGGGAATGCTCGCGATTTCCTCGTCAACGGTTTCTCGGATCGCAATTCTGTCGCTTCTAGCGTGTTCCTCGTGTCATTTTACGTCGGAATTAGTCTTGAGAAATGCACAAACACGGTTCTGGAGTTCAAAAAACACGAGTTCAGGTTTTGGGAATGCTCGCGATTTTCTAGTCAACGGTTTCTCGGATCGCAATTCTGTCGCTTCCAACGTGTTCCTCGTGTCATTTTACGTCGGAATTAGTCTTGAGAAATGCACAAACACGGTTCTGGAGTTCAAAAAACACGAGATCAGGTTTTGGGAATGCTCGCGATTTTCTCGTCAACGTTTGCCCGGATTGCAATTCTGTCGCTTCCAACGCGTTCCTCGCGTCATTTTACATCGGAATTAGTCTTGAGAAAGGCACAAACACGGTTCAGGAGCCCAAAAAACACGAGATCAGGATTCGGGAATGCTCGCGATTTTCTCGTCAACGTTTGCTCGGATTGCAATTCTGTCGCTTCCAACGCGTTCCTCGCGTCATTTTTAATCGGAATTAGTCTTGAGAAATGCACAAACACGGTTCTGGAGTTCAAAAAACACGAGATCAGGTTTTGGGAATGCTCGCGATTTTCTCGTCAACGGTTTCTCGGATTGCAATTCTGTCGCTTCCAACGCGTTCCTCGTGTCATTTTACGTCGGAATTAGTCTTGAGAAATGCACAAACACGGTCCTGGAGTTCAAAAAACACGAGATCAGTTTCTGGGAATGCTCGCGATTTTCTCGTCAACGGTTTCTCGAATCGCAATTCTGTCGCTTCTAACGTGTTCCTCGTGTCATTCTACGTCGGAATTAGTCTTGAGAAATGCACAAACACGGTTCTGGAGTTCAAAAAACACGAGTTCAGGTTTTGGGAATGTTCGCGGTTTTCTAGTCAACGGTTTCTCGGATCGCAATTCTGTCGCTTCCAACGTGTTCCTCGTGTCATTTTACGTCGGAATTAGTCTTGACAAATGCACAAACGCGGTTCTGGAGTTCAAAAAACACGAGATCAGGTTTTGGGAATGCTCGCGATTTTCTCGTCAACGTTTGCTCGGATTGCAATTCTGTCGCTTCCAACGCGTTCCTCGCGTCATTTTTAATCGGAATTAGTCTTGAGAAATGCACAAACACGGTTCTGGAGTTCAAAAAACACGAGTTCAGGTTTTGGGAATGCTCGTGATTTTCTAGTCAACGGTTTCTCGGATCGCAATTCTGTCGCTTCCAACGTGTTCCTCGTGTCATTTTACGTCGGAATTAGTCTTGACAAATGCACAAACGCGGTTCTGGAGTTCAAAAAACACGAGATCAGGTTTTGGGAATGCTCGCGATTTTCTCGTCAACGGTTTCTCGGATTGCAATTCTGTCGCTTCCAACGCGTTCCTCGTGTCATTTTACGTCGGAATTAGTCTTGAGAAATGCACAAACACGGTTCTGGAGTTCAAAAAACACGAGTTCAGGTTTTGGGAATGCTCGCGATTTTCTAGTCAACGGTTTCTCGGATCGCAATTCTGTCGCTTCCAACGTGTTCCTCGTGTCATTTTACGTCGGAATTAGTCTTGACAAATGCACAAACGCGGTTCTGGAGTTCAAAAAACACGAGATCAGGTTTTGGGAATGCCCGCGATTTTCTCGTCAACGTTTGCTCGGATTGCAATTCTGTCGCTTCCAACGTGTTCCTCGTGTCATTTTACGTCGGAATTAGTCTTGAGAAATGCACAAACACGGTTCTGGAGTTCAAAAAACACGAGTTCAGGTTTTGGGAATGCTCGCGATTTTCTAGTCAACGGTTTCTCGGATCGCAATTCTGTCGCTTCCAACGTGTTCCTCGTGTCATTTTACGTCGGAATTAGTCTTGACAAATGCACAAACGCGGTTCTGGAGTTCAAAAAACACGAGATCAGGTTTTGGGAATGCCCGCGATTTTCTCGTCAACGTTTGCTCGGATTGCAATTCTGTCGCTTCCAACGCGTTCCTCGCGTCATTTTTAATCGGAATTAGTCTTGAGAAATGCACAAACACGGTTCTGGAGTTCAAAAAACACGAGTTCAGGTTTTGGGAATGCTCGCGATTTTCTAGTCAACGGTTTCTCGGATCGCAATTCTGTCGCTTCCAACGTGTTCCTCGTGTCATTTTACGTCGGAATTAGTCTTGACAAATGCACAAACGCGGTTCTGGAGTTCAAAAAACACGAGATCAGGTTTTGGGAATGCTCGCGATTTTCTCGTCAACGTTTGCTCGGATTGCAATTCTGTCGCTTCCAACGCGTTCCTCGCGTCATTTTTAATCGGAATTAGTCTTGAGAAATGCACAAACACGGTTCTGGAGTTCAAAAAACACGAGTTCAGGTTTTGGGAATGCTCGCGATTTTCTAGTCAACGGTTTCTCGGATCGCAATTCTGTCGCTTCCAACGTGTTCCTCGTGTCATTTTACGTCGGAATTAGTCTTGAGAAATGCACAAACACGGTTCTGGAGTTCAAAAAACACGAGATCAGGTTTTGGGAATGCTCGCGATTTTCTCGTCAACGTTTGCCCGGATTGCAATTCTGTCGCTTCCAACGCGTTCCTCGCGTCATTTTACATCGGAATTAGTCTTGAGAAAGGCACAAACACGGTTCAGGAGCCCAAAAAACACGAGATCAGGATTCGTGAATGCTCGCGATTTTCTCGTCAACGGTTTCTCGGATCGCAATTCTGTCGCTTCCAACGTGATCCTCGTGTCATTTTACGTCGGAAATAGTCACGAGCAGTGCACGTGAACGTTTGTGGAATCCAAAAAACACGAGTTCAGGTTCTGGGAAGGCTCGCGATTTTCTCGTCAACGGTTTCTCGGATCGCAATTCTGTCGCTTCTAACGTGTTCCTCGTGTCATTTTACGTCGGAATTAGTCTTGAGAAATGCACAAACACGGTTCTGGAGTTCAAACAACACGAGATCAGGTTTTGGGAATGCTCGCGATTTTCTCGTCAACGTTTGCCCGGATTGCAATTCTGTCGCTTCCAACGCGTTCCTCGCGTCATTTTACATCGGAATTAGTCATGAGAAAGGCACAAACACGGTTCAGGAGCCCAAGAAACACGAGATCAGGATTCGGGAATGCTCGCGATTTTCTCGTCAACGTTTGCTCGGATTGCAATTCTGTCGCTTCCAACGCGTTCCTCGCGTCATTTTACGTCGGAATTAGTCTTGACAAATGCACAAACGCGGTTCTGGAGTTCAAAAAACACGAGATCAGGTTTTGGGAATGCTCGCGATTTTCTCGTCAACGTTTGCTCGGATTGCAATTCTGTCGCTTCCAACGCGTTCCTCGCGTCATTTTTAATCGGAATTAGTCTTGAGAAATGCACAAACACGGTTCTGGAGTTCAAAAAACACGAGTTCAGGTTTTGGGAATGCTCGCGATTTTCTAGTCAACGGTTTCTCGGATCGCAATTCTGTCGCTTCCAACGTGTTCCTCTTGTCATTTTACGTCGGAATTAGTCTTGAGAAATGCACAAACACGGTTCTGGAGTTCAAAAAACACGAGATCAGGTTTTGGGAATGCTCGCGATTTTCTCGTCAACGTTTGCCCGGATTGCAATTCTGTCGCTTCCAACGCGTTCCTCGCGTCATTTTACATAGGAATTAGTCTTGAGAAAGGCACAAACACGGTTCAGGAGCCCAAAAAACACGAGATCAGGATTCGGGAATGCTCGCGATTTCCTCGTCAACGGTTTCTCGGATCGCAATTCTGTCGCTTCCAACGCGTTCCTCGCGTCATTTTTAATCGGAATTAGTCTTGAGAAATGCACAAACACGGTTCTGGAGTTCAAAAAACACGAGTTCAGGTTTTGGGAATGCTCGCGATTTTCTAGTCAACGGTTTCTCGGATCGCAATTCTGTCGCTTCCAACGTGTTCCTCGTGTCATTTTACGTCGGAATTAGTCTTGACAAATGCACAAACGCGGTTCTGGAGTTCAAAAAACACGAGATCAGGTTTTGGGAATGCTCGCGATTTTCTCGTCAACGTTTGCTCGGATTGCAATTCTGTCGCTTCCAACGCGTTCCTCGCGTCATTTTTAATCGGAATTAGTCTTGAGAAATGCACAAACACGGTTCTGGAGTTCAAAAAACACGAGTTCAGGTTTTGGGAATGCTCGCGATTTTCTAGTCAACGGTTTCTCGGATCGCAATTCTGTCGCATCCAACGTGTTCCTCGTGTCATTTTACGTCGGAATTAGTCTTGAGAAATGCACAAACACGGTTCTGGAGTTCAAAAAACACGAGATCAGGTTTTGGGAATGCTCGCGATTTTCTCGTCAACGTTTGCCCGGATTGCAATTCTGTCGCTTCCAACGCGTTCCTCGCGTCATTTTACATCGGAATTAGTCTTGAGAAAGGCACAAACACGGTTCAGGAGCCCAAAAAACACGAGATCAGGATTCGTGAATGCTCGCGATTTTCTCGTCAACGGTTTCTCGGATCGCAATTCTGTCGCTTCCAACGTGATCCTCGTGTCATTTTACGTCGGAAATAGTCACGAGCAGTGCACGTGAACGTTTGTGGAATCCAAAAAACACGAGTTCAGGTTCTGGGAAGGCTCGCGATTTTCTCGTCAACGGTTTCTCGGATCGCAATTCTGTCGCTTCTAACGTGTTCCTCGTGTCATTTTACGTCGGAATTAGTCTTGAGAAATGCACAAACACGGTTCTGGAGTTCAAACAACACGAGATCAGGTTTTGGGAATGCTCGCGATTTTCTCGTCAACGTTTGCCCGGATTGCAATTCTGTCGCTTCCAACGCGTTCCTCGCGTCATTTTACATCGGAATTAGTCATGAGAAAGGCACAAACACGGTTCAGGAGCCCAAGAAACACGAGATCAGGATTCGGGAATGCTCGCGATTTTCTCGTCAACGTTTGCTCGGATTGCAATTCTGTCGCTTCCAACGCGTTCCTCGCGTCATTTTACGTCGGAATTAGTCTTGACAAATGCACAAACGCGGTTCTGGAGTTCAAAAAACACGAGATCAGGTTTTGGGAATGCTCGCGATTTTCTCGTCAACGTTTGCTCGGATTGCAATTCTGTCGCTTCCAACGCGTTCCTCGCGTCATTTTTAATCGGAATTAGTCTTGAGAAATGCACAAACACGGTTCTGGAGTTCAAAAAACACGAGTTCAGGTTTTGGGAATGCTCGCGATTTTCTAGTCAACGGTTTCTCGGATCGCAATTCTGTCGCTTCCAACGTGTTCCTCTTGTCATTTTACGTCGGAATTAGTCTTGAGAAATGCACAAACACGGTTCTGGAGTTCAAAAAACACGAGATCAGGTTTTGGGAATGCTCGCGATTTTCTCGTCAACGTTTGCCCGGATTGCAATTCTGTCGCTTCCAACGCGTTCCTCGCGTCATTTTACATAGGAATTAGTCTTGAGAAAGGCACAAACACGGTTCAGGAGCCCAAAAAACACGAGATCAGGATTCGGGAATGCTCGCGATTTCCTCGTCAACGGTTTCTCGGATCGCAATTCTGTCGCTTCCAACGCGTTCCTCGCGTCATTTTTAATCGGAATTAGTCTTGAGAAATGCACAAACACGGTTCTGGAGTTCAAAAAACACGAGTTCAGGTTTTGGGAATGCTCGCGATTTTCTAGTCAACGGTTTCTCGGATCGCAATTCTGTCGCTTCCAACGTGTTCCTCGTGTCATTTTACGTCGGAATTAGTCTTGACAAATGCACAAACGCGGTTCTGGAGTTCAAAAAACACGAGATCAGGTTTTGGGAATGCTCGCGATTTTCTCGTCAACGTTTGCTCGGATTGCAATTCTGTCGCTTCCAACGCGTTCCTCGCGTCATTTTTAATCGGAATTAGTCTTGAGAAATGCACAAACACGGTTCTGGAGTTCAAAAAACACGAGTTCAGGTTTTGGGAATGCTCGCGATTTTCTAGTCAACGGTTTCTCGGATCGCAATTCTGTCGCTTCCAACGTGTTCCTCGTGTCATTTTACGTCGGAATTAGTCTTGAGAAATGCACAAACACGGTTCTGGAGTTCAAAAAACACGAGATCAGGTTTTGGGAATGCTCGCGATTTTCTCGTCAACGTTTGCCCGGATTGCAATTCTGTCGCTTCCAACGCGTTCCTCGCGTCATTTTACATCGGAATTAGTCTTGAGAAAGGCACAAACACGGTTCAGGAGCCCAAAAAACACGAGATCAGGATTCGTGAATGCTCGCGATTTTCTCGTCAACGGTTTCTCGGATCGCAATTCTGTCGCTTCCAACGTGATCCTCGTGTCATTTTACGTCGGAAATAGTCACGAGCAGTGCACGTGAACGTTTGTGGAATCCAAAAAACACGAGTTCAGGTTCTGGGAAGGCTCGCGATTTTCTCGTCAACGGTTTCTCGGATCGCAATTCTGTCGCTTCTAACGTGTTCCTCGTGTCATTTTACGTCGGAATTAGTCTTGAGAAATGCACAAACACGGTTCTGGAGTTCAAACAACACGAGATCAGGTTTTGGGAATGCTCGCGATTTTCTCGTCAACGTTTGCCCGGATTGCAATTCTGTCGCTTCCAACGCGTTCCTCGCGTCATTTTACATCGGAATTAGTCTTGACAAATGCACAAACGCGGTTCTGGAGTTCAAAAAACACGAGATCAGGTTTTGGGAATGCTCGCGATTTTCTCGTCAACGTTTGCTCGGATTGCAATTCTGTCGCTTCCAACGCGTTCCTCGCGTCATTTTACGTCGGAATTAGTCTTGACAAATGCACAAACGCGGTTCTGGAGTTCAAAAAACACGAGATCAGGTTTTGGGAATGCTCGCGATTTTCTCGTCAACGTTTGCTCGGATTGCAATTCTGTCGCTTCCAACGCGTTCCTCGCGTCATTTTTAATCGGAATTAGTCTTGAGAAATGCACAAACACGGTTCTGGAGTTCAAAAAACACGAGTTCAGGTTTTGGGAATGCTCGCGATTTTCTAGTCAACGGTTTCTCGGATCGCAATTCTGTCGCTTCCAACGTGTTCCTCTTGTCATTTTACGTCGGAATTAGTCTTGAGAAATGCACAAACACGGTTCTGGAGTTCAAAAAACACGAGATCAGGTTTTGGGAATGCTCGCGATTTTCTCGTCAACGTTTGCCCGGATTGCAATTCTGTCGCTTCCAACGCGTTCCTCGCGTCATTTTACATAGGAATTAGTCTTGAGAAAGGCACAAACACGGTTCAGGAGCCCAAAAAACACGAGATCAGGATTCGGGAATGCTCGCGATTTCCTCGTCAACGGTTTCTCGGATCGCAATTCTGTCGCTTCTAACGTGTTCCTCGTGTCATTTTACGTCGGAATTAGTCTTGAGAAATGCACAAACACGGTTCTGGAGTTCAAAAAACACGAGTTCAGGTTTTGGGAATGCTCGCGATTTTCTAGTCAACGGTTTCTCGGATCGCAATTCTGTCGCTTCCAACGTGTTCCTCGTGTCATTTTACGTCGGAATTAGTCTTGACAAATGCACAAACGCGGTTCTGGAGTTCAAAAAACACGAGATCAGGTTTTGGGAATGCCCGCGATTTTCTCGTCAACGTTTGCTCGGATTGCAATTCTGTCGCTTCCAACGCGTTCCTCGCGTCATTTTTAATCGGAATTAGTCTTGAGAAATGCACAAACACGGTTCTGGAGTTCAAAAAACACGAGTTCAGGTTTTGGGAATGCTCGCGATTTTCTAGTCAACGGTTTCTCGGATCGCAATTCTGTCGCTTCCAACGTGTTCCTCGTGTCATTTTACGTCGGAATTAGTCTTGACAAATGCACAAACGCGGTTCTGGAGTTCAAAAAACACGAGATCAGGTTTTGGGAATGCTCGCGATTTTCTCGTCAACGTTTGCCCGGATTGCAATTCTGTCGCTTCCAACGCGTTCCTCGCGTCATTTTACATCGGAATTAGTCTTGAGAAAGGCACAAACACGGTTCAGGAGCCCAAGAAACACGAGATCAGGATTCGGGAATGCTCGCGATTTTCTCGTCAACGGTTTCTCGGATCGCAATTCTGTCGCTTCCAACGTGATCCTCGTGTCATTTTACGTCGGAAATAGTCACGAGCAGTGCACGTGAACGTTTGTGGAGTCCAAAAAACACGAGTTCAGGTTCTGGGAATGCTCGCGATTTTCTCGTCAACGGTTTCTCGGATCGCAATTCTGTCGCTTCTAACGTGTTCCTCGTGTCATTTTATGTCGGAATTAGTCTTGAGAAATGCACAAACACGGTTCTGGAGTTCAAAAAACACGAGATCAGGTTTTGGGAATGCTCGCGATTTTCTCGTCAACGGTTTCTCGGATCGCAATTCTGTCGCTTCCAACGTGTTCCTCGTGTCATTTTACGTCGGAATTAGTCTTGAGAAATGCACAAACACGGTTCTGGAGTTCAAAAAACACGAGTTCAGGTTTTGGGAATGCTCGCGATTTTCTAGTCAACGGTTTCTCGGATCGCAATTCTGTCGCTTCCAACGTGTTCCTCGTGTCATTTTACGTCGGAATTAGTCTTGAGAAATGCACAAACACGGTTCTGGAGTTCAAAAAACACAAGATCAGGTTTTGGGAATGCTCGCGATTTTCTCGTCAACGTTTGCCCGGATTGCAATTCTGTCGCTTCCAACGCGTTCCTCGCGTCATTTTACATAGGAATTAGTCTTGAGAAAGGCACAAACACGGTTCAGGAGCCCAAAAAACACGAGATCAGGTTTTGGGAATGCTCGCGATTTTCTCGTCAACGTTTGCTCGGATTGCAATTCTGTCGCTTCCAACGCGTTCCTCGCGTCATTTTACGTCGGAATTAGTCTTGACAAATGCACAAACGCGGTTCTGGAGTTCAAAAAACACGAGATCAGGTTTTGGGAATGCCCGCGATTTTCTCGTCAACGTTTGCTCGGATTGCAATTCTGTCGCTTCCAACGCGTTCCTCGCGTCATTTTTAATCGGAATTAGTCTTGAGAAATGCACAAACACGGTTCTGGAGTTCAAAAAACACGAGTTCAGGTTTTGGGAATGCTCGCGATTTTCTAGTCAACGGTTTCTCGGATCGCAATTCTGTCGCTTCCAACGTGTTCCTCGTGTCATTTTACGTCGGAATTAGTCTTGACAAATGCACAAACGCGGTTCTAGAGTTCAAAAAACACGAGATCAGGTTTTGGGAATGCTCGCGATTTTCTCGTCAACGTTTGCTCGGATTGCAATTCTGTCGCTTCCAACGCGTTCCTCGCGTCATTTTTAATCGGAATTAGTCTTGAGAAATGCACAAACACGGTTCTGGAGTTCAAAAAACACGAGTTCAGGTTTTGGGAATGCTCGCGATTTTCTAGTCAACGGTTTCTCGGATCGCAATTCTGTCGCTTCCAACGTGATCCTCGTGTCATTTTACGTCGGAAATAGTCACGAGCAGTGCACGTGAACGTTTGTGGAATCCAAAAAACACGAGTTCAGGTTCTGGGAAGGCTCGCGATTTTCTCGTCAACGGTTTCTCGGATCGCAATTCTGTCGCTTCTAACGTGTTCCTCGTGTCATTTTACGTCGGAATTAGTCTTGAGAAATGCACAAACACGGTTCTGGAGTTCAAACAACACGAGATCAGGTTTTGGGAATGCTCGCGATTTTCTCGTCAACGTTTGCCCGGATTGCAATTCTGTCGCTTCCAACGCGTTCCTCGCGTCATTTTACATCGGAATTAGTCATGAGAAAGGCACAAACACGGTTCAGGAGCCCAAGAAACACGAGATCAGGATTCGGGAATGCTCGCGATTTTCTCGTCAACGTTTGCTCGGATTGCAATTCTGTCGCTTCCAACGCGTTCCTCGCGTCATTTTACGTCGGAATTAGTCTTGACAAATGCACAAACGCGGTTCTGGAGTTCAAAAAACACGAGATCAGGTTTTGGGAATGCTCGCGATTTTCTCGTCAACGTTTGCCCGGATTGCAATTCTGTCGCTTCCAACGCGTTCCTCGCGTCATTTTACATCGGAATTAGTCTTGAGAAAGGCACAAACACGGTTCAGGAGCCCAAGAAACACGAGATCAGGATTCGGGAATGCTCGCGATTTTCTCGTCAACGGTTTCTCGGATCGCAATTCTGTCGCTTCCAACGTGATCCTCGTGTCATTTTACGTCGGAAATAGTCACGAGCAGTGCACGTGAACGTTTGTGGAGTCCAAAAAACACGAGTTCAGGTTCTGGGAATGCTCGCGATTTTCTCGTCAACGGTTTCTCGGATCGCAATTCTGTCGCTTCTAACGTGTTCCTCGTGTCATTTTATGTCGGAATTAGTCTTGAGAAATGCACAAACACGGTTCTGGAGTTCAAAAAACACGAGATCAGGTTTTGGGAATGCTCGCGATTTTCTCGTCAACGGTTTCTCGGATCGCAATTCTGTCGCTTCCAACGTGTTCCTCGTGTCATTTTACGTCGGAATTAGTCTTGAGAAATGCACAAACACGGTTCTGGAGTTCAAAAAACACGAGTTCAGGTTTTGGGAATGCTCGCGATTTTCTAGTCAACGGTTTCTCGGATCGCAATTCTGTCGCTTCCAACGTGTTCCTCGTGTCATTTTACGTCGGAATTAGTCTTGAGAAATGCACAAACACGGTTCTGGAGTTCAAAAAACACAAGATCAGGTTTTGGGAATGCTCGCGATTTTCTCGTCAACGTTTGCCCGGATTGCAATTCTGTCGCTTCCAACGCGTTCCTCGCGTCATTTTACATAGGAATTAGTCTTGAGAAAGGCACAAACACGGTTCAGGAGCCCAAAAAACACGAGATCAGGTTTTGGGAATGCTCGCGATTTTCTCGTCAACGTTTGCTCGGATTGCAATTCTGTCGCTTCCAACGCGTTCCTCGCGTCATTTTACGTCGGAATTAGTCTTGACAAATGCACAAACGCGGTTCTGGAGTTCAAAAAACACGAGATCAGGTTTTGGGAATGCCCGCGATTTTCTCGTCAACGTTTGCTCGGATTGCAATTCTGTCGCTTCCAACGCGTTCCTCGCGTCATTTTTAATCGGAATTAGTCTTGAGAAATGCACAAACACGGTTCTGGAGTTCAAAAAACACGAGTTCAGGTTTTGGGAATGCTCGCGATTTTCTAGTCAACGGTTTCTCGGATCGCAATTCTGTCGCTTCCAACGTGTTCCTCGTGTCATTTTACGTCGGAATTAGTCTTGACAAATGCACAAACGCGGTTCTAGAGTTCAAAAAACACGAGATCAGGTTTTGGGAATGCTCGCGATTTTCTCGTCAACGTTTGCTCGGATTGCAATTCTGTCGCTTCCAACGCGTTCCTCGCGTCATTTTTAATCGGAATTAGTCTTGAGAAATGCACAAACACGGTTCTGGAGTTCAAAAAACACGAGTTCAGGTTTTGGGAATGCTCGCGATTTTCTAGTCAACGGTTTCTCGGATCGCAATTCTGTCGCTTCCAACGTGATCCTCGTGTCATTTTACGTCGGAAATAGTCACGAGCAGTGCACGTGAACGTTTGTGGAATCCAAAAAACACGAGTTCAGGTTCTGGGAAGGCTCGCGATTTTCTCGTCAACGGTTTCTCGGATCGCAATTCTGTCGCTTCTAACGTGTTCCTCGTGTCATTTTACGTCGGAATTAGTCTTGAGAAATGCACAAACACGGTTCTGGAGTTCAAACAACACGAGATCAGGTTTTGGGAATGCTCGCGATTTTCTCGTCAACGTTTGCCCGGATTGCAATTCTGTCGCTTCCAACGCGTTCCTCGCGTCATTTTACATCGGAATTAGTCATGAGAAAGGCACAAACACGGTTCAGGAGCCCAAGAAACACGAGATCAGGATTCGGGAATGCTCGCGATTTTCTCGTCAACGTTTGCTCGGATTGCAATTCTGTCGCTTCCAACGCGTTCCTCGCGTCATTTTACGTCGGAATTAGTCTTGACAAATGCACAAACGCGGTTCTGGAGTTCAAAAAACACGAGATCAGGTTTTGGGAATGCTCGCGATTTTCTCGTCAACGTTTGCTCGGATTGCAATTCTGTCGCTTCCAACGCGTTCCTCGCGTCATTTTTAATCGGAATTAGTCTTGAGAAATGCACAAACACGGTTCTGGAGTTCAAAAAACACGAGTTCAGGTTTTGGGAATGCTCGCGATTTTCTAGTCAACGGTTTCTCGGATCGCAATTCTGTCGCTTCCAACGTGTTCCTCTTGTCATTTTACGTCGGAATTAGTCTTGAGAAATGCACAAACACGGTTCTGGAGTTCAAAAAACACGAGATCAGGTTTTGGGAATGCTCGCGATTTTCTCGTCAACGTTTGCCCGGATTGCAATTCTGTCGCTTCCAACGCGTTCCTCGCGTCATTTTTAATCGGAATTAGTCTTGAGAAATGCACAAACACGGTTCTGGAGTTCAAAAAACACGAGTTCAGGTTTTGGGAATGCTCGCGATTTTCTAGTCAACGGTTTCTCGGATCGCAATTCTGTCGCTTCCAACGTGTTCCTCGTGTCATTTTACGTCGGAATTAGTCTTGACAAATGCACAAACGCGGTTCTGGAGTTCAAAAAACACGAGATCAGGTTTTGGGAATGCTCGCGATTTTCTAGTCAACGGTTTCTCGGATCGCAATTCTGTCGCTTCCAACGTGTTCCTCGTGTCATTTTACGTCGGAATTAGTCTTGACAAATGCACAAACGCGGTTCTGGAGTTCAAAAAACACGAGATCAGGTTTTGGGAATGCTCGCGATTTCCTCGTCAACGGTTTCTCGGATCGCAATTCTGTCGCTTCCAACGCGTTCCTCGCGTCATTTTTAATCGGAATTAGTCTTGAGAAATGCACAAACACGGTTCTGGAGTTCAAAAAACACGAGTTCAGGTTTTGGGAATGCTCGCGATTTTCTAGTCAACGGTTTCTCGGATCGCAATTCTGTCGCTTCCAACGTGTTCCTCGTGTCATTTTACGTCGGAATTAGTCTTGACAAATGCACAAACGCGGTTCTGGAGTTCAAAAAACACGAGATCAGGTTTTGGGAATGCTCGCGATTTTCTCGTCAACGTTTGCTCGGATTGCAATTCTGTCGCTTCCAACGCGTTCCTCGCGTCATTTTACGTCGGAATTAGTCTTGACAAATGCACAAACGCGGTTCTGGAGTTCAAAAAACACGAGATCAGGTTTTGGGAATGCTCGCGATTTTCTCGTCAACGTTTGCTCGGATTGCAATTCTGTCGCTTCCAACGCGTTCCTCGCGTCATTTTTAATCGGAATTAGTCTTGAGAAATGCACAAACACGGTTCTGGAGTTCAAAAAACACGAGTTCAGGTTTTGGGAATGCTCGCGATTTTCTAGTCAACGGTTTCTCGGATCGCAATTCTGTCGCTTCCAACGTGTTCCTCTTGTCATTTTACGTCGGAATTAGTCTTGAGAAATGCACAAACACGGTTCTGGAGTTCAAAAAACACGAGATCAGGTTTTGGGAATGCTCGCGATTTTCTCGTCAACGTTTGCCCGGATTGCAATTCTGTCGCTTCCAACGCGTTCCTCGCGTCATTTTACATAGGAATTAGTCTTGAGAAAGGCACAAACACGGTTCAGGAGCCCAAAAAACACGAGATCAGGATTCGGGAATGCTCGCGATTTCCTCGTCAACGGTTTCTCGGATCGCAATTCTGTCGCTTCTAACGTGTTCCTCGTGTCATTTTACGTCGGAATTAGTCTTGAGAAATGCACAAACACGGTTCTGGAGTTCAAAAAACACGAGTTCAGGTTTTGGGAATGCTCGCGATTTTCTAGTCAACGGTTTCTCGGATCGCAATTCTGTCGCTTCCAACGTGTTCCTCGTGTCATTTTACGTCGGAATTAGTCTTGACAAATGCACAAACGCGGTTCTGGAGTTCAAAAAACACGAGATCAGGTTTTGGGAATGCCCGCGATTTTCTCGTCAACGTTTGCTCGGATTGCAATTCTGTCGCTTCCAACGCGTTCCTCGCGTCATTTTTAATCGGAATTAGTCTTGAGAAATGCACAAACACGGTTCTGGAGTTCAAAAAACACGAGTTCAGGTTTTGGGAATGCTCGCGATTTTCTAGTCAACGGTTTCTCGGATCGCAATTCTGTCGCTTCCAACGTGTTCCTCGTGTCATTTTACGTCGGAATTAGTCTTGACAAATGCACAAACGCGGTTCTGGAGTTCAAAAAACACGAGATCAGGTTTTGGGAATGCTCGCGATTTTCTCGTCAACGTTTGCCCGGATTGCAATTCTGTCGCTTCCAACGCGTTCCTCGCGTCATTTTACATCGGAATTAGTCTTGAGAAAGGCACAAACACGGTTCAGGAGCCCAAGAAACACGAGATCAGGATTCGGGAATGCTCGCGATTTTCTCGTCAACGGTTTCTCGGATCGCAATTCTGTCGCTTCCAACGTGATCCTCGTGTCATTTTACGTCGGAAATAGTCACGAGCAGTGCACGTGAACGTTTGTGGAGTCCAAAAAACACGAGTTCAGGTTCTGGGAATGCTCGCGATTTTCTCGTCAACGGTTTCTCGGATCGCAATTCTGTCGCTTCTAACGTGTTCCTCGTGTCATTTTATGTCGGAATTAGTCTTGAGAAATGCACAAACACGGTTCTGGAGTTCAAAAAACACGAGTTCAGGTTTTGGGAATGCTCGCGATTTTCTCGTCAACGGTTTCTCGGATCGCAATTCTGTCGCTTCCAACGTGTTCCTCGTGTCATTTTACGTCGGAATTAGTCTTGAGAAATGCACAAACACGGTTCTGGAGTTCAAAAAACACGAGTTCAGGTTTTGGGAATGCTCGCGATTTTCTAGTCAACGGTTTCTCGGATCGCAATTCTGTCGCTTCCAACGTGTTCCTCGTGTCATTTTACGTCGGAATTAGTCTTGAGAAATGCACAAACACGGTTCTGGAGTTCAAAAAACACAAGATCAGGTTTTGGGAATGCTCGCGATTTTCTCGTCAACGTTTGCCCGGATTGCAATTCTGTCGCTTCCAACGCGTTCCTCGCGTCATTTTACATAGGAATTAGTCTTGAGAAAGGCACAAACACGGTTCAGGAGCCCAAAAAACACGAGATCAGGTTTTGGGAATGCTCGCGATTTTCTCGTCAACGTTTGCTCGGATTGCAATTCTGTCGCTTCCAACGCGTTCCTCGCGTCATTTTACGTCGGAATTAGTCTTGACAAATGCACAAACGCGGTTCTGGAGTTCAAAAAACACGAGATCAGGTTTTGGGAATGCCCGCGATTTTCTCGTCAACGTTTGCTCGGATTGCAATTCTGTCGCTTCCAACGCGTTCCTCGCGTCATTTTTAATCGGAATTAGTCTTGAGAAATGCACAAACACGGTTCTGGAGTTCAAAAAACACGAGTTCAGGTTTTGGGAATGCTCGCGATTTTCTAGTCAACGGTTTCTCGGATCGCAATTCTGTCGCTTCCAACGTGTTCCTCGTGTCATTTTACGTCGGAATTAGTCTTGAGAAATGCACAAACACGGTTCTGGAGTTCAAAAAACACGAGATCAGGTTTTGGGAATGCTCGCGATTTTCTCGTCAACGTTTGCCCGGATTGCAATTCTGTCGCTTCCAACGCGTTCCTCGCGTCATTTTACATCGGAATTAGTCTTGAGAAAGGCACAAACACGGTTCAGGAGCCCAAAAAACACGAGATCAGGATTCGTGAATGCTCGCGATTTTCTCGTCAACGGTTTCTCGGATCGCAATTCTGTCGCTTCCAACGTGATCCTCGTGTCATTTTACGTCGGAAATAGTCACGAGCAGTGCACGTGAACGTTTGTGGAATCCAAAAAACACGAGTTCAGGTTCTGGGAAGGCTCGCGATTTTCTCGTCAACGGTTTCTCGGATCGCAATTCTGTCGCTTCTAACGTGTTCCTCGTGTCATTTTACGTCGGAATTAGTCTTGAGAAATGCACAAACACGGTTCTGGAGTTCAAACAACACGAGATCAGGTTTTGGGAATGCTCGCGATTTTCTCGTCAACGTTTGCCCGGATTGCAATTCTGTCGCTTCCAACGCGTTCCTCGCGTCATTTTACATCGGAATTAGTCATGAGAAAGGCACAAACACGGTTCAGGAGCCCAAGAAACACGAGATCAGGATTCGGGAATGCTCGCGATTTTCTCGTCAACGTTTGCTCGGATTGCAATTCTGTCGCTTCCAACGCGTTCCTCGCGTCATTTTACGTCGGAATTAGTCTTGACAAATGCACAAACGCGGTTCTGGAGTTCAAAAAACACGAGATCAGGTTTTGGGAATGCTCGCGATTTTCTCGTCAACGTTTGCTCGGATTGCAATTCTGTCGCTTCCAACGCGTTCCTCGCGTCATTTTTAATCGGAATTAGTCTTGAGAAATGCACAAACACGGTTCTGGAGTTCAAAAAACACGAGTTCAGGTTTTGGGAATGCTCGCGATTTTCTAGTCAACGGTTTCTCGGATCGCAATTCTGTCGCTTCCAACGTGTTCCTCTTGTCATTTTACGTCGGAATTAGTCTTGAGAAAGGCACAAACACGGTTCAGGAGCCCAAAAAACACGAGATCAGGATGCGGGAATGCTCGCGATTTCCTCGTCAACGGTTTCTCGGATCGCAATTCTGTCGCTTCCAACGCGTTCCTCGCGTCATTTTTAATCGGAATTAGTCTTGAGAAATGCACAAACACGGTTCTGGAGTTCAAAAAACACGAGTTCAGGTTTTGGGAATGCTCGCGATTTTCTAGTCAACGGTTTCTCGGATCGCAATTCTGTCGCTTCCAACGTGTTCCTCGTGTCATTTTACGTCGGAATTAGTCTTGACAAATGCACAAACGCGGTTCTGGAGTTCAAAAAACACGAGATCAGGTTTTGGGAATGCTCGCGATTTTCTCGTCAACGTTTGCTCGGATTGCAATTCTGTCGCTTCCAACGCGTTCCTCGCGTCATTTTTAATCGGAATTAGTCTTGAGAAATGCACAAACACGGTTCTGGAGTTCAAAAAACACGAGTTCAGGTTTTGGGAATGCTCGCGATTTTCTAGTCAACGGTTTCTCGGATCGCAATTCTGTCGCTTCCAACGTGTTCCTCGTGTCATTTTACGTCGGAATTAGTCTTGAGAAATGCACAAACACGGTTCTGGAGTTCAAAAAACACGAGATCAGGTTTTGGGAATGCTCGCGATTTTCTCGTCAACGTTTGCCCGGATTGCAATTCTGTCGCTTCCAACGCGTTCCTCGCGTCATTTTACATCGGAATTAGTCTTGAGAAAGGCACAAACACGGTTCAGGAGCCCAAAAAACACGAGATCAGGATTCGTGAATGCTCGCGATTTTCTCGTCAACGGTTTCTCGGATCGCAATTCTGTCGCTTCCAACGTGATCCTCGTGTCATTTTACGTCGGAAATAGTCACGAGCAGTGCACGTGAACGTTTGTGGAATCCAAAAAACACGAGTTCAGGTTCTGGGAAGGCTCGCGATTTTCTCGTCAACGGTTTCTCGGATCGCAATTCTGTCGCTTCTAACGTGTTCCTCGTGTCATTTTACGTCGGAATTAGTCTTGAGAAATGCACAAACACGGTTCTGGAGTTCAAACAACACGAGATCAGGTTTTGGGAATGCTCGCGATTTTCTCGTCAACGTTTGCCCGGATTGCAATTCTGTCGCTTCCAACGCGTTCCTCGCGTCATTTTACATCGGAATTAGTCTTGACAAATGCACAAACGCGGTTCTGGAGTTCAAAAAACACGAGATCAGGTTTTGGGAATGCTCGCGATTTTCTCGTCAACGTTTGCTCGGATTGCAATTCTGTCGCTTCCAACGCGTTCCTCGCGTCATTTTACGTCGGAATTAGTCTTGACAAATGCACAAACGCGGTTCTGGAGTTCAAAAAACACGAGATCAGGTTTTGGGAATGCTCGCGATTTTCTCGTCAACGTTTGCTCGGATTGCAATTCTGTCGCTTCCAACGCGTTCCTCGCGTCATTTTTAATCGGAATTAGTCTTGAGAAATGCACAAACACGGTTCTGGAGTTCAAAAAACACGAGTTCAGGTTTTGGGAATGCTCGCGATTTTCTAGTCAACGGTTTCTCGGATCGCAATTCTGTCGCTTCCAACGTGTTCCTCTTGTCATTTTACGTCGGAATTAGTCTTGAGAAATGCACAAACACGGTTCTGGAGTTCAAAAAACACGAGATCAGGTTTTGGGAATGCTCGCGATTTTCTCGTCAACGTTTGCCCGGATTGCAATTCTGTCGCTTCCAACGCGTTCCTCGCGTCATTTTACATAGGAATTAGTCTTGAGAAAGGCACAAACACGGTTCAGGAGCCCAAAAAACACGAGATCAGGATTCGGGAATGCTCGCGATTTCCTCGTCAACGGTTTCTCGGATCGCAATTCTGTCGCTTCTAACGTGTTCCTCGTGTCATTTTACGTCGGAATTAGTCTTGAGAAATGCACAAACACGGTTCTGGAGTTCAAAAAACACGAGTTCAGGTTTTGGGAATGCTCGCGATTTTCTAGTCAACGGTTTCTCGGATCGCAATTCTGTCGCTTCCAACGTGTTCCTCGTGTCATTTTACGTCGGAATTAGTCTTGACAAATGCACAAACGCGGTTCTGGAGTTCAAAAAACACGAGATCAGGTTTTGGGAATGCCCGCGATTTTCTCGTCAACGTTTGCTCGGATTGCAATTCTGTCGCTTCCAACGCGTTCCTCGCGTCATTTTTAATCGGAATTAGTCTTGAGAAATGCACAAACACGGTTCTGGAGTTCAAAAAACACGAGTTCAGGTTTTGGGAATGCTCGCGATTTTCTAGTCAACGGTTTCTCGGATCGCAATTCTGTCGCTTCCAACGTGTTCCTCGTGTCATTTTACGTCGGAATTAGTCTTGACAAATGCACAAACGCGGTTCTGGAGTTCAAAAAACACGAGATCAGGTTTTGGGAATGCTCGCGATTTTCTCGTCAACGTTTGCCCGGATTGCAATTCTGTCGCTTCCAACGCGTTCCTCGCGTCATTTTACATCGGAATTAGTCTTGAGAAAGGCACAAACACGGTTCAGGAGCCCAAGAAACACGAGATCAGGATTCGGGAATGCTCGCGATTTTCTCGTCAACGGTTTCTCGGATCGCAATTCTGTCGCTTCCAACGTGATCCTCGTGTCATTTTACGTCGGAAATAGTCACGAGCAGTGCACGTGAACGTTTGTGGAGTCCAAAAAACACGAGTTCAGGTTCTGGGAATGCTCGCGATTTTCTCGTCAACGGTTTCTCGGATCGCAATTCTGTCGCTTCTAACGTGTTCCTCGTGTCATTTTATGTCGGAATTAGTCTTGAGAAATGCACAAACACGGTTCTGGAGTTCAAAAAACACGAGATCAGGTTTTGGGAATGCTCGCGATTTTCTCGTCAACGGTTTCTCGGATCGCAATTCTGTCGCTTCCAACGTGTTCCTCGTGTCATTTTACGTCGGAATTAGTCTTGAGAAATGCACAAACACGGTTCTGGAGTTCAAAAAACACGAGTTCAGGTTTTGGGAATGCTCGCGATTTTCTAGTCAACGGTTTCTCGGATCGCAATTCTGTCGCTTCCAACGTGTTCCTCGTGTCATTTTACGTCGGAATTAGTCTTGAGAAATGCACAAACACGGTTCTGGAGTTCAAAAAACACAAGATCAGGTTTTGGGAATGCTCGCGATTTTCTCGTCAACGTTTGCCCGGATTGCAATTCTGTCGCTTCCAACGCGTTCCTCGCGTCATTTTACATCGGAATTAGTCTTGAGAAAGGCACAAACACGGTTCAGGAGCCCAAAAAACACGAGATCAGGATTCGTGAATGCTCGCGATTTTCTCGTCAACGGTTTCTCGGATCGCAATTCTGTCGCTTCCAACGTGATCCTCGTGTCATTTTACGTCGGAAATAGTCACGAGCAGTGCACGTGAACGTTTGTGGAATCCAAAAAACACGAGTTCAGGTTCTGGGAAGGCTCGCGATTTTCTCGTCAACGGTTTCTCGGATCGCAATTCTGTCGCTTCTAACGTGTTCCTCGTGTCATTTTACGTCGGAATTAGTCTTGAGAAATGCACAAACACGGTTCTGGAGTTCAAACAACACGAGATCAGGTTTTGGGAATGCTCGCGATTTTCTCGTCAACGTTTGCCCGGATTGCAATTCTGTCGCTTCCAACGCGTTCCTCGCGTCATTTTACATCGGAATTAGTCTTGACAAATGCACAAACGCGGTTCTGGAGTTCAAAAAACACGAGATCAGGTTTTGGGAATGCTCGCGATTTTCTCGTCAACGTTTGCTCGGATTGCAATTCTGTCGCTTCCAACGCGTTCCTCGCGTCATTTTACGTCGGAATTAGTCTTGACAAATGCACAAACGCGGTTCTGGAGTTCAAAAAACACGAGATCAGGTTTTGGGAATGCTCGCGATTTTCTCGTCAACGTTTGCTCGGATTGCAATTCTGTCGCTTCCAACGCGTTCCTCGCGTCATTTTTAATCGGAATTAGTCTTGAGAAATGCACAAACACGGTTCTGGAGTTCAAAAAACACGAGTTCAGGTTTTGGGAATGCTCGCGATTTTCTAGTCAACGGTTTCTCGGATCGCAATTCTGTCGCTTCCAACGTGTTCCTCTTGTCATTTTACGTCGGAATTAGTCTTGAGAAATGCACAAACACGGTTCTGGAGTTCAAAAAACACGAGATCAGGTTTTGGGAATGCTCGCGATTTTCTCGTCAACGTTTGCCCGGATTGCAATTCTGTCGCTTCCAACGCGTTCCTCGCGTCATTTTACATAGGAATTAGTCTTGAGAAAGGCACAAACACGGTTCAGGAGCCCAAAAAACACGAGATCAGGATTCGGGAATGCTCGCGATTTCCTCGTCAACGGTTTCTCGGATCGCAATTCTGTCGCTTCTAACGTGTTCCTCGTGTCATTTTACGTCGGAATTAGTCTTGAGAAATGCACAAACACGGTTCTGGAGTTCAAAAAACACGAGTTCAGGTTTTGGGAATGCTCGCGATTTTCTAGTCAACGGTTTCTCGGATCGCAATTCTGTCGCTTCCAACGTGTTCCTCGTGTCATTTTACGTCGGAATTAGTCTTGACAAATGCACAAACGCGGTTCTGGAGTTCAAAAAACACGAGATCAGGTTTTGGGAATGCCCGCGATTTTCTCGTCAACGTTTGCTCGGATTGCAATTCTGTCGCTTCCAACGCGTTCCTCGCGTCATTTTTAATCGGAATTAGTCTTGAGAAATGCACAAACACGGTTCTGGAGTTCAAAAAACACGAGTTCAGGTTTTGGGAATGCTCGCGATTTTCTAGTCAACGGTTTCTCGGATCGCAATTCTGTCGCTTCCAACGTGTTCCTCGTGTCATTTTACGTCGGAATTAGTCTTGACAAATGCACAAACGCGGTTCTGGAGTTCAAAAAACACGAGATCAGGTTTTGGGAATGCTCGCGATTTTCTCGTCAACGTTTGCCCGGATTGCAATTCTGTCGCTTCCAACGCGTTCCTCGCGTCATTTTACATCGGAATTAGTCTTGAGAAAGGCACAAACACGGTTCAGGAGCCCAAGAAACACGAGATCAGGATTCGGGAATGCTCGCGATTTTCTCGTCAACGGTTTCTCGGATCGCAATTCTGTCGCTTCCAACGTGATCCTCGTGTCATTTTACGTCGGAAATAGTCACGAGCAGTGCACGTGAACGTTTGTGGAGTCCAAAAAACACGAGTTCAGGTTCTGGGAATGCTCGCGATTTTCTCGTCAACGGTTTCTCGGATCGCAATTCTGTCGCTTCTAACGTGTTCCTCGTGTCATTTTATGTCGGAATTAGTCTTGAGAAATGCACAAACACGGTTCTGGAGTTCAAAAAACACGAGATCAGGTTTTGGGAATGCTCGCGATTTTCTCGTCAACGGTTTCTCGGATCGCAATTCTGTCGCTTCCAACGTGTTCCTCGTGTCATTTTACGTCGGAATTAGTCTTGAGAAATGCACAAACACGGTTCTGGAGTTCAAAAAACACGAGTTCAGGTTTTGGGAATGCTCGCGATTTTCTAGTCAACGGTTTCTCGGATCGCAATTCTGTCGCTTCCAACGTGTTCCTCGTGTCATTTTACGTCGGAATTAGTCTTGAGAAATGCACAAACACGGTTCTGGAGTTCAAAAAACACAAGATCAGGTTTTGGGAATGCTCGCGATTTTCTCGTCAACGTTTGCCCGGATTGCAATTCTGTCGCTTCTAACGTGTTCCTCGTGTCATTTTACGTCGGAATTAGTCTTGAGAAATGCACAAACACGGTTCTGGAGTTCAAACAACACGAGATCAGGTTTTGGGAATGCTCGCGATTTTCTCGTCAACGTTTGCCCGGATTGCAATTCTGTCGCTTCCAACGCGTTCCTCGCGTCATTTTACATCGGAATTAGTCTTGACAAATGCACAAACGCGGTTCTGGAGTTCAAAAAACACGAGATCAGGTTTTGGGAATGCTCGCGATTTTCTCGTCAACGTTTGCTCGGATTGCAATTCTGTCGCTTCCAACGCGTTCCTCGCGTCATTTTACGTCGGAATTAGTCTTGACAAATGCACAAACGCGGTTCTGGAGTTCAAAAAACACGAGATCAGGTTTTGGGAATGCTCGCGATTTTCTCGTCAACGTTTGCTCGGATTGCAATTCTGTCGCTTCCAACGCGTTCCTCGCGTCATTTTTAATCGGAATTAGTCTTGAGAAATGCACAAACACGGTTCTGGAGTTCAAAAAACACGAGTTCAGGTTTTGGGAATGCTCGCGATTTTCTAGTCAACGGTTTCTCGGATCGCAATTCTGTCGCTTCCAACGTGTTCCTCTTGTCATTTTACGTCGGAATTAGTCTTGAGAAATGCACAAACACGGTTCTGGAGTTCAAAAAACACGAGATCAGGTTTTGGGAATGCTCGCGATTTTCTCGTCAACGTTTGCCCGGATTGCAATTCTGTCGCTTCCAACGCGTTCCTCGCGTCATTTTACATAGGAATTAGTCTTGAGAAAGGCACAAACACGGTTCAGGAGCCCAAAAAACACGAGATCAGGATTCGGGAATGCTCGCGATTTCCTCGTCAACGGTTTCTCGGATCGCAATTCTGTCGCTTCTAACGTGTTCCTCGTGTCATTTTACGTCGGAATTAGTCTTGAGAAATGCACAAACACGGTTCTGGAGTTCAAAAAACACGAGTTCAGGTTTTGGGAATGCTCGCGATTTTCTAGTCAACGGTTTCTCGGATCGCAATTCTGTCGCTTCCAACGTGTTCCTCGTGTCATTTTACGTCGGAATTAGTCTTGACAAATGCACAAACGCGGTTCTGGAGTTCAAAAAACACGAGATCAGGTTTTGGGAATGCCCGCGATTTTCTCGTCAACGTTTGCTCGGATTGCAATTCTGTCGCTTCCAACGCGTTCCTCGCGTCATTTTTAATCGGAATTAGTCTTGAGAAATGCACAAACACGGTTCTGGAGTTCAAAAAACACGAGTTCAGGTTTTGGGAATGCTCGCGATTTTCTAGTCAACGGTTTCTCGGATCGCAATTCTGTCGCTTCCAACGTGTTCCTCGTGTCATTTTACGTCGGAATTAGTCTTGACAAATGCACAAACGCGGTTCTGGAGTTCAAAAAACACGAGATCAGGTTTTGGGAATGCTCGCGATTTTCTCGTCAACGTTTGCCCGGATTGCAATTCTGTCGCTTCCAACGCGTTCCTCGCGTCATTTTACATCGGAATTAGTCTTGAGAAAGGCACAAACACGGTTCAGGAGCCCAAGAAACACGAGATCAGGATTCGGGAATGCTCGCGATTTTCTCGTCAACGGTTTCTCGGATCGCAATTCTGTCGCTTCCAACGTGATCCTCGTGTCATTTTACGTCGGAAATAGTCACGAGCAGTGCACGTGAACGTTTGTGGAGTCCAAAAAACACGAGTTCAGGTTCTGGGAATGCTCGCGATTTTCTCGTCAACGGTTTCTCGGATCGCAATTCTGTCGCTTCTAACGTGTTCCTCGTGTCATTTTATGTCGGAATTAGTCTTGAGAAATGCACAAACACGGTTCTGGAGTTCAAAAAACACGAGATCAGGTTTTGGGAATGCTCGCGATTTTCTCGTCAACGGTTTCTCGGATCGCAATTCTGTCGCTTCCAACGTGTTCCTCGTGTCATTTTACGTCGGAATTAGTCTTGAGAAATGCACAAACACGGTTCTGGAGTTCAAAAAACACGAGTTCAGGTTTTGGGAATGCTCGCGATTTTCTAGTCAACGGTTTCTCGGATCGCAATTCTGTCGCTTCCAACGTGTTCCTCGTGTCATTTTACGTCGGAATTAGTCTTGAGAAATGCACAAACACGGTTCTGGAGTTCAAAAAACACAAGATCAGGTTTTGGGAATGCTCGCGATTTTCTCGTCAACGTTTGCCCGGATTGCAATTCTGTCGCTTCCAACGCGTTCCTCGCGTCATTTTACGTCGGAATTAGTCTTGACAAATGCACAAACGCGGTTCTGGAGTTCAAAAAACACGAGATCAGGTTTTGGGAATGCTCGCGATTTTCTCGTCAACGTTTGCTCGGATTGCAATTCTGTCGCTTCCAACGCGTTCCTCGCGTCATTTTTAATCGGAATTAGTCTTGAGAAATGCACAAACACGGTTCTGGAGTTCAAAAAACACGAGTTCAGGTTTTGGGAATGCTCGCGATTTTCTAGTCAACGGTTTCTCGGATCGCAATTCTGTCGCTTCCAACGTGTTCCTCTTGTCATTTTACGTCGGAATTAGTCTTGAGAAATGCACAAACACGGTTCTGGAGTTCAAAAAACACGAGACCAGGTTTTGGGAATGCTCGCGATTTTCTCGTCAACGTTTGCCCGGATTGCAATTCTGTCGCTTCCAACGCGTTCCTCGCGTCATTTTACATAGGAATTAGTCTTGAGAAAGGCACAAACACGGTTCAGGAGCCCAAAAAACACGAGATCAGGATTCGGGAATGCTCGCGATTTCCTCGTCAACGGTTTCTCGGATCGCAATTCTGTCGCTTCTAACGTGTTCCTCGTGTCATTTTACGTCGGAATTAGTCTTGAGAAATGCACAAACACGGTTCTGGAGTTCAAAAAACACGAGTTCAGGTTTTGGGAATGCTCGCGATTTTCTAGTCAACGGTTTCTCGGATCGCAATTCTGTCGCTTCCAACGTGTTCCTCGTGTCATTTTACGTCGGAATTAGTCTTGACAAATGCACAAACGCGGTTCTGGAGTTCAAAAAACACGAGATCAGGTTTTGGGAATGCCCGCGATTTTCTCGTCAACGTTTGCTCGGATTGCAATTCTGTCGCTTCCAACGCGTTCCTCGCGTCATTTTTAATCGGAATTAGTCTTGAGAAATGCACAAACACGGTTCTGGAGTTCAAAAAACACGAGTTCAGGTTTTGGGAATGCTCGCGATTTTCTAGTCAACGGTTTCTCGGATCGCAATTCTGTCGCTTCCAACGTGTTCCTCGTGTCATTTTACGTCGGAATTAGTCTTGACAAATGCACAAACGCGGTTCTGGAGTTCAAAAAACACGAGATCAGGTTTTGGGAATGCTCGCGATTTTCTCGTCAACGTTTGCCCGGATTGCAATTCTGTCGCTTCCAACGCGTTCCTCGCGTCATTTTACATCGGAATTAGTCTTGAGAAAGGCACAAACACGGTTCAGGAGCCCAAGAAACACGAGATCAGGATTCGGGAATGCTCGCGATTTTCTCGTCAACGGTTTCTCGGATCGCAATTCTGTCGCTTCCAACGTGATCCTCGTGTCATTTTACGTCGGAAATAGTCACGAGCAGTGCACGTGAACGTTTGTGGAGTCCAAAAAACACGAGTTCAGGTTCTGGGAATGCTCGCGATTTTCTCGTCAACGGTTTCTCGGATCGCAATTCTGTCGCTTCTAACGTGTTCCTCGTGTCATTTTATGTCGGAATTAGTCTTGAGAAATGCACAAACACGGTTCTGGAGTTCAAAAAACACGAGATCAGGTTTTGGGAATGCTCGCGATTTTCTCGTCAACGGTTTCTCGGATCGCAATTCTGTCGCTTCCAACGTGTTCCTCGTGTCATTTTACGTCGGAATTAGTCTTGAGAAATGCACAAACACGGTTCTGGAGTTCAAAAAACACGAGTTCAGGTTTTGGGAATGCTCGCGATTTTCTAGTCAACGGTTTCTCGGATCGCAATTCTGTCGCTTCCAACGTGTTCCTCGTGTCATTTTACGTCGGAATTAGTCTTGAGAAATGCACAAACACGGTTCTGGAGTTCAAAAAACACAAGATCAGGTTTTGGGAATGCTCGCGATTTTCTCGTCAACGTTTGCCCGGATTGCAATTCTGTCGCTTCCAACGCGTTCCTCGCGTCATTTTACATAGGAATTAGTCTTGAGAAAGGCACAAACACGGTTCAGGAGCCCAAAAAACACGAGATCAGGTTTTGGGAATGCTCGCGATTTTCTCGTCAACGTTTGCTCGGATTGCAATTCTGTCGCTTCCAACGCGTTCCTCGCGTCATTTTACGTCGGAATTAGTCTTGACAAATGCACAAACGCGGTTCTGGAGTTCAAAAAACACGAGATCAGGTTTTGGGAATGCCCGCGATTTTCTCGTCAACGTTTGCTCGGATTGCAATTCTGTCGCTTCCAACGCGTTCCTCGCGTCATTTTTAATCGGAATTAGTCTTGAGAAATGCACAAACACGGTTCTGGAGTTCAAAAAACACGAGTTCAGGTTTTGGGAATGCTCGCGATTTTCTAGTCAACGGTTTCTCGGATCGCAATTCTGTCGCTTCCAACGTGTTCCTCGTGTCATTTTACGTCGGAATTAGTCTTGACAAATGCACAAACGCGGTTCTAGAGTTCAAAAAACACGAGATCAGGTTTTGGGAATGCTCGCGATTTTCTCGTCAACGTTTGCTCGGATTGCAATTCTGTCGCTTCCAACGCGTTCCTCGCGTCATTTTTAATCGGAATTAGTCTTGAGAAATGCACAAACACGGTTCTGGAGTTCAAAAAACACGAGTTCAGGTTTTGGGAATGCTCGCGATTTTCTAGTCAACGGTTTCTCGGATCGCAATTCTGTCGCTTCCAACGTGATCCTCGTGTCATTTTACGTCGGAAATAGTCACGAGCAGTGCACGTGAACGTTTGTGGAATCCAAAAAACACGAGTTCAGGTTCTGGGAAGGCTCGCGATTTTCTCGTCAACGGTTTCTCGGATCGCAATTCTGTCGCTTCTAACGTGTTCCTCGTGTCATTTTACGTCGGAATTAGTCTTGAGAAATGCACAAACACGGTTCTGGAGTTCAAACAACACGAGATCAGGTTTTGGGAATGCTCGCGATTTTCTCGTCAACGTTTGCCCGGATTGCAATTCTGTCGCTTCCAACGCGTTCCTCGCGTCATTTTACATCGGAATTAGTCATGAGAAAGGCACAAACACGGTTCAGGAGCCCAAGAAACACGAGATCAGGATTCGGGAATGCTCGCGATTTTCTCGTCAACGTTTGCTCGGATTGCAATTCTGTCGCTTCCAACGCGTTCCTCGCGTCATTTTACGTCGGAATTAGTCTTGACAAATGCACAAACGCGGTTCTGGAGTTCAAAAAACACGAGATCAGGTTTTGGGAATGCTCGCGATTTTCTCGTCAACGTTTGCTCGGATTGCAATTCTGTCGCTTCCAACGCGTTCCTCGCGTCATTTTTAATCGGAATTAGTCTTGAGAAATGCACAAACACGGTTCTGGAGTTCAAAAAACACGAGTTCAGGTTTTGGGAATGCTCGCGATTTTCTAGTCAACGGTTTCTCGGATCGCAATTCTGTCGCTTCCAACGTGTTCCTCTTGTCATTTTACGTCGGAATTAGTCTTGAGAAATGCACAAACACGGTTCTGGAGTTCAAAAAACACGAGATCAGGTTTTGGGAATGCTCGCGATTTTCTCGTCAACGTTTGCCCGGATTGCAATTCTGTCGCTTCCAACGCGTTCCTCGCGTCATTTTACATAGGAATTAGTCTTGAGAAAGGCACAAACACGGTTCAGGAGCCCAAAAAACACGAGATCAGGATTCGGGAATGCTCGCGATTTCCTCGTCAACGGTTTCTCGGATCGCAATTCTGTCGCTTCCAACGCGTTCCTCGCGTCATTTTTAATCGGAATTAGTCTTGAGAAATGCACAAACACGGTTCTGGAGTTCAAAAAACACGAGTTCAGGTTTTGGGAATGCTCGCGATTTTCTAGTCAACGGTTTCTCGGATCGCAATTCTGTCGCTTCCAACGTGTTCCTCGTGTCATTTTACGTCGGAATTAGTCTTGACAAATGCACAAACGCGGTTCTGGAGTTCAAAAAACACGAGATCAGGTTTTGGGAATGCTCGCGATTTTCTCGTCAACGTTTGCTCGGATTGCAATTCTGTCGCTTCCAACACGTTCCTCGCGTCATTTTTAATCGGAATTAGTCTTGAGAAATGCACAAACACGGTTCTGGAGTTCAAAAAACACGAGTTCAGGTTTTGGGAATGCTCGCGATTTTCTAGTCAACGGTTTCTCGGATCGCAATTCTGTCGCTTCCAACGTGTTCCTCGTGTCATTTTACGTCGGAATTAGTCTTGAGAAATGCACAAACACGGTTCTGGAGTTCAAACAACACGAGATCAGGTTTTGGGAATGCTCGCGATTTTCTCGTCAACGTTTGCCCGGATTGCAATTCTGTCGCTTCCAACGCGTTCCTCGCGTCATTTTACATCGGAATTAGTCTTGACAAATGCACAAACGCGGTTCTGGAGTTCAAAAAACACGAGATCAGGTTTTGGGAATGCTCGCGATTTTCTCGTCAACGTTTGCTCGGATTGCAATTCTGTCGCTTCCAACGCGTTCCTCGCGTCATTTTACGTCGGAATTAGTCTTGACAAATGCACAAACGCGGTTCTGGAGTTCAAAAAACACGAGATCAGGTTTTGGGAATGCTCGCGATTTTCTCGTCAACGTTTGCTCGGATTGCAATTCTGTCGCTTCCAACGCGTTCCTCGCGTCATTTTTAATCGGAATTAGTCTTGAGAAATGCACAAACACGGTTCTGGAGTTCAAAAAACACGAGTTCAGGTTTTGGGAATGCTCGCGATTTTCTAGTCAACGGTTTCTCGGATCGCAATTCTGTCGCTTCCAACGTGTTCCTCTTGTCATTTTACGTCGGAATTAGTCTTGAGAAATGCACAAACACGGTTCTGGAGTTCAAAAAACACGAGATCAGGTTTTGGGAATGCTCGCGATTTTCTCGTCAACGTTTGCCCGGATTGCAATTCTGTCGCTTCCAACGCGTTCCTCGCGTCATTTTACATAGGAATTAGTCTTGAGAAAGGCACAAACACGGTTCAGGAGCCCAAAAAACACGAGATCAGGATTCGGGAATGCTCGCGATTTCCTCGTCAACGGTTTCTCGGATCGCAATTCTGTCGCTTCCAACGCGTTCCTCGCGTCATTTTTAATCGGAATTAGTCTTGAGAAATGCACAAACACGGTTCTGGAGTTCAAAAAACACGAGTTCAGGTTTTGGGAATGCTCGCGATTTTCTAGTCAACGGTTTCTCGGATCGCAATTCTGTCGCTTCCAACGTGTTCCTCGTGTCATTTTACGTCGGAATTAGTCTTGACAAATGCACAAACGCGGTTCTGGAGTTCAAAAAACACGAGATCAGGTTTTGGGAATGCTCGCGATTTTCTCGTCAACGTTTGCTCGGATTGCAATTCTGTCGCTTCCAACACGTTCCTCGCGTCATTTTTAATCGGAATTAGTCTTGAGAAATGCACAAACACGGTTCTGGAGTTCAAAAAACACGAGTTCAGGTTTTGGGAATGCTCGCGATTTTCTAGTCAACGGTTTCTCGGATCGCAATTCTGTCGCTTCCAACGTGTTCCTCGTGTCATTTTACGTCGGAATTAGTCTTGAGAAATGCACAAACACGGTTCTGGAGTTCAAACAACACGAGATCAGGTTTTGGGAATGCTCGCGATTTTCTCGTCAACGTTTGCCCGGATTGCAATTCTGTCGCTTCCAACGCGTTCCTCGCGTCATTTTACATCGGAATTAGTCTTGACAAATGCACAAACGCGGTTCTGGAGTTCAAAAAACACGAGATCAGGTTTTGGGAATGCTCGCGATTTTCTCGTCAACGTTTGCTCGGATTGCAATTCTGTCGCTTCCAACGCGTTCCTCGCGTCATTTTACGTCGGAATTAGTCTTGACAAATGCACAAACGCGGTTCTGGAGTTCAAAAAACACGAGATCAGGTTTTGGGAATGCTCGCGATTTTCTCGTCAACGTTTGCTCGGATTGCAATTCTGTCGCTTCCAACGCGTTCCTCGCGTCATTTTTAATCGGAATTAGTCTTGAGAAATGCACAAACACGGTTCTGGAGTTCAAAAAACACGAGTTCAGGTTTTGGGAATGCTCGCGATTTTCTAGTCAACGGTTTCTCGGATCGCAATTCTGTCGCTTCCAACGTGTTCCTCTTGTCATTTTACGTCGGAATTAGTCTTGAGAAATGCACAAACACGGTTCTGGAGTTCAAAAAACACGAGATCAGGTTTTGGGAATGCTCGCGATTTTCTCGTCAACGTTTGCCCGGATTGCAATTCTGTCGCTTCCAACGCGTTCCTCGCGTCATTTTACATAGGAATTAGTCTTGAGAAAGGCACAAACACGGTTCAGGAGCCCAAAAAACACGAGATCAGGATTCGGGAATGCTCGCGATTTCCTCGTCAACGGTTTCTCGGATCGCAATTCTGTCGCTTCTAACGTGTTCCTCGTGTCATTTTACGTCGGAATTAGTCTTGAGAAATGCACAAACACGGTTCTGGAGTTCAAAAAACACGAGTTCAGGTTTTGGGAATGCTCGCGATTTTCTAGTCAACGGTTTCTCGGATCGCAATTCTGTCGCTTCCAACGTGTTCCTCGTGTCATTTTACGTCGGAATTAGTCTTGACAAATGCACAAACGCGGTTCTGGAGTTCAAAAAACACGAGATCAGGTTTTGGGAATGCCCGCGATTTTCTCGTCAACGTTTGCTCGGATTGCAATTCTGTCGCTTCCAACGCGTTCCTCGCGTCATTTTTAATCGGAATTAGTCTTGAGAAATGCACAAACACGGTTCTGGAGTTCAAAAAACACGAGTTCAGGTTTTGGGAATGCTCGCGATTTTCTAGTCAACGGTTTCTCGGATCGCAATTCTGTCGCTTCCAACGTGTTCCTCGTGTCATTTTACGTCGGAATTAGTCTTGACAAATGCACAAACGCGGTTCTGGAGTTCAAAAAACACGAGATCAGGTTTTGGGAATGCTCGCGATTTTCTCGTCAACGTTTGCCCGGATTGCAATTCTGTCGCTTCCAACGCGTTCCTCGCGTCATTTTACGTCGGAAATAGTCACGAGCAGTGCACGTGAACGTTTGTGGAGTCCAAAAAACACGAGTTCAGGTTCTGGGAATGCTCGCGATTTTCTCGTCAACGGTTTCTCGGATCGCAATTCTGTCGCTTCTAACGTGTTCCTCGTGTCATTTTATGTCGGAATTAGTCTTGAGAAATGCACAAACACGGTTCTGGAGTTCAAAAAACACGAGATCAGGTTTTGGGAATGCTCGCGATTTTCTCGTCAACGGTTTCTCGGATCGCAATTCTGTCGCTTCCAACGTGTTCCTCGTGTCATTTTACGTCGGAATTAGTCTTGAGAAATGCACAAACACGGTTCTGGAGTTCAAAAAACACGAGTTCAGGTTTTGGGAATGCTCGCGATTTTCTAGTCAACGGTTTCTCGGATCGCAATTCTGTCGCTTCCAACGTGTTCCTCGTGTCATTTTACGTCGGAATTAGTCTTGAGAAATGCACAAACACGGTTCTGGAGTTCAAAAAACACAAGATCAGGTTTTGGGAATGCTCGCGATTTTCTCGTCAACGTTTGCCCGGATTGCAATTCTGTCGCTTCCAACGCGTTCCTCGCGTCATTTTACATAGGAATTAGTCTTGAGAAAGGCACAAACACGGTTCAGGAGCCCAAAAAACACGAGATCAGGTTTTGGGAATGCTCGCGATTTTCTCGTCAACGTTTGCTCGGATTGCAATTCTGTCGCTTCCAACGCGTTCCTCGCGTCATTTTACGTCGGAATTAGTCTTGACAAATGCACAAACGCGGTTCTGGAGTTCAAAAAACACGAGATCAGGTTTTGGGAATGCCCGCGATTTTCTCGTCAACGTTTGCTCGGATTGCAATTCTGTCGCTTCCAACGCGTTCCTCGCGTCATTTTTAATCGGAATTAGTCTTGAGAAATGCACAAACACGGTTCTGGAGTTCAAAAAACACGAGTTCAGGTTTTGGGAATGCTCGCGATTTTCTAGTCAACGGTTTCTCGGATCGCAATTCTGTCGCTTCCAACGTGTTCCTCGTGTCATTTTACGTCGGAATTAGTCTTGACAAATGCACAAACGCGGTTCTAGAGTTCAAAAAACACGAGATCAGGTTTTGGGAATGCTCGCGATTTTCTCGTCAACGTTTGCTCGGATTGCAATTCTGTCGCTTCCAACGCGTTCCTCGCGTCATTTTTAATCGGAATTAGTCTTGAGAAATGCACAAACACGGTTCTGGAGTTCAAAAAACACGAGTTCAGGTTTTGGGAATGCTCGCGATTTTCTAGTCAACGGTTTCTCGGATCGCAATTCTGTCGCTTCCAACGTGATCCTCGTGTCATTTTACGTCGGAAATAGTCACGAGCAGTGCACGTGAACGTTTGTGGAATCCAAAAAACACGAGTTCAGGTTCTGGGAAGGCTCGCGATTTTCTCGTCAACGGTTTCTCGGATCGCAATTCTGTCGCTTCTAACGTGTTCCTCGTGTCATTTTACGTCGGAATTAGTCTTGAGAAATGCATAAACACGGTTCTGGAGTTCAAACAACACGAGATCAGGTTTTGGGAATGCTCGCGATTTTCTCGTCAACGTTTGCCCGGATTGCAATTCTGTCGCTTCCAACGCGTTCCTCGCGTCATTTTACATCGGAATTAGTCATGAGAAAGGCACAAACACGGTTCAGGAGCCCAAGAAACACGAGATCAGGATTCGGGAATGCTCGCGATTTTCTCGTCAACGTTTGCTCGGATTGCAATTCTGTCGCTTCCAACGCGTTCCTCGCGTCATTTTACGTCGGAATTAGTCTTGACAAATGCACAAACGCGGTTCTGGAGTTCAAAAAACACGAGATCAGGTTTTGGGAATGCTCGCGATTTTCTCGTCAACGTTTGCTCGGATTGCAATTCTGTCGCTTCCAACGCGTTCCTCGCGTCATTTTTAATCGGAATTAGTCTTGAGAAAGGCACAAACACGGTTCTGGAGTTCAAAAAACACGAGTTCAGGTTTTGGGAATGCTCGCGATTTTCTCGTCAACGTTTGCTCGGATTGCAATTCTGTCGCTTCCAACGCGTTCCTCGCGTCATTTTTAATCGGAATTAGTCTTGAGAAATGCACAAACACGGTTCTGGAGTTCAAAAAACACGAGTTCAGGTTTTGGGAATGCTCGCGATTTTCTAGTCAACGGTTTCTCGGATCGCAATTCTGTCGCTTCCAACGTGTTCCTCTTGTCATTTTACGTCGGAATTAGTCTTGAGAAATGCACAAACACGGTTCTGGAGTTCAAAAAACACGAGTTCAGGTTTTGGGAATGCTCGCGATTTTCTCGTCAACGTTTGCCCGGATTGCAATTCTGTCGCTTCCAACGCGTTCCTCGCGTCATTTTACATCGGAATTAGTCTTGACAAATGCACAAACGCGGTTCTGGAGTTCAAAAAACACGAGATCAGGTTTTGGGAATGCTCGCGATTTTCTCGTCAACGTTTGCTCGGATTGCAATTCTGTCGCTTCCAACGCGTTCCTCGCGTCATTTTACGTCGGAATTAGTCTTGACAAATGCACAAACGCGGTTCTGGAGTTCAAAAAACACGAGATCAGGTTTTGGGAATGCTCGCGATTTTCTCGTCAACGTTTGCTCGGATTGCAATTCTGTCGCTTCCAACGCGTTCCTCGCGTCATTTTTAATCGGAATTAGTCTTGAGAAATGCACAAACACGGTTCTGGAGTTCAAAAAACACGAGTTCAGGTTTTGGGAATGCTCGCGATTTTCTAGTCAACGGTTTCTCGGATCGCAATTCTGTCGCTTCCAACGTGTTCCTCTTGTCATTTTACGTCGGAATTAGTCTTGAGAAATGCACAAACACGGTTCTGGAGTTCAAAAAACACGAGATCAGGTTTTGGGAATGCTCGCGATTTTCTCGTCAACGTTTGCCCGGATTGCAATTCTGTCGCTTCCAACGCGTTCCTCGCGTCATTTTACATAGGAATTAGTCTTGAGAAAGGCACAAACACGGTTCAGGAGCCCAAAAAACACGAGATCAGGATTCGGGAATGCTCGCGATTTCCTCGTCAACGGTTTCTCGGATCGCAATTCTGTCGCTTCCAACGCGTTCCTCGCGTCATTTTTAATCGGAATTAGTCTTGAGAAATGCACAAACACGGTTCTGGAGTTCAAAAAACACGAGTTCAGGTTTTGGGAATGCTCGCGATTTTCTAGTCAACGGTTTCTCGGATCGCAATTCTGTCGCTTCCAACGTGTTCCTCGTGTCATTTTACGTCGGAATTAGTCTTGACAAATGCACAAACGCGGTTCTGGAGTTCAAAAAACACGAGATCAGGTTTTGGGAATGCTCGCGATTTTCTCGTCAACGTTTGCTCGGATTGCAATTCTGTCGCTTCCAACACGTTCCTCGCGTCATTTTTAATCGGAATTAGTCTTGAGAAATGCACAAACACGGTTCTGGAGTTCAAAAAACACGAGTTCAGGTTTTGGGAATGCTCGCGATTTTCTAGTCAACGGTTTCTCGGATCGCAATTCTGTCGCTTCCAACGTGTTCCTCGTGTCATTTTACGTCGGAATTAGTCTTGAGAAATGCACAAACACGGTTCTGGAGTTCAAACAACACGAGATCAGGTTTTGGGAATGCTCGCGATTTTCTCGTCAACGTTTGCCCGGATTGCAATTCTGTCGCTTCCAACGCGTTCCTCGCGTCATTTTACATCGGAATTAGTCTTGACAAATGCACAAACGCGGTTCTGGAGTTCAAAAAACACGAGATCAGGTTTTGGGAATGCTCGCGATTTTCTCGTCAACGTTTGCTCGGATTGCAATTCTGTCGCTTCCAACGCGTTCCTCGCGTCATTTTACGTCGGAATTAGTCTTGACAAATGCACAAACGCGGTTCTGGAGTTCAAAAAACACGAGATCAGGTTTTGGGAATGCTCGCGATTTTCTCGTCAACGTTTGCTCGGATTGCAATTCTGTCGCTTCCAACGCGTTCCTCGCGTCATTTTTAATCGGAATTAGTCTTGAGAAATGCACAAACACGGTTCTGGAGTTCAAAAAACACGAGTTCAGGTTTTGGGAATGCTCGCGATTTTCTAGTCAACGGTTTCTCGGATCGCAATTCTGTCGCTTCCAACGTGTTCCTCTTGTCATTTTACGTCGGAATTAGTCTTGAGAAATGCACAAACACGGTTCTGGAGTTCAAAAAACACGAGATCAGGTTTTGGGAATGCTCGCGATTTTCTCGTCAACGTTTGCCCGGATTGCAATTCTGTCGCTTCCAACGCGTTCCTCGCGTCATTTTACATAGGAATTAGTCTTGAGAAAGGCACAAACACGGTTCAGGAGCCCAAAAAACACGAGATCAGGATTCGGGAATGCTCGCGATTTCCTCGTCAACGGTTTCTCGGATCGCAATTCTGTCGCTTCTAACGTGTTCCTCGTGTCATTTTACGTCGGAATTAGTCTTGAGAAATGCACAAACACGGTTCTGGAGTTCAAAAAACACGAGTTCAGGTTTTGGGAATGCTCGCGATTTTCTAGTCAACGGTTTCTCGGATCGCAATTCTGTCGCTTCCAACGTGTTCCTCGTGTCATTTTACGTCGGAATTAGTCTTGACAAATGCACAAACGCGGTTCTGGAGTTCAAAAAACACGAGATCAGGTTTTGGGAATGCCCGCGATTTTCTCGTCAACGTTTGCTCGGATTGCAATTCTGTCGCTTCCAACGCGTTCCTCGCGTCATTTTTAATCGGAATTAGTCTTGAGAAATGCACAAACACGGTTCTGGAGTTCAAAAAACACGAGTTCAGGTTTTGGGAATGCTCGCGATTTTCTAGTCAACGGTTTCTCGGATCGCAATTCTGTCGCTTCCAACGTGTTCCTCGTGTCATTTTACGTCGGAATTAGTCTTGACAAATGCACAAACGCGGTTCTGGAGTTCAAAAAACACGAGATCAGGTTTTGGGAATGCTCGCGATTTTCTCGTCAACGTTTGCCCGGATTGCAATTCTGTCGCTTCCAACGCGTTCCTCGCGTCATTTTACGTCGGAAATAGTCACGAGCAGTGCACGTGAACGTTTGTGGAGTCCAAAAAACACGAGTTCAGGTTCTGGGAATGCTCGCGATTTTCTCGTCAACGGTTTCTCGGATCGCAATTCTGTCGCTTCTAACGTGTTCCTCGTGTCATTTTATGTCGGAATTAGTCTTGAGAAATGCACAAACACGGTTCTGGAGTTCAAAAAACACGAGATCAGGTTTTGGGAATGCTCGCGATTTTCTCGTCAACGGTTTCTCGGATCGCAATTCTGTCGCTTCCAACGTGTTCCTCGTGTCATTTTACGTCGGAATTAGTCTTGAGAAATGCACAAACACGGTTCTGGAGTTCAAAAAACACGAGTTCAGGTTTTGGGAATGCTCGCGATTTTCTAGTCAACGGTTTCTCGGATCGCAATTCTGTCGCTTCCAACGTGTTCCTCGTGTCATTTTACGTCGGAATTAGTCTTGAGAAATGCACAAACACGGTTCTGGAGTTCAAAAAACACAAGATCAGGTTTTGGGAATGCTCGCGATTTTCTCGTCAACGTTTGCCCGGATTGCAATTCTGTCGCTTCCAACGCGTTCCTCGCGTCATTTTACATAGGAATTAGTCTTGAGAAAGGCACAAACACGGTTCAGGAGCCCAAAAAACACGAGATCAGGTTTTGGGAATGCTCGCGATTTTCTCGTCAACGTTTGCTCGGATTGCAATTCTGTCGCTTCCAACGCGTTCCTCGCGTCATTTTACGTCGGAATTAGTCTTGACAAATGCACAAACGCGGTTCTGGAGTTCAAAAAACACGAGATCAGGTTTTGGGAATGCCCGCGATTTTCTCGTCAACGTTTGCTCGGATTGCAATTCTGTCGCTTCCAACGCGTTCCTCGCGTCATTTTTAATCGGAATTAGTCTTGAGAAATGCACAAACACGGTTCTGGAGTTCAAAAAACACGAGTTCAGGTTTTGGGAATGCTCGCGATTTTCTAGTCAACGGTTTCTCGGATCGCAATTCTGTCGCTTCCAACGTGTTCCTCGTGTCATTTTACGTCGGAATTAGTCTTGACAAATGCACAAACGCGGTTCTAGAGTTCAAAAAACACGAGATCAGGTTTTGGGAATGCTCGCGATTTTCTCGTCAACGTTTGCTCGGATTGCAATTCTGTCGCTTCCAACGCGTTCCTCGCGTCATTTTTAATCGGAATTAGTCTTGAGAAATGCACAAACACGGTTCTGGAGTTCAAAAAACACGAGTTCAGGTTTTGGGAATGCTCGCGATTTTCTAGTCAACGGTTTCTCGGATCGCAATTCTGTCGCTTCCAACGTGATCCTCGTGTCATTTTACGTCGGAAATAGTCACGAGCAGTGCACGTGAACGTTTGTGGAATCCAAAAAACACGAGTTCAGGTTCTGGGAAGGCTCGCGATTTTCTCGTCAACGGTTTCTCGGATCGCAATTCTGTCGCTTCTAACGTGTTCCTCGTGTCATTTTACGTCGGAATTAGTCTTGAGAAATGCATAAACACGGTTCTGGAGTTCAAACAACACGAGATCAGGTTTTGGGAATGCTCGCGATTTTCTCGTCAACGTTTGCCCGGATTGCAATTCTGTCGCTTCCAACGCGTTCCTCGCGTCATTTTACATCGGAATTAGTCATGAGAAAGGCACAAACACGGTTCAGGAGCCCAAGAAACACGAGATCAGGATTCGGGAATGCTCGCGATTTTCTCGTCAACGTTTGCTCGGATTGCAATTCTGTCGCTTCCAACGCGTTCCTCGCGTCATTTTACGTCGGAATTAGTCTTGACAAATGCACAAACGCGGTTCTGGAGTTCAAAAAACACGAGATCAGGTTTTGGGAATGCTCGCGATTTTCTCGTCAACGTTTGCTCGGATTGCAATTCTGTCGCTTCCAACGCGTTCCTCGCGTCATTTTTAATCGGAATTAGTCTTGAGAAAGGCACAAACACGGTTCTGGAGTTCAAAAAACACGAGTTCAGGTTTTGGGAATGCTCGCGATTTTCTCGTCAACGTTTGCTCGGATTGCAATTCTGTCGCTTCCAACGCGTTCCTCGCGTCATTTTTAATCGGAATTAGTCTTGAGAAATGCACAAACACGGTTCTGGAGTTCAAAAAACACGAGTTCAGGTTTTGGGAATGCTCGCGATTTTCTAGTCAACGGTTTCTCGGATCGCAATTCTGTCGCTTCCAACGTGTTCCTCTTGTCATTTTACGTCGGAATTAGTCTTGAGAAATGCACAAACACGGTTCTGGAGTTCAAAAAACACGAGTTCAGGTTTTGGGAATGCTCGCGATTTTCTAGTCAACGGTTTCTCGGATCGCAATTCTGTCGCTTCCAACGTGTTCCTCGTGTCATTTTACGTCGGAATTAGTCTTGACAAATGCACAAACGCGGTTCTGGAGTTCAAAAAACACGAGATCAGGTTTTGGGAATGCTCGCGATTTTCTCGTCAACGTTTGCTCGGATTGCAATTCTGTCGCTTCCAACGCGTTCCTCGCGTCATTTTTAATCGGAATTAGTCTTGAGAAATGCACAAACACGGTTCTGGAGTTCAAAAAACACGAGTTCAGGTTTTGGGAATGCTCGCGATTTTCTAGTCAACGGTTTCTCGGATCGCAATTCTGTCGCTTCCAACGTGTTCCTCTTGTCATTTTACGTCGGAATTAGTCTTGAGAAATGCACAAACACGGTTCTGGAGTTCAAAAAACACGAGATCAGGTTTTGGGAATGCTCGCGATTTTCTCGTCAACGTTTGCCCGGATTGCAATTCTGTCGCTTCCAACGCGTTCCTCGCGTCATTTTACATAGGAATTAGTCTTGAGAAAGGCACAAACACGGTTCAGGAGCCCAAAAAACACGAGATCAGGATTCGGGAATGCTCGCGATTTCCTCGTCAACGGTTTCTCGGATCGCAATTCTGTCGCTTCTAACGTGTTCCTCGTGTCATTTTACGTCGGAATTAGTCTTGAGAAATGCACAAACACGGTTCTGGAGTTCAAAAAACACGAGTTCAGGTTTTGGGAATGCTCGCGATTTTCTAGTCAACGGTTTCTCGGATCGCAATTCTGTCGCTTCCAACGTGTTCCTCGTGTCATTTTACGTCGGAATTAGTCTTGACAAATGCACAAACGCGGTTCTGGAGTTCAAAAAACACGAGATCAGGTTTTGGGAATGCCCGCGATTTTCTCGTCAACGTTTGCTCGGATTGCAATTCTGTCGCTTCCAACGCGTTCCTCGCGTCATTTTTAATCGGAATTAGTCTTGAGAAATGCACAAACACGGTTCTGGAGTTCAAAAAACACGAGTTCAGGTTTTGGGAATGCTCGCGATTTTCTAGTCAACGGTTTCTCGGATCGCAATTCTGTCGCTTCCAACGTGTTCCTCGTGTCATTTTACGTCGGAATTAGTCTTGACAAATGCACAAACGCGGTTCTGGAGTTCAAAAAACACGAGATCAGGTTTTGGGAATGCTCGCGATTTTCTCGTCAACGTTTGCTCGGATTGCAATTCTGTCGCTTCCAACGCGTTCCTCGCGTCATTTTTAATCGGAATTAGTCTTGAGAAATGCACAAACACGGTTCTGGAGTTCAAAAAACACGAGTTCAGGTTTTGGGAATGCTCGCGATTTTCTAGTCAACGGTTTCTCGGATCGCAATTCTGTCGCTTCCAACGTGTTCCTCGTGTCATTTTACGTCGGAATTAGTCTTGAGAAATGCACAAACACGGTTCTGGAGTTCAAAAAACACGAGATCAGGTTTTGGGAATGCTCGCGATTTTCTCGTCAACGTTTGCCCGGATTGCAATTCTGTCGCTTCCAACGCGTTCCTCGCGTCATTTTACATCGGAATTAGTCTTGAGAAAGGCACAAACACGGTTCAGGAGCCCAAAAAACACGAGATCAGGATTCGTGAATGCTCGCGATTTTCTCGTCAACGGTTTCTCGGATCGCAATTCTGTCGCTTCCAACGTGATCCTCGTGTCATTTTACGTCGGAAATAGTCACGAGCAGTGCACGTGAACGTTTGTGGAATCCAAAAAACACGAGTTCAGGTTCTGGGAAGGCTCGCGATTTTCTCGTCAACGGTTTCTCGGATCGCAATTCTGTCGCTTCTAACGTGTTCCTCGTGTCATTTTACGTCCGAATTAGTCTTGAGAAATGCACAAACACGGTTCTGGAGTTCAAAAAACACGAGTTCAGGTTTTGGGAATGCTCGCGATTTTCTAGTCAACGGTTTCTCGGATCGCAATTCTGTCGCTTCCAAAGTGTTCCTCGTGTCATTTTACGTCGGAATTAGTCTTGAGAAATGCACAAACACGGTTCTGGAGTTCAAAAAACACGAGATCAGGTTTTGGGAATGCTCGCGATTTTCTCGTCAACGTTTGCCCGGATTGCAATTCTGTCGCTTCCAACGCGTTCCTCGTGTCATTTTACGTCGGAATTAATCTTGAGAAATGCACAAACACGGTTCTGGAGTTCAAAAAACACGAGATCAGTTTCTGGGAATGCTCGCGATTTCCTCGTCAACGGTTTCTCGGATCGCAATTCTGTCGCTTCTAACGTGTTCCTCGTGTCATTTTACGTCGGAATTAGTCTTGAGAAATGCACAAACACGGTTCTGGAGTTCAAAAAACACGAGTTCAGGTTTTGGGAATGCTCGCGATTTTCTAGTCAACGGTTTCTCGGATCGCAATTCTGTCGCTTCCAACGTGTTCCTCGTGTCATTTTACGTCGGAATTAGTCTTGAGAAATGCACAAACACGGTTCTGGAGTTCAAAAAACACGAGATCAGGTTTTGGGAATGCTCGCGATTTTCTCGTCAACGTTTGCCCGGATTGCAATTCTGTCGCTTCCAACGCGTTCCTCGCGTCATTTTACATCGGAATTAGTCTTGAGAAAGGCACAAACACGGTTCAGGAGCCCAAAAAACACGAGATCAGGATTCGGGAATGCTCGCGATTTTCTCGTCAACGTTTGCTCGGATTGCAATTCTGTCGCTTCCAACGCGTTCCTCGCGTCATTTTTAATCGGAATTAGTCTTGAGAAATGCACAAACACGGTTCTGGAATTCAAAAAACACGAGATCAGGTTTTGGGAATGCTCGCGATTTTCTCGTCAACGGTTTCTCGGATTGCAATTCTGTCGCTTCCAACGCGTTCCTCGTGTCATTTTACGTCGGAATTAGTCTTGAGAAATGCACAAACACGGTCCTGGAGTTCAAAAAACACGAGATCAGTTTCTGGGAATGCTCGCGATTTTCTCGTCAACGGTTTCTCGAATCGCAATTCTGTCGCTTCTAACGTGTTCCTCGTGTCATTCTACGTCGGAATTAGTCTTGAGAAATGCACAAACACGGTTCTGGAGTTCAAAAAACACGAGTTCAGGTTTTGGGAATGTTCGCGGTTTTCTAGTCAACGGTTTCTCGGATCGCAATTCTGTCGCTTCCAACGTGTTCCTCGTGTCATTTTACGTCGGAATTAGTCTTGACAAATGCACAAACGCGGTTCTGGAGTTCAAAAAACACGAGATCATGTTTTGGGAATGCTCGCGATTTTCTCGTCAACGTTTGCTCGGATTGCAATTCTGTCGCTTCCAACGCGTTCCTCGCGTCATTTTTAATCGGAATTAGTCTTGAGAAATGCACAAACACGGTTCTGGAGTTCAAAAAACACGAGATCAGGTTTTGGGAATGCTCGCGATTTTCTCGTCAACGGTTTCTCGGATTGCAATTCTGTCGCTTCCAACGCGTTCCTCGTGTCATTTTACGTCGGAATTAGTCTTGAGAAATGCACAAACACGGTTCTGGAGTTCAAAAAACACGAGATCAGTTTCTGGGAATGCTCGCGACTTCCTCGTCAACGGTTTCTCGGATCGCAATTCTGTCGCTTCTAACGTGTTCCTCGTGTCATTTTACGTCGGAATTAGTCTTGAGAAATGCACAAACACGGTTCTGGAGTTCAAAAAACACGAGTTCAGGTTTTGGGAATGCTCGCGATTTTCTAGTCAACGGTTTCTCGGATCGCAATTCTGTCGCTTCCAACGTGTTCCTCGTGTCATTTTACGTCGGAATTAGTCTTGACAAATGCACAAACGCGGTTCTGGAGTTCAAAAAACACGAGATCAGGTTTTGGGAATGCCCGCGATTTTCTCGTCAACGTTTGCTCGAATCGCAATTCTGTCGCTTCTAACGTGTTCCTCGTGTCATTCTACGTCGGAATTAGTCTTGAGAAATGCACAAACACGGTTCTGGAGTTCAAAAAACACGAGTTCAGGTTTTGGGAATGTTCGCGGTTTTCTAGTCAACGGTTTCTCGGATCGCAATTCTGTCGCTTCCAACGTGTTCCTCGTGTCATTTTACGTCGGAATTAGTCTTGACAAATGCACAAACGCGGTTCTGGAGTTCAAAAAACACGAGATCATGTTTTGGGAATGCTCGCGATTTTCTCGTCAACGTTTGCTCGGATTGCAATTCTGTCGCTTCCAACGCGTTCCTCGCGTCATTTTTAATCGGAATTAGTCTTGAGAAATGCACAAACACGGTTCTGGAGTTCAAAAAACACGAGATCAGGTTTTGGGAATGCTCGCGATTTTCTCGTCAACGGTTTCTCGGATTGCAATTCTGTCGCTTCCAACGCGTTCCTCGTGTCATTTTACGTCGGAATTAGTCTTGAGAAATGCACAAACACGGTTCTGGAGTTCAAAAAACACGAGATCAGTTTCTGGGAATGCTCGCGACTTCCTCGTCAACGGTTTCTCGGATCGCAATTCTGTCGCTTCTAACGTGTTCCTCGTGTCATTTTACGTCGGAATTAGTCTTGAGAAATGCACAAACACGGTTCTGGAGTTCAAAAAACACGAGTTCAGGTTTTGGGAATGCTCGCGATTTTCTAGTCAACGGTTTCTCGGATCGCAATTCTGTCGCTTCCAACGTGTTCCTCGTGTCATTTTACGTCGGAATTAGTCTTGACAAATGCACAAACGCGGTTCTGGAGTTCAAAAAACACGAGATCAGGTTTTGGGAATGCCCGCGATTTTCTCGTCAACGTTTGCTCGGATTGCAATTCTGTCGCTTCCAACGCGTTCCTCGCGTCATTTTTAATCGGAATTAGTCTTGAGAAATGCACAAACACGGTTCTGGAGTTCAAAAAACACGAGTTCAGGTTTTGGGAATGCTCGCGATTTTCTAGTCAACGGTTTCTCGGATCGCAATTCTGTCGCTTCCAACGTGTTCCTCGTGTCATTTTACGTCGGAATTAGTCTTGACAAATGCACAAACGCGGTTCTGGAGTTCAAAAAACACGAGATCAGGTTTTGGGAATGCTCGCGATTTTCTCGTCAACGTTTGCTCGGATTGCAATTCTGTCGCTTCCAACGCGTTCCTCGCGTCATTTTTAATCGGAATTAGTCTTGAGAAATGCACAAACACGGTTCTGGAGTTCAAAAAACACGAGTTCAGGTTTTGGGAATGCTCGCGATTTTCTAGTCAACGGTTTCTCGGATCGCAATTCTGTCGCTTCCAACGTGTTCCTCGTGTCATTTTACGTCGGAATTAGTCTTGAGAAATGCACAAACACGGTTCTGGAGTTCAAAAAACACGAGATCAGGTTTTGGGAATGCTCGCGATTTTCTCGTCAACGTTTGCCCGGATTGCAATTCTGTCGCTTCCAACGCGTTCCTCGCGTCATTTTACATCGGAATTAGTCTTGAGAAAGGCACAAACACGGTTCAGGAGCCCAAAAAACACGAGATCAGGATTCGTGAATGCTCGCGATTTTCTCGTCAACGGTTTCTCGGATCGCAATTCTGTCGCTTCCAACGTGATCCTCGTGTCATTTTACGTCGGAAATAGTCACGAGCAGTGCACGTGAACGTTTGTGGAATCCAAAAAACACGAGTTCAGGTTCTGGGAAGGCTCGCGATTTTCTCGTCAACGGTTTCTCGGATCGCAATTCTGTCGCTTCTAACGTGTTCCTCGTGTCATTTTACGTCGGAATTAGTCTTGAGAAATGCACAAACACGGTTCTGGAGTTCAAACAACACGAGATCAGGTTTTGGGAATGCTCGCGATTTTCTCGTCAACGTTTGCCCGGATTGCAATTCTGTCGCTTCCAACGCGTTCCTCGCGTCATTTTACATCGGAATTAGTCATGAGAAAGGCACAAACACGGTTCAGGAGCCCAAGAAACACGAGATCAGGATTCGGGAATGCTCGCGATTTTCTCGTCAACGTTTGCTCGGATTGCAATTCTGTCGCTTCCAACGCGTTCCTCGCGTCATTTTACGTCGGAATTAGTCTTGACAAATGCACAAACGCGGTTCTGGAGTTCAAAAAACACGAGATCAGGTTTTGGGAATGCTCGCGATTTTCTCGTCAACGTTTGCTCGGATTGCAATTCTGTCGCTTCCAACGCGTTCCTCGCGTCATTTTTAATCGGAATTAGGCTTGAGAAATGCACAAACACGGTTCTGGAGTTCAAAAAACACGAGTTCAGGTTTTGGGAATGCTCGCGATTTTCTAGTCAACGGTTTCTCGGATCGCAATTCTGTCGCTTCCAACGTGTTCCTCTTGTCATTTTACGTCGGAATTAGTCTTGAGAAATGCACAAACACGGTTCTGGAGTTCAAAAAACACGAGATCAGGTTTTGGGAATGCTCGCGATTTTCTCGTCAACGTTTGCCCGGATTGCAATTCTGTCGCTTCCAACGCGTTCTTCGCGTCATTTTACATAGGAATTAGTCTTGAGAAAGGCACAAACACGGTTCAGGAGCCCAAAAAACACGAGATCAGGATTCGGGAATGCTCGCGATTTCCTCGTCAACGGTTTCTCGGATCGCAATTCTGTCGCTTCTAACGTGTTCCTCGTGTCATTTTACGTCGGAATTAGTCTTGAGAAATGCACAAACACGGTTCTGGAGTTAAAAAAACACGAGTTCAGGTTTTGGGAATGCTCGCGATTTTCTAGTCAACGGTTTCTCGGATCGCAATTCTGTCGCTTCCAACGTGTTCCTCGTGTCATTTTACGTCGGAATTAGTCTTGACAAATGCACAAACGCGGTTCTGGAGTTCAAAAAACACGAGATCAAGTTTTGGGAATGCCCGCGATTTTCTCGTCAACGTTTGCTCGGATTGCAATTCTGTCGCTTCCAACGCGTTCCTCGCGTCATTTTTAATCGGAATTAGTCTTGAGAAATGCACAAACACGGTTCTGGAGTTCAAAAAACACGAGTTCAGGTTTTGGGAATGCTCGCGATTTTCTAGTCAACGGTTTCTCGGATCGCAATTCTGTCGCTTCCAACGTGTTCCTCGTGTCATTTTACGTCGGAATTAGTCTTGAGAAATGCACAAACACGGTTCTGGAGTTCAAAAAACACGAGATCAGGTTTTGGGAATGCTCGCGATTTTCTCGTCAACGTTTGCCCGGATTGCAATTCTGTCGCTTCCAACGCGTTCCTCGCGTCATTTTACATAGGAATTAGTCTTGAGAAAGGCACAAACACGGTTCAGGAGCCCAAAAAACACGAGATCAGGATTCGGGAATGCTCGCGATTTCCTCGTCAACGGTTTCTCGGATCGCAATTCTGTCGCTTCTAACGTGTTCCTCGTGTCATTTTACGTCGGAATTAGTCTTGAGAAATGCACAAACACGGTTCTGGAGTTAAAAAAACACGAGTTCAGGTTTTGGGAATGCTCGCGATTTTCTAGTCAACGGTTTCTCGGATCGCAATTCTGTCGCTTCCAACGTGTTCCTCGTGTCATTTTACGTCGGAATTAGTCTTGACAAATGCACAAACGCGGTTCTGGAGTTCAAAAAACACGAGATCAAGTTTTGGGAATGCCCGCGATTTTCTCGTCAACGTTTGCTCGGATTGCAATTCTGTCGCTTCCAACGCGTTCCTCGCGTCATTTTTACGTCGGAATTAGTCTTGAGAAATGCACAAACACGGTTCTGGAGTTCAAAAAACACGAGTTCAGGTTTTGGGAATGCTCGCGATTTTCTAGTCAACGGTTTCTCGGATCGCAATTCTGTCGCTTCCAACGTGTTCCTCGTGTCATTTTACGTCGGAATTAGTCTTGACAAATGCACAAACGCGGTTCTGGAGTTCAAAAAACACGAGATCAGGTTTTGGGAATGCTCGCGATTTTCTCGTCAACGTTTGCTCGGATTGCAATTCTGTCGCTTCCAACGCGTTCCTCGCGTCATTTTTAATCGGAATTAGTCTTGAGAAATGCACAAACACGGTTATGGAGTTCAAAAAACACGAGTTCAGGTTTTGGGAATGCTCGCGATTTTCTAGTCAACGGTTTCTCGGATCGCAATTCTGTCGCTTCCAACGTGTTCCTCGTGTCATTTTACGTCGGAATTAGTCTTGAGAAAGGCACAAACACGGTTCAGGAGCCCAAAAAACACGAGATCAGGATTCGTGAATGCTCGCGATTTTCTCGTCAACGGTTTCTCGGATCGCAATTCTGTCGCTTCCAACGTGATCCTCGTGTCATTTTACGTCGGAAATAGTCACGAGCAGTGCACGTGAACGTTTGTGGAATCCAAAAAACACGAGTTCAGGTTCTGGGAAGGCTCGCGATTTTCTCGTCAACGGTTTCTCGGATCGCAATTCTGTCGCTTCTAACGTGTTCCTCGTGTCATTTTACGTCGGAATTAGTCTTGAGAAATGCACAAACACGGTTCTGGAGTTTGAACAACACGAGATCAGGTTTTGGGAATGCTCGCGATTTTCTCGTCAACGTTTGCCCGGATTGCAATTCTGTCGCTTCCAACGCGTTCCTCGCGTCATTTTACATCGGAATTAGTCATGAGAAAGGCACAAACACGGTTCAGGAGCCCAAGAAACACGAGATAAGGATTCGGGAATGCTCACGATTTTCTCGTCAACGGTTTCTCGGATCGCAATTCTGTCGCTTCTAACGTGTTCCTCGTGTCATTTTACGTCGGAATTAGTCTTGAGAAATGCACAAACACGGTTCTGGAGTTCAAAAAACACGAGTTCAGGTTTTGGGAATGCTCGCGATTTTCTAGTCAACGGTTTCTCGGATCGCAATTCTGTCGCTTCCAACGTGTTCCTCGTGTCATTTTACGTCGGAATTAGTCTTGACAAATGCACAAACGCGGTTCTGGAGTTCAAAAAACACGAGATCAAGTTTTGGGAATGCCCGCGATTTTCTCGTCAACGTTTGCTCGGATTGCAATTCTGTCGCTTCCAACGCGTTCCTCGCGTCATTTTTACGTCGGAATTAGTCTTGAGAAATGCACAAACACGGTTCTGGAGTTAAAAAAACACGAGTTCAGGTTTTGGGAATGCTCGCGATTTTCTAGTCAACGGTTTCTCGGATCGCAATTCTGTCGCTTCCAACGTGTTCCTCGTGTCATTTTACGTCGGAATTAGTCTTGACAAATGCACAAACGCGGTTCTGGAGTTCAAAAAACACGAGATCAAGTTTTGGGAATGCCCGCGATTTTCTCGTCAACGTTTGCTCGGATTGCAATTCTGTCGCTTCCAACGCGTTCCTCGCGTCATTTTTAATCGGAATTAGTCTTGAGAAATGCACAAACACGGTTCTGGAGTTCAAAAAACACGAGTTCAGGTTTTGGGAATGCTCGCGATTTTCTAGTCAACGGTTTCTCGGATCGCAATTCTGTCGCTTCCAACGTGTTCCTCGTGTCATTTTACGTCGGAATTAGTCTTGAGAAATGCACAAACACGGTTCTGGAGTTCAAAAAACACGAGATCAGGTTTTGGGAATGCTCGCGATTTTCTCGTCAACGTTTGCCCGGATTGCAATTCTGTCGCTTCCAACGCGTTCCTCGCGTCATTTTACATAGGAATTAGTCTTGAGAAAGGCACAAACACGGTTCAGGAGCCCAAAAAACACGAGATCAGGATTCGGGAATGCTCGCGATTTCCTCGTCAACGGTTTCTCGGATCGCAATTCTGTCGCTTCTAACGTGTTCCTCGTGTCATTTTACGTCGGAATTAGTCTTGAGAAATGCACAAACACGGTTCTGGAGTTAAAAAAACACGAGTTCAGGTTTTGGGAATGCTCGCGATTTTCTAGTCAACGGTTTCTCGGATCGCAATTCTGTCGCTTCCAACGTGTTCCTCGTGTCATTTTACGTCGGAATTAGTCTTGACAAATGCACAAACGCGGTTCTGGAGTTCAAAAAACACGAGATCAAGTTTTGGGAATGCCCGCGATTTTCTCGTCAACGTTTGCTCGGATTGCAATTCTGTCGCTTCCAACGCGTTCCTCGCGTCATTTTTACGTCGGAATTAGTCTTGAGAAATGCACAAACACGGTTCTGGAGTTCAAAAAACACGAGTTCAGGTTTTGGGAATGCTCGCGATTTTCTAGTCAACGGTTTCTCGGATCGCAATTCTGTCGCTTCCAACGTGTTCCTCGTGTCATTTTACGTCGGAATTAGTCTTGACAAATGCACAAACGCGGTTCTGGAGTTCAAAAAACACGAGATCAGGTTTTGGGAATGCTCGCGATTTTCTCGTCAACGTTTGCTCGGATTGCAATTCTGTCGCTTCCAACGCGTTCCTCGCGTCATTTTTAATCGGAATTAGTCTTGAGAAATGCACAAACACGGTTATGGAGTTCAAAAAACACGAGTTCAGGTTTTGGGAATGCTCGCGATTTTCTAGTCAACGGTTTCTCGGATCGCAATTCTGTCGCTTCCAACGTGTTCCTCGTGTCATTTTACGTCGGAATTAGTCTTGAGAAAGGCACAAACACGGTTCAGGAGCCCAAAAAACACGAGATCAGGATTCGTGAATGCTCGCGATTTTCTCGTCAACGGTTTCTCGGATCGCAATTCTGTCGCTTCCAACGTGATCCTCGTGTCATTTTACGTCGGAAATAGTCACGAGCAGTGCACGTGAACGTTTGTGGAATCCAAAAAACACGAGTTCAGGTTCTGGGAAGGCTCGCGATTTTCTCGTCAACGGTTTCTCGGATCGCAATTCTGTCGCTTCTAACGTGTTCCTCGTGTCATTTTACGTCGGAATTAGTCTTGAGAAATGCACAAACACGGTTCTGGAGTTCGAACAACACGAGATCAGGTTTTGGGAATGCTCGCGATTTTCTCGTCAACGTTTGCCCGGATTGCAATTCTGTCGCTTCCAACGCGTTCCTCGCGTCATTTTACATCGGAATTAGTCATGAGAAAGGCACAAACACGGTTCAGGAGCCCAAGAAACACGAGATAAGGATTCGGGAATGCTCACGATTTTCTCGTCAACGGTTTCTCGGATCGCAATTCTGTCGCTTCTAACGTGTTCCTCGTGTCATTTTACGTCGGAATTAGTCTTGAGAAATGCACAAACACGGTTCTGGAGTTCAAAAAACACGAGTTCAGGTTTTGGGAATGCTCGCGATTTTCTAGTCAACGGTTTCTCGGATCGCAATTCTGTCGCTTCCAACGTGTTCCTCGTGTCATTTTACGTCGGAATTAGTCTTGACAAATGCACAAACGCGGTTCTGGAGTTCAAAAAACACGAGATCAAGTTTTGGGAATGCCCGCGATTTTCTCGTCAACGTTTGCTCGGATTGCAATTCTGTCGCTTCCAACGCGTTCCTCGCGTCATTTTTACGTCGGAATTAGTCTTGAGAAATGCACAAACACGGTTCTGGAGTTAAAAAAACACGAGTTCAGGTTTTGGGAATGCTCGCGATTTTCTAGTCAACGGTTTCTCGGATCGCAATTCTGTCGCTTCCAACGTGTTCCTCGTGTCATTTTACGTCGGAATTAGTCTTGACAAATGCACAAACGCGGTTCTGGAGTTCAAAAAACACGAGATCAGGTTTTGGGAATGCTCGCGATTTTCTCGTCAACGTTTGCTCGGATTGCAATTCTGTCGCTTCCAACGCGTTCCTCGCGTCATTTTTAATCGGAATTAGTCTTGAGAAATGCACAAACACGGTTATGGAGTTCAAAAAACACGAGTTCAGGTTTTGGGAATGCTCGCGATTTTCTAGTCAACGGTTTCTCGGATCGCAATTCTGTCGCTTCCAACGTGTTCCTCGTGTCATTTTACGTCGGAATTAGTCTTGAGAAAGGCACAAACACGGTTCAGGAGCCCAAAAAACACGAGATCAGGATTCGTGAATGCTCGCGATTTTCTCGTCAACGGTTTCTCGGATCGCAATTCTGTCGCTTCCAACGTGATCCTCGTGTCATTTTACGTCGGAAATAGTCACGAGCAGTGCACGTGAACGTTTGTGGAATCCAAAAAACACGAGTTCAGGTTCTGGGAAGGCTCGCGATTTTCTCGTCAACGGTTTCTCGGATCGCAATTCTGTCGCTTCTAACGTGTTCCTCGTGTCATTTTACGTCGGAATTAGTCTTGAGAAATGCACAAACACGGTTCTGGAGTTCGAACAACACGAGATCAGGTTTTGGGAATGCTCGCGATTTTCTCGTCAACGTTTGCCCGGATTGCAATTCTGTCGCTTCCAACGCGTTCCTCGCGTCATTTTACATCGGAATTAGTCATGAGAAAGGCACAAACACGGTTCAGGAGCCCAAGAAACACGAGATAAGGATTCGGGAATGCTCACGATTTTCTCGTCAACGGTTTCTCGGATCGCAATTCTGTCGCTTCTAACGTGTTCCTCGTGTCATTTTACGTCGGAATTAGTCTTGAGAAATGCACAAACACGGTTCTGGAGTTCAAAAAACACGAGATCAGGTTTTGGGAATGCTCGCGATTTTCTCGTCAACGGTTTCTCGGATCGCAATTCTGTCGCTTCCAACGTGTTCCTCGTGTCATTTTACGTCGGAATTAGTCTTGAGAAATGCACAAACACGGTTCTGGAGTTCAAAAAACACGAGTTCAGGTTTTGGGAATGCTCGCGATTTTCTAGTCAACGGTTTCTCGGATCGCAATTCTGTCGCTTCCAACGTGTTCCTCGTGTCATTTTACGTCGGAATTAGTCTTGAGAAATGCACAAACACGGTTCTGGAGTTCAAAAAACACGAGATCAGGTTTTGGGAATGCTCGCGATTTTCTCGTCAACGTTTGCCCGGATTGCAATTCTGTCGCTTCCAACGCGTTCCTCGCGTCATTTTACATCGGAATTAGTCTTGAGAAATGCACAAACACGGTTCTGGAGTTCAAAAAACACGAGTTCAGGTTTTGGGAATGCTCGCGATTTTCTAGTCAACGGTTTCTCGGATCGCAATTCTGTCGCTTCCAACGTGTTCCTCGTGTCATTTTACGTCGGAATTAGTCTTGAGAAATGCACAAACACGGTTCTGGAGTTCAAAAAACACGAGATCAGGTTTTGGGAATGCTCGCGATTTTCTCGTCAACGTTTGCCCGGATTGCAATTCTGTCGCTTCCAACGCGTTCCTCGCGTCATTTTACATAGGAATTAGTCTTGAGAAAGGCACAAACACGGTTTAGGAGCCCAAAAAACACGAGATCAGGATTCGTGAATACTCGCGATTTTCTCGTCAACGGTTTCTCGGATCGCAATTCTGTCGCTTCTAACGTGTTCCTCGTGTCATTTTACGTCGGAATTAGTCTTGACAAATGCACAAACGCGGTTCTGGAGTTCAAAAAACACGAGATCAGGTTTTGGGAATGCTCACGATTTTCTCGTCAACGTTTGCTCGGATTGCAATTCTGTCGCTTCCAACGCGTTCCTCGCGTCATTTTTACTCGGAATTAGTCTTGAGAAATGCACAAACACGGTTCTGGAGTTCAAAAAACACGAGTTCAGGTTTTGGGAATGCTCGCGATTTTCTAGTCAACGGTTTCTCGGATCGCAATTCTGTCGCTTCCAACGTGATCCTCGTGTCATTTTACGTCGGAAATAGTCACGAGCAGTGCACGTGAACGTTTGTGGAATCCAAAAAACACGAGTTCAGGTTCTGGGAAGGCTCGCGATTTTCTCGTCAACGGTTTCTCGGATCGCAATTCTGTCGCTTCTAACGTGTTCCTCGTGTCATTTTACGTCGGAATTAGTCTTGAGAAATGCACAAACACGGTTCTGGAGTTCGAACAACACGAGATCAGGTTTTGGGAATGCTCGCGATTTTCTCGTCAACGTTTGCCCGGATTGCAATTCTGTCGCTTCCAACGCGTTCCTCGCGTCATTTTACATCGGAATTAGTCATGAGAAAGGCACAAACACGGTTCAGGAGCCCAAGAAACACGAGATAAGGATTCGGGAATGCTCACGATTTTCTCGTCAACGGTTTCTCGGATCGCAATTCTGTCGCTTCTAACGTGTTCCTCGTGTCATTTTACGTCGGAATTAGTCTTGAGAAATGCACAAACACGGTTCTGGAGTTCAAAAAACACGAGTTCAGGTTTTGGGAATGCTCGCGATTTTCTAGTCAACGGTTTCTCGGATCGCAATTCTGTCGCTTCCAACGTGTTCCTCGTGTCATTTTACGTCGGAATTAGTCTTGACAAATGCACAAACGCGGTTCTGGAGTTCAAAAAACACGAGATCAAGTTTTGGGAATGCCCGCGATTTTCTCGTCAACGTTTGCTCGGATTGCAATTCTGTCGCTTCCAACGCGTTCCTCGCGTCATTTTTACGTCGGAATTAGTCTTGAGAAATGCACAAACACGGTTCTGGAGTTCAAAAAACACGAGTTCAGGTTTTGGGAATGCTCGCGATTTTCTAGTCAACGGTTTCTCGGATCGCAATTCTGTCGCTTCCAACGTGTTCCTCGTGTCATTTTACGTCGGAATTAGTCTTGACAAATGCACAAACGCGGTTCTGGAGTTCAAAAAACACGAGATCAGGTTTTGGGAATGCTCGCGATTTTCTCGTCAACGTTTGCTCGGATTGCAATTCTGTCGCTTCCAACGCGTTCCTCGCGTCATTTTTAATCGGAATTAGTCTTGAGAAATGCACAAACACGGTTATGGAGTTCAAAAAACACGAGTTCAGGTTTTGGGAATGCTCGCGATTTTCTAGTCAACGGTTTCTCGGATCGCAATTCTGTCGCTTCCAACGTGTTCCTCGTGTCATTTTACGTCGGAATTAGTCTTGAGAAAGGCACAAACACGGTTCAGGAGCCCAAAAAACACGAGATCAGGATTCGTGAATGCTCGCGATTTTCTCGTCAACGGTTTCTCGGATCGCAATTCTGTCGCTTCCAACGTGATCCTCGTGTCATTTTACGTCGGAAATAGTCACGAGCAGTGCACGTGAACGTTTGTGGAATCCAAAAAACACGAGTTCAGGTTCTGGGAAGGCTCGCGATTTTCTCGTCAACGGTTTCTCGGATCGCAATTCTGTCGCTTCTAACGTGTTCCTCGTGTCATTTTACGTCGGAATTAGTCTTGAGAAATGCACAAACACGGTTCTGGAGTTCGAACAACACGAGATCAGGTTTTGGGAATGCTCGCGATTTTCTCGTCAACGTTTGCCCGGATTGCAATTCTGTCGCTTCCAACGCGTTCCTCGCGTCATTTTACATCGGAATTAGTCATGAGAAAGGCACAAACACGGTTCAGGAGCCCAAGAAACACGAGATAAGGATTCGGGAATGCTCACGATTTTCTCGTCAACGGTTTCTCGGATCGCAATTCTGTCGCTTCTAACGTGTTCCTCGTGTCATTTTACGTCGGAATTAGTCTTGAGAAATGCACAAACACGGTTCTGGAGTTCAAAAAACACGAGATCAGGTTTTGGGAATGCTCGCGATTTTCTCGTCAACGGTTTCTCGGATCGCAATTCTGTCGCTTCCAACGTGTTCCTCGTGTCATTTTACGTCGGAATTAGTCTTGAGAAATGCACAAACACGGTTCTGGAGTTCAAAAAACACGAGTTCAGGTTTTGGGAATGCTCGCGATTTTCTAGTCAACGGTTTCTCGGATCGCAATTCTGTCGCTTCCAACGTGTTCCTCGTGTCATTTTACGTCGGAATTAGTCTTGAGAAATGCACAAACACGGTTCTGGAGTTCAAAAAACACGAGATCAGGTTTTGGGAATGCTCGCGATTTTCTCGTCAACGTTTGCCCGGATTGCAATTCTGTCGCTTCCAACGCGTTCCTCGCGTCATTTTACATCGGAATTAGTCTTGAGAAATGCACAAACACGGTTCTGGAGTTCAAAAAACACGAGTTCAGGTTTTGGGAATGCTCGCGATTTTCTAGTCAACGGTTTCTCGGATCGCAATTCTGTCGCTTCCAACGTGTTCCTCGTGTCATTTTACGTCGGAATTAGTCTTGAGAAATGCACAAACACGGTTCTGGAGTTCAAAAAACACGAGATCAGGTTTTGGGAATGCTCGCGATTTTCTCGTCAACGTTTGCCCGGATTGCAATTCTGTCGCTTCCAACGCGTTCCTCGCGTCATTTTACATAGGAATTAGTCTTGAGAAAGGCACAAACACGGTTTAGGAGCCCAAAAAACACGAGATCAGGATTCGTGAATGCTCGCGATTTTCTCGTCAACGGTTTCTCGGATCGCAATTCTGTCGCTTCTAACGTGTTCCTCGTGTCATTTTACGTCGGAATTAGTCTTGACAAATGCACAAACGCGGTTCTGGAGTTCAAAAAACACGAGATCAGGTTTTGGGAATGCTCACGATTTTCTCGTCAACGTTTGCTCGGATTGCAATTCTGTCGCTTCCAACGCGTTCCTCGCGTCATTTTTACTCGGAATTAGTCTTGAGAAATGCACAAACACGGTTCTGGAGTTCAAAAAACACGAGTTCAGGTTTTGGGAATGCTCGCGATTTTCTAGTCAACGGTTTCTCGGATCGCAATTCTGTCGCTTCCAACGTGTTCCTCGTGTCATTTTACGTCGGAATTAGTCTTGAGAAATGCACAAACACGGTTCTGGAGTTCAAAAAACACGAGATCAGGTTTTGGGAATGCTCGCGATTTTCTCGTCAACGTTTGCCCGGATTGCAATTCTGTCGCTTCCAACGCGTTCCTCGCGTCATTTTACATCGGAATTAGTCTTGAGAAAGGCACAAACACGGTTCAGGAGCCCAAAAAACACGAGATCAGGATTCGTGAATGCTCGCGATTTTCTCGTCAACGTTTGCCCGGATTGCAATTCTGTCGCTTCCAACGCGTTCCTCGCGTCATTTTACATCGGAATTAGTCTTGAGAAATGCACAAACACGGTTCTGGAGTTCAAAAAACACGAGTTCAGGTTTTGGGAATGCTCGCGATTTTCTAGTCAACGGTTTCTCGGATCGCAATTCTGTCGCTTCCAACGTGTTCCTCGTGTCATTTTACGTCGGAATTAGTCTTGAGAAATGCACAAACACGGTTCTGGAGTTCAAAAAACACGAGATCAGGTTTTGGGAATGCTCGCGATTTTCTCGTCAACGTTTGCCCGGATTGCAATTCTGTCGCTTCCAACGCGTTCCTCGCGTCATTTTACATAGGAATTAGTCTTGAGAAAGGCACAAACACGGTTTAGGAGCCCAAAAAACACGAGATCAGGATTCGTGAATGCTCGCGATTTTCTCGTCAACGGTTTCTCGGATCGCAATTCTGTCGCTTCTAACGTGTTCCTCGTGTCATTTTACGTCGGAATTAGTCTTGACAAATGCACAAACGCGGTTCTGGAGTTCAAAAAACACGAGATCAGGTTTTGGGAATGCTCACGATTTTCTCGTCAACGTTTGCTCGGATTGCAATTCTGTCGCTTCCAACGCGTTCCTCGCGTCATTTTTACTCGGAATTAGTCTTGAGAAATGCACAAACACGGTTCTGGAGTTCAAAAAACACGAGTTCAGGTTTTGGGAATGCTCGCGATTTTCTAGTCAACGGTTTCTCGGATCGCAATTCTGTCGCTTCCAACGTGATCCTCGTGTCATTTTACGTCGGAAATAGTCACGAGCAGTGCACGTGAACGTTTGTGGAATCCAAAAAACACGAGTTCAGGTTCTGGGAAGGCTCGCGATTTTCTCGTCAACGGTTTCTCGGATCGCAATTCTGTCGCTTCTAACGTGTTCCTCGTGTCATTTTACGTCGGAATTAGTCTTGAGAAATGCACAAACACGGTTCTGGAGTTCGAACAACACGAGATCAGGTTTTGGGAATGCTCGCGATTTTCTCGTCAACGTTTGCCCGGATTGCAATTCTGTCGCTTCCAACGCGTTCCTCGCGTCATTTTACATCGGAATTAGTCATGAGAAAGGCACAAACACGGTTCAGGAGCCCAAGAAACACGAGATAAGGATTCGGGAATGCTCACGATTTTCTCGTCAACGGTTTCTCGGATCGCAATTCTGTCGCTTCTAACGTGTTCCTCGTGTCATTTTACGTCGGAATTAGTCTTGAGAAATGCACAAACACGGTTCTGGAGTTCAAAAAACACGAGTTCAGGTTTTGGGAATGCTCGCGATTTTCTAGTCAACGGTTTCTCGGATCGCAATTCTGTCGCTTCCAACGTGTTCCTCGTGTCATTTTACGTCGGAATTAGTCTTGACAAATGCACAAACGCGGTTCTGGAGTTCAAAAAACACGAGATCAAGTTTTGGGAATGCCCGCGATTTTCTCGTCAACGTTTGCTCGGATTGCAATTCTGTCGCTTCCAACGCGTTCCTCGCGTCATTTTTACGTCGGAATTAGTCTTGAGAAATGCACAAACACGGTTCTGGAGTTCAAAAAACACGAGTTCAGGTTTTGGGAATGCTCGCGATTTTCTAGTCAACGGTTTCTCGGATCGCAATTCTGTCGCTTCCAACGTGTTCCTCGTGTCATTTTACGTCGGAATTAGTCTTGACAAATGCACAAACGCGGTTCTGGAGTTCAAAAAACACGAGATCAGGTTTTGGGAATGCTCGCGATTTTCTCGTCAACGTTTGCTCGGATTGCAATTCTGTCGCTTCCAACGCGTTCCTCGCGTCATTTTTAATCGGAATTAGTCTTGAGAAATGCACAAACACGGTTATGGAGTTCAAAAAACACGAGTTCAGGTTTTGGGAATGCTCGCGATTTTCTAGTCAACGGTTTCTCGGATCGCAATTCTGTCGCTTCCAACGTGTTCCTCGTGTCATTTTACGTCGGAATTAGTCTTGAGAAAGGCACAAACACGGTTCAGGAGCCCAAAAAACACGAGATCAGGATTCGTGAATGCTCGCGATTTTCTCGTCAACGGTTTCTCGGATCGCAATTCTGTCGCTTCCAACGTGATCCTCGTGTCATTTTACGTCGGAAATAGTCACGAGCAGTGCACGTGAACGTTTGTGGAATCCAAAAAACACGAGTTCAGGTTCTGGGAAGGCTCGCGATTTTCTCGTCAACGGTTTCTCGGATCGCAATTCTGTCGCTTCTAACGTGTTCCTCGTGTCATTTTACGTCGGAATTAGTCTTGAGAAATGCACAAACACGGTTCTGGAGTTCGAACAACACGAGATCAGGTTTTGGGAATGCTCGCGATTTTCTCGTCAACGTTTGCCCGGATTGCAATTCTGTCGCTTCCAACGCGTTCCTCGCGTCATTTTACATCGGAATTAGTCATGAGAAAGGCACAAACACGGTTCAGGAGCCCAAGAAACACGAGATAAGGATTCGGGAATGCTCACGATTTTCTCGTCAACGGTTTCTCGGATCGCAATTCTGTCGCTTCTAACGTGTTCCTCGTGTCATTTTACGTCGGAATTAGTCTTGAGAAATGCACAAACACGGTTCTGGAGTTCAAAAAACACGAGATCAGGTTTTGGGAATGCTCGCGATTTTCTCGTCAACGGTTTCTCGGATCGCAATTCTGTCGCTTCCAACGTGTTCCTCGTGTCATTTTACGTCGGAATTAGTCTTGAGAAATGCACAAACACGGTTCTGGAGTTCAAAAAACACGAGTTCAGGTTTTGGGAATGCTCGCGATTTTCTAGTCAACGGTTTCTCGGATCGCAATTCTGTCGCTTCCAACGTGTTCCTCGTGTCATTTTACGTCGGAATTAGTCTTGAGAAATGCACAAACACGGTTCTGGAGTTCAAAAAACACGAGATCAGGTTTTGGGAATGCTCGCGATTTTCTCGTCAACGTTTGCCCGGATTGCAATTCTGTCGCTTCCAACGCGTTCCTCGCGTCATTTTACATCGGAATTAGTCTTGAGAAATGCACAAACACGGTTCTGGAGTTCAAAAAACACGAGTTCAGGTTTTGGGAATGCTCGCGATTTTCTAGTCAACGGTTTCTCGGATCGCAATTCTGTCGCTTCCAACGTGTTCCTCGTGTCATTTTACGTCGGAATTAGTCTTGAGAAATGCACAAACACGGTTCTGGAGTTCAAAAAACACGAGATCAGGTTTTGGGAATGCTCGCGATTTTCTCGTCAACGTTTGCCCGGATTGCAATTCTGTCGCTTCCAACGCGTTCCTCGCGTCATTTTACATAGGAATTAGTCTTGAGAAAGGCACAAACACGGTTTAGGAGCCCAAAAAACACGAGATCAGGATTCGTGAATGCTCGCGATTTTCTCGTCAACGGTTTCTCGGATCGCAATTCTGTCGCTTCTAACGTGTTCCTCGTGTCATTTTACGTCGGAATTAGTCTTGACAAATGCACAAACGCGGTTCTGGAGTTCAAAAAACACGAGATCAGGTTTTGGGAATGCTCACGATTTTCTCGTCAACGTTTGCTCGGATTGCAATTCTGTCGCTTCCAACGCGTTCCTCGCGTCATTTTTACTCGGAATTAGTCTTGAGAAATGCACAAACACGGTTCTGGAGTTCAAAAAACACGAGTTCAGGTTTTGGGAATGCTCGCGATTTTCTAGTCAACGGTTTCTCGGATCGCAATTCTGTCGCTTCCAACGTGTTCCTCGTGTCATTTTACGTCGGAATTAGTCTTGAGAAATGCACAAACACGGTTCTGGAGTTCAAAAAACACGAGATCAGGTTTTGGGAATGCTCGCGATTTTCTCGTCAACGTTTGCCCGGATTGCAATTCTGTCGCTTCCAACGCGTTCCTCGCGTCATTTTACATCGGAATTAGTCTTGAGAAAGGCACAAACACGGTTCAGGAGCCCAAAAAACACGAGATCAGGATTCGTGAATGCTCGCGATTTTCTCGCCAACGGTTTCTCGGATCGCAATTCTGTCGCTTCCAACGTGATCCTCGTGTCATTTTACGTCGGAAATAGTCACGAGCAGTGCACGTGAACGTTTGTGGAATCCAAAAAACACGAGTTCAGGTTCTGGGAAGGCTCGCGATTTTCTCGTCAACGGTTTCTCGGATCGCAATTCTGTCGCTTCTAACGTGTTCCTCGTGTCATTTTACGTCGGAATTAGTCTTGAGAAATGCACAAACACGGTTCTGGAGTTCAAACAACACGAGATCAGGTTTTGGGAATGCTCGCGATTTTCTCGTCAACGTTTGCCCGGATTGCAATTCTGTCGCTTCCAACGCGTTCCTCGCGTCATTTTACATCGGAATTAGTTATGAGAAAGGCACAAATACGGTTCAGGAGCCCAAGAAACACGAGATCAGGATTCGGGAATGCTCGCGATTTTCTCGTCAACGTTTGCTCGGATTGCAATTCTGTCGCTTCCAACGCGTTCCTCGCGTCATTTTACGTCGGAATTAGTCTTGACAAATGCACAAACGCGGTTCTGGAGTTCAAAAAACACGAGATCAGGTTTTGGGAATGCTCGCGATTTTCTCGTCAACGTTTGCTCGGATTGCAATTCTGTCGCTTCCAACGCGTTCCTCGCGTCATTTTTAATCGGAATTAGTCTTGAGAAATGCACAAACACGGTTCTGGAGTTCAAAAAACACGAGTTCAGGTTTTGGGAATGCTCGCGATTTTCTAGTCAACGGTTTCTCGGATCGCAATTCTGTCGCTTCCAACGTGTTCCTCTTGTCATTTTACGTCGGAATTAGTCTTGAGAAATGCACAAACACGGTTCTGGAGTTCAAAAAACACGAGATCAGGTTTTGGGAATGCTCGCGATTTTCTCGTCAACGTTTGCCCGGATTGCAATTCTGTCGCTTCCAACGCGTTCCTCGCGTCATTTTACATAGGAATTAGTCTTGAGAAAGGCACAAACACGGTTCAGGAGCCCAAAAAACACGAGATCAGGATTCGGGAATGCTCGCGATTTCCTCGTCAACGGTTTCTCGGATCGCAATTCTGTCGCTTCTAACGTGTTCCTCGTGTCATTTTACGTCGGAATTAGTCTTGAGAAATGCACAAACACGGTTCTGGAGTTAAAAAAACACGAGTTCAGGTTTTGGGAATGCTCGCGATTTTCTAGTCAACGGTTTCTCGGATCGCAATTCTGTCGCTTCCAACGTGTTCCTCGTGTCATTTTACGTCGGAATTAGTCTTGACAAATGCACAAACGCGGTTCTGGAGTTCAAAAAACACGAGATCAAGTTTTGGGAATGCCCGCGATTTTCTCGTCAACGTTTGCTCGGATTGCAATTCTGTCGCTTCCAACGCGTTCCTCGCGTCATTTTTAATCGGAATTAGTCTTGAGAAATGCACAAACACGGTTCTGGAGTTCAAAAAACACGAGTTCAGGTTTTGGGAATGCTCGCGATTTTCTAGTCAACGGTTTCTCGGATCGCAATTCTGTCGCTTCCAACGTGTTCCTCGTGTCATTTTACGTCGGAATTAGTCTTGACAAATGCACAAACGCGGTTCTGGAGTTCAAAAAACACGAGATCAGGTTTTGGGAATGCTCGCGATTTTCTCGTCAACGTTTGCTCGGATTGCAATTCTGTCGCTTCCAACGCGTTCCTCGCGTCATTTTTAATCGGAATTAGTCTTGAGAAATGCACAAACACGGTTCTGGAGTTCAAAAAACACGAGTTCAGGTTTTGGGAATGCTCGCGATTTTCTAGTCAACGGTTTCTCGGATCGCAATTCTGTCGCTTCCAACGTGTTCCTCGTGTCATTTTACGTCGGAATTAGTCTTGAGAAATGCACAAACACGGTTCTGGAGTTCAAAAAACACGAGATCAGGTTTTGGGAATGCTCGCGATTTTCTCGTCAACGTTTGCCCGGATTGCAATTCTGTCGCTTCCAACGCGTTCCTCGCGTCATTTTACATCGGAATTAGTCTTGAGAAAGGCACAAACACGGTTCAGGAGCCCAAAAAACACGAGATCAGGATTCGTGAATGCTCGCGATTTTCTCGTCAACGGTTTCTCGGATCGCAATTCTGTCGCTTCCAACGTGATCCTCGTGTCATTTTACGTCGGAAATAGTCACGAGCAGTGCACGTGAACGTTTGTGGAATCCAAAAAACACGAGTTCAGGTTCTGGGAAGGCTCGCGATTTTCTCGTCAACGGTTTCTCGGATCGCAATTCTGTCGCTTCTAACGTGTTCCTCGTGTCATTTTACGTCGGAATTAGTCTTGAGAAATGCACAAACACGGTTCTGGAGTTCGAACAACACGAGATCAGGTTTTGGGAATGCTCGCGATTTTCTCGTCAACGTTTGCCCGGATTGCAATTCTGTCGCTTCCAACGCGTTCCTCGCGTCATTTTACATCGGAATTAGTCATGAGAAAGGCACAAACACGGTTCAGGAGCCCAAGAAACACGAGATAAGGATTCGGGAATGCTCGCGATTTTCTCGTCAACGGTTTCTCGGATCGCAATTCTGTCGCTTCTAACGTGTTCCTCGTGTCATTTTATGTCGGAATTAGTCTTGAGAAATGCACAAACACGGTTCTGGAGTTCAAAAAACACGAGATCAGGTTTTGGGAATGCTCGCGATTTTCTCGTCAACGGTTTCTCGGATCGCAATTCTGTCGCTTCCAACGTGTTCCTCGTGTCATTTTACGTCGGAATTAGTCTTGAGAAATGCACAAACACGGTTCTGGAGTTCAAAAAACACGAGTTCAGGTTTTGGGAATGCTCGCGATTTTCTCGTCAACGTTTGCCCGGATTGCAATTCTGTCGCTTCCAACGCGTTCCTCGCGTCATTTTACATCGGAATTAGTCTTGAGAAAGGCACAAACACGGTTCAGGAGCCCAAAAAACACGAGATCAGGATTCGTGAATGCTCGCGATTTTCTCGTCAACGGTTTCTCGGATCGCAATTCTGTCGCTTCCAACGTGATCCTCGTGTCATTTTACGTCGGAAATAGTCACGAGCAGTGCACGTGAACGTTTGTGGAATCCAAAAAACACGAGTTCAGGTTCTGGGAAGGCTCGCGATTTTCTCGTCAACGGTTTCTCGGATCGCAATTCTGTCGCTTCTAACGTGTTCCTCGTGTCATTTTACGTCGGAATTAGTCTTGAGAAATGCACAAACACGGTTCTGGAGTTCGAACAACACGAGATCAGGTTTTGGGAATGCTCGCGATTTTCTCGTCAACGTTTGCCCGGATTGCAATTCTGTCGCTTCCAACGCGTTCCTCGCGTCATTTTACATCGGAATTAGTCATGAGAAAGGCACAAACACGGTTCAGGAGCCCAAGAAACACGAGATAAGGATTCGGGAATGCTCGCGATTTTCTCGTCAACGGTTTCTCGGATCGCAATTCTGTCACTTCCAACGTGATCCTCGTGTCATTTTACGTCGGAAATAGTCACGAGCAGTGCACGTGAACGTTTGTGGAGTCCAAAAAACACGAGTTCAGGTTCTGGGAATGCTCGCGATTTTCTCGTCAACGGTTTCTCGGATCGCAATTCTGTCGCTTCTAACGTGTTCCTCGTGTCATTTTATGTCGGAATTAGTCTTGAGAAATGCACAAACACGGTTCTGGAGTTCAAAAAACACGAGATCAGGTTTTGGGAATGCTCGCGATTTTCTCGTCAACGGTTTCTCGGATCGCAATTCTGTCGCTTCCAACGTGTTCCTCGTGTCATTTTACGTCGGAATTAGTCTTGAGAAATGCACAAACACGGTTCTGGAGTTCAAAAAACACGAGTTCAGGTTTTGGGAATGCTCGCGATTTTCTAGTCAACGGTTTCTCGGATCGCAATTCTGTCGCTTCCAACGTGTTCCTCGTGTCATTTTACGTCGGAATTAGTCTTGAGAAATGCACAAACACGGTTCTGGAGTTCAAAAAACACGAGATCAAGTTTTGGGAATGCTCGCGATTTTCTCGTCAACGTTTGCCCGGATTGCAATTCTGTCGCTTCCAACGCGTTCCTCGCGTCATTTTACATCGGAATTAGTCTTGAGAAATGCACAAACACGGTTCTGGAGTTCAAAAAACACGAGTTCAGGTTTTGGGAATGCTCGCGATTTTCTAGTCAACGGTTTCTCGGATCGCAATTCTGTCGCTTCCAACGTGTTCCTCGTGTCATTTTACGTCGGAATTAGTCTTGAGAAATGCACAAACACGGTTCTGGAGTTCAAAAAACACGAGATCAGGTTTTGGGAATGCTCGCGATTTTCTCGTCAACGTTTGCCCGGATTGCAATTCTGTCGCTTCCAACGCGTTCCTCGCGTCATTTTACATAGGAATTAGTCATGAGAAAGGCACAAATACGGTTCAGGAGCCCAAGAAACACGAGATCAGGATTCGGGAATGCTCGCGATTTTCTAGTCAACGGTTTCTCGGATCGCAATTCTGTCGCTTCCAACGTGTTCCTCGTGTCATTTTACGTCGGAATTAGTCTTGAGAAATGCACAAACACGGTTCTGGAGTTCAAAAAACACGAGATCAGGTTTTGGGAATGCTCGCGATTTTCTCGTCAACGTTTGCCCGGATTGCAATTCTGTCGCTTCCAACGCGTTCCTCGCGTCATTTTACATAGGAATTAGTCATGAGAAAGGCACAAATACGGTTCAGGAGCCCAAGAAACACGAGATCAGGATTCGGGAATGCTCGCGATTTTCTCGTCAACGTTTGCTCGGATTGCAATTCTGTCGCTTCCAACGCGTTCCTCGCGTCATTTTACGTCGGAATTAGTCTTGACAAATGCACAAACGCGGTTCTGGAGTTCAAAAAACACGAGATCAGGTTTTGGGAATGCTCGCGATTTTCTCGTCAACGTTTGCTCGGATTGCAATTCTGTCGCTTCCAACGCGTTCCTCGCGTCATTTTTAATCGGAATTAGTCTTGAGAAATGCACAAACACGGTTCTGGAGTTCAAAAAACACGAGTTCAGGTTTTGGGAATGCTCGCGATTTTCTAGTCAACGGTTTCTCGGATCGCAATTCTGTCGCTTCCAACGTGTTCCTCTTGTAATTTTACGTCGGAATTAGTCTTGAGAAATGCACAAACACGGTCCTGGAGTTCAAAAAACACGAGATCAGGTTTTGGGAATGCTCGCGATTTTCTCGTCAACGTTTGCCCGGATTGCAATTCTGTCGCTTCCAACGCGTTCCTCGCGTCATTTTACATAGGAATTAGTCTTGAGAAAGGCACAAACACGGTTCAGGAGCCCAAAAAACACGAGATCAGGATTCGGGAATGCTCGCGATTTCCTCGTCAACGGTTTCTCGGATCGCAATTCTGTCGCTTCTAACGTGTTCCTCGTGTCATTTTACGTCGGAATTAGTCGTGAGAAATGCACAAACACGGTTCTGGAGTTCAAAAAACACGAGTTCAGGTTTTGGGAATGCTCGCGATTTTCTAGTCAACAGTTTCTCGGATCGCAATTCTGTCGCTTCCAACGTGTTCCTCGCGTCATTTTACATAGGAATTAGTCTTGAGAAAGGCACAAACACGGTTTAGGAGCCCAAAAAACACGAGATCAGGATTCGTGAATGCTCGCGATTTTCTCGTCAACGGTTTCTCGGATCGCAATTCTGTCGCTTCTAACGTGTTCCTCGCGTCATTTTACATCGGAATTAGTCTTGAGAAAGGCACAAACACGGTTCAGGAGCCCAAAAAACACGAGATAAGGATTCGGGAATGCTCGCGATTTTCTCGTCAACGGTTTCTCGGATCGCAATTCTGTCACTTCCAACGTGATCCTCGTGTCATTTTACGTCGGAAATAGTCACGAGCAGTGCACGTGAACGTTTGTGGAGTCCAAAAAACACGAGTTCAGGTTCTGGGAATGCTCGCGATTTTCTCGTCAACGGTTTCTCGGATCGCAATTCTGTCGCTTCTAACGTGTTCCTCGTGTCATTTTATGTCGGAATTAGTCTTGAGAAATGCACAAACACGGTTCTGGAGTTCAAAAAACACGAGATCAGGTTTTGGGAATGCTCGCGATTTTCTCGTCAACGGTTTCTCGGATCGCAATTCTGTCGCTTCCAACGTGTTCCTCGTGTCATTTTACGTCGGAATTAGTCTTGAGAAATGCACAAACACGGTTCTGGAGTTCAAAAAACACGAGTTCAGGTTTTGGGAATGCTCGCGATTTTCTCGTCAACGTTTGCCCGGATTGCAATTCTGTCGCTTCCAACGCGTTCCTCGCGTCATTTTACATCGGAATTAGTCTTGAGAAAGGCACAAACACGGTTCAGGAGCCCAAAAAACACGAGATCAGGATTCGTGAATGCTCGCGATTTTCTCGTCAACGGTTTCTCGGATCGCAATTCTGTCGCTTCCAACGTGATCCTCGTGTCATTTTACGTCGGAAATAGTCACGAGCAGTGCACGTGAACGTTTGTGGAATCCAAAAAACACGAGTTCAGGTTCTGGGAAGGCTCGCGATTTTCTCGTCAACGGTTTCTCGGATCGCAATTCTGTCGCTTCTAACGTGTTCCTCGTGTCATTTTACGTCGGAATTAGTCTTGAGAAATGCACAAACACGGTTCTGGAGTTCGAACAACACGAGATCAGGTTTTGGGAATGCTCGCGATTTTCTCGTCAACGTTTGCCCGGATTGCAATTCTGTCGCTTCCAACGCGTTCCTCGCGTCATTTTACATCGGAATTAGTCATGAGAAAGGCACAAACACGGTTCAGGAGCCCAAGAAACACGAGATAAGGATTCGGGAATGCTCGCGATTTTCTCGTCAACGGTTTCTCGGATCGCAATTCTGTCACTTCCAACGTGATCCTCGTGTCATTTTACGTCGGAAATAGTCACGAGCAGTGCACGTGAACGTTTGTGGAGTCCAAAAAACACGAGTTCAGGTTCTGGGAATGCTCGCGATTTTCTCGTCAACGGTTTCTCGGATCGCAATTCTGTCGCTTCTAACGTGTTCCTCGTGTCATTTTATGTCGGAATTAGTCTTGAGAAATGCACAAACACGGTTCTGGAGTTCAAAAAACACGAGATCAGGTTTTGGGAATGCTCGCGATTTTCTCGTCAACGGTTTCTCGGATCGCAATTCTGTCGCTTCCAACGTGTTCCTCGTGTCATTTTACGTCGGAATTAGTCTTGAGAAATGCACAAACACGGTTCTGGAGTTCAAAAAACACGAGTTCAGGTTTTGGGAATGCTCGCGATTTTCTAGTCAACGGTTTCTCGGATCGCAATTCTGTCGCTTCCAACGTGTTCCTCGTGTCATTTTACGTCGGAATTAGTCTTGAGAAATGCACAAACACGGTTCTGGAGTTCAAAAAACACGAGATCAAGTTTTGGGAATGCTCGCGATTTTCTCGTCAACGTTTGCCCGGATTGCAATTCTGTCGCTTCCAACGCGTTCCTCGCGTCATTTTACATCGGAATTAGTCTTGAGAAATGCACAAACACGGTTCTGGAGTTCAAAAAACACGAGTTCAGGTTTTGGGAATGCTCGCGATTTTCTAGTCAACGGTTTCTCGGATCGCAATTCTGTCGCTTCCAACGTGTTCCTCGTGTCATTTTACGTCGGAATTAGTCTTGAGAAATGCACAAACACGGTTCTGGAGTTCAAAAAACACGAGATCAGGTTTTGGGAATGCTCGCGATTTTCTCGTCAACGTTTGCCCGGATTGCAATTCTGTCGCTTCCAACGCGTTCCTCGCGTCATTTTACATAGGAATTAGTCATGAGAAAGGCACAAATACGGTTCAGGAGCCCAAGAAACACGAGATCAGGATTCGGGAATGCTCGCGATTTTCTCGTCAACGTTTGCTCGGATTGCAATTCTGTCGCTTCCAACGCGTTCCTCGCGTCATTTTACGTCGGAATTAGTCTTGACAAATGCACAAACGCGGTTCTGGAGTTCAAAAAACACGAGATCAGGTTTTGGGAATGCTCGCGATTTTCTCGTCAACGTTTGCTCGGATTGCAATTCTGTCGCTTCCAACGCGTTCCTCGCGTCATTTTTAATCGGAATTAGTCTTGAGAAATGCACAAACACGGTTCTGGAGTTCAAAAAACACGAGTTCAGGTTTTGGGAATGCTCGCGATTTTCTAGTCAACGGTTTCTCGGATCGCAATTCTGTCGCTTCCAACGTGTTCCTCTTGTCATTTTACGTCGGAATTAGTCTTGAGAAATGCACAAACACGGTCCTGGAGTTCAAAAAACACGAGATCAGGTTTTGGGAATGCTCGCGATTTTCTCGTCAACGTTTGCCCGGATTGCAATTCTGTCGCTTCCAACGCGTTCCTCGCGTCATTTTACATAGGAATTAGTCTTGAGAAAGGCACAAACACGGTTCAGGAGCCCAAAAAACACGAGATCAGGATTCGGGAATGCTCGCGATTTCCTCGTCAACGGTTTCTCGGATCGCAATTCTGTCGCTTCTAACGTGTTCCTCGTGTCATTTTACGTCGGAATTAGTCTTGAGAAATGCACAAACACGGTTCTGGAGTTCAAAAAACACGAGTTCAGGTTTTGGGAATGCTCGCGATTTTCTAGTCAACGGTTTCTCGGATCGCAATTCTGTCGCTTCCAACGTGTTCCTCGTGTCATTTTACGTCGGAATTAGTCTTGAGAAATGCACAAACACGGTTCTGGAGTTCAAAAAACACGAGATCAGGTTTTGGGAATGCTCGCGATTTTCTCGTCAACGTTTGCCCGGATTGCAATTCTGTCGCTTCCAACGCGTTCCTCGCGTCATTTTACATCGGAATTAGTCTTGAGAAAGGCACAAACACGGTTCAGGAGCCCAAAAAACACGAGATCAGGATTCGTGAATGCTCGCGATTTTCTCGTCAACGGTTTCTCGGATCGCAATTCTGTCGCTTCCAACGTGATCCTCGTGTCATTTTACGTCGGAAATAGTCACGAGCAGTGCACGTGAACGTTTGTGGAATCCAAAAAACACGAGTTCAGGTTCTGGGAAGGCTCGCGATTTTCTCGTCAACGGTTTCTCGGATCGCAATTCTGTCGCTTCTAACGTGTTCCTCGTGTCATTTTACGTCGGAATTAGTCTTGAGAAATGCACAAACACGGTTCAGGAGCCCAAGAAACACGAGATAAGGATTCGGGAATGCTCGCGATTTTCTCGTCAACGGTTTCTCGGATCGCAATTCTGTCGCTTCTAACGTGTTCCTCGTGTCATTTTATGTCGGAATTAGTCTTGAGAAATGCACAAACACGGTTCTGGAGTTCAAAAAACACGAGATCAGGTTTTGGGAATGCTCGCGATTTTCTCGTCAACGGTTTCTCGGATCGCAATTCTGTCGCTTCCAACGTGTTCCTCGTGTCATTTTACGTCGGAATTAGTCTTGAGAAATGCACAAACACGGTTCTGGAGTTCAAAAAACACGAGTTCAGGTTTTGGGAATGCTCGCGATTTTCTCGTCAACGTTTGCCCGGATTGCAATTCTGTCGCTTCCAACGCGTTCCTCGCGTCATTTTACATCGGAATTAGTCTTGAGAAAGGCACAAACACGGTTCAGGAGCCCAAAAAACACGAGATCAGGATTCGTGAATGCTCGCGATTTTCTCGTCAACGGTTTCTCGGATCGCAATTCTGTCGCTTCCAACGTGATCCTCGTGTCATTTTACGTCGGAAATAGTCACGAGCAGTGCACGTGAACGTTTGTGGAATCCAAAAAACACGAGTTCAGGTTCTGGGAAGGCTCGCGATTTTCTCGTCAACGGTTTCTCGGATCGCAATTCTGTCGCTTCTAACGTGTTCCTCGTGTCATTTTACGTCGGAATTAGTCTTGAGAAATGCACAAACACGGTTCTGGAGTTCGAACAACACGAGATCAGGTTTTGGGAATGCTCGCGATTTTCTCGTCAACGTTTGCCCGGATTGCAATTCTGTCGCTTCCAACGCGTTCCTCGCGTCATTTTACATCGGAATTAGTCATGAGAAAGGCACAAACACGGTTCAGGAGCCCAAGAAACACGAGATAAGGATTCGGGAATGCTCGCGATTTTCTCGTCAACGGTTTCTCGGATCGCAATTCTGTCACTTCCAACGTGATCCTCGTGTCATTTTACGTCGGAAATAGTCACGAGCAGTGCACGTGAACGTTTGTGGAGTCCAAAAAACACGAGTTCAGGTTCTGGGAATGCTCGCGATTTTCTCGTCAACGGTTTCTCGGATCGCAATTCTGTCGCTTCTAACGTGTTCCTCGTGTCATTTTATGTCGGAATTAGTCTTGAGAAATGCACAAACACGGTTCTGGAGTTCAAAAAACACGAGATCAGGTTTTGGGAATGCTCGCGATTTTCTCGTCAACGGTTTCTCGGATCGCAATTCTGTCGCTTCCAACGTGTTCCTCGTGTCATTTTACGTCGGAATTAGTCTTGAGAAATGCACAAACACGGTTCTGGAGTTCAAAAAACACGAGTTCAGGTTTTGGGAATGCTCGCGATTTTCTAGTCAACGGTTTCTCGGATCGCAATTCTGTCGCTTCCAACGTGTTCCTCGTGTCATTTTACGTCGGAATTAGTCTTGAGAAATGCACAAACACGGTTCTGGAGTTCAAAAAACACGAGATCAAGTTTTGGGAATGCTCGCGATTTTCTCGTCAACGTTTGCCCGGATTGCAATTCTGTCGCTTCCAACGCGTTCCTCGCGTCATTTTACATCGGAATTAGTCTTGAGAAATGCACAAACACGGTTCTGGAGTTCAAAAAACACGAGTTCAGGTTTTGGGAATGCTCGCGATTTTCTAGTCAACGGTTTCTCGGATCGCAATTCTGTCGCTTCCAACGTGTTCCTCGTGTCATTTTACGTCGGAATTAGTCTTGAGAAATGCACAAACACGGTTCTGGAGTTCAAAAAACACGAGATCAGGTTTTGGGAATGCTCGCGATTTTCTCGTCAACGTTTGCCCGGATTGCAATTCTGTCGCTTCCAACGCGTTCCTCGCGTCATTTTACATAGGAATTAGTCATGAGAAAGGCACAAATACGGTTCAGGAGCCCAAGAAACACGAGATCAGGATTCGGGAATGCTCGCGATTTTCTAGTCAACGGTTTCTCGGATCGCAATTCTGTCGCTTCCAACGTGTTCCTCGTGTCATTTTACGTCGGAATTAGTCTTGAGAAATGCACAAACACGGTTCTGGAGTTCAAAAAACACGAGATCAGGTTTTGGGAATGCTCGCGATTTTCTCGTCAACGTTTGCCCGGATTGCAATTCTGTCGCTTCCAACGCGTTCCTCGCGTCATTTTACATAGGAATTAGTCATGAGAAAGGCACAAATACGGTTCAGGAGCCCAAGAAACACGAGATCAGGATTCGGGAATGCTCGCGATTTTCTCGTCAACGTTTGCTCGGATTGCAATTCTGTCGCTTCCAACGCGTTCCTCGCGTCATTTTACGTCGGAATTAGTCTTGACAAATGCACAAACGCGGTTCTGGAGTTCAAAAAACACGAGATCAGGTTTTGGGAATGCTCGCGATTTTCTCGTCAACGTTTGCTCGGATTGCAATTCTGTCGCTTCCAACGCGTTCCTCGCGTCATTTTTAATCGGAATTAGTCTTGAGAAATGCACAAACACGGTTCTGGAGTTCAAAAAACACGAGTTCAGGTTTTGGGAATGCTCGCGATTTTCTAGTCAACGGTTTCTCGGATCGCAATTCTGTCGCTTCCAACGTGTTCCTCTTGTCATTTTACGTCGGAATTAGTCTTGAGAAATGCACAAACACGGTCCTGGAGTTCAAAAAACACGAGATCAGGTTTTGGGAATGCTCGCGATTTTCTCGTCAACGTTTGCCCGGATTGCAATTCTGTCGCTTCCAACGCGTTCCTCGCGTCATTTTACATAGGAATTAGTCTTGAGAAAGGCACAAACACGGTTCAGGAGCCCAAAAAACACGAGATCAGGATTCGGGAATGCTCGCGATTTCCTCGTCAACGGTTTCTCGGATCGCAATTCTGTCGCTTCTAACGTGTTCCTCGTGTCATTTTACGTCGGAATTAGTCTTGAGAAATGCACAAACACGGTTCTGGAGTTCAAAAAACACGAGTTCAGGTTTTGGGAATGCTCGCGATTTTCTAGTCAACAGTTTCTCGGATCGCAATTCTGTCGCTTCCAACGTGTTCCTCGCGTCATTTTACATAGGAATTAGTCTTGAGAAAGGCACAAACACGGTTTAGGAGCCCAAAAAACACGAGATCAGGATTCGTGAATGCTCGCGATTTTCTCGTCAACGGTTTCTCGGATCGCAATTCTGTCGCTTCTAACGTGTTCCTCGCGTCATTTTACATCGGAATTAGTCTTGAGAAAGGCACAAACACGGTTCAGGAGCCCAAAAAACACGAGATAAGGATTCGGGAATGCTCGCGATTTTCTCGTCAACGGTTTCTCGGATCGCAATTCTGTCACTTCCAACGTGATCCTCGTGTCATTTTACGTCGGAAATAGTCACGAGCAGTGCACGTGAACGTTTGTGGAGTCCAAAAAACACGAGTTCAGGTTCTGGGAATGCTCGCGATTTTCTCGTCAACGGTTTCTCGGATCGCAATTCTGTCGCTTCTAACGTGTTCCTCGTGTCATTTTATGTCGGAATTAGTCTTGAGAAATGCACAAACACGGTTCTGGAGTTCAAAAAACACGAGATCAGGTTTTGGGAATGCTCGCGATTTTCTCGTCAACGGTTTCTCGGATCGCAATTCTGTCGCTTCCAACGTGTTCCTCGTGTCATTTTACGTCGGAATTAGTCTTGAGAAATGCACAAACACGGTTCTGGAGTTCAAAAAACACGAGTTCAGGTTTTGGGAATGCTCGCGATTTTCTCGTCAACGTTTGCCCGGATTGCAATTCTGTCGCTTCCAACGCGTTCCTCGCGTCATTTTACATCGGAATTAGTCTTGAGAAAGGCACAAACACGGTTCAGGAGCCCAAAAAACACGAGATCAGGATTCGTGAATGCTCGCGATTTTCTCGTCAACGGTTTCTCGGATCGCAATTCTGTCGCTTCCAACGTGATCCTCGTGTCATTTTACGTCGGAAATAGTCACGAGCAGTGCACGTGAACGTTTGTGGAATCCAAAAAACACGAGTTCAGGTTCTGGGAAGGCTCGCGATTTTCTCGTCAACGGTTTCTCGGATCGCAATTCTGTCGCTTCTAACGTGTTCCTCGTGTCATTTTACGTCGGAATTAGTCTTGAGAAATGCACAAACACGGTTCTGGAGTTCGAACAACACGAGATCAGGTTTTGGGAATGCTCGCGATTTTCTCGTCAACGTTTGCCCGGATTGCAATTCTGTCGCTTCCAACGCGTTCCTCGCGTCATTTTACATCGGAATTAGTCATGAGAAAGGCACAAACACGGTTCAGGAGCCCAAGAAACACGAGATAAGGATTCGGGAATGCTCGCGATTTTCTCGTCAACGGTTTCTCGGATCGCAATTCTGTCACTTCCAACGTGATCCTCGTGTCATTTTACGTCGGAAATAGTCACGAGCAGTGCACGTGAACGTTTGTGGAGTCCAAAAAACACGAGTTCAGGTTCTGGGAATGCTCGCGATTTTCTCGTCAACGGTTTCTCGGATCGCAATTCTGTCGCTTCTAACGTGTTCCTCGTGTCATTTTATGTCGGAATTAGTCTTGAGAAATGCACAAACACGGTTCTGGAGTTCAAAAAACACGAGATCAGGTTTTGGGAATGCTCGCGATTTTCTCGTCAACGGTTTCTCGGATCGCAATTCTGTCGCTTCCAACGTGTTCCTCGTGTCATTTTACGTCGGAATTAGTCTTGAGAAATGCACAAACACGGTTCTGGAGTTCAAAAAACACGAGTTCAGGTTTTGGGAATGCTCGCGATTTTCTAGTCAACGGTTTCTCGGATCGCAATTCTGTCGCTTCCAACGTGTTCCTCGTGTCATTTTACGTCGGAATTAGTCTTGAGAAATGCACAAACACGGTTCTGGAGTTCAAAAAACACGAGATCAAGTTTTGGGAATGCTCGCGATTTTCTAGTCAACGGTTTCTCGGATCGCAATTCTGTCGCTTCCAACGCGTTCCTCGCGTCATTTTACATCGGAATTAGTCTTGAGAAATGCACAAACACGGTTCTGGAGTTCAAAAAACACGAGTTCAGGTTTTGGGAATGCTCGCGATTTTCTAGTCAACGGTTTCTCGGATCGCAATTCTGTCGCTTCCAACGTGTTCCTCGTGTCATTTTACGTCGGAATTAGTCTTGAGAAATGCACAAACACGGTTCTGGAGTTCAAAAAACACGAGATCAGGTTTTGGGAATGCTCGCGATTTTCTCGTCAACGTTTGCCCGGATTGCAATTCTGTCGCTTCCAACGCGTTCCTCGCGTCATTTTACATAGGAATTAGTCATGAGAAAGGCACAAATACGGTTCAGGAGCCCAAGAAACACGAGATCAGGATTCGGGAATGCTCGCGATTTTCTCGTCAACGTTTGCTCGGATTGCAATTCTGTCGCTTCCAACGCGTTCCTCGCGTCATTTTACGTCGGAATTAGTCTTGACAAATGCACAAACGCGGTTCTGGAGTTCAAAAAACACGAGATCAGGTTTTGGGAATGCTCGCGATTTTCTCGTCAACGTTTGCTCGGATTGCAATTCTGTCGCTTCCAACGCGTTCCTCGCGTCATTTTTAATCGGAATTAGTCTTGAGAAATGCACAAACACGGTTCTGGAGTTCAAAAAACACGAGTTCAGGTTTTGGGAATGCTCGCGATTTTCTAGTCAACGGTTTCTCGGATCGCAATTCTGTCGCTTCCAACGTGTTCCTCTTGTCATTTTACGTCGGAATTAGTCTTGAGAAATGCACAAACACGGTCCTGGAGTTCAAAAAACACGAGATCAGGTTTTGGGAATGCTCGCGATTTTCTCGTCAACGTTTGCCCGGATTGCAATTCTGTCGCTTCCAACGCGTTCCTCGCGTCATTTTACATAGGAATTAGTCTTGAGAAAGGCACAAACACGGTTCAGGAGCCCAAAAAACACGAGATCAGGATTCGGGAATGCTCGCGATTTCCTCGTCAACGGTTTCTCGGATCGCAATTCTGTCGCTTCTAACGTGTTCCTCGTGTCATTTTACGTCGGAATTAGTCTTGAGAAATGCACAAACACGGTTCTGGAGTTCAAAAAACACGAGTTCAGGTTTTGGGAATGCTCGCGATTTTCTAGTCAACGGTTTCTCGGATCGCAATTCTGTCGCTTCCAACGTGTTCCTCGTGTCATTTTACGTCGGAATTAGTCTTGAGAAATGCACAAACACGGTTCTGGAGTTCAAAAAACACGAGATCAGGTTTTGGGAATGCTCGCGATTTTCTCGTCAACGTTTGCCCGGATTGCAATTCTGTCGCTTCCAACGCGTTCCTCGCGTCATTTTACATCGGAATTAGTCTTGAGAAAGGCACAAACACGGTTCAGGAGCCCAAAAAACACGAGATCAGGATTCGTGAATGCTCGCGATTTTCTCGTCAACGGTTTCTCGGATCGCAATTCTGTCGCTTCCAACGTGATCCTCGTGTCATTTTACGTCGGAAATAGTCACGAGCAGTGCACGTGAACGTTTGTGGAATCCAAAAAACACGAGTTCAGGTTCTGGGAAGGCTCGCGATTTTCTCGTCAACGGTTTCTCGGATCGCAATTCTGTCGCTTCTAACGTGTTCCTCGTGTCATTTTACGTCGGAATTAGTCTTGAGAAATGCACAAACACGGTTCTGGAGTTCAAACAACACGAGATCAGGTTTTGGGAATGCTCGCGATTTTCTCGTCAACGTTTGCCCGGATTGCAATTCTGTCGCTTCCAACGCGTTCCTCGCGTCATTTTACATCGGAATTAGTCTTGAGAAAGGCACAAACACGGTTCAGGAGCCCAAAAAACACGAGATCAGGATTCGTGAATGCTCGCGATTTTCTCGTCAACGGTTTCTCGGATCGCAATTCTGTCGCTTCCAACGTGTTCCTCGTGTCATTTTACGTCGGAATTAGTCTTGACAAATGCACAAACGCGGTTCTGGAGTTCAAAAAACACGAGATCAGGTTTTGGGAATGCCCGCGATTTTCTCGTCAACGTTTGCTCGGATTGCAATTCTGTCGCTTCCAACGCGTTCCTCGCGTCATTTTTAATCGGAATTAGTCTTGAGAAATGCACAAACACGGTTCTGGAGTTCAAAAAACACGAGTTCAGGTTTTGGGAATGCTCGTGATTTTCTAGTCAACGGTTTCTCGGATCGCAATTCTGTCGCTTCCAACGTGTTCCTCGTGTCATTTTACGTCGGAATTAGTCTTGACAAATGCACAAACGCGGTTCTGGAGTTCAAAAAACACGAGATCAGGTTTTGGGAATGCTCGCGATTTTCTCGTCAACGTTTGCTCGGATTGCAATTCTGTCGCTTCCAACGCGTTCCTCGCGTCATTTTACATCGGAATTAGTCTTGAGAAAGGCACAAACACGGTTCAGGAGCCCAAAAAACACGAGATCAGGATTCGTGAATGCTCGCGATTTTCTCGTCAACGGTTTCTCGGATCGCAATTCTGTCGCTTCCAACGTGATCCTCGTGTCATTTTACGTCGGAAATAGTCACGAGCAGTGCACGTGAACGTTTGTGGAATCCAAAAAACACGAGTTCAGGTTCTGGGAATGCTCGCGATTTTCTCGTCAACGGTTTCTCGGATCGCAATTCTGTCGCTTCTAACGTGTTCCTCGTGTCATTTTATGTCGGAATTAGTCTTGAGAAATGCACAAACACGGTTCTGGAGTTCAAAAAACACGAGATCAGGTTTTGGGAATGCTCGCGATTTTCTCGTCAACGGTTTCTCGGATCGCAATTCTGTCGCTTCCAACGTGTTCCTCGTGTCATTTTACGTCGGAATTAGTCTTGAGAAATGCACAAACACGGTTCTGGAGTTCAAAAAACACGAGTTCAGGTTTTGGGAATGCTCGCGATTTTCTAGTCAACGGTTTCTCGGATCGCAATTCTGTCGCTTCCAACGTGTTCCTCGTGTCATTTTACGTCGGAATTAGTCTTGAGAAATGCACAAACACGGTTCTGGAGTTCAAAAAACACGAGATCAAGTTTTGGGAATGCTCGCGATTTTCTCGTCAACGTTTGCCCGGATTGCAATTCTGTCGCTTCCAACGCGTTCCTCGCGTCATTTTACATCGGAATTAGTCTTGAGAAATGCACAAACACGGTTCTGGAGTTCAAAAAACACGAGTTCAGGTTTTGGGAATGCTCGCGATTTTCTAGTCAACGGTTTCTCGGATCGCAATTCTGTCGCTTCCAACGTGTTCCTCGTGTCATTTTACGTCGGAATTAGTCTTGAGAAATGCACAAACACGGTTCTGGAGTTCAAAAAACACGAGATCAGGTTTTGGGAATGCTCGCGATTTTCTCGTCAACGTTTGCCCGGATTGCAATTCTGTCGCTTCCAACGCGTTCCTCGCGTCATTTTACATCGGAATTAGTCTTGAGAAAGGCACAAACACGGTTCAGGAGCCCAAAAAACACGAGATCAGGATTCGTGAATGCTCGCGATTTTCTCGTCAACGGTTTCTCGGATCGCAATTCTGTCGCTTCCAACGTGATCCTCGTGTCATTTTACGTCGGAAATAGTCACGAGCAGTGCACGTGAACGTTTGTGGAATCCAAAAAACACGAGTTCAGGTTCTGGGAAGGCTCGCGATTTTCTCGTCAACGGTTTCTCGGATCGCAATTCTGTCGCTTCTAACGTGTTCCTCGTGTCATTTTACGTCGGAATTAGTCTTGAGAAATGCACAAACACGGTTCTGGAGTTCAAACAACACGAGATCAGGTTTTGGGAATGCTCGCGATTTTCTCGTCAACGTTTGCCCGGATTGCAATTCTGTCGCTTCCAACGCGTTCCTCGCGTCATTTTACATCGGAATTAGTCTTGAGAAAGGCACAAACACGGTTCAGGAGCCCAAAAAACACGAGATCAGGATTCGTGAATGCTCGCGATTTTCTCGTCAACGGTTTCTCGGATCGCAATTCTGTCGCTTCCAACGTGTTCCTCGTGTCATTTTACGTCGGAATTAGTCTTGACAAATGCACAAACGCGGTTCTGGAGTTCAAAAAACACGAGATCAGGTTTTGGGAATGCCCGCGATTTTCTCGTCAACGTTTGCTCGGATTGCAATTCTGTCGCTTCCAACGCGTTCCTCGCGTCATTTTTAATCGGAATTAGTCTTGAGAAATGCACAAACACGGTTCTGGAGTTCAAAAAACACGAGTTCAGGTTTTGGGAATGCTCGTGATTTTCTAGTCAACGGTTTCTCGGATCGCAATTCTGTCGCTTCCAACGTGTTCCTCGTGTCATTTTACGTCGGAATTAGTCTTGACAAATGCACAAACGCGGTTCTGGAGTTCAAAAAACACGAGATCAGGTTTTGGGAATGCTCGCGATTTTCTCGTCAACGTTTGCTCGGATTGCAATTCTGTCGCTTCCAACGCGTTCCTCGCGTCATTTTACATCGGAATTAGTCTTGAGAAAGGCACAAACACGGTTCAGGAGCCCAAAAAACACGAGATCAGGATTCGTGAATGCTCGCGATTTTCTCGTCAACGGTTTCTCGGATCGCAATTCTGTCGCTTCCAACGTGATCCTCGTGTCATTTTACGTCGGAAATAGTCACGAGCAGTGCACGTGAACGTTTGTGGAATCCAAAAAACACGAGTTCAGGTTCTGGGAAGGCTCGCGATTTTCTCGTCAACGGTTTCTCGGATCGCAATTCTGTCGCTTCTAACGTGTTCCTCGTGTCATTTTACGTCGGAATTAGTCTTGAGAAATGCACAAACACGGTTCTGGAGTTCGAACAACACGAGATCAGGTTTTGGGAATGCTCGCGATTTTCTCGTCAACGTTTGCCCGGATTGCAATTCTGTCGCTTCCAACGCGTTCCTCGCGTCATTTTACATCGGAATTAGTCATGAGAAAGGCACAAACACGGTTCAGGAGCCCAAGAAACACGAGATCAGGATTCGGGAATGCTCGCGATTTTCTCGTCAACGGTTTCTCGGATCGCAATTCTGTCGCTTCCAACGTGATCCTCGTGTCATTTTACGTCGGAAATAGTCACGAGCAGTGCACGTGAACGTTTGTGGAATCCAAAAAACACGAGTTCAGGTTCTGGGAAGGCTCGCGATTTTCTCGTCAACGGTTTCTCGGATCGCAATTCTGTCGCTTCCAACGCGTTCCTCGCGTCATTTTACATAGGAATTAGTCTTGAGAAAGGCACAAACACGGTTCAGGAGCCCAAAAAACACGAGATCAGGATTCGTGAATGCTCGCGATTTTCTCGTCAACGGTTTCTCGGATCGCAATTCTGTCGCTTCCAACGTGTTCCTCGTGTCATTTTACGTCGGAATTAGTCTTGAGAAATGCACAAACACGGTTCTGGAGTTCAAAAAACACGAGATCAGGTTTTGGGAATGCTCGCGATTTTCTCGTCAACGTTTGCCCGGATTGCAATTCTGTCGCTTCCAACGCGTTCCTCGCGTCATTTTACATCGGAATTAGTCTTGAGAAATGCACAAACACGGTTCTGGAGTTCAAAAAACACGAGTTCAGGTTTTGGGAATGCTCGCGATTTTCTAGTCAACGGTTTCTCGGATCGCAATTCTGTCGCTTCCAACGTGTTCCTCGTGTCATTTTACGTCGGAATTAGTCTTGAGAAATGCACAAACACGGTTCTGGAGTTCAAAAAACACGAGATCAGGTTTTGGGAATGCTCGCGATTTTCTCGTCAACGTTTGCCCGGATTGCAATTCTGTCGCTTCCAACGCGTTCCTCGCGTCATTTTACATAGGAATTAGTCTTGAGAAAGGCACAAACACGGTTCAGGAGCCCAAAAAACACGAGATCAGGATTCGTGAATGCTCGCGATTTTCTCGTCAACGGTTTCTCGGATCGCAATTCTGTCGCTTCTAACGTGTTCCTCGTGTCATTTTACGTCGGAATTAGTCTTGACAAATGCACAAACGCGGTTCTGGAGTTCAAAAAACACGAGATCAGGTTTTGGGAATGCTCGCGATTTTCTTGTCAACGTTTGCCCGGATTGCAATTCTGTCGCTTCCAACGCGTTCCTCGCGTCATTTTACATCGGAATTAGTCTTGAGAAAGGCACAAACACGGTTCAGGAGCCCAAAAAACACGAGATCAGGATTCGTGAATGCTCGCGATTTTCTCGTCAACGGTTTCTCGGATCGCAATTCTGTCGCTTCCAACGTGATCCTCGTGTCATTTTACGTCGGAAATAGTCACGAGCAGTGCACGTGAACGTTTGTGGAATCCAAAAAACACGAGTTCAGGTTCTGGGAAGGCTCGCGATTTTCTCGTCAACGGTTTCTCGGATCGCAATTCTGTCGCTTCTAACGTGTTCCTCGTGTCATTTTACGTCGGAATTAGTCTTGAGAAATGCACAAACACGGTTCTGGAGTTCAAACAACACGAGATCAGGTTTTGGGAATGCTCGCGATTTTCTCGTCAACGTTTGCCCGGATTGCAATTCTGTCGCTTCCAACGCGTTCCTCGCGTCATTTTACATCGGAATTAGTCATGAGAAAGGCACAAATACGGTTCAGGAGCCCAAGAAACACGAGATCAGGATTCGTGAATGCTCGCGATTTTCTCGTCAACGGTTTCTCGGATCGCAATTCTGTCGCTTCCAACGTGATCCTCGTGTCATTTTACGTCGGAAATAGTCACGAGCAGTGCACGTGAACATTTGTGGAATCCAAAAAACACGAGTTCAGGTTCTGGGAAGGCTCGCGATTTTCTAGTCAACGGTTTCTCGGATTGCAATTCTGTCGCTTCCAACGCGTTCCTTGCGTCATTTTACATCGGAATTAGTCTTGAGAAAGGCACAAACACGGTTCAGGAGCCCAAAAAACACGAGATCAGGATTCGTGAATGCTCGCGATTTTCTCGTCAACGGTTTCTCGGATCGCAATTCTGTCGCTTCCAACGTGTTCCTCGTGTCATTTTACGTCGGAATTAGTCTTGACAAATGCACAAACGCGGTTCTGGAGTTCAAAAAACACGAGATCAGGTTTTGGGAATGCCCGCGATTTTCTCGTCAACGTTTGCTCGGATTGCAATTCTGTCGCTTCCAACGCGTTCCTCGCGTCATTTTTAATCGGAATTAGTCTTGAGAAATGCACAAACACGGTTCTGGAGTTCAAAAAACACGAGTTCAGGTTTTGGGAATGCTCGTGATTTTCTAGTCAACGGTTTCTCGGATCGCAATTCTGTCGCTTCCAACGTGTTCCTCGTGTCATTTTACGTCGGAATTAGTCTTGACAAATGCACAAACGCGGTTCTGGAGTTCAAAAAACACGAGATCAGGTTTTGGGAATGCTCGCGATTTTCTCGTCAACGTTTGCTCGGATTGCAATTCTGTCGCTTCCAACGCGTTCCTCGCGTCATTTTACATCGGAATTAGTCTTGAGAAAGGCACAAACACGGTTCAGGAGCCCAAAAAACACGAGATCAGGATTCGTGAATGCTCGCGATTTTCTCGTCAACGGTTTCTCGGATCGCAATTCTGTCGCTTCCAACGTGATCCTCGTGTCATTTTACGTCGGAAATAGTCACGAGCAGTGCACGTGAACGTTTGTGGAATCCAAAAAACACGAGTTCAGGTTCTGGGAAGGCTCGCGATTTTCTCGTCAACGGTTTCTCGGATCGCAATTCTGTCGCTTCCAACGTGTTCCTCGTGTCATTTTACGTCGGAATTAGTCTTGAGAAATGCACAAACACGGTTCTGGAGTTCAAAAAACACGAGATCAGGTTTTGGGAATGCTCGCGATTTTCTCGTCAACGTTTGCCCGGATTGCAATTCTGTCGCTTCCAACGCGTTCCTCGCGTCATTTTACATCGGAATTAGTCTTGAGAAAGGCACAAACACGGTTCAGGAGCCCAAAAAACACGAGATCAGGATTCGTGAATGCTCGCGATTTTCTCGTCAACGGTTTCTCGGATCGCAATTCTGTCGCTTCCAACGTGATCCTCGTGTCATTTTACGTCGGAAATAGTCACGAGCAGTGCACGTGAACGTTTGTGGAATCCAAAAAACACGAGTTCAGGTTCTGGGAATGCTCGCGATTTTCTCGTCAACGGTTTCTCGGATCGCAATTCTGTCGCTTCTAACGTGTTCCTCGTGTCATTTTATGTCGGAATTAGTCTTGAGAAATGCACAAACACGGTTCTGGAGTTCAAAAAACACGAGATCAGGTTTTGGGAATGCTCGCGATTTTCTCGTCAACGGTTTCTCGGATCGCAATTCTGTCGCTTCCAACGTGTTCCTCGTGTCATTTTACGTCGGAATTAGTCTTGAGAAATGCACAAACACGGTTCTGGAGTTCAAAAAACACGAGTTCAGGTTTTGGGAATGCTCGCGATTTTCTAGTCAACGGTTTCTCGGATCGCAATTCTGTCGCTTCCAACGTGTTCCTCGTGTCATTTTACGTCGGAATTAGTCTTGAGAAATGCACAAACACGGTTCTGGAGTTCAAAAAACACGAGATCAAGTTTTGGGAATGCTCGCGATTTTCTCGTCAACGTTTGCCCGGATTGCAATTCTGTCGCTTCCAACGCGTTCCTCGCGTCATTTTACATCGGAATTAGTCTTGAGAAATGCACAAACACGGTTCTGGAGTTCAAAAAACACGAGTTCAGGTTTTGGGAATGCTCGCGATTTTCTAGTCAACGGTTTCTCGGATCGCAATTCTGTCGCTTCCAACGTGTTCCTCGTGTCATTTTACGTCGGAATTAGTCTTGAGAAATGCACAAACACGGTTCTGGAGTTCAAAAAACACGAGATCAGGTTTTGGGAATGCTCGCGATTTTCTCGTCAACGTTTGCCCGGATTGCAATTCTGTCGCTTCCAACGCGTTCCTCGCGTCATTTTACATCGGAATTAGTCTTGAGAAAGGCACAAACACGGTTCAGGAGCCCAAAAAACACGAGATCAGGATTCGTGAATGCTCGCGATTTTCTCGTCAACGGTTTCTCGGATCGCAATTCTGTCGCTTCCAACGTGATCCTCGTGTCATTTTACGTCGGAAATAGTCACGAGCAGTGCACGTGAACGTTTGTGGAATCCAAAAAACACGAGTTCAGGTTCTGGGAAGGCTCGCGATTTTCTCGTCAACGGTTTCTCGGATCGCAATTCTGTCGCTTCTAACGTGTTCCTCGTGTCATTTTACGTCGGAATTAGTCTTGAGAAATGCACAAACACGGTTCTGGAGTTCAAACAACACGAGATCAGGTTTTGGGAATGCTCGCGATTTTCTCGTCAACGTTTGCCCGGATTGCAATTCTGTCGCTTCCAACGCGTTCCTCGCGTCATTTTACATCGGAATTAGTCTTGAGAAAGGCACAAACACGGTTCAGGAGCCCAAAAAACACGAGATCAGGATTCGTGAATGCTCGCGATTTTCTCGTCAACGGTTTCTCGGATCGCAATTCTGTCGCTTCCAACGTGTTCCTCGTGTCATTTTACGTCGGAATTAGTCTTGACAAATGCACAAACGCGGTTCTGGAGTTCAAAAAACACGAGATCAGGTTTTGGGAATGCCCGCGATTTTCTCGTCAACGTTTGCTCGGATTGCAATTCTGTCGCTTCCAACGCGTTCCTCGCGTCATTTTTAATCGGAATTAGTCTTGAGAAATGCACAAACACGGTTCTGGAGTTCAAAAAACACGAGTTCAGGTTTTGGGAATGCTCGTGATTTTCTAGTCAACGGTTTCTCGGATCGCAATTCTGTCGCTTCCAACGTGTTCCTCGTGTCATTTTACGTCGGAATTAGTCTTGACAAATGCACAAACGCGGTTCTGGAGTTCAAAAAACACGAGATCAGGTTTTGGGAATGCTCGCGATTTTCTCGTCAACGTTTGCTCGGATTGCAATTCTGTCGCTTCCAACGCGTTCCTCGCGTCATTTTACATCGGAATTAGTCTTGAGAAAGGCACAAACACGGTTCAGGAGCCCAAAAAACACGAGATCAGGATTCGTGAATGCTCGCGATTTTCTCGTCAACGGTTTCTCGGATCGCAATTCTGTCGCTTCCAACGTGATCCTCGTGTCATTTTACGTCGGAAATAGTCACGAGCAGTGCACGTGAACGTTTGTGGAATCCAAAAAACACGAGTTCAGGTTCTGGGAAGGCTCGCGATTTTCTCGTCAACGGTTTCTCGGATCGCAATTCTGTCGCTTCTAACGTGTTCCTCGTGTCATTTTACGTCGGAATTAGTCTTGAGAAATGCACAAACACGGTTCTGGAGTTCGAACAACACGAGATCAGGTTTTGGGAATGCTCGCGATTTTCTCGTCAACGTTTGCCCGGATTGCAATTCTGTCGCTTCCAACGCGTTCCTCGCGTCATTTTACATCGGAATTAGTCATGAGAAAGGCACAAACACGGTTCAGGAGCCCAAGAAACACGAGATCAGGATTCGGGAATGCTCGCGATTTTCTCGTCAACGGTTTCTCGGATCGCAATTCTGTCGCTTCCAACGTGATCCTCGTGTCATTTTACGTCGGAAATAGTCACGAGCAGTGCACGTGAACGTTTGTGGAATCCAAAAAACACGAGTTCAGGTTCTGGGAAGGCTCGCGATTTTCTCGTCAACGGTTTCTCGGATCGCAATTCTGTCGCTTCCAACGCGTTCCTCGCGTCATTTTACATAGGAATTAGTCTTGAGAAAGGCACAAACACGGTTCAGGAGCCCAAAAAACACGAGATCAGGATTCGTGAATGCTCGCGATTTTCTCGTCAACGGTTTCTCGGATCGCAATTCTGTCGCTTCCAACGTGTTCCTCGTGTCATTTTACGTCGGAATTAGTCTTGAGAAATGCACAAACACGGTTCTGGAGTTCAAAAAACACGAGATCAGGTTTTGGGAATGCTCGCGATTTTCTCGTCAACGTTTGCCCGGATTGCAATTCTGTCGCTTCCAACGCGTTCCTCGCGTCATTTTACATCGGAATTAGTCTTGAGAAATGCACAAACACGGTTCTGGAGTTCAAAAAACACGAGTTCAGGTTTTGGGAATGCTCGCGATTTTCTAGTCAACGGTTTCTCGGATCGCAATTCTGTCGCTTCCAACGTGTTCCTCGTGTCATTTTACGTCGGAATTAGTCTTGAGAAATGCACAAACACGGTTCTGGAGTTCAAAAAACACGAGATCAGGTTTTGGGAATGCTCGCGATTTTCTCGTCAACGTTTGCCCGGATTGCAATTCTGTCGCTTCCAACAAGTTCCTCGCGTCATTTTACATAGGAATTAGTCTTGAGAAAGGCACAAACACGGTTCAGGAGCCCAAAAAACACGAGATCAGGATTCGTGAATGCTCGCGATTTTCTCGTCAACGGTTTCTCGGATCGCAATTCTGTCGCTTCTAACGTGTTCCTCGTGTCATTTTACGTCGGAATTAGTCTTGACAAATGCACAAACGCGGTTCTGGAGTTCAAAAAACACGAGATCAGGTTTTGGGAATGCTCGCGATTTTCTTGTCAACGTTTGCCCGGATTGCAATTCTGTCGCTTCCAACGCGTTCCTCGCGTCATTTTACATCGGAATTAGTCTTGAGAAAGGCACAAACACGGTTCAGGAGCCCAAAAAACACGAGATCAGGATTCGTGAATGCTCGCGATTTTCTCGTCAACGGTTTCTCGGATCGCAATTCTGTCGCTTCCAACGTGATCCTCGTGTCATTTTACGTCGGAAATAGTCACGAGCAGTGCACGTGAACGTTTGTGGAATCCAAAAAACACGAGTTCAGGTTCTGGGAAGGCTCGCGATTTTCTCGTCAACGGTTTCTCGGATCGCAATTCTGTCGCTTCTAACGTGTTCCTCGTGTCATTTTACGTCGGAATTAGTCTTGAGAAATGCACAAACACGGTTCTGGAGTTCAAACAACACGAGATCAGGTTTTGGGAATGCTCGCGATTTTCTCGTCAACGTTTGCCCGGATTGCAATTCTGTCGCTTCCAACGCGTTCCTCGCGTCATTTTACATCGGAATTAGTCATGAGAAAGGCACAAATACGGTTCAGGAGCCCAAGAAACACGAGATCAGGATTCGTGAATGCTCGCGATTTTCTCGTCAACGGTTTCTCGGATCGCAATTCTGTCGCTTCCAACGTGATCCTCGTGTCATTTTACGTCGGAAATAGTCACGAGCAGTGCACGTGAACATTTGTGGAATCCAAAAAACACGAGTTCAGGTTCTGGGAAGGCTCGCGATTTTCTAGTCAACGGTTTCTCGGATTGCAATTCTGTCGCTTCCAACGCGTTCCTCGCGTCATTTTACATCGGAATTAGTCTTGAGAAAGGCACAAACACGGTTCAGGAGCCCAAAAAACACGAGATCAGGATTCGTGAATGCTCGCGATTTTCTCGTCAACGGTTTCTCGGATCGCAATTCTGTCGCTTCCAACGTGTTCCTCGTGTCATTTTACGTCGGAATTAGTCTTGACAAATGCACAAACGCGGTTCTGGAGTTCAAAAAACACGAGATCAGGTTTTGGGAATGCCCGCGATTTTCTCGTCAACGTTTGCTCGGATTGCAATTCTGTCGCTTCCAACGCGTTCCTCGCGTCATTTTTAATCGGAATTAGTCTTGAGAAATGCACAAACACGGTTCTGGAGTTCAAAAAACACGAGTTCAGGTTTTGGGAATGCTCGTGATTTTCTAGTCAACGGTTTCTCGGATCGCAATTCTGTCGCTTCCAACGTGTTCCTCGTGTCATTTTACGTCGGAATTAGTCTTGACAAATGCACAAACGCGGTTCTGGAGTTCAAAAAACACGAGATCAGGTTTTGGGAATGCTCGCGATTTTCTCGTCAACGTTTGCTCGGATTGCAATTCTGTCGCTTCCAACGCGTTCCTCGCGTCATTTTACATCGGAATTAGTCTTGAGAAAGGCACAAACACGGTTCAGGAGCCCAAAAAACACGAGATCAGGATTCGTGAATGCTCGCGATTTTCTCGTCAACGGTTTCTCGGATCGCAATTCTGTCGCTTCCAACGTGATCCTCGTGTCATTTTACGTCGGAAATAGTCACGAGCAGTGCACGTGAACGTTTGTGGAATCCAAAAAACACGAGTTCAGGTTCTGGGAAGGCTCGCGATTTTCTCGTCAACGGTTTCTCGGATCGCAATTCTGTCGCTTCCAACGCGTTCCTCGCGTCATTTTACATAGGAATTAGTCTTGAGAAAGGCACAAACACGGTTCAGGAGCCCAAAAAACACGAGATCAGGATTCGTGAATGCTCGCGATTTTCTCGTCAACGGTTTCTCGGATCGCAATTCTGTCGCTTCCAACGTGTTCCTCGTGTCATTTTACGTCGGAATTAGTCTTGAGAAATGCACAAACACGGTTCTGGAGTTCAAAAAACACGAGATCAGGTTTTGGGAATGCTCGCGATTTTCTCGTCAACGTTTGCCCGGATTGCAATTCTGTCGCTTCCAACGCGTTCCTCGCGTCATTTTACATCGGAATTAGTCTTGAGAAATGCACAAACACGGTTCTGGAGTTCAAAAAACACGAGTTCAGGTTTTGGGAATGCTCGCGATTTTCTAGTCAACGGTTTCTCGGATCGCAATTCTGTCGCTTCCAACGTGTTCCTCGTGTCATTTTACGTCGGAATTAGTCTTGAGAAATGCACAAACACGGTTCTGGAGTTCAAAAAACACGAGATCAGGTTTTGGGAATGCTCGCGATTTTCTCGTCAACGTTTGCCCGGATTGCAATTCTGTCGCTTCCAACGCGTTCCTCGCGTCATTTTACATAGGAATTAGTCTTGAGAAAGGCACAAACACGGTTCAGGAGCCCAAAAAACACGAGATCAGGATTCGTGAATGCTCGCGATTTTCTCGTCAACGGTTTCTCGGATCGCAATTCTGTCGCTTCTAACGTGTTCCTCGTGTCATTTTACGTCGGAATTAGTCTTGACAAATGCACAAACGCGGTTCTGGAGTTCAAAAAACACGAGATCAGGTTTTGGGAATGCTCGCGATTTTCTTGTCAACGTTTGCCCGGATTGCAATTCTGTCGCTTCCAACGCGTTCCTCGCGTCATTTTACATCGGAATTAGTCTTGAGAAAGGCACAAACACGGTTCAGGAGCCCAAAAAACACGAGATCAGGATTCGTGAATGCTCGCGATTTTCTCGTCAACGGTTTCTCGGATCGCAATTCTGTCGCTTCCAACGTGATCCTCGTGTCATTTTACGTCGGAAATAGTCACGAGCAGTGCACGTGAACGTTTGTGGAATCCAAAAAACACGAGTTCAGGTTCTGGGAAGGCTCGCGATTTTCTCGTCAACGGTTTCTCGGATCGCAATTCTGTCGCTTCTAACGTGTTCCTCGTGTCATTTTACGTCGGAATTAGTCTTGAGAAATGCACAAACACGGTTCTGGAGTTCAAACAACACGAGATCAGGTTTTGGGAATGCTCGCGATTTTCTCGTCAACGTTTGCCCGGATTGCAATTCTGTCGCTTCCAACGCGTTCCTCGCGTCATTTTACATCGGAATTAGTCATGAGAAAGGCACAAATACGGTTCAGGAGCCCAAGAAACACGAGATCAGGATTCGTGAATGCTCGCGATTTTCTCGTCAACGGTTTCTCGGATCGCAATTCTGTCGCTTCCAACGTGATCCTCGTGTCATTTTACGTCGGAAATAGTCACGAGCAGTGCACGTGAACATTTGTGGAATCCAAAAAACACGAGTTCAGGTTCTGGGAAGGCTCGCGATTTTCTAGTCAACGGTTTCTCGGATCGCAATTCTGTCGCTTCCAACGTGTTCCTCGTGTCATTTTACGTCGGAATTAGTCTTGAGAAATGCACAAACACGGTTCTGGAGTTCAAAAAACACGAGATCAGGTTTTGGGAATGCTCGCGATTTTCTCGTCAACGTTTGCCCGGATTGCAATTCTGTCGCTTCCAACGCGTTCCTCGCGTCATTTTACATAGGAATTAGTCTTGAGAAAGGCACAAACACGGTTCAGGAGCCCAAAAAAAAAGAGATCAGGATTCGTGAATGCTCGCGATTTTCTCGTCAACGGTTTCTCGGATCGCAATTCTGTCGCTTCTAACGTGTTCCTCGTGTCATTTTACGTCGGAATTAGTCTTGACAAATGCACAAACGCGGTTCTGGAGTTCAAAAAACACGAGATCAGGTTTTGGGAATGCTCACGATTTTCTCGTCAACGTTTGCTCGGATTGCAATTCTGTCGCTTCCAACGCGTTCCTCGCGTCATTTTTAATCGGAATTAGTCTTGAGAAATGCACAAACACGGTTCTGGAGTTCAAAAAACACGAGTTCAGGTTTTGGGAATGCTCGCGATTTTCTAGTCAACGGTTTCTCGGATCGCAATTCTGTCGCTTCCAACGTGTTCCTCGTGTCATTTTACGTCGGAATTAGTCTTGAGAAATGCACAAACACGGTTCTGGAGTTCAAAAAACACGAGATCAGGTTTTGGGAATGCTCGCGATTTTCTCGTCAACGTTTGCCCGGATTGCAATTCTGTCGCTTCCAACGCGTTCCTCGCGTCATTTTACATAGGAATTAGTCTTGAGAAAGGCACAAACACGGTTCAGGAGCCCAAAAAACACGAGATCAGGATTCGTGAATGCTCGCGATTTTCTCGTCAACGGTTTCTCGGATCGCAATTCTGTCGCTTCTAACGTGTTCCTCGTGTCATTTTACGTCGGAATTAGTCTTGACAAATGCACAAACGCGGTTCTGGAGTTCAAAAAACACGAGATCAGGTTTTGGGAATGCTCGCGATTTTCTTGTCAACGTTTGCCCGGATTGCAATTCTGTCGCTTCCAACGCGTTCCTCGCGTCATTTTACATCGGAATTAGTCTTGAGAAAGGCACAAACACGGTTCAGGAGCCCAAAAAACACGAGATCAGGATTCGTGAATGCTCGCGATTTTCTCGTCAACGGTTTCTCGGATCGCAATTCTGTCGCTTCCAACGTGATCCTCGTGTCATTTTACGTCGGAAATAGTCACGAGCATTGCACGTGAACGTTTGTGGAATCCAAAAAACACGAGTTCAGGTTCTGGGAAGGCTCGCGATTTTCTCGTCAACGGTTTCTCGGATCGCAATTCTGTCGCTTCTAACGTGTTCCTCGTGTCATTTTACGTCGGAATTAGTCTTGAGAAATGCACAAACACGGTTCTGGAGTTCAAACAACACGAGATCAGGTTTTGGGAATGCTCGCGATTTTCTCGTCAACGTTTGCCCGGATTGCAATTCTGTCGCTTCCAACGCGTTCCTCGCGTCATTTTACATCGGAATTAGTCATGAGAAAGGCACAAATACGGTTCAGGAGCCCAAGAAACACGAGATCAGGATTCGTGAATGCTCGCGATTTTCTCGTCAACGGTTTCTCGGATCGCAATTCTGTCGCTTCCAACGTGATCCTCGTGTCATTTTACGTCGGAAATAGTCACGAGCAGTGCACGTGAACATTTGTGGAATCCAAAAAACACGAGTTCAGGTTCTGGGAAGGCTCGCGATTTTCTAGTCAACGGTTTCTCGGATCGCAATTCTGTCGCTTCCAACGTGTTCCTCGTGTCATTTTACGTCGGAATTAGTCTTGAGAAATGCACAAACACGGTTCTGGAGTTCAAAAAACTCGAGATCAGGTTTTGGGAATGCTCGCGATTTTCTCGTCAACGTTTGCCCGGATTGCAATTCTGTCGCTTCCAACGCGTTCCTCGCGTCATTTTACATAGGAATTAGTCTTGAGAAAGGCACAAACACGGTTCAGGAGCCCAAAAAACACGAGATCAGGATTCGTGAATGCTCGCGATTTTCTCGTCAACGGTTTCTCGGATCGCAATTCTGTCGCTTCTAACGTGTTCCTCGTGTCATTTTACGTCGGAATTAGTCTTGACAAATGCACAAACGCGGTTCTGGAGTTCAAAAAACACGAGATCAGGTTTTGGGAATGCTCACGATTTTCTCGTCAACGTTTGCTCGGATTGCAATTCTGTCGCTTCCAACGCGTTCCTCGCGTCATTTTTAATCGGAATTAGTCTTGAGAAATGCACAAACACGGTTCTGGAGTTCAAAAAACACGAGTTCAGGTTTTGGGAATGCTCGCGATTTTCTAGTCAACGGTTTCTCGGATCGCAATTCTGTCGCTTCCAACGTGTTCCTCGTGTCATTTTACGTCGGAATTAGTCTTGAGAAATGCACAAACACGGTTCTGGAGTTCAAAAAACACGAGATCAGGTTTTGGGAATGCTCGCGATTTTCTCGTCAACGTTTGCCCGGATTGCAATTCTGTCGCTTCCAACGCGTTCCTCGCGTCATTTTACATCGGAATTAGTCTTGAGAAAGGCACAAACACGGTTGAGGAGCCCAAAAAACACGAGATCAGGATTCGTGAATGCTCGCGATTTTCTCGTCAACGGTTTCTCGGATCGCAATTCTGTCGCTTCCAACGTGATCCTCGTGTCATTTTACGTCGGAAATAGTCACGAGCAGTGCACGTGAACGTTTGTGGAATCCAAAAAACACGAGTTCAGGTTCTGGGAAGGCTCGCGATTTTCTTGTCAACGGTTTCTCGGATCGCAATTCTGTCGCTTCTAACGTGTTCCTCGTGTCATTTTACGTCGGAATTAGTCTTGACAAATGCACAAACGCGGTTCTGGAGTTCAAAAAACACGAGATCAGGTTTTGGGAATGCTCGCGATTTTCTTGTCAACGTTTGCCCGGATTGCAATTCTGTCGCTTCCAACGCGTTCCTCGCGTCATTTTACATCGGAATTAGTCTTGAGAAAGGCACAAACACGGTTCAGGAGCCCAAAAAACACGAGATCAGGATTCGTGAATGCTCGCGATTTTCTCGTCAACGGTTTCTCGGATCGCAATTCTGTCGCTTCCAACGTGATCCTCGTGTCATTTTACGTCGGAAATAGTCACGAGCAGTGCACGTGAACGTTTGTGGAATCCAAAAAACACGAGTTCAGGTTCTGGGAAGGCTCGCGATTTTCTCGTCAACGGTTTCTCGGATCGCAATTCTGTCGCTTCTAACGTGTTCCTCGTGTCATTTTACGTCGGAATTAGTCTTGAGAAATGCACAAACACGGTTCTGGAGTTCAAACAACACGAGATCAGGTTTTGGGAATGCTCGCGATTTTCTCTTCAACGTTTGCCCGGATTGCAATTCTGTCGCTTCCAACGCGTTCCTCGCGTCATTTTACATCGGAATTAGTCATGAGAAAGGCACAAATACGGTTCAGGAGCCCAAGAAACACGAGATCAGGATTCGGGAATGCTCGCGATTTTCTCGTCAACGTTTGCTCGGATTGCAATTCTGTCGCTTCCAACGCGTTCCTCGCGTCATTTTACGTCGGAATTAGTCTTGACAAATGCACAAACGCGGTTCTGGAGTTCAAAAAACACGAGATCAGGTTTTGGGAATGCTCGCGATTTTCTCGTCAACGTTTGCTCGGATTGCAATTCTGTCGCTTCCAACGCGTTCCTCGCGTCATTTTTAATCGGAATTAGTCTTGAGAAATGCACAAACACGGTTCTGGAGTTCAAAAAACACGAGTTCAGGTTTTGGGAATGCTCGCGATTTTCTAGTCAACGGTTTCTCGGATCGCAATTCTGTCGCTTCCAACGTGTTCCTCTTGTCATTTTACGTCGGAATTAGTCTTGAGAAATGCACAAACACGGTTCTGGAGTTCAAAAAACACGAGATCAGGTTTTGGGAATGCTCGCGATTTTCTCGTCAACGTTTGCCCGGATTGCAATTCTGTCGCTTCCAACGCGTTCCTCGCGTCATTTTACATAGGAATTAGTGTTGAGAAAGGCACAAACACGGTTCAGGAGCCCAAAAAACACGAGATCAGGATTCGGGAATGCTCGCGATTTCCTCGTCAACGGTTTCTCGGATCGCAATTCTGTCGCTTCTAACGTGTTCCTCGTGTCATTTTACGTCGGAATTAGTCTTGAGAAATGCACAAACACGGTTCTGGAGTTAAAAAAACACGAGTTCAGGTTTTGGGAATGCTCGCGATTTTCTCGTCAACGTTTGCTCGGATTGCAATTCTGTCGCTTCCAACGCGTTCCTCGCGTCATTTTTAATCGGAATTAGTCTTGAGAAATGCACAAACACGGTTCTAGAGTTCAAAAAACACGAGTTCAGGTTTTGGGAATGCTCGCGATTTTCTAGTCAACGGTTTCTCGGATCGCAATTCTGTCGCTTCCAACGTGTTCCTCTTGTCATTTTACGTCGGAATTAGTCTTGAGAAATGCACAAACACGGTTCTGGAGTTCAAAAAACACGAGATCAGGTTTTGGGAATGCTCGCGATTTTCTCGTCAACGTTTGCCCGGATTGCAATTCTGTCGCTTCCAACGCGTTCCTCGCGTCATTTTACATAGGAATTAGTCTTGAGAAAGGCACAAACACGGTTCAGGAGCCCAAAAAACACGAGATCAGGATTCGGGAATGCTCGCGATTTCCTCGTCAACGGTTTCTCGGATCGCAATTCTGTCGCTTCTAACGTGTTCCTCGTGTCATTTTACGTCGGAATTAGTCTTGAGAAATGCACAAACACGGTTCTGGAGTTAAAAAAACACGAGTTCAGGTTTTGGGAATGCTCGCGATTTTCTAGTCAACGGTTTCTCGGATCGCAATTCTGTCGCTTCCAACGTGTTCCTCGTGTCATTTTACGTCGGAATTAGTCTTGACAAATGCACAAACGCGGTTCTGGAGTTCAAAAAACACGAGATCAAGTTTTGGGAATGCCCGCGATTTTCTCGTCAACGTTTGCTCGGATTGCAATTCTGTCGCTTCCAACGCGTTCCTCGCGTCATTTTTAATCGGAATTAGTCTTGAGAAATGCACAAACACGGTTCTGGAGTTCAAAAAACACGAGTTCAGGTTTTGGGAATGCTCGCGATTTTCTAGTCAACGGTTTCTCGGATCGCAATTCTGTGGCTTCCAACGTGTTCCTCGTGTCATTTTACGTCGGAATTAGTCTTGACAAATGCACAAACGCGGTTCTGGAGTTCAAAAAACACGAGATCAGGTTTTGGGAATGCTCGCGATTTTCTCGTCAACGTTTGCTCGGATTGCAATTCTGTCGCTTCCAACGCGTTCCTCGCGTCATTTTTAATCGGAATTAGTCTTGAGAAATGCACAAACACGGTTCTGGAGTTCAAAAAACACGAGTTCAGGTTTTGGGAATGCTCGCGATTTTCTAGTCAACGGTTTCTCGGATCGCAATTCTGTCGCTTCCAACGTGTTCCTCGTGTCATTTTACGTCGGAATTAGTCTTGAGAAATGCACAAACACGGTTCTGGAGTTCAAAAAACACGAGATCAGGTTTTGGGAATGCTCGCGATTTTCTCGTCAACGTTTGCCCGGATTGCAATTCTGTCGCTTCCAACGCGTTCCTCGCGTCATTTTACATCGGAATTAGTCTTGAGAAAGGCACAAACACGGTTCAGGAGCCCAAAAAACACGAGATCAGGATTCGTGAATGCTCGCGATTTTCTCGTCAACGGTTTCTCGGATCGCAATTCTGTCGCTTCCAACGTGATCCTCGTGTCATTTTACGTCGGAAATAGTCACGAGCAGTGCACGTGAACGTTTGTGGAATCCAAAAAACACGAGTTCAGGTTCTGGGAAGGCTCGCGATTTTCTAGTCAACGGTTTCTCGGATCGCAATTCTGTCGCTTCCAACGTGTTCCTCGTGTCATTTTACGTCGGAATTAGTCTTGAGAAATGCACAAACACGGTTCTGGAGTTCAAAAAACACGAGATCAGGTTTTGGGAATGCTCGCGATTTTCTCGTCAACGTTTGCCCGGATTGCAATTCTGTCGCTTCCAACGCGTTCCTCGCGTCATTTTACATAGGAATTAGTCTTGAGAAAGGCACAAACACGGTTCAGGAGCCCAAAAAACACGAGATCAGGATTCGTGAATGCTCGCGATTTTCTCGTCAACGGTTTCTCGGATCGCAATTCTGTCGCTTCTAACGTGTTCCTCGTGTCATTTTACGTCGGAATTAGTCTTGACAAATGCACAAACGCGGTTCTGGAGTTCAAAAAACACGAGATCAGGTTTTGGGAATGCTCACGATTTTCTCGTCAACGTTTGCTCGGATTGCAATTCTGTCGCTTCCTACGCGTTCCTCGTGTCATTTTACGTCGGAATTAGTCTTGAGAAATGCACAAACACGGTTCTGGAGTTCAAAAAACACGAGTTCAGGTTTTGGGAATGCTCGCGATTTTCTAGTCAACGGTTTCTCGGATCGCAATTCTGTCGCTTCCAACGTGTTCCTCGTGTCATTTTACGTCGGAATTAGTCTTGAGAAATGCACAAACACGGTTCTGGAGTTCAAAAAACACGAGATCAGGTTTTGGGAATGCTCGCGATTTTCTCGTCAACGTTTGCCCGGATTGCAATTCTGTCGCTTCCAACGCGTTCCTCGCGTCATTTTACATCGGAATTAGTCTTGAGAAAGGCACAAACACGGTTCAGGAGCCCAAAAAACACGAGATCAGGATTCGTGAATGCTCGCGATTTTCTCGTCAACGGTTTCTCGGATCGCAATTCTGTCGCTTCCAACGTGATCCTCGTGTCATTTTACGTCGGAAATAGTCACGAGCAGTGCACGTGAACGTTTGTGGAATCCAAAAAACACGAGTTCAGGTTCTGGGAAGGCTCGCGATTTTCTCGTCAACGGTTTCTCGGATCGCAATTCTGTCGCTTCTAACGTGTTCCTCGTGTCATTTTACGTCGGAATTAGTCTTGAGAAATGCACAAACACGGTTCTGGAGTTCAAACAACACGAGATCAGGTTTTGGGAATGCTCGCGATTTTCTCGTCAACGTTTGCCCGGATTGCAATTCTGTCGCTTCCAACGCGTTCCTCGCGTCATTTTACATCGGAATTAGTCTTGAGAAAGGCACAAACACGGTTCAGGAGCCCAAAAAACACGAGATCAGGATTCGTGAATGCTCGCGATTTTCTCGTCAACGGTTTCTCGGATCGCAATTCTGTCGCTTCCAACGTGATCCTCGTGTCATTTTACGTCGGAAATAGTCACGAGCAGTGCACGTGAACGCTTGTGGAATCCAAAAAACACGAGTTCAGGTTCTGGGAAGGCTCGCGATTTTCTCGTCAACGGTTTCTCGGATCGCAATTCTGTCGCTTCTAACGTGTTCCTCGTGTCATTTTACGTCGGAATTAGTCTTGAGAAATGCACAAACACGGTTCTGGAGTTCAAACAACACGAGATCAGGTTTTGGGAATGCTCGCGATTTTCTCGTCAACGTTTGCCCGGATTGCAATTCTGTCGCTTCCAACGCGTTCCTCGCGTCATTTTACATCGGAATTAGTCATGAGAAAGGCACAAATACGGTTCAGGAGCCCAAGAAACACGAGATCAGGATTCGGGAATGCTCGCGATTTTCTCGTCAACGTTTGCCCGGATTGCAATTCTGTCGCTTCCAACGCGTTCCTCGCGTCATTTTACATCGGAATTAGTCATGAGAAAGGCACAAATACGGTTCAGGAGCCCAAGAAACACGAGATCAGGATTCGGGAATGCTCGCGATTTTCTCGTCAACGTTTGCTCGGATTGCAATTCTGTCGCTTCCAACGCGTTCCTCGCGTCATTTTACGTCGGAATTAGTCTTGACAAATGCACAAACGCGGTTCTGGAGTTCAAAAAACACGAGATCAGGTTTTGGGAATGCTCGCGATTTTCTCGTCAACGTTTGCTCGGATTGCAATTCTGTCGCTTCCAACGCGTTCCTCGCGTCATTTTTAATCGGAATTAGTCTTGAGAAATGCACAAACACGGTTCTGGAGTTCAAAAAACACGAGTTCAGGTTTTGGGAATGCTCGCGATTTTCTAGTCAACGGTTTCTCGGATCGCAATTCTGTCGCTTCCAACGTGTTCCTCTTGTCATTTTACGTCGGAATTAGTCTTGAGAAATGCACAAACACGGTTCTGGAGTTCAAAAAACACGAGATCAGGTTTTGGGAATGCTCGCGATTTTCTCGTCAACGTTTGCCCGGATTGCAATTCTGTCGCTTCCAACGCGTTCCTCGCGTCATTTTACATAGGAATTAGTCTTGAGAAAGGCACAAACACGGTTCAGGAGCCCAAAAAACACGAGATCAGGATTCGGGAATGCTCGCGATTTCCTCGTCAACGGTTTCTCGGATCGCAATTCTGTCGCTTCTAACGTGTTCCTCGTGTCATTTTACGTCGGAATTAGTCTTGAGGAATGCACAAACACGGTTCTGGAGTTAAAAAAACACGAGTTCAGGTTTTGGGAATGCTCGCGATTTTCTAGTCAACGGTTTCTCGGATCGCAATTCTGTCGCTTCCAACGTGTTCCTCGTGTCATTTTACGTCGGAATTAGTCTTGACAAATGCACAAACGCGGTTCTGGAGTTCAAAAAACACGAGATCAAGTTTTGGGAATGCCCCCGATTTTCTCGTCAACGTTTGCTCGGATTGCAATTCTGTCGCTTCCAACGCGTTCCTCGCGTCATTTTTAATCGGAATTAGTCTTGAGAAATGCACAAACACGGTTCTGGAGTTCAAAAAACACGAGTTCAGGTTTTGGGAATGCTCGCGATTTTCTAGTCAACGGTTTCTCGGATCGCAATTCTGTCGCTTCCAACGTGTTCCTCGTGTCATTTTACGTCGGAATTAGTCTTGACAAATGCACAAACGCGGTTCTGGAGTTCAAAAAACACGAGATCAGGTTTTGGGAATGCTCGCGATTTTCTCGTCAACGTTTGCTCGGATTGCAATTCTGTCGCTTCCAACGCGTTCCTCGCGTCATTTTTAATCGGAATTAGTCTTGAGAAATGCACAAACACGGTTCTGGAGTTCAAAAAACACGAGTTCAGGTTTTGGGAATGCTCGCGATTTTCTAGTCAACGGTTTCTCGGATCGCAATTCTGTCGCTTCCAACGTGTTCCTCGTGTCATTTTACGTCGGAATTAGTCTTGAGAAATTCACAAACACGGTTCTGGAGTTCAAAAAACACGAGATCAGGTTTTGGGAATGCTCGCGATTTTTTCGTCAACGTTTGCCCGGATTGCAATTCTGTCGCTTCCAACGCGTTCCTCGTGTCATTTTACATCGGAATTAGTCTTGAGAAAGGCACAAACACGGTTCAGGAGCCCAAAAAACACGAGATCAGGATTCGTGAATGCTCGCGATTTTCTCGTCAACGGTTTCTCGGATCGCAATTCTGTCGCTTCTAACGTGTTCCTCGTGTCATTTTATGTCGGAATTAGTCTTGAGAAATGCACAAACACGGTTCTGGAATTCAAAAAACACGAGATCAGGTTTTGGGAATGCTCGCGATTTTCTCGTCAACGGTTTCTCGGATCGCAATTCTGTCGCTTCCAACGTGTTCCTCGTGTCATTTTATGTCGGAATTAGTCTTGAGAAATGCACAAACACGGTTCTGGAGTTCAAAAAACACGAGATCAGGTTTTGGGAATGCTCGCGATTTTCTCGTCAACGGTTTCTCGGATCGCAATTCTGTCGCTTCCAACGTGTTCCTCGTGTCATTTTACGTCGGAATTAGTCTTGAGAAATGCACAAACACGGTTCTGGAGTTCAAAAAACACGAGTTCAGGTTTTGGGAATGCTCGCGATTTTCTAGTCAACGGTTTCTCGGATCGCAATTCTGTCGCTTCCAACGTGTTCCTCGTGTCATTTTACGTCGGAATTAGTCTTGAGAAATGCACAAACACGGTTCTGGAGTTCAAAAAACACGAGATCAGGTTTTGGGAATGCTCGCGATTTTCTCGTCAACGTTTGCCCGGATTGCAATTCTGTCGCTTCCAACGCGTTCCTCGCGTCATTTTACATCGGAATTAGTCTTGAGAAAGGCACAAACACGGTTCAGGAGCCCAAAAAACACGAGATCAGGATTCGTGAATGCTCGCGATTTTCTCGTCAACGGTTTCTCGGATCGCAATTCTGTCGCTTCCAACGTGATCCTCGTGTCATTTTACGTCGGAAATAGTCACGAGCAGTGCACGTGAACGTTTGTGGAATCCAAAAAACACGAGTTCAGGTTCTGGGAAGGCTCGCGATTGTCTCGTCAACGGTTTCTCGGATCGCAATTCTGTCGCTTCTAACATGTTCCTCGTGTCATTTTACGTCGGAATTAGTCTTGAGAAATGCACAAACACGGTTCTGGAGTTCAAACAACACGAGATCAGGTTTTGGGAAGGCTCGCGATTTTCTCGTCAACGGTTTCTCGGATCGCAATTCTGTCGCTTCTAACGTGTTCCTCGTGTCATTTTACATCGGAATTAGTCATGAGAAAGGCACAAACACGGTTCAGGAGCCCAAGAAACACGAGATCAGGATTCGGGAATGCTCGCGATTTTCTCGTCAACGGTTTCTCGGATCGCAATTCTGTCGCTTCCAACGTGATCCTCGTGTCATTTTACGTCGGAAATAGTCACGAGCAGTGCACGTGAACGTTTGTGGAGTCCAAAAAACACGAGTTCAGGTTCTGGGAATGCTCGCGATTTTCTCGTCAACGGTTTCTCGGATCGCAATTCTGTCGCGTCTAACGTGTTCCTCGTGTCATTTTATGTCGGAATTAGTCTTGAGAAATGCACAAACACGGTTCTGGAGTTCAAAAAACACGAGTTCAGGTTTTGGGAATGCTCGCGATTTTCTAGTCAACGGTTTCTCGGATCGCAATTCTGTCGCTTCCAACGTGTTCCTCGTGTCATTTTACGTCGGAATTAGTCTTGAGAAATTCACAAACACGGTTCTGGAGTTCAAAAAACACGAGATCAGGTTTTGGGAATGCTCGCGATTTTTTCGTCAACGTTTGCCCGGATTGCAATTCTGTCGCTTCCAACGCGTTCCTCGTGTCATTTTACATCGGAATTAGTCTTGAGAAAGGCACAAACACGGTTCAGGAGCCCAAAAAACACGAGATCAGGATTCGTGAATGCTCGCGATTTTCTCGTCAACGGTTTCTCGGATCGCAATTCTGTCGCTTCCAACGTGATCCTCGTGTCATTTTACGTCGGAAATAGTCACGAGCAGTGCACGTAAACGTTTGTGGAGTCCAAAAAACACGAGTTCAGGTTCTGGGAATGCTCGCGATTTTCTCGTCAACGGTTTCTCGGATCGCAATTCTGTCGCTTCTAACGTGTTCCTCGTGTCATTTTATGTCGGAATTAGTCTTGAGAAATGCACAAACACGGTTCTGGAGTTCAAAAAACACGAGATCAGGTTTTGGGAATGCTCGCGATTTTCTCGTCAACGGTTTCTCGGATCGCAATTCTGTCGCTTCCAACGTGTTCCTCGTGTCATTTTATGTCGGAATTAGTCTTGAGAAATGCACAAACACGGTTCTGGAGTTCAAAAAACACGAGATCAGGTTTTGGGAATGCTCGCGATTTTCTCGTCAACGGTTTCTCGGATCGCAATTCTGTCGCTTCCAACGTGTTCCTCGTGTCATTTTACGTCGGAATTAGTCTTGAGAAATGCACAAACACGGTTCTGGAGTTCAAAAAACACGAGTTCAGGTTTTGGGAATGCTCGCGATTTTTTAGTCAACGGTTTCTCGGATCGCAATTCTGTCGCTTCCAACGTGTTCCTCGTGTCATTTTACGTCGGAATTAGTCTTGAGAAATGCACAAACACGGTTCTGGAGTTCAAAAAACACGAGATCAGGTTTTGGGAATGCTCGCGATTTTCTCGTCAACGTTTGCCCGGATTGCAATTCTGTCGCTTCCAACGCGTTCCTCGCGTCATTTTACATCGGAATTAGTCTTGAGAAAGGCACAAACACGGTTCAGGAGCCCAAAAAACACGAGATCAGGATTCGTGAATGCTCGCGATTTTCTCGTCAACGGTTTCTCGGATCGCAATTCTGTCGCTTCCAACGTGATCCTCGTGTCATTTTACGTCGGAAATAGTCACGAGCAGTGCACGTGAACGTTTGTGGAATCCAAAAAACACGAGTTCAGGTTCTGGGAAGGCTCGCGATTTTCTCGTCAACGGTTTCTCGGATCGCAATTCTGTCGCTTCTAACATGTTCCTCGTGTCATTTTACGTCGGAATTAGTCTTGAGAAATGCACAAACACGGTTCTGGAGTTCAAACAACACGAGATCAGGTTTTGGGAAGGCTCGCGATTTTCTCGTCAACGGTTTCTCGGATCGCAATTCTGTCGCTTCTAACGTGTTCCTCGTGTCATTTTACATCGGAATTAGTCATGAGAAAGGCACAAACACGGTTCAGGAGCCCAAGAAACACGAGATCAGGATTCGGGAATGCTCGCGATTTTCTCGTCAACGGTTTCTCGGATCGCAATTCTGTCGCTTCCAACGTGATCCTCGTGTCATTTTACGTCGGAAATAGTCACGAGCAGTGCACGTGAACGTTTGTGGAGTCCAAAAAACACGAGTTCAGGTTCTGGGAATGCTCGCGATTTTCTCGTCAACGGTTTCTCGGATCGCAATTCTGTCGCGTCTAACGTGTTCCTCGTGTCATTTTATGTCGGAATTAGTCTTGAGAAATGCACAAACACGGTTCTGGAGTTCAAAAAACACGAGATCAGGTTTTGGGAATGCTCGCGATTTTCTCGTCAACGTTTGCCCGGATTGCAATTCTGTCGCTTCCAACGCGTTCCTCGCGTCATTTTACATCGGAATTAGTCTTGAGAAATGCACAAACACGGTTCTGGAGTTCAAAAAACACGAGTTCAGGTTTTGGGAATGCTCGCGATTTTCTAGTCAACGGTTTCTCGGATCGCAATTCTGTCGCTTCCAACGTGTTCCTCGTGTCATTTTACGTCGGAATTAGTCTTGAGAAATGCACAAACACGGTTCTGGAGTTCAAAAAACACGAGATCAGGTTTTGGGAATGCTCGCGATTTTCTCGTCAACGTTTGCCCGGATTGCAATTCTGTCGCTTCCAACGCGTTCCTCGCGTCATTTTACATAGGAATTAGTCTTGAGAAAGGCACAAACACGGTTCAGGAGCCCAAAAAACACGAGATCAGGATTCGTGAATGCTCGCGATTTTCTCGTCAACGGTTTCTCGGATCGCAATTCTGTCGCTTCTAACGTGTTCCTCGTGTCATTTTACGTCGGAATTAGTCTTGACAAATGCACAAACGCGGTTCTGGAGTTCAAAAAACACGAGATCAGGTTTTGGGAATGCTCACGATTTTCTCGTCAACGTTTGCTCGGATTGCAATTCTGTCGCTTCCAACGCGTTCCTCGCGTCATTTTTAATCGGAATTAGTCTTGAGAAATGCACAAACACGGTTCTGGAGTTCAAAAAACACGAGTTCAGGTTTTGGGAATGCTCGCGATTTTCTAGTCAACGGTTTCTCGGATCGCAATTCTGTCGCTTCCAACGTGTTCCTCGTGTCATTTTACGTCGGAATTAGTCTTGAGAAATGCACAAACACGGTTCTGGAGTTCAAAAAACACGAGATCAGGTTTTGGGAATGCTCGCGATTTTCTTGTCAACGTTTGCCCGGATTGCAATTCTGTCGCTTCCAACGCGTTCCTCGCGTCATTTTACATCGGAATTAGTCATGAGAAAGGCACAAATACGGTTCAGGAGCCCAAGAAACACGAGATCAGGATTCGGGAATGCTCGCGATTTTCTCGTCAACGGTTTCTCGGATCGCAATTCTGTCGCTTCCAACGTGTTCCTCGTGTCATTTTACGTCGGAATTAGTCTTGAGAAATGCACAAACACGGTTCTGGAGTTCAAAAAACACGAGTTCAGGTTTTGGGAATGCTCGCGATTTTCTAGTCAACGGTTTCTCGGATTGCAATTCTGTCGCTTCCAACGCGTTCCTCGCGTCATTTTACGTCGGAATTAGTCTTGAGAAATGCACAAACACGGTTCTGGAGTTCAAAAAACACGAGATCAGGTTTTGGGAATGCTCGCGATTTTCTCGTCAACGTTTGCTCGGATTGCAATTCTGTCGCTTCCAACGCGTTCCTCGCGTCATTTTACATCGGAATTAGTCATGAGAAAGGCACAAATACGGTTCAGGAGCCCAAGAAACACGAGATCAGGATTCGGGAATGCTCGCGATTTTCTCGTCAACGGTTTCTCGGATCGCAATTCTGTCGCTTCCAACGTGTTCCTCGTGTCATTTTACGTCGGAATTAGTCTTGAGAAATGCACAAACACGGTTCTGGAGTTCAAAAAACACGAGTTCAGGTTTTGGGAATGCTCGCGATTTTCTTGTCAACGTTTGCCCGGATTGCAATTCTGTCGCTTCCAACGCGTTCCTCGCGTCATTTTACATCGGAATTAGTCATGAGAAAGGCACAAATACGGTTCAGGAGCCCAAGAAACACGAGATCAGGATTCGGGAATGCTCGCGATTTTCTCGTCAACGGTTTCTCGGATCGCAATTCTGTCGCTTCCAACGTGTTCCTCGTGTCATTTTACGTCGGAATTAGTCTTGAGAAATGCACAAACACGGTTCTGGAGTTCAAAAAACACGAGTTCAGGTTTTGGGAATGCTCGCGATTTTCTAGTCAACGGTTTCTCGGATTGCAATTCTGTCGCTTCCAACGCGTTCCTCGCGTCATTTTACGTCGGAATTAGTCTTGAGAAATGCACAAACACGGTTCTGGAGTTCAAAAAACACGAGATCAGGTTTTGGGAATGCTCGCGATTTTCTCGTCAACGTTTGCTCGGATTGCAATTCTGTCGCTTCCAACGCGTTCCTCGCGTCATTTTACGTCGGAATTAGTCTTGACAAATGCACAAACGCGGTTCTGGAGCCCAAAAAACACGAGATCAGGATTCGGGAATGCTCGCGATTTCCTCGTCAACGGTTTCTCGGATCGCAATTCTGTCGCTTCTAACGTGTTCCTCGTGTCATTTTACGTCGGAATTAGTCTTGAGAAATGCACAAACACGGTTCTGGAGTTAAAAAAACACGAGTTCAGGTTTTGGGAATGCTCGCGATTTTCTAGTCAACGGTTTCTCGGATCGCAATTCTGTCGCTTCCAACGTGTTCCTCGTGTCATTTTACGTCGGAATTAGTCTTGACAAATGCACAAACGCGGTTCTGGAGTTCAAAAAACACGAGATCAAGTTTTGGGAATGCCCGCGATTTTCTCGTCAACGTTTGCTCGGATTGCAATTCTGTCGCTTCCAACGCGTTCCTCGCGTCATTTTTAATCGGAATTAGTCTTGAGAAATGCACAATCACGGTTCTGGAGTTCAAAAAACACGAGTTCAGGTTTTGGGAATGCTCGCGATTTTCTAGTCAACGGTTTCTCGGATCGCAATTCTGTCGCTTCCAACGTGTTCCTCGTGTCATTTTACGTCGGAATTAGTCTTGACAAATGCACAAACGCGGTTCTGGAGTTCAAAAAACACGAGATCAAGTTTTGGGAATGCCCGCGATTTTCTCGTCAACGTTTGCTCGGATTGCAATTCTGTCGCTTCCAACGCGTTCCTCGCGTCATTTTTAATCGGAATTAGTCTTGAGAAATGCACAAACACGGTTCTGGAGTTCAAAAAACACGAGTTCAGGTTTTGGGAATGCTCGCGATTTTCTAGTCAACGGTTTCTCGGATCGCAATTCTGTCGCTTCCAACGTGTTCCTCGTGTCATTTTACGTCGGAATTAGTCTTGAGAAATGCACAAACACGGTTCTGGAGTTCAAAAAACACGAGATCAGGTTTTGGGAATGCTCGCGATTTCCTCGTCAACGGTTTCTCGGATCGCAATTCTGTCGCTTCTAACGTGTTCCTCGTGTCATTTTACGTCGGAATTAGTCTTGAGAAATGCACAAACACGGTTCTGGAGTTAAAAAAACACGAGTTCAGGTTTTGGGAATGCTCGCGATTTTCTAGTCAACGGTTTCTCGGATCGCAATTCTGTCGCTTCCAACGTGTTCCTCGTGTCATTTTACGTCGGAATTAGTCTTGAGAAATGCACAAACACGGTTCTGGAGTTCAAAAAACACGAGTTCAGGTTTTGGGAATGCTCGCGATTTTCTAGTCAACGGTTTCTCGGATCGCAATTCTGTCGCTTCCAACGTGTTCCTCGTGTCATTTTACGTCGGAATTAGTCTTGAGAAATGCACAAACACGGTTCTGGAGTTCAAAAAACACGAGATCAGGTTTTGGGAATGCTCGCGATTTTCTCGTCAACGTTTGCCCGGATTGCAATTCTGTCGCTTCCAACGCGTTCCTCGCGTCATTTTACATAGGAATTAGTCTTGAGAAAGGCACAAACACGGTTCAGGAGCCCAAAAAACACGAGATCAGGATTCGGGAATGCTCGCGATTTCCTCGTCAACGGTTTCTCGGATCGCAATTCTGTCGCTTCCAACGTGTTCCTCGTGTCATTTTACGTCGGAATTAGTCTTGACAAATGCACAAACGCGGTTCTGGAGTTCAAAAAACACGAGATCAAGTTTTGGGAATGCCCGCGATTTTCTCGTCAACGTTTGCTCGGATTGCAATTCTGTCGCTTCCAACGCGTTCCTCGCGTCATTTTTAATCGGAATTAGTCTTGAGAAATGCACAAACACGGTTCTGGAGTTCAAAAAACACGAGTTCAGGTTTTGGGAATGCTCGCGATTTTCTAGTCAACGGTTTCTCGGATCGCAATTCTGTCGCTTCCAACGTGTTCCTCGTGTCATTTTACGTCGGAATTAGTCTTGACAAATGCACAAACGCGGTTCTGGAGTTCAAAAAACACGAGATCAGGTTTTGGGAATGCTCGCGATTTTCTCGTCAACGTTTGCTCGGATTGCAATTCTGTCGCTTCCAACGCGTTCCTCGCGTCATTTTTAATCGGAATTAGTCTTGAGAAATGCACAAACACGGTTCTGGAGTTCAAAAAACACGAGTTCAGGTTTTGGGAATGCTCGCGATTTTCTAGTCAACGGTTTCTCGGATCGCAATTCTGTCGCTTCCAACGTGTTCCTCGTGTCATTTTACGTCGGAATTAGTCTTGAGAAAGGCACAAACACGGTTCAGGAGCCCAAAAAACACGAGATCAGGATTCGTGAATGCTCGCGATTTTCTCGTCAACGGTTTCTCGGATCGCAATTCTGTCGCTTCCAACGTGATCCTCGTGTCATTTTACATCGGAATTAGTCTTGAGAAAGGCACAAACACGGTTCAGGAGCCCAAAAAACACGAGATCAGGATTCGTGAATGCTCGCGATTTTCTCGTCAACGGTTTCTCGGATCGCAATTCTGTCGCTTCCAACGTGATCCTCGTGTCATTTTACGTCGGAAATAGTCACGAGCAGTGCACGTGAACGTTTGTGGAATCCAAAAAACACGAGTTCAGGTTCTGGGAAGGCTCGCGATTTTCTCGTCAACGGTTTCTCGGATCGCAATTCTGTCGCTTCTAACGTGTTCCTCGTGTCATTTTACGTCGGAATTAGTCTTGAGAAATGCACAAACACGGTTCTGGAGTTCAAACAACACGAGATCAGGTTTTGGGAATGCTCGCGATTTTCTCGTCAACGTTTGCCCGGATTGCAATTCTGTCGCTTCCAACGCGTTCCTCGCGTCATTTTACGTCGGAATTAGTCTTAACAAATGCACAAACGCGGTTCTGGAGCCCAAAAAACACGAGATCAGGATTCGGGAATGCTCGCGATTTTCTAGTCAACGGTTTCTCGGATCGCAATTCTGTCGCTTCCAACGTGTTCCTCGTGTCATTTTACGTCGGAATTAGTCTTGAGAAATGCACAAACACGGTTCTGGAGTTCAAAAAACACGAGATCAGGTTTTGGGAATGCTCGCGATTTTCTCGTCAACGTTTGCCCGGATTGCAATTCTGTCGCTTCCAACGCGTTCCTCGCGTCATTTTACATAGGAATTAGTCTTGAGAAAGGCACAAACACGGTTCAGGAGCCCAAAAAACACGAGATCAGGATTCGGGAATGCTCGCGATTTCCTCGTCAACGGTTTCTCGGATCGCAATTCTGTCGCTTCCAACGTGTTCCTCGTGTCATTTTACGTCGGAATTAGTCTTGACAAATGCACAAACGCGGTTCTGGAGTTCAAAAAACACGAGATCAAGTTTTGGGAATGCCCGCGATTTTCTCGTCAACGTTTGCTCGGATTGCAATTCTGTCGCTTCCAACGCGTTCCTCGCGTCATTTTTAATCGGAATTAGTCTTGAGAAATGCACAAACACGGTTCTGGAGTTCAAAAAACACGAGTTCAGGTTTTGGGAATGCTCGCGATTTTCTAGTCAACGGTTTCTCGGATCGCAATTCTGTCGCTTCCAACGTGTTCCTCGTGTCATTTTACGTCGGAATTAGTCTTGACAAATGCACAAACGCGGTTCTGGAGTTCAAAAAACACGAGATCAGGTTTTGGGAATGCTCGCGATTTTCTTGTCAACGTTTGCCCGGATTGCAATTCTGTCGCTTCCAACGCGTTCCTCGCGTCATTTTACATCGGAATTAGTCTTGAGAAAGGCACAAACACGGTTCAGGAGCCCAAAAAACACGAGATCAGGATTCGTGAATGCTCGCGATTTTCTCGTCAACGGTTTCTCGGATCGCAATTCTGTCGCTTCCAACGTGATCCTCGTGTCATTTTACGTCGGAAATAGTCACGAGCAGTGCACGTGAACGTTTGTGGAATCCAAAAAACACGAGTTCAGGTTCTGGGAAGGCTCGCGATTTTCTCGTCAACGGTTTCTCGGATCGCAATTCTGTCGCTTCTAACGTGTTCCTCGTGTCATTTTACGTCGGAATTAGTCTTGAGAAATGCACAAACACGGTTCTGGAGTTCAAACAACACGAGATCAGGATTCGGGAATGCTCGCGATTTTCTCGTCAACGTTTGCTCGGATTGCAATTCTGTCGCTTCCAACGCGTTCCTCGCGTCATTTTACGTCGGAATTAGTCTTGAGAAATGCACAAACACGGTTCTGGAGTTCAAAAAACACGAGATCAGGTTTTGGGAATGCTCGCGATTTTCTCGTCAACGTTTGCTCGGATTGCAATTCTGTCGCTTCCAACGCGTTCCTCGCGTCATTTTACGTCGGAATTAGTCTTGACAAATGCACAAACGCGGTTCTGGAGCCCAAAAAACACGAGATCAGGATTCGGGAATGCTCGCGATTTCCTCGTCAACGGTTTCTCGGATCGCAATTCTGTCGCTTCTAACGTGTTCCTCGTGTCATTTTACGTCGGAATTAGTCTTGAGAAATGCACAAACACGGTTCTGGAGTTAAAAAAACACGAGTTCAGGTTTTGGGAATGCTCGCGATTTTCTAGTCAACGGTTTCTCGGATCGCAATTCTGTCGCTTCCAACGTGTTCCTCGTGTCATTTTACGTCGGAATTAGTCTTGAGAAATGCACAAACACGGTTCTGGAGTTCAAAAAACACGAGTTCAGGTTTTGGGAATGCTCGCGATTTTCTAGTCAACGGTTTCTCGGATCGCAATTCTGTCGCTTCCAACGTGTTCCTCGTGTCATTTTACGTCGGAATTAGTCTTGAGAAATGCACAAACACGGTTCTGGAGTTCAAAAAACACGAGATCAGGTTTTGGGAATGCTCGCGATTTTCTCGTCAACGTTTGCCCGGATTGCAATTCTGTCGCTTCCAACGCGTTCCTCGCGTCATTTTACATAGGAATTAGTCTTGAGAAAGGCACAAACACGGTTCAGGAGCCCAAAAAACACGAGATCAGGATTCGGGAATGCTCGCGATTTCCTCGTCAACGGTTTCTCGGATCGCAATTCTGTCGCTTCCAACGTGTTCCTCGTGTCATTTTACGTCGGAATTAGTCTTGACAAATGCACAAACGCGGTTCTGGAGTTCAAAAAACACGAGATCAAGTTTTGGGAATGCCCGCGATTTTCTCGTCAACGTTTGCTCGGATTGCAATTCTGTCGCTTCCAACGCGTTCCTCGCGTCATTTTTAATCGGAATTAGTCTTGAGAAATGCACAAACACGGTTCTGGAGTTCAAAAAACACGAGTTCAGGTTTTGGGAATGCTCGCGATTTTCTAGTCAACGGTTTCTCGGATCGCAATTCTGTCGCTTCCAACGTGTTCCTCGTGTCATTTTACGTCGGAATTAGTCTTGACAAATGCACAAACGCGGTTCTGGAGTTCAAAAAACACGAGATCAGGTTTTGGGAATGCTCGCGATTTTCTCGTCAACGTTTGCTCGGATTGCAATTCTGTCGCTTCCAACGCGTTCCTCGCGTCATTTTTAATCGGAATTAGTCTTGAGAAATGCACAAACACGGTTCTGGAGTTCAAAAAACACGAGTTCAGGTTTTGGGAATGCTCGCGATTTTCTAGTCAACGGTTTCTCGGATCGCAATTCTGTCGCTTCCAACGTGTTCCTCGTGTCATTTTACGTCGGAATTAGTCTTGAGAAAGGCACAAACACGGTTCAGGAGCCCAAAAAACACGAGATCAGGATTCGTGAATGCTCGCGATTTTCTCGTCAACGGTTTCTCGGATCGCAATTCTGTCGCTTCCAACGTGATCCTCGTGTCATTTTACATCGGAATTAGTCTTGAGAAAGGCACAAACACGGTTCAGGAGCCCAAAAAACACGAGATCAGGATTCGTGAATGCTCGCGATTTTCTCGTCAACGGTTTCTCGGATCGCAATTCTGTCGCTTCCAACGTGATCCTCGTGTCATTTTACGTCGGAAATAGTCACGAGCAGTGCACGTGAACGTTTGTGGAATCCAAAAAACACGAGTTCAGGTTCTGGGAAGGCTCGCGATTTTCTCGTCAACGGTTTCTCGGATCGCAATTCTGTCGCTTCTAACGTGTTCCTCGTGTCATTTTACGTCGGAATTAGTCTTGAGAAATGCACAAACACGGTTCTGGAGTTCAAACAACACGAGATCAGGTTTTGGGAATGCTCGCGATTTTCTCGTCAACGTTTGCCCGGATTGCAATTCTGTCGCTTCCAACGCGTTCCTCGCGTCATTTTACGTCGGAATTAGTCTTAACAAATGCACAAACGCGGTTCTGGAGCCCAAAAAACACGAGATCAGGATTCGGGAATGCTCGCGATTTCCTCGTCAACGGTTTCTCGGATCGCAATTCTGTCGCTTCTAACGTGTTCCTCGTGTCATTTTACGTCGGAATTAGTCTTGAGAAATGCACAAACACGGTTCTGGAGTTAAAAAAACACGAGTTCAGGTTTTGGGAATGCTCGCGATTTTCTAGTCAACGGTTTCTCGGATCGCAATTCTGTCGCTTCCAACGTGTTCCTCGTGTCATTTTACGTCGGAATTAGTCTTGACAAATGCACAAACGCGGTTCTGGAGTTCAAAAAACACGAGATCAAGTTTTGGGAATGCCCGCGATTTTCTCGTCAACGTTTGCTCGGATTGCAATTCTGTCGCTTCCAACGCGTTCCTCGCGTCATTTTTAATCGGAATTAGTCTTGAGAAATGCACAAACACGGTTCTGGAGTTCAAAAAACACGAGTTCAGGTTTTGGGAATGCTCGCGATTTTCTAGTCAACGGTTTCTCGGATCGCAATTCTGTCGCTTCCAACGTGTTCCTCGTGTCATTTTACGTCGGAATTAGTCTTGAGAAATGCACAAACACGGTTCTGGAGTTCAAAAAACACGAGATCAGGTTTTGGGAATGCTCGCGATTTTCTCGTCAACGTTTGCCCGGATTGCAATTCTGTCGCTTCCAACGCGTTCCTCGCGTCATTTTACATAGGAATTAGTCTTGAGAAAGGCACAAACACGGTTCAGGAGCCCAAAAAACACGAGATCAGGATTCGGGAATGCTCGCGATTTCCTCGTCAACGGTTTCTCGGATCGCAATTCTGTCGCTTCTAACGTGTTCCTCGTGTCATTTTACGTCGGAATTAGTCTTGAGAAATGCACAAACACGGTTCTGGAGTTAAAAAAACACGAGTTCAGGTTTTGGGAATGCTCGCGATTTTCTAGTCAACGGTTTCTCGGATCGCAATTCTGTCGCTTCCAACGTGTTCCTCGTGTCATTTTACGTCGGAATTAGTCTTGACAAATGCACAAACGCGGTTCTGGAGTTCAAAAAACACGAGATCAAGTTTTGGGAATGCCCGCGATTTTCTCGTCAACGTTTGCTCGCATTGCAATTCTGTCGCTTCCAACGCGTTCCTCGCGTCATTTTTAATCGGAATTAGTCTTGAGAAATGCACAAACACGGTTCTGGAGTTCAAAAAACACGAGTTCAGGTTTTGGGAATGCTCGCGATTTTCTAGTCAACGGTTTCTCGGATCGCAATTCTGTCGCTTCCAACGTGTTTCTCGTGTCATTTTACGTCGGAATTAGTCTTGACAAATGCACAAACGCGGTTCTGGAGTTCAAAAAACACGAGATCAGGTTTTGGGAATGCTCGCGATTTTCTCGTCAACGTTTGCTCGGATTGCAATTCTGTCGCTTCCAACGCGTTCCTCGCGTCATTTTTAATCGGAATTAGTCTTGAGAAATGCACAAACACGGTTCTGGAGTTCAAAAAACACGAGTTCAGGTTTTGGGAATGCTCGCGATTTTCTAGTCAACGGTTTCTCGGATCGCAATTCTGTCGCTTCCAACGTGTTCCTCGTGTCATTTTACGTCGGAATTAGTCTTGAGAAAGGCACAAACACGGTTCAGGAGCCCAAAAAACACGAGATCAGGATTCGTGAATGCTCGCGATTTTCTCGTCAACGGTTTCTCGGATCGCAATTCTGTCGCTTCCAACGTGATCCTCGTGTCATTTTACGTCGGAAATAGTCACGAGCAGTGCACGTGAACGTTTGTGGAATCCAAAAAACACGAGTTCAGGTTCTGGGAAGGCTCGCGATTTTCTCGTCAACGGTTTCTCGGATCGCAATTCTGTCGCTTCTAACGTGTTCCTCGTGTCATTTTACGTCGGAATTAGTCTTGAGAAATGCACAAACACGGTTCTGGAGTTCGAACAACACGAGATCAGGTTTTGGGAATGCTCGCGATTTTCTCGTCAACGTTTGCCCGGATTGCAATTCTGTCGCTTCCAACGCGTTCCTCGCGTCATTTTACATCGGAATTAGTCATGAGAAAGGCACAAACACGGTTCAGGAGCCCAAGAAACACGAGATAAGGATTCGGGAATGCTCGCGATTTTCTCGTCAACGGTTTCTCGGATCGCAATTCTGTCGCTTCTAACGTGTTCCTCGTGTCATTTTACGTCGGAATTAGTCTTGAGAAATGCACAAACACGGTTCTGGAGTTCAAAAAACACGAGATCAGGTTTTGGGAATGCTCGCGATTTTCTCGTCAACGGTTTCTCGGATCGCAATTCTGTCGCTTCCAACGTGTTCCTCGTGTCATTTTACGTCGTAATTAGTCTTGAGAAATGCACAAACACGGTTCTGGAGTTCAAAAAACACGAGTTCAGGTTTTGGGAATGCTCGCGATTTTCTAGTCAACGGTTTCTCGGATCGCAATTCTGTCGCTTCCAACGTGTTCCTCGTGTCATTTTACGTCGGAATTAGTCTTGAGAAATGCACAAACACGGTTCTGGAGTTCAAAAAACACGAGATCAGGTTTTGGGAATGCTCGCGATTTTCTCGTCAACGTTTGCCCGGATTGCAATTCTGTCGCTTCCAACGCGTTCCTCGCGTCATTTTACATCGGAATTAGTCTTGAGAAATGCACAAACGCGGTTCTGGAGTTCAAAAAACACGAGATCAGGTTTTGGGAATGCTCGCGATTTTCTCGTCAACGTTTGCCCGGATTGCAATTCTGTCGCTTCCAACGCGTTCCTCGCGTCATTTTACATCGGAATTAGTCTTGAGAAATGCACAAACACGGTTCTGGAGTTCAAAAAACACGAGTTCAGGTTCTGGGAAGGCTCGCGATTTTCTCGTCAACGGTTTCTCGGATCGCAATTCTGTCGCTTCTAACGTGTTCCTCGTGTCATTTTACGTCGGAATTAGTCTTGAGAAATGCACAAACACGGTTCTGGAGTTCAAACAACACGAGATCAGGTTTTGGGAATGCTCGCGATTTTCTCGTCAACGTTTGCCCGGATTGCAATTCTGTCGCTTCCAACGCGTTCCTCGCGTCATTTTACATCGGAATTAGTCATGAGAAAGGCACAAATACGGTTCAGGAGCCCAAGAAACACGAGATCAGGATTCGGGAATGCTCGCGATTTTCTCGTCAACGTTTGCTCGGATTGCAATTCTGTCGCTTCCAACGCGTTCCTCGCGTCATTTTACGTCGGAATTAGTCTTGACAAATGCACAAACGCGGTTCTGGAGTTCAAAAAACACGAGATCAGGTTTTGGGAATGCTCGCGATTTTCTCGTCAACGTTTGCTCGGATTGCAATTCTGTCGCTTCCAACGCGTTCCTCGCGTCATTTTTAATCGGAATTAGTCTTGAGAAATGCACAAACACGGTTCTGGAGTTCAAAAAACACGAGTTCAGGTTTTGGGAATGCTCGCGATTTTCTAGTCAACGGTTTCTCGGATCGCAATTCTGTCGCTTCCAACGTGTTCCTCTTGTCATTTTACGTCGGAATTAGTCTTGAGAAATGCACAAACACGGTTCTGGAGTTCAAAAAACACGAGATCAGGTTTTGGGAATGCTCGCGATTTTCTCGTCAACGGTTTCTCGGATCGCAATTCTGTCGCTTCTAACGTGTTCCTCGTGTCATTTTACGTCGGAATTAGTCTTGACAAATGCACAAACGCGGTTCTGGAGTTCAAAAAACACGAGATCAGGTTTTGGGAATGCTCACGATTTTCTCGTCAACGTTTGCTCGGATTGCAATTCTGTCGCTTCCAACGCGTTCCTCGCGTCATTTTTAATCGGAATTAGTCTTGAGAAATGCACAAACACGGTTCTGGAGTTCAAAAAACACGAGTTCAGGTTTTGGGAATGCTCGAGATTTTCTAGTTAACGGTTTCTCGGATCGCAATTCTGTCGCTTCCAACGTGTTCCTCGTGTCATTTTACGTCGGAATTAGTCTTGAGAAATGCACAAACACGGTTCTGGAGTTCAAAAAACACGAGATCAGGTTTTGGGAATGCTCGCGATTTTCTCGTCAACGTTTGCCCGGATTGCAATTCTGTCGCTTCCAACGCGTTCCTCGCGTCATTTTACATCGGAATTAGTCTTGAGAAAGGCACAAACACGGTTCAGGAGCCCAAAAAACACGAGATCAGGATTCGTGAATGCTCGCGATTTTCTCGTCAACGGTTTCTCGGATCGCAATTCTGTCGCTTCCAACGTGATCCTCGTGTCATTTTACGTCGGAAATAGTCACGAGCAGTGCACGTGAACGTTTGTGGAATCCAAAAAACACGAGTTCAGGTTCTGGGAAGGCTCGCGATTTTCTCGTCAACGGTTTCTCGGATCGCAATTCTGTCGCTTCTAACGTGTTCCTCGTGTCATTTTACGTCGGAATTAGTCTTGAGAAATGCACAAACACGGTTCTGGAGTTCGAACAACACGAGATCAGGTTTTGGGAATGCTCGCGATTTTCTCGTCAACGTTTGCCCGGATTGCAATTCTGTCGCTTCCAACGCGTTCCTCGCGTCATTTTACATCGGAATTAGTCATGAGAAAGGCACAAACACGGTTCAGGAGCCCAAGAAACACGAGATAAGGATTCGGGAATGCTCGCGATTTTCTCGTCAACGGTTTCTCGGATCGCAATTCTGTCACTTCCAACGTGATCCTCGTGTCATTTTACGTCGGAAATAGTCACGAGCAGTGCACGTGAACGTTTGTGGAGTCCAAAAAACACGAGTTCAGGTTCTGGGAATGCTCGCGAGTTTCTCGTCAACGGTTTCTCGGATCGCAATTCTGTCGCTTCTAACGTGTTCCTCGTGTCATTTTATGTCGGAATTAGTCTTGAGAAATGCACAAACACGGTTCTGGAGTTAAAAAAACACGAGATCAGGTTTTGGGAATGCTCGCGATTTTCTCGTCAACGGTTTCTCGGATCGCAATTCTGTCGCTTCCAACGTGTTCCTCGTGTCATTTTACGTCGGAATTAGTCTTGAGAAATGCACAAACACGGTTCTGGAGTTCAAAAAACACGAGTTCAGGTTTTGGGAATGCTCGCGATTTTCTAGTCAACGGTTTCTCGGATCGCAATTCTGTCGCTTCCAACGTGTTCCTCGTGTCATTTTACGTCGGAATTAGTCTTGAGAAATGCACAAACACGGTTCTGGAGTTCGAACAACACGAGATCAGGTTTTGGGAATGCTCGCGATTTTCTCGTCAACGTTTGCCCGGATTGCAATTCTGTCGCTTCCAACGCGTTCCTCGCGTCATTTTACATCGGAATTAGTCATGAGAAAGGCACAAACACGGTTCAGGAGCCCAAGAAACACGAGATAAGGATTCGGGAATGCTCGCGATTTTCTCGTCAACGGTTTCTCGGATCGCAATTCTGTCGCTTCTAACGTGTTCCTCGTGTCATTTTACGTCGGAATTAGTCTTGAGAAATGCACAAACACGGTTCTGGAGTTCAAAAAACACGAGATCAGGTTTTGGGAATGCTCGCGATTTTCTCGTCAACGGTGTCTCGGATCGCAATTCTGTCGCTTCCAACGTGTTCCTCGTGTCATTTTACGTCGGAATTAGTCTTGAGAAATGCACAAACACGGTTCTGGAGTTCAAAAAACACGAGATCAGGTTTTGGGAATGCTCGCGATTTTCTCGTCAACGTTTGCCCGGATTGCAATTCTGTCGCTTCCAACGCGTTCCTCGCGTCATTTTACATAGGAATTAGTCTTGAGAAAGGCACAAACACGGTTCAGGAGCCCAAAAAACACGAGATCAGGATTCGGGAATGCTCGCGATTTCCTCGTCAACGGTTTCTCGGATCGCAATTCTGTCGCTTCCAACGTGTTCCTCGTGTCATTTTACGTCGGAATTAGTCTTGACAAATGCACAAACGCGGTTCTGGAGTTCAAAAAACACGAGATCAAGTTTTGGGAATGCCCGCGATTTTCTCGTCAACGTTTGCTCGGATTGCAATTCTGTCGCTTCCAACGCGTTCCTCGCGTCATTTTTAATCGGAATTAGTCTTGAGAAATGCACAAACACGGTTCTGGAGTTCAAAAAACACGAGTTCAGGTTTTGGGAATGCTCGCGATTTTCTAGTCAACGGTTTCTCGGATCGCAATTCTGTCGCTTCCAACGTGTTCCTCGTGTCATTTTACGTCGGAATTAGTCTTGACAAATGCACAAACGCGGTTCTGGAGTTCAAAAAACACGAGATCAGGTTTTGGGAATGCTCGCGATTTTCTCGTCAACGTTTGCTCGGATTGCAATTCTGTCGCTTCCAACGCGTTCCTCGCGTCATTTTTAATCGGAATTAGTCTTGAGAAATGCACAAACACGGTTCTGGAGTTCAAAAAACACGAGTTCAGGTTTTGGGAATGCTCGCGATTTTCTAGTCAACGGTTTCTCGGATCGCAATTCTGTCGCTTCCAACGTGTTCCTCGTGTCATTTTACGTCGGAATTAGTCTTGAGAAAGGCACAAACACGGTTCAGGAGCCCAAAAAACACGAGATCAGGATTCGTGAATGCTCGCGATTTTCTCGTCAACGGTTTCTCGGATCGCAATTCTGTCGCTTCCAACGTGATCCTCGTGTCATTTTACATCGGAATTAGTCTTGAGAAAGGCACAAACACGGTTCAGGAGCCCAAAAAACACGAGATCAGGATTCGTGAATGCTCGCGATTTTCTCGTCAACGGTTTCTCGGATCGCAATTCTGTCGCTTCCAACGTGATCCTCGTGTCATTTTACGTCGGAAATAGTCACGAGCAGTGCACGTGAACGTTTGTGGAATCCAAAAAACACGAGTTCAGGTTCTGGGAAGGCTCGCGATTTTCTCGTCAACGGTTTCTCGGATCGCAATTCTGTCGCTTCTAACGTGTTCCTCGTGTCATTTTACGTCGGAATTAGTCTTGAGAAATGCACAAACACGGTTCTGGAGTTCAAACAACACGAGATCAGGTTTTGGGAATGCTCGCGATTTTCTCGTCAACGTTTGCCCGGATTGCAATTCTGTCGCTTCCAACGCGTTCCTCGCGTCATTTTACGTCGGAATTAGTCTTGACAAATGCACAAACGCGGTTCTGGAGCCCAAAAAACACGAGATCAGGATTCGGGAATGCTCGCGATTTCCTCGTCAACGGTTTCTCGGATCGCAATTCTGTCGCTTCTAACGTGTTCCTCGTGTCATTTTAAGTCGGAATTAGTCTTGAGAAATGCACAAACACGGTTCTGGAGTTAAAAAAACACGAGTTCAGGTTTTGGGAATGCTCGCGATTTTCTAGTCAACGGTTTCTCGGATCGCAATTCTGTCGCTTCCAACGTGTTCCTCGTGTCATTTTACGTCGGAATTAGTCTTGACAAATGCACAAACGCGGTTCTGGAGTTCAAAAAACACGAGATCAAGTTTTGGGAATGCCCGCGATTTTCTCGTCAACGTTTGCCCGGATTGCAATTCTGTCGCTTCCAACGCGTTCCTCGCGTCATTTTACATAGGAATTAGTCTTGAGAAAGGCACAAACACGGTTCAGGAGCCCAAAAAACACGAGATCAGGATTCGGGAATGCTCGCGATTTCCTCGTCAACGGTTTCTCGGATCGCAATTCTGTCGCTTCTAACGTGTTCCTCGTGTCATTTTACGTCGGAATTAGTCTTGAGAAATGCACAAACACGGTTCTGGAGTTCAAAAAACACGAGTTCAGGTTTTGGGAATGCTCGCGATTTTCTAGTCAACAGTTTCTCGGATCGCAATTCTGTCGCTTCCAACGTGTTCCTCGCGTCATTTTACATAGGAATTAGTCTTGAGAAAGGCACAAACACGGTTCAGGAGCCCAAAAAACACGAGATCAGGATTCGTGAATGCTCGCGATTTTCTCGTCAACGGTTTCTCGGATCGCAATTCTGTCGCTTCCAACGTGATCCTCGTGTCATTTTACGTCGGAAATAGTCACGAGCAGTGCACGTGAACGTTTGTGGAATCCAAAAAACACGAGTTCAGGTTCTGGGAAGGCTCGCGATTTTCTCGTCAACGGTTTCTCGGATCGCAATTCTGTCGCTTCTAACGTGTTCCTCGTGTCATTTTACGTCGGAATTAGTCTTGAGAAATGCACAAACACGGTTCTGGAGTTCGAACAACACGAGATCAGGTTTTGGGAATGCTCGCGATTTTCTCGTCAACGTTTGCCCGGATTGCAATTCTGTCGCTTCCAACGCGTTCCTCGCGTCATTTTACATCGGAATTAGTCATGAGAAAGGCACAAACACGGTTCAGGAGCCCAAGAAACACGAGATAAGGATTCGGGAATGCTCGCGATTTTCTCGTCAACGGTTTCTCGGATCGCAATTCTGTCACTTCCAACGTGATCCTCGTGTCATTTTACGTCGGAAATAGTCACGAGCAGTGCACGTGAACGTTTGTGGAGTCCAAAAAACACGAGTTCAGGTTCTGGGAATGCTCGCGATTTTCTCGTCAACGGTTTCTCGGATCGCAATTCTGTCGCTTCTAACGTGTTCCTCGTGTCATTTTATGTCGGAATTAGTCTTGAGAAATGCACAAACACGGTTCTGGAGTTCAAAAAACACGAGATCAGGTTTTGGGAATGCTCGCGATTTTCTCGTCAACGGTTTCTCGGATCGCAATTCTGTCGCTTCCAACGTGTTCCTCGTGTCATTTTACGTCGGAATTAGTCTTGAGAAATGCACAAACACGGTTCTGGAGTTCAAAAAACACGAGTTCAGGTTTTGGGAATGCTCGCGATTTTCTAGTCAACGGTTTCTCGGATCGCAATTCTGTCGCTTCCAACGTGTTCCTCGTGTCATTTTACGTCGGAATTAGTCTTGAGAAATGCACAAACACGGTTCTGGAGTTCAAAAAACACGAGATCAAGTTTTGGGAATGCTCGCGATTTTCTCGTCAACGTTTGCCCGGATTGCAATTCTGTCGCTTCCAACGCGTTCCTCGCGTCATTTTACATCGGAATTAGTCTTGAGAAATGCACAAACACGGTTCTGGAGTTCAAAAAACACGAGTTCAGGTTTTGGGAATGCTCGCGATTTTCTAGTCAACGGTTTCTCGGATCGCAATTCTGTCGCTTCCAACGTGTTCCTCGTGTCATTTTACGTCGGAATTAGTCTTGAGAAATGCACAAACACGGTTCTGGAGTTCAAAAAACACGAGATCAGGTTTTGGGAATGCTCGCGATTTTCTCGTCAACGTTTGCCCGGATTGCAATTCTGTCGCTTCCAACGCGTTCCTCGCGTCATTTTACATAGGAATTAGTCATGAGAAAGGCACAAATACGGTTCAGGAGCCCAAGAAACACGAGATCAGGATTCGGGAATGCTCGCGATTTTCTCGTCAACGTTTGCTCGGATTGCAATTCTGTCGCTTCCAACGCGTTCCTCGCGTCATTTTACGTCGGAATTAGTCTTGACAAATGCACAAACGCGGTTCTGGAGTTCAAAAAACACGAGATCAGGTTTTGGGAATGCTCGCGATTTTCTCGTCAACGTTTGCTCGGATTGCAATTCTGTCGCTTCCAACGCGTTCCTCGCGTCATTTTTAATCGGAATTAGTCTTGAGAAATGCACAAACACGGTTCTGGAGTTCAAAAAACACGAGTTCAGGTTTTGGGAATGCTCGCGATTTTCTAGTCAACGGTTTCTCGGATCGCAATTCTGTCGCTTCCAACGTGTTCCTCTTGTCATTTTACGTCGGAATTAGTCTTGAGAAATGCACAAACACGGTCCTGGAGTTCAAAAAACACGAGATCAGGTTTTGGGAATGCTCGCGATTTTCTCGTCAACGTTTGCCCGGATTGCAATTCTGTCGCTTCCAACGCGTTCCTCGCGTCATTTTACATAGGAATTAGTCTTGAGAAAGGCACAAACACGGTTCAGGAGCCCAAAAAACACGAGATCAGGATTCGGGAATGCTCGCGATTTCCTCGTCAACGGTTTCTCGGATCGCAATTCTGTCGCTTCTAACGTGTTCCTCGTGTCATTTTACGTCGGAATTAGTCTTGAGAAATGCACAAACACGGTTCTGGAGTTCAAAAAACACGAGTTCAGGTTTTGGGAATGCTCGCGATTTTCTAGTCAACGGTTTCTCGGATCGCAATTCTGTCGCTTCCAACGTGTTCCTCGTGTCATTTTACGTCGGAATTAGTCTTGAGAAATGCACAAACACGGTTCTGGAGTTCAAAAAACACGAGATCAGGTTTTGGGAATGCTCGCGATTTTCTCGTCAACGTTTGCCCGGATTGCAATTCTGTCGCTTCCAACGCGTTCCTCGCGTCATTTTACATCGGAATTAGTCTTGAGAAAGGCACAAACACGGTTCAGGAGCCCAAAAAACACGAGATCAGGATTCGTGAATGCTCGCGATTTTCTCGTCAACGGTTTCTCGGATCGCAATTCTGTCGCTTCCAACGTGATCCTCGTGTCATTTTACGTCGGAAATAGTCACGAGCAGTGCACGTGAACGTTTGTGGAATCCAAAAAACACGAGTTCAGGTTCTGGGAAGGCTCGCGATTTTCTCGTCAACGGTTTCTCGGATCGCAATTCTGTCGCTTCTAACGTGTTCCTCGTGTCATTTTACGTCGGAATTAGTCTTGAGAAATGCACAAACACGGTTCAGGAGCCCAAGAAACACGAGATAAGGATTCGGGAATGCTCGCGATTTTCTCGTCAACGGTTTCTCGGATCGCAATTCTGTCGCTTCTAACGTGTTCCTCGTGTCATTTTATGTCGGAATTAGTCTTGAGAAATGCACAAACACGGTTCTGGAGTTCAAAAAACACGAGATCAGGTTTTGGGAATGCTCGCGATTTTCTCGTCAACGGTTTCTCGGATCGCAATTCTGTCGCTTCCAACGTGTTCCTCGTGTCATTTTACGTCGGAATTAGTCTTGAGAAATGCACAAACACGGTTCTGGAGTTCAAAAAACACGAGTTCAGGTTTTGGGAATGCTCGCGATTTTCTCGTCAACGTTTGCCCGGATTGCAATTCTGTCGCTTCCAACGCGTTCCTCGCGTCATTTTACATCGGAATTAGTCTTGAGAAAGGCACAAACACGGTTCAGGAGCCCAAAAAACACGAGATCAGGATTCGTGAATGCTCGCGATTTTCTCGTCAACGGTTTCTCGGATCGCAATTCTGTCGCTTCCAACGTGATCCTCGTGTCATTTTACGTCGGAAATAGTCACGAGCAGTGCACGTGAACGTTTGTGGAATCCAAAAAACACGAGTTCAGGTTCTGGGAAGGCTCGCGATTTTCTCGTCAACGGTTTCTCGGATCGCAATTCTGTCGCTTCTAACGTGTTCCTCGTGTCATTTTACGTCGGAATTAGTCTTGAGAAATGCACAAACACGGTTCTGGAGTTCGAACAACACGAGATCAGGTTTTGGGAATGCTCGCGATTTTCTCGTCAACGTTTGCCCGGATTGCAATTCTGTCGCTTCCAACGCGTTCCTCGCGTCATTTTACATCGGAATTAGTCATGAGAAAGGCACAAACACGGTTCAGGAGCCCAAGAAACACGAGATAAGGATTCGGGAATGCTCGCGATTTTCTCGTCAACGGTTTCTCGGATCGCAATTCTGTCACTTCCAACGTGATCCTCGTGTCATTTTACGTCGGAAATAGTCACGAGCAGTGCACGTGAACGTTTGTGGAGTCCAAAAAACACGAGTTCAGGTTCTGGGAATGCTCGCGATTTTCTCGTCAACGGTTTCTCGGATCGCAATTCTGTCGCTTCTAACGTGTTCCTCGTGTCATTTTATGTCGGAATTAGTCTTGAGAAATGCACAAACACGGTTCTGGAGTTCAAAAAACACGAGATCAGGTTTTGGGAATGCTCGCGATTTTCTCGTCAACGGTTTCTCGGATCGCAATTCTGTCGCTTCCAACGTGTTCCTCGTGTCATTTTACGTCGGAATTAGTCTTGAGAAATGCACAAACACGGTTCTGGAGTTCAAAAAACACGAGTTCAGGTTTTGGGAATGCTCGCGATTTTCTAGTCAACGGTTTCTCGGATCGCAATTCTGTCGCTTCCAACGTGTTCCTCGTGTCATTTTACGTCGGAATTAGTCTTGAGAAATGCACAAACACGGTTCTGGAGTTCAAAAAACACGAGATCAAGTTTTGGGAATGCTCGCGATTTTCTCGTCAACGTTTGCCCGGATTGCAATTCTGTCGCTTCCAACGCGTTCCTCGCGTCATTTTACATCGGAATTAGTCTTGAGAAATGCACAAACACGGTTCTGGAGTTCAAAAAACACGAGTTCAGGTTTTGGGAATGCTCGCGATTTTCTAGTCAACGGTTTCTCGGATCGCAATTCTGTCGCTTCCAACGTGTTCCTCGTGTCATTTTACGTCGGAATTAGTCTTGAGAAATGCACAAACACGGTTCTGGAGTTCAAAAAACACGAGATCAGGTTTTGGGAATGCTCGCGATTTTCTCGTCAACGTTTGCCCGGATTGCAATTCTGTCGCTTCCAACGCGTTCCTCGCGTCATTTTACATAGGAATTAGTCATGAGAAAGGCACAAATACGGTTCAGGAGCCCAAGAAACACGAGATCAGGATTCGGGAATGCTCGCGATTTTCTAGTCAACGGTTTCTCGGATCGCAATTCTGTCGCTTCCAACGTGTTCCTCGTGTCATTTTACGTCGGAATTAGTCTTGAGAAATGCACAAACACGGTTCTGGAGTTCAAAAAACACGAGATCAGGTTTTGGGAATGCTCGCGATTTTCTCGTCAACGTTTGCCCGGATTGCAATTCTGTCGCTTCCAACGCGTTCCTCGCGTCATTTTACATAGGAATTAGTCATGAGAAAGGCACAAATACGGTTCAGGAGCCCAAGAAACACGAGATCAGGATTCGGGAATGCTCGCGATTTTCTCGTCAACGTTTGCTCGGATTGCAATTCTGTCGCTTCCAACGCGTTCCTCGCGTCATTTTACGTCGGAATTAGTCTTGACAAATGCACAAACGCGGTTCTGGAGTTCAAAAAACACGAGATCAGGTTTTGGGAATGCTCGCGATTTTCTCGTCAACGTTTGCTCGGATTGCAATTCTGTCGCTTCCAACGCGTTCCTCGCGTCATTTTTAATCGGAATTAGTCTTGAGAAATGCACAAACACGGTTCTGGAGTTCAAAAAACACGAGTTCAGGTTTTGGGAATGCTCGCGATTTTCTAGTCAACGGTTTCTCGGATCGCAATTCTGTCGCTTCCAACGTGTTCCTCTTGTCATTTTACGTCGGAATTAGTCTTGAGAAATGCACAAACACGGTCCTGGAGTTCAAAAAACACGAGATCAGGTTTTGGGAATGCTCGCGATTTTCTCGTCAACGTTTGCCCGGATTGCAATTCTGTCGCTTCCAACGCGTTCCTCGCGTCATTTTACATAGGAATTAGTCTTGAGAAAGGCACAAACACGGTTCAGGAGCCCAAAAAACACGAGATCAGGATTCGGGAATGCTCGCGATTTCCTCGTCAACGGTTTCTCGGATCGCAATTCTGTCGCTTCTAACGTGTTCCTCGTGTCATTTTACGTCGGAATTAGTCTTGAGAAATGCACAAACACGGTTCTGGAGTTCAAAAAACACGAGTTCAGGTTTTGGGAATGCTCGCGATTTTCTAGTCAACAGTTTCTCGGATCGCAATTCTGTCGCTTCCAACGTGTTCCTCGCGTCATTTTACATAGGAATTAGTCTTGAGAAAGGCACAAACACGGTTTAGGAGCCCAAAAAACACGAGATCAGGATTCGTGAATGCTCGCGATTTTCTCGTCAACGGTTTCTCGGATCGCAATTCTGTCGCTTCTAACGTGTTCCTCGCGTCATTTTACATCGGAATTAGTCTTGAGAAAGGCACAAACACGGTTCAGGAGCCCAAAAAACACGAGATAAGGATTCGGGAATGCTCGCGATTTTCTCGTCAACGGTTTCTCGGATCGCAATTCTGTCACTTCCAACGTGATCCTCGTGTCATTTTACGTCGGAAATAGTCACGAGCAGTGCACGTGAACGTTTGTGGAGTCCAAAAAACACGAGTTCAGGTTCTGGGAATGCTCGCGATTTTCTCGTCAACGGTTTCTCGGATCGCAATTCTGTCGCTTCTAACGTGTTCCTCGTGTCATTTTATGTCGGAATTAGTCTTGAGAAATGCACAAACACGGTTCTGGAGTTCAAAAAACACGAGATCAGGTTTTGGGAATGCTCGCGATTTTCTCGTCAACGGTTTCTCGGATCGCAATTCTGTCGCTTCCAACGTGTTCCTCGTGTCATTTTACGTCGGAATTAGTCTTGAGAAATGCACAAACACGGTTCTGGAGTTCAAAAAACACGAGTTCAGGTTTTGGGAATGCTCGCGATTTTCTCGTCAACGTTTGCCCGGATTGCAATTCTGTCGCTTCCAACGCGTTCCTCGCGTCATTTTACATCGGAATTAGTCTTGAGAAAGGCACAAACACGGTTCAGGAGCCCAAAAAACACGAGATCAGGATTCGTGAATGCTCGCGATTTTCTCGTCAACGGTTTCTCGGATCGCAATTCTGTCGCTTCCAACGTGATCCTCGTGTCATTTTACGTCGGAAATAGTCACGAGCAGTGCACGTGAACGTTTGTGGAATCCAAAAAACACGAGTTCAGGTTCTGGGAAGGCTCGCGATTTTCTCGTCAACGGTTTCTCGGATCGCAATTCTGTCGCTTCTAACGTGTTCCTCGTGTCATTTTACGTCGGAATTAGTCTTGAGAAATGCACAAACACGGTTCTGGAGTTCGAACAACACGAGATCAGGTTTTGGGAATGCTCGCGATTTTCTCGTCAACGTTTGCCCGGATTGCAATTCTGTCGCTTCCAACGCGTTCCTCGCGTCATTTTACATCGGAATTAGTCATGAGAAAGGCACAAACACGGTTCAGGAGCCCAAGAAACACGAGATAAGGATTCGGGAATGCTCGCGATTTTCTCGTCAACGGTTTCTCGGATCGCAATTCTGTCACTTCCAACGTGATCCTCGTGTCATTTTACGTCGGAAATAGTCACGAGCAGTGCACGTGAACGTTTGTGGAGTCCAAAAAACACGAGTTCAGGTTCTGGGAATGCTCGCGATTTTCTCGTCAACGGTTTCTCGGATCGCAATTCTGTCGCTTCTAACGTGTTCCTCGTGTCATTTTATGTCGGAATTAGTCTTGAGAAATGCACAAACACGGTTCTGGAGTTCAAAAAACACGAGATCAGGTTTTGGGAATGCTCGCGATTTTCTCGTCAACGGTTTCTCGGATCGCAATTCTGTCGCTTCCAACGTGTTCCTCGTGTCATTTTACGTCGGAATTAGTCTTGAGAAATGCACAAACACGGTTCTGGAGTTCAAAAAACACGAGTTCAGGTTTTGGGAATGCTCGCGATTTTCTAGTCAACGGTTTCTCGGATCGCAATTCTGTCGCTTCCAACGTGTTCCTCGTGTCATTTTACGTCGGAATTAGTCTTGAGAAATGCACAAACACGGTTCTGGAGTTCAAAAAACACGAGATCAAGTTTTGGGAATGCTCGCGATTTTCTAGTCAACGGTTTCTCGGATCGCAATTCTGTCGCTTCCAACGCGTTCCTCGCGTCATTTTACATCGGAATTAGTCTTGAGAAATGCACAAACACGGTTCTGGAGTTCAAAAAACACGAGTTCAGGTTTTGGGAATGCTCGCGATTTTCTAGTCAACGGTTTCTCGGATCGCAATTCTGTCGCTTCCAACGTGTTCCTCGTGTCATTTTACGTCGGAATTAGTCTTGAGAAATGCACAAACACGGTTCTGGAGTTCAAAAAACACGAGATCAGGTTTTGGGAATGCTCGCGATTTTCTCGTCAACGTTTGCCCGGATTGCAATTCTGTCGCTTCCAACGCGTTCCTCGCGTCATTTTACATAGGAATTAGTCATGAGAAAGGCACAAATACGGTTCAGGAGCCCAAGAAACACGAGATCAGGATTCGGGAATGCTCGCGATTTTCTCGTCAACGTTTGCTCGGATTGCAATTCTGTCGCTTCCAACGCGTTCCTCGCGTCATTTTACGTCGGAATTAGTCTTGACAAATGCACAAACGCGGTTCTGGAGTTCAAAAAACACGAGATCAGGTTTTGGGAATGCTCGCGATTTTCTCGTCAACGTTTGCTCGGATTGCAATTCTGTCGCTTCCAACGCGTTCCTCGCGTCATTTTTAATCGGAATTAGTCTTGAGAAATGCACAAACACGGTTCTGGAGTTCAAAAAACACGAGTTCAGGTTTTGGGAATGCTCGCGATTTTCTAGTCAACGGTTTCTCGGATCGCAATTCTGTCGCTTCCAACGTGTTCCTCTTGTCATTTTACGTCGGAATTAGTCTTGAGAAATGCACAAACACGGTCCTGGAGTTCAAAAAACACGAGATCAGGTTTTGGGAATGCTCGCGATTTTCTCGTCAACGTTTGCCCGGATTGCAATTCTGTCGCTTCCAACGCGTTCCTCGCGTCATTTTACATAGGAATTAGTCTTGAGAAAGGCACAAACACGGTTCAGGAGCCCAAAAAACACGAGATCAGGATTCGGGAATGCTCGCGATTTCCTCGTCAACGGTTTCTCGGATCGCAATTCTGTCGCTTCTAACGTGTTCCTCGTGTCATTTTACGTCGGAATTAGTCTTGAGAAATGCACAAACACGGTTCTGGAGTTCAAAAAACACGAGTTCAGGTTTTGGGAATGCTCGCGATTTTCTAGTCAACGGTTTCTCGGATCGCAATTCTGTCGCTTCCAACGTGTTCCTCGTGTCATTTTACGTCGGAATTAGTCTTGAGAAATGCACAAACACGGTTCTGGAGTTCAAAAAACACGAGATCAGGTTTTGGGAATGCTCGCGATTTTCTCGTCAACGTTTGCCCGGATTGCAATTCTGTCGCTTCCAACGCGTTCCTCGCGTCATTTTACATCGGAATTAGTCTTGAGAAAGGCACAAACACGGTTCAGGAGCCCAAAAAACACGAGATCAGGATTCGTGAATGCTCGCGATTTTCTCGTCAACGGTTTCTCGGATCGCAATTCTGTCGCTTCCAACGTGATCCTCGTGTCATTTTACGTCGGAAATAGTCACGAGCAGTGCACGTGAACGTTTGTGGAATCCAAAAAACACGAGTTCAGGTTCTGGGAAGGCTCGCGATTTTCTCGTCAACGGTTTCTCGGATCGCAATTCTGTCGCTTCTAACGTGTTCCTCGTGTCATTTTACGTCGGAATTAGTCTTGAGAAATGCACAAACACGGTTCTGGAGTTCAAACAACACGAGATCAGGTTTTGGGAATGCTCGCGATTTTCTCGTCAACGTTTGCCCGGATTGCAATTCTGTCGCTTCCAACGCGTTCCTCGCGTCATTTTACATCGGAATTAGTCTTGAGAAAGGCACAAACACGGTTCAGGAGCCCAAAAAACACGAGATCAGGATTCGTGAATGCTCGCGATTTTCTCGTCAACGGTTTCTCGGATCGCAATTCTGTCGCTTCCAACGTGTTCCTCGTGTCATTTTACGTCGGAATTAGTCTTGACAAATGCACAAACGCGGTTCTGGAGTTCAAAAAACACGAGATCAGGTTTTGGGAATGCCCGCGATTTTCTCGTCAACGTTTGCTCGGATTGCAATTCTGTCGCTTCCAACGCGTTCCTCGCGTCATTTTTAATCGGAATTAGTCTTGAGAAATGCACAAACACGGTTCTGGAGTTCAAAAAACACGAGTTCAGGTTTTGGGAATGCTCGTGATTTTCTAGTCAACGGTTTCTCGGATCGCAATTCTGTCGCTTCCAACGTGTTCCTCGTGTCATTTTACGTCGGAATTAGTCTTGACAAATGCACAAACGCGGTTCTGGAGTTCAAAAAACACGAGATCAGGTTTTGGGAATGCTCGCGATTTTCTCGTCAACGTTTGCTCGGATTGCAATTCTGTCGCTTCCAACGCGTTCCTCGCGTCATTTTACATCGGAATTAGTCTTGAGAAAGGCACAAACACGGTTCAGGAGCCCAAAAAACACGAGATCAGGATTCGTGAATGCTCGCGATTTTCTCGTCAACGGTTTCTCGGATCGCAATTCTGTCGCTTCCAACGTGATCCTCGTGTCATTTTACGTCGGAAATAGTCACGAGCAGTGCACGTGAACGTTTGTGGAATCCAAAAAACACGAGTTCAGGTTCTGGGAATGCTCGCGATTTTCTCGTCAACGGTTTCTCGGATCGCAATTCTGTCGCTTCTAACGTGTTCCTCGTGTCATTTTATGTCGGAATTAGTCTTGAGAAATGCACAAACACGGTTCTGGAGTTCAAAAAACACGAGATCAGGTTTTGGGAATGCTCGCGATTTTCTCGTCAACGGTTTCTCGGATCGCAATTCTGTCGCTTCCAACGTGTTCCTCGTGTCATTTTACGTCGGAATTAGTCTTGAGAAATGCACAAACACGGTTCTGGAGTTCAAAAAACACGAGTTCAGGTTTTGGGAATGCTCGCGATTTTCTAGTCAACGGTTTCTCGGATCGCAATTCTGTCGCTTCCAACGTGTTCCTCGTGTCATTTTACGTCGGAATTAGTCTTGAGAAATGCACAAACACGGTTCTGGAGTTCAAAAAACACGAGATCAAGTTTTGGGAATGCTCGCGATTTTCTCGTCAACGTTTGCCCGGATTGCAATTCTGTCGCTTCCAACGCGTTCCTCGCGTCATTTTACATCGGAATTAGTCTTGAGAAATGCACAAACACGGTTCTGGAGTTCAAAAAACACGAGTTCAGGTTTTGGGAATGCTCGCGATTTTCTAGTCAACGGTTTCTCGGATCGCAATTCTGTCGCTTCCAACGTGTTCCTCGTGTCATTTTACGTCGGAATTAGTCTTGAGAAATGCACAAACACGGTTCTGGAGTTCAAAAAACACGAGATCAGGTTTTGGGAATGCTCGCGATTTTCTCGTCAACGTTTGCCCGGATTGCAATTCTGTCGCTTCCAACGCGTTCCTCGCGTCATTTTACATCGGAATTAGTCTTGAGAAAGGCACAAACACGGTTCAGGAGCCCAAAAAACACGAGATCAGGATTCGTGAATGCTCGCGATTTTCTCGTCAACGGTTTCTCGGATCGCAATTCTGTCGCTTCCAACGTGATCCTCGTGTCATTTTACGTCGGAAATAGTCACGAGCAGTGCACGTGAACGTTTGTGGAATCCAAAAAACACGAGTTCAGGTTCTGGGAAGGCTCGCGATTTTCTCGTCAACGGTTTCTCGGATCGCAATTCTGTCGCTTCTAACGTGTTCCTCGTGTCATTTTACGTCGGAATTAGTCTTGAGAAATGCACAAACACGGTTCTGGAGTTCAAACAACACGAGATCAGGTTTTGGGAATGCTCGCGATTTTCTCGTCAACGTTTGCCCGGATTGCAATTCTGTCGCTTCCAACGCGTTCCTCGCGTCATTTTACATCGGAATTAGTCTTGAGAAAGGCACAAACACGGTTCAGGAGCCCAAAAAACACGAGATCAGGATTCGTGAATGCTCGCGATTTTCTCGTCAACGGTTTCTCGGATCGCAATTCTGTCGCTTCCAACGTGTTCCTCGTGTCATTTTACGTCGGAATTAGTCTTGACAAATGCACAAACGCGGTTCTGGAGTTCAAAAAACACGAGATCAGGTTTTGGGAATGCCCGCGATTTTCTCGTCAACGTTTGCTCGGATTGCAATTCTGTCGCTTCCAACGCGTTCCTCGCGTCATTTTTAATCGGAATTAGTCTTGAGAAATGCACAAACACGGTTCTGGAGTTCAAAAAACACGAGTTCAGGTTTTGGGAATGCTCGTGATTTTCTAGTCAACGGTTTCTCGGATCGCAATTCTGTCGCTTCCAACGTGTTCCTCGTGTCATTTTACGTCGGAATTAGTCTTGACAAATGCACAAACGCGGTTCTGGAGTTCAAAAAACACGAGATCAGGTTTTGGGAATGCTCGCGATTTTCTCGTCAACGTTTGCTCGGATTGCAATTCTGTCGCTTCCAACGCGTTCCTCGCGTCATTTTACATCGGAATTAGTCTTGAGAAAGGCACAAACACGGTTCAGGAGCCCAAAAAACACGAGATCAGGATTCGTGAATGCTCGCGATTTTCTCGTCAACGGTTTCTCGGATCGCAATTCTGTCGCTTCCAACGTGATCCTCGTGTCATTTTACGTCGGAAATAGTCACGAGCAGTGCACGTGAACGTTTGTGGAATCCAAAAAACACGAGTTCAGGTTCTGGGAAGGCTCGCGATTTTCTCGTCAACGGTTTCTCGGATCGCAATTCTGTCGCTTCTAACGTGTTCCTCGTGTCATTTTACGTCGGAATTAGTCTTGAGAAATGCACAAACACGGTTCTGGAGTTCGAACAACACGAGATCAGGTTTTGGGAATGCTCGCGATTTTCTCGTCAACGTTTGCCCGGATTGCAATTCTGTCGCTTCCAACGCGTTCCTCGCGTCATTTTACATCGGAATTAGTCATGAGAAAGGCACAAACACGGTTCAGGAGCCCAAGAAACACGAGATCAGGATTCGGGAATGCTCGCGATTTTCTCGTCAACGGTTTCTCGGATCGCAATTCTGTCGCTTCCAACGTGATCCTCGTGTCATTTTACGTCGGAAATAGTCACGAGCAGTGCACGTGAACGTTTGTGGAATCCAAAAAACACGAGTTCAGGTTCTGGGAAGGCTCGCGATTTTCTCGTCAACGGTTTCTCGGATCGCAATTCTGTCGCTTCCAACGCGTTCCTCGCGTCATTTTACATAGGAATTAGTCTTGAGAAAGGCACAAACACGGTTCAGGAGCCCAAAAAACACGAGATCAGGATTCGTGAATGCTCGCGATTTTCTCGTCAACGGTTTCTCGGATCGCAATTCTGTCGCTTCCAACGTGTTCCTCGTGTCATTTTACGTCGGAATTAGTCTTGAGAAATGCACAAACACGGTTCTGGAGTTCAAAAAACACGAGATCAGGTTTTGGGAATGCTCGCGATTTTCTCGTCAACGTTTGCCCGGATTGCAATTCTGTCGCTTCCAACGCGTTCCTCGCGTCATTTTACATCGGAATTAGTCTTGAGAAATGCACAAACACGGTTCTGGAGTTCAAAAAACACGAGTTCAGGTTTTGGGAATGCTCGCGATTTTCTAGTCAACGGTTTCTCGGATCGCAATTCTGTCGCTTCCAACGTGTTCCTCGTGTCATTTTACGTCGGAATTAGTCTTGAGAAATGCACAAACACGGTTCTGGAGTTCAAAAAACACGAGATCAGGTTTTGGGAATGCTCGCGATTTTCTCGTCAACGTTTGCCCGGATTGCAATTCTGTCGCTTCCAACGCGTTCCTCGCGTCATTTTACATAGGAATTAGTCTTGAGAAAGGCACAAACACGGTTCAGGAGCCCAAAAAACACGAGATCAGGATTCGTGAATGCTCGCGATTTTCTCGTCAACGGTTTCTCGGATCGCAATTCTGTCGCTTCTAACGTGTTCCTCGTGTCATTTTACGTCGGAATTAGTCTTGACAAATGCACAAACGCGGTTCTGGAGTTCAAAAAACACGAGATCAGGTTTTGGGAATGCTCGCGATTTTCTTGTCAACGTTTGCCCGGATTGCAATTCTGTCGCTTCCAACGCGTTCCTCGCGTCATTTTACATCGGAATTAGTCTTGAGAAAGGCACAAACACGGTTCAGGAGCCCAAAAAACACGAGATCAGGATTCGTGAATGCTCGCGATTTTCTCGTCAACGGTTTCTCGGATCGCAATTCTGTCGCTTCCAACGTGATCCTCGTGTCATTTTACGTCGGAAATAGTCACGAGCAGTGCACGTGAACGTTTGTGGAATCCAAAAAACACGAGTTCAGGTTCTGGGAAGGCTCGCGATTTTCTCGTCAACGGTTTCTCGGATCGCAATTCTGTCGCTTCTAACGTGTTCCTCGTGTCATTTTACGTCGGAATTAGTCTTGAGAAATGCACAAACACGGTTCTGGAGTTCAAACAACACGAGATCAGGTTTTGGGAATGCTCGCGATTTTCTCGTCAACGTTTGCCCGGATTGCAATTCTGTCGCTTCCAACGCGTTCCTCGCGTCATTTTACATCGGAATTAGTCATGAGAAAGGCACAAATACGGTTCAGGAGCCCAAGAAACACGAGATCAGGATTCGTGAATGCTCGCGATTTTCTCGTCAACGGTTTCTCGGATCGCAATTCTGTCGCTTCCAACGTGATCCTCGTGTCATTTTACGTCGGAAATAGTCACGAGCAGTGCACGTGAACATTTGTGGAATCCAAAAAACACGAGTTCAGGTTCTGGGAAGGCTCGCGATTTTCTAGTCAACGGTTTCTCGGATTGCAATTCTGTCGCTTCCAACGCGTTCCTTGCGTCATTTTACATCGGAATTAGTCTTGAGAAAGGCACAAACACGGTTCAGGAGCCCAAAAAACACGAGATCAGGATTCGTGAATGCTCGCGATTTTCTCGTCAACGGTTTCTCGGATCGCAATTCTGTCGCTTCCAACGTGTTCCTCGTGTCATTTTACGTCGGAATTAGTCTTGACAAATGCACAAACGCGGTTCTGGAGTTCAAAAAACACGAGATCAGGTTTTGGGAATGCCCGCGATTTTCTCGTCAACGTTTGCTCGGATTGCAATTCTGTCGCTTCCAACGCGTTCCTCGCGTCATTTTTAATCGGAATTAGTCTTGAGAAATGCACAAACACGGTTCTGGAGTTCAAAAAACACGAGTTCAGGTTTTGGGAATGCTCGTGATTTTCTAGTCAACGGTTTCTCGGATCGCAATTCTGTCGCTTCCAACGTGTTCCTCGTGTCATTTTACGTCGGAATTAGTCTTGACAAATGCACAAACGCGGTTCTGGAGTTCAAAAAACACGAGATCAGGTTTTGGGAATGCTCGCGATTTTCTCGTCAACGTTTGCTCGGATTGCAATTCTGTCGCTTCCAACGCGTTCCTCGCGTCATTTTACATCGGAATTAGTCTTGAGAAAGGCACAAACACGGTTCAGGAGCCCAAAAAACACGAGATCAGGATTCGTGAATGCTCGCGATTTTCTCGTCAACGGTTTCTCGGATCGCAATTCTGTCGCTTCCAACGTGATCCTCGTGTCATTTTACGTCGGAAATAGTCACGAGCAGTGCACGTGAACGTTTGTGGAATCCAAAAAACACGAGTTCAGGTTCTGGGAAGGCTCGCGATTTTCTCGTCAACGGTTTCTCGGATCGCAATTCTGTCGCTTCCAACGTGTTCCTCGTGTCATTTTACGTCGGAATTAGTCTTGAGAAATGCACAAACACGGTTCTGGAGTTCAAAAAACACGAGATCAGGTTTTGGGAATGCTCGCGATTTTCTCGTCAACGTTTGCCCGGATTGCAATTCTGTCGCTTCCAACGCGTTCCTCGCGTCATTTTACATCGGAATTAGTCTTGAGAAAGGCACAAACACGGTTCAGGAGCCCAAAAAACACGAGATCAGGATTCGTGAATGCTCGCGATTTTCTCGTCAACGGTTTCTCGGATCGCAATTCTGTCGCTTCCAACGTGATCCTCGTGTCATTTTACGTCGGAAATAGTCACGAGCAGTGCACGTGAACGTTTGTGGAATCCAAAAAACACGAGTTCAGGTTCTGGGAATGCTCGCGATTTTCTCGTCAACGGTTTCTCGGATCGCAATTCTGTCGCTTCTAACGTGTTCCTCGTGTCATTTTATGTCGGAATTAGTCTTGAGAAATGCACAAACACGGTTCTGGAGTTCAAAAAACACGAGATCAGGTTTTGGGAATGCTCGCGATTTTCTCGTCAACGGTTTCTCGGATCGCAATTCTGTCGCTTCCAACGTGTTCCTCGTGTCATTTTACGTCGGAATTAGTCTTGAGAAATGCACAAACACGGTTCTGGAGTTCAAAAAACACGAGTTCAGGTTTTGGGAATGCTCGCGATTTTCTAGTCAACGGTTTCTCGGATCGCAATTCTGTCGCTTCCAACGTGTTCCTCGTGTCATTTTACGTCGGAATTAGTCTTGAGAAATGCACAAACACGGTTCTGGAGTTCAAAAAACACGAGATCAAGTTTTGGGAATGCTCGCGATTTTCTCGTCAACGTTTGCCCGGATTGCAATTCTGTCGCTTCCAACGCGTTCCTCGCGTCATTTTACATCGGAATTAGTCTTGAGAAATGCACAAACACGGTTCTGGAGTTCAAAAAACACGAGTTCAGGTTTTGGGAATGCTCGCGATTTTCTAGTCAACGGTTTCTCGGATCGCAATTCTGTCGCTTCCAACGTGTTCCTCGTGTCATTTTACGTCGGAATTAGTCTTGAGAAATGCACAAACACGGTTCTGGAGTTCAAAAAACACGAGATCAGGTTTTGGGAATGCTCGCGATTTTCTCGTCAACGTTTGCCCGGATTGCAATTCTGTCGCTTCCAACGCGTTCCTCGCGTCATTTTACATCGGAATTAGTCTTGAGAAAGGCACAAACACGGTTCAGGAGCCCAAAAAACACGAGATCAGGATTCGTGAATGCTCGCGATTTTCTCGTCAACGGTTTCTCGGATCGCAATTCTGTCGCTTCCAACGTGATCCTCGTGTCATTTTACGTCGGAAATAGTCACGAGCAGTGCACGTGAACGTTTGTGGAATCCAAAAAACACGAGTTCAGGTTCTGGGAAGGCTCGCGATTTTCTCGTCAACGGTTTCTCGGATCGCAATTCTGTCGCTTCTAACGTGTTCCTCGTGTCATTTTACGTCGGAATTAGTCTTGAGAAATGCACAAACACGGTTCTGGAGTTCAAACAACACGAGATCAGGTTTTGGGAATGCTCGCGATTTTCTCGTCAACGTTTGCCCGGATTGCAATTCTGTCGCTTCCAACGCGTTCCTCGCGTCATTTTACATCGGAATTAGTCTTGAGAAAGGCACAAACACGGTTCAGGAGCCCAAAAAACACGAGATCAGGATTCGTGAATGCTCGCGATTTTCTCGTCAACGGTTTCTCGGATCGCAATTCTGTCGCTTCCAACGTGTTCCTCGTGTCATTTTACGTCGGAATTAGTCTTGACAAATGCACAAACGCGGTTCTGGAGTTCAAAAAACACGAGATCAGGTTTTGGGAATGCCCGCGATTTTCTCGTCAACGTTTGCTCGGATTGCAATTCTGTCGCTTCCAACGCGTTCCTCGCGTCATTTTTAATCGGAATTAGTCTTGAGAAATGCACAAACACGGTTCTGGAGTTCAAAAAACACGAGTTCAGGTTTTGGGAATGCTCGTGATTTTCTAGTCAACGGTTTCTCGGATCGCAATTCTGTCGCTTCCAACGTGTTCCTCGTGTCATTTTACGTCGGAATTAGTCTTGACAAATGCACAAACGCGGTTCTGGAGTTCAAAAAACACGAGATCAGGTTTTGGGAATGCTCGCGATTTTCTCGTCAACGTTTGCTCGGATTGCAATTCTGTCGCTTCCAACGCGTTCCTCGCGTCATTTTACATCGGAATTAGTCTTGAGAAAGGCACAAACACGGTTCAGGAGCCCAAAAAACACGAGATCAGGATTCGTGAATGCTCGCGATTTTCTCGTCAACGGTTTCTCGGATCGCAATTCTGTCGCTTCCAACGTGATCCTCGTGTCATTTTACGTCGGAAATAGTCACGAGCAGTGCACGTGAACGTTTGTGGAATCCAAAAAACACGAGTTCAGGTTCTGGGAAGGCTCGCGATTTTCTCGTCAACGGTTTCTCGGATCGCAATTCTGTCGCTTCTAACGTGTTCCTCGTGTCATTTTACGTCGGAATTAGTCTTGAGAAATGCACAAACACGGTTCTGGAGTTCGAACAACACGAGATCAGGTTTTGGGAATGCTCGCGATTTTCTCGTCAACGTTTGCCCGGATTGCAATTCTGTCGCTTCCAACGCGTTCCTCGCGTCATTTTACATCGGAATTAGTCATGAGAAAGGCACAAACACGGTTCAGGAGCCCAAGAAACACGAGATCAGGATTCGGGAATGCTCGCGATTTTCTCGTCAACGGTTTCTCGGATCGCAATTCTGTCGCTTCCAACGTGATCCTCGTGTCATTTTACGTCGGAAATAGTCACGAGCAGTGCACGTGAACGTTTGTGGAATCCAAAAAACACGAGTTCAGGTTCTGGGAAGGCTCGCGATTTTCTCGTCAACGGTTTCTCGGATCGCAATTCTGTCGCTTCCAACGCGTTCCTCGCGTCATTTTACATAGGAATTAGTCTTGAGAAAGGCACAAACACGGTTCAGGAGCCCAAAAAACACGAGATCAGGATTCGTGAATGCTCGCGATTTTCTCGTCAACGGTTTCTCGGATCGCAATTCTGTCGCTTCCAACGTGTTCCTCGTGTCATTTTACGTCGGAATTAGTCTTGAGAAATGCACAAACACGGTTCTGGAGTTCAAAAAACACGAGATCAGGTTTTGGGAATGCTCGCGATTTTCTCGTCAACGTTTGCCCGGATTGCAATTCTGTCGCTTCCAACGCGTTCCTCGCGTCATTTTACATCGGAATTAGTCTTGAGAAATGCACAAACACGGTTCTGGAGTTCAAAAAACACGAGTTCAGGTTTTGGGAATGCTCGCGATTTTCTAGTCAACGGTTTCTCGGATCGCAATTCTGTCGCTTCCAACGTGTTCCTCGTGTCATTTTACGTCGGAATTAGTCTTGAGAAATGCACAAACACGGTTCTGGAGTTCAAAAAACACGAGATCAGGTTTTGGGAATGCTCGCGATTTTCTCGTCAACGTTTGCCCGGATTGCAATTCTGTCGCTTCCAACAAGTTCCTCGCGTCATTTTACATAGGAATTAGTCTTGAGAAAGGCACAAACACGGTTCAGGAGCCCAAAAAACACGAGATCAGGATTCGTGAATGCTCGCGATTTTCTCGTCAACGGTTTCTCGGATCGCAATTCTGTCGCTTCTAACGTGTTCCTCGTGTCATTTTACGTCGGAATTAGTCTTGACAAATGCACAAACGCGGTTCTGGAGTTCAAAAAACACGAGATCAGGTTTTGGGAATGCTCGCGATTTTCTTGTCAACGTTTGCCCGGATTGCAATTCTGTCGCTTCCAACGCGTTCCTCGCGTCATTTTACATCGGAATTAGTCTTGAGAAAGGCACAAACACGGTTCAGGAGCCCAAAAAACACGAGATCAGGATTCGTGAATGCTCGCGATTTTCTCGTCAACGGTTTCTCGGATCGCAATTCTGTCGCTTCCAACGTGATCCTCGTGTCATTTTACGTCGGAAATAGTCACGAGCAGTGCACGTGAACGTTTGTGGAATCCAAAAAACACGAGTTCAGGTTCTGGGAAGGCTCGCGATTTTCTCGTCAACGGTTTCTCGGATCGCAATTCTGTCGCTTCTAACGTGTTCCTCGTGTCATTTTACGTCGGAATTAGTCTTGAGAAATGCACAAACACGGTTCTGGAGTTCAAACAACACGAGATCAGGTTTTGGGAATGCTCGCGATTTTCTCGTCAACGTTTGCCCGGATTGCAATTCTGTCGCTTCCAACGCGTTCCTCGCGTCATTTTACATCGGAATTAGTCATGAGAAAGGCACAAATACGGTTCAGGAGCCCAAGAAACACGAGATCAGGATTCGTGAATGCTCGCGATTTTCTCGTCAACGGTTTCTCGGATCGCAATTCTGTCGCTTCCAACGTGATCCTCGTGTCATTTTACGTCGGAAATAGTCACGAGCAGTGCACGTGAACATTTGTGGAATCCAAAAAACACGAGTTCAGGTTCTGGGAAGGCTCGCGATTTTCTAGTCAACGGTTTCTCGGATTGCAATTCTGTCGCTTCCAACGCGTTCCTCGCGTCATTTTACATCGGAATTAGTCTTGAGAAAGGCACAAACACGGTTCAGGAGCCCAAAAAACACGAGATCAGGATTCGTGAATGCTCGCGATTTTCTCGTCAACGGTTTCTCGGATCGCAATTCTGTCGCTTCCAACGTGTTCCTCGTGTCATTTTACGTCGGAATTAGTCTTGACAAATGCACAAACGCGGTTCTGGAGTTCAAAAAACACGAGATCAGGTTTTGGGAATGCCCGCGATTTTCTCGTCAACGTTTGCTCGGATTGCAATTCTGTCGCTTCCAACGCGTTCCTCGCGTCATTTTTAATCGGAATTAGTCTTGAGAAATGCACAAACACGGTTCTGGAGTTCAAAAAACACGAGTTCAGGTTTTGGGAATGCTCGTGATTTTCTAGTCAACGGTTTCTCGGATCGCAATTCTGTCGCTTCCAACGTGTTCCTCGTGTCATTTTACGTCGGAATTAGTCTTGACAAATGCACAAACGCGGTTCTGGAGTTCAAAAAACACGAGATCAGGTTTTGGGAATGCTCGCGATTTTCTCGTCAACGTTTGCTCGGATTGCAATTCTGTCGCTTCCAACGCGTTCCTCGCGTCATTTTACATCGGAATTAGTCTTGAGAAAGGCACAAACACGGTTCAGGAGCCCAAAAAACACGAGATCAGGATTCGTGAATGCTCGCGATTTTCTCGTCAACGGTTTCTCGGATCGCAATTCTGTCGCTTCCAACGTGATCCTCGTGTCATTTTACGTCGGAAATAGTCACGAGCAGTGCACGTGAACGTTTGTGGAATCCAAAAAACACGAGTTCAGGTTCTGGGAAGGCTCGCGATTTTCTCGTCAACGGTTTCTCGGATCGCAATTCTGTCGCTTCCAACGCGTTCCTCGCGTCATTTTACATAGGAATTAGTCTTGAGAAAGGCACAAACACGGTTCAGGAGCCCAAAAAACACGAGATCAGGATTCGTGAATGCTCGCGATTTTCTCGTCAACGGTTTCTCGGATCGCAATTCTGTCGCTTCCAACGTGTTCCTCGTGTCATTTTACGTCGGAATTAGTCTTGAGAAATGCACAAACACGGTTCTGGAGTTCAAAAAACACGAGATCAGGTTTTGGGAATGCTCGCGATTTTCTCGTCAACGTTTGCCCGGATTGCAATTCTGTCGCTTCCAACGCGTTCCTCGCGTCATTTTACATCGGAATTAGTCTTGAGAAATGCACAAACACGGTTCTGGAGTTCAAAAAACACGAGTTCAGGTTTTGGGAATGCTCGCGATTTTCTAGTCAACGGTTTCTCGGATCGCAATTCTGTCGCTTCCAACGTGTTCCTCGTGTCATTTTACGTCGGAATTAGTCTTGAGAAATGCACAAACACGGTTCTGGAGTTCAAAAAACACGAGATCAGGTTTTGGGAATGCTCGCGATTTTCTCGTCAACGTTTGCCCGGATTGCAATTCTGTCGCTTCCAACGCGTTCCTCGCGTCATTTTACATAGGAATTAGTCTTGAGAAAGGCACAAACACGGTTCAGGAGCCCAAAAAACACGAGATCAGGATTCGTGAATGCTCGCGATTTTCTCGTCAACGGTTTCTCGGATCGCAATTCTGTCGCTTCTAACGTGTTCCTCGTGTCATTTTACGTCGGAATTAGTCTTGACAAATGCACAAACGCGGTTCTGGAGTTCAAAAAACACGAGATCAGGTTTTGGGAATGCTCGCGATTTTCTTGTCAACGTTTGCCCGGATTGCAATTCTGTCGCTTCCAACGCGTTCCTCGCGTCATTTTACATCGGAATTAGTCTTGAGAAAGGCACAAACACGGTTCAGGAGCCCAAAAAACACGAGATCAGGATTCGTGAATGCTCGCGATTTTCTCGTCAACGGTTTCTCGGATCGCAATTCTGTCGCTTCCAACGTGATCCTCGTGTCATTTTACGTCGGAAATAGTCACGAGCAGTGCACGTGAACGTTTGTGGAATCCAAAAAACACGAGTTCAGGTTCTGGGAAGGCTCGCGATTTTCTCGTCAACGGTTTCTCGGATCGCAATTCTGTCGCTTCTAACGTGTTCCTCGTGTCATTTTACGTCGGAATTAGTCTTGAGAAATGCACAAACACGGTTCTGGAGTTCAAACAACACGAGATCAGGTTTTGGGAATGCTCGCGATTTTCTCGTCAACGTTTGCCCGGATTGCAATTCTGTCGCTTCCAACGCGTTCCTCGCGTCATTTTACATCGGAATTAGTCATGAGAAAGGCACAAATACGGTTCAGGAGCCCAAGAAACACGAGATCAGGATTCGTGAATGCTCGCGATTTTCTCGTCAACGGTTTCTCGGATCGCAATTCTGTCGCTTCCAACGTGATCCTCGTGTCATTTTACGTCGGAAATAGTCACGAGCAGTGCACGTGAACATTTGTGGAATCCAAAAAACACGAGTTCAGGTTCTGGGAAGGCTCGCGATTTTCTAGTCAACGGTTTCTCGGATCGCAATTCTGTCGCTTCCAACGTGTTCCTCGTGTCATTTTACGTCGGAATTAGTCTTGAGAAATGCACAAACACGGTTCTGGAGTTCAAAAAACACGAGATCAGGTTTTGGGAATGCTCGCGATTTTCTCGTCAACGTTTGCCCGGATTGCAATTCTGTCGCTTCCAACGCGTTCCTCGCGTCATTTTACATAGGAATTAGTCTTGAGAAAGGCACAAACACGGTTCAGGAGCCCAAAAAAAAAGAGATCAGGATTCGTGAATGCTCGCGATTTTCTCGTCAACGGTTTCTCGGATCGCAATTCTGTCGCTTCTAACGTGTTCCTCGTGTCATTTTACGTCGGAATTAGTCTTGACAAATGCACAAACGCGGTTCTGGAGTTCAAAAAACACGAGATCAGGTTTTGGGAATGCTCACGATTTTCTCGTCAACGTTTGCTCGGATTGCAATTCTGTCGCTTCCAACGCGTTCCTCGCGTCATTTTTAATCGGAATTAGTCTTGAGAAATGCACAAACACGGTTCTGGAGTTCAAAAAACACGAGTTCAGGTTTTGGGAATGCTCGCGATTTTCTAGTCAACGGTTTCTCGGATCGCAATTCTGTCGCTTCCAACGTGTTCCTCGTGTCATTTTACGTCGGAATTAGTCTTGAGAAATGCACAAACACGGTTCTGGAGTTCAAAAAACACGAGATCAGGTTTTGGGAATGCTCGCGATTTTCTCGTCAACGTTTGCCCGGATTGCAATTCTGTCGCTTCCAACGCGTTCCTCGCGTCATTTTACATAGGAATTAGTCTTGAGAAAGGCACAAACACGGTTCAGGAGCCCAAAAAACACGAGATCAGGATTCGTGAATGCTCGCGATTTTCTCGTCAACGGTTTCTCGGATCGCAATTCTGTCGCTTCTAACGTGTTCCTCGTGTCATTTTACGTCGGAATTAGTCTTGACAAATGCACAAACGCGGTTCTGGAGTTCAAAAAACACGAGATCAGGTTTTGGGAATGCTCGCGATTTTCTTGTCAACGTTTGCCCGGATTGCAATTCTGTCGCTTCCAACGCGTTCCTCGCGTCATTTTACATCGGAATTAGTCTTGAGAAAGGCACAAACACGGTTCAGGAGCCCAAAAAACACGAGATCAGGATTCGTGAATGCTCGCGATTTTCTCGTCAACGGTTTCTCGGATCGCAATTCTGTCGCTTCCAACGTGATCCTCGTGTCATTTTACGTCGGAAATAGTCACGAGCATTGCACGTGAACGTTTGTGGAATCCAAAAAACACGAGTTCAGGTTCTGGGAAGGCTCGCGATTTTCTCGTCAACGGTTTCTCGGATCGCAATTCTGTCGCTTCTAACGTGTTCCTCGTGTCATTTTACGTCGGAATTAGTCTTGAGAAATGCACAAACACGGTTCTGGAGTTCAAACAACACGAGATCAGGTTTTGGGAATGCTCGCGATTTTCTCGTCAACGTTTGCCCGGATTGCAATTCTGTCGCTTCCAACGCGTTCCTCGCGTCATTTTACATCGGAATTAGTCATGAGAAAGGCACAAATACGGTTCAGGAGCCCAAGAAACACGAGATCAGGATTCGTGAATGCTCGCGATTTTCTCGTCAACGGTTTCTCGGATCGCAATTCTGTCGCTTCCAACGTGATCCTCGTGTCATTTTACGTCGGAAATAGTCACGAGCAGTGCACGTGAACATTTGTGGAATCCAAAAAACACGAGTTCAGGTTCTGGGAAGGCTCGCGATTTTCTAGTCAACGGTTTCTCGGATCGCAATTCTGTCGCTTCCAACGTGTTCCTCGTGTCATTTTACGTCGGAATTAGTCTTGAGAAATGCACAAACACGGTTCTGGAGTTCAAAAAACTCGAGATCAGGTTTTGGGAATGCTCGCGATTTTCTCGTCAACGTTTGCCCGGATTGCAATTCTGTCGCTTCCAACGCGTTCCTCGCGTCATTTTACATAGGAATTAGTCTTGAGAAAGGCACAAACACGGTTCAGGAGCCCAAAAAACACGAGATCAGGATTCGTGAATGCTCGCGATTTTCTCGTCAACGGTTTCTCGGATCGCAATTCTGTCGCTTCTAACGTGTTCCTCGTGTCATTTTACGTCGGAATTAGTCTTGACAAATGCACAAACGCGGTTCTGGAGTTCAAAAAACACGAGATCAGGTTTTGGGAATGCTCACGATTTTCTCGTCAACGTTTGCTCGGATTGCAATTCTGTCGCTTCCAACGCGTTCCTCGCGTCATTTTTAATCGGAATTAGTCTTGAGAAATGCACAAACACGGTTCTGGAGTTCAAAAAACACGAGTTCAGGTTTTGGGAATGCTCGCGATTTTCTAGTCAACGGTTTCTCGGATCGCAATTCTGTCGCTTCCAACGTGTTCCTCGTGTCATTTTACGTCGGAATTAGTCTTGAGAAATGCACAAACACGGTTCTGGAGTTCAAAAAACACGAGATCAGGTTTTGGGAATGCTCGCGATTTTCTCGTCAACGTTTGCCCGGATTGCAATTCTGTCGCTTCCAACGCGTTCCTCGCGTCATTTTACATCGGAATTAGTCTTGAGAAAGGCACAAACACGGTTGAGGAGCCCAAAAAACACGAGATCAGGATTCGTGAATGCTCGCGATTTTCTCGTCAACGGTTTCTCGGATCGCAATTCTGTCGCTTCCAACGTGATCCTCGTGTCATTTTACGTCGGAAATAGTCACGAGCAGTGCACGTGAACGTTTGTGGAATCCAAAAAACACGAGTTCAGGTTCTGGGAAGGCTCGCGATTTTCTTGTCAACGGTTTCTCGGATCGCAATTCTGTCGCTTCTAACGTGTTCCTCGTGTCATTTTACGTCGGAATTAGTCTTGACAAATGCACAAACGCGGTTCTGGAGTTCAAAAAACACGAGATCAGGTTTTGGGAATGCTCGCGATTTTCTTGTCAACGTTTGCCCGGATTGCAATTCTGTCGCTTCCAACGCGTTCCTCGCGTCATTTTACATCGGAATTAGTCTTGAGAAAGGCACAAACACGGTTCAGGAGCCCAAAAAACACGAGATCAGGATTCGTGAATGCTCGCGATTTTCTCGTCAACGGTTTCTCGGATCGCAATTCTGTCGCTTCCAACGTGATCCTCGTGTCATTTTACGTCGGAAATAGTCACGAGCAGTGCACGTGAACGTTTGTGGAATCCAAAAAACACGAGTTCAGGTTCTGGGAAGGCTCGCGATTTTCTCGTCAACGGTTTCTCGGATCGCAATTCTGTCGCTTCTAACGTGTTCCTCGTGTCATTTTACGTCGGAATTAGTCTTGAGAAATGCACAAACACGGTTCTGGAGTTCAAACAACACGAGATCAGGTTTTGGGAATGCTCGCGATTTTCTCTTCAACGTTTGCCCGGATTGCAATTCTGTCGCTTCCAACGCGTTCCTCGCGTCATTTTACATCGGAATTAGTCATGAGAAAGGCACAAATACGGTTCAGGAGCCCAAGAAACACGAGATCAGGATTCGGGAATGCTCGCGATTTTCTCGTCAACGTTTGCTCGGATTGCAATTCTGTCGCTTCCAACGCGTTCCTCGCGTCATTTTACGTCGGAATTAGTCTTGACAAATGCACAAACGCGGTTCTGGAGTTCAAAAAACACGAGATCAGGTTTTGGGAATGCTCGCGATTTTCTCGTCAACGTTTGCTCGGATTGCAATTCTGTCGCTTCCAACGCGTTCCTCGCGTCATTTTTAATCGGAATTAGTCTTGAGAAATGCACAAACACGGTTCTGGAGTTCAAAAAACACGAGTTCAGGTTTTGGGAATGCTCGCGATTTTCTAGTCAACGGTTTCTCGGATCGCAATTCTGTCGCTTCCAACGTGTTCCTCTTGTCATTTTACGTCGGAATTAGTCTTGAGAAATGCACAAACACGGTTCTGGAGTTCAAAAAACACGAGATCAGGTTTTGGGAATGCTCGCGATTTTCTCGTCAACGTTTGCCCGGATTGCAATTCTGTCGCTTCCAACGCGTTCCTCGCGTCATTTTACATAGGAATTAGTGTTGAGAAAGGCACAAACACGGTTCAGGAGCCCAAAAAACACGAGATCAGGATTCGGGAATGCTCGCGATTTCCTCGTCAACGGTTTCTCGGATCGCAATTCTGTCGCTTCTAACGTGTTCCTCGTGTCATTTTACGTCGGAATTAGTCTTGAGAAATGCACAAACACGGTTCTGGAGTTAAAAAAACACGAGTTCAGGTTTTGGGAATGCTCGCGATTTTCTCGTCAACGTTTGCTCGGATTGCAATTCTGTCGCTTCCAACGCGTTCCTCGCGTCATTTTTAATCGGAATTAGTCTTGAGAAATGCACAAACACGGTTCTAGAGTTCAAAAAACACGAGTTCAGGTTTTGGGAATGCTCGCGATTTTCTAGTCAACGGTTTCTCGGATCGCAATTCTGTCGCTTCCAACGTGTTCCTCTTGTCATTTTACGTCGGAATTAGTCTTGAGAAATGCACAAACACGGTTCTGGAGTTCAAAAAACACGAGATCAGGTTTTGGGAATGCTCGCGATTTTCTCGTCAACGTTTGCCCGGATTGCAATTCTGTCGCTTCCAACGCGTTCCTCGCGTCATTTTACATAGGAATTAGTCTTGAGAAAGGCACAAACACGGTTCAGGAGCCCAAAAAACACGAGATCAGGATTCGGGAATGCTCGCGATTTCCTCGTCAACGGTTTCTCGGATCGCAATTCTGTCGCTTCTAACGTGTTCCTCGTGTCATTTTACGTCGGAATTAGTCTTGAGAAATGCACAAACACGGTTCTGGAGTTAAAAAAACACGAGTTCAGGTTTTGGGAATGCTCGCGATTTTCTAGTCAACGGTTTCTCGGATCGCAATTCTGTCGCTTCCAACGTGTTCCTCGTGTCATTTTACGTCGGAATTAGTCTTGACAAATGCACAAACGCGGTTCTGGAGTTCAAAAAACACGAGATCAAGTTTTGGGAATGCCCGCGATTTTCTCGTCAACGTTTGCTCGGATTGCAATTCTGTCGCTTCCAACGCGTTCCTCGCGTCATTTTTAATCGGAATTAGTCTTGAGAAATGCACAAACACGGTTCTGGAGTTCAAAAAACACGAGTTCAGGTTTTGGGAATGCTCGCGATTTTCTAGTCAACGGTTTCTCGGATCGCAATTCTGTGGCTTCCAACGTGTTCCTCGTGTCATTTTACGTCGGAATTAGTCTTGACAAATGCACAAACGCGGTTCTGGAGTTCAAAAAACACGAGATCAGGTTTTGGGAATGCTCGCGATTTTCTCGTCAACGTTTGCTCGGATTGCAATTCTGTCGCTTCCAACGCGTTCCTCGCGTCATTTTTAATCGGAATTAGTCTTGAGAAATGCACAAACACGGTTCTGGAGTTCAAAAAACACGAGTTCAGGTTTTGGGAATGCTCGCGATTTTCTAGTCAACGGTTTCTCGGATCGCAATTCTGTCGCTTCCAACGTGTTCCTCGTGTCATTTTACGTCGGAATTAGTCTTGAGAAATGCACAAACACGGTTCTGGAGTTCAAAAAACACGAGATCAGGTTTTGGGAATGCTCGCGATTTTCTCGTCAACGTTTGCCCGGATTGCAATTCTGTCGCTTCCAACGCGTTCCTCGCGTCATTTTACATCGGAATTAGTCTTGAGAAAGGCACAAACACGGTTCAGGAGCCCAAAAAACACGAGATCAGGATTCGTGAATGCTCGCGATTTTCTCGTCAACGGTTTCTCGGATCGCAATTCTGTCGCTTCCAACGTGATCCTCGTGTCATTTTACGTCGGAAATAGTCACGAGCAGTGCACGTGAACGTTTGTGGAATCCAAAAAACACGAGTTCAGGTTCTGGGAAGGCTCGCGATTTTCTAGTCAACGGTTTCTCGGATCGCAATTCTGTCGCTTCCAACGTGTTCCTCGTGTCATTTTACGTCGGAATTAGTCTTGAGAAATGCACAAACACGGTTCTGGAGTTCAAAAAACACGAGATCAGGTTTTGGGAATGCTCGCGATTTTCTCGTCAACGTTTGCCCGGATTGCAATTCTGTCGCTTCCAACGCGTTCCTCGCGTCATTTTACATAGGAATTAGTCTTGAGAAAGGCACAAACACGGTTCAGGAGCCCAAAAAACACGAGATCAGGATTCGTGAATGCTCGCGATTTTCTCGTCAACGGTTTCTCGGATCGCAATTCTGTCGCTTCTAACGTGTTCCTCGTGTCATTTTACGTCGGAATTAGTCTTGACAAATGCACAAACGCGGTTCTGGAGTTCAAAAAACACGAGATCAGGTTTTGGGAATGCTCACGATTTTCTCGTCAACGTTTGCTCGGATTGCAATTCTGTCGCTTCCTACGCGTTCCTCGTGTCATTTTACGTCGGAATTAGTCTTGAGAAATGCACAAACACGGTTCTGGAGTTCAAAAAACACGAGTTCAGGTTTTGGGAATGCTCGCGATTTTCTAGTCAACGGTTTCTCGGATCGCAATTCTGTCGCTTCCAACGTGTTCCTCGTGTCATTTTACGTCGGAATTAGTCTTGAGAAATGCACAAACACGGTTCTGGAGTTCAAAAAACACGAGATCAGGTTTTGGGAATGCTCGCGATTTTCTCGTCAACGTTTGCCCGGATTGCAATTCTGTCGCTTCCAACGCGTTCCTCGCGTCATTTTACATCGGAATTAGTCTTGAGAAAGGCACAAACACGGTTCAGGAGCCCAAAAAACACGAGATCAGGATTCGTGAATGCTCGCGATTTTCTCGTCAACGGTTTCTCGGATCGCAATTCTGTCGCTTCCAACGTGATCCTCGTGTCATTTTACGTCGGAAATAGTCACGAGCAGTGCACGTGAACGTTTGTGGAATCCAAAAAACACGAGTTCAGGTTCTGGGAAGGCTCGCGATTTTCTCGTCAACGGTTTCTCGGATCGCAATTCTGTCGCTTCTAACGTGTTCCTCGTGTCATTTTACGTCGGAATTAGTCTTGAGAAATGCACAAACACGGTTCTGGAGTTCAAACAACACGAGATCAGGTTTTGGGAATGCTCGCGATTTTCTCGTCAACGTTTGCCCGGATTGCAATTCTGTCGCTTCCAACGCGTTCCTCGCGTCATTTTACATCGGAATTAGTCTTGAGAAAGGCACAAACACGGTTCAGGAGCCCAAAAAACACGAGATCAGGATTCGTGAATGCTCGCGATTTTCTCGTCAACGGTTTCTCGGATCGCAATTCTGTCGCTTCCAACGTGATCCTCGTGTCATTTTACGTCGGAAATAGTCACGAGCAGTGCACGTGAACGCTTGTGGAATCCAAAAAACACGAGTTCAGGTTCTGGGAAGGCTCGCGATTTTCTCGTCAACGGTTTCTCGGATCGCAATTCTGTCGCTTCTAACGTGTTCCTCGTGTCATTTTACGTCGGAATTAGTCTTGAGAAATGCACAAACACGGTTCTGGAGTTCAAACAACACGAGATCAGGTTTTGGGAATGCTCGCGATTTTCTCGTCAACGTTTGCCCGGATTGCAATTCTGTCGCTTCCAACGCGTTCCTCGCGTCATTTTACATCGGAATTAGTCATGAGAAAGGCACAAATACGGTTCAGGAGCCCAAGAAACACGAGATCAGGATTCGGGAATGCTCGCGATTTTCTCGTCAACGTTTGCCCGGATTGCAATTCTGTCGCTTCCAACGCGTTCCTCGCGTCATTTTACATCGGAATTAGTCATGAGAAAGGCACAAATACGGTTCAGGAGCCCAAGAAACACGAGATCAGGATTCGGGAATGCTCGCGATTTTCTCGTCAACGTTTGCTCGGATTGCAATTCTGTCGCTTCCAACGCGTTCCTCGCGTCATTTTACGTCGGAATTAGTCTTGACAAATGCACAAACGCGGTTCTGGAGTTCAAAAAACACGAGATCAGGTTTTGGGAATGCTCGCGATTTTCTCGTCAACGTTTGCTCGGATTGCAATTCTGTCGCTTCCAACGCGTTCCTCGCGTCATTTTTAATCGGAATTAGTCTTGAGAAATGCACAAACACGGTTCTGGAGTTCAAAAAACACGAGTTCAGGTTTTGGGAATGCTCGCGATTTTCTAGTCAACGGTTTCTCGGATCGCAATTCTGTCGCTTCCAACGTGTTCCTCTTGTCATTTTACGTCGGAATTAGTCTTGAGAAATGCACAAACACGGTTCTGGAGTTCAAAAAACACGAGATCAGGTTTTGGGAATGCTCGCGATTTTCTCGTCAACGTTTGCCCGGATTGCAATTCTGTCGCTTCCAACGCGTTCCTCGCGTCATTTTACATAGGAATTAGTCTTGAGAAAGGCACAAACACGGTTCAGGAGCCCAAAAAACACGAGATCAGGATTCGGGAATGCTCGCGATTTCCTCGTCAACGGTTTCTCGGATCGCAATTCTGTCGCTTCTAACGTGTTCCTCGTGTCATTTTACGTCGGAATTAGTCTTGAGGAATGCACAAACACGGTTCTGGAGTTAAAAAAACACGAGTTCAGGTTTTGGGAATGCTCGCGATTTTCTAGTCAACGGTTTCTCGGATCGCAATTCTGTCGCTTCCAACGTGTTCCTCGTGTCATTTTACGTCGGAATTAGTCTTGACAAATGCACAAACGCGGTTCTGGAGTTCAAAAAACACGAGATCAAGTTTTGGGAATGCCCCCGATTTTCTCGTCAACGTTTGCTCGGATTGCAATTCTGTCGCTTCCAACGCGTTCCTCGCGTCATTTTTAATCGGAATTAGTCTTGAGAAATGCACAAACACGGTTCTGGAGTTCAAAAAACACGAGTTCAGGTTTTGGGAATGCTCGCGATTTTCTAGTCAACGGTTTCTCGGATCGCAATTCTGTCGCTTCCAACGTGTTCCTCGTGTCATTTTACGTCGGAATTAGTCTTGACAAATGCACAAACGCGGTTCTGGAGTTCAAAAAACACGAGATCAGGTTTTGGGAATGCTCGCGATTTTCTCGTCAACGTTTGCTCGGATTGCAATTCTGTCGCTTCCAACGCGTTCCTCGCGTCATTTTTAATCGGAATTAGTCTTGAGAAATGCACAAACACGGTTCTGGAGTTCAAAAAACACGAGTTCAGGTTTTGGGAATGCTCGCGATTTTCTAGTCAACGGTTTCTCGGATCGCAATTCTGTCGCTTCCAACGTGTTCCTCGTGTCATTTTACGTCGGAATTAGTCTTGAGAAATTCACAAACACGGTTCTGGAGTTCAAAAAACACGAGATCAGGTTTTGGGAATGCTCGCGATTTTTTCGTCAACGTTTGCCCGGATTGCAATTCTGTCGCTTCCAACGCGTTCCTCGTGTCATTTTACATCGGAATTAGTCTTGAGAAAGGCACAAACACGGTTCAGGAGCCCAAAAAACACGAGATCAGGATTCGTGAATGCTCGCGATTTTCTCGTCAACGGTTTCTCGGATCGCAATTCTGTCGCTTCTAACGTGTTCCTCGTGTCATTTTATGTCGGAATTAGTCTTGAGAAATGCACAAACACGGTTCTGGAATTCAAAAAACACGAGATCAGGTTTTGGGAATGCTCGCGATTTTCTCGTCAACGGTTTCTCGGATCGCAATTCTGTCGCTTCCAACGTGTTCCTCGTGTCATTTTATGTCGGAATTAGTCTTGAGAAATGCACAAACACGGTTCTGGAGTTCAAAAAACACGAGATCAGGTTTTGGGAATGCTCGCGATTTTCTCGTCGACGGTTTCTCGGATCGCAATTCTGTCGCTTCCAACGTGTTCCTCGTGTCATTTTACGTCGGAATTAGTCTTGAGAAATGCACAAACACGGTTCTGGAGTTCAAAAAACACGAGTTCAGGTTTTGGGAATGCTCGCGATTTTCTAGTCAACGGTTTCTCGGATCGCAATTCTGTCGCTTCCAACGTGTTCCTCGTGTCATTTTACGTCGGAATTAGTCTTGAGAAATGCACAAACACGGTTCTGGAGTTCAAAAAACACGAGATCAGGTTTTGGGAATGCTCGCGATTTTCTCGTCAACGTTTGCCCGGATTGCAATTCTGTCGCTTCCAACGCGTTCCTCGCGTCATTTTACATCGGAATTAGTCTTGAGAAAGGCACAAACACGGTTCAGGAGCCCAAAAAACACGAGATCAGGATTCGTGAATGCTCGCGATTTTCTCGTCAACGGTTTCTCGGATCGCAATTCTGTCGCTTCCAACGTGATCCTCGTGTCATTTTACGTCGGAAATAGTCACGAGCAGTGCACGTGAACGTTTGTGGAATCCAAAAAACACGAGTTCAGGTTCTGGGAAGGCTCGCGATTGTCTCGTCAACGGTTTCTCGGATCGCAATTCTGTCGCTTCTAACATGTTCCTCGTGTCATTTTACGTCGGAATTAGTCTTGAGAAATGCACAAACACGGTTCTGGAGTTCAAACAACACGAGATCAGGTTTTGGGAAGGCTCGCGATTTTCTCGTCAACGGTTTCTCGGATCGCAATTCTGTCGCTTCTAACGTGTTCCTCGTGTCATTTTACATCGGAATTAGTCATGAGAAAGGCACAAACACGGTTCAGGAGCCCAAGAAACACGAGATCAGGATTCGGGAATGCTCGCGATTTTCTCGTCAACGGTTTCTCGGATCGCAATTCTGTCGCTTCCAACGTGATCCTCGTGTCATTTTACGTCGGAAATAGTCACGAGCAGTGCACGTGAACGTTTGTGGAGTCCAAAAAACACGAGTTCAGGTTCTGGGAATGCTCGCGATTTTCTCGTCAACGGTTTCTCGGATCGCAATTCTGTCGCGTCTAACGTGTTCCTCGTGTCATTTTATGTCGGAATTAGTCTTGAGAAATGCACAAACACGGTTCTGGAGTTCAAAAAACACGAGTTCAGGTTTTGGGAATGCTCGCGATTTTCTAGTCAACGGTTTCTCGGATCGCAATTCTGTCGCTTCCAACGTGTTCCTCGTGTCATTTTACGTCGGAATTAGTCTTGAGAAATTCACAAACACGGTTCTGGAGTTCAAAAAACACGAGATCAGGTTTTGGGAATGCTCGCGATTTTTTCGTCAACGTTTGCCCGGATTGCAATTCTGTCGCTTCCAACGCGTTCCTCGTGTCATTTTACATCGGAATTAGTCTTGAGAAAGGCACAAACACGGTTCAGGAGCCCAAAAAACACGAGATCAGGATTCGTGAATGCTCGCGATTTTCTCGTCAACGGTTTCTCGGATCGCAATTCTGTCGCTTCCAACGTGATCCTCGTGTCATTTTACGTCGGAAATAGTCACGAGCAGTGCACGTAAACGTTTGTGGAGTCCAAAAAACACGAGTTCAGGTTCTGGGAATGCTCGCGATTTTCTCGTCAACGGTTTCTCGGATCGCAATTCTGTCGCTTCTAACGTGTTCCTCGTGTCATTTTATGTCGGAATTAGTCTTGAGAAATGCACAAACACGGTTCTGGAGTTCAAAAAACACGAGATCAGGTTTTGGGAATGCTCGCGATTTTCTCGTCAACGGTTTCTCGGATCGCAATTCTGTCGCTTCCAACGTGTTCCTCGTGTCATTTTATGTCGGAATTAGTCTTGAGAAATGCACAAACACGGTTCTGGAGTTCAAAAAACACGAGATCAGGTTTTGGGAATGCTCGCGATTTTCTCGTCAACGGTTTCTCGGATCGCAATTCTGTCGCTTCCAACGTGTTCCTCGTGTCATTTTACGTCGGAATTAGTCTTGAGAAATGCACAAACACGGTTCTGGAGTTCAAAAAACACGAGTTCAGGTTTTGGGAATGCTCGCGATTTTTTAGTCAACGGTTTCTCGGATCGCAATTCTGTCGCTTCCAACGTGTTCCTCGTGTCATTTTACGTCGGAATTAGTCTTGAGAAATGCACAAACACGGTTCTGGAGTTCAAAAAACACGAGATCAGGTTTTGGGAATGCTCGCGATTTTCTCGTCAACGTTTGCCCGGATTGCAATTCTGTCGCTTCCAACGCGTTCCTCGCGTCATTTTACATCGGAATTAGTCTTGAGAAAGGCACAAACACGGTTCAGGAGCCCAAAAAACACGAGATCAGGATTCGTGAATGCTCGCGATTTTCTCGTCAACGGTTTCTCGGATCGCAATTCTGTCGCTTCCAACGTGATCCTCGTGTCATTTTACGTCGGAAATAGTCACGAGCAGTGCACGTGAACGTTTGTGGAATCCAAAAAACACGAGTTCAGGTTCTGGGAAGGCTCGCGATTTTCTCGTCAACGGTTTCTCGGATCGCAATTCTGTCGCTTCTAACATGTTCCTCGTGTCATTTTACGTCGGAATTAGTCTTGAGAAATGCACAAACACGGTTCTGGAGTTCAAACAACACGAGATCAGGTTTTGGGAAGGCTCGCGATTTTCTCGTCAACGGTTTCTCGGATCGCAATTCTGTCGCTTCTAACGTGTTCCTCGTGTCATTTTACATCGGAATTAGTCATGAGAAAGGCACAAACACGGTTCAGGAGCCCAAGAAACACGAGATCAGGATTCGGGAATGCTCGCGATTTTCTCGTCAACGGTTTCTCGGATCGCAATTCTGTCGCTTCCAACGTGATCCTCGTGTCATTTTACGTCGGAAATAGTCACGAGCAGTGCACGTGAACGTTTGTGGAGTCCAAAAAACACGAGTTCAGGTTCTGGGAATGCTCGCGATTTTCTCGTCAACGGTTTCTCGGATCGCAATTCTGTCGCGTCTAACGTGTTCCTCGTGTCATTTTATGTCGGAATTAGTCTTGAGAAATGCACAAACACGGTTCTGGAGTTCAAAAAACACGAGATCAGGTTTTGGGAATGCTCGCGATTTTCTCGTCAACGTTTGCCCGGATTGCAATTCTGTCGCTTCCAACGCGTTCCTCGCGTCATTTTACATCGGAATTAGTCTTGAGAAATGCACAAACACGGTTCTGGAGTTCAAAAAACACGAGTTCAGGTTTTGGGAATGCTCGCGATTTTCTAGTCAACGGTTTCTCGGATCGCAATTCTGTCGCTTCCAACGTGTTCCTCGTGTCATTTTACGTCGGAATTAGTCTTGAGAAATGCACAAACACGGTTCTGGAGTTCAAAAAACACGAGATCAGGTTTTGGGAATGCTCGCGATTTTCTCGTCAACGTTTGCCCGGATTGCAATTCTGTCGCTTCCAACGCGTTCCTCGCGTCATTTTACATAGGAATTAGTCTTGAGAAAGGCACAAACACGGTTCAGGAGCCCAAAAAACACGAGATCAGGATTCGTGAATGCTCGCGATTTTCTCGTCAACGGTTTCTCGGATCGCAATTCTGTCGCTTCTAACGTGTTCCTCGTGTCATTTTACGTCGGAATTAGTCTTGACAAATGCACAAACGCGGTTCTGGAGTTCAAAAAACACGAGATCAGGTTTTGGGAATGCTCACGATTTTCTCGTCAACGTTTGCTCGGATTGCAATTCTGTCGCTTCCAACGCGTTCCTCGCGTCATTTTTAATCGGAATTAGTCTTGAGAAATGCACAAACACGGTTCTGGAGTTCAAAAAACACGAGTTCAGGTTTTGGGAATGCTCGCGATTTTCTAGTCAACGGTTTCTCGGATCGCAATTCTGTCGCTTCCAACGTGTTCCTCGTGTCATTTTACGTCGGAATTAGTCTTGAGAAATGCACAAACACGGTTCTGGAGTTCAAAAAACACGAGATCAGGTTTTGGGAATGCTCGCGATTTTCTTGTCAACGTTTGCCCGGATTGCAATTCTGTCGCTTCCAACGCGTTCCTCGCGTCATTTTACATCGGAATTAGTCATGAGAAAGGCACAAATACGGTTCAGGAGCCCAAGAAACACGAGATCAGGATTCGGGAATGCTCGCGATTTTCTCGTCAACGGTTTCTCGGATCGCAATTCTGTCGCTTCCAACGTGTTCCTCGTGTCATTTTACGTCGGAATTAGTCTTGAGAAATGCACAAACACGGTTCTGGAGTTCAAAAAACACGAGTTCAGGTTTTGGGAATGCTCGCGATTTTCTAGTCAACGGTTTCTCGGATTGCAATTCTGTCGCTTCCAACGCGTTCCTCGCGTCATTTTACGTCGGAATTAGTCTTGAGAAATGCACAAACACGGTTCTGGAGTTCAAAAAACACGAGATCAGGTTTTGGGAATGCTCGCGATTTTCTCGTCAACGTTTGCTCGGATTGCAATTCTGTCGCTTCCAACGCGTTCCTCGCGTCATTTTACATCGGAATTAGTCATGAGAAAGGCACAAATACGGTTCAGGAGCCCAAGAAACACGAGATCAGGATTCGGGAATGCTCGCGATTTTCTCGTCAACGGTTTCTCGGATCGCAATTCTGTCGCTTCCAACGTGTTCCTCGTGTCATTTTACGTCGGAATTAGTCTTGAGAAATGCACAAACACGGTTCTGGAGTTCAAAAAACACGAGTTCAGGTTTTGGGAATGCTCGCGATTTTCTTGTCAACGTTTGCCCGGATTGCAATTCTGTCGCTTCCAACGCGTTCCTCGCGTCATTTTACATCGGAATTAGTCATGAGAAAGGCACAAATACGGTTCAGGAGCCCAAGAAACACGAGATCAGGATTCGGGAATGCTCGCGATTTTCTCGTCAACGGTTTCTCGGATCGCAATTCTGTCGCTTCCAACGTGTTCCTCGTGTCATTTTACGTCGGAATTAGTCTTGAGAAATGCACAAACACGGTTCTGGAGTTCAAAAAACACGAGTTCAGGTTTTGGGAATGCTCGCGATTTTCTAGTCAACGGTTTCTCGGATTGCAATTCTGTCGCTTCCAACGCGTTCCTCGCGTCATTTTACGTCGGAATTAGTCTTGAGAAATGCACAAACACGGTTCTGGAGTTCAAAAAACACGAGATCAGGTTTTGGGAATGCTCGCGATTTTCTCGTCAACGTTTGCTCGGATTGCAATTCTGTCGCTTCCAACGCGTTCCTCGCGTCATTTTACGTCGGAATTAGTCTTGACAAATGCACAAACGCGGTTCTGGAGCCCAAAAAACACGAGATCAGGATTCGGGAATGCTCGCGATTTCCTCGTCAACGGTTTCTCGGATCGCAATTCTGTCGCTTCTAACGTGTTCCTCGTGTCATTTTACGTCGGAATTAGTCTTGAGAAATGCACAAACACGGTTCTGGAGTTAAAAAAACACGAGTTCAGGTTTTGGGAATGCTCGCGATTTTCTAGTCAACGGTTTCTCGGATCGCAATTCTGTCGCTTCCAACGTGTTCCTCGTGTCATTTTACGTCGGAATTAGTCTTGACAAATGCACAAACGCGGTTCTGGAGTTCAAAAAACACGAGATCAAGTTTTGGGAATGCCCGCGATTTTCTCGTCAACGTTTGCTCGGATTGCAATTCTGTCGCTTCCAACGCGTTCCTCGCGTCATTTTTAATCGGAATTAGTCTTGAGAAATGCACAATCACGGTTCTGGAGTTCAAAAAACACGAGTTCAGGTTTTGGGAATGCTCGCGATTTTCTAGTCAACGGTTTCTCGGATCGCAATTCTGTCGCTTCCAACGTGTTCCTCGTGTCATTTTACGTCGGAATTAGTCTTGACAAATGCACAAACGCGGTTCTGGAGTTCAAAAAACACGAGATCAAGTTTTGGGAATGCCCGCGATTTTCTCGTCAACGTTTGCTCGGATTGCAATTCTGTCGCTTCCAACGCGTTCCTCGCGTCATTTTTAATCGGAATTAGTCTTGAGAAATGCACAAACACGGTTCTGGAGTTCAAAAAACACGAGTTCAGGTTTTGGGAATGCTCGCGATTTTCTAGTCAACGGTTTCTCGGATCGCAATTCTGTCGCTTCCAACGTGTTCCTCGTGTCATTTTACGTCGGAATTAGTCTTGAGAAATGCACAAACACGGTTCTGGAGTTCAAAAAACACGAGATCAGGTTTTGGGAATGCTCGCGATTTTCTCGTCAACGTTTGCCCGGATTGCAATTCTGTCGCTTCCAACGCGTTCCTCGCGTCATTTTACATAGGAATTAGTCTTGAGAAAGGCACAAACACGGTTCAGGAGCCCAAAAAACACGAGATCAGGATTCGGGAATGCTCGCGATTTCCTCGTCAACGGTTTCTCGGATCGCAATTCTGTCGCTTCCAACGTGTTCCTCGTGTCATTTTACGTCGGAATTAGTCTTGACAAATGCACAAACGCGGTTCTGGAGTTCAAAAAACACGAGATCAAGTTTTGGGAATGCCCGCGATTTTCTCGTCAACGTTTGCTCGGATTGCAATTCTGTCGCTTCCAACGCGTTCCTCGCGTCATTTTTAATCGGAATTAGTCTTGAGAAATGCACAAACACGGTTCTGGAGTTCAAAAAACACGAGTTCAGGTTTTGGGAATGCTCGCGATTTTCTAGTCAACGGTTTCTCGGATCGCAATTCTGTCGCTTCCAACGTGTTCCTCGTGTCATTTTACGTCGGAATTAGTCTTGACAAATGCACAAACGCGGTTCTGGAGTTCAAAAAACACGAGATCAGGTTTTGGGAATGCTCGCGATTTTCTTGTCAACGTTTGCCCGGATTGCAATTCTGTCGCTTCCAACGCGTTCCTCGCGTCATTTTACATCGGAATTAGTCTTGAGAAAGGCACAAACACGGTTCAGGAGCCCAAAAAACACGAGATCAGGATTCGTGAATGCTCGCGATTTTCTCGTCAACGGTTTCTCGGATCGCAATTCTGTCGCTTCCAACGTGATCCTCGTGTCATTTTACGTCGGAAATAGTCACGAGCAGTGCACGTGAACGTTTGTGGAATCCAAAAAACACGAGTTCAGGTTCTGGGAAGGCTCGCGATTTTCTCGTCAACGGTTTCTCGGATCGCAATTCTGTCGCTTCTAACGTGTTCCTCGTGTCATTTTACGTCGGAATTAGTCTTGAGAAATGCACAAACACGGTTCTGGAGTTCAAACAACACGAGATCAGGATTCGGGAATGCTCGCGATTTTCTCGTCAACGTTTGCTCGGATTGCAATTCTGTCGCTTCCAACGCGTTCCTCGCGTCATTTTACGTCGGAATTAGTCTTGAGAAATGCACAAACACGGTTCTGGAGTTCAAAAAACACGAGATCAGGTTTTGGGAATGCTCGCGATTTTCTCGTCAACGTTTGCTCGGATTGCAATTCTGTCGCTTCCAACGCGTTCCTCGCGTCATTTTACGTCGGAATTAGTCTTGACAAATGCACAAACGCGGTTCTGGAGCCCAAAAAACACGAGATCAGGATTCGGGAATGCTCGCGATTTCCTCGTCAACGGTTTCTCGGATCGCAATTCTGTCGCTTCTAACGTGTTCCTCGTGTCATTTTACGTCGGAATTAGTCTTGAGAAATGCACAAACACGGTTCTGGAGTTAAAAAAACACGAGTTCAGGTTTTGGGAATGCTCGCGATTTTCTAGTCAACGGTTTCTCGGATCGCAATTCTGTCGCTTCCAACGTGTTCCTCGTGTCATTTTACGTCGGAATTAGTCTTGAGAAATGCACAAACACGGTTCTGGAGTTCAAAAAACACGAGTTCAGGTTTTGGGAATGCTCGCGATTTTCTAGTCAACGGTTTCTCGGATCGCAATTCTGTCGCTTCCAACGTGTTCCTCGTGTCATTTTACGTCGGAATTAGTCTTGAGAAATGCACAAACACGGTTCTGGAGTTCAAAAAACACGAGATCAGGTTTTGGGAATGCTCGCGATTTTCTCGTCAACGTTTGCCCGGATTGCAATTCTGTCGCTTCCAACGCGTTCCTCGCGTCATTTTACATAGGAATTAGTCTTGAGAAAGGCACAAACACGGTTCAGGAGCCCAAAAAACACGAGATCAGGATTCGGGAATGCTCGCGATTTCCTCGTCAACGGTTTCTCGGATCGCAATTCTGTCGCTTCCAACGTGTTCCTCGTGTCATTTTACGTCGGAATTAGTCTTGACAAATGCACAAACGCGGTTCTGGAGTTCAAAAAACACGAGATCAAGTTTTGGGAATGCCCGCGATTTTCTCGTCAACGTTTGCTCGGATTGCAATTCTGTCGCTTCCAACGCGTTCCTCGCGTCATTTTTAATCGGAATTAGTCTTGAGAAATGCACAAACACGGTTCTGGAGTTCAAAAAACACGAGTTCAGGTTTTGGGAATGCTCGCGATTTTCTAGTCAACGGTTTCTCGGATCGCAATTCTGTCGCTTCCAACGTGTTCCTCGTGTCATTTTACGTCGGAATTAGTCTTGACAAATGCACAAACGCGGTTCTGGAGTTCAAAAAACACGAGATCAGGTTTTGGGAATGCTCGCGATTTTCTCGTCAACGTTTGCTCGGATTGCAATTCTGTCGCTTCCAACGCGTTCCTCGCGTCATTTTTAATCGGAATTAGTCTTGAGAAATGCACAAACACGGTTCTGGAGTTCAAAAAACACGAGTTCAGGTTTTGGGAATGCTCGCGATTTTCTAGTCAACGGTTTCTCGGATCGCAATTCTGTCGCTTCCAACGTGTTCCTCGTGTCATTTTACGTCGGAATTAGTCTTGAGAAAGGCACAAACACGGTTCAGGAGCCCAAAAAACACGAGATCAGGATTCGTGAATGCTCGCGATTTTCTCGTCAACGGTTTCTCGGATCGCAATTCTGTCGCTTCCAACGTGATCCTCGTGTCATTTTACATCGGAATTAGTCTTGAGAAAGGCACAAACACGGTTCAGGAGCCCAAAAAACACGAGATCAGGATTCGTGAATGCTCGCGATTTTCTCGTCAACGGTTTCTCGGATCGCAATTCTGTCGCTTCCAACGTGATCCTCGTGTCATTTTACGTCGGAAATAGTCACGAGCAGTGCACGTGAACGTTTGTGGAATCCAAAAAACACGAGTTCAGGTTCTGGGAAGGCTCGCGATTTTCTCGTCAACGGTTTCTCGGATCGCAATTCTGTCGCTTCTAACGTGTTCCTCGTGTCATTTTACGTCGGAATTAGTCTTGAGAAATGCACAAACACGGTTCTGGAGTTCAAACAACACGAGATCAGGTTTTGGGAATGCTCGCGATTTTCTCGTCAACGTTTGCCCGGATTGCAATTCTGTCGCTTCCAACGCGTTCCTCGCGTCATTTTACGTCGGAATTAGTCTTAACAAATGCACAAACGCGGTTCTGGAGCCCAAAAAACACGAGATCAGGATTCGGGAATGCTCGCGATTTCCTCGTCAACGGTTTCTCGGATCGCAATTCTGTCGCTTCTAACGTGTTCCTCGTGTCATTTTACGTCGGAATTAGTCTTGAGAAATGCACAAACACGGTTCTGGAGTTAAAAAAACACGAGTTCAGGTTTTGGGAATGCTCGCGATTTTCTAGTCAACGGTTTCTCGGATCGCAATTCTGTCGCTTCCAACGTGTTCCTCGTGTCATTTTACGTCGGAATTAGTCTTGACAAATGCACAAACGCGGTTCTGGAGTTCAAAAAACACGAGATCAAGTTTTGGGAATGCCCGCGATTTTCTCGTCAACGTTTGCTCGGATTGCAATTCTGTCGCTTCCAACGCGTTCCTCGCGTCATTTTTAATCGGAATTAGTCTTGAGAAATGCACAAACACGGTTCTGGAGTTCAAAAAACACGAGTTCAGGTTTTGGGAATGCTCGCGATTTTCTAGTCAACGGTTTCTCGGATCGCAATTCTGTCGCTTCCAACGTGTTCCTCGTGTCATTTTACGTCGGAATTAGTCTTGAGAAATGCACAAACACGGTTCTGGAGTTCAAAAAACACGAGATCAGGTTTTGGGAATGCTCGCGATTTTCTCGTCAACGTTTGCCCGGATTGCAATTCTGTCGCTTCCAACGCGTTCCTCGCGTCATTTTACATAGGAATTAGTCTTGAGAAAGGCACAAACACGGTTCAGGAGCCCAAAAAACACGAGATCAGGATTCGGGAATGCTCGCGATTTCCTCGTCAACGGTTTCTCGGATCGCAATTCTGTCGCTTCTAACGTGTTCCTCGTGTCATTTTACGTCGGAATTAGTCTTGAGAAATGCACAAACACGGTTCTGGAGTTAAAAAAACACGAGTTCAGGTTTTGGGAATGCTCGCGATTTTCTAGTCAACGGTTTCTCGGATCGCAATTCTGTCGCTTCCAACGTGTTCCTCGTGTCATTTTACGTCGGAATTAGTCTTGACAAATGCACAAACGCGGTTCTGGAGTTCAAAAAACACGAGATCAAGTTTTGGGAATGCCCGCGATTTTCTCGTCAACGTTTGCTCGCATTGCAATTCTGTCGCTTCCAACGCGTTCCTCGCGTCATTTTTAATCGGAATTAGTCTTGAGAAATGCACAAACACGGTTCTGGAGTTCAAAAAACACGAGTTCAGGTTTTGGGAATGCTCGCGATTTTCTAGTCAACGGTTTCTCGGATCGCAATTCTGTCGCTTCCAACGTGTTTCTCGTGTCATTTTACGTCGGAATTAGTCTTGACAAATGCACAAACGCGGTTCTGGAGTTCAAAAAACACGAGATCAGGTTTTGGGAATGCTCGCGATTTTCTCGTCAACGTTTGCTCGGATTGCAATTCTGTCGCTTCCAACGCGTTCCTCGCGTCATTTTTAATCGGAATTAGTCTTGAGAAATGCACAAACACGGTTCTGGAGTTCAAAAAACACGAGTTCAGGTTTTGGGAATGCTCGCGATTTTCTAGTCAACGGTTTCTCGGATCGCAATTCTGTCGCTTCCAACGTGTTCCTCGTGTCATTTTACGTCGGAATTAGTCTTGAGAAAGGCACAAACACGGTTCAGGAGCCCAAAAAACACGAGATCAGGATTCGTGAATGCTCGCGATTTTCTCGTCAACGGTTTCTCGGATCGCAATTCTGTCGCTTCCAACGTGATCCTCGTGTCATTTTACGTCGGAAATAGTCACGAGCAGTGCACGTGAACGTTTGTGGAATCCAAAAAACACGAGTTCAGGTTCTGGGAAGGCTCGCGATTTTCTCGTCAACGGTTTCTCGGATCGCAATTCTGTCGCTTCTAACGTGTTCCTCGTGTCATTTTACGTCGGAATTAGTCTTGAGAAATGCACAAACACGGTTCTGGAGTTCGAACAACACGAGATCAGGTTTTGGGAATGCTCGCGATTTTCTCGTCAACGTTTGCCCGGATTGCAATTCTGTCGCTTCCAACGCGTTCCTCGCGTCATTTTACATCGGAATTAGTCATGAGAAAGGCACAAACACGGTTCAGGAGCCCAAGAAACACGAGATAAGGATTCGGGAATGCTCGCGATTTTCTCGTCAACGGTTTCTCGGATCGCAATTCTGTCGCTTCTAACGTGTTCCTCGTGTCATTTTACGTCGGAATTAGTCTTGAGAAATGCACAAACACGGTTCTGGAGTTCAAAAAACACGAGATCAGGTTTTGGGAATGCTCGCGATTTTCTCGTCAACGGTTTCTCGGATCGCAATTCTGTCGCTTCCAACGTGTTCCTCGTGTCATTTTACGTCGTAATTAGTCTTGAGAAATGCACAAACACGGTTCTGGAGTTCAAAAAACACGAGTTCAGGTTTTGGGAATGCTCGCGATTTTCTAGTCAACGGTTTCTCGGATCGCAATTCTGTCGCTTCCAACGTGTTCCTCGTGTCATTTTACGTCGGAATTAGTCTTGAGAAATGCACAAACACGGTTCTGGAGTTCAAAAAACACGAGATCAGGTTTTGGGAATGCTCGCGATTTTCTCGTCAACGTTTGCCCGGATTGCAATTCTGTCGCTTCCAACGCGTTCCTCGCGTCATTTTACATCGGAATTAGTCTTGAGAAATGCACAAACGCGGTTCTGGAGTTCAAAAAACACGAGATCAGGTTTTGGGAATGCTCGCGATTTTCTCGTCAACGTTTGCCCGGATTGCAATTCTGTCGCTTCCAACGCGTTCCTCGCGTCATTTTACATCGGAATTAGTCTTGAGAAATGCACAAACACGGTTCTGGAGTTCAAAAAACACGAGTTCAGGTTCTGGGAAGGCTCGCGATTTTCTCGTCAACGGTTTCTCGGATCGCAATTCTGTCGCTTCTAACGTGTTCCTCGTGTCATTTTACGTCGGAATTAGTCTTGAGAAATGCACAAACACGGTTCTGGAGTTCAAACAACACGAGATCAGGTTTTGGGAATGCTCGCGATTTTCTCGTCAACGTTTGCCCGGATTGCAATTCTGTCGCTTCCAACGCGTTCCTCGCGTCATTTTACATCGGAATTAGTCATGAGAAAGGCACAAATACGGTTCAGGAGCCCAAGAAACACGAGATCAGGATTCGGGAATGCTCGCGATTTTCTCGTCAACGTTTGCTCGGATTGCAATTCTGTCGCTTCCAACGCGTTCCTCGCGTCATTTTACGTCGGAATTAGTCTTGACAAATGCACAAACGCGGTTCTGGAGTTCAAAAAACACGAGATCAGGTTTTGGGAATGCTCGCGATTTTCTCGTCAACGTTTGCTCGGATTGCAATTCTGTCGCTTCCAACGCGTTCCTCGCGTCATTTTTAATCGGAATTAGTCTTGAGAAATGCACAAACACGGTTCTGGAGTTCAAAAAACACGAGTTCAGGTTTTGGGAATGCTCGCGATTTTCTAGTCAACGGTTTCTCGGATCGCAATTCTGTCGCTTCCAACGTGTTCCTCTTGTCATTTTACGTCGGAATTAGTCTTGAGAAATGCACAAACACGGTTCTGGAGTTCAAAAAACACGAGATCAGGTTTTGGGAATGCTCGCGATTTTCTCGTCAACGGTTTCTCGGATCGCAATTCTGTCGCTTCTAACGTGTTCCTCGTGTCATTTTACGTCGGAATTAGTCTTGACAAATGCACAAACGCGGTTCTGGAGTTCAAAAAACACGAGATCAGGTTTTGGGAATGCTCACGATTTTCTCGTCAACGTTTGCTCGGATTGCAATTCTGTCGCTTCCAACGCGTTCCTCGCGTCATTTTTAATCGGAATTAGTCTTGAGAAATGCACAAACACGGTTCTGGAGTTCAAAAAACACGAGTTCAGGTTTTGGGAATGCTCGAGATTTTCTAGTTAACGGTTTCTCGGATCGCAATTCTGTCGCTTCCAACGTGTTCCTCGTGTCATTTTACGTCGGAATTAGTCTTGAGAAATGCACAAACACGGTTCTGGAGTTCAAAAAACACGAGATCAGGTTTTGGGAATGCTCGCGATTTTCTCGTCAACGTTTGCCCGGATTGCAATTCTGTCGCTTCCAACGCGTTCCTCGCGTCATTTTACATCGGAATTAGTCTTGAGAAAGGCACAAACACGGTTCAGGAGCCCAAAAAACACGAGATCAGGATTCGTGAATGCTCGCGATTTTCTCGTCAACGGTTTCTCGGATCGCAATTCTGTCGCTTCCAACGTGATCCTCGTGTCATTTTACGTCGGAAATAGTCACGAGCAGTGCACGTGAACGTTTGTGGAATCCAAAAAACACGAGTTCAGGTTCTGGGAAGGCTCGCGATTTTCTCGTCAACGGTTTCTCGGATCGCAATTCTGTCGCTTCTAACGTGTTCCTCGTGTCATTTTACGTCGGAATTAGTCTTGAGAAATGCACAAACACGGTTCTGGAGTTCGAACAACACGAGATCAGGTTTTGGGAATGCTCGCGATTTTCTCGTCAACGTTTGCCCGGATTGCAATTCTGTCGCTTCCAACGCGTTCCTCGCGTCATTTTACATCGGAATTAGTCATGAGAAAGGCACAAACACGGTTCAGGAGCCCAAGAAACACGAGATAAGGATTCGGGAATGCTCGCGATTTTCTCGTCAACGGTTTCTCGGATCGCAATTCTGTCACTTCCAACGTGATCCTCGTGTCATTTTACGTCGGAAATAGTCACGAGCAGTGCACGTGAACGTTTGTGGAGTCCAAAAAACACGAGTTCAGGTTCTGGGAATGCTCGCGAGTTTCTCGTCAACGGTTTCTCGGATCGCAATTCTGTCGCTTCTAACGTGTTCCTCGTGTCATTTTATGTCGGAATTAGTCTTGAGAAATGCACAAACACGGTTCTGGAGTTCAAAAAACACGAGATCAGGTTTTGGGAATGCTCGCGATTTTCTCGTCAACGGTTTCTCGGATCGCAATTCTGTCGCTTCCAACGTGTTCCTCGTGTCATTTTACGTCGGAATTAGTCTTGAGAAATGCACAAACACGGTTCTGGAGTTCAAAAAACACGAGTTCAGGTTTTGGGAATGCTCGCGATTTTCTAGTCAACGGTTTCTCGGATCGCAATTCTGTCGCTTCCAACGTGTTCCTCGTGTCATTTTACGTCGGAATTAGTCTTGAGAAATGCACAAACACGGTTCTGGAGTTCGAACAACACGAGATCAGGTTTTGGGAATGCTCGCGATTTTCTCGTCAACGTTTGCCCGGATTGCAATTCTGTCGCTTCCAACGCGTTCCTCGCGTCATTTTACATCGGAATTAGTCATGAGAAAGGCACAAACACGGTTCAGGAGCCCAAGAAACACGAGATAAGGATTCGGGAATGCTCGCGATTTTCTCGTCAACGGTTTCTCGGATCGCAATTCTGTCGCTTCTAACGTGTTCCTCGTGTCATTTTACGTCGGAATTAGTCTTGAGAAATGCACAAACACGGTTCTGGAGTTCAAAAAACACGAGATCAGGTTTTGGGAATGCTCGCGATTTTCTCGTCAACGGTGTCTCGGATCGCAATTCTGTCGCTTCCAACGTGTTCCTCGTGTCATTTTACGTCGGAATTAGTCTTGAGAAATGCACAAACACGGTTCTGGAGTTCAAAAAACACGAGATCAGGTTTTGGGAATGCTCGCGATTTTCTCGTCAACGTTTGCCCGGATTGCAATTCTGTCGCTTCCAACGCGTTCCTCGCGTCATTTTACATAGGAATTAGTCTTGAGAAAGGCACAAACACGGTTCAGGAGCCCAAAAAACACGAGATCAGGATTCGGGAATGCTCGCGATTTCCTCGTCAACGGTTTCTCGGATCGCAATTCTGTCGCTTCCAACGTGTTCCTCGTGTCATTTTACGTCGGAATTAGTCTTGACAAATGCACAAACGCGGTTCTGGAGTTCAAAAAACACGAGATCAAGTTTTGGGAATGCCCGCGATTTTCTCGTCAACGTTTGCTCGGATTGCAATTCTGTCGCTTCCAACGCGTTCCTCGCGTCATTTTTAATCGGAATTAGTCTTGAGAAATGCACAAACACGGTTCTGGAGTTCAAAAAACACGAGTTCAGGTTTTGGGAATGCTCGCGATTTTCTAGTCAACGGTTTCTCGGATCGCAATTCTGTCGCTTCCAACGTGTTCCTCGTGTCATTTTACGTCGGAATTAGTCTTGACAAATGCACAAACGCGGTTCTGGAGTTCAAAAAACACGAGATCAGGTTTTGGGAATGCTCGCGATTTTCTCGTCAACGTTTGCTCGGATTGCAATTCTGTCGCTTCCAACGCGTTCCTCGCGTCATTTTTAATCGGAATTAGTCTTGAGAAATGCACAAACACGGTTCTGGAGTTCAAAAAACACGAGTTCAGGTTTTGGGAATGCTCGCGATTTTCTAGTCAACGGTTTCTCGGATCGCAATTCTGTCGCTTCCAACGTGTTCCTCGTGTCATTTTACGTCGGAATTAGTCTTGAGAAAGGCACAAACACGGTTCAGGAGCCCAAAAAACACGAGATCAGGATTCGTGAATGCTCGCGATTTTCTCGTCAACGGTTTCTCGGATCGCAATTCTGTCGCTTCCAACGTGATCCTCGTGTCATTTTACATCGGAATTAGTCTTGAGAAAGGCACAAACACGGTTCAGGAGCCCAAAAAACACGAGATCAGGATTCGTGAATGCTCGCGATTTTCTCGTCAACGGTTTCTCGGATCGCAATTCTGTCGCTTCCAACGTGATCCTCGTGTCATTTTACGTCGGAAATAGTCACGAGCAGTGCACGTGAACGTTTGTGGAATCCAAAAAACACGAGTTCAGGTTCTGGGAAGGCTCGCGATTTTCTCGTCAACGGTTTCTCGGATCGCAATTCTGTCGCTTCTAACGTGTTCCTCGTGTCATTTTACGTCGGAATTAGTCTTGAGAAATGCACAAACACGGTTCTGGAGTTCAAACAACACGAGATCAGGTTTTGGGAATGCTCGCGATTTTCTCGTCAACGTTTGCCCGGATTGCAATTCTGTCGCTTCCAACGCGTTCCTCGCGTCATTTTACGTCGGAATTAGTCTTGACAAATGCACAAACGCGGTTCTGGAGCCCAAAAAACACGAGATCAGGATTCGGGAATGCTCGCGATTTCCTCGTCAACGGTTTCTCGGATCGCAATTCTGTCGCTTCTAACGTGTTCCTCGTGTCATTTTAAGTCGGAATTAGTCTTGAGAAATGCACAAACACGGTTCTGGAGTTAAAAAAACACGAGTTCAGGTTTTGGGAATGCTCGCGATTTTCTAGTCAACGGTTTCTCGGATCGCAATTCTGTCGCTTCCAACGTGTTCCTCGTGTCATTTTACGTCGGAATTAGTCTTGACAAATGCACAAACGCGGTTCTGGAGTTCAAAAAACACGAGATCAAGTTTTGGGAATGCCCGCGATTTTCTCGTCAACGTTTGCTCGGATTGCAATTCTGTCGCTTCCAACGCGTTCCTCGCGTCATTTTTAATCGGAATTAGTCTTGAGAAATGCACAAACACGGTTCTGGAGTTCAAAAAACACGAGTTCAGGTTTTGGGAATGCTCGCGATTTTCTAGTCAACGGTTTCTCGGATCGCAATTCTGTCGCTTCCAACGTGTTCCTCGTGTCATTTTACGTCGGAATTAGTCTTGAGAAATGCACAAACACGGTTCTGGAGTTCAAAAAACACGAGATCAGGTTTTGGGAATGCTCGCGATTTTCTCGTCAACGTTTGCCCGGATTGCAATTCTGTCGCTTCCAACGCGTTCCTCGCGTCATTTTACATAGGAATTAGTCTTGAGAAAGGCACAAACACGGTTCAGGAGCCCAAAAAACACGAGATCAGGATTCGGGAATGCTCGCGATTTCCTCGTCAACGGTTTCTCGGATCGCAATTCTGTCGCTTCTAACGTGTTCCTCGTGTCATTTTACGTCGGAATTAGTCTTGAGAAATGCACAAACACGGTTCTGGAGTTAAAAAAACACGAGTTCAGGTTTTGGGAATGCTCGCGATTTTCTAGTCAACGGTTTCTCGGATCGCAATTCTGTCGCTTCCAACGTGTTCCTCGTGTCATTTTACGTCGGAATTAGTCTTGACAAATGCACAAACGCGGTTCTGGAGTTCAAAAAACACGAGATCAAGTTTTGGGAATGCCCGCGATTTTCTCGTCAACGTTTGCTCGCATTGCAATTCTGTCGCTTCCAACGCGTTCCTCGCGTCATTTTTAATCGGAATTAGTCTTGAGAAATGCACAAACACGGTTCTGGAGTTCAAAAAACACGAGTTCAGGTTTTGGGAATGCTCGCAATTTTCTAGTCAACGGTTTCTCGGATCGCAATTCTGTCGCTTCCAACGTGTTTCTCGTGTCATTTTACGTCGGAATTAGTCTTGACAAATGCACAAACGCGGTTCTGGAGTTCAAAAAACACGAGATCAGGTTTTGGGAATGCTCGCGATTTTCTCGTCAACGTTTGCTCGGATTGCAATTCTGTCGCTTCCAACGCGTTCCTCGCGTCATTTTTAATCGGAATTAGTCTTGAGAAATGCACAAACACGGTTCTGGAGTTCAAAAAACACGAGTTCAGGTTTTGGGAATGCTCGCGATTTTCTAGTCAACGGTTTCTCGGATCGCAATTCTGTCGCTTCCAACGTGTTCCTCGTGTCATTTTACGTCGGAATTAGTCTTGAGAAAGGCACAAACACGGTTCAGGAGCCCAAAAAACACGAGATCAGAATTCGTGAATGCTCGCGATTTTCTCGTCAACGGTTTCTCGGATCGCAATTCTGTCGCTTCCAACGTGATCCTCGTGTCATTTTACGTCGGAAATAGTCACGAGCAGTGCACGTGAACGTTTGTGGAATCCAAAAAACACGAGTTCAGGTTCTGGGAAGGCTCGCGATTTTCTCGTCAACGGTTTCTCGGATCGCAATTCTGTCGCTTCTAACGTGTTCCTCGTGTCATTTTACGTCGGAATTAGTCTTGAGAAATGCACAAACACGGTTCTGGAGTTCGAACAACACGAGATCAGGTTTTGGGAATGCTCGCGATTTTCTCGTCAACGTTTGCCCGGATTGCAATTCTGTCGCTTCCAACGCGTTCCTCGCGTCATTTTACATCGGAATTAGTCATGAGAAAGGCACAAACACGGTTCAGGAGCCCAAGAAACACGAGATAAGGATTCGGGAATGCTCGCGATTTTCTCGTCAACGGTTTCTCGGATCGCAATTCTGTCGCTTCTAACGTGTTCCTCGTGTCATTTTACGTCGGAATTAGTCTTGAGAAATGCACAAACACGGTTCTGGAGTTCAAAAAACACGAGATCAGGTTTTGGGAATGCTCGCGATTTTCTCGTCAACGGTTTCTCGGATCGCAATTCTGTCGCTTCCAACGTGTTCCTCGTGTCATTTTACGTCGGAATTAGTCTTGAGAAATGCACAAACACGGTTCTGGAGTTCAAAAAACACGAGTTCAGGTTTTGGGAATGCTCGCGATTTTCTAGTCAACGGTTTCTCGGATCGCAATTCTGTCGCTTCCAACGTGTTCCTCGTGTCATTTTACGTCGGAATTAGTCTTGAGAAATGCACAAACACGGTTCTGGAGTTCAAAAAACACGAGATCAGGTTTTGGGAATGCTCGCGATTTTCTCGTCAACGTTTGCCCGGATTGCAATTCTGTCGCTTCCAACGCGTTCCTCGCGTCATTTTACATCGGAATTAGTCTTGAGAAATGCACAAACGCGGTTCTGGAGTTCAAAAAACACGAGATCAGGTTTTGGGAATGCTCGCGATTTTCTCGTCAACGTTTGCCCGGATTGCAATTCTGTCGCTTCCAACGCGTTCCTCGCGTCATTTTACATCGGAATTAGTCTTGAGAAATGCACAAACACGGTTCTGGAGTTCAAAAAACACGAGTTCAGGTTCTGGGAAGGCTCGCGATTTTCTCGTCAACGGTTTCTCGGATCGCAATTCTGTCGCTTCTAACGTGTTCCTCGTGTCATTTTACGTCGGAATTAGTCTTGAGAAATGCACAAACACGGTTCTGGAGTTCAAACAACACGAGATCAGGTTTTGGGAATGCTCGCGATTTTCTCGTCAACGTTTGCCCGGATTGCAATTCTGTCGCTTCCAACGCGTTCCTCGCGTCATTTTACATCGGAATTAGTCATGAGAAAGGCACAAATACGGTTCAGGAGCCCAAGAAACACGAGATCAGGATTCGGGAATGCTCGCGATTTTCTCGTCAACGTTTGCTCGGATTGCAATTCTGTCGCTTCCAACGCGTTCCTCGCGTCATTTTACGTCGGAATTAGTCTTGACAAATGCACAAACGCGGTTCTGGAGTTCAAAAAACACGAGATCAGGTTTTGGGAATGCTCGCGATTTTCTCGTCAACGTTTGCTCGGATTGCAATTCTGTCGCTTCCAACGCGTTCCTCGCGTCATTTTTAATCGGAATTAGTCTTGAGAAATGCACAAACACGGTTCTGGAGTTCAAAAAACACGAGTTCAGGTTTTGGGAATGCTCGCGATTTTCTAGTCAACGGTTTCTCGGATCGCAATTCTGTCGCTTCCAACGTGTTCCTCTTGTCATTTTACGTCGGAATTAGTCTTGAGAAATGCACAAACACGGTTCTGGAGTTCAAAAAACACGAGATCAGGTTTTGGGAATGCTCGCGATTTTCTCGTCAACGGTTTCTCGGATCGCAATTCTGTCGCTTCTAACGTGTTCCTCGTGTCATTTTACGTCGGAATTAGTCTTGACAAATGCACAAACGCGGTTCTGGAGTTCAAAAAACACGAGATCAGGTTTTGGGAATGCTCACGATTTTCTCGTCAACGTTTGCTCGGATTGCAATTCTGTCGCTTCCAACGCGTTCCTCGCGTCATTTTTAATCGGAATTAGTCTTGAGAAATGCACAAACACGGTTCTGGAGTTCAAAAAACACGAGTTCAGGTTTTGGGAATGCTCGAGATTTTCTAGTTAACGGTTTCTCGGATCGCAATTCTGTCGCTTCCAACGTGTTCCTCGTGTCATTTTACGTCGGAATTAGTCTTGAGAAATGCACAAACACGGTTCTGGAGTTCAAAAAACACGAGATCAGGTTTTGGGAATGCTCGCGATTTTCTCGTCAACGTTTGCCCGGATTGCAATTCTGTCGCTTCCAACGCGTTCCTCGCGTCATTTTACATCGGAATTAGTCATGAGAAAGGCACAAACACGGTTCAGGAGCCCAAGAAACACGAGATAAGGATTCGGGAATGCTCGCGATTTTCTCGTCAACGGTTTCTCGGATCGCAATTCTGTCACTTCCAACGTGATCCTCGTGTCATTTTACGTCGGAAATAGTCACGAGCAGTGCACGTGAACGTTTGTGGAGTCCAAAAAACACGAGTTCAGGTTCTGGGAATGCTCGCGAGTTTCTCGTCAACGGTTTCTCGGATCGCAATTCTGTCGCTTCTAACGTGTTCCTCGTGTCATTTTATGTCGGAATTAGTCTTGAGAAATGCACAAACACGGTTCTGGAGTTCAAAAAACACGAGATCAGGTTTTGGGAATGCTCGCGATTTTCTCGTCAACGGTTTCTCGGATCGCAATTCTGTCGCTTCCAACGTGTTCCTCGTGTCATTTTACGTCGGAATTAGTCTTGAGAAATGCACAAACACGGTTCTGGAGTTCAAAAAACACGAGTTCAGGTTTTGGGAATGCTCGCGATTTTCTAGTCAACGGTTTCTCGGATCGCAATTCTGTCGCTTCCAACGTGTTCCTCGTGTCATTTTACGTCGGAATTAGTCTTGAGAAATGCACAAACACGGTTCTGGAGTTCGAACAACACGAGATCAGGTTTTGGGAATGCTCGCGATTTTCTCGTCAACGTTTGCCCGGATTGCAATTCTGTCGCTTCCAACGCGTTCCTCGCGTCATTTTACATCGGAATTAGTCATGAGAAAGGCACAAACACGGTTCAGGAGCCCAAGAAACACGAGATAAGGATTCGGGAATGCTCGCGATTTTCTCGTCAACGGTTTCTCGGATCGCAATTCTGTCGCTTCTAACGTGTTCCTCGTGTCATTTTACGTCGGAATTAGTCTTGAGAAATGCACAAACACGGTTCTGGAGTTCAAAAAACACGAGATCAGGTTTTGGGAATGCTCGCGATTTTCTCGTCAACGGTTTCTCGGATCGCAATTCTGTCGCTTCCAACGTGTTCCTCGTGTCATTTTACGTCGGAATTAGTCTTGAGAAATGCACAAACACGGTTCTGGAGTTCAAAAAACACGAGTTCAGGTTTTGGGAATGCTCGCGATTTTCTAGTCAACGGTTTCTCGGATCGCAATTCTGTCGCTTCCAACGTGTTCCTCGTGTCATTTTACGTCGGAATTAGTCTTGAGAAATGCACAAACACGGTTCTGGAGTTCAAAAAACACGAGATCAGGTTTTGGGAATGCTCGCGATTTTCTCGTCAACGTTTGCCCGGATTGCAATTCTGTCGCTTCCAACGCGTTCCTCGCGTCATTTTACATCGGAATTAGTCTTGAGAAATGCACAAACACGGTTCTGGAGTTCAAAAAACACGAGTTCAGGTTCTGGGAAGGCTCGCGATTTTCTCGTCAACGGTTTCTCGGATCGCAATTCTGTCGCTTCTAACGTGTTCCTCGTGTCATTTTACGTCGGAATTAGTGTTGAGAAATGCACAAACACGGTTCTGGAGTTCAAACAACACGAGATCAGGTTTTGGGAATGCTCGCGATTTTCTCGTCAACGTTTGCCCGGATTGCAATTCTGTCGCTTCCAACGCGTTCCTCGCGTCATTTTACATCGGAATTAGTCATGAGAAAGGCACAAATACGGTTCAGGAGCCCAAGAAACACGAGATCAGGATTCGGGAATGCTCGCGATTTTCTCGTCAACGTTTGCTCGGATTGCAATTCTGTCGCTTCCAACGCGTTCCTCGCGTCATTTTACGTCGGAATTAGTCTTGACAAATGCACAAACGCGGTTCTGGAGTTCAAAAAACACGAGATCAGGTTTTGGGAATGCTCGCGATTTTCTCGTCAACGTTTGCTCGGATTGCAATTCTGTCGCTTCCAACGCGTTCCTCGCGTCATTTTTAATCGGAATTAGTCTTGAGAAATGCACAAACACGGTTCTGGAGTTCAAAAAATACGAGTTCAGGTTTTGGGAATGCTCGCGATTTTCTAGTCAACGGTTTCTCGGATCGCAATTCTGTCGCTTCCAACGTGTTCCTCTTGTCATTTTACGTCGGAATTAGTCTTGAGAAATGCACAAACACGGTTCTGGAGTTCAAAAAACACGAGATCAGGTTTTGGGAATGCTCGCGATTTTCTCGTCAACGGTTTCTCGGATCGCAATTCTGTCGCTTCTAACGTGTTCCTCGTGTCATTTTACGTCGGAATTAGTCTTGACAAATGCACAAACGCGGTTCTGGAGTTCAAAAAACACGAGATCAGGTTTTGGGAATGCTCACGATTTTCTCGTCAACGTTTGCTCGGATTGCAATTCTGTCGCTTCCAACGCGTTCCTCGCGTCATTTTTAATCGGAATTAGTCTTGAGAAATGCACAAACACGGTTCTGGAGTTCAAAAAACACGAGTTCAGGTTTTGGGAATGCTCGAGATTTTCTAGTTAACGGTTTCTCGGATCGCAATTCTGTCGCTTCCAACGTGTTCCTCGTGTCATTTTACGTCGGAATTAGTCTTGAGAAATGCACAAACACGGTTCTGGAGTTCAAAAAACACGAGATCAGGTTTTGGGAATGCTCGCGATTTTCTCGTCAACGTTTGCCCGGATTGCAATTCTGTCGCTTCCAACGCGTTCCTCGCGTCATTTTACATCGGAATTAGTCTTGAGAAAGGCACAAACACGGTTCAGGAGCCCAAAAAACACGAGATCAGGATTCGTGAATGCTCGCGATTTTCTCGTCAACGGTTTCTCGGATCGCAATTCTGTCGCTTCCAACGTGATCCTCGTGTCATTTTACGTCGGAAATAGTCACGAGCAGTGCACGTGAACGTTTGTGGAATCCAAAAAACACGAGTTCAGGTTCTGGGAAGGCTCGCGATTTTCTCGTCAACGGTTTCTCGGATCGCAATTCTGTCGCTTCTAACGTGTTCCTCGTGTCATTTTACGTCGGAATTAGTCTTGAGAAATGCACAAACACGGTTCTGGAGTTCGAACAACACGAGATCAGGTTTTGGGAATGCTCGCGATTTTCTCGTCAACGTTTGCCCGGATTGCAATTCTGTCGCTTCCAACGCGTTCCTCGCGTCATTTTACATCGGAATTAGTCATGAGAAAGGCACAAACACGGTTCAGGAGCCCAAGAAACACGAGATAAGGATTCGGGAATGCTCGCGATTTTCTCGTCAACGGTTTCTCGGATCGCAATTCTGTCACTTCCAACGTGATCCTCGTGTCATTTTACGTCGGAAATAGTCACGAGCAGTGCACGTGAACGTTTGTGGAGTCCAAAAAACACGAGTTCAGGTTCTGGGAATGCTCGCGAGTTTCTCGTCAACGGTTTCTCGGATCGCAATTCTGTCGCTTCTAACGTGTTCCTCGTGTCATTTTATGTCGGAATTAGTCTTGAGAAATGCACAAACACGGTTCTGGAGTTCAAAAAACACGAGATCAGGTTTTGGGAATGCTCGCGATTTTCTCGTCAACGGTTTCTCGGATCGCAATTCTGTCGCTTCCAACGTGTTCCTCGTGTCATTTTACGTCGGAATTAGTCTTGAGAAATGCACAAACACGGTTCTGGAGTTCAAAAAACACGAGTTCAGGTTTTGGGAATGCTCGCGATTTTCTAGTCAACGGTTTCTCGGATCGCAATTCTGTCGCTTCCAACGTGTTCCTCGTGTCATTTTACGTCGGAATTAGTCTTGAGAAATGCACAAACACGGTTCTGGAGTTCAAAAAACACGAGTTCAGGTTTTGGGAATGCTAGCGATTTTCTAGTCAACGGTTTCTCGGATCGCAATTCTGTCGCTTCCAACGTGTTCCTCTTGTCATTTTACGTCGGAATTAGTCTTGAGAAATGCACAAACACGGTTCTGGAGTTCAAAAAACACGAGATCAGGTTTTGGGAATGCTCGCGATTTTCTCGTCAACGGTTTCTCGGATCGCAATTCTGTCGCTTCTAACGTGTTCCTCGTGTCATTTTACGTCGGAATTAGTCTTGACAAATGCACAAACGCGGTTCTGGAGTTCAAAAAACACGAGATCAGGTTTTGGGAATGCTCACGATTTTCTCGTCAACGTTTGCTCGGATTGCAATTCTGTCGCTTCCAACGCGTTCCTCGCGTCATTTTTAATCGGAATTAGTCTTGAGAAATGCACAAACACGGTTCTGGAGTTCAAAAAACACGAGTTCAGGTTTTGGGAATGCTCGAGATTTTCTAGTTAACGGTTTCTCGGATCGCAATTCTGTCGCTTCCAACGTGTTCCTCGTGTCATTTTACGTCGGAATTAGTCTTGAGAAATGCACAAACACGGTTCTGGAGTTCAAAAAACACGAGATCAGGTTTTGGGAATGCTCGCGATTTTCTCGTCAACGTTTGCCCGGATTGCAATTCTGTCGCTTCCAACGCGTTCCTCGCGTCATTTTACATCGGAATTAGTCTTGAGAAAGGCACAAACACGGTTCAGGAGCCCAAAAAACACGAGATCAGGATTCGTGAATGCTCGCGATTTTCTCGTCAACGGTTTCTCGGATCGCAATTCTGTCGCTTCCAACGTGATCCTCGTGTCATTTTACGTCGGAAATAGTCACGAGCAGTGCACGTGAACGTTTGTGGAATCCAAAAAACACGAGTTCAGGTTCTGGGAAGGCTCGCGATTTTCTCGTCAACGGTTTCTCGGATCGCAATTCTGTCGCTTCTAACGTGTTCCTCGTGTCATTTTACGTCGGAATTAGTCTTGAGAAATGCACAAACACGGTTCTGGAGTTCGAACAACACGAGATCAGGTTTTGGGAATGCTCGCGATTTTCTCGTCAACGTTTGCCCGGATTGCAATTCTGTCGCTTCCAACGCGTTCCTCGCGTCATTTTACATCGGAATTAGTCATGAGAAAGGCACAAACACGGTTCAGGAGCCCAAGAAACACGAGATAAGGATTCGGGAATGCTCGCGATTTTCTCGTCAACGGTTTCTCGGATCGCAATTCTGTCACTTCCAACGTGATCCTCGTGTCATTTTACGTCGGAAATAGTCACGAGCAGTGCACGTGAACGTTTGTGGAGTCCAAAAAACACGAGTTCAGGTTCTGGGAATGCTCGCGAGTTTCTCGTCAACGGTTTCTCGGATCGCAATTCTGTCGCTTCTAACGTGTTCCTCGTGTCATTTTATGTCGGAATTAGTCTTGAGAAATGCACAAACACGGTTCTGGAGTTCAAAAAACACGAGATCAGGTTTTGGGAATGCTCGCGATTTTCTCGTCAACGGTTTCTCGGATCGCAATTCTGTCGCTTCCAACGTGTTCCTCGTGTCATTTTACGTCGGAATTAGTCTTGAGAAATGCACAAACACGGTTCTGGAGTTCAAAAAACACGAGTTCAGGTTTTGGGAATGCTCGCGATTTTCTAGTCAACGGTTTCTCGGATCGCAATTCTGTCGCTTCCAACGTGTTCCTCGTGTCATTTTACGTCGGAATTAGTCTTGAGAAATGCACAAACACGGTTCTGGAGTTCAAAAAACACGAGTTCAGGTTTTGGGAATGCTAGCGATTTTCTAGTCAACGGTTTCTCGGATCGCAATTCTGTCGCTTCCAACGTGTTCCTCTTGTCATTTTACGTCGGAATTAGTCTTGAGAAATGCACAAACACGGTTCTGGAGTTCAAAAAACACGAGATCAGGTTTTGGGAATGCTCGCGATTTTCTCGTCAACGGTTTCTCGGATCGCAATTCTGTCGCTTCTAACGTGTTCCTCGTGTCATTTTACGTCGGAATTAGTCTTGACAAATGCACAAACGCGGTTCTGGAGTTCAAAAAACACGAGATCAGGTTTTGGGAATGCTCACGATTTTCTCGTCAACGTTTGCTCGGATTGCAATTCTGTCGCTTCCAACGCGTTCCTCGCGTCATTTTTAATCGGAATTAGTCTTGAGAAATGCACAAACACGGTTCTGGAGTTCAAAAAACACGAGTTCAGGTTTTGGGAATGCTCGAGATTTTCTAGTTAACGGTTTCTCGGATCGCAATTCTGTCGCTTCCAACGTGTTCCTCGTGTCATTTTACGTCGGAATTAGTCTTGAGAAATGCACAAACACGGTTCTGGAGTTCAAAAAACACGAGATCAGGTTTTGGGAATGCTCGCGATTTTCTCGTCAACGTTTGCCCGGATTGCAATTCTGTCGCTTCCAACGCGTTCCTCGCGTCATTTTACATCGGAATTAGTCTTGAGAAAGGCACAAACACGGTTCAGGAGCCCAAAAAACACGAGATCAGGATTCGTGAATGCTCGCGATTTTCTCGTCAACGGTTTCTCGGATCGCAATTCTGTCGCTTCCAACGTGATCCTCGTGTCATTTTACGTCGGAAATAGTCACGAGCAGTGCACGTGAACGTTTGTGGAATCCAAAAAACACGAGTTCAGGTTCTGGGAAGGCTCGCGATTTTCTCGTCAACGGTTTCTCGGATCGCAATTCTGTCGCTTCTAACGTGTTCCTCGTGTCATTTTACGTCGGAATTAGTCTTGAGAAATGCACAAACACGGTTCTGGAGTTCGAACAACACGAGATCAGGTTTTGGGAATGCTCGCGATTTTCTCGTCAACGTTTGCCCGGATTGCAATTCTGTCGCTTCCAACGCGTTCCTCGCGTCATTTTACATCGGAATTAGTCATGAGAAAGGCACAAACACGGTTCAGGAGCCCAAGAAACACGAGATAAGGATTCGGGAATGCTCGCGATTTTCTCGTCAACGGTTTCTCGGATCGCAATTCTGTCACTTCCAACGTGATCCTCGTGTCATTTTACGTCGGAAATAGTCACGAGCAGTGCACGTGAACGTTTGTGGAGTCCAAAAAACACGAGTTCAGGTTCTGGGAATGCTCGCGAGTTTCTCGTCAACGGTTTCTCGGATCGCAATTCTGTCGCTTCTAACGTGTTCCTCGTGTCATTTTATGTCGGAATTAGTCTTGAGAAATGCACAAACACGGTTCTGGAGTTCAAAAAACACGAGATCAGGTTTTGGGAATGCTCGCGATTTTCTCGTCAACGGTTTCTCGGATCGCAATTCTGTCGCTTCCAACGTGTTCCTCGTGTCATTTTACGTCGGAATTAGTCTTGAGAAATGCACAAACACGGTTCTGGAGTTCAAAAAACACGAGTTCAGGTTTTGGGAATGCTCGCGATTTTCTAGTCAACGGTTTCTCGGATCGCAATTCTGTCGCTTCCAACGTGTTCCTCGTGTCATTTTACGTCGGAATTAGTCTTGAGAAATGCACAAACACGGTTCTGGAGTTCGAACAACACGAGATCAGGTTTTGGGAATGCTCGCGATTTTCTCGTCAACGTTTGCCCGGATTGCAATTCTGTCGCTTCCAACGCGTTCCTCGCGTCATTTTACATCGGAATTAGTCATGAGAAAGGCACAAACACGGTTCAGCAGCCCAAGAAACACGAGATAAGGATTCGGGAATGCTCGCGATTTTCTCGTCAACGGTTTCTCGGATCGCAATTCTGTCGCTTCTAACGTGTTCCTCGTGTCATTTTACGTCGGAATTAGTCTTGAGAAATGCACAAACACGGTTCTGGAGTTCAAAAAACACGAGATCAGGTTTTGGGAATGCTCGCGATTTTCTCGTCAACGGTTTCTCGGATCGCAATTCTGTCGCTTCCAACGTGTTCCTCGTGTCATTTTACGTCGGAATTAGTCTTGAGAAATGCACAAACACGGTTCTGGAGTTCAAAAAACACGAGTTCAGGTTTTGGGAATGCTCGCGATTGTCTAGTCAACGGTTTCTCGGATCGCAATTCTGTCGCTTCCAACGTGTTCCTCGTGTCATTTTACGTCGGAATTAGTCTTGAGAAATGCACAAACACGGTTCTGGAGTTCAAAAAACACGAGATCAGGTTTTGGGAATGCTCGCGATTTTCTCGTCAACGTTTGCCCGGATTGCAATTCTGTCGCTTCCAACGCGTTCCTCGCGTCATTTTACATCGGAATTAGTCTTGAGAAATGCACAAACACGGTTCTGGAGTTCAAAAAACACGAGTTCAGGTTCTGGGAAGGCTCGCGATTTTCTCGTCAACGGTTTCTCGGATCGCAATTCTGTCGCTTCTAACGTGTTCCTCGTGTCATTTTACGTCGGAATTAGTCTTGAGAAATGCACAAACACGGTTCTGGAGTTCAAACAACACGAGATCAGGTTTTGGGAATGCTCGCGATTTTCTCGTCAACGTTTGCCCGGATTGCAATTCTGTCGCTTCCAACGCGTTCCTCGCGTCATTTTACATCGGAATTAGTCATGAGAAAGGCACAAATACGGTTCAGGAGCCCAAGAAACACGAGATCAGGATTCGGGAATGCTCGCGATTTTCTCGTCAACGTTTGCTCGGATTGCAATTCTGTCGCTTCCAACGCGTTCCTCGCGTCATTTTACGTCGGAATTAGTCTTGACAAATGCACAAACGCGGTTCTGGAGTTCAAAAAACACGAGATCAGGTTTTGGGAATGCTCGCGATTTTCTCGTCAACGTTTGCTCGGATTGCAATTCTGTCGCTTCCAACGCGTTCCTCGCGTCATTTTTAATCGGAATTAGTCTTGAGAAATGCACAAACACGGTTCTGGAGTTCAAAAAACACGAGTTCAGGTTTTGGGAATGCTCGCGATTTTCTAGTCAACGGTTTCTCGGATCGCAATTCTGTCGCTTCCAACGTGTTCCTCTTGTCATTTTACGTCGGAATTAGTCTTGAGAAATGCACAAACACGGTTCTGGAGTTCAAAAAACACGAGATCAGGTTTTGGGAATGCTCGCGATTTTCTCGTCAACGGTTTCTCGGATCGCAATTCTGTCGCTTCTAACGTGTTCCTCGTGTCATTTTACGTCGGAATTAGTCTTGACAAATGCACAAACGCGGTTCTGGAGTTCAAAAAACACGAGATCAGGTTTTGGGAATGCTCACGATTTTCTCGTCAACGTTTGCTCGGATTGCAATTCTGTCGCTTCCAACGCGTTCCTCGCGTCATTTTTAATCGGAATTAGTCTTGAGAAATGCACAAACACGGTTCTGGAGTTCAAAAAACACGAGTTCAGGTTTTGGGAATGCTCGAGATTTTCTAGTTAACGGTTTCTCGGATCGCAATTCTGTCGCTTCCAACGTGTTCCTCGTGTCATTTTACGTCGGAATTAGTCTTGAGAAATGCACAAACACGGTTCTGGAGTTCAAAAAAAACGAGATCAGGTTTTGGGAATGCTCGCGATTTTCTCGTCAACGTTTGCCCGGATTGCAATTCTGTCGCTTCCAACGCGTTCCTCGCGTCATTTTACATCGGAATTAGTCTTGAGAAAGGCACAAACACGGTTCAGGAGCCCAAAAAACACGAGATCAGGATTCGTGAATGCTCGCGATTTTCTCGTCAACGGTTTCTCGGATCGCAATTCTGTCGCTTCCAACGTGATCCTCGTGTCATTTTACGTCGGAAATAGTCACGAGCAGTGCACGTGAACGTTTGTGGAATCCAAAAAACACGAGTTCAGGTTCTGGGAAGGCTCGCGATTTTCTCGTCAACGGTTTCTCGGATCGCAATTCTGTCGCTTCTAACGTGTTCCTCGTGTCATTTTACGTCGGAATTAGTCTTGAGAAATGCACAAACACGGTTCTGGAGTTCGAACAACACGAGATCAGGTTTTGGGAATGCTCGCGATTTTCTCGTCAACGTTTGCCCGGATTGCAATTCTGTCGCTTCCAACGCGTTCCTCGCGTCATTTTACATCGGAATTAGTCATGAGAAAGGCACAAACACGGTTCAGGAGCCCAAGAAACACGAGATAAGGATTCGGGAATGCTCGCGATTTTCTCGTCAACGGTTTCTCGGATCGCAATTCTGTCACTTCCAACGTGATCCTCGTGTCATTTTACGTCGGAAATAGTCACGAGCAGTGCACGTGAACGTTTGTGGAGTCCAAAAAACACGAGTTCAGGTTCTGGGAATGCTCGCGAGTTTCTCGTCAACGGTTTCTCGGATCGCAATTCTGTCGCTTCTAACGTGTTCCTCGTGTCATTTTATGTCGGAATTAGTCTTGAGAAATGCACAAACACGGTTCTGGAGTTCAAAAAACACGAGATCAGGTTTTGGGAATGCTCGCGATTTTCTCGTCAACGGTTTCTCGGATCGCAATTCTGTCGCTTCCAACGTGTTCCTCGTGTCATTTTACGTCGGAATTAGTCTTGAGAAATGCACAAACACGGTTCTGGAGTTCAAAAAACACGAGTTCAGGTTTTGGGAATGCTCGCGATTTTCTAGTCAACGGTTTCTCGGATCGCAATTCTGTCGCTTCCAACGTGTTCCTCGTGTCATTTTACGTCGGAATTAGTCTTGAGAAATGCACAAACACGGTTCTGGAGTTCAAAAAACACGAGTTCAGGTTTTGGGAATGCTCGCGATTTTCTAGTCAACGGTTTCTCGGATCGCAATTCTGTCGCTTCCAACGTGTTCCTCGTGTCATTTTACGTCGGAATTAGTCTTGAGAAATGCACAAACACGGTTCTGGAGTTCAAAAAACACGAGATCAGGTTTTGGGAATGCTCGCGATTTTCTCGTCAACGTTTGCCCGGATTGCAATTCTGTCGCTTCCAACGCGTTCCTCGCGTCATTTTACATAGGAATTAGTCTTGAGAAAGGCACAAACACGGTTCAGGAGCCCAAAAAACACGAGATCAGGATTCGTGAATGCTCGCGATTTTCTCGTCAACGGTTTCTTGGATCGCAATTCTGTCGCTTCTAACGTGTTCCTCGTGTCATTTTACGTCGGAATTAGTCTTGACAAATGCACAAACGCGGTTCTGGAGTTCAAAAAACACGAGATCAGGTTTTGGGAATGCTCACGATTTTCTCGTCAACGTTTGCTCGGATTGCAATTCTGTCGCTTCCAACGCGTTCCTCGCGTCATTTTTAATCGGAATTAGTCTTGAGAAATGCACAAACACGGTTCTGGAGTTCAAAAAACACGAGTTCAGGTTTTGGGAATGCTCGCGATTTTCTCGTCAACGGTTTCTCGGATCGCAATTCTGTCGCTTCCAACGTGTTCCTCGTGTCATTTTACGTCGGAATTAGTCTTGAGAAATGCACAAACACGGTTCTGGAGTTCAAAAAACACGAGATCAGGTTTTGGGAATGCTCGCGATTTTCTCGTCAACGTTTGCCCGGATTGCAATTCTGTCGCTTCCAACGCGTTCCTCGCGTCATTTTACATCGGAATTAGTCTTGAGAAAGGCACAAACACGGTTCAGGAGCCCAAAAAACACGAGATCAGGATTCGTGAATGCTCGCGATTTTCTCGTCAACGGTTTCTCGGATCGCAATTCTGTCGCTTCCAACGTGATCCTCGTGTCATTTTACGTCGGAAATAGTCACGAGCAGTGCACGTGAACGTTTGTGGAATCCAAAAAACACGAGTTCAGGTTCTGGGTAGGCTCGCGATTTTCTCGTCAACGGTTTCTCGGATCGCAATTCTGTCGCTTCTAACGTGTTCCTCGTGTCATTTTACGTCGGAATTAGTCTTGAGAAATGCACAAACACGGTTCTGGAGTTCAAACAACACGAGATCAGGTTTTGGGAATGCTCGCGATTTTCTCGTCAACGTTTGCCCGGATTGCAATTCTGTCGCTTCCAACGCGTTCCTCGCGTCATTTTACATCGGAATTAGTCATGAGAAAGGCACAAACACGGTTCAGGAGCCCAAGAAACACGAGATCAGGATTCGGGAATGCTCGCGATTTTCTCGTCAACGTTTGCTCGGATTGCAATTCTGTCGCTTCCAACGCGTTCCTCGCGTCATTTTACGTCGGAATTAGTCTTGACAAATGCACAAACGCGGTTCTGGAGTTCAAAAAACACGAGATCGGGTTTTGGGAATGCTCGCGATTTTCTCGTCAACGTTTGCTCGGATTGCAATTCTGTCGCTTCCAACGCGTTCCTCGCGTCATTTTTAATCGGAATTAGTCTTGAGAAATGCACAAACACGGTTCTGGAGTTCAAAAAACACGAGTTCAGGTTTTGGGAATGCTCGCGATTTTCTCGTCAACGTTTGCTCGGATTGCAATTCTGTCGCTTCCTACGCGTTCCTCGTGTCATTTTACGTCGGAATTAGTCTTGAGAAATGCACAAACACGGTTCTGGAGTTCAAAAAACACGAGTTCAGGTTTTGGGAATGCTCGCGATTTTCTCGTCAACGTTTGCTCGGATTGCAATTCTGTCGCTTCCTACGCGTTCCTCGTGTCATTTTACGTCGGAATTAGTCTTGAGAAATGCACAAACACGGTTCTGGAGTTCAAAAAACACGAGATCAAGTTTTGGGAATGCTCGCGATTTCCTCGTCAACGTTTGCCCGGATTGCAATTCTGTCGCTTCCAACGCGTTCCTCGTGTCATTTTACGTCGGAATTAGTCTTGAGAAATGCACAAACACGGTTCTGGAGTTCAAAAAACACGAGATCAGTTTCTGGGAATGCTCGCGATTTCCTCGTCAACGGTTTCTCGGATCGCAATTCTGTCGCTTCTAACGTGTTCCTCGTGTCATTTTACGTCGGAATTAGTCTTGAGAAATGCACAAACACGGTTCTGGAGTTCAAAAAACACGAGTTCAGGTTTTGGGAATGCTCGCGATTTTCTAGTGAACGGTTTCTCGGATCGCAATTCTGTCGCTTCCAACGTGTTCCTCGTGTCATTTTACGTCGGAATTAGTCTTGAGAAATGCACAAACACGGTTCTGGAGTTCAAAAAACACGAGTTCAGGTTTTGGGAATGCTCGCGATTTTCTCGTCAACGTTTGCTCGGATTGCAATTCTGTCGCTTCCAACGCGTTCCTCGCGTCATTTTTAATCGGAATTAGTCTTGAGAAATGCACAAACACGGTTCTGGAGTTCAAAAAACACGAGTTCAGGTTTTGGGAATGCTCGCGATTTTCTAGTCAACGGTTTCTCGGATCGCAATTCTGTCGCTTCCAACGTGTTCCTCTTGTCATTTTACGTCGGAATTAGTCTTGAGAAATGCACAAACACGGTTCTGGAGTTCAAAAAACACGAGATCAGGTTTTGGGAATGCTCGCGATTTTCTCGTCAACGGTTTCTCGGATCGCAATTCTGTCGCTTCCAACGTGTTCCTCGTGTCATTTTACGTCGGAATTAGTCTTGAGAAATGCACAAACACGGTTCTGGAGTTCAAAAAACACGAGTTCAGGTTTTGGGAATGCTCGCGATTTTCTAGTCAACGGTTTCTCGGATCGCAATTCTGTCGCTTCCAACGTGTTCCTCGTGTCATTTTACGTCGGAATTAGTCTTGAGAAATGCACAAACACGGTTCTGGAGTTCAAAAAACACGAGATCAGGTTTTGGGAATGCTCGCGATTTTCTCGTCAACGTTTGCCCGGATTGCAATTCTGTCGCTTCCAACGCGTTCCTCGCGTCATTTTACATCGGAATTAGTCTTGAGAAATGCACAAACACGGTTCTGGAGTTCAAAAAACACGAGTTCAGGTTCTGGGAAGGCTCGCGATTTTCTCGTCAACGGTTTCTCGGATCGCAATTCTGTCGCTTCTAACGTGTTCCTCGTGTCATTTTACGTCGGAATTAGTCTTGAGAAATGCACAAACACGGTTCTGGAGTTCAAACAACACGAGATCAGGTTTTGGGAATGCTCGCGATTTTCTCGTCAACGTTTGCCCGGATTGCAATTCTGTCGCTTCCAACGCGTTCCTCGCGTCATTTTACATCGGAATTAGTCATGAGAAAGGCACAAATACGGTTCAGGAGCCCAAGAAACACGAGATCAGGATTCGGGAATGCTCGCGATTTTCTCGTCAACGTTTGCTCGGATTGCAATTCTGTCGCTTCCAACGCGTTCCTCGCGTCATTTTACGTCGGAATTAGTCTTGACAAATGCACAAACGCGGTTCTGGAGTTCAAAAAACACGAGATCAGGTTTTGGGAATGCTCGCGATTTTCTCGTCAACGTTTGCTCGGATTGCAATTCTGTCGCTTCCAACGCGTTCCTCGCGTCATTTTTAATCGGAATTAGTCTTGAGAAATGCACAAACACGGTTCTGGAGTTCAAAAAACACGAGTTCAGGTTTTGGGAATGCTCGCGATTTTCTAGTCAACGGTTTCTCGGATCGCAATTCTGTCGCTTCCAACGTGTTCCTCTTGTCATTTTACGTCGGAATTAGTCTTGAGAAATGCACAAACACGGTTCTGGAGTTCAAAAAACACGAGATCAGGTTTTGGGAATGCTCGCGATTTTCTCGTCAACGGTTTCTCGGATCGCAATTCTGTCGCTTCTAACGTGTTCCTCGTGTCATTTTACGTCGGAATTAGTCTTGACAAATGCACAAACGCGGTTCTGGAGTTCAAAAAACACGAGATCAGGTTTTGGGAATGCTCACGATTTTCTCGTCAACGTTTGCTCGGATTGCAATTCTGTCGCTTCCAACGCGTTCCTCGCGTCATTTTTAATCGGAATTAGTCTTGAGAAATGCACAAACACGGTTCTGGAGTTCAAAAAACACGAGTTCAGGTTTTGGGAATGCTCGAGATTTTCTAGTTAACGGTTTCTCGGATCGCAATTCTGTCGCTTCCAACGTGTTCCTCGTGTCATTTTACGTCGGAATTAGTCTTGAGAAATGCACAAACACGGTTCTGGAGTTCAAAAAACACGAGATCAGGTTTTGGGAATGCTCGCGATTTTCTCGTCAACGTTTGCCCGGATTGCAATTCTGTCGCTTCCAACGCGTTCCTCGCGTCATTTTACATCGGAATTAGTCTTGAGAAAGGCACAAACACGGTTCAGGAGCCCAAAAAACACGAGATCAGGATTCGTGAATGCTCGCGATTTTCTCGTCAACGGTTTCTCGGATCGCAATTCTGTCGCTTCCAACGTGATCCTCGTGTCATTTTACGTCGGAAATAGTCACGAGCAGTGCACGTGAACGTTTGTGGAATCCAAAAAACACGAGTTCAGGTTCTGGGAAGGCTCGCGATTTTCTCGTCAACGGTTTCTCGGATCGCAATTCTGTCGCTTCTAACGTGTTCCTCGTGTCATTTTACGTCGGAATTAGTCTTGAGAAATGCACAAACACGGTTCTGGAGTTCGAACAACACGAGATCAGGTTTTGGGAATGCTCGCGATTTTCTCGTCAACGTTTGCCCGGATTGCAATTCTGTCGCTTCCAACGCGTTCCTCGCGTCATTTTACATCGGAATTAGTCATGAGAAAGGCACAAACACGGTTCAGGAGCCCAAGAAACACGAGATAAGGATTCGGGAATGCTCGCGATTTTCTCGTCAACGGTTTCTCGGATCGCAATTCTGTCACTTCCAACGTGATCCTCGTGTCATTTTACGTCGGAAATAGTCACGAGCAGTGCACGTGAACGTTTGTGGAGTCCAAAAAACACGAGTTCAGGTTCTGGGAATGCTCGCGAGTTTCTCGTCAACGGTTTCTCGGATCGCAATTCTGTCGCTTCTAACGTGTTCCTCGTGTCATTTTATGTCGGAATTAGTCTTGAGAAATGCACAAACACGGTTCTGGAGTTCAAAAAACACGAGATCAGGTTTTGGGAATGCTCGCGATTTTCTCGTCAACGGTTTCTCGGATCGCAATTCTGTCGCTTCCAACGTGTTCCTCGTGTCATTTTACGTCGGAATTAGTCTTGAGAAATGCACAAACACGGTTCTGAAGTTCAAAAAACACGAGTTCAGGTTTTGGGAATGCTCGCGATTTTCTAGTCAACGGTTTCTCGGATCGCAATTCTGTCGCTTCCAACGTGTTCCTCGTGTCATTTTACGTCGGAATTAGTCTTGAGAAATGCACAAACACGGTTCTGGAGTTCAAAAAACACGAGTTCAGGTTTTGGGAATGCTCGCGATTTTCTCGTCAACGGTTTCTCGGATCGCAATTCTGTCGCTTCCAACGTGTTCCTCGTGTCATTTTACGTCGGAATTAGTCTTGAGAAATGCACAAACACGGTTCTGGAGTTCAAAAAACACGAGATCAGGTTTTGGGAATGCTCGCGATTTTCTCGTCAACGTTTGCCCGGATTGCAATTCTGTCGCTTCCAACGCGTTCCTCGCGTCATTTTACATCGGAATTAGTCTTGAGAAAGGCACAAACACGGTTCAGGAGCCCAAAAAACACGAGATCAGGATTCGTGAATGCTCGCGATTTTCTCGTCAACGGTTTCTCGGATCGCAATTCTGTCGCTTCCAACGTGATCCTCGTGTCATTTTACGTCGGAAATAGTCACGAGCAGTGCACGTGAACGTTTGTGGAATCCAAAAAACACGAGTTCAGGTTCTGGGTAGGCTCGCGATTTTCTCGTCAACGGTTTCTCGGATCGCAATTCTGTCGCTTCTAACGTGTTCCTCGTGTCATTTTACGTCGGAATTAGTCTTGAGAAATGCACAAACACGGTTCTGGAGTTCAAACAACACGAGATCAGGTTTTGGGAATGCTCGCGATTTTCTCGTCAACGTTTGCCCGGATTGCAATTCTGTCGCTTCCAACGCGTTCCTCGCGTCATTTTACATCGGAATTAGTCATGAGAAAGGCACAAACACGGTTCAGGAGCCCAAGAAACACGAGATCAGGATTCGGGAATGCTCGCGATTTTCTCGTCAACGTTTGCTCGGATTGCAATTCTGTCGCTTCCAACGCGTTCCTCGCGTCATTTTACGTCGGAATTAGTCTTGACAAATGCACAAACGCGGTTCTGGAGTTCAAAAAACACGAGATCGGGTTTTGGGAATGCTCGCGATTTCCTCGTCAACGTTTGCCCGGATTGCAATTCTGTCGCTTCCAACGCGTTCCTCGTGTCATTTTACGTCGGAATTAGTCTTGAGAAATGCACAAACACGGTTCTGGAGTTCAAAAAACACGAGATCAGTTTCTGGGAATGCTCGCGATTTCCTCGTCAACGGTTTCTCGGATCGCAATTCTGTCACTTCTAACGTGTTCCTCGTGTCATTTTACGTCGGAATTAGTCTTGAGAAATGCACAAACACGGTTCTGGAGTTCAAAAAACACGAGTTCAGGTTTTGGGAATGCTCGCGATTTTCTAGTGAACGGTTTCTCGGATCGCAATTCTGTCGCTTCCAACGTGTTCCTCGTGTCATTTTACGTCGGAATTAGTCTTGAGAAATGCACAAACACGGTTCTGGAGTTCAAAAAACACGAGTTCAGGTTTTGGGAATGCTCGCGATTTTCTCGTCAACGTTTGCTCGGATTGCAATTCTGTCGCTTCCAACGCGTTCCTCGCGTCATTTTTAATCGGAATTAGTCTTGAGAAATGCACAAACACGGTTCTGGAGTTCAAAAAACACGAGTTCAGGTTTTGGGAATGCTCGCGATTTTCTAGTCAACGGTTTCTCGGATCGCAATTCTGTCGCTTCCAACGTGTTCCTCTTGTCATTTTACGTCGGAATTAGTCTTGAGAAATGCACAAACACGGTTCTGGAGTTCAAAAAACACGAGATCAGGTTTTGGGAATGCTCGCGATTTTCTCGTCAACGTTTGCCCGGATTGCAATTCTGTCGCTTCCAACGCGTTCCTCGCGTCATTTTACATAGGAATTAGTCTTGAGAAAGGCACAAACACGGTTCAGGAGCCCAAAAAACACGAGATCAGGATTCGGGAATGCTCGCGATTTCCTCGTCAACGGTTTCTCGGATCGCAATTCTGTCGCTTCCAACGCGTTCCTCGCGTCATTTTTAATCGGAATTAGTCTTGAGAAATGCACAAACACGGTTCTGGAGTTCAAAAAACACGAGTTCAGGTTTTGGGAATGCTCGCGATTTTCTCGTCAACGGTTTCTCGGATCGCAATTCTGTCGCTTCCAACGTGTTCCTCGTGTCATTTTACGTCGGAATTAGTCTTGAGAAATGCACAAACACGGTTCTGGAGTTCAAAAAACACGAGATCAGGTTTTGGGAATGCTCGCGATTTTCTCGTCAACGTTTGCCCGGATTGCAATTCTGTCGCTTCCAACGCGTTCCTCGCGTCATTTTACATCGGAATTAGTCTTGAGAAAGGCACAAACACGGTTCAGGAGCCCAAAAAACACGAGATCAGGATTCGTGAATGCTCGCGATTTTCTCGTCAACGGTTTCTCGGATCGCAATTCTGTCGCTTCCAACGTGATCCTCGTGTCATTTTACGTCGGAAATAGTCACGAGCAGTGCACGTGAACGTTTGTGGAATCCAAAAAACACGAGTTCAGGTTCTGGGTAGGCTCGCGATTTTCTCGTCAACGGTTTCTCGGATCGCAATTCTGTCGCTTCTAACGTGTTCCTCGTGTCATTTTACGTCGGAATTAGTCTTGAGAAATGCACAAACACGGTTCTGGAGTTCAAACAACACGAGATCAGGTTTTGGGAATGCTCGCGATTTTCTCGTCAACGTTTGCCCGGATTGCAATTCTGTCGCTTCCAACGCGTTCCTCGCGTCATTTTACATCGGAATTAGTCATGAGAAAGGCACAAACACGGTTCAGGAGCCCAAGAAACACGAGATCAGGATTCGGGAATGCTCGCGATTTTCTCGTCAACGTTTGCTCGGATTGCAATTCTGTCGCTTCCAACGCGTTCCTCGCGTCATTTTACGTCGGAATTAGTCTTGACAAATGCACAAACGCGGTTCTGGAGTTCAAAAAACACGAGATCGGGTTTTGGGAATGCTCGCGATTTCCTCGTCAACGTTTGCCCGGATTGCAATTCTGTCGCTTCCAACGCGTTCCTCGTGTCATTTTACGTCGGAATTAGTCTTGAGAAATGCACAAACACGGTTCTGGAGTTCAAAAAACACGAGATCAGTTTCTGGGAATGCTCGCGATTTCCTCGTCAACGGTTTCTCGGATCGCAATTCTGTCGCTTCTAACGTGTTCCTCGTGTCATTTTACGTCGGAATTAGTCTTGAGAAATGCACAAACACGGTTCTGGAGTTCAAAAAACACGAGTTCAGGTTTTGGGAATGCTCGCGATTTTCTAGTGAACGGTTTCTCGGATCGCAATTCTGTCGCTTCCAACGTGTTCCTCGTGTCATTTTACGTCGGAATTAGTCTTGAGAAATGCACAAACACGGTTCTGGAGTTCAAAAAACACGAGTTCAGGTTTTGGGAATGCTCGCGATTTTCTCGTCAACGTTTGCTCGGATTGCAATTCTGTCGCTTCCAACGCGTTCCTCGCGTCATTTTTAATCGGAATTAGTCTTGAGAAATGCACAAACACGGTTCTGGAGTTAAAAAAACACGAGTTCAGGTTTTGGGAATGCTCGCGATTTTCTAGTCAACGGTTTCTCGGATCGCAATTCTGTCGCTTCCAACGTGTTCCTCTTGTCATTTTACGTCGGAATTAGTCTTGAGAAATGCACAAACACGGTTCTGGAGTTCAAAAAACACGAGATCAGGTTTTGGGAATGCTCGCGATTTTCTCGTCAACGTTTGCCCGGATTGCAATTCTGTCGCTTCCAACATGTTCCTCGCGTCATTTTACATAGGAATTAGTCTTGAGAAAGGCACAAACACGGTTCAGGAGCCCAAAAAACACGAGATCAGGATTCGGGAATGCTCGCGATTTCCTCGTCAACGGTTTCTCGGATCGCAATTCTGTCGCTTCTAACGTGTTCCTCGTGTCATTTTACGTCGGAATTAGTCTTGAGAAATGCACAAACACGGTTCTGGAGTTCAAAAAACACGAGTTCAGGTTTTGGGAATGCTCGCGATTTTCTAGTCAACGGTTTCTCGGATCGCAATTCTGTCGCTTCCAACGTGTTCCTCGTGTCATTTTACGTCGGAATTAGTCTTGACAAATGCACAAACGCGGTTCTGGAGTTCAAAAAACACGAGATCAGGTTTTGGGAATGCCCGCGATTTTCTCGTCAACGTTTGCCCGGATTGCAATTCTGTCGCTTCCAACGCTTTCCTCGCGTCATTTTACATCGGAATTAGTCTTGAGAAAGGCACAAACACGGTTCAGGAGCCCAAAAAACACGAGATCAGGATTCGTGAATGCTCGCGATTTTCTCGTCAACGGTTTCTCGGATCGCAATTCTGTCGCTTCCAACGTGATCCTCGTGTCATTTTACGTCGGAAATAGTCACGAGCAGTGCACGTGAACGTTTGTGGAATCCAAAAAACACGAGTTCAGGTTCTGGGAAGGCTCGCGATTTTCTCGTCAACGGTTTCTCGGATCGCAATTCTGTCGCTTCTAACGTGTTCCTCGTGTCATTTTACGTCGGAATTAATCTTGAGAAATGCACAAACACGGTTCTGGAGTTCGAACAACACGAGATCAGGTTTTGGGAATGCTCGCGATTTTCTCGTCAACGTTTGCCCGGATTGCAATTCTGTCGCTTCCAACGCGTTCCTCGCGTCATTTTACATCGGAATTAGTCATGAGAAAGGCACAAACACGGTTCAGGAGCCCAAGAAACACGAGATCAGGATTCGGGAATGCTCGCGATTTTCTCGTCAACGGTTTCTCGGATCGCAATTCTGTCGCTTCCAACGTGATCCTCGTGTCATTTTACGTCGGAAATAGTCACGAGCAGTGCACGTGAACGTTTGTGGAGTCCAAAAAACACGAGTTCAGGTTCTGGGAATGCTCGCGAGTTTCTCGTCAACGGTTTCTCGGATCGCAATTCTGTCGCTTCTAACGTGTTCCTCGTGTCATTTTATGTCGGAATTAGTCTTGAGAAATGCACAAACACGGTTCTGGAGTTCAAAAAACACGAGATCAGGTTTTGGGAATGCTCGCGATTTTCTCGTCAACGGTTTCTCGGATCGCAATTCTGTCGCTTCCAACGTGTTCCTCGTGTCATTTTACGTCGGAATTAGTCTTGAGAAATGCACAAACACGGTTCTGGAGTTCAAAAAACACGAGTTCAGGTTTTGGGAATGCTCGCGATTTTCTAGTCAACGGTTTCTCGGATCGCAATTCTGTCGCTTCCAACGTGTTCCTCGTGTCATTTTACGTCGGAATTAGTCTTGAGAAATGCACAAACACGGTTCTGGAGTTCGAACAACACGAGATCAGGTTTTGGGAATGCTCGCGATTTTCTCGTCAACGTTTGCCCGGATTGCAATTCTGTCGCTTCCAACGCGTTCCTCGCGTCATTTTACATCGGAATTAGTCATGAGAAAGGCACAAACACGGTTCAGGAGCCCAAGAAACACGAGATAAGGATTCGGGAATGCTCGCGATTTTCTCGTCAACGGTTTCTCGGATCGCAATTCTGTCGCTTCTAACGTGTTCCTCGTGTCATTTTACGTCGGAATTAGTCTTGAGAAATGCACAAACACGGTTCTGGAGTTCAAAAAACACGAGATCAGGTTTTGGGAATGCTCGCGATTTTCTCGTCAACGGTTTCTCGGATTGCAATTCTGTCGCTTCCAACGCGTTCCTCGCGTCATTTTACGTCGGAATTAGTCTTGACAAATGCACAAACGCGGTTCTGGAGTTCAAAAAACACGAGATCAGGTTTTGGGAATGCTCGCGATTTTCTCGTCAACGTTTGCTCGGATTGCAATTCTGTCGCTTCCAACGCGTTCCTCGCGTCATTTTTAATCGGAATTAGTCTTGAGAAATGCACAAACACGGTTCTGGAGTTCAAAAAACACGAGTTCAGGTTTTGGGAATGCTCGCGATTTTCTAGTCAACGGTTTCTCGGATCGCAATTCTGTCGCTTCCAACGTGTTCCTCTTGTCATTTTACGTCGGAATTAGTCTTGAGAAATGCACAAACACGGTTCTGGAGTTCAAAAAACACGAGATCAGGTTTTGGGAATGCTCGCGATTTTCTCGTCAACGGTTTCTCGGATCGCAATTCTGTCGCTTCTAACGTGTTCCTCGTGTCATTTTACGTCGGAATTAGTCTTGACAAATGCACAAACGCGGTTCTGGAGTTCAAAAAACACGAGATCAGGTTTTGGGAATGCTCACGATTTTCTCGTCAACGTTTGCTCGGATTGCAATTCTGTCGCTTCCAACGCGTTCCTCGCGTCATTTTTAATCGGAATTAGTCTTGAGAAATGCACAAACACGGTTCTGGAGTTCAAAAAACACGAGTTCAGGTTTTGGGAATGCTCGAGATTTTCTAGTTAACGGTTTCTCGGATCGCAATTCTGTCGCTTCCAACGTGTTCCTCGTGTCATTTTACGTCGGAATTAGTCTTGAGAAATGCACAAACACGGTTCTGGAGTTCAAAAAACACGAGATCAGGTTTTGGGAATGCTCGCGATTTTCTCGTCAACGTTTGCCCGGATTGCAATTCTGTCGCTTCCAACGCGTTCCTCGCGTCATTTTACATCGGAATTAGTCTTGAGAAAGGCACAAACACGGTTCAGGAGCCCAAAAAACACGAGATCAGGATTCGTGAATGCTCGCGATTTTCTCGTCAACGGTTTCTCGGATCGCAATTCTGTCGCTTCCAACGTGATCCTCGTGTCATTTTACGTCGGAAATAGTCACGAGCAGTGCACGTGAACGTTTGTGGAATCCAAAAAACACGAGTTCAGGTTCTGGGAAGGCTCGCGATTTTCTCGTCAACGGTTTCTCGGATCGCAATTCTGTCGCTTCTAACGTGTTCCTCGTGTCATTTTACGTCGGAATTAGTCTTGAGAAATGCACAAACACGGTTCTGGAGTTCGAACAACACGAGATCAGGTTTTGGGAATGCTCGCGATTTTCTCGTCAACGTTTGCCCGGATTGCAATTCTGTCGCTCCCAACGCGTTCCTCGCGTCATTTTACATCGGAATTAGTCATGAGAAAGGCACAAACACGGTTCAGGAGCCCAAGAAACACGAGATAAGGATTCGGGAATGCTCGCGATTTTCTCGTCAACGGTTTCTCGGATCGCAATTCTGTCACTTCCAACGTGATCCTCGTGTCATTTTACGTCGGAAATAGTCACGAGCAGTGCACGTGAACGTTTGTGGAGTCCAAAAAACACGAGTTCAGGTTCTGGGAATGCTCGCGAGTTTCTCGTCAACGGTTTCTCGGATCGCAATTCTGTCGCTTCTAACGTGTTCCTCGTGTCATTTTATGTCGGAATTAGTCTTGAGAAATGCACAAACACGGTTCTGGAGTTCAAAAAACACGAGATCAGGTTTTGGGAATGCTCGCGATTTTCTCGTCAACGGTTTCTCGGATCGCAATTCTGTCGCTTCCAACGTGTTCCTCGTGTCATTTTACGTCGGAATTAGTCTTGAGAAATGCACAAACACGGTTCTGGAGTTCAAAAAACACGAGTTCAGGTTTTGGGAATGCTCGCGATTTTCTAGTCAACGGTTTCTCGGATCGCAATTCTGTCGCTTCCAACGTGTTCCTCGTGTCATTTTACGTCGGAATTAGTCTTGAGAAATGCACAAACACGGTTCTGGAGTTCAAAAAACACGAGTTCAGGTTTTGGGAATGCTCGCGATTTTCTAGTCAACGGTTTCTCGGATCGCAATTCTGTCGCTTCCAACGTGTTCCTCGTGTCATTTTACGTCGGAATTAGTCTTGAGAAATGCACAAACACGGTTCTGGAGTTCAAAAAACACGAGATCAGGTTTTGGGAATGCTCGCGATTTTCTCGTCAACGTTTGCCCGGATTGCAATTCTGTCGCTTCCAACGCGTTCCTCGCGTCATTTTACATAGGAATTAGTCTTGAGAAAGGCACAAACACGGTTCAGGAGCCCAAAAAACACGAGATCAGGATTCGTGAATGCTCGCGATTTTCTCGTCAACGGTTTCTTGGATCGCAATTCTGTCGCTTCTAACGTGTTCCTCGTGTCATTTTACGTCGGAATTAGTCTTGACAAATGCACAAACGCGGTTCTGGAGTTCAAAAAACACGAGATCAGGTTTTGGGAATGCTCACGATTTTCTCGTCAACGTTTGCTCGGATTGCAATTCTGTCGCTTCCAACGCGTTCCTCGCGTCATTTTTAATCGGAATTAGTCTTGAGAAATGCACAAACACGGTTCTGGAGTTCAAAAAACACGAGTTCAGGTTTTGGGAATGCTCGCGATTTTCTCGTCAACGGTTTCTCGGATCGCAATTCTGTCGCTTCCAACGTGTTCCTCGTGTCATTTTACGTCGGAATTAGTCTTGAGAAATGCACAAACACGGTTCTGGAGTTCAAAAAACACGAGATCAGGTTTTGGGAATGCTCGCGATTTTCTCGTCAACGTTTGCCCGGATTGCAATTCTGTCGCTTCCAACGCGTTCCTCGCGTCATTTTACATCGGAATTAGTCTTGAGAAAGGCACAAACACGGTTCAGGAGCCCAAAAAACACGAGATCAGGATTCGTGAATGCTCGCGATTTTCTCGTCAACGGTTTCTCGGATCGCAATTCTGTCGCTTCCAACGTGATCCTCGTGTCATTTTACGTCGGAAATAGTCACGAGCAGTGCACGTGAACGTTTGTGGAATCCAAAAAACACGAGTTCAGGTTCTGGGTAGGCTCGCGATTTTCTCGTCAACGGTTTCTCGGATCGCAATTCTGTCGCTTCTAACGTGTTCCTCGTGTCATTTTACGTCGGAATTAGTCTTGAGAAATGCACAAACACGGTTCTGGAGTTCAAACAACACGAGATCAGGTTTTGGGAATGCTCGCGATTTTCTCGTCAACGTTTGCCCGGATTGCAATTCTGTCGCTTCCAACGCGTTCCTCGCGTCATTTTACATCGGAATTAGTCATGAGAAAGGCACAAACACGGTTCAGGAGCCCAAGAAACACGAGATCAGGATTCGGGAATGCTCGCGATTTTCTCGTCAACGTTTGCTCGGATTGCAATTCTGTCGCTTCCAACGCGTTCCTCGCGTCATTTTACGTCGGAATTAGTCTTGACAAATGCACAAACGCGGTTCTGGAGTTCAAAAAACACGAGATCGGGTTTTGGGAATGCTCGCGATTTCCTCGTCAACGTTTGCCCGGATTGCAATTCTGTCGCTTCCAACGCGTTCCTCGTGTCATTTTACGTCGGAATTAGTCTTGAGAAATGCACAAACACGGTTCTGGAGTTCAAAAAACACGAGATCAGTTTCTGGGAATGCTCGCGATTTCCTCGTCAACGGTTTCTCGGATCGCAATTCTGTCGCTTCTAACGTGTTCCTCGTGTCATTTTACGTCGGAATTAGTCTTGAGAAATGCACAAACACGGTTCTGGAGTTCAAAAAACACGAGTTCAGGTTTTGGGAATGCTCGCGATTTTCTAGTGAACGGTTTCTCGGATCGCAATTCTGTCGCTTCCAACGTGTTCCTCGTGTCATTTTACGTCGGAATTAGTCTTGAGAAATGCACAAACACGGTTCTGGAGTTCAAAAAACACGAGTTCAGGTTTTGGGAATGCTCGCGATTTTCTAGTCAACGGTTTCTCGGATCGCAATTCTGTCGCTTCCAACGTGTTCCTCGTGTCATTTTACGTCGGAATTAGTCTTGAGAAATGCACAAACACGGTTCTGGAGTTCAAAAAACACGAGATCAGGTTTTGGGAATGCTCGCGATTTTCTCGTCAACGTTTGCCCGGATTGCAATTCTGTCGCTTCCAACGCGTTCCTCGCGTCATTTTACATCGGAATTAGTCTTGAGAAATGCACAAACACGGTTCTGGAGTTCAAAAAACACGAGTTCAGGTTCTGGGAAGGCTCGCGATTTTCTCGTCAACGGTTTCTCGGATCGCAATTCTGTCGCTTCTAACGTGTTCCTCGTGTCATTTTACGTCGGAATTAGTCTTGAGAAATGCACAAACACGGTTCTGGAGTTCAAACAACACGAGATCAGGTTTTGGGAATTCTCGCGATTTTCTCGTCAACGTTTGCCCGGATTGCAATTCTGTCGCTTCCAACGCGTTCCTCGCGTCATTTTACATCGGAATTAGTCATGAGAAAGGCACAAATACGGTTCAGGAGCCCAAGAAACACGAGATCAGGATTCGGGAATGCTCGCGATTTTCTCGTCAACGTTTGCTCGGATTGCAATTCTGTCGCTTCCAACGCGTTCCTCGCGTCATTTTACGTCGGAATTAGTCTTGACAAATGCACAAACGCGGTTCTGGAGTTCAAAAAACACGAGATCAGGTTTTGGGAATGCTCGCGATTTTCTCGTCAACGTTTGCTCGGATTGCAATTCTGTCGCTTCCAACGCGTTCCTCGCGTCATTTTTAATCGGAATTAGTCTTGAGAAATGCACAAACACGGTTCTGGAGTTCAAAAAACACGAGTTCAGGTTTTGGGAATGCTCGCGATTTTCTAGTCAACGGTTTCTCGGATCGCAATTCTGTCGCTTCCAACGTGTTCCTCTTGTCATTTTACGTCGGAATTAGTCTTGAGAAATGCACAAACACGGTTCTGGAGTTCAAAAAACACGAGATCAGGTTTTGGGAATGCTCGCGATTTTCTCGTCAACGGTTTCTCGGATCGCAATTCTGTCGCTTCTAACGTGTTCCTCGTGTCATTTTACGTCGGAATTAGTCTTGACAAATGCACAAACGCGGTTCTGGAGTTCAAAAAACACGAGATCAGGTTTTGGGAATGCTCACGATTTTCTCGTCAACGTTTGCTCGGATTGCAATTCTGTCGCTTCCAACGCGTTCCTCGCGTCATTTTTAATCGGAATTAGTCTTGAGAAATGCACAAACACGGTTCTGGAGTTCAAAAAACACGAGTTCAGGTTTTGGGAATGCTCGAGATTTTCTAGTTAACGGTTTCTCGGATCGCAATTCTGTCGCTTCCAACGTGTTCCTCGTGTCATTTTACGTCGGAATTAGTCTTGAGAAATGCACAAACACGGTTCTGGAGTTCAAAAAACACGAGATCAGGTTTTGGGAATGCTCGCGATTTTCTCGTCAACGTTTGCCCGGATTGCAATTCTGTCGCTTCCAACGCGTTCCTCGCGTCATTTTACATCGGAATTAGTCTTGAGAAAGGCACAAACACGGTTCAGGAGCCCAAAAAACACGAGATCAGGATTCGTGAATGCTCGCGATTTTCTCGTCAACGGTTTCTCGGATCGCAATTCTGTCGCTTCCAACGTGATCCTCGTGTCATTTTACGTCGGAAATAGTCACGAGCAGTGCACGTGAACGTTTGTGGAATCCAAAAAACACGAGTTCAGGTTCTGGGAAGGCTCGCGATTTTCTCGTCAACGGTTTCTCGGATCGCAATTCTGTCGCTTCTAACGTGTTCCTCGTGTCATTTTACGTCGGAATTAGTCTTGAGAAATGCACAAACACGGTTCTGGAGTTCGAACAACACGAGATCAGGTTTTGGGAATGCTCGCGATTTTCTCGTCAACGTTTGCCCGGATTGCAATTCTGTCGCTCCCAACGCGTTCCTCGCGTCATTTTACATCGGAATTAGTCATGAGAAAGGCACAAACACGGTTCAGGAGCCCAAGAAACACGAGATAAGGATTCGGGAATGCTCGCGATTTTCTCGTCAACGGTTTCTCGGATCGCAATTCTGTCACTTCCAACGTGATCCTCGTGTCATTTTACGTCGGAAATAGTCACGAGCAGTGCACGTGAACGTTTGTGGAGTCCAAAAAACACGAGTTCAGGTTCTGGGAATGCTCGCGAGTTTCTCGTCAACGGTTTCTCGGATCGCAATTCTGTCGCTTCTAACGTGTTCCTCGTGTCATTTTATGTCGGAATTAGTCTTGAGAAATGCACAAACACGGTTCTGGAGTTCAAAAAACACGAGATCAGGTTTTGGGAATGCTCGCGATTTTCTCGTCAACGGTTTCTCGGATCGCAATTCTGTCGCTTCCAACGTGTTCCTCGTGTCATTTTACGTCGGAATTAGTCTTGAGAAATGCACAAACACGGTTCTGGAGTTCAAAAAACACGAGTTCAGGTTTTGGGAATGCTCGCGATTTTCTAGTCAACGGTTTCTCGGATCGCAATTCTGTCGCTTCCAACGTGTTCCTCGTGTCATTTTACGTCGGAATTAGTCTTGAGAAATGCACAAACACGGTTCTGGAGTTCAAAAAACACGAGTTCAGGTTTTGGGAATGCTCGCGATTTTCTAGTCAACGGTTTCTCGGATCGCAATTCTGTCGCTTCCAACGTGTTCCTCGTGTCATTTTACGTCGGAATTAGTCTTGAGAAATGCACAAACACGGTTCTGGAGTTCAAAAAACACGAGATCAGGTTTTGGGAATGCTCGCGATTTTCTCGTCAACGTTTGCCCGGATTGCAATTCTGTCGCTTCCAACGCGTTCCTCGCGTCATTTTACATAGGAATTAGTCTTGAGAAAGGCACAAACACGGTTCAGGAGCCCAAAAAACACGAGATCAGGATTCGTGAATGCTCGCGATTTTCTCGTCAACGGTTTCTTGGATCGCAATTCTGTCGCTTCTAACGTGTTCCTCGTGTCATTTTACGTCGGAATTAGTCTTGACAAATGCACAAACGCGGTTCTGGAGTTCAAAAAACACGAGATCAGGTTTTGGGAATGCTCACGATTTTCTCGTCAACGTTTGCTCGGATTGCAATTCTGTCGCTTCCAACGCGTTCCTCGCGTCATTTTTAATCGGAATTAGTCTTGAGAAATGCACAAACACGGTTCTGGAGTTCAAAAAACACGAGTTCAGGTTTTGGGAATGCTCGCGATTTTCTCGTCAACGGTTTCTCGGATCGCAATTCTGTCGCTTCCAACGTGTTCCTCGTGTCATTTTACGTCGGAATTAGTCTTGAGAAATGCACAAACACGGTTCTGGAGTTCAAAAAACACGAGATCAGGTTTTGGGAATGCTCGCGATTTTCTCGTCAACGTTTGCCCGGATTGCAATTCTGTCGCTTCCAACGCGTTCCTCGCGTCATTTTACATCGGAATTAGTCTTGAGAAAGGCACAAACACGGTTCAGGAGCCCAAAAAACACGAGATCAGGATTCGTGAATGCTCGCGATTTTCTCGTCAACGGTTTCTCGGATCGCAATTCTGTCGCTTCCAACGTGATCCTCGTGTCATTTTACGTCGGAAATAGTCACGAGCAGTGCACGTGAACGTTTGTGGAATCCAAAAAACACGAGTTCAGGTTCTGGGTAGGCTCGCGATTTTCTCGTCAACGGTTTCTCGGATCGCAATTCTGTCGCTTCTAACGTGTTCCTCGTGTCATTTTACGTCGGAATTAGTCTTGAGAAATGCACAAACACGGTTCTGGAGTTCAAACAACACGAGATCAGGTTTTGGGAATGCTCGCGATTTTCTCGTCAACGTTTGCCCGGATTGCAATTCTGTCGCTTCCAACGCGTTCCTCGCGTCATTTTACATCGGAATTAGTCATGAGAAAGGCACAAACACGGTTCAGGAGCCCAAGAAACACGAGATCAGGATTCGGGAATGCTCGCGATTTTCTCGTCAACGTTTGCTCGGATTGCAATTCTGTCGCTTCCAACGCGTTCCTCGCGTCATTTTACGTCGGAATTAGTCTTGACAAATGCACAAACGCGGTTCTGGAGTTCAAAAAACACGAGATCGGGTTTTGGGAATGCTCGCGATTTCCTCGTCAACGTTTGCCCGGATTGCAATTCTGTCGCTTCCAACGCGTTCCTCGTGTCATTTTACGTCGGAATTAGTCTTGAGAAATGCACAAACACGGTTCTGGAGTTCAAAAAACACGAGATCAGTTTCTGGGAATGCTCGCGATTTCCTCGTCAACGGTTTCTCGGATCGCAATTCTGTCGCTTCTAACGTGTTCCTCGTGTCATTTTACGTCGGAATTAGTCTTGAGAAATGCACAAACACGGTTCTGGAGTTCAAAAAACACGAGTTCAGGTTTTGGGAATGCTCGCGATTTTCTAGTGAACGGTTTCTCGGATCGCAATTCTGTCGCTTCCAACGTGTTCCTCGTGTCATTTTACGTCGGAATTAGTCTTGAGAAATGCACAAACACGGTTCTGGAGTTCAAAAAACACGAGTTCAGGTTTTGGGAATGCTCGCGATTTTCTCGTCAACGTTTGCTCGGATTGCAATTCTGTCGCTTCCAACGCGTTCCTCGCGTCATTTTTAATCGGAATTAGTCTTGAGAAATGCACAAACACGGTTCTGGAGTTCAAAAAACACGAGTTCAGGTTTTGGGAATGCTCGCGATTTTCTAGTCAACGGTTTCTCGGATCGCAATTCTGTCGCTTCCAACGTGTTCCTCTTGTCATTTTACGTCGGAATTAGTCTTGAGAAATGCACAAACACGGTTCTGGAGTTCAAAAAACACGAGATCAGGTTTTGGGAATGCTCGCGATTTTCTCGTCAACGTTTGCCCGGATTGCAATTCTGTCGCTTCCAACGCGTTCCTCGCGTCATTTTACATAGGAATTAGTCTTGAGAAAGGCACAAACACGGTTCAGGAGCCCAAAAAACACGAGATCAGGATTCGGGAATGCTCGCGATTTCCTCGTCAACGGTTTCTCGGATCGCAATTCTGTCGCTTCTAACGTGTTCCTCGTGTCATTTTACGTCGGAATTAGTCTTGAGAAATGCACAAACACGGTTCTGGAGTTCAAAAAACACGAGTTCAGGTTTTGGGAATGCTCGCGATTTTCTAGTGAACGGTTTCTCGGATCGCAATTCTGTCGCTTCCAACGTGTTCCTCGTGTCATTTTACGTCGGAATTAGTCTTGAGAAATGCACAAACACGGTTCTGGAGTTCAAAAAACACGAGTTCAGGTTTTGGGAATGCTCGCGATTTTCTCGTCAACGTTTGCTCGGATTGCAATTCTGTCGCTTCCAACGCGTTCCTCGCGTCATTTTTAATCGGAATTAGTCTTGAGAAATGCACAAACACGGTTCTGGAGTTCAAAAAACACGAGTTCAGGTTTTGGGAATGCTCGCGATTTTCTAGTCAACGGTTTCTCGGATCGCAATTCTGTCGCTTCCAACGTGTTCCTCTTGTCATTTTACGTCGGAATTAGTCTTGAGAAATGCACAAACACGGTTCTGGAGTTCAAAAAACACGAGATCAGGTTTTGGGAATGCTCGCGATTTTCTCGTCAACGTTTGCCCGGATTGCAATTCTGTCGCTTCCAACGCGTTCCTCGCGTCATTTTACATAGGAATTAGTCTTGAGAAAGGCACAAACACGGTTCAGGAGCCCAAAAAACACGAGATCAGGATTCGGGAATGCTCGCGATTTCCTCGTCAACGGTTTCTCGGATCGCAATTCTGTCGCTTCTAACGTGTTCCTCGTGTCATTTTACGTCGGAATTAGTCTTGAGAAATGCACAAACACGGTTCTGGAGTTCAAAAAACACGAGTTCAGGTTTTGGGAATGCTCGCGATTTTCTAGTCAACGGTTTCTCGGATCGCAATTCTGTCGCTTCCAACGTGTTCCTCGTGTCATTTTACGTCGGAATTAGTCTTGACAAATGCACAAACGCGGTTCTGGAGTTCAAAAAACACGAGATCAGGTTTTGGGAATGCCCGCGATTTTCTCGTCAACGTTTGCTCGGATTGCAATTCTGTCGCTTCCAACGTGTTCCTCGTGTCATTTTACGTCGGAATTAGTCTTGAGAAATGCACAAACACGGTTCTGGAGTTCAAAAAACACGAGATCAGGTTTTGGGAATGCTCGCGATTTTCTCGTCAACGTTTGCCCGGATTGCAATTCTGTCGCTTCCAACGCGTTCCTCGCGTCATTTTACATCGGAATTAGTCTTGAGAAAGGCACAAACACGGTTCAGGAGCCCAAAAAACACGAGATCAGGATTCGTGAATGCTCGCGATTTTCTCGTCAACGGTTTCTCGGATCGCAATTCTGTCGCTTCCAACGTGATCCTCGTGTCATTTTACGTCGGAAATAGTCACGAGCAGTGCACGTGAACGTTTGTGGAATCCAAAAAACACGAGTTCAGGTTCTGGGAAGGCTCGCGATTTTCTCGTCAACGGTTTCTCGGATCGCAATTCTGTCGCTTCTAACGTGTTCCTCGTGTCATTTTACGTCGGAATTAATCTTGAGAAATGCACAAACACGGTTCTGGAGTTCGAACAACACGAGATCAGGTTTTGGGAATGCTCGCGATTTTCTCGTCAACGTTTGCCCGGATTGCAATTCTGTCGCTTCCAACGCGTTCCTCGCGTCATTTTACATCGGAATTAGTCATGAGAAAGGCACAAACACGGTTCAGGAGCCCAAGAAACACGAGATCAGGATTCGGGAATGCTCGCGATTTTCTCGTCAACGGTTTCTCGGATCGCAATTCTGTCGCTTCCAACGTGATCCTCGTGTCATTTTACGTCGGAAATAGTCACGAGCAGTGCACGTGAACGTTTGTGGAGTCCAAAAAACACGAGTTCAGGTTCTGGGAATGCTCGCGATTTTCTCGTGAACGGTTTCTCGGATCGCAATTCTGTCGCTTCTAACGTGTTCCTCGTGTCATTTTATGTCGGAATTAGTCTTGAGAAATGCACAAACACGGTTCCGGAGTTCAAAAAACACGAGATCAGGTTTTGGGAATGCTCGCGATTTTCTCGTCAACGGTTTCTCGGATCGCAATTCTGTCGCTTCCAACGTGTTCCTCGTGTCATTTTACGTCGGAATTAGTCTTGAGAAATGCACAAACACGGTTCTGGAGTTCAAAAAACACGAGATCAGGTTTTGGGAATGCTCGCGATTTTCTCGTCAACGTTTGCCCGGATTGCAATTCTGTCGCTTCCAACGCGTTCCTCGCGTCATTTTACATCGGAATTAGTCTTGAGAAATGCACAAACACGGTTCTGGAGTTCAAAAAACACGAGTTCAGGTTTTGGGAATGCTCGCGATTTTCTAGTCAACGGTTTCTCGGATCGCAATTCTGTCGCTTCCAACGTGTTCCTCGCGTCATTTTACGTCGGAATTAGTCTTGAGAAATGCACAAACACGGTTCTGGAGTTCAAAAAACACGAGATCAGGTTTTGGGAATGCTCGCGATTTTCTCGTCAACGTTTGCCCGGATTGCAATTCTGTCGCTTCCAACGCGTTCCTCGCGTCATTTTACATCGGAATTAGTCTCGAGAAAGGCACAAACACGGTTCAGGAGCCCAAAACACACGAGATCAGGATTCGTGAATGCTCGCGATTTTCTCGTCAACGGTTTCTCGGATCGCAATTCTGTCGCTTCCAACGTGATCCTGGTGTCATTTTACGTCGGAAATAGTCACGAGCAGTGCACGTGAACGTTTGTGGAATCCAAAAAACACGAGTTCAGGTTCTGGGAAGGCTCGCGATTTTCTCGTCAACGGTTTCTCGGATCGCAATTCTGTCGCTTCTAACGTGTTCCTCGTGTCATTTTACGTCGGAATTAGTCTTGAGAAATGCACAAACACGGTTCTGGAGTTCAAACAACACGAGATCAGGTTTTGGGAATGCTCGCGATTTTCTCGTCAACGTTTGCCCGGATTGCAATTCTGTCGCTTCCAACGCGTTCCTCGCGTCATTTTACATCGGAATTAGTCATGAAAAAGGCACAAACACGGTTCAGGAGCCCAAGAAACACGAGATCAGGATTCGGGAATGCTCGCGATTTTCTCGTCAACGTTTGCTCGGATTGCAATTCTGTCGCTTCCAACGCGTTCCTCGCGTCATTTTACGTCGGAATTAGTCTTGACAAATGCACAAACGCGGTTCTGGAGTTCAAAAAACACGAGATCAGGTTTTGGGAATGCTCGCGATTTTCTCGTCAACGTTTGCTCGGATTGCAATTCTGTCGCTTCCAACGCGTTCCTCGCGTCATTTTTAATCGGAATTAGTCTTGAGAAATGCACAAACACGGTTCTGGAGTTCAAAAAACACGAGTTCAGGTTTTGGGAATGCTCGCGATTTTCTTGTCAACGGTTTCTCGGATCGCAATTCTGTCGCTTCCAACGTGTTCCTCTTGTCATTTTACGTCGGAATTAGTCTTGAGAAATGCACAAACACGGTTCTGGAGTTCAAAAAACACGAGATCAGGTTTTGGGAATGCTCGCGATTTTCTCGTCAACGTTTGCCCGGATTGCAATTCTGTCGCTTCCAACGCGTTCCTCGCGTCATTTTACATAGGAATTAGTCTTGAGAAAGGCACAAACACGGTTCAGGAGCCCAAAAAACACGAGATCAGGATTCGTGAATGCTCGCGATTTTCTCGTCAACGGTTTCTCGGATCGCAATTCTGTCGCTTCTAACGTGTTCCTCGTGTCATTTTACGTCGGAATTAGTCTTGACAAATGCACAAACGCGGTTCTGGAGTTCAAAAAACACGAGTTCAGGTTTTGGGAATGCTCGCGATTTTCTCGTCAACGTTTGCTCGGATTGCAATTCTGTCGCTTCCTACGCGTTCCTCGTGTCATTTTACGTCGGAATTAGTCTTGAGAAATGCACAAACACGGTTCTGGAGTTCAAAAAACACGAGATCAGTTTCTGGGAATGCTCGCGATTTCCTCGTCAACGGTTTCTCGGATCGCAATTCTGTCGCTTCTAACGTGTTCCTCGTGTCATTTTACGTCGGAATTAGTCTTGAGAAATGCACAAACACGGTTCTGGAGTTCAAAAAACACGAGTTCAGGTTTTGGGAATGCTCGCGATTTTCTAGTGAACGGTTTCTCGGATCGCAATTCTGTCGCTTCCAACGTGTTCCTCGTGTCATTTTACGTCGGAATTAGTCTTGAGAAATGCACAAACACGGTTCTGGAGTTCAAAAAACACGAGATCAGGTTTTGGGAATGCTCGCGATTTTCTCGTCAACGTTTGCCCGGATTGCAATTCTGTCGCTTCCAACGCGTTCCTCGCGTCATTTTACATCGGAATTAGTCTTGAGAAAGGCACAAACACGGTTCAGGAGCCCAAAAAACACGAGATCAGGATTCGGGAATGCTCGCGATTTTCTCGTCAACGGTTTCTCGGATCGCAATTCTGTCGCTTCTAACGTGTTCCTCGTGTCATTTTACGTCGGAATTAGTCTTGACAAATGCACAAACGCGGTTCTGGAGTTCAAAAAACACGAGTTCAGGTTTTGGGAATGCTCGCGATTTTCTCGTCAACGTTTGCTCGGATTGCAATTCTGTCGCTTCCTACGCGTTCCTCGTGTCATTTTACGTCGGAATTAGTCTTGAGAAATGCACAAACACGGTTCTGGAGTTCAAAAAACACGAGTTCAGGTTTTGGGAATGCTCGCGATTTTCTCGTCAACGTTTGCTCGGATTGCAATTCTGTCGCTTCCTACGCGTTCCTCGTGTCATTTTACGTCGGAATTAGTCTTGAGAAATGCACAAACACGGTTCTGGAGTTCAAAAAACACGAGATCAAGTTTTGGGAATGCTCGCGATTTCCTCGTCAACGTTTGCCCGGATTGCAATTCTGTCGCTTCCAACGCGTTCCTCGTGTCATTTTACGTCGGAATTAGTCTTGAGAAATGCACAAACACGGTTCTGGAGTTCAAAAAACACGAGATCAGTTTCTGGGAATGCTCGCGATTTCCTCGTCAACGGTTTCTCGGATCGCAATTCTGTCGCTTCTAACGTGTTCCTCGTGTCATTTTACGTCGGAATTAGTCTTGAGAAATGCACAAACACGGTTCTGGAGTTCAAAAAACACGAGTTCAGGTTTTGGGAATGCTCGCGATTTTCTAGTGAACGGTTTCTCGGATCGCAATTCTGTCGCTTCCAACGTGTTCCTCGTGTCATTTTACGTCGGAATTAGTCTTGAGAAATGCACAAACACGGTTCTGGAGTTCAAAAAACACGAGATCAGGTTTTGGGAATGCTCGCGATTTTCTCGTCAACGTTTGCCCGGATTGCAATTCTGTCGCTTCCAACGCGTTCCTCGCGTCATTTTACATCGGAATTAGTCTTGAGAAAGGCACAAACACGGTTCAGGAGCCCAAAAAACACGAGATCAGGATTCGGGAATGCTCGCGATTTTCTCGTCAACGGTTTCTCGGATCGCAATTCTGTCGCTTCTAACGTGTTCCTCGTGTCATTTTACGTCGGAATTAGTCTTGAGAAATGCACAAACACGGTTCTCGAGTTCAAAAAACACGAGTTCAGGTTTTGGGAATGCTCGCGATTTTCTCGTCAACGTTTGCTCGGATTGCAATTCTGTCGCTTCCTACGCGTTTCTCGCGTCATTTTACATCGGAATTAGTCATGAGAAATGCACAAACACGGTTGTGGAGCCCAAAAAACACGAGAACAGTTTCTGGGAATGCTCGCGATTTCCTCGTCAACGGTTTCTCGGATCGCAATTCTGTCGCTTCTAACGTGTTCCTCGTGTCATTTTACGTCGGAATTAGTCTTGAGAAATGCACAAACACGGTTCTGGAGTTCAAAAAACACGAGTTCAGGTTTTGGGAATGCTCGCGATTTTCTAGTGAACGGTTTCTCGGATCGCAATTCTGTCGCTTCCAACGTGTTCCTCGTGTCATTTTACGTCGGAATTAGTCTTGAGAAATGCACAAACACGGTTCTGGAGTTCAAAAAACACGAGATCAGGTTTTGGGAATGCTCGCGATTTTCTCGTCAACGTTTGCCCGGATTGCAATTCTGTCGCTTCCAACGCGTTCCTCGCGTCATTTTACATCGGAATTAGTCTTGAGAAAGGCACAAACACGGTTCAGGAGCCCAAAAAACACGAGATCAGGATTCGGGAATGCTCGCGATTTTCTCGTCAACGGTTTCTCGGATCGCAATTCTGTCGCTTCTAACGTGTTCCTCGTGTCATTTTACGTCGGAATTAGTCTTGAGAAATGCATAAACACGGTTCTCGAGTTCAAAAAACACGAGTTCAGGTTTTGGGAATGCTCGCGATTTTCTCGTCAACGTTTGCTCGGATTGCAATTCTGTCGCTTCCTACGCGTTTCTCGCGTCATTTTACATCGGAATTAGTCATGAGAAATGCACAAACACGGTTGTGGAGCCCAAAAAACACGAGAACAGTTTCTGGGAATGCTCGCGATTTCCTCGTCAACGGTTTCTCGGATCGCAATTCTGTCGCTTCTAACGTGTTCCTCGTGTCATTTTACGTCGGAATTAGTCTTGAGAAATGCACAAACACGGTTCTGGAGTTCAAAAAACACGAGTTCAGGTTTTGGGAATGCTCGCGATTTTCTAGTCAACGGTTTCTCGGATCGCAATTCTGTCGCTTCCAACGTGATCCTCGTGTCATTTTACGTCGGAATTAGTCTTGACAAATGCACAAACGCGGTTCTGGAGTTCAAAAAACACGAGATCAGGTTTTGGGAATGCTCGCGATTTTCTCGTCAACGTTTGCCCGGATTGCAATTCTGTCGCTTCCAACGCGTTCCTCGCGTCATTTTACATCGGAATTAGTCTTGAGAAAGGCACAAACACGGTTCAGGAGCCCAAAAAACACGAGATCAGGATTCGGGAATGCTCGCGATTTTCTCGTCAACGGTTTCTCGGATCGCAATTCTGTCGCTTCTAACGTGTTCCTCGTGTCATTTTACGTCGGAATTAGTCTTGAGAAATGCACAAACACGGTTCTCGAGTTCAAAAAACACGAGTTCAGGTTTTGGGAATGCTCGCGATTTTCTCGTCAACGTTTGCTCGGATTGCAATTCTGTCGCTTCCTACGCGTTTCTCGCGTCATTTTACATCGGAATTAGTCATGAGAAATGCACAAACACGGTTGTGGAGCCCAAAAAACACGAGAACAGTTTCTGGGAATGCTCGCGATTTCCTCGTCAACGGTTTCTCGGATCGCAATTCTGTCGCTTCTAACGTGTTCCTCGTGTCATTTTACGTCGGAATTAGTCTTGAGAAATGCACAAACACGGTTCTGGAGTTCAAAAAACACGAGTTCAGGTTTTGGGAATGCTCGCGATTTTCTAGTCAACGGTTTCTCGGATCGCAATTCTGTCGCTTCCAACGTGATCCTCGTGTCATTTTACGTCGGAATTAGTCTTGACAAATGCACAAACGCGGTTCTGGAGTTAAAAAAACACGAGATCAGGTTTTGGGAATGCTCGCGATTTTCTCGTCAACGTTTGCTCGGATTGCAATTCTGTCGCTTCCAACGCGTTCCTCGCGTCATTTTACATCGGAATTAGTCATGAGAAATGCACAAACACGGTTCAGGAGCCCAAGAAACACGAGATCAGGATTCGGGAATGCTCGCGATTTTCTCGTCAACGGTTTCTCGGATCGCAATTCTGTCGCTTCTAACGTGTTCCTCGTGTCATTTTACGTCGGAATTAGTCTTGACAAATGCACAAACGCGGTTCTGGAGTTCAAAAAACACGAGTTCAGGTTTTGGGAATGCTCGCGATTTTCTCGTCAACGTTTGCTCGGATTGCAATTCTGTCGCTTCCTACGCGTTCCTCGTGTCATTTTACGTCGGAATTAGTCTTGAGAAATGCACAAACACGGTTCTGGAGTTCAAAAAACACGAGTTCAGGTTTTGGGAATGCTCGCGATTTCCTCGTCAACGTTTGCTCGGATTGCAATTCTGTCGCTTCCTACGCGTTCCTCGTGTCATTTTACGTCGGAATTAGTCTTGAGAAATGCACAAACACGGTTCTGGAGTTCAAAAAACACGAGATCAAGTTTTGGGAATGCTCGCGATTTCCTCGTCAACGTTTGCCCGGATTGCAATTCTGTCGCTTCCAACGCGTTCCTCGTGTCATTTTACGTCGGAATTAGTCTTGAGAAATGCACAAACACGGTTCTGGAGTTCAAAAAACACGAGATCAGTTTCTGGGAATGCTCGCGATTTCCTCGTCAACGGTTTCTCGGATCGCAATTCTGTCGCTTCTAACGTGTTCCTCGTGTCATTTTACGTCGGAATTAGTCTTGAGAAATGCACAAACACGGTTCTGGAGTTCAAAAAACACGAGTTCAGGTTTTGGGAATGCTCGCGATTTTCTAGTGAACGGTTTCTCGGATCGCAATTCTGTCGCTTCCAACGTGTTCCTCGTGTCATTTTACGTCGGAATTAGTCTTGAGAAATGCACAAACACGGTTCTGGAGTTCAAAAAACACGAGATCAGGTTTTGGGAATGCTCGCGATTTTCTCGTCAACGTTTGCCCGGATTGCAATTCTGTCGCTTCCAACGCGTTCCTCGCGTCATTTTACATCGGAATTAGTCTTGAGAAAGGCACAAACACGGTTCAGGAGCCCAAAAAACACGAGATCAGGATTCGGGAATGCTCGCGATTTTCTCGTCAACGGTTGCTCGGATTGCAATTCTGTCGCTTCCTACGCGTTCCTCGTGTCATTTTACGTCGGAATTAGTCTTGAGAAATGCACAAACACGGTTCTGGAGTTCAAAAAACACGAGTTCAGGTTTTGGGAATGCTCGCGATTTTCTCGTCAACGTTTGCTCGGATTGCAATTCTGTCGCTTCCTACGCGTTCCTCGTGTCATTTTACGTCGGAATTAGTCTTGAGAAATGCACAAACACGGTTCTGGAGTTCAAAAAACACGAGATCAAGTTTTGGGAATGCTCGCGATTTCCTCGTCAACGTTTGCCCGGATTGCAATTCTGTCGCTTCCAACGCGTTCCTCGTGTCATTTTACGTCGGAATTAGTCTTGAGAAATGCACAAACACGGTTCTGGAGTTCAAAAAACACGAGATCAGTTTCTGGGAATGCTCGCGATTTCCTCGTCAACGGTTTCTCGGATCGCAATTCTGTCGCTTCTAACGTGTTCCTCGTGTCATTTTACGTCGGAATTAGTCTTGAGAAATGCACAAACACGGTTCTGGAGTTCAAAAAACACGAGATCAGGTTTTGGGAATGCTCGCGATTTTCTCGTCAACGGTTTCTCGGATCGCAATTCTGTCGCTTCTAACGTGTTCCTCGTGTCATTTTACGTCGGAATTAGTCTTGAGAAATGCACAAACACGGTTCTCGAGTTCAAAAAACACGAGTTCAGGTTTTGGGAATGCTCGCGATTTTCTCGTCAACGTTTGCTCGGATTGCAATTCTGTCGCTTCCTACGCGTTTCTCGCGTCATTTTACATCGGAATTAGTCATGAGAAATGCACAAACACGGTTCAGGAGCCCAAAAAACACGAGATCAGGATTCGGGAATGCTCGCGATTTTCTCGTCAACGGTTTCTCGGATCGCAATTCTGTCGCTTCTAACGTGTTCCTCGTGTCATTTTACGTCGGAATTAGTCTTGACAAATGCACAAACGCGGTTCTGGAGTTCAAAAAACACGAGTTCAGGTTTTGGGAATGCTCGCGATTTTCTCGTCAACGTTTGCTCGGATTGCAATTCTGTCGCTTCCTACGCGTTCCTCGTGTCATTTTACGTCGGAATTAGTCTTGAGAAATGCACAAACACGGTTCTGGAGTTCAAAAAACACGAGTTCAGGTTTTGGGAATGCTCGCGATTTTCTCGTCAACGTTTGCTCGGATTGCAATTCTGTCGCTTCCTACGCGTTCCTCGTGTCATTTTACGTCGGAATTAGTCTTGAGAAATGCACAAACACGGTTCTGGAGTTCAAAAAACACGAGATCAAGTTTTGGGAATGCTCGCGATTTCCTCGTCAACGTTTGCCCGGATTGCAATTCTGTCGCTTCCAACGCGTTCCTCGTGTCATTTTACGTCGGAATTAGTCTTGAGAAATGCACAAACACGGTTCTGGAGTTCAAAAAACACGAGATCAGTTTCTGGGAATGCTCGCGATTTCCTCGTCAACGGTTTCTCGGATCGCAATTCTGTCGCTTCTAACGTGTTCCTCGTGTCATTTTACGTCGGAATTAGTCTTGAGAAATGCACAAACACGGTTCTGGAGTTCAAAAAACACGAGTTCAGGTTTTGGGAATGCTCGCGATTTTCTAGTGAACGGTTTCTCGGATCGCAATTCTGTCGCTTCCAACGTGTTCCTCGTGTCATTTTACGTCGGAATTAGTCTTGAGAAATGCACAAACACGGTTCTGGAGTTCAAAAAACACGAGATCAGGTTTTGGGAATGCTCGCGATTTTCTCGTCAACGTTTGCCCGGATTGCAATTCTGTCGCTTCCAACGCGTTCCTCGCGTCATTTTACATCGGAATTAGTCTTGAGAAAGGCACAAACACGGTTCAGGAGCCCAAAAAACACGAGATCAGGATTCGGGAATGCTCGCGATTTTCTCGTCAACGGTTTCTCGGATCGCAATTCTGTCGCTTCTAACGTGTTCCTCGTGTCATTTTACGTCGGAATTAGTCTTGAGAAATGCACAAACACGGTTCTCGAGTTCAAAAAACACGAGTTCAGGTTTTGGGAATGCTCGCGATTTTCTCGTCAACGTTTGCTCGGATTGCAATTCTGTCGCTTCCTACGCGTTTCTCGCGTCATTTTACATCGGAATTAGTCATGAGAAATGCACAAACACGGTTGTGGAGCCCAAAAAACACGAGAACAGTTTCTGGGAATGCTCGCGATTTCCTCGTCAACGGTTTCTCGGATCGCAATTCTGTCGCTTCTAACGTGTTCCTCGTGTCATTTTACGTCGGAATTAGTCTTGAGAAATGCACAAACACGGTTCTGGAGTTCAAAAAACACGAGTTCAGGTTTTGGGAATGCTCGCGATTTTCTAGTGAACGGTTTCTCGGATCGCAATTCTGTCGCTTCCAACGTGTTCCTCGTGTCATTTTACGTCGGAATTAGTCTTGAGAAATGCACAAACACGGTTCTGGAGTTCAAAAAACACGAGATCAGGTTTTGGGAATGCTCGCGATTTTCTCGTCAACGTTTGCCCGGATTGCAATTCTGTCGCTTCCAACGCGTTCCTCGCGTCATTTTACATCGGAATTAGTCTTGAGAAAGGCACAAACACGGTTCAGGAGCCCAAAAAACACGAGATCAGGATTCGGGAATGCTCGCGATTTTCTCGTCAACGGTTTCTCGGATCGCAATTCTGTCGCTTCTAACGTGTTCCTCGTGTCATTTTACGTCGGAATTAGTCTTGAGAAATGCATAAACACGGTTCTCGAGTTCAAAAAACACGAGTTCAGGTTTTGGGAATGCTCGCGATTTTCTCGTCAACGTTTGCTCGGATTGCAATTCTGTCGCTTCCTACGCGTTTCTCGCGTCATTTTACATCGGAATTAGTCATGAGAAATGCACAAACACGGTTGTGGAGCCCAAAAAACACGAGAACAGTTTCTGGGAATGCTCGCGATTTCCTCGTCAACGGTTTCTCGGATCGCAATTCTGTCGCTTCTAACGTGTTCCTCGTGTCATTTTACGTCGGAATTAGTCTTGAGAAATGCACAAACACGGTTCTGGAGTTCAAAAAACACGAGTTCAGGTTTTGGGAATGCTCGCGATTTTCTAGTCAACGGTTTCTCGGATCGCAATTCTGTCGCTTCCAACGTGATCCTCGTGTCATTTTACGTCGGAATTAGTCTTGACAAATGCACAAACGCGGTTCTGGAGTTCAAAAAACACGAGATCAGGTTTTGGGAATGCTCGCGATTTTCTCGTCAACGTTTGCCCGGATTGCAATTCTGTCGCTTCCAACGCGTTCCTCGCGTCATTTTACATCGGAATTAGTCTTGAGAAAGGCACAAACACGGTTCAGGAGCCCAAAAAACACGAGATCAGGATTCGGGAATGCTCGCGATTTTCTCGTCAACGGTTTCTCGGATCGCAATTCTGTCGCTTCTAACGTGTTCCTCGTGTCATTTTACGTCGGAATTAGTCTTGAGAAATGCACAAACACGGTTCTCGAGTTCAAAAAACACGAGTTCAGGTTTTGGGAATGCTCGCGATTTTCTCGTCAACGTTTGCTCGGATTGCAATTCTGTCGCTTCCTACGCGTTTCTCGCGTCATTTTACATCGGAATTAGTCATGAGAAATGCACAAACACGGTTGTGGAGCCCAAAAAACACGAGAACAGTTTCTGGGAATGCTCGCGATTTCCTCGTCAACGGTTTCTCGGATCGCAATTCTGTCGCTTCTAACGTGTTCCTCGTGTCATTTTACGTCGGAATTAGTCTTGAGAAATGCACAAACACGGTTCTGGAGTTCAAAAAACACGAGTTCAGGTTTTGGGAATGCTCGCGATTTTCTAGTCAACGGTTTCTCGGATCGCAATTCTGTCGCTTCCAACGTGATCCTCGTGTCATTTTACGTCGGAATTAGTCTTGACAAATGCACAAACGCGGTTCTGGAGTTAAAAAAACACGAGATCAGGTTTTGGGAATGCTCGCGATTTTCTCGTCAACGTTTGCTCGGATTGCAATTCTGTCGCTTCCAACGCGTTCCTCGCGTCATTTTACATCGGAATTAGTCATGAGAAATGCACAAACACGGTTCAGGAGCCCAAGAAACACGAGATCAGGATTCGGGAATGCTCGCGATTTTCTCGTCAACGGTTTCTCGGATCGCAATTCTGTCGCTTCTAACGTGTTCCTCGTGTCATTTTACGTCGGAATTAGTCTTGACAAATGCACAAACGCGGTTCTGGAGTTCAAAAAACACGAGTTCAGGTTTTGGGAATGCTCGCGATTTTCTCGTCAACGTTTGCTCGGATTGCAATTCTGTCGCTTCCTACGCGTTCCTCGTGTCATTTTACGTCGGAATTAGTCTTGAGAAATGCACAAACACGGTTCTGGAGTTCAAAAAACACGAGTTCAGGTTTTGGGAATGCTCGCGATTTCCTCGTCAACGTTTGCTCGGATTGCAATTCTGTCGCTTCCTACGCGTTCCTCGTGTCATTTTACGTCGGAATTAGTCTTGAGAAATGCACAAACACGGTTCTGGAGTTCAAAAAACACGAGATCAAGTTTTGGGAATGCTCGCGATTTCCTCGTCAACGTTTGCCCGGATTGCAATTCTGTCGCTTCCAACGCGTTCCTCGTGTCATTTTACGTCGGAATTAGTCTTGAGAAATGCACAAACACGGTTCTGGAGTTCAAAAAACACGAGATCAGTTTCTGGGAATGCTCGCGATTTCCTCGTCAACGGTTTCTCGGATCGCAATTCTGTCGCTTCTAACGTGTTCCTCGTGTCATTTTACGTCGGAATTAGTCTTGAGAAATGCACAAACACGGTTCTGGAGTTCAAAAAACACGAGTTCAGGTTTTGGGAATGCTCGCGATTTTCTAGTGAACGGTTTCTCGGATCGCAATTCTGTCGCTTCCAACGTGTTCCTCGTGTCATTTTACGTCGGAATTAGTCTTGAGAAATGCACAAACACGGTTCTGGAGTTCAAAAAACACGAGATCAGGTTTTGGGAATGCTCGCGATTTTCTCGTCAACGTTTGCCCGGATTGCAATTCTGTCGCTTCCAACGCGTTCCTCGCGTCATTTTACATCGGAATTAGTCTTGAGAAAGGCACAAACACGGTTCAGGAGCCCAAAAAACACGAGATCAGGATTCGGGAATGCTCGCGATTTTCTCGTCAACGGTTGCTCGGATTGCAATTCTGTCGCTTCCTACGCGTTCCTCGTGTCATTTTACGTCGGAATTAGTCTTGAGAAATGCACAAACACGGTTCTGGAGTTCAAAAAACACGAGTTCAGGTTTTGGGAATGCTCGCGATTTTCTCGTCAACGTTTGCTCGGATTGCAATTCTGTCGCTTCCTACGCGTTCCTCGTGTCATTTTACGTCGGAATTAGTCTTGAGAAATGCACAAACACGGTTCTGGAGTTCAAAAAACACGAGATCAAGTTTTGGGAATGCTCGCGATTTCCTCGTCAACGTTTGCCCGGATTGCAATTCTGTCGCTTCCAACGCGTTCCTCGTGTCATTTTACGTCGGAATTAGTCTTGAGAAATGCACAAACACGGTTCTGGAGTTCAAAAAACACGAGATCAGTTTCTGGGAATGCTCGCGATTTCCTCGTCAACGGTTTCTCGGATCGCAATTCTGTCGCTTCTAACGTGTTCCTCGTGTCATTTTACGTCGGAATTAGTCTTGAGAAATGCACAAACACGGTTCTGGAGTTCAAAAAACACGAGATCAGGTTTTGGGAATGCTCGCGATTTTCTCGTCAACGGTTTCTCGGATCGCAATTCTGTCGCTTCTAACGTGTTCCTCGTGTCATTTTACGTCGGAATTAGTCTTGAGAAATGCACAAACACGGTTCTCGAGTTCAAAAAACACGAGTTCAGGTTTTGGGAATGCTCGCGATTTTCTCGTCAACGTTTGCTCGGATTGCAATTCTGTCGCTTCCTACGCGTTTCTCGCGTCATTTTACATCGGAATTAGTCATGAGAAATGCACAAACACGGTTGTGGAGCCCAAAAAACACGAGAACAGTTTCTGGGAATGCTCGCGATTTCCTCGTCAACGGTTTCTCGGATCGCAATTCTGTCGCTTCTAACGTGTTCCTCGTGTCATTTTACGTCGGAATTAGTCTTGAGAAATGCACAAACACGGTTCTGGAGTTCAAAAAACACGAGTTCAGGTTTTGGGAATGCTCGCGATTTTCTAGTCAACGGTTTCTCGGATCGCAATTCTGTCGCTTCCAACGTGATCCTCGTGTCATTTTACGTCGGAATTAGTCTTGAGAAATGCACAAACACGGTTCTCGAGTTCAAAAAACACGAGTTCAGGTTTTGGGAATGCTCGCGATTTTCTCGTCAACGTTTGCTCGGATTGCAATTCTGTCGCTTCCTACGCGTTTCTCGCGTCATTTTACATCGGAATTAGTCATGAGAAATGCACAAACACGGTTGTGGAGCCCAAAAAACACGAGAACAGTTTCTGGGAATGCTCGCGATTTTCTCGTCAACGGTTTCTCGGATCGCAATTCTGTCGCTTCTAACGTGTTCCTCGTGTCATTTTACGTCGGAATTAGTCTTGAGAAATGCACAAACACGGTTCTCGAGTTCAAAAAACACGAGTTCAGGTTTTGGGAATGCTCGCGATTTTCTCGTCAACGTTTGCTCGGATTGCAATTCTGTCGCTTCCTACGCGTTTCTCGCGTCATTTTACATCGGAATTAGTCATGAGAAATGCACAAACACGGTTGTGGAGCCCAAAAAACACGAGAACAGTTTCTGGGAATGCTCGCGATTTCCTCGTCAACGGTTTCTCGGATCGCAATTCTGTCGCTTCTAACGTGTTCCTCGTGTCATTTTACGTCGGAATTAGTCTTGAGAAATGCACAAACACGGTTCTGGAGTTCAAAAAACACGAGTTCAGGTTTTGGGAATGCTCGCGATTTTCTAGTCAACGGTTTCTCGGATCGCAATTCTGTCGCTTCCAACGTGATCCTCGTGTCATTTTACGTCGGAATTAGTCTTGACAAATGCACAAACGCGGTTCTGGAGTTAAAAAAACACGAGATCAGGTTTTGGGAATGCTCGCGATTTTCTCGTCAACGTTTGCTCGGATTGCAATTCTGTCGCTTCCAACGCGTTCCTCGCGTCATTTTACATCGGAATTAGTCATGAGAAATGCACAAACACGGTTCAGGAGCCCAAGAAACACGAGATCAGGATTCGGGAATGCTCGCGATTTTCTCGTCAACGGTTTCTCGGATCGCAATTCTGTCGCTTCTAACGTGTTCCTCGTGTCATTTTACGTCGGAATTAGTCTTGACAAATGCACAAACGCGGTTCTGGAGTTCAAAAAACACGAGTTCAGGTTTTGGGAATGCTCGCGATTTTCTCGTCAACGTTTGCTCGGATTGCAATTCTGTCGCTTCCTACGCGTTCCTCGTGTCATTTTACGTCGGAATTAGTCTTGAGAAATGCACAAACACGGTTCTGGAGTTCAAAAAACACGAGTTCAGGTTTTGGGAATGCTCGCGATTTCCTCGTCAACGTTTGCTCGGATTGCAATTCTGTCGCTTCCTACGCGTTCCTCGTGTCATTTTACGTCGGAATTAGTCTTGAGAAATGCACAAACACGGTTCTGGAGTTCAAAAAACACGAGATCAAGTTTTGGGAATGCTCGCGATTTCCTCGTCAACGTTTGCCCGGATTGCAATTCTGTCGCTTCCAACGCGTTCCTCGTGTCATTTTACGTCGGAATTAGTCTTGAGAAATGCACAAACACGGTTCTGGAGTTCAAAAAACACGAGATCAGTTTCTGGGAATGCTCGCGATTTCCTCGTCAACGGTTTCTCGGATCGCAATTCTGTCGCTTCTAACGTGTTCCTCGTGTCATTTTACGTCGGAATTAGTCTTGAGAAATGCACAAACACGGTTCTGGAGTTCAAAAAACACGAGTTCAGGTTTTGGGAATGCTCGCGATTTTCTAGTGAACGGTTTCTCGGATCGCAATTCTGTCGCTTCCAACGTGTTCCTCGTGTCATTTTACGTCGGAATTAGTCTTGAGAAATGCACAAACACGGTTCTGGAGTTCAAAAAACACGAGATCAGGTTTTGGGAATGCTCGCGATTTTCTCGTCAACGTTTGCCCGGATTGCAATTCTGTCGCTTCCAACGCGTTCCTCGCGTCATTTTACATCGGAATTAGTCTTGAGAAAGGCACAAACACGGTTCAGGAGCCCAAAAAACACGAGATCAGGATTCGGGAATGCTCGCGATTTTCTCGTCAACGGTTGCTCGGATTGCAATTCTGTCGCTTCCTACGCGTTCCTCGTGTCATTTTACGTCGGAATTAGTCTTGAGAAATGCACAAACACGGTTCTGGAGTTCAAAAAACACGAGTTCAGGTTTTGGGAATGCTCGCGATTTTCTCGTCAACGTTTGCTCGGATTGCAATTCTGTCGCTTCCTACGCGTTCCTCGTGTCATTTTACGTCGGAATTAGTCTTGAGAAATGCACAAACACGGTTCTGGAGTTCAAAAAACACGAGATCAAGTTTTGGGAATGCTCGCGATTTCCTCGTCAACGTTTGCCCGGATTGCAATTCTGTCGCTTCCAACGCGTTCCTCGTGTCATTTTACGTCGGAATTAGTCTTGAGAAATGCACAAACACGGTTCTGGAGTTCAAAAAACACGAGATCAGTTTCTGGGAATGCTCGCGATTTCCTCGTCAACGGTTTCTCGGATCGCAATTCTGTCGCTTCTAACGTGTTCCTCGTGTCATTTTACGTCGGAATTAGTCTTGAGAAATGCACAAACACGGTTCTGGAGTTCAAAAAACACGAGATCAGGTTTTGGGAATGCTCGCGATTTTCTCGTCAACGGTTTCTCGGATCGCAATTCTGTCGCTTCTAACGTGTTCCTCGTGTCATTTTACGTCGGAATTAGTCTTGAGAAATGCACAAACACGGTTCTCGAGTTCAAAAAACACGAGTTCAGGTTTTGGGAATGCTCGCGATTTTCTCGTCAACGTTTGCTCGGATTGCAATTCTGTCGCTTCCTACGCGTTTCTCGCGTCATTTTACATCGGAATTAGTCATGAGAAATGCACAAACACGGTTGTGGAGCCCAAAAAACACGAGAACAGTTTCTGGGAATGCTCGCGATTTCCTCGTCAACGGTTTCTCGGATCGCAATTCTGTCGCTTCTAACGTGTTCCTCGTGTCATTTTACGTCGGAATTAGTCTTGAGAAATGCACAAACACGGTTCTGGAGTTCAAAAAACACGAGTTCAGGTTTTGGGAATGCTCGCGATTTTCTAGTCAACGGTTTCTCGGATCGCAATTCTGTCGCTTCCAACGTGATCCTCGTGTCATTTTACGTCGGAATTAGTCTTGACAAATGCACAAACGCGGTTCTGGAGTTCAAAAAACACGAGATCAGGTTTTGGGAATGCTCGCGATTTTCTCGTCAACGTTTGCTCGGATTGCAATTCTGTCGCTTCCTACGCGTTCCTCGTGTCATTTTACGTCGGAATTAGTCTTGAGAAATGCACAAACACGGTTCTGGAGTTCAAAAAACACGAGATCAAGTTTTGGGAATGCTCGCGATTTCCTCGTCAACGTTTGCCCGGATTGCAATTCTGTCGCTTCCAACGCGTTCCTCGTGTCATTTTACGTCGGAATTAGTCTTGAGAAATGCACAAACACGGTTCTGGAGTTCAAAAAACACGAGATCAGTTTCTGGGAATGCTCGCGATTTCCTCGTCAACGGTTTCTCGGATCGCAATTCTGTCGCTTCTAACGTGTTCCTCGTGTCATTTTACGTCGGAATTAGTCTTGAGAAATGCACAAACACGGTTCTGGAGTTCAAAAAACACGAGTTCAGGTTTTGGGAATGCTCGCGATTTTCTAGTGAACGGTTTCTCGGATCGCAATTCTGTCGCTTCCAACGTGTTCCTCGTGTCATTTTACGTCGGAATTAGTCTTGAGAAATGCACAAACACGGTTCTGGAGTTCAAAAAACACGAGATCAGGTTTTGGGAATGCTCGCGATTTTCTCGTCAACGTTTGCCCGGATTGCAATTCTGTCGCTTCCAACGCGTTCCTCGCGTCATTTTACATCGGAATTAGTCTTGAGAAAGGCACAAACACGGTTCAGGAGCCCAAAAAACACGAGATCAGGATTCGGGAATGCTCGCGATTTTCTCGTCAACGGTTGCTCGGATTGCAATTCTGTCGCTTCCTACGCGTTCCTCGTGTCATTTTACGTCGGAATTAGTCTTGAGAAATGCACAAACACGGTTCTGGAGTTCAAAAAACACGAGTTCAGGTTTTGGGAATGCTCGCGATTTTCTCGTCAACGTTTGCTCGGATTGCAATTCTGTCGCTTCCTACGCGTTCCTCGTGTCATTTTACGTCGGAATTAGTCTTGAGAAATGCACAAACACGGTTCTGGAGTTCAAAAAACACGAGATCAAGTTTTGGGAATGCTCGCGATTTCCTCGTCAACGTTTGCCCGGATTGCAATTCTGTCGCTTCCAACGCGTTCCTCGTGTCATTTTACGTCGGAATTAGTCTTGAGAAATGCACAAACACGGTTCTGGAGTTCAAAAAACACGAGATCAGTTTCTGGGAATGCTCGCGATTTCCTCGTCAACGGTTTCTCGGATCGCAATTCTGTCGCTTCTAACGTGTTCCTCGTGTCATTTTACGTCGGAATTAGTCTTGAGAAATGCACAAACACGGTTCTGGAGTTCAAAAAACACGAGATCAGGTTTTGGGAATGCTCGCGATTTTCTCGTCAACGGTTTCTCGGATCGCAATTCTGTCGCTTCTAACGTGTTCCTCGTGTCATTTTACGTCGGAATTAGTCTTGAGAAATGCACAAACACGGTTCTCGAGTTCAAAAAACACGAGTTCAGGTTTTGGGAATGCTCGCGATTTTCTCGTCAACGTTTGCTCGGATTGCAATTCTGTCGCTTCCTACGCGTTTCTCGCGTCATTTTACATCGGAATTAGTCATGAGAAATGCACAAACACGGTTGTGGAGCCCAAAAAACACGAGAACAGTTTCTGGGAATGCTCGCGATTTCCTCGTCAACGGTTTCTCGGATCGCAATTCTGTCGCTTCTAACGTGTTCCTCGTGTCATTTTACGTCGGAATTAGTCTTGAGAAATGCACAAACACGGTTCTGGAGTTCAAAAAACACGAGTTCAGGTTTTGGGAATGCTCGCGATTTTCTAGTCAACGGTTTCTCGGATCGCAATTCTGTCGCTTCCAACGTGATCCTCGTGTCATTTTACGTCGGAATTAGTCTTGACAAATGCACAAACGCGGTTCTGGAGTTCAAAAAACACGAGATCAGGTTTTGGGAATGCTCGCGATTTTCTCGTCAACGTTTGCCCGGATTGCAATTCTGTCGCTTCCAACGCGTTCCTCGCGTCATTTTACATCGGAATTAGTCTTGAGAAAGGCACAAACACGGTTCAGGAGCCCAAAAAACACGAGATCAGGATTCGGGAATGCTCGCGATTTTCTCGTCAACGGTTTCTCGGATCGCAATTCTGTCGCTTCTAACGTGTTCCTCGTGTCATTTTACGTCGGAATTAGTCTTGAGAAATGCACAAACACGGTTCTCGAGTTCAAAAAACACGAGTTCAGGTTTTGGGAATGCTCGCGATTTTCTCGTCAACGTTTGCTCGGATTGCAATTCTGTCGCTTCCTACGCGTTTCTCGCGTCATTTTACATCGGAATTAGTCATGAGAAATGCACAAACACGGTTGTGGAGCCCAAAAAACACGAGAACAGTTTCTGGGAATGCTCGCGATTTCCTCGTCAACGGTTTCTCGGATCGCAATTGTGTCGCTTCTAACGTGTTCCTCGTGTCATTTTACGTCGGAATTAGTCTTGAGAAATGCACAAACACGGTTCTGGAGTTCAAAAAACACGAGTTCAGGTTTTGGGAATGCTCGCGATTTTCTAGTCAACGGTTTCTCGGATCGCAATTCTGTCGCTTCCAACGTGATCCTCGTGTCATTTTACGTCGGAATTAGTCTTGACAAATGCACAAACGCGGTTCTGGAGTTAAAAAAACACGAGATCAGGTTTTGGGAATGCTCGCGATTTTCTCGTCAACGTTTGCTCGGATTGCAATTCTGTCGCTTCCAACGCGTTCCTCGCGTCATTTTACATCGGAATTAGTCATGAGAAATGCACAAACACGGTTCAGGAGCCCAAGAAACACGAGATCAGGATTCGGGAATGCTCGCGATTTTCTCGTCAACGGTTTCTCGGATCGCAATTCTGTCGCTTCTAACGTGTTCCTCGTGTCATTTTACGTCGGAATTAGTCTTGACAAATGCACAAACGCGGTTCTGGAGTTCAAAAAACACGAGTTCAGGTTTTGGGAATGCTCGCGATTTTCTCGTCAACGTTTGCTCGGATTGCAATTCTGTCGCTTCCTACGCGTTCCTCGTGTCATTTTACGTCGGAATTAGTCTTGAGAAATGCACAAACACGGTTCTGGAGTTCAAAAAACACGAGTTCAGGTTTTGGGAATGCTCGCGATTTCCTCGTCAACGTTTGCTCGGATTGCAATTCTGTCGCTTCCTACGCGTTCCTCGTGTCATTTTACGTCGGAATTAGTCTTGAGAAATGCACAAACACGGTTCTGGAGTTCAAAAAACACGAGATCAAGTTTTGGGAATGCTCGCGATTTCCTCGTCAACGTTTGCCCGGATTGCAATTCTGTCGCTTCCAACGCGTTCCTCGTGTCATTTTACGTCGGAATTAGTCTTGAGAAATGCACAAACACGGTTCTGGAGTTCAAAAAACACGAGATCAGTTTCTGGGAATGCTCGCGATTTCCTCGTCAACGGTTTCTCGGATCGCAATTCTGTCGCTTCTAACGTGTTCCTCGTGTCATTTTACGTCGGAATTAGTCTTGAGAAATGCACAAACACGGTTCTGGAGTTCAAAAAACACGAGTTCAGGTTTTGGGAATGCTCGCGATTTTCTAGTGAACGGTTTCTCGGATCGCAATTCTGTCGCTTCCAACGTGTTCCTCGTGTCATTTTACGTCGGAATTAGTCTTGAGAAATGCACAAACACGGTTCTGGAGTTCAAAAAACACGAGATCAGGTTTTGGGAATGCTCGCGATTTTCTCGTCAACGTTTGCCCGGATTGCAATTCTGTCGCTTCCAACGCGTTCCTCGCGTCATTTTACATCGGAATTAGTCTTGAGAAAGGCACAAACACGGTTCAGGAGCCCAAAAAACACGAGATCAGGATTCGGGAATGCTCGCGATTTTCTCGTCAACGGTTGCTCGGATTGCAATTCTGTCGCTTCCTACGCGTTCCTCGTGTCATTTTACGTCGGAATTAGTCTTGAGAAATGCACAAACACGGTTCTGGAGTTCAAAAAACACGAGTTCAGGTTTTGGGAATGCTCGCGATTTTCTCGTCAACGTTTGCTCGGATTGCAATTCTGTCGCTTCCTACGCGTTCCTCGTGTCATTTTACGTCGGAATTAGTCTTGGGAAATGCACAAACACGGTTCTGGAGTTCAAAAAACACGAGATCAAGTTTTGGGAATGCTCGCGATTTCCTCGTCAACGTTTGCCCGGATTGCAATTCTGTCGCTTCCAACGCGTTCCTCGTGTCATTTTACGTCGGAATTAGTCTTGAGAAATGCACAAACACGGTTCTGGAGTTCAAAAAACACGAGATCAGTTTCTGGGAATGCTCGCGATTTCCTCGTCAACGGTTTCTCGGATCGCAATTCTGTCGCTTCTAACGTGTTCCTCGTGTCATTTTACGTCGGAATTAGTCTTGAGAAATGCACAAACACGGTTCTGGAGTTCAAAAAACACGAGTTCAGGTTTTGGGAATGCTCGCGATTTTCTAGTGAACGGTTTCTCGGATCGCAATTCTGTCGCTTCCAACGTGTTCCTCGTGTCATTTTACGTCGGAATTAGTCTTGAGAAATGCACAAACACGGTTCTGGAGTTCAAAAAACACGAGATCAGGTTTTGGGAATGCTCGCGATTTTCTCGTCAACGTTTGCCCGGATTGCAATTCTGTCGCTTCCAACGCGTTCCTCGCGTCATTTTACATCGGAATTAGTCTTGAGAAAGGCACAAACACGGTTCAGGAGCCCAAAAAACACGAGATCAGGATTCGGGAATGCTCGCGATTTTCTCGTCAACGGTTTCTCGGATCGCAATTCTGTCGCTTCTAACGTGTTCCTCGTGTCATTTTACGTCGGAATTAGTCTTGAGAAATGCACAAACACGGTTCTCGAGTTCAAAAAACACGAGTTCAGGTTTTGGGAATGCTCGCGATTTTCTCGTCAACGTTTGCTCGGATTGCAATTCTGTCGCTTCCTACGCGTTTCTCGCGTCATTTTACATCGGAATTAGTCATGAGAAATGCACAAACACGGTTGTGGAGCCCAAAAAACACGAGAACAGTTTCTGGGAATGCTCGCGATTTCCTCGTCAACGGTTTCTCGGATCGCAATTCTGTCGCTTCTAACGTGTTCCTCGTGTCATTTTACGTCGGAATTAGTCTTGAGAAATGCACAAACACGGTTCTGGAGTTCAAAAAACACGAGTTCAGGTTTTGGGAATGCTCGCGATTTTCTAGTGAACGGTTTCTCGGATCGCAATTCTGTCGCTTCCAACGTGTTCCTCGTGTCATTTTACGTCGGAATTAGTCTTGAGAAATGCACAAACACGGTTCTGGAGTTCAAAAAACACGAGATCAGGTTTTGGGAATGCTCGCGATTTTCTCGTCAACGTTTGCCCGGATTGCAATTCTGTCGCTTCCAACGCGTTCCTCGCGTCATTTTACATCGGAATTAGTCTTGAGAAAGGCACAAACACGGTTCAGGAGCCCAAAAAACACGAGATCAGGATTCGGGAATGCTCGCGATTTTCTCGTCAACGGTTTCTCGGATCGCAATTCTGTCGCTTCTAACGTGTTCCTCGTGTCATTTTACGTCGGAATTAGTCTTGAGAAATGCACAAACACGGTTCTCGAGTTCAAAAAACACGAGTTCAGGTTTTGGGAATGCTCGCGATTTTCTCGTCAACGTTTGCCCGGATTGCAATTCTGTCGCTTCCAACGCGTTCCTCGCGTCATTTTACATCGGAATTAGTCTTGAGAAAGGCACAAACACGGTTCAGGAGCCCAAAAAACACGAGATCAGGATTCGGGAATGCTCGCGATTTTCTCGTCAACGGTTTCTCGGATCGCAATTCTGTCGCTTCTAACGTGTTCCTCGTGTCATTTTACGTCGGAATTAGTCTTGAGAAATGCACAAACACGGTTCTCGAGTTCAAAAAACACGAGTTCAGGTTTTGGGAATGCTCGCGATTTTCTCGTCAACGTTTGCTCGGATTGCAATTCTGTCGCTTCCTACGCGTTTCTCGCGTCATTTTACATCGGAATTAGTCATGAGAAATGCACAAACACGGTTGTGGAGCCCAAAAAACACGAGAACAGTTTCTGGGAATGCTCGCGATTTCCTCGTCAACGGTTTCTCGGATCGCAATTCTGTCGCTTCTAACGTGTTCCTCGTGTCATTTTACGTCGGAATTAGTCTTGAGAAATGCACAAACACGGTTCTGGAGTTCAAAAAACACGAGTTCAGGTTTTGGGAATGCTCGCGATTTTCTAGTCAACGGTTTCTCGGATCGCAATTCTGTCGCTTCCAACGTGATCCTCGTGTCATTTTACGTCGGAATTAGTCTTGACAAATGCACAAACGCGGTTCTGGAGTTAAAAAAACACGAGATCAGGTTTTGGGAATGCTCGCGATTTTCTCGTCAACGTTTGCTCGGATTGCAATTCTGTCGCTTCCAACGCGTTCCTCGCGTCATTTTACATCGGAATTAGTCATGAGAAATGCACAAACACGGTTCAGGAGCCCAAAAAACACGAGATCAGGTTTTGGGAATGCTCGCGATTTTCTCGTCAACATTTGCCCGGATTGCAATTCTGTCGCTTCCAACGCGTTCCTCGTGTCATTTTACATCGGAATTAGTCTTGAGAAAGGCACAAACACGGTTCAGGAGCCCAAAAAACACGAGATCAGGATTCGGGAATGCTCGCGATTTTCTCGTCAACGGTTTCTCGGATCGCAATTCTGTCGCTTCCAACGTGATCCCCGTGTCATTTTACGTCGGAAATAGTCACGAGCAGTGCACGTGAACGTTTGTGGAGTCCAAAAAACACGAGTTCAGGTTCTGGGAATGCTCGCGATTTTCTCGTCAACGGTTTCTCGCATCGCAATTCTGTCGCTTCTAACGTGTTCCTCGTGTCATTTTACGTCGGAATTAGTCTTGAGAAATGCACAAACACGGTTCTGGAGTTCAAAAAACACGAGTTCAGGTTTTGGGAATGCTCGCGATTTTCTAGTGAACGGTTTCTCGGATCGCAATTCTGTCGCTTCCAACGTGTTCCTCGTGTCATTTTACGTCGGAATTAGTCTTGAGAAATGCACAAACACGGTTCTGGAGTTCAAAAAACACGAGATCAGGTTTTGGGAATGCTCGCGATTTTCTCGTCAACGTTTGCCCGGATTGCAATTCTGTCGCTTCCAACGCGTTCCTCGCGTCATTTTACATCGGAATTAGTCTTGAGAAAGGCACAAACACGGTTCAGGAGCTCAAAAAACACGAGATCAGGATTCGGGAATGCTCGCGATTTTCTCGTCAACGGTTTCTCGGATCGCAATTCTGTCGCTTCTAACGTGTTCCTCGTGTCATTTTACGTCGGAATTAGTCTTGAGAAATGCACAAACACGGTTCTGGAGTTCAAAAAACACGAGTTCAGGTTTTGGGAATGCTCGCGATTTTCTCGTCAACGTTTGCTCGGATTGCAATTCTGTCGCTTCCTACGCGTTTCTCGCGTCATTTTACATCGGAATTAGTCATGAGAAATGCACAAACACGGTTGTGGAGCCCAAAAAACACGAGAACAGTTTCTGGGAATGCTCGCGATTTCCTCGTCAACGGTTTCTCGGATCGCAATTCTGTCGCTTCTAACGTGTTCCTCGTGTCATTTTACGTCGGAATTAGTCTTGAGAAATGCACAAACACGGTTCTGGAGTTCAAAAAACACGAGTTCAGGTTTTGGGAATGCTCGCGATTTTCTAGTCAACGGTTTCTCGGATCGCAATTCTGTCGCTTCCAACGTGATCCTCGTGTCATTTTACGTCGGAATTAGTCTTGACAAATGCACAAACGCGGTTCTGGAGTTAAAAAAACACGAGATCAGGTTTTGGGAATGCTCGCGATTTTCTCGTCAACGTTTGCTCGGATTGCAATTCTGTCGCTTCCAACGCGTTCCTCGCGTCATTTTACATCGGAATTAGTCATGAGAAATGCACAAACACGGTTCAGGAGCCCAAGAAACACGAGATCAGGATTCGGGAATGCTCGCGATTTTCTCGTCAACGGTTTCTCGGATCGCAATTCTGTCGCTTCCAACGTGATCCTCGTGTCATTTTACGTCGGAAATAGTCACGAGCAGTGCACGTGAACGTTTGTGGAGTCCAAAAACACGAGTTCAGTTTCTGGGAATGCTCGCGATTTCCTCGTCAACGGTTTCTCGGATCGCAATTCTGTCGCTTCTAACGTGTTCCTCGTGTCATTTTACGTCGGAATTAGTCTTGAGAAATGCACAAACACGGTTCAGGAGCCCAAAAAACACGAGATCAGGTTTTGGGAATGCTCGCGATTTTCTCGTCAACATTTGCCCGGATTGCAATTCTGTCGCTTCCAACGCGTTCCTCGTGTCATTTTACATCGGAATTAGTCTTGAGAAAGGCACAAACACGGTTCAGGAGCCCAAAAAACACGAGATCAGGATTCGGGAATGCTCGCGATTTTCTCGTCAACGGTTTCTCGGATCGCAATTCTGTCGCTTCCAACGTGATCCCCGTGTCATTTTACGTCGGAAATAGTCACGAGCAGTGCACGTGAACGTTTGTGGAGTCCAAAAAACACGAGTTCAGGTTCTGGGAATGCTCGCGATTTTCTCGTCAACGGTTTCTCGCATCGCAATTCTGTCGCTTCTAACGTGTTCCTCGTGTCATTTTACGTCGGAATTAGTCTTGAGAAATGCACAAACACGGTTCTGGAGTTCAAAAAACACGAGATCAGGTTTTTGGAATGCTCGCGATTTTCTCGTCAACGGTTTCACGGTTCGCAATTCTGTCGCTTCCATCGTGATCCTCGTGTCATTTTACGTCGGAAATAGTCACGAGCAGTGCACGTGAACGTTTGTGGAGTCCAAAAAACACGAGTTCAGGTTCTGGGAATGCTCGCGATTTTCTCGTCAACGGTTTCTCGGATCGCAATTCTGTCGCTTCTAACGTGTTCCTCGTGTCATTTTACGTCGGAATTAGTCTTGAGAAATGCACCAACACGGTTCTGGAGTTCAAAAAACACGAGATCAGGTTTTGGGAATGCTCGCGATTTTCTCGTCAACGGTTTCTCGGTTCGCAATTCTGTCGCTTCCATCGTGATCCTCGTGTCATTTTACGTCGGAAATAGTCACGAGCAGTGCTCGTGAACGTTTGTGGAGTCCAAAAAACACGAGTTCAGGTTCTGGGAATGCTCGCGATTTTCGCGTCAACGGTTTCTCGGATCGCAATTCTGTCGCTTCTAACGTGTTCCTCGTGTCATTTTACGTCGGAATTAATCTTGAGAAATGCACAAACACGGTTCTGGAGTTCAAAAAACACGAGATCAGGTTTTGGGAATGCTCGCGATTTTCTCGTCAACGTTTGCCCGGATTGCAATTCTGTCGCTTCCAACGCGTTCCTCGCGTCATTTTACATCGGAATTAGTCATGAGAAAGGCACAAACACGGTTCAGGAGCCCAAGAAACACGAGATCAGGATTCGGGAATGCTCGCGATTTTCTCGTCAACGGTTTCTCGGATCGCAATTCTGTCGCTTCCAACGTGATCCTCGTGTCATTTTACGTCGGAAATAGTCACGAGCAGTGCACGTGAACGTTTGTGGAGTCCAAAAAACACGAGTTCAGTTTCTGGGAATGCTCGCGATTTCCTCGTCAACGGTTTCTCGGATCGCAATTCTGTCGCTTCTAACGTGTTCCTCGTGTCATTTTACGTCGGAATTAATCTTGAGAAATGCACAAACACGGTTCTGGCGTTCAAAAAACACGAGATCAGGTTTTGGGAATGCTCGCGATTTTCTCGTCAACGGTTTCTCGGTTCGCAATTCTGTCGCTTCTATCGTGTTCCTCGTGTCATTTTACGTCGGAATTAGTCTTGAGAAATGCACAAACACGGTTCTGGCGTTCAAAAAACACGAGATCAGGTTTTGGGAATGCTCGCGATTTTCTCGTCAACGGTTTCTCGGTTCGCAATTCTGTCCCTTCCAACGCGTTCCTCGTGTCATTTTACGTCGGAATTAGTCTTGAGAAATGCACAAACACGGTTCTGGAGTTCAAAAAACACGAGTTCAGGTTTTGGGAATGCTCGCGATTTTCTAGTCAACGGTTTCTCGGATCGCAATTCTGTCGCTTCCAACGTGTTCCTCGTGTCATTTTACGTCGGAATTAGTCTTGAGAAATGCACAAACACGGTTCTGGAGTTCAAAAAACACGAGATCAGGTTTTGGGAATGCTCGCGATTTTCTCGTCAACGGTTTCTCGGATCGCAATTCTGTCGCTTCCAACGCGTTCCTCGCGTCATTTTACATCGGAATTAGTCTTGAGAAAGGCACAAACACGGTTCAGGAGCCCAAAAAACACGAGATCAGGATTCGGGAATGCTCGCGATTTTCTCGTCAACGGTTTCTCGGATCGCAATTCTGTCGCTTCTAACGTGTTCCTCGTGTCATTTTACGTCGGAATTAGTCTTGAGAAATGCACAAACACGGTTCTGGAGTTCAAAAAACACGAGTTCAGGTTTTGGGAATGCTCGCGATTTTCTCGTCAACGTTTGCTCGGATTGCAATTCTGTCGCTTCCTACGCGTTTCTCGCGTCATTTTACATCGGAATTAGTCATGAGAAATGCACAAACACGGTTCTGGAGTTCAAAAAACACGAGTTCAGGTTTTGGGAATGCTCGCGATTTTCTAGTCAACGGTTTCTCGGATCGCAATTCTGTCGCTTCCAACGTGTTCCTCGTGTCATTTTACGTCGGAATTAGTCTTGAGAAATGCACAAACACGGTTCTGGAGTTCAAAAAACACGAGATCAGGTTTTGGGAATGCTCGCGATTTTCTCGTCAACGTTTGCCCGGATTGCAATTCTGTCGCTTCCAACGCGTTCCTCGCGTCATTTTACATCGGAATTAGTCTTGAGAAAGGCACAAGCACGGTTCAGGAGCCCAAAAAACACGAGATCAGGATTCGGGAATGCTCGCGATTTTCTCGTCAACGGTTTCTCGGATCGCAATTCTGTCGCTTCTAACGTGTTCCTCGTGTCATTTTACGTCGGAATTAGTCTTGAGATATGCACAAACACGGTTCTGGAGTTCAAAAAACACGAGTTCAGGTTTTGGGAATGCTCGCGATTTTCTAGTCAACGGTTTCTCGGATCGCAATTCTGTCGCTTCCAACGTGTTCCTCGTGTCATTTTACGTCGGAATTTGTCTTGAGAAATGCACAAACACGGTTCTGGAGTTCAAAAAACACGAGATCAGGTTTTGGGAATGCTCGCGATTTTCTCGTCAACGTTTGCCCGGATTGCAATTCTGTCGGTTCCAACGCGTTCCTCGCGTCATTTTACATCGGAATTAGTCTTGAGAAAGGCACAAACACGGTTCTGGAGTTCAAAAAACACGAGTTCAGGTTTTGGGAATGCTCGCGATTTTCTAGTCAACGGTTTCTCGGATCGCAATTCTGTCGCTTCCAACGTGTTCCTCGTGTCATTTTACGTCGGAATTAGTCTTGAGAAATGCACAAACACGGTTCTGGAGTTCAAAAAACACGAGATCAGGTTTTGGGAATGCTCGCGATTTTCTCGTCAACGTTTGCCCGGATTGCAATTCTGTCGGTTCCAACGCGTTCCTCGCGTCATTTTACATCGGAATTAGTCTTGAGAAAGGCACAAACACGGTTCAGGAGCCCAAGAAACACGAGATCAGGATTCGGGAATGCTCGCGATTTTCTCGTCAACGGTTTCTCGGATCGCAATTCTGTCGCTTCCAACGTGATCCTCGTGTCATTTTACGTCGGAAATAGTCACGAGCAGTGCACGTGAACGTTTGTGGAGTCCAAAAAACACGAGTTCAGTTTCTGGGAATGCTCGCGATTTCCTCGTCAACGGTTTCTCGGATCGCAATTCTGTCGCTTCTAACGTGTTCCTCGTGTCATTTTACGTCGGAATTAATCTTGAGAAATGCACAAACACGGTTCTGGCGTTCAAAAAACACGAGATCAGGTTTTGGGAATGCTCGCGATTTTCTCGTCAACGGTTTCTCGGTTCGCAATTCTGTCGCTTCTATCGTGTTCCTCGTGTCATTTTACGTCGGAATTAGTCTTGAGAAATGCACAAACACGGTTCTGGCGTTCAAAAAACACGAGATCAGGTTTTGGGAATGCTCGCGATTTTCTCGTCAACGGTTTCTCGGTTCGCAATTCTGTCCCTTCCAACGCGTTCCTCGTGTCATTTTACGTCGGAATTAGTCTTGAGAAATGCACAAACACGGTTCTGGAGTTCAAAAAACACGAGTTCAGGTTTTGGGAATGCTCGCGATTTTCTAGTCAACGGTTTCTCGGATCGCAATTCTGTCGCTTCCAACGTGTTCCTCGTGTCATTTTACGTCGGAATTAGTCTTGAGAAATGCACAAACACGGTTCTGGAGTTCAAAAAACACGAGATCAGGTTTTGGGAATGCTCGCGATTTTCTCGTCAACGGTTTCTCGGATCGCAATTCTGTCGCTTCCAACGCGTTCCTCGCGTCATTTTACATCGGAATTAGTCTTGAGAAAGGCACAAACACGGTTCAGGAGCCCAAAAAACACGAGATCAGGATTCGGGAATGCTCGCGATTTTCTCGTCAACGGTTTCTCGGATCGCAATTCTGTCGCTTCTAACGTGTTCCTCGTGTCATTTTACGTCGGAATTAGTCTTGAGAAATGCACAAACACGGTTCTGGAGTTCAAAAAACACGAGTTCAGGTTTTGGGAATGCTCGCGATTTTCTCGTCAACGTTTGCTCGGATTGCAATTCTGTCGCTTCCTACGCGTTTCTCGCGTCATTTTACATCGGAATTAGTCATGAGAAATGCACAAACACGGTTCTGGAGTTCAAAAAACACGAGTTCAGGTTTTGGGAATGCTCGCGATTTTCTAGTCAACGGTTTCTCGGATCGCAATTCTGTCGCTTCCAACGTGTTCCTCGTGTCATTTTACGTCGGAATTAGTCTTGAGAAATGCACAAACACGGTTCTGGAGTTCAAAAAACACGAGATCAGGTTTTGGGAATGCTCGCGATTTTCTCGTCAACGTTTGCCCGGATTGCAATTCTGTCGCTTCCAACGCGTTCCTCGCGTCATTTTACATCGGAATTAGTCTTGAGAAAGGCACAAGCACGGTTCAGGAGCCCAAAAAACACGAGATCAGGATTCGGGAATGCTCGCGATTTTCTCGTCAACGGTTTCTCGGATCGCAATTCTGTCGCTTCTAACGTGTTCCTCGTGTCATTTTACGTCGGAATTAGTCTTGAGATATGCACAAACACGGTTCTGGAGTTCAAAAAACACGAGTTCAGGTTTTGGGAATGCTCGCGATTTTCTAGTCAACGGTTTCTCGGATCGCAATTCTGTCGCTTCCAACGTGTTCCTCGTGTCATTTTACGTCGGAATTTGTCTTGAGAAATGCACAAACACGGTTCTGGAGTTCAAAAAACACGAGATCAGGTTTTGGGAATGCTCGCGATTTTCTCGTCAACGTTTGCCCGGATTGCAATTCTGTCGGTTCCAACGCGTTCCTCGCGTCATTTTACATCGGAATTAGTCTTGAGAAAGGCACAAACACGGTTCTGGAGTTCAAAAAACACGAGTTCAGGTTTTGGGAATGCTCGCGATTTTCTAGTCAACGGTTTCTCGGATCGCAATTCTGTCGCTTCCAACGTGTTCCTCGTGTCATTTTACGTCGGAATTAGTCTTGAGAAATGCACAAACACGGTTCTGGAGTTCAAAAAACACGAGATCAGGTTTTGGGAATGCTCGCGATTTTCTCGTCAACGTTTGCCCGGATTGCAATTCTGTCGGTTCCAACGCGTTCCTCGCGTCATTTTACATCGGAATTAGTCTTGAGAAAGGCACAAACACGGTTCAGGAGCCCAAAAAACACGAGATCAGGATTCGGGAATGCTCGCGATTTTCTCGTCAACGGTTTCTCGGATCGCAATTCTGTCGCTTCTAACGTGTTCCTCGTGTGATTTTACGTCGGAATTAGTCTTGAGAAATGCACAAACACGGTTCTGGAGTTCAAAAAACACGAGATCAGGTTTTGGGAATGCTCGCGATTTTCTCGTCAACGTTTGCCCGGATTGCAATTCTGTCGGTTCCAACGCGTTCCTCGCGTCATTTTACATCGGAATTGTTGTGCGAAGACTGGGTTGACCGGAGTGAACCCGATTGTAGTCTAGCACGTTATAGTTTTTTGGGCTTTCTTCACTTAAGGATTAGTATCCAATCCAAGGTTGTGCGGTTGACGTGTAGTTTATTTGATACTTATAATTGTTTCTTACGCTTACGCAGATTGAACGTCGTCATCGGTCGTCTATTAGGACCGGGTGTGGGTCCGTGGTGAGGTCGTACCACTCGGGACTGCCCTCGAATTGTTGTGTTTGGCCTTTTATATGGTTAATTTTTGTTGACGTGTTCTTCTTCTAAGGAGGTCATGCATTGGACTCTGGGCGTTACGAAATACTGCTTAGGCAGTTGATTTCGGAAGGCCCGTTGGTCTACTTGTTAATGTGCACTCTTGCAGTTATTGGTGGTCGGGTTACGACACCTCCCCCCTTGGAAGAAGAAAGCTTCCTAGCTTTCGGGTTTTTCGGTGTGGTTTAGTTTCCCTTGCATTCGCTGGGTTACAATATAGTATTTTGTCTAGGTATAATTTTTTATCTTAGTCTATAAAGTGTTTCAGTCGGTCCCTATGTACTTTAATTGTTTTTTTCCCTTTACTTATTACGTACGTGACGGGTGACGTTTGTTCTAGGATCCGGTAGGGTCCGATCCATAGGGAGTCCAGTTTTTTACTACGTCCACGGCGGACGGTTTCATCGTGGATGAGGATTTTGTCGCCTGGCGTGAAATCTGTCTTTTTTGTATCGCGGTCGTAGTTTTCTTTGGCGCGCATTTTTGCTATTTTGGTGTTTTGTTTCGCTACTTGTTGTGTGGCTCTAAGGCGTTCGCGTAGTTCTTGTGCGTAATCGTCGTATGAGTAGAGTGGTTTAGCTGGTAGTGTTAGGGAGGTTGGTAGATTGGCCTTGTGTCCGAATACTAATTCGAAGGGTGTTAGCCCTGTGGCGGTGTGTGGTGTGGTATTGTAGGTGAACATGGCGTAAGGGATCCATTCGTCCCAATCGGTTTGTTGATCGTTTATGTAATGTCTTAAATATTCGGCTAGTGTTCGGTGTGATCGTTCGAGTGCGCCGTTGGATTGTGGATGATATGCGGTGCTTTGGATTTTGGTTATCCTCAGGAGTTTGCATACGTTCTTGAAGACGTCGCTGAGGAAGTTAGTGCCTTGGTCTGTTAGTATCTTGTCAGGTATTCCGTATTCGCAGATTATTTTCGTTGCGAGTTCTTTTGCTACTGTCTTGGCCTCTTGGTTTGGTATGGGGATTGCTTTGCTAAATCGTGTTAGTAGGTCTTGGAAGGTTAGTATGTATTTGTTTCCGTTGGCAGTTTCGGTCAGTGGCCCTACTATGTCGAGTGCGCATTTTTCAAATGCTGTGTCAGGTGTGTCGGTGATCACTAGTGGGGCTTTTGCCTGCCTAGAGAGTTTGTTTTTCTGACATGATTCGCACCGGCTTACATATTCTTTTACATACTGGGTGATTCCTGGCCAATTATGGGTTTGTCGTATTCGGCTAAGGGTCCTTTCGACCCCTTGGTGTCCTCCTAAAGTGGCGTCGTGGTATTCTTGGATTATTCTGGATTTTTCTTCGTCGCTGTATTCGCGGTTCTCCGTGGTTGGTTGTTTTATTTCTTGTGTATGGTATACCGTTCTGCTCAGGGCATCTGCGTTGGTATTTAGTTTTCCGGCCTTGTGTATTATTTCGTAATCGTATTCTTCGAGTTTGAGGCGCCATCTTATTAGCCGCGATCCGGGGTCTTTTACGCTGAATAGCCAGATTAGCGGTTTATGGTCTGTTACTATTTTGAACTTATTTCCGTAGAGGTATGGTCTATACTGTTTTGTTGCCCATACTATGGCGAGTAGTTCCTTTTCGGTCGTACTGTAGTTTCTTTCTGCTTTGTTCAGTACGCGGCTTGCGTAGGCGATCGGTTTATCCTGACCGATTTCGCCTTGGGATAGTATGGCGCCGATAGCGAAGTCGGATGCATCTGTGGTTACTACGAACTCTTTCTCGAAGTCCGGGTAGCTTAAGAGTGGTGCCGTTGTCAGTGTGTTTTTCAGCGTTTGGAACGCGTGGTCTTGTTCATCCGTCCATTTAAACAAGGTGTCTTTCGTGGTTAATGTTGTCAGGGGTTTCGCTATTTTTGAGAAGTCCTTTACGAACCGTCTGTAGTATCCGGCTAGTCCCAAGAATGATTGGATCTCTTCGACAGTACGTGGTGTGGGGAATTCCCTTACTGCGCTTGTTTTCTTTGGGTCGGCCATAATCCCACTTTCGGTGATTACATGACCGAGGTAGTTTACTTCTTTTCTTAGGAATTCACACTTGTTGGGCTGCAGTTTTAGGTTGTGGTTGCGCAGGATGGTTAATACTTCGCACAGGCGCGAGTTGTGCTCGTTCAAGCTTCCCCCGTGGATTACAATGTCGTCGAGGTATACGAAGCATTTAATCCCTTGGAGTCCTGCTAGTATCGTGTTCATTAGTCGCTGAAACGTTGCGGGTGCATTTTTTAACCCGAAAGGCATTCTATTGAATTCGTAGTGTCCGTATTGTGTCGAGAAAGCGGTTTTTTCCCGCGCCTGTTTGGACATTGGCACTTGGTGGTAGCCTGAAGCGAGGTCTAAAGTGGTGAAGTATTTGGCCTTTCCTAGCTGGTCTAATATGTCTGTGATATTGGGTAGTGGGAAGGAGTCACCAATGGTTGCCTCATTTAGTTTGCGAAAATCTACTACTACACGTAGCTTTTGTTTTCCGTTTGCGTCGGCTTTCTTTGGTACCACTAAGAGGGGAGCGTTCCACTGGCTGGTGCTCGTGGTTATTATTTCGTCCTTCAGCATTTCTTGGACTTGGTCGTTGACCTCCTTTTGATGTTTCTCTGGCAGTCGGTAGGGTTTGGTGTTAATTGGAGCGATGTTTGGTTTTGTGCAGATATCATGGGAGGTAGTCGTGGTGTGGGTTAGCGGTTCTCCTTCTAGATGGAATACATCTGCGTATGTGCTGCAGATGTCCACTAACGAGTCTCGCTCCTCTTTATTTAGGTGGCTATCTCTTAGTTGTCCTAGTACCTGTATGATTCGGCTTTCGCGCCTGATGGGTTCCGCGGGGCTCAGCTGATGAATCGGCAGCACTTTGGGGGTTGGAGTTATTCCTTCTAGTTGTAGTGGTGGAAGGCGTATGTCTACGCCGTGGTCCGTAGTGTTTAGTACACTGACTATGCATCGTCCGTTTTGGGGTTTTACCAAACAACTTCCTATAAAGATTCCAGGTCGGATTTCTTCTGCTGACGTGATACCTTCCTCTGGGTTGAGAGTGGTCGCTTCTACCAGTGTTTCCGCGCGTGGTGGTAGGTGTATCCTGGGCTTTGCCATACTCGTTTTCCATGTGGTTTTCCCAATTTGAATTTCGGCGGCGGCGCAATCGAGTTTGACGCCGTGTCGCCGGAAGAAGTCCATCCCCAGTATCCCTTCGTATTCTATGGGGAAATGGTTGGCTACTACGTATAGGGGTTGTTTTATTAGTTGCTCCTCTATCTTGATGTGTCCCTCTATTTCCCCGAGGGTTTTTATGGGGTTTCCCGTGGCGCCTAATACCTCTATTTCCTTGCGTTGCATTGGCACTTCATCGCGTAGGTTGCGGATTTTTACCAGGCTGATCGCGGCTCCCGTGTCGATCAGCATGGGTACTGCCTGGTCGTAGGCTTCGTCTAGTGGCACGTTTGTAATGGGTAATTCGTCCGTGTGGCTGTGCGAGACATTTATCTGAACGACGCAACATTCTCGCGGGGTGGCGTCGTTTGTTCGTTTCCCGCTGGCTCGTGGTCGCGGCTGGTAGATGGAAATTGTGTCACGTCCATCCTTGGCTGTGAGCTGTTGTGATTCGTTTCTCTGTATGTGGGGCGCTGCTTCAGTCGCTTCCTGCACTCATCGTATGAGTGACCTTGTCGCTGGCAGTGGTCGCAGAATGCCTTGATTAAGTGGGCGGCCACCCGTAATTGGTTTCCTGGGGGATCGAATCGGTTGGCGTATCTACTCGTGCGACAGTCTCGCCAATAGTGGCCATTTTTTCCGCATTTTGAGCATTGTAGTGCCTCATTCGGTTTTGGTTCCGGTCTGGGTAGCTGGAACTGCCCACTGTATCTACTGGAGCGGCAGTCGCGCCAGTAGTGGCCTTGTTTCCCGCACTTGCTGCACGTGGTCGTCGGGGTGTTTGGAGCGCGGTAACTGGTTCGCTTCTCCGCACTTTCGTTTCGTGGCTGTTCCTGGCGACGTGGTGGTGGACTGCTTGGTCCTTCTAGAGCCTCCTCTTCTATTGCTCCTGTCACTGCTTCGCTGAACGTTCCATAGTTACGCCCGCGGATTATGGTGCGCAGAGGTTGTCTCAGTCCTCTGGCGAAATTTACGAGGGCGGCCTTTTTATACATTTCCTTGAGGACGCGAGTGTCTCGGGCGTCATGTTGGGGTTCCCCCGATGCTTCACATAGCTCCGTCATAAGGGTTTCGGTGCGGGTGGCGTATGTCCGTACAGTTTCTCCTGGGAGCTGGCTGACCTCATTGAACTGCACCTGCAGGTATGCGGAGGACTTTCGTCCTAAGTAAGCGATTTCGAGCTCCTCTTTTAGATGCGCGTAGCTATGAATTTCCTTATGTTCGAATTCGACGAGGGCGCGACCGATTAATTTCATGCTTTGGATGGCGTCGAGTAGCCGGAGTTCTTCTCTCGGGTCGATATTGGCGAAGGTATAATTACATGCGCTGAGGAATCCTTTTAGCGCCGTTGGGGAGCTGCCGTCGAAGGTAGGGATGTATTTTATTGCTTCTCGCAATGTGATGTACTGCCCAGGGTCGGCACGGGTGTGTAAATATGAGGGCCGCGTGACTCTCGATGGTCCAGCGACGTGGCGTAAGTCGCCCTGCGTTGTTAAAGCTTCTAACTCGGCTCGGAGCCTGGCGATTTCCGCGGTAATTTCTTCTTCTGTGGGTCGTCCTGTTGCCGGGGCTGTCGTTGTTCGATTTGTTTCGTCGGAGATCATCGTCTCGTTTTGTGGGGTGTTGGTGATGAGTTCGAGTGCTTGGCCGGGCCTCGGTTGGGTGTCGAAGCGATATTCCTCGTATGATAGATCAGAGTTCTCGGATAGTTGTCTTTCCAGCCTAGTGGAAGGTCCTGGTCGTAGTAGACTCTCGTCTATGTCGCTGTATGAGTACTCACGAGTGGCGGTGATATTATCGTCGAAGTGGAACACTGCGGAATCGTCGATCTGTTCTTCGATCGGGTTGTCGAAGTTTAAGGTGCGCCTTACCGTGTCTAGTGAAGGCGTTAGCGTAGGGTTGGTTTTCCGTGGTCTGACCCGGGGAGCAGGGTAGCTCTGTATTAGTCGCGGGCTTGGATGTGAGAATAACTGGTCTCTCGTAGCGATCGTCCGCGTGTATAGATAACTGTCTGACATTGACAGGGTTGTCGGATAGCCCTTCGTTACGGGGTCCGTTAGGTTTGGTGGATAGCCCTTGGTTACGGGGTCCGTTTGGTTTGTCGGATAGCCCTGGGTGCGGGGTCCGTTTAGTTCTTCTTTTCTGTTGTATCCCGCGTGGCCCTGGATGTGAAGAATCCCACCGCTGCCACCAATTTATGTTGTGCGAAGACTGGGTTGACCGGAGTGAACCCGATTGTAGTCTAGCACGTTATAGTTTTTTGGGCTTTCTTCACTTAAGGATTAGTATCCAATCCAAGGTTGTGCGGTTGACGTGTAGTTTATTTGATACTTATAATTGTTTCTTACGCTTACGCAGATTGAACGTCGTCGTCGGTCTTCTATTAGGACCGGGTGTGGGTCCGTGGTGAGGTCGTACCACTCGGGACTGCCCTCGAATTGTTGTGTTTGGCCTTTTATACGGTTAATTTTTGTTGACGTGTTCTTCTTCTAAGGAGGTCATGCATTGGACTCTGGGCGTTACGAAATACTGCTTAGGCAGTTGATTTCGGAAGGCCCGTTGGTCTACTTGTTAATGTGCACTCTTGCAGTTATTGGTGGTCGGGTTACGACAGAATTAGTCTTGAGAAAGGCACAAACACGGTTCAGGAGCCCAAAAAACACGAGATCAGGATTCGGGAATGCTCGCGATTTTCTCGTCAACGGTTTCTCGGATCGCAATTCTGTCGCTTCTAACGTGTTCCTCGTGTGATTTTACGTCGGAATTAGTCTTGAGAAATGCACAAACACGGTTCTGGAGTTCAAAAAACACGAGATCAGGTTTTGGGAATGCTCGCGATTTTCTCGTCAACGTTTGCCCGGATTGCAATTCTGTCGCTTCCAACGCGTTCCTCGCGTCATTTTACATCGGAATTAGTCTTGAGAAAGGCACAAACACGGTTCAGGAGCCCAAAAAACACGAGATCAGGATTCGGGAATGCTCGCGATTTTCTCGTCAACGGTTTCTCGGATCGCAATTCTGTCGCTTCTAACGTGTTCCTCGTGTCATTTTACGTCGGAATTAGTCTTGAGAAATGCACAAACACGGTTCTGGAGTTCAAAAAACACGAGTTCAGGTTTTGGGAATGCTCGCGATTTTCTCGTCAACGTTTGCTCGGATTGCAATTCTGTCGCTTCCTACGCGTTTCTCGCGTCATTTTACATCGGAATTAGTCATGAGAAATGCACAAACACGGTTCTGGAGTTCAAAAAACACGAGTTCAGGTTTTGGGAATGCTCGCGATTTTCTAGTCAACGGTTTCTCGGATCGCAATTCTGTCGCTTCCAACGTGTTCCTCGTGTCATTTTACGTCGGAATTAGTCTTGAGAAATGCACAAACACGGTTCTGGAGTTCAAAAAACACGAGATCAGGTTTTGGGAATGCTCGCGATTTTCTCGTCAACGTTTGCCCGGATTGCAATTCTGTCGCTTCCAACGCGTTCCTCGCGTCATTTTACATCGGAATTAGTCTTGAGCAAGGCACAAACACGGTTCAGGAGCCCAAAAAACACGAGATCAGGATTCGGGAATGCTCGCGATTTTCTCGTCAACGGTTTCTCGGATCGCAATTCTGTCGCTTCTAACGTGTTCCTCGTGTCATTTTACGTCGGAATTAGTCTTGAGAAATGCACAAACACGGTTCTGGAGTTCAAAAAACACGAGTTCAGGTTTTGGGAATGCTCGCGATTTTCTAGTCAACGGTTTCTCGGATCGCAATTCTGTCGCTTCCAACGTGTTCCTCGTGTCATTTTACGTCGGAATTAGTCTTGAGAAATGCACAAACACGGTTCTGGAGTTCAAAAAACACGAGATCAGGTTTTGGGAATGCTCGCGATTTTCTCGTCAACGGTTTCTCGGATTGCAATTCTGTCGCTTCTAACGTGTTCCTCGTGTCATTTTATGTCGGAATTAGTCTTGAGAAATGCACAAACACGGTTCTGGAGTTCAAAAAACACGAGTTCAGGTTTTGGGAATGCTCGCGATTTTCTAGTCAACGGTTTCTCGGATCGCAATTCTGTCGCTTCCAACGTGTTCCTCGTGTCATTTTACGTCGGAATTTGTCTTGAGAAATGCACAAACACGGTTCTGGAGTTCAAAAAACACGAGATCAGGTTTTGGGAATGCTCGCGATTTTCTCGTCAACGTTTGCCCGGATTGCAATTCTGTCGGTTCCAACGCGTTCCTCGCGTCATTTTACATCGGAATTAGTCTTGAGAAAGGCACAAACACGGTTCTGGAGTTCAAAAAACACGAGTTCAGGTTTTGGGAATGCTCGCGATTTTCTAGTCAACGGTTTCTCGGATCGCAATTCTGTCGCTTCCAACGTGTTCCTCGTGTCATTTTACGTCGGAATTAGTCTTGAGAAATGCACAAACACGGTTCTGGAGTTCAAAAAACACGAGATCAGGTTTTGGGAATGCTCGCGATTTTCTCGTCAACGTTTGCCCGGATTGCAATTCTGTCGGTTCCAACGCGTTCCTCGCGTCATTTTACATCGGAATTAGTCTTGAGAAAGGCACAAACACGGTTCAGGAGCCCAAAAAACACGAGATCAGGATTCGGGAATGCTCGCGATTTTCTCGTCAACGGTTTCTCGGATCGCAATTCTGTCACTTCTAACGTGTTCCTCGTGTGATTTTACGTCGGAATTAGTCTTGAGAAATGCACAAACACGGTTCTGGAGTTCAAAAAACACGAGATCAGGTTTTGGGAATGCTCGCGATTTTCTCGTCAACGTTTGCCCGGATTGCAATTCTGTCGCTTCCAACGCGTTCCTCGCGTCATTTTACATCGGAATTAGTCATGAGAAAGGCACAAACACGGTTCAGGAGCCCCAAAAACACGAGATCAGGATTCGGGAATGCTCGCGATTTTCTCGTCAACGGTTTCTCGGATCGCAATTCTGTCGCTTCTAACGTGTTCCTCGTGTCATTTTACGTCGGAATTAGTCTTGAGAAATGCACAAACACGGTTCTGGAGTTCAAAAAACACGAGTTCAGGTTTTGGGAATGCTCGCGATTTTCTAGTCAACGGTTTCTCGGATCGCAATTCTGTCGCTTCCAACGTGTTCCTCGTGTCATTTTACGTCGGAATTAGTCTTGAGAAATGCACAAACACGGTTCTGGAGTTCAAAAAACACGAGATCAGGTTTTGGGAATGCTCGCGATTTTCTCGTCAACGGTTTCTCGGATCGCAATTCTGTCGCTTCTAACGTGTTCCTCGTGTCATTTTATGTCGGAATTAGTCTTGAGAAATGCACAAACACGGTTCTGGAGTTCAAAAAACACGAGTTCAGGTTTTGGGAATGCTCGCGATTTTCTAGTCAACGGTTTCTCGGATCGCAATTCTGTCGCTTCCAACGTGTTCCTCGTGTCATTTTACGTCGGAATTAGTCTTGAGAAATGCACAAACACGGTTCTGGAGTTCAAAAAACACGAGATCAGGTTTTGGGAATGCTCGCGATTTTCTCGTCAACGTTTGCCCGGATTGCAATTCTGTCGGTTCCAACGCGTTCCTCGCGTCATTTTACATCGGAATTAGTCTTGAGAAAGGCACAAACACGGTTCAGGAGCCCAAAAAACACGAGATCAGGATTCGGGAATGCTCGCGATTTTCTCGTCAACGGTTTCTCGGATCGCAATTCTGTCGCTTCTAACGTGTTCCTCGTGTCATTTTACGTCGGAATTAGTCTTCAGAAATGCACAAACACGGTTCTGGAGTTCAAAAAACACGAGTTCAGGTTTTGGGAATGCTCGCGATTTTCTCGTCAACGTTTGCTCGGATTGCAATTCTGTCGCTTCCTACGCGTTTCTCGCGTCATTTTACATCGGAATTAGTCATGAGAAATGCACAAACACGGTTGTGGAGTGCAACAAACACGAGATCAGTTTCTGGGAATGCTCGCGATTTCCTCGTCAACGGTTTCTCGGATCGCAATTCTGTCGCTTCTAACGTGTTCCTCGTGTCATTTTACGTCGGAATTAGTCTTGAGAAATGCACAAACACGGTTCTGGAGTTCAAAAAACACGAGTTCAGGTTTTGGGAATGCTCGCGATTTTCTAGTCAACGGTTTCTCGGATCGCAATTCTGTCGCTTCTAACGTGTTCCTCGTGTCATTTTACGTCGGAATTAGTCTTGAGAAATGCACAAACACGGTTCTGGAGTTCAAAAAACACGAGTTCAGGTTTTGGGAATGCTCGCGATTTTCTCGTCAACGTTTGCTCGGATTGCAATTCTGTCGCTTCCTACGCGTTTCTCGCGTCATTTTACATCGGAATTAGTCTTGAGAAATGCACAAACACGGTTCTGGAGTTCAAAAAACACGAGATCAGGTTTTTGGAATGCTCGCGATTTTCTCGTCAACGGTTTCTCGGATCGCAATTCTGTCGCTTCTAACGTGTTCCTCGTGTGATTTTACGTCGGAATTAGTCTTGAGAAATGCACAAACACGGTTCTGGAGTTCAAAAAACACGAGATCAGGTTTTGGGAATGCTCGCGATTTTCTCGTCAACGTTTGCCCGGATTGCAATTCTGTCGCTTCCAACGCGTTCCTCGCGTCATTTTACATCGGAATTAGTCTTGAGAAAGGCACAAACACGGTTCAGGAGCCCAAAAAACACGAGATCAGGATTCGGGAATGCTCGCGATTTTCTCGTCAACGGTTTCTCGGATCGCAATTCTGTCGCTTCTAACGTGTTCCTCGTGTCATTTTACGTCGGAATTAGTCTTGAGAAATGCACAAACACGGTTCTGGAGTTCAAAAAACACGAGTTCAGGTTTTGGGAATGTTCGCGATTTTCTCGTCAACGTTTGCTCGGATTGCAATTCTGTCGCTTCCTACGCGTTTCTCGCGTCATTTTACATCGGAATTAGTCTTGAGAAAGGCACAAACACGGTTCAGGAGCCCAAAAAACACGAGATCAGGATTCGGGAATGCTCGCGATTTTCTCGTCAACGGTTTCTCGGATCGCAATTCTGTCGCTTCTAACGTGTTCCTCGTGTCATTTTACATCGGAATTAGTCTTGAGAAAGGCACAAACACGGTTCAGGAGCCCAAAAAACACGAGATCAGGATTCGGGAATGCTCGCGATTTTCTCGTCAACGGTTTCTCGGATCGCAATTCTGTCGCTTCCAACGTGATCCTCGTGTCATTTTACGTCGGAAATAGTCACGAGCAGTGCACGTGAACGTTTGTGGAGTCCAAAAAACACGAATTCAGTTTCTGGGAATGCTCGCGATTTCCTCGTCAACGGTTTCTCGGATCGCAATTCTGTCGCTTCTAACGTGTTCCTCGTGTCATTTTACGTCGGAATTAATCTTGAGAAATGCACAAACACGGTTCTGGCGTTCAAAAAACACGAGATCAGGTTTTGGGAATGCTCGCGATTTTCTCGTCAACGGTTTCTCGGTTCGCAATTCTGTCGCTTCCATCGTGTTCCTCGTGTCATTTTACGTCGGAATTAGTCTTGAGAAATGCACAAACACGGTTCTGGCGTTCAAAAAACACGAGATCAGGTTTTGGGAATGCTCGCGATTTTCTCGTCAACGGTTTCTCGGATCGCAATTCTGTCGCTTCTAACGTGTTCCTCGTGTCATTTTACGTCGGAATTAGTCTTGAGAAATGCACAAACACGGTTCTGGAGTTCAAAAAACACGAGTTCAGGTTTTGGGAATGCTCGCGATTTTCTCGTCAACGTTTGCTCGGATTGCAATTCTGTCGCTTCCTACGCGTTTCTCGCGTCATTTTACATCGGAATTAGTCTTGAGAAATGCACAAACACGGTTCTGGAGTTCAAAAAACACGAGATCAGGTTTTTGGAATGCTCGCGATTTTCTCGTCAACGGTTTCTCGGATCGCAATTCTGTCGCTTCTAATGTGTTCCTCGTGTGATTTTACGTCGGAATTAGTCTTGAGAAATGCACAAACACGGTTCTGGAGTTCAAAAAACACGAGATCAGGTTTTGGGAATGCTCGCGATTTTCTCGTCAACGTTTGCCCGGATTGCAATTCTGTCGCTTCCAACGCGTTCCTCGCGTCATTTTACATCGGAATTAGTCTTGAGAAAGGCACAAACACGGTTCAGGAGCCCAAAAAACACGAGATCAGGATTCGGGAATGCTCGCGATTTTCTCGTCAACGGTTTCTCGGATCGCAATTCTGTCGCTTCTAACGTGTTCCTCGTGTCATTTTACGTCGGAATTAGTCTTGAGAAATGCACAAACACGGTTCTGGAGTTCAAAAAACACGAGTTCAGGTTTTGGGAATGCTCGCGATTTTCTCGTCAACGTTTGCTCGGATTGCAATTCTGTCGCTTCCTACGCGTTTCTCGCGTCATTTTACATCGGAATTAGTCTTGAGAAAGGCACAAACACGGTTCAGGAGCCCAAAAAACACGAGATCAGGATTCGGGAATGCTCGCGATTTTCTCGTCAACGGTTTCTCGGATCGCAATTCTGTCGCTTCTAACGTGTTCCTCGTGTCATTTTACATCGGAATTAGTCTTGAGAAAGGCACAAACACGGTTCAGGAGCCCAAAAAACACGAGATCAGGATTCGGGAATGCTCGCGATTTTCTCGTCAACGGTTTCTCGGATCGCAATTCTGTCGCTTCCAACGTGATCCTCGTGTCATTTTACGTCGGAAATAGTCACGAGCAGTGCACGTGAACGTTTGTGGAGTCCAAAAAACACGAGTTCAGTTTCTGGGAATGCTCGCGATTTCCTCGTCAACGGTTTCTCGGATCGCAATTCTGTCGCTTCTAACGTGTTCCTCGTGTCATTTTACGTCGGAATTAATCTTGAGAAATGCACAAACACGGTTCTGGCGTTCAAAAAACACGAGATCAGGTTTTGGGAATGCTCGCGATTTTCTCGTCAACGGTTTCTCGGTTCGCAATTCTGTCGCTTCCATCGTGTTCCTCGTGTCATTTTACGTCGGAATTAGTCTTGAGAAATGCACAAACACGGTTCTGGCGTTCAAAAAACACGAGATCAGGTTTTGGGAATGCTCGCGATTTTCTCGTCAACGGTTTCTCGGTTCGCAATTCTGTCGCTTCCAACGCGTTCCTCGTGTCATTTTACGTCGGAATTAGTCTTGAGAAATGCACAAACACGGTTCTGGAGTTCAAAAAACACGAGATCAGTTTCTGGGAATGCTCGCGATTTCCTCGTCAACGGTTTCTCGGATCGCAATTCTGTCGCTTCTAACGTGTTCCTCGTGTCATTTTACGTCGGAATTAGTCTTGAGAAATGCACAAACACGGTTCTGGAGTTCAAAAAACACGAGTTCAGGTTTTGGGAATGCTCACGATTTTCTAGTCAACGGTTTCTCGGATCGCAATTCTGTCGCTTCCAACGTGTTCCTCGTGTCATTTTACGTCGGAATTAGTCTTGAGAAATGCACAAACACGGTTCTGGAGTTCAAAAAACACGAGATCAGGTTTTGGGAATGCTCGCGATTTTCTCGTCAACGGTTTCTCGGATCGCAATTCTGTCGCTTCTAACGTGTTCCTCGTGTCATTTTATGTCGGAATTAGTCTTGAGAAATGCACAAACACGGTTCTGGAGTTCAAAAAACACGAGTTCAGGTTTTGGGAATGCTCGCGATTTTCTCGTCAACGTTTGCCCGGATTGCAATTCTGTCGCTTCCAACGCGTTCCTCGCGTCATTTTACATCGGAATTAGTCTTGAGAAAGGCACAAACACGGTTCAGGAGCCCAAAAAACACGAGATCAGGATTCGGGAATGCTCGCGATTTTCTCGTCAACGGTTTCTCGGATCGCAATTCTGTCGCTTCTAACGTGTTCCTCGTGTCATTTTACGTCGGAATTAGTCTTGAGAAATGCACAAACACGGTTCTGGAGTTCAAAAAACACGAGTTCAGGTTTTGGGAATGCTCGCGATTTTCTCGTCAACGTTTGCTCGAATTGCAATTCTGTCGCTTCCTACGCGTTTCTCGCGTCATTTTACATCGGAATTAGTCTTGAGAAAGGCACAAACACGGTTCAGGAGCCCAAAAAACACGAGATCAGGATTCGGGAATGCTCGCGATTTTCTCGTCAACGGTTTCTCGGATCACAATTCTGTCGCTTCTAACGTGTTCCTCGTGTCATTTTACATCGAAATTAGTCTTGAGAAAGGCACAAACACGGTTCAGGAGCCCAAAAAACACGAGATCAGGATTCGGGAATGCTCGCGATTTTCTCGTCAACGGTTTCTCGGATCGCAATTCTGTCGCTTCCAACGTGATCCTCGTGTCATTTTACGTCGGAAATAGTCACGAGCAGTGCACGTGAACGTTTGTGGAGTCCAAAAAACACGAGTTCAGTTTCTGGGAATGCTCGCGATTTCCTCGTCAACGGTTTCTCGGATCGCAATTCTGTCGCTTCTAACGTGTTCCTCGTGTCATTTTAGGTCGGAATTAATCTTGAGAAATGCACAAACACGGTTCTGGCGTTCAAAAAACACGAGATCAGGTTTTGGGAATGCTCGCGATTTTCTCGTCAACGGTTTCTCGGTTCGCAATTCTGTCGCTTCCATCGTGTTCCTCGTGTCATTTTACGTCGGAATTAGTCTTGAGAAATGCACAAACACGGTTCTGGCGTTCAAAAAACACGAGATCAGGTTTTGGGAATGCTCGCGATTTTCTCGTCAACGGTTTCTCGGATCGCAATTCTGTCGCTTCTAACGTGTTCCTCGTGTCATTTTACGTCGGAATTAGTCTTGAGAAATGCACAAACACGGTTCTGGAGTTCAAAAAACACGAGTTCAGGTTTTGGGAATGCTCGCGATTTTCTCGTCAACGTTTGCTCGGATTGCAATTCTGTCGCTTCCTACGCGTTTCTCGCGTCATTTTACATCGGAATTAGTCTTGAGAAATGCACAAACACGGTTCTGGAGTTCAAAAAACACGAGATCAGGTTTTTGGAATGCTCGCGATTTTCTCGTCAACGGTTTCTCAGATCGCAATTCTGTCGCTTCTAACGTGTTCCTCGTGTCATTTTATGTCGGAATTAGTCTTGAGAAATGCACAAACACGGTTCTGGAGTTCAAAAAACACGAGTTCAGGTTTTGGGAATGCTCGCGATTTTCTAGTCAACGGTTTCTCGGATCGCAATTCTGTCGCTTCCAACGTGTTCCTCGTGTCATTTTACGTCGGAATTAGTCTTGAGAAATGCACAAACACGGTTCTGGAGTTCAAAAAACACGAGATCAGGTTTTGGGAATGCTCGCGATTTTCTCGTCAACGTTTGCCCGGATTGCAATTCTGTCGGTTCCAACGCGTTCCTCGCGTCATTTTACATCGGAATTAGTCTTGAGAAAGGCACAAACACGGTTCTGGAGTTCAAAAAACACGAGTTCAGGTTTTGGGAATGCTCGCGATTTTCTAGTCAACGGTTTCTCGGATCGCAATTCTGTCGCTTCCAACGTGTTCCTCGTGTCATTTTACGTCGGAATTAGTCTTGAGAAATGCACAAACACGGTTCTGGAGTTCAAAAAACACGAGATCAGGTTTTGGGAATGCTCGCGATTTTCTCGTCAACGTTTGCCCGGATTGCAATTCTGTCGGTTCCAACGCGTTCCTCGCGTCATTTTACATCGGAATTAGTCTTGAGAAAGGCACAAACACGGTTCAGGAGCCCAAAAAACACGAGATCAGGATTCGGGAATGCTCGCGATTTTCTCGTCAACGGTTTCTCGGATCGCAATTCTGTCACTTCTAACGTGTTCCTCGTGTGATTTTACGTCGGAATTAGTCTTGAGAAATGCACAAACACGGTTCTGGAGTTCAAAAAACACGAGATCAGGTTTTGGGAATGCTCGCGATTTTCTCGTCAACGTTTGCCCGGATTGCAATTCTGTCGCTTCCAACGCGTTCCTCGCGTCATTTTACATCGGAATTAGTCATGAGAAAGGCACAAACACGGTTCAGGAGCCCCAAAAACACGAGATCAGGATTCGGGAATGCTCGCGATTTTCTCGTCAACGGTTTCTCGGATCGCAATTCTGTCGCTTCTAACGTGTTCCTCGTGTCATTTTACGTCGGAATTAGTCTTGAGAAATGCACAAACACGGTTCTGGAGTTCAAAAAACACGAGTTCAGGTTTTGGGAATGCTCGCGATTTTCTAGTCAACGGTTTCTCGGATCGCAATTCTGTCGCTTCCAACGTGTTCCTCGTGTCATTTTACGTCGGAATTAGTCTTGAGAAATGCACAAACACGGTTCTGGAGTTCAAAAAACACGAGATCAGGTTTTGGGAATGCTCGCGATTTTCTCGTCAACGGTTTCTCGGATCGCAATTCTGTCGCTTCTAACGTGTTCCTCGTGTCATTTTATGTCGGAATTAGTCTTGAGAAATGCACAAACACGGTTCTGGAGTTCAAAAAACACGAGTTCAGGTTTTGGGAATGCTCGCGATTTTCTAGTCAACGGTTTCTCGGATCGCAATTCTGTCGCTTCCAACGTGTTCCTCGTGTCATTTTACGTCGGAATTAGTCTTGAGAAATGCACAAACACGGTTCTGGAGTTCAAAAAACACGAGATCAGGTTTTGGGAATGCTCGCGATTTTCTCGTCAACGTTTGCCCGGATTGCAATTCTGTCGGTTCCAACGCGTTCCTCGCGTCATTTTACATCGGAATTAGTCTTGAGAAAGGCACAAACACGGTTCAGGAGCCCAAAAAACACGAGATCAGGATTCGGGAATGCTCGCGATTTTCTCGTCAACGGTTTCTCGGATCGCAATTCTGTCGCTTCTAACGTGTTCCTCGTGTCATTTTACGTCGGAATTAGTCTTCAGAAATGCACAAACACGGTTCTGGAGTTCAAAAAACACGAGTTCAGGTTTTGGGAATGCTCGCGATTTTCTCGTCAACGTTTGCTCGGATTGCAATTCTGTCGCTTCCTACGCGTTTCTCGCGTCATTTTACATCGGAATTAGTCATGAGAAATGCACAAACACGGTTGTGGAGTGCAACAAACACGAGATCAGTTTCTGGGAATGCTCGCGATTTCCTCGTCAACGGTTTCTCGGATCGCAATTCTGTCGCTTCTAACGTGTTCCTCGTGTCATTTTACGTCGGAATTAGTCTTGAGAAATGCACAAACACGGTTCTGGAGTTCAAAAAACACGAGTTCAGGTTTTGGGAATGCTCGCGATTTTCTAGTCAACGGTTTCTCGGATCGCAATTCTGTCGCTTCTAACGTGTTCCTCGTGTCATTTTACGTCGGAATTAGTCTTGAGAAATGCACAAACACGGTTCTGGAGTTCAAAAAACACGAGTTCAGGTTTTGGGAATGCTCGCGATTTTCTCGTCAACGTTTGCTCGGATTGCAATTCTGTCGCTTCCTACGCGTTTCTCGCGTCATTTTACATCGGAATTAGTCTTGAGAAATGCACAAACACGGTTCTGGAGTTCAAAAAACACGAGATCAGGTTTTTGGAATGCTCGCGATTTTCTCGTCAACGGTTTCTCGGATCGCAATTCTGTCGCTTCTAACGTGTTCCTCGTGTGATTTTACGTCGGAATTAGTCTTGAGAAATGCACAAACACGGTTCTGGAGTTCAAAAAACACGAGATCAGGTTTTGGGAATGCTCGCGATTTTCTCGTCAACGTTTGCCCGGATTGCAATTCTGTCGCTTCCAACGCGTTCCTCGCGTCATTTTACATCGGAATTAGTCTTGAGAAAGGCACAAACACGGTTCAGGAGCCCAAAAAACACGAGATCAGGATTCGGGAATGCTCGCGATTTTCTCGTCAACGGTTTCTCGGATCGCAATTCTGTCGCTTCTAACGTGTTCCTCGTGTCATTTTACGTCGGAATTAGTCTTGAGAAATGCACAAACACGGTTCTGGAGTTCAAAAAACACGAGTTCAGGTTTTGGGAATGTTCGCGATTTTCTCGTCAACGTTTGCTCGGATTGCAATTCTGTCGCTTCCTACGCGTTTCTCGCGTCATTTTACATCGGAATTAGTCTTGAGAAAGGCACAAACACGGTTCAGGAGCCCAAAAAACACGAGATCAGGATTCGGGAATGCTCGCGATTTTCTCGTCAACGGTTTCTCGGATCGCAATTCTGTCGCTTCTAACGTGTTCCTCGTGTCATTTTACATCGGAATTAGTCTTGAGAAAGGCACAAACACGGTTCAGGAGCCCAAAAAACACGAGATCAGGATTCGGGAATGCTCGCGATTTTCTCGTCAACGGTTTCTCGGATCGCAATTCTGTCGCTTCCAACGTGATCCTCGTGTCATTTTACGTCGGAAATAGTCACGAGCAGTGCACGTGAACGTTTGTGGAGTCCAAAAAACACGAATTCAGTTTCTGGGAATGCTCGCGATTTCCTCGTCAACGGTTTCTCGGATCGCAATTCTGTCGCTTCTAACGTGTTCCTCGTGTCATTTTACGTCGGAATTAATCTTGAGAAATGCACAAACACGGTTCTGGCGTTCAAAAAACACGAGATCAGGTTTTGGGAATGCTCGCGATTTTCTCGTCAACGGTTTCTCGGTTCGCAATTCTGTCGCTTCCATCGTGTTCCTCGTGTCATTTTACGTCGGAATTAGTCTTGAGAAATGCACAAACACGGTTCTGGCGTTCAAAAAACACGAGATCAGGTTTTGGGAATGCTCGCGATTTTCTCGTCAACGGTTTCTCGGATCGCAATTCTGTCGCTTCTAACGTGTTCCTCGTGTCATTTTACGTCGGAATTAGTCTTGAGAAATGCACAAACACGGTTCTGGAGTTCAAAAAACACGAGTTCAGGTTTTGGGAATGCTCGCGATTTTCTCGTCAACGTTTGCTCGGATTGCAATTCTGTCGCTTCCTACGCGTTTCTCGCGTCATTTTACATCGGAATTAGTCTTGAGAAATGCACAAACACGGTTCTGGAGTTCAAAAAACACGAGATCAGGTTTTTGGAATGCTCGCGATTTTCTCGTCAACGGTTTCTCGGATCGCAATTCTGTCGCTTCTAATGTGTTCCTCGTGTGATTTTACGTCGGAATTAGTCTTGAGAAATGCACAAACACGGTTCTGGAGTTCAAAAAACACGAGATCAGGTTTTGGGAATGCTCGCGATTTTCTCGTCAACGTTTGCCCGGATTGCAATTCTGTCGCTTCCAACGCGTTCCTCGCGTCATTTTACATCGGAATTAGTCTTGAGAAAGGCACAAACACGGTTCAGGAGCCCAAAAAACACGAGATCAGGATTCGGGAATGCTCGCGATTTTCTCGTCAACGGTTTCTCGGATCGCAATTCTGTCGCTTCTAACGTGTTCCTCGTGTCATTTTACGTCGGAATTAGTCTTGAGAAATGCACAAACACGGTTCTGGAGTTCAAAAAACACGAGTTCAGGTTTTGGGAATGCTCGCGATTTTCTCGTCAACGTTTGCTCGGATTGCAATTCTGTCGCTTCCTACGCGTTTCTCGCGTCATTTTACATCGGAATTAGTCTTGAGAAAGGCACAAACACGGTTCAGGAGCCCAAAAAACACGAGATCAGGATTCGGGAATGCTCGCGATTTTCTCGTCAACGGTTTCTCGGATCGCAATTCTGTCGCTTCTAACGTGTTCCTCGTGTCATTTTACATCGGAATTAGTCTTGAGAAAGGCACAAACACGGTTCAGGAGCCCAAAAAACACGAGATCAGGATTCGGGAATGCTCGCGATTTTCTCGTCAACGGTTTCTCGGATCGCAATTCTGTCGCTTCCAACGTGATCCTCGTGTCATTTTACGTCGGAAATAGTCACGAGCAGTGCACGTGAACGTTTGTGGAGTCCAAAAAACACGAGTTCAGTTTCTGGGAATGCTCGCGATTTCCTCGTCAACGGTTTCTCGGATCGCAATTCTGTCGCTTCTAACGTGTTCCTCGTGTCATTTTACGTCGGAATTAATCTTGAGAAATGCACAAACACGGTTCTGGCGTTCAAAAAACACGAGATCAGGTTTTGGGAATGCTCGCGATTTTCTCGTCAACGGTTTCTCGGTTCGCAATTCTGTCGCTTCCATCGTGTTCCTCGTGTCATTTTACGTCGGAATTAGTCTTGAGAAATGCACAAACACGGTTCTGGCGTTCAAAAAACACGAGATCAGGTTTTGGGAATGCTCGCGATTTTCTCGTCAACGGTTTCTCGGTTCGCAATTCTGTCGCTTCCAACGCGTTCCTCGTGTCATTTTACGTCGGAATTAGTCTTGAGAAATGCACAAACACGGTTCTGGAGTTCAAAAAACACGAGATCAGTTTCTGGGAATGCTCGCGATTTCCTCGTCAACGGTTTCTCGGATCGCAATTCTGTCGCTTCTAACGTGTTCCTCGTGTCATTTTACGTCGGAATTAGTCTTGAGAAATGCACAAACACGGTTCTGGAGTTCAAAAAACACGAGTTCAGGTTTTGGGAATGCTCACGATTTTCTAGTCAACGGTTTCTCGGATCGCAATTCTGTCGCTTCCAACGTGTTCCTCGTGTCATTTTACGTCGGAATTAGTCTTGAGAAATGCACAAACACGGTTCTGGAGTTCAAAAAACACGAGATCAGGTTTTGGGAATGCTCGCGATTTTCTCGTCAACGGTTTCTCGGATCGCAATTCTGTCGCTTCTAACGTGTTCCTCGTGTCATTTTATGTCGGAATTAGTCTTGAGAAATGCACAAACACGGTTCTGGAGTTCAAAAAACACGAGTTCAGGTTTTGGGAATGCTCGCGATTTTCTCGTCAACGTTTGCCCGGATTGCAATTCTGTCGCTTCCAACGCGTTCCTCGCGTCATTTTACATCGGAATTAGTCTTGAGAAAGGCACAAACACGGTTCAGGAGCCCAAAAAACACGAGATCAGGATTCGGGAATGCTCGCGATTTTCTCGTCAACGGTTTCTCGGATCGCAATTCTGTCGCTTCTAACGTGTTCCTCGTGTCATTTTACGTCGGAATTAGTCTTGAGAAATGCACAAACACGGTTCTGGAGTTCAAAAAACACGAGTTCAGGTTTTGGGAATGCTCGCGATTTTCTCGTCAACGTTTGCTCGGATTGCAATTCTGTCGCTTCCTACGCGTTTCTCGCGTCATTTTACATCGGAATTAGTCTTGAGAAAGGCACAAACACGGTTCAGGAGCCCAAAAAACACGAGATCAGGATTCGGGAATGCTCGCGATTTTCTCGTCAACGGTTTCTCGGATCACAATTCTGTCGCTTCTAACGTGTTCCTCGTGTCATTTTACATCGAAATTAGTCTTGAGAAAGGCACAAACACGGTTCAGGAGCCCAAAAAACACGAGATCAGGATTCGGGAATGCTCGCGATTTTCTCGTCAACGGTTTCTCGGATCGCAATTCTGTCGCTTCCAACGTGATCCTCGTGTCATTTTACGTCGGAAATAGTCACGAGCAGTGCACGTGAACGTTTGTGGAGTCCAAAAAACACGAGTTCAGTTTCTGGGAATGCTCGCGATTTCCTCGTCAACGGTTTCTCGGATCGCAATTCTGTCGCTTCTAACGTGTTCCTCGTGTCATTTTACGTCGGAATTAATCTTGAGAAATGCACAAACACGGTTCTGGCGTTCAAAAAACACGAGATCAGGTTTTGGGAATGCTCGCGATTTTCTCGTCAACGGTTTCTCGGTTCGCAATTCTGTCGCTTCCATCGTGTTCCTCGTGTCATTTTACGTCGGAATTAGTCTTGAGAAATGCACAAACACGGTTCTGGCGTTCAAAAAACACGAGATCAGGTTTTGGGAATGCTCGCGATTTTCTCGTCAACGGTTTCTCGGATCGCAATTCTGTCGCTTCTAACGTGTTCCTCGTGTCATTTTACGTCGGAATTAGTCTTGAGAAATGCACAAACACGGTTCTGGAGTTCAAAAAACACGAGTTCAGGTTTTGGGAATGCTCGCGATTTTCTCGTCAACGTTTGCTCGGATTGCAATTCTGTCGCTTCCTACGCGTTTCTCGCGTCATTTTACATCGGAATTAGTCTTGAGAAATGCACAAACACGGTTCTGGAGTTCAAAAAACACGAGATCAGGTTTTTGGAATGCTCGCGATTTTCTCGTCAACGGTTTCTCAGATCGCAATTCTGTCGCTTCTAACGTGTTCCTCGTGTCATTTTATGTCGGAATTAGTCTTGAGAAATGCACAAACACGGTTCTGGAGTTCAAAAAACACGAGTTCAGGTTTTGGGAATGCTCGCGATTTTCTAGTCAACGGTTTCTCGGATCGCAATTCTGTCGCTTCCAACGTGTTCCTCGTGTCATTTTACGTCGGAATTAGTCTTGAGAAATGCACAAACACGGTTCTGGAGTTCAAAAAACACGAGATCAGGTTTTGGGAATGCTCGCGATTTTCTCGTCAACGTTTGCCCGGATTGCAATTCTGTCGGTTCCAACGCGTTCCTCGCGTCATTTTACATCGGAATTAGTCTTGAGAAAGGCACAAACACGGTTCAGGAGCCCAAAAAACACGAGATCAGGATTCGGGAATGCTCGCGATTTTCTCGTCAACGGTTTCTCGGATCGCAATTCTGTCGCTTCTAACGTGTTCCTCGTGTCATTTTACGTCGGAATTAGTCTTCAGAAATGCACAAACACGGTTCTGGAGTTCAAAAAACACGAGTTCAGGTTTTGGGAATGCTCGCGATTTTCTCGTCAACGTTTGCTCGGATTGCAATTCTGTCGCTTCCTACGCGTTTCTCGCGTCATTTTACATCGGAATTAGTCATGAGAAATGCACAAACACGGTTGTGGAGTGCAACAAACACGAGATCAGTTTCTGGGAATGCTCGCGATTTCCTCGTCAACGGTTTCTCGGATCGCAATTCTGTCGCTTCTAACGTGTTCCTCGTGTCATTTTACGTCGGAATTAGTCTTGAGAAATGCACAAACACGGTTCTGGAGTTCAAAAAACACGAGTTCAGGTTTTGGGAATGCTCGCGATTTTCTAGTCAACGGTTTCTCGGATCGCAATTCTGTCGCTTCTAACGTGTTCCTCGTGTCATTTTACGTCGGAATTAGTCTTGAGAAATGCACAAACACGGTTCTGGAGTTCAAAAAACACGAGTTCAGGTTTTGGGAATGCTCGCGATTTTCTCGTCAACGTTTGCTCGGATTGCAATTCTGTCGCTTCCTACGCGTTTCTCGCGTCATTTTACATCGGAATTAGTCTTGAGAAATGCACAAACACGGTTCTGGAGTTCAAAAAACACGAGATCAGGTTTTTGGAATGCTCGCGATTTTCTCGTCAACGGTTTCTCGGATCGCAATTCTGTCGCTTCTAACGTGTTCCTCGTGTGATTTTACGTCGGAATTAGTCTTGAGAAATGCACAAACACGGTTCTGGAGTTCAAAAAACACGAGATCAGGTTTTGGGAATGCTCGCGATTTTCTCGTCAACGTTTGCCCGGATTGCAATTCTGTCGCTTCCAACGCGTTCCTCGCGTCATTTTACATCGGAATTAGTCTTGAGAAACGCACAAACACGGTTCAGGAGCCCAAAAAACACGAGATCAGGATTCGGGAATGCTCGCGATTTTCTCGTCAACGGTTTCTCGGTTCGCAATTCTGTCGCTTCCATCGTGTTCCTCGTGTCATTTTACGTCGGAATTAGTCTTGAGAAATGCACAAACACGGTTCTGGCGTTCAAAAAACACGAGATCAGGTTTTGGGAATGCTCGCGATTTTCTCGTCAACGGTTTCTCGGTTCGCAATTCTGTCGCTTCCAACGCGTTCCTCGTGTCATTTTACGTCGGAATTAGTCTTGAGAAATGCACAAACACGGTTCTGGAGTTCAAAAAACACGAGATCAGTTTCTGGGAATGCTCGCGATTTCCTCGTCAACGGTTTCTCGGATCGCAATTCTGTCGCTTCTAACGTGTTCCTCGTGTCATTTTACGTCGGAATTAGTCTTGAGAAATGCACAAACACGGTTCTGGAGTTCAAAAAACACGAGTTCAGGTTTTGGGAATGCTCGCGATTTTCTAGTCAACGGTTTCTCGGATCGCAATTCTGTCGCTTCCAACGTGTTCCTCGTGTCATTTTACGTCGGAATTAGTCTTGAGAAATGCACAAACACGGTTCTGGAGTTCAAAAAACACGAGATCAGGTTTTGGGAATGCTCGCGATTTTCTCGTCAACGGTTTCTCGGATCGCAATTCTGTCGCTTCTAACGTGTTCCTCGTGTCATTTTATGTCGGAATTAGTCTTGAGAAATGCACAAACACGGTTCTGGAGTTCAAAAAACACGAGTTCAGGTTTTGGGAATGCTCGCGATTTTCTCGTCAACGTTTGCCCGGATTGCAATTCTGTCGCTTCCAACGCGTTCCTCGCGTCATTTTACATCGGAATTAGTCTTGAGAAAGGCACAAACACGGTTCAGGAGCCCAAAAAACACGAGATCAGGATTCGGGAATGCTCGCGATTTTCTCGTCAACGGTTTCTCGGATCGCAATTCTGTCGCTTCTAACGTGTTCCTCGTGTCATTTTACGTCGGAATTAGTCTTGAGAAATGCACAAACACGGTTCTGGAGTTCAAAAAACACGAGTTCAGGTTTTGGGAATGCTCGCGATTTTCTCGTCAACGTTTGCTCGGATTGCAATTCTGTCGCTTCCTACGCGTTTCTCGCGTCATTTTACATCGGAATTAGTCTTGAGAAAGGCACAAACACGGTTCAGGAGCCCAAAAAACACGAGATCAGGATTCGGGAATGCTCGCGATTTTCTCGTCAACGGTTTCTCGGATCACAATTCTGTCGCTTCTAACGTGTTCCTCGTGTCATTTTACATCGAAATTAGTCTTGAGAAAGGCACAAACACGGTTCAGGAGCCCAAAAAACACGAGATCAGGATTCGGGAATGCTCGCGATTTTCTCGTCAACGGTTTCTCGGATCGCAATTCTGTCGCTTCCAACGTGATCCTCGTGTCATTTTACGTCGGAAATAGTCACGAGCAGTGCACGTGAACGTTTGTGGAGTCCAAAAAACACGAGTTCAGTTTCTGGGAATGCTCGCGATTTCCTCGTCAACGGTTTCTCGGATCGCAATTCTGTCGCTTCTAACGTGTTCCTCGTGTCATTTTACGTCGGAATTAATCTTGAGAAATGCACAAACACGGTTCTGGCGTTCAAAAAACACGAGATCAGGTTTTGGGAATGCTCGCGATTTTCTCGTCAACGGTTTCTCGGTTCGCAATTCTGTCGCTTCCATCGTGTTCCTCGTGTCATTTTACGTCGGAATTAGTCTTGAGAAATGCACAAACACGGTTCTGGCGTTCAAAAAACACGAGATCAGGTTTTGGGAATGCTCGCGATTTTCTCGTCAACGGTTTCTCGGATCGCAATTCTGTCGCTTCTAACGTGTTCCTCGTGTCATTTTACGTCGGAATTAGTCTTGAGAAATGCATAAACACGGTTCTGGAGTTCAAAAAACACGAGTTCAGGTTTTGGGAATGCTCGCGATTTTCTCGTCAACGTTTGCTCGGATTGCAATTCTGTCGCTTCCTACGCGTTTCTCGCGTCATTTTACATCGGAATTAGTCTTGAGAAATGCACAAACACGGTTCTGGAGTTCAAAAAACACGAGATCAGGTTTTTGGAATGCTCGCGATTTTCTCGTCAACGGTTTCTCAGATCGCAATTCTGTCGCTTCTAACGTGTTCCTCGTGTCATTTTATGTCGGAATTAGTCTTGAGAAATGCACAAACACGGTTCTGGAGTTCAAAAAACACGAATTCAGGTTTTGGGAATGCTCGCGATTTTCTAGTCAACGGTTTCTCGGATCGCAATTCTGTCGCTTCCAACGTGTTCCTCGTGTCATTTTACGTCGGAATTAGTCTTGAGAAATGCACAAACACGGTTCTGGAGTTCAAAAAACACGAGATCAGGTTTTGGGAATGCTCGCGATTTTCTCGTCAACGTTTGCCCGGATTGCAATTCTGTCGGTTCCAACGCGTTCCTCGCGTCATTTTACATCGGAATTAGTCTTGAGAAAGGCACAAACACGGTTCAGGAGCCCAAAAAACACGAGATCAGGATTCGGGAATGCTCGCGATTTTCTCGTCAACGGTTTCTCGGATCGCAATTCTGTCGCTTCTAACGTGTTCCTCGTGTCATTTTACGTCGGAATTAGTCTTCAGAAATGCACAAACACGGTTCTGGAGTTCAAAAAACACGAGTTCAGGTTTTGGGAATGCTCGCGATTTTCTCGTCAACGTTTGCTCGGATTGCAATTCTGTCGCTTCCTACGCGTTTCTCGCGTCATTTTACATCGGAATTAGTCATGAGAAATGCACAAACACGGTTGTGGAGTGCAACAAACACGAGATCAGTTTCTGGGAATGCTCGCGATTTCCTCGTCAACGGTTTCTCGGATCGCAATTCTGTCGCTTCTAACGTGTTCCTCGTGTCATTTTACGTCGGAATTAGTCTTGAGAAATGCACAAACACGGTTCTGGAGTTCAAAAAACACGAGTTCAGGTTTTGGGAATGCTCGCGATTTTCTAGTCAACGGTTTCTCGGATCGCAATTCTGTCGCTTCTAACGTGTTCCTCGTGTCATTTTACGTCGGAATTAGTCTTGAGAAATGCACAAACACGGTTCTGGAGTTCAAAAAACACGAGATCAGTTTCTGGGAATGCTCGCGATTTCCTCGTCAACGGTTTCTCGGATCGCAATTCTGTCGCTTCTAACGTGTTCCTCGTGTCATTTTACGTCGGAATTAGTCTTGAGAAATGCACAAACACGGTTCTGGAGTTCAAAAAACACGAGTTCAGGTTTTGGGAATGCTCGCGATTTTCTCGTCAACGTTTGCTCGGATTGCAATTCTGTCGCTTCCTACGCGTTTCTCGCGTCATTTTACATCGGAATTAGTCTTGAGAAATGCACAAACACGGTTCTGGAGTTCAAAAAACACGAGATCAGGTTTTTGGAATGCTCGCGATTTTCTCGTCAACGGTTTCTCGGATCGCAATTCTGTCGCTTCTAACGTGTTCCTCGTGTGATTTTACGTCGGAATTAGTCTTGAGAAATGCACAAACACGGTTCTGGAGTTCAAAAAACACGAGATCAGGTTTTGGGAATGCTCGCGATTTTCTCGTCAACGTTTGCCCGGATTGCAATTCTGTCGCTTCCAACGCGTTCCTCGCGTCATTTTACATCGGAATTAGTCTTGAGAAAGGCACAAACACGGTTCAGGAGCCCAAAAAACACGAGATCAGGATTCGGGAATGCTCGCGATTTTCTCGTCAACGGTTTCTCGGATCGCAATTCTGTCGCTTCTAACGTGTTCCTCGTGTCATTTTACGTCGGAATTAGTCTTGAGAAATGCACAAACACGGTTCTGGAGTTCAAAAAACACGAGTTCAGGTTTTGGGAATGTTCGCGATTTTCTCGTCAACGTTTGCTCGGATTGCAATTCTGTCGCTTCCTACGCGTTTCTCGCGTCATTTTACATCGGAATTAGTCTTGAGAAAGGCACAAACACGGTTCAGGAGCCCAAAAAACACGAGATCAGGATTCGGGAATGCTCGCGATTTTCTCGTCAACGGTTTCTCGGATCGCAATTCTGTCGCTTCTAACGTGTTCCTCGTGTCATTTTACATCGGAATTAGTCTTGAGAAAGGCACAAACACGGTTCAGGAGCCCAAAAAACACGAGATCAGGATTCGGGAATGCTCGCGATTTTCTCGTCAACGGTTTCTCGGATCGCAATTCTGTCGCTTCCAACGTGATCCTCGTGTCATTTTACGTCGGAAATAGTCACGAGCAGTGCACGTGAACGTTTGTGGAGTCCAAAAAACACGAATTCAGTTTCTGGGAATGCTCGCGATTTCCTCGTCAACGGTTTCTCGGATCGCAATTCTGTCGCTTCTAACGTGTTCCTCGTGTCATTTTACGTCGGAATTAATCTTGAGAAATGCACAAACACGGTTCTGGCGTTCAAAAAACACGAGATCAGGTTTTGGGAATGCTCGCGATTTTCTCGTCAACGGTTTCTCGGTTCGCAATTCTGTCGCTTCCATCGTGTTCCTCGTGTCATTTTACGTCGGAATTAGTCTTGAGAAATGCCCAAACACGGTTCTGGCGTTCAAAAAACACGAGATCAGGTTTTGGGAATGCTCGCGATTTTCTCGTCAACGGTTTCTCGGATCGCAATTCTGTCGCTTCTAACGTGTTCCTCGTGTCATTTTACGTCGGAATTAGTCTTGAGAAATGCACAAACACGGTTCTGGAGTTCAAAAAACACGAGTTCAGGTTTTGGGAATGCTCGCGATTTTCTCGTCAACGTTTGCTCGGATTGCAATTCTGTCGCTTCCTACGCGTTTCTCGCGTCATTTTACATCGGAATTAGTCTTGAGAAATGCACAAACACGGTTCTGGAGTTCAAAAAACACGAGATCAGGTTTTTGGAATGCTCGCGATTTTCTCGTCAACGGTTTCTCGGATCGCAATTCTGTCGCTTCTAATGTGTTCCTCGTGTGATTTTACGTCGGAATTAGTCTTGAGAAATGCACAAACACGGTTCTGGAGTTCAAAAAACACGAGATCAGGTTTTGGGAATGCTCGCGATTTTCTCGTCAACGTTTGCCCGGATTGCAATTCTGTCGCTTCCAACGCGTTCCTCGCGTCATTTTACATCGGAATTAGTCTTGAGAAAGGCACAAACACGGTTCAGGAGCCCAAAAAACACGAGATCAGGATTCGGGAATGCTCGCGATTTTCTCGTCAACGGTTTCTCGGATCGCAATTCTGTCGCTTCTAACGTGTTCCTCGTGTCATTTTACGTCGGAATTAGTCTTGAGAAATGCACAAACACGGTTCTGGAGTTCAAAAAACACGAGTTCAGGTTTTGGGAATGCTCGCGATTTTCTCGTCAACGTTTGCTCGGATTGCAATTCTGTCGCTTCCTACGCGTTTCTCGCGTCATTTTACATCGGAATTAGTCTTGAGAAAGGCACAAACACGGTTCAGGAGCCCAAAAAACACGAGATCAGGATTCGGGAATGCTCGCGATTTTCTCGTCAACGGTTTCTCGGATCGCAATTCTGTCGCTTCTAACGTGTTCCTCGTGTCATTTTACATCGGAATTAGTCTTGAGAAAGGCACAAACACGGTTCAGGAGCCCAAAAAACACGAGATCAGGATTCGGGAATGCTCGCGATTTTCTCGTCAACGGTTTCTCGGATCGCAATTCTGTCGCTTCCAACGTGATCCTCGTGTCATTTTACGTCGGAAATAGTCACGAGCAGTGCACGTGAACGTTTGTGGAGTCCAAAAAACACGAGTTCAGTTTCTGGGAATGCTCGCGATTTCCTCGTCAACGGTTTCTCGGATCGCAATTCTGTCGCTTCTAACGTGTTCCTCGTGTCATTTTACGTCGGAATTAATCTTGAGAAATGCACAAACACGGTTCTGGCGTTCAAAAAACACGAGATCAGGTTTTGGGAATGCTCGCGATTTTCTCGTCAACGGTTTCTCGGTTCGCAATTCTGTCGCTTCCATCGTGTTCCTCGTGTCATTTTACGTCGGAATTAGTCTTGAGAAATGCACAAACACGGTTCTGGCGTTCAAAAAACACGAGATCAGGTTTTGGGAATGCTCGCGATTTTCTCGTCAACGGTTTCTCGGTTCGCAATTCTGTCGCTTCCAACGCGTTCCTCGTGTCATTTTACGTCGGAATTAGTCTTGAGAAATGCACAAACACGGTTCTGGAGTTCAAAAAACACGAGATCAGTTTCTGGGAATGCTCGCGATTTCCTCGTCAACGGTTTCTCGGATCGCAATTCTGTCGCTTCTAACGTGTTCCTCGTGTCATTTTACGTCGGAATTAGTCTTGAGAAATGCACAAACACGGTTCTGGAGTTCAAAAAACACGAGTTCAGGTTTTGGGAATGCTCGCGATTTTCTAGTCAACGGTTTCTCGGATCGCAATTCTGTCGCTTCCAACGTGTTCCTCGTGTCATTTTACGTCGGAATTAGTCTTGAGAAATGCACAAACACGGTTCTGGAGTTCAAAAAACACGAGATCAGGTTTTGGGAATGCTCGCGATTTTCTCGTCAACGGTTTCTCGGATCGCAATTCTGTCGCTTCTAACGTGTTCCTCGTGTCATTTTATGTCGGAATTAGTCTTGAGAAATGCACAAACACGGTTCTGGAGTTCAAAAAACACGAGATCAGGATTCGGGAATGCTCGCGATTTTCTCGTCAACGGTTTCTCGGATCGCAATTCTGTCGCTTCTAACGTGTTCCTCGTGTCATTTTACGTCGGAATTAGTCTTGAGAAATGCACAAACACGGTTCTGGAGTTCAAAAAACACGAGTTCAGGTTTTGGGAATGCTCGCGATTTTCTCGTCAACGTTTGCTCGGATTGCAATTCTGTCGCTTCCTACGCGTTTCTCGCGTCATTTTACATCGGAATTAGTCTTGAGAAAGGCACAAACACGGTTCAGGAGCCCAAAAAACACGAGATCAGGATTCGGGAATGCTCGCGATTTTCTCGTCAACGGTTTCTCGGATCGCAATTCTGTCGCTTCTAACGTGTTCCTCGTGTCATTTTACATCGAAATTAGTCTTGAGAAAGGCACAAACACGGTTCAGGAGCCCAAAAAACACGAGATCAGGATTCGGGAATGCTCGCGATTTTCTCGTCAACGGTTTCTCGGATCGCAATTCTGTCGCTTCCAACGTGATCCTCGTGTCATTTTACGTCGGAAATAGTCACGAGCAGTGCACGTGAACGTTTGTGGAGTCCAAAAAACACGAGTTCAGTTTCTGGGAATGCTCGCGATTTCCTCGTCAACGGTTTCTCGGATCGCAATTCTGTCGCTTCTAACGTGTTCCTCGTGTCATTTTACGTCGGAATTAATCTTGAGAAATGCACAAACACGGTTCTGGCGTTCAAAAAACACGAGATCAGGTTTTGGGAATGCTCGCGATTTTCTCGTCAACGGTTTCTCGGTTCGCAATTCTGTCGCTTCCATCGTGTTCCTCGTGTCATTTTACGTCGGAATTAGTCTTGAGAAATGCACAAACACGGTTCTGGCGTTCAAAAAACACGAGATCAGGTTTTGGGAATGCTCGCGATTTTCTCGTCAACGGTTTCTCGGATCGCAATTCTGTCGCTTCTAACGTGTTCCTCGTGTCATTTTACGTCGGAATTAGTCTTGAGAAATGCACAAACACGGTTCTGGAGTTCAAAAAACACGAGTTCAGGTTTTGGGAATGCTCGCGATTTTCTCGTCAACGTTTGCTCGGATTGCAATTCTGTCGCTTCCTACGCGTTTCTCGCGTCATTTTACATCGGAATTAGTCTTGAGAAATGCACAAACACGGTTCTGGAGTTCAAAAAACACGAGATCAGGTTTTTGGAATGCTCGCGATTTTCTCGTCAACGGTTTCTCAGATCGCAATTCTGTCGCTTCTAACGTGTTCCTCGTGTGATTTTACGTCGGAATTAGTCTTGAGAAATGCACAAACACGGTTCTGGAGTTCAAAAAACACGAGATCAGGTTTTGGGAATGCTCGCGATTTTCTCGTCAACGTTTGCCCGGATTGCAATTCTGTCGCTTCCAACGCGTTCCTCGCGTCATTTTACATCGGAATTAGTCTTGAGAAAGGCACAAACACGGTTCAGGAGCCCAAAAAACACGAGATCAGGATTCGGGAATGCTCGCGATTTTCTCGTCAACGTTTGCTCGGATTGCAATTCTGTCGCTTCCTACGCGTTTCTCGCGTCATTTTACATCGGAATTAGTCTTGAGAAAGGCACAAACACGGTTCAGGAGCCCAAAAAACACGAGATCAGGATTCGGGAATGCTCGCGATTTTCTCGTCAACGGTTTCTCGGATCGCAATTCTGTCGCTTCTAACGTGTTCCTCGTGTCATTTTACATCGGAATTAGTCTTGAGAAAGGCACAAACACGGTTCAGGAGCCCAAAAAACACGAGATCAGGATTCGGGAATGCTCGCGATTTTCTCGTCAACGGTTTCTCGGATCGCAATTCTGTCGCTTCCTACGCGTTTCTCGCGTCATTTTACATCGGAATTAGTCTTGAGAAAGGCACAAACACGGTTCAGGAGCCCAAAAAACACGAGATCAGGATTCGGGAATGCTCGCGATTTTCTCGTCAACGGTTTCTCGGATCGCAATTCTGTCGCTTCTAACGTGTTCCTCGTGTCATTTTACATCGGAATTAGTCTTGAGAAAGGCACAAACACGGTTCAGGAGCCCAAAAAACACGAGATCAGGATTCGGGAATGCTCGCGATTTTCTCGTCAACGGTTTCTCGGATCGCAATTCTGTCGCTTCCAACGTGATCCTCGTGTCATTTTACGTCGGAAATAGTCACGAGCAGTGCACGTGAACGTTTGTGGAGTCCAAAAAACACGAGTTCAGTTTCTGGGAATGCTCGCGATTTCCTCGTCAACGGTTTCTCGGATCGCAATTCTGTCGCTTCTAACGTGTTCCTCGTGTCATTTTACGTCGGAATTAATCTTGAGAAATGCACAAACACGGTTCTGGCGTTCAAAAAACACGAGATCAGGTTTTGGGAATGCTCGCGATTTTCTCGTCAACGGTTTCTCGGTTCGCAATTCTGTCGCTTCCATCGTGTTCCTCGTGTCATTTTACGTCGGAATTAGTCTTGAGAAATGCACAAACACGGTTCTGGCGTTCAAAAAACACGAGATCAGGTTTTGGGAATGCTCGCGATTTTCTCGTCAACGGTTTCTCGGTTCGCAATTCTGTCGCTTCCAACGCGTTCCTCGTGTCATTTTACGTCGGAATTAGTCTTGAGAAATGCACAAACACGGTTCTGGAGTTCAAAAAACACGAGATCAGTTTCTGGGAATGCTCGCGATTTCCTCGTCAACGGTTTCTCGGATCGCAATTCTGTCGCTTCTAACGTGTTCCTCGTGTCATTTTACGTCGGAATTAGTCTTGAGAAATGCACAAACACGGTTCTGGAGTTCAAAAAACACGAGTTCAGGTTTTGGGAATGCTCGCGATTTTCTAGTCAACGGTTTCTCGGATCGCAATTCTGTCGCTTCCAACGTGTTCCTCGTGTCATTTTACGTCGGAATTAGTCTTGAGAAATGCACAAACACGGTTCTGGAGTTCAAAAAACACGATATCAGGTTTTGGGAATGCTCGCGATTTTCTCGTCAACGGTTTCTCGGATCGCAATTCTGTCGCTTCTAACGTGTTCCTCGTGTCATTTTATGTCGGAATTAGTCTTGAGAAATGCACAAACACGGTTCTGGAGTTCAAAAAACACGAGTTCAGGTTTTGGGAATGCTCGCGATTTTCTCGTCAACGGTTTCTCGGTTCGCAATTCTGTCGCTTCCATCGTGTTCCTCGTGTCATTTTACGTCGGAATTAGTCTTGAGAAATGCACAAACACGGTTCTGGCGTTCAAAAAACACGAGATCAGGTTTTGGGAATGCTCGCGATTTTCTCGTCAACGGTTTCTCGGATCGCAATTCTGTCGCTTCTAACGTGTTCCTCGTGTGATTTTACGTCGGAATTAGTCTTGAGAAATGCACAAACACGGTTCTGGAGTTCAAAAAACACGAGTTCAGGTTTTGGGAATGCTCGCGATTTTCTCGTCAACGTTTGCCCGGATTGCAATTCTGTCGCTTCCAACGCGTTCCTCGCGTCATTTTACATCGGAATTAGTCTTGAGAAAGGCACAAACACGGTTCAGGAGCCCAAAAAACACGAGATCAGGATTCGGGAATGCTCGCGATTTTCTCGTCAACGTTTGCTCGGATTGCAATTCTGTCGCTTCCTACGCGTTTCTCGCGTCATTTTACATCGGAATTAGTCTTGAGAAAGGCACAAACACGGTTCAGGAGCCCAAAAAACACGAGATCAGGATTCGGGAATGCTCGCGATTTTCTCGTCAACGGTTTCTCGGATCGCAATTCTGTCGCTTCTAACGTGTTCCTCGTGTCATTTTACATCGGAATTAGTCTTGAGAAAGGCACAAACACGGTTCAGGAGCCCAAAAAACACGAGATCAGGATTCGGGAATGCTCGCGATTTTCTCGTCAACGGTTTCTCGGATCGCAATTCTGTCGCTTCCAACGTGATCCTCGTGTCATTTTACGTCGGAAATAGTCACGAGCAGTGCACGTGAACGTTTGTGGAGTCCAAAAAACACGAGTTCAGTTTCTGGGAATGCTCGCGATTTCCTCGTCAACGGTTTCTCGGATCGCAATTCTGTCGCTTCTAACGTGTTCCTCGTGTCATTTTACGTCGGAATTAATCTTGAGAAATGCACAAACACGGTTCTGGCGTTCAAAAAACACGAGATCAGGTTTTGGGAATGCTCGCGATTTTCTCGTCAACGGTTTCTCGGTTCGCAATTCTGTCGCTTCCATCGTGTTCCTCGTGTCATTTTACGTCGGAATTAGTCTTGAGAAATGCACAAACACGGTTCTGGCGTTCAAAAAACACGAGATCAGGTTTTGGGAATGCTCGCGATTTTCTCGTCAACGGTTTCTCGGTTCGCAATTCTGTCGCTTCCAACGCGTTCCTCGTGTCATTTTACGTCGGAATTAGTCTTGAGAAATGCACAAACACGGTTCTGGAGTTCAAAAAACACGAGATCAGTTTCTGGGAATGCTCGCGATTTCCTCGTCAACGGTTTCTCGGATCGCAATTCTGTCGCTTCTAACGTGTTCCTCGTGTCATTTTACGTCGGAATTAGTCTTGAGAAATGCACAAACACGGTTCTGGAGTTCAAAAAACACGAGTTCAGGTTTTGGGAATGCTCGCGATTTTCTAGTCAACGGTTTCTCGGATCGCAATTCTGTCGCTTCCAACGTGTTCCTCGTGTCATTTTACGTCGGAATTAGTCTTGAGAAATGCACAAACACGGTTCTGGAGTTCAAAAAACACGAGATCAGGTTTTGGGAATGCTCGCGATTTTCTCGTCAACGGTTTCTCGGATTGCAATTCTGTCGCTTCTAACGTGTTCCTCGTGTCATTTTATGTCGGAATTAGTCTTGAGAAATGCACAAACACGGTTCTGGAGTTCAAAAAACACGAGTTCAGGTTTTGGGAATGCTCGCGATTTTCTAGTCAACGGTTTCTCGGATCGCAATTCTGTCGCTTCCAACGTGTTCCTCGTGTCATTTTACGTCGGAATTAGTCTTGAGAAATGCACAAACACGGTTCAGGAGCCCAAAAAACACGAGATCAGGATTCGGGAATGCTCGCGATTTTCTCGTCAACGGTTTCTCGGATCGCAATTCTGTCGCTTCTAACGTGTTCCTCGTGTGATTTTACGTCGGAATTAGTCTTGAGAAATGCACAAACACGGTTCTGGAGTTCAAAAAACACGAGATCAGGTTTTGGGAATGCTCGCGATTTTCTCGTCAACGTTTGCCCGGATTGCAATTCTGTCGCTTCCAACGCGTTCCTCGCGTCATTTTACATCGGAATTAGTCTTGAGAAAGGCACAAACACGGTTCAGGAGCCCAAAAAACACGAGATCAGGATTCGGGAATGCTCGCGATTTTCTCGTCAACGGTTTCTCGGATCGCAATTCTGTCGCTTCTAACGTGTTCCTCGTGTCATTTTACGTCGGAATTAGTCTTGAGAAATGCACAAACACGGTTCTGGAGTTCAAAAAACACGAGTTCAGGTTTTGGGAATGCTCGCGATTTTCTCGTCAACGTTTGCTCGGATTGCAATTCTGTCGCTTCCTACGCGTTTCTCGTGTCATTTTACGTCGGAATTAGTCTTGAGAAATGCACCAACACGGTTCTGGAGTTCAAAAAACACGAGATCAGGTTTTGGGAATGCTCGCGATTTTCTCGTCAACGGTTTCTCGGTTCGCAATTCTGTCTCTTCCATCGTGATCCTCGTGTCATTTTACGTCGGAAATAGTCACGAGCAGTGCTCGTGAACGTTTGTGGAGTCCAAAAAACACGAGTTCAGGTTCTGGGAATGCTCGCGATTTTCGCGTCAACGGTTTCTCGGAACGCAATTCTGTCGCTTCTAACGTGTTCCTCGTGTGATTTTACGTCGGAATTAGTCTTGAGAAATGCACAAACACGGTTCTGGAGTTCAAAAAACACGAGATCAGGTTTTGGGAATGCTCGCGATTTTCTCGTCAACGTTTGCCCGGATTGCAATTCTGTCGCTTCCAACGCGTTCCTCGCGTCATTTTACATCGGAATTAGTCTTGAGAAAGGCACAAACACGGTTCAGGAGCCCAAAAAACACGAGATCAGGATTCGGGAATGCTCGCGATTTTCTCGTCAACGGTTTCTCGGATCGCAATTCTGTCGCTTCTAACGTGTTCCTCGTGTCATTTTACGTCGGAATTAGTCTTGAGAAATGCACAAACACGGTTCTGGAGTTCAAAAAACACGAGTTCAGGTTTTGGGAATGCTCGCGATTTTCTCGTCAACGTTTGCTCGGATTGCAATTCTGTCGCTTCCTACGCGTTTCTCGTGTCATTTTACGTCGGAATTAGTCTTGAGAAATGCACCAACACGGTTCTGGAGTTCAAAAAACACGAGATCAGGTTTTGGGAATGCTCGCGATTTTCTCGTCAACGGTTTCTCGGTTCGCAATTCTGTCGCTTCCATCGTGATCCTCGTGTCATTTTACGTCGGAAATAGTCACGAGCAGTGCTCGTGAACGTTTGTGGAGTCCAAAAAACACGAGTTCAGGTTCTGGGAATGCTCGCGATTTTCGCGTCAACGGTTTCTCGGAACGCAATTCTGTCGCTTCTAACGTGTTCCTCGTGTCATTTTACGTCGGAATTAATCTTGAGAAATGCACAAACACGGTTCTGGAGTTCAAAAAACACGAGATCAGGTTTTGGGAATGCTCGCGATTTTCTCGTCATCGTTTGCCCGGATTGCAATTCTGTCGCTTCCAACGCGTTCCTCGCGTCATTTTACATCGGAATTAGTCATGAGAAAGGCACAAACACGGTTCAGGAGCCCAAGAAACACGAGATCAGGATTCGGGAATGCTCGCGATTTTCTCGTCAACGGTTTCTCGGATCGCAATTCTGTCGCTTCCAACGTGATCCTCGTGTCATTTTACGTCGGAAATAGTCACGAGCAGTGCACGTGAACGTTTGTGGAGTCCAAAAAACACGAGTTCAGTTTCTGGGAATGCTCGCGATTTCCTCGTCAACGGTTTCTCGGATCGCAATTCTGTCGCTTCCATCGTGTTCCTCGTGTCATTTTACGTCGGAATTAGTCTTGAAAAATGCACAAACACGGTTCTGGCGTTCAAAAAACACGAGATCAGGTTTTGGGAATGCTCGCGATTTTCTCGTCAACGGTTTCTCGGTTCGCAATTCTGTCGCTTCCATCGTGTTCCTCGTGTCATTTTACGTCGGAATTAGTCTTGAAAAATGCACAAACACGGTTCTGGCGTTCAAAAAACACGAGATCAGGTTTTGGGAATGCTCGCGATTTTCTCGTCAACGTTTGCCCGGATTGCAATTCTGTCGCTTCCAACGCGTTCCTCGCGTCATTTAACATCGGAATTAGTCATGAGAAAGGCACAAACACGGTTCAGGAGCCCAAGAAACACGAGATCAGGATTCGGGAATGCTCGCGATTTTCTCGTCAACGGTTTCTCGGATCGCAATTCTGTCGCTTCCAACGTGATCCTCGTGTCATTTTACGTCGGAAATAGTCACGAGCAGTGCACGTGAACGTTTGTGGAGTCCAAAAAACACGAGTTCAGTTTCTGGGAATGCTCGCGATTTCCTCGTCAACGGTTTCTCGGATCGCAATTCTGTCGCTTCCATCGTGTTCCTCGTGTCATTTTACGTCGGAATTAGTCTTGAAAAATGCACAAACACGGTTCTGGCGTTCAAAAAACACGAGATCAGGTTTTGGGAATGCTCGCGATTTTCTCGTCAACGGTTTCTCGGTTCGCAATTCTGTCGCTTCCATCGTGTTCCTCGTGTCATTTTACGTCGGAATTAGTCTTGAAAAATGCACAAACACGGTTCTGGCGTTCAAAAAACACGAGATCAGGTTTTGGGAATGCTCGCGATTTTCTCGTCAACGGTTTCTCGGTTCGCAATTCTGTCGCTTCCAACGCGTTCCTCGTGTCATTTTACGTCGGAATTAGTCTTGAGAAATGCACAAACACGGTTCTGGAGTTCAAAAAACACGAGATCAGTTTCTGGGAATGCTCGCGATTTCCTCGTCAACGGTTTCTCGGATCGCAATTCTGTCGCTTCTAACGTGTTCCTCGTGTCATTTTACGTCGGAATTAGTCTTGAGAAATGCACAAACACAGTTCTGGAGTTCAAAAAACACGAGTTCAGGTTTTGGGAATGCTCGCGATTTTCTCGTCAACGTTTGCCCGGATTGCAATTCTGTCGCTTCCAACGCGTTCCTCGCGTCATTTTACATCGGAATTAGTCATGAGAAAGGCACAAACACGGTTCAGGAGCCCAAGAAACACGAGATCAGGATTCGGGAATGCTCGCGATTTTCTCGTCAACGGTTTCTCGGATCGCAATTCTGTCGCTTCCAACGTGATCCTCGTGTCATTTTACGTCGGAAATAGTCACGAGCAGTGCACGTGAACGTTTGTGGAGTCCAAAAAACACGAGTTCAGTTTCTGGGAATGCTCGCGATTTCCTCGTCAACGGTTTCTCGGATCGCAATTCTGTCGCTTCTAACGTGTTCCTCGTGTCATTTTACGTCGGAATTAATCTTGAGAAATGCACAAACACGGTTCTGGCGTTCAAAAAACACGAGATCAGGTTTTGGGAATGCTCACGATTTTCTCGTCAACGGTTTCTCGGTTCGCAATTCTGTCGCTTCCATCGTGTTCCTCGTGTCATTTTACGTCGGAATTAGTCTTGAGAAATGCACAAACACGGTTCTGGAGTTCAAAAAACACGAGATCAGTTTCTGGGAATGCTCGCGATTTCCTCGTCAACGGTTTCTCGGATCGCAATTCTGTCGCTTCTAACGTGTTCCTCGTGTCATTTTACGTCGGAATTAGTCTTGAGAAATGCACAAACACGGTTCTGGAGTTCAAAAAACACGAGTTCAGGTTTTGGGAATGCTCGCGCTTTTCTAGTCAACGGTTTCTCGGATCGCAATTCTGTCGCTTCCAACGTGTTCCTCGTGTCATTTTACGTCGGAATTAGTCTTGAGAAATGCACAAACACGGTTCTGGAGTTCAAAAAACACGAGATCAGGTTTTGGGAATGCTCGCGATTTTCTCGTCAACGGTTTCTCGGATCGCAATTCTGTCGCTTCTAACGTGTTCCTCATGTCATTTTATGTCGAAATTAGTCTTGAGAAATGCACAAACACGGTTCTGGAGTTCAAAAAACACGAGTTCAGGTTTTGGGAATGCTCGCGATTTTCTCGTCAACGCTTTCTCGGATCGCAATTCTGTCGCTTCCAACGTGTTCCTCGTGTCATTTTACGTCGCAATTAGTCTTGAGAAATGCACAAACACGGTTCTGGAGTTCAAAAAACACGAGATCAGGTTTTGGGAATGCTCGCGATTTTCTCGTCAACGTTTGCCCGGATTGCAATTCTGTCGGTTCCATCGTGTTCCTCGTGTCATTTTACGTCGGAATTAGTCTTGAGAAATGCACAAACACAGTTCTGGAGTTCAAAAAACACGAGATCAGGTTTTGGGAATGCTCGCGATTTTCTCGTCAACGTTTGCCCGGATTGCAATTCTGTCGCTTCCAACGCGTTCCTCGTGTCATTTTACGTCGGAATTAGTCTTGAAAAATGCACAAACACGGTTCTGGCGTTCAAAAAACACGAGATCAGGTTTTGGGAATGCTCGCGATTTTCTCGTCAACGGTTTCTCGGTTCGCAATTCTGTCGCTTCCAACGCGTTCCTCGTGTCATTTTACGTCGGAATTAGTCTTGAGAAATGCACAAACACGGTTCTGGAGTTCAAAAAACACGGGATCAGTTTCTGGGAATGCTCGCGATTTCCTCGTCAACGGTTTCTCGGATCGCAATTCTGTCGCTTCTAACGTGTTCCTCGTGTCATTTTACGTCGGAATTAGTCTTGAGAAATGCACAAACACAGTTCTGGAGTTCAAAAAACACGAGTTCAGGTTTTGGGAATGCTCGCGATTTTCTCGTCAACGTTTGCCCGGATTGCAATTCTGTCGCTTCCAACGCGTTCCTCGCGTCATTTTATGTCGGAATTAGTCTTGAGAAATGCACAAACACGGTTCTGGAGTTCAAAAAACACGAGTTCAGGTTTTGGGAATGCTCGCGATTTTCTAGTCAACGCTTTCTCGGATCGCAATTCTGTCGCTTCCAACGTGTTCCTCGTGTCATTTTACGTCGCAATTAGTCTTGAGAAATGCACAAACACGGTTCTGGAGTTCAAAAAACACGAGATCAGGTTTTGGGAATGCTCGCGATTTTCTCGTCAACGTTTGCCCGGATTGCAATTCTGTCGGTTCCATCGTGTTCCTCGTGTCATTTTACGTCGGAATTAGTCTTGAAAAATGCACAAACACGGTTCTGGCGTTCAAAAAACACGAGATCAGGTTTTGGGAATGCTCGCGATTTTCTCGTCAACGGTTTCTCGGTTCGCAATTCTGTCGCTTCCATCGTGTTCCTCGTGTCATTTTACGTCGGAATTAGTCTTGAAAAATGCACAAACACGGTTCTGGCGTTCAAAAAACACGAGATCAGGTTTTGGGAATGCTCGCGATTTTCTCGTCAACGGTTTCTCGGTTCGCAATTCTGTCGCTTCCAACGCGTTCCTCGTGTCATTTTACGTCGGAATTAGTCTTGAGAAATGCACAAACACGGTTCTGGAGTTCAAAAAACACGGGATCAGTTTCTGGGAATGCTCGCGATTTCCTCGTCAACGGTTTCTCGGATCGCAATTCTGTCGCTTCTAACGTGTTCCTCGTGTCATTTTACGTCGGAATTAGTCTTGATAAATGCACAAACACAGTTCTGGAGTTCAAAAAACACGAGTTCAGGTTTTGGGAATGCTCGCGATTTTCTCGTCAACGTTTGCCCGGATTGCAATTCTGTCGCTTCCAACGCGTTCCTCGCGTCATTTTACATCGGAATTAGTCATGAGAAAGGCACAAACACGGTTCAGGAGCCCAAGAAACACGAGATCAGGATTCGGGAATGCTCGCGATTTTCTCGTCAACGGTTTCTCGGATCGCAATTCTGTCGCTTCCAACGTGATCCTCGTGTCATTTTACGTCGGAAATAGTCACGAGCAGTGCACGTGAACGTTTGTGGAGTCCAAAAAACACGAGTTCAGTTTCTGGGAATGCTCGCGATTTCCTCGTCAACGGTTTCTCGGATCGCAATTCTGTCGCTTCTAAGGTGTTCCTCGTGTCATTTTACGTCGGAATTAATCTTGAGAAATGCACAAACACGGTTCTGGCGTTCAAAAAACACGAGATCAGGTTTTGGGAATGCTCACGATTTTCTCGTCAACGGTTTCTCGGTTCGCAATTCTGTCGCTTCCATCGTGTTCCTCGTGTCATTTTACGTCGGAATTAGTCTTGAGAAATGCACAAACACAGTTCTGGAGTTCAAAAAACACGAGATCAGGTTTTGGGAATGCTCGCGATTTTCTCGTCAACGTTTGCCCGGATTGCAATTCTGTCGCTTCCAACGCGTTCCTCGTGTCATTTTACGTCGGAATTAGTCTTGAAAAATGCACAAACACGGTTCTGGCGTTCAAAAAACACGAGATCAGGTTTTGGGAATGCTCGCGATTTTCTCGTCAACGGTTTCTCGGTTCGCAATTCTGTCGCTTCCAACGCGTTCCTCGTGTCATTTTACGTCGGAATTAGTCTTGAGAAATGCACAAACACGGTTCTGGAGTTCAAAAAACACGGGATCAGTTTCTGGGAATGCTCGCGATTTCCTCGTCAACGGTTTCTCGGATCGCAATTCTGTCGCTTCTAACGTGTTCCTCGTGTCATTTTACGTCGGAATTAGTCTTGAGAAATGCACAAACACAGTTCTGGAGTTCAAAAAACACGAGTTCAGGTTTTGGGAATGCTCGCGATTTTCTCGTCAACGTTTGCCCGGATTGCAATTCTGTCGCTTCCAACGCGTTCCTCGCGTCATTTTATGTCGGAATTAGTCTTGAGAAATGCACAAACACGGTTCTGGAGTTCAAAAAACACGAGTTCAGGTTTTGGGAATGCTCGCGATTTTCTAGTCAACGCTTTCTCGGATCGCAATTCTGTCGCTTCCAACGTGTTCCTCGTGTCATTTTACGTCGCAATTAGTCTTGAGAAATGCACAAACACGGTTCTGGAGTTCAAAAAACACGAGATCAGGTTTTGGGAATGCTCGCGATTTTCTCGTCAACGTTTGCCCGGATTGCAATTCTGTCGGTTCCATCGTGTTCCTCGTGTCATTTTACGTCGGAATTAGTCTTGAAAAATGCACAAACACGGTTCTGGCGTTCAAAAAACACGAGATCAGGTTTTGGGAATGCTCGCGATTTTCTCGTCAACGGTTTCTCGGTTCGCAATTCTGTCGCTTCCATCGTGTTCCTCGTGTCATTTTACGTCGGAATTAGTCTTGAAAAATGCACAAACACGGTTCTGGCGTTCAAAAAACACGAGATCAGGTTTTGGGAATGCTCGCGATTTTCTCGTCAACGGTTTCTCGGTTCGCAATTCTGTCGCTTCCAACGCGTTCCTCGTGTCATTTTACGTCGGAATTAGTCTTGAGAAATGCACAAACACGGTTCTGGAGTTCAAAAAACACGGGATCAGTTTCTGGGAATGCTCGCGATTTCCTCGTCAACGGTTTCTCGGATCGCAATTCTGTCGCTTCTAACGTGTTCCTCGTGTCATTTTACGTCGGAATTAGTCTTGATAAATGCACAAACACAGTTCTGGAGTTCAAAAAACACGAGTTCAGGTTTTGGGAATGCTCGCGATTTTCTCGTCAACGTTTGCCCGGATTGCAATTCTGTCGCTTCCAACGCGTTCCTCGCGTCATTTTACATCGGAATTAGTCATGAGAAAGGCACAAACACGGTTCAGGAGCCCAAGAAACACGAGATCAGGATTCGGGAATGCTCGCGATTTTCTCGTCAACGGTTTCTCGGATCGCAATTCTGTCGCTTCCAACGTGATCCTCGTGTCATTTTACGTCGGAAATAGTCACGAGCAGTGCACGTGAACGTTTGTGGAGTCCAAAAAACACGAGTTCAGTTTCTGGGAATGCTCGCGATTTCCTCGTCAACGGTTTCTCGGATCGCAATTCTGTCGCTTCTAAGGTGTTCCTCGTGTCATTTTACGTCGGAATTAATCTTGAGAAATGCACAAACACGGTTCTGGCGTTCAAAAAACACGAGATCAGGTTTTGGGAATGCTCACGATTTTCTCGTCAACGGTTTCTCGGTTCGCAATTCTGTCGCTTCCATCGTGTTCCTCGTGTCATTTTACGTCGGAATTAGTCTTGAGAAATGCACAAACACGGTTCTGGAGTTCAAAAAACACGAGATCAGTTTCTGGGAATGCTCGCGATTTCCTCGTCAACGGTTTCTCGGATCGCAATTCTGTCGCTTCTAACGTGTTCCTCGTGTCATTTTACGTCGGAATTAGTCTTGAGAAATGCACAAACACGGTTCTGGGGTTCAAAAAACACGAGTTCAGGTTTTGGGAATGCTCGCGATTTTCTAGTCAACGCTTTCTCGGATCGCAATTCTGTCGCTTCCAACGTGTTCCTCGTGTCATTTTACGTCGCAATTAGTCTTGAGAAATGCACAAACACGGTTCTGGAGTTCAAAAAACACGAGATCAGGTTTTGGGAATGCTCGCGATTTTCTCGTCAACGTTTGCCCGGATTGCAATTCTGTCGGTTCCAACGCGTTCCTCGTGTCATTTTACGTCGCAATTAGTCTTGAGAAATGCACAAACACGGTTCTGGAGTTCAAAAAACACGAGATCAGGTTTTGGGAATGCTCGCGATTTTCTAGTCAACGGTTTCTCGGATCGCAATTCTGTCGCTTCCAACATGTTCCTCGTGTCATTTTACGTCGGAATTAGTCTTGAGAAATGCACAAACACGGTTCTGGAGTTCAAAAAACACGAGATCAGGTTTTGGGAATGCTCGCGATTTTCTCGTCAACGTTTGCCCGGATTGCAATTCTGTCGGTTCCAACGCGTTCCTCGCGTCATTTTACATCGGAATTAGTCTTGAGAAAGGCACAAACACGGTTCAGGAGCCCAAAAAACACGAGATCAGGATTCGGGAATGCTCGCGATTTTCTCGTCAACGGTTTCTCGGATCGCAATTCTGTCGCTTCTAACGTGTTCGTCGTGTGATTTTACGTCGGAATTAGTCTTGAGAAATGCACAAACACGGTTCTGGAGTTCAAAAAACACGAGATCAGGTTTTGGGAATGCTCGCGATTTTCTCGTCAACGTTTGCCCGGATTGCAATTCTGTCGCTTCCAACGCGTTCCTCGCGTCATTTTACATCGGAATTAGTCTTGAGAAAGGCACAAACACGGTTCAGGAGCCCAAAAAACACGAGATCAGGATTCGGGAATGCTCGCGATTTTCTCGTCAACGGTTTCTCGGATCGCAATTCTGTCGCTTCTAACGTGTTCCTCGTGTCATTTTACGTCGGAATTAGTCTTGAGAAATGCACAAACACGGTTCTGGAGTTCAAAAAACACGAGTTCAGTTTCTGGGAATGCTCGCGATTTCCTCGTCAACGGTTTCTCGGATCGCAATTCTGTCGCTTCCAACGTGATCCCCGTGTCATTTTACGTCGGAAATAGTCACGAGCAGTGCACGTGAACGTTTGTGGAGTCCAAAAAACACGAGTTCAGGTTCTGGGAATGCTCGCGATTTTCTCGTCAACGGTTTCTCGCATCGCAATTCTGTCGCTTCTAACGTGTTCCTCGTGTCATTTTACGTCGGAAATAGTCACGAGCAGTTCACGTGAACGTTTGTGGAGTCCAAAAAACACGAGTTCAGGTTCTGGGAATGCTCGCGATTTTCTCGTCAACGGTTTCTCGGATCGCAATTCTGTCGCTTCTAACGTGTTCCTCGTGTCATTTTACGTCGGAATTAGTCTTGAGAAATGCACCAACACGGTTCTGGAGTTCAAAAAACACGAGATCAGGTTTTGGGAATGCTCGCGATTTTCTCGTCAACGGTTTCTCGGTTCGCAATTCTGTCGCTTCCATCGTGTTCCTCGTGTCATTTTACGTCGGAATTAGTCTTGAAAAATGCACAAACACGGTTCTGGCGTTCAAAAAACACGAGATCAGGTTTTGGGAATGCTCGCGATTTTCTCGTCAACGGTTTCTCGGTTCGCAATTCTGTCGCTTCCAACGCGTTCCTCGTGTCATTTTACGTCGGAATTAGTCTTGAGAAATGCACAAACACGGTTCTGGAGTTCAAAAAACACGGGATCAGTTTCTGGGAATGCTCGCGATTTCCTCGTCAACGGTTTCTCGGATCGCAATTCTGTCGCTTCTAACGTGTTCCTCGTGTCATTTTACGTCGGAATTAGTCTTGATAAATGCACAAACACAGTTCTGGAGTTCAAAAAACACGAGTTCAGGTTTTGGGAATGCTCGCGATTTTCTCGTCAACGTTTGCCCGGATTGCAATTCTGTCGCTTCCAACGCGTTCCTCGCGTCATTTTACATCGGAATTAGTCATGAGAAAGGCACAAACACGGTTCAGGAGCCCAAGAAACACGAGATCAGGATTCGGGAATGCTCGCGATTTTCTCGTCAACGGTTTCTCGGATCGCAATTCTGTCGCTTCCAACGTGATCCTCGTGTCATTTTACGTCGGAAATAGTCACGAGCAGTGCACGTGAACGTTTGTGGAGTCCAAAAAACACGAGTTCAGTTTCTGGGAATGCTCGCGATTTCCTCGTCAACGGTTTCTCGGATCGCAATTCTGTCGCTTCTAAGGTGTTCCTCGTGTCATTTTACGTCGGAATTAATCTTGAGAAATGCACAAACACGGTTCTGGCGTTCAAAAAACACGAGATCAGGTTTTGGGAATGCTCACGATTTTCTCGTCAACGGTTTCTCGGTTCGCAATTCTGTCGCTTCCATCGTGTTCCTCGTGTCATTTTACGTCGGAATTAGTCTTGAGAAATGCACAAACACGGTTCTGGAGTTCAAAAAACACGAGATCAGTTTCTGGGAATGCTCGCGATTTCCTCGTCAACGGTTTCTCGGATCGCAATTCTGTCGCTTCTAACGTGTTCCTCGTGTCATTTTACGTCGGAATTAGTCTTGAGAAATGCACAAACACGGTTCTGGAGTTCAAAAAACACGAGTTCAGGTTTTGGGAATGCTCGCGATTTTCTAGTCAACGCTTTCTCGGATCGCAATTCTGTCGCTTCCAACGTGTTCCTCGTGTCATTTTACGTCGCAATTAGTCTTGAGAAATGCACAAACACGGTTCTGGAGTTCAAAAAACACGAGATCAGGTTTTGGGAATGCTCGCGATTTTCTCGTCAACGTTTGCCCGGATTGCAATTCTGTCGGTTCCAACGCGTTCCTCGTGTCATTTTACGTCGCAATTAGTCTTGAGAAATGCACAAACACGGTTCTGGAGTTCAAAAAACACGAGATCAGGTTTTGGGAATGCTCGCGATTTTCTAGTCAACGGTTTCTCGGATCGCAATTCTGTCGCTTCCAACATGTTCCTCGTGTCATTTTACGTCGGAATTAGTCTTGAGAAATGCACAAACACGGTTCTGGAGTTCAAAAAACACGAGATCAGGTTTTGGGAATGCTCGCGATTTTCTCGTCAACGTTTGCCCGGATTGCAATTCTGTCGGTTCCAACGCGTTCCTCGCGTCATTTTACATCGGAATTAGTCTTGAGAAAGGCACAAACACGGTTCAGGAGCCCAAAAAACACGAGATCAGGATTCGGGAATGCTCGCGATTTTCTCGTCAACGGTTTCTCGGATCGCAATTCTGTCGCTTCTAACGTGTTCGTCGTGTGATTTTACGTCGGAATTAGTCTTGAGAAATGCACAAACACGGTTCTGGAGTTCAAAAAACACGAGATCAGGTTTTGGGAATGCTCGCGATTTTCTCGTCAACGTTTGCCCGGATTGCAATTCTGTCGCTTCCAACGCGTTCCTCGCGTCATTTTACATCGGAATTAGTCTTGAGAAAGGCACAAACACGGTTCAGGAGCCCAAAAAACACGAGATCAGGATTCGGGAATGCTCGCGATTTTCTCGTCAACGGTTTCTCGGATCGCAATTCTGTCGCTTCTAACGTGTTCCTCGTGTCATTTTACGTCGGAATTAGTCTTGAGAAATGCACAAACACGGTTCTGGAGTTCAAAAAACACGAGTTCAGTTTCTGGGAATGCTCGCGATTTCCTCGTCAACGGTTTCTCGGATCGCAATTCTGTCGCTTCCAACGTGATCCCCGTGTCATTTTACGTCGGAAATAGTCACGAGCAGTGCACGTGAACGTTTGTGGAGTCCAAAAAACACGAGTTCAGGTTCTGGGAATGCTCGCGATTTTCTCGTCAACGGTTTCTCGCATCGCAATTCTGTCGCTTCTAACGTGTTCCTCGTGTCATTTTACGTCGGAAATAGTCACGAGCAGTGCACGTGAACGTTTGTGGAGTCCAAAAAACACGAGTTCAGGTTCTGGGAATGCTCGCGATTTTCTCGTCAACGGTTTCTCGGATCGCAATTCTGTCGCTTCTAAGGTGTTCCTCGTGTCATTTTACGTCGGAATTAGTCTTGAGAAATGCACCAACACGGTTCTGGAGTTCAAAAAACACGAGATCAGGTTTTGGGAATGCTCGCGATTTTCTCGTCAACGGTTTCTCGGTTCGCAATTCTGTCGCTTCCATCGTGATCCTCGTGTCATTTTACGTCGGAAATAGTCACGAGCAGTGCTCGTGAACGTTTGTGGAGTCCAAAAAACACGAGTTCAGGTTTTGGGAATGCTCGCGATTTTCTAGTCAACGGTTTCTCGGATCGCAATTCTGTCGCTTCCAACATGTTCCTCGTGTCATTTTACGTCGGAATTAGTCTTGAGAAATGCACAAACACGGTTCTGGAGTTCAAAAAACACGAGATCAGGTTTTGGGAATGCTCGCGATTTTCTCGTCAACGTTTGCCCGGATTGCAATTCTGTCGGTTCCAACGCGTTCCTCGCGTCATTTTACATCGGAATTAGTCTTGAGAAAGGCACAAACACGGTTCAGGAGCCCAAAAAACACGAGATCAGGATTCGGGAATGCTCGCGATTTTCTCGTCAACGGTTTCTCGGATCGCAATTCTGTCGCTTCTAACGTGTTCGTCGTGTGATTTTACGTCGGAATTAGTCTTGAGAAATGCACAAACACGGTTCTGGAGTTCAAAAAACACGAGATCAGGTTTTGGGAATGCTCGCGATTTTCTCGTCAACGTTTGCCCGGATTGCAATTCTGTCGCTTCCAACGCGTTCCTCGCGTCATTTTACATCGGAATTAGTCTTGAGAAAGGCACAAACACGGTTCAGGAGCCCAAAAAACACGAGATCAGGATTCGGGAATGCTCGCGATTTTCTCGTCAACGGTTTCTCGGATCGCAATTCTGTCGCTTCTAACGTGTTCCTCGTGTCATTTTACGTCGGAATTAGTCTTGAGAAATGCACAAACACGGTTCTGGAGTTCAAAAAACACGAGTTCAGTTTCTGGGAATGCTCGCGATTTCCTCGTCAACGGTTTCTCGGATCGCAATTCTGTCGCTTCCAACGTGATCCCCGTGTCATTTTACGTCGGAAATAGTCACGAGCAGTGCACGTGAACGTTTGTGGAGTCCAAAAAACACGAGTTCAGGTTCTGGGAATGCTCGCGATTTTCTCGTCAACGGTTTCTCGCATCGCAATTCTGTCGCTTCTAACGTGTTCCTCGTGTCATTTTACGTCGGAAATAGTCACGAGCAGTGCACGTGAACGTTTGTGGAGTCCAAAAAACACGAGTTCAGGTTCTGGGAATGCTCGCGATTTTCTCGTCAACGGTTTCTCGGATCGCAATTCTGTCGCTTCTAACGTGTTCCTCGTGTCATTTTACGTCGGAATTAGTCTTGAGAAATGCACCAACACGGTTCTGGAGTTCAAAAAACACGAGATCAGGTTTTGGGAATGCTCGCGATTTTCTCGTCAACGGTTTCTCGGTTCGCAATTCTGTCGCTTCCATCGTGATCCTCGTGTCATTTTACGTCGGAAATAGTCACGAGCAGTGCTCGTGAACGTTTGTGGAGTCCAAAAAACACGAGTTCAGGTTCTGGGAATGCTCGCGATTTTCGCGTCAACGGTTTCTCGGATCGCAATTCTGTCGCTTCTAACGTGTTCCTCGTGTCATTTTACGTCGGAATTAATCTTGAGAAATGCAGAAACACGGTTCTGGAGTTCAAAAAACACGAGATCAGGTTTTGGGAATGCTCGCGATTTTCTCGTCAACGTTTGCCCGGATTGCAATTCTGTCGCTTCCAACGCGTTCCTCGCGTCATTTTACATCGGAATTAGTCATGAGAAAGGCACAAACACGGTTCAGGAGCCCAAGAAACACGAGATCAGGATTCGGGAATGCTCGCGATTTTCTCGTCAACGGTTTCTCGGATCGCAATTCTGTCGCTTCCAACGTGATCCTCGTGTCATTTTACGTCGGAAATAGTCACGAGCAGTGCACGTGAACGTTTGTGGAGTCCAAAAAACACGAGTTCAGTTTCTGGGAATGCTCGCGATTTCCTCGTGAACGGTTTCTCGGATCGCAATTCTGTCGCTTCTAACGTGTTCCTCGTGTCATTTTACGTCGGAATTAATCTTGAGAAATGCACAAACACGGTTCTGGCGTTCAAAAAACACGAGATCAGGTTTTGGGAATGCTCGCGATTTTCTCGTCAACGGTTTCTCGGTTCGCAATTCTGTCGCTTCCATCGTGTTCCTCGTGTCATTTTACGTCGGAATTAGTCTTGAGAAATGCACAAACACGGTTCTGGCGTTCAAAAAACACGAGATCAGGTTTTGGGAATGCTCGCGATTTTCTCGTCAACGGTTTCTCGGTTCGCAATTCTGTCGCTTCCAACGCGTTCCTCGTGTCATTTTACGTCGGAAATAGTCACGAGCAGTGCACGTGAACGTTTGTGGAGTCCAAAAAACACGAGTTCAGTTTCTGGGAATGCTCGCGATTTCCTCGTCAACGGTTTCTCGGATCGCAATTCTGTCGCTTCTAACGTGTTCCTCGTGTCATTTTACATCGGAATTAGTCTTGAGAAATGCACAAACACGGTTCTGGAGTTCAAAAAACACGAGTTCAGGTTGTGGGAATGCTCGCGATTTTCTAGTCAACGGTTTCTCGGATCGCAATTCTGTCGCTTCCAACGTGTTCCTCGTGTCATTTTACGTCGGAATTAGTCTTGAGGAATGCAGAAACACGGTTCTGGAGTTCAAAAAACACGAGATCAGGTTTTGGGAATGCTCGCGATTTTCTCGTCAACGTTTGCCCGGATTGCAATTCTGTCGGTTCCAACGCGTTCCTCGCGTCATTTTACATCGGAATTAGTCTTGAGAAAGGCACAAACACGGTTCTGGAGTTCAAAAAACACGAGTTCAGGTTTTGGGAATGCTCGCGATTTTCTAGTCAACGGTTTCTCGGATCGCAATTCTGTCGCTTCTAACGTGTTCCTCGTGTCATTTTACGTCGGAATTAGTCTTGAGAAATGCACAAACACGGTTCTGGAGTTCAAAAAACACGAGTTCAGGTTTTGGGAATGCTCGCGATTTTCTAGTCAACGGTTTCTCGGATCGCAATTCTGTCGCTTCCAACGTGTTCCTCGTGTCATTTTACGTCGGAATTAGTCTTGAGAAATGCAGAAACACGGTTCTGGAGTTCAAAAAACACGAGATCAGGTTTTGGGAATGCTCGCGATTTTCTCGTCAACGTTTGCCCGGATTGCAATTCTGTCGGTTCCAACGCGTTCCTCGCGTCATTTTACATCGGAATTAGTCTTGAGAAAGGCACAAACACGGTTCTGGAGTTCAAAAAACACGAGTTCAGGTTTTGGGAATGCTCGCGATTTTCTAGTCAACGGTTTCTCGGATCGCAATTCTGTCGCTTCCAACGTGTTCCTCGTGTCATTTTACGTCGGAATTAGTCTTGAGAAATGCACAAACACGGTTCTGGAGTTCAAAAAACACGAGTTCAGGTTTTGGGAATGCTCTCGATTTTCTAGTCAACGGTTTCTCGGATCGCAATTCTGTCGCTTCCAACGTGTTCCTCGTGTCATTTTACGTCGGAATTAGTCTTGAGAAATGCACAAACACGGTTCTGGAGTTCAAAAAACACGAGATCAGGTTTTGGGAATGCTCGCGATTTTCTCGTCAACGTTTGCCCGGATTGCAATTCTGTCGGTTCCAACGCGTTCCTCGCGTCATTTTACATCGGAATTAGTCTTGAGAAAGGCAGAAACACGGTTCAGGAGCCCAAAAAACACGAGATCAGGATTCGGGAATGCTCGCGATTTTCTCGTCAACGGTTTCTCGGATCGCAATTCTGTCGCTTCTAACGTGTTCCTCGTGTGATTTTACGTCGGAATTAGTCTTGAGAAATGTACAAACACGGTTCTGGAGTTCAAAAAACACGAGATCAGTTTCTGGGAATGCTCGCGATTTCCTCGTCAACGGTTTCTCGGATCGCAATTCTGTCGCTTCTAACGTGTTCCTCGTGTCATTTTACGTCGGAATTAGTCTTGAGAAATGCACAAACACGGTTCTGGAGTTCAAAAAACACGAGTTCAGGTTTTGGGAATGCTCGCGATTTTCTCGTCAACATTTGCCCGGATTGCAATTCTGTCGCTTCCAACGCGTTCCTCGTGTCATTTTACGTCGAAATTAGTCTTGAGAAATGCACAAACACGGTTCTGGAGTTCAAAAAACACGAGATCAGGTTTTTGGAATGCTCGCGATTTTCTCGTCAACGGTTTCACGGTTCGCAATTCTGTCGCTTCCATCGTGATCCTCGTGTCATTTTACGTCGGAAATAGTCACGAGCAGTGCACGTGGACGTTTGTGGAGTCCAAAAAACACGAGTTCAGGTTCTGGGAATGCTCGCGATTTTCTCGTCAACGGTTTCTCGGATCGCAATTCTGTCGCTTCTAACGTGTTCCTCGTGTCATTTTACGTCGGAATTAGTCTTGAGAAATGCACCAACACGGTTCTGGAGTTCAAAAAACACGACATCAGGTTTTGGGAATGCTCGCGATTTTCTCGTCAACGGTTTCTCGGTTCGCAATTCTGTCGCTTCCATCGTGATCCTCGTGTCATTTTACGTCGGAAATAGTCACGAGCAGTGCACGTGAACGTTTGTGGAGTCCAAAAAACACGAGTTCAGGTTCTGGGAATGCTCGCGATTTTCGCGTCAACGGTTTCTCGGATCGCAATTCTGTCGCTTCTAACGTGTTCCTCGTGTCATTTTACGTCGGAATTAATCTTGAGAAATGCACAAACACGGTTCTGGAGTTCAAAAAACACGAGATCAGGTTTTGGGAATGCTCGCGATTTTCTCGTCAACGTTTGCCCGGATTGCAATTCTGTCGCTTCCAACGCGTTCCTCGCGTCATTTTACATCGGAATTAGTCATGAGAAAGGCACAAACACGGTTCAGGAGCCCAAGAAACACGAGATCAGGATTCGGGAATGCTCGCGATTTTCTCGTCAACGGTTTCTCGGATCGCAATTCTGTCGCTTCTAACGTGTTCCTCGTGTCATTTTACGTCGGAATTAGTCTTGAGAAATGCACAAACACGGTTCTGGAGTTCAAAAAACACGAGTTCAGGTTTTGGGAATGCTCGCGATTTTCTCGTCAACGTTTGCTCGGATTGCAATTCTGTCGCTTCCTACGCGTTTCTCGCGTCATTTTACATCGGAATTAGTCATGAGAAATGCACAAACACGGTTGTGGAGTCCAAGAAACACGAGATCAGTTTCTGGGAATGCTCGCGATTTCCTCGTCAACGGTTTCTCGGATCGCAATTCTGTCGCTTCTAACGTGTTCCTCGTGTCATTTACGTCGGAATTAGTCTTGAGAAATGCACAAACACGGTTCTGGAGTTCAAAAAACACGAGTTCAGGTTTTGGGAATGCTCGCGATTTTCTAGTCAACGGTTTCTCGGATCGCAATTCTGTCGCTTCTAACGTGTTCCTCGTGTCATTTACGTCGGAATTAGTCTTGAGAAATGCACAAACACGGTTCTGGAGTTCAAAAAACACGAGTTCAGGTTTTGGGAAGGCTCGCGATTTTCTAGTCAACGGTTCCTCGGATCGCAATTCTGTCGCTTCTAACGTGTTCCTCGTGTCATTTTACGTCGGAATTAGTCTTGAGAAATGCACAAACACGGTTCTGGAGTTCAAAAAACACGAGATCAGGTTTTTGGAATGCTCGCGATTTTCTCGTCAACGGTTTCTCGGTTCGCAATTCTGTCGCTTCCATCGTGATCCTCGTGTCATTTTACGTCGGAAATAGTCACGAGCAGTGCACGTGAACGTTTGTGGAGTCCAAAAAACACGAGTTCAGTTTCTGGGAATGCTCGCGATTTCCTCGTCAACGGTTTCTCGGATCGCAATTCTGTCGCTTCTAACGTGTTCCTCGTGTCATTTTACGTCGGAATTAGTCTTGAGAAATGCACAAACACGGTTCTGGAGTTCAAAAAACACGAGATCAGGTTTTTGGAATGCTCGCGATTTTCTCGTCAACGGTTTCTCGGTTCGCAATTCTGTCGCTTCCATCGTGATCCTCGTGTCATTTTACGTCGGAAATAGTCACGAGCAGTGCACGTGAACGTTTGTGGAGTCCAAAAAACACGAGTTCAGGTTCTGGGAATGCTCGCGATTTTCTCGTCAACGGTTTCTCGGATCGCAATTCTGTCGCTTCCTACGCGTTTCTCGCGTCATTTTACATCGGAATTAGTCATGAGAAATGCACAAACACGGTTGTGGAGCCCAAAAAACACGAGATCAGTTTCTGGGAATGCTCGCGTTTTCCTCGTCAACGGTTTCTCGGATCGCAATTCTGTCGCTTCTAACGTGTTCCTCGTGTCATTTTTCGTCGGAATTAGTCTTGAGAAATGCACAAACACGGTTCTGGAGTTCAAAAAACACGAGTTCAGGTTTTGGGAATGCTCGCGATTTTCTAGTCAACGGTTTCTCGGATCGCAATTCTGTCGCTTCCAACGTGTTCCTCGTGTCATTTTACGTCGGAATTAGTCTTGAGAAATGCACAAACACGGTTCTGGAGTTCAAAAAACACGAGATCAGGTTTTTGGAATGCTCGCGATTTTCTCGTCAACATTTGCCCGGATTGCAATTCTGTCGCTTCCAACGCGTTCCTCGTGTCATTTTACGTCGGAATTAGTCTTGAGAAATGCACAAACACGGTTCTGGAGTTCAAAAAACACGAGATCAGGTTTTTGGAATGCTCGCGATTTTCTCGTCAACATTTGCCCGGATTGCAATTCTGTCGCTTCCAACGTGTTCCTCGTGTCATTTTACGTCGGAATTAGTCTTGAGAAATGCACAATCACGGTTCTGGAGTTCAAAAAATACGAGATCAGGTTTTTGGAATGCTCCCGATTTTCTCGTCAACATTTGCCCGGATTGCAATTCTGTCGCTTCCAACGCGTTCCTCGTGTCATTTTACGTCGGAATTAGTCTTGAGAAATGCACAAACACGGTTCTGGAGTTCAAAAAACACGAGATCAGGTTTTTGGAATGCTCGCGATTTTCTCCTCAACGGTTTCTCGGTTCGCAATTCTGTCGCTTCCATCGTGATCCTCGTGTCATTTTACGTCGGAAATAGTCACGAGCAGTGCACGTGAACGTTTGTGGAGTCCAAAAAACACGAGTTCAGGTTCTGGGAATGCTCGCGATTTTCTCGTCAACGGTTTCTCGGATCGCAATTCTGTCGCTTCTAACGTGTTCCTCGTGTCATTTTACGTCGGCATTAGTCTTGAGAAATGCACCAACACGGTTCTGGAGTTCAAAAAACACGACATCAGGTTTTGGGAATGCTCGCGATTTTCTCGTCAACGGTTTCTCGGTTCGCAATTCTGTCGCTTCCATCGTGATCCTCGTGTCATTTTACGTCGGAAATAGTCACGAGCAGTGCACGTGAACGTTTGTGGAGTCCAAAAAACACGAGTTCAGGTTCTGGGAATGCTCGCGATTTTCGCGTCAACGGTTTCTCGGATCGCAATTCTGTCGCTTCTAACGTGTTCCTCGTGTCATTTTACGTCGGAATTAATCTTGAGAAATGCACAAACACGGTTCTGGAGTTCAAAAAACACGAGATCAGGTTTTGGGAATGCTCGCGATTTTCTCGTCAACGTTTGCCCGGATTGCAATTCTGTCGCTTCCAACGCGTTCCTCGGGTCATTTTACATCGGAATTAGTCATGAGAAAGGCACAAACACGGTTCAGGAGCCCAAGAAACACGAGATCAGGATTCGGGAATGCTCGCGATTTTCTCGTCAACGGTTTCTCGGATCGCAATTCTGTCGCTTCCAACGTGATCCTCGTGTCATTTTACGTCGGAAATAGTCACGAGCAGTGCACGTGAACGTTTGTGGAGTCCATAAAACACGAGTTCAGTTTCTGGGAATGCTCGCGATTTCCTCGTCAACGGTTTCTCGGATCGCAATTCTGTCGCTTCTAACGTGTTCCTCGTGTCATTTTACGTCGGAATTAATCTTGAGAAATGCACAAACACGGTTCTGGCGTTCAAAAAACACGAGATCAGGTTTTGGGAATGCTCGCGATTTTCTCGTCAACGGTTTCTCGGTTCGCAATTCTGTCGCTTCCATCGTGTTCCTCGTGTCATTTTACGTCGGAATTAGTCTTGAGAAATGCACAAACACGGTTCTGGCGTTCAAAAAACACGAGATCAGGTTTTGGGAATGCTCGCGATTTCCTCGTCAACGGTTTCTCGGATCGCAATTCTGTCGCTTCTAACGTGTTCCTCGTGTCATTTTACGTCGGAATTAGTCTTGAGAAATGCACAAACACGGTTCTGGAGTTCAAAAAACACGAGTTCAGGTTTTGGGAATGCTCGCGATTTTCTAGTCAACGGTTTCTCGGATCGCAATTCTGTCGCTTCCAACGTGTTCCTCGTGTCATTTTACGTCGGAATTAGTCTTGAGAAATGCACAAACACGGTTCTGGAGTTCAAAAAACACGAGATCAGTTTCTGGGAATGCTCGCGATTTCCTCGTCAACGGTTTCTCGGATCGCAATTCTGTCGCTTCTAACGTGTTCCTCGTGTCATTTACGTCGGAATTAGTCTTGAGAAATGCACAAACACGGTTCTGGAGTTCAAAAAACACGAGTTCAGGTTTTGGGAATGCTCGCGATTTTCTAGTCAACGGTTTCTCGGATCGCAATTCTGTCGCTTCTAACGTGTTCCTCGTGTCATTTACGTCGGAATTAGTCTTGAGAAATGCACAAACACGGTTCTGGAGTTCAAAAAACACGAGTTCAGGTTTTGGGAAGGCTCGCGATTTTCTAGTCAACGGTTTCTCGGATCGCAATTCTATCGCTTCTAACGTGTTCCTCGTGTCATTTTACGGCGGAATTAGTCTTGAGAAATGCACAAACACGGTTCTGGAGTTCAAAAAACACGAGTTCAGGTTTTGGGAATGCTCGCGATTTTCTCGTCAACGTTTGCTCGGATTGCAATTCTGTCGCTTCCTACGCGTTCCTCGTGTCATTTTACGTCGGAATTAGTCTTGAGAAATGCACAAACACGGTTCTGGAGTTCAAAAAACACGAGTTCAGGTTTTGGGAAGGCTCGCGATTTTCTAGTCAACGGTTTCTCGGATCGCAATTCTGTCGCTTCTAACGTGTTCCTCGTGTCATTTTACATCGGAATTAGTCATGAGAAATGCACAAACACGGGTGTGGAGCCCAAAAAACACGAGTTCAGGTTCTGGGAATGCTCGCGATTTTCTCGTCAACGTTTGCCCGGATTGCAATTCTGTCGCTTCCAACGCGTTCCTCGCGTCATTTTACATCGGAATTAGTCATGAGAAAGGCACAAACACGGTTCAGGAGCCCAAGAAACACGAGATCAGGATTCGGGAATGCTCGCGATTTTCTCGTCAACGGTTTCTCGGATCGCAATTCTGTCGCTTCCAACGTGATCCTCGTGTCATTTTACGTCGGAAATAGTCACGAGCAGTGCACGTGAACGTTTGTGGAGTCCAAAAAACACGAGTTCAGTTTCTGGGAATGCTCGCGATTTCCTCGTCAACGGTTTCTCGGATCGCAATTCTGTCGCTTCTAACGTGTTCCTCGTGTCATTTTACGTCGGAATTAGTCTTGAGAAATGCACAAACACGGTTCTGGAGTTCAAAAAACACGAGATCAGGTTTTTGGAATGCTCGCGATTTTCTCGTCAACGGTTTCTCGGTTCGCAATTCTGTCGCTTCCATCGTGATCCTCGTGTCATTTTACGTCGGAAATAGTCACGAGCAGTGCACGTGAACGTTTGTGGAGTCCAAAAAACACGAGTTCAGGTTCTGGGAATGCTCGCGATTTTCTCGTCAACGGTTTCTCGGATCGCAATTCTGTCGCTTCTAACGTGTTCCTCGTGTCATTTTACGTCGGAATTAGTCTTGAGAAATGCACAAACACGGTTCTGGAGTTCAAAAAATACGAGATCAGGTTTTTGGAATGCTCGCGATTTTCTCGTCAACATTTGCCCGGATTGCAATTCTGTCGCTTCCAACGCGTTCCTCGTGTCATTTTACGTCGGAATTAGTCTTGAGAAATGCACAAACACGGTTCTGGAGTTCAAAAAACACGAGATCAGGTTTTTGGAATGCTCGCGATTTTCTCCTCAACGGTTTCTCGGTTCGCAATTCTGTCGCTTCCATCGTGATCCTCGTGTCATTTTACGTCGGAAATAGTCACGAGCAGTGCACGTGAACGTTTGTGGAGTCCAAAAGACACGAGTTCAGGTTCTGGGAATGCTCGCGATTTTCTCGTCAACGGTTTCTCGGATCGCAATTCTGTCGCTTCTAACGTGTTCCTCGTGTCATTTTACGTCGGAATTAGTCTTGAGAAATGCACCAACACGGTTCTGGAGTTCAAAAAACACGACATCTGTTTTGGGAATGCTCGCGATTTTCTCGTCAACGGTTTCTCGGTTCGCAATTCTGTCGCTTCCATCGTGATCCTCGTGTCATTTTACGTCGGAAATAGTCACGAGCAGTGCACGTGAACGTTTGTGGAGTCCAAAAAACACGAGTTCAGGTTCTGGGAATGCTCGCGATTTTCGCGTCAACGGTTTCTCGGATCGCAATTCTGTCGCTTCTAACGTGTTCCTCGTGTCATTTTACGTCGGAATTAATCTTGAGAAATGCACAAACACGGTTCTGGAGTTCAAAAAACACGAGATCAGGTTTTGGGAATGCTCGCGATTTTCTCGTCAACGTTTGCCCGGATTGCAATTCTGTCGCTTCCAACGCGTTCCTCGGGTCATTTTACATCGGAATTAGTCATGAGAAAGGCACAAACACGGTTCAGGAGCCCAAGAAACACGAGATCAGGATTCGGGAATGCTCGCGATTTTCTCGTCAACGGTTTCTCGGATCGCAATTCTGTCGCTTCCAACGTGATCCTCGTGTCATTTTACGTCGGAAATAGTCACGAGCAGTGCACGTGAACGTTTGTGGAGTCCATAAAACACGAGTTCAGTTTCTAGGAATGCTCGCGATTTCCTCGTCAACGGTTTCTCGGATCGCAATTCTGTCGCTTCTAACGTGTTCCTCGTGTCATTTTACGTCGGAATTAATCTTGAGAAATGCACAAACACGGTTCTGGCGTTCAAAAAACACGAGATCAGGTTTTGGGAATGCTCGCGATTTTCTCGTCAACGGTTTCTCGGTTCGCAATTCTGTCGCTTCCATCGTGTTCCTCGTGTCATTTTACGTCGGAATTAGTCTTGAGAAATGCACAAACACGGTTCTGGCGTTCAAAAAACACGAGATCAGGTTTTGGGAATGCTCGCGATTTCCTCGTCAACGGTTTCTCGGATCGCAATTCTGTCGCTTCTAACGTGTTCCTCGTGTCATTTTACGTCGGAATTAGTCTTGAGAAATGCACAAACACGGTTCTGGAGTTCAAAAAACACGAGTTCAGGTTTTGGGAATGCTCGCGATTTTCTAGTCAACGGTTTCTCGGATCGCAATTCTGTCGCTTCCAACGTGTTCCTCGTGTCATTTTACGTCGGAATTAGTCTTGAGAAATGCACAAACACGGTTCTGGAGTTCAAAAAACACGAGATCAGGTTTTGGGAATGCTCGCGATTTTCTCGTCAACGTTTGCCCGGATTGCAATTCTGTCGCTTCCAACGCGTTCCTCGCGTCATTTTACATCGGAATTAGTCTTGAGAAAGGCACAAACACGGTTCAGGAGCCCAAAAAACACGAGATCAGGATTCGGGAATGCTCGCGATTTTCTCGTCAACGGTTTCTCGGATCGCAATTCTGTCGCTTCTAACGTGTTCCTCGTGTCATTTTACGTCGGAATTAGTCTTGAGAAATGCACAAACACGGTTCTGGAGTTCAAAAAACACGAGTTCAGGTTTTGGGAATGCTCGCGATTTTCTCGTCAACATTTGCCCGGATTGCAATTCTGTCGCTTCCAACGCGTTCCTCGCGTCATTTTACATCGGAATTAGTCATGAGAAAGGCACAAACACGGTTCAGGAGCCCAAGAAACACGAGATCAGGATTCGGGAATGCTCGCGATTTTCTCGTCAACGGTTTCTCGGATCGCAATTCTGTCGCTTCCATCGTGATCCTCGTGTCATTTTACGTCGGAAATAGTCACGAGCAGTGCACGTGAACGTTTGTGGAGTCCAAAAAACACGAGTTCAGGTTCTGGGAATGCTCGCGATTTTCTCGTCAACGGTTTCTCGGATCGCAATTCTGTCGCTTCCTACGCGTTTCTCGCGTCATTTTACATCGGAATTAGTCATGAGAAATGCACAAACACGGTTGTGGAGCCCAAAAAACACGAGATCAGTTTCTGGGAATGCTCGCGTTTTCCTCGTCAACGGTTTCTCGGATCGCAATTCTGTCGCTTCTAACGTGTTCCTCGTGTCATTTTACGTCGGAATTAGTCTTGAGAAATGCACAAACACGGTTCTGGAGTTCAAAAAACACGAGTTCAGGTTTTGGGAATGCTCGCGATTTTCTAGTCAACGGTTTCTCGGATCGCAATTCTGTCGCTTCCAACGTGTTCCTCGTGTCATTTTACGTCGGAATTAGTCTTGAGAAATGCACAAACACGGTTCTGGAGTTCAAAAAACACGAGATCAGGTTTTTGGAATGCTCGCGATTTTCTCGTCAACATTTGCCCGGATTGCAATTCTGTCGCTTCCAACGCGTTCCTCGTGTCATTTTACGTCGGAATTAGTCTTGAGAAATGCACAAACACGGTTCTGGAGTTCAAAAAACACGAGATCAGGTTTTTGGAATGCTCGCGATTTTCTCGTCAACATTTGCCCGGATTGCAATTCTGTCGCTTCCAACGTGTTCCTCGTGTCATTTTACGTCGGAATTAGTCTTGAGAAATGCACAAACACGGTTCTGGAGTTCAAAAAATACGAGATCAGGTTTTTGGAATGCTCGCGATTTTCTCGTCAACATTTGCCCGGATTGCAATTCTGTCGCTTCCAACGCGTTCCTCGTGTCATTTTACGTCGGAATTAGTCTTGAGAAATGCACAAACACGGTTCTGGAGTTCAAAAAACACGAGATCAGGTTTTTGGAATGCTCGCCATTTTCTCCTCAACGGTTTCTCGGATCGCAATTCTGTCGCTTGTAACGTGTTCCTCGTGTCATTTTACGTCGGAATTAGTCTTGAGAAATGCACAAACACGGTTCTGGAGTTCAAAAAACACGAGATCAGGTTCTGGGAATGCTCGCGATTTTCTCGTCAACGTTTGCCCGGATTGCAATTCTGTCGCTTCCAACGCGTTCCTCGCGTCATTTTACATCGGAATTAGTCATGAGAAAGGCACAAACACGGTTCAGGAGCCCAAGAAACACGAGATCAGGATTCGGGAATGCTCGCGATTTTCTCGTCAACGGTTTCTCGGATCGCAATTCTGTCGCTTCTAACGTGTTCCTCGTGTCATTTTACGTCGGAATTAGTCTTGAGAAATGCACAAACACGGTTCTGGAGTTCAAAAAACACGAGTTCAGGTTTTGGGAATGCTCGCGATTTTCTCGTCAACGTTTGCCCGGATTGCAATTCTGTCGCTTCCAACGCGTTCCTCGCGTCATTTTACATCGGAATTAGTCATGAGAAAGGCACAAACACGGTTCAGGAGCCCAAGAAACACGAGATCAGGATTCGGGAATGCTCGCGATTTTCTCGTCAACGGTTTCTCGGATCGCAATTCTGTCGCTTCCATCGTGATCCTCGTGTCATTTTACGTCGGAAATAGTCACGAGCAGTGCACGTGAACGTTTGTGGAGTCCAAAAAACACGAGTTCAGGTTCTGGGAATGCTCGCGATTTTCTCGTCAACGGTTTCTCGGATCGCAATTCTGTCGCTTCCTACGCGTTTCTCGCGTCATTTTACATCGGAATTAGTCATGAGAAATGCACAAACACGGTTGTGGAGCCCAAAAAACACGAGATCAGTTTCTGGGAATGCTCGCGTTTTCCTCGTCAACGGTTTCTCGGATCGCAATTCTGTCGCTTCTAACGTGTTCCTCGTGTCATTTTACGTCGGAATTAGTCTTGAGAAATGCACAAACACGGTTCTGGAGTTCAAAAAACACGAGTTCAGGTTTTGGGAATGCTCGCGATTTTCTAGTCAACGGTTTCTCGGATCGCAATTCTGTCGCTTCCAACGTGTTCCTCGTGTCATTTTACGTCGGAATTAGTCTTGAGAAATGCACAAACACGGTTCTGGAGTTCAAAAAACACGAGATCAGGTTTTTGGAATGCTCGCGATTTTCTCGTCAACATTTGCCCGGATTGCAATTCTGTCGCTTCCAACGCGTTCCTCGTGTCATTTTACGTCGGAATTAGTCTTGAGAAATGCACAAACACGGTTCTGGAGTTCAAAAAACACGAGATCAGGTTTTTGGAATGCTCGCGATTTTCTCGTCAACATTTGCCCGGATTGCAATTCTGTCGCTTCCAACGTGTTCCTCGTGTCATTTTACGTCGGAATTAGTCTTGAGAAATGCACAAACACGGTTCTGGAGTTCAAAAAATACGAGATCAGGTTTTTGGAATGCTCGCGATTTTCTCGTCAACATTTGCCCGGATTGCAATTCTGTCGCTTCCAACGCGTTCCTCGTGTCATTTTACGTCGGAATTAGTCTTGAGAAATGCACAAACACGGTTCTGGCGTTCAAAAAACACGAGATCAGGTTTTGGGAATGCTCGCGATTTTCTCGTCAACGGTTTCTCGGTTCGCAATTCTGTCGCTTCCATCGTGTTCCTCGTGTCATTTTACGTCGGAATTAGTCTTGAGAAATGCACAAACACGGTTCTGGCGTTCAAAAAACACGAGATCAGGTTTTGGGAATGCTCGCGATTTCCTCGTCAACGGTTTCTCGGATCGCAATTCTGTCGCTTCTAACGTGTTCCTCGTGTCATTTTACGTCGGAATTAGTCTTGAGAAATGCACAAACACGGTTCTGGAGTTCAAAAAACACGAGTTCAGGTTTTGGGAATGCTCGCGATTTTCTAGTCAACGGTTTCTCGGATCGCAATTCTGTCGCTTCCAACGTGTTCCTCGTGTCATTTTACGTCGGAATTAGTCTTGAGAAATGCACAAACACGGTTCTGGAGTTCAAAAAACACGAGATCAGGTTTTGGGAATGCTCGCGATTTTCTCGTCAACGTTTGCCCGGATTGCAATTCTGTCGCTTCCAACGCGTTCCTCGCGTCATTTTACATCGGAATTAGTCTTGAGAAAGGCACAAACACGGTTCAGGAGCCCAAAAAACACGAGATCAGGATTCGGGAATGCTCGCGATTTTCTCGTCAACGGTTTCTCGGATCGCAATTCTGTCGCTTCTAACGTGTTCCTCGTGTCATTTTACGTCGGAATTAGTCTTGAGAAATGCACAAACACGGTTCTGGAGTTCAAAAAACACGAGTTCAGGTTTTGGGAATGCTCGCGATTTTCTCGTCAACATTTGCCCGGATTGCAATTCTGTCGCTTCCAACGCGTTCCTCGCGTCATTTTACATCGGAATTAGTCATGAGAAAGGCACAAACACGGTTCAGGAGCCCAAGAAACACGAGATCAGGATTCGGGAATGCTCGCGATTTTCTCGTCAACGGTTTCTCGGATCGCAATTCTGTCGCTTCCATCGTGATCCTCGTGTCATTTTACGTCGGAAATAGTCACGAGCAGTGCACGTGAACGTTTGTGGAGTCCAAAAAACACGAGTTCAGGTTCTGGGAATGCTCGCGATTTTCTCGTCAACGGTTTCTCGGATCGCAATTCTGTCGCTTCCTACGCGTTTCTCGCGTCATTTTACATCGGAATTAGTCATGAGAAATGCACAAACACGGTTGTGGAGCCCAAAAAACACGAGATCAGTTTCTGGGAATGCTCGCGTTTTCCTCGTCAACGGTTTCTCGGATCGCAATTCTGTCGCTTCTAACGTGTTCCTCGTGTCATTTTACGTCGGAATTAGTCTTGAGAAATGCACAAACACGGTTCTGGAGTTCAAAAAACACGAGTTCAGGTTTTGGGAATGCTCGCGATTTTCTAGTCAACGGTTTCTCGGATCGCAATTCTGTCGCTTCCAACGTGTTCCTCGTGTCATTTTACGTCGGAATTAGTCTTGAGAAATGCACAAACACGGTTCTGGAGTTCAAAAAACACGAGATCAGGTTTTTGGAATGCTCGCGATTTTCTCGTCAACATTTGCCCGGATTGCAATTCTGTCGCTTCCAACGCGTTCCTCGTGTCATTTTACGTCGGAATTAGTCTTGAGAAATGCACAAACACGGTTCTGGAGTTCAAAAAACACGAGATCAGGTTTTTGGAATGCTCGCGATTTTCTCGTCAACATTTGCCCGGATTGCAATTCTGTCGCTTCCAACGTGTTCCTCGTGTCATTTTACGTCGGAATTAGTCTTGAGAAATGCACAAACACGGTTCTGGAGTTCAAAAAATACGAGATCAGGTTTTTGGAATGCTCGCGATTTTCTCGTCAACATTTGCCCGGATTGCAATTCTGTCGCTTCCAACGCGTTCCTCGTGTCATTTTACGTCGGAATTAGTCTTGAGAAATGCACAAACACGGTTCTGGAGTTCAAAAAACACGAGATCAGGTTTTTGGAATGCTCGCGATTTTCTCCTCAACGGTTTCTCGGATCGCAATTCTGTCGCTTGTAACGTGTTCCTCGTGTCATTTTACGTCGGAATTAGTCTTGAGAAATGCACAAACACGGTTCTGGAGTTCAAAAAACACGAGATCAGGTTCTGGGAATGCTCGCGATTTTCTCGTCAACGTTTGCCCGGATTGCAATTCTGTCGCTTCCAACGCGTTCCTCGCGTCATTTTACATCGGAATTAGTCATGAGAAAGGCACAAACACGGTTCAGGAGCCCAAGAAACACGAGATCAGGATTCGGGAATGCTCGCGATTTTCTCGTCAACGGTTTCTCGGATCGCAATTCTGTCGCTTCCATCGTGATCCTCGTGTCATTTTACGTCGGAAATAGTCACGAGCAGTGCACGTGAACGTTTGTGGAGTCCAAAAAACACGAGTTCAGGTTCTGGGAATGCTCGCGATTTTCTCGTCAACGGTTTCTCGGATCGCAATTCTGTCGCTTCCTACGCGTTTCTCGCGTCATTTTACATCGGAATTAGTCATGAGAAATGCACAAACACGGTTGTGGAGCCCAAAAAACACGAGATCAGTTTCTGGGAATGCTCGCGTTTTCCTCGTCAACGGTTTCTCGGATCGCAATTCTGTCGCTTCTAACGTGTTCCTCGTGTCATTTTACGTCGGAATTAGTCTTGAGAAATGCACAAACACGGTTCTGGAGTTCAAAAAACACGAGTTCAGGTTTTGGGAATGCTCGCGATTTTCTAGTCAACGGTTTCTCGGATCGCAATTCTGTCGCTTCCAACGTGTTCCTCGTGTCATTTTACGTCGGAATTAGTCTTGAGAAATGCACAAACACGGTTCTGGAGTTCAAAAAACACGAGATCAGGTTTTTGGAATGCTCGCGATTTTCTCGTCAACATTTGCCCGGATTGCAATTCTGTCGCTTCCAACGCGTTCCTCGTGTCATTTTACGTCGGAATTAGTCTTGAGAAATGCACAAACACGGTTCTGGAGTTCAAAAAACACGAGATCAGGTTTTTGGAATGCTCGCGATTTTCTCGTCAACATTTGCCCGGATTGCAATTCTGTCGCTTCCAACGTGTTCCTCGTGTCATTTTACGTCGGAATTAGTCTTGAGAAATGCACAAACACGGTTCTGGAGTTCAAAAAATACGAGATCAGGTTTTTGGAATGCTCGCGATTTTCTCGTCAACATTTGCCCGGATTGCAATTCTGTCGCTTCCAACGCGTTCCTCGTGTCATTTTACGTCGGAATTAGTCTTGAGAAATGCACAAACACGGTTCTGGAGTTCAAAAAACACGAGATCAGGTTTTTGGAATGCTCGCGATTTTCTCCTCAACGGTTTCTCGGATCGCAATTCTGTCGCTTGTAACGTGTTCCTCGTGTCATTTTACGTCGGAATTAGTCTTGAGAAATGCACAAACACGGTTCTGGAGTTCAAAAAACACGAGATCAGGTTTTGGGAATGCTCGCGATTTTCTCGTCAACGTTTGCCCGGATTGCAATTCTGTCGCTTCCAACGCGTTCCTCGCGTCATTTTACATCGGAATTAGTCTTGAGAAAGGCACAATCACGGTTCAGGAGCCCAAAAAACACGAGATCAGGATTCGGGAATGCTCGCGATTTTCTCGTCAACGGTTTCTCGGATCGCAATTCTGTCGCTTCTAACGTGTTCCTCGTGTCATTTTACGTCGGAATTAGTCTTGAGAAATGCACAAACACGGTTCTGGAGTTCAAAAAACACGAGTTCAGGTTTTGGGAATGCTCGCGATTTTCTCGTCAACATTTGCCCGGATTGCAATTCTGTCGCTTCCAACGCGTTCCTCGTGTCATTTTACGTCGGAATTAGTCTTGAGAAATGCACAAACACGGTTCTGGAGTTCAAAAAACACGAGATCAGGTTTTTGGAATGCTCGCGATTTTCTCGTCAACGGTTTCACGGTTCGCAATTCTGTCGCTTCCATCGTGATCCTCGTGTCATTTTACGTCGGAAATAGTCACGAGCAGTGCACGTGGACGTTTGTGGAGTCCAAAAAACACGAGTTCAGGTTCTGGGAATGCTCGCGATTTTCTCGTCAACGGTTTCTCGGATCGCAATTCTGTCGCTTCTAACGTGTTCCTCGTGTCATTTTACGTCGGAATTAGTCTTGAGAAATGCACCAACACGGTTCTGGAGTTCAAAAAACACGACATCAGGTTTTGGGAATGCTCGCGATTTTCTCGTCAACGGTTTCTCGGTTCGCAATTCTGTCGCTTCCATCGTGATCCTCGTGTCATTTTACGTCGGAAATAGTCACGAGCAGTGCACGTGAACGTTTGTGGAGTCCAAAAAACACGAGTTCAGGTTCTGGGAATGCTCGCGATTTTCGCGTCAACGGTTTCTCGGATCGCAATTCTGTCGCTTCTAACGTGTTCCTCGTGTCATTTTACGTCGGAATTAATCTTGAGAAATGCACAAACACGGTTCTGGAGTTCAAAAAACACGAGATCAGGTTTTGGGAATGCTCGCGATTTTCTCGTCAACGTTTGCCCGGATTGCAATTCTGTCGCTTCCAACGCGTTCCTCGCGTCATTTTACATCGGAATTAGTCATGAGAAAGGCACAAACACGGTTCAGGAGCCCAAGAAACACGAGATCAGGATTCGGGAATGCTCGCGATTTTCTCGTCAACGGTTTCTCGGATCGCAATTCTGTCGCTTCTAACGTGTTCCTCGTGTCATTTTACGTCGGAATTAGTCTTGAGAAATGCACAAACACGGTTCTGGAGTTCAAAAAACACGAGATCAGGTTTTGGGAATGCTCGCGATTTTCTCGTCAACGTTTGCCCGGATTGCAATTCTGTCGCTTCCAACGCGTTCCTCGCGTCATTTTACATCGGAATTAGTCATGAGAAAGGCACAAACACGGTTCAGGAGCCCAAGAAACACGAGATCAGGATTCGGGAATGCTCGCGATTTTCTCGTCAACGGTTTCTCGGATCGCAATTCTGTCGCTTCTAACGTGTTCCTCGTGTCATTTTACGTCGGAATTAGTCTTGAGAAATGCACAAACACGGTTCTGGAGTTCAAAAAACACGAGTTCAGGTTTTGGGAATGCTCGCGATTTTCTCGTCAACGTTTGCTCGGATTGCAATTCTGTCGCTTCCTACGCGTTTCTCGCGTCATTTTACATCGGAATTAGTCATGAGAAATGCACAAACACGGTTGTGGAGTCCAAAAAACACGAGATCAGTTTCTGGGAATGCTCGCGATTTCCTCGTCAACGGTTTCTCGGATCGCAATTCTGTCGCTTCTAACGTGTTCCTCGTGTCATTTACGTCGGAATTAGTCTTGAGAAATGCACAAACACGGTTCTGGAGTTCAAAAAACACGAGTTCAGGTTTTGGGAATGCTCGCGATTTTCTAGTCAACGGTTTCTCGGATCGCAATTCTGTCGCTTCTAACGTGTTCCTCGTGTCATTTACGTCGGAATTAGTCTTGAGAAATGCACAAACACGGTTCTGGAGTTCAAAAAACACGAGTTCAGGTTTTGGGAATGCTCGCGATTTTCTCGTCAACGTTTGCTCGGATTGCAATTCTGTCGCTTCCTACGCGTTCCTCGTGTCATTTTACGTCGGAATTAGTCTTGAGAAATGCACAAACACGGTTCTGGAGTTCAAAAAACACGAGTTCAGGTTTTGGGAATGCTCGCGATTTTCTCGTCAACGTTTGCTCGGATTGCAATTCTGTCGCTTCCTACGCGTTTCTCGCGTCATTTTACATCGGAATTAGTCATGAGAAATGCACAAACACGGGTGTGGAGCCCAAAAAACACGAGTTCAGGTTCTGGGAATGCTCGCGATTTTCTCGTCAACGTTTGCCCGGATTGCAATTCTGTCGCTTCCAACGCGTTCCTCGCGTCATTTTACATCGGAATTAGTCATGAGAAAGGCACAAACACGGTTCAGGAGCCCAAGAAACACGAGATCAGGATTCGGGAATGCTCGCGATTTTCTCGTCAACGGTTTCTCGGATCGCAATTCTGTCGCTTCTAACGTGTTCCTCGTGTCATTTTACGTCGGAATTAGTCTTGAGAAATGCACAAACACGGTTCTGGAGTTCAAAAAACACGAGTTCAGGTTTTGGGAATGCTCGCGATTTTCTCGTCAACGTTTGCCCGGATTGCAATTCTGTCGCTTCCAACGCGTTCCTCGCGTCATTTTACATCGGAATTAGTCATGAGAAAGGCACAAACACGGTTCAGGAGCCCAAGAAACACGAGATCAGGATTCGGGAATGCTCGCGATTTTCTCGTCAACGGTTTCTCGGATCGCAATTCTGTCGCTTCCAACGTGATCCTCGTCTCATTTTACGTCGGAAACAGTCACGAGCAGTGCACGTGAACGTTTGTGGAGTCCAAAAAACACGAGTTCAGGTTCTGGGAATGCTCGCGATTTTCTCGTCAACGGTTTCTCGGATCGCAATTCTGTCGCTTCCTACGCGTTTCTCGCGTCATTTTACATCGGAATTAGTCATGAGAAATGCACAAACACGGTTGTGGAGCCCAAAAAACACGAGATCAGTTTCTGGGAATGCTCGCGTTTTCCTCGTCAACGGTTTCTCGGATCGCAATTCTGTCGCTTCTAACGTGTTCCTCGTGTCATTTTACGTCGGAATTAGTCTTGAGAAATGCACAAACACGGTTCTGGAGTTCAAAAAACACGAGTTCAGGTTTTGGGAATGCTCGCGATTTTCTAGTCAACGGTTTCTCGGATCGCAATTCTGTCGCTTCCAACGTGTTCCTCGTGTCATTTTACGTCGGAATTAGTCTTGAGAAATGCACAAACACGGTTCTGGAGTTCAAAAAACACGAGATCAGGTTTTTGGAATGCTCGCGATTTTCTCGTCAACATTTGCCCGGATTGCAATTCTGTCGCTTCCAACGCGTTCCTCGTGTCATTTTACGTCGGAATTAGTCTTGAGAAATGCACAAACACGGTTCTGGAGTTCAAAAAACACGAGATCAGGTTTTTGGAATGCTCGCGATTTTCTCGTCAACATTTGCCCGGATTGCAATTCTGTCGCTTCCAACGTGTTCCTCGTGTCATTTTACGTCGGAATTAGTCTTGAGAAATGCACAAACACGGTTCTGGAGTTCAAAAAATACGAGATCAGGTTTTTGGAATGCTCGCGATTTTCTCGTCAACATTTGCCCGGATTGCAATTCTGTCGCTTCCAACGCGTTCCTCGTGTCATTTTACGTCGGAATTAGTCTTGAGAAATGCACAAACACGGTTCTGGAGTTCAAAAAACACGAGATCAGGTTTTTGGAATGCTCGCGATTTTCTCCTCAACGGTTTCTCGGTTCGCAATTCTGTCGCTTCCATCGTGATCCTCGTGTCATTTTACGTCGGAAATAGTCACGAGCAGTGCACGTGAACGTTTGTGGAGTCCAAAAAACACGAGTTCAGGTTCTGGGAATGCTCGCGATTTTCTCGTCAACGGTTTCTCGGATCGCAATTCTGTCGCTTCTAACGTGTTCCTCGTGTCATTTTACGTCGGAATTAGTCTTGAGAAATGCACCAACACGGTTCTGGAGTTCAAAAAACACGACATCAGGTTTTGGGAATGCTCGCGATTTTCTCGTCAACGGTTTCTCGGTTCGCAATTCTGTCGCTTCCATCGTGATCCTCGTGTCATTTTACGTCGGAAATAGTCACGAGCAGTGCACGTGAACGTTTGTGGAGTCCAAAAAACACGAGTTCAGGTTCTGGGAATGCTCGCGATTTTCGCGTCAACGGTTTCTCGGATCGCAATTCTGTCGCTTCTAACGTGTTCCTCGTGTCATTTTACGTCGGAATTAATCTTGAGAAATGCACAAACACGGTTCTGGAGTTCAAAAAACACGAGATCAGGTTTTGGGAATGCTCGCGATTTTCTCGTCAACGTTTGCCCGGATTGCAATTCTGTCGCTTCCAACGCGTTCCTCGGGTCATTTTACATCGGAATTAGTCATGAGAAAGGCACAAACACGGTTCAGGAGCCCAAGAAACACGAGATCAGGATTCGGGAATGCTCGCGATTTTCTCGTCAACGGTTTCTCGGTTCGCAATTCTGTCGCTTCCAACGCGTTCCTCGTGTCATTTTACGTCGGAATTAGTCTTGAGAAATGCACAAACACGGTTCTGGAGTTCAAAAAACACGAGATCAGTTTCTGGGAATGCTCGCGATTTCCTCGTCAACGGTTTCTCGGATCGCAATTCTGTCGCTTCTAACGTGTTCCTCGTGTCATTTTACGTCGGAATTAGTCTTGAGAAATGCACAAACACGGTTCTGGAGTTCAAAAAACACGAGTTCAGGTTTTGGGAATGCTCGCGATTTTCTAGTCAACGGTTTCTCGGATCGCAATTCTGTCGCTTCCAACGTGTTCCTCGTGTCATTTTACGTCGGAATTAGTCTTGAGAAATGCACAAACATGGTTCTGGAGTTCAAAAAACACGAGATCAGGTTTTGGGAATGCTCGCGATTTTCTCGTCAACGTTTGCCCGGATTGCAATTCTGTCGCTTCCAACGCGTTCCTCGCGTCATTTTACATCGGAATTAGTCTTGAGAAAGGCACAAACACGGTTCAGGAGCCCAAAAAACACGAGATCAGGATTCGGGAATGCTCGCGATTTTCTCGTCAACGGTTTCTCGGATCGCAATTCTGTCGCTTCTAACGTGTTCCTCGTGTCATTTTACGTCGGAATTAGTCTTGAGAAATGCACAAACACGGTTCTGGAGTTCAAAAAACACGAGTTCAGGTTTTGGGAATGCTCGCGATTTTCTCGTCAACATTTGCCCGGATTGCAATTCTGTCGCTTCCAACGCGTTCCTCGTGTCATTTTACGTCGGAATTAGTCTTGAGAAATGCACAAACACGGTTCTGGAGTTCAAAAAACACGAGATCAGGTTTTTGGAATGCTCGCGATTTTCTCGTCAACGGTTTCACGGTTCGCAATTCTGTCGCTTCCATCGTGATCCTCGTGTCATTTTACGTCGGAAATAGTCACGAGCAGTGCACGTGGACGTTTGTGGAGTCCAAAAAACACGAGTTCAGGTTCTGGGAATGCTCGCGATTTTCTCGTCAACGGTTTCTCGGATCGCAATTCTGTCGCTTCTAACGTGTTCCTCGTGTCATTTTACGTCGGAATTAGTCTTGAGAAATGCACCAACACGGTTCTGGAGTTCAAAAAACACGACATCAGGTTTTGGGAATGCTCGCGATTTTCTCGTCAACGGTTTCTCGGTTCGCAATTCTGTCGCTTCCATCGTGATCCTCGTGTCATTTTACGTCGGAAATAGTCACGAGCAGTGCACGTGAACGTTTGTGGAGTCCAAAAAACACGAGTTCAGGTTCTGGGAATGCTCGCGATTTCCTCGTCAACGGTTTCTCGGATCGCAATTCTGTCGCTTCTAACGTGTTCCTCGTGTCATTTACGTCGGAATTAGTCTTGAGAAATGCACAAACACGGTTCTGGAGTTCAAAAAACACGAGATCAGGTTTTGGGAATGCTCGCGATTTTCTCGTCAACGTTTGCCCGGATTGCAATTCTGTCGCTTCCAACGCGTTCCTCGCGTCATTTTACATCGGAATTAGTCATGAGAAAGGCACAAACACGGTTCAGGAGCCCAAGAAACACGAGATCAGGATTCGGGAATGCTCGCGATTTTCTCGTCAACGGTTTCTCGGATCGCAATTCTGTCGCTTCTAACGTGTTCCTCGTGTCATTTTACGTCGGAATTAGTCTTGAGAAATGCACAAACACGGTTCTGGAGTTCAAAAAACACGAGTTCAGGTTTTGGGAATGCTCGCGATTTTCTCGTCAACGTTTGCTCGGATTGCAATTCTGTCGCTTCCTACGCGTTTCTCGCGTCATTTTACATCGGAATTAGTCATGAGAAATGCACAAACACGGTTGTGGAGTCCAAAAAACACGAGATCAGTTTCTGGGAATGCTCGCGATTTCCTCGTCAACGGTTTCTCGGATCGCAATTCTGTCGCTTCTAACGTGTTCCTCGTGTCATTTACGTCGGAATTAGTCTTGAGAAATGCACAAACACGGTTCTGGAGTTCAAAAAACACGAGTTCAGGTTTTGGGAATGCTCGCGATTTTCTAGTCAACGGTTTCTCGGATCGCAATTCTGTCGCTTCTAACGTGTTCCTCGTGTCATTTACGTCGGAATTAGTCTTGAGAAATGCACAAACACGGTTCTGGAGTTCAAAAAACACGAGTTCAGGTTTTGGGAAGGCTCGCGATTTTCTAGTCAACGGTTTCTCGGATCGCAATTCTGTCGCTTCTAACGTGTTCCTCGTGTCATTTTACGTCGGAATTAGTCTTGAGAAATGCACAAACACGGTTCTGGAGTTCAAAAAACACGAGTTCAGGTTTTGGGAATGCTCGCGATTTTCTCGTCAACGTTTGCTCGGATTGCAATTCTGTCGCTTCCTACGCGTTCCTCGTGTCATTTTACGTCGGAATTAGTCTTGAGAAATGCACAAACACGGTTCTGGAGTTCAAAAAACACGAGTTCAGGTTTTGGGAATGCTCGCGATTTTCTCGTCAACGTATGCTCGGATTGCAATTCTGTCGCTTCCTACGCGTTCCTCGTGTCATTTTACGTCGGAATTAGTCTTGAGAAATGCACAAACACGGTTCTGGAGTTCAAAAAACACGAGTTCAGGTTTTGGGAATGCTCGCGATTTTCTCGTCAACGTTTGCTCGGATTGCAATTCTGTCGCTTCCTACGCGTTTCTCGCGTCATTTTACATCGGAATTAGTCATGAGAAATGCACAAACACAGGTGTGGAGCCCAAAAAACACGAGTTCAGGTTCTGGGAATGCTCGCGATTTTCTCGTCAACGTTTGCCCGGATTGCAATTCTGTCGCTTCCAACGCGTTCCTCGCGTCATTTTACATCGGAATTAGTCATGAGAAAGGCACAAACACGGTTCAGGAGCCCAAGAAACACGAGATCAGGATTCGGGAATGCTCGCGATTTTCTCGTCAACGGTTTCTCGGATCGCAATTCTGTCGCTTCCAACGTGATCCTCGTGTCATTTTACGTCGGAAATAGTCACGAGCAGTGCACGTGAACGTTTGAGGAGTCCAAAAAACACGAGTTCAGTTTCTGGGAATGCTCGCGATTTTCTAGTCAACGGTTTCTCGGATCGGAATTCTGTCGCTTCCAACGTGTTCCTCGTGTCATTTTACGTCGGAATTAGTCTTGAGAAATGCACAAACACGGTTCTGGAGTTCAAAAAACACGAGATCAGGTTTTGGGAATGCTCGCGATTTTCTCGTCAACGTTTGCCCGGATTGCAATTCTGTCGCTTCCAACGCGTTCCTCGCGTCATTTTACATCGGAATTAGTCTTAAGAAAGGCATAAACACGGTTCAGGAGCCCAAAAAACACGAGATCAGGATTCGGGAATGCTCGCGATTTTCTCGTCAACGGTTTCTCGGATCGCAATTCTGTCGCTTCTAACGTGTTCCTCGTGTCATTTTACGTCGGAATTAGTCTTGAGAAATGCACAAACACGGTTCTGGAGTTCAAAAAACACGAGTTCAGGTTTTGGGAATGCTCGCGATTTTCTAGTCAACGGTTTCTCGGATCGCAATTCTGTCGCTTCCAACGTGTTCCTCGTGTCATTTTACGTCGGAATTAGTCTTGAGAAATGCACAAACATGGTTCTGGAGTTCAAAAAACACGAGATCAGGTTTTGGGAATGCTCGCGATTTTCTCGTCAACGTTTGCCCGGATTGCAATTCTGTCGCTTCCAACGCGTTCCTCGCGTCATTTTACATCGGAATTAGTCATGAGAAAGGCACAAACACGGTTCAGGAGCCCAAGAAACACGAGATCAGGATTCGGGAATGCTCGCGATTTTCTCGTCAACGGTTTCTCGGTTCGCAATTCTGTCGCTTCCAACGCGTTCCTCGTGTCATTTTACGTCGGAATTAGTCTTGAGAAATGCACAAACACGGTTCTGGAGTTCAAAAAACACGAGATCAGTTTCTGGGAATGCTCGCGATTTCCTCGTCAACGGTTTCTCGGATCGCAATTCTGTCGCTTCTAACGTGTTCCTCGTGTCATTTTACGTCGGAATTAGTCTTGAGAAATGCACAAACACGGTTCTGGAGTTCAAAAAACACGAGTTCAGGTTTTGGGAATGCTCGCGATTTTCTAGTCAACGGTTTCTCGGATCGCAATTCTGTCGCTTCCAACGTGTTCCTCGTGTCATTTTACGTCGGAATTAGTCTTGAGAAATGCACAAACATGGTTCTGGAGTTCAAAAAACACGAGATCAGGTTTTGGGAATGCTCGCGATTTTCTCGTCAACGTTTGCCCGGATTGCAATTCTGTCGCTTCCAACGCGTTCCTCGCGTCATTTTACATCGGAATTAGTCTTGAGAAAGGCACAAACACGGTTCAGGAGCCCAAAAAACACGAGATCAGGATTCGGGAATGCTCGCGATTTTCTCGTCAACGGTTTCTCGGATCGCAATTCTGTCGCTTCTAACGTGTTCCTCGTGTCATTTTACGTCGGAATTAGTCTTGAGAAATGCACAAACACGGTTCTGGAGTTCAAAAAACACGAGTTCAGGTTTTGGGAATGCTCGCGATTTTCTCGTCAACATTTGCCCGGATTGCAATTCTGTCGCTTCCAACGCGTTCCTCGTGTCATTTTACGTCGGAATTAGTCTTGAGAAATGCACAAACACGGTTCTGGAGTTCAAAAAACACGAGATCAGGTTTTTGGAATGCTCGCGATTTTCTCGTCAACGGTTTCACGGTTCGCAATTCTGTCGCTTCCATCGTGATCCTCGTGTCATTTTACGTCGGAAATAGTCACGAGCAGTGCACGTGGACGTTTGTGGAGTCCAAAAAACACGAGTTCAGGTTCTGGGAATGCTCGCGATTTTCTCGTCAACGGTTTCTCGGATCGCAATTCTGTCGCTTCTAACGTGTTCCTCGTGTCATTTTACGTCGGAATTAGTCTTGAGAAATGCACCAACACGGTTCTGGAGTTCAAAAAACACGACATCAGGTTTTGGGAATGCTCGCGATTTTCTCGTCAACGGTTTCTCGGTTCGCAATTCTGTCGCTTCCATCGTGATCCTCGTGTCATTTTACGTCGGAAATAGTCACGAGCAGTGCACGTGAACGTTTGTGGAGTCCAAAAAACACGAGTTCAGGTTCTGGGAATGCTCGCGATTTCCTCGTCAACGGTTTCTCGGATCGCAATTCTGTCGCTTCTAACGTGTTCCTCGTGTCATTTACGTCGGAATTAGTCTTGAGAAATGCACAAACACGGTTCTGGAGTTCAAAAAACACGAGATCAGGTTTTGGGAATGCTCGCGATTTTCTCGTCAACGTTTGCCCGGATTGCAATTCTGTCGCTTCCAACGCGTTCCTCGCGTCATTTTACATCGGAATTAGTCATGAGAAAGGCACAAACACGGTTCAGGAGCCCAAGAAACACGAGATCAGGATTCGGGAATGCTCGCGATTTTCTCGTCAACGGTTTCTCGGATCGCAATTCTGTCGCTTCTAACGTGTTCCTCGTGTCATTTTACGTCGGAATTAGTCTTGAGAAATGCACAAACACGGTTCTGGAGTTCAAAAAACACGAGTTCAGGTTTTGGGAATGCTCGCGATTTTCTCGTCAACGTTTGCTCGGATTGCAATTCTGTCGCTTCCTACGCGTTTCTCGCGTCATTTTACATCGGAATTAGTCATGAGAAATGCACAAACACGGTTGTGGAGTCCAAAAAACACGAGATCAGTTTCTGGGAATGCTCGCGATTTCCTCGTCAACGGTTTCTCGGATCGCAATTCTGTCGCTTCTAACGTGTTCCTCGTGTCATTTACGTCGGAATTAGTCTTGAGAAATGCACAAACACGGTTCTGGAGTTCAAAAAACACGAGTTCAGGTTTTGGGAATGCTCGCGATTTTCTAGTCAACGGTTTCTCGGATCGCAATTCTGTCGCTTCTAACGTGTTCCTCGTGTCATTTACGTCGGAATTAGTCTTGAGAAATGCACAAACACGGTTCTGGAGTTCAAAAAACACGAGTTCAGGTTTTGGGAAGGCTCGCGATTTTCTAGTCAACGGTTTCTCGGATCGCAATTCTGTCGCTTCTAACGTGTTCCTCGTGTCATTTTACGTCGGAATTAGTCTTGAGAAATGCACAAACACGGTTCTGGAGTTCAAAAAACACGAGTTCAGGTTTTGGGAATGCTCGCGATTTTCTCGTCAACGTTTGCTCGGATTGCAATTCTGTCGCTTCCTACGCGTTCCTCGTGTCATTTTACGTCGGAATTAGTCTTGAGAAATGCACAAACACGGTTCTGGAGTTCAAAAAACACGAGTTCAGGTTTTGGGAATGCTCGCGATTTTCTCGTCAACGTATGCTCGGATTGCAATTCTGTCGCTTCCTACGCGTTCCTCGTGTCATTTTACGTCGGAATTAGTCTTGAGAAATGCACAAACACGGTTCTGGAGTTCAAAAAACACGAGTTCAGGTTTTGGGAATGCTCGCGATTTTCTCGTCAACGTTTGCTCGGATTGCAATTCTGTCGCTTCCTACGCGTTTCTCGCGTCATTTTACATCGGAATTAGTCATGAGAAATGCACAAACACAGGTGTGGAGCCCAAAAAACACGAGTTCAGGTTCTGGGAATGCTCGCGATTTTCTCGTCAACGTTTGCCCGGATTGCAATTCTGTCGCTTCCAACGCGTTCCTCGCGTCATTTTACATCGGAATTAGTCATGAGAAAGGCACAAACACGGTTCAGGAGCCCAAGAAACACGAGATCAGGATTCGGGAATGCTCGCGATTTTCTCGTCAACGGTTTCTCGGATCGCAATTCTGTCGCTTCCAACGTGATCCTCGTGTCATTTTACGTCGGAAATAGTCACGAGCAGTGCACGTGAACGTTTGAGGAGTCCAAAAAACACGAGTTCAGTTTCTGGGAATGCTCGCGATTTTCTAGTCAACGGTTTCTCGGATCGGAATTCTGTCGCTTCCAACGTGTTCCTCGTGTCATTTTACGTCGGAATTAGTCTTGAGAAATGCACAAACACGGTTCTGGAGTTCAAAAAACACGAGATCAGGTTTTGGGAATGCTCGCGATTTTCTCGTCAACGTTTGCCCGGATTGCAATTCTGTCGCTTCCAACGCGTTCCTCGCGTCATTTTACATCGGAATTAGTCTTAAGAAAGGCATAAACACGGTTCAGGAGCCCAAAAAACACGAGATCAGGATTCGGGAATGCTCGCGATTTTCTCGTCAACGGTTTCTCGGATCGCAATTCTGTCGCTTCTAACGTGTTCCTCGTGTCATTTTACGTCGGAATTAGTCTTGAGAAATGCACAAACACGGTTCTGGAGTTCAAAAAACACGAGTTCAGGTTTTGGGAATGCTCGCGATTTTCTCGTCAACGTTTGCTCGGATTGCAATTCTGTCGCTGCCTACGCGTTTCTCGCGTCATTTTACATCGGAATTAGTCATGAGAAATGCACAAACACGGTTGTGGAGCCCAAAAAACACGAGATCAGTTTCTGGGAATGCTCGCGATTTCCTCGTCAACGGTTTCTCGGATCGCAATTCTGTCGCTTCCAACGCGTTCCTCGTGTCATTTTACGTCGGAATTAATCTTGAGAAATGCACAAACACGGTTCTGGAGTTCAAAAAACACGAGATCAGGTTTTGGGAATGCTCGCGATTTTCTAGTCAACGGTTTCTCGGATCGCAATTCTGTCGCTTCCAACGTGTTCCTCGTGTCATTTTACGTCGGAATTAGTCTTGAGAAATGCACAAACACGGTTCTGGAGTTCAAAAAACACGAGTTCAGGTTTTGGGAATGCTCGCGATTTTCTCGTCAACGTTTGCTCGGATTGCAATTCTGTCGCTGCCTACGCGTTTCTCGCGTCATTTTACATCGGAATTAGTCATGAGAAATGCACAAACACGGTTGTGGAGCCCAAAAAACACGAGATCAGTTTCTGGGAATGCTCGCGATTTCCTCGTCAACGGTTTCTCGGATCGCAATTCTGTCGCTTCCTACGCGTTCCTCGTGTCATTTTACGTCGGAATTAATCTTGAGAAATGCACAAACACGGTTCTGGAGTTCAAAAAACACGAGATCAGGTTTTGGGAATGCTCGCGATTTTCTAGTCAACGGTTTCTCGGATCGCAATTCTGTCGCTTCCAACGTGTTCCTCGTGTCATTTTACGTCGGAATTAGTCTTGAGAAATGCACAAACACGGTTCTGGAGTTCAAAAAACACGAGATCAGGTTTTGGGAATGCTCGCGGTTTTCTCGTCAACGTTTGCCCGGATTGCAATTCTGTCGCTTCCAACGCGTTCCTCGCGTCATTTTACATCGGAATTAATCTTGAGAAAGGCACAAACACGGTTCAGGAGCCCAAAAAACACGAGATCAGGATTCGGGAATGCTCGCGATTTTCTCGTCAACGGTTTCTCGGATCGCAATTCTGTCGCTTCTAACGTGTTCCTCGTGTCATTTTACGTCGGAATTAGTCTTGAGAAATGCACAAACACGGTTCTGGAGTTCAAAAAACACGAGATCAGGTTTTGGGAATGCTCGCGGTTTTCTCGTCAACGTTTGCCCGGATTGCAATTCTGTCGCTTCCAACGCGTTCCTCGCGTCATTTTACATCGGAATTAGTCTTGAGAAAGGCACAAACACGGTTCAGGAGCCCAAAAAACACGAGATCAGGATTCGGGAATGCTCGCGATTTTCTCGTCAACGGTTTCTCGGATCGCAATTCTGTCGCTTCTAACGTGTTCCTCGTGTCATTTTACGTCGGAATTAGTCTTGAGAAATGCACAAACACGGTTCTGGAGTTCAAAAAACACGAGTTCAGGTTTTGGGAATGCTCGCGATTTTCTCGTCAACGTTTGCTCGGATTGCAATTCTGTCGCTTCCTACGCGTTTCTCGCGTCATTTTACATCGGAATTAGTCATAAGAAATGCACAAACACGGTTGTGGAGCCCAAAAAACACGAGATCAGTTTCTGGGAATGCTCGCGATTTCCTTGTCAACGGTTTCTCGGATCGCAATTCTGTCGCTTCTAACGTGTTCCTCGTGTCATTTTACGTCGGAATTAGTCTTGAGAAATGCACAAACACGGTTCTGGAGTTCAAAAAACACGAGTTCAGGTTTTGGGAATGCTCGCGATTTTCTAGTCAACGGTTTCTCGGATCGCAATTCTGTCGCTTCCAACGTGTTCCTCGTGTCATTTTACATCGGAATTAGTCTTGAGAAATGCACAAACACGGTTCTGGAGTTCAAAAAACACGAGATCAGGTTTTGGGAATGCTCGCGATTTTCTCGTCAACGTTTGCCCGGATTGCAATCCTGTCGCTTCCAACGCGTTCCCCGCGTCATTTTACATCGGAATTAGTCTTGAGAAAGGCACAAACACTGTTCAGGAGCCCAAAAAACACGAGATCAGGATTCGGGAATGCTCGCGATTTTCTCGCCAACGGTTTCTCGGATCGCAATTCTGTCGCTTCTAACGTGTTCCTCGTGTCATTTTACGTCGGAATTAGTCTTGAGAAATGCACAAACACGGTTCTGGAGTTCAAAAAACACGAGTTCAGGTTTTGGGAATGCTCGCGATTTTCTCGTCAACGTTTGCTCGGATTGCAATTCTGTCGCTTCCTACGCGTTTCTCGCGTCATTTTACATCGGAATTAGTCATGAGAAATGCACAAACACGGTTGTGGAGTCCAAAAAACACGAGATCAGTTTCTGGGAATGCTCGCGATTTCCTCGTCAACGGTTTCTCGGATCGCAATTCTGTCGCTTCTAACGTGTTCCTCGTGTCATTTTACATCGGAATTAGTCTTGAGAAATGCACAAACACGGTTCTGGAGTTCAAAAAACACGAGTTCAGGTTTTGGGAATGCTCGCGATTTTCTAGTCAACGGTTTCTCGGATCGCAACTCTGTCGCTTCTAACGTGTTCCTCGTGTCATTTTACATCGGAATTAGTCTTGAGAAATGCACAAACACGGTTCTGGAGTTCAAAAAACACGAGTTCAGGTTTTGGGAATGCTCGCGATTTCCTCGTCAACGGTTTTTCGGATCGCAATTCTGTCGCTTCTAACATGTTCCTCGTGTCATTTTACGTCGGAATTAGTCTTGAGAAATGCACAAACACGGTTCTGGAGTTCAAAAAACACGAGTTCAGGTTTTGGGAATGCTCGCGATTTTCTCGTCAACGTTTGCTCGGATTGCAATTCTGTCGCTTCCTACGCGTTCCTCGTGTCATTTTACGTCGGAATTAGTCTTGAGAAATGCACAAACACGGTTCTGGAGTTCAAAAAACACGAGTTCAGGTTTTGGGAATGCTCGCGATTTTCTCGTCAACGTTTGCTCGGATTGCAATTCTGTCGCTTCCTACGCGTTTCTCGCGTCATTTTACATCGGAATTAGTCATGAGAAATGCACAAACACGGGTGTGGAGCCCAAAAAACACGAGTTCAGGTTCTGGGAATGCTCGCGATTTTCTCGTCAACGTTTGCCCGGATTGCAATTCTGTCGCTTCCAACGCGTTCCTCGCGTCATTTTACATCGGAATTAGTCATGAGAAAGGCACAAACACGGTTCAGGAGCCCAAGAAACACGAGATCAGGATTCGGGAATGCTCGCGATTTTCTCGTCAACGGTTTCTCGGATCGCAATTCTGTCGCTTCCAACGTGATCCTCGTGTCATTTTACGTCGGAAATAGTCACGAGCAGTGCACGTGAACGTTTGAGGAGTCCAAAAAACACGAGTTCAGTTTCTGGGAATGCTCGCGATTTTCTAGTCAACGGTTTCTCGGATCGGAATTCTGTCGCTTCCAACGTGTTCCTCGTGTCATTTTACGTCGGAATTAGTCTTGAGAAATGCACAAACACGGTTCTGGAGTTCAAAAAACACGAGATCAGGTTTTGGGAATGCTCGCGATTTTCTCGTCAACGTTTGCCCGGATTGCAATTCTGTCGCTTCCAACGCGTTCCTCGCGTCATTTTACATCGGAATTAGTCTTGAGAAAGGCACAAACACGGTTCAGGAGCCCAAAAAACACGAGATCAGGATTCGGGAATGCTCGCGATTTTCTCGTCAACGGTTTCTCGGATCGCAATTCTGTCGCTTCTAACGTGTTCCTCGTGTCATTTTACGTCGGAATTAGTCTTGAGAAATGCACAAACACGGTTCTGGAGTTCAAAAAACACGAGTTCAGGTTTTGGGAATGCTCGCGATTTTCTCGTCAACGTTTGCTCGGATTGCAATTCTGTCGCTGCCTACGCGTTTCTCGCGTCATTTTACATCGGAATTAGTCATGAGAAATGCACAAACACGGCTGTGGAGCCCAAAAAACACGAGATCAGTTTCTGGGAATGCTCGCGATTTCCTCGTCAACGGTTTCTCGGATCGCAATTCTGTCGCTTCTAACGTGTTCCTCGTGTCATTTTACGTCGGAATTAGTCTTGAGAAATGCACAAACACGGTTCTGGAGTTCAAAAAACACGAGTTCAGGTTTTGGGAATGCTCGCGATTTTCTCGTCAACGGTTTCTCGGATCGCAATTCTGTCGCTTCTAACGTGTTCCTCGTGTCATTTTACGTCGGAATTAGTCTTGAGAAATGCACAAACACGGTTCTGGAGTTCAAAAAACACGAGATCAGGTTTTTGGAATGCTCGCGATTTTCTCGTCAACGGTTTCACGGTTCGCAATTCTGTCGCTTCTAACGTGTTCCTCGTGTCATTTTACGTCGGAGTTAGTCTTGAGAAATGCACAAACACGGTTCTGGAGTTCAAAAAGCACGAGATCAGGTTTTTGGAATGCTCGCGATTTTCTCGTCAACGGTTTCACGGTTCGCAATTCTGTCGCTTCCATCGTGATCCTCGTGTCATTTTACGTCGGAAATAGTCACGAGCAGTGCACGTGAACGTTTGTGGAGTCCAAAAAACACGAGTTCAGGTTCTGGGAATGCTCGCGATTTTCTCGTCAACGGTTTCTCGGATCGCAATTCTGTCGCTTCTAACGTGTTCCTCGTGTCATTTTACGTCGGAATTAGTCTTGAGAAATGCACCAACACGGTTCTGGAGTTCAAAAAACACGAGATCAGGTTTTGGGAATGCTCGCGATTTTCTCGTCAACGGTTTCTCGGTTCGCAATTCTGTCGCTTCCATCGTGATCCTCGTGTCATTTTACGTCGGAAATAGTCACGAGCAGTGCTCGTGAACGTTTGTGGAGTCCAAAAAACACGAGTTCAGGTTCTGGGAATGCTCGCGATTTTCGCGTCAACGGTTTCTCGGATCGCAATTCTGTCGCTTCTAACGTGATCCTCGTGTCATTTTACGTCGGAAATAGTCACGAGCAGTGCACGTGAACGTTTGTGGAGTCCAAAAAACACGAGTTCAGTTTCTGGGAATGCTCGCGATTTCCTCGTCAACGGTTTCTCGGATCGCAATTCTGTCGCTTCTAACGTGTTCCTCGTGTCATTTTACGTCGGAATTAATCTTGAGAAATGCACAAACACGGTTCTGGCGTTCAAAAAACACGAGATCAGGTTTTGCGAATGCTCGCGATTTTCTCGTCAACGGTTTCTCGGATTGCAATTCTGTCGCTTCCAACGCGTTCCTCGCGTCATTTTACATCGGAATTAGTCATGAGAAATGCACAAACACGGTTCAGGAGCCCAAGAAACACGAGATCAGGATTCGGGAATGCTCGCGATTTTCTCGTCAACGGTTTCTCGGATCGCAATTCTGTCGCTTCCAACGTGATCCTCGTGTCATTTTACGTCGGAAATAGTCACGAGCAGTGCACGTGAACGTTTGTGGAGTCCAAAAAACACGAGTTCAGTTTCTGGGAATGCTCGCGATTTTCTAGTCAACGGTTTCTCGGATCGCAATTCTGTCGCTTCTAACGTGTTCCTCGTGTCATTTTACGTCGGAATTAGTCTTGAGAAATGCACAAACACGGTTCAGGAGCCCAAAAAACACGAGATCAGGTTTTGGGAATGCTCGCGATTTTCTCGTCAACATTTGCCCGGATTGCAATTCTGTCGCTTCCAACGCGTTCCTCGTGTCATTTTACATCGGAATTAGTCATGAGAAATGCACAAACACGGTTCAGGAGCCCAAGAAACACGAGATCAGGATTCGGGAATGCTCGCGATTTTCTCGTCAACGGTTTCTCGGATCGCAATTCTGTCGCTTCCAACGTGATCCTCGTGTCATTTTACGTCGGAAATAGTCACGAGCAGTGCACGTGAACGTTTGTGGAGTCCAAAAAACACGAGTTCAGTTTCTGGGAATGCTCGCGATTTTCTAGTCAACGGTTTCTCGGATCGCAATTCTGTCGCTTCTAACGTGTTCCTCGTGTCATTTTACGTCGGAATTAGTCTTGAGAAATGCACAAACACGGTTCAGGAGCCCAAAAAACACGAGATCAGGTTTTGGGAATGCTCGCGATTTTCTCGTCAACATTTGCCCGGATTGCAATTCTGTCGCTTCCAACGCGTTCCTCGTGTCATTTTACATCGGAATTAGTCTTGAGAAAGGCACAAACACGGTTCAGGAGCCCAAAAAACACGAGATCAGGATTCGGGAATGCTCGCGATTTTCTCGTCAACGGTTTCTCGGATCGCAATTCTGTCGCTTCCAACGTGATCCCCGTGTCATTTTACGTCGGAAATAGTCACGAGCAGTGCACGTGAACGTTTGTGGAGTCCAAAAAACACGAGTTCAGGTTCTGGGAATGCTCGCGATTTTCTCGTCAACGTTTGCCCGGATTGCAATTCTGTCGCTTCCAACGCGTTCCTCGCGTCATTTTACATCGGAATTAGTCATGAGAAAAGCACAAACACGGTTCAGGAGCCCAAGAAACACGAGATCAGGATTCGGGAATGCTCGCGATTTTCTCGTCAACGGTTTCTCGGATCGCAATTCTGTCGCTTCCAACGTGATCCTCGTGTCATTTTACGTCGGAAATAGTCACGAGCAGTGCACGTGAACGTTTGAGGAGTCCAAAAACACGAGTTCAGTTTCTGGGAATGCTCGCGATTTTCTAGTCAACGGTTTCTCGGATCGGAATTCTGTCGCTTCCAACGTGTTCCTCGTGTCATTTTACGTCGGAATTAGTCTTGAGAAATGCACAAACACGGTTCTGGAGTTCAAAAAACACGAGTTCAGGTTTTGGAAATGCTCGCGATTTTCTCGTCAACGGTTTCTCGGATTGCAATTCTGTCGCTTCCAACGCGTTCCTCGCGTCATTTTACATCGGAATTAGTCATGAGAAATGCACAAACACGGTTCAGGAGCCCAAGAAACACGAGATCAAGATTCGGGAATGCTCGCGATTTTCTCGTCAACGGTTTCTCGGATCGCAATTCTGTCGCTTCCAACGTGATCCTCGTGTCATTTTACGTCGGAAATAGTCACGAGCAGTGCACGTGAACGTTTGTGGAGTCCAAAAAACACGAGTTCAGTTTCTGGGAATGCTCGCGATTTCCTCGACAACGGTTTCTCGGATCGCAATTCTGTCGCTTCTAACGTGTTCCTCGTGTCATTTTACGTCGGAATTAGTCTTGAGAAATGCACAAACACGGTTCTGGAGTTCAAAAAACACGAGTTCAGGTTTTGGGAATGCTCGCGATTTTCTAGTCAACGGTTTCTCGGATCGCAATTCTGTCGCTTCCAACGTGTTCCTCGTGTCATTTTACGTCGGAATTAGTCTTGAGAAATGCACAAACACGGTTCTGGAGTTCAAAAAACACGAGATCAGGTTTTGGGAATGCTCGCGATTTTCTCGTCAACGGTTTCTCGGATCGCAATTCTGTCGCTTCCTACGCGTTTCTCGCGTCATTTTACATCGGAATTAGTCATGAGAAATGCACAAACACGGTTGTGGAGCCCAAAAAACACGAGATCAGTTTCTGGGAATGCTCGCGTTTTCCTCGTCAACGGTTTCTCGGATCGCAATTCTGTCGCTTCTAACGTGTTCCTCGTGTCATTTTACGTCGGAATTAGTCTTGAGAAATGCACAAACACGGTTCTGGAGTTCAAAAAACACGAGTTCAGGTTTTGGGAATGCTCGCGATTTTCTAGTCAACGGTTTCTCGGATCGCAATTCTGTCGCTTCCAACGTGTTCCTCGTGTCATTTTACGTCGGAATTAGTCTTGAGAAATGCACAAACACGGTTCTGGAGTTCAAAAAACACGAGATCAGGTTTTTGGAATGCTCGCGATTTTCTCGTCAACATTTGCCCGGATTGCAATTCTGTCGCTTCCAACGCGTTCCTCGTGTCATTTTACGTCGGAATTAGTCTTGAGAAATGCACAAACACGGTTCTGGAGTTCAAAAAACACGAGATCAGGTTTTTGGAATGCTCGCGATTTTCTCGTCAACATTTGCCCGGATTGCAATTCTGTCGCTTCCAACGTGTTCCTCGTGTCATTTTACGTCGGAATTAGTCTTGAGAAATGCACAAACACGGTTCTGGAGTTCAAAAAATACGAGATCAGGTTTTTGGAATGCTCGCGATTTTCTCGTCAACATTTGCCCGGATTGCAATTCTGTCGCTTCCAACGCGTTCCTCGTGTCATTTTACGTCGGAATTAGTCTTGAGAAATGCACAAACACGGTTCTGGAGTTCAAAAAACACGAGATCAGGTTTTTGGAATGCTCGCGATTTTCTCCTCAACGGTTTCTCGGTTCGCAATTCTGTCGCTTCCATCGTGATCCTCGTGTCATTTTACGTCGGAAATAGTCACGAGCAGTGCACGTGAACGTTTGTGGAGTCCAAAAAACACGAGTTCAGGTTCTGGGAATGCTCGCGATTTTCTCGTCAACGGTTTCTCGGATCGCAATTCTGTCGCTTCTAACGTGTTCCTCGTGTCATTTTACGTCGGAATTAGTCTTGAGAAATGCACCAACACGGTTCTGGAGTTCAAAAAACACGACATCAGGTTTTGGGAATGCTCGCGATTTTCTCGTCAACGGTTTCTCGGTTCGCAATTCTGTCGCTTCCATCGTGATCCTCGTGTCATTTTACGTCGGAAATAGTCACGAGCAGTGCACGTGAACGTTTGTGGAGTCCAAAAAACACGAGTTCAGGTTCTGGGAATGCTCGCGATTTTCGCGTCAACGGTTTCTCGGATCGCAATTCTGTCGCTTCTAACGTGTTCCTCGTGTCATTTTACGTCGGAATTAATCTTGAGAAATGCACAAACACGGTTCTGGAGTTCAAAAAACACGAGATCAGGTTTTGGGAATGCTCGCGATTTTCTCGTCAACGTTTGCCCGGATTGCAATTCTGTCGCTTCCAACGCGTTCCTCGGGTCATTTTACATCGGAATTAGTCATGAGAAAGGCACAAACACGGTTCAGGAGCCCAAGAAACACGAGATCAGGATTCGGGAATGCTCGCGATTTTCTCGTCAACGGTTTCTCGGTTCGCAATTCTGTCGCTTCCAACGCGTTCCTCGTGTCATTTTACGTCGGAATTAGTCTTGAGAAATGCACAAACACGGTTCTGGAGTTCAAAAAACACGAGATCAGTTTCTGGGAATGCTCGCGATTTCCTCGTCAACGGTTTCTCGGATCGCAATTCTGTCGCTTCTAACGTGTTCCTCGTGTCATTTTACGTCGGAATTAGTCTTGAGAAATGCACAAACACGGTTCTGGAGTTCAAAAAACACGAGTTCAGGTTTTGGGAATGCTCGCGATTTTCTAGTCAACGGTTTCTCGGATCGCAATTCTGTCGCTTCCAACGTGTTCCTCGTGTCATTTTACGTCGGAATTAGTCTTGAGAAATGCACAAACACGGTTCTGGAGTTCAAAAAACACGAGATCAGGTTTTGGGAATGCTCGCGATTTTCTCGTCAACGTTTGCCCGGATTGCAATTCTGTCGCTTCCAACGCGTTCCTCGCGTCATTTTACATCGGAATTAGTCTTGAGAAAGGCACAAACACGGTTCAGGAGCCCAAAAAACACGAGATCAGGATTCGGGAATGCTCGCGATTTTCTCGTCAACGGTTTCTCGGATCGCAATTCTGTCGCTTCTAACGTGTTCCTCGTGTCATTTTACGTCGGAATTAGTCTTGAGAAATGCACAAACACGGTTCTGGAGCTCAAAAAACACGAGTTCAGGTTTTGGGAATGCTCGCGATTTTCTCGTCAACATTTGCCCGGATTGCAATTCTGTCGCTTCCAACGCGTTCCTCGTGTCATTTTACGTCGGAATTAGTCTTGAGAAATGCACAAACACGGTTCTGGAGTTCAAAAAACACGAGATCAGGTTTTTGGAATGCTCGCGATTTTCTCGTCAACGGTTTCACGGTTCGCAATTCTGTCGCTTCCATCGTGATCCTCGTGTCATTTTACGTCGGAAATAGTCACGAGCAGTGCACGTGGACGTTTGTGGAGTCCAAAAAACACGAGTTCAGGTTCTGGGAATGCTCGCGATTTTCTCGTCAACGGTTTCTCGGATCGCAATTCTGTCGCTTCTAACGTGTTCCTCGTGTCATTTTACGTCGGAATTAGTCTTGAGAAATGCACCAACACGGTTCTGGAGTTCAAAAAACACGACATCAGGTTTTGGGAATGCTCGCGATTTTCTCGTCAACGGTTTCTCGGTTCGCAATTCTGTCGCTTCCATCGTGATCCTCGTGTCATTTTACGTCGGAAATAGTCACGAGCAGTGCACGTGAACGTTTGTGGAGTCCAAAAAACACGAGTTCAGGTTCTGGGAATGCTCGCGATTTCCTCGTCAACGGTTTCTCGGATCGCAATTCTGTCGCTTCTAACGTGTTCCTCGTGTCATTTACGTCGGAATTAGTCTTGAGAAATGCACAAACACGGTTCTGGAGTTCAAAAAACACGACATCAGGTTTTGGGAATGCTCGCGATTTTCTCGTCAACGGTTTCTCGGATCGCAATTCTGTCGCTTCTAACGTGTTCCTCGTGTCATTTTACGTCGGAATTAGTCTTGAGAAATGCACAAACACGGTTCTGGAGTTCAAAAAACACGAGTTCAGGTTTTGGGAATGCTCGCGATTTTCTCGTCAACGTTTGCTCGGATTGCAATTCTGTCGCTTCCTACGCGTTTCTCGCGTCATTTTACATCGGAATTAGTCATGAGAAATGCACAAACACGGTTGTGGAGTCCAAAAAACACGAGATCAGTTTCTGGGAATGCTCGCGATTTCCTCGTCAACGGTTTCTCGGATCGCAATTCTGTCGCTTCTAACGTGTTCCTCGTGTCATTTACGTCGGAATTAGTCTTGAGAAATGCACAAACACGGTTCTGGAGTTCAAAAAACACGAGTTCAGGTTTTGGGAATGCTCGCGATTTTCTAGTCAACGGTTTCTCGGATCGCAATTCTGTCGCTTCTAATGTGTTCCTCGTGTCATTTACGTCGGAATTAGTCTTGAGAAATGCACAAACACGGTTCTGGAGTTCAAAAAACACGAGTTCAGGTTTTGGGAAGGCTCGCGATTTTCTAGTCAACGGTTTCTCGGATCGCAATTCTGTCGCTTCTAACGTGTTCCTCGTGTCATTTTACGTCGGAATTAGTCTTGAGAAATGCACAAACACGGTTCTGGAGTTCAAAAAACACGAGTTCAGGTTTTGGGAATGCTCGCGATTTTCTCGTCAACGTTTGCTCGGATTGCAATTCTGTCGCTTCCTACGCGTTTCTCGCGTCATTTTACATCGGAATTAGTCATGAGAAATGCACAAACACGGGTGTGGAGCCCAAAAAACACGAGTTCAGGTTCTGGGAATGCTCGCGATTTTCTCGTCAACGTTTGCCCGGATTGCAATTCTGTCGCTTCCAACGCGTTCCTCGCGTCATTTTACATCGGAATTAGTCATGAGAAAGGCACAAACACGGTTCAGGAGCCCAAGAAACACGAGATCAGGATTCGGGAATGCTCGCGATTTTCTCGTCAACGGTTTCTCGGATCGCAATTCTGTCGCTTCCAACGTGATCCTCGTGTCATTTTACGTCGGAAATAGTCACGAGCAGTGCACGTGAACGTTTGAGGAGTCCAAAAAACACGAGTTCAGTTTCTGGGAATGCTCGCGATTTTCTAGTCAACGGTTTCTCGGATCGGAATTCTGTCGCTTCCAACGTGTTCCTCGTGTCATTTTACGTCGGAATTAGTCTTGAGAAATGCACAAACACGGTTCTGGAGTTCAAAAAACACGAGATCAGGTTTTGGGAATGCTCGCGATTTTCTCGTCAACGTTTGCCCGGATTGCAATTCTGTCGCTTCCAACGCGTTCCTCGCGTCATTTTACATCGGAATTAGTCTTGAGAAAGGCACAAACACGGTTCAGGAGCCCAAAAAACACGAGATCAGGATTCGGGAATGCTCGCGATTTTCTCGTCAACGGTTTCTCGGATCGCAATTCTGTCGCTTCTAACGTGTTCCTCGTGTCATTTTACGTCGGAATTAGTCTTGAGAAATGCACAAACACGGTTCTGGAGTTCAAAAAACACGAGTTCAGGTTTTGGGAATGCTCGCGATTTTCTCGTCAACGTTTGCTCGGATTGCAATTCTGTCGCTGCCTACGCGTTTCTCGCGACATTTTACATCGGAATTAGTCATGAGAAATGCACAAACACGGCTGTGGAGCCCAAAAAACACGAGATCAGTTTCTGGGAATGCTCGCGATTTCCTAGTCAACGGTTTCTCGGATCGCAATTCTGTCGCTTCTAACGTGTTCCTCGTGTCATTTTACGTCGGAATTAGTCTTGAGAAATGCACAAACACGGTTCTGGAGTTCAAAAAACACGAGTTCAGGTTTTGGGAATGCTCGCGATTTTCTCGTCAACGGTTTCTCGGATCGCAATTCTGTCGCTTCTAACGTGTTCCTCGTGTCATTTTACGTCGGAATTAGTCTTGAGAAATGCACAAACACGGTTCTGGAGTTCAAAAAACACGAGATCAGGTTTTTGGAATGCTCGCGATTTTCTCGTCAACGGTTTCACGGTTCGCAATTCTGTCGCTTCTAACGTGTTCCTCGTGTCATTTTACGTCGGAGTTAGTCTTGAGAAATGCACAAACACGGTTCTGGAGTTCAAAAAGCACGAGATCAGGTTTTTGGAATGCTCGCGATTTTCTCGTCAACGGTTTCACGGTTCGCAATTCTGTCGCTTCCATCGTGATCCTCGTGTCATTTTACGTCGGAAATAGTCACGAGCAGTGCACGTGAACGTTTGTGGAGTCCAAAAAACACGAGTTCAGGTTCTGGGAATGCTCGCGATTTTCTCGTCAACGGTTTCTCGGATCGCAATTCTGTCGCTTCTAACGTGTTCCTCGTGTCATTTTACGTCGGAATTAGTCTTGAGAAATGCACCAACACGGTTCTGGAGTTCAAAAAACACGAGATCAGGTTTTGGGAATGCTCGCGATTTTCTCGTCAACGGTTTCTCGGTTCGCAATTCTGTCGCTTCCATCGTGATCCTCGTGTCATTTTACGTCGGAAATAGTCACGAGCAGTGCTCGTGAACGTTTGTGGAGTCCAAAAAACACGAGTTCAGGTTCTGGGAATGCTCGCGATTTTCGCGTCAACGGTTTCTCGGATCGCAATTCTGTCGCTTCTAACGTGATCCTCGTGTCATTTTACGTCGGAATTAGTCTTGAGAAATGCACAAACACGGTTCTGGAGTTCAAAAAACACGAGTTCAGGTTTTGGGAATGCTCGCGATTTTCTCGTCAACGTTTGCCCGGATTGCAATTCTGTCGCTTCCAACGCGTTCCTCGCGTCATTTTACATCGGAATTAGTCTTGAGAAAGGCACAAACACGGTTCAGGAGCCCAAAAAACACGAGATCAGGATTCGGGAATGCTCGCGATTTTCTCGTCAACGGTTTCTCGGATCGCAATTCTGTCGCTTCTAACGTGTTCCTCGTGTCATTTTACGTCGGAATTAGTCTTGAGAAATGCACAAACACGGTTCTGGAGTTCAAAAAACACGAGTTCAGGTTTTGGGAATGCTCGCGATTTTCTCGTCAACGTTTGCTCGGATTGCAATTCTGTCGCTGCCTACGCGTTTCTCGCGACATTTTACATCGGAATTAGTCATGAGAAATGCACAAACACGGCTGTGGAGCCCAAAAAACACGAGATCAGTTTCTGGGAATGCTCGCGATTTCCTAGTCAACGGTTTCTCGGATCGCAATTCTGTCGCTTCTAACGTGTTCCTCGTGTCATTTTACGTCGGAATTAGTCTTGAGAAATGCACAAACACGGTTCTGGAGTTCAAAAAACACGAGTTCAGGTTTTGGGAATGCTCGCGATTTTCTCGTCAACGGTTTCTCGGATCGCAATTCTGTCGCTTCTAACGTGTTCCTCGTGTCATTTTACGTCGGAATTAGTCTTGAGAAATGCACAAACACGGTTCTGGAGTTCAAAAAACACGAGATCAGGTTTTGGGAATGCTCGCGATTTTCTCGTCAACGTTTGCCCGGATTGCAATTCTGTCGCTTCCAACGCGTTCCTCGCGTCATTTTACATCGGAATTAGTCTTGAGAAAGGCACAAACACGGTTCAGGAGCCCAAAAAACACGAGATCAGGATTCGGGAATGCTCGCGATTTTCTCGTCAACGGTTTCTCGGATCGCAATTCTGTCGCTTCTAACGTGTTCCTCGTGTCATTTTACGTCGGAATTAGTCTTGAGAAATGCACAAACACGGTTCTGGAGTTCAAAAAACACGAGTTCAGGTTTTGGGAATGCTCGCGATTTTCTCGTCAACGTTTGCTCGGATTGCAATTCTGTCGCTGCCTACGCGTTTCTCGCGACATTTTACATCGGAATTAGTCATGAGAAATGCACAAACACGGCTGTGGAGCCCAAAAAACACGAGATCAGTTTCTGGGAATGCTCGCGATTTCCTAGTCAACGGTTTCTCGGATCGCAATTCTGTCGCTTCTAACGTGTTCCTCGTGTCATTTTACGTCGGAATTAGTCTTGAGAAATGCACAAACACGGTTCTGGAGTTCAAAAAACACGAGTTCAGGTTTTGGGAATGCTCGCGATTTTCTCGTCAACGGTTTCTCGGATCGCAATTCTGTCGCTTCTAACGTGTTCCTCGTGTCATTTTACGTCGGAATTAGTCTTGAGAAATGCACAAACACGGTTCTGGAGTTCAAAAAACACGAGATCAGGTTTTTGGAATGCTCGCGATTTTCTCGTCAACGGTTTCACGGTTCGCAATTCTGTCGCTTCTAACGTGTTCCTCGTGTCATTTTACGTCGGAGTTAGTCTTGAGAAATGCACAAACACGGTTCTGGAGTTCAAAAAGCACGAGATCAGGTTTTTGGAATGCTCGCGATTTTCTCGTCAACGGTTTCACGGTTCGCAATTCTGTCGCTTCCATCGTGATCCTCGTGTCATTTTACGTCGGAAATAGTCACGAGCAGTGCACGTGAACGTTTGTGGAGTCCAAAAAACACGAGTTCAGGTTCTGGGAATGCTCGCGATTTTCTCGTCAACGGTTTCTCGGATCGCAATTCTGTCGCTTCTAACGTGTTCCTCGTGTCATTTTACGTCGGAATTAGTCTTGAGAAATGCACCAACACGGTTCTGGAGTTCAAAAAACACGAGATCAGGTTTTGGGAATGCTCGCGATTTTCTCGTCAACGGTTTCTCGGTTCGCAATTCTGTCGCTTCCATCGTGATCCTCGTGTCATTTTACGTCGGAAATAGTCACGAGCAGTGCTCGTGAACGTTTGTGGAGTCCAAAAAACACGAGTTCAGGTTCTGGGAATGCTCGCGATTTTCGCGTCAACGGTTTCTCGGATCGCAATTCTGTCGCTTCTAACGTGATCCTCGTGTCATTTTACGTCGGAAATAGTCACGAGCAGTGCACGTGAACGTTTGTGGAGTCCAAAAAACACGAGTTCAGTTTCTGGGAATGCTCGCGATTTCCTCGTCAACGGTTTCTCGGATCGCAATTCTGTCGCTTCTAACGTGTTCCTCGTGTCATTTTACGTCGGAATTAATCTTGAGAAATGCACAAACACGGTTCTGGCGTTCAAAAAACACGAGATCAGGTTTTGCGAATGCTCGCGATTTTCTCGTCAACGGTTTCTCGGATTGCAATTCTGTCGCTTCCAACGCGTTCCTCGCGTCATTTTACATCGGAATTAGTCATGAGAAATGCACAAACACGGTTCAGGAGCCCAAGAAACACGAGATCAGGATTCGGGAATGCTCGCGATTTTCTCGTCAACGGTTTCTCGGATCGCAATTCTGTCGCTTCCAACGTGATCCTCGTGTCATTTTACGTCGGAAATAGTCACGAGCAGTGCACGTGAACGTTTGTGGAGTCCAAAAAACACGAGTTCAGTTTCTGGGAATGCTCGCGATTTTCTAGTCAACGGTTTCTCGGATCGCAATTCTGTCGCTTCTAACGTGTTCCTCGTGTCATTTTACGTCGGAATTAGTCTTGAGAAATGCACAAACACGGTTCAGGAGCCCAAAAAACACGAGATCAGGTTTTGGGAATGCTCGCGATTTTCTCGTCAACATTTGCCCGGATTGCAATTCTGTCGCTTCCAACGCGTTCCTCGTGTCATTTTACGTCGGAATTAGTCTTGAGAAATGCACAAACACGGTTCTGGAGTTCAAAAAACACGAGATCAGGTTTTGGGAATGCTCGCGATTTTCTCGTCAACGTTTGCCCGGATTGCAATTCTGTCGCTTCCAACGCGTTCCTCGCGTCATTTTACATCGGAATTAGTCTTGAGAAAGGCACAAACACGGTTCAGGAGCCCAAAAAACACGAGATCAGGATTCGGGAATGCTCGCGATTTTCTCGTCAACGGTTTCTCGGATCGCAATTCTGTCGCTTCTAACGTGTTCCTCGTGTCATTTTACGTCGGAATTAGTCTTGAGAAATGCACAAACACGGTTCTGGAGTTCAAAAAACACGAGTTCAGGTTTTGGGAATGCTCGCGATTTTCTCGTCAACATTTGCCCGGATTGCAATTCTGTCGCTTCCAACGCGTTCCTCGTGTCATTTTACGTCGGAATTAGTCTTGAGAAATGCACCAACACGGTTCTGGAGTTCAAAAAACACGACATCAGGTTTTGGGAATGCTCGCGATTTTCTCGTCAACGGTTTCTCGGTTCGCAATTCTGTCGCTTCCATCGTGATCCTCGTGTCATTTTACGTCGGAAATAGTCACGAGCAGTGCACGTGAACGTTTGTGGAGTCCAAAAAACACGAGTTCAGGTTCTGGGAATGCTCGCGATTTCCTCGTCAACGGTTTCTCGGATCGCAATTCTGTCGCTTCTAACGTGTTCCTCGTGTCATTTACGTCGGAATTAGTCTTGAGAAATGCACAAACACGGTTCTGGAGTTCAAAAAACACGAGATCAGGTTTTGGGAATGCTCGCGATTTTCTCGTCAACGTTTGCCCGGATTGCAATTCTGTCGCTTCCAACGCGTTCCTCGCGTCATTTTACATCGGAATTAGTCATGAGAAAGGCACAAACACGGTTCAGGAGCCCAAGAAACACGAGATCAGGATTCGGGAATGCTCGCGATTTTCTCGTCAACGGTTTCTCGGATCGCAATTCTGTCGCTTCTAACGTGTTCCTCGTGTCATTTTACGTCGGAATTAGTCTTGAGAAATGCACAAACACGGTTCTGGAGTTCAAAAAACACGAGTTCAGGTTTTGGGAATGCTCGCGATTTTCTCGTCAACGTTTGCTCGGATTGCAATTCTGTCGCTTCCTACGCGTTTCTCGCGTCATTTTACATCGGAATTAGTCATGAGAAATGCACAAACACGGTTGTGGAGTCCAAAAAACACGAGATCAGTTTCTGGGAATGCTCGCGATTTCCTCGTCAACGGTTTCTCGGATCGCAATTCTGTCGCTTCTAACGTGTTCCTCGTGTCATTTACGTCGGAATTAGTCTTGAGAAATGCACAAACACGGTTCTGGAGTTCAAAAAACACGAGTTCAGGTTTTGGGAATGCTCGCGATTTTCTAGTCAACGGTTTCTCGGATCGCAATTCTGTCGCTTCTAACGTGTTCCTCGTGTCATTTACGTCGGAATTAGTCTTGAGAAATGCACAAACACGGTTCTGGAGTTCAAAAAACACGAGTTCAGGTTTTGGGAAGGCTCGCGATTTTCTAGTCAACGGTTTCTCGGATCGCAATTCTGTCGCTTCTAACGTGTTCCTCGTGTCATTTTACGTCGGAATTAGTCTTGAGAAATGCACAAACACGGTTCTGGAGTTCAAAAAACACGAGTTCAGGTTTTGGGAATGCTCGCGATTTTCTCGTCAACGTTTGCTCGGATTGCAATTCTGTCGCTTCCTACGCGTTCCTCGTGTCATTTTACGTCGGAATTAGTCTTGAGAAATGCACAAACACGGTTCTGGAGTTCAAAAAACACGAGTTCAGGTTTTGGGAATGCTCGCGATTTTCTCGTCAACGTTTGCTCGGATTGCAATTCTGTCGCTTCCTACGCGTTCCTCGTGTCATTTTACGTCGGAATTAGTCTTGAGAAATGCACAAACACGGTTCTGGAGTTCAAAAAACACGAGTTCAGGTTTTGGGAATGCTCGCGATTTTCTCGTCAACGTTTGCTCGGATTGCAATTCTGTCGCTTCCTACGCGTTTCTCGCGTCATTTTACATCGGAATTAGTCATGAGAAATGCACAAACACGGGTGTGGAGCCCAAAAAACACGAGTTCAGGTTCTGGGAATGCTCGCGATTTTCTCGTCAACGTTTGCCCGGATTGCAATTCTGTCGCTTCCAACGCGTTCCTCGCGTCATTTTACATCGGAATTAGTCATGAGAAAGGCACAAACACGGTTCAGGAGCCCAAAAAACACGAGATCAGGATTCGGGAATGCTCGCGATTTTCTCGTCAACGGTTTCTCGGATCGCAATTCTGTCGCTTCTAACGTGTTCCTCGTGTCATTTTACGTCGGAATTAGTCTTGAGAAATGCACAAACACGGTTCTGGAGTTCAAAAAACACGAGTTCAGGTTTTGGGAATGCTCGCGATTTTCTCGTCAACGTTTGCTCGGATTGCAATTCTGTCGCTGCCTACGCGTTTCTCGCGACATTTTACATCGGAATTAGTCATGAGAAATGCACAAACACGGCTGTGGAGCCCAAAAAACACGAGATCAGTTTCTGGGAATGCTCGCGATTTCCTCGTCAACGGTTTCTCGGATCGCAATTCTGTCGCTTCTAACGTGTTCCTCGTGTCATTTTACGTCGGAATTAGTCTTGAGAAATGCACAAACACGGTTCTGGAGTTCAAAAAACACGAGTTCAGGTTTTGGGAATGCTCGCGATTTTCTCGTCAACGGTTTCTCGGATCGCAATTCTGTCGCTTCTAACGTGTTCCTCGTGTCATTTTACGTCGGAATTAGTCTTGAGAAATGCACAAACACGGTTCTGGAGTTCAAAAAACACGAGATCAGGTTTTTGGAATGCTCGCGATTTTCTCGTCAACGGTTTCACGGTTCGCAATTCTGTCGCTTCTAACGTGTTCCTCGTGTCATTTTACGTCGGAGTTAGTCTTGAGAAATGCACAAACACGGTTCTGGAGTTCAAAAAGCACGAGATCAGGTTTTTGGAATGCTCGCGATTTTCTCGTCAACGGTTTCACGGTTCGCAATTCTGTCGCTTCCATCGTGATCCTCGTGTCATTTTACGTCGGAAATAGTCACGAGCAGTGCTCGTGAACGTTTGTGGAGTCCAAAAAACACGAGTTCAGGTTCTGGGAATGCTCGCGATTTTCTCGTCAACGGTTTCTCGGATCGCAATTCTGTCGCTTCTAACGTGTTCCTCGTGTCATTTTACGTCGGAATTAGTCTTGAGAAATGCACCAACACGGTTCTGGAGTTCAAAAAACACGAGATCAGGTTTTGGGAATGCTCGCGATTTTCTCGTCAACGGTTTCTCGGTTCGCAATTCTGTCGCTTCCATCGTGATCCTCGTGTCATTTTACGTCGGAAATAGTCACGAGCAGTGCTCGTGAACGTTTGTGGAGTCCAAAAAACACGAGTTCAGGTTCTGGGAATGCTCGCGATTTTCGCGTCAACGGTTTCTCGGATCGCAATTCTGTCGCTTCTAACGTGATCCTCGTGTCATTTTACGTCGGAAATAGTCACGAGCAGTGCACGTGAACGTTTGTGGAGTCCAAAAAACACGAGTTCAGTTTCTGGGAATGCTCGCGATTTCCTCGTCAACGGTTTCTCGGATCGCAATTCTGTCGCTTCTAACGTGTTCCTCGTGTCATTTTACGTCGGAATTAATCTTGAGAAATGCACAAACACGGTTCTGGCGTTCAAAAAACACGAGATCAGGTTTTGCGAATGCTCGCGATTTTCTCGTCAACGGTTTCTCGGATTGCAATTCTGTCGCTTCCAACGCGTTCCTCGCGTCATTTTACATCGGAATTAGTCTTGAGAAAGGCACAAACACGGTTCAGGAGCCCAAAAAACACGAGATCAGGATTCGGGAATGCTCGCGATTTTCTCGTCAACGGTTTCTCGGATCGCAATTCTGTCGCTTCCAACGTGATCCTCGTGTCATTTTACGTCGGAAATAGTCACGAGCAGTGCACGTGAACGTTTGTGGAGTCCAAAAAACACGAGTTCAGTTTCTGGGAATGCTCGCGATTTTCTAGTCAACGGTTTCTCGGATCGCAATTCTGTCGCTTCTAACGTGTTCCTCGTGTCATTTTACGTCGGAATTAGTCTTGAGAAATGCACAAACACGGTTCAGGAGCCCAAAAAACACGAGATCAGGTTTTGGGAATGCTCGCGATTTTCTCGTCAACATTTGCCCGGATTGCAATTCTGTCGCTTCCAACGCGTTCCTCGTGTCATTTTACGTCGGAATTAGTCTTGAGAAATGCACAAACACGGTTCTGGAGTTCAAAAAACACGAGATCAGGTTTTGGGAATGCTCGCGATTTTCTCGTCAACGTTTGCCCGGATTGCAATTCTGTCGCTTCCAACGCGTTCCTCGCGTCATTTTACATCGGAATTAGTCTTGAGAAAGGCACAAACACGGTTCAGGAGCCCAAAAAACACGAGATCAGGATTCGGGAATGCTCGCGATTTTCTCGTCAACGGTTTCTCGGATCGCAATTCTGTCGCTTCTAACGTGTTCCTCGTGTCATTTTACGTCGGAATTAGTCTTGAGAAATGCACAAACACGGTTCTGGAGTTCAAAAAACACGAGTTCAGGTTTTGGGAATGCTCGCGATTTTCTCGTCAACATTTGCCCGGATTGCAATTCTGTCGCTTCCAACGCGTTCCTCGTGTCATTTTACGTCGGAATTAGTCTTGAGAAATGCACAAACACGGTTCTGGAGTTCAAAAAACACGAGATCAGGTTTTTGGAATGCTCGCGATTTTCTCGTCAACGGTTTCACGGTTCGCAATTCTGTCGCTTCCATCGTGATCCTCGTGTCATTTTACGTCGGAAATAGTCACGAGCAGTGCACGTGGACGTTTGTGGAGTCCAAAAAACACGAGTTCAGGTTCTGGGAATGCTCGCGATTTTCTCGTCAACGGTTTCTCGGATCGCAATTCTGTCGCTTCTAACGTGTTCCTCGTGTCATTTTACGTCGGAATTAGTCTTGAGAAATGCACCAACACGGTTCTGGAGTTCAAAAAACACGACATCAGGTTTTGGGAATGCTCGCGATTTTCTCGTCAACGGTTTCTCGGTTCGCAATTCTGTCGCTTCCATCGTGATCCTCGTGTCATTTTACGTCGGAAATAGTCACGAGCAGTGCACGTGAACGTTTGTGGAGTCCAAAAAACACGAGTTCAGGTTCTGGGAATGCTCGCGATTTCCTCGTCAACGGTTTCTCGGATCGCAATTCTGTCGCTTCTAACGTGTTCCTCGTGTCATTTACGTCGGAATTAGTCTTGAGAAATGCACAAACACGGTTCTGGAGTTCAAAAAACACGAGATCAGGTTTTGGGAATGCTCGCGATTTTCTCGTCAACGTTTGCCCGGATTGCAATTCTGTCGCTTCCAACGCGTTCCTCGCGTCATTTTACATCGGAATTAGTCATGAGAAAGGCACAAACACGGTTCAGGAGCCCAAGAAACACGAGATCAGGATTCGGGAATGCTCGCGATTTTCTCGTCAACGGTTTCTCGGATCGCAATTCTGTCGCTTCTAACGTGTTCCTCGTGTCATTTTACGTCGGAATTAGTCTTGAGAAATGCACAAACACGGTTCTGGAGTTCAAAAAACACGAGTTCAGGTTTTGGGAATGCTCGCGATTTTCTCGTCAACGTTTGCTCGGATTGCAATTCTGTCGCTTCCTACGCGTTTCTCGCGTCATTTTACATCGGAATTAGTCATGAGAAATGCACAAACACGGTTGTGGAGTCCAAAAAACACGAGATCAGTTTCTGGGAATGCTCGCGATTTCCTCGTCAACGGTTTCTCGGATCGCAATTCTGTCGCTTCTAACGTGTTCCTCGTGTCATTTACGTCGGAATTAGTCTTGAGAAATGCACAAACACGGTTCTGGAGTTCAAAAAACACGAGTTCAGGTTTTGGGAATGCTCGCGATTTTCTAGTCAACGGTTTCTCGGATCGCAATTCTGTCGCTTCTAACGTGTTCCTCGTGTCATTTACGTCGGAATTAGTCTTGAGAAATGCACAAACACGGTTCTGGAGTTCAAAAAACACGAGTTCAGGTTTTGGGAAGGCTCGCGATTTTCTAGTCAACGGTTTCTCGGATCGCAATTCTGTCGCTTCTAACGTGTTCCTCGTGTCATTTTACGTCGGAATTAGTCTTGAGAAATGCACAAACACGGTTCTGGAGTTCAAAAAACACGAGTTCAGGTTTTGGGAATGCTCGCGATTTTCTCGTCAACGTTTGCTCGGATTGCAATTCTGTCGCTTCCTACGCGTTCCTCGTGTCATTTTACGTCGGAATTAGTCTTGAGAAATGCACAAACACGGTTCTGGAGTTCAAAAAACACGAGTTCAGGTTTTGGGAATGCTCGCGATTTTCTCGTCAACGTTTGCTCGGATTGCAATTCTGTCGCTTCCTACGCGTTCCTCGTGTCATTTTACGTCGGAATTAGTCTTGAGAAATGCACAAACACGGTTCTGGAGTTCAAAAAACACGAGTTCAGGTTTTGGGAATGCTCGCGATTTTCTCGTCAACGTTTGCTCGGATTGCAATTCTGTCGCTTCCTACGCGTTTCTCGCGTCATTTTACATCGGAATTAGTCATGAGAAATGCACAAACACGGGTGTGGAGCCCAAAAAACACGAGTTCAGGTTCTGGGAATGCTCGCGATTTTCTCGTCAACGTTTGCCCGGATTGCAATTCTGCCGCTTCCAACGCGTTCCTCGCGTCATTTTACATCGGAATTAGTCATGAGAAAGGCACAAACACGGTTCAGGAGCCCAAGAAACACGAGATCAGGATTCGGGAATGCTCGCGATTTTCTCGTCAACGGTTTCTCGGATCGCAATTCTGTCGCTTCCAACGTGATCCTCGTGTCATTTTACGTCGGAAATAGTCACGAGCAGTGCACGTGAACGTTTGAGGAGTCCAAAAAACACGAGTTCAGTTTCTGGGAATGCTCGCGATTTTCTAGTCAACGTTTGCCCGGATTGCAATTCTGTCGCTTCCAACGCGTTCCTCGCGTCATTTTACATCGGAATTAGTCTTGAGAAAGGCATAAACACGGTTCAGGAGCCCAAAAAACACGAGATCAGGATTCGGGAATGCTCGCGATTTTCTCGTCAACGGTTTCTCGGATCGCAATTCTGTCGCTTCTAACGTGTTCCTCGTGTCATTTTACGTCGGAATTAGTCTTGAGAAATGCACAAACACGGTTCTGGAGTTCAAAAAACACGAGTTCAGGTTTTGGGAATGCTCGCGATTTTCTCGTCAACGTTTGCTCGGATTGCAATTCTGTCGCTGCCTACGCGTTTCTCGCGTCATTTTACATCGGAATTAGTCATGAGAAATGCACAAACACGGTTGTGGAGCCCAAAAAACACGAGATCAGTTTCTGGGAATGCTCGCGATTTCCTCGTCAACGGTTTCTCGGATCGCAATTCTGTCGCTTCCAACGCGTTCCTCGTGTCATTTTACGTCGGAATTAATCTTGAGAAATGCACAAACACGGTTCTGGAGTTCAAAAAACACGAGATCAGGTTTTGGGAATGCTCGCGATTTTCTAGTCAACGGTTTCTCGGATCGCAATTCTGTCGCTTCCAACGTGTTCCTCGTGTCATTTTACGTCGGAATTAGTCTTGAGAAATGCACAAACACGGTTCTGGAGTTCAAAAAACACGAGTTCAGGTTTTGGGAATGCTCGCGATTTTCTCGTCAACGTTTGCTCGGATTGCAATTCTGTCGCTGCCTACGCGTTTCTCGCGTCATTTTACATCGGAATTAGTCATGAGAAATGCACAAACACGGTTGTGGAGCCCAAAAAACACGAGATCAGTTTCTGGGAATGCTCGCGATTTCCTCGTCAACGGTTTCTCGGATCGCAATTCTGTCGCTTCCAACGCGTTCCTCGTGTCATTTTACGTCGGAATTAATCTTGAGAAATGCACAAACACGGTTCTGGAGTTCAAAAAACACGAGATCAGGTTTTGGGAATGCTCGCGATTTTCTAGTCAACGGTTTCTCGGATCGCAATTCTGTCGCTTCCAACGTGTTCCTCGTGTCATTTTACGTCGGAATTAGTCTTGAGAAATGCACAAACACGGTTCTGGAGTTCAAAAAACACGAGATCAGGTTTTGGGAATGCTCGCGGTTTTCTCGTCAACGTTTGCCCGGATTGCAATTCTGTCGCTTCCAACGCGTTCCTCGCGTCATTTTACATCGGAATTAATCTTGAGAAAGGCACAAACACGGTTCAGGAGCCCAAAAAACACGAGATCAGGATTCGGGAATGCTCGCGATTTTCTCGTCAACGGTTTCTCGGATCGCAATTCTGTCGCTTCTAACGTGTTCCTCGTGTCATTTTACGTCGGAATTAGTCTTGAGAAATGCACAAACACGGTTCTGGAGTTCAAAAAACACGAGATCAGGTTTTGGGAATGCTCGCGGTTTTCTAGTCAACGGTTTTTCGGATCGCAATTCTGTCGCTTTTAACGTGTTCCTCGTGTCATTTTACGTCGGAATTAGTCTTGAGAAATGCACAAACACGGTTCTGGAGTTCAAAAAACACGAGTTCAGGTTTTGGGAATGCTCGCGATTTTCTCGTCAACGTTTGCTCGGATTGCAATTCTGTCGCTTCCTACGCGTTCCTCGTGTCATTTTACGTCGGAATTAGTCTTGAGAAATGCACAAACACGGTTCTGGAGTTCAAAAAACACGAGTTCAGGTTTTGGGAATGCTCGCGATTTTCTCGTCAACGTTTGCTCGGATTGCAATTCTGTCGCTTCCTACGCGTTTCTCGCGTCATTTTACATCGGAATTAGTCATGAGAAATGCACAAACACGGGTGTGGAGCCCAAAAAACACGAGTTCAGGTTCTGGGAATGCTCGCGATTTTCTCGTCAACGTTTGCCCGGATTGCAATTCTGTCGCTTCCAACGCGTTCCTCGCGTCATTTTACATCGGAATTAGTCATGAGAAAGGCACAAACACGGTTCAGGAGCCCAAGAAACACGAGATCAGGATTCGGGAATGCTCGCGATTTTCTCGTCAACGGTTTCTCGGATCGCAATTCTGTCGCTTCCAACGTGATCCTCGTGTCATTTTACGTCGGAAATAGTCACGAGCAGTGCACGTGAACGTTTGTGGAGTCCAAAAAACACGAGTTCAGTTTCTGGGAATGCTCGCGATTTTCTAGTCAACGGTTTCTCGGATCGCAATTCTGTCGCTTCTAACGTGATCCTCGTGTCATTTTACGTCGGAATTAGTCTTGAGAAATGCACAAACACGGTTCAGGAGCCCAAAAAACACGAGATCAGGTTTTGGGAATGCTCGCGATTTTCTCGTCAACATTTGCCCGGATTGCAATTCTGTCGCTTCCAACGCGTTCCTCGCGTCATTTTACATCGGAATTAGTCATGAGAAAGGCACAAACACGGTTCAGGAGCCCAAGAAACACGAGATCAGGATTCGGGAATGCTCGCGATTTTCTCGTCAACGGTTTCTCGGATCGCAATTCTGTCGCTTCCAACGTGATCCTCGTGTCATTTTACGTCGGAAATAGTCACGAGCAGTGCACGTGAACGTTTGTGGAGTCCAAAAAACACGAGTTCAGTTTCTGGGAATGCTCGCGATTTTCTAGTCAACGGTTTCTCGGATCGCAATTCTGTCGCTTCCAACGCGTTCCTCGCGTCATTTTACATCGGAATTAGTCATGAGAAAGGCACAAACACGGTTCAGGAGCCCAAGAAACACGAGATCAGGATTCGGGAATGCTCGCGATTTTCTCGTCAACGGTTTCTCGGATCGCAATTCTGTCGCTTCCAACGTGATCCTCGTGTCATTTTACGTCGGAAATAGTCACGAGCAGTGCACGTGAACGTTTGAGGAGTCCAAAAAACACGAGTTCAGTTTCTGGGAATGCTCGCGATTTTCTAGTCAACGGTTTCTCGGATCGGAATTCTGTCGCTTCCAACGTGTTCCTCGTGTCATTTTACGTCGGAAATAGTCACGAGCAGTGCACGTGAACGTTTGAGGAGTCCAAAAAACACGAGTTCAGTTTCTGGGAATGCTCGCGATTTTCTCGTCAACGTTTGCCCGGATTGCAATTCTGTCGCTTCCAACGCGTTCCTCGCGTCATTTTACATCGGAATTAGTCATGAGAAAGGCACAAACACGGTTCAGGAGCCCAAGAAACACGAGATCAGGATTCGGGAATGCTCGCGATTTTCTCGTCAACGGTTTCTCGGATCGCAATTCTGTCGCTTCCAACGTGATCCTCGTGTCATTTTACGTCGGAAATAGTCACGAGCAGTGCACGTGAACGTTTGAGGAGTCCAAAAAACACGAGTTCAGTTTCTGGGAATGCTCGCGATTTTCTAGTCAACGGTTTCTCGGATCGGAATTCTGTCGCTTCCAACGTGTTCCTCGTGTCATTTTCAATCGGAATTAGTCATGAGAAATGCACAAACACGGTTGTGGAGTCCAAAAAACACGAGATCAGTTTCTGGGAATGCTCGCGATTTCCTCGTCAACGGTTTCTCGGATCGCAATTCTGTCGCTTCTAACGTGTTCCTCGTGTCATTTACGTCGGAATTAGTCTTGAGAAATGCACAAACACGGTTCTGGAGTTCAAAAAACACGAGTTCAGGTTTTGGGAATGCTCGCGATTTTCTAGTCAACGGTTTTTCGGATCGCAATTCTGTCGCTTCTAACATGTTCCTCGTGTCATTTTACGTCGGAATTAGTCTTGAGAAATGCACAAACACGGTTCTGGAGTTCAAAAAACACGAGTTCAGGTTTTGGGAATGCTCGCGATTTTCTCGTCAACGTTTGCTCGGATTGCAATTCTGTCGCTTCCTACGCGTTCCTCGTGTCATTTTACGTCGGAATTAGTCTTGAGAAATGCACAAACACGGTTCTGGAGTTCAAAAAACACGAGTTCAGGTTTTGGGAATGCTCGCGATTTTCTCGTCAACGTTTGCTCGGATTGCAATTCTGTCGCTTCCTACGCGTTTCTCGCGTCATTTTACATCGGAATTAGTCATGAGAAATGCACAAACACGGGTGTGGAGCCCAAAAAACACGAGTTCAGGTTCTGGGAATGCTCGCGATTTTCTCGTCAACGTTTGCCCGGATTGCAATTCTGTCGCTTCCAACGCGTTCCTCGCGTCATTTTACATCGGAATTAGTCATGAGAAAGGCACAAACACGGTTCAGGAGCCCAAGAAACACGAGATCAGGATTCGGGAATGCTCGCGATTTTCTCGTCAACGGTTTCTCGGATCGCAATTCTGTCGCTTCCAACGTGATCCTCGTGTCATTTTACGTCGGAAATAGTCACGAGCAGTGCACGTGAACGTTTGAGGAGTCCAAAAAACACGAGTTCAGTTTCTGGGAATGCTCGCGATTTTCTAGTCAACGGTTTCTCGGATCGGAATTCTGTCGCTTCCAACGTGTTCCTCGTGTCATTTTACGTCGGAATTAGTCTTGAGAAATGCACAAACACGGTTCTGGAGTTCAAAAAACACGAGATCAGGTTTTGGGAATGCTCGCGATTTTCTCGTCAACGTTTGCCCGGATTGCAATTCTGTCGCTTCCAACGCGTTCCTCGCGTCATTTTACATCGGAATTAGTCTTGAGAAAGGCACAAACACGGTTCAGGAGCCCAAAAAACACGAGATCAGGATTCGGGAATGCTCGCGATTTTCTCGTCAACGGTTTCTCGGATCGCAATTCTGTCGCTTCTAACGTGTTCCTCGTGTCATTTTACGTCGGAATTAGTCTTGAGAAATGCACAAACACGGTTCTGGAGTTCAAAAAACACGAGTTCAGGTTTTGGGAATGCTCGCGATTTTCTCGTCAACGTTTGCTCGGATTGCAATTCTGTCGCTGCCTACGCGTTTCTCGCGACATTTTACATCGGAATTAGTCATGAGAAATGCACAAACACGGCTGTGGAGCCCAAAAAACACGAGATCAGTTTCTGGGAATGCTCGCGATTTCCTCGTCAACGGTTTCTCGGATCGCAATTCTGTCGCTTCTAACGTGTTCCTCGTGTCATTTTACGTCGGAATTAGTCTTGAGAAATGCACAAACACGGTTCTGGAGTTCAAAAAACACGAGTTCAGGTTTTGGGAATGCTCGCGATTTTCTCGTCAACGGTTTCTCGGATCGCAATTCTGTCGCTTCTAACGTGTTCCTCGTGTCATTTTACGTCGGAATTAGTCTTGAGAAATGCACAAACACGGTTCTGGAGTTCAAAAAACACGAGATCAGGTTTTTGGAATGCTCGCGATTTTCTCGTCAACGGTTTCACGGTTCGCAATTCTGTCGCTTCTAACGTGTTCCTCGTGTCATTTTACGTCGGAGTTAGTCTTGAGAAATGCACAAACACGGTTCTGGAGTTCAAAAAGCACGAGATCAGGTTTTTGGAATGCTCGCGATTTTCTCGTCAACGGTTTCACGGTTCGCAATTCTGTCGCTTCCATCGTGATCCTCGTGTCATTTTACGTCGGAAATAGTCACGAGCAGTGCACGTGAACGTTTGTGGAGTCCAAAAAACACGAGTTCAGGTTCTGGGAATGCTCGCGATTTTCTCGTCAACGGTTTCTCGGATCGCAATTCTGTCGCTTCTAACGTGTTCCTCGTGTCATTTTACGTCGGAATTAGTCTTGAGAAATGCACCAACACGGTTCTGGAGTTCAAAAAACACGAGATCAGGTTTTGGGAATGCTCGCGATTTTCTCGTCAACGGTTTCTCGGTTCGCAATTCTGTCGCTTCCATCGTGATCCTCGTGTCATTTTACGTCGGAAATAGTCACGAGCAGTGCTCGTGAACGTTTGTGGAGTCCAAAAAACACGAGTTCAGGTTCTGGGAATGCTCGCGATTTTCGCGTCAACGGTTTCTCGGATCGCAATTCTGTCGCTTCTAACGTGATCCTCGTGTCATTTTACGTCGGAAATAGTCACGAGCAGTGCACGTGAACGTTTGTGGAGTCCAAAAAACACGAGTTCAGTTTCTGGGAATGCTCGCGATTTCCTCGTCAACGGTTTCTCGGATCGCAATTCTGTCGCTTCTAACGTGTTCCTCGTGTCATTTTACGTCGGAATTAATCTTGAGAAATGCACAAACACGGTTCTGGCGTTCAAAAAACACGAGATCAGGTTTTGCGAATGCTCGCGATTTTCTCGTCAACGGTTTCTCGGATTGCAATTCTGTCGCTTCCAACGCGTTCCTCGCGTCATTTTACATCGGAATTAGTCATGAGAAATGCACAAACACGGTTCAGGAGCCCAAGAAACACGAGATCAGGATTCGGGAATGCTCGCGATTTTCTCGTCAACGGTTTCTCGGATCGCAATTCTGTCGCTTCCAACGTGATCCTCGTGTCATTTTACGTCGGAAATAGTCACGAGCAGTGCACGTGAACGTTTGTGGAGTCCAAAAAACACGAGTTCAGTTTCTGGGAATGCTCGCGATTTTCTAGTCAACGGTTTCTCGGATCGCAATTCTGTCGCTTCTAACGTGTTCCTCGTGTCATTTTACGTCGGAATTAGTCTTGAGAAATGCACAAACACGGTTCAGGAGCCCAAAAAACACGAGATCAGGTTTTGGGAATGCTCGCGATTTTCTCGTCAACATTTGCCCGGATTGCAATTCTGTCGCTTCCAACGCGTTCCTCGTGTCATTTTACGTCGGAATTAGTCTTGAGAAATGCACAAACACGGTTCTGGAGTTCAAAAAACACGAGATCAGGTTTTGGGAATGCTCGCGATTTTCTCGTCAACGTTTGCCCGGATTGCAATTCTGTCGCTTCCAACGCGTTCCTCGCGTCATTTTACATCGGAATTAGTCTTGAGAAAGGCACAAACACGGTTCAGGAGCCCAAAAAACACGAGATCAGGATTCGGGAATGCTCGCGATTTTCTCGTCAACGGTTTCTCGGATCGCAATTCTGTCGCTTCTAACGTGTTCCTCGTGTCATTTTACGTCGGAATTAGTCTTGAGAAATGCACAAACACGGTTCTGGAGTTCAAAAAACACGAGTTCAGGTTTTGGGAATGCTCGCGATTTTCTCGTCAACATTTGCCCGGATTGCAATTCTGTCGCTTCCAACGCGTTCCTCGTGTCATTTTACGTCGGAATTAGTCTTGAGAAATGCACAAACACGGTTCTGGAGTTCAAAAAACACGAGATCAGGTTTTTGGAATGCTCGCGATTTTCTCGTCAACGGTTTCACGGTTCGCAATTCTGTCGCTTCCATCGTGATCCTCGTGTCATTTTACGTCGGAAATAGTCACGAGCAGTGCACGTGGACGTTTGTGGAGTCCAAAAAACACGAGTTCAGGTTCTGGGAATGCTCGCGATTTTCTCGTCAACGGTTTCTCGGATCGCAATTCTGTCGCTTCTAACGTGTTCCTCGTGTCATTTTACGTCGGAATTAGTCTTGAGAAATGCACCAACACGGTTCTGGAGTTCAAAAAACACGACATCAGGTTTTGGGAATGCTCGCGATTTTCTCGTCAACGGTTTCTCGGTTCGCAATTCTGTCGCTTCCATCGTGATCCTCGTGTCATTTTACGTCGGAAATAGTCACGAGCAGTGCACGTGAACGTTTGTGGAGTCCAAAAAACACGAGTTCAGGTTCTGGGAATGCTCGCGATTTCCTCGTCAACGGTTTCTCGGATCGCAATTCTGTCGCTTCTAACGTGTTCCTCGTGTCATTTACGTCGGAATTAGTCTTGAGAAATGCACAAACACGGTTCTGGAGTTCAAAAAACACGAGATCAGGTTTTGGGAATGCTCGCGATTTTCTCGTCAACGTTTGCCCGGATTGCAATTCTGTCGCTTCCAACGCGTTCCTCGCGTCATTTTACATCGGAATTAGTCATGAGAAAGGCACAAACACGGTTCAGGAGCCCAAGAAACACGAGATCAGGATTCGGGAATGCTCGCGATTTTCTCGTCAACGGTTTCTCGGATCGCAATTCTGTCGCTTCTAACGTGTTCCTCGTGTCATTTTACGTCGGAATTAGTCTTGAGAAATGCACAAACACGGTTCTGGAGTTCAAAAAACACGAGTTCAGGTTTTGGGAATGCTCGCGATTTTCTCGTCAACGTTTGCTCGGATTGCAATTCTGTCGCTTCCTACGCGTTTCTCGCGTCATTTTACATCGGAATTAGTCATGAGAAATGCACAAACACGGTTGTGGAGTCCAAAAAACACGAGATCAGTTTCTGGGAATGCTCGCGATTTCCTCGTCAACGGTTTCTCGGATCGCAATTCTGTCGCTTCTAACGTGTTCCTCGTGTCATTTACGTCGGAATTAGTCTTGAGAAATGCACAAACACGGTTCTGGAGTTCAAAAAACACGAGTTCAGGTTTTGGGAATGCTCGCGATTTTCTAGTCAACGGTTTCTCGGATCGCAATTCTGTCGCTTCCAACGTGATCCTCGTGTCATTTTACGTCGGAAATAGTCACGAGCAGTGCACGTGAACGTTTGTGGAGTCCAAAAAACACGAGTTCAGTTTCTGGGAATGCTCGCGATTTTCTAGTCAACGGTTTCTCGGATCGCAATTCTGTCGCTTCTAACGTGTTCCTCGTGTCATTTTACGTCGGAATTAGTCTTGAGAAATGCACAAACACGGTTCAGGAGCCCAAAAAACACGAGATCAGGTTTTGGGAATGCTCGCGATTTTCTCGTCAACATTTGCCCGGATTGCAATTCTGTCGCTTCCAACGCGTTCCTCGTGTCATTTTACGTCGGAATTAGTCTTGAGAAATGCACAAACACGGTTCTGGAGTTCAAAAAACACGAGATCAGGTTTTGGGAATGCTCGCGATTTTCTCGTCAACGTTTGCCCGGATTGCAATTCTGTCGCTTCCAACGCGTTCCTCGCGTCATTTTACATCGGAATTAGTCTTGAGAAAGGCACAAACACGGTTCAGGAGCCCAAAAAACACGAGATCAGGATTCGGGAATGCTCGCGATTTTCTCGTCAACGGTTTCTCGGATCGCAATTCTGTCGCTTCTAACGTGTTCCTCGTGTCATTTTACGTCGGAATTAGTCTTGAGAAATGCACAAACACGGTTCTGGAGTTCAAAAAACACGAGTTCAGGTTTTGGGAATGCTCGCGATTTTCTCGTCAACATTTGCCCGGATTGCAATTCTGTCGCTTCCAACGCGTTCCTCGTGTCATTTTACGTCGGAATTAGTCTTGAGAAATGCACAAACACGGTTCTGGAGTTCAAAAAACACGAGATCAGGTTTTTGGAATGCTCGCGATTTTCTCGTCAACGGTTTCACGGTTCGCAATTCTGTCGCTTCCATCGTGATCCTCGTGTCATTTTACGTCGGAAATAGTCACGAGCAGTGCACGTGGACGTTTGTGGAGTCCAAAAAACACGAGTTCAGGTTCTGGGAATGCTCGCGATTTTCTCGTCAACGGTTTCTCGGATCGCAATTCTGTCGCTTCTAACGTGTCCCTCGTGTCATTTTACGTCGGAATTAGTCTTGAGAAATGCACCAACACGGTTCTGGAGTTCAAAAAACACGACATCAGGTTTTGGGAATGCTCGCGATTTTCTCGTCAACGGTTTCTCGGTTCGCAATTCTGTCGCTTCCATCGTGATCCTCGTGTCATTTTACGTCGGAAATAGTGACGAGCAGTGCACGTGAACGTTTGTGGAGTCCAAAAAACACGAGTTCAGGTTCTGGGAATGCTCGCGATTTCCTCGTCAACGGTTTCTCGGATCGCAATTCTGTCGCTTCTAACGTGTTCCTCGTGTCATTTACGTCGGAATTAGTCTTGAGAAATGCACAAACACGGTTCTGGAGTTCAAAAAACACGAGATCAGGTTTTGGGAATGCTCGCGATTTTCTCGTCAACGTTTGCCCGGATTGCAATTCTGTCGCTTCCAACGCGTTCCTCGCGTCATTTTACATCGGAATTAGTCATGAGAAAGGCACAAACACGGTTCAGGAGCCCAAGAAACACGAGATCAGGATTCGGGAATGCTCGCGATTTTCTCGTCAACGGTTTCTCGGATCGCAATTCTGTCGCTTCTAACGTGTTCCTCGTGTCATTTTACGTCGGAATTAGTCTTGAGAAATGCACAAACACGGTTCTGGAGTTCAAAAAACACGAGTTCAGGTTTTGGGAATGCTCGCGATTTTCTCGTCAACGTTTGCTCGGATTGCAATTCTGTCGCTTCCTACGCGTTTCTCGCGTCATTTTACATCGGAATTAGTCATGAGAAATGCACAAACACGGTTGTGGAGTCCAAAAAACACGAGATCAGTTTCTGGGAATGCTCGCGATTTCCTCGTCAACGGTTTCTCGGATCGCAATTCTGTCGCTTCTAACGTGTTCCTCGTGTCATTTACGTCGGAATTAGTCTTGAGAAATGCACAAACACGGTTCTGGAGTTCAAAAAACACGAGTTCAGGTTTTGGGAATGCTCGCGATTTTCTAGTCAACGGTTTCTCGGATCGCAATTCTGTCGCTTCTAACGTGTTCCTCGTGTCATTTACGTCGGAATTAGTCTTGAGAAATGCACAAACACGGTTCTGGAGTTCAAAAAACACGAGTTCAGGTTTTGGGAAGGCTCGCGATTTTCTAGTCAACGGTTTCTCGGATCGCAATTCTGTCGCTTCTAACGTGTTCCTCGTGTCATTTTACGTCGGAATTAGTCTTGAGAAATGCACAAACACGGTTCTGGAGTTCAAAAAACACGAGTTCAGGTTTTGGGAATGCTCGCGATTTTCTCGTCAACGTTTGCTCGGATTGCAATTCTGTCGCTTCCTACGCGTTCCTCGTGTCATTTTACGTCGGAATTAGTCTTGAGAAATGCACAAACACGGTTCTGGAGTTCAAAAAACACGAGTTCAGGTTTTGGGAATGCTCGCGATTTTCTCGTCAACGTTTGCTCGGATTGCAATTCTGTCGCTTCCTACGCGTTCCTCGTGTCATTTTACGTCGGAATTAGTCTTGAGAAATGCACAAACACGGTTCTGGAGTTCAAAAAACACGAGTTCAGGTTTTGGGAATGCTCGCGATTTTCTCGTCAACGTTTGCTCGGATTGCAATTCTGTCGCTTCCTACGCGTTTCTCGCGTCATTTTACATCGGAATTAGTCATGAGAAATGCACAAACACGGGTGTGGAGCCCAAAAAACACGAGTTCAGGTTCTGGGAATGCTCGCGATTTTCTCGTCAACGTTTGCCCGGATTGCAATTCTGTCGCTTCCAACGCGTTCCTCGCGTCATTTTACATCGGAATTAGTCATGAGAAAGGCACAAACACGGTTCAGGAGCCCAAGAAACACGAGATCAGGATTCGGGAATGCTCGCGATTTTCTCGTCAACGGTTTCTCGGATCGCAATTCTGTCGCTTCCAACGTGATCCTCGTGTCATTTTACGTCGGAAATAGTCACGAGCAGTGCACGTGAACGTTTGAGGAGTCCAAAAAACACGAGTTCAGTTTCTGGGAATGCTCGCGATTTTCTAGTCAACGGTTTCTCGGATCGGAATTCTGTCGCTTCCAACGTGTTCCTCGTGTCATTTTACGTCGGAATTAGTCTTGAGAAATGCACAAACACGGTTCTGGAGTTCAAAAAACACGAGATCAGGTTTTGGGAATGCTCGCGATTTTCTCGTCAACGTTTGCCCGGATTGCAATTCTGTCGCTTCCAACGCGTTCCTCGCGTCATTTTACATCGGAATTAGTCTTGAGAAAGGCATAAACACGGTTCAGGAGCCCAAAAAACACGAGATCAGGATTCGGGAATGCTCGCGATTTTCTCGTCAACGGTTTCTCGGATCGCAATTCTGTCGCTTCTAACGTGTTCCTCGTGTCATTTTACGTCGGAATTAGTCTTGAGAAATGCACAAACACGGTTCTGGAGTTCAAAAAACACGAGTTCAGGTTTTGGGAATGCTCGCGATTTTCTCGTCAACGTTTGCTCGGATTGCAATTCTGTCGCTGCCTACGCGTTTCTCGCGTCATTTTACATCGGAATTAGTCATGAGAAATGCACAAACACGGTTGTGGAGCCCAAAAAACACGAGATCAGTTTCTGGGAATGCTCGCGATTTCCTCGTCAACGGTTTCTCGGATCGCAATTCTGTCGCTTCCAACGCGTTCCTCGTGTCATTTTACGTCGGAATTAATCTTGAGAAATGCACAAACACGGTTCTGGAGTTCAAAAAACACGAGATCAGGTTTTGGGAATGCTCGCGATTTTCTAGTCAACGGTTTCTCGGATCGCAATTCTGTCGCTTCCAACGTGTTCCTCGTGTCATTTTACGTCGGAATTAGTCTTGAGAAATGCACAAACACGGTTCTGGAGTTCAAAAAACACGAGTTCAGGTTTTGGGAATGCTCGCGATTTTCTCGTCAACGTTTGCTCGGATTGCAATTCTGTCGCTGCCTACGCGTTTCTCGCGTCATTTTACATCGGAATTAGTCATGAGAAATGCACAAACACGGTTGTGGAGCCCAAAAAACGCGAGATCAGTTTCTGGGAATGCTCGCGATTTCCTCGTCAACGGTTTCTCGGATCGCAATTCTGTCGCTTCCAACGCGTTCCTCGTGTCATTTTACGTCGGAATTAATCTTGAGAAATGCACAAACACGGTTCTGGAGTTCAAAAAACACGAGATCAGGTTTTGGGAATGCTCGCGATTTTCTAGTCAACGGTTTCTCGGATCGCAATTCTGTCGCTTCCAACGTGTTCCTCGTGTCATTTTACGTCGGAATTAGTCTTGAGAAATGCACAAACACGGTTCTGGAGTTCAAAAAACACGAGATCAGGTTTTGGGAATGCTCGCGGTTTTCTCGTCAACGTTTGCCCGGATTGCAATTCTGTCGCTTCCAACGCGTTCCTCGCGTCATTTTACATCGGAATTAATCTTGAGAAAGGCACAAACACGGTTCAGGAGCCCAAAAAACACGAGATCAGGATTCGGGAATGCTCGCGATTTTCTCGTCAACGGTTTCTCGGATCGCAATTCTGTTGCTTCTAACGTGTTCCTCGTGTCATTTTACGTCGGAATTAGTCTTGAGAAATGCACAAACACGGTTCTGGAGTTCAAAAAACACGAGATCAGGTTTTGGGAATGCTCGCGGTTTTCTCGTCAACGTTTGCCCGGATTGCAATTCTGTCGCTTCCAACGCGTTCCTCGCGTCATTTTACATCGGAATTAGTCTTGAGAAAGGCACAAACACGGTTCAGGAGCCCAAAAAACACGAGATCAGGATTCGGGAATGCTCGCGATTTTCTCGTCAACGGTTTCTCGGATCGCAATTCTGTCGCTTCTAACGTGTTCCTCGTGTCATTTTACGTCGGAATTAGTCTTGAGAAATGCACAAACACGGTTCTGGAGTTCAAAAAACACGAGTTCAGGTTTTGGGAATGCTCGCGATTTTCTCGTCAACGTTTGCTCGGATTGCAATTCTGTCGCTTCCTACGCGTTTCTCGCGTCATTTTACATCGGAATTAGTCATGAGAAATGCACAAACACGGTTGTGGAGCCCAAAAAACACGAGATCAGTTTCTGGGAATGCTCGCGATTTCCTTGTCAACGGTTTCTCGGATCGCAATTCTGTCGCATCTAACGTGTTCCTCGTGTCATTTTACGTCGGAATTAGTCTTGAGAAATGCACAAACACGGTTCTGGAGTTCAAAAAACACGAGTTCAGGTTTTGGGAATGCTCGCGATTTTCTAGTCAACGGTTTCTCGGATCGCAATTCTGTCGCTTCCAACGTGTTCCTCGTGTCATTTTACATCGGAATTAGTCTTGAGAAATGCACAAACACGGTTCTGGAGTTCAAAAAACACGAGATCAGGTTTTGGGAATGCTCGCGATTTTCTCGTCAACGTTTGCCCGGATTGCAATCCTGTCGCTTCCAACGCGTTCCCCGCGTCATTTTACATCGGAATTAGTCTTGAGAAAGGCACAAACACTGTTCAGGAGCCCAAAAAACACGAGATCAGGATTCGGGAATGCTCGCGATTTTCTCGCCAACGGTTTCTCGGATCGCAATTCTGTCGCTTCTAACGTGTTCCTCGTGTCATTTTACGTCGGAATTAGTCTTGAGAAATGCACAAACACGGTTCTGGAGTTCAAAAAACACGAGTTCAGGTTTTGGGAATGCTCGCGATTTTCTCGTCAACGTTTGCTCGGATTGCAATTCTGTCGCTTCCTACGCGTTTCTCGCGTCATTTTACATCGGAATTAGTCATGAGAAATGCACAAACACGGTTGTGGAGTCCAAAAAACACGAGATCAGTTTCTGGGAATGCTCGCGATTTCCTCGTCAACGGTTTCTCGGATCGCAATTCTGTCGCTTCTAACGTGTTCCTCGTGTCATTTTACATCGGAATTAGTCTTGAGAAATGCACAAACACGGTTCTGGAGTTCAAAAAACACGAGTTCAGGTTTTGGGAATGCTCGCGATTTTCTAGTCAACGGTTTCTCGGATCGCAATTCTGTCGCTTCTAACGTGTTCCTCGTGTCATTTTACATCGGAATTAGTCTTGAGAAATGCACAAACACGGTTCTGGAGTTCAAAAAACACGAGTTCAGGTTTTGGGAATGCTCGCGATTTTCTCGTCAACGGTTTTTCGGATCGCAATTCTGTCGCTTCTAACATGTTCCTCGTGTCATTTTACGTCGGAATTAGTCTTGAGAAATGCACAAACACGGTTCTGGAGTTCAAAAAACACGAGTTCAGGTTTTGGGAATGCTCGCGATTTTCTCGTCAACGTTTGCTCGGATTGCAATTCTGTCGCTTCCTACGCGTTCCTCGTGTCATTTTACGTCGGAATTAGTCTTGAGAAATGCACAAACACGGTTCTGGAGTTCAAAAAACACGAGTTCAGGTTTTGGGAATGCTCGCGATTTTCTCGTCAACGTTTGCTCGGATTGCAATTCTGTCGCTTCCTACGCGTTTCTCGCGTCATTTTACATCGGAATTAGTCATGAGAAATGCACAAACACGGGTGTGGAGCCCAAAAAACACGAGTTCAGGTTCTGGGAATGCTCGCGATTTTCTCGTCAACGTTTGCCCGGATTGCAATTCTGTCGCTTCCAACGCGTTCCTCGCGTCATTTTACATCGGAATTAGTCATGAGAAAGGCACAAACACGGTTCAGGAGCCCAAGAAACACGAGATCAGGATTCGGGAATGCTCGCGATTTTCTCGTCAACGGTTTCTCGGATCGCAATTCTGTCGCTTCCAACGTGATCCTCGTGTCATTTTACGTCGGAAATAGTCACGAGCAGTGCACGTGAACGTTTGAGGAGTCCAAAAAACACGAGTTCAGTTTCTGGGAATGCTCGCGATTTTCTAGTCAACGGTTTCTCGGATCGGAATTCTGTCGCTTCCAACGTGTTCCTCGTGTCATTTTACGTCGGAATTAGTCTTGAGAAATGCACAAACACGGTTCTGGAGTTCAAAAAACACGAGATCAGGTTTTGGGAATGCTCGCGATTTTCTCGTCAACGTTTGCCCGGATTGCAATTCTGTCGCTTCCAACGCGTTCCTCGCGTCATTTTACATCGGAATTAGTCTTGAGAAAGGCACAAACACGGTTCAGGAGCCCAAAAAACACGAGATCAGGATTCGGGAATGCTCGCGATTTTCTCGTCAACGGTTTCTCGGATCGCAATTCTGTCGCTTCTAACGTGTTCCTCGTGTCATTTTACGTCGGAATTAGTCTTGAGAAATGCACAAACACGGTTCTGGAGTTCAAAAAACACGAGTTCAGGTTTTGGGAATGCTCGCGATTTTCTCGTCAACGTTTGCTCGGATTGCAATTCTGTCGCTGCCTACGCGTTTCTCGCGTCATTTTACATCGGAATTAGTCATGAGAAATGCACAAACACGGCTGTGGAGCCCAAAAAACACGAGATCAGTTTCTGGGAATGCTCGCGATTTCCTCGTCAACGGTTTCTCGGATCGCAATTCTGTCGCTTCTAACGTGTTCCTCGTGTCATTTTACGTCGGAATTAGTCTTGAGAAATGCACAAACACGGTTCTGGAGTTCAAAAAACACGAGTTCAGGTTTTGGGAATGCTCGCGATTTTCTCGTCAACGGTTTCTCGGATCGCAATTCTGTCGCTTCTAACGTGTTCCTCGTGTCATTTTACGTCGGAATTAGTCTTGAGAAATGCACAAACACGGTTCTGGAGTTCAAAAAACACGAGATCAGGTTTTTGGAATGCTCGCGATTTTCTCGTCAACGGTTTCACGGTTCGCAATTCTGTCGCTTCTAACGTGTTCCTCGTGTCATTTTACGTCGGAGTTAGTCTTGAGAAATGCACAAACACGGTTCTGGAGTTCAAAAAGCACGAGATCAGGTTTTTGGAATGCTCGCGATTTTCTCGTCAACGGTTTCACGGTTCGCAATTCTGTCGCTTCCATCGTGATCCTCGTGTCATTTTACGTCGGAAATAGTCACGAGCAGTGCACGTGAACGTTTGTGGAGTCCAAAAAACACGAGTTCAGGTTCTGGGAATGCTCGCGATTTTCTCGTCAACGGTTTCTCGGATCGCAATTCTGTCGCTTCTAACGTGTTCCTCGTGTCATTTTACGTCGGAATTAGTCTTGAGAAATGCACCAACACGGTTCTGGAGTTCAAAAAACACGAGATCAGGTTTTGGGAATGCTCGCGATTTTCTCGTCAACGGTTTCTCGGTTCGCAATTCTGTCGCTTCCATCGTGATCCTCGTGTCATTTTACGTCGGAAATAGTCACGAGCAGTGCTCGTGAACGTTTGTGGAGTCCAAAGAACACGAGTTCAGGTTCTGGGAATGCTCGCGATTTTCGCGTCAACGGTTTCTCGGATCGCAATTCTGTCGCTTCTAACGTGATCCTCGTGTCATTTTACGTCGGAAATAGTCACGAGCAGTGCACGTGAACGTTTGTGGAGTCCAAAAAACACGAGTTCAGTTTCTGGGAATGCTCGCGATTTCCTCGTCAACGGTTTCTCGGATCGCAATTCTGTCGCTTCTAACGTGTTCCTCGTGTCATTTTACGTCGGAATTAATCTTGAGAAATGCACAAACACGGTTCTGGCGTTCAAAAAACACGAGATCAGGTTTTGCGAATGCTCGCGATTTTCTCGTCAACGGTTTCTCGGATTGCAATTCTGTCGCTTCCAACGCGTTCCTCGCGTCATTTTACATCGGAATTAGTCATGAGAAATGCACAAACACGGTTCAGGAACCCAAGAAACACGAGATCAGGATTCGGGAATGCTCGCGATTTTCTCGTCAACGGTTTCTCGGATCGCAATTCTGTCGCTTCCAACGTGATCCTCGTGTCATTTTACGTCGGAAATAGTCACGAGCAGTGCACGTGAACGTTTGTGGAGTCCAAAAAACACGAGTTCAGTTTCTGGGAATGCTCGCGATTTTCTAGTCAACGGTTTCTCGGATCGCAATTCTGTCGCTTCTAACGTGTTCCTCGTGTCATTTTACGTCGGAATTAGTCTTGAGAAATGCACAAACACGGTTCAGGAGCCCAAAAAACACGAGATCAGGTTTTGGGAATGCTCGCGATTTTCTCGTCAACATTTGCCCGGATTGCAATTCTGTCGCTTCCAACGCGTTCCTCGTGTCATTTTACATCGGAATTAGTCTTGAGAAAGGCACAAACACGGTTCAGGAGCCCAAAAAACACGAGATCAGGATTCGGGAATGCTCGCGATTTTCTCGTCAACGGTTTCTCGGATCGCAATTCTGTCGCTTCCAACGTGATCCCCGTGTCATTTTACGTCGGAAATAGTCACGAGCAGTGCACGTGAACGTTTGTGGAGTCCAAAAAACACGAGTTCAGGTTCTGGGAATGCTCGCGATTTTCTCGTCAACGTTTGCCCGGATTGCAATTCTGTCGCTTCCAACGCGTTCCTCGCGTCATTTTACGTCGGAATTAGTCTTGAGAAATGCACAAACACGGTTCTGGAGTTCAAAAAACACGAGTTCAGGTTTTGGGAATGCTCGCGATTTTCTAGTCAACGGTTTCTCGGATTGCAATTCTGTCGCTTCCAACGCGTTCCTCGCGTCATTTTACATCGGAATTAGTCATGAGAAATGCACAAACACGGTTCAGGAGCCCAAGAAACACGAGATCAAGATTCGGGAATGCTCGCGATTTTCTCGTCAACGGTTTCTCGGATCGCAATTCTGTCGCTTCCAACGTGATCCTCGTGTCATTTTACGTCGGAAATAGTCACGAGCAGTGCACGTGAACGTTTGAGGAGTCCAAAAAACACGAGTTCAGTTTCTGGGAATGCTCGCGATTTTCTAGTCAACGGTTTCTCGGATCGGAATTCTGTCGCTTCCAACGTGTTCCTCGTGTCATTTTACGTCGGAATTAGTCTTGAGAAATGCACAAACACGGTTCTGGAGTTCAAAAAACACGAGATCAGGTTTTGGGAATGCTCGCGATTTTCTCGTCAACGTTTGCCCGGATTGCAATTCTGTCGCTTCCAACGCGTTCCTCGCGTCATTTTACATCGGAATTAGTCTTGAGAAAGGCACAAACACGGTTCAGGAGCCCAAAAAACACGAGATCAGGATTCGGGAATGCTCGCGATTTTCTCGTCAACGGTTTCTCGGATCGCAATTCTGTCGCTTCTAACGTGTTCCTCGTGTCATTTTACGTCGGAATTAGTCTTGAGAAATGCACAAACACGGTTCTGGAGTTCAAAAAACACGAGTTCAGGTTTTGGGAATGCTCGCGATTTTCTCGTCAACGTTTGCTCGGATTGCAATTCTGTCGCTGCCTACGCGTTTCTCGCGTCATTTTACATCGGAATTAGTCATGAGAAATGCACAAACACGGCTGTGGAGCCCAAAAAACACGAGATCAGTTTCTGGGAATGCTCGCGATTTCCTCGTCAACGGTTTCTCGGATCGCAATTCTGTCGCTTCTAACGTGTTCCTCGTGTCATTTTACGTCGGAATTAGTCTTGAGAAATGCACAAACACGGTTCTGGAGTTCAAAAAACACGAGTTCAGGTTTTGGGAATGCTCGCGATTTTCTCGTCAACGGTTTCTCGGATCGCAATTCTGTCGCTTCTAACGTGTTCCTCGTGTCATTTTACGTCGGAATTAGTCTTGAGAAATGCACAAACACGGTTCTGGAGTTCAAAAAACACGAGATCAGGTTTTTGGAATGCTCGCGATTTTCTCGTCAACGGTTTCACGGTTCGCAATTCTGTCGCTTCTAACGTGTTCCTCGTGTCATTTTACGTCGGAGTTAGTCTTGAGAAATGCACAAACACGGTTCTGGAGTTCAAAAAGCACGAGATCAGGTTTTTGGAATGCTCGCGATTTTCTCGTCAACGGTTTCACGGTTCGCAATTCTGTCGCTTCCATCGTGATCCTCGTGTCATTTTACGTCGGAAATAGTCACGAGCAGTGCACGTGAACGTTTGTGGAGTCCAAAAAACACGAGTTCAGGTTCTGGGAATGCTCGCGATTTTCTCGTCAACGGTTTCTCGGATCGCAATTCTGTCGCTTCTAACGTGTTCCTCGTGTCATTTTACGTCGGAATTAGTCTTGAGAAATGCACCAACACGGTTCTGGAGTTCAAAAAACACGAGATCAGGTTTTGGGAATGCTCGCGATTTTCTCGTCAACGGTTTCTCGGTTCGCAATTCTGTCGCTTCCATCGTGATCCTCGTGTCATTTTACGTCGGAAATAGTCACGAGCAGTGCTCGTGAACGTTTGTGGAGTCCAAAGAACACGAGTTCAGGTTCTGGGAATGCTCGCGATTTTCGCGTCAACGGTTTCTCGGATCGCAATTCTGTCGCTTCTAACGTGATCCTCGTGTCATTTTACGTCGGAAATAGTCACGAGCAGTGCACGTGAACGTTTGTGGAGTCCAAAAAACACGAGTTCAGTTTCTGGGAATGCTCGCGATTTCCTCGTCAACGGTTTCTCGGATCGCAATTCTGTCGCTTCTAACGTGTTCCTCGTGTCATTTTACGTCGGAATTAATCTTGAGAAATGCACAAACACGGTTCTGGCGTTCAAAAAACACGAGATCAGGTTTTGCGAATGCTCGCGATTTTCTCGTCAACGGTTTCTCGGATTGCAATTCTGTCGCTTCCAACGCGTTCCTCGCGTCATTTTACATCGGAATTAGTCATGAGAAATGCACAAACACGGTTCAGGAGCCCAAGAAACACGAGATCAGGATTCGGGAATCCTCGCGATTTTCTCGTCAACGGTTTCTCGGATCGCAATTCTGTCGCTTCCAACGTGATCCTCGTGTCATTTTACGTCGGAAATAGTCACGAGCAGTGCACGTGAACGTTTGTGGAGTCCAAAAAACACGAGTTCAGTTTCTGGGAATGCTCGCGATTTTCTAGTCAACGGTTTCTCGGATCGCAATTCTGTCGCTTCTAACGTGTTCCTCGTGTCATTTTACGTCGGAATTAGTCTTGAGAAATGCACAAACACGGTTCAGGAGCCCAAAAAACACGAGATCAGGTTTTGGGAATGCTCGCGATTTTCTCGTCAACATTTGCCCGGATTGCAATTCTGTCGCTTCCAACGCGTTCCTCGTGTCATTTTACATCGGAATTAGTCTTGAGAAAGGCACAAACACGGTTCAGGAGCCCAAAAAACACGAGATCAGGATTCGGGAATGCTCGCGATTTTCTCGTCAACGGTTTCTCGGATCGCAATTCTGTCGCTTCCAACGTGATCCCCGTGTCATTTTACGTCGGAAATAGTCACGAGCAGTGCACGTGAACGTTTGTGGAGTCCAAAAAACACGAGTTCAGGTTCTGGGAATGCTCGCGATTTTCTCGTCAACGTTTGCCCGGATTGCAATTCTGTCGCTTCCAACGCGTTCCTCGCGTCATTTTACGTCGGAATTAGTCTTGAGAAATGCACAAACACGGTTCTGGAGTTCAAAAAACACGAGTTCAGGTTTTGGGAATGCTCGCGATTTTCTAGTCAACGGTTTCTCGGATTGCAATTCTGTCGCTTCCAACGCGTTCCTCGCGTCATTTTACATCGGAATTAGTCATGAGAAATGCACAAACACGGTTCAGGAGCCCAAGAAACACGAGATCAAGATTCGGGAATGCTCGCGATTTTCTCGTCAACGGTTTCTCGGATCGCAATTCTGTCGCTTCCAACGTGATCCTCGTGTCATTTTACGTCGGAAATAGTCACGAGCAGTGCACGTGAACGTTTGTGGAGTCCAAAAAACACGAGTTCAGTTTCTGGGAATGCTCGCGATTTCCTCGACAACGGTTTCTCGGATCGCAATTCTGTCGCTTCTAACGTGTTCCTCGTGTCATTTTACGTCGGAATTAGTCTTGAGAAATGCACAAACACGGTTCTGGAGTTCAAAAAACACGAGTTCAGGTTTTGGGAATGCTCGCGATTTTCTAGTCAACGGTTTCTCGGATCGCAATTCTGTCGCTTCCAACGTGTTCCTCGTGTCATTTTACGTCGGAATTAGTCTTGAGAAATGCACAAACACGGTTCTGGAGTTCAAAAAACACGAGATCAGGTTTTGGGAATGCTCGCGATTTTCTCGTCAACGGTTTCTCGGATCGCAATTCTGTCGCTTCCTACGCGTTTCTCGCGTCATTTTACATCGGAATTAGTCATGAGAAATGCACAAACACGGTTGTGGAGCCCAAAAAACACGAGATCAGTTTCTGGGAATGCTCGCGTTTTCCTCGTCAACGGTTTCTCGGATCGCAATTCTGTCGCTTCTAACGTGTTCCTCGTGTCATTTTACGTCGGAATTAGTCTTGAGAAATGCACAAACACGGTTCTGGAGTTCAAAAAACACGAGTTCAGGTTTTGGGAATGCTCGCGATTTTCTAGTCAACGGTTTCTCGGATCGCAATTCTGTCGCTTCCAACGTGTTCCTCGTGTCATTTTACGTCGGAATTAGTCTTGAGAAATGCACAAACACGGTTCTGGAGTTCAAAAAACACGAGATCAGGTTTTTGGAATGCTCGCGATTTTCTCGTCAACATTTGCCCGGATTGCAATTCTGTCGCTTCCAACGCGTTCCTCGTGTCATTTTACGTCGGAATTAGTCTTGAGAAATGCACAAACACGGTTCTGGAGTTCAAAAAACACGAGATCAGGTTTTTGGAATGCTCGCGATTTTCTCGTCAACATTTGCCCGGATTGCAATTCTGTCGCTTCCAACGTGTTCCTCGTGTCATTTTACGTCGGAATTAGTCTTGAGAAATGCACAAACACGGTTCTGGAGTTCAAAAAATACGAGATCAGGTTTTTGGAATGCTCGCGATTTTCTCGTCAACATTTGCCCGGATTGCAATTCTGTCGCTTCCAACGCGTTCCTCGTGTCATTTTACGTCGGAATTAGTCTTGAGAAATGCACAAACACGGTTCTGGAGTTCAAAAAACACGAGATCAGGTTTTTGGAATGCTCGCGATTTTCTCCTCAACGGTTTCTCGGTTCGCAATTCTGTCGCTTCCATCGTGATCCTCGTGTCATTTTACGTCGGAAATAGTCACGAGCAGTGCACGTGAACGTTTGTGGAGTCCAAAAAACACGAGTTCAGGTTCTGGGAATGCTCGCGATTTTCTCGTCAACGGTTTCTCGGATCGCAATTCTGTCGCTTCTAACGTGTTCCTCGTGTCATTTTACGTCGGAATTAGTCTTGAGAAATGCACCAACACGGTTCTGGAGTTCAAAAAACACGACATCAGGTTTTGGGAATGCTCGCGATTTTCTCGTCAACGGTTTCTCGGTTCGCAATTCTGTCGCTTCCATCGTGATCCTCGTGTCATTTTACGTCGGAAATAGTCACGAGCAGTGCACGTGAACGTTTGTGGAGTCCAAAAAACACGAGTTCAGGTTCTGGGAATGCTCGCGATTTTCGCGTCAACGGTTTCTCGGATCGCAATTCTGTCGCTTCTAACGTGTTCCTCGTGTCATTTTACGTCGGAATTAATCTTGAGAAATGCACAAACACGGTTCTGGAGTTCAAAAAACACGAGATCAGGTTTTGGGAATGCTCGCGATTTTCTCGTCAACGTTTGCCCGGATTGCAATTCTGTCGCTTCCAACGCGTTCCTCGGGTCATTTTACATCGGAATTAGTCATGAGAAAGGCACAAACACGGTTCAGGAGCCCAAGAAACACGAGATCAGGATTCGGGAATGCTCGCGATTTTCTCGTCAACGGTTTCTCGGTTCGCAATTCTGTCGCTTCCAACGCGTTCCTCGTGTCATTTTACGTCGGAATTAGTCTTGAGAAATGCACAAACACGGTTCTGGAGTTCAAAAAACACGAGATCAGTTTCTGGGAATGCTCGCGATTTCCTCGTCAACGGTTTCTCGGATCGCAATTCTGTCGCTTCTAACGTGTTCCTCGTGTCATTTTACGTCGGAATTAGTCTTGAGAAATGCACAAACACGGTTCTGGAGTTCAAAAAACACGAGTTCAGGTTTTGGGAATGCTCGCGATTTTCTAGTCAACGGTTTCTCGGATCGCAATTCTGTCGCTTCCAACGTGTTCCTCGTGTCATTTTACGTCGGAATTAGTCTTGAGAAATGCACAAACACGGTTCTGGAGTTCAAAAAACACGAGATCAGGTTTTGGGAATGCTCGCGATTTTCTCGTCAACGTTTGCCCGGATTGCAATTCTGTCGCTTCCAACGCGTTCCTCGGGTCATTTTACATCGGAATTAGTCTTGAGAAAGGCACAAACACGGTTCAGGAGCCCAAAAAACACGAGATCAGGATTCGGGAATGCTCGCGATTTTCTCGTCAACGGTTTCTCGGATCGCAATTCTGTCGCTTCTAACGTGTTCCTCGTGTCATTTTACGTCGGAATTAGTCTTGAGAAATGCACCAACACGGTTCTGGAGTTCAAAAAACACGACATCAGGTTTTGGGAATGCTCGCGATTTTCTCGTCAACGGTTTCTCGGTTCGCAATTCTGTCGCTTCCATCGTGATCCTCGTGTCATTTTACGTCGGAAATAGTCACGAGCAGTGCACGTGAACGTTTGTGGAGTCCAAAAAACACGAGTTCAGGTTCTGGGAATGCTCGCGATTTTCGCGTCAACGGTTTCTCGGATCGCAATTCTGTCGCTTCTAACGTGTTCCTCGTGTCATTTTACGTCGGAATTAATCTTGAGAAATGCACAAACACGGTTCTGGAGTTCAAAAAACACGAGATCAGGTTTTGGGAATGCTCGCGATTTTCTCGTCAACGTTTGCCCGGATTGCAATTCTGTCGCTTCCAACGCGTTCCTCGGGTCATTTTACATCGGAATTAGTCATGAGAAAGGCACAAACACGGTTCAGGAGCCCAAGAAACACGAGATCAGGATTCGGGAATGCTCGCGATTTTCTCGTCAACGGTTTCTCGGTTCGCAATTCTGTCGCTTCCAACGCGTTCCTCGTGTCATTTTACGTCGGAATTAGTCTTGAGAAATGCACAAACACGGTTCTGGAGTTCAAAAAACACGAGATCAGTTTCTGGGAATGCTCGCGATTTCCTCGTCAACGGTTTCTCGGATCGCAATTCTGTCGCTTCTAACGTGTTCCTCGTGTCATTTTACGTCGGAATTAGTCTTGAGAAATGCACAAACACGGTTCTGGAGTTCAAAAAACACGAGTTCAGGTTTTGGGAATGCTCGCGATTTTCTAGTCAACGGTTTCTCGGATCGCAATTCTGTCGCTTCCAACGTGTTCCTCGTGTCATTTTACGTCGGAATTAGTCTTGAGAAATGCACAAACACGGTTCTGGAGTTCAAAAAACACGAGATCAGGTTTTGGGAATGCTCGCGATTTTCTCGTCAACGTTTGCCCGGATTGCAATTCTGTCGCTTCCAACGCGTTCCTCGCGTCATTTTACATCGGAATTAGTCTTGAGAAAGGCACAAACACGGTTCAGGAGCCCAAAAAACACGAGATCAGGATTCGGGAATGCTCGCGATTTTCTCGTCAACGGTTTCTCGGATCGCAATTCTGTCGCTTCTAACGTGTTCCTCGTGTCATTTTACGTCGGAATTAGTCTTGAGAAATGCACAAACACGGTTCTGGAGTTCAAAAAACACGAGTTCAGGTTTTGGGAATGCTCGCGATTTTCTCGTCAACATTTGCCCGGATTGCAATTCTGTCGCTTCCAACGCGTTCCTCGTGTCATTTTACGTCGGAATTAGTCTTGAGAAATGCACAAACACGGTTCTGGAGTTCAAAAAACACGAGATCAGGTTTTTGGAATGCTCGCGATTTTCTCGTCAACGGTTTCACGGTTCGCAATTCTGTCGCTTCCATCGTGATCCTCGTGTCATTTTACGTCGGAAATAGTCACGAGCAGTGCACGTGGACGTTTGTGGAGTCCAAAAAACACGAGTTCAGGTTCTGGGAATGCTCGCGATTTTCTCGTCAACGGTTTCTCGGATCGCAATTCTGTCGCTTCTAACGTGTTCCTCGTGTCATTTTACGTCGGAATTAGTCTTGAGAAATGCACCAACACGGTTCTGGAGTTCAAAAAACACGACATCAGGTTTTGGGAATGCTCGCGATTTTCTCGTCAACGGTTTCTCGGTTCGCAATTCTGTCGCTTCCATCGTGATCCTCGTGTCATTTTACGTCGGAAATAGTCACGAGCAGTGCACGTGAACGTTTGTGGAGTCCAAAAAACACGAGTTCAGGTTCTGGGAATGCTCGCGATTTCCTCGTCAACGGTTTCTCGGATCGCAATTCTGTCGCTTCTAACGTGTTCCTCGTGTCATTTACGTCGGAATTAGTCTTGAGAAATGCACAAACACGGTTCTGGAGTTCAAAAAACACGACATCAGGTTTTGGGAATGCTCGCGATTTTCTCGTCAACGGTTTCTCGGATCGCAATTCTGTCGCTTCTAACGTGTTCCTCGTGTCATTTTACGTCGGAATTAGTCTTGAGAAATGCACAAACACGGTTCTGGAGTTCAAAAAACACGAGTTCAGGTTTTGGGAATGCTCGCGATTTTCTCGTCAACGTTTGCTCGGATTGCAATTCTGTCGCTTCCTACGCGTTCCTCGTGTCATTTTACGTCGGAATTAGTCTTGAGAAATGCACAAACACGGTTCTGGAGTTCAAAAAACACGAGTTCAGGTTTTGGGAATGCTCGCGATTTTCTCGTCAACGTTTGCCCGGATTGCAATTCTGTCGCTTCCAACGCGTTCCTCGCGTCATTTTACATCGGAATTAGTCATGAGAAATGCACAAACACGGTTGTGGAGTCCAAAAAACACGAGATCAGTTTCTGGGAATGCTCGCGATTTCCTCGTCAACGGTTTCTCGGATCGCAATTCTGTCGCTTCTAACGTGTTCCTCGTGTCATTTACGTCGGAATTAGTCTTGAGAAATGCACAAACACGGTTCTGGAGTTCAAAAAACACGAGTTCAGGTTTTGGGAATGCTCGCGATTTTCTCGTCAACGTTTGCTCGGATTGCAATTCTGTCGCTTCTAACGTGTTCCTCGTGTCATTTTACGTCGGAATTAGTCTTGAGAAATGCACAAACACGGTTCTGGAGTTCAAAAAACACGAGTTCAGGTTTTGGGAATGCTCGCGATTTTCTCGTCAACGTTTGCTCGGATTGCAATTCTGTCGCTTCCTACGCGTTCCTCGTGTCATTTTACGTCGGAATTAGTCTTGAGAAATGCACAAACACGGGTGTGGAGCCCAAAAAACACGAGTTCAGGTTCTGGGAATGCTCGCGATTTTCTCGTCAACGTTTGCCCGGATTGCAATTCTGTCGCTTCCAACGCGTTCCTCGCGTCATTTTACATCGGAATTAGTCATGAGAAAGGCACAAACACGGTTCAGGAGCCCAAGAAACACGAGATCAGGATTCGGGAATGCTCGCGATTTTCTCGTCAACGGTTTCTCGGATCGCAATTCTGTCGCTTCCAACGTGATCCTCGTGTCATTTTACGTCGGAAATAGTCACGAGCAGTGCACGTGAACGTTTGAGGAGTCCAAAAAACACGAGTTCAGTTTCTGGGAATGCTCGCGATTTTCTAGTCAACGGTTTCTCGGATCGGAATTCTGTCGCTTCCAACGTGTTCCTCGTGTCATTTTACGTCGGAATTAGTCTTGAGAAATGCACAAACACGGTTCTGGAGTTCAAAAAACACGAGATCAGGTTTTGGGAATGCTCGCGATTTTCTCGTCAACGTTTGCCCGGATTGCAATTCTGTCGCTTCCAACGCGTTCCTCGCGTCATTTTACATCGGAATTAGTCTTGAGAAAGGCACAAACACGGTTCAGGAGCCCAAAAAACACGAGATCAGGATTCGTGAATGCTCGCGATTTTCTCGTCAACGGTTTCTCGGATCGCAATTCTGTCGCTTCTAACGTGTTCCTCGTGTCATTTTACGTCGGAATTAGTCTTGAGAAATGCACAAACACGGTTCTGGAGTTCAAAAAACACGAGTTCAGGTTTTGGGAATGCTCGCGATTTTCTCGTCAACGTTTGCTCGGATTGCAATTCTGTCGCTGCCTACGCGTTTCTCGCGTCATTTTACATCGGAATTAGTCATGAGAAATGCACAAACACGGTTGTGGAGCCCAAAAAACACGAGATCAGTTTCTGGGAATGCTCGCGATTTCCTCGTCAACGGTTTCTCGGATCGCAATTCTGTCGCTTCCAACGCGTTCCTCGTGTCATTTTACGTCGGAATTAATCTTGAGAAATGCACAAACACGGTTCTGGAGTTCAAAAAACACGAGATCAGGTTTTGGGAATGCTCGCGATTTTCTAGTCAACGGTTTCTCGGATCGCAATTCTGTCGCTTCCAACGTGTTCCTCGTGTCATTTTACGTCGGAATTAGTCTTGAGAAATGCACAAACACGGTTCTGGAGTTCAAAAAACACGAGTTCAGGTTTTGGGAATGCTCGCGATTTTCTCGTCAACGTTTGCTCGGATTGCAATTCTGTCGCTGCCTACGCGTTTCTCGCGTCATTTTACATCGGAATTAGTCATGAGAAATGCACAAACACGGTTGTGGAGCCCAAAAAACACGAGATCAGTTTCTGGGAATGCTCGCGATTTCCTCGTCAACGGTTTCTCGGATCGCAATTCTGTCGCTTCCAACGCGTTCCTCGTGTCATTTTACGTCGGAATTAATCTTGAGAAATGCACAAACACGGTTCTGGAGTTCAAAAAACACGAGATCAGGTTTTGGGAATGCTCGCGATTTTCTAGTCAACGGTTTCTCGGATCGCAATTCTGTCGCTTCCAACGTGTTCCTCGTGTCATTTTACGTCGGAATTAGTCTTGAGAAATGCACAAACACGGTTCTGGAGTTCAAAAAACACGAGATCAGGTTTTGGGAATGCTCGCGGTTTTCTCGTCAACGTTTGCCCGGATTGCAATTCTGTCGCTTCCAACGCGTTCCTCGCGTCATTTTACATCGGAATTAATCTTGAGAAAGGCACAAACACGGTTCAGGAGCCCAAAAAACACGAGATCAGGATTCGGGAATGCTCGCGATTTTCTCGTCAACGGTTTCTCGGATCGCAATTCTGTCGCTTCTAACGTGTTCCTCGTGTCATTTTACGTCGGAATTAGTCTTGAGAAATGCACAAACACGGTTCTGGAGTTCAAAAAACACGAGATCAGGTTTTGGGAATGCTCGCGGTTTTCTCGTCAACGTTTGCCCGGATTGCAATTCTGTCGCTTCCAACGCGTTCCTCGTGTCATTTTACATCGGAATTAGTCTTGAGAAAGGCACAAACACGGTTCAGGAGCCCAAAAAACACGAGATCAGGATTCGGGAATGCTCGCGATTTTCTCGTCAACGGTTTCTCGGATCGCAATTCTGTCGCTTCTAACGTGTTCCTCGTGTCATTTTACGTCGGAATTAGTCTTGAGAAATGCACAAACACGGTTCTGGAGTTCAAAAAACACGAGTTCAGGTTTTGGGAATGCTCGCGATTTTCTCGTCAACGTTTGCTCGGATTGCAATTCTGTCGCTTCCTACGCGTTTCTCGCGTCATTTTACATCGGAATTAGTCATGAGAAATGCACAAACACGGTTGTGGAGCCCAAAAAACACGAGATCAGGTTTTGGGAATGCTCGCGATTTTCTAGTCAACGGTTTCTCGGATCGCAATTCTGTCGCTTCCAACGTGTTCCTCGTGTCATTTTACGTCGGAATTAGTCTTGAGAAATGCACAAACACGGTTCTGGAGTTCAAAAAACACGAGTTCAGGTTTTGGGAATGCTCGCGATTTTCTCGTCAACGTTTGCTCGGATTGCAATTCTGTCGCTGCCTACGCGTTTCTCGCGTCATTTTACATCGGAATTAGTCATGAGAAATGCACAAACACGGTTGTGGAGCCCAAAAAACACGAGATCAGTTTCTGGGAATGCTCGCGATTTCCTCGTCAACGGTTTCTCGGATCGCAATTCTGTCGCTTCCAACGCGTTCCTCGTGTCATTTTACGTCGGAATTAATCTTGAGAAATGCACAAACACGGTTCTGGAGTTCAAAAAACACGAGATCAGGTTTTGGGAATGCTCGCGATTTTCTAGTCAACGGTTTCTCGGATCGCAATTCTGTCGCTTCCAACGTGTTCCTCGTGTCATTTTACGTCGGAATTAGTCTTGAGAAATGCACAAACACGGTTCTGGAGTTCAAAAAACACGAGTTCAGGTTTTGGGAATGCTCGCGATTTTCTCGTCAACGTTTGCTCGGATTGCAATTCTGTCGCTGCCTACGCGTTTCTCGCGTCATTTTACATCGGAATTAGTCATGAGAAATGCACAAACACGGTTGTGGAGCCCAAAAAACACGAGATCAGTTTCTGGGAATGCTCGCGATTTCCTCGTCAACGGTTTCTCGGATCGCAATTCTGTCGCTTCCAACGCGTTCCTCGTGTCATTTTACGTCGGAATTAATCTTGAGAAATGCACAAACACGGTTCTGGAGTTCAAAAAACACGAGATCAGGTTTTGGGAATGCTCGCGATTTTCTAGTCAACGGTTTCTCGGATCGCAATTCTGTCGCTTCCTACGCGTTTCTCGCGTCATTTTACATCGGAATTAGTCATGAGAAATGCACAAACACGGTTGTGGAGCCCAAAAAACACGAGATCAGTTTCTGGGAATGCTCGCGTTTTCCTCGTCAACGGTTTCTCGGATCGCAATTCTGTCGCTTCTAACGTGTTCCTCGTGTCATTTTACGTCGGAATTAGTCTTGAGAAATGCACAAACACGGTTCTGGAGTTCAAAAAACACGAGTTCAGGTTTTGGGAATGCTCGCGATTTTCTAGTCAACGGTTTCTCGGATCGCAATTCTGTCGCTTCCAACGTGTTCCTCGTGTCATTTTACGTCGGAATTAGTCTTGAGAAATGCACAAACACGGTTCTGGAGTTCAAAAAACACGAGATCAGGTTTTTGGAATGCTCGCGATTTTCTCGTCAACATTTGCCCGGATTGCAATTCTGTCGCTTCCAACGCGTTCCTCGTGTCATTTTACGTCGGAATTAGTCTTGAGAAATGCACAAACACGGTTCTGGAGTTCAAAAAACACGAGATCAGGTTTTTGGAATGCTCGCGATTTTCTCGTCAACATTTGCCCGGATTGCAATTCTGTCGCTTCCAACGTGTTCCTCGTGTCATTTTACGTCGGAATTAGTCTTGAGAAATGCACAAACACGGTTCTGGAGTTCAAAAAATACGAGATCAGGTTTTTGGAATGCTCGCGATTTTCTCGTCAACATTTGCCCGGATTGCAATTCTGTCGCTTCCAACGCGTTCCTCGTGTCATTTTACGTCGGAATTAGTCTTGAGAAATGCACAAACACGGTTCTGGAGTTCAAAAAACACGAGATCAGGTTTTTGGAATGCTCGCGATTTTCTCCTCAACGGTTTCTCGGTTCGCAATTCTGTCGCTTCCATCGTGATCCTCGTGTCATTTTACGTCGGAAATAGTCACGAGCAGTGCACGTGAACGTTTGTGGAGTCCAAAAAACACGAGTTCAGGTTCTGGGAATGCTCGCGATTTTCTCGTCAACGGTTTCTCGGATCGCAATTCTGTCGCTTCTAACGTGTTCCTCGTGTCATTTTACGTCGGAATTAGTCTTGAGAAATGCACCAACACGGTTCTGGAGTTCAAAAAACACGACATCAGGTTTTGGGAATGCTCGCGATTTTCTCGTCAACGGTTTCTCGGTTCGCAATTCTGTCGCTTCCATCGTGATCCTCGTGTCATTTTACGTCGGAAATAGTCACGAGCAGTGCACGTGAACGTTTGTGGAGTCCAAAAAACACGAGTTCAGGTTCTGGGAATGCTCGCGATTTTCGCGTCAACGGTTTCTCGGATCGCAATTCTGTCGCTTCTAACGTGTTCCTCGTGTCATTTTACGTCGGAATTAATCTTGAGAAATGCACAAACACGGTTCTGGAGTTCAAAAAACACGAGATCAGGTTTTGGGAATGCTCGCGATTTTCTCGTCAACGTTTGCCCGGATTGCAATTCTGTCGCTTCCAACGCGTTCCTCGGGTCATTTTACATCGGAATTAGTCATGAGAAAGGCACAAACACGGTTCAGGAGCCCAAGAAACACGAGATCAGGATTCGGGAATGCTCGCGATTTTCTCGTCAACGGTTTCTCGGTTCGCAATTCTGTCGCTTCCAACGCGTTCCTCGTGTCATTTTACGTCGGAATTAGTCTTGAGAAATGCACAAACACGGTTCTGGAGTTCAAAAAACACGAGATCAGTTTCTGGGAATGCTCGCGATTTCCTCGTCAACGGTTTCTCGGATCGCAATTCTGTCGCTTCTAACGTGTTCCTCGTGTCATTTTACGTCGGAATTAGTCTTGAGAAATGCACAAACACGGTTCTGGAGTTCAAAAAACACGAGTTCAGGTTTTGGGAATGCTCGCGATTTTCTAGTCAACGGTTTCTCGGATCGCAATTCTGTCGCTTCCAACGTGTTCCTCGTGTCATTTTACGTCGGAATTAGTCTTGAGAAATGCACAAACACGGTTCTGGAGTTCAAAAAACACGAGATCAGGTTTTGGGAATGCTCGCGATTTTCTCGTCAACGTTTGCCCGGATTGCAATTCTGTCGCTTCCAACGCGTTCCTCGCGTCATTTTACATCGGAATTAGTCTTGAGAAAGGCACAAACACGGTTCAGGAGCCCAAAAAACACGAGATCAGGATTCGGGAATGCTCGCGATTTTCTCGTCAACGGTTTCTCGGATCGCAATTCTGTCGCTTCTAACGTGTTCCTCGTGTCATTTTACGTCGGAATTAGTCTTGAGAAATGCACCAACACGGTTCTGGAGTTCAAAAAACACGACATCAGGTTTTGGGAATGCTCGCGATTTTCTCGTCAACGGTTTCTCGGTTCGCAATTCTGTCGCTTCCATCGTGATCCTCGTGTCATTTTACGTCGGAAATAGTCACGAGCAGTGCACGTGAACGTTTGTGGAGTCCAAAAAACACGAGTTCAGGTTCTGGGAATGCTCGCGATTTTCGCGTCAACGGTTTCTCGGATCGCAATTCTGTCGCTTCTAACGTGTTCCTCGTGTCATTTTACGTCGGAATTAATCTTGAGAAATGCACAAACACGGTTCTGGAGTTCAAAAAACACGAGATCAGGTTTTGGGAATGCTCGCGATTTTCTCGTCAACGTTTGCCCGGATTGCAATTCTGTCGCTTCCAACGCGTTCCTCGGGTCATTTTACATCGGAATTAGTCATGAGAAAGGCACAAACACGGTTCAGGAGCCCAAGAAACACGAGATCAGGATTCGGGAATGCTCGCGATTTTCTCGTCAACGGTTTCTCGGTTCGCAATTCTGTCGCTTCCAACGCGTTCCTCGTGTCATTTTACGTCGGAATTAGTCTTGAGAAATGCACAAACACGGTTCTGGAGTTCAAAAAACACGAGATCAGTTTCTGGGAATGCTCGCGATTTCCTCGTCAACGGTTTCTCGGATCGCAATTCTGTCGCTTCTAACGTGTTCCTCGTGTCATTTTACGTCGGAATTAGTCTTGAGAAATGCACAAACACGGTTCTGGAGTTCAAAAAACACGAGTTCAGGTTTTGGGAATGCTCGCGATTTTCTAGTCAACGGTTTCTCGGATCGCAATTCTGTCGCTTCCAACGTGTTCCTCGTGTCATTTTACGTCGGAATTAGTCTTGAGAAATGCACAAACACGGTTCTGGAGTTCAAAAAACACGAGATCAGGTTTTGGGAATGCTCGCGATTTTCTCGTCAACGTTTGCCCGGATTGCAATTCTGTCGCTTCCAACGCGTTCCTCGCGTCATTTTACATCGGAATTAGTCTTGAGAAAGGCACAAACACGGTTCAGGAGCCCAAAAAACACGAGATCAGGATTCGGGAATGCTCGCGATTTTCTCGTCAACGGTTTCTCGGATCGCAATTCTGTCGCTTCTAACGTGTTCCTCGTGTCATTTTACGTCGGAATTAGTCTTGAGAAATGCACAAACACGGTTCTGGAGTTCAAAAAACACGAGTTCAGGTTTTGGGAATGCTCGCGATTTTCTCGTCAACATTTGCCCGGATTGCAATTCTGTCGCTTCCAACGCGTTCCTCGTGTCATTTTACGTCGGAATTAGTCTTGAGAAATGCACAAACACGGTTCTGGAGTTCAAAAAACACGAGATCAGGTTTTTGGAATGCTCGCGATTTTCTCGTCAACGGTTTCACGGTTCGCAATTCTGTCGCTTCCATCGTGATCCTCGTGTCATTTTACGTCGGAAATAGTCACGAGCAGTGCACGTGGACGTTTGTGGAGTCCAAAAAACACGAGTTCAGGTTCTGGGAATGCTCGCGATTTTCTCGTCAACGGTTTCTCGGATCGCAATTCTGTCGCTTCTAACGTGTTCCTCGTGTCATTTTACGTCGGAATTAGTCTTGAGAAATGCACCAACACGGTTCTGGAGTTCAAAAAACACGACATCAGGTTTTGGGAATGCTCGCGATTTTCTCGTCAACGGTTTCTCGGTTCGCAATTCTGTCGCTTCCATCGTGATCCTCGTGTCATTTTACGTCGGAAATAGTCACGAGCAGTGCACGTGAACGTTTGTGGAGTCCAAAAAACACGAGTTCAGGTTCTGGGAATGCTCGCGATTTCCTCGTCAACGGTTTCTCGGATCGCAATTCTGTCGCTTCTAACGTGTTCCTCGTGTCATTTACGTCGGAATTAGTCTTGAGAAATGCACAAACACGGTTCTGGAGTTCAAAAAACACGACATCAGGTTTTGGGAATGCTCGCGATTTTCTCGTCAACGGTTTCTCGGATCGCAATTCTGTCGCTTCTAACGTGTTCCTCGTGTCATTTTACGTCGGAATTAGTCTTGAGAAATGCACAAACACGGTTCTGGAGTTCAAAAAACACGAGTTCAGGTTTTGGGAATGCTCGCGATTTTCTCGTCAACGTTTGCTCGGATTGCAATTCTGTCGCTTCCTACGCGTTCCTCGTGTCATTTTACGTCGGAATTAGTCTTGAGAAATGCACAAACACGGTTCTGGAGTTCAAAAAACACGAGTTCAGGTTTTGGGAATGCTCGCGATTTTCTCGTCAACGTTTGCCCGGATTGCAATTCTGTCGCTTCCAACGCGTTCCTCGCGTCATTTTACATCGGAATTAGTCATGAGAAATGCACAAACACGGTTGTGGAGTCCAAAAAACACGAGATCAGTTTCTGGGAATGCTCGCGATTTCCTCGTCAACGGTTTCTCGGATCGCAATTCTGTCGCTTCTAACGTGTTCCTCGTGTCATTTACGTCGGAATTAGTCTTGAGAAATGCACAAACACGGTTCTGGAGTTCAAAAAACACGAGATCAGGTTTTGGGAATGCTCGCGATTTTCTAGTCAACGGTTTCTCGGATTGCAATTCTGTCGCTGCCTACGCGTTTCTCGCGTCATTTTACATCGGAATTAGTCATGAGAAATGCACAAACACGGTTGTGGAGCCCAAAAAACACGAGATCAGTTTCTGGGAATGCTCGCGATTTCCTCGTCAACGGTTTCTCGGATCGCAATTCTGTCGCTTCCAACGCGTTCCTCGTGTCATTTTACGTCGGAATTAATCTTGAGAAATGCACAAACACGGTTCTGGAGTTCAAAAAACACGAGATCAGGTTTTGGGAATGCTCGCGATTTTCTAGTCAACGGTTTCTCGGATCGCAATTCTGTCGCTTCCAACGTGTTCCTCGTGTCATTTTACGTCGGAATTAGTCTTGAGAAATGCACAAACACGGTTCTGGAGTTCAAAAAACACGAGATCAGGTTTTGGGAATGCTCGCGGTTTTCTCGTCAACGTTTGCCCGGATTGCAATTCTGTCGCTTCCAACGCGTTCCTCGCGTCATTTTACATCGGAATTAATCTTGAGAAAGGCACAAACACGGTTCAGGAGCCCAAAAAACACGAGATCAGGATTCGGGAATGCTCGCGATTTTCTCGTCAACGGTTTCTCGGATCGCAATTCTGTCGCTTCTAACGTGTTCCTCGTGTCATTTTACGTCGGAATTAGTCTTGAGAAATGCACAAACACGGTTCTGGAGTTCAAAAAACACGAGATCAGGTTTTGGGAATGCTCGCGGTTTTCTCGTCAACGTTTGCCCGGATTGCAATTCTGTCGCTTCCAACGCGTTCCTCGCGTCATTTTACATCGGAATTAGTCTTGAGAAAGGCACAAACACGGTTCAGGAGCCCAAAAAACACGAGATCAGGATTCGGGAATGCTCGCGATTTTCTCGTCAACGGTTTCTCGGATCGCAATTCTGTCGCTTCTAACGTGTTCCTCGTGTCATTTTACGTCGGAATTAGTCTTGAGAAATGCACAAACACGGTTCTGGAGTTCAAAAAACACGAGTTCAGGTTTTGGGAATGCTCGCGATTTTCTAGTCAACGGTTTCTCGGATCGCAATTCTGTCGCTTCCAACGTGTTCCTCGTGTCATTTTACGTCGGAATTAGTCTTGAGAAATGCACAAACACGGTTCTGGAGTTCAAAAAACACGAGATCAGGTTTTGGGAATGCTCGCGATTTTCTCGTCAACGTTTGCCCGGATTGCAATCCTGTCGCTTCCAACGCGTTCCCCGCGTCATTTTACATCGGAATTAGTCTTGAGAAAGGCACAAACACTGTTCAGGAGCCCAAAAAACACGAGATCAGGATTCGGGAATGCTCGCGATTTTCTCGCCAACGGTTTCTCGGATCGCAATTCTGTCGCTTCTAACGTGTTCCTCGTGTCATTTTACGTCGGAATTAGTCTTGAGAAATGCACAAACACGGTTCTGGAGTTCAAAAAACACGAGTTCAGGTTTTGGGAATGCTCGCGATTTTCTCGTCAACGTTTGCTCGGATTGCAATTCTGTCGCTTCCTACGCGTTTCTCGCGTCATTTTACATCGGAATTAGTCATGAGAAATGCACAAACACGGTTGTGGAGTCCAAAAAACACGAGATCAGTTTCTGGGAATGCTCGCGATTTCCTCGTCAACGGTTTCTCGGATCGCAATTCTGTCGCTTCTAACGTGTTCCTCGTGTCATTTTACATCGGAATTAGTCTTGAGAAATGCACAAACACGGTTCTGGAGTTCAAAAAACACGAGTTCAGGTTTTGGGAATGCTCGCGATTTTCTAGTCAACGGTTTCTCGGATCGCAATTCTGTCGCTTCTAACGTGTTCCTCGTGTCATTTTACATCGGAATTAGTCTTGAGAAATGCACAAACACGGTTCTGGAGTTCAAAAAACACGAGTTCAGGTTTTGGGAATGCTCGCGATTTTCTCGTCAACGTTTGCGCGGATTGCAATTCTGTCGCTTCCTACGCGTTCCTCGTGTCATTTTACGTCGGAATTAGTCTTGAGAAATGCACAAACACGGTTCCGGAGTTCAAAAAACACGAGTTCAGGTTTTGGGAATGCTCGCGATTTTCTCGTCAACGTTTGCTCGGATTGCAATTCTGTCGCTTCCAAAGCGTTCCTCGCGTCATTTTCAATCGGAATTAGTCATGAGAAATGCACAAACACGGTTGTGGAGTCCAAAAAACACGAGATCAGTTTCTGGGAATGCTCGCGATTTCCTCGTCAACGGTTTCTCGGATCGCAATTCTGTCGCTTCTAACGTGTTCCTCGTGTCATTTACGTCGGAATTAGTCTTGAGAAATGCACAAACACGGCTTTGGAGTTCAAAAAACACGAGTTCAGGTTTTGGGAATGCTCGCGATTTTCTAGTCAACGGTTTTTCGGATCGCAATTCTGTCGCTTTTAACGTGTTCCTCGTGTCATTTTACGTCGGAATTAGTCTTGAGAAATGCACAAACACGGTTCTGGAGTTCAAAAAACACGAGTTCAGGTTTTGGGAATGCTCGCGATTTTCTCGTCAACGTTTGCTCGGATTGCAATTCTGTCGCTTCCTACGCGTTCCTCGTGTCATTTTACGTCGGAATTAGTCTTGAGAAATGCACAAACACGGTTCTGGAGTTCAAAAAACACGAGTTCAGGTTTTGGGAATGCTCGCGATTTTCTCGTCAACGTTTGCTCGGATTGCAATTCTGTCGCTTCCTACGCGTTTCTCGCGTCATTTTACATCGGAATTAGTCATGAGAAATGCACAAACACGGGTGTGGAGCCCAAAAAACACGAGTTCAGGTTCTGGGAATGCTCGCGATTTTCTCGTCAACGTTTGCCCGGATTGCAATTCTGTCGCTTCCAACGCGTTCCTCGCGTCATTTTACATCGGAATTAGTCATGAGAAAGGCACAAACACGGTTCAGGAGCCCAAGAAACACGAGATCAGGATTCGGGAATGCTCGCGATTTTCTCGTCAACGGTTTCTCGGATCGCAATTCTGTCGCTTCCAACGTGATCCTCGTGTCATTTTACGTCGGAAATAGTCACGAGCAGTGCACGTGAACGTTTGTGGAGTCCAAAAAACACGAGTTCAGTTTCTGGGAATGCTCGCGATTTTCTAGTCAACGGTTTCTCGGATCGCAATTCTGTCGCTTCTAACGTGTTCCTCGTGTCATTTTACGTCGGAATTAGTCTTGAGAAATGCACAAACACGGTTCAGGAGCCCAAAAAACACGAGATCAGGTTTTGGGAATGCTCGCGATTTTCTCGTCAACATTTGCCCGGATTGCAATTCTGTCGCTTCCAACGCGTTCCTCGCGTCATTTTACATCGGAATTAGTCATGAGAAAGGCACAAACACGGTTCAGGAGCCCAAGAAACACGAGATCAGGATTCGGGAATGCTCGCGATTTTCTCGTCAACGGTTTCTCGGATCGCAATTCTGTCGCTTCCAACGTGATCCTCGTGTCATTTTACGTCGGAAATAGTCACGAGCAGTGCACGTGAACGTTTGAGGAGTCCAAAAAACACGAGTTCAGTTTCTGGGAATGCTCGCGATTTTCTCGTCAACGTTTGCCCGGATTGCAATTCTGTCGCTTCCAACGCGTTCCTCGCGTCATTTTACATCGGAATTAGTCATGAGAAAGGCACAAACACGGTTCAGGAGCCCAAGAAACACGAGATCAGGATTCGGGAATGCTCGCGATTTTCTCGTCAACGGTTTCTCGGATCGCAATTCTGTCGCTTCCAACGTGATCCTCGTGTCATTTTACGTCGGAAATAGTCACGAGCAGTGCACGTGAACGTTTGAGGAGTCCAAAAAACACGAGTTCAGTTTCTGGGAATGCTCGCGATTTTCTAGTCAACGGTTTCTCGGATCGGAATTCTGTCGCTTCCAACGTGTTCCTCGTGTCATTTTCAATCGGAATTAGTCATGAGAAATGCACAAACACGGTTGTGGAGTCCAAAAAACACGAGATCAGTTTCTGGGAATGCTCGCGATTTCCTCGTCAACGGTTTCTCGGATCGCAATTCTGTCGCTTCTAACGTGTTCCTCGTGTCATTTACGTCGGAATTAGTCTTGAGAAATGCACAAACACGGTTCTGGAGTTCAAAAAACACGAGTTCAGGTTTTGGGAATGCTCGCGATTTTCTAGTCAACGGTTTTTCGGATCGCAATTCTGTCGCTTCTAGCATGTTCCTCGTGTCATTTTACGTCGGAATTAGTCTTGAGAAATGCACAAACACGGTTCTGGAGTTCAAAAAACACGAGTTCAGGTTTTGGGAATGCTCGCGATTTTCTCGTCAACGTTTGCTCGGATTGCAATTCTGTCGCTTCCTACGCGTTTCTCGCGTCATTTTACATCGGAATTAGTCATGAGAAATGCACAAACACGGGTGTGGAGCCCAAAAAACACGAGTTCAGGTTCTGGGAATGCTCGCGATTTTCTCGTCAACGTTTGCCCGGATTGCAATTCTGTCGCTTCCAACGCGTTCCTCGCGTCATTTTACATCGGAATTAGTCATGAGAAAGGCACAAACACGGTTCAGGAGCCCAAGAAACACGAGATCAGGATTCGGGAATGCTCGCGATTTTCTCGTCAACGGTTTCTCGGATCGCAATTCTGTCGCTTCCAACGTGATCCTCGTGTCATTTTACGTCGGAAATAGTCACGAGCAGTGCACGTGAACGTTTGTGGAGTCCAAAAAACACGAGTTCAGTTTCTGGGAATGCTCGCGATTTTCTAGTCAACGGTTTCTCGGATCGCAATTCTGTCGCTTCTAACGTGTTCCTCGTGTCATTTTACGTCGGAATTAGTCTTGAGAAATGCACAAACACGGTTCAGGAGCCCAAAAAACACGAGATCAGGTTTTGGGAATGCTCGCGATTTTCTCGTCAACATTTGCCCGGATTGCAATTCTGTCGCTTCCAACGCGTTCCTCGCGTCATTTTACATCGGAATTAGTCATGAGAAAGGCACAAACACGGTTCAGGAGCCCAAGAAACACGAGATCAGGATTCGGGAATGCTCGCGATTTTCTCGTCAACGGTTTCTCGGATCGCAATTCTGTCGCTTCCAACGTGATCCTCGTGTCATTTTACGTCGGAAATAGTCACGAGCAGTGCACGTGAACGTTTGAGGAGTCCAAAAAACACGAGTTCAGTTTCTGGGAATGCTCGCGATTTTCTCGTCAACGTTTGCCCGGATTGCAATTCTGTCGCTTCCAACGCGTTCCTCGCGTCATTTTACATCGGAATTAGTCATGAGAAAGGCACAAACACGGTTCAGGAGCCCAAGAAACACGAGATCAGGATTCGGGAATGCTCGCGATTTTCTCGTCAACGGTTTCTCGGATCGCAATTCTGTCGCTTCCAACGTGATCCTCGTGTCATTTTACGTCGGAAATAGTCACGAGCAGTGCACGTGAACGTTTGAGGAGTCCAAAAAACACGAGTTCAGTTTCTGGGAATGCTCGCGATTTTCTAGTCAACGGTTTCTCGGATCGGAATTCTGTCGCTTCCAACGTGTTCCTCGTGTCATTTTCAATCGGAATTAGTCATGAGAAATGCACAAACACGGTTGTGGAGTCCAAAAAACACGAGATCAGTTTCTGGGAATGCTCGCGATTTCCTCGTCAACGGTTTCTCGGATCGCAATTCTGTCGCTTCTAACGTGTTCCTCGTGTCATTTACGTCGGAATTAGTCTTGAGAAATGCACAAACACGGTTCTGGAGTTCAAAAAACACGAGTTCAGGTTTTGGGAATGCTCGCGATTTTCTAGTCAACGGTTTTTCGGATCGCAATTCTGTCGCTTCTAGCATGTTCCTCGTGTCATTTTACGTCGGAATTAGTCTTGAGAAATGCACAAACACGGTTCTGGAGTTCAAAAAACACGAGTTCAGGTTTTGGGAATGCTCGCGATTTTCTCGTCAACGTTTGCTCGGATTGCAATTCTGTCGCTTCCTACGCGTTCCTCGTGTCATTTTACGTCGGAATTAGTCTTGAGAAATGCACAAACACGGTTCTGGAGTTCAAAAAACACGAGTTCAGGTTTTGGGAATGCTCGCGATTTTCTCGTCAACGTTTGCTCGGATTGCAATTCTGTCGCTTCCTACGCGTTTCTCGCGTCATTTTACATCGGAATTAGTCATGAGAAATGCACAAACACGGGTGTGGAGCCCAAAAAACACGAGTTCAGGTTCTGGGAATGCTCGCGATTTTCTCGTCAACGTTTGCCCGGATTGCAATTCTGTCGCTTCCAACGCGTTCCTCGCGTCATTTTACATCGGAATTAGTCATGAGAAAGGCACAAACACGGTTCAGGAGCCCAAGAAACACGAGATCAGGATTCGGGAATGCTCGCGATTTTCTCGTCAACGGTTTCTCGGATCGCAATTCTGTCGCTTCCAACGTGATCCTCGTGTCATTTTACGTCGGAATTAGTCTTGAGAAATGCACAAACACGGTTCTGGAGTTCAAAAAACACGAGATCAGGTTTTGGGAATGCTCGCGATTTTCTCGTCAACGTTTGCCCGGATTGCAATTCTGTCGCTTCCAACGCGTTCCTCGCGTCATTTTACATCGGAATTAGTCTTGAGAAAGGCACAAACACGGTTCAGGAGCCCAAAAAACACGAGATCAGGATTCGGGAATGCTCGCGATTTTCTCGTCAACGGTTTCTCGGATCGCAATTCTGTCGCTTCTAACGTGTTCCTCGTGTCATTTTACGTCGGAATTAGTCTTGAGAAATGCACAAACACGGTTCTGGAGTTCAAAAAACACGAGTTCAGGTTTTGGGAATGCTCGCGATTTTCTCGTCAACGTTTGCTCGGATTGCAATTCTGTCGCTTCCTACGCGTTTCTCGCGTCATTTTACATCGGAATTAGTCATGAGAAATGCACAAACACGGTTGTGGAGCCCAAAAAACACGAGATCAGTTTCTGGGAATGCTCGCGATTTCCTTGTCAACGGTTTCTCGGATCGCAATTCTGTCGCTTCTAACGTGTTCCTCGTGTCATTTTACGTCGGAATTAGTCTTGAGAAATGCACAAACACGGTTCTGGAGTTCAAAAAACACGAGTTCAGGTTTTGGGAATGCTCGCGATTTTCTAGTCAACGGTTTCTCGGATCGCAATTCTGTCGCTTCCAACGTGTTCCTCGTGTCATTTTACGTCGGAATTAGTCTTGAGAAATGCACAAACACGGTTCTGGAGTTCAAAAAACACGAGATCAGGTTTTGGGAATGCTCGCGATTTTCTCGTCAACGTTTGCCCGGATTGCAATCCTGTCGCTTCCAACGCGTTCCCCGCGTCATTTTACATCGGAATTAGTCTTGAGAAAGGCACAAACACTGTTCAGGAGCCCAAAAAACACGAGTTCAGGTTCTGGGAATGCTCGCGATTTTCTCGTCAACGTTTGCCCGGATTGCAATTCTGTCGCTTCCAACGCGTTCCTCGCGTCATTTTACATCGGAATTAGTCATGAGAAAGGCACAAACACGGTTCAGGAGCCCAAGAAACACGAGATCAGGATTCGGGAATGCTCGCGATTTTCTCGTCAACGGTTTCTCGGATCGCAATTCTGTCGCTTCCAACGTGATCCTCGTGTCATTTTACGTCGGAAATAGTCACGAGCAGTGCACGTGAACGTTTGTGGAGTCCAAAAAACACGAGTTCAGTTTCTGGGAATGCTCGCGATTTTCTAGTCAACGGTTTCTCGGATCGCAATTCTGTCGCTTCTAACGTGTTCCTCGTGTCATTTTACGTCGGAATTAGTCTTGAGAAATGCACAAACACGGTTCAGGAGCCCAAAAAACACGAGATCAGGTTTTGGGAATGCTCGCGATTTTCTCGTCAACATTTGCCCGGATTGCAATTCTGTCGCTTCCAACGCGTTCCTCGCGTCATTTTACATCGGAATTAGTCATGAGAAAGGCACAAACACGGTTCAGGAGCCCAAGAAACACGAGATCAGGATTCGGGAATGCTCGCGATTTTCTCGTCAACGGTTTCTCGGATCGCAATTCTGTCGCTTCCAACGTGATCCTCGTGTCATTTTACGTCGGAAATAGTCACGAGCAGTGCACGTGAACGTTTGAGGAGTCCAAAAAACACGAGTTCAGTTTCTGGGAATGCTCGCGATTTTCTCGTCAACGTTTGCCCGGATTGCAATTCTGTCGCTTCCAACGCGTTCCTCGCGTCATTTTACATCGGAATTAGTCATGAGAAAGGCACAAAGACGGTTCAGGAGCCCAAGAAACACGAGATCAGGATTCGGGAATGCTCGCGATTTTCTCGTCAACGGTTTCTCGGATCGCAATTCTGTCGCTTCCAACGTGATCCTCGTGTCATTTTACGTCGGAAATAGTCACGAGCAGTGCACGTGAACGTTTGAGGAGTCCAAAAAACACGAGTTCAGTTTCTGGGAATGCTCGCGATTTTCTAGTCAACGGTTTCTCGGATCGGAATTCTGTCGCTTCCAACGTGTTCCTCGTGTCATTTTCAATCGGAATTAGTCATGAGAAATGCACAAACACGGTTGTGGAGTCCAAAAAACACGAGATCAGTTTCTGGGAATGCTCGCGATTTCCTCGTCAACGGTTTCTCGGATCGCAATTCTGTCGCTTCTAACGTGTTCCTCGTGTCATTTACGTCGGAATTAGTCTTGAGAAATGCACAAACACGGTTCTGGAGTTCAAAAAACACGAGTTCAGGTTTTGGGAATGCTCGCGATTTTCTAGTCAACGGTTTTTCGGATCGCAATTCTGTCGCTTCTAACATGTTCCTCGTGTCATTTTACGTCGGAATTAGTCTTGAGAAATGCACAAACACGGTTCTGGAGTTCAAAAAACACGAGTTCAGGTTTTGGGAATGCTCGCGATTTTCTCGTCAACGTTTGCTCGGATTGCAATTCTGTCGCTTCCTACGCGTTCCTCGTGTCATTTTACGTCGGAATTAGTCTTGAGAAATGCACAAACACGGTTCTGGAGTTCAAAAAACACGAGTTCAGGTTTTGGGAATGCTCGCGATTTTCTCGTCAACGTTTGCTCGGATTGCAATTCTGTCGCTTCCTACGCGTTTCTCGCGTCATTTTACATCGGAATTAGTCATGAGAAATGCACAAACACGGGTGTGGAGCCCAAAAAACACGAGTTCAGGTTCTGGGAATGCTCGCGATTTTCTCGTCAACGTTTGCCCGGATTGCAATTCTGTCGCTTCCAACGCGTTCCTCGCGTCATTTTACATCGGAATTAGTCATGAGAAAGGCACAAACACGGTTCAGGAGCCCAAGAAACACGAGATCAGGATTCGGGAATGCTCGCGATTTTCTCGTCAACGGTTTCTCGGATCGCAATTCTGTCGCTTCCAACGTGATCCTCGTGTCATTTTACGTCGGAAATAGTCACGAGCAGTGCACGTGAACGTTTGAGGAGTCCAAAAAACACGAGTTCAGTTTCTGGGAATGCTCGCGATTTTCTAGTCAACGGTTTCTCGGATCGGAATTCTGTCGCTTCCAACGTGTTCCTCGTGTCATTTTACGTCGGAATTAGTCTTGAGAAATGCACAAACACGGTTCTGGAGTTCAAAAAACACGAGATCAGGTTTTGGGAATGCTCGCGATTTTCTCGTCAACGTTTGCCCGGATTGCAATTCTGTCGCTTCCAACGCGTTCCTCGCGTCATTTTACATCGGAATTAGTCTTGAGAAAGGCACAAACACGGTTCAGGAGCCCAAAAAACACGAGATCAGGATTCGGGAATGCTCGCGATTTTCTCGTCAACGGTTTCTCGGATCGCAATTCTGTCGCTTCTAACGTGTTCCTCGTGTCATTTTACGTCGGAATTAGTCTTGAGAAATGCACAAACACGGTTCTGGAGTTCAAAAAACACGAGTTCAGGTTTTGGGAATGCTCGCGATTTTCTCGTCAACGTTTGCTCGGATTGCAATTCTGTCGCTTCCTACGCGTTTCTCGCGTCATTTTACATCGGAATTAGTCATGAGAAATGCACAAACACGGTTGTGGAGCCCAAAAAACACGAGATCAGTTTCTGGGAATGCTCGCGATTTCCTTGTCAACGGTTTCTCGGATCGCAATTCTGTCGCTTCTAACGTGTTCCTCGTGTCATTTTACGTCGGAATTAGTCTTGAGAAATGCACAAACACGGTTCTGGAGTTCAAAAAACACGAGTTCAGGTTTTGGGAATGCTCGCGATTTTCTAGTCAACGGTTTCTCGGATCGCAATTCTGTCGCTTCCAACGTGTTCCTCGTGTCATTTTACGTCGGAATTAGTCTTGAGAAATGCACAAACACGGTTCTGGAGTTCAAAAAACACGAGATCAGGTTTTGGGAATGCTCGCGATTTTCTCGTCAACGTTTGCCCGGATTGCAATCCTGTCGCTTCCAACGCGTTCCCCGCGTCATTTTACATCGGAATTAGTCTTGAGAAAGGCACAAACACTGTTCAGGAGCCCAAAAAACACGAGATCAGGATTCGGGAATGCTCGCGATTTTCTCGCCAACGGTTTCTCGGATCGCAATTCTGTCGCTTCTAACGTGTTCCTCGTGTCATTTTACGTCGGAATTAGTCTTGAGAAATGCACAAACACGGTTCTGGAGTTCAAAAAACACGAGTTCAGGTTTTGGGAATGCTCGCGATTTTCTCGTCAACGTTTGCTCGGATTGCAATTCTGTCGCTTCCTACGCGTTTCTCGCGTCATTTTACATCGGAATTAGTCATGAGAAATGCACAAACACGGTTGTGGAGTCCAAAAAACACGAGATCAGTTTCTGGGAATGCTCGCGATTTCCTCGTCAACGGTTTCTCGGATCGCAATTCTGTCGCTTCTAACGTGTTCCTCGTGTCATTTTACATCGGAATTAGTCTTGAGAAATGCACAAACACGGTTCTGGAGTTCAAAAAACACGAGTTCAGGTTTTGGGAATGCTCGCGATTTTCTAGTCAACGGTTTCTCGGATCGCAATTCTGTCGCTTCTAACGTGTTCCTCGTGTCATTTTACATCGGAATTAGTCTTGAGAAATGCACAAACACGGTTCTGGAGTTCAAAAAACACGAGTTCAGGTTTTGGGAATGCTCGCGATTTTCTCGTCAACGTTTGCTCGGATTGCAATTCTGTCGCTTCCTACGCGTTCCTCGTGTCATTTTACGTCGGAATTAGTCTTGAGAAATGCACAAACACGGTTCCGGAGTTCAAAAAACACGAGTTCAGGTTTTGGGAATGCTCGCGATTTTCTCGTCAACGTTTGCTCGGATTGCAATTCTGTCGCTTCCAAAGCGTTCCTCGCGTCATTTTCAATCGGAATTAGTCATGAGAAATGCACAAACACGGTTGTGGAGTCCAAAAAACACGAGATCAGTTTCTGGGAATGCTCGCGATTTCCTCGTCAACGGTTTCTCGGATCGCAATTCTGTCGCTTCTAACGTGTTCCTCGTGTCATTTTACGTCGGAATTAGTCTTGAGAAATGCACAAACACGGTTCAGGAGCCCAAAAAACACGAGATCAGGTTTTGGGAATGCTCGCGATTTTCTCGTCAACATTTGCCCGGATTGCAATTCTGTCGCTTCCAACGCGTTCCTCGCGTCATTTTACATCGGAATTAGTCATGAGAAAGGCACAAACACGGTTCAGGAGCCCAAGAAACACGAGATCAGGATTCGGGAATGCTCGCGATTTTCTCGTCAACGGTTTCTCGGATCGCAATTCTGTCGCTTCCAACGTGATCCTCGTGTCATTTTACGTCGGAAATAGTCACGAGCAGTGCACGTGAACGTTTGAGGAGTCCAAAAAACACGAGTTCAGTTTCTGGGAATGCTCGCGATTTTCTCGTCAACGTTTGCCCGGATTGCAATTCTGTCGCTTCCAACGCGTTCCTCGCGTCATTTTACATCGGAATTAGTCATGAGAAAGGCACAAACACGGTTCAGGAGCCCAAGAAACACGAGATCAGGATTCGGGAATGCTCGCGATTTTCTCGTCAACTGTTTCTCGGATCGCAATTCTGTCGCTTCCAACGTGATCCTCGTGTCATTTTACGTCGGAAATAGTCACGAGCAGTGCACGTGAACGTTTGAGGAGTCCAAAAAACACGAGTTCAGTTTCTGGGAATGCTCGCGATTTTCTAGTCAACGGTTTCTCGGATCGGAATTCTGTCGCTTCCAACGTGTTCCTCGTGTCATTTTCAATCGGAATTAGTCATGAGAAATGCACAAACACGGTTGTGGAGTCCAAAAAACACGAGATCAGTTTCTGGGAATGCTCGCGATTTCCTCGTCAACGGTTTCTCGGATCGCAATTCTGTCGCTTCTAACGTGTTCCTCGTGTCATTTACGTCGGAATTAGTCTTGAGAAATGCACAAACACGGTTCTGGAGTTCAAAAAACACGAGTTCAGGTTTTGGGAATGCTCGCGATTTTCTAGTCAACGGTTTTTCGGATCGCAATTCTGTCGCTTCTAACATGTTCCTCGTGTCATTTTACGTCGGAATTAGTCTTGAGAAATGCACATACACGGTTCTGGAGTTCAAAAAACACGAGTTCAGGTTTTGGGAATGCTCGCGATTTTCTCGTCAACGTTTGCTCGGATTGCAATTCTGTCGCTTCCTACGCGTTCCTCGTGTCATTTTACGTCGGAATTAGTCTTGAGAAATGCACAAACACGGTTCTGGAGTTCAAAAAACACGAGTTCAGGTTTTGGGAATGCTCGCGATTTTCTCGTCAACGTTTGCTCGGATTGCAATTCTGTCGCTTCCTACGCGTTTCTCGCGTCATTTTACATCGGAATTAGTCATGAGAAATGCACAAACACGGGTGTGGAGCCCAAAAAACACGAGTTCAGGTTCTGGGAATGCTCGCGATTTTCTCGTCAACGTTTGCCCGGATTGCAATTCTGTCGCTTCCAACGCGTTCCTCGCGTCATTTTACATCGGAATTAGTCATGAGAAAGGCACAAACACGGTTCAGGAGCCCAAGAAACACGAGATCAGGATTCGGGAATGCTCGCGATTTTCTCGTCAACGGTTTCTCGGATCGCAATTCTGTCGCTTCCAACGTGATCCTCGTGTCATTTTACGTCGGAAATAGTCACGAGCAGTGCACGTGAACGTTTGAGGAGTCCAAAAAACACGAGTTCAGTTTCTGGGAATGCTCGCGATTTTCTAGTCAACGGTTTCTCGGATCGGAATTCTGTCGCTTCCAACGTGTTCCTCGTGTCATTTTACGTCGGAATTAGTCTTGAGAAATGCACAAACACGGTTCTGGAGTTCAAAAAACACGAGATCAGGTTTTGGGAATGCTCGCGATTTTCTCGTCAACGTTTGCCCGGATTGCAATTCTGTCGCTTCCAACGCGTTCCTCGCGTCATTTTACATCGGAATTAGTCTTGAGAAAGGCACAAACACGGTTCAGGAGCCCAAAAAACACGAGATCAGGATTCGGGAATGCTCGCGATTTTCTCGTCAACGGTTTCTCGGATCGCAATTCTGTCGCTTCTAACGTGTTCCTCGTGTCATTTTACGTCGGAATTAGTCTTGAGAAATGCACAAACACGGTTCTGGAGTTCAAAAAACACGAGTTCAGGTTTTGGGAATGCTCGCGATTTTCTCGTCAACGTTTGCCCGGATTGCAATCCTGTCGCTTCCAACGCGTTCCCCGCGTCATTTTACATCGGAATTAGTCTTGAGAAAGGCACAAACACTGTTCAGGAGCCCAAAAAACACGAGATCAGGATTCGGGAATGCTCGCGATTTTCTCGCCAACGGTTTCTCGGATCGCAATTCTGTCGCTTCTAACGTGTTCCTCGTGTCATTTTACGTCGGAATTAGTCTTGAGAAATGCACAAACACGGTTCTGGAGTTCAAAAAACACGAGTTCAGGTTTTGGGAATGCTCGCGATTTTCTCGTCAACGTTTGCTCGGATTGCAATTCTGTCGCTTCCTACGCGTTTCTCGCGTCATTTTACATCGGAATTAGTCATGAGAAATGCACAAACACGGTTGTGGAGTCCAAAAAACACGAGATCAGTTTCTGGGAATGCTCGCGATTTCCTCGTCAACGGTTTCTCGGATCGCAATTCTGTCGCTTCTAACGTGTTCCTCGTGTCATTTTACATCGGAATTAGTCTTGAGAAATGCACAAACACGGTTCTGGAGTTCAAAAAACACGAGTTCAGGTTTTGGGAATGCTCGCGATTTTCTAGTCAACGGTTTCTCGGATCGCAATTCTGTCGCTTCTAACGTGTTCCTCGTGTCATTTTACATCGGAATTAGTCTTGAGAAATGCACAAACACGGTTCTGGAGTTCAAAAAACACGAGTTCAGGTTTTGGGAATGCTCGCGATTTTCTCGTCAACGTTTGCTCGGATTGCAATTCTGTCGCTTCCTACGCGTTCCTCGTGTCATTTTACGTCGGAATTAGTCTTGAGAAATGCACAAACACGGTTCCGGAGTTCAAAAAACACGAGTTCAGGTTTTGGGAATGCTCGCGATTTTCTCGTCAACGTTTGCTCGGATTGCAATTCTGTCGCTTCCAAAGCGTTCCTCGCGTCATTTTCAATCGGAATTAGTCATGAGAAATGCACAAACACGGTTGTGGAGTCCAAAAAACACGAGATCAGTTTCTGGGAATGCTCGCGATTTCCTCGTCAACGGTTTCTCGGATCGCAATTCTGTCGCTTCTAACGTGTTCCTCGTGTCATTTACGTCGGAATTAGTCTTGAGAAATGCACAAACACGGCTCTGGAGTTCAAAAAACACGAGTTCAGGTTTTGGGAATGCTCGCGATTTTCTAGTCAACGGTTTTTCGGATCGCAATTCTGTCGCTTTTAACGTGTTCCTCGTGTCATTTTACGTCGGAATTAGTCTTGAGAAATGCACAAACACGGTTCTGGAGTTCAAAAAACACGAGTTCAGGTTTTGGGAATGCTCGCGATTTTCTCGTCAACGTTTGCTCGGATTGCAATTCTGTCGCTTCCTACGCGTTCCTCGTGTCATTTTACGTCGGAATTAGTCTTGAGAAATGCACAAACACGGTTCTGGAGTTCAAAAAACACGAGTTCAGGTTTTGGGAATGCTCGCGATTTTCTCGTCAACGTTTGCTCGGATTGCAATTCTGTCGCTTCCTACGCGTTTCTCGCGTCATTTTACATCGGAATTAGTCATGAGAAATGCACAAACACGGGTGTGGAGCCCAAAAAACACGAGTTCAGGTTCTGGGAATGCTCGCGATTTTCTCGTCAACGTTTGCCCGGATTGCAATTCTGTCGCTTCCAACGCGTTCCTCGCGTCATTTTACATCGGAATTAGTCATGAGAAAGGCACAAACACGGTTCAGGAGCCCAAGAAACACGAGATCAGGATTCGGGAATGCTCGCGATTTTCTCGTCAACGGTTTCTCGGATCGCAATTCTGTCGCTTCCAACGTGATCCTCGTGTCATTTTACGTCGGAAATAGTCACGAGCAGTGCACGTGAACGTTTGTGGAGTCCAAAAAACACGAGTTCAGTTTCTGGGAATGCTCGCGATTTTCTAGTCAACGGTTTCTCGGATCGCAATTCTGTCGCTTCTAACGTGTTCCTCGTGTCATTTTACGTCGGAATTAGTCTTGAGAAATGCACAAACACGGTTCAGGAGCCCAAAAAACACGAGATCAGGTTTTGGGAATGCTCGCGATTTTCTCGTCAACATTTGCCCGGATTGCAATTCTGTCGCTTCCAACGCGTTCCTCGCGTCATTTTACATCGGAATTAGTCATGAGAAAGGCACAAACACGGTTCAGGAGCCCAAGAAACACGAGATCAGGATTCGGGAATGCTCGCGATTTTCTCGTCAACGGTTTCTCGGATCGCAATTCTGTCGCTTCCAACGTGATCCTCGTGTCATTTTACGTCGGAAATAGTCACGAGCAGTGCACGTGAACGTTTGAGGAGTCCAAAAAACACGAGTTCAGTTTCTGGGAATGCTCGCGATTTTCTCGTCAACGTTTGCCCGGATTGCAATTCTGTCGCTTCCAACGCGTTCCTCGCGTCATTTTACATCGGAATTAGTCATGAGAAAGGCACAAACACGGTTCAGGAGCCCAAGAAACACGAGATCAGGATTCGGGAATGCTCGCGATTTTCTCGTCAACGGTTTCTCGGATCGCAATTCTGTCGCTTCCAACGTGATCCTCGTGTCATTTTACGTCGGAAATAGTCACGAGCAGTGCACGTGAACGTTTGAGGAGTCCAAAAAACACGAGTTCAGTTTCTGGGAATGCTCGCGATTTTCTAGTCAACGGTTTCTCGGATCGGAATTCTGTCGCTTCCAACGTGTTCCTCGTGTCATTTTCAATCGGAATTAGTCATGAGAAATGCACAAACACGGTTGTGGAGTCCAAAAAACACGAGATCAGTTTCTGGGAATGCTCGCGATTTCCTCGTCAACGGTTTCTCGGATCGCAATTCTGTCGCTTCTAACGTGTTCCTCGTGTCATTTACGTCGGAATTAGTCTTGAGAAATGCACAAACACGGTTCTGGAGTTCAAAAAACACGAGTTCAGGTTTTGGGAATGCTCGCGATTTTCTCGTCAACGTTTGCTCGGATTGCAATTCTGTCGCTTCTAACATGTTCCTCGTGTCATTTTACGTCGGAATTAGTCTTGAGAAATGCACAAACACGGTTCTGGAGTTCAAAAAACACGAGTTCAGGTTTTGGGAATGCTCGCGATTTTCTCGTCAACGTTTGCTCGGATTGCAATTCTGTCGCTTCCTACGCGTTCCTCGTGTCATTTTACGTCGGAATTAGTCTTGAGAAATGCACAAACACGGTTCTGGAGTTCAAAAAACACGAGTTCAGGTTTTGGGAATGCTCGCGATTTTCTCGTCAACGTTTGCTCGGATTGCAATTCTGTCGCTTCCTACGCGTTTCTCGCGTCATTTTACATCGGAATTAGTCATGAGAAATGCACAAACACGGGTGTGGAGCCCAAAAAACACGAGTTCAGGTTCTGGGAATGCTCGCGATTTTCTCGTCAACGTTTGCCCGGATTGCAATTCTGTCGCTTCCAACGCGTTCCTCGCGTCATTTTACATCGGAATTAGTCATGAGAAAGGCACAAACACGGTTCAGGAGCCCAAGAAACACGAGATCAGGATTCGGGAATGCTCGCGATTTTCTCGTCAACGGTTTCTCGGATCGCAATTCTGTCGCTTCCAACGTGATCCTCGTGTCATTTTACGTCGGAAATAGTCACGAGCAGTGCACGTGAACGTTTGAGGAGTCTAAAAAACACGAGTTCAGTTTCTGGGAATGCTCGCGATTTTCTAGTCAACGGTTTCTCGGATCGGAATTCTGTCGCTTCCAACGTGTTCCTCGTGTCATTTTACGTCGGAATTAGTCTTGAGAAATGCACAAACACGGTTCTGGAGTTCAAAAAACACGAGATCAGGTTTTGGGAATGCTCGCGATTTTCTCGTCAACGTTTGCCCGGATTGCAATTCTGTCGCTTCCAACGCGTTCCTCGCGTCATTTTACATCGGAATTAGTCTTGAGAAAGGCACAAACACGGTTCAGGAGCCCAAAAAACACGAGATCAGGATTCGGGAATGCTCGCGATTTTCTCGTCAACGGTTTCTCGGATCGCAATTCTGTCGCTTCTAACGTGTTCCTCGTGTCATTTTACGTCGGAATTAGTCTTGAGAAATGCACAAACACGGTTCTGGAGTTCAAAAAACACGAGTTCAGGTTTTGGGAATGCTCGCGATTTTCTCGTCAACGTTTGCTCGGATTGCAATTCTGTCGCTGCCTACGCGTTTCTCGCGACATTTTACATCGGAATTAGTCATGAGAAATGCACAAACACGGCTGTGGAGCCCAAAAAACACGAGATCAGTTTCTGGGAATGCTCGCGATTTCCTCGTCAACGGTTTCTCGGATCGCAATTCTGTCGCTTCTAACGTGTTCCTCGTGTCATTTTACGTCGGAATTAGTCTTGAGAAATGCACAAACACGGTTCTGGAGTTCAAAAAACACGAGTTCAGGTTTTGGGAATGCTCGCGATTTTCTCGTCAACGGTTTCTCGGATCGCAATTCTGTCGCTTCTAACGTGTTCCTCGTGTCATTTTACGTCGGAATTAGTCTTGAGAAATGCACAAACACGGTTCTGGAGTTCAAAAAACACGAGATCAGGTTTTTGGAATGCTCGCGATTTTCTCGTCAACGGTTTCACGGTTCGCAATTCTGTCGCTTCTAACGTGTTCCTCGTGTCATTTTACGTCGGAGTTAGTCTTGAGAAATGCACAAACACGGTTCTGGAGTTCAAAAAGCACGAGATCAGGTTTTTGGAATGCTCGCGATTTTCTCGTCAACGGTTTCACGGTTCGCAATTCTGTCGCTTCCATCGTGATCCTCGTGTCATTTTACGTCGGAAATAGTCACGAGCAGTGCACGTGAACGTTTGTGGAGTCCAAAAAACACGAGTTCAGGTTCTGGGAATGCTCGCGATTTTCTCGTCAACGGTTTCTCGGATCGCAATTCTGTCGCTTCTAACGTGTTCCTCGTGTCATTTTACGTCGGAATTAGTCTTGAGAAATGCACCAACACGGTTCTGGAGTTCAAAAAACACGAGATCAGGTTTTGGGAATGCTCGCGATTTTCTCGTCAACGGTTTCTCGGTTCGCAATTCTGTCGCTTCCATCGTGATCCTCGTGTCATTTTACGTCGGAAATAGTCACGAGCAGTGCTCGTGAACATTTGTGGAGTCCAAAAAACACGAGTTCAGGTTCTGGGAATGCTCGCGATTTTCGCGTCAACGGTTTCTCGGATCGCAATTCTGTCGCTTCTAACGTGATCCTCGTGTCATTTTACGTCGGAAATAGTCACGAGCAGTGCACGTGAACGTTTGTGGAGTCCAAAAAACACGAGTTCAGTTTCTGGGAATGCTCGCGATTTCCTCGTCAACGGTTTCTCGGATCGCAATTCTGTCGCTTCTAACGTGTTCCTCGTGTCATTTTACGTCGGAATTAATCTTGAGAAATGCACAAACACGGTTCTGGCGTTCAAAAAACACGAGATCAGGTTTTGCGAATGCTCGCGATTTTCTCGTCAACGGTTTCTCGGATTGCAATTCTGTCGCTTCCAACGCGTTCCTCGCGTCATTTTACATCGGAATTAGTCATGAGAAATGCACAAACACGGTTCAGGAGCCCAAGAAACACGAGATCAGGATTCGGGAATGCTCGCGATTTTCTCGTCAACGGTTTCTCGGATCGCAATTCTGTCGCTTCCAACGTGATCCCCGTGTCATTTTACGTCGGAAATAGTCACGAGCAGTGCACGTGAACGTTTGTGGAGTCCAAAAAACACGAGTTCAGGTTCTGGGAATGCTCGCGATTTTCTCGTCAACGTTTGCCCGGATTGCAATTCTGTCGCTTCCAACGCGTTCCTCGCGTCATTTTACATCGGAATTAGTCATGAGAAAGGCACAAACACGGTTCAGGAGCCCAAGAAACACGAGATCAGGATTCGGGAATGCTCGCGATTTTCTCGTCAACGGTTTCTCGGATCGCAATTCTGTCGCTTCCAACGTGATCCTCGTGTCATTTTACGTCGGAAATAGTCACGAGCAGTGCACGTGAACGTTTGAGGAGTCCAAAAACACGAGTTCAGTTTCTGGGAATGCTCGCGATTTTCTAGTCAACGGTTTCTCGGATCGGAATTCTGTCGCTTCCAACGTGTTCCTCGTGTCATTTTACGTCGGAATTAGTCTTGAGAAATGCACAAACACGGTTCTGGAGTTCAAAAAACACGAGTTCAGGTTTTGGAAATGCTCGCGATTTTCTCGTCAACGGTTTCTCGGATTGCAATTCTGTCGCTTCCAACGCGTTCCTCGCGTCATTTTACATCGGAATTAGTCATGAGAAATGCACAAACACGGTTCAGGAGCCCAAGAAACACGAGATCAAGATTCGGGAATGCTCGCGATTTTCTCGTCAACGGTTTCTCGGATCGCAATTCTGTCGCTTCCAACGTGATCCTCGTGTCATTTTACGTCGGAAATAGTCACGAGCAGTGCACGTGAACGTTTGTGGAGTCCAAAAAACACGAGTTCAGTTTCTGGGAATGCTCGCGATTTCCTCGACAACGGTTTCTCGGATCGCAATTCTGTCGCTTCTAACGTGTTCCTCGTGTCATTTTACGTCGGAATTAGTCTTGAGAAATGCACAAACACGGTTCTGGAGTTCAAAAAACACGAGTTCAGGTTTTGGGAATGCTCGCGATTTTCTAGTCAACGGTTTCTCGGATCGCAATTCTGTCGCTTCCAACGTGTTCCTCGTGTCATTTTACGTCGGAATTAGTCTTGAGAAATGCACAAACACGGTTCTGGAGTTCAAAAAACACGAGATCAGGTTTTGGGAATGCTCGCGATTTTCTCGTCAACGGTTTCTCGGATCGCAATTCTGTCGCTTCCAACGTGATCCCCGTGTCATTTTACGTCGGAAATAGTCACGAGCAGTGCACGTGAACGTTTGTGGAGTCCAAAAAACACGAGTTCAGGTGTTGGGAATGCTCGCGATTTTCTCGTCAACGTTTGCTCGGATTGCAATTCTGTCGCTGCCTACGCGTTTCTCGCGTCATTTTACATCGGAATTAGTCATGAGAAATGCACAAACACGGTTGTGGAGCCCAAAAAACACGAGATCAGTTTCTGGGAATGGTCGCGATTTCCTCGTCAATGGTTTCTCGGATAGCAATTCTGTCGCTTCCAACGTGTTCCTCGTGTCATTTTACGTCGGAATTAGTCTTGAGAAATGCACAAACACGGTTCTGGAGTTCAAAAAACACGAGTTCAGGTTTTGGGAATGCTCGCGATTTTCTCGTCAACGTTTGCCCGGATTGCAATTCTGTCGCTTCCAACGCGTTCCCCGCGTCATTTTACATCGGAATTAGTCTTGAGAAAGGCACAAACACGGTTCAGGAGCCCAAAAAACACGAGATCAGGATTCGGGAATGCTCGCGATTTTCTCGTCAACGGTTTCTCGGATCGCAATTCTGTCGCTTCTAACGTGTTCCTCGTGTCATTTTACGTCGGAATTAGTCTTGAGAAATGCACAAACACGGTTCTGGAGTTCAAAAAACACGAGTTCAGGTTTTGGGAATGCTCGCGATTTTCTCGTCAACGTTTGCTCGGATTGCAATTCTGTCGCTGCCTACGCGTTTCTCGCGTCATTTTACATCGGAATTAGTCATGGGAAATGCACAAACACGGCTGTGGAGCCCAAAAAACACGAGATCAGTTTCTGGGAATGCTCGCGATTTCCTCGTCAACGGTTTCTCGGATCGCAATTCTGTCGCTTCTAACGTGTTCCTCGTGTCATTTTACGTCGGAATTAGTCTTGAGAAATGCACAAACACGGTTGTGGAGTTCAAAAAACACGAGTTCAGGTTTTGGGAATGCTCGCGATTTTCTCGTCAACGGTTTCTCGGATCGCAATTCTGTCGCTTCTAACGTGTTCCTCGTGTCATTTTACGTCGGAATTAGTCTTGAGAAATGCACAAACACGGTTCTGGAGTTCAAAAAACACGAGATCAGGTTTTTGGAATGCTCGCGATTTTCTCGTCAACGGTTTCACGGTTCGCAATTCTGTCGCTTCTAACGTGTTCCTCGTGTCATTTTACGTCGGAGTTAGTCTTGAGAAATGCACAAACACGGTTCTGGAGTTCAAAAAGCACGAGATCAGGTTTTTGGAATGCTCGCGATTTTCTCGTCAACGGTTTCACGGTTCGCAATTCTGTCGCTTCCATCGTGATCCTCGTGTCATTTTACGTCGGAAATAGTCACGAGCAGTGCACGTGAACGTTTGTGGAGTCCAAAAAACACGAGTTCAGGTTCTGGGAATGCTCGCGATTTTCTCGTCAACGGTTTCTCGGATCGCAATTCTGTCGCTTCTAACGTGTTCCTCGTGTCATTTTACGTCGGAATTAGTCTTGAGAAATGCACCAACACGGTTCTGGAGTTCAAAAAACACGAGATCAGGTTTTGGGAATGCTCGCGATTTTCTCGTCAACGGTCTCTCGGTTCGCAATTCTGTCGCTTCCATCGTGATCCTCGTGTCATTTTACGTCGGAAATAGTCACGAGCAGTGCTCGTGAACGTTTGTGGAGTCCAAAAAACACGAGTTCAGGTTCTGGGAATGCTCGCGATTTTCGCGTCAACGGTTTCTCGGATCGCAATTCTGTCGCTTCTAACGTGATCCTCGTGTCATTTTACGTCGGAAATAGTCACGAGCAGTGCACGTGAACGTTTGTTGAGTCCAAAAAACACGAGTTCAGTTTCTGGGAATGCTCGCGATTTCCTCGTCAACGGTTTCTCGGATCGCAATTCTGTCGCTTCTAACGTGTTCCTCGTGTCATTTTACGTCGGAATTAATCTTGAGAAATGCACAAACACGGTTCAGGAGCCCAAAAAACACGAGATCAGGTTTTGGGAATGCTCGCGATTTTCTCGTCAACATTTGCCCGGATTGCAATTCTGTCGCTTCTAACGTGTTCCTCGTGTCATTTTACGTCGGAATTAGTCTTGAGAAATGCACAAACACGGTTGTGGAGTTCAAAAAACACGAGTTCAGGTTTTGGGAATGCTCGCGATTTTCTCGTCAACGGTTTCTCGGATCGCAATTCTGTCGCTTCTAACGTGTTCCTCGTGTCATTTTACGTCGGAATTAGTCTTGAGAAATGCACAAACACGGTTCTGGAGTTCAAAAAATACGAGATCAGGTTTTTGGAATGCTCGCGATTTTCTCGTCAACGGTTTCACGGTTCGCAATTCTGTCGCTTCTAACGTGTTCCTCGTGTCATTTTACGTCGAAGTTAGTCTTGAGAAATGCACAAACACGGTTCTGGAGTTCAAAAAGCACGAGATCAGGTTTTTGGAATGCTCGCGATTTTCTCGTCAACGGTTTCACGGTTCGCAATTCTGTCGCTTCTAACGTGTTCCTCGTGTCATTTTACGTCGAAGTTAGTCTTGAGAAATGCACAAACACGGTTCTGGAGTTCAAAAAGCACGAGATCAGGTTTTTGGAATGCTCGCGATTTTCTCGTCAACGGTTTCACGGTTCGCAATTCTGTCGCTTCCATCGTGATCCTCGTGTCATTTTACGTCGGAAATAGTCACGAGCAGTGCACGTGAACGTTTGTGGAGTCCAAAAAACACGAGTTCAGGTTCTGGGAATGCTCGCGATTTTCTCGTCAACGGTTTCTCGGATCGCAATTCTGTCGCTTCTAACGTGTTCCTCGTGTCATTTTACGTCGGAATTAGTCTTGAGAAATGCACCAACACGGTTCTGGAGTTCAAAAAACACGAGATCAGGTTTTGGGAATGCTCGCGATTTTCTCGTCAACGGTCTCTCGGTTCGCAATTCTGTCGCTTCCATCGTGATCCTCGTGTCATTTTACGTCGGAAATAGTCACGAGCAGTGCTCGTGAACGTTTGTGGAGTCCAAAAAACACGAGTTCAGGTTCTGGGAATGCTCGCGATTTTCGCGTCAACGGTTTCTCGGATCGCAATTCTGTCGCTTCTAACGTGATCCTCGTGTCATTTTACGTCGGAAATAGTCACGAGCAGTGCACGTGAACGTTTGTTGAGTCCAAAAAACACGAGTTCAGTTTCTGGGAATGCTCGCGATTTTCTCGTCAACGGTTTCTCGGATCGCAATTCTGTCGCTTCCAACGTGATCCCCGTGTCATTTTACGTCGGAAATAGTCACGAGCAGTGCACGTGAACGTTTGTGGAGTCCAAAAAACACGAGTTCAGGTGTTGGGAATGCTCGCGATTTTCTCGTCAACGTTTGCTCGGATTGCAATTCTGTCGCTGCCTACGCGTTTCTCGCGTCATTTTACATCGGAATTAGTCATGAGAAATGCACAAACACGGTTGTGGAGCCCAAAAAACACGAGATCAGTTTCTGGGAATGGTCGCGATTTCCTCGTCAATGGTTTCTCGGATAGCAATTCTGTCGCTTCTAACGTGTTCCTCGTGTCATTTTACGTCGGAATTAGTCTTGAGAAATGCACAAACACGGTTCTGGAGTTCAAAAAACACGAGTTCAGGTTTTGGGAATGCTCGCGATTTTCTAGTCAACGGTTTCTCGGATCGCAATTCTGTTGCTTCCAACGTGTTCCTCGTGTCATTTTACGTCGGAATTAGTCTTGAGAAATGCACAAACACGGTTCTGGAGTTCAAAAAACACGAGATCAGGTTTTGGGAATGCTCGCGATTTTCTCGTCAACGTTTGCCCGGATTGCAATTCTGTCGCTTCCAACGCGTTCCTCGCGTCATTTTACATCGGAATTAGTCTTGAGAAAGGCACAAACACGGTTCAGGAGCCCCAAAAACACGAGATCAGGATTCGGGAATGCTCGCGATTTTCTCGTCAACGGTTTCTCGGATCGCAATTCTGTCGCTTCTAACGTGTTCCTCGTGTCATTTTACGTCGGAATTAGTCTTGAGAAATGCACAAACACGGTTCTGGAGTTCAAAAAACACGAGTTCAGGTTTTGGGAATGCTCGCGATTTTCTCGTCAACGTTTGCTCGGATTGCAATTCTGTCGCTTCCTACGCGTTTCTCGCGTCATTTTACATCGGAATTAGTCATGAGAAATGCACAAACACGGTTGTGGAGCCCAAAAAACACGAGATCAGTTTCTGGGAATGCTCGCGATTTCCTCGTCAACGGTTTCTCGGATCGCAATTCTGTCGCTTCTAACGTGTTCCTCGTGTCATTTTACGTCGGAATTAGTCTTGAGAAATGCACAAACACGGTTCTGGAGTTCAAAAAACACGAGATCAGGTTTTTGGAATGCTCGCGATTTTCTCGTCAACGGTTTCACGGTTCGCAATTCTGTCGCTTCCATCGTGATCCTCGTGTCATTTTACGTCGGAAATAGTCACGAGCAGTGCACGTGAACGTTTGTGGAGTCCAAAAAACACGAGTTCAGGTTCTGGGAATGCTCGCGATTTTCTCGTCAACGGTTTCTCGGATCGCAATTCTGTCGCTTCTAACGTGTTCCTCGTGTCATTTTACGTCGGAATTAGTCTTGAGAAATGCACCAACACGGTTCTGGAGTTCAAAAAACACGAGATCAGGTTTTGGGAATGCTCGCTATTTTCTCGTCAACGGTCTCTCGGTTCGCAATTCTGTCGCTTCCATCGTGATCCTCGTGTCATTTTACGTCGGAAATAGTCACGAGCAGTGCTCGTGAACGTTTGTGGAGTCCAAAAAACACGAGTTCAGGTTCTGGGAATGCTCGCGATTTTCGCGTCAACGGTTTCTCGGATCGCAATTCTGTCGCTTCTAACGTGATCCTCGTGTCATTTCACGTCGGAAATAGTCACGAGCAGTGCACGTGAACGTTTGTTGAGTCCAAAAAACACGAGTTCAGTTTCTGGGAATGCTCGCGATTTTCTCGTCAACGGTTTCTCGGATCGCAATTCTGTCGCTTCCAACGTGATCCCCGTGTCATTTTACGTCGGAAATAGTCACGAGCAGTGCACGTGAACGTTTGTGGAGTCCAAAAAACACGAGTTCAGGTGTTGGGAATGCTCGCGATTTTCTCGTCAACGTTTGCTCGGATTGCAATTCTGTCGCTGCCTACGCGTTTCTCGCGTCATTTTACATCGGAATTAGTCATGAGAAATGCACAAACACGGTTGTGGAGCCCAAAAAACACGAGATCAGTTTCTGGGAATGGTCGCGATTTCCTCGTCAATGGTTTCTCGGATAGCAATTCTGTCGCTTCTAACGTGTTCCTCGTGTCATTTTACGTCGGAATTAGTCTTGAGAAATGCACAAACACGGTTCTGGAGTTCAAAAAACACGAGTTCAGGTTTTGGGAATGCTCGCGATTTTCTAGTCTACGGTTTCTCGGATCGCAATTCTGTTGCTTCCAACGTGTTCCTCGTGTCATTTTACGTCGGAATTAGTCTTGAGAAATGCACAAACACGGTTCTGGAGTTCAAAAAACACGAGATCAGGTTTTGGGAATGCTCGCGATTTTCTCGTCAACGTTTGCCCGGATTGCAATTCTGTCGCTTCCAACGCGTTCCTCGCGTCATTTTACATCGGAATTAGTCTTGAGAAAGGCACAAACACGGTTCAGGAGCCCCAAAAACACGAGATCAGGATTCGGGAATGCTCGCGATTTTCTCGTCAACGGTTTCTCGGATCGCAATTCTGTCGCTTCTAACGTGTTCCTCGTGTCATTTTACGTCGGAATTAGTCTTGAGAAATGCACAAACACGGTTCTGGAGTTCAAAAAACACGAGTTCAGGTTTTGGGAATGCTCGCGATTTTCTCGTCAACGTTTGCTCGGATTGCAATTCTGTCGCTTCCTACGCGTTTCTCGCGTCATTTTACATCGGAATTAGTCATGAGAAATGCACAAACACGGTTGTGGAGCCCAAAAAACACGAGATCAGTTTCTGGGAATGCTCGCGATTTCCTCGTCAACGGTTTCTCGGATCGCAATTCTGTCGCTTCTAACGTGTTCCTCGTGTCATTTTACGTCGGAATTAGTCTTGAGAAATGCACAAACACGGTTCTGGAGTTCAAAAAACACGAGTTCAGGTTTTGGGAATGCTCGCGATTTTCTAGTCAACGGTTTCTCGGATCGCAATTCTGTCGCTTCCAACGTGATCCTCGTGTCATTTTACGTCGGAATTAGTCTTGAGAAATGCACAAACACGGTTCAGGAGCCCAAAAAACACGAGATCAGGTTTTGGGAATGCTCGCGATTTTCTCGTCAACATTTGCCCGGATTGCAATTCTGTCGCTTCCAACGCGTTCCTCGTGTCATTTTACATCGGAATTAGTCTTGAGAAAGGCACAAACACGGTTCAGGAGCCCAAAAAACACGAGATCAGGATTCGGGAATGCTCGCGATTTTCTCGTCAACGGTTTCTCGGATCGCAATTCTGTCGCTTCCAACGTGATCCTCGTGTCATTTTACGTCGGAAATAGTCACGAGCAGTGCACGTGAACGTTTGTGGAGTCCAAAAAACACGAGTTCAGTTTCTGGGAATGCTCGCGATTTCCTCGTCAACGGTTTCTCGGATCGCAATTCTGTCGCTTCTAACGTGTTCCTCGTGTCATTTTACGTCGGAATTAGTCTTGAGAAATGCACAAACACGGTTCTGGAGTTCAAAAAACACGAGTTCAGGTTTTGGGAATGCTCGCGATTTTCTCGTCAACGGTTTCTCGGATCGCAATTCTGTCGCTTCTGACGTGTTCCTCGTGTCATTTTACGTCGGAATTAGTCTTGAGAAATGCACAAACACGGTTCTGGAGTTCAAAAAACACGAGTTCAGGTTTTGGGAATGCTCGCGATTTTCTCGTCAACGTTTGCTCGGATTGCAATTCTGTCGCTTCCTACGCGTTTCTCGCGTCATTTTACATCGGAATTAGTCATGAGAAATGCACAAACACGGGTGTGGAGCCCAAAAAACACGAGTTCAGGTTCTGGGAATGCTCGCGATTTTCTCGTCAACGTTTGCTCGGATTGCAATTCTGTCGCTTCCTACGCGTTCCTCGTGTCATTTTACGTCGGAATTAGTCTTGAGAAATGCACAAACACGGTTGTGGAGTCCAAAAAACACGAGATCAGTTTCTGGGAATGCTCGCGATTTTCTCGTCAACGGTTTCTCGGATCGCAATTCTGTCGCTTCCAACGTGATCCTCGTGTCATTTTACGTCGGAAATAGTCACGAGCAGTGCACGTGAACGTTTGAGGAGTCCAAAAAACACGAGTTCAGTTTCTGGGAATGCTCGCGATTTTCTAGTCAACGGTTTCTCGGATCGGAATTCTGTCGCTTCCAACGTGTTCCTCGTGTCATTTTCAATCGGAATTAGTCATGAGAAATGCACAAACACGGTTGTGGAGTCCAAAAAACACGAGATCAGTTTCTGGGAATGCTCGCGATTTCCTCGTCAACGGTTTCTCGGATCGCAATTCTGTCGCTTCTAACGTGTTCCTCGTGTCATTTACGTCGGAATTAGTCTTGAGAAATGCACAAACACGGTTCTGGAGTTCAAAAAACACGAGTTCAGGTTTTGGGAATGCTCGCGATTTTCTCGTCAACGTTTGCTCGGATTGCAATTCTGTCGCTTCTAACATGTTCCTCGTGTCATTTTACGTCGGAATTAGTCTTGAGAAATGCACAAACACGGTTCTGGAGTTCAAAAAACACGAGTTCAGGTTTTGGGAATGCTCGCGATTTTCTCGTCAACGTTTGCTCGGATTGCAATTCTGTCGCTTCCTACGCGTTCCTCGTGTCATTTTACGTCGGAATTAGTCTTGAGAAATGCACAAACACGGTTCTGGAGTTCAAAAAACACGAGTTCAGGTTTTGGGAATGCTCGCGATTTTCTCGTCAACGTTTGCTCGGATTGCAATTCTGTCGCTTCCTACGCGTTTCTCGCGTCATTTTACATCGGAATTAGTCATGAGAAATGCACAAACACGGGTGTGGAGCCCAAAAAACACGAGTTCAGGTTCTGGGAATGCTCGCGATTTTCTCGTCAACGTTTGCCCGGATTGCAATTCTGTCGCTTCCAACGCGTTCCTCGCGTCATTTTACATCGGAATTAGTCATGAGAAAGGCACAAACACGGTTCAGGAGCCCAAGAAACACGAGATCAGGATTCGGGAATGCTCGCGATTTTCTCGTCAACGGTTTCTCGGATCGCAATTCTGTCGCTTCCAACGTGATCCTCGTGTCATTTTACGTCGGAAATAGTCACGAGCAGTGCACGTGAACGTTTGAGGAGTCCAAAAAACACGAGTTCAGTTTCTGGGAATGCTCGCGATTTTCTAGTCAACGGTTTCTCGGATCGGAATTCTGTCGCTTCCAACGTGTTCCTCGTGTCATTTTACGTCGGAATTAGTCTTGAGAAATGCACAAACACGGTTCTGGAGTTCAAAAAACACGAGATCAGGTTTTGGGAATGCTCGCGATTTTCTCGTCAACGTTTGCCCGGATTGCAATTCTGTCGCTTCCAACGCGTTCCTCGCGTCATTTTACATCGGAATTAGTCTTGAGAAAGGCACAAACACGGTTCAGGAGCCCAAAAACACGAGATCAGGATTCGGGAATGCTCGCGATTTTCTCGTCAACGGTTTCTCGGATCGCAATTCTGTCGCTTCTAACGTGTTCCTCGTGTCATTTTACGTCGGAATTAGTCTTGAGAAATGCACAAACACGGTTCTGGAGTTCAAAAAACACGAGTTCAGGTTTTGGGAATGCTCGCGATTTTCTCGTCAACGTTTGCTCGGATTGCAATTCTGTCGCTGCCTACGCGTTTCTCGCGACATTTTACATCGGAATTAGTCATGAGAAATGCACAAACACGGCTGTGGAGCCCAAAAAACACGAGATCAGTTTCTGGGAATGCTCGCGATTTCCTCGTCAACGGTTTCTCGGATCGCAATTCTGTCGCTTCTAACGTGTTCCTCGTGTCATTTTACGTCGGAATTAGTCTTGAGAAATGCACAAACACGGTTCTGGAGTTCAAAAAACACGAGTTCAGGTTTTGGGAATGCTCGCGATTTTCTCGTCAACGGTTTCTCGGATCGCAATTCTGTCGCTTCTAACGTGTTCCTCGTGTCATTTTACGTCGGAATTAGTCTTGAGAAATGCACAAACACGGTTCTGGAGTTCAAAAAACACGAGATCAGGTTTTTGGAATGCTCGCGATTTTCTCGTCAACGGTTTCACGGTTCGCAATTCTGTCGCTTCTAACGTGTTCCTCGTGTCATTTTACGTCGGAGTTAGTCTTGAGAAATGCACAAACACGGTTCTGGAGTTCAAAAAGCACGAGATCAGGTTTTTGGAATGCTCGCGATTTTCTCGTCAACGGTTTCACGGTTCGCAATTCTGTCGCTTCCATCGTGATCCTCGTGTCATTTTACGTCGGAAATAGTCACGAGCAGTGCACGTGAACGTTTGTGGAGTCCAAAAAACACGAGTTCAGGTTCTGGGAATGCTCGCGATTTTCTCGTCAACGGTTTCTCGGATCGCAATTCTGTCGCTTCTAACGTGTTCCTCGTGTCATTTTACGTCGGAATTAGTCTTGAGAAATGCACCAACACGGTTCTGGAGTTCAAAAAACACGAGATCAGGTTTTGGGAATGCTCGCGATTTTCTCGTCAACGGTTTCTCGGTTCGCAATTCTGTCGCTTCCATCGTGATCCTCGTGTCATTTTACGTCGGAAATAGTCACGAGCAGTGCTCGTGAACATTTGTGGAGTCCAAAAAACACGAGTTCAGGTTCTGGGAATGCTCGCGATTTTCGCGTCAACGGTTTCTCGGATCGCAATTCTGTCGCTTCTAACGTGATCCTCGTGTCATTTTACGTCGGAAATAGTCACGAGCAGTGCACGTGAACGTTTGTGGAGTCCAAAAAACACGAGTTCAGTTTCTGGGAATGCTCGCGATTTCCTCGTCAACGGTTTCTCGGATCGCAATTCTGTCGCTTCTAACGTGTTCCTCGTGTCATTTTACGTCGGAATTAATCTTGAGAAATGCACAAACACGGTTCTGGCGTTCAAAAAACACGAGATCAGGTTTTGCGAATGCTCGCGATTTTCTCGTCAACGGTTTCTCGGATTGCAATTCTGTCGCTTCCAACGCGTTCCTCGCGTCATTTTACATCGGAATTAGTCATGAGAAATGCACAAACACGGTTCAGGAGCCCAAGAAACACGAGATCAGGATTCGGGAATGCTCGCGATTTTCTCGTCAACGGTTTCTCGGATCGCAATTCTGTCGCTTCCAACGTGATCCCCGTGTCATTTTACGTCGGAAATAGTCACGAGCAGTGCACGTGAACGTTTGTGGAGTCCAAAAAACACGAGTTCAGGTTCTGGGAATGCTCGCGATTTTCTCGTCAACGTTTGCCCGGATTGCAATTCTGTCGCTTCCAACGCGTTCCTCGCGTCATTTTACATCGGAATTAGTCATGAGAAAGGCACAAACACGGTTCAGGAGCCCAAGAAACACGAGATCAGGATTCGGGAATGCTCGCGATTTTCTCGTCAACGGTTTCTCGGATCGCAATTCTGTCGCTTCCAACGTGATCCTCGTGTCATTTTACGTCGGAAATAGTCACGAGCAGTGCACGTGAACGTTTGAGGAGTCCAAAAACACGAGTTCAGTTTCTGGGAATGCTCGCGATTTTCTAGTCAACGGTTTCTCGGATCGGAATTCTGTCGCTTCCAACGTGTTCCTCGTGTCATTTTACGTCGGAATTAGTCTTGAGAAATGCACAAACACGGTTCTGGAGTTCAAAAAACACGAGTTCAGGTTTTGGAAATGCTCGCGATTTTCTCGTCAACGGTTTCTCGGATTGCAATTCTGTCGCTTCCAACGCGTTCCTCGCGTCATTTTACATCGGAATTAGTCATGAGAAATGCACAAACACGGTTCAGGAGCCCAAGAAACACGAGATCAAGATTCGGGAATGCTCGCGATTTTCTCGTCAACGGTTTCTCGGATCGCAATTCTGTCGCTTCCAACGTGATCCTCGTGTCATTTTACGTCGGAAATAGTCACGAGCAGTGCACGTGAACGTTTGTGGAGTCCAAAAAACACGAGTTCAGTTTCTGGGAATGCTCGCGATTTCCTCGACAACGGTTTCTCGGATCGCAATTCTGTCGCTTCTAACGTGTTCCTCGTGTCATTTTACGTCGGAATTAGTCTTGAGAAATGCACAAACACGGTTCTGGAGTTCAAAAAACACGAGTTCAGGTTTTGGGAATGCTCGCGATTTTCTAGTCAACGGTTTCTCGGATCGCAATTCTGTCGCTTCCAACGTGTTCCTCGTGTCATTTTACGTCGGAATTAGTCTTGAGAAATGCACAAACACGGTTCTGGAGTTCAAAAAACACGAGATCAGGTTTTGGGAATGCTCGCGATTTTCTCGTCAACGGTTTCTCGGATCGCAATTCTGTCGCTTCCAACGTGATCCCCGTGTCATTTTACGTCGGAAATAGTCACGAGCAGTGCACGTGAACGTTTGTGGAGTCCAAAAAACACGAGTTCAGGTGTTGGGAATGCTCGCGATTTTCTCGTCAACGTTTGCTCGGATTGCAATTCTGTCGCTGCCTACGCGTTTCTCGCGTCATTTTACATCGGAATTAGTCATGAGAAATGCACAAACACGGTTGTGGAGCCCAAAAAACACGAGATCAGTTTCTGGGAATGGTCGCGATTTCCTCGTCAATGGTTTCTCGGATAGCAATTCTGTCGCTTCTAACGTGTTCCTCGTGTCATTTTACGTCGGAATTAGTCTTGAGAAATGCACAAACACGGTTCTGGAGTTCAAAAAACACGAGTTCAGGTTTTGGGAATGCTCGCGATTTTCTAGTCAACGGTTTCTCGGATCGCAATTCTGTTGCTTCCAACGTGTTCCTCGTGTCATTTTACGTCGGAATTAGTCTTGAGAAATGCACAAACACGGTTCTGGAGTTCAAAAAACACGAGATCAGGTTTTGGGAATGCTCGCGATTTTCTCGTCAACGTTTGCCCGGATTGCAATTCTGTCGCTTCCAACGCGTTCCTCGCGTCATTTTACATCGGAATTAGTCTTGAGAAAGGCACAAACACGGTTCAGGAGCCCCAAAAACACGAGATCAGTATTCGGGAATGCTCGCGATTTTCTCGTCAACGGTTTCTCGGATCGCAATTCTGTCGCTTCTAACGTGTTCCTCGTGTCATTTTACGTCGGAATTAGTCTTGAGAAATGCACAAACACGGTTCTGGAGTTCAAAAAACACGAGTTCAGGTTTTGGGAATGCTCGCGATTTTCTCGTCAACGTTTGCTCGGATTGCAATTCTGTCGCTTCCTACGCGTTTCTCGCGTCATTTTACATCGGAATTAGTCATGAGAAATGCACAAACACGGTTGTGGAGCCCAAAAAACACGAGATCAGTTTCAGGGAATGCTCGCGATTTCCTCGTCAACGGTTTCTCGGATCGCAATTCTGTCGCTTCTAACGTGTTCCTCGTGTCATTTTACGTCGGAATTAGTCTTGAGAAATGCACAAACACGGTTCTGGAGTTCAAAAAACACGAGTTCAGGTTTTGGGAATGCTCGCGATTTTCTAGTCAACGGTTTCTCGGATCGCAATTCTGTCGCTTCCAACGTGATCCTCGTGTCATTTTACGTCGGAATTAGTCTTGAGAAATGCACAAACACGGTTCAGGAGCCCAAAAAACACGAGATCAGGTTTTGGGAATGCTCGCGATTTTCTCGTCAACATTTGCCCGGATTGCAATTCTGTCGCTTCCAACGCGTTCCTCGTGTCATTTTACATCGGAATTAGTCTTGAGAAAGGCACAAACACGGTTCAGGAGCCCAAAAAACACGAGATCAGGATTCGGGAATGCTCGCGATTTTCTCGTCAACGGTTTCTCGGATCGCAATTCTGTCGCTTCCAACGTGATCCTCGTGTCATTTTACGTCGGAAATAGTCACGAGCAGTGCACGTGAACGTTTGTGGAGTCCAAAAAACACGAGTTCAGTTTCTGGGAATGCTCGCGATTTCCTCGTCAACGGTTTCTCGGATCGCAATTCTGTCGCTTCTAACGTGTTCCTCGTGTCATTTTACGTCGGAATTAGTCTTGAGAAATGCACAAACACGGTTCTGGAGTTCAAAAAACACGAGTTCAGGTTTTGGGAATGCTCGCGATTTTCTCGTCAACGGTTTCTCGGATCGCAATTCTGTCGCTTCTGACGTGTTCCTCGTGTCATTTTACGTCGGAATTAGTCTTGAGAAATGCACAAACACGGTTCTGGAGTTCAAAAAACACGAGTTCAGGTTTTGGGAATGCTCGCGATTTTCTCGTCAACGGTTTCTCGGATCGCAATTCTGTCGCTTCTGACGTGTTCCTCGTGTCATTTTACGTCGGAATTAGTCTTGAGAAATGCACAAACACGGTTCTGGAGTTCAAAAAACACGAGATCAGGTTTTTGGAATGCTCGCGATTTTCTCGTCAACGGTTTCACGGTTCGCAATTCTGTCGCTTCTAACGTGTTCCTCGTGTCATTTTACGTCGGAGTTAGTCTTGAGAAATGCACAAACACGGTTCTGGAGTTCAAAAAACACGAGATCAGGTTTTTGGAATGCTCGCGATTTTCTCGTCAACGGTTTCACGGTTCGCAATTCTGTCGCTTCCATCGTGATCCTCGTGTCATTTTACGTCGGAAATAGTCACGAGCAGTGCACGTGAACGTTTGTGGAGTCCAAAAAACACGAGTTCAGGTTCTGGGAATGCTCGCGATTTCCTCGTCAACGGTTTCTCGGATCGCAATTCTGTCGCTTCTAACGTGTTCCTCGTGTCATTTTACGTCGGAATTAGTCTTGAGAAATGCACAAACACGGTTCTGGAGTTCAAAAAACACGAGTTCAGGTTTTGGGAATGCTCGCGATTTTCTAGTCAACGGTTTCTCGGATCGCAATTCTGTCGCTTCCAACGTGTTCCTCGTGTCATTTTACGTCGGAATTAGTCTTGAGAAATGCACAAACACGGTTCTGGAGTTCAAAAAACACGAGATCAGTTTCTGGGAATGCTCGCGATTTCCTCGTCAACGGTTTCTCGGATCGCAATTCTGTCGCTTCTAACGTGTTCCTCGTGTCATTTACGTCGGAATTAGTCTTGAGAAATGCACAAACACGGTTCTGGAGTTCAAAAAACACGAGTTCAGGTTTTGGGAATGCTCGCGATTTTCTAGTCAACGGTTTCTCGGATCGCAATTCTGTCGCTTCTAACGTGTTCCTCGTGTCATTTTACATCGGAATTAGTCTTGAGAAATGCACAAACACGGTTCTGGAGTTCAAAAAACACGAGTTCAGGTTTTGGGAATGCTCGCGATTTTCTCGTCAACGTTTGCTCGGATTGCAATTCTGTCGCTTCCTACGCGTTCCTCGTGTCATTTTACGTCGGAATTAGTCTTGAGAAATGCACAAACACGGTTCTGGAGTTCAAAAAACACGAGTTCAGGTTTTGGGAATGCTCGCGATTTTCTCGTCAACGTTTGCTCGGATTGCAATTCTGTCGCTTCCAACGCGTTCCTCGCGTCATTTTCAATCGGAATTAGTCATGAGAAATGCACAAACACGGTTGTGGAGTCCAAAAAACACGAGATCAGTTTCTGGGAATGCTCGCGATTTCCTCGTCAACGGTTTCTCGGATCGCAATTCTGTCGCTTCTAACGTGTTCCTCGTGTCATTTACGTCGGAATTAGTCTTGAGAAATGCACAAACACGGTTCTGGAGTTCAAAAAACACGAGTTCAGGTTTTGGGAATGCTCGCGATTTTCTCGTCAACGTTTGCTCGGATTGCAATTCTGTCGCTTCCTACGCGTTCCTCGTGTCATTTTACGTCGGAATTAGTCTTGAGAAATGCACAAACACGGTTCTGGAGTTCAAAAAACACGAGTTCAGGTTTTGGGAATGCTCGCGATTTTCTCGTCAACGTTTGCTCGGATTGCAATTCTGTCGCTTCCTACGCGTTTCTCGCGTCATTTTACATCGGAATTAGTCATGAGAAATGCACAAACACGGGTGTGGAGCCCAAAAAACACGAGTTCAGGTTCTGGGAATGCTCGCGATTTTCTCGTCAACGTTTGCCCGGATTGCAATTCTGTCGCTTCCAACGCGTTCCTCGCGTCATTTTACATCGGAATTAGTCATGAGAAAGGCACAAACACGGTTCAGGAGCCCAAGAAACACGAGATCAGGATTCGGGAATGCTCGCGATTTTCTCGTCAACGGTTTCTCGGATCGCAATTCTGTCGCTTCCAACGTGATCCTCGTGTCATTTTACGTCGGAAATAGTCACGAGCAGTGCACGTGAACGTTTGAGGAGTCCAAAAAACACGAGTTCAGTTTCTGGGAATGCTCGCGATTTTCTAGTCAACGGTTTCTCGGATCGGAATTCTGTCGCTTCCAACGTGTTCCTCGTGTCATTTTCAATCGGAATTAGTCATGAGAAATGCACAAACACGGTTGTGGAGTCCAAAAAACACGAGATCAGTTTCTGGGAATGCTCGCGATTTCCTCGTCAACGGTTTCTCGGATCGCAATTCTGTCGCTTCTAACGTGTTCCTCGTGTCATTTACGTCGGAATTAGTCTTGAGAAATGCACAAACACGGTTCTGGAGTTCAAAAAACACGAGTTCAGGTTTTGGGAATGCTCGCGATTTTCTAGTCAACGGTTTTTCGGATCGCAATTCTGTCGCTTCCAACGTGTTCCTCGTGTCATTTTACGTCGGAATTAGTCTTGAGAAATGCACAAACACGGTTCTGGAGTTCAAAAAACACGAGTTCAGGTTTTGGGAATGCTCGCGATTTTCTCGTCAACGTTTGCTCGGATTGCAATTCTGTCGCTTCCTACGCGTTCCTCGTGTCATTTTACGTCGGAATTAGTCTTGAGAAATGCACAAACACGGTTCTGGAGTTCAAAAAACACGAGTTCAGGTTTTGGGAATGCTCGCGATTTTCTCGTCAACGTTTGCTCGGATTGCAATTCTGTCGCTTCCTACGCGTTTCTCGCGTCATTTTACATCGGAATTAGTCATGAGAAATGCACAAACACGGGTGTGGAGCCCAAAAAACACGAGTTCAGGTTCTGGGAATGCTCGCGATTTTCTCGTCAACGTTTGCCCGGATTGTAATTCTGTCGCTTCCAACGCGTTCCTCGCGTCATTTTACATCGGAATTAGTCATGAGAAAGGCACAAACACGGTTCAGGAGCCCAAGAAACACGAGATCAGGATTCGGGAATGCTCGCGATTTTCTCGTCAACGGTTTCTCGGATCGCAATTCTGTCGCTTCCAACGTGATCCTCGTGTCATTTTACGTCGGAAATAGTCACGAGCAGTGCACGTGAACGTTTGAGGAGTCCAAAAAACACGAGTTCAGTTTCTGGGAATGCTCGCGATTTTCTAGTCAACGGTTTCTCGGATCGGAATTCTGTCGCTTCCAACGTGTTCCTCGTGTCATTTTACGTCGGAATTAGTCTTGAGAAATGCACAAACACGGTTCTGGAGTTCAAAAAACACGAGATCAGGTTTTGGGAATGCTCGCGATTTTCTCGTCAACGTTTGCCCGGATTGCAATTCTGTCGCTTCCAACGCGTTCCCCGCGTCATTTTACATCGGAATTAGTCTTGAGAAAGGCACAAACACGGTTCAGGAGCCCAAAAAACACGAGATCAGGATTCGGGAATGCTCGCGATTTTCTCGTCAACGGTTTCTCGGATCGCAATTCTGTCGCTTCTAACGTGTTCCTCGTGTCATTTTACGTCGGAATTAGTCTTGAGAAATGCACAAACACGGTTCTGGAGTTCAAAAAACACGAGTTCAGGTTTTGGGAATGCTCGCGATTTTCTCGTCAACGTTTGCTCGGATTGCAATTCTGTCGCTGCCTACGCGTTTCTCGCGTCATTTTACATCGGAATTAGTCATGGGAAATGCACAAACACGGCTGTGGAGCCCAAAAAACACGAGATCAGTTTCTGGGAATGCTCGCGATTTCCTCGTCAACGGTTTCTCGGATCGCAATTCTGTCGCTTCTAACGTGTTCCTCGTGTCATTTTACGTCGGAATTAGTCTTGAGAAATGCACAAACACGGTTGTGGAGTTCAAAAAACACGAGTTCAGGTTTTGGGAATGCTCGCGATTTTCTCGTCAACGGTTTCTCGGATCGCAATTCTGTCGCTTCTAACGTGTTCCTCGTGTCATTTTACGTCGGAATTAGTCTTGAGAAATGCACAAACACGGTTCTGGAGTTCAAAAAACACGAGATCAGGTTTTTGGAATGCTCGCGATTTTCTCGTCAACGGTTTCACGGTTCGCAATTCTGTCGCTTCTAACGTGTTCCTCGTGTCATTTTACGTCGGAGTTAGTCTTGAGAAATGCACAAACACGGTTCTGGAGTTCAAAAAGCACGAGATCAGGTTTTTGGAATGCTCGCGATTTTCTCGTCAACGGTTTCACGGTTCGCAATTCTGTCGCTTCCATCGTGATCCTCGTGTCATTTTACGTCGGAAATAGTCACGAGCAGTGCACGTGAACGTTTGTGGAGTCCAAAAAACACGAGTTCAGGTTCTGGGAATGCTCGCGATTTTCTCGTCAACGGTTTCTCGGATCGCAATTCTGTCGCTTCTAACGTGTTCCTCGTGTCATTTTACGTCGGAATTAGTCTTGAGAAATGCACCAACACGGTTCTGGAGTTCAAAAAACACGAGATCAGGTTTTGGGAATGCTCGCGATTTTCTCGTCAACGGTCTCTCGGTTCGCAATTCTGTCGCTTCCATCGTGATCCTCGTGTCATTTTACGTCGGAAATAGTCACGAGCAGTGCTCGTGAACGTTTGTGGAGTCCAAAAAACACGAGTTCAGGTTCTGGGAATGCTCGCGATTTTCGCGTCAACGGTTTCTCGGATCGCAATTCTGTCGCTTCTAACGTGATCCTCGTGTCATTTTACGTCGGAAATAGTCACGAGCAGTGCACGTGAACGTTTGTTGAGTCCAAAAAACACGAGTTCAGTTTCTGGGAATGCTCGCGATTTCCTCGTCAACGGTTTCTCGGATCGCAATTCTGTCGCTTCTAACGTGTTCCTCGTGTCATTTTACGTCGGAATTAATCTTGAGAAATGCACAAACACGGTTCAGGAGCCCAAAAAACACGAGATCAGGTTTTGGGAATGCTCGCGATTTTCTCGTCAACATTTGCCCGGATTGCAATTCTGTCGCTTCTAACGTGTTCCTCGTGTCATTTTACGTCGGAATTAGTCTTGAGAAATGCACAAACACGGTTGTGGAGTTCAAAAAACACGAGTTCAGGTTTTGGGAATGCTCGCGATTTTCTCGTCAACGGTTTCTCGGATCGCAATTCTGTCGCTTCTAACGTGTTCCTCGTGTCATTTTACGTCGGAATTAGTCTTGAGAAATGCACAAACACGGTTCTGGAGTTCAAAAAACACGAGATCAGGTTTTTGGAATGCTCGCGATTTTCTCGTCAACGGTTTCACGGTTCGCAATTCTGTCGCTTCTAACGTGTTCCTCGTGTCATTTTACGTCGAAGTTAGTCTTGAGAAATGCACAAACACGGTTCTGGAGTTCAAAAAGCACGAGATCAGGTTTTTGGAATGCTCGCGATTTTCTCGTCAACGGTTTCACGGTTCGCAATTCTGTCGCTTCTAACGTGTTCCTCGTGTCATTTTACGTCGAAGTTAGTCTTGAGAAATGCACAAACACGGTTCTGGAGTTCAAAAAGCACGAGATCAGGTTTTTGGAATGCTCGCGATTTTCTCGTCAACGGTTTCACGGTTCGCAATTCTGTCGCTTCCATCGTGATCCTCGTGTCATTTTACGTCGGAAATAGTCACGAGCAGTGCACGTGAACGTTTGTGGAGTCCAAAAAACACGAGTTCAGGTTCTGGGAATGCTCGCGATTTTCTCGTCAACGGTTTCTCGGATCGCAATTCTGTCGCTTCTAACGTGTTCCTCGTGTCATTTTACGTCGGAATTAGTCTTGAGAAATGCACCAACACGGTTCTGGAGTTCAAAAAACACGAGATCAGGTTTTGGGAATGCTCGCGATTTTCTCGTCAACGGTCTCTCGGTTCGCAATTCTGTCGCTTCCATCGTGATCCTCGTGTCATTTTACGTCGGAAATAGTCACGAGCAGTGCTCGTGAACGTTTGTGGAGTCCAAAAAACACGAGTTCAGGTTCTGGGAATGCTCGCGATTTTCGCGTCAACGGTTTCTCGGATCGCAATTCTGTCGCTTCTAACGTGATCCTCGTGTCATTTTACGTCGGAAATAGTCACGAGCAGTGCACGTGAACGTTTGTTGAGTCCAAAAAACACGAGTTCAGTTTCTGGGAATGCTCGCGATTTTCTCGTCAACGGTTTCTCGGATCGCAATTCTGTCGCTTCCAACGTGATCCCCGTGTCATTTTACGTCGGAAATAGTCACGAGCAGTGCACGTGAACGTTTGTGGAGTCCAAAAAACACGAGTTCAGGTGTTGGGAATGCTCGCGATTTTCTCGTCAACGTTTGCTCGGATTGCAATTCTGTCGCTGCCTACGCGTTTCTCGCGTCATTTTACATCGGAATTAGTCATGAGAAATGCACAAACACGGTTGTGGAGCCCAAAAAACACGAGATCAGTTTCTGGGAATGGTCGCGATTTCCTCGTCAATGGTTTCTCGGATAGCAATTCTGTCGCTTCTAACGTGTTCCTCGTGTCATTTTACGTCGGAATTAGTCTTGAGAAATGCACAAACACGGTTCTGGAGTTCAAAAAACACGAGTTCAGGTTTTGGGAATGCTCGCGATTTTCTAGTCAACGGTTTCTCGGATCGCAATTCTGTTGCTTCCAACGTGTTCCTCGTGTCATTTTACGTCGGAATTAGTCTTGAGAAATGCACAAACACGGTTCTGGAGTTCAAAAAACACGAGATCAGGTTTTGGGAATGCTCGCGATTTTCTCGTCAACGTTTGCCCGGATTGCAATTCTGTCGCTTCCAACGCGTTCCTCGCGTCATTTTACATCGGAATTAGTCTTGAGAAAGGCACAAACACGGTTCAGGAGCCCCAAAAACACGAGATCAGGATTCGGGAATGCTCGCGATTTTCTCGTCAACGGTTTCTCGGATCGCAATTCTGTCGCTTCTAACGTGTTCCTCGTGTCATTTTACGTCGGAATTAGTCTTGAGAAATGCACAAACACGGTTCTGGAGTTCAAAAAACACGAGTTCAGGTTTTGGGAATGCTCGCGATTTTCTCGTCAACGTTTGCTCGGATTGCAATTCTGTCGCTTCCTACGCGTTTCTCGCGTCATTTTACATCGGAATTAGTCATGAGAAATGCACAAACACGGTTGTGGAGCCCAAAAAACACGAGATCAGTTTCTGGGAATGCTCGCGATTTCCTCGTCAACGGTTTCACGGTTCGCAATTCTGTCGCTTCCATCGTGATCCTCGTGTCATTTTACGTCGGAATTAGTCTTGAGAAATGCACAAACACGGTTCTGGAGTTCAAAAAACACGAGTTCAGGTTTTGGGAATGCTCGCGATTTTCTAGTCAACGGTTTCTCGGATCGCAATTCTGTCGCTTCTAACGTGATCCTCGTGTCATTTTACGTCGGAATTAGTCTTGAGAAATGCACAAACACGGTTCAGGAGCCCAAAAAACACGAGATCAGGTTTTGGGAATGCTCGCGATTTTCTCGTCAACATTTGCCCGGATTGCAATTCTGTCGCTTCCAACGCGTTCCTCGTGTCATTTTACATCGGAATTAGTCTTGAGAAAGGCACAAACACGGTTCAGGAGCCCAAAAAACACGAGATCAGGATTCGGGAATGCTCGCGATTTTCTCGTCAACGGTTTCTCGGATCGCAATTCTGTCGCTTCCAACGTGATCCTCGTGTCATTTTACGTCGGAAATAGTCACGAGCAGTGCACGTGAACGTTTGTGGAGTCCAAAAAACACGAGTTCAGTTTCTGGGAATGCTCGCGATTTCCTCGTCAACGGTTTCTCGGATCGCAATTCTGTCGCTTCTAACGTTTTCCTCGTGTCATTTTACGTCGGAATTAGTCTTGAGAAATGCACAAACACGGTTCTGGAGTTCAAAAAACACGAGTTCAGGTTTTGGGAATGCTCGCGATTTTCTCGTCAACGGTTTCTCGGATCGCAATTCTGTCGCTTCTGACGTGTTCCTCGTGTCATTTTACGTCGGAATTAGTCTTGAGAAATGCACAAACACGGTTCTGGAGTTCAAAAAACACGAGTTCAGGTTTTGGGAATGCTCGCGATTTTCTCGTCAACGTTTGCTCGGATTGCAATTCTGTCGCTTCCTACGCGTTCCTCGTGTCATTTTACGTCGGAATTAGTCTTGAGAAATGCACAAACACGGTTCTGGAGTTCAAAAAACACGAGTTCAGGTTTTGGGAATGCTCGCGATTTTCTCGTCAACGTTTGCTCGGATTGCAATTCTGTCGCTTCCTACGCGTTTCTCGCGTCATTTTACATCGGAATTAGTCATGAGAAATGCACAAACACGGGTGTGGAGCCCAAAAAACACGAGTTCAGGTTCTGGGAATGCTCGCGATTTTCTCGTCAACGTTTGCCCGGATTGCAATTCTGTCGCTTCCAACGCGTTCCTCGCGTCATTTTACATCGGAATTAGTCATGAGAAAGGCACAAACACGGTTCAGGAGCCCAAGAAACACGAGATCAGGATTCGGGAATGCTCGCGATTTTCTCGTCAACGGTTTCTCGGATCGCAATTCTGTCGCTTCCAACGTGATCCTCGTGTCATTTTACGTCGGAAATAGTCACGAGCAGTGCACGTGAACGTTTGAGGAGTCCAAAAAACACGAGTTCAGTTTCTGGGAATGCTCGCGATTTTCTAGTCAACGGTTTCTCGGATCGGAATTCTGTCGCTTCCAACGTGTTCCTCGTGTCATTTTCAATCGGAATTAGTCATGAGAAATGCACAAACACGGTTGTGGAGTCCAAAAAACACGAGATCAGTTTCTGGGAATGCTCGCGATTTCCTCGTCAACGGTTTCTCGGATCGCAATTCTGTCGCTTCTAACGTGTTCCTCGTGTCATTTACGTCGGAATTAGTCTTGAGAAATGCACAAACACGGTTCTGGAGTTCAAAAAACACGAGTTCAGGTTTTGGGAATGCTCGCGATTTTCTAGTCAACGGTTTTTCGGATCGCAATTCTGTCGCTTCCAACGTGTTCCTCGTGTCATTTTACGTCGGAATTAGTCTTGAGAAATGCACAAACACGGTTCTGGAGTTCAAAAAACACGAGTTCAGGTTTTGGGAATGCTCGCGATTTGCTCGTCAACGTTTGCTCGGATTGCAATTCTGTCGCTTCCTACGCGTTCCTCGTGTCATTTTACGTCGGAATTAGTCTTGAGAAATGCACAAACACGGTTCTGGAGTTCAAAAAACACGAGTTCAGGTTTTGGGAATGCTCGCGATTTTCTCGTCAACGTTTGCTCGGATTGCAATTCTGTCGCTTCCTACGCGTTTCTCGCGTCATTTTACATCGGAATTAGTCATGAGAAATGCACAAACACGGGTGTGGAGCCCAAAAAACACGAGTTCAGGTTCTGGGAATGCTCGCGATTTTCTCGTCAACGTTTGCCCGGATTGTAATTCTGTCGCTTCCAACGCGTTCCTCGCGTCATTTTACATCGGAATTAGTCATGAGAAAGGCACAAACACGGTTCAGGAGCCCAAGAAACACGAGATCAGGATTCGGGAATGCTCGCGATTTTCTCGTCAACGGTTTCTCGGATCGCAATTCTGTCGCTTCCAACGTGATCCTCGTGTCATTTTACGTCGGAAATAGTCACGAGCAGTGCACGTGAACGTTTGAGGAGTCCAAAAAACACGAGTTCAGTTTCTGGGAATGCTCGCGATTTTCTAGTCAACGGTTTCTCGGATCGGAATTCTGTCGCTTCCAACGTGTTCCTCGTGTCATTTTACGTCGGAATTAGTCTTGAGAAATGCACAAACACGGTTCTGGAGTTCAAAAAACACGAGATCAGGTTTTGGGAATGCTCGCGATTTTCTCGTCAACGTTTGCCCGGATTGCAATTCTGTCGCTTCCAACGCGTTCCCCGCGTCATTTTACATCGGAATTAGTCTTGAGAAAGGCACAAACACGGTTCAGGAGCCCAAAAAACACGAGATCAGGATTCGGGAATGCTCGCGATTTTCTCGTCAACGGTTTCTCGGATCGCAATTCTGTCGCTTCTAACGTGTTCCTCGTGTCATTTTACGTCGGAATTAGTCTTGAGAAATGCACAAACACGGTTCTGGAGTTCAAAAAACACGAGTTCAGGTTTTGGGAATGCTCGCGATTTTCTCGTCAACGTTTGCTCGGATTGCAATTCTGTCGCTGCCTACGCGTTTCTCGCGTCATTTTACATCGGAATTAGTCATGGGAAATGCACAAACACGGCTGTGGAGCCCAAAAAACACGAGATCAGTTTCTGGGAATGCTCGCGATTTCCTTGTCAACGGTTTCTCGGATCGCAATTCTGTCGCTTCTAACGTGTTCCTCGTGTCATTTTACGTCGGAATTAGTCTTGAGAAATGCACAAACACGGTTGTGGAGTTCAAAAAACACGAGTTCAGGTTTTGGGAATGCTCGCGATTTTCTCGTCAACGGTTTCTCGGATCGCAATTCTGTCGCTTCTAACGTGTTCCTCGTGTCATTTTACGTCGGAATTAGTCTTGAGAAATGCACAAACACGGTTCTGGAGTTCAAAAAACACGAGATCAGGTTTTTGGAATGCTCGCGATTTTCTCGTCAACGGTTTCACGGTTCGCAATTCTGTCGCTTCTAACGTGTTCCTCGTGTCATTTTACGTCGGAGTTAGTCTTGAGAAATGCACAAACACGGTTCTGGAGTTCAAAAAGCACGAGATCAGGTTTTTGGAATGCTCGCGATTTTCTCGTCAACGGTTTCACGGTTCGCAATTCTGTCGCTTCCATCGTGATCCTCGTGTCATTTTACGTCGGAAATAGTCACGAGCAGTGCACGTGAACGTTTGTGGAGTCCAAAAAACACGAGTTCAGGTTCTGGGAATGCTCGCGATTTTCTCGTCAACGGTTTCTCGGATCGCAATTCTGTCGCTTCTAACGTGTTCCTCGTGTCATTTTACGTCGGAATTAGTCTTGAGAAATGCACCAACACGGTTCTGGAGTTCAAAAAACACGAGATCAGGTTTTGGGAATGCTCGCGATTTTCTCGTCAACGGTCTCTCGGTTCGCAATTCTGTCGCTTCCATCGTGATCCTCGTGTCATTTTACGTCGGAAATAGTCACGAGCAGTGCTCGTGAACGTTTGTGGAGTCCAAAAAACACGAGTTCAGGTTCTGGGAATGCTCGCGATTTTCGCGTCAACGGTTTCTCGGATCGCAATTCTGTCGCTTCTAACGTGATCCTCGTGTCATTTTACGTCGGAAATAGTCACGAGCAGTGCACGTGAACGTTTGTTGAGTCCAAAAAACACGAGTTCAGTTTCTGGGAATGCTCGCGATTTCCTCGTCAACGGTTTCTCGGATCGCAATTCTGTCGCTTCTAACGTGTTCCTCGTGTCATTTTACGTCGGAATTAATCTTGAGAAATGCACAAACACGGTTCTGGCGTTCAAAAAACACGAGATCAGGTTTTGGGAATGCTCGCGATTTTCTCGTCAACGGTTTCTCGGATTGCAATTCTGTCGCTTCCAACGCGTTCCTCGCGTCATGTTACATCGGAATTAGTCATGAGAAATGCACAAACACGGTTCAGGAGCCCAAGAAACACGAGATCAGGATTCGGGAATGCTCGCGATTTTCTCGTCAACGGTTTCTCGGATCGCAATTCTGTCGCTTCCAACGTGATCCTCGTGTCATTTTACGTCGGAAATAGTCACGAGCAGTGCACGTGAACGTTTGTGGAGTCCAAAAAACACGAGTTCAGTTTCTGGGAATGCTCGCGATTTTCTAGTCAACGGTTTCTCGGATCGCAATTCTGTCGCTTCTAACGTGTTCCTCGTGTCATTTTACGTCGGAATTAGTCTTGAGAAATGCACAAACTCGGTTCAGGAGCCCAAAAAACACGAGATCAGGTTTTGGGAATGCTCGCGATTTTCTCGTCAACATTTGCCCGGATTGCAATTCTGTCGCTTCTAACGTGTTCCTCGTGTCATTTTACGTCGGAATTAGTCTTGAGAAATGCACAAACACGGTTGTGGAGTTCAAAAAACACGAGTTCAGGTTTTGGGAATGCTCGCGATTTTCTCGTCAACGGTTTCTCGGATCGCAATTCTGTCGCTTCTAACGTGTTCCTCGTGTCATTTTACGTCGGAATTAGTCTTGAGAAATGCACAAACACGGTTCTGGAGTTCAAAAAACACGAGATCAGGTTTTTGGAATGCTCGCGATTTTCTCGTCAACGGTTTCACGGTTCGCAATTCTGTCGCTTCTAACGTGTTCCTCGTGTCATTTTACGTCGAAGTTAGTCTTGAGAAATGCACAAACACGGTTCTGGAGTTCAAAAAGCACGAGATCAGGTTTTTGGAATGCTCGCGATTTTCTCGTCAACGGTTTCACGGTTCGCAATTCTGTCGCTTCTAACGTGTTCCTCGTGTCATTTTACGTCGAAGTTAGTCTTGAGAAATGCACAAACACGGTTCTGGAGTTCAAAAAGCACGAGATCAGGTTTTTGGAATGCTCGCGATTTTCTCGTCAACGGTTTCACGGTTCGCAATTCTGTCGCTTCCATCGTGATCCTCGTGTCATTTTACGTCGGAAATAGTCACGAGCAGTGCACGTGAACGTTTGTGGAGTCCAAAAAACACGAGTTCAGGTTCTGGGAATGCTCGCGATTTTCTCGTCAACGGTTTCTCGGATCGCAATTCTGTCGCTTCTAACGTGTTCCTCGTGTCATTTTACGTCGGAATTAGTCTTGAGAAATGCACCAACACGGTTCTGGAGTTCAAAAAACACGAGATCAGGTTTTGGGAATGCTCGCGATTTTCTCGTCAACGGTCTCTCGGTTCGCAATTCTGTCGCTTCCATCGTGATCCTCGTGTCATTTTACGTCGGAAATAGTCACGAGCAGTGCTCGTGAACGTTTGTGGAGTCCAAAAAACACGAGTTCAGGTTCTGGGAATGCTCGCGATTTTCGCGTCAACGGTTTCTCGGATCGCAATTCTGTCGCTTCTAACGTGATCCTCGTGTCATTTTACGTCGGAAATAGTCACGAGCAGTGCACGTGAACGTTTGTTGAGTCCAAAAAACACGAGTTCAGTTTCTGGGAATGCTCGCGATTTTCTCGTCAACGGTTTCTCGGATCGCAATTCTGTCGCTTCCAACGTGATCCCCGTGTCATTTTACGTCGGAAATAGTCACGAGCAGTGCACGTGAACGTTTGTGGAGTCCAAAAAACACGAGTTCAGGTGTTGGGAATGCTCGCGATTTTCTCGTCAACGTTTGCTCGGATTGCAATTCTGTCGCTGCCTACGCGTTTCTCGCGTCATTTTACATCGGAATTAGTCATGAGAAATGCACAAACACGGTTGTGGAGCCCAAAAAACACGAGATCAGTTTCTGGGAATGGTCGCGATTTCCTCGTCAATGGTTTCTCGGATAGCAATTCTGTCGCTTCTAACGTGTTCCTCGTGTCATTTTACGTCGGAATTAGTCTTGAGAAATGCACAAACACGGTTCTGGAGTTCAAAAAACACGAGTTCAGGTTTTGGGAATGCTCGCGATTTTCTAGTCAACGGTTTCTCGGATCGCAATTCTGTTGCTTCCAACGTGTTCCTCGTGTCATTTTACGTCGGAATTAGTCTTGAGAAATGCACAAACACGGTTCTGGAGTTCAAAAAACACGAGATCAGGTTTTGGGAATGCTCGCGATTTTCTCGTCAACGTTTGCCCGGATTGCAATTCTGTCGCTTCCAACGCGTTCCTCGCGTCATTTTACATCGGAATTAGTCTTGAGAAAGGCACAAACACGGTTCAGGAGCCCCAAAAACACGAGATCAGGATTCGGGAATGCTCGCGATTTTCTCGTCAACGGTTTCTCGGATCGCAATTCTGTCGCTTCTAACGTGTTCCTCGTGTCATTTTACGTCGGAATTAGTCTTGAGAAATGCACAAACACGGTTCTGGAGTTCAAAAAACACGAGTTCAGGTTTTGGGAATGCTCGCGATTTTCTCGTCAACGTTTGCTCGGATTGCAATTCTGTCGCTTCCTACGCGTTTCTCGCGTCATTTTACATCGGAATTAGTCATGAGAAATGCACAAACACGGTTGTGGAGCCCAAAAAACACGAGATCAGTTTCTGGGAATGCTCGCGATTTCCTCGTCAACGGTTTCTCGGATCGCAATTCTGTCGCTTCTAACGTGTTCCTCGTGTCATTTTACGTCGGAATTAGTCTTGAGAAATGCACAAACACGGTTCTGGAGTTCAAAAAACACGAGATCAGGTTTTTGGAATGCTCGCGATTTTCTCGTCAACGGTTTCACGGTTCGCAATTCTGTCGCTTCCATCGTGATCCTCGTGTCATTTTACGTCGGAAATAGTCACGAGCAGTGCACGTGAACGTTTGTGGAGTCCAAAAAACACGAGTTCAGGTTCTGGGAATGCTCGCGATTTTCTCGTCAACGGTTTCTCGGATCGCAATTCTGTCGCTTCTAACGTGTTCCTCGTGTCATTTTACGTCGGAATTAGTCTTGAGAAATGCACCAACACGGTTCTGGAGTTCAAAAAACACGAGATCAGGTTTTGGGAATGCTCGCGATTTTCTCGTCAACGGTCTCTCGGTTCGCAATTCTGTCGCTTCCATCGTGATCCTCGTGTCATTTTACGTCGGAAATAGTCACGAGCAGTGCTCGTGAACGTTTGTGGAGTCCAAAAAACACGAGTTCAGGTTCTGGGAATGCTCGCGATTTTCGCGTCAACGGTTTCTCGGATCGCAATTCTGTCGCTTCTAACGTGATCCTCGTGTCATTTTACGTCGGAAATAGTCACGAGCAGTGCACGTGAACGTTTGTTGAGTCCAAAAAACACGAGTTCAGTTTCTGGGAATGCTCGCGATTTTCTCGTCAACGGTTTCTCGGATCGCAATTCTGTCGCTTCCAACGTGATCCCCGTGTCATTTTACGTCGGAAATAGTCACGAGCAGTGCACGTGAACGTTTGTGGAGTCCAAAAAACACGAGTTCAGGTGTTGGGAATGCTCGCGATTTTCTCGTCAACGTTTGCTCGGATTGCAATTCTGTCGCTGCCTACGCGTTTCTCGCGTCATTTTACATCGGAATTAGTCATGAGAAATGCACAAACACGGTTGTGGAGCCCAAAAAACACGAGATCAGTTTCTGGGAATGGTCGCGATTTCCTCGTCAATGGTTTCTCGGATAGCAATTCTGTCGCTTCTAACGTGTTCCTCGTGTCATTTTACGTCGGAATTAGTCTTGAGAAATGCACAAACACGGTTCTGGAGTTCAAAAAACACGAGTTCAGGTTTTGGGAATGCTCGCGATTTTCTAGTCAACGGTTTCTCGGATCGCAATTCTGTTGCTTCCAACGTGTTCCTCGTGTCATTTTACGTCGGAATTAGTCTTGAGAAATGCACAAACACGGTTCTGGAGTTCAAAAAACACGAGATCAGGTTTTGGGAATGCTCGCGATTTTCTCGTCAACGTTTGCCCGGATTGCAATTCTGTCGCTTCCAACGCGTTCCTCGCGTCATTTTACATCGGAATTAGTCTTGAGAAAGGCACAAACACGGTTCAGGAGCCCCAAAAACACGAGATCAGGATTCGGGAATGCTCGCGATTTTCTCGTCAACGGTTTCTCGGATCGCAATTCTGTCGCTTCTAACGTGTTCCTCGTGTCATTTTACGTCGGAATTAGTCTTGAGAAATGCACAAACACGGTTCTGGAGTTCAAAAAACACGAGTTCAGGTTTTGGGAATGCTCGCGATTTTCTCGTCAACGTTTGCTCGGATTGCAATTCTGTCGCTTCCTACGCGTTTCTCGCGTCATTTTACATCGGAATTAGTCATGAGAAATGCACAAACACGGTTGTGGAGCCCAAAAAACACGAGATCAGTTTCTGGGAATGCTCGCGATTTCCTCGTCAACGGTTTCTCGGATCGCAATTCTGTCGCTTCTAACGTGTTCCTCGTGTCATTTTACGTCGGAATTAGTCTTGAGAAATGCACAAACACGGTTCTGGAGTTCAAAAAACACGAGTTCAGGTTTTGGGAATGCTCGCGATTTTCTAGTCAACGGTTTCTCGGATCGCAATTCTGTCGCTTCCAACGTGATCCTCGTGTCATTTTACGTCGGAATTAGTCTTGAGAAATGCACAAACACGGTTCAGGAGCCCAAAAAACACGAGATCAGGTTTTGGGAATGCTCGCGATTTTCTCGTCAACATTTGCCCGGATTGCAATTCTGTCGCTTCCAACGCGTTCCTCGTGTCATTTTACATCGGAATTAGTCTTGAGAAAGGCACAAACACGGTTCAGGAGCCCAAAAAACACGAGATCAGGATTCGGGAATGCTCGCGATTTTCTCGTCAACGGTTTCTCGGATCGCAATTCTGTCGCTTCCAACGTGATCCTCGTGTCATTTTACGTCGGAAATAGTCACGAGCAGTGCACGTGAACGTTTGTGGAGTCCAAAAAACACGAGTTCAGTTTCTGGGAATGCTCGCGATTTCCTCGTCAACGGTTTCTCGGATCGCAATTCTGTCGCTTCTAACGTGTTCCTCGTGTCATTTTACGTCGGAATTAGTCTTGAGAAATGCACAAACACGGTTCTGGAGTTCAAAAAACACGAGTTCAGGTTTTGGGAATGCTCGCGATTTTCTCGTCAACGGTTTCTCGGATCGCAATTCTGTCGCTTCTGACGTGTTCCTCGTGTCATTTTACGTCGGAATTAGTCTTGAGAAATGCACAAACACGGTTCTGGAGTTCAAAAAACACGAGTTCAGGTTTTGGGAATGCTCGCGATTTTCTCGTCAACGGTTTCTCGGATCGCAATTCTGTCGCTTCTGACGTGTTCCTCGTGTCATTTTACGTCGGAATTAGTCTTGAGAAATGCACAAACACGGTTCTGGAGTTCAAAAAACACGAGATCAGGTTTTTGGAATGCTCGCGATTTTCTCGTCAACGGTTTCACGGTTCGCAATTCTGTCGCTTCTAACGTGTTCCTCGTGTCATTTTACGTCGGAGTTAGTCTTGAGAAATGCACAAACACGGTTCTGGAGTTCAAAAAACACGAGATCAGGTTTTTGGAATGCTCGCGATTTTCTCGTCAACGGTTTCACGGTTCGCAATTCTGTCGCTTCCATCGTGATCCTCGTGTCATTTTACGTCGGAAATAGTCACGAGCAGTGCACGTGAACGTTTGTGGAGTCCAAAAAACACGAGTTCAGGTTCTGGGAATGCTCGCGATTTTCTCGTCAACGGTTTCTCGGATCGCAATTCTGTCGCTTCTAACGTGTTCCTCGTGTCATTTTACGTCGGAATTAGTCTTGAGAAATGCACAAACACGGTTCTGGAGTTCAAAAAACACGAGTTCAGGTTTTGGGAATGCTCGCGATTTTCTCGTCAACGTTTGCTCGGATTGCAATTCTGTCGCTTCCTACGCGTTTCTCGCGTCATTTTACATCGGAATTAGTCATGAGAAATGCACAAACACGGTTGTGGAGCCCAAAAAACACGAGATCAGTTTCTGGGAATGCTCGCGATTTCCTCGTCAACGGTTTCTCGGATCGCAATTCTGTCGCTTCTAACGTGTTCCTCGTGTCATTTTACGTCGGAATTAGTCTTGAGAAATGCACAAACACGGTTCTGGAGTTCAAAAAACACGAGTTCAGGTTTTGGGAATGCTCGCGATTTTCTAGTCAACGGTTTCTCGGATCGCAATTCTGTCGCTTCCAACGTGTTCCTCGTGTCATTTTACGTCGGAATTAGTCTTGAGAAATGCACAAACACGGTTCTGGAGTTCAAAAAACACGAGATCAGTTTCTGGGAATGCTCGCGATTTCCTCGTCAACGGTTTCTCGGATCGCAATTCTGTCGCTTCTAACGTGTTCCTCGTGTCATTTACGTCGGAATTAGTCTTGAGAAATGCACAAACACGGTTCTGGAGTTCAAAAAACACGAGTTCAGGTTTTGGGAATGCTCGCGATTTTCTAGTCAACGGTTTCTCGGATCGCAATTCTGTCGCTTCTAACGTGTTCCTCGTGTCATTTTACATCGGAATTAGTCTTGAGAAATGCACAAACACGGTTCTGGAGTTCAAAAAACACGAGTTCAGGTTTTGGGAATGCTCGCGATTTTCTCGTCAACGTTTGCTCGGATTGCAATTCTGTCGCTTCCTACGCGTTCCTCGTGTCATTTTACGTCGGAATTAGTCTTGAGAAATGCACAAACACGGTTCTGGAGTTCAAAAAACACGAGTTCAGGTTTTGGGAATGCTCGCGATTTTCTCGTCAACGTTTGCTCGGATTGCAATTCTGTCGCTTCCAACGCGTTCCTCGCGTCATTTTCAATCGGAATTAGTCATGAGAAATGCACAAACACGGTTGTGGAGTCCAAAAAACACGAGATCAGTTTCTGGGAATGCTCGCGATTTCCTCGTCAACGGTTTCTCGGATCGCAATTCTGTCGCTTCTAACGTGTTCCTCGTGTCATTTACGTCGGAATTAGTCTTGAGAAATGCACAAACACGGTTCTGGAGTTCAAAAAACACTAGTTCAGGTTTTGGGAATGCTCGCGATTTTCTAGTCAACGGTTTTTCGGATCGCAATTCTGTCGCTTCTAACGTGTTCCTCGTGTCATTTTACGTCGGAATGAGTCTTGAGAAATGCACAAACACGGTTCTGGAGTTCAAAAAACACGAGTTCAGGTTTTGGGAATGCTCGCGATTTTCTCGTCAACGTTTGCTCGGATTGCAATTCTGTCGCTTCCTACGCGTTCCTCGTGTCATTTTACGTCGGAATTAGTCTTGAGAAATGCACAAACACGGTTCTGGAGTTCAAAAAACACGAGTTCAGGTTTTGGGAATGCTCGCGATTTTCTCGTCAACGTTTGCTCGGATTGCAATTCTGTCGCTTCCTACGCGTTTCTCGCGTCATTTTACATCGGAATTAGTCATGAGAAATGCACAAACACGGGTGTGGAGCCCAAAAAACACGAGTTCAGGTTCTGGGAATGCTCGCGATTTTCTCGTCAACGTTTGCCCGGATTGCAATTCTGTCGCTTCCAACGCGTTCCTCGCGTCATTTTACATCGGAATTAGTCATGAGAAAGGCACAAACACGGTTCAGGAGCCCAAGAAACACGAGATCAGGATTCGGGAATGCTCGCGATTTTCTCGTCAACGGTTTCTCGGATCGCAATTCTGTCGCTTCCAACGTGATCCTCGTGTCATTTTACGTCGGAAATAGTCACGAGCAGTGCACGTGAACGTTTGAGGAGTCCAAAAAACACGAGTTCAGTTTCTGGGAATGCTCGCGATTTTCTAGTCAACGGTTTCTCGGATCGGAATTCTGTCGCTTCCAACGTGTTCCTCGTGTCATTTTCAATCGGAATTAGTCATGAGAAATGCACAAACACGGTTGTGGAGTCCAAAAAACACGAGATCAGTTTCTGGGAATGCTCGCGATTTCCTCGTCAACGGTTTCTCGGATCGCAATTCTGTCGCTTCTAACGTGTTCCTCGTGTCATTTACGTCGGAATTAGTCTTGAGAAATGCACAAACACGGTTCTGGAGTTCAAAAAACACGAGTTCAGGTTTTGGGAATGCTCGCGATTTTCTAGTCAACGGTTTTTCGGATCGCAATTCTGTCGCTTCCAACGTGTTCCTCGTGTCATTTTACGTCGGAATTAGTCTTGAGAAATGCACAAACACGGTTCTGGAGTTCAAAAAACACGAGTTCAGGTTTTGGGAATGCTCGCGATTTTCTCGTCAACGTTTGCTCGGATTGCAATTCTGTCGCTTCCTACGCGTTCCTCGTGTCATTTTACGTCGGAATTAGTCTTGAGAAATGCACAAACACGGTTCTGGAGTTCAAAAAACACGGGTTCAGGTTTTGGGAATGCTCGCGATTTTCTCGTCAACGTTTGCTCGGATTGCAATTCTGTCGCTTCCTACGCGTTTCTCGCGTCATTTTACATCGGAATTAGTCATGAGAAATGCACAAACACGGGTGTGGAGCCCAAAAAACACGAGTTCAGGTTCTGGGAATGCTCGCGATTTTCTCGTCAACGTTTGCCCGGATTGTAATTCTGTCGCTTCCAACGCGTTCCTCGCGTCATTTTACATCGGAATTAGTCATGAGAAAGGCACAAACACGGTTCAGGAGCCCAAGAAACACGAGATCAGGATTCGGGAATGCTCGCGATTTTCTCGTCAACGGTTTCTCGGATCGCAATTCTGTCGCTTCCAACGTGATCCTCGTGTCATTTTACGTCGGAAATAGTCACGAGCAGTGCACGTGAACGTTTGAGGAGTCCAAAAAACACGAGTTCAGTTTCTGGGAATGCTCGCGATTTTCTAGTCAACGGTTTCTCGGATCGGAATTCTGTCGCTTCCAACGTGTTCCTCGTGTCATTTTACGTCGGAATTAGTCTTGAGAAATGCACAAACACGGTTCTGGAGTTCAAAAAACACGAGATCAGGTTTTGGGAATGCTCGCGATTTTCTCGTCAACGTTTGCCCGGATTGCAATTCTGTCGCTTCCAACGCGTTCCCCGCGTCATTTTACATCGGAATTAGTCTTGAGAAAGGCACAAACACGGTTCAGGAGCCCAAAAAACACGAGATCAGGATTCGGGAATGCTCGCGATTTTCTCGTCAACGGTTTCTCGGATCGCAATTCTGTCGCTTCTAACGTGTTCCTCGTGTCATTTTACGTCGGAATTAGTCTTGAGAAATGCACAAACACGGTTCTGGAGTTCAAAAAACACGAGTTCAGGTTTTGGGAATGCTCGCGATTTTCTCGTCAACGTTTGCTCGGATTGCAATTCTGTCGCTGCCTACGCGTTTCTCGCGTCATTTTACATCGGAATTAGTCATGGGAAATGCACAAACACGGCTGTGGAGCCCAAAAAACACGAGATCAGTTTCTGGGAATGCTCGCGATTTCCTCGTCAACGGTTTCTCGGATCGCAATTCTGTCGCTTCTAACGTGTTCCTCGTGTCATTTTACGTCGGAATTAGTCTTGAGAAATGCACAAACACGGTTCTGGAGTTCAAAAAACACGAGATCAGGTTTTTGGAATGCTCGCGATTTTCTCGTCAACGGTTTCACGGTTCGCAATTCTGTCGCTTCTAACGTGTTCCTCGTGTCATTTTACGTCGGAGTTAGTCTTGAGAAATGCACAAACACGGTTCTGGAGTTCAAAAAGCACGAGATCAGGTTTTTGGAATGCTCGCGATTTTCTCGTCAACGGTTTCACGGTTCGCAATTCTGTCGCTTCCATCGTGATCCTCGTGTCATTTTACGTCGGAAATAGTCACGAGCAGTGCACGTGAACGTTTGTGGAGTCCAAAAAACACGAGTTCAGGTTCTGGGAATGCTCGCGATTTTCTCGTCAACGGTTTCTCGGATCGCAATTCTGTCGCTTCTAACGTGTTCCTCGTGTCATTTTACGTCGGAATTAGTCTTGAGAAATGCACCAACACGGTTCTGGAGTTCAAAAAACACGAGATCAGGTTTTGGGAATGCTCGCGATTTTCTCGTCAACGGTCTCTCGGTTCGCAATTCTGTCGCTTCCATCGTGATCCTCGTGTCATTTTACGTCGGAAATAGTCACGAGCAGTGCTCGTGAACGTTTGTGGAGTCCAAAAAACACGAGTTCAGGTTCTGGGAATGCTCGCGATTTTCGCGTCAACGGTTTCTCGGATCGCAATTCTGTCGCTTCTAACGTGATCCTCGTGTCATTTTACGTCGGAAATAGTCACGAGCAGTGCACGTGAACGTTTGTGGAGTCCAAAAAACACGAGTTCAGTTTCTGGGAATGCTCGCGATTTTCTCGTCAACGTTTGCCCGGATTGCAATTCTGTCGCTTCCAACGCGTTCCTCGCGTCATTTTACATCGGAATTAGTCTTGAGAAAGGCACAAACACGGTTCAGGAGCCCCAAAAACACGAGATCAGGATTCGGGAATGCTCGCGATTTTCTCATCAACGGTTTCTCGGATCGCAATTCTGTCGCTTCTAACGTGTTCCTCGTGTCATTTTACGTCGGAATTAGTCTTGAGAAATGCACAAACACGGTTCTGGAGTTCAAAAAACACGAGTTCAGGTTTTGGGAATGCTCGCGATTTTCTCGTCAACGTTTGCTCGGATTGCAATTCTGTCGCTTCCTACGCGTTTCTCGCGTCATTTTACATCGGAATTAGTCATGAGAAATGCACAAACACGGTTGTGGAGCCCAAAAAACACGAGATCAATTTCTGGGAATGTTCGCGATTTCCTCGTCAACGGTTTCTCGGATCGCAATTCTGTCGCTTCTAACGTGTTCCTCGTGTCATTTTACGTCGGAATTAGTCTTGAGAAATGCACAAACACGGTTCTGGAGTTCAAAAAACACGAGTTCAGGTTTTGGGAATGCTCGCGATTTTCTAGTCAACGGTTTCTCGGATCGCAATTCTGTCGCTTCCAACGTGATCCTCGTGTCATTTTACGTCGGAATTAGTCTTGAGAAATGCACAAACACGGTTCAGGAGCCCAAAAAACACGAGATCAGGTTTTGGGAATGCTCGCGATTTTCTCGTCAACATTTGCCCGGATTGCAATTCTGTCGCTTCCAACGCGTTCCTCGTGTCATTTTACATCGGAATTAGTCTTGAGAAAGGCACAAACACGGTTCAGGAGCCCAAAAAACACGAGATCAGGATTCGGGAATGCTCGCGATTTTCTCGTCAACGGTTTCTCGGATCGCAATTCTGTCGCTTCCAACGTGATCCTCGTGTCATTTTACGTCGGAAATAGTCACGAGCAGTGCACGTGAACGTTTGTGGAGTCCAAAAAACACGAGTTCAGTTTCTGGGAATGCTCGCGATTTCCTCGTCAACGGTTTCTCGGATCGCAATTCTGTCGCTTCTGACGTGTTCCTCGTGTCATTTTACGTCGGAATTAGTCTTGAGAAATGCACAAACACGGTTCTGGAGTTCAAAAAACACGAGATCAGGTTTTTGGAATGCTCGCGATTTTCTCGTCAACGGTTTCACGGTTCGCAATTCTGTCGCTTCTAACGTGTTCCTCGTGTCATTTTACGTCGGAGTTAGTCTTGAGAAATGCACAAACACGGTTCTGGGGTTCAAAAAACACGAGATCAGGTTTTTGGAATGCTCGCGATTTTCTCGTCAACGGTTTCACGGTTCGCAATTCTGTCGCTTCCATCGTGATCCTCGTGTCATTTTACGTCGGAAATAGTCACGAGCAGTGCACGTGAACGTTTGTGGAGTCCAAAAAACACGAGTTCAGGTTCTGGGAATGCTCGCGATTTTCGCGTCAACGGTTTCTCGGATCGCAATTCTGTCGCTTCTAACGTGATCCTCGTGTCATTTTACGTCGGAAATAGTCACGAGCAGTGCACGTGAACGTTTGTGGAGTCCAAAAAACACGAGTTCAGTTTCTGGGAATGCTCGCGATTTCCTCGTCAACGGTTTCTCGGATCGCAATTCTGTCGCTTCTAACGTGTTCCTCGTGTCATTTTACGTCGGAATTAATCTTGAGAAATGCACAAACACGGTTCTGGCGTTCAAAAAACACGAGATCAGGTTTTGGGAATGCTCGCGATTTTCTCGTCAACGGTTTCTCGGATTGCAATTCTGTCGCTTCCAACGCGTTCCTCGCGTCATTTTACATCGGAATTAGTCATGAGAAATGCACAAACACGGTTCAGGAGCCCAAGAAACACGAGATCAGGATTCGGGAATGCTCGCGATTTTCTCGTCAACGGTTTCTCGGATCGCAATTCTGTCGCTTCCAACGTGATCCTCGTGTCATTTTACGTCGGAAATAGTCACGAGCAGTGCACGTGAACGTTTGTGGAGTCCAAAAAACACGAGTTCAGTTTCTGGGAATGCTCGCGATTTTCTAGTCAACGGTTTCTCGGATCGCAATTCTGTCGCTTCTAACGTGTTCCTCGTGTCATTTTACGTCGGAATTAGTCTTGAGAAATGCACAAACACGGTTCAGGAGCCCAAAAAACACGAGATCAGGTTTTGGGAATGCTCGCGATTTTCTCGTCAACATTTGCCCGGATTGCAATTCTGTCGCTTCCAACGCGTTCCTCGTGTCATTTTACATCGGAATTAGTCTTGAGAAAGGCACAAACACGGTTCAGGAGCCCAAAAAACACGAGATCAGGATTCGGGAATGCTCGCGATTTTCTCGTCAACGGTTTCTCGGATCGCAATTCTGTCGCTTCCAACGTGATCCCCGTGTCATTTTACGTCGGAAATAGTCACGAGCAGTGCACGTGAACGTTTGTGGAGTCCAAAAAACACGAGTTCAGGTTCTGGGAATGCTCGCGATTTTCTCATCAACGTTTGCACGGATTGCAATTCTGTCGCTTCCAACGAGTTCCTCGCGTCATTTTACATCGGAATTAGTCATGAGAAAGGCACAAACACGGTTCAGGAGCCCAAGAAACACGTGATCAGGATTCGGGAATGCTCGCGATTTTCTCGTCAACGGTTTCTCGGATCGCAATTCTGTCGCTTCCAACGTGATCCTCGTGTCATTTTACGTCGGAAATAGTCACGAGCAGTGCACGTGAACGTTTGAGGAGTCCAAAAAACACGAGTTCAGTTTCTGGGAATGCTCGCGATTTTCTAGTCAACGGTTTCTCGGATCGGAATTCTGTCGCTTCCAACGTGTTCCTCGTGTCATTTTACGTCGGAATTAGTCTTGAGAAATGCACAAACACGGTTCTGGAGTTCAAAAAACACGAGTTCAGGTTTTGGAAATGCTCGCGATTTTCTCGTCAACGGTTTCTCGGATTGCAATTCTGTCGCTTCCAACGCGTTCCTCGCGTCATTTTACATCGGAATTAGTCATGAGAAATGCACAAACACGGTTCAGGAGCCCAAGAAACACGAGATCAAGATTCGGGAATGCTCGCGATTTTCTCGTCAACGGTTTCTCGGATCGCAATTCTGTCGCTTCCAACGTGATCCTCGTGTCATTTTACGTCGGAAATAGTCACGAGCAGTGCACGTGAACGTTTGTGGAGTCCAAAAAACACGAGTTCAGTTTCTGGGAATGCTCGCGATTTTCTCGTCAACGTTTGCCCGGATTGCAATTCTGTCGCTTCCAACGCGTTCCTCGCGTCATTTTACATCGGAATTAGTCTTGAGAAAGGCACAAACACGGTTCAGGAGCCCCAAAAACACGAGATCAGGATTCGGGAATGCTCGCGATTTTCTCATCAACGGTTTCTCGGATCGCAATTCTGTCGCTTCTAACGTGTTCCTCGTGTCATTTTACGTCGGAATTAGTCTTGAGAAATGCACAAACACGGTTCTGGAGTTCAAAAAACACGAGTTCAGGTTTTGGGAATGCTCGCGATTTTCTCGTCAACGTTTGCTCGGATTGCAATTCTGTCGCTTCCTACGCGTTTCTCGCGTCATTTTACATCGGAATTAGTCATGAGAAATGCACAAACACGGTTGTGGAGCCCAAAAAACACGAGATCAATTTCTGGGAATGTTCGCGATTTCCTCGTCAACGGTTTCTCGGATCGCAATTCTGTCGCTTCTAACGTGTTCCTCGTGTCATTTTACGTCGGAATTAGTCTTGAGAAATGCACAAACACGGTTCTGGAGTTCAAAAAACACGAGTTCAGGTTTTGGGAATGCTCGCGATTTTCTAGTCAACGGTTTCTCGGATCGCAATTCTGTCGCTTCCAACGTGATCCTCGTGTCATTTTACGTCGGAATTAGTCTTGAGAAATGCACAAACACGGTTCAGGAGCCCAAAAAACACGAGATCAGGTTTTGGGAATGCTCGCGATTTTCTCGTCAACATTTGCCCGGATTGCAATTCTGTCGCTTCCAACGCGTTCCTCGTGTCATTTTACATCGGAATTAGTCTTGAGAAAGGCACAAACACGGTTCAGGAGCCCAAAAAACACGAGATCAGGATTCGGGAATGCTCGCGATTTTCTCGTCAACGGTTTCTCGGATCGCAATTCTGTCGCTTCCAACGTGATCCTCGTGTCATTTTACGTCGGAAATAGTCACGAGCAGTGCACGTGAACGTTTGTGGAGTCCAAAAAACACGAGTTCAGTTTCTGGGAATGCTCGCGATTTCCTCGTCAACGGTTTCTCGGATCGCAATTCTGTCGCTTCTGACGTGTTCCTCGTGTCATTTTACGTCGGAATTAGTCTTGAGAAATGCACAAACACGGTTCTGGAGTTCAAAAAACACGAGATCAGGTTTTTGGAATGCTCGCGATTTTCTCGTCAACGGTTTCACGGTTCGCAATTCTGTCGCTTCTAACGTGTTCCTCGTGTCATTTTACGTCGGAGTTAGTCTTGAGAAATGCACAAACACGGTTCTGGGGTTCAAAAAACACGAGATCAGGTTTTTGGAATGCTCGCGATTTTCTCGTCAACGGTTTCACGGTTCGCAATTCTGTCGCTTCCATCGTGATCCTCGTGTCATTTTACGTCGGAAATAGTCACGAGCAGTGCACGTGAACGTTTGTGGAGTCCAAAAAACACGAGTTCAGGTTCTGGGAATGCTCGCGATTTTCGCGTCAACGGTTTCTCGGATCGCAATTCTGTCGCTTCTAACGTGATCCTCGTGTCATTTTACGTCGGAAATAGTCACGAGCAGTGCACGTGAACGTTTGTGGAGTCCAAAAAACACGAGTTCAGTTTCTGGGAATGCTCGCGATTTCCTCGTCAACGGTTTCTCGGATCGCAATTCTGTCGCTTCTAACGTGTTCCTCGTGTCATTTTACGTCGGAATTAATCTTGAGAAATGCACAAACACGGTTCTGGCGTTCAAAAAACACGAGATCAGGTTTTGGGAATGCTCGCGATTTTCTCGTCAACGGTTTCTCGGATTGCAATTCTGTCGCTTCCAACGCGTTCCTCGCGTCATTTTACATCGGAATTAGTCATGAGAAATGCACAAACACGGTTCAGGAGCCCAAGAAACACGAGATCAGGATTCGGGAATGCTCGCGATTTTCTCGTCAACGGTTTCTCGGATCGCAATTCTGTCGCTTCCAACGTGATCCTCGTGTCATTTTACGTCGGAAATAGTCACGAGCAGTGCACGTGAACGTTTGTGGAGTCCAAAAAACACGAGTTCAGTTTCTGGGAATGCTCGCGATTTTCTAGTCAACGGTTTCTCGGATCGCAATTCTGTCGCTTCTAACGTGTTCCTCGTGTCATTTTACGTCGGAATTAGTCTTGAGAAATGCACAAACACGGTTCAGGAGCCCAAAAAACACGAGATCAGGTTTTGGGAATGCTCGCGATTTTCTCGTCAACATTTGCCCGGATTGCAATTCTGTCGCTTCCAACGCGTTCCTCGTGTCATTTTACATCGGAATTAGTCTTGAGAAAGGCACAAACACGGTTCAGGAGCCCAAAAAACACGAGATCAGGATTCGGGAATGCTCGCGATTTTCTCGTCAACGGTTTCTCGGATCGCAATTCTGTCGCTTCCAACGTGATCCCCGTGTCATTTTACGTCGGAAATAGTCACGAGCAGTGCACGTGAACGTTTGTGGAGTCCAAAAAACACGAGTTCAGGTTCTGGGAATGCTCGCGATTTTCTCATCAACGTTTGCACGGATTGCAATTCTGTCGCTTCCAACGAGTTCCTCGCGTCATTTTACATCGGAATTAGTCATGAGAAAGGCACAAACACGGTTCAGGAGCCCAAGAAACACGTGATCAGGATTCGGGAATGCTCGCGATTTTCTCGTCAACGGTTTCTCGGATCGCAATTCTGTCGCTTCCAACGTGATCCTCGTGTCATTTTACGTCGGAAATAGTCACGAGCAGTGCACGTGAACGTTTGAGGAGTCCAAAAAACACGAGTTCAGTTTCTGGGAATGCTCGCGATTTTCTAGTCAACGGTTTCTCGGATCGGAATTCTGTCGCTTCCAACGTGTTCCTCGTGTCATTTTACGTCGGAATTAGTCTTGAGAAATGCACAAACACGGTTCTGGAGTTCAAAAAACACGAGTTCAGGTTTTGGAAATGCTCGCGATTTTCTCGTCAACGGTTTCTCGGATTGCAATTCTGTCGCTTCCAACGCGTTCCTCGCGTCATTTTACATCGGAATTAGTCATGAGAAATGCACAAACACGGTTCAGGAGCCCAAGAAACACGAGATCAAGATTCGGGAATGCTCGCGATTTTCTCGTCAACGGTTTCTCGGATCGCAATTCTGTCGCTTCCAACGTGATCCTCGTGTCATTTTACGTCGGAAATAGTCACGAGCAGTGCACGTGAACGTTTGTGGAGTCCAAAAAACACGAGTTCAGTTTCTGGGAATGCTCGCGATTTCCTCGTCAACGGTTTCTCGGATCGCAATTCTGTCGCTTCTAACGTGTTCCTCGTGTCATTTTACGTCGGAATTAGTCTTGAGAAATGCACAAACACGGTTCTGGAGTTCAAAAAACACGAGTTCAGGTTTTGGGAATGCTCGCGATTTTCTAGTCAACGGTTTCTCGGATCGCAATTCTGTCGCTTCCAACGTGTTCCTCGTGTCATTTTACGTCGGAATTAGTCTTGAGAAATGCACAAACACGGTTCTGGAGTTCAAAAAACACGAGATCAGGTTTTGGGAATGCTCGCGATTTTCTCGTCAACGGTTTCTCGGATCGCAATTCTGTCGCTTCCAACGTGATCCCCGTGTCATTTTACGTCGGAAATAGTCACGAGCAGTGCACGTGAACGTTTGTGGAGTCCAAAAAACACGAGTTCAGGTTCTGGGAATGCTCGCGATTTTCTCGTCAACGTTTGCCCGGATTGCAATTCTGTCGCTTCCAACGCGTTCCTCGCGTCATTTTACATCGGAATTAGTCATGAGAAAGGCACAAACACGGTTCAGGAGCCCAAGAAACACGAGATCAGGATTCGGGAATGCTCGCGATTTTCTCGTCAACGGTTTCTCGGATCGCAATTCTGTCGCTTCCAACGTGATCCTCGTGTCATTTTACGTCGGAAATAGTCACGAGCAGTGCACGTGAACGTTTGAGGAGTCCAAAAAACACGAGTTCAGTTTCTGGGAATGCTCGCGATTTTCTAGTCAACGGTTTCTCGGATCGGAATTCTGTCGCTTCCAACGTGTTCCTCGTGTCATTTTACGTCGGAATTAGTCTTGAGAAATGCACAAACACGGTTCTGGAGTTCAAAAAACACGAGTTCAGGTTTTGGAAATGCTCGCGATTTTCTTGTCAACGGTTTCTCGGATTGCAATTCTGTCGCTTCCAACGCGTTCCTCGCGTCATTTTACATCGGAATTAGTCATGAGAAATGCACAAACACGGTTCAGGAGCCCAAGAAACACGAGATCAAGATTCGGGAATGCTCGCGATTTTCTCGTCAACGGTTTCTCGGATCGCAATTCTGTCGCTTCCAACGTGATCCTCGTGTCATTTTACGTCGGAAATAGTCACGAGCAGTGCACGTGAACGTTTGTGGAGTCCAAAAAACACGAGTTCAGTTTCTGGGAATGCTCGCGATTTCCTCGACAACGGTTTCTCGGATCGCAATTCTGTCGCTTCTAACGTGTTCCTCGTGTCATTTTACGTCGGAATTAGTCTTGAGAAATGCACAAACACGGTTCTGGAGTTCAAAAAACACGAGTTCAGGTTTTGGGAATGCTCGCGATTTTCTAGTCAACGGTTTCTCGGATCGCAATTCTGTCGCTTCCAACGTGTTCCTCGTGTCATTTTACGTCGGAATTAGTCTTGAGAAATGCACAAACACGGTTCTGGAGTTCAAAAAACACGAGATCAGGTTTTTGGAATGCTCGCGATTTTCTCGTCAACGGTTTCTCGGATCGCAATTCTGTCGCTTCCAACGTGATCCCCGTGTCATTTTACGTCGGAAATAGTCACGAGCAGTGCACGTGAACGTTTGAGGAGTCCAAAAAACACGAGTTCAGTTTCTGGGAATGCTCGCGATTTTCTAGTCAACGGTTTCTCGGATCGGAATTCTGTCGCTTCCAACGTGTTCCTCGTGTCATTTTACGTCGGAATTAGTCTTGAGAAATGCACAAACACGGTTCTGGAGTTCAAAAAACACGAGATCAGGTTTTGGGAATGCTCGCGATTTTCTCGTCAACGTTTGCCCGGATTGCAATTCTGTCGCTTCCAACGCGTTCCTCGCGTCATTTTACATCGGAATTAGTCTTGAGAAAGGCACAAACACGGTTCAGGAGCCCAAAAAACACGAGATCAGGATTCGGGAATGCTCGCGATTTTCTCGTCAACGGTTTCTCGGATCGCAATTCTGTCGCTTCTAACGTGTTCCTCGTGTCATTTTACGTCGGAATTAGTCTTGACAAATGCACAAACACGGTTCTGGAGTTCAAAAAACACGAGTTCAGGTGTTGGGAATGCTCGCGATTTTCTCGTCAACGTTTGCTCGGATTGCAATTCTGTCGCTGCCTACGCGTTTCTCGCGTCATTTTACATCGGAATTAGTCATGAGAAATGCACAAACACGGTTGTGGAACCCAAAAAACACGAGATCAGTTTCTGGGAATGGTCGCGATTTCCTCGTCAACGGTTTCTCGGATCGCAATTCTGTCGCTTCTAACGTGTTCCTCGTGTCATTTTACGTCGGAATTAGTCTTGAGAAATGCACAAACACGGTTCTGGAGTTCAAAAAACACGAGTTCAGGTTTTGGGAATGCTCGCGATTTTCTAGTCAACGGTTTCTCGGATCGCAATTCTGTTGCTTCCAACGTGTTCCTCGTGTCATTTTACGTCGGAATTAGTCTTGAGAAATGCACAAACACGGTTCTGGAGTTCAAAAAACACGAGATCAGGTTTTGGGAATGCTCGCGATTTTCTCGTCAACGTTTGCCCGGATTGCAATTCTGTCGCTTCCAACGCGTTCCTCGCGTCATTTTACATCGGAATTAGTCTTGAGAAAGGCACAAACACGGTTCAGGAGCCCCAAAAACACGAGATCAGGATTCGGGAATGCTCGCGATTTTCTCGTCAACGGTTTCTCGGATCGCAATTCTGTCGCTTCTAACGTGTTCCTCGTGTCATTTTACGTCGGAATTAGTCTTGACAAATGCACAAACACGGTTCTGGAGTTCAAAAAACACGAGTTCAGGTGTTGGGAATGCTCGCGATTTTCTCGTCAACGTTTGCTCGGATTGCAATTCTGTCGCTGCCTACGCGTTTCTCGCGTCATTTTACATCGGAATTAGTCATGAGAAATGCACACACACGGTTGTGGAGCCCAAAAAACACGAGATCAGTTTCTGGGAATGGTCGCGATTTCCTCGTCAACGGTTTCTCGGATCGCAATTCTGTCGCTTCTAACGTGTTCCTCGTGTCATTTTACGTCGGAATTAGTCTTGAGAAATGCACAAACACGGTTCTGGAGTACAAAACACACGAGTTCAGGTTTTGGGAATGCTCGCGATTTTCTAGTCAACGGTTTCTCGGATCGCAATTCTGTCGCTTCCAACGTGATCCTCGTGTCATTTTACGTCGGAATTAGTCTTGAGAAATGCACAAACACGGTTCAGGAGCCCAAAAAACACGAGATCAGGTTTTGGGAATGCTCGCGATTTTCTCGTCAACATTTGCCCGGATTGCAATTCTGTCGCTTCCAACGCGTTCCTCGTGTCATTTTACATCGGAATTAGTCTTGAGAAAGGCACAAACACGGTTCAGGAGCCCAAAAAACACGAGATCAGGATTCGGGAATGCTCGCGATTTTCTCGTCAACGGTTTCTCGGATCGCAATTCTGTCGCTTCCAACGTGATCCTCGTGTCATTTTACGTCGGAAATAGTCACGAGCAGTGCACGTGAACGTTTGTGGAGTCCAAAAAACACGAGTTCAGTTTCTGGGAATGCTCGCGATTTCCTCGTCAACGGTTTCTCGGATCGCAATTCTGTCGCTTCTAACGTGTTCCTCGTGTCATTTTACGTCGGAATTAGTCTTGAGAAATGCACAAACACGGTTCAGGAGTTCAAAAAACACGAGTTCAGGTTTTGGGAATGCTCGCGATTTTCTCGTCAACATTTGCCCGGATTGCAATTCTGTCGCTTCCAACGCGTTCCTCGTGTCATTTTACATCGGAATTAGTCTTGAGAAAGGCACAAACACGGTTCAGGAGCCCAAAAAACACGAGATCAGGATTCGGGAATGCTCGCGATTTTCTCGTCAACGGTTTCTCGGATCGCAATTCTGTCGCTTCCAACGTGATCCCCGTGTCATTTTACGTCGGAAATAGTCACGAGCAGTGCACGTGAACGTTTGTGGAGTCCAAAAAACACGAGTTCAGGTTCTGGGAATGCTCGCGATTTTCTCGTCAACGTTTGCCCGGATTGCAATTCTGTTGCTTCCAACGCGTTCCTCGCGTCATTTTACATCGGAATTAGTCATGAGAAAGGCACAAACTCGGTTCAGGAGCCCAAGAAACACGAGATCAGGATTCGGGAATGCTCGCGATTTTCTCGTCAACGGTTTCTCGGATCGCAATTCTGTCGCTTCCAACGTGATCCTCGTGTCATTTTACGTCGGAAATAGTCACGAGCAGTGCACGTGAACGTTTGAGGAGTCCAAAAAACACGAGTTCAGTTTCTGGGAATGCTCGCGATTTTCTAGTCAACGGTTTCTCGGATCGGAATTCTGTCGCTTCCAACGTGTTCCTCGTGTCATTTTACGTCGGAATTAGTCTTGAGAAATGCACAAACACGGTTCTGGAGTTCAAAAAACACGAGTTCAGGTTTTGGGAATGCTCGCGATTTTCTCGTCAACGGTTTCTCGGATTGCAATTCTGTCGCTTCCAACGCGTTCCTCGCGTTATTTTACATCGGAATTAGTCATGAGAAATGCACAAACACGGTTCAGGAGCCCAAGAAACACGAGATCAGGATTCGGGAATGCTCGCGATTTTCTCGTCAACGGTTTCTCGGATCGCAATTCTGTCGCTTCCAACGTGATCCTCGTGTCATTTTACGTCGGAAATAGTCACGAGCAGTGCACGTGAACGTTTGTGGAGTCCAAAAAACACGAGTTCAGTTTCTGGGAATGCTCGCGATTTCCTCGTCAACGGTTTCTCGGATCGCAATTCTGTCGCTTCTAACGTGTTCCTCGTGTCATTTTACGTCCGAATTAGTCTTGAGAAATGCACAAACACGGTTCAGGAGCCCAAAAAACACGAGATCAGGTTTTGGGAATGCTCGCGATTTGCTCGTCAACATTTGCCCGGATTGCAATTCTGTCGCTTCCAACGCGTTCCTCGTGTCATTTTACATCGGCATTAGTCTTGAGAAAGGCACAAACACGGTTCAGGAGCCCAAAAAACACGAGATCAGGATTCGGGAATGCTCGCGATTTTCTCGTCAACGGTTTCTCGGATCGCAATTCTGTCGCTTCCAACGTGATCCCCGTGTCATTTTACGTCGGAAATAGTCACGAGCAGTGCACGTGAACGTTTGTGGAGTCCAAAAAACACGAGTTCAGGTTCTGGGAATGCTCGCGATTTTCTCGTCAACGTTTGCCCGGATTGCAATTCTGTCGCTTCCAACGCGTTCCTCGCGTCATTTTACATCGGAATTAGTCATGAGAAAGGCACAAACACGGTTCAGGAGCCCAAGAAACACGAGATCAGGATTCGGGAATGCTCGCGATTTTCTCGTCAACGGTTTCTCGGATCGCAATTCTGTCGCTTCCAACGTGATCCTCGTGTCATTTTACGTCGGAAATAGTCACGAGCAGTGCACGTGAACGTTTGAGGAGTCCAAAAAACACGAGTTCAGTTTCTGGGAATGCTCGCGATTTTCTAGTCAACGGTTTCTCGGATCGGAATTCTGTCGCTTCCAACGTGTTCCTCGTGTCATTTTACGTCGGAATTAGTCTTGAGAAATGCACAAACACGGTTCTGGAGTTCAAAAAACACGAGATCAGGTTTTGGGAATGCTCGCGATTTTCTCGTCAACGTTTGCCCGGATTGCAATTCTGTCGCTTCCAACGCGTTCCTCGCGTCATTTTACATCGGAATTAGTCTTGAGAAAGGCACAAACACGGTTCAGGAGCCCAAAAAACACGAGATCAGGATTCGGGAATGCTCGCGATTTTCTCGTCAACGGTTTCTCGGATCGCAATTCTGTCGCTTCTAACGTGTTCCTCGTCTCATTTTACGTCGGAATTAATCTTGAGAAGTGCACAAACACGGTTCTGGAGTTCAAAAAACACGAGTTCAGGTTTTGGGAATGCTCGCGATTTTCTCGTCAACGTTTGCTCGGATTGCAATTCTGTCGCTGCCTACGCGTTTCTCGCGTCATTTTACATCGGAGTTAGTCATGAGAAATGCACACACACGGTTGTGGAGCCCAAAAAACACGAGATCAGTTTCTGGGAATGGTCGCGATTTCCTCGTCAACGGTTTCTCGGATCGCAATTCTGTCGCTTCTAACGTGTTCCTCGTGTCATTTTACGTCGGAATTAGTCTTGAGAAATGCACAAACACGGTTCTGGAGTACAAAACACACGAGTTCAGGTTTTGGGAATGCTCGCGATTTTCTAGTCAACGGTTTCTCGGATCGCAATTCTGTCGCTTCCAACGTGATCCTCGTGTCATTTTACGTCGGAATTAGTCTTGAGAAATGCACAAACACGGTTCAGGAGCCCAAAAAACACGAGATCAGGTTTTGGGAATGCTCGCGATTTTCTCGTCAACATTTGCCCGGATTGCAATTCTGTCGCTTCCAACGCGTTCCTCGTGTCATTTTACATCGGAATTAGTCTTGAGAAAGGCACAAACACGGTTCAGGAGCCCAAAAAACACGAGATCAGGATTCGGGAATGCTCGCGATTTTCTCGTCAACGGTTTCTCGGATCGCAATTCTGTCGCTTCCAACGTGATCCTCGTGTCATTTTACGTCGGAAATAGTCACGAGCAGTGCACGTGAACGTTTGTGGAGTCCAAAAAACACGAGTTCAGTTTCTGGGAATGCTCGCGATTTCCTCGTCAACGGTTTCTCGGATCGCAATTCTGTCGCTTCTAACGTGTTCCTCGTGTCATTTTATGTCGGAATTAGTCTTGAGAAATGCACAAACACGGTTCAGGAGTTCAAAAAACACGAGTTCAGGTTTTGGGAATGCTCGCGATTTTCTCGTCAACATTTGCCCGGATTGCAATTCTGTCGCTTCCAACGCGTTCCTCGTGTCATTTTACATCGGAATTAGTCTTGAGAAAGGCACAAACACGGTTCAGGAGCCCAAAAAACACGAGATCAGGATTCGGGAATGCTCGCGATTTTCTCGTCAACGGTTTCTCGGATCGCAATTCTGTCGCTTCCAACGTGATCCCCGTGTCATTTTACGTCGGAAATAGTCACGAGCAGTGCACGTGAACGTTTGTGGAGTCCAAAAAACACGAGTTCAGGTTCTGGGAATGCTCGCGATTTTCTCGTCAACGTTTGCCCGGATTGCAATTCTGTTGCTTCCAACGCGTTCCTCGCGTCATTTTACATCGGAATTAGTCATGAGAAAGGCACAAACACGGTTCAGGAGCCCAAGAAACACGAGATCAGGATTCGGGAATGCTCGCGATTTTCTCGTCAACGGTTTCTCGGATCGCAATTCTGTCGCTTCCAACGTGATCCTCGTGTCATTTTACGTCGGAAATAGTCACGAGCAGTGCACGTGAACGTTTGAGGAGTCCAAAAAACACGAGTTCAGTTTCTGGGAATGCTCGCGATTTTCTAGTCAACGGTTTCTCGGATCGGAATTCTGTCGCTTCCAACGTGTTCCTCGTGTCATTTTACGTCGGAATTAGTCTTGAGAAATGCACAAACACGGTTCTGGAGTTCAAAAAACACGAGTTCAGGTTTTGGGAATGCTCGCGATTTTCTCGTCAACGGTTTCTCGGATTGCAATTCTGTCGCTTCCAACGCGTTCCTCGCGTCATTTTACATCGGAATTAGTCATGAGAAATGCACAAACACGGTTCAGGAGCCCAAGAAACACGAGATCAGGATTCGGGAATGCTCGCGATTTTCTCGTCAACGGTTTCTCGGATCGCAATTCTGTCGCTTCCAACGTGATCCTCGTGTCATTTTACGTCGAAAATAGTCACGAGCAGTGCACGTGAACGTTTGTGGAGTCCAAAAAACACGAGTTCAGTTTCTGGGAATGCTCGCGATTTCCTCGTCAACGGTTTCTCGGATCGCAATTCTGTCGCTTCTAACGTGTTCCTCGTGTCATTTTACGTCCGAATTAGTCTTGAGAAATGCACAAACACGGTTCAGGAGCCCAAAAAACACGAGATCAGGTTTTGGGAATGCTCGCGATTTGCTCGTCAACATTTGCCCGGATTGCAATTCTGTCGCTTCCAACGCGTTCCTCGTGTCATTTTACATCGGCATTAGTCTTGAGAAAGGCACAAACACGGTTCAGGAGCCCAAAAAACACGAGATCAGGATTCGGGAATGCTCGCGATTTTCTCGTCAACGGTTTCTCGGATCGCAATTCTGTCGCTTCCAACGTGATCCCCGTGTCATTTTACGTCGGAAATAGTCACGAGCAGTGCACGTGAACGTTTGTGGAGTCCAAAAAACACGAGTTCAGGTTCTGGGAATGCTCGCGATTTTCTCGTCAACGTTTGCCCGGATTGCAATTCTGTCGCTTCCAACGCGTTCCTCGCGTCATTTTACATCGGAATTAGTCATGAGAAAGGCACAAACACGGTTCAGGAGCCCAAGAAACACGAGATCAGGATTCGGGAATGCTCGCGATTTTCTCGTCAACGGTTTCTCGGATCGCAATTCTGTCGCTTCCAACGTGATCCTCGTGTCATTTTACGTCGGAAATAGTCACGAGCAGTGCACGTGAACGTTTGAGGAGTCCAAAAAACACGAGTTCAGTTTCTGGGAATGCTCGCGATTTTCTAGTCAACGGTTTCTCGGATCGGAATTCTGTCGCTTCCAACGTGTTCCTCGTGTCATTTTACGTCGGAATTAGTCTTGAGAAATGCACAAACACGGTTCTGGAGTTCAAAAAACACGAGATCAGGTTTTGGGAATGCTCGCGATTTTCTCGTCAACGTTTGCCCGGATTGCAATTCTGTCGCTTCCAACGCGTTCCTCGCGTCATTTTACATCGGAATTAGTCTTGAGAAAGGCACAAACACGGTTCAGGAGCCCAAAAAACACGAGATCAGGATTCGGGAATGCTCGCGATTTTCTCGTCAACGGTTTCTCGGATCGCAATTCTGTCGCTTCCAACGTGATCCCCGTGTCATTTTACGTCGGAAATAGTCACGAGCAGTGCACGTGAACGTTTGTGGAGTCCAAAAAACACGAGATCAGGATTCGGGAATGCTCGCGATTTTCTCGTCAACGGTTTCTCGGATCGCAATTCTGTCGCTTCCAACGCGTTCCTCGTGTCATTTTACATCGGCATTAGTCTTGAGAAAGGCACAAACACGGTTCAGGAGCCCAAAAAACACGAGATCAGGATTCGGGAATGCTCGCGATTTTCTCGTCAACGGTTTCTCGGATCGGAATTCTGTCGCTTCCAACGTGTTCCTCGTGTCATTTTACGTCGGAATTAGTCTTGAGAAATGCACAAACACGGTTCTGGAGTTCAAAAAACACGAGATCAGGTTTTGGGAATGCTCGCGATTTTCTCGTCAACGTTTACCCGGATTGCAATTCTGTCGCTTCCAACGCGTTCCTCGCGTCATTTTACATCGGAATTAGTCTTGAGAAAGGCACAAACACGGTTCAGGAGCCCAAAAAACACGAGATCAGGATTCGGGAATGCTCGCGATTTTCTCGTCAACGGTTTCTCGGATCGCAATTCTGTCGCTTCTAACGTGTTCCTCGTGTCATTTTACGTCGGAATTAGTCTTGAGAAATGCACAAACACGGTTCTGGAGTTCAAAAAACACGAGTTCAGGTTTTGGGAATGCTCGCGATTTTCTCGTCAACGTTTGCTCGGATTGCAATTCTGTCGCTGCCTACGCGTTTCTCGCGTCATTTTACATCGGAATTAGTCATGAGAAATGCACAAACACGGTTGTGGAGCCCAAAAAACACGAGTTCAGTTTCTGGGAATGCTCGCGATTTTCTAGTCAACGGTTTCTCGGATCGGAATTCTGTCCTTCCAACGTGTTCCTCGTGTCATTTTACGTCGGAATTAGTCTTGAGAAATGCACAAACACGGTTCTGGAGTTCAAAAAACACGAGATCAGGTTTTGGGAATGCTCGCGATTTTCTCGTCAACGTTTGCCCGGATTGCAATTCTGTCGCTTCCAACGCGTTCCTCGCGTCATTTTACATCGGAATTAGTCTTGAGAAAGGCACAAACACGGTTCAGGAGCCCAAAAAACACGAGATCAGGATTCGGGAATGCTCGCGATTTTCTCGTCAACGGTTTCTCGGATCGCAATTCTGTCGCTTCTAACGTGTTCCTCGTGTCATTTTACGTCGGAATTAGTCTTGGGAAATGCACAAACACGGTTCTGGAGTTCAAAAAACACGAGTTCAGGTTTTGGGAATGCTCGCGATTTTCTCGTCAACGTTTGCTCGGATTGCAATTCTGTCGCTGCCTACGCGTTTCTCGCGTCATTTTACATCGGAATTAGTCATGAGAAATGCACAAACACGGTTGTGGAGCCCAAAAAACACGAGATCAGTTTCTGGGAATGCTCGCGATTTCCTCGTCAACGGTTTCTCGGATCGCAATTCTGTCGCTTCTAACGTGTTCCTCGTGTCATTTTACGTCGGAATTAGTCTTGAGAAATGCACAAACACGGTTCTGGAGTTCAAAAAACACGAGATCAGGTTTTGGGAATGCTCGCGATTTTCTCGTCAACGTTTGCCCGGATTGCAATTCTGTCGCTTCCAACGCGTTCCTCGCGTCATTTTACATCGGAATTAGTCTTGAGAAAGGCACAAACACGGTTCAGGAGCCCCAAAAACACGAGATCAGGATTCGGGAATGCTCGCGATTTTCTCGTCAACGGTTTCTCGGATCGCAATTCTGTCGCTTCTAACGTGTTCCTCGTGTCATTTTACGTCGGAATTAGTCTTGAGAAATGCACAAACACGGTTCTGGAGTTCAAAAAACACGAGTTCAGGTTTTGGGAATGCTCGCGATTTTCTCGTCAACGTTTGCTCGGATTGCAATTCTGTCGCTTCCTACGCGTTTCTCGCGTCATTTTACATCGGAATTAGTCATGAGAAATGCACAAACACGGTTGTGGAGCCCAAAAAACACGAGATCAGTTTCTGGGAATGCTCGCGATTTCCTCGTCAACGGTTTCTCGGATCGCAATTCTGTCGCTTCTAACGTGTTCCTCGTGTCATTTTACGTCGGAATTAGTCTTGAGAAATGCACAAACACGGTTCTGGAGTTCAAAAAACACGAGTTCAGGTTTTGGGAATGCTCGCGATTTTCTAGTCAACGGTTTCTCGGATCGCAATTCTGTCGCTTCCAACGTGATCCTCGTGTCATTTTACGTCGGAATTAGTCTTGACAAATGCACAAACGCGGTTCTGGAGTTAAAAAAACACGAGATCAGGTTTTGGGAATGCTCGCGATTTTCTCGTCAACGTTTGCTCGGATTGCAATTCTGTCGCTTCCAACGCGTTCCTCGCGTCATTTTACATCGGAATTAGTCATGAGAAATGCACAAACACGGTTCAGGAGCCCAAAAAACACGAGATCAGGATTCGGGAATGCTCGCGATTTTCTCGTCAACGGTTTCTCGGATCGCAATTCTGTCGCTTCCAACGTGATCCTCGTGTCATTTTGCGTCGGAAATAGTCACGAGCAGTGCACGTGAACGTTTGTGGAGTCCAAAAAACACGAGTTCAGTTTCTGGGAATGCTCGCGATTTCCTCGTCAACGGTTTCTCGGATCGCAATTCTGTCGCTTCTAACGTGTTCCTCGTGTCATTTTACGTCGGAATTAGTCTTGAGAAATGCACAAACACGGTTCAGGAGCCCAAAAAACACGAGATCAGGTTTTGGGAATGCTCGCGATTTTCTCGTCAACATTTGCCCGGATTGCAATTCTGTCGCTTCCAACGCGTTCCTCGTGTCATTTTACATCGGAATTAGTCTTGAGAAAGGCACAAACACGGTTCAGGAGCCCAAAAAACACGAGATCAGGATTCGGGAATGCTCGCGATTTTCTCGTCAACGGTTTCTCGGATCGCAATTCTGTCGCTTCCAACGTGATCCCCGTGTCATTTTACGTCGGAAATAGTCACGAGCAGTGCACGTGAACGTTTGTGGAGTCCAAAAAACACGAGTTCAGGTTCTAGGAATGCTCGCGATTTTCTCGTCAACGGTTTCTCGCATCGCAATTCTGTCGCTTCTAACGTGTTCCTCGTGTCATTTTACGTCGGAATTAGTCTTGAGAAATGCACAAACACGGTTCTGGAGTTCAAAAACACGAGATCAGGTTTTTGGAATGCTCGCGATTTTCTCGTCAACGGTTTCACGGTTCGCAATTCTGTCGCTTCCATCGTGATCCTCGTGTCATTTTACGTCGGAAATAGTCACGAGCAGTGCACGTGAACGTTTGTGGAGTCCAAAAAACACGAGTTCAGGTTCTGGGAATGCTCGCGATTTTCTCGTCAACGGTTTCTCGGATCGCAATTCTGTCGCTTCTAACGTGTTCCTCGTGTCATTTTACGTCGGAATTAGTCTTGAGAAATGCACCAACACGGTTCTGGAGTTCAAAAAACACGAGATGAGGTTTTGGGAATGCTCGCGATTTTCTCGTCAACGGTTTCTCGGTTCGCAATTCTGTCGCTTCCATCGTGATCCTCGTGTCATTTTACGTCGGAAATAGTCACGAGCAGTGCTCGTGAACGTTTGTGGAGTCCAAAAAACACGAGTTCAGGTTCTGGGAATGCTCGCGATTTTCTCGTCAACGGTTTCTCGCATCGCAATTCTGTCGCTTCTAACGTGTTCCTCGTGTCATTTTACGTCGGAATTAGTCTTGAGAAATGCACAAACACGGTTCTGGACTTCAAAAAACACGAGATCAGGTTTTTGGAATGCTCGCGATTTTCTCGTCAACGGTTTCTCGGATCGCAATTCTGTCGCTTCCAACGTGATCCCCGTGTCATTTTACGTCGGAAATAGTCACGAGCAGTGCACGTGAACGTTTGTGGAGTCCAAAAAACACGAGTTCAGGTTCTAGGAATGCTCGCGATTTTCTCGTCAACGGTTTCTCGCATCGCAATTCTGTCGCTTCTAACGTGTTCCTCGTGTCATTTTACGTCGGAATTAGTCTTGAGAAATGCACAAACACGGTTCTGGAGTTCAAAAACACGAGATCAGGTTTTTGGAATGCTCGCGATTTTCTCGTCAACGGTTTCACGGTTCGCAATTCTGTCGCTTCCATCGTGATCCTCGTGTCATTTTACGTCGGAAATAGTCACGAGCAGTGCACGTGAACGTTTGTGGAGTCCAAAAAACACGAGTTCAGGTTCTGGGAATGCTCGCGATTTTCTCGTCAACGGTTTCTCGGATCGCAATTCTGTCGCTTCTAACGTGTTCCTCGTGTCATTTTACGTCGGAATTAGTCTTGAGAAATGCACCAACACGGTTCTGGAGTTCAAAAAACACGAGATCAGGTTTTGGGAATGCTCGCGATTTTCTCGTCAACGGTTTCTCGGTTCGCAATTCTGTCGCTTCCATCGTGATCCTCGTGTCATTTTACGTCGGAAATAGTCACGAGCAGTGCTCGTGAACGTTTGTGGAGTCCAAAAAACACGAGTTCAGGTTCTGGGAATGCTCGCGATTTTCTCGTCAACGGTTTCTCGCATCGCAATTCTGTCGCTTCTAACGTGTTCCTCGTGTCATTTTACGTCGGAATTAGTCTTGAGAAATGCACAAACACGGTTCTGGACTTCAAAAAACACGAGATCAGGTTTTTGGAATGCTCGCGATTTTCTCGTCAACGGTTTCACGGTTCGCAATTCTGTCGCTTCCATCGTGATCCTCGTGTCATTTTACGTCGGAAATAGTCACGAGCAGTGCACGTGAACGTTTGAGGAGTCCAAAAAACACGAGTTCAGTTTCTGGGAATGCTCGCGATTTTCTAGTCAACGGTTTCTCGGATCGGAATTCTGTCGCTTCCAACGTGTTCCTCGTGTCATTTTACGTCGGAATTAGTCTTGAGAAATGCACAAACACGGTTCTGGAGTTCAAAAAACACGAGATCAGGTTTTGGGAATGCTCGCGATTTTCTCGTCAACGTTTGCCCGGATTGCAATTCTGTCGCTTCCAACGCGTTCCTCGCGTCATTTTACATCGGAATTAGTCTTGAGAAAGGCACAAACACGGTTCAGGAGCCCAAAAAACACGAGATCAGGATTCGGGAATGCTCGCGATTTTCTCGTCAACGGTTTCTCGGATCGCAATTCTGTCGCTTCCAACGTGATCCCCGTGTCATTTTACGTCGGAAATAGTCACGAGCAGTGCACGTGAACGTTTGTGGAGTCCAAAAAACACGAGATCAGGATTCGGGAATGCTCGCGATTTTCTCGTCAACGGTTTCTCGGATCGCAATTCTGTCGCTTCCAACGCGTTCCTCGTGTCATTTTACATCGGCATTAGTCTTGAGAAAGGCACAAACACGGTTCAGGAGCCCAAAAAACACGAGATCAGGATTCGGGAATGCTCGCGATTTTCTCGTCAACGGTTTCTCGGATCGGAATTCTGTCGCTTCCAACGTGTTCCTCGTGTCATTTTACGTCGGAATTAGTCTTGAGAAATGCACAAACACGGTTCTGGAGTTCAAAAAACACGAGATCAGGTTTTGGGAATGCTCGCGATTTTCTCGTCAACGTTTACCCGGATTGCAATTCTGTCGCTTCCAACGCGTTCCTCGCGTCATTTTACATCGGAATTAGTCTTGAGAAAGGCACAAACACGGTTCAGGAGCCCAAAAAACACGAGATCAGGATTCGGGAATGCTCGCGATTTTCTCGTCAACGGTTTCTCGGATCGCAATTCTGTCGCTTCTAACGTGTTCCTCGTGTCATTTTACGTCGGAATTAGTCTTGAGAAATGCACAAACACGGTTCTGGAGTTCAAAAAACACGAGTTCAGGTTTTGGGAATGCTCGCGATTTTCTCGTCAACGTTTGCTCGGATTGCAATTCTGTCGCTGCCTACGCGTTTCTCGCGTCATTTTACATCGGAATTAGTCATGAGAAATGCACAAACACGGTTGTGGAGCCCAAAAAACACGAGTTCAGTTTCTGGGAATGCTCGCGATTTTCTAGTCAACGGTTTCTCGGATCGGAATTCTGTCCTTCCAACGTGTTCCTCGTGTCATTTTACGTCGGAATTAGTCTTGAGAAATGCACAAACACGGTTCTGGAGTTCAAAAAACACGAGATCAGGTTTTGGGAATGCTCGCGATTTTCTCGTCAACGTTTGCCCGGATTGCAATTCTGTCGCTTCCAACGCGTTCCTCGCGTCATTTTACATCGGAATTAGTCTTGAGAAAGGCACAAACACGGTTCAGGAGCCCAAAAAACACGAGATCAGGATTCGGGAATGCTCGCGATTTTCTCGTCAACGGTTTCTCGGATCGCAATTCTGTCGCTTCTAACGTGTTCCTCGTGTCATTTTACGTCGGAATTAGTCTTGGGAAATGCACAAACACGGTTCTGGAGTTCAAAAAACACGAGTTCAGGTTTTGGGAATGCTCGCGATTTTCTCGTCAACGTTTGCTCGGATTGCAATTCTGTCGCTGCCTACGCGTTTCTCGCGTCATTTTACATCGGAATTAGTCATGAGAAATGCACAAACACGGTTGTGGAGCCCAAAAAACACGAGATCAGTTTCTGGGAATGCTCGCGATTTCCTCGTCAACGGTTTCTCGGATCGCAATTCTGTCGCTTCTAACGTGTTCCTCGTGTCATTTTACGTCGGAAATAGTCTTGAGAAATGCACAAACACGGTTCTGGAGTTCAAAAAACACGAGATCAGGTTTTGGGAATGCTCGCGATTTTCTCGTCAACGTTTGCCCGGATTGCAATTCTGTCGCTTCCAACGCGTTCCTCGCGTCATTTTACATCGGAATTAGTCTTGAGAAAGGCACAAACACGGTTCAGGAGCCCCAAAAACACGAGATCAGGATTCGGGAATGCTCGCGATTTTCTCGTCAACGGTTTCTCGGATCGCAATTCTGTCGCTTCTAACGTGTTCCTCGTGTCATTTTACGTCGGAATTAGTCTTGAGAAATGCACAAACACGGTTCTGGAGTTCAAAAAACACGAGTTCAGGTTTTGGGAATGCTCGCGATTTTCTCGTCAACGTTTGCTCGGATTGCAATTCTGTCGCTTCCTACGCGTTTCTCGCGTCATTTTACATCGGAATTAGTCATGAGAAATGCACAAACACGGTTGTGGAGCCCAAAAAACACGAGATCAGTTTCTGGGAATGCTCGCGATTTCCTCGTCAACGGTTTCTCGGATCGCAATTCTGTCGCTTCTAACGTGTTCCTCGTGTCATTTTACGTCGGAATTAGTCTTGAGAAATGCACAAACACGGTTCAGGAGCCCAAAAAACACGAGATCAGGTTTTGGGAATGCTCGCGATTTTCTCGTCAACATTTGCCCGGATTGCAATTCTGTCGCTTCCAACGCGTTCCTCGTGTCATTTTACATCGGAATTAGTCTTGAGAAAGGCACAAACACGGTTCAGGAGCCCAAAAAACACGAGATCAGGATTCGGGAATGCTCGCGATTTTCTCGTCAACGGTTTCTCGGATCGCAATTCTGTCGCTTCCAACGTGATCCCCGTGTCATTTTACGTCGGAAATAGTCACGAGCAGTGCACGTGAACGTTTGTGGAGTCCAAAAAACACGAGTTCAGGTTCTAGGAATGCTCGCGATTTTCTCGTCAACGGTTTCTCGCATCGCAATTCTGTCGCTTCTAACGTGTTCCTCGTGTCATTTTACGTCGGAATTAGTCTTGAGAAATGCACAAACACGGTTCTGGAGTTCAAAAACACGAGATCAGGTTTTTGGAATGCTCGCGATTTTCTCGTCAACGGTTTCACGGTTCGCAATTCTGTCGCTTCCATCGTGATCCTCGTGTCATTTTACGTCGGAAATAGTCACGAGCAGTGCACGTGAACGTTTGTGGAGTCCAAAAAACACGAGTTCAGGTTCTGGGAATGCTCGCGATTTTCTCGTCAACGGTTTCTCGGATCGCAATTCTGTCGCTTCTAACGTGTTCCTCGTGTCATTTTACGTCGGAATTAGTCTTGAGAAATGCACCAACACGGTTCTGGAGTTCAAAAAACACGAGATCAGGTTTTGGGAATGCTCGCGATTTTCTCGTCAACGGTTTCTCGGTTCGCAATTCTGTCGCTTCCATCGTGATCCTCGTGTCATTTTACGTCGGAAATAGTCACGAGCAGTGCTCGTGAACGTTTGTGGAGTCCAAAAAACACGAGTTCAGGTTCTGGGAATGCTCGCGATTTTCTCGTCAACGGTTTCTCGCATCGCAATTCTGTCGCTTCTAACGTGTTCCTCGTGTCATTTTACGTCGGAATTAGTCTTGAGAAATGCACAAACACGGTTCTGGACTTCAAAAAACACGAGATCAGGTTTTTGGAATGCTCGCGATTTTCTCGTCAACGGTTTCTCGGATCGCAATTCTGTCGCTTCCAACGTGATCCCCGTGTCATTTTACGTCGGAAATAGTCACGAGCAGTGCACGTGAACGTTTGTGGAGTCCAAAAAACACGAGTTCAGGTTCTAGGAATGCTCGCGATTTTCTCGTCAACGGTTTCTCGCATCGCAATTCTGTCGCTTCTAACGTGTTCCTCGTGTCATTTTACGTCGGAATTAGTCTTGAGAAATGCACAAACACGGTTCTGGAGTTCAAAAACACGAGATCAGGTTTTTGGAATGCTCGCGATTTTCTCGTCAACGGTTTCACGGTTCGCAATTCTGTCGCTTCCATCGTGATCCTCGTGTCATTTTACGTCGGAAATAGTCACGAGCAGTGCACGTGAACGTTTGTGGAGTCCAAAAAACACGAGTTCAGGTTCTGGGAATGCTCGCGATTTTCTCGTCAACGGTTTCTCGGATCGCAATTCTGTCGCTTCTAACGTGTTCCTCGTGTCATTTTACGTCGGAATTAGTCTTGAGAAATGCACCAACACGGTTCTGGAGTTCAAAAAACACGAGATCAGGTTTTGGGAATGCTCGCGATTTTCTCGTCAACGGTTTCTCGGTTCGCAATTCTGTCGCTTCCATCGTGATCCTCGTGTCATTTTACGTCGGAAATAGTCACGAGCAGTGCTCGTGAACGTTTGTGGAGTCCAAAAAACACGAGTTCAGGTTCTGGGAATGCTCGCGATTTTCTCGTCAACGGTTTCTCGCATCGCAATTCTGTCGCTTCTAACGTGTTCCTCGTGTCATTTTACGTCGGAATTAGTCTTGAGAAATGCACAAACACGGTTCTGGACTTCAAAAAACACGAGATCAGGTTTTTGGAATGCTCGCGATTTTCTCGTCAACGGTTTCACGGTTCGCAATTCTGTCGCTTCCATCGTGATCCTTGTGTCATTTTACGTCGGAAATAGTCACGAGCAGTGCACGTGAACGTTTGTGGAGTCCAAAAAACACGAGTTCAGGTTCTGGGAATGCTCGCGATTTTCTCGTCAACGGTTTCTCGGATCGCAATTCTGTCGCTTCTAACGTGTTCCTCGTGTCATTTTACGTCGGAGTTAGTCTTGAGAAATGCACCAACACGGTTCTGGAGTTCAAAAAACACGAGATCAGGTTTTGGGAATGCTCGCGATTTTCTCGTCAACGGTTTCTCGGTTCGCAATTCTGTCGCTTCCATCGTGATCCTCGTGTCATTTTACGTCGGAAATAGTCACGAGCAGTGCTCGTGAACGTTTGTGGAGTCCAAAAAACACGAGTTCAGGTTCTGGGAATGCTCGCGATTTTCGCATCAACGGTTTCTCGGATCGCAATTCTGTCGCTTCTAACGTGTTCCTCGTGTCATTTTACGTCGGAATTAATCTTGAGAAATGCACAAACACGGTTCTGGCGTTCAAAAAACACGAGATCAGGTTTTGGGAATGCTCGCGATTTTCTCGTCAACGGTTTCTCGGTTCGCAATTCTGTCGCTTCCATCGTGTTCCTCGTGTCATTTTACGTCGGAATTTGACTTGAGAAATGCACAAACACGGTTCTGGCGTTCAAAAAACACGAGATCAGGTTTTGGGAATGCTCGCGATTTTCTCGTCAACGGTTTCTCGGTTCGCAATTCTGTCGCTTCCATCGTGATCCTCGTGTCATTTTACGTCGGAAATAGTCACGAGCAGTGCTCGTGAACGTTTGTGGAGTCCAAAAAACACGAGTTCAGGTTCTGGGAATGCTCGCGATTTTCGCATCAACGGTTTCTCGGATCGCAATTCTGTCGCTTCTAACGTGTTCCTCGTGTCATTTTACGTCGGAATTAATCTTGAGAAATGCACAAACACGGTTCTGGCGTTCAAAAAATACGAGATCAGGTTTTGGGAATGCTCGCGATTTTCTCGTCAACGGTTTCTCGGTTCGCAATTCTGTCGCTTCCATCGTGATCCTCGTGTCATTTTACGTCGGAAATAGTCACGAGCAGTGCTCGTGAACGTTTGTGGAGTCCAAAAAACACGAGTTCAGGTTCTGGGAATGCTCGCGATTTTCTCGTCAACGGTTTCTCGCATCGCAATTCTGTCGCTTCTAACGTGTTCCTCGTGTCATTTTACGTCGGAATTAGTCTTGAGAAATGCACAAACACGGTTCTGGACTTCAAAAAACACGAGATCAGGTTTTTGGAATGCTCGCGATTTTCTCGTCAACGGTTTCACGGTTCGCAATTCTGTCGCTTCCATCGTGATCCTCGTGTCATTTTACGTCGGAAATAGTCACGAGCAGTGCACGTGAACGTTTGTGGAGTCCAAAGAACACGAGTTCAGGTTCTGGGAATGCTCGCGATTTTCTCGTCAACGGTTTCTCGGATCGCAATTCTGTCGCTTCTAACGTGTTCCTCGTGTCATTTTACGTCGGAGTTAGTCTTGAGAAATGCACCAACACGGTTCTGGAGTTCAAAAAACACGAGATCAGGTTTTGGGATGCTCGCGATTTTCTCGTCAACGGTTTCTCGGTTCGCAATTCTGTCGCTTCCATCGTGATCCTCGTGTCATTTTACGTCGGAAATAGTCACGAGCAGTGCTCGTGAACGTTTGTGGAGTCCAAAAAACACGAGTTCAGGTTCTGGGAATGCTCGCGATTTTCGCATCAACGGTTTCTCGGATCGCAATTCTGTCGCTTCTAACGTGTTCCTCGTGTCATTTTACGTCGGAATTAATCTTGAGAAATGCACAAACACGGTTCTGGCGTTCAAAAAACACGAGATCAGGTTTTGGGAATGCTCGCGATTTTCTCGTCAACGGTTTCTCGGTTCGCAATTCTGTCGCTTCCATCGTGTTCCTCGTGTCATTTTACGTCGGAATTTGTCTTGAGAAATGCACAAACACGGTTCTGGCGTTCAAAAAACACGAGATCAGGTTTTGGGAATGCTCGCGATTTTCTCGTAAACGGTTTCTCGGTTCGCAATTCTGTCGCTTCCAACGCGTTCCTCGTGTCATTTTACGTCGGAATTAGTCTTGAGAAATGCACAATCACGGTTCTGGAGTTCAAAAAACACGAGATCAGTTTCTGGGAATGCTCGCGATTTCCTCGTCAACGGTTTCTCGGATCGCAATTCTGTCGCTTCTAACGTGTTCCTCGTGTCATTTTACGTCGGAATTAGTCTTGAGAAATGCACAAACACGGTTCTGGAGTTCAAAAAACACGAGTTCAGGTTTTGGGAATGCTTGCGATTTTCTAGTCAACGGTTTCTCGGATCGCAATTCTGTCGCTTCCAACGTGTTCCTCGTGTCATTTTACGTCGGAATTAGTCTTGAGAAATGCACAAACACGGTTCTGGAGTTCAAAAAACACGAGATCAGGTTTTGGGAATGCTCGCGATTTTCTCGTCAACGGTTTCTCGGTTCGCAATTCTGTCGCTTCCATCGTGATCCTCGTGTCATTTTACGTCGGAAATAGTCACGAGCAGTGCTCGTGAACGTTTGTGGAGTCCAAAAAACACGAGTTCAGGTTCTGGGAATGCTCGCGATTTTCGCGTCAACGGTTTCTCGGATCGCAATTCTGTCGCTTCCAACGTGTTCCTCGTGTCATTTTACGTCGGAATTAGTCTTGAGAAATGCACAAACACGGTTCTGGAGTTCAAAAAACACGAGATCAGGTTTTGGGAATGCTCGCGATTTTCTCGTCAACGTTTGCTCGGATTGCAATTCTGTCGCTGCCTACGCGTTTCTCGCGTCATTTTACATCGGAATTAGTCATGAGAAATGCACAAACACGGTTGTGGAGCCCAAAAAACACGAGATCAGTTTCTGGGAATGCTCGCGATTTCCTCGTCAACGGTTTCTCGGATCGCAATTCTGTCGCTTCTAACGTGTTCCTCGTGTCATTTTACGTCGGAATTAGTCTTGAGAAATGCACAAACACGGTTCTGGAGTTCAAAAAACACGAGATCAGGTTTTGGGAATGCTCGCGATTTTCTCGTCAACGTTTGCCCGGATTGCAATTCTGTCGCTTCCAACGCGTTCCTCGCGTCATTTTACATCGGAATTAGTCTTGAGAAAGGCACAAACACGGTTCAGGAGCCCCAAAAACACGAGATCAGGATTCGGGAATGCTCGCGATTTTCTCGTCAACGGTTTCTCGGATCGCAATTCTGTCGCTTCTAACGTGTTCCTCGTGTCATTTTACGTCGGAATTAGTCTTGAGAAATGCACAAACACGGTTCTGGAGTTCAAAAAACACGAGTTCAGGTTTTGGGAATGCTCGCGATTTTCTCGTCAACGTTTGCTCGGATTGCAATTCTGTCGCTTCCTACGCGTTTCTCGCGTCATTTTACATCGGAATTAGTCATGAGAAATGCACAAACACGGTTGTGGAGCCCAAAAAACACGAGATCAGTTTCTGGGAATGCTCGCGATTTCCTCGTCAACGGTTTCTCGGATCGCAATTCTGTCGCTTCTAACGTGTTCCTCGTGTCATTTTACGTCGGAATTAGTCTTGAGAAATGCACAAACACGGTTCTGGAGTTCAAAAAACACGAGTTCAGGTTTTGGGAATGCTCGCGATTTTCTAGTCAACGGTTTCTCGGATCGCAATTCTGTCGCTTCCAACGTGATCCTCGTGTCATTTTACGTCGGAATTAGTCTTGACAAATGCACAAACGCGGTTCTGGAGTTAAAAAAACACGAGATCAGGTTTTGGGAATGCTCGCGATTTTCTCGTCAACGTTTGCTCGGATTGCAATTCTGTCGCTTCCAACGCGTTCCTCGCGTCATTTTACATCGGAATTAGTCATGAGAAATGCACAAACACGGTTCAGGAGCCCAAAAAACACGAGATCAGGATTCGGGAATGCTCGCGATTTTCTCGTCAACGGTTTCTCGGATCGCAATTCTGTCGCTTCCAACGTGATCCTCGTGTCATTTTGCGTCGGAAATAGTCACGAGCAGTGCACGTGAACGTTTGTGGAGTCCAAAAAACACGAGTTCAGTTTCTGGGAATGCTCGCGATTTCCTCGTCAACGGTTTCTCGGATCGCAATTCTGTCGCTTCTAACGTGTTCCTCGTGTCATTTTACGTCGGAATTAGTCTTGAGAAATGCACAAACACGGTTCAGGAGCCCAAAAAACACGAGATCAGGTTTTGGGAATGCTCGCGATTTTCTCGTCAACATTTGCCCGGATTGCAATTCTGTCGCTTCCAACGCGTTCCTCGTGTCATTTTACATCGGAATTAGTCTTGAGAAAGGCACAAACACGGTTCAGGAGCCCAAAAAACACGAGATCAGGATTCGGGAATGCTCGCGATTTTCTCGTCAACGGTTTCTCGGATCGCAATTCTGTCGCTTCCAACGTGATCCCCGTGTCATTTTACGTCGGAAATAGTCACGAGCAGTGCACGTGAACGTTTGTGGAGTCCAAAAAACACGAGTTCAGGTTCTAGGAATGCTCGCGATTTTCTCGTCAACGGTTTCTCGCATCGCAATTCTGTCGCTTCTAACGTGTTCCTCGTGTCATTTTACGTCGGAATTAGTCTTGAGAAATGCACAAACACGGTTCTGGAGTTCAAAAACACGAGATCAGGTTTTTGGAATGCTCGCGATTTTCTCGTCAACGGTTTCACGGTTCGCAATTCTGTCGCTTCCATCGTGATCCTCGTGTCATTTTACGTCGGAAATAGTCACGAGCAGTGCACGTGAACGTTTGTGGAGTCCAAAAAACACGAGTTCAGGTTCTGGGAATGCTCGCGATTTTCTCGTCAACGGTTTCTCGGATCGCAATTCTGTCGCTTCTAACGTGTTCCTCGTGTCATTTTACGTCGGAATTAGTCTTGAGAAATGCACCAACACGGTTCTGGAGTTCAAAAAACACGAGATGAGGTTTTGGGAATGCTCGCGATTTTCTCGTCAACGGTTTCTCGGTTCGCAATTCTGTCGCTTCCATCGTGATCCTCGTGTCATTTTACGTCGGAAATAGTCACGAGCAGTGCTCGTGAACGTTTGTGGAGTCCAAAAAACACGAGTTCAGGTTCTGGGAATGCTCGCGATTTTCTCGTCAACGGTTTCTCGCATCGCAATTCTGTCGCTTCTAACGTGTTCCTCGTGTCATTTTACGTCGGAATTAGTCTTGAGAAATGCACAAACACGGTTCTGGACTTCAAAAAACACGAGATCAGGTTTTTGGAATGCTCGCGATTTTCTCGTCAACGGTTTCTCGGATCGCAATTCTGTCGCTTCCAACGTGATCCCCGTGTCATTTTACGTCGGAAATAGTCACGAGCAGTGCACGTGAACGTTTGTGGAGTCCAAAAAACACGAGTTCAGGTTCTAGGAATGCTCGCGATTTTCTCGTCAACGGTTTCTCGCATCGCAATTCTGTCGCTTCTAACGTGTTCCTCGTGTCATTTTACGTCGGAATTAGTCTTGAGAAATGCACAAACACGGTTCTGGAGTTCAAAAACACGAGATCAGGTTTTTGGAATGCTCGCGATTTTCTCGTCAACGGTTTCACGGTTCGCAATTCTGTCGCTTCCATCGTGATCCTCGTGTCATTTTACGTCGGAAATAGTCACGAGCAGTGCACGTGAACGTTTGTGGAGTCCAAAAAACACGAGTTCAGGTTCTGGGAATGCTCGCGATTTTCTCGTCAACGGTTTCTCGGATCGCAATTCTGTCGCTTCTAACGTGTTCCTCGTGTCATTTTACGTCGGAATTAGTCTTGAGAAATGCACCAACACGGTTCTGGAGTTCAAAAAACACGAGATCAGGTTTTGGGAATGCTCGCGATTTTCTCGTCAACGGTTTCTCGGTTCGCAATTCTGTCGCTTCCATCGTGATCCTCGTGTCATTTTACGTCGGAAATAGTCACGAGCAGTGCTCGTGAACGTTTGTGGAGTCCAAAAAACACGAGTTCAGGTTCTGGGAATGCTCGCGATTTTCTCGTCAACGGTTTCTCGCATCGCAATTCTGTCGCTTCTAACGTGTTCCTCGTGTCATTTTACGTCGGAATTAGTCTTGAGAAATGCACAAACACGGTTCTGGACTTCAAAAAACACGAGATCAGGTTTTTGGAATGCTCGCGATTTTCTCGTCAACGGTTTCACGGTTCGCAATTCTGTCGCTTCCATCGTGATCCTCGTGTCATTTTACGTCGGAAATAGTCACGAGCAGTGCACGTGAACGTTTGAGGAGTCCAAAAAACACGAGTTCAGTTTCTGGGAATGCTCGCGATTTTCTAGTCAACGGTTTCTCGGATCGGAATTCTGTCGCTTCCAACGTGTTCCTCGTGTCATTTTACGTCGGAATTAGTCTTGAGAAATGCACAAACACGGTTCTGGAGTTCAAAAAACACGAGATCAGGTTTTGGGAATGCTCGCGATTTTCTCGTCAACGTTTGCCCGGATTGCAATTCTGTCGCTTCCAACGCGTTCCTCGCGTCATTTTACATCGGAATTAGTCTTGAGAAAGGCACAAACACGGTTCAGGAGCCCAAAAAACACGAGATCAGGATTCGGGAATGCTCGCGATTTTCTCGTCAACGGTTTCTCGGATCGCAATTCTGTCGCTTCCAACGTGATCCCCGTGTCATTTTACGTCGGAAATAGTCACGAGCAGTGCACGTGAACGTTTGTGGAGTCCAAAAAACACGAGATCAGGATTCGGGAATGCTCGCGATTTTCTCGTCAACGGTTTCTCGGATCGCAATTCTGTCGCTTCCAACGCGTTCCTCGTGTCATTTTACATCGGCATTAGTCTTGAGAAAGGCACAAACACGGTTCAGGAGCCCAAAAAACACGAGATCAGGATTCGGGAATGCTCGCGATTTTCTCGTCAACGGTTTCTCGGATCGGAATTCTGTCGCTTCCAACGTGTTCCTCGTGTCATTTTACGTCGGAATTAGTCTTGAGAAATGCACAAACACGGTTCTGGAGTTCAAAAAACACGAGATCAGGTTTTGGGAATGCTCGCGATTTTCTCGTCAACGTTTACCCGGATTGCAATTCTGTCGCTTCCAACGCGTTCCTCGCGTCATTTTACATCGGAATTAGTCTTGAGAAAGGCACAAACACGGTTCAGGAGCCCAAAAAACACGAGATCAGGATTCGGGAATGCTCGCGATTTTCTCGTCAACGGTTTCTCGGATCGCAATTCTGTCGCTTCTAACGTGTTCCTCGTGTCATTTTACGTCGGAATTAGTCTTGAGAAATGCACAAACACGGTTCTGGAGTTCAAAAAACACGAGTTCAGGTTTTGGGAATGCTCGCGATTTTCTCGTCAACGTTTGCTCGGATTGCAATTCTGTCGCTGCCTACGCGTTTCTCGCGTCATTTTACATCGGAATTAGTCATGAGAAATGCACAAACACGGTTGTGGAGCCCAAAAAACACGAGTTCAGTTTCTGGGAATGCTCGCGATTTTCTAGTCAACGGTTTCTCGGATCGGAATTCTGTCCTTCCAACGTGTTCCTCGTGTCATTTTACGTCGGAATTAGTCTTGAGAAATGCACAAACACGGTTCTGGAGTTCAAAAAACACGAGATCAGGTTTTGGGAATGCTCGCGATTTTCTCGTCAACGTTTGCCCGGATTGCAATTCTGTCGCTTCCAACGCGTTCCTCGCGTCATTTTACATCGGAATTAGTCTTGAGAAAGGCACAAACACGGTTCAGGAGCCCAAAAAACACGAGATCAGGATTCGGGAATGCTCGCGATTTTCTCGTCAACGGTTTCTCGGATCGCAATTCTGTCGCTTCTAACGTGTTCCTCGTGTCATTTTACGTCGGAATTAGTCTTGGGAAATGCACAAACACGGTTCTGGAGTTCAAAAAACACGAGTTCAGGTTTTGGGAATGCTCGCGATTTTCTCGTCAACGTTTGCTCGGATTGCAATTCTGTCGCTGCCTACGCGTTTCTCGCGTCATTTTACATCGGAATTAGTCATGAGAAATGCACAAACACGGTTGTGGAGCCCAAAAAACACGAGATCAGTTTCTGGGAATGCTCGCGATTTCCTCGTCAACGGTTTCTCGGATCGCAATTCTGTCGCTTCTAACGTGTTCCTCGTGTCATTTTACGTCGGAAATAGTCTTGAGAAATGCACAAACACGGTTCTGGAGTTCAAAAAACACGAGATCAGGTTTTGGGAATGCTTGCGATTTTCTCGTCAACGTTTGCCCGGATTGCAATTCTGTCGCTTCCAACGCGTTCCTCGCGTCATTTTACATCGGAATTAGTCTTGAGAAAGGCACAAACACGGTTCAGGAGCCCCAAAAACACGAGATCAGGATTCGGGAATGCTCGCGATTTTCTCGTCAACGGTTTCTCGGATCGCAATTCTGTCGCTTCTAACGTGTTCCTCGTGTCATTTTACGTCGGAATTAGTCTTGAGAAATGCACAAACACGGTTCTGGAGTTCAAAAAACACGAGTTCAGGTTTTGGGAATGCTCGCGATTTTCTCGTCAACGTTTGCTCGGATTGCAATTCTGTCGCTTCCTACGCGTTTCTCGCGTCATTTTACATCGGAATTAGTCATGAGAAATGCACAAACACGGTTGTGGAGCCCAAAAAACACGAGATCAGTTTCTGGGAATGCTCGCGATTTCCTCGTCAACGGTTTCTCGGATCGCAATTCTGTCGCTTCTAACGTGTTCCTCGTGTCATTTTACGTCGGAATTAGTCTTGAGAAATGCACAAACACGGTTCAGGAGCCCAAAAAACACGAGATCAGGTTTTGGGAATGCTCGCGATTTTCTCGTCAACATTTGCCCGGATTGCAATTCTGTCGCTTCCAACGCGTTCCTCGTGTCATTTTACATCGGAATTAGTCTTGAGAAAGGCACAAACACGGTTCAGGAGCCCAAAAAACACGAGATCAGGATTCGGGAATGCTCGCGATTTTCTCGTCAACGGTTTCTCGGATCGCAATTCTGTCGCTTCCAACGTGATCCCCGTGTCATTTTACGTCGGAAATAGTCACGAGCAGTGCACGTGAACGTTTGTGGAGTCCAAAAAACACGAGTTCAGGTTCTAGGAATGCTCGCGATTTTCTCGTCAACGGTTTCTCGCATCGCAATTCTGTCGCTTCTAACGTGTTCCTCGTGTCATTTTACGTCGGAATTAGTCTTGAGAAATGCACAAACACGGTTCTGGAGTTCAAAAACACGAGATCAGGTTTTTGGAATGCTCGCGATTTTCTCGTCAACGGTTTCACGGTTCGCAATTCTGTCGCTTCCATCGTGATCCTCGTGTCATTTTACGTCGGAAATAGTCACGAGCAGTGCACGTGAACGTTTGTGGAGTCCAAAAAACACGAGTTCAGGTTCTGGGAATGCTCGCGATTTTCTCGTCAACGGTTTCTCGGATCGCAATTCTGTCGCTTCTAACGTGTTCCTCGTGTCATTTTACGTCGGAATTAGTCTTGAGAAATGCACCAACACGGTTCTGGAGTTCAAAAAACACGAGATCAGGTTTTGGGAATGCTCGCGATTTTCTCGTCAACGGTTTCTCGGTTCGCAATTCTGTCGCTTCCATCGTGATCCTCGTGTCATTTTACGTCGGAAATAGTCACGAGCAGTGCTCGTGAACGTTTGTGGAGTCCAAAAAACACGAGTTCAGGTTCTGGGAATGCTCGCGATTTTCTCGTCAACGGTTTCTCGCATCGCAATTCTGTCGCTTCTAACGTGTTCCTCGTGTCATTTTACGTCGGAATTAGTCTTGAGAAATGCACAAACACGGTTCTGGACTTCAAAAAACACGAGATCAGGTTTTTGGAATGCTCGCGATTTTCTCGTCAACGGTTTCTCGGATCGCAATTCTGTCGCTTCCAACGTGATCCCCGTGTCATTTTACGTCGGAAATAGTCACGAGCAGTGCACGTGAACGTTTGTGGAGTCCAAAAAACACGAGTTCAGGTTCTAGGAATGCTCGCGATTTTCTCGTCAACGGTTTCTCGCATCGCAATTCTGTCGCTTCTAACGTGTTCCTCGTGTCATTTTACGTCGGAATTAGTCTTGAGAAATGCACAAACACGGTTCTGGAGTTCAAAAACACGAGATCAGGTTTTTGGAATGCTCGCGATTTTCTCGTCAACGGTTTCACGGTTCGCAATTCTGTCGCTTCCATCGTGATCCTCGTGTCATTTTACGTCGGAAATAGTCACGAGCAGTGCACGTGAACGTTTGTGGAGTCCAAAAAACACGAGTTCAGGTTCTGGGAATGCTCGCGATTTTCTCGTCAACGGTTTCTCGGATCGCAATTCTGTCGCTTCTAACGTGTTCCTCGTGTCATTTTACGTCGGAATTAGTCTTGAGAAATGCACCAACACGGTTCTGGAGTTCAAAAAACACGAGATCAGGTTTTGGGAATGCTCGCGATTTTCTCGTCAACGGTTTCTCGGTTCGCAATTCTGTCGCTTCCATCGTGATCCTCGTGTCATTTTACGTCGGAAATAGTCACGAGCAGTGCTCGTGAACGTTTGTGGAGTCCAAAAAACACGAGTTCAGGTTCTGGGAATGCTCGCGATTTTCTCGTCAACGGTTTCTCGCATCGCAATTCTGTCGCTTCTAACGTGTTCCTCGTGTCATTTTACGTCGGAATTAGTCTTGAGAAATGCACAAACACGGTTCTGGACTTCAAAAAACACGAGATCAGGTTTTTGGAATGCTCGCGATTTTCTCGTCAACGGTTTCACGGTTCGCAATTCTGTCGCTTCCATCGTGATCCTTGTGTCATTTTACGTCGGAAATAGTCACGAGCAGTGCACGTGAACGTTTGTGGAGTCCAAAAAACACGAGTTCAGGTTCTGGGAATGCTCGCGATTTTCTCGTCAACGGTTTCTCGGATCGCAATTCTGTCGCTTCTAACGTGTTCCTCGTGTCATTTTACGTCGGAGTTAGTCTTGAGAAATGCACCAACACGGTTCTGGAGTTCAAAAAACACGAGATCAGGTTTTGGGAATGCTCGCGATTTTCTCGTCAACGGTTTCTCGGTTCGCAATTCTGTCGCTTCCATCGTGATCCTCGTGTCATTTTACGTCGGAAATAGTCACGAGCAGTGCTCGTGAACGTTTGTGGAGTCCAAAAAACACGAGTTCAGGTTCTGGGAATGCTCGCGATTTTCGCATCAACGGTTTCTCGGATCGCAATTCTGTCGCTTCTAACGTGTTCCTCGTGTCATTTTACGTCGGAATTAATCTTGAGAAATGCACAAACACGGTTCTGGCGTTCAAAAAACACGAGATCAGGTTTTGGGAATGCTCGCGATTTTCTCGTCAACGGTTTCTCGGTTCGCAATTCTGTCGCTTCCATCGTGTTCCTCGTGTCATTTTACGTCGGAATTTGACTTGAGAAATGCACAAACACGGTTCTGGCGTTCAAAAAACACGAGATCAGGTTTTGGGAATGCTCGCGATTTTCTCGTCAACGGTTTCTCGGTTCGCAATTCTGTCGCTTCCATCGTGATCCTCGTGTCATTTTACGTCGGAAATAGTCACGAGCAGTGCTCGTGAACGTTTGTGGAGTCCAAAAAACACGAGTTCAGGTTCTGGGAATGCTCGCGATTTTCGCATCAACGGTTTCTCGGATCGCAATTCTGTCGCTTCTAACGTGTTCCTCGTGTCATTTTACGTCGGAATTAATCTTGAGAAATGCACAAACACGGTTCTGGCGTTCAAAAAATACGAGATCAGGTTTTGGGAATGCTCGCGATTTTCTCGTCAACGGTTTCTCGGTTCGCAATTCTGTCGCTTCCATCGTGATCCTCGTGTCATTTTACGTCGGAAATAGTCACGAGCAGTGCTCGTGAACGTTTGTGGAGTCCAAAAAACACGAGTTCAGGTTCTGGGAATGCTCGCGATTTTCTCGTCAACGGTTTCTCGCATCGCAATTCTGTCGCTTCTAACGTGTTCCTCGTGTCATTTTACGTCGGAATTAGTCTTGAGAAATGCACAAACACGGTTCTGGACTTCAAAAAACACGAGATCAGGTTTTTGGAATGCTCGCGATTTTCTCGTCAACGGTTTCACGGTTCGCAATTCTGTCGCTTCCATCGTGATCCTCGTGTCATTTTACGTCGGAAATAGTCACGAGCAGTGCACGTGAACGTTTGTGGAGTCCAAAGAACACGAGTTCAGGTTCTGGGAATGCTCGCGATTTTCTCGTCAACGGTTTCTCGGATCGCAATTCTGTCGCTTCTAACGTGTTCCTCGTGTCATTTTACGTCGGAGTTAGTCTTGAGAAATGCACCAACACGGTTCTGGAGTTCAAAAAACACGAGATCAGGTTTTGGGATGCTCGCGATTTTCTCGTCAACGGTTTCTCGGTTCGCAATTCTGTCGCTTCCATCGTGATCCTCGTGTCATTTTACGTCGGAAATAGTCACGAGCAGTGCTCGTGAACGTTTGTGGAGTCCAAAAAACACGAGTTCAGGTTCTGGGAATGCTCGCGATTTTCGCATCAACGGTTTCTCGGATCGCAATTCTGTCGCTTCTAACGTGTTCCTCGTGTCATTTTACGTCGGAATTAATCTTGAGAAATGCACAAACACGGTTCTGGCGTTCAAAAAACACGAGATCAGGTTTTGGGAATGCTCGCGATTTTCTCGTCAACGGTTTCTCGGTTCGCAATTCTGTCGCTTCCATCGTGTTCCTCGTGTCATTTTACGTCGGAATTTGTCTTGAGAAATGCACAAACACGGTTCTGGCGTTCAAAAAACACGAGATCAGGTTTTGGGAATGCTCGCGATTTTCTCGTAAACGGTTTCTCGGTTCGCAATTCTGTCGCTTCCAACGCGTTCCTCGTGTCATTTTACGTCGGAATTAGTCTTGAGAAATGCACAATCACGGTTCTGGAGTTCAAAAAACACGAGATCAGTTTCTGGGAATGCTCGCGATTTCCTCGTCAACGGTTTCTCGGATCGCAATTCTGTCGCTTCTAACGTGTTCCTCGTGTCATTTTACGTCGGAATTAGTCTTGAGAAATGCACAAACACGGTTCTGGAGTTCAAAAAACACGAGTTCAGGTTTTGGGAATGCTTGCGATTTTCTAGTCAACGGTTTCTCGGATCGCAATTCTGTCGCTTCCAACGTGTTCCTCGTGTCATTTTACGTCGGAATTAGTCTTGAGAAATGCACAAACACGGTTCTGGAGTTCAAAAAACACGAGATCAGGTTTTGGGAATGCTCGCGATTTTCTCGTCAACGGTTTCTCGGTTCGCAATTCTGTCGCTTCCATCGTGATCCTCGTGTCATTTTACGTCGGAAATAGTCACGAGCAGTGCTCGTGAACGTTTGTGGAGTCCAAAAAACACGAGTTCAGGTTCTGGGAATGCTCGCGATTTTCGCGTCAACGGTTTCTCGGATCGCAATTCTGTCGCTTCCAACGTGTTCCTCGTGTCATTTTACGTCGGAATTAGTCTTGAGAAATGCACAAACACGGTTCTGGAGTTCAAAAAACACGAGATCAGGTTTTGGGAATGCTCGCGATTTTCTCGTCAACGTTTGCCCGGATTGCAATTCTGTCGCTTCCAACGCGTTCCTCGCGTCATTTTACATCGGAATTAGTCATGATAAAGGCACAAACACGGTTCAGGAGCCCAAGAAACACGAGATCAGGATTCGGGAATGCTCGCGATTTTCTCGTCAACGGTTTCTCGGATCGCAATTCTGTCGCTTCCAACGTGATCCTCGTGTCATTTTACGTCGGAAATAGTCACGAGCAGTGCACGTGAACGTTTGTGGAGTCCAAAAAACACGAGTTCAGGTTCTGGGTATGCTCGCGATTTTCGCGTCAACGGTTTCTCGGATCGCAATTCTGTCGCTTCTAACGTGTTCCTCGTGTCATTTTACGTCGGAATTAGTCTTGAGAAATGCACAAACACGGTTCTGGAGTTCAAAAAACACGAGATCAGGTTTTGGGAATGCTCGCGATTTTCTCGTCAACGGTTTCTCGGTTCGCAATTCTGTCGCTTCCATCGTGATCCTCGTGTCATTTTACGTCGGAAATAGTCACGAGCAGTGCTCGTGAACGTTTGTGGAGTCCAAAAAACACGAGTTCAGGTTCTGGGAATGCTCGCGATTTTCGCATCAACGGTTTCTCGGATCGCAATTCTGTCGCTTCCAACGTGTTCCTCGTGTCATTTTACGTCGGAATTAGTCTTGAGAAATGCACAAACACGGTTCTGGAGTTAAAAAAACACGAGATCAGGTTTTGGGAATGCTCGCGATTTTCTCGTCAACGTTTGCCCGGATTGCAATTCTGTCGCTTCCAACGCGTTCCTCGCGTCATTTTACATCGGAATTAGTCATGATAAAGGCACAAACACGGTTCAGGAGCCCAAGAAACACGAGATCAGGATTCGGGAATGCTCGCGATTTTCTCGTCAACGGTTTCTCGGATCGCAATTCTGTCGCTTCCAACGTGATCCTCGTGTCATTTTACGTCGGAAATAGTCACGAGCAGTGCACGTGAACGTTTGTGGAGTCCAAAAAACACGAGTTCAGGTTCTGGGAATGCTCGCGATTCTCGCGTCAACGGTTTCTCGGATCGCAATTCTGTCGCTTCTAACGTGTTCCTCGTGTCATTTTACGTCGGAATTAATCTTGAGAAATGCACAAACACGGTTCTGGAGTTCAAAAAACGCGAGATCAGGTTTTGGGAATGCTCGCGATTTTCTCGTCAACGTTTGCCCGGATTGCAATTCTGTCGCTTCCAACGCGTTCCTCGCGTCATTTTACATCGGAATTAGTCATGAGAAAGGCACAAACACGGTTCAGGAGCCCAAGAAACACGAGATCAGGATTCGGGAATGCTCGCGATTTTCTCGTCAACGGTTTCTCGGATCGCAATTCTGTCGCTTCCAACGTGATCCTCGTGTCATTTTACGTCGGAAATAGTCACGAGCAGTGCACGTGAACGTTTGTGGAGTCCAAAAAACACGAGTTCAGTTTCTGGGAATGCTCGCGATTTCCTCGTCAACGGTTTCTCGGATCGCAATTCTGTCGCTTCTAATGTGTTCCTCGTGTCATTTTACGTCGGAATTAATCTTGAGAAATGCACAAACACGGTTCTGGCGTTCAAAAAACACGAGATCAGGTTTTGGGAATGCTCGCGATTTTCTCGTCAACGGTTTCTCGGTTCGCAATTCTGTCGCTTCCATCGTGTTCCTCGTGTCATTTTACGTCGGAATTAGTCTTGAGAAATGCACAAACACGGTTCTGGCGTTCAAAAAACACGAGATCAGGTTTTGGGAATGCTCGCGATTTTCTCGTCAACGGTTTCTCGGTTCGCAATTCTGTCGCTTCCAACGCGTTCCTCGTGTCATTTTACGTCGGAATTAGTCTTGAGAAATGCACAAACACGGTTCTGGAGTTCAAAAAACACGAGATCAGTTTCTGGGAATGCTCGCGATTTCCTCGTCAACGGTTTCTCGGATCGCAATTCTGTCGCTTCTAACGTGTTCCTCGTGTCATTTTACGTCGGAATTAGTCTTGAGAAATGCACAAACACGGTTCTGGAGTTCAAAAAACACGAGTTCAGGTTTTGGGAATGCTCGCGATTTTCTAGTCAACGGTTTCTCGGATCGCAATTCTGTCGCTTCTAACGTGTTCCTCGTGTCATTTTACGTCGGAATTAGTCTTGAGAAATGCACAAACACGGTTCAGGAGCCCAAAAAACACGAGATCAGGTTTTGGGAATGCTCGCGATTTTCTCGTCAACATTTGCCCGGATTGCAATTCTGTCGCTTCCAACGCGTTCCTCGCGTCATTTTACATCGGAATTAGTCATGAGAAAGGCACAAACACGGTTCAGGAGCCCAAGAAACACGAGATCAGGATTCGGGAATGCTCGCGATTTTCTCGTCAACGGTTTCTCGGATCGCAATTCTGTCGCTTCCAACGTGATCCTCGTGTCATTTTACGTCGGAAATAGTCACGAGCAGTGCACGTGAACGTTTGAGGAGTCCAAAAAACACGAGTTCAGTTTCTGGGAATGCTCGCGATTTTCTAGTCAACGGTTTCTCGGATCGGAATTCTGTCGCTTCCAACGTGTTCCTCGTGTCATTTTACGTCGGAATTAGTCTTGAGAAATGCACAAACACGGTTCTGGAGTTCAAAAAACACGAGATCAGGTTTTGGGAATGCTCGCGATTTTCTCGTCAACGTTTGCCCGGATTGCAATTCTGTCGCTTCCAACGCGTTCCTCGCGTCATTTTACATCGGAATTAGTCTTGAGAAAGGCACAAACACGGTTCAGGAGCCCAAAAAACACGAGATCAGGTTTTGGGAATGCTCGCGATTTTCTCGTCAACATTTGCCCGGATTGCAATTCTGTCGCTTCCAACGCGTTCCTCGTGTCATTTTACATCGGCATTAGTCTTGAGAAAGGCACAAACACGGTTCAGGAGCCCAAAAAACACGAGATCAGGATTCGGGAATGCTCGCGATTTTCTCGTCAACGGTTTCTCGGATCGCAATTCTGTCGCTTCCAACGTGATCCCCGTGTCATTTTACGTCGGAAATAGTCACGAGCAGTGCACGTGAACGTTTGTGGAGTCCAAAAAACACGAGTTCAGGTTCTGGGAATGCTCGCGATTTTCTCGTCAACGTTTGCCCGGATTGCAATTCTGTCGCTTCCAACGCGTTCCTCGCGTCATTTTACATCGGAATTAGTCATGAGAAAGGCACAAACACGGTTCAGGAGCCCAAGAAACACGAGATCAGGATTCGGGAATGCTCGCGATTTTCTCGTCAACGGTTTCTCGGATCGCAATTCTGTCGCTTCCAACGTGATCCTCGTGTCATTTTACGTCGGAAATAGTCACGAGCAGTGCACGTGAACGTTTGAGGAGTCCAAAAAACACGAGTTCAGTTTCTGGGAATGCTCGCGATTTTCTAGTCAAAGGTTTCTCGGATCGGAATTCTGTCGCTTCCAACGTGTTCCTCGTGTCATTTTACGTCGGAATTAGTCTTGAGAAATGCACAAACACGGTTCTGGAGTTCAAAAAACACGAGATCAGGTTTTGGGAATGCTCGCGATTTTCTCGTCAACGGTTTCTCGGTTCGCAATTCTGTCGCTTCCATCGTGATCCTCGTGTCATTTTACGTCGGAAATAGTCACGAGCAGTGCTCGTGAACGTTTGTGGAGTCCAAAAAACACGAGTTCAGGTTCTGGGAATGCTCGCGATTTTCGCATCAACGGTTTCTCGGATCGCAATTCTGTCGCTTCTAACGTGTTCCTCGTGTCATTTTACGTCGGAATTAGTCTTGAGAAATGCACAAACACGGTTCTGGAGTTCAAAAACACGAGATCAGGTTTTGGGAATGCTCGCGATTTTCTCGTCAACATTTGCCCGGATTGCAATTCTGTCGCTTCCAACGCGTTCCTCGTGTCATTTTACATCGGCATTAGTCTTGAGAAAGGCACAAACACGGTTCAGGAGCCCAAAAAACACGAGATCAGGATTCGGGAATGCTCGCGATTTTCTCGTCAACGGTTTCTCGGATCGCAATTCTGTCGCTTCCAACGTGATCCCCGTGTCATTTTACGTCGGAAATAGTCACGAGCAGTGCACGTGAACGTTTGTGGAGTCCAAAAAACACGAGTTCAGGTTCTGGGAATGCTCGCGATTTTCTCGTCAACGTTTGCCCGGATTGCAATTCTGTCGCTTCCAACGCGTTCCTCGCGTCATTTTACATCGGAATTAGTCATGAGAAAGGCACAAACACGGTTCAGGAGCCCAAGAAACACGAGATCAGGATTCGGGAATGCTCGCGATTTTCTCGTCAACGGTTTCTCGGATCGCAATTCTGTCGCTTCCAACGTGATCCTCGTGTCATTTTACGTCGGAAATAGTCACGAGCAGTGCACGTGAACGTTTGAGGAGTCCAAAAAACACGAGTTCAGTTTCTGGGAATGCTCGCGATTTTCTAGTCAACGGTTTCTCGGATCGGAATTCTGTCGCTTCCAACGTGTTCCTCGTGTCATTTTACGTCGGAATTAGTCTTGAGAAATGCACAAACACGGTTCTGGAGTTCAAAAAACACGAGATCAGGTTTTGGGAATGCTCGCGATTTTCTCGTCAACGTTTGCCCGGATTGCAATTCTGTCGCTTCCAACGCGTTCCTCGCGTCATTTTACATCGGAATTAGTCTTGAGAAAGGCACAAACACGGTTCAGGAGCCCAAAAAACACGAGATCAGGTTTTGGGAATGCTCGCGATTTTCTCGTCAACATTTGCCCGGATTGCAATTCTGTCGCTTCCAACGCGTTCCTCGTGTCATTTTACATCGGCATTAGTCTTGAGAAAGGCACAAACACGGTTCAGGAGCCCAAAAAACACGAGATCAGGATTCGGGAATGCTCGCGATTTTCTCGTCAACGGTTTCTCGGATCGCAATTCTGTCGCTTCCAACGTGATCCCCGTGTCATTTTACGTCGGAAATAGTCACGAGCAGTGCACGTGAACGTTTGTGGAGTCCAAAAAACACGAGTTCAGGTTCTGGGAATGCTCGCGATTTTCTCGTCAACGTTTGCCCGGATTGCAATTCTGTCGCTTCCAACACGTTCCTCGCGTCATTTTACATCGGAATTAGTCATGAGAAAGGCACAAACACGGTTCAGGAGCCCAAGAAACACGAGATCAGGATTCGGGAATGCTCGCGATTTTCTCGTCAACGGTTTCTCGGATCGCAATTCTGTCGCTTCCAACGTGATCCTCGTGTCATTTTACGTCGGAAATAGTCACGAGCAGTGCACGTGAACGTTTGAGGAGTCCAAAAAACACGAGTTCAGTTTCTGGGAATGCTCGCGATTTTCTAGTCAACGGTTTCTCGGATCGGAATTCTGTCGCTTCCAACGTGTTCCTCGTGTCATTTTACGTCGGAATTAGTCTTGAGAAATGCACAAACACGGTTCTGGAGTTCAAAAAACACGAGATCAGGTTTTGGGAATGCTCGCGATTTTCTCGTCAACGGTTTCTCGGTTCGCAATTCTGTCGCTTCCATCGTGATCCTCGTGTCATTTTACGTCGGAAATAGTCACGAGCAGTGCTCGTGAACGTTTGTGGAGTCCAAAAAACACGAGTTCAGGTTCTGGGAATGCTCGCGATTTTCGCATCAACGGTTTCTCGGATCGCAATTCTGTCGCTTCTAACGTGTTCCTCGTGTCATTTTACGTCGGAATTAGTCTTGAGAAATGCACAAACACGGTTCTGGAGTTCAAAAACACGAGATCAGGTTTGTGGAATGCTCGCGATTTTCTCGTCAACGGTTTCACGGTTCGCAATTCTGTCGCTTCCATCGTGATCCTCGTGTCATTTTACGTCGGAAATAGTCACGAGCAGTGCACGTGAACGTTTGTGGAGTCCAAAAAACACGAGTTCAGGTTCTGGGAATGCTCGCGATTTTCTCGTCAACGGTTTCTCGGATCGCAATTCTGTCGCTTCTAACGTGTTCCTCGTGTCATTTTACGTCGGAATTAGTCTTGAGAAATGCACCAACACGGTTCTGGAGTTCAAAAAACACGAGATCAGGTTTTGGGAATGCTCGCGATTTTCTCGTCAACGGTTTCTCGCATCGCAATTCTGTCGCTTCTAACGTGTTCCTCGTGTCATTTTACGTCGGAATTAGTCTTGAGAAATGCACAAACACGGTTCTGGACTTCAAAAAACACGAGATCAGGTTTTTGGAATGCTCGCGATTTTCTCGTCAACGGTTTCACGGTTCGCAATTCTGTCGCTTCCATCGTGATCCTCGTGTCATTTTACGTCGGAAATAGTCACGAGCAGTGCACGTGAACGTTTGTGGAGTCCAAAAAACACGAGTTCAGGTTCTGGGAATGCTCGCGATTTTCTCGTCAACGGTTTCTCGGATCGCAATTCTGTCGCTTCTAACGTGTTCCTCGTGTCATTTTACGTCGGAATTAGTCTTGAGAAATGCACCAACACGGTTCTGGAGTTCAAAAAACACGAGATCAGGTTTTGGGAATGCTCGCGATTTTCTCGTCAACGGTTTCTCGCATCGCAATTCTGTCGCTTCTAACGTGTTCCTCGTGTCATTTTACGTCGGAATTAGTCTTGAGAAATGCACAAACACGGTTCTGGACTTCAAAAAACACGAGATCAGGTTTTTGGAATGCTCGCGATTTTCTCGTCAACGGTTTCACGGTTCGCAATTCTGTCGCTTCCATCGTGATCCTCGTGTCATTTTACGTCGGAAATAGTCACGAGCAGTGCACGTGAACGTTTGTGGAGTCCAAAAAACACGAGTTCAGGTTCTGGGAATGCTCGCGATTTTCTCGTCAACGGTTTCTCGGTTCGCAATTCTGTCGCTTCCATCGTGATCCTCGTGTCATTTTACGTCGGAAATAGTCACGAGCAGTGCTCGTGAACGTTTGTGGAGTCCAAAAAACACGAGTTCAGGTTCTGGGAATGCTCGCGATTTTCGCATCAACGGTTTCTCGGATCGCAATTCTGTCGCTTCTAACGTGTTCCTCGTGTCATTTTACGTCGGAATTAATCTTGAGAAATGCACAAACACGGTTCTGGCGTTCAAAAAACACGAGATCAGGTTTTGGGAATGCTCGCGATTTTCTCGTCAACGGTTTCTCGGTTCGCAATTCTGTCGCTTCCATCGTGATCCTCGTGTCATTTTACGTCGGAAATAGTCACGAACAGTGCTCGTGAACGTTTGTGGAGTCCAAAAAACACGAGTTCAGGTTCTGGGAATGCTCGCGATTTTCTCGTCAACGGTTTCTCGCATCGCAATTCTGTCGCTTCTAACGTGTTCCTCGTGTCATTTTACGTCGGAATTAGTCTTGAGAAATGCACAAACACGGTTCTGGACTTCAAAAAACACGAGATCAGGTTTTTGGAATGCTCGCGATTTTCTCGTCAACGGTTTCACGGTTCGCAATTCTGTCGCTTCCATCGTGATCCTCGTGTCATTTTACGTCGGAAATAGTCACGAGCAGTGCACGTGAACGTTTGTGGAGTCCAAAAAACACGAGTTCAGGTTCTGGGAATGCTCGCGATTTTCTCGTCAACGGTTTCTCGGATCGCAATTCTGTCGCTTCTAACGTGTTCCTCGTGTCATTTTACGTCGGAGTTAGTCTTGAGAAATGCACCAACACGGTTCTGGAGTTCAAAAAACACGAGATCAGGTTTTGGGAATGCTCGCGATTTTCTCGTCAACGGTTTCTCGGTTCGCAATTCTGTCGCTTCCATCGTGATCCTCGTGTCATTTTACGTCGGAAATAGTCACGAGCAGTGCTCGTGAACGTTTGTGGAGTCCAAAAAACACGAGTTCAGGTTCTGGGAATGCTCGCGATTTTCGCATCAACGGTTTCTCGGATCGCAATTCTGTCGCTTCTAACGTGTTCCTCGTGTCATTTTACGTCGGAATTAATCTTGAGAAATGCACAAACACGGTTCTGGCGTTCAAAAAACACGAGATCAGGTTTTGGGAATGCTCGCGATTTTCTCGTCAACGGTTTCTCGGTTCGCAATTCTGTCGCTTCCATCGTGTTCCTCGTGTCATTTTACGTCGGAATTTGTCTTGAGAAATGCACAAACACGGTTCTGGCGTTCAAAAAACACGAGATCAGGTTTTGGGAATGCTCGCGATTTTCTCGTCAACGGTTTCTCGGTTCGCAATTCTGTCGCTTCCATCGTGATCCTCGTGTCATTTTACGTCGGAAATAGTCACGAGCAGTGCTCGTGAACGTTTGTGGAGTCCAAAAAACACGAGTTCAGGTTCTGGGAATGCTCGCGATTTTCGCATCAACGGTTTCTCGGATCGCAATTCTGTCGCTTCTAACGTGTTCCTCGTGTCATTTTACGTCGGAATTAATCTTGAGAAATGCACAAACACGGTTCTGGCGTTCAAAAAACACGAGATCAGGTTTTGGGAATGCTCGCGATTTTCTCGTCAACGGTTTCTCGGTTCGCAATTCTGTCGCTTCCATCGTGATCCTCGTGTCATTTTACGTCGGAAATAGTCACGAGCAGTGCTCGTGAACGTTTGTGGAGTCCAAAAAACACGAGTTCAGGTTCTGGGAATGCTCGCGATTTTCTCGTCAACGGTTTCTCGCATCGCAATTCTGTCGCTTCTAACGTGTTCCTCGTGTCATTTTACGTCGGAATTAGTCTTGAGAAATGCACAAACACGGTTCTGGACTTCAAAAAACACGAGATCAGGTTTTTGGAATGCTCGCGATTTTCTCGTCAACGGTTTCACGGTTCGCAATTCTGTCGCTTCCATCGTGATCCTCGTGTCATTTTACGTCGGAAATAGTCACGAGCAGTGCACGTGAACGTTTGTGGAGTCCAAAAAACACGAGTTCAGGTTCTGGGAATGCTCGCGATTTTCTCGTCAACGGTTTCTCGGATCGCAATTCTGTCGCTTCTAACGTGTTCCTCGTGTCATTTTACGTCGGAGTTAGTCTTGAGAAATGCACCAACACGGTTTTGGAGTTCAAAAAACACGAGATCAGGTTTTGGGAATGCTCGCGATTTTCTCGTCAACGGTTTCTCGGTTCGCAATTCTGTCGCTTCCATCGTGATCCTCGTGTCATTTTACGTCGGAAATAGTCACGAGCAGTGCTCGTGAACGTTTGTGGAGTCCAAAAAACACGAGTTCAGGTTCTGGGAATGCTCGCGATTTTCGCATCAACGGTTTCTCGGATCGCAATTCTGTCGCTTCTAACGTGTTCCTCGTGTCATTTTACGTCGGAATTAATCTTGAGAAATGCACAAACACGGTTCTGGCGTTCAAAAAACACGAGATCAGGTTTTGGGAATGCTCGCGATTTTCTCGTCAACGGTTTCTCGGTTCGCAATTCTGTCGCTTCCATCGTGTTCCTCGTGTCATTTTACGTCGGAATTTGTCTTGAGAAATGCACAAACACGGTTCTGGCGTTCAAAAAACACGAGATCAGGTTTTGGGAATGCTCGCGATTTTCTCGTCAACGGTTTCTCGGTTCGCAATTCTGTCGCTTCCAACGCGTTCCTCGTGTCATTTTACGTCGGAATTAGTCTTGAGAAATGCACAATCACGGTTCTGGAGTTCAAAAAACACGAGATCAGTTTCTGGGAATGCTCGCGATTTCCTCGTCAACGGTTTCTCGGATCGCAATTCTGTCGCTTCTAACGTGTTCCTCGTGTCATTTTACGTCGGAATTAGTCTTGAGAAATGCACAAACACGGTTCTGGAGTTCAAAAAACACGAGTTCAGGTTTTGGGAATGCTCGCGATTTTCTAGTCAACGGTTTCTCGGATCGCAATTCTGTCGCTTCCAACGTGTTCCTCGTGTCATTTTACGTCGGAATTAGTCTTGAGAAATGCACAAACACGGTTCTGGAGTTCAAAAAACACGAGATCAGGTTTTGGGAATGCTCGCGATTTTCTCGTCAACGGTTTCTCGGTTCGCAATTCTGTCGCTTCCATCGTGATCCTCGTGTCATTTTACGTCGGAAATAGTCACGAGCAGTGCTCGTGAACGTTTGTGGAGTCCAAAAAACACGAGTTCAGGTTCTGGGAATGCTCGCGATTTTCTCGTCAACGTTTGCCCGGATTGCAATTCTGTCGCTTCCAACGCGTTCCTCGCGTCATTTTACATCGGAATTAGTCATGAGAAAGGCACAAACACGGTTCAGGAGCCCAAGAAACACGAGATCAGGATTCGGGAATGCTCGCGATTTTCTCGTCAACGGTTTCTCGGTTCGCAATTCTGTCGCTTCCATCGTGATCCTCGTGTCATTTTACGTCGGAAATAGTCACGAGCAGTGCTCGTGAACGTTTGTGGAGTCCAAAAAACACGAGTTCAGGTTCTGGGAATGCTCGCGATTTTCTCGTCAACGTTTGCCCGGATTGCAATTCTGTCGCTTCCAACGCGTTCCTCGCGTCATTTTACATCGGAATTAGTCATGAGAAAGGCACAAACACGGTTCAGGAGCCCAAGAAACACGAGATCAGGATTCGGGAATGCTCGCGATTTTCTCGTCAACGGTTTCTCGGATCGCAATTCTGTCGCTTCCAACGTGTTCCTCGTGTCATTTTACGTCGGATTTAGTCTTGAGAAATGCACAAACACGGTTCTGGAGTTCAAAAAACACGAGTTCAGGTTTTGGGAATGCTCGCGATTTTCTAGTCAACGGTTTCTCGGATCGCAATTCTGTCGCTTCCAACGTGTTCCTCGTGTCATTTTACGTCGGAATTAGTCTTGAGAAATGCACAAACACGGTTCTGGAGTTCAAAAAACACGAGATCAGGTTCTGGGAATGCTCGCGATTTTCGCGTCAACGGTTTCTCGGATCGCAATTCTGTCGCTTCCAACGTGTTCCTCGTGTCATTTTACGTCGGAATTAGTCTTGAGAAATGCACAAACACGGTTCTGGAGTTCAAAAAACACGAGATCAGGTTTTGGAAATGCTCGCGATTTTCTCGTCAACGTTTGCCCGGATTGCAATTCTGTCGCTTCCAACGCGTTCCTCGCGTCATTTTACATCGGAATTAGTCATGATAAAGGCACAAACACGGTTCAGGAGCCCAAGAAACACGAGATCAGGATTCGGGAATGCTCGCGATTTTCTCGTCAACGGTTTCTCGGATCGCAATTCTGTCGCTTCCAACGTGATCCTCGTGTCATTTTACGTCGGAAATAGTCACGAGCAGTGCACGTGAACGTTTGTGGAGTCCAAAAAACACGAGTTCAGGTTCTGGGAATGCTCGCGATTTTCGCGTCAACGGTTTCTCGGATCGCAATTCTGTCGCTTCTAACGTGTTCCTCGTGTCATTTTACGTCGGAATTAGTCTTGAGAAATGCACAAACACGGTTCTGGAGTTCAAAAAACACGAGATCAGGTTTTGGGAATGCTCGCGATTTTCTCGTCAACGGTTTCTCGGTTCGCAATTCTGTCGCTTCCATCGTGATCCTCGTGTCATTTTACGTCGGAAATAGTCACGAGCAGTGCTCGTGAACGTTTGTGGAGTCCAAAAAACACGAGTTCAGGTTCTGGGAATGCTCGCGATTTTCGCATCAACGGTTTCTCGGATCGCAATTCTGTCGCTTCCAACGTGTTCCTCGTGTCATTTTACGTCGGAATTAGTCTTGAGAAATGCACAAACACGGTTCTGGAGTTCAAAAAACACGAGATCAGGTTTTGGGAATGCTCGCGATTTTCTCGTCAACGTTTGCCCGGATTGCAATTCTGTCGCTTCCAACGCGTTCCTCGCGTCATTTTACATCGGAATTAGTCATGATAAAGGCACAAACACGGTTCAGGAGCCCAAGAAACACGAGATCAGGATTCGGGAATGCTCGCGATTTTCTCGTCAACGGTTTCTCGGATCGCAATTCTGTCGCTTCCAACGTGATCCTCGTGTCATTTTACGTCGGAAATAGTCACGAGCAGTGCACGTGAACGTTTGTGGAGTCCAAAAAACACGAGTTCAGGTTCTGGGAATGCTCGCGATTTTCGCGTCAACGGTTTCTCGGATCGCAATTCTGTCGCTTCTAACGTGTTCCTCGTGTCATTTTTACGTCGGAATTAATCTTGAGAAATGCACAAACACGGTTCTGGAGTTCAAAAAACACGAGATCAGGTTTTGGGAATGCTCGCGATTTTCTCGTCAACGTTTGCCCGGATTGCAATTCTGTCGCTTCCAACGCGTTCCTCGCGTCATTTTACATCGGAATTAGTCATGAGAAAGGCACAAACACGGTTCAGGAGCCCAAGAAACACGAGATCAGGATTCGGGAATGCTCGCGATTTTCTCGTCAACGGTTTCTCGGATCGCAATTCTGTCGCTTCCAACGTGATCCTCGTGTCATTTTACGTCGGAAATAGTCACGAGCAGTGCACGTGAACGTTTGTGGAGTCCAAAAAACACGAGTTCAGTTTCTGGGAATGCTCGCGATTTCCTCGTCAACGGTTTCTCGGATCGCAATTCTGTCGCTTCTAATGTGTTCCTCGTGTCATTTTACGTCGGAATTAATCTTGAGAAATGCACAAACACGGTTCTGGCGTTCAAAAAACACGAGATCAGGTTTTGGGAATGCTCGCGATTTTCTCGTCAACGGTTTCTCGGTTCGCAATTCTGTCGCTTCCATCGTGTTCCTCGTGTCATTTTACGTCGGAATTAGTCTTGAGAAATGCACAAACACGGTTCTGGCGTTCAAAAAACACGAGATCAGGTTTTGGGAATGCTCGCGATTTTCTCGTCAACGGTTTCTCGGTTCGCAATTCTGTCGCTTCCAACGCGTTCCTCGTGTCATTTTACGTCGGAATTAGTCTTGAGAAATGCACAAACACGGTTCTGGAGTTCAAAAAACACGAGATCAGTTTCTGGGAATGCTCGCGATTTCCTCGTCAACGGTTTCTCGGATCGCAATTCTGTCGCTTCTAACGTGTTCCTCGTGTCATTTTACGTCGGAATTAGTCTTGAGAAATGCACAAACACGGTTCTGGAGTTCAAAAAACACGAGTTCAGGTTTTGGGAATGCTCGCGATTTTCTAGTCAACGGTTTCTCGGATCGCAATTCTGTCGCTTCTAACGTGTTCCTCGTGTCATTTTACGTCGGAATTAGTCTTGAGAAATGCACAAACACGGTTCAGGAGCCCAAAAAACACGAGATCAGGTTTTGGGAATGCTCGCGATTTTCTCGTCAACATTTGCCCGGATTGCAATTCTGTCGCTTCCAACGCGTTCCTCGTGTCATTTTACATCGGCATTAGTCTTGAGAAAGGCACAAACACGGTTCAGGAGCCCAAAAAACACGAGATCAGGATTCGGGAATGCTCGCGATTTTCTCGTCAACGGTTTCTCGGATCGCAATTCTGTCGCTTCCAATGTGATCCCCGTGTCATTTTACGTCGGATATAGTCACGAGCAGTGCACGTGAACGTTTGTGGAGTCCAAAAAACACGAGTTCAGGTTCTGGGAATGCTCGCGATTTTCTCGTCAACGTTTGCCCGGATTGCAATTCTGTCGCTTCCAACGCGTTCCTCGCGTCATTTTACATCGGAATTAGTCATGAGAAAGGCACAAACACGGTTCAGGAGCCCAAGAAACACGAGATCAGGATTCGGGAATGCTCGCGATTTTCTCGTCAACGGTTTCTCGGATCGCAATTCTGTCGCTTCCAACGTGATCCTCGTGTCATTTTACGTCGGAAATAGTCACGAGCAGTGCACGTGAACGTTTGAGGAGTCCAAAAAACACGAGTTCAGTTTCTGGGAATGCTCGCGATTTTCTAGTCAACGGTTTCTCGGATCGGAATTCTGTCGCTTCCAACGTGTTCCTCGTGTCATTTTACGTCGGAATTAGTCTTGAGAAATGCACAAACACGGTTCTGGAGTTCAAAAAACACGAGATCAGGTTTTGGGAATGCTCGCGATTTTCTCGTCAACGTTTGCCCGGATTGCAATTCTGTCGCTTCCAACGCGTTCCTCGCGTCATTTTACATCGGAATTAGACTTGAGAAAGGCACAAACACGGTTCAGGAGCCCAAAAAACACGAGATCAGGTTTTGGGAATGCTCGCGATTTTCTCGTCAACATTTGCCCGGATTGCAATTCTGTCGCTTCCAACGCGTTCCTCGTGTCATTTTACATCGGCATTAGTCTTGAGAAAGGCACAAACACGGTTCAGGAGCCCAAAAAATACGAGATCAGGATTCGGGAATGCTCGCGATTTTCTCGTCAACGGTTTCTCGGATCGCAATTCTGTCGCTTCCAACGTGATCCCCGTGTCATTTTACGTCGGAAATAGTCACGAGCAGTGCACGTGAACGTTTGTGGAGTCCAAAAAACACGAGTTCAGGTTCTGGGAATGCTCGCGATTTTCTCGTCAACGTTTGCCCGGATTGCAATTCTGTCGCTTCCAACGCGTTCCTCGCGTCATTTTACATCGGAATTAGTCATGAGAAAGGCACAAACACGGTTCAGGAGCCCAAGAAACACGAGATCAGGATTCGGGAATGCTCGCGATTTTCTCGTCAACGGTTTCTCGGATCGCAATTCTGTCGCTTCCAACGTGATCCTCGTGTCATTTTACGTCGGAAATAGTCACGAGCAGTGCACGTGAACGTTTGAGGAGTCCAAAAAACACGAGTTCAGTTTCTGGGAATGCTCGCGATTTTCTAGTCAACGGTTTCTCGGATCGGAATTCTGTCGCTTCCAACGTGTTCCTCGTGTCATTTTACGTCGGAATTAGTCTTGAGAAATGCACAAACACGGTTCTGGAGTTCAAAAAACACGAGATCAGGTTTTGGGAATGCTCGCGATTTTCTCGTCAACGGTTTCTCGGATCGCTATTCTGTCGCTTCTAACGTGTTCCTCGTGTCATTTTACGTCGGAGTTAGTCTTGAGAAATGCACCAACACGGTTCTGGAGTTCAAAAAACACGAGATCAGGTTTTGGGAATGCTCGCGATTTTCTCGTCAACGGTTTCTCGGTTCGCAATTCTGTCGCTTCCATCGTGATCCTCGTGTCATTTTACGTCGGAAATAGTCACGAGCAGTGCTCGTGAACGTTTGTGGAGTCCAAAAAACACGAGTTCAGGTTCTGGGAATGCTCGCGATTTTCGCATCAACGGTTTCTCGGATCGCAATTCTGTCGCTTCTAACGTGTTCCTCGTGTCATTTTACGTCGGAATTAATCTTGAGAAATGCACAAACACGGTTCTGGCGTTCAAAAAACACGAGATCAGGTTTTGGGAATGCTCGCGATTTTCTCGTCAACGGTTTCTCGGTTCGCAATTCTGTCGCTTCCATCGTGTTCCTCGTGTCATTTTACGTCGGAATTTGTCTTGAGAAATGCACAAACACGGTTCTGGCGTTCAAAAAACACGAGATCAGGTTTTGGGAATGCTCGCGATTTTCTCGTCAACGGTTTCTCGGTTCGCAATTCTGTCGCTTCCAACGCGTTCCTCGTGTCATTTTACGTCGGAATTAGTCTTGAGAAATGCACAATCACGGTTCTGGAGTTCAAAAAACACGAGATCAGTTTCTGGGAATGCTCGCGATTTCCTCGTCAACGGTTTCTCGGATCGCAATTCTGTCGCTTCTAACGTGTTCCTCGTGTCATTTTACGTCGGAATTAGTCTTGAGAAATGCACAAACACGGTTCTGGAGTTCAAAAAACACGAGATCAGGTTTTGGGAATGCTCGCGATTTTCTCGTCAACGGTTTCTCGGTTCGCAATTCTGTCGCTTCCATCGTGATCCTCGTGTCATTTTACGTCGGAAATAGTCACGAGCAGTGCTCGTGAACGTTTGTGGAGTCCAAAAAACACGAGATCAGGTTTTGGGAATGCTCGCGATTTTCTCGTCAACGTTTGCCCGGATTGCAATTCTGTCGCTTCCAACGCGTTCCTCGCGTCATTTTACATCGGAATTAGTCATGATAAAGGCACAAACACGGTTCAGGAGCCCAAGAAACACGAGATCAGGATTCGGGAATGCTCGCGATTTTCTCGTCAACGGTTTCTCGGATCGCAATTCTGTCGCTTCCAACGTGATCCTCGTGTCATTTTACGTCGGAAATAGTCACGAGCAGTGCACGTGAACGTTTGTGGAGTCCAAAAAACACGAGTTCAGGTTCTGGGAATGCTCGCGATTTTCGCGTCAACGGTTTCTCGGATCGCAATTCTGTCGCTTCTAACGTGTTCCTCGTGTCATTTTACGTCGGAATTAGTCTTGAGAAATGCACAAACACGGTTCTGGAGTTCAAAAAACACGAGTTCAGGTTTTGGGAATGCTCGCGATTTTCTAGTCAACGGTTTCTCGGATCGCAATTCTGTCGCTTCCAACGTGTTCCTCGTGTCATTTTACGTCGGAATTAGTCTTGAGAAATGCACAAACACGGTTCTGGAGTTCAAAAAACACGAGATCAGGTTTTGGGAATGCTCGCGATTTTCTCGTCAACGGTTTCTCGGTTCGCAATTCTGTCGCTTCCATCGTGATCCTCGTGTCATTTTACGTCGGAAATAGTCACGAGCAGTGCTCGTGAACGTTTGTGGAGTCCAAAAAACACGAGTTCAGGTTCTGGGAATGCTCGCGATTTTCGCGTCAACGGTTTCTCGGATCGCAATTCTGTCGCTTCTAACGTGTTCCTCGTGTCATTTTACGTCGGAATTAGTCTTGAGAAATGCACAAACACGGTTCTGGAGTTCAAAAAACACGAGTTCAGGTTTTGGGAATGCTCGCGATTTTCTCGTCAACGCTTTCTCGGATCGCTATTCTGTCGCTTCTAACGTGTTCCTCGTGTCATTTTACGTCGGAGTTAGTCTTGAGAAATGCACCAACACGGTTCTGGAGTTCAAAAAACACGAGATCAGGTTTTGGGAATGCTCGCGATTTTCTCGTCAACGGTTTCTCGGTTCGCAATTCTGTCGCTTCCATCGTGATCCTCGTGTCATTTTACGTCGGAAATAGTCACGAGCAGTGCTCGTGAACGTTTGTGGAGTCCAAAAAACACGAGTTCAGGTTCTGGGAATGCTCGCGATTTTCGCATCAACGGTTTCTCGGATCGCAATTCTGTCGCTTCTAACGTGTTCCTCGTGTCATTTTACGTCGAAATTAATCTTGAGAAATGCACAAACACGGTTCTGGCGTTCAAAAAACACGAGTTCAGGTTTTGGGAATGCTCGCGATTTTCTCGTCAACGGTTTCTCGGTTCGCAATTCTGTCGCTTCCATCGTGTTCCTCGTGTCATTTTACGTCGGAATTTGTCTTGAGAAATGCACAAACACGGTTCTGGCGTTCAAAAAACACGAGATCAGGTTTTGGGAATGCTCGCGATTTTCTCGTCAACGGTTTCTCGGTTCGCAATTCTGTCGCTTCCAACGCGTTCCTCGTGTCATTTTACGTCGGAATTAGTCTTGAGAAATGCACAGTCACGGTTCTGGAGTTCAAAAAACACGAGATCAGTTTCTGGGAATGCTCGCGATTTCCTCGTCAACGGTTTCTCGGATCGCAATTCTGTCGCTTCTAACGTGTTCCTCGTGTCATTTTACGTCGGAATTAGTCTTGAGAAATGCACAAACACGGTTCTGGAGTTCAAAAAACACGAGTTCAGGTTTTGGGAATGCTCGCGATTTTCTAGTCAACGGTTTCTCGGATCGCAATTCTGTCGCTTCCAACGTGTTCCTCGTGTCATTTTACGTCGGAATTAGTCTTGAGAAATGCACAAACACGGTTCTGGAGTTCAAAAAACACGAGATCAGGTTTTGGGAATGCTCGCGATTTTCTCGTCAACGGTTTCTCGGTTCGCAATTCTGTCGCTTCCATCGTGATCCTCGTGTCATTTTACGTCGGAAATAGTCACGAGCAGTGCTCGTGAACGTTTGTGGAGTCCAAAAAACACGAGATCAGGTTTTGGGAATGCTCGCGATTTTCGCGTCAACGGTTTCTCGGATCGCAATTCTGTCGCTTCCAACGCGTTCCTCGTGTCATTTTACGTCGGAATTAGTCTTGAGAAATGCACAAACACGGTTCTGGAGTTCAAAAAACACGAGTTCAGGTTTTGGGAATGCTCGCGATTTTCTAGCCAACGGTTTCTCGGATCGCAATTCTGTCGCTTCTAACGTGTTCCTCGTGTCATTTTACGTCGGAATTAGTCTTGAGAAATGCACAAACACGGTTCAGGAGCCCAAAAAACACGAGATCAGGTTTTGGGAATGCTCGCGATTTTCTCGTCAACATTTGCCCGGATTGCAATTCTGTCGCTTCCAACGTGATCCTCGTGTCATTTTACGTCGGAAATAGTCACGAGCAGTGCACGTGAACGTTTGAGGAGTCCAAAAAACACGAGTTCAGTTTCTGGGAATGCTCGCGATTTTCTAGTCAACGGTTTCTCGGATCGGAATTCTGTCGCTTCCAACGTGTTCCTCGTGTCATTTTACGTCGGAATTAGTCTTGAGAAATGCACAAACACGGTTCTGGAGTTCAAAAAACACGAGATCAGGTTTTGGGAATGCTCGCGATTTTCTCGTCAACGTTTGCCCGGATTGCAATTCTGTCGCTTCCAACGCGTTCCTCGCGTCATTTTACATCGGAATTAGTCTTGAGAAAGGCACAAACACGGTTCAGGAGCCCAAAAAACACGAGATCAGGATTCGGGAATGCTCGCGATTTTCTCGTCAACGGTTTCTCGGATCGCAATTCTGTCGCTTCCATCGTGATCCTCGTGTCATTTTACGTCGGAAATAGTCACGAGCAGTGCTCGTGAACGTTTGTGGAGTCCAAAAAACACGAGTTCAGGTTCTGGGAATGCTCGCGATTTTCGCATCAACGGTTTCTCGGATCGCAATTCTGTCGCTTCTAACGTGTTCCTCGTGTCATTTTACGTCGGAATTAATCTTGAGAAATGCACAAACACGGTTCTGGCGTTCAAAAAACACGAGATCAGGTTTTGGGAATGCTCGCGATTTTCTCGTCAACGGTTTCTCGGTTCGCAATTCTGTCGCTTCCATCGTGTTCCTCGTGTCATTTTACGTCGGAATTTGTCTTGAGAAATGCACAAACACGGTTCTGGCGTTCAAAAAACACGAGATCAGGTTTTGGGAATGCTCGCGATTTTCTCGTCAACGGTTTCTCGGTTCGCAATTCTGTCGCTTCCAACGCGTTCCTCGTGTCATTTTACGTCGGAATTAGTCTTGAGAAATGCACAATCACGGTTCTGGAGTTCAAAAAACACGAGATCAGTTTCTGGGAATGCTCGCGATTTCCTCGTCAACGGTTTCTCGGATCGCAATTCTGTCGCTTCTAACGTGTTCCTCGTGTCATTTTACGTCGGAATTAGTCTTGAGAAATGCACAAACACGGTTCTGGAGTTCAAAAAACACGAGATCAGGTTTTGGGAATGCTCGCGATTTTCTCGTCAACGGTTTCTCGGTTCGCAATTCTGTCGCTTCCATCGTGATCCTCGTGTCATTTTACGTCGGAAATAGTCACGAGCAGTGCTCGTGAACGTTTGTGGAGTCCAAAAAACACAAGATCAGGTTTTGGGAATGCTCGCGATTTTCTCGTCAACGTTTGCCCGGATTGCAATTCTGTCGCTTCCAACGCGTTCCTCGCGTCATTTTACATCGGAATTAGTCATGATAAAGGCACAAACACGGTTCAGGAGCCCAAGAAACACGAGATCAGGATTCGGGAATGCTCGCGATTTTCTCGTCAACGGTTTCTCGGATCGCAATTCTGTCGCTTCCAACGTGATCCTCGTGTCATTTTACGTCGGAAATAGTCACGAGCAGTGCACGTGAACGTTTGTGGAGTCCAAAAAACACGAGTTCAGGTTTTGAGAATGCTCGCGGTTTTCTAGTCAACGGTTTCTCGGATCGCAATTCTGTCGCTTCCAACGTGTTCCTCGTGTCATTTTACGTCGGAATTAGTCTTGAGAAATGCACAAACACGGTTCTGGAGTTCAAAAAACACGAGATCAGGTTTTGGGAATGCTCGCGATTTTCTCGTCAACGGTTTCTCGGTTCGCAATTCTGTCGCTTCCATCGTGATCCTTGTGTCATTTTACGTCGGAAATAGTCACGAGCAGTGCTCGTGAACGTTTGTGGAGTCCAAAAAACACGAGTTCAGGTTCTGGGAATGCTCGCGATTTTCGCGTCAACGGTTTCTCGGATCGCAATTCTGTCGCTTCCAACGTGTTCCTCGTGTCATTTTACGTCGGAATTAGTCTTGAGAAATGCACAAACACGGTTCTGGATTTCAAAAAACACGAGATCAGGTTTTGGGAATGCTCGCGATTTTCTCGTCAACGTTTGCCCGGATTGCAATTCTGTCGCTTCCAACGCGTTCCTCGCGTCATTTTACATCGGAATTAGTCATGATAAAGGCACAAACACGGTTCAGGAGCCCAAGAAACACGAGATCAGGATTCGGGAATGCTCGCGATTTTCTCGTCAACGGTTTCTCGGATCGCAATTCTGTCGCTTCCAACGTGATCCTCGTGTCATTTTACGTCGGAAATAGTCACGAGCAGTGCACGTGAACGTTTGTGGAGTCCAAAAAACACGAGTTCAGGTTCTGGGAATGCTCGCGATTTTCGCGTCAACGGTTTCTCGGATCGCAATTCTGTCGCTTCTAACGTGTTCCTCGTGTCATTTTACGTCGGAATTAATCTTGAGAAATGCACAAACACGGTTCTGGAGTTCAAAAAACACGAGATCAGGTTTTGGGAATGCTCGCGATTTTCTCGTCAACGTTTGCCCGGATTGCAATTCTGTCGCTTCCAACGCGTTCCTCGCGTCATTTTACATCGGAATTAGTCATGAGAAAGGCACAAACACGGTTCAGGAGCCCAAGAAACACGAGATCAGGATTCGGGAATGCTCGCGATTTTCTCGTCAACGGTTTCTCGGATCGCAATTCTGTCGCTTCCAACGTGATCCTCGTGTCATTTTACGTCGGAAATAGTCACGAGCAGTGCACGTGAACGTTTGTGGAGTCCAAAAAACACGAGTTCAGTTTCTGGGAATGCTCGCGATTTCCTCGTCAACGGTTTCTCGGATCGCAATTCTGTCGCTTCTAATGTGTTCCTCGTGTCATTTTACGTCGGAATTAATCTTGAGAAATGCACAAACACGGTTCTGGCGTTCAAAAAACACGAGATCAGGTTTTGGGAATGCTCGCGATTTTCTCGTCAACGGTTTCTCGGTTCGCAATTCTGTCGCTTCCATCGTGTTCCTCGTGTCATTTTACGTCGGAATTAGTCTTGAGAAATGCACAAACACGGTTCAGGAGCCCAAAAAACACGAGATCAGGTTTTGGGAATGCTCGCGATTTTCTCGTCAACATTTGCCCGGATTGCAATTCTGTCGCTTCCAACGCGTTCCTCGTGTCATTTTACATCGGCATTAGTCTTGAGAAAGGCACAAACACGGTTCAGGAGCCCAAAAAACACGAGATCAGGATTCGGGAATGCTCGCGATTTTCTCGTCAACGGTTTCTCGGATCGCAATTCTGTCGCTTCCAACGTGATCCCCGTGTCATTTTACGTCGGAAATAGTCACGAGCAGTGCACGTGAACGTTTGTGGAGTCCAAAAAACACGAGTTCAGGTTCTGGGAATGCTCGCGATTTTCTCGTCAACGTTTGCCCGGATTGCAATTCTGTCGCTTCCAACGCGTTCCTCGCGTCATTTTACATCGGAATTAGTCATGAGAAAGGCACAAACACGGTTCAGGAGCCCAAGAAACACGAGATCAGGATTCGGGAATGCTCGCGATTTTCTCGTCAACGGTTTCTCGGATCGCAATTCTGTCGCTTCCAACGTGATCCTCGTGTCATTTTACGTCGGAAATAGTCACGAGCAGTGCACGTGAACGTTTGAGGAGTCCAAAAAACACGAGTTCAGTTTCTGGGAATGCTCGCGATTTTCTAGTCAACGGTTTCTCGGATCGGAATTCTGTCGCTTCCAACGTGTTCCTCGTGTCATTTTACGTCGGAATTAGTCTTGAGAAATGCACAAACACGGTTCTGGAGTTCAAAAAACACGAGATCAGGTTTTGGGAATGCTCGCGATTTTCTCGTCAACGTTTGCCCGAATTGCAATTCTGTCGCTTCCAACGCGTTCCTCGCGTCATTTTACATCGGAATTAGTCTTGAGAAAGGCACAAACACGGTTCAGGAGCCCAAAAATCACGAGATCAGGATTCGGGAATGCTCGCGATTTTCTCGTCAACGGTTTCTCGAATCGCAATTCTGTCGCTTCTAACGTGTTCCTCGTGTCATTTTACGTCGGAATTAGTCTTGAGAAATGCACAAACACGGTTCTGGAGTTCAAAAAACACGAGTTCAGGTTTTGGGAATGCTCGCGATTTTCTCGTCAACGTTTGCTCGGATTGCAATTCTGTCGCTGCCTACGCGTTTCTCGCATCATTTTACATCGGAATTAGTCATGAGAAATGCACAAACACGGTTGTGGAGCCCAAAAAACACGAGATCAGTTTCTGGGAATGCTCGCGATTTCCTCGTCAACGGTTTCTCGGATCGCAATTCTGTCGCTTCTAACGTGTTCCTCGTGTCATTTTACGTCGGAATTAGTCTTGAGAAATGCACAAACACGGTTCTGGAGTTCAAAAAACACGAGTTCAGGTTTTGGGAATGCTCGCGATTTTCTAGTCAACGGTTTCTCGGATCGCAATTCTGTTGCTTCCAACGTGTTCCTCGTGTCATTTTACGTCGGAATTAGTCTTGAGAAATGCACAAACACGGTTCTGGAGTTCAAAAAACACGAGATCAGGTTTTGGGAATGCTCGCGATTTTCTCGTCAACGTTTGCCCGGATTGCAATTCTGTCGCTTCCAACGCGTTCCTCGCGTCATTTTACATCGGAATTAGTCTTGAGAAAGGCACAAACACGGTTCAGGAGCCCAAAAAACACGAGATCAGGATTCGGGAATGCTCGCGATTTTCTCGTCAACGGTTTCTCGGATCGCAATTCTGTCGCTTCTAACGTGTTCCTCGTGTCATTTTACGTCGGAATTAGTCTTGAGAAATGCACAAACACGGTTCTGGAGTTCAAAAAACACGAGTTCAGGTTTTGGGAATGCTCGCGATTTTCTCGTCAACGTTTGCTCGGATTGCAATTCTGTCGCTTCCTACGCCTTTCTCGCGTCATTTTACATCGGAATTAGTCATGAGAAATGCACAAACACGGTTGTGGAGCCCAAAAAACACGAGATCAGTTTCTGGGAATGCTCGCGATTTCCTCGTCAACGGTTTCTCGGATCGCAATTCTGTCGCTTCTAACGTGTTCCTCGTGTCATTTTACGTCGGAATTAGTCTTGAGAAATGCACAAACACGGTTCTGGATTTCAAAAAACACGAGTTCAGGTTTTGGGAATGCTCGCGATTTTCTAGTCAACGGTTTCTCGGATCGCAATTCTGTCGCTTCCAACGTGATCCTCGTGTCATTTTACGTCGGAATTAGTCTTGACAAATGCACAAACGTGGTTCTGGAGTTAAAAAAACACGAGATCAGGTTTTGGGAATGCTCGCGATTTTCTCGTCAACGTTTGCTCGGATTGCAATTCTGTCGCTTCCAACGCGTTCCTCGCGTCATTTTACATCGGAATTAGTCATGAGAAATGCACAAACACGGTTCAGGAGCCCAAGAAACACGAGATCAGGATTCGGGAATGCTCGCGATTTTCTCGTCAACGGTTTCTCGGATCGCAATTCTGTCGCTTCCAACGTGATCCTCGTGTCATTTTACGTCGGAAATAGTCACGAGCAGTGCACGTGAACGTTTGTGGAGTCCAAAAAACACGAGTTCAGTTTCTGGGAATGCTCGCGATTTCCTCGTCAACGGTTTCTCGGATCGCAATTCTGTCGCTTCTAACGTGTTCCTCGTGTCATTTTACGTCGGAATTAGTCTTGAGAAATGCACAAACACGGTTCAGGAGCCCAAAAAACACGAGATCAGGTTTTGGGAATGCTCGCGATTTTCTCGTCAACATTTGCCCGGATTGCAATTCTGTCGCTTCCAACGCGTTCCTCGTGTCATTTTACATCGGAATTAGTCTTGAGAAAGGCACAAACACGGTTCAGGAGCCCAAAAAACACGAGATCAGGATTCGGGAATGCTCGCGATTTTCTCGTCAACGGTTACTCGGATCGCAATTCTGTCGCTTCCAACGTGATCCCCGTGTCATTTTACGTCGGAAATAGTCACGAGCAGTGCACGTGAACGTTTGTGGAGTCCAAAAAACACGAGTTCAGGTTCTAGGAATGCTCGCGATTTTCCCGTCAACGGTTTCTCGCATCGCAATTCTGTCGCTTCTAACGTGTTCCTCGTGTCATTTTACGTCGGAATTAGTCTTGAGAAATGCACAAACACGGTTCTGGAGTTCAAAAAACACGAGATCAGGTTTTTGGAATGCTCGCGATTTTCTCGTCAACGGTTTCACGGTTCGCAATTCTGTCGCTTCCATCGTGATCCTCGTGTCATTTTACGTCGGAAATAGTCACGAGCAGTGCACGTGAACGTTTGTGGAGTCCAAAAAACACGAGTTCAGGTTCTGGGAATGCTCGCGATTTTCTCGTCAATGGTTTCTCGGATCGCAATTCTGTCGCTTCTAACGTGTTCCTCGTGTCATTTTACGTCGGAATTAGTCTTGAGAAATGCACCAACACGGTTCTGGAGTTCAAAAAACACGAGATCAGGTTTTGGGAATGCTCGCGATTTTCTCGTCAACGTTTGCCCGGATTGCAATTCTGTCGCTTCCAACGCGTTCCTCGCGTCATTTTACATCGGAATTAGTCATGAGAAAGGCACAAACACGGTTCAGGAGCCCAAGAAACACGAGATCAGGATTCGGGAATGCTCGCGATTTTCTCGTCAACGGTTTCTCGGATCGCAATTCTGTCGCTTCCAACGTGATCCTCGTGTCATTTTACGTCGGAAATAGTCACGAGCAGTGCACGTGAACGTTTGTGGAGTCCAAAAAACACGAGTTCAGTTTCTGGGAATGCTCGCGATTTCCTCGTCAACGGTTCCTCGGATCGCAATTCTGTCGCTTCTAACGTGTTCCTCGTGTCATTTTACGTCGGAATTAGTCTTGAGAAATGCACAAACACGGTTCTGGAGTTCAAAAAACACGAGTTCAGGTTTTGGGAATGCTCGCGATTTTCTCGTCAACGGTTTCTCGGATCGCAATTCTGTCGCTTCCAACGTGATCCTCGTGTCATTTTACGTCGGAAATAGTCACGAGCAGTGCACGTGAACGTTTGTGGAGTCCAAAAAACACGAGTTCAGTTTCTGGGAATGCTCGCGATTTTCTCGTCAACGGTTTCTCGGATCGCAATTCTGTCGCTTCTAACGTGTTCCTCGTGTCATTTTACGTCGGAATTAGTCTTGAGAAATGCACAAACACGGTTCTGGAGTTCAAAAAACACGAGTTCAGGTTTTGGGAATGCTCGCGATTTTCTCGTCAACGTTTGCTCGGATTGCAATTCTGTCGCTTCCTACGCCTTTCTCGCGTCATTTTACATCGGAATTAGTCATGAGAAATGCACAAACACGGTTGTGGAGCCCAAAAAACACGAGATCAGTTTCTGGGAATGCTCGCTATTTCCTCGTCAACGGTTTCTCGGATCGCAATTCTGTCGCTTCTAACGTGTTCCTCGTGTCATTTTACGTCGGAATTAGTCTTGAGAAATGCACAAACACGGTTCTGGAGTTCAAAAAACACGAGATCAGGTTTTGGGAATGCTCGCGATTTTCTCGTCAACGTTTGCTCGGATTGCAATTCTGTCGCTTCCAACGCGTTCCTCGCGTCATTTTACATCGGAATTAGTCATGAGAAATGCACAAACACGGTTCAGGAGCCCAAGAAACACGAGATCAGGATTCGGGAATGCTCGCGATTTTCTCGTCAACGGTTTCTCGGATCGCAATTCTGTCGCTTCCAACGTGATCCTCGTGTCATTTTACGTCGGAAATAGTCACGAGCAGTGCACGTGAACGTTTGTGGAGTCCAAAAAACACGAGTTCAGTTTCTGGGAATGCTCGCGATTTCCTCGTCAACGGTTTCTCGGATCGCAATTCTGTCGCTTCTAACGTGTTCCTCGTGTCATTTTACGTCGGAATTAGTCTTGAGAAATGCACAAACACGGTTCAGGAGCCCAAAAAACACGAGATCAGGTTTTGGGAATGCTCGCGATTTTCTCGTCAACATTTGCCCGGATTGCAATTCTGTCGCTTCCAACGCGTTCCTCGTGTCATTTTACATCGGAATTAGTCTTGAGAAAGGCACAAACACGGTTCAGGAGCCCAAAAAACACGAGATCAGGATTCGGGAATGCTCGCGATTTTCTCGTCAACGGTTTCTCGGATCGCAATTCTGTCGCTTCCAACGTGATCCTCGTGTCATTTTACGTCGGAAATAGTCACGAGCAGTGCACGTGAACGTTTGAGGAGTCCAAAAAACACGAGTTCAGTTTCTGGGAATGCTCGCGATTTTCTAGTCAACGGTTTCTCGGATCGGAATTCTGTCGCTTCCAACGTGTTCCTCGTGTCATTTTACGTTGGAATTAGTCTTGAGAAATGCACAAACACGGTTCTGGAGTTCAAAAAACACGAGTTCAGGTTTTGGGAATGCTCGCGATTTTCTCGTCAACGTTTGCTCGGATTGCAATTCTGTCGCTTCCTACGCGTTTCTCGCGTCATTTTACATCGGAATTAGTCATGAGAAATGCACAAACACGGTTGTGGAGCCCAAAAAACACGAGATCAGTTTCTGGGAATGCTCGCGATTTCCTCGTCAACGGTTTCTCGGATCGCAATTCTGTCGCTTCTAACGTGTTCCTCGTGTCATTTTACGTCAGAATTAGTCTTGAGAAATGCACAAACACGGTTCTGGAGTTCAAAAAACACGAGTTCAGGTTTTGGGAATGCTCGCGATTTTCTAGTCAACGGTTTCTCGGATCGCAATTCTGTCGCTTCCAACGTGATCCTCGTGTCATTTTACGTCGGAATTAGTCTTGACAAATGCACAAACGCGGTTCTGGAGTTAAAAAAACACGAGATCAGGTTTTGGGAATGCTCGCGATTTTCTCGTCAACGTTTGCTCGGATTGCAATTCTGTCGCTTCCAATGCGTTCCTCGCGTCATTTTACATCGGAATTAGTCATGAGAAATGCACAAACACGGTTCAGGAGCCCAAAAAACACGAGATCAGGATTCGGGAATGCTCGCGATTTTCTCGTCAACGGTTTGTCGGATCGCAATTCTGTCGCTTCCAACGTGATCCTCGTGTCATTTTACGTCGGAATTAGTCTTGAGAAATGCACAAACACGGTTCAGGAGCCCAAAAAACACGAGATCAGGTTTTGGGAATGCTCGCGATTGTCTCGTCAACATTTGCCCGGATTGCAATTCTGTCGCTTCCAACGCGTTCCTCGTGTCATTTTACATCGGAATTAGTCTTGAGAAAGGCACAAACACGGTTCAGGAGCCCAAAAAACACGAGATCAGGATTCGGGAATGCTCGCGATTTTCTCGTCAACGGTTTCTCGGATCGCAATTCTGTCGCTTCCAACGTGATCCCCGTGTCATTTTATGTCGGAAATAGTCACGAGCAGTGCACGTGAACGTTTGTGGAGTCCAAAAAACACGAGTTCAGGTTATAGGAATGCTCGCGATTTTCTCGTCAACGGTTTCTCGCATCGCAATTCTGTCGCTTCTAACGTGTTCCTCGTGTCATTTTACGTCGGAATTAGTCTTGAGAAATGCACAAACACGGTTCTGGAGTTCAAAAAACACGAGATCAGGTTTTTGGAATGCTCGCGATTTTCTCGTCAACGGTTTCACGGTTCGCAATTCTGTCGCTTCCATCGTGATCCTCGTGTCATTTTACGTCGGAAATAGTCACGAGCAGTGCACGTGAACGTTTGTGGAGTCCAAAAAACACGAGTTCAGGTTCTGGGAATGCTCGCGATTTTCTCGTCAACGGTTTCTCGGATCGCAATTCTGTCGCTTCTAACGTGTTCCTCGTGTCATTTTACGTCGGAATTAGTCTTGAGAAATGCACCAACACGGTTCTGGAGTTCAAAAAACACGAGATCAGGTTTTGGGAATGCTCGCGATTTTCTCGTCAACGGTTTCTCGGTTCGCAATTCTGTCGCTTCCATCGTGATCCTCGTGTCATTTTACGTCGGAAATAGTCACGAGCAGTGCTCGTGAACGTTTGTGGAGTCCAAAAAACACGAGTTCAGGTTCTGGGAATGCTCGCGATTTTCTCGTCAACGGTTTCTCGCATCGCAATTCTGTCGCTTCTAACGTGTTCCTCGTGTCATTTTACGTCGGAATTAGTCTTGAGAAATGCACAAACACGGTTCTGGAGTTCAAAAAACACGAGATCAGGTTTTGGGAATGCTCGCGATTTTCTCGTCAACGTTTGCCCGGATTGCAATTCTGTCGCTTCCAACGCGTTCCTCGCGTCATTTTACATCGGAATTAGTCTTGAGAAAGGCACAAACACGGTTCAGGAGCCCAAAAAACACGAGATCAGGATTCGGGAATGCTCGCGATTTTCTCGTCAACGGTTTCTCGGATCGCAATTCTGTCGCTTCTAACGTGTTCCTCGTGTCATTTTACGTCGGAATTAGTCTTGAGAAATGCACAAACACGGTTCTGGAGTTCAAAAAACACGAGTTCAGGTTTTGGGAATGCTCGCGATTTTCTCGTCAACGTTTGCTCGGATTGCAATTCTGTCGCTTCCTACGCCTTTCTCGCGTCATTTTACATCGGAATTAGTCATGAGAAATGCACAAACACGGTTGTGGAGCCCAAAAAACACGAGATCAGTTTCTGGGAATGCTCGCGATTTCCTCGTCAACGGTTTCTCGGATCGCAATTCTGTCGCTTCTAACGTGTTCCTCGTGTCATTTTACGTCGGAATTAGTCTTGAGAAATGCACAAACACGGTTCTGGAGTTAAAAAAACACGAGATCAGGTTTTGGGAATGCTCGCGATTTTCTCGTCAACGTTTGCTCGGATTGCAATTCTGTCGCTTCCAACGCGTTCCTCGCGTCATTTTACATCGGAATTAGTCATGAGAAATGCACAAACACGGTTCAGGAGCCCAAGAAACACGAGATCAGGATTCGGGAATGCTCGCGATTTTCTCGTCAACGGTTTCTCGGATCGCAATTCTGTCGCTTCCAACGTGATCCTCGTGTCATTTTACGTCGGAAATAGTCACGAGCAGTGCACGTGAACGTTTGTGGAGTCCAAAAAACACGAGTTCAGTTTCTGGGAATGCTCGCGATTTCCTCGTCAACGGTTTCTCGGATCGCAATTCTGTCGCTTCTAACGTGTTCCTCGTGTCATTTTACGTCGGAATTAGTCTTGAGAAATGCACAAACACGGTTCAGGAGCCCAAAAAACACGAGATCAGGTTTTGGGAATGCTCGCGATTTTCTCGTCAACATTTGCCCGGATTGCAATTCTGTCGCTTCCAACGCGTTCCTCGTGTCATTTTACATCGGAATTAGTCTTGAGAAAGGCACAAACACGGTTCAGGAGCCCAAAAAACACGAGATCAGGATTCGGGAATGCTCGCGATTTTCTCGTCAACGGTTTCTCGGATCGCAATTCTGTCGCTTCTAACGTGTTCCTCGTGTCATTTTACGTCGGAATTAGTCTTGAGAAATGCACAAACACGGTTCAGGAGCCCAAAAAACACGAGATCAGGTTTTGGGAATGCTCGCGATTTTCTCGTCAACATTTGCCCGGATTGCAATTCTGTCGCTTCCAACGCGTTCCTCGTGTCATTTTACATCGGAATTAGTCTTGAGAAAGGCACAAACACGGTTCAGGAGCCCAAAAAACACGAGATCAGGATTCGGGAATGCTCGCGATTTTCTCGTCAACGGTTTCTCGGATCGCAATTCTGTCGCTTCCAACGTGATCCCCGTGTCATTTTACGTCGGAAATAGTCACGAGCAGTGCACGTGAACGTTTGTGGAGTCCAAAAAACACGAGTTCAGGTTCTGGGAATGCTCGCGATTTTCTCGTCAACGTTTGCCCGGATTGCAATTCTGTCGCTTCCAACGCGTTCCTCGCGTCATTTTACATCGGAATTAGTCATGAGAAAGGCACAAACACGGTTCAGAAGCCCAAGAAACACGAGATCAGGATTCGGGAATGCTCGCGATTTTCTCGTCAACGGTTTCTCGGATCGCAATTCTGTCGCTTCCAACGTGATCCTCGTGTCATTTTACGTCGGAAATAGTCACGAGCAGTGCACGTGAACGTTTGAGGAGTCCAAAAAACACGAGTTCAGTTTCTGGGAATGCTCGCGATTTTCTAGTCAACGGTTTCTCGGATCGGAATTCTGTCGCTTCCAACGTGTTCCTCGTGTCATTTTACGTCGGAATTAGTCTTGAGAAATGCACAAACACGGTTCTGGAGTTCAAAAAACACGAGATCAGGTTTTGGGAATGCTCGCGATTTTCTCGTCAACGTTTGCCCGAATTGCAATTCTGTCGCTTCCAACGCGTTCCTCGCGTCATTTTACATCGGAATTAGTCTTGAGAAAGGCACAAACACGGTTCAGGAGCCCAAAAATCACGAGATCAGGATTCGGGAATGCTCGCGATTTTCTCGTCAACGGTTTCTCGAATCGCAATTCTGTCGCTTCTAACGTGTTCCTCGTGTCATTTTACGTCGGAATTAGTCTTGAGAAATGCACAAACACGGTTCTGGAGTTCAAAAAACACGAGTTCAGGTTTTGGGAATGCTCGCGATTTTCTCGTCAACGTTTGCTCGGATTGCAATTCTGTCGCTGCCTACGCGTTTCTCGCATCATTTTACATCGGAATTAGTCATGAGAAATGCACAAACACGGTTGTGGAGCCCAAAAAACACGAGATCAGTTTCTGGGAATGCTCGCGATTTCCTCGTCAACGGTTTCTCGGATCGCAATTCTGTCGCTTCTAACGTGTTCCTCGTGTCATTTTACGTCGGAATTAGTCTTGAGAAATGCACAAACACGGTTCTGGAGTTCAAAAAACACGAGTTCAGGTTTTGGGAATGCTCGCGATTTTCTAGTCAACGGTTTCTCGGATCGCAATTCTGTTGCTTCCAACGTGTTCCTCGTGTCATTTTACGTCGGAATTAGTCTTGAGAAATGCACAAACACGGTTCTGGAGTTCAAAAAACACGAGATCAGGTTTTGGGAATGCTCGCGATTTTCTCGTCAACGTTTGCCCGGATTGCAATTCTGTCGCTTCCAACGCGTTCCTCGCGTCATTTTACATCGGAATTAGTCTTGAGAAAGGCACAAACACGGTTCAGGAGCCCAAAAAACACGAGATCAGGATTCGGGAATGCTCGCGATTTTCTCGTCAACGGTTTCTCGGATCGCAATTCTGTCGCTTCTAACGTGTTCCTCGTGTCATTTTACGTCGGAATTAGTCTTGAGAAATGCACAAACACGGTTCTGGAGTTCAAAAAACACGAGTTCAGGTTTTGGGAATGCTCGCGATTTTCTCGTCAACGTTTGCTCGGATTGCAATTCTGTCGCTTCCTACGCCTTTCTCGCGTCATTTTACATCGGAATTAGTCATGAGAAATGCACAAACACGGTTGTGGAGCCCAAAAAACACGAGATCAGTTTCTGGGAATGCTCGCGATTTCCTCGTCAACGGTTTCTCGGATCGCAATTCTGTCGCTTCTAACGTGTTCCTCGTGTCATTTTACGTCGGAATTAGTCTTGAGAAATGCACAAACACGGTTCTGGATTTCAAAAAACACGAGTTCAGGTTTTGGGAATGCTCGCGATTTTCTAGTCAACGGTTTCTCGGATCGCAATTCTGTCGCTTCCAACGTGATCCTCGTGTCATTTTACGTCGGAATTAGTCTTGACAAATGCACAAACGTGGTTCTGGAGTTAAAAAAACACGAGATCAGGTTTTGGGAATGCTCGCGATTTTCTCGTCAACGTTTGCTCGGATTGCAATTCTGTCGCTTCCAACGCGTTCCTCGCGTCATTTTACATCGGAATTAGTCATGAGAAATGCACAAACACGGTTCAGGAGCCCAAGAAACACGAGATCAGGATTCGGGAATGCTCGCGATTTTCTCGTCAACGGTTTCTCGGATCGCAATTCTGTCGCTTCCAACGTGATCCTCGTGTCATTTTACGTCGGAAATAGTCACGAGCAGTGCACGTGAACGTTTGTGGAGTCCAAAAAACACGAGTTCAGGTTCTAGGAATGCTCGCGATTTTCCCGTCAACGGTTTCTCGCATCGCAATTCTGTCGCTTCTAACGTGTTCCTCGTGTCATTTTACGTCGGAATTAGTCTTGAGAAATGCACAAACACGGTTCTGGAGTTCAAAAAACACGAGATCAGGTTTTTGGAATGCTCGCGATTTTCTCGTCAACGGTTTCACGGTTCGCAATTCTGTCGCTTCCATCGTGATCCTCGTGTCATTTTACGTCGGAAATAGTCACGAGCAGTGCACGTGAACGTTTGTGGAGTCCAAAAAACACGAGTTCAGGTTCTGGGAATGCTCGCGATTTTCTCGTCAATGGTTTCTCGGATCGCAATTCTGTCGCTTCTAACGTGTTCCTCGTGTCATTTTACGTCGGAATTAGTCTTGAGAAATGCACCAACACGGTTCTGGAGTTCAAAAAACACGAGATCAGGTTTTGGGAATGCTCGCGATTTTCTCGTCAACGTTTGCCCGGATTGCAATTCTGTCGCTTCCAACGCGTTCCTCGCGTCATTTTACATCGGAATTAGTCATGAGAAAGGCACAAACACGGTTCAGGAGCCCAAGAAACACGAGATCAGGATTCGGGAATGCTCGCGATTTTCTCGTCAACGGTTTCTCGGATCGCAATTCTGTCGCTTCCAACGTGATCCTCGTGTCATTTTACGTCGGAAATAGTCACGAGCAGTGCACGTGAACGTTTGTGGAGTCCAAAAAACACGAGTTCAGTTTCTGGGAATGCTCGCGATTTCCTCGTCAACGGTTCCTCGGATCGCAATTCTGTCGCTTCTAACGTGTTCCTCGTGTCATTTTACGTCGGAATTAGTCTTGAGAAATGCACAAACACGGTTCTGGAGTTCAAAAAACACGAGTTCAGGTTTTGGGAATGCTCGCGATTTTCTCGTCAACGGTTTCTCGGATCGCAATTCTGTCGCTTCCAACGTGATCCTCGTGTCATTTTACGTCGGAAATAGTCACGAGCAGTGCACGTGAACGTTTGTGGAGTCCAAAAAACACGAGTTCAGTTTCTGGGAATGCTCGCGATTTTCTCGTCAACGGTTTCTCGGATCGCAATTCTGTCGCTTCTAACGTGTTCCTCGTGTCATTTTACGTCGGAATTAGTCTTGAGAAATGCACAAACACGGTTCTGGAGTTCAAAAAACACGAGTTCAGGTTTTGGGAATGCTCGCGATTTTCTCGTCAACGTTTGCTCGGATTGCAATTCTGTCGCTTCCTACGCCTTTCTCGCGTCATTTTACATCGGAATTAGTCATGAGAAATGCACAAACACGGTTGTGGAGCCCAAAAAACACGAGATCAGTTTCTGGGAATGCTCGCTATTTCCTCGTCAACGGTTTCTCGGATCGCAATTCTGTCGCTTCTAACGTGTTCCTCGTGTCATTTTACGTCGGAATTAGTCTTGAGAAATGCACAAACACGGTTCTGGAGTTCAAAAAACACGAGATCAGGTTTTGGGAATGCTCGCGATTTTCTCGTCAACGTTTGCTCGGATTGCAATTCTGTCGCTTCCAACGCGTTCCTCGCGTCATTTTACATCGGAATTAGTCATGAGAAATGCACAAACACGGTTCAGGAGCCCAAGAAACACGAGATCAGGATTCGGGAATGCTCGCGATTTTCTCGTCAACGGTTTCTCGGATCGCAATTCTGTCGCTTCCAACGTGATCCTCGTGTCATTTTACGTCGGAAATAGTCACGAGCAGTGCACGTGAACGTTTGTGGAGTCCAAAAAACACGAGTTCAGTTTCTGGGAATGCTCGCGATTTCCTCGTCAACGGTTTCTCGGATCGCAATTCTGTCGCTTCTAACGTGTTCCTCGTGTCATTTTACGTCGGAATTAGTCTTGAGAAATGCACAAACACGGTTCAGGAGCCCAAAAAACACGAGATCAGGTTTTGGGAATGCTCGCGATTTTCTCGTCAACATTTGCCCGGATTGCAATTCTGTCGCTTCCAACGCGTTCCTCGTGTCATTTTACATCGGAATTAGTCTTGAGAAAGGCACAAACACGGTTCAGGAGCCCAAAAAACACGAGATCAGGATTCGGGAATGCTCGCGATTTTCTCGTCAACGGTTTCTCGGATCGCAATTCTGTCGCTTCCAACGTGATCCTCGTGTCATTTTACGTCGGAAATAGTCACGAGCAGTGCACGTGAACGTTTGAGGAGTCCAAAAAACACGAGTTCAGTTTCTGGGAATGCTCGCGATTTTCTAGTCAACGGTTTCTCGGATCGGAATTCTGTCGCTTCCAACGTGTTCCTCGTGTCATTTTACGTTGGAATTAGTCTTGAGAAATGCACAAACACGGTTCTGGAGTTCAAAAAACACGAGTTCAGGTTTTGGGAATGCTCGCGATTTTCTCGTCAACGTTTGCTCGGATTGCAATTCTGTCGCTTCCTACGCGTTTCTCGCGTCATTTTACATCGGAATTAGTCATGAGAAATGCACAAACACGGTTGTGGAGCCCAAAAAACACGAGATCAGTTTCTGGGAATGCTCGCGATTTCCTCGTCAACGGTTTCTCGGATCGCAATTCTGTCGCTTCTAACGTGTTCCTCGTGTCATTTTACGTCAGAATTAGTCTTGAGAAATGCACAAACACGGTTCTGGAGTTCAAAAAACACGAGTTCAGGTTTTGGGAATGCTCGCGATTTTCTAGTCAACGGTTTCTCGGATCGCAATTCTGTCGCTTCCAACGTGATCCTCGTGTCATTTTACGTCGGAATTAGTCTTGACAAATGCACAAACGCGGTTCTGGAGTTAAAAAAACACGAGATCAGGTTTTGGGAATGCTCGCGATTTTCTCGTCAACGTTTGCTCGGATTGCAATTCTGTCGCTTCCAATGCGTTCCTCGCGTCATTTTACATCGGAATTAGTCATGAGAAATGCACAAACACGGTTCAGGAGCCCAAAAAACACGAGATCAGGATTCGGGAATGCTCGCGATTTTCTCGTCAACGGTTTGTCGGATCGCAATTCTGTCGCTTCCAACGTGATCCTCGTGTCATTTTACGTCGGAATTAGTCTTGAGAAATGCACAAACACGGTTCAGGAGCCCAAAAAACACGAGATCAGGTTTTGGGAATGCTCGCGATTGTCTCGTCAACATTTGCCCGGATTGCAATTCTGTCGCTTCCAACGCGTTCCTCGTGTCATTTTACATCGGAATTAGTCTTGAGAAAGGCACAAACACGGTTCAGGAGCCCAAAAAACACGAGATCAGGATTCGGGAATGCTCGCGATTTTCTCGTCAACGGTTTCTCGGATCGCAATTCTGTCGCTTCCAACGTGATCCCCGTGTCATTTTATGTCGGAAATAGTCACGAGCAGTGCACGTGAACGTTTGTGGAGTCCAAAAAACACGAGTTCAGGTTATAGGAATGCTCGCGATTTTCTCGTCAACGGTTTCTCGCATCGCAATTCTGTCGCTTCTAACGTGTTCCTCGTGTCATTTTACGTCGGAATTAGTCTTGAGAAATGCACAAACACGGTTCTGGAGTTCAAAAAACACGAGATCAGGTTTTTGGAATGCTCGCGATTTTCTCGTCAACGGTTTCACGGTTCGCAATTCTGTCGCTTCCATCGTGATCCTCGTGTCATTTTACGTCGGAAATAGTCACGAGCAGTGCACGTGAACGTTTGTGGAGTCCAAAAAACACGAGTTCAGGTTCTGGGAATGCTCGCGATTTTCTCGTCAACGGTTTCTCGGATCGCAATTCTGTCGCTTCTAACGTGTTCCTCGTGTCATTTTACGTCGGAATTAGTCTTGAGAAATGCACCAACACGGTTCTGGAGTTCAAAAAACACGAGATCAGGTTTTGGGAATGCTCGCGATTTTCTCGTCAACGGTTTCTCGGTTCGCAATTCTGTCGCTTCCATCGTGATCCTCGTGTCATTTTACGTCGGAAATAGTCACGAGCAGTGCTCGTGAACGTTTGTGGAGTCCAAAAAACACGAGTTCAGGTTCTGGGAATGCTCGCGATTTTCTCGTCAACGGTTTCTCGCATCGCAATTCTGTCGCTTCTAACGTGTTCCTCGTGTCATTTTACGTCGGAATTAGTCTTGAGAAATGCACAAACACGGTTCTGGAGTTCAAAAAACACGAGATCAGGTTTTTGGAATGCTCGCGATTTTCTCGTCAACGGTTTCACGGTTCGCAATTCTGTCGCTTCCATCGTGATCCTCGTGTCATTTTACGTCGGAAATAGTCACGAGCAGTGCACGTGAACGTTTGTGGAGTCCAAAAAACACGAGTTCAGTTTCTGGGAATGCTCGCGATTTCCTCGTCAACGGTTTCTCGGATCGCAATTCTGTCGCTTCTAACGTGTTCCTCGTGTCATTTTACGTCGGAATTAGTCTTGAGAAATGCACAAACACGGTTCAGGAGCCCAAAAAACACGAGATCAGGTTTTGGGAATGCTCGCGATTTTCTCGTCAACATTTGCCCGGATTGCAATTCTGTCGCTTCCAACGCGTTCCTCGTGTCATTTTACATCGGAATTAGTCTTGAGAAAGGCACAAACACGGTTCAGGAGCCCAAAAAACACGAGATCAGGATTCGGGAATGCTCGCGATTTTCTCGTCAACGGTTTCTCGGATCGCAATTCTGTCGCTTCCAACGTGATCCCCGTGTCATTTTACGTCGGAAATAGTCACGAGCAGTGCACGTGAACGTTTGTGGAGTCCAAAAAACACGAGTTCAGGTTCTAGGAATGCTCGCGATTTTCCCGTCAACGGTTTCTCGCATCGCAATTCTGTCGCTTCTAACGTGTTCCTCGTGTCATTTTACGTCGGAATTAGTCTTGAGAAATGCACAAACACGGTTCTGGAGTTCAAAAAACACGAGATCAGGTTTTTGGAATGCTCGCGATTTTCTCGTCAACGGTTTCACGGTTCGCAATTCTGTCGCTTCCATCGTGATCCTCGTGTCATTTTACGTCGGAAATAGTCACGAGCAGTGCACGTGAACGTTTGTGGAGTCCAAAAAACACGAGTTCAGGTTCTGGGAATGCTCGCGATTTTCTCGTCAACGGTTTCTCGGATCGCAATTCTGTCGCTTCTAACGTGTTCCTCGTGTCATTTTACGTCGGAGTTAGTCTTGAGAAATGCACCAACACGGTTCTGGAGTTCAAAAAACACGAGATCAGGTTTTGGGAATGCTCGCGATTTTCTCGTCAACGGTTTCTCGGTTCGCAATTCTGTCGCTTCCATCGTGATCCTCGTGTCATTTTACGTCGGAAATAGTCACGAGCAGTGCTCGTGAACGTTTGTGGAGTCCAAAAAACACGAGTTCAGGTTCTGGGAATGCTCGCGATTTTCGCATCAACGGTTTCTCGGATCGCAATTCTGTCGCTTCTAACGTGTTCCTCGTGTCATTTTACGTCGGAATTAATCTTGAGAAATGCACAAACACGGTTCTGGCGTTCAAAAAACACGAGATCAGGTTTTGGGAATGCTCGCGATTTTCTCGTCAACGGTTTCTCGGTTCGCAATTCTGTCGCTTCCATCGTGTTCCTCGTGTCATTTTACGTCGGAATTTGTCTTGAGAAATGCACAAACACGGTTCTGGCGTTCAAAAAACACGAGATCAGGTTTTGGGAATGCTCGCGATTTTCTCGTCAACGGTTTCTCGGTTCGCAATTCTGTCGCTTCCAACGCGTTCCTCGTGTCATTTTACGTCGGAATTAGTCTTGAGAAATGCACAATCACGGTTCTGGAGTTCAAAAAACACGAGATCAGTTTCTGGGAATGCTCGCGATTTCCTCGTCAACGGTTTCTCGGATCGCAATTCTGTCGCTTCTAACGTGTTCCTCGTGTCATTTTACGTCGGAATTAGTCTTGAGAAATGCACAAACACGGTTCTGGAGTTCAAAAAACACGAGTTCAGGTTTTGGGAATGCTCGCGATTTTCTAGTCAACGGTTTCTCGGATCGCAATTCTGTCGCTTCCAACGTGTTCCTCGTGTCATTTTACGTCGGAATTAGTCTTGAGAAATGCACAAACACGGTTCTGGAGTTCAAAAAACACGAGATCAGGTTTTGGGAATGCTCGTGATTTTCTCGTCAACGGTTTCTCGGTTCGCAATTCTGTCGCTTCCATCGTGATCCTCGTGTCATTTTACGTCGGAAATAGTCACGAGCAGTGCTCGTGAACGTTTGTGGAGTCCAAAAAACACGAGTTCAGGTTCTGGGAATGCTCGCGATTTTCGCGTCAACGGTTTCTCGGATCGCAATTCTGTCGCTTCCAACGTGTTCCTCGTGTCATTTTACGTCGGAATTAGTCTTGAGAAATGCACAAACACGGTTCTGGAGTTCAAAAAACACGAGATCAGGTTTTGGGAATGCTCGCGATTTTCTCGTCAACGTTTGCCCGGATTGCAATTCTGTCGCTTCCAACGCGTTCCTCGCGTCATTTTACATCGGAATTAGTCATGATAAAGGCACAAACACGGTTCAGGAGCCCAAGAAACACGAGATCAGGATTCGGGAATGCTCGCGATTTTCTCGTCAACGGTTTCTCGGATCGCAATTCTGTCGCTTCCAACGTGATCCTCGTGTCATTTTACGTCGGAAATAGTCACGAGCAGTGCACGTGAACGTTTGTGGAGTCCAAAAAACACGAGTTCAGGTTCTGGGAATGCTCGCGATTTTCGCGTCAACGGTTTCTCGGATCGCAATTCTGTCGCTTCTAACGTGTTCCTCGTGTCATTTTCCGTCGGAATTAGTCTTGAGAAATGCACAAACACGGTTCTGGAGTTCAAAAAACACGAGATCAGGTTTTGGGAATGCTCGCGATTTTCTCGTCAACGGTTTCTCGGTTCGCAATTCTGTCGCTTCCATCGTGATCTTCGTATCATTTTACGTCGGAAATAGTCACGAGCAGTGCTCGTGAACGTTTGTGGAGTCCAAAAAACACGAGTTCAGGTTCTGGGAATGCTCGCGATTTCCTCGTCAACGGTTTCTCGGATCGCAATTCTGTCGCTTCTAATGTGTTCCTCGTGTCATTTTACGTCGGAATTAATCTTGAGAAATGCACAAACACGGTTCTGGCGTTCAAAAAACACGAGATCAGGTTTTGGGAATGCTCGCGATTTTCTCGTCAACGGTTTCTCGGTTCGCAATTCTGTCGCTTCCAACGCGTTCCTCGTGTCATTTTACGTCGGAATTAGTCTTGAGAAATGCACAAACACGGTTCTGGAGTTCAAAAAACACGAGATCAGTTTCTGGGAATGCTCGCGATTTCCTCGTCAACGGTTTCTCGGATCGCAATTCTGTCGCTTCTAACGTGTTCCTCGTGTCATTTTACGTCGGAATTAGTCTTGAGAAATGCACAAACACGGTTCTGGAGTTCAAAAAACACGAGTTCAGGTTTTGGGAATGCTCGCGATTTTCTAGTCAACGGTTTCTCGGATCGCAATTCTGTCGCTTCTAACGTGTTCCTCGTGTCATTTTACGTCGGAATTAGTCTTGAGAAATGCACAAACACGGTTCAGGAGCCCAAAAAACACGAGATCAGGTTTTGGGAATGCTCGCGATTTTCTCGTCAACATTTGCCCGGATTGCAATTCTGTCGCTTCCAACGCGTTCCTCGTGTCATTTTACATCGGAATTAGTCTTGAGAAAGGCACAAACACGGTTCAGGAGCCCAAAAAACACGAGATCAGGATTCGGGAATGCTCGCGATTTTCTCGTCAACGGTTTCTCGGATCGCAATTCTGTCGCTTCCAACGTGATCCCCGTGTCATTTTACGTCGGAAATAGTCACGAGCAGTGCACGTGAACGTTTGTGGAGTCCAAAAAACACGAGTTCAGGTTCTAGGAATGCTCGCGATTTTCCCGTCAACGGTTTCTCGCATCGCAATTCTGTCGCTTCTAACGTGTTCCTCGTGTCATTTTACGTCGGAATTAGTCTTGAGAAATGCACAAACACGGTTCTGGAGTTCAAAAAACACGAGATCAGGTTTTTGGAATGCTCGCGATTTTCTCGTCAACGGTTTCACGGTTCGCAATTCTGTCGCTTCCATCGTGATCCTCGTGTCATTTTACGTCGGAAATAGTCACGAGCAGTGCACGTGAACGTTTGTGGAGTCCAAAAAACACGAGTTCAGGTTCTGGGAATGCTCGCGATTTTCTCGTCAACGGTTTCTCGGATCGCAATTCTGTCGCTTCTAACGTGTTCCTCGTGTCATTTTACGTCGGAGTTAGTCTTGAGAAATGCACCAACACGGTTCTGGAGTTCAAAAAACACGAGATCAGGTTTTGGGAATGCTCGCGATTTTCTCGTCAACGGTTTCTCGGTTCGCAATTCTGTCGCTTCCATCGTGATCCTCGTGTCATTTTACGTCGGAAATAGTCACGAGCAGTGCTCGTGAACGTTTGTGGAGTCCAAAAAACACGAGTTCAGGTTCTGGGAATGCTCGCGATTTTCGCATCAACGGTTTCTCGGATCGCAATTCTGTCGCTTCTAACGTGTTCCTCGTGTCATTTTACGTCGGAATTAATCTTGAGAAATGCACAAACACGGTTCTGGCGTTCAAAAAACACGAGATCAGGTTTTGGGAATGCTCGCGATTTTCTCGTCAACGGTTTCTCGGTTCGCAATTCTGTCGCTTCCATCGTGTTCCTCGTGTCATTTTACGTCGGAATTTGTCTTGAGAAATGCACAAACACGGTTCTGGCGTTCAAAAAACACGAGATCAGGTTTTGGGAATGCTCGCGATTTTCTCGTCAACGGTTTCTCGGTTCGCAATTCTGTCGCTTCCAACGCGTTCCTCGTGTCATTTTACGTCGGAATTAGTCTTGAGAAATGCACAATCACGGTTCTGGAGTTCAAAAAACACGAGATCAGTTTCTGGGAATGCTCGCGATTTCCTCGTCAACGGTTTCTCGGATCGCAATTCTGTCGCTTCTAACGTGTTCCTCGTGTCATTTTACGTCGGAATTAGTCTTGAGAAATGCACAAACACGGTTCTGGAGTTCAAAAAACACGAGTTCAGGTTTTGGGAATGCTCGCGATTTTCTAGTCAACGGTTTCTCGGATCGCAATTCTGTCGCTTCCAACGTGTTCCTCGTGTCATTTTACGTCGGAATTAGTCTTGAGAAATGCACAAACACGGTTCTGGAGTTCAAAAAACACGAGATCAGGTTTTGGGAATGCTCGTGATTTTCTCGTCAACGGTTTCTCGGTTCGCAATTCTGTCGCTTCCATCGTGATCCTCGTGTCATTTTACGTCGGAAATAGTCACGAGCAGTGCTCGTGAACGTTTGTGGAGTCCAAAAAACACGAGTTCAGGTTCTGGGAATGCTCGCGATTTTCGCGTCAACGGTTTCTCGGATCGCAATTCTGTCGCTTCCAACGTGTTCCTCGTGTCATTTTACGTCGGAATTAGTCTTGAGAAATGCACAAACACGGTTCTGGAGTTCAAAAAACACGAGATCAGGTTTTGGGAATGCTCGCGATTTTCTCGTCAACGTTTGCCCGGATTGCAATTCTGTCGCTTCCAACGCGTTCCTCGCGTCATTTTACATCGGAATTAGTCATGATAAAGGCACAAACACGGTTCAGGAGCCCAAGAAACACGAGATCAGGATTCGGGAATGCTCGCGATTTTCTCGTCAACGGTTTCTCGGATCGCAATTCTGTCGCTTCCAACGTGATCCTCGTGTCATTTTACGTCGGAAATAGTCACGAGCAGTGCACGTGAACGTTTGTGGAGTCCAAAAAACACGAGTTCAGGTTCTGGGAATGCTCGCGATTTTCGCGTCAACGGTTTCTCGGATCGCAATTCTGTCGCTTCTAACGTGTTCCTCGTGTCATTTTCCGTCGGAATTAGTCTTGAGAAATGCACAAACACGGTTCTGGAGTTCAAAAAACACGAGATCAGGTTTTTGGAATGCTCGCGATTTTCTCGTCAACGGTTTCACGGTTCGCAATTCTGTCGCTTCCATCGTGATCCTCGTGTCATTTTACGTCGGAAATAGTCACGAGCAGTGCACGTGAACGTTTGTGGAGTCCAAAAAACACGAGTTCAGGTTCTGGGAATGCTCGCGATTTTCTCGTCAACGGTTTCTCGGATCGCAATTCTGTCGCTTCTAACGTGTTCCTCGTGTCATTTTACGTCGGAGTTAGTCTTGAGAAATGCACCAACACGGTTCTGGAGTTCAAAAAACACGAGATCAGGTTTTGGGAATGCTCGCGATTTTCTCGTCAACGGTTTCTCGGTTCGCAATTCTGTCGCTTCCATCGTGATCCTCGTGTCATTTTACGTCGGAAATAGTCACGAGCAGTGCTCGTGAACGTTTGTGGAGTCCAAAAAACACGAGTTCAGGTTCTGGGAATGCTCGCGATTTTCGCATCAACGGTTTCTCGGATCGCAATTCTGTCGCTTCTAACGTGTTCCTCGTGTCATTTTACGTCGGAATTAATCTTGAGAAATGCACAAACACGGTTCTGGCGTTCAAAAAACACGAGATCAGGTTTTGGGAATGCTCGCGATTTTCTCGTCAACGGTTTCTCGGTTCGCAATTCTGTCGCTTCCATCGTGTTCCTCGTGTCATTTTACGTCGGAATTTGTCTTGAGAAATGCACAAACACGGTTCTGGCGTTCAAAAAACACGAGATCAGGTTTTGGGAATGCTCGCGATTTTCTCGTCAACGGTTTCTCGGTTCGCAATTCTGTCGCTTCCAACGCGTTCCTCGTGTCATTTTACGTCGGAATTAGTCTTGAGAAATGCACAATCACGGTTCTGGAGTTCAAAAAACACGAGATCAGTTTCTGGGAATGCTCGCGATTTCCTCGTCAACGGTTTCTCGGATCGCAATTCTGTCGCTTCTAACGTGTTCCTCGTGTCATTTTACGTCGGAATTAGTCTTGAGAAATGCACAAACACGGTTCTGGAGTTCAAAAAACACGAGTTCAGGTTTTGGGAATGCTCGCGATTTTCTAGTCAACGGTTTCTCGGATCGCAATTCTGTCGCTTCCAACGTGTTCCTCGTGTCATTTTACGTCGGAATTAGTCTTGAGAAATGCACAAACACGGTTCTGGAGTTCAAAAAACACGAGATCAGGTTTTGGGAATGCTCGTGATTTTCTCGTCAACGGTTTCTCGGTTCGCAATTCTGTCGCTTCCATCGTGATCCTCGTGTCATTTTACGTCGGAAATAGTCACGAGCAGTGCTCGTGAACGTTTGTGGAGTCCAAAAAACACGAGTTCAGGTTCTGGGAATGCTCGCGATTTTCGCGTCAACGGTTTCTCGGATCGCAATTCTGTCGCTTCCAACGTGTTCCTCGTGTCATTTTACGTCGGAATTAGTCTTGAGAAATGCACAAACACGGTTCTGGAGTTCAAAAAACACGAGATCAGGTTTTGGGAATGCTCGCGATTTTCTCGTCAACGTTTGCCCGGATTGCAATTCTGTCGCTTCCAACGCGTTCCTCGCGTCATTTTACATCGGAATTAGTCATGATAAAGGCACAAACACGGTTCAGGAGCCCAAGAAACACGAGATCAGGATTCGGGAATGCTCGCGATTTTCTCGTCAACGGTTTCTCGGATCGCAATTCTGTCGCTTCCAACGTGATCCTCGTGTCATTTTACGTCGGAAATAGTCACGAGCAGTGCACGTGAACGTTTGTGGAGTCCAAAAAACACGAGTTCAGGTTCTGGGAATGCTCGCGATTTTCGCGTCAACGGTTTCTCGGATCGCAATTCTGTCGCTTCTAACGTGTTCCTCGTGTCATTTTCCGTCGGAATTAGTCTTGAGAAATGCACAAACACGGTTCTGGAGTTCAAAAAACACGAGATCAGGTTTTGGGAATGCTCGCGATTTTCTCGTCAACGGTTTCTCGGTTCGCAATTCTGTCGCTTCCATCGTGATCTTCGTATCATTTTACGTCGGAAATAGTCACGAGCAGTGCTCGTGAACGTTTGTGGAGTCCAAAAAACACGAGTTCAGGTTCTGGGAATGCTCGCGATTTCCTCGTCAACGGTTTCTCGGATCGCAATTCTGTCGCTTCTAATGTGTTCCTCGTGTCATTTTACGTCGGAATTAATCTTGAGAAATGCACAAACACGGTTCTGGCGTTCAAAAAACACGAGATCAGGTTTTGGGAATGCTCGCGATTTTCTCGTCAACGGTTTCTCGGTTCGCAATTCTGTCGCTTCCAACGCGTTCCTCGTGTCATTTTACGTCGGAATTAGTCTTGAGAAATGCACAAACACGGTTCTGGAGTTCAAAAAACACGAGATCAGTTTCTGGGAATGCTCGCGATTTCCTCGTCAACGGTTTCTCGGATCGCAATTCTGTCGCTTCTAACGTGTTCCTCGTGTCATTTTACGTCGGAATTAGTCTTGAGAAATGCACAAACACGGTTCTGGAGTTCAAAAAACACGAGTTCAGGTTTTGGGAATGCTCGCGATTTTCTAGTCAACGGTTTCTCGGATCGCAATTCTGTCGCTTCTAACGTGTTCCTCGTGTCATTTTACGTCGGAATTAGTCTTGAGAAATGCACAAACACGGTTCAGGAGCCCAAAAAACACGAGATCAGGTTTTGGGAATGCTCGCGATTTTCTCGTCAACATTTGCCCGGATTGCAATTCTGTCGCTTCCAACGCGTTCCTCGTGTCATTTTACATCGGAATTAGTCTTGAGAAAGGCACAAACACGGTTCAGGAGCCCAAAAAACACGAGATCAGGATTCGGGAATGCTCGCGATTTTCTCGTCAACGGTTTCTCGGATCGCAATTCTGTCGCTTCCAACGTGATCCCCGTGTCATTTTACGTCGGAAATAGTCACGAGCAGTGCACGTGAACGTTTGTGGAGTCCAAAAAACACGAGTTCAGGTTCTAGGAATGCTCGCGATTTTCCCGTCAACGGTTTCTCGCATCGCAATTCTGTCGCTTCTAACGTGTTCCTCGTGTCATTTTACGTCGGAATTAGTCTTGAGAAATGCACAAACACGGTTCTGGAGTTCAAAAAACACGAGATCAGGTTTTTGGAATGCTCGCGATTTTCTCGTCAACGGTTTCACGGTTCGCAATTCTGTCGCTTCCATCGTGATCCTCGTGTCATTTTACGTCGGAAATAGTCACGAGCAGTGCACGTGAACGTTTGTGGAGTCCAAAAAACACGAGTTCAGGTTCTGGGAATGCTCGCGATTTTCTCGTCAACGGTTTCTCGGATCGCAATTCTGTCGCTTCTAACGTGTTCCTCGTGTCATTTTACGTCGGAGTTAGTCTTGAGAAATGCACCAACACGGTTCTGGAGTTCAAAAAACACGAGATCAGGTTTTGGGAATGCTCGCGATTTTCTCGTCAACGGTTTCTCGGTTCGCAATTCTGTCGCTTCCATCGTGATCCTCGTGTCATTTTACGTCGGAAATAGTCACGAGCAGTGCTCGTGAACGTTTGTGGAGTCCAAAAAACACGAGTTCAGGTTCTGGGAATGCTCGCGATTTTCGCATCAACGGTTTCTCGGATCGCAATTCTGTCGCTTCTAACGTGTTCCTCGTGTCATTTTACGTCGGAATTAATCTTGAGAAATGCACAAACACGGTTCTGGCGTTCAAAAAACACGAGATCAGGTTTTGGGAATGCTCGCGATTTTCTCGTCAACGGTTTCTCGGTTCGCAATTCTGTCGCTTCCATCGTGTTCCTCGTGTCATTTTACGTCGGAATTTGTCTTGAGAAATGCACAAACACGGTTCTGGCGTTCAAAAAACACGAGATCAGGTTTTGGGAATGCTCGCGATTTTCTCGTCAACGGTTTCTCGGTTCGCAATTCTGTCGCTTCCAACGCGTTCCTCGTGTCATTTTACGTCGGAATTAGTCTTGAGAAATGCACAATCACGGTTCTGGAGTTCAAAAAACACGAGATCAGTTTCTGGGAATGCTCGCGATTTCCTCGTCAACGGTTTCTCGGATCGCAATTCTGTCGCTTCTAACGTGTTCCTCGTGTCATTTTACGTCGGAATTAGTCTTGAGAAATGCACAAACACGGTTCTGGAGTTCAAAAAACACGAGTTCAGGTTTTGGGAATGCTCGCGATTTTCTAGTCAACGGTTTCTCGGATCGCAATTCTGTCGCTTCCAACGTGTTCCTCGTGTCATTTTACGTCGGAATTAGTCTTGAGAAATGCACAAACACGGTTCTGGAGTTCAAAAAACACGAGATCAGGTTTTGGGAATGCTCGTGATTTTCTCGTCAACGGTTTCTCGGTTCGCAATTCTGTCGCTTCCATCGTGATCCTCGTGTCATTTTACGTCGGAAATAGTCACGAGCAGTGCTCGTGAACGTTTGTGGAGTCCAAAAAACACGAGTTCAGGTTCTGGGAATGCTCGCGATTTTCGCGTCAACGGTTTCTCGGATCGCAATTCTGTCGCTTCCAACGTGTTCCTCGTGTCATTTTACGTCGGAATTAGTCTTGAGAAATGCACAAACACGGTTCTGGAGTTCAAAAAACACGAGATCAGGTTTTGGGAATGCTCGCGATTTTCTCGTCAACGTTTGCCCGGATTGCAATTCTGTCGCTTCCAACGCGTTCCTCGCGTCATTTTACATCGGAATTAGTCATGATAAAGGCACAAACACGGTTCAGGAGCCCAAGAAACACGAGATCAGGATTCGGGAATGCTCGCGATTTTCTCGTCAACGGTTTCTCGGATCGCAATTCTGTCGCTTCCAACGTGATCCTCGTGTCATTTTACGTCGGAAATAGTCACGAGCAGTGCACGTGAACGTTTGTGGAGTCCAAAAAACACGAGTTCAGGTTCTGGGAATGCTCGCGATTTTCGCGTCAACGGTTTCTCGGATCGCAATTCTGTCGCTTCTAACGTGTTCCTCGTGTCATTTTCCGTCGGAATTAGTCTTGAGAAATGCACAAACACGGTTCTGGAGTTCAAAAAACACGAGATCAGGTTTTGGGAATGCTCGCGATTTTCTCGTCAACGGTTTCTCGGTTCGCAATTCTGTCGCTTCCATCGTGATCTTCGTGTCATTTTACGTCGGAAATAGTCACGAGCAGTGCTCGTGAACGTTTGTGGAGTCCAAAAAACACGAGTTCAGGTTCTGGGAATGCTCGCGATTTCCTCGTCAACGGTTTCTCGGATCGCAATTCTGTCGCTTCTAATGTGTTCCTCGTGTCATTTTACGTCGGAATTAATCTTGAGAAATGCACAAACACGGTTCTGGCGTTCAAAAAACACGAGATCAGGTTTTGGGAATGCTCGCGATTTTCTCGTCAACGGTTTCTCGGTTCGCAATTCTGTCGCTTCCAACGCGTTCCTCGTGTCATTTTACGTCGGAATTAGTCTTGAGAAATGCACAAACACGGTTCTGGAGTTCAAAAAACACGAGATCAGTTTCTGGGAATGCTCGCGATTTCCTCGTCAGCGGTTTCTCGGATCGCAATTCTGTCGCTTCTAACGTGTTCCTCGTGTCATTTTACGTCGGAATTAGTCTTGAGAAATGCACAAACACGGTTCTGGAGTTCAAAAAACACGAGTTCAGGTTTTGGGAATGCTCGCGATTTTCTAGTCAACGGTTTCTCGGATCGCAATTCTGTCGCTTCTAACGTGTTCCTCGTGTCATTTTACGTCGGAATTAGTCTTGAGAAATGCACAAACACGGTTCAGGAGCCCAAAAAACACGAGATCAGGTTTTGGGAATGCTCGCGATTTTCTCGTCAACATTTGCCCGGATTGCAATTCTGTCGCTTCCAACGCGTTCCTCGTGTCATTTTACATCGGCATTAGTCTTGAGAAAGGCACAAACACGGTTCAGGAGCCCAAAAAACACGAGATCAGGATTCGGGAATGCTCGCGATTTTCTCGTCAACGGTTTCTCGGATCGCAATTCTGTCGCTTCCAACGTGATCCCCGTGTCATTTTACGTCGGAAATAGTCACGAGCAGTGCACGTGAACGTTTGTGGAGTCCAAAAAACACGAGTTCAGGTTCTGGGAATGCTCGCGATTTTCTCGTCAACGTTTGCCCGGATTGCAATTCTGTCGCTTCCAACGCGTTCCTCGCGTCATTTTACATCGGAATTAGTCATGAGAAAGGCACAAACACGGTTCAGGAGCCCAAAAAACACGAGATCAGGATTCGGGAATGCTCGCGATTTTCTCGTCAACGGTTTCTCGGATCGCAATTCTGTCGCTTCTAACGTGTTCCTCGTGTCATTTTACGTCGGAATTAGTCTTGAGAAATGCACAAACACGGTTCTGGAGTTCAAAAAACACGAGTTCAGGTTTTGGGAATGCTCGCGATTTTCTCGTCAACGGTTTCTCGGTTCGCAATTCTGTCGCTTCCATCGTGTTCCTCGTGTCATTTTACGTCGGAATTTGTCTTGAGAAATGCACAAACACGGTTCTGGCGTTCAAAAAACACGAGATCAGGTTTTGGGAATGCTCGCGATTTTCTCGTCAACGGTTTCTCGGTTCGCAATTCTGTCGCTTCCAACGCGTTCCTCGTGTCATTTTACGTCGGAATTAGTCTTGAGAAATGCACAATCACGGTTCTGGAGTTCAAAAAACACGAGATCAGTTTCTGGGAATGCTCGCGATTTCCTCGTCAACGGTTTCTCGGATCGCAATTCTGTCGCTTCTAACGTGTTCCTCGTGTCATTTTACGTCGGAATTAGTCTTGAGAAATGCACAAACACGGTTCTGGAGTTCAAAAAACACGAGTTCAGGTTTTGGGAATGCTCGCGATTTTCTAGTCAACGGTTTCTCGGATCGCAATTCTGTCGCTTCCAACGTGTTCCTCGTGTCATTTTACGTCGGAATTAGTCTTGAGAAATGCACAAACACGGTTCTGGAGTTCAAAAAACACGAGATCAGGTTTTGGGAATGCTCGTGATTTTCTCGTCAACGGTTTCTCGGTTCGCAATTCTGTCGCTTCCATCGTGATCCTCGTGTCATTTTACGTCGGAAATAGTCACGAGCAGTGCTCGTGAACGTTTGTGGAGTCCAAAAAACACGAGTTCAGGTTCTGGGAATGCTCGCGATTTTCGCGTCAACGGTTTCTCGGATCGCAATTCTGTCGCTTCCAACGTGATCCTCGTGTCATTTTACGTCGGAAATAGTCTTGAGAAATGCACAAACACGGTTCTGGAGTTCAAAAAACACGAGATCAGGTTTTGGGAATGCTCGCGATTTTCTCGTCAACGTTTGCCCGGATTGCAATTCTGTCGCTTCCAACGCGTTCCTCGCGTCATTTTACATCGGAATTAGTCATGATAAAGGCACAAACACGGTTCAGGAGCCCAAGAAACACGAGATCAGGATTCGGGAATGCTCGCGATTTTCTCGTCAACGGTTTCTCGGATCGCAATTCTGTCGCTTCCAACGTGATCCTCGTGTCATTTTACGTCGGAAATAGTCACGAGCAGTGCACGTGAACGTTTGTGGAGTCCAAAAAACACGAGTTCAGGTTCTGGGAATGCTCGCGATTTTCGCGTCAACGGTTTCTCGGATCGCAATTCTGTCGCTTCTAACGTGTTCCTCGTGTCATTTTCCGTCGGAATTAGTCTTGAGAAATGCACAAACACGGTTCTGGAGTTCAAAAAACACGAGATCAGGTTTTGGGAATGCTCGCGATTTTCTCGTCAACGGTTTCTCGGTTCGCAATTCTGTCGCTTCTAACGTGTTCCTCGTGTCATTTTACGTCGGAGTTAGTCTTGAGAAATGCACCAACACGGTTCTGGAGTTCAAAAAACACGAGATCAGGTTTTGGGAATGCTCGCGATTTTCTCGTCAACGGTTTCTCGGTTCGCAATTCTGTCGCTTCCATCGTGATCCTCGTGTCATTTTACGTCGGAAATAGTCACGAGCAGTGCTCGTGAACGTTTGTGGAGTCCAAAAAACACGAGTTCAGGTTCTGGGAATGCTCGCGATTTTCGCATCAACGGTTTCTCGGATCGCAATTCTGTCGCTTCTAACGTGTTCCTCGTGTCATTTTACGTCGGAATTAATCTTGAGAAATGCACAAACACGGTTCTGGCGTTCAAAAAACACGAGATCAGGTTTTGGGAATGCTCGCGATTTTCTCGTCAACGGTTTCTCGGTTCGCAATTCTGTCGCTTCCATCGTGTTCCTCGTGTCATTTTACGTCGGAATTTCTCTTGAGAAATGCACAAACACGGTTCTGGCGTTCAAAAAACACGAGATCAGGTTTTGGGAATGCTCGCGATTTTCTCGTCAACGGTTTCTCGGTTCGCAATTCTGTCGCTTCCAACGTGTTCCTCGTGTCATTTTACGTCGGAATTAGTCTTGAGAAATGCACAAACACGGTTCTGGAGTTCAAAAAACACGAGATCAGGTTTTGGGAATGCTCGTGATTTTCTCGTCAACGGTTTCTCGGTTCGCAATTCTGTCGCTTCCATCGTGATCCTCGTGTCATTTTACGTCGGAAATAGTCACGAGCAGTGCTCGTGAACGTTTGTGGAGTCCAAAAAACACGAGTTCAGGTTCTGGGAATGCTCGCGATTTTCGCGTCAACGGTTTCTCGGATCGCAATTCTGTCGCTTCCAACGTGATCCTCGTGTCATTTTACGTCGGAAATAGTCTTGAGAAATGCACAAACACGGTTCTGGAGTTCAAAAAACACGAGATCAGGTTTTGGGAATGCTCGCGATTTTCTCGTCAACGTTTGCCCGGATTGCAATTCTGTCGCTTCCAACGCGTTCCTCGCGTCATTTTACATCGGAATTAGTCATGATAAAGGCACAAACACGGTTCAGGAGCCCAAGAAACACGAGATCAGGATTCGGGAATGCTCGCGATTTTCTCGTCAACGGTTTCTCGGATCGCAATTCTGTCGCTTCCAACGTGATCCTCGTGTCATTTTACGTCGGAAATAGTCACGAGCAGTGCTCGTGAACGTTTGTGGAGTCCAAAAAACACGAGTTCAGGTTCTGGGAATGCTCGCGATTTTCGCATCAACGGTTTCTCGGATCGCAATTCTGTCGCTTCTAACGTGTTCCTCGTGTCATTTTACGTCGGAATTAATCTTGAGAAATGCACAAACACGGTTCTGGCGTTCAAAAAACACGAGATCAGGTTTTGGGAATGCTCGCGATTTTCTCGTCAACGGTTTCTCGGTTCGCAATTCTGTCGCTTCCATCGTGTTCCTCGTGTCATTTTACGTCGGAATTTCTCTTGAGAAATGCACAAACACGGTTCTGGCGTTCAAAAAACACGAGATCAGGTTTTGGGAATGCTCGCGATTTTCTCGTCAACGGTTTCTCGGTTCGCAATTCTGTCGCTTCCAACGCGTTCCTCGTGTCATTTTACGTCGGAATTAGTCTTGAGAAATGCACAATCACGGTTCTGGAGTTCAAAAAACACGAGATCAGGTTTTGGGAATGCTCGCGATTTTCTCGTCAACGGTTTCTCGGTTCGCAATTCTGTCGCTTCCATCGTGATCCTCGTGTCATTTTACGTCGGAAATAGTCACGAGCAGTGCTCGTAAACGTTTGTGGAGTCCAAAAAACACGAGTTCAGGTTCTGGGAATGCTCGCGATTTTCGCATCAACGGTTTCTCGGATCGCAATTCTGTCGCTTCTAACGTGTTCCTCGTGTCATTTTACGTCGGAATTAATCTTGAGAAATGCACAAACACGGTTCTGGCGTTCAAAAAACACGAGATCAGGTTTTGGGAATGCTCGCGATTTTCTCGTCAACGGTTTCTCGGTTCGCAATTCTGTCGCTTCCATCGTGTTCCTCGTGTCATTTTACGTCGGAATTTGTCTTGAGAAATGCACAAACACGGTTCTGGCGTTCAAAAAACACGAGATCAGGTTTTGGGAATGCTCGCGATTTTCTCGTCAACGGTTTCTCGGTTCGCAATTCTGTCGCTTCCAACGCGTTCCTCGTGTCATTTTACGTCGGAATTAGTCTTGAGAAATGCACAATCACGGTTCTGGAGTTCAAAAAACACGAGATCAGTTTCTGGGAATGCTCGCGATTTCCTCGTCAACGGTTTCTCGGATCGCAATTCTGTCGCTTCTAATGTGTTCCTCGTGTCATTTTACGTCGGAATTAATCTTGAGAAATGCACAAACACGGTTCTGGCGTTCAAAAAACACGAGATCAGGTTTTGGGAATGCTCGCGATTTTCTCGTCAACGGTTTCTCGGTTCGCAATTCTGTCGCTTCCAACGCGTTCCTCGTGTCATTTTACGTCGGAATTAGTCTTGAGAAATGCACAAACACGGTTCTGGAGTTCAAAAAACACGAGATCAGTTTCTGGGAATGCTCGCGATTTCCTCGTCAACGGTTTCTCGGATCGCAATTCTGTCGCTTCTAACGTGTTCCTCGTGTCATTTTACGTCGGAATTAGTCTTGAGAAATGCACAAACACGGTTCTGGAGTTCAAAAAACACGAGTTCAGGTTTTGGGAATGCTCGCGATTTTCTAGTCAACGGTTTCTCGGATCGCAATTCTGTCGCTTCTAACGTGTTCCTCGTGTCATTTTACGTCGGAATTAGTCTTGAGAAATGCACAAACACGGTTCAGGAGCCCAAAAAACACGAGATCAGGTTTTGGGAATGCTCGCGATTTTCTCGTCAACATTTGCCCGGATTGCAATTCTGTCGCTTCCAACGCGTTCCTCGTGTCATTTTACATCGGAATTAGTCTTGAGAAAGGCACAAACACGGTTCAGGAGCCCAAAAAACACGAGATCAGGATTCGGGAATGCTCGCGATTTTCTCGTCAACGGTTTCTCGGATCGCAATTCTGTCGCTTCCAACGTGATCCCCGTGTCATTTTACGTCGGAAATAGTCACGAGCAGTGCACGTGAACGTTTGTGGAGTCCAAAAAACACGAGTTCAGGTTCTAGGAATGCTCGCGATTTTCCCGTCAACGGTTTCTCGCATCGCAATTCTGTCGCTTCTAACGTGTTCCTCGTGTCATTTTACGTCGGAATTAGTCTTGAGAAATGCACAAACACGGTTCTGGAGTTCAAAAAACACGAGATCAGGTTTTTGGAATGCTCGCGATTTTCTCGTCAACGGTTTCACGGTTCGCAATTCTGTCGCTTCCATCGTGATCCTCGTGTCATTTTACGTCGGAAATAGTCACGAGCAGTGCACGTGAACGTTTGTGGAGTCCAAAAAACACGAGTTCAGGTTCTGGGAATGCTCACGATTTTCTCGTCAACGGTTTCTCGGATCGCAATTCTGTCGCTTCTAACGTGTTCCTCGTGTCATTTTACGTCGGAGTTAGTCTTGAGAAATGCACCAACACGGTTCTGGAGTTCAAAAAACACGAGATCAGGTTTTGGGAATGCTCGCGATTTTCTCGTCAACGGTTTCTCGGTTCGCAATTCTGTCGCTTCCATCGTGATCCTCGTGTCATTTTACGTCGGAAATAGTCACGAGCAGTGCTCGTGAACGTTTGTGGAGTCCAAAAAACACGAGTTCAGGTTCTGGGAATGCTCGCGATTTTCGCATCAACGGTTTCTCGGATCGCAATTCTGTCGCTTCTAACGTGTTCCTCGTGTCATTTTACGTCGGAATTAATCTTGAGAAATGCACAAACACGGTTCTGGCGTTCAAAAAACACGAGATCAGGTTTTGGGAATGCTCGCGATTTTCTCGTCAACGGTTTCTCGGTTCGCAATTCTGTCGCTTCCATCGTGTTCCTCGTGTCATTTTACGTCGGAATTTGTCTTGAGAAATGCACAAACACGGTTCTGGCGTTCAAAAAACACGAGATCAGGTTTTGGGAATACTCGCGATTTTCTCGTCAACGGTTTCTCGGTTCGCAATTCTGTCGCTTCCAACGCGTTCCTCGTGTCATTTTACGTCGGAATTAGTCTTGAGAAATGCACAATCACGGTTCTGGAGTTCAAAAAACACGAGATCAGTTTCTGGGAATGCTCGCGATTTCCTCGTCAACGGTTTCTCGGATCGCAATTCTGTCGCTTCTAACGTGTTCCTCGTGTCATTTTACGTCGGAATTAGTCTTGAGAAATGCACAAACACGGTTCTGGAGTTCAAAAAACACGAGTTCAGGTTTTGGGAATGCTCGCGATTTTCTAGTCAACGGTTTCTCGGATCGCAATTCTGTCGCTTCCAACGTGTTCCTCGTGTCATTTTACGTCGGAATTAGTCTTGAGAAATGCACAAACACGGTTCTGGAGTTCAAAAAACACGAGATCAGGTTTTGGGAATGCTCGTGATTTTCTCGTCAACGGTTTCTCGGTTCGCAATTCTGTCGCTTCCATCGTGATCCTCGTGTCATTTTACGTCGGAAATAGTCACGAGCAGTGCTCGTGAACGTTTGTGGAGTCCAAAAAACACGAGTTCAGGTTCTGGGAATGCTCGCGATTTTCGCGTCAACGGTTTCTCGGATCGCAATTCTGTCGCTTCCAACGTGTTCCTCGTGTCATTTTACGTCGGAATTAGTCTTGAGAAATGCACAAACACGGTTCTGGAGTTCAAAAAACACGAGATCAGGTTTTGGGAATGCTCGCGATTTTCTCGTCAACGTTTGCCCGGATTGCAATTCTGTCGCTTCCAACGCGTTCCTCGCGTCATTTTACATCGGAATTAGTCATGATAAAGGCACAAACACGGTTCAGGAGCCCAAGAAACACGAGATCAGGATTCGGGAATGCTCGCGATTTTCTCGTCAACGGTTTCTCGGATCGCAATTCTGTCGCTTCCAACGTGATCCTCGTGTCATTTTACGTCGGAAATAGTCACGAGCAGTGCACGTGAACGTTTGTGGAGTCCAAAAAACACGAGTTCAGGTTCTGGGAATGCTCGCGATTTTCGCGTCAACGGTTTCTCGGATCGCAATTCTGTCGCTTCTAACGTGTTCCTCGTGTCATTTTCCGTCGGAATTAGTCTTGAGAAATGCACAAACACGGTTCTGGAGTTCAAAAAACACGAGATCAGGTTTTGGGAATGCTCGCGATTTTCTCGTCAACGGTTTCTCGGTTCGCAATTCTGTCGCTTCCATCGTGATCTTCGTGTCATTTTACGTCGGAAATAGTCACGAGCAGTGCTCGTGAACGTTTGTGGAGTCCAAAAAACACGAGTTCAGGTTCTGGGAATGCTCGCGATTTCCTCGTCAACGGTTTCTCGGATCGCAATTCTGTCGCTTCTAATGTGTTCCTCGTGTCATTTTACGTCGGAATTAATCTTGAGAAATGCACAAACACGGTTCTGGCGTTCAAAAAACACGAGATCAGGTTTTGGGAATGCTCGCGATTTTCTCGTCAACGGTTTCTCGGTTCGCAATTCTGTCGCTTCCAACGCGTTCCTCGTGTCATTTTACGTCGGAATTAGTCTTGAGAAATGCACAAACACGGTTCTGGAGTTCAAAAAACACGAGATCAGTTTCTGGGAATGCTCGCGATTTCCTCGTCAACGGTTTCTCGGATCGCAATTCTGTCGCTTCTAACGTGTTCCTCGTGTCATTTTACGTCGGAATTAGTCTTGAGAAATGCACAAACACGGTTCTGGAGTTCAAAAAACACGAGTTCAGGTTTTGGGAATGCTCGCGATTTTCTAGTCAACGGTTTCTCGGATCGCAATTCTGTCGCTTCTAACGTGTTCCTCGTATCATTTTACGTCGGAATTAGTCTTGAGAAATGCACAAACACGGTTCAGGAGCCCAAAAAACACGAGATCAGGTTTTGGGAATGCTCGCGATTTTCTCGTCAACATTTGCCCGGATTGCAATTCTGTCGCTTCCAACGCGTTCCTCGTGTCATTTTACATCGGCATTAGTCTTGAGAAAGGCACAAACACGGTTCAGGAGCCCAAAAAACACGAGATCAGGATTCGGGAATGCTCGCGATTTTCTCGTCAACGGTTTCTCGGATCGCAATTCTGTCGCTTCCAACGTGATCCCCGTGTCATTTTACGTCGGAAATAGTCACGAGCAGTGCACGTGAACGTTTGTGGAGTCCAAAAAACACGAGTTCAGGTTCTGGGAATGCTCGCGATTTTCTCGTCAACGTTTGCCCGGATTGCAATTCTGTCGCTTCCAACGCGTTCCTCGCGTCATTTTACATCGGAATTAGTCATGAGAAAGGCACAAACACGGTTCAGGAGCCCAAAAAACACGAGATCAGGATTCGGGAATGCTCGCGATTTTCTCGTCAACGGTTTCTCGGATCGCAATTCTGTCGCTTCTAACGTGTTCCTCGTGTCATTTTACGTCGGAGTTAGTCTTGAGAAATGCACCAACACGGTTCTGGAGTTCAAAAAACACGAGATCAGGTTTTGGGAATGCTCGCGATTTTCTCGTCAACGGTTTCTCGGTTCGCAATTCTGTCGCTTCCATCGTGATCCTCGTGTCATTTTACGTCGGAAATAGTCACGAGCAGTGCTCGTGAACGTTTGTGGAGTCCAAAAAACACGAGTTCAGGTTCTGGGAATGCTCGCGATTTTCGCATCAACGGTTTCTCGGATCGCAATTCTGTCGCTTCTAACGTGTTCCTCGTGTCATTTTACGTCGGAATTAATCTTGAGAAATGCACAAACACGGTTCTGGCGTTCAAAAAACACGAGATCAGGTTTTGGGAATGCTCGCGATTTTCTCGTCAACGGTTTCTCGGTTCGCAATTCTGTCGCTTCCATCGTGTTCCTCGTGTCATTTTACGTCGGAATTTCTCTTGAGAAATGCACAAACACGGTTCTGGCGTTCAAAAAACACGAGATCAGGTTTTGGGAATGCTCGCGATTTTCTCGTCAACGGTTTCTCGGTTCGCAATTCTGTCGCTTCCAACGCGTTCCTCGTGTCATTTTACGTCGGAATTAGTCTTGAGAAATGCACAATCACGGTTCTGGAGTTCAAAAAACACGAGATCAGTTTCTGGGAATGCTCGCGATTTCCTCGTCAACGGTTTCTCGGATCGCAATTCTGTCGCTTCTAACGTGTTCCTCGTGTCATTTTACGTCGGAATTAGTCTTGAGAAATGCACAAACACGGTTCTGGAGTTCAAAAAACACGAGTTCAGGTTTTGGGAATGCTCGCGATTTTCTAGTCAACGGTTTCTCGGATCGCAATTCTGTCGCTTCCAACGTGTTCCTCGTGTCATTTTACGTCGGAATTAGTCTTGAGAAATGCACAAACACGGTTCTGGAGTTCAAAAAACACGAGATCAGGTTTTGGGAATGCTCGCGATTTTCTCGTCAACGGTTTCTCGGTTCGCAATTCTGTCGCTTCCATCGTGATCCTCGTGTCATTTTACGTCGGAAATAGTCACGAGCAGTGCTCGTGAACGTTTGTGGAGTCCAAAAAACACGAGATCAGGTTTTGGGAATGCTCGCGATTTTCTCGTCAACGTTTGCCCGGATTGCAATTCTGTCGCTTCCAACGCGTTCCTCGCGTCATTTTACATCGGAATTAGTCATGATAAAGGCACAAACACGGTTCAGGAGCCCAAGAAACACGAGATCAGGATTCGGGAATGCTCGCGATTTTCTCGTCAACGGTTTCTCGGATCGCAATTCTGTCGCTTCCAACGTGATCCTCGTGTCATTTTACGTCGGAAATAGTCACGAGCAGTGCACGTGAACGTTTGTGGAGTCCAAAAAACACGAGTTCAGGTTCTGGGAATGCTCGCGATTTTCGCGTCAACGGTTTCTCGGATCGCAATTCTGTCGCTTCTAACGTGTTCCTCGTGTCATTTTACGTCGGAATTAGTCTTGAGAAATGCACAAACACGGTTCTGGAGTTCAAAAAACACGAGTTCAGGTTTTGGGAATGCTCGCGATTTTCTAGTCAACGGTTTCTCGGATCGCAATTCTGTCGCTTCCAACGTGTTCCTCGTGTCATTTTACGTCGGAATTAGTCTTGAGAAATGCACAAACACGGTTCTGGAGTTCAAAAAACACGAGATCAGGTTTTGGGAATGCTCGCGATTTTCTCGTCAACGGTTTCTCGGTTCGCAATTCTGTCGCTTCCATCGTGATCCTCGTGTCATTTTACGTCGGAAATAGTCACGAGCAGTGCTCGTGAACGTTTGTGGAGTCCAAAAAACACGAGATCAGGTTTTGGGAATGCTCGCGATTTTCTCGTCAACGTTTGCCCGGATTGCAATTCTGTCGCTTCCAACGCGTTCCTCGCGTCATTTTACATCGGAATTAGTCATGATAAAGGCACAAACACGGTTCAGGAGCCCAAGAAACACGAGATCAGGATTCGGGAATGCTCGCGATTTTCTCGTCAACGGTTTCTCGGATCGCAATTCTGTCGCTTCCAACGTGATCCTCGTGTCATTTTACGTCGGAAATAGTCACGAGCAGTGCACGTGAACGTTTGTGGAGTCCAAAAAACACGAGTTCAGGTTCTGGGAATGCTCGCGATTTTCGCGTCAACGGTTTCTCGGATCGCAATTCTGTCGCTTCCATCGTGATCCTCGTGTCATTTTACGTCGGAAATAGTCACGAGCAGTGCTCGTGAACGTTTGTGGAGTCCAAAAAACACGAGATCAGGTTTTGGGAATGCTCGCGATTTTCTCGTCAACGTTTGCCCGGATTGCAATTCTGTCGCTTCCAACGCGTTCCTCGCGTCATTTTACATCGGAATTAGTCATGATAAAGGCACAAACACGGTTCAGGAGCCCAAGAAACACGAGATCAGGATTCGGGAATGCTCGCGATTTTCTCGTCAACGGTTTCTCGGATCGCAATTCTGTCGCTTCCAACGTGATCCTCGTGTCATTTTACGTCGGAAATAGTCACGAGCAGTGCACGTGAACGTTTGTGGAGTCCAAAAAACACGAGTTCAGGTTCTGGGAATGTTCGCGATTTTCGCGTCAACGGTTTCTCGGATCGCAATTCTGTCGCTTCTAACGTGTTCCTCGTGTCATTTTACGTCGGAATTAGTCTTGAGAAATGCACAAACACGGTTCTGGAGTTCAAAAAACACGAGTTCAGGTTTTGGGAATGCTCGCGATTTTCTAGTCAACGGTTTCTCGGATCGCAATTCTGTCGCTTCCAACGTGTTCCTCGTGTCATTTTACGTCGGAAATAGTCACGAGCAGTGCTCGTGAACGTTTGTGGAGTCCAAAAAACACGAGTTCAGGTTCTGGGAATGCTCGCGATTTTCGAGTCAACGGTTTCTCGGATCGCAATTCTGTCGCTTCCAACGTGTTCCTCGTGTCATTTTACGTCGGAATTAGTCTTGAGAAATGCACAAACACGGTTCTGGAGTTCAAAAAACACGAGATCAGGTTTTGGGAATGCTCGCGATTTTCTCGTCAACGTTTGCCCGGATTGCAATTCTGTCGCTTCCAACGCGTTCCTCGCGTCATTTTACATCGGAATTAGTCATGATAAAGGCACAAACACGGTTCAGGAGCCCAAGAAACACGAGATCAGGATTCGGGAATGCTCGCGATTTTCTCGTCAACGGTTTCTCGGATCGCAATTCTGTCGCTTCCAACGTGATCCTCGTGTCATTTTACGTCGGAAATAGTCACGAGCAGTGCACGTGAACGTTTGTGGAGTCCAAAAAACACGAGTTCAGGTTCTGGGAATGCTCGCGATTTTCGCGTCAACGGTTTCTCGGATCGCAATTCTGTCGCTTCTAACGTGTTCCTCGTGTCATTTTACGTCGGAATTAATCTTGAGAAATGCACAAACACGGTTCTGGAGTTCAAAAAACACGAGATCAGGTTTTGGGAATGCTCGCGATTTTCTCGTCAACGTTTGCCCGGATTGCAATTCTGTCGCTTCCAACGCGTTCCTCGCGTCATTTTACATCGGAATTAGTCATGAGAAAGGCACAAACACGGTTCAGGAGCCCAAGAAACACGAGATCAGGATTCGGGAATGCTCGCGATTTTCTCGTCAACGGTTTCTCGGATCGCAATTCTGTCGCTTCCAACGTGATCCTCGTGTCATTTTACGTCGGAAATAGTCACGAGCAGTGCACGTGAACGTTTGTGGAGTCCAAAAAACACGAGTTCAGTTTCTGGGAATGCTCGCGATTTCCTCGTCAACGGTTTCTCGGATCGCAATTCTGTCGCTTCTAATGTGTTCCTCGTGTCATTTTACGTCGGAATTAATCTTGAGAAATGCACAAACACGGTTCTGGCGTTCAAAAAACACGAGATCAGGTTTTGGGAATGCTCGCGATTTTCTCGTCAACGGTTTCTCGGTTCGCAATTCTGTCGCTTCCATCGTGTTCCTCGTGTCATTTTACGTCGGAATTAGCCTTGAGAAATGCACAAACACGGTTCTGGCGTTCAAAAAACACGAGATCAGGTTTTGGGAATGCTCGCGATTTTCTCGTCAACGTTTGCTCGGATTGCAATTCTGTCGCTGCCTACGCGTTTCTCGCATCATTTTACATCGGAATTAGTCATGAGAAATGCACAAACACGGTTGTGGAGCCCAAAAAACACGAGATCAGTTTCTGGGAATGCTCGCGATTTCCTCGTCAACGGTTTCTCGGATCGCAATTCTGTCGCTTCTAACGTGTTCCTCGTGTCATTTTACGTCGGAATTAGTCTTGAGAAATGCACAAACACGGTTCTGGAGTTCAAAAAACACGAGTTCAGGTTTTGGGAATGCTCGCGATTTTCTAGTCAACGGTTTCTCGGATCGCAATTCTGTTGCTTCCAACGTGTTCCTCGTGTCATTTTAAGTCGGAATTAGTCTTGAGAAATGCACAAACACGGTTCTGGAGTTCAAAAAACACGAGATCAGGTTTTGGGAATGCTCGCGATTTTCTCGTCAACGTTTGCCCGGATTGCAATTCTGTCGCTTCCAACGCGTTCCTCGCGTCATTTTACATCGGAATTAGTCTTGAGAAAGGCACAAACACGGTTCAGGAGCCCAAAAAACACGAGATCAGGATTCGGGAATGCTCGCGATTTTCTCGTCAACGGTTTCTCGAATCGCAATTCTGTCGCTTCTAACGTGTTCCTCGTGTCATTTTACGTCGGAATTAGTCTTGAGAAATGCACAAACACGGTTCTGGAGTTCAAAAAACACGAGTTCAGGTTTTGGGAATGCTCGCGATTTTCTCGTCAACGTTTGCTCGGATTGCAATTCTGTCGCTGCCTACGCGTTTCTCGCATCATTTTACATCGGAATTAGTCATGAGAAATGCACAAACACGGTTGTGGAGCCCAAAAAACACGAGATCAGTTTCTGGGAATGCTCGCGATTTCCTCGTCAACGGTTTCTCGGATCGCAATTCTGTCGCTTCTAACGTGTTCCTCGTGTCATTTTACGTCGGAATTAGTCTTGAGAAATGCACAAACACGGTTCTGGAGTTCAAAAAACACGAGTTCAGGTTTTGGGAATGCTCGCGATTTTCTAGTCAACGGTTTCTCGGATCGCAATTCTGTTGCTTCCAACGTGTTCCTCGTGTCATTTTACGTCGGAATTAGTCTTGAGAAATGCACAAACACGGTTCTGGAGTTCAAAAAACACGAGATCAGGTTTTGGGAATGCTCGCGATTTTCTCGTCAACGTTTGCCCGGATTGCAATTCTGTCGCTTCCAACGCGTTCCTCGCGTCATTTTACATCGGAATTAGTCTTGAGAAAGGCACAAACACGGTTCAGGAGCCCAAAAAACACGAGATCAGGATTCGGGAATGCTCGCGATTTTCTCGTCAACGGTTTCTCGGATCGCAATTCTGTCGCTTCTAACGTGTTCCTCGTGTCATTTTACGTCGGAGTTAGTCTTGAGAAATGCACCAACACGGTTCTGGAGTTCAAAAAACACGAGATCAGGTTTTGGGAATGCTCGCGATTTTCTCGTCAACGGTTTCTCGGTTCGCAATTCTGTCGCTTCCATCGTGATCCTCGTGTCATTTTACGTCGGAAATAGTCACGAGCAGTGCTCGTGAACGTTTGTGGAGTCCAAAAAACACGAGTTCAGGTTCTGGGAATGCTCGCGATTTTCGCATCAACGGTTTCTCGGATCGCAATTCTGTCGCTTCTAACGTGTTCCTCGTGTCATTTTACGTCGGAATTAATCTTGAGAAATGCACAAACACGGTTCTGGCGTTCAAAAAACACGAGATCAGGTTTTGGGAATGCTCGCGATTTTCTCGTCAACGGTTTCTCGGTTCGCAATTCTGTCGCTTCCATCGTGTTCCTCGTGTCATTTTACGTCGGAATTTCTCTTGAGAAATGCACAAACACGGTTCTGGCGTTCAAAAAACACGAGATCAGGTTTTGGGAATGCTCGCGATTTTCCCGTCAACGGTTTCTCGGTTCGCAATTCTGTCGCTTCCAACGCGTTCCTCGTGTCATTTTACGTCGGAATTAGTCTTGAGAAATGCACAATCACGGTTCTGGAGTTCAAAAAACACGAGATCAGTTTCTGGGAATGCTCGCGATTTCCTCGTCAACGGTTTCTCGGATCGCAATTCTGTCGCTTCTAACGTGTTCCTCGTGTCATTTTACGTCGGAATTAGTCTTGAGAAATGCACAAACACGGTTCTGGAGTTCAAAAAACACGAGTTCAGGTTTTGGGAATGCTCGCGATTTTCTAGTCAACGGTTTCTCGGATCGCAATTCTGTCGCTTCCAACGTGTTCCTCGTGTCATTTTACGTCGGAATTAGTCTTGAGAAATGCACAAACACGGTTCTGGAGTTCAAAAAACACGAGATCAGGTTTTGGGAATGCTCGCGATTTTCTCGTCAACGGTTTCTCGGTTCGCAATTCTGTCGCTTCCATCGTGATCCTCGTGTCATTTTACGTCGGAAATAGTCACGAGCAGTGCTCGTGAACGTTTGTGGAGTCCAAAAAACACGAGATCAGGTTTTGGGAATGCTCGCGATTTTCTCGTCAACGTTTGCCCGGATTGCAATTCTGTCGCTTCCAACGCGTTCCTCGCGTCATTTTACATCGGAATTAGTCATGATAAAGGCACAAACACGGTTCAGGAGCCCAAGAAACACGAGATCAGGATTCGGGAATGCTCGCGATTTTCTCGTCAACGGTTTCTCGGATCGCAATTCTGTCGCTTCCAACGTGATCCTCGTGTCATTTTACGTCGGAAATAGTCACGAGCAGTGCACGTGAACGTTTGTGGAGTCCAAAAAACACGAGCTCAGGTTCTGGGAATGCTCGCGATTTTCGCGTCAACGGTTTCTCGGATCGCAATTCTGTCGCTTCTAACGTGTTCCTCGTGTCATTTTACGTCGGAATTAGTCTTGAGAAATGCACAAACACGGTTCTGGAGTTCAAAAAACACGAGTTCAGGTTTTGGGAATGCTCGCGATTTTCTAGTCAACGGTTTCTCGGATCGCAATTCTGTCGCTTCCAACGTGTTCCTCGTGTCATTTTACGTCGGAATTAGTCTTGAGAAATGCACAAACACGGTTCTGGAGTTCAAAAAACACGAGATCAGGTTTTGGGAATGCTCGCGATTTTCTCGTCAACGGTTTCTCGGTTCGCAATTCTGTCGCTTCCATCGTGATCCTCGTGTCATTTTACGTCGGAAATAGTCACGAGCAGTGCTCGTGAACGTTTGTGGAGTCCAAAAAACACGAGTTCAGGTTCTGGGAATGCTCGCGATTTTCGCGTCAACGGTTTCTCGGATCGCAATTCTGTCGCTTCCAACGTGTTCCTCGTGTCATTTTACGTCGGAATTAGTCTTGAGAAATGCACAAACACGGTTCTGGAGTTCAAAAAACACGAGATCAGGTTTTGGGAATGCTCGCGATTTTCTCGTCAACGTTTGCCCGGATTGCAATTCTGTCGCTTCCAACGCGTTCCTCGCGTCATTTTACATCGGAATTAGTCATGATAAAGGCACAAACACGGTTCAGGAGCCCAAGAAACACGAGATCAGGATTCGGGAATGCTCGCGATTTTCTCGTCAACGGTTTCTCGGATCGCAATTCTGTCGCTTCCAACGTGATCCTCGTGTCATTTTACGTCGGAAATAGTCACGAGCAGTGCACGTGAACGTTTGTGGAGTCCAAAAAACACGAGTTCAGGTTCTGGGAATGCTCGCGATTTTCGCGTCAACGGTTTCTCGGATCGCAATTCTGTCGCTTCCATCGTGATCCTCGTGTCATTTTACGTCGGAAATAGTCACGAGCAGTGCTCGTGAACGTTTGTGGAGTCCAAAAAACACGAGATCAGGTTTTGGGAATGCTCGCGATTTTCTCGTCAACGTTTGCCCGGATTGCAATTCTGTCGCTTCCAACGCGTTCCTCGCGTCATTTTACATCGGAATTAGTCATGATAAAGGCACAAACACGGTTCAGGAGCCCAAGAAACACGAGATCAGGATTCGGGAATGCTCGCGATTTTCTCGTCAACGGTTTCTCGGATCGCAATTCTGTCGCTTCCAACGTGATCCTCGTGTCATTTTACGTCGGAAATAGTCACGAGCAGTGCACGTGAACGTTTGTGGAGTCCAAAAAACACGAGTTCAGGTTCTGGGAATGTTCGCGATTTTCGCGTCAACGGTTTCTCGGATCGCAATTCTGTCGCTTCTAACGTGTTCCTCGTGTCATTTTACGTCGGAATTAGTCTTGAGAAATGCACAAACACGGTTCTGGAGTTCAAAAAACACGAGTTCAGGTTTTGGGAATGCTCGCGATTTTCTAGTCAACGGTTTCTCGGATCGCAATTCTGTCGCTTCCAACGTGTTCCTCGTGTCATTTTACGTCGGAAATAGTCACGAGCAGTGCTCGTGAACGTTTGTGGAGTCCAAAAAACACGAGTTCAGGTTCTGGGAATGCTCGCGATTTTCGCGTCAACGGTTTCTCGGATCGCAATTCTGTCGCTTCCAACGTGTTCCTCGTGTCATTTTACGTCGGAATTAGTCTTGAGAAATGCACAAACACGGTTCTGGAGTTCAAAAAACACGAGATCAGGTTTTGGGAATGCTCGCGATTTTCTCGTCAACGTTTGCCCGGATTGCAATTCTGTCGCTTCCAACGCGTTCCTCGCGTCATTTTACATCGGAATTAGTCATGATAAAGGCACAAACACGGTTCAGGAGCCCAAGAAACACGAGATCAGGATTCGGGAATGCTCGCGATTTTCTCGTCAACGGTTTCTCGGATCGCAATTCTGTCGCTTCCAACGTGATCCTCGTGTCATTTTACGTCGGAAATAGTCACGAGCAGTGCACGTGAACGTTTGTGGAGTCCAAAAAACACGAGTTCAGGTTCTGGGAATGCTCGCGATTTTCGCGTCAACGGTTTCTCGGATCGCAATTCTGTCGCTTCTAACGTGTTCCTCGTGTCATTTTACGTCGGAATTAATCTTGAGAAATGCACAAACACGGTTCTGGAGTTCAAAAAACACGAGATCAGGTTTTGGGAATGCTCGCGATTTTCTCGTCAACGTTTGCCCGGATTGCAATTCTGTCGCTTCCAACGCGTTCCTCGCGTCATTTTACATCGGAATTAGTCATGAGAAAGGCACAAACACGGTTCAGGAGCCCAAGAAACACGAGATCAGGATTCGGGAATGCTCGCGATTTTCTCGTCAACGGTTTCTCGGATCGCAATTCTGTCGCTTCCAACGTGATCCTCGTGTCATTTTACGTCGGAAATAGTCACGAGCAGTGCACGTGAACGTTTGTGGAGTCCAAAAAACACGAGTTCAGTTTCTGGGAATGCTCGCGATTTCCTCGTCAACGGTTTCTCGGATCGCAATTCTGTCGCTTCTAATGTGTTCCTCGTGTCATTTTACGTCGGAATTAATCTTGAGAAATGCACAAACACGGTTCTGGCGTTCAAAAAACACGAGATCAGGTTTTGGGAATGCTCGCGATTTTCTCGTCAACGGTTTCTCGGTTCGCAATTCTGTCGCTTCCATCGTGTTCCTCGTGTCATTTTACGTCGGAATTAGCCTTGAGAAATGCACAAACACGGTTCTGGCGTTCAAAAAACACGAGATCAGGTTTTGGGAATGCTCGCGATTTTCTCGTCAACGGTTTCTCGGTTCGCAATTCTGTCGCTTCCAACGCGTTCCTCGTGTCATTTTACGTCGGAATTAGTCTTGAGAAATGCACAAACACGGTTCTGGAGTTCAAAAAACACGAGATCAGTTTCTGGGAATGCTCGCGATTTCCTCGTCAACGGTTTCTCGGATCGCAATTCTGTCGCTTCTAACGTGTTCCTCGTGTCATTTTACGTCGGAATTAGTCTTGAGAAATGCACAAACACGGTTCTGGAGTTCAAAAAACACGAGTTCAGGTTTTGGGAATGCTCGCGATTTTCTAGTCAACGGTTTCTCGGATCGCAATTCTGTTGCTTCTAACGTGTTCCTCGTGTCATTTTACGTCGGAATTAGTCTTGAGAAATGCACAAACACGGTTCAGGAGCCCAAAAAACACGAGATCAGGTTTTGGGAATGCTCGCGATTTTCTCGTCAACGTTTGCCCGGATTGCAATTCTGTCGCTTCCAACGCGTTCCTCGCGTCATTTTACGTCGGAATTAGTCTTGAGAAATGCACAAACACGGTTCTGGAGTTCAAAAAACACGAGATCAGTTTCTGGGAATGCTCGCGATTTCCTCGTCAACGGTTTCTCGGATCGCAATTCTGTCGCTTCTAACGTGTTCCTCGTGTCATTTTACGTCGGAATTAGTCTTGAGAAATGCACAAACACGGTTCTGGAGTTCAAAAAACACGAGTTCAGGTTTTGGGAATGCTCGCGATTTTCTAGTCAACGGTTTCTCGGATCGCAATTCTGTTGCTTCTAACGTGTTCCTCGTGTCATTTTACGTCGGAATTAGTCTTGAGAAATGCACAAACACGGTTCAGGAGCCCAAAAAACACGAGATCAGGTTTTGGGAATGCTCGCGATTTTCTCGTCAACGTTTGCCCGGATTGCAATTCTGTCGCTTCCAACGCGTTCCTCGCGTCATTTTACATCGGAATTAGTCATGAGAAAGGCACAAACACGGTTCAGGAGCCCAAGAAACACGAGATCAGGATTCGGGAATGCTCGCGATTTTCTCGTCAACGGTTTCTCGGATCGCAATTCTGTCGCTTCCAACGTGATCCTCGTGTCATTTTACGTCGGAAATAGTCACGAGCAGTGCACGTGAACGTTTGAGGAGTCCAAAAAACACGAGTTCAGTTTCTGGGAATGCTCGCGATTTTCTAGTCAACGGTTTCTCGGATCGGAATTCTGTCGCTTCCAACGTGTTCCTCATGTCATTTTACGTCGGAATTAGTCTTGAGAAATGCACAAACACGGTTCTGGAGTTCAAAAAACACGAGATCAGTTTCTGGGAATGCTCGCGATTTCCTCGTCAACGGTTTCTCGGATCGCAATTCTGTCGCTTCTAACGTGTTCCTCGTGTCATTTTACGTCGGAATTAGTCTTGAGAAATGCACAAACACGGTTCTGGAGTTCAAAAAACACGAGTTCAGGTTTTGGGAATGCTCGCGATTTTCTAGTCAACGGTTTCTCGGATCGCAATTCTGTTGCTTCTAACGTGTTCCTCGTGTCATTTTACGTCGGAATTAGTCTTGAGAAATGCACAAACACGGTTCAGGAGCCCAAAAAACACGAGATCAGGTTTTGGGAATGCTCGCGATTTTCTCGTCAACGTTTGCCCGGATTGCAATTCTGTCGCTTCCAACGCGTTCCTCGCGTCATTTTACATCGGAATTAGTCATGAGAAAGGCACAAACACGGTTCAGGAGCCCAAGAAACACGAGATCAGGATTCGGGAATGCTCGCGATTTTCTCGTCAACGGTTTCTCGGATCGCAATTCTGTCGCTTCCAACGTGATCCTCGTGTCATTTTACGTCGGAAATAGTCACGAGCAGTGCACGTGAACGTTTGAGGAGTCCAAAAAACACGAGTTCAGTTTCTGGGAATGCTCGCGATTTTCTAGTCAACGGTTTCTCGGATCGGAATTCTGTCGCTTCCAACGTGTTCCTCATGTCATTTTACGTCGGAATTAGTCTTGAGAAATGCACAAACACGGTTCTGGAGTTCAAAAAACACGAGATCAGGTTTTGGGAATGCTCGCGATTTTCTCGTCAACGTTTGCCCGGATTGCAATTCTGTCGCTTCCAACGCGTTCCTCGCGTCATTTTACATCGGAATTAGTCTTGAGAAAGGCACAAACACGGTTCAGGAGCCCAAAAAACACGAGATCAGGATTCGGGAATGCTCGCGATTTTCTCGTCAACGGTTTCTCGAATCGCAATTCTGTCGCTTCTAACGTGTTCCTCGTGTCATTTTACGTCGGAATTAGTCTTGAGAAATGCACAAACACGGTTCTGGAGTTCAAAAAACACGAGTTCAGGTTTTGGGAATGCTCGCGATTTTCTCGTCAACGTTTGCTCGGATTGCAATTCTGTCGCTGCCTACGCGTTTCTCGCATCATTTTACATCGGAATTAGTCATGAGAAATGCACAAACACGGTTGTGGAGCCCAAAAAACACGAGATCAGTTTCTGGGAATGCTCGCGATTTCCTCGTCAACGGTTTCTCGGATCGCAATTCTGTCGCTTCTAACGTGTTCCTCGTGTCATTTTACGTCGGAATTAGTCTTGAGAAATGCACAAACACGGTTCTGGAGTTCAAAAAACACGAGTTCAGGTTTTGGGAATGCTCGCGATTTTCTAGTCAACGGTTTCTCGGATCGCAATTCTGTTGCTTCCAACGTGTTCCTCGTGTCATTTTAAGTCGGAATTAGTCTTGAGAAATGCACAAACACGGTTCTGGAGTTCAAAAAACACGAGATCAGGTTTTGGGAATGCTCGCGATTTTCTCGTCAACGTTTGCCCGGATTGCAATTCTGTCGCTTCCAACGCGTTCCTCGCGTCATTTTACATCGGAATTAGTCTTGAGAAAGGCACAAACACGGTTCAGGAGCCCAAAAAACACGAGATCAGGATTCGGGAATGCTCGCGATTTTCTCGTCAACGGTTTCTCGAATCGCAATTCTGTCGCTTCTAACGTGTTCCTCGTGTCATTTTACGTCGGAATTAGTCTTGAGAAATGCACAAACACGGTTCTGGAGTTCAAAAAACACGAGTTCAGGTTTTGGGAATGCTCGCGATTTTCTCGTCAACGTTTGCTCGGATTGCAATTCTGTCGCTGCCTACGCGTTTCTCGCATCATTTTACATCGGAATTAGTCATGAGAAATGCACAAACACGGTTGTGGAGCCCAAAAAACACGAGATCAGTTTCTGGGAATGCTCGCGATTTCCTCGTCAACGGTTTCTCGGATCGCAATTCTGTCGCTTCTAACGTGTTCCTCGTGTCATTTTACGTCGGAATTAGTCTTGAGAAATGCACAAACACGGTTCTGGAGTTCAAAAAACACGAGTTCAGGTTTTGGGAATGCTCGCGATTTTCTAGTCAACGGTTTCTCGGATCGCAATTCTGTTGCTTCCAACGTGTTCCTCGTGTCATTTTACGTCGGAATTAGTCTTGAGAAATGCACAAACACGGTTCTGGAGTTCAAAAAACACGAGATCAGGTTTTGGGAATGCTCGCGATTTTCTCGTCAACGTTTGCCCGGATTGCAATTCTGTCGCTTCCAACGCGTTCCTCGCGTCATTTTACATCGGAATTAGTCTTGAGAAAGGCACAAACACGGTTCAGGAGCCCAAAAAACACGAGATCAGGATTCGGGAATGCTCGCGATTTTCTCGTCAACGGTTTCTCGGATCGCAATTCTGTCGCTTCTAACGTGTTCCTCGTGTCATTTTACGTCGGAGTTAGTCTTGAGAAATGCACCAACACGGTTCTGGAGTTCAAAAAACACGAGATCAGGTTTTGGGAATGCTCGCGATTTTCTCGTCAACGGTTTCTCGGTTCGCAATTCTGTCGCTTCCATCGTGATCCTCGTGTCATTTTACGTCGGAAATAGTCACGAGCAGTGCTCGTGAACGTTTGTGGAGTCCAAAAAACACGAGTTCAGGTTCTGGGAATGCTCGCGATTTTCGCATCAACGGTTTCTCGGATCGCAATTCTGTCGCTTCTAACGTGTTCCTCATGTCATTTTACGTCGGAATTAATCTTGAGAAATGCACAAACACGGTTCTGGCGTTCAAAAAACACGAGATCAGGTTTTGGGAATGCTCGCGATTTTCTCGTCAACGGTTTCTCGGTTCGCAATTCTGTCGCTTCCATCGTGTTCCTCGTGTCATTTTACGTCGGAATTTCTCTTGAGAAATGCACAAACACGGTTCTGGCGTTCAAAAAACACGAGATCAGGTTTTGGGAATGCTCGCGATTTTCTCGTCAACGGTTTCTCGGTTCGCAATTCTGTCGCTTCCAACGCGTTCCTCGTGTCATTTTACGTCGGAATTAGTCTTGAGAAATGCACAATCACGGTTCTGGAGTTCAAAAAACACGAGATCAGTTTCTGGGAATGCTCGCGATTTCCTCGTCAACGGTTTCTCGGATCGCAATTCTGTCGCTTCTAACGTGTTCCTCGTGTCATTTTACGTCGGAATTAGTCTTGAGAAATGCACAAACACGGTTCTGGAGTTCAAAAAACACGAGTTCAGGTTTTGGGAATGCTCGCGATTTTCTAGTCAACGGTTTCTCGGATCGCAATTCTGTCGCTTCCAACGTGTTCCTCGTGTCATTTTACGTCGGAATTAGTCTTGAGAAATGCACAAACACGGTTCTGGAGTTCAAAAAACACGAGATCAGGTTTTGGGAATGCTCGCGATTTTCTCGTCAACGGTTTCTCGGTTCGCAATTCTGTCGCTTCCATCGTGATCCTCGTGTCATTTTACGTCGGAAATAGTCACGAGCAGTGCTCGTGAACGTTTGTGGAGTCCAAAAAACACGAGATCAGGTTTTGGGAATGCTCGCGATTTTCTCGTCAACGTTTGCCCGGATTGCAATTCTGTCGCTTCCAACGCGTTCCTCGCGTCATTTTACATCGGAATTAGTCATGATAAAGGCACAAACACGGTTCAGGAGCCCAAGAAACACGAGATCAGGATTCGGGAATGCTCGCGATTTTCTCGTCAACGGTTTCTCGGATCGCAATTCTGTCGCTTCCAACGTGATCCTCGTGTCATTTTACGTCGGAAATAGTCACGAGCAGTGCACGTGAACGTTTGTGGAGTCCAAAAAACACGAGCTCAGGTTCTGGGAATGCTCGCGATTTTCGCGTCAACGGTTTCTCGGATCGCAATTCTGTCGCTTCTAACGTGTTCCTCGTGTCATTTTACGTCGGAATTAGTCTTGAGAAATGCACAAACACGGTTCTGGAGTTCAAAAAACACGAGTTCAGGTTTTGGGAATGCTCGCGATTTTCTAGTCAACGGTTTCTCGGATCGCAATTCTGTCGCTTCCAACGTGTTCCTCGTGTCATTTTACGTCGGAATTAGTCTTGAGAAATGCACAAACACGGTTCTGGAGTTCAAAAAACACGAGATCAGGTTTTGGGAATGCTCGCGATTTTCTCGTCAACGGTTTCTCGGTTCGCAATTCTGTCGCTTCCATCGTGATCCTCGTGTCATTTTACGTCGGAAATAGTCACGAGCAGTGCTCGTGAACGTTTGTGGAGTCCAAAAAACACGAGTTCAGGTTCTGGGAATGCTCGCGATTTTCGCGTCAACGGTTTCTCGGATCGCAATTCTGTCGCTTCCAACGTGTTCCTCGTGTCATTTTACGTCGGAATTAGTCTTGAGAAATGCACAAACACGGTTCTGGAGTTCAAAAAACACGAGATCAGGTTTTGGGAATGCTCGCGATTTTCTCGTCAACGTTTGCCCGGATTGCAATTCTGTCGCTTCCAACGCGTTCCTCGCGTCATTTTACATCGGAATTAGTCATGATAAAGGCACAAACACGGTTCAGGAGCCCAAGAAACACGAGATCAGGATTCGGGAATGCTCGCGATTTTCTCGTCAACGGTTTCTCGGATCGCAATTCTGTCGCTTCCAACGTGATCCTCGTGTCATTTTACGTCGGAAATAGTCACGAGCAGTGCACGTGAACGTTTGTGGAGTCCAAAAAACAGAGTGAGTCTCCTTTGCGCACGTTCCACTTTGGACACGGGCCTTTTTTGGAACTTGCGCACATGGAAACAGCGCACGTTGCACATTGCCCACATTGGAAACTGCGCACATTGGACATTGCCCACATTGGAAACTGCGCACATTGGACATTGCCCACATTGGAAACAGCGCACATTGGACATTGCCCACATAAGATATCGTTACAAGTGGAAACTGCGCACAGTGTATAGAGGACACAGTGGACTTTTCCCACATGGAAAGTGGAAGTTGGCCACTAAATACTGTGTAGACATTTCTACAAGAATCATACGTAGAATTTAGCCATTGTCAATTAACAATTATCGGAAAATTCTGCGGTTGAAATGTTTCAGGGCTAAAGATGGACGTCCGTTAATTTAATTGATTATGTATTGCCACATGCTAATTACAACAGCAAGATATTTTGCTGCATTGTATTTACTAGTGGTAGATATCCTTATCAATTATGGTTCACGAAAATATCATTCTTAGATTTTATGAGTGTATCTGATATTTTATTTTCAATTTTAGCTCACCTTACTTGCTCACCTTACTAGCTCACCTTACCCAGTCCGGGGGGGGCATGCTAAGTTTGGTCTCAATAAGAACCACAAACCAACCCTAGTCCGGGGGGGGGGCATGCTCGTTTCGCTCGCCAAACCTAAAAAAACCCTGAATTTTATATACTTAACTATTATGTACTTATATTAAATAAAAATGGTTGTTAATAAATTAAAACTCATAACCACCCGTTGTTTATATTTATTTAATCATAGTCATATAAACAATCACTTTTTTCACGAATAAACAACTTTGGTGTTTCTTACAAATCATTAATTATTTCACTGTTATTTATTGCTTTTCAATTAAATGTGTTCTGAGATTACATACTGTCGCAATGTACACATCTTTTTCATCTAGTGTGTCCAAATTCCATTATTCGCGTTATCCTGTGTGTCCTGTTTCTTCTGGGATGTGTACAACTTCCACCGTCGATGTGTCCTGCTTCCACTGGAGTAAATTTCCAACGTGCGCAAATTCCAATGTGTCCAATATCCAATGTGTCCTGATTCTACTGGAGTCAACTTCCAACGTGCGCAAATTCCACCGTGTCCAATAATCCACGTGTGCGCAAGATGGAACGTGCGCAATGTGGACACTCCCAAAAAACACGAGTTCAGGTTCTGGGAATGCTCGCGATTTTCGCGTCAACGGTTTCTCGGATCGCAATTCTGTCGCTTCCATCGTGATCCTCGTGTCATTTTACGTCGGAAATAGTCACGAGCAGTGCTCGTGAACGTTTGTGGAGTCCAAAAAACACGAGATCAGGTTTTGGGAATGCTCGCGATTTTCTCGTCAACGTTTGCCCGGATTGCAATTCTGTCGCTTCCAACGCGTTCCTCGCGTCATTTTACATCGGAATTAGTCATGATAAAGGCACAAACACGGTTCAGGAGCCCAAGAAACACGAGATCAGGATTCGGGAATGCTCGCGATTTTCTCGTCAACCGTTTCTCGGATCGCAATTCTGTCGCTTCCAACGTGATCCTCGTGTCATTTTACGTCGGAAATAGTCACGAGCAGTGCACGTGAACGTTTGTGGAGTCCAAAAAACACGAGTTCAGGTTCTGGGAATGTTCGCGATTTTCGCGTCAACGGTTTCTCGGATCGCAATTCTGTCGCTTCTAACGTGTTCCTCGTGTCATTTTACGTCGGAATTAGTCTTGAGAAATGCACAAACACGGTTCTGGAGTTCAAAAAACACGAGTTCAGGTTTTGGGAATGCTCGCGATTTTCTAGTCAACGGTTTCTCGGATCGCAATTCTGTCGCTTCCAACGTGTTCCTCGTGTCATTTTACGTCGGAAATAGTCACGAGCAGTGCTCGTGAACGTTTGTGGAGTCCAAAAAACACGAGTTCAGGTTCTGGGAATGCTCGCGATTTTCGCGTCAACGGTTTCTCGGATCGCAATTCTGTCGCTTCCAACGTGTTCCTCGTGTCATTTTACGTCGGAATTAGTCTTGAGAAATGCACAAACACGGTTCTGGAGTTCAAAAAACACGAGATCAGGTTTTGGGAATGCTCGCGATTTTCTCGTCAACGTTTGCCCGGATTGCAATTCTGTCGCTTCCAACGCGTTCCTCGCGTCATTTTACATCGGAATTAGTCATGATAAAGGCACAAACACGGTTCAGGAGCCCAAGAAACACGAGATCAGGATTCGGGAATGCTCGCGATTTTCTCGTCAACGGTTTCTCGGATCGCAATTCTGTCGCTTCCAACGTGATCCTCGTGTCATTTTACGTCGGAAATAGTCACGAGCAGTGCACGTGAACGTTTGTGGAGTCCAAAAAACACGAGTTCAGGTTCTGGGAATGCTCGCGATTTTCGCGTCAACGGTTTCTCGGATCGCAATTCTGTCGCTTCTAACGTGTTCCTCGTGTCATTTTACGTCGGAATTAATCTTGAGAAATGCACAAACACGGTTCTGGAGTTCAAAAAACACGAGATCAGGTTTTGGGAATGCTCGCGATTTTCTCGTCAACGTTTGCCCGGATTGCAATTCTGTCGCTTCCAACGCGTTCCTCGCGTCATTTTACATCGGAATTAGTCATGAGAAAGGCACAAACACGGTTCAGGAGCCCAAGAAACACGAGATCAGGATTCGGGAATGCTCGCGATTTTCTCGTCAACGGTTTCTCGGATCGCAATTCTGTCGCTTCCAACGTGATCCTCGTGTCATTTTACGTCGGAAATAGTCACGAGCAGTGCACGTGAACGTTTGTGGAGTCCAAAAAACACGAGTTCAGTTTCTGGGAATGCTCGCGATTTCCTCGTCAACGGTTTCTCGGATCGCAATTCTGTCGCTTCTAATGTGTTCCTCGTGTCATTTTACGTCGGAATTAATCTTGAGAAATGCACAAACACGGTTCTGGCGTTCAAAAAACACGAGATCAGGTTTTGGGAATGCTCGCGATTTTCTCGTCAACGGTTTCTCGGTTCGCAATTCTGTCGCTTCCATCGTGTTCCTCGTGTCATTTTACGTCGGAATTAGCCTTGAGAAATGCACAAACACGGTTCTGGCGTTCAAAAAACACGAGATCAGGTTTTGGGAATGCTCGCGATTTTCTCGTCAACGGTTTCTCGGTTCGCAATTCTGTCGCTTCCAACGCGTTCCTCGTGTCATTTTACGTCGGAATTAGTCTTGAGAAATGCACAATCACGGTTCTGGAGTTCAAAAAACACGAGATCAGTTTCTGGGAATGCTCGCGATTTCCTCGTCAACGGTTTCTCGGATCGCAATTCTGTCGCTTCTAACGTGTTCCTCGTGTCATTTTACGTCGGAATTAGTCTTGAGAAATGCACAAACACGGTTCTGGAGTTCAAAAAACACGAGTTCAGGTTTTGGGAATGCTCGCGATTTTCTAGTCAACGGTTTCTCGGATCGCAATTCTGTCGCTTCCAACGTGTTCCTCGTGTCATTTTACGTCGGAATTAGTCTTGAGAAATGCACAAACACGGTTCTGGAGTTCAAAAAACACGAGATCAGGTTTTGGGAATGCTCGTGATTTTCTCGTCAACGGTTTCTCGGTTCGCAATTCTGTCGCTTCCATCGTGATCCTCGTGTCATTTTACGTCGGAAATAGTCACGAGCAGTGCTCGTGAACGTTTGTGGAGTCCAAAAAACACGAGTTCAGGTTCTGGGAATGCTCGCGATTTTCTCGTCAACGGTTTCTCGGATCGCAATTCTGTCGCTTCCAACGTGTTCCTCGTGTCATTTTACGTCGGAATTAGTCTTGAGAAATGCACAAACACGGTTCTGGAGTTCAAAAAACACGAGATCAGGTTTTGGGAATGCTCGCGATTTTCTCGTCAACGTTTGCCCGGATTGCAATTCTGTCGCTTCCAACGCGTTCCTCGCGTCATTTTACATCGGAATTAGTCATGATAAAGGCACAAACACGGTTCAGGAGCCCAAGAAACACGAGATCAGGATTCGGGAATGCTCGCGATTTTCTCGTCAACGGTTTCTCGGATCGCAATTCTGTCGCTTCCAACGTGATCCTCGTGTCATTTTACGTCGGAAATAGTCACGAGCAGTGCACGTGAACGTTTGTGGAGTCCAAAAAACACGAGTTCAGGTTCTGGGAATGCTCGCGATTTTCGCGTCAACGGTTTCTCGGATCGCAATTCTGTCGCTTCTAACGTGTTCCTCGTGTCATTTTCCGTCGGAATTAGTCTTGAGAAATGCACAAACACGGTTCTGGAGTTCAAAAAACACGAGATCAGGTTTTGGGAATGCTCGCGATTTTCTCGTCAACGGTTTCTCGGTTCGCAATTCTGTCGCTTCCATCGTGATCTTCGTGTCATTTTACGTCGGAAATAGTCACGAGCAGTGCTCGTGAACGTTTGTGGAGTCCAAAAAACACGAGTTCAGGTTCTGGGAATGCTCGCGATTTCCTCGTCAACGGTTTCTCGGATCGCAATTCTGTCGCTTCTAATGTGTTCCTCGTGTCATTTTACGTCGGAATTAATCTTGAGAAATGCACAAACACGGTTCTGGCGTTCAAAAAACACGAGATCAGGTTTTGGGAATGCTCGCGATTTTCTCGTCAACGGTTTCTCGGTTCGCAATTCTGTCGCTTCCAACGCGTTCCTCGTGTCATTTTACGTCGGAATTAGTCTTGAGAAATGCACAAACACGGTTCTGGAGTTCAAAAAACACGAGATCAGTTTCTGGGAATGCTCGCGATTTCCTCGTCAACGGTTTCTCGGATCGCAATTCTGTCGCTTCTAACGTGTTCCTCGTGTCATTTTACGTCGGAATTAGTCTTGAGAAATGCACAAACACGGTTCTGGAGTTCAAAAAACACGAGTTCAGGTTTTGGGAATGCTCGCGATTTTCTAGTCAACGGTTTCTCGGATCGCAATTCTGTCGCTTCTAACGTGTTCCTCGTGTCATTTTACGTCGGAATTAGTCTTGAGAAATGCACAAACACGGTTCAGGAGCCCAAAAAACACGAGATCAGGTTTTGGGAATGCTCGCGATTTTCTCGTCAACATTTGCCCGGATTGCAATTCTGTCGCTTCCAACGCGTTCCTCGTGTCATTTTACATCGGCATTAGTCTTGAGAAAGGCACAAACACGGTTCAGGAGCCCAAAAAACACGAGATCAGGATTCGGGAATGCTCGCGATTTTCTCGTCAACGGTTTCTCGGATCGCAATTCTGTCGCTTCCAACGTGATCCCCGTGTCATTTTACGTCGGAAATAGTCACGAGCAGTGCACGTGAACGTTTGTGGAGTCCAAAAAACACGAGTTCAGGTTCTGGGAATGCTCGCGATTTTCTCGTCAACGTTTGCCCGGATTGCAATTCTGTCGCTTCCAACGCGTTCCTCGCGTCATTTTACATCGGAATTAGTCATGAGAAAGGCACAAACACGGTTCAGGAGCCCAAAAAACACGAGATCAGGATTCGGGAATGCTCGCGATTTTCTCGTCAACGGTTTCTCGGATCGCAATTCTGTCGCTTCTAACGTGTTCCTCGTGTCATTTTACGTCGGAGTTAGTCTTGAGAAATGCACCAACACGGTTCTGGAGTTCAAAAAACACGAGATCAGGTTTTGGGAATGCTCGCGATTTTCTCGTCAACGGTTTCTCGGTTCGCAATTCTGTCGCTTCCATCGTGATCCTCGTGTCATTTTACGTCGGAAATAGTCACGAGCAGTGCTGGTGAACGTTTGTGGAGTCCAAAAAACACGAGTTCAGGTTCTGGGAATGCTCGCGATTTTCGCATCAACGGTTTCTCGGATCGCAATTCTGTCGCTTCTAACGTGTTCCTCGTGTCATTTTACGTCGGAATTAATCTTGAGAAATGCACAAACACGGTTCTGGCGTTCAAAAAACACGAGATCAGGTTTTGGGAATGCTCGCGATTTTCTCGTCAACGGTTTCTCGGTTCGCAATTCTGTCGCTTCCATCGTGTTCCTCGTGTCATTTTACGTCGGAATTTCTCTTGAGAAATGCACAAACACGGTTCTGGCGTTCAAAAAACACGAGATCAGGTTTTGGGAATGCTCGCGATTTTCTCGTCAACGGTTTCTCGGTTCGCAATTCTGTCGCTTCCAACGCGTTCCTCGTGTCATTTTACGTCGGAATTAGTCTTGAGAAATGCACAATCACGGTTCTGGAGTTCAAAAAACACGAGATCAGTTTCTGGGAATGCTCGCGATTTCCTCGTCAACGGTTTCTCGGATCGCAATTCTGTCGCTTCTAACGTGTTCCTCGTGTCATTTTACGTCGGAATTAGTCTTGAGAAATGCACAAACACGGTTCTGGAGTTCAAAAAACACGAGTTCAGGTTTTGGGAATGCTCGCGATTTTCTAGTCAACGGTTTCTCGGATCGCAATTCTGTCGCTTCCAACGTGTTCCTCGTGTCATTTTACGTCGGAATTAGTCTTGAGAAATGCACAAACACGGTTCTGGAGTTCAAAAAACACGAGATCAGGTTTTGGGAATGCTCGCGATTTTCTCGTCAACGGTTTCTCGGTTCGCAATTCTGTCGCTTCCATCGTGGTCCTCGTGTCATTTTACGTCGGAAATAGTCACGAGCAGTGCTCGTGAACGTTTGTGGAGTCCAAAAAACACGAGATCAGGTTTTGGGAATGCTCGCGATTTTCTCGTCAACGTTTGCCCGGATTGCAATTCTGTCGCTTCCAACGCGTTCCTCGCGTCATTTTACATCGGAATTAGTCATGATAAAGGCACAAACACGGTTCAGGAGCCCAAGAAACACGAGATCAGGATTCGGGAATGCTCGCGATTTTCTCGTCAACGGTTTCTCGGATCGCAATTCTGTCGCTTCCAACGTGATCCTCGTGTCATTTTACGTCGGAAATAGTCACGAGCAGTGCACGTGAACGTTTGTGGAGTCCAAAAAACACGAGTTCAGGTTCTGGGAATGCTCGCGATTTTCGCGTCAACGGTTTCTCGGATCGCAATTCTGTCGCTTCTAACGTGTTCCTCGTGTCATTTTACGTCGGAATTAGTCTTGAGAAATGCACAAACACGGTTCTGGAGTTCAAAAAACACGAGTTCAGGTTTTGGGAATGCTCGCGATTTTCTAGTCAACGGTTTCTCGGATCGCAATTCTGTCGCTTCCAACGTGTTCCTCGTGTCATTTTACGTCGGAATTAGTCTTGAGAAATGCACAAACACGGTTCTGGAGTTCAAAAAACACGAGATCAGGTTTTGGGAATGCTCGCGATTTTCTCGTCAACGGTTTCTCGGTTCGCAATTCTGTCGCTTCCATCGTGATCCTCGTGTCATTTTACGTCGGAAATAGTCACGAGCAGTGCTCGTGAACGTTTGTGGAGTCCAAAAAACACGAGATCAGGTTTTGGGAATGCTCGCGATTTTCTCGTCAACGTTTGCCCGGATTGCAATTCTGTCGCTTCCAACGCGTTCCTCGCGTCATTTTACATCGGAATTAGTCATGATAAAGGCACAAACACGGTTCAGGAGCCCAAGAAACACGAGATCAGGATTCGGGAATGCTCGCGATTTTCTCGTCAACGGTTTCTCGGATCGCAATTCTGTCGCTTCCAACGTGATCCTCGTGTCATTTTACGTCGGAAATAGTCACGAGCAGTGCACGTGAACGTTTGTGGAGTCCAAAAAACACGAGTTCAGGTTCTGGGAATGCTCGCGATTTTCGCGTCAACGGTTTCTCGGATCGCAATTCTGTCGCTTCCATCGTGATCCTCGTGTCATTTTACGTCGGAAATAGTCACGAGCAGTGCTCGTGAACGTTTGTGGAGTCCAAAAAACACGAGATCAGGTTTTGGGAATGCTCGCGATTTTCTCGTCAACGTTTGCCCGGATTGCAATTCTGTCGCTTCCAACGCGTTCCTCGCGTCATTTTACATCGGAATTAGTCATGATAAAGGCACAAACACGGTTCAGGAGCCCAAGAAACACGAGATCAGGATTCGGGAATGCTCGCGATTTTCTCGTCAACGGTTTCTCGGATCGCAATTCTGTCGCTTCCAACGTGATCCTCGTGTCATTTTACGTCGGAAATAGTCACGAGCAGTGCACGTGAACGTTTGTGGAGTCCAAAAAACACGAGTTCAGGTTCTGGGAATGTTCGCGATTTTCGCGTCAACGGTTTCTCGGATCGCAATTCTGTCGCTTCTAACGTGTTCCTCGTGTCATTTTACGTCGGAATTAGTCTTGAGAAATGCACAAACACGGTTCTGGAGTTCAAAAAACACGAGTTCAGGTTTTGGGAATGCTCGCGATTTTCTAGTCAACGGTTTCTCGGATCGCAATTCTGTCGCTTCCAACGTGTTCCTCGTGTCATTTTACGTCGGAAATAGTCACGAGCAGTGCTCGTGAACGTTTGTGGAGTCCAAAAAACACGAGTTCAGGTTCTGGGAATGCTCGCGATTTTCGCGTCAACGGTTTCTCGGATCGCAATTCTGTCGCTTCCAACGTGTTCCTCGTGTCATTTTACGTCGGAATTAGTCTTGAGAAATGCACAAACACGGTTCTGGAGTTCAAAAAACACGAGATCAGGTTTTGGGAATGCTCGCGATTTTCTCGTCAACGTTTGCCCGGATTGCAATTCTGTCGCTTCCAACGCGTTCCTCGCGTCATTTTACATCGGAAATAGTCACGAGCAGTGCTCGTGAACGTTTGTGGAGTCCAAAAAACACGAGATCAGGTTTTGGGAATGCTCGCGATTTTCTCGTCAACGTTTGCCCGGATTGCAATTCTGTCGCTTCCAACGCGTTCCTCGCGTCATTTTACATCGGAATTAGTCATGATAAAGGCACAAACACGGTTCAGGAGCCCAAGAAACACGAGATCAGGATTCGGGAATGCTCGCGATTTTCTCGTCAACGGTTTCTCGGATCGCAATTCTGTCGCTTCCAACGTGATCCTCGTGTCATTTTACGTCGGAAATAGTCACGAGCAGTGCACGTGAACGTTTGTGGAGTCCAAAAAACACGAGTTCAGGTTCTGGGAATGCTCGCGATTTTCGCGTCAACGGTTTCTCGGATCGCAATTCTGTCGCTTCTAACGTGTTCCTCGTGTCATTTTACGTCGGAATTAGTCTTGAGAAATGCACAAACACGGTTCTGGAGTTCAAAAAACACGAGTTCAGGTTTTGGGAATGCTCGCGATTTTCTAGTCAACGGTTTCTCGGATCGCAATTCTGTCGCTTCCAACGTGTTCCTCGTGTCATTTTACGTCGGAATTAGTCTTGAGAAATGCACAAACACGGTTCTGGAGTTCAAAAAACACGAGATCAGGTTTTGGGAATGCTCGCGATTTTCTCGTCAACGGTTTCTCGGTTCGCAATTCTGTCGCTTCCATCGTGATCCTCGTGTCATTTTACGTCGGAAATAGTCACGAGCAGTGCTCGTGAACGTTTGTGGAGTCCAAAAAACACGAGATCAGGTTTTGGGAATGCTCGCGATTTTCTCGTCAACGTTTGCCCGGATTGCAATTCTGTCGCTTCCAACGCGTTCCTCGCGTCATTTTACATCGGAATTAGTCATGATAAAGGCACAAACACGGTTCAGGAGCCCAAGAAACACGAGATCAGGATTCGGGAATGCTCGCGATTTTCTCGTCAACGGTTTCTCGGATCGCAATTCTGTCGCTTCCAACGTGATCCTCGTGTCATTTTACGTCGGAAATAGTCACGAGCAGTGCACGTGAACGTTTGTGGAGTCCAAAAAACACGAGTTCAGGTTCTGGGAATGCTCGCGATTTTCGCGTCAACGGTTTCTCGGATCGCAATTCTGTCGCTTCCATCGTGATCCTCGTGTCATTTTACGTCGGAAATAGTCACGAGCAGTGCTCGTGAACGTTTGTGGAGTCCAAAAAACACGAGATCAGGTTTTGGGAATGCTCGCGATTTTCTCGTCAACGTTTGCCCGGATTGCAATTCTGTCGCTTCCAACGCGTTCCTCGCGTCATTTTACATCGGAATTAGTCATGATAAAGGCACAAACACGGTTCAGGAGCCCAAGAAACACGAGATCAGGATTCGGGAATGCTCGCGATTTTCTCGTCAACGGTTTCTCGGATCGCAATTCTGTCGCTTCCAACGTGATCCTCGTGTCATTTTACGTCGGAAATAGTCACGAGCAGTGCACGTGAACGTTTGTGGAGTCCAAAAAACACGAGTTCAGGTTCTGGGAATGTTCGCGATTTTCGCGTCAACGGTTTCTCGGATCGCAATTCTGTCGCTTCTAACGTGTTCCTCGTGTCATTTTACGTCGGAATTAGTCTTGAGAAATGCACAAACACGGTTCTGGAGTTCAAAAAACACGAGTTCAGGTTTTGGGAATGCTCGCGATTTTCTAGTCAACGGTTTCTCGGATCGCAATTCTGTCGCTTCCAACGTGTTCCTCGTGTCATTTTACGTCGGAAATAGTCACGAGCAGTGCTCGTGAACGTTTGTGGAGTCCAAAAAACACGAGTTCAGGTTCTGGGAATGCTCGCGATTTTCGCGTCAACGGTTTCTCGGATCGCAATTCTGTCGCTTCCAACGTGTTCCTCGTGTCATTTTACGTCGGAATTAGTCTTGAGAAATGCACAAACACGGTTCTGGAGTTCAAAAAACACGAGATCAGGTTTTGGGAATGCTCGCGATTTTCTCGTCAACGTTTGCCCGGATTGCAATTCTGTCGCTTCCAACGCGTTCCTCGCGTCATTTTACATCGGAATTAGTCATGATAAAGGCACAAACACGGTTCAGGAGCCCAAGAAACACGAGATCAGGATTCGGGAATGCTCGCGATTTTCTCGTCAACGGTTTCTCGGATCGCAATTCTGTCGCTTCCAACGTGATCCTCGTGTCATTTTACGTCGGAAATAGTCACGAGCAGTGCACGTGAACGTTTGTGGAGTCCAAAAAACACGAGTTCAGGTTCTGGGAATGCTCGCGATTTTCGCGTCAACGGTTTCTCGGATCGCAATTCTGTCGCTTCTAACGTGTTCCTCGTGTCATTTTACGTCGGAATTAATCTTGAGAAATGCACAAACACGGTTCTGGAGTTCAAAAAACACGAGATCAGGTTTTGGGAATGCTCGCGATTTTCTCGTCAACGTTTGCCCGGATTGCAATTCTGTCGCTTCCAACGCGTTCCTCGCGTCATTTTACATCGGAATTAGTCATGAGAAAGGCACAAACACGGTTCAGGAGCCCAAGAAACACGAGATCAGGATTCGGGAATGCTCGCGATTTTCTCGTCAACGGTTTCTCGGATCGCAATTCTGTCGCTTCCAACGTGATCCTCGTGTCATTTTACGTCGGAAATAGTCACGAGCAGTGCACGTGAACGTTTGTGGAGTCCAAAAAACACGAGTTCAGTTTCTGGGAATGCTCGCGATTTCCTCGTCAACGGTTTCTCGGATCGCAATTCTGTCGCTTCTAATGTGTTCCTCGTGTCATTTTACGTCGGAATTAATCTTGAGAAATGCACAAACACGGTTCTGGCGTTCAAAAAACACGAGATCAGGTTTTGGGAATGCTCGCGATTTTCTCGTCAACGGTTTCTCGGTTCGCAATTCTGTCGCTTCCATCGTGTTCCTCGTGTCATTTTACGTCGGAATTAGCCTTGAGAAATGCACAAACACGGTTCTGGCGTTCAAAAAACACGAGATCAGGTTTTGGGAATGCTCGCGATTTTCTCGTCAACGTTTGCTCGGATTGCAATTCTGTCGCTGCCTACGCGTTTCTCGCATCATTTTACATCGGAATTAGTCATGAGAAATGCACAAACACGGTTGTGGAGCCCAAAAAACACGAGATCAGTTTCTGGGAATGCTCGCGATTTCCTCGTCAACGGTTTCTCGGATCGCAATTCTGTCGCTTCTAACGTGTTCCTCGTGTCATTTTACGTCGGAATTAGTCTTGAGAAATGCACAAACACGGTTCTGGAGTTCAAAAAACACGAGTTCAGGTTTTGGGAATGCTCGCGATTTTCTAGTCAACGGTTTCTCGGATCGCAATTCTGTTGCTTCCAACGTGTTCCTCGTGTCATTTTAAGTCGGAATTAGTCTTGAGAAATGCACAAACACGGTTCTGGAGTTCAAAAAACACGAGATCAGGTTTTGGGAATGCTCGCGATTTTCTCGTCAACGTTTGCCCGGATTGCAATTCTGTCGCTTCCAACGCGTTCCTCGCGTCATTTTACATCGGAATTAGTCTTGAGAAAGGCACAAACACGGTTCAGGAGCCCAAAATACACGAGATCAGGATTCGGGAATGCTCGCGATTTTCTCGTCAACGGTTTCTCGAATCGCAATTCTGTCGCTTCTAACGTGTTCCTCGTGTCATTTTACGTCGGAATTAGTCTTGAGAAATGCACAAACACGGTTCTGGAGTTCAAAAAACACGAGTTCAGGTTTTGGGAATGCTCGCGATTTTCTCGTCAACGTTTGCTCGGATTGCAATTCTGTCGCTGCCTACGCGTTTCTCGCATCATTTTACATCGGAATTAGTCATGAGAAATGCACAAACACGGTTGTGGAGCCCAAAAAACACGAGATCAGTTTCTGGGAATGCTCGCGATTTCCTCGTCAACGGTTTCTCGGATCGCAATTCTGTCGCTTCTAACGTGTTCCTCGTGTCATTTTACGTCGGAATTAGTCTTGAGAAATGCACAAACACGGTTCTGGAGTTCAAAAAACACGAGTTCAGGTTTTGGGAATGCTCGCGATTTTCTAGTCAACGGTTTCTCGGATCGCAATTCTGTTGCTTCCAACGTGTTCCTCGTGTCATTTTACGTCGGAATTAGTCTTGAGAAATGCACAAACACGGTTCTGGAGTTCAAAAAACACGAGATCAGGTTTTGGGAATGCTCGCGATTTTCTCGTCAACGTTTGCCCGGATTGCAATTCTGTCGCTTCCAACGCGTTCCTCGCGTCATTTTACATCGGAATTAGTCTTGAGAAAGGCACAAACACGGTTCAGGAGCCCAAAAAACACGAGATCAGGATTCGGGAATGCTCGCGATTTTCTCGTCAACGGTTTCTCGGATCGCAATTCTGTCGCTTCTAACGTGTTCCTCGTGTCATTTTACGTCGGAGTTAGTCTTGAGAAATGCACCAACACGGTTCTGGAGTTCAAAAAACACGAGATCAGGTTTTGGGAATGCTCGCGATTTTCTCGTCAACGGTTTCTCGGTTCGCAATTCTGTCGCTTCCATCGTGATCCTCGTGTCATTTTACGTCGGAAATAGTCACGAGCAGTGCTCGTGAACGTTTGTGGAGTCCAAAAAACACGAGTTCAGGTTCTGGGAATGCTCGCGATTTTCGCATCAACGGTTTCTCGGATCGCAATTCTGTCGCTTCTAACGTGTTCCTCGTGTCATTTTACGTCGGAATTAATCTTGAGAAATGCACAAACACGGTTCTGGCGTTCAAAAAACACGAGATCAGGTTTTGGGAATGCTCGCGATTTTCTCGTCAACGGTTTCTCGGTTCGCAATTCTGTCGCTTCCATCGTGTTCCTCGTGTCATTTTACGTCGGAATTTCTCTTGAGAAATGCACAAACACGGTTCTGGCGTTCAAAAAACACGAGATCAGGTTTTGGGAATGCTCGCGATTTTCTCGTCAACGGTTTCTCGGTTCGCAATTCTGTCGCTTCCAACGCGTTCCTCGTGTCATTTTACGTCGGAATTAGTCTTGAGAAATGCACAATCACGGTTCTGGAGTTCAAAAAACACGAGATCAGTTTCTGGGAATGCTCGCGATTTCCTCGTCAACGGTTTCTCGGATCGCAATTCTGTCGCTTCTAACGTGTTCCTCGTGTCATTTTACGTCGGAATTAGTCTTGAGAAATGCACAAACACGGTTCTGGAGTTCAAAAAACACGGGATCAGGTTTTGGGAATGCTCGCGATTTTCTAGTCAACGGTTTCTCGGATCGCAATTCTGTCGCTTCCAACGTGTTCCTCGTGTCATTTTACGTCGGAATTAGTCTTGAGAAATGCACAAACACGGTTCTGGAGTTCAAAAAACACGAGATCAGGTTTTGGGAATGCTCGCGATTTTCTCGTCAACGGTTTCTCGGTTCGCAATTCTGTCGCTTCCATCGTGATCCTCGTGTCATTTTACGTCGGAAATAGTCACGAGCAGTGCTCGTGAACGTTTGTGGAGTCCAAAAAACACGAGATCAGGTTTTGGGAATGCTCGCGATTTTCTCGTCAACGTTTGCCCGGATTGCAATTCTGTCGCTTCCAACGCGTTCCTCGCGTCATTTTACATCGGAATTAGTCATGATAAAGGCACAAACACGGTTCAGGAGCCCAAGAAACACGAGATCAGGATTCGGGAATGCTCGCGATTTTCTCGTCAACGGTTTCTCGGATCGCAATTCTGTCGCTTCCAACGTGATCCTCGTGTCATTTTACGTCGGAAATAGTCACGAGCAGTGCACGTGAACGTTTGTGGAGTCCAAAAAACACGAGCTCAGGTTCTGGGAATGCTCGCGATTTTCGCGTCAACGGTTTCTCGGATCGCAATTCTGTCGCTTCTAACGTGTTCCTCGTGTCATTTTACGTCGGAATTAGTCTTGAGAAATGCACAAACACGGTTCTGGAGTTCAAAAAACACGAGTTCAGGTTTTGGGAATGCTCGCGATTTTCTAGTCAACGGTTTCTCGGATCGCAATTCTTTCGCTTCCAACGTGTTCCTCGTGTCATTTTACGTCGGAATTAGTCTTGAGAAATGCACAAACACGGTTCTGGAGTTCAAAAAACACGAGATCAGGTTTTGGGAATGCTCGCGATTTTCTCGTCAACGGTTTCTCGGTTCGCAATTCTGTCGCTTCCATCGTGATCCTCGTGTCATTTTACGTCGGAAATAGTCACGAGCAGTGCTCGTGAACGTTTGTGGAGTCCAAAAAACACGAGTTCAGGTTCTGGGAATGCTCGCGATTTTCGCGTCAACGGTTTCTCGGATCGCAATTCTGTCGCTTCCAACGTGTTCCTCGTGTCATTTTACGTCGGAATTAGTCTTGAGAAATGCACAAACACGGTTCTGGAGTTCAAAAAACACGAGATCAGGTTTTGGGAATGCTCGCGATTTTCTCGTCAACGTTTGCCCGGATTGCAATTCTGTCGCTTCCAACGCGTTCCTCGCGTCATTTTACATCGGAATTAGTCATGATAAAGGCACAAACACGGTTCAGGAGCCCAAGAAACACGAGATCAGGATTCGGGAATGCTCGCGATTTTCTCGTCAACGGTTTCTCGGATCGCAATTCTGTCGCTTCCAACGTGATCCTCGTGTCATTTTACGTCGGAAATAGTCACGAGCAGTGCACGTGAACGTTTGTGGAGTCCAAAAAACACGAGTTCAGGTTCTGGGAATGCTCGCGATTTTCGCGTCAACGGTTTCTCGGATCGCAATTCTGTCGCTTCCATCGTGATCCTCGTGTCATTTTACGTCGGAAATAGTCACGAGCAGTGCTCGTGAACGTTTGTGGAGTCCAAAAAACACGAGATCAGGTTTTGGGAATGCTCGCGATTTTCTCGTCAACGTTTGCCCGGATTGCAAATCTGTCGCTTCCAACGCGTTCCTCGCGTCATTTTACATCGGAATTAGTCATGATAAAGGCACAAACACGGTTCAGGAGCCCAAGAAACACGAGATCAGGATTCGGGAATGCTCGCGATTTTCGCGTCAACGGTTTCTCGGATCGCAATTCTGTCGCTTCTAACGTGTTCCTCGTGTCATTTTACGTCGGAATTAGTCTTGAGAAATGCACAAACACGGTTCTGGAGTTCAAAAAACACGAGTTCAGGTTTTGGGAATGCTCGCGATTTTCTAGTCAACGGTTTCTCGGATCGCAATTCTTTCGCTTCCAACGTGTTCCTCGTGTCATTTTACGTCGGAATTAGTCTTGAGAAATGCACAAACACGGTTCTGGAGTTCAAAAAACACGAGATCAGGTTTTGGGAATGCTCGCGATTTTCTCGTCAACGGTTTCTCGGTTCGCAATTCTGTCGCTTCCATCGTGATCCTCGTGTCATTTTACGTCGGAAATAGTCACGAGCAGTGCTCGTGAACGTTTGTGGAGTCCAAAAAACACGAGTTCAGGTTCTGGGAATGCTCGCGATTTTCGCGTCAACGGTTTCTCGGATCGCAATTCTGTCGCTTCCAACGTGTTCCTCGTGTCATTTTACGTCGGAATTAGTCTTGAGAAATGCACAAACACGGTTCTGGAGTTCAAAAAACACGAGATCAGGTTTTGGGAATGCTCGCGATTTTCTCGTCAACGTTTGCCCGGATTGCAATTCTGTCGCTTCCAACGCGTTCCTCGCGTCATTTTACATCGGAATTAGTCATGATAAAGGCACAAACACGGTTCAGGAGCCCAAGAAACACGAGATCAGGATTCGGGAATGCTCGCGATTTTCTCGTCAACGGTTTCTCGGATCGCAATTCTGTCGCTTCCAACGTGATCCTCGTGTCATTTTACGTCGGAAATAGTCACGAGCAGTGCACGTGAACGTTTGTGGAGTCCAAAAAACACGAGTTCAGGTTCTGGGAATGCTCGCGATTTTCGCGTCAACGGTTTCTCGGATCGCAATTCTGTCGCTTCCATCGTGATCCTCGTGTCATTTTACGTCGGAAATAGTCACGAGCAGTGCTCGTGAACGTTTGTGGAGTCCAAAAAACACGAGATCAGGTTTTGGGAATGCTCGCGATTTTCTCGTCAACGTTTGCCCGGATTGCAATTCTGTCGCTTCCAACGCGTTCCTCGCGTCATTTTACATCGGAATTAGTCATGATAAAGGCACAAACACGGTTCAGGAGCCCAAGAAACACGAGATCAGGATTCGGGAATGCTCGCGATTTTCTCGTCAACGGTTTCTCGGATCGCAATTCTGTCGCTTCCAACGTGATCCTCGTGTCATTTTACGTCGGAAATAGTCACGAGCAGTGCACGTGAACGTTTGTGGAGTCCAAAAAACACGAGTTCAGGTTCTGGGAATGTTCGCGATTTTCGCGTCAACGGTTTCTCGGATCGCAATTCTGTCGCTTCTAACGTGTTCCTCGTGTCATTTTACGTCGGAATTAGTCTTGAGAAATGCACAAACACGGTTCTGGAGTTCAAAAAACACGAGTTCAGGTTTTGGGAATGCTCGCGATTTTCTAGTCAACGGTTTCTCGGATCGCAATTCTGTCGCTTCCAACGTGTTCCTCGTGTCATTTTACGTCGGAAATAGTCACGAGCAGTGCTCGTGAACGTTTGTGGAGTCCAAAAAACACGAGTTCAGGTTCTGGGAATGCTCGCGATTTTCGCGTCAACGGTTTCTCGGATCGCAATTCTGTCGCTTCCAACGTGTTCCTCGTGTCATTTTACGTCGGAATTAGTCTTGAGAAATGCACAAACACGGTTCTGGAGTTCAAAAAACACGAGATCAGGTTTTGGGAATGCTCGCGATTTTCTCGTCAACGTTTGCCCGGATTGCAATTCTGTCGCTTCCAACGCGTTCCTCGCGTCATTTTACATCGGAATTAGTCATGATAAAGGCACAAACACGGTTCAGGAGCCCAAGAAACACGAGATCAGGATTCGGGAATGCTCGCGATTTTCTCGTCAACGGTTTCTCGGATCGCAATTCTGTCGCTTCCAACGTGATCCTCGTGTCATTTTACGTCGGAAATAGTCACGAGCAGTGCACGTGAACGTTTGTGGAGTCCAAAAAACACGAGTTCAGGTTCTGGGAATGCTCGCGATTTTCGCGTCAACGGTTTCTCGGATCGCAATTCTGTCGCTTCTAACGTGTTCCTCGTGTCATTTTACGTCGGAATTAATCTTGAGAAATGCACAAACACGGTTCTGGAGTTCAAAAAACACGAGATCAGGTTTTGGGAATGCTCGCGATTTTCTCGTCAACGTTTGCCCGGATTGCAATTCTGTCGCTTCCAACGCGTTCCTCGCGTCATTTTACATCGGAATTAGTCATGAGAAAGGCACAAACACGGTTCAGGAGCCCAAGAAACACGAGATCAGGATTCGGGAATGCTCGCGATTTTCTCGTCAACGGTTTCTCGGATCGCAATTCTGTCGCTTCCAACGTGATCCTCGTGTCATTTTACGTCGGAAATAGTCACGAGCAGTGCACGTGAACGTTTGTGGAGTCCAAAAAACACGAGTTCAGTTTCTGGGAATGCTCGCGATTTCCTCGTCAACGGTTTCTCGGATCGCAATTCTGTCGCTTCTAATGTGTTCCTCGTGTCATTTTACGTCGGAATTAATCTTGAGAAATGCACAAACACGGTTCTGGCGTTCAAAAAACACGAGATCAGGTTTTGGGGATGCTCGCGATTTTCTCGTCAACGGTTTCTCGGTTCGCAATTCTGTCGCTTCCATCGTGTTCCTCGTGTCATTTTACGTCGGAATTAGCCTTGAGAAATGCACAAACACGGTTCTGGCGTTCAAAAAACACGAGATCAGGTTTTGGGAATGCTCGCGATTTTCTCGTCAACGGTTTCTCGGTTCGCAATTCTGTCGCTTCCAACGCGTTCCTCGTGTCATTTTACGTCGGAATTAGTCTTGAGAAATGCACAAACACGGTTCTGGAGTTCAAAAAACACGAGATCAGTTTCTGGGAATGCTCGCGATTTCCTCGTCAACGGTTTCTCGGATCGCAATTCTGTCGCTTCTAACGTGTTCCTCGTGTCATTTTACGTCGGAATTAGTCTTGAGAAATGCACAAACACGGTTCTGGAGTTCAAAAAACACGAGTTCAGGTTTTGGGAATGCTCGCGATTTTCTAGTCAACGGTTTCTCGGATCGCAATTCTGTTGCTTCTAACGTGTTCCTCGTGTCATTTTACGTCGGAATTAGTCTTGAGAAATGCACAAACACGGTTCAGGAGCCCAAAAAACACGAGATCAGGTTTTGGGAATGCTCGCGATTTTCTCGTCAACGTTTGCCCGGATTGCAATTCTGTCGCTTCCAACGCGTTCCTCGCGTCATTTTACGTCGGAATTAGTCTTGAGAAATGCACAAACACGGTTCTGGAGTTCAAAAAACACGAGATCAGTTTCTGGGAATGCTCGCGATTTCCTCGTCAACGGTTTCTCGGATCGCAATTCTGTCGCTTCTAACGTGTTCCTCGTGTCATTTTACGTCGGAATTAGTCTTGAGAAATGCACAAACACGGTTCTGGAGTTCAAAAAACACGAGTTCAGGTTTTGGGAATGCTCGCGATTTTCTAGTCAACGGTTTCTCGGATCGCAATTCTGTTGCTTCTAACGTGTTCCTCGTGTCATTTTACGTCGGAATTAGTCTTGAGAAATGCACAAACACGGTTCAGGAGCCCAAAAAACACGAGATCAGGTTTTGGGAATGCTCGCGATTTTCTCGTCAACGTTTGCCCGGATTGCAATTCTGTCGCTTCCAACGCGTTCCTCGCGTCATTTTACATCGGAATTAGTCATGAGAAAGGCACAAACACGGTTCAGGAGCCCAAGAAACACGAGATCAAGATTCGGGAATGCTCGCGATTTTCTCGTCAACGGTTTCTCGGATCGCAATTCTGTCGCTTCCAACGTGATCCTCGTGTCATTTTACGTCGGAAATAGTCACGAGCAGTGCACGTGAACGTTTGAGGAGTCCAAAAAACACGAGTTCAGTTTCTGGGAATGCTCGCGATTTTCTAGTCAACGGTTTCTCGGATCGGAATTCTGTCGCTTCCAACGTGTTCCTCATGTCATTTTACGTCGGAATTAGTCTTGAGAAATGCACAAACACGGTTCTGGAGTTCAAAAAACACGAGATCAGGTTTTGGGAATGCTCGCGATTTTCTCGTCAACGTTTGCTCGGATTGCAATTCTGTCGCTGCCTACGCGTTTCTCGCATCATTTTACATCGGAATTAGTCATGAGAAATGCACAAACACGGTTGTGGAGCCCAAAAAACACGAGATCAGTTTCTGGGAATGCTCGCGATTTCCTCGTCAACGGTTTCTCGGATCGCAATTCTGTCGCTTCTAACGTGTTCCTCGTGTCATTTTACGTCGGAATTAGTCTTGAGAAATGCACAAACACGGTTCTGGAGTTCAAAAAACACGAGTTCAGGTTTTGGGAATGCTCGCGATTTTCTAGTCAACGGTTTCTCGGATCGCAATTCTGTTGCTTCCAACGTGTTCCTCGTGTCATTTTAAGTCGGAATTAGTCTTGAGAAATGCACAAACACGGTTCAGGAGCCCAAAAAACACGAGATCAGGATTCGGGAATGCTCGCGATTTTCTCGTCAACGGTTTCTCGAATCGCAATTCTGTCGCTTCTAACGTGTTCCTCGTGTCATTTTACGTCGGAATTAGTCTTGAGAAATGCACAAACACGGTTCTGGAGTTCAAAAAACACGAGTTCAGGTTTTGGGAATGCTCGCGATTTTCTCGTCAACGTTTGCTCGGATTGCAATTCTGTCGCTGCCTACGCGTTTCTCGCATCATTTTACATCGGAATTAGTCATGAGAAATGCACAAACACGGTTGTGGAGCCCAAAAAACACGAGATCAGTTTCTGGGAATGCTCGCGATTTCCTCGTCAACGGTTTCTCGGATCGCAATTCTGTCGCTTCTAACGTGTTCCTCGTGTCATTTTACGTCGGAATTAGTCTTGAGAAATGCACAAACACGGTTCTGGAGTTCAAAAAACACGAGTTCAGGTTTTGGGAATGCTCGCGATTTTCTAGTCAACGGTTTCTCGGATCGCAATTCTGTTGCTTCCAACGTGTTCCTCGTGTCATTTTACGTCGGAATTAGTCTTGAGAAATGCACAAACACGGTTCTGGAGTTCAAAAAACACGAGATCAGGTTTTGGGAATGCTCGCGATTTTCTCGTCAACGTTTGCCCGGATTGCAATTCTGTCGCTTCCAACGCGTTCCTCGCGTCATTTTACATCGGAATTAGTCTTGAGAAAGGCACAAACACGGTTCAGGAGCCCAAAAAACACGAGATCAGGATTCGGGAATGCTCGCGATTTTCTCGTCAACGGTTTCTCGGATCGCAATCCTGTCGCTTCTAACGTGTTCCTCGTGTCATTTTACGTCGGAATTAGTCTTGAGAAATGCACAAACACGGTTCTGGAGTTCAAAAAACACGAGTTCAGGTTTTGGGAATGCTCGCGATTTTCTCGTCAACGGTTTCTCGGATCGCAATTCTCTCGCTTCCAACGTGATCCCCGTGTCATTTTACGTCGGAAATAGTCACGAGCAGTGCACGTGAACATTTGTGGAGTCCAAAAAACACGAGTTCAGGTTCTAGGAATGCTCGCGATTTTCTCGTCAACGGTTTCTCGGTTCGCAATTCTGTCGCTTCCAACGCGTTCCTCGTGTCATTTTACGTCGGAATTAGTCTTGAGAAATGCACAATCACGGTTCTGGAGTTCAAAAAACACGAGATCAGTTTCTGGGAATGCTCGCGATTTCCTCGTCAACGGTTTCTCGGATCGCAATTCTGTCGCTTCCAACGCGTTCCTCGTGTCATTTTACGTCGGAATTAGTCTTGAGAAATGCACAATCACGGTTCTGGAGTTCAAAAAACACGAGATCAGTTTCTGGGAATGCTCGCGATTTTCTCGTCAACGGTTTCTCGGTTCGCAATTCTGTCGCTTCCATCGTGATCCTCGTGTCATTTTACGTCGGAAATAGTCACGAGCAGTGCTCGTGAACGTTTGTGGAGTCCAAAAAACACGAGATCAGGTTTTGGGAATGCTCGCGATTTTCTCGTCCACGTTTGCCCGGATTGCAATTCTGTCGCTTCCAACGCGTTCCTCGCGTCATTTTACATCGGAATTAGTCATGATAAAGGCACAAACACGGTTCAGGAGCCCAAGAAACACGAGATCAGGATTCGGGAATGCTCGCGATTTTCTCGTCAACGGTTTCTCGGATCGCAATTCTGTCGCTTCCAACGTGATCCTCGTGTCATTTTACGTCGGAAATAGTCACGAGCAGTGCACGTGAACGTTTGTGGAGTCCAAAAAACACGAGTTCAGGTTCTGGGAATGCTCGCGATTTTCGCGTCAACGGTTTCTCGGATCGCAATTCTGTCGCTTCTAACGTGTTCCTCGTGTCATTTTACGTCGGAATTAGTCTTGAGAAATGCACAAACACGGTTCTGGAGTTCAAAAAACACGAGTTCAGGTTTTGGGAATGCTCGCGATTTTCTAGTCAACGGTTTCTCGGATCGCAATTCTGTCGCTTCCAACGTGTTCCTCGTGTCATTTTACGTCGGAATTAGTCTTGAGAAATGCACAAACACGGTTCTGGAGTTCAAAAAACACGAGATCAGGTTTTGGGAATGCTCGCGATTTTCTCGTCAACGGTTTCTCGGTTCGCAATTCTGTCGCTTCCATCGTGATCCTCGTGTCATTTTACGTCGGAAATAGTCACGAGCAGTGCTCGTGAACGTTTGTGGAGTCCAAAAAACACGAGTTCAGGTTCTGGGAATGCTCGCGATTTTCGCGTCAACGGTTTCTCGGATCGCAATTCTGTCGCTTCCAACGTGTTCCTCGTGTCATTTTACGTCGGAATTAGTCTTGAGAAATGCACAAACACGGTTCTGGAGTTCAAAAAACACGAGATCAGGTTTTGGGAATGCTCGCGATTTTCTCGTCAACGTTTGCCCGGATTGCAATTCTGTCGCTTCCAACGCGTTCCTCGCGTCATTTTACATCGGAATTAGTCATGATAAAGGCACAAACACGGTTCAGGAGCCCAAGAAACACGAGATCAGGATTCGGGAATGCTCGCGATTTTCTCGTCAACGGTTTCTCGGATCGCAATTCTGTCGCTTCCAACGTGATCCTCGTGTCACTTTACGTCGGAAATAGTCACGAGCAGTGCACGTGAACGTTTGTGGAGTCCAAAAAACACGAGTTCAGGTTCTGGGAATGCTCGCGATTTTCGCGTCAACGGTTTCTCGGATCGCAATTCTGTCGCTTCTAACGTGTTCCTCGTGTCATTTTACGTCGGAATTAATCTTGAGAAATGCACAAACACGGTTCTGGAGTTCAAAAAACACGAGATCAGGTTTTGGGAATGCTCGCGATTTTCTCGTCAACGTTTGCCCGGATTGCAATTCTGTCGCTTCCAACGCGTTCCTCGCGTCATTTTACATCGGAATTAGTCATGAGAAAGGCACAAACACGGTTCAGGAGCCCAAGAAACACGAGATCAGGATTCGGGAATGCTCGCGATTTTCTCGTCAACGGTTTCTCGGATCGCAATTCTGTCGCTTCCAACGTGATCCTCGTGTCATTTTACGTCGGAAATAGTCACGAGCAGTGCACGTGAACGTTTGTGGAGTCCAAAAAACACGAGTTCAGTTTCTGGGAATGCTCGCGATTTCCTCGTCAACGGTTTCTCGGATCGCAATTCTGTCGCTTCCATCGTGTTCCTCGTGTCATTTTACGTCGGAATTAGTCTTGAGAAATGCACAAACACGGTTCTGGCGTTCAAAAAACACGAGATCAGGTTTTGGGAATGCTCGCGATTTTCTCGTCAACGGTTTCTCGGTTCGCAATTCTGTCGCTTCCAACGCGTTCCTCGTGTCATTTTACGTCGGAATTAGTCTTGAGAAATGCACAAACACGGTTCTGGAGTTCAAAAAACACGAGATCAGTTTCTGGGAATGCTCGCGATTTCCTCGTCAACGGTTTCTCGGATCGCAATTCTGTCGCTTCCATCGTGATCCTCGTGTCATTTTACGTCGGAAATAGTCACGAGCAGTGCTCGTGAACGTTTGTGGAGTCCAAAAAACACGAGATCAGGTTTTGGGAATGCTCGCGATTTTCTCGTCAACGTTTGCCCGGATTGCAATTCTGTCGCTTCCAACGCGTTCCTCGCGTCATTTTACATCGGAATTAGTCATGATAAAGGCACAAACACGGTTCAGGAGCCCAAGAAACACGAGATCAGGATTCGGGAATGCTCGCGATTTTCTCGTCAACGGTTTCTCGGATCGCAATTCTGTCGCTTCCAACGTGATCCTCGTGTCATTTTACGTCGGAAATAGTCACGAGCAGTGCACGTGAACGTTTGTGGAGTCCAAAAAACACGAGTTCAGGTTCTGGGAATGCTCGCGATTTTCGCGTCAACGGTTTCTCGGATCGCAATTCTGTCGCTTCTAACGTGTTCCTCGTGTCATTTTACGTCGGAATTAGTCTTGAGAAATGCACAAACACGGTTCTGGAGTTCAAAAAACACGAGTTCAGGTTTTGGGAATGCTCGCGATTTTCTAGTCAACGGTTTCTCGGATCGCAATTCTGTCGCTTCCAACGTGTTCCTCGTGTCATTTTACGTCGGAATTAGTCATGAGAAAGGCACAAACACGGTTCAGGAGCCCAAGAAACACGAGATCAGGATTCGGGAATGCTCGCGATTTTCTCGTCAACGGTTTCTCGGATCGCAATTCTGTCGCTTCCAACGTGATCCTCGTGTCATTTTACGTCGGAAATAGTCACGAGCAGTGCACATGAACGTTTGAGGAGTCCAAAAAACACGAGTTCAGTTTCTGGGAATGCTCGCGATTTTCTAGTCAACGGTTTCTCGGATCGGAATTCTGTCGCTTCCAACGTGTTCCTCGTGTCATTTTACGTCGGAATTAGTCTTGAGAAATGCACAAACACGGTTCTGGAGTTCAAAAAACACGAGATCAGGTTTTGGGAATGCTCGCGATTTTCTCGTCAACGGTTTCTCGAATCGCAATTCTGTCGCTTCTAACGTGTTCCTCGTGTCATTTTACGTCGGAATTAGTCTTGAGAAATGCACAAACACGGTTCTGGAGTTCAAAAAACACGAGTTCAGGTTTTGGGAATGCTCGCGATTTTCTCGTCAACGTTTGCTCGGATTGCAATTCTGTCGCTGCCTACGCGTTTCTCGCATCATTTTACATCGGAATTAGTCATGAGAAATGCACAAACACGGTTGTGGAGCCCAAAAAACACGAAATCAGTTTCTGGGAATGCTCGCGATTTCCTCGTCAACGGTTTCTCGGATCGCAATTCTGTCGCTTCTAACGTGTTCCTCGTGTCATTTTACGTCGGAATTAGTCTTGAGAAATGCACAAACACGGTTCTGGAGTTCAAAAAACACGAGTTCAGGTTTTGGGAATGCTCGCGATTTTCTAGTCAACGGTTTCTCGGATCGCAATTCTGTTGCTTCCAACGTGTTCCTCGTGTCATTTTACGTCGGAATTAGTCTTGAGAAATGCACAAACACGGTTCTGGAGTTCAAAAAACACGAGATCAGGTTTTGGGAATGCTCGCGATTTTCTCGTCAACGTTTGCCCGGATTGCAATTCTGTCGCTTCCAACGCGTTCCTCGCGTCATTTTACATCGGAATTAGTCTTGAGAAAGGCACAAACACGGTTCAGGAGCCCAAAAAACACGAGATCAGGATTCGGGAATGCTCGCGATTTTCTCGTCAACGGTTTCTCGGATCGCAATTCTGTCGCTTCTAACGTGTTCCTCGTGTCATTTTACGTCGGAATTAGTCTTGAGAAATGCACAAACACGGTTCTGGAGTTCAAAAAACACGAGTTCAGGTTTTGGGAATGCTCGCGATTTTCTCGTCAACGTTTGCTCGGATTGCAATTCTGTCGCTTCCTACGCTTTTCTCGCGTCATTTTACATCGGAATTAGTCATGAGAAATGCACAAACACGGTTGTGGAGCCCAAAAAACACGAGATCAGTTTCTGGGAATGCTCGCGATTTCCTCGTCAACGGTTTCTCGGATCGCAATTCTGTCGCTTCTAACGTGTTCCTCGTGTCATTTTACGTCGGAATTAGTCTTGAGAAATGCACAAACACGGTTCTGGAGTTCAAAAAACACGAGTTCAGGTTTTGGGAATGCTCGCGATTTTCTAGTCAACGGTTTCTCGGATCGCAATTCTGTCGCTTCCAACGTGATCCTCGTGTCATTTTACGTCGGAATTAGTCTTGACAAATGCACAAACGCGGTTCTGGAGTTAAAAAAACACGAGTTCAGTTTCTGGGAATGCTCGCGATTTCCTCGTCAACGGTTTCTCGGATCGCAATTCTGTCGCTTCTAATGTGTTCCTCGTGTCATTTTACGTCGGAATTAATCTTGAGAAATGCACAAACACGGTTCTGGCGTTCAAAAAACACGAGATCAGGTTTTGGGAATGCTCGCGATTTTCTCGTCAACGGTTTCTCGGTTCGCAATTCTGTCGCTTCCATCGTGTTCCTCGTGTCATTTTACGTCGGAATTAGCCTTGAGAAATGCACAAACACGGTTCTGGCGGTCAAAAAACACGAGATCAGGTTTTGGGAATGCTCGCGATTTTCTCGTCAACGGTTTCTCGGTTCGCAATTCTGTCGCTTCCAACGCGTTCCTCGTGTCATTTTACGTCGGAATTAGTCTTGAGAAATGCACAAACACGGTTCTGGAGTTCAAAAAACACGAGATCAGTTTCTGGGAATGCTCGCGATTTCCTCGTCAACGGTTTCTCGGATCGCAATTCTGTCGCTTCTAACGTGTTCCTCGTGTCATTTTACGTCGGAATTAGTCTTGAGAAATGCACAAACACGGTTCTGGAGTTCAAAAAACACGAGTTCATGTTTTGGGAATGCTCGCGATTTTCTAGTCAACGGTTTCTCGGATCGCAATTCTGTCGCTTCTAACGTGTTCCTCGTGTCATTTTACGTCGGAATTAGTCTTGAGAAATGCACAAACACGGTTCAGGAGCCCAAAAAACACGAGATCAGGTTTTGGGAATGCTCGCGATTTTCTCGTCAACGTTTGCCCGGATTGCAATTCTGTCGCTTCCAACGCGTTCCTCGCGTCATTTTACATCGGAATTAGTCATGAGAAAGGCACAAACACGGTTCAGGAGCCCAAGAAACACGAGATCAGGATTCGGGAATGCTCGCGATTTTCTCGTCAACGGTTTCTCGGATCGCAATTCTGTCGCTTCCAACGTGATCCTCGTGTCATTTTACGTCGGAAATAGTCACGAGCAGTGCACGTGAACGTTTGAGGAGTCCAAAAAACACGAGTTCAGTTTCTGGGAATGCTCGCGATTTTCTAGTCAACGGTTTCTCGGATCGGAATTCTGTCGCTTCCAACGTGTTCCTCGTGTCATTTTACGTCGGAATTAGTCTTGAGAAATGCACAAACACGGTTCTGGAGTTCAAAAAACACGAGATCAGGTTTTGGGAATGCTCGCGATTTTCTCGTCAACGTTTGCCCGGATTGCAATTCTGTCGCTTCCAACGCGTTCCTCGCGTCATTTTACATCGGAATTAGTCTTGAGAAAGGCACAAACACGGTTCAGGAGCCCAAAAAACACGAGATCAGGATTCGGGAATGCTCGCGATTTTCTCGTCAACGGTTTCTCGAATCGCAATTCTGTCGCTTCTAACGTGTTCCTCGTGTCATTTTACGTCGGAATTAGTCTTGAGAAATGCACAAACACGGTTCTGGAGTTCAAAAAACACGAGTTCAGGTTTTGGGAATGCTCGCGATTTTCTAGTCAACGGTTTCTCGGATCGCAATTCTGTTGCTTCCAACGTGTTCCTCGTGTCATTTTAAGTCGGAATTAGTCTTGAGAAATGCACAAACACGGTTCTGGAGTTCAAAAAACACGAGATCAGGTTTTGGGAATGCTCGCGATTTTCTCGTCAACGTTTGCCCGGATTGCAATTCTGTCGCTTCCAACGCGTTCCTCGCGTCATTTTACATCGGAATTAGTCTTGAGAAAGGCACAAACACGGTTCAGGAGCCCAAAAAACACGAGATCAGGATTCGGGAATGCTCGCGATTTTCTCGTCAACGGTTTCTCGAATCGCAATTCTGTCGCTTCTAACGTGTTCCTCGTGTCATTTTACGTCGGAATTAGTCTTGAGAAATGCACAAACACGGTTCTGGAGTTCAAAAAACACGAGTTCAGGTTTTGGGAATGCTCGCGATTTTCTCGTCAACGTTTGCTCGGATTGCAATTCTGTCGCTGCCTACGCGTTTCTCGCATCATTTTACATCGGAATTAGTCATGAGAAATGCACAAACACGGTTGTGGAGCCCAAAAAACACGAGATCAGTTTCTGGGAATGCTCGCGATTTCCTCGTCAACGGTTTCTCGGATCGCAATTCTGTCGCTTCTAACGTGTTCCTCGTGTCATTTTACGTCGGAATTAGTCTTGAGAAATGCACAAACACGGTTCTGGAGTTCAAAAAACACGAGTTCAGGTTTTGGGAATGCTCGCGATTTTCTAGTCAACGGTTTCTCGGATCGCAATTCTGTTGCTTCCAACGTGTTCCTCGTGTCATTTTACGTCGGAATTAGTCTTGAGAAATGCACAAACACGGTTCTGGAGTTCAAAAAACACGAGATCAGGTTTTGGGAATGCTCGCGATTTTCTCGTCAACGTTTGCCCGGATTGCAATTCTGTCGCTTCCAACGCGTTCCTCGCGTCATTTTACATCGGAATTAGTCTTGAGAAAGGCACAAACACGGTTCAGGAGCCCAAAAAACACGAGATCAGGATTCGGGAATGCTCGCGATTTTCTCGTCAACGGTTTCTCGGATCGCAATCCTGTCGCTTCTAACGTGTTCCTCGTGTCATTTTACGTCGGAATTAGTCTTGAGAAATGCACAAACACGGTTCTGGAGTTCAAAAAACACGAGTTCAGGTTTTGGGAATGCTCGCGATTTTCTCGTCAACGGTTTCTCGGATCGCAATTCTCTCGCTTCCAACGTGATCCCCGTGTCATTTTACGTCGGAAATAGTCACGAGCAGTGCACGTGAACGTTTGTGGAGTCCAAAAAACACGAGTTCAGGTTCTAGGAATGCTCGCGATTTTCTCGTCAACGGTTTCTCGGTTCGCAATTCTGTCGCTTCCAACGCGTTCCTCGTGTCATTTTACGTCGGAATTAGTCTTGAGAAATGCACAATCACGGTTCTGGAGTTCAAAAAACACGAGATCAGTTTCTGGGAATACTCGCGATTTCCTCGTCAACGGTTTCTCGGATCGCAATTCTGTCGCTTCCAACGCGTTCCTCGTGTCATTTTACGTCGGAATTAGTCTTGAGAAATGCACAATCACGGTTCTGGAGTTCAAAAAACACGAGATCAGTTTCTGGGAATGCTCGCGATTTTCTCGTCAACGGTTTCTCGGTTCGCAATTCTGTCGCTTCCATCGTGATCCTCGTGTCATTTTACGTCGGAAATAGTCACGAGCAGTGCTCGTGAACGTTTGTGGAGTCCAAAAAACACGAGATCAGGTTTTGGGAATGCTCGCGATTTTCTCGTCCACGTTTGCCCGGATTGCAATTCTGTCGCTTCCAACGCGTTCCTCGCGTCATTTTACATCGGAATTAGTCATGATAAAGGCACAAACACGGTTCAGGAGCCCAAGAAACACGAGATCAGGATTCGGGAATGCTCGCGATTTTCTCGTCAACGGTTTCTCGGATCGCAATTCTGTCGCTTCCAACGTGATCCTCGTGTCATTTTACGTCGGAAATAGTCACGAGCAGTGCACGTGAACGTTTGTGGAGTCCAAAAAACACGAGTTCAGGTTCTGGGAATGCTCGCGATTTTCGCGTCAACGGTTTCTCGGATCGCAATTCTGTCGCTTCTAACGTGTTCCTCGTGTCATTTTACGTCGGAATTAGTCTTGAGAAATGCACAAACACGGTTCTGGAGTTCAAAAAACACGAGTTCAGGTTTTGGGAATGCTCGCGATTTTCTAGTCAACGGTTTCTCGGATCGCAATTCTGTCGCTTCCAACGTGTTCCTCGTGTCATTTTACGTCGGAATTAGTCTTGAGAAATGCACAAACACGGTTCTGGAGTTCAAAAAACACGAGATCAGGTTTTGGGAATGCTCGCGATTTTCTCGTCAACGGTTTCTCGGTTCGCAATTCTGTCGCTTCCATCGTGATCCTCGTGTCATTTTACGTCGGAAATAGTCACGAGCAGTGCTCGTGAACGTTTGTGGAGTCCAAAAAACACGAGTTCAGGTTCTGGGAATGCTCGCGATTTTCGCGTCAACGGTTTCTCGGATCGCAATTCTGTCGCTTCCAACGTGTTCCTCGTGTCATTTTACGTCGGAATTAGTCTTGAGAAATGCACAAACACGGTTCTGGAGTTCAAAAAACACGAGATCAGGTTTTGGGAATGCTCGCGATTTTCTCGTCAACGTTTGCCCGGATTGCAATTCTGTCGCTTCCAACGCGTTCCTCGCGTCATTTTACATCGGAATTAGTCATGATAAAGGCACAAACACGGTTCAGGAGCCCAAGAAACACGAGATCAGGATTCGGGAATGCTCGCGATTTTCTCGTCAACGGTTTCTCGGATCGCAATTCTGTCGCTTCCAACGTGATCCTCGTGTCACTTTACGTCGGAAATAGTCACGAGCAGTGCACGTGAACGTTTGTGGAGTCCAAAAAACACGAGTTCAGGTTCTGGGAATGCTCGCGATTTTCGCGTCAACGGTTTCTCGGATCGCAATTCTGTCGCTTCTAACGTGTTCCTCGTGTCATTTTACGTCGGAATTAATCTTGAGAAATGCACAAACACGGTTCTGGAGTTCAAAAAACACGAGATCAGGTTTTGGGAATGCTCGCGATTTTCTCGTCAACGTTTGCCCGGATTGCAATTCTGTCGCTTCCAACGCGTTCCTCGCGTCATTTTACATCGGAATTAGTCATGAGAAAGGCACAAACACGGTTCAGGAGCCCAAGAAACACGAGATCAGGATTCGGGAATGCTCGCGATTTTCTCGTCAACGGTTTCTCGGATCGCAATTCTGTCGCTTCCAACGTGATCCTCGTGTCATTTTACGTCGGAAATAGTCACGAGCAGTGCACGTGAACGTTTGAGGAGTCCAAAAAACACGAGTTCAGTTTCTGGGAATGCTCGCGATTTTCTAGTCAACGGTTTCTCGGATCGGAATTCTGTCGCTTCCAACGTGTTCCTCGTGTCATTTTACGTCGGAATTAGTCTTGAGAAATGCACAAACACGGTTCTGGAGTTCAAAAAACACGAGATCAGGTTTTGGGAATGCTCGCGATTTTCTCGTCAACGTTTGCCCGGATTGCAATTCTGTCGCTTCCAACGCGTTCCTCGCGTCATTTTACATCGGAATTAGTCTTGAGAAAGGCACAAACACGGTTCAGGAGCCCAAAAAACACGAGATCAGGATTCGGGAATGCTCGCGATTTTCTCGTCAACGGTTTCTCGAATCGCAATTCTGTCGCTTCTAACGTGTTCCTCGTGTCATTTTACGTCGGAATTAGTCTTGAGAAATGCACAAACACGGTTCTGGAGTTCAAAAAACACGAGTTCAGGTTTTGGGAATGCTCGCGATTTTCTAGTCAACGGTTTCTCGGATCGCAATTCTGTTGCTTCCAACGTGTTCCTCGTGTCATTTTAAGTCGGAATTAGTCTTGAGAAATGCACAAACACGGTTCTGGAGTTCAAAAAACACGAGATCAGGTTTTGGGAATGCTCGCGATTTTCTCGTCAACGTTTGCCCGGATTGCAATTCTGTCGCTTCCAACGCGTTCCTCGCGTCATTTTACATCGGAATTAGTCTTGAGAAAGGCACAAACACGGTTCAGGAGCCCAAAAAACACGAGATCAGGATTCGGGAATGCTCGCGATTTTCTCGTCAACGGTTTCTCGAATCGCAATTCTGTCGCTTCTAACGTGTTCCTCGTGTCATTTTACGTCGGAATTAGTCTTGAGAAATGCACAAACACGGTTCTGGAGTTCAAAAAACACGAGTTCAGGTTTTGGGAATGCTCGCGATTTTCTCGTCAACGTTTGCTCGGATTGCAATTCTGTCGCTGCCTACGCGTTTCTCGCATCATTTTACATCGGAATTAGTCATGAGAAATGCACAAACACGGTTGTGGAGCCCAAAAAACACGAGATCAGTTTCTGGGAATGCTCGCGATTTCCTCGTCAACGGTTTCTCGGATCGCAATTCTGTCGCTTCTAACGTGTTCCTCGTGTCATTTTACGTCGGAATTAGTCTTGAGAAATGCACAAACACGGTTCTGGAGTTCAAAAAACACGAGTTCAGGTTTTGGGAATGCTCGCGATTTTCTAGTCAACGGTTTCTCGGATCGCAATTCTGTTGCTTCCAACGTGTTCCTCGTGTCATTTTACGTCGGAATTAGTCTTGAGAAATGCACAAACACGGTTCTGGAGTTCAAAAAACACGAGATCAGGTTTTGGGAATGCTCGCGATTTTCTCGTCAACGTTTGCCCGGATTGCAATTCTGTCGCTTCCAACGCGTTCCTCGCGTCATTTTACATCGGAATTAGTCTTGAGAAAGGCACAAACACGGTTCAGGAGCCCAAAAAACACGAGATCAGGATTCGGGAATGCTCGCGATTTTCTCGTCAACGGTTTCTCGGATCGCAATCCTGTCGCTTCTAACGTGTTCCTCGTGTCATTTTACGTCGGAATTAGTCTTGAGAAATGCACAAACACGGTTCTGGAGTTCAAAAAACACGAGTTCAGGTTTTGGGAATGCTCGCGATTTTCTCGTCAACGGTTTCTCGGATCGCAATTCTCTCGCTTCCAACGTGATCCCCGTGTCATTTTACGTCGGAAATAGTCACGAGCAGTGCACGTGAACGTTTGTGGAGTCCAAAAAACACGAGTTCAGGTTCTAGGAATGCTCGCGATTTTCTCGTCAACGGTTTCTCGGTTCGCAATTCTGTCGCTTCCAACGCGTTCCTCGTGTCATTTTACGTCGGAATTAGTCTTGAGAAATGCACAATCACGGTTCTGGAGTTCAAAAAACACGAGATCAGTTTCTGGGAATACTCGCGATTTCCTCGTCAACGGTTTCTCGGATCGCAATTCTGTCGCTTCCAACGCGTTCCTCGTGTCATTTTACGTCGGAATTAGTCTTGAGAAATGCACAATCACGGTTCTGGAGTTCAAAAAACACGAGATCAGTTTCTGGGAATGCTCGCGATTTTCTCGTCAACGGTTTCTCGGTTCGCAATTCTGTCGCTTCCATCGTGATCCTCGTGTCATTTTACGTCGGAAATAGTCACGAGCAGTGCTCGTGAACGTTTGTGGAGTCCAAAAAACACGAGATCAGGTTTTGGGAATGCTCGCGATTTTCTCGTCCACGTTTGCCCGGATTGCAATTCTGTCGCTTCCAACGCGTTCCTCGCGTCATTTTACATCGGAATTAGTCATGATAAAGGCACAAACACGGTTCAGGAGCCCAAGAAACACGAGATCAGGATTCGGGAATGCTCGCGATTTTCTCGTCAACGGTTTCTCGGATCGCAATTCTGTCGCTTCCAACGTGATCCTCGTGTCATTTTACGTCGGAAATAGTCACGAGCAGTGCACGTGAACGTTTGTGGAGTCCAAAAAACACGAGTTCAGGTTCTGGGAATGCTCGCGATTTTCGCGTCAACGGTTTCTCGGATCGCAATTCTGTCGCTTCCAACGTGTTCCTCGTGTCATTTTACGTCGGAATTAGTCTTGAGAAATGCACAAACACGGTTCTGGAGTTCAAAAAACACGAGATCAGGTTTTGGGAATGCTCGCGATTTTCTCGTCAACGTTTGCCCGGATTGCAATTCTGTCGCTTCCAACGCGTTCCTCGCGTCATTTTACATCGGAATTAGTCATGAGAAAGGCACAAACACGGTTCAGGAGCCCAAGAAACACGAGATCAGGATTCGGGAATGCTCGCGATTTTCTCGTCAACGGTTTCTCGGATCGCAATTCTGTCGCTTCCAACGTGATCCTCGTGTCATTTTACGTCGGAAATAGTCACGAGCAGTGCACGTGAACGTTTGAGGAGTCCAAAAAACACGAGTTCAGTTTCTGGGAATGCTCGCGATTTTCTAGTCAACGGTTTCTCGGATCGGAATTCTGTCGCTTCCAACGTGTTCCTCGTGTCATTTTACGTCGGAATTAGTCTTGAGAAATGCACAAACACGGTTCTGGAGTTCAAAAAACACGAGATCAGGTTTTGGGAATGCTCGCGATTTTCTCGTCAACGTTTGCCCGGATTGCAATTCTGTCGCTTCCAACGCGTTCCTCGCGTCATTTTACATCGGAATTAGTCTTGAGAAAGGCACAAACACGGTTCAGGAGCCCAAAAAACACGAGATCAGGATTCGGGAATGCTCGCGATTTTCTCGTCAACGGTTTCTCGAATCGCAATTCTGTCGCTTCTAACGTGTTCCTCGTGTCATTTTACGTCGGAATTAGTCTTGAGAAATGCACAAACACGGTTCTGGAGTTCAAAAAACACGAGTTCAGGTTTTGGGAATGCTCGCGATTTTCTAGTCAACGGTTTCTCGGATCGCAATTCTGTTGCTTCCAACGTGTTCCTCGTGTCATTTTAAGTCGGAATTAGTCTTGAGAAATGCACAAACACGGTTCTGGAGTTCAAAAAACACGAGATCAGGTTTTGGGAATGCTCGCGATTTTCTCGTCAACGTTTGCCCGGATTGCAATTCTGTCGCTTCCAACGCGTTCCTCGCGTCATTTTACATCGGAATTAGTCTTGAGAAAGGCACAAACACGGTTCAGGAGCCCAAAAAACACGAGATCAGGATTCGGGAATGCTCGCGATTTTCTCGTCAACGGTTTCTCGAATCGCAATTCTGTCGCTTCTAACGTGTTCCTCGTGTCATTTTACGTCGGAATTAGTCTTGAGAAATGCACAAACACGGTTCTGGAGTTCAAAAAACACGAGTTCAGGTTTTGGGAATGCTCGCGATTTTCTCGTCAACGTTTGCTCGGATTGCAATTCTGTCGCTGCCTACGCGTTTCTCGCATCATTTTACATCGGAATTAGTCATGAGAAATGCACAAACACGGTTGTGGAGCCCAAAAAACACGAGATCAGTTTCTGGGAATGCTCGCGATTTCCTCGTCAACGGTTTCTCGGATCGCAATTCTGTCGCTTCTAACGTGTTCCTCGTGTCATTTTACGTCGGAATTAGTCTTGAGAAATGCACAAACACGGTTCTGGAGTTCAAAAAACACGAGTTCAGGTTTTGGGAATGCTCGCGATTTTCTAGTCAACGGTTTCTCGGATCGCAATTCTGTTGCTTCCAACGTGTTCCTCGTGTCATTTTACGTCGGAATTAGTCTTGAGAAATGCACAAACACGGTTCTGGAGTTCAAAAAACACGAGATCAGGTTTTGGGAATGCTCGCGATTTTCTCGTCAACGTTTGCCCGGATTGCAATTCTGTCGCTTCCAACGCGTTCCTCGCGTCATTTTACATCGGAATTAGTCTTGAGAAAGGCACAAACACGGTTCAGGAGCCCAAAAAACACGAGATCAGGATTCGGGAATGCTCGCGATTTTCTCGTCAACGGTTTCTCGGATCGCAATCCTGTCGCTTCTAACGTGTTCCTCGTGTCATTTTACGTCGGAATTAGTCTTGAGAAATGCACAAACACGGTTCTGGAGTTCAAAAAACACGAGTTCAGGTTTTGGGAATGCTCGCGATTTTCTCGTCAACGGTTTCTCGGATCGCAATTCTCTCGCTTCCAACGTGATCCCCGTGTCATTTTACGTCGGAAATAGTCACGAGCAGTGCACGTGAACGTTTGTGGAGTCCAAAAAACACGAGTTCAGGTTCTAGGAATGCTCGCGATTTTCTCGTCAACGGTTTCTCGGTTCGCAATTCTGTCGCTTCCAACGCGTTCCTCGTGTCATTTTACGTCGGAATTAGTCTTGAGAAATGCACAATCACGGTTCTGGAGTTCAAAAAACACGAGATCAGTTTCTGGGAATACTCGCGATTTCCTCGTCAACGGTTTCTCGGATCGCAATTCTGTCGCTTCCAACGCGTTCCTCGTGTCATTTTACGTCGGAATTAGTCTTGAGAAATGCACAATCACGGTTCTGGAGTTCAAAAAACACGAGATCAGTTTCTGGGAATGCTCGCGATTTTCTCGTCAACGGTTTCTCGGTTCGCAATTCTGTCGCTTCCATCGTGATCCTCGTGTCATTTTACGTCGGAAATAGTCACGAGCAGTGCTCGTGAACGTTTGTGGAGTCCAAAAAACACGAGATCAGGTTTTGGGAATGCTCGCGATTTTCTCGTCCACGTTTGCCCGGATTGCAATTCTGTCGCTTCCAACGCGTTCCTCGCGTCATTTTACATCGGAATTAGTCATGATAAAGGCACAAACACGGTTCAGGAGCCCAAGAAACACGAGATCAGGATTCGGGAATGCTCGCGATTTTCTCGTCAACGGTTTCTCGGATCGCAATTCTGTCGCTTCCAACGTGATCCTCGTGTCATTTTACGTCGGAAATAGTCACGAGCAGTGCACGTGAACGTTTGTGGAGTCCAAAAAACACGAGTTCAGGTTCTGGGAATGCTCGCGATTTTCGCGTCAACGGTTTCTCGGATCGCAATTCTGTCGCTTCTAACGTGTTCCTCGTGTCATTTTACGTCGGAATTAGTCTTGAGAAATGCACAAACACGGTTCTGGAGTTCAAAAAACACGAGTTCAGGTTTTGGGAATGCTCGCGATTTTCTAGTCAACGGTTTCTCGGATCGCAATTCTGTCGCTTCCAACGTGTTCCTCGTGTCATTTTACGTCGGAATTAGTCTTGAGAAATGCACAAACACGGTTCTGGAGTTCAAAAAACACGAGATCAGGTTTTGGGAATGCTCGCGATTTTCTCGTCAACGGTTTCTCGGTTCGCAATTCTGTCGCTTCCATCGTGATCCTCGTGTCATTTTACGTCGGAAATAGTCACGAGCAGTGCTCGTGAACGTTTGTGGAGTCCAAAAAACACGAGTTCAGGTTCTGGGAATGCTCGCGATTTTCGCGTCAACGGTTTCTCGGATCGCAATTCTGTCGCTTCCAACGTGTTCCTCGTGTCATTTTACGTCGGAATTAGTCTTGAGAAATGCACAAACACGGTTCTGGAGTTCAAAAAACACGAGATCAGGTTTTGGGAATGCTCGCGATTTTCTCGTCAACGTTTGCCCGGATTGCAATTCTGTCGCTTCCAACGCGTTCCTCGCGTCATTTTACATCGGAATTAGTCATGATAAAGGCACAAACACGGTTCAGGAGCCCAAGAAACACGAGATCAGGATTCGGGAATGCTCGCGATTTTCTCGTCAACGGTTTCTCGGATCGCAATTCTGTCGCTTCCAACGTGATCCTCGTGTCACTTTACGTCGGAAATAGTCACGAGCAGTGCACGTGAACGTTTGTGGAGTCCAAAAAACACGAGTTCAGGTTCTGGGAATGCTCGCGATTTTCGCGTCAACGGTTTCTCGGATCGCAATTCTGTCGCTTCTAACGTGTTCCTCGTGTCATTTTACGTCGGAATTAATCTTGAGAAATGCACAAACACGGTTCTGGAGTTCAAAAAACACGAGATCAGGTTTTGGGAATGCTCGCGATTTTCTCGTCAACGTTTGCCCGGATTGCAATTCTGTCGCTTCCAACGCGTTCCTCGCGTCATTTTACATCGGAATTAGTCATGAGAAAGGCACAAACACGGTTCAGGAGCCCAAGAAACACGAGATCAGGATTCGGGAATGCTCGCGATTTTCTCGTCAACGGTTTCTCGGATCGCAATTCTGTCGCTTCCAACGTGATCCTCGTGTCATTTTACGTCGGAAATAGTCACGAGCAGTGCACGTGAACGTTTGTGGAGTCCAAAAAACACGAGTTCAGTTTCTGGGAATGCTCGCGATTTCCTCGTCAACGGTTTCTCGGATCGCAATTCTGTCGCTTCCATCGTGTTCCTCGTGTCATTTTACGTCGGAATTAGTCTTGAGAAATGCACAAACACGGTTCTGGCGTTCAAAAAACACGAGATCAGGTTTTGGGAATGCTCGCGATTTTCTCGTCAACGGTTTCTCGGTTCGCAATTCTGTCGCTTCCAACGCGTTCCTCGTGTCATTTTACGTCGGAATTAGTCTTGAGAAATGCACAAACACGGTTCTGGAGTTCAAAAAACACGAGATCAGTTTCTGGGAATGCTCGCGATTTCCTCGTCAACGGTTTCTCGGATCGCAATTCTGTCGCTTCCATCGTGATCCTCGTGTCATTTTACGTCGGAAATAGTCACGAGCAGTGCTCGTGAACGTTTGTGGAGTCCAAAAAACACGAGATCAGGTTTTGGGAATGCTCGCGATTTTCTCGTCAACGTTTGCCCGGATTGCAATTCTGTCGCTTCCAACGCGTTCCTCGCGTCATTTTACATCGGAATTAGTCATGATAAAGGCACAAACACGGTTCAGGAGCCCAAGAAACACGAGATCAGGATTCGGGAATGCTCGCGATTTTCTCGTCAACGGTTTCTCGGATCGCAATTCTGTCGCTTCCAACGTGATCCTCGTGTCATTTTACGTCGGAAATAGTCACGAGCAGTGCACGTGAACGTTTGTGGAGTCCAAAAAACACGAGTTCAGGTTCTGGGAATGCTCGCGATTTTCGCGTCAACGGTTTCTCGGATCGCAATTCTGTCGCTTCTAACGTGTTCCTCGTGTCATTTTACGTCGGAATTAGTCTTGAGAAATGCACAAACACGGTTCTGGAGTTCAAAAAACACGAGTTCAGGTTTTGGGAATGCTCGCGATTTTCTAGTCAACGGTTTCTCGGATCGCAATTCTGTCGCTTCCAACGTGTTCCTCGTGTCATTTTACGTCGGAATTAGTCATGAGAAAGGCACAAACACGGTTCAGGAGCCCAAGAAACACGAGATCAGGATTCGGGAATGCTCGCGATTTTCTCGTCAACGGTTTCTCGGATCGCAATTCTGTCGCTTCCAACGTGATCCTCGTGTCATTTTACGTCGGAAATAGTCACGAGCAGTGCACATGAACGTTTGAGGAGTCCAAAAAACACGAGTTCAGTTTCTGGGAATGCTCGCGATTTTCTAGTCAACGGTTTCTCGGATCGGAATTCTGTCGCTTCCAACGTGTTCCTCGTGTCATTTTACGTCGGAATTAGTCTTGAGAAATGCACAAACACGGTTCTGGAGTTCAAAAAACACGAGATCAGGTTTTGGGAATGCTCGCGATTTTCTCGTCAACGGTTTCTCGAATCGCAATTCTGTCGCTTCTAACGTGTTCCTCGTGTCATTTTACGTCGGAATTAGTCTTGAGAAATGCACAAACACGGTTCTGGAGTTCAAAAAACACGAGTTCAGGTTTTGGGAATGCTCGCGATTTTCTCGTCAACGTTTGCTCGGATTGCAATTCTGTCGCTGCCTACGCGTTTCTCGCATCATTTTACATCGGAATTAGTCATGAGAAATGCACAAACACGGTTGTGGAGCCCAAAAAACACGAAATCAGTTTCTGGGAATGCTCGCGATTTCCTCGTCAACGGTTTCTCGGATCGCAATTCTGTCGCTTCTAACGTGTTCCTCGTGTCATTTTACGTCGGAATTAGTCTTGAGAAATGCACAAACACGGTTCTGGAGTTCAAAAAACACGAGTTCAGGTTTTGGGAATGCTCGCGATTTTCTAGTCAACGGTTTCTCGGATCGCAATTCTGTTGCTTCCAACGTGTTCCTCGTGTCATTTTACGTCGGAATTAGTCTTGAGAAATGCACAAACACGGTTCTGGAGTTCAAAAAACACGAGATCAGGTTTTGGGAATGCTCGCGATTTTCTCGTCAACGTTTGCCCGGATTGCAATTCTGTCGCTTCCAACGCGTTCCTCGCGTCATTTTACATCGGAATTAGTCTTGAGAAAGGCACAAACACGGTTCAGGAGCCCAAAAAACACGAGATCAGGATTCGGGAATGCTCGCGATTTTCTCGTCAACGGTTTCTCGGATCGCAATTCTGTCGCTTCTAACGTGTTCCTCGTGTCATTTTACGTCGGAATTAGTCTTGAGAAATGCACAAACACGGTTCTGGAGTTCAAAAAACACGAGTTCAGGTTTTGGGAATGCTCGCGATTTTCTCGTCAACGTTTGCTCGGATTGCAATTCTGTCGCTTCCTACGCTTTTCTCGCGTCATTTTACATCGGAATTAGTCATGAGAAATGCACAAACACGGTTGTGGAGCCCAAAAAACACGAGATCAGTTTCTGGGAATGCTCGCGATTTCCTCGTCAACGGTTTCTCGGATCGCAATTCTGTCGCTTCTAACGTGTTCCTCGTGTCATTTTACGTCGGAATTAGTCTTGAGAAATGCACAAACACGGTTCTGGAGTTCAAAAAACACGAGTTCAGGTTTTGGGAATGCTCGCGATTTTCTAGTCAACGGTTTCTCGGATCGCAATTCTGTCGCTTCCAACGTGATCCTCGTGTCATTTTACGTCGGAATTAGTCTTGACAAATGCACAAACGCGGTTCTGGAGTTAAAAAAACACGAGTTCAGTTTCTGGGAATGCTCGCGATTTCCTCGTCAACGGTTTCTCGGATCGCAATTCTGTCGCTTCTAATGTGTTCCTCGTGTCATTTTACGTCGGAATTAATCTTGAGAAATGCACAAACACGGTTCTGGCGTTCAAAAAACACGAGATCAGGTTTTGGGAATGCTCGCGATTTTCTCGTCAACGGTTTCTCGGTTCGCAATTCTGTCGCTTCCATCGTGTTCCTCGTGTCATTTTACGTCGGAATTAGCCTTGAGAAATGCACAAACACGGTTCTGGCGGTCAAAAAACACGAGATCAGGTTTTGGGAATGCTCGCGATTTTCTCGTCAACGGTTTCTCGGTTCGCAATTCTGTCGCTTCCAACGCGTTCCTCGTGTCATTTTACGTCGGAATTAGTCTTGAGAAATGCACAAACACGGTTCTGGAGTTCAAAAAACACGAGATCAGTTTCTGGGAATGCTCGCGATTTCCTCGTCAACGGTTTCTCGGATCGCAATTCTGTCGCTTCTAACGTGTTCCTCGTGTCATTTTACGTCGGAATTAGTCTTGAGAAATGCACAAACACGGTTCTGGAGTTCAAAAAACACGAGTTCATGTTTTGGGAATACTCGCGATTTTCTAGTCAACGGTTTCTCGGATCGCAATTCTGTCGCTTCTAACGTGTTCCTCGTGTCATTTTACGTCGGAATTAGTCTTGAGAAATGCACAAACACGGTTCAGGAGCCCAAAAAACACGAGATCAGGTTTTGGGAATGCTCGCGATTTTCTCGTCAACGTTTGCCCGGATTGCAATTCTGTCGCTTCCAACGCGTTCCTCGCGTCATTTTACATCGGAATTAGTCATGAGAAAGGCACAAACACGGTTCAGGAGCCCAAGAAACACGAGATCAGGATTCGGGAATGCTCGCGATTTTCTCGTCAACGGTTTCTCGGATCGCAATTCTGTCGCTTCCAACGTGATCCTCGTGTCATTTTACGTCGGAAATAGTCACGAGCAGTGCACGTGAACGTTTGAGGAGTCCAAAAAACACGAGTTCAGTTTCTGGGAATGCTCGCGATTTTCTAGTCAACGGTTTCTCGGATCGGAATTCTGTCGCTTCCAACGTGTTCCTCGTGTCATTTTACGTCGGAATTAGTCTTGAGAAATGCACAAACACGGTTCTGGAGTTCAAAAAACACGAGATCAGGTTTTGGGAATGCTCGCGATTTTCTCGTCAACGTTTGCCCGGATTGCAATTCTGTCGCTTCCAACGCGTTCCTCGCGTCATTTTACATCGGAATTAGTCTTGAGAAAGGCACAAACACGGTTCAGGAGCCCAAAAAACACGAGATCAGGATTCGGGAATGCTCGCGATTTTCTCGTCAACGGTTTCTCGAATCGCAATTCTGTCGCTTCTAACGTGTTCCTCGTGTCATTTTACGTCGGAATTTGTCTTGAGAAATGCACAAACACGGTTCTGGAGTTCAAAAAACACGAGTTCACGTTTTGGGAATGCTCGCGATTTTCTCGTCAACGTTTGCTCGGATTGCAATTCTGTCGCTGCCTACGCGTTTCTCGCATCATTTTACATCGGAATTAGTCATGAGAAATGCACAAACACGGTTGTGGAGCCCAAAAAAAAAAGATCAGTTTCTGGGAATGCTCGCGATTTCCTCGTCAACGGTTTCTCGGATCGCAATTCTGTCGCTTCTAACGTGTTCCTCGTGTCATTTTACGTCGGAATTAGTCTTGAGAAATGCACAAACACGGTTCTGGAGTTCAAAAAACACGAGTTCAGGTTTTGGGAATGCTCGCGATTTTCTCGTCAACGGTTTCTCGGATCGCAATTCTGTCGCTTCTAACGTGTTCCTCGTGTCATTTTACGTCGGAATTAGTCTTGAGAAATGCACAAACACGGTTCTGGAGTTCAAAAAACACGAGTTCAGGTTTTGGGAATGCTCGCGATTTTCTCGTCAACGTTTGCTCGGATTGCAATTCTGTCGCTTCCTACGCTTTTCTCGCGTCATTTTACATCGGAATTAGTCATGAGAAATGCACAAACACGGTTGTGGAGCCCAAAAAACACGAGATCAGTTTCTGGGAATGCTCGCGATTTCCTCGTCAACGGTTTCTCGGATCGCAATTCTGTCGCTTCTAACGTGTTCCTCGTGTCATTTTACGTCGGAATTAGTCTTGAGAAATGCACAAACACGGTTCTGGAGTTCAAAAAACACGAGTTCAGGTTTTGGGAATGCTCGCGATTTTCTAGTCAACGGTTTCTCGGATCGCAATTCTGTCGCTTCCAACGTGATCCTCGTGTCATTTTACGTCGGAATTAGTCTTGACAAATGCACAAACGCGGTTCTGGAGTTAAAAAAACACGAGTTCAGTTTCTGGGAATGCTCGCGATTTCCTCGTCAACGGTTTCTCGGATCGCAATTCTGTCGCTTCTAATGTGTTCCTCGTGTCATTTTACGTCGGAATTAATCTTGAGAAATGCACAAACACGGTTCTGGCGTTCAAAAAACACGAGATCAGGTTTTGGGAATGCTCGCGATTTTCTCGTCAACGGTTTCTCGGTTCGCAATTCTGTCGCTTCCATCGTGTTCCTCGTGTCATTTTACGTCGGAATTAGCCTTGAGAAATGCACAAACACGGTTCTGGCGGTCAAAAAACACGAGATCAGGTTTTGGGAATGCTCGCGATTTTCTCGTCAACGGTTTCTCGGTTCGCAATTCTGTCGCTTCCAACGCGTTCCTCGTGTCATTTTACGTCGGAATTAGTCTTGAGAAATGCACAAACACGGTTCTGGAGTTCAAAAAACACGAGATCAGTTTCTGGGAATGCTCGCGATTTCCTCGTCAACGGTTTCTCGGATCGCAATTCTGTCGCTTCTAACGTGTTCCTCGTGTCATTTTACGTCGGAATTAGTCTTGAGAAATGCACAAACACGGTTCTGGAGTTCAAAAAACACGAGTTCATGTTTTGGGAATGCTCGCGATTTTCTAGTCAACGGTTTCTCGGATCGCAATTCTGTCGCTTCTAACGTGTTCCTCGTGTCATTTTACGTCGGAATTAGTCTTGAGAAATGCACAAACACGGTTCAGGAGCCCAAAAAACACGAGATCAGGTTTTGGGAATGCTCGCGATTTTCTCGTCAACGTTTGCCCGGATTGCAATTCTGTCGCTTCCAACGCGTTCCTCGCGTCATTTTACATCGGAATTAGTCATGAGAAAGGCACAAACACGGTTCAGGAGCCCAAGAAACACGAGATCAGGATTCGGGAATGCTCGCGATTTTCTCGTCAACGGTTTCTCGGATCGCAATTCTGTCGCTTCCAACGTGATCCTCGTGTCATTTTACGTCGGAAATAGTCACGAGCAGTGCACGTGAACGTTTGAGGAGTCCAAAAAACACGAGTTCAGTTTCTGGGAATGCTCGCGATTTTCTAGTCAACGGTTTCTCGGATCGGAATTCTGTCGCTTCCAACGTGTTCCTCGTGTCATTTTACGTCGGAATTAGTCTTGAGAAATGCACAAACACGGTTCTGGAGTTCAAAAAACACGAGATCAGGTTTTGGGAATGCTCGCGATTTTCTCGTCAACGTTTGCCCGGATTGCAATTCTGTCGCTTCCAACGCGTTCCTCGCGTCATTTTACATCGGAATTAGTCTTGAGAAAGGCACAAACACGGTTCAGGAGCCCAAAAAACACGAGATCAGGATTCGGGAATGCTCGCGATTTTCTCGTCAACGGTTTCTCGAATCGCAATTCTGTCGCTTCTAACGTGTTCCTCGTGTCATTTTACGTCGGAATTAGTCTTGAGAAATGCACAAACACGGTTCTGGAGTTCAAAAAACACGAGTTCAGGTTTTGGGAATGCTCGCGATTTTCTCGTCAACGTTTGCTCGGATTGCAATTCTGTCGCTGCCTACGCGTTTCTCGCATCATTTTACATCGGAATTAGTCATGAGAAATGCACAAACACGGTTGTGGAGCCCAAAAAAAAAAGATCAGTTTCTGGGAATGCTCGCGATTTCCTCGTCAACGGTTTCTCGGATCGCAATTCTGTCGCTTCTAACGTGTTCCTCGTGTCATTTTACGTCGGAATTAGTCTTGAGAAATGCACAAACACGGTTCTGGAGTTCAAAAAACACGAGTTCAGGTTTTGGGAATGCTCGCGATTTTCTAGTCAACGGTTTCTCGGATCGCAATTCTGTTGCTTCCAACGTGTTCCTCGTGTCATTTTACGTCGGAATTAGTCTTGAGAAATGCACAAACACGGTTCTGGAGTTCAAAAAACACGAGATCAGGTTTTGGGAATGCTCGCGATTTTCTCGTCAACGTTTGCCCGGATTGCAATTCTGTCGCTTCCAACGCGTTCCTCGCGTCATTTTACATCGGAATTAGTCTTGAGAAAGGCACAAACACGGTTCAGGAGCCCAAAAAACACGAGATCAGGATTCGGGAATGCTCGCGATTTTCTCGTCAACGGTTTCTCGGATCGCAATTCTGTCGCTTCTAACGTGTTCCTCGTGTCATTTTACGTCGGAATTAGTCTTGAGAAATGCACAAACACGGTTCTGGAGTTCAAAAAACACGAGTTCAGGTTTTGGGAATGCTCGCGATTTTCTCGTCAACGGTTTCTCGGATCGCAATTCTCTCGCTTCCAACGTGATCCCCGTGTCATTTTACGTCGGAAATAGTCACGAGCAGTGCACGTGAACGTTTGTGGAGTCCAAAAAACACGAGTTCAGGTTCTAGGAATGCTCGCGATTTTCTCGTCAACGGTTTCTCGGTTCGCAATTCTGTCGCTTCCAACGCGTTCCTCGTGTCATTTTACGTCGGAATTAGTCTTGAGAAATGCACAATCACGGTTCTGGAGTTCAAAAAACACGAGATCAGTTTCTGGGAATGCTCGCGATTTCCTCGTCAACGGTTTCTCGGATCGCAATTCTGTCGCTTCTAACGTGTTCCTCGTGTCATTTTACGTCGGAATTAGTCTTGAGAAATGCACAAACACGGTTCTGGAGTTCAAAAAACACGAGTTCAGGTTTTGGGAATGCTCGCGATTTTCTAGTCAACGGTTTCTCGGATCGCAATTCTGTCGCTTCCAACGTGTTCCTCGTGTCATTTTACGTCGGAATTAGTCTTGAGAAATGCACAAACACGGTTCTGGAGTTCAAAAAACACGAGATCAGGTTTTGGGAATGCTCGCGATTTTCTCGTCAACGGTTTCTCGGTTCGCAATTCTGTCGCTTCCATCGTGATCCTCGTGTCATTTTACGTCGGAAATAGTCACGAGCAGTGCTCGTGAACGTTTGTGGAGTCCAAAAAACACGAGATCAGGTTTTGGGAATGCTCGCGATTTTCTCGTCCACGTTTGCCCGGATTGCAATTCTGTCGCTTCCAACGCGTTCCTCGCGTCATTTTACATCGGAATTAGTCATGATAAAGGCACAAACACGGTTCAGGAGCCCAAGAAACACGAGATCAGGATTCGGGAATGCTCGCGATTTTCTCGTCAACGGTTTCTCGGTTCGTAATTCTGTCGCTTCCAACGCGTTCCTCGTGTCATTTTACGTCGGAATTAGTCTTGAGAAATGCACAAACACGGTTCTGGAGTTCAAAAAACACGAGTTCAGGTTTTGGGAATGCTCGCGATTTTCTAGTCAACGGTTTCTCGGATCGCAATTCTGTCGCTTCCAACGTGATCCTCGTGTCATTTTACGTCGGAAATAGTCACGAGCAGTGCACGTGAACGTTTGTGGAGTCCAAAAAACACGAGTTCAGGTTCTGGGAATGCTCGCGATTTTCGCGTCAACGGTTTCTCGGATCGCAATTCTGTCGCTTCTAACGTGTTCCTCGTGTCATTTTACGTCGGAATTAGTCTTGAGAAATGCACAAACACGGTTCTGGAGTTCAAAAAACACGAGTTCAGGTTTTGGGAATGCTCGCGATTTTCTAGTCAACGGTTTCTCGGATCGCAATTCTGTCGCTTCCAACGTGTTCCTCGTGTCATTTTACGTCGGAATTAGTCTTGAGAAATGCACAAACACGGTTCTGGAGTTCAAAAAACACGAGATCAGGTTTTGGGAATGCTCGCGATTTTCTCGTCAACGGTTTCTCGGTTCGCAATTCTGTCGCTTCCATCGTGATCCTCGTGTCATTTTACGTCGGAAATAGTCACGAGCAGTGCTCGTGAACGTTTGTGGAGTCCAAAAAACACGAGTTCAGGTTCTGGGAATGCTCGCGATTTTCGCGTCAACGGTTTCTCGGATCGCAATTCTGTCGCTTCCAACGTGTTCCTCGTGTCATTTTACGTCGGAATTAGTCTTGAGAAATGCACAAACACGGTTCTGGAGTTCAAAAAACACGAGATCAGGTTTTGGGAATGCTCGCGATTTTCTCGTCAACGTTTGCCCGGATTGCAATTCTGTCGCTTCCAACGCGTTCCTCGCGTCATTTTACATCGGAATTAGTCATGATAAAGGCACAAACACGGTTCAGGAGCCCAAGAAACACGAGATCAGGATTCGGGAATGCTCGCGATTTACTCGTCAACGGTTTCTCGGATCGCAATTCTGTCGCTTCCAACGTGATCCTCGTGTCACTTTACGTCGGAAATAGTCACGAGCAGTGCACGTGAACGTTTGTGGAGTCCAAAAAACACGAGTTCAGGTTCTGGGAATGCTCGCGATTTTCGCGGCAACGGTTTCTCGGATCGCAATTCTGTCGCTTCTAACGTGTTCCTCGTGTCATTTTACGTCGGAATTAATCTTGAGAAATGCACAAACACGGTTCTGGAGTTCAAAAAACACGAGATCAGGTTTTGGGAATGCTCGCGATTTTCTCGTCAACGTTTGCCCGGATTGCAATTCTGTCGCTTCCAACGCGTTCCTCGCGTCATTTTACATCGGAATTAGTCATGAGAAAGGCACAAACACGGTTCAGGAGCCCAAGAAACACGAGATCAGGATTCGGGAATGCTCGCGATTTTCTCGTCAACGGTTTCTCGGATCGCAATTCTGTCGCTTCCAACGTGATCCTCGTGTCATTTTACGTCGGAAATAGTCACGAGCAGTGCACGTGAACGTTTGTGGAGTCCAAAAAACACGAGTTCAGTTTCTGGGAATGCTCGCGATTTCCTCGTCAACGGTTTCTCGGATCGCAATTCTGTCGCTTCCATCGTGTTCCTCGTGTCATTTTACGTCGGAATTAGTCTTGAGAAATGCACAAACACGGTTCTGGCGTTCAAAAAACACGAGATCAGGTTTTGGGAATGCTCGCGATTTTCTCGTCAACGGTTTCTCGGTTCGCAATTCTGTCGCTTCCAACGCGTTCCTCGTGTCATTTTACGTCGGAATTAGTCTTGAGAAATGCACAAACACGGTTCTGGAGTTCAAAAAACACGAGATCAGTTTCTGGGAATGCTCGCGATTTCCTCGTCAACGGTTTCTCGGATCGCAATTCTGTCGCTTCCATCGTGATCCTCGTGTCATTTTACGTCGGAAATAGTCACGAGCAGTGCTCGTGAACGTTTGTGGAGTCCAAAAAACACGAGATCAGGTTTTGGGAATGCTCGCGATTTTCTCGTCAACGTTTGCCCGGATTGCAATTCTGTCGCTTCCAACGCGTTCCTCGCGTCATTTTACATCGGAATTAGTCATGATAAAGGCACAAACACGGTTCAGGAGCCCAAGAAACACGAGATCAGGATTCGGGAATGCTCGCGATTTTCTCGTCAACGGTTTCTCGGATCGCAATTCTGTCGCTTCCAACGTGATCCTCGTGTCATTTTACGTCGGAAATAGTCACGAGCAGTGCACGTGAACGTTTGTGGAGTCCAAAAAACACGAGTTCAGGTTCTGGGAATGCTCGCGATTTTCGCGTCAACGGTTTCTCGGATCGCAATTCTGTCGCTTCTAACGTGTTCCTCGTGTCATTTTACGTCGGAATTAGTCTTGAGAAATGCACAAACACGGTTCTGGAGTTCAAAAAACACGAGTTCAGGTTTTGGGAATGCTCGCGATTTTCTAGTCAACGGTTTCTCGGATCGCAATTCTGTCGCTTCCAACGTGTTCCTCGTGTCATTTTACGTCGGAATTAGTCTTGAGAAATGCACAAACACGGTTCTGGAGTTCAAAAAACACGAGATCAGGTTTTGGGAATGCTCGCGATTTTCTCGTCAACGGTTTCTCGGATCGCAATTCTGTCGCTTCCATCGTGATCCTCGTGTCATTTTACGTCGGAATTAGTCTTGAGAAATGCACAAACACGGTTCTGGAGTTCAAAAAACACGAGATAAGGTTTTGGGAATGCTCGCGATTTTCTCGTCAACGTTTGCCCGGATTGCAATTCTGTCGCTTCCAACGCGTTCCTCGCGTCATTTTACATCGGAATTAGTCATGATAAAGGCACAAACACGGTTCAGGAGCCCAAGAAACACGAGATCAGGATTCGGGAATGCTCGCGATTTTCTCGTCAACGGTTTCTCGGATCGCAATTCTGTCGCTTCCAACGTGATCCTCGTGTCATTTTACGTCGGAAATAGTCACGAGCAGTGCACGTGAACGTTTGTGGAGTCCAAAAAACACGAGTTCAGGTTCTGGGAATGCTCGCGATTTTCGCGTCAACGGTTTCTCGGATCGCAATTCTGTCGCTTCTAACGTGTTCCTCGTGTCATTTTACGTCGGAATTAATCTTGAGAAATGCACAAACACGGTTCTGGAGTTCAAAAAACACGAGATCAGGTTTTGGGAATGCTCGCGATTTTCTCGTCAACGTTTGCCCGGATTGCAATTCTGTCGCTTCCAACGCGTTCCTCGCGTCATTTTACATCGGAATTAGTCATGAGAAAGGCACAAACACGGTTCAGGAGCCCAAGAAACACGAGATCAGGATTCGGGAATGCTCGCGATTTTCTCGTCAACGGTTTCTCGGATCGCAATTCTGTCGCTTCCAACGTGATCCTCGTGTCATTTTACGTCGGAAATAGTCACGAGCAGTGCACGTGAACGTTTGTGGAGTCCAAAAAACACGAGTTCAGGTTCTGGGAATGCTCGCGATTTTCGCGTCAACGGTTTCTCGGATCGCAATTCTGTCGCTTCTAACGTGTTCCTCGTGTCATTTTACGTCGGAATTAATCTTGAGAAATGCACAAACACGGTTCTGGAGTTCAAAAAACACGAGATCAGGTTTTGGGAATGCTCGCGATTTTCTCGTCAACGTTTGCCCGGATTGCAATTCTGTCGCTTCCAACGCGTTCCTCGCGTCATTTTACATCGGAATTAGTCATGAGAAAGGCACAAACACGGTTCAGGAGCCCAAGAAACACGAGATCAGGATTCGGGAATGCTCGCGATTTTCTCGTCAACGGTTTCTCGGATCGCAATTCTGTCGCTTCCATCGTGATCCTCGTGTCATTTTACGTCGGAAATAGTCACGAGCAGTGCTCGTGAACGTTTGTGGAGTCCAAAAAACACGAGATCAGGTTTTGGGAATGCTCGCGATTTTCTCGTCAACGTTTGCCCGGATTGCAATTCTGTCGCTTCCAACGCGTTCCTCGCGTCATTTTACATCGGAATTAGTCATGATAAAGGCACAAACACGGTTCAGGAGCCCAAGAAACACGAGATCAGGATTCGGGAATGCTCGCGATTTTCTCGTCAACCGTTTCTCGGATCGCAATTCTGTCGCTTCCAACGTGATCCTCGTGTCATTTTACGTCGGAAATAGTCACGAGCAGTGCACGTGAACGTTTGTGGAGTCCAAAAAACACGAGTTCAGGTTCTGGGAATGCTCGCGATTTTCGCGTCAACGGTTTCTCGGATCGCAATTCTGTCGCTTCTAACGTGTTCCTCGTGTCATTTTACGTCGGAATTAGTCTTGAGAAATGCACAAACACGGTTCTGGAGTTCAAAAAACACGAGTTCAGGTTTTGGGAATGCTCGCGATTTTCTAGTCAACGGTTTCTCGGATCGCAATTCTGTCGCTTCCAACGTGTTCCTCGTGTCATTTTACGTCGGAATTAGTCTTGAGAAATGCACAAACACGGTTCTGGAGTTCAAAAAACACGAGTTCAGGTTTTGGGAATGCTCGCGATTTTCGCGTCAACGGTTTCTCGGATCGCAATTCTGTCGCTTCTAACGTGTTCCTCGTGTCATTTTACGTCGGAATTAATCTTGAGAAATGCACAAACACGGTTCTGGAGTTCAAAAAACACGAGATCAGGTTTTGGGAATGCTCGCGATTTTCTCGTCAACGTTTGCCCGGATTGCAATTCTGTCGCTTCCAACGCGTTCCTCGCGTCATTTTACATCGGAATTAGTCATGAGAAAGGCACAAACACGGTTCAGGAGCCCAAGAAACACGAGATCAGGATTCGGGAATGCTCGCGATTTTCTCGTCAACGGTTTCTCGGATCGCAATTCTGTCGCTTCCATCGTGATCCTCGTGTCATTTTACGTCGGAAATAGTCACGAGCAGTGCTCGTGAACGTTTGTGGAGTCCAAAAAACACGAGATCAGGTTTTGGGAATGCTCGCGATTTTCTCGTCAACGTTTGCCCGGATTGCAATTCTGTCGCTTCCAACGCGTTCCTCGCGTCATTTTACATCGGAATTAGTCATGATAAAGGCACAAACACGGTTCAGGAGCCCAAGAAACACGAGATCAGGATTCGGGAATGCTCGCGATTTTCTCGTCAACCGTTTCTCGGATCGCAATTCTGTCGCTTCCAACGTGATCCTCGTGTCATTTTACGTCGGAAATAGTCACGAGCAGTGCACGTGAACGTTTGTGGAGTCCAAAAAACACGAGTTCAGGTTCTGGGAATGCTCGCGATTTTCGCGTCAACGGTTTCTCGGATCGCAATTCTGTCGCTTCTAACGTGTTCCTCGTGTCATTTTACGTCGGAATTAGTCTTGAGAAATGCACAAACACGGTTCTGGAGTTCAAAAAACACGAGTTCAGGTTTTGGGAATGCTCGCGATTTTCTAGTCAACGGTTTCTCGGATCGCAATTCTGTCGCTTCCAACGTGTTCCTCGTGTCATTTTACGTCGGAATTAGTCTTGAGAAATGCACAAACACGGTTCTGGAGTTCAAAAAACACGAGATCAGGTTTTGGGAATGCTCGCGATTTTCTCGTCAACGGTTTCTCGGTTCGCAATTCTGTCGCTTCCATCGTGATCCTCGTGTCATTTTACGTCGGAAATAGTCACGAGCAGTGCTCGTGAACGTTTGTGGAGTCCAAAAAACACGAGTTCAGGTTCTGGGAATGCTCGCGATTTTCGCGTCAACGGTTTCTCGGATCGCAATTCTGTCGCTTCCAACGTGTTCCTCGTGTCATTTTACGTCGGAATTAGTCTTGAGAAATGCACAAACACGGTTCTGGAGTTCAAAAAACACGAGATCAGGTTTTGGGAATGCTCGCGATTTTCTCGTCAACGTTTGCCCGGATTGCAATTCTGTCGCTTCCAACGCGTTCCTCGCGTCATTTTACATCGGAATTAGTCATGATAAAGGCACAAACACGGTTCAGGAGCCCAAGAAACACGAGATCAGGATTCGGGAATGCTCGCGATTTTCTCGTCAACGGTTTCTCGGATCGCAATTCTGTCGCTTCCAACGTGATCCTCGTGTCATTTTACGTCGGAAATAGTCACGAGCAGTGCACGTGAACGTTTGTGGAGTCCAAAAAACACGAGTTCAGGTTCTGGGAATGCTCGCGATTTTCGCGTCAACGGTTTCTCGGATCGCAATTCTGTCGCTTCTAACGTGTTCCTCGTGTCATTTTACGTCGGAATTAATCTTGAGAAATGCACAAACACGGTTCTGGAGTTCAAAAAACACGAGATCAGGTTTTGGGAATGCTCGCGATTTTCTCGTCAACGTTTGCCCGGATTGCAATTCTGTCGCTTCCAACGCGTTCCTCGCGTCATTTTACATCGGAATTAGTCATGAGAAAGGCACAAACACGGTTCAGGAGCCCAAGAAACACGAGATCAGGATTCGGGAATGCTCGCGATTTTCTCGTCAACGGTTTCTCGGATCGCAATTCTGTCGCTTCCAACGTGATCCTCGTGTCATTTTACGTCGGAAATAGTCACGAGCAGTACACGTGAACGTTTGTGGAGTCCAAAAAACACGAGTTCAGTTTCTGGGAATGCTCGCGATTTCCTCGTCAACGGTTTCTCGGATCGCAATTCTGTCGCTTCTAATGTGTTCCTCGTGTCATTTTACGTCGGAATTAATCTTGAGAAATGCACAAACACGGTTCTGGCGTTCAAAAAACACGAGATCAGGTTTTGGGAATGCTCGCGATTTTCTCGTCAACGGTTTCTCGGTTCGCAATTCTGTCGCTTCCATCGTGTTCCTCGTGTCATTTTACGACGGAATTAGCCTTGAGAAATGCACAAACACGGTTCTGGCGTTCAAAAAACACGAGATCAGGTTTTGGGAATGCTCGCGATTTTCTCGTCAACGGTTTCTCGGTTCGCAATTCTGTCGCTTCCAACGCGTTCCTCGTGTCATTTTACGTCGGAATTAGTCTTGAGAAATGCACAAACACGGTTCTGGAGTTCAAAAAACACGAGATCAGTTTCTGGGAATGCTCGCGATTTCCTCGTCAACGGTTTCTCGGATCGCAATTCTGTCGCTTCTAACGTGTTCCTCGTGTCATTTTACGTCGGAATTAGTCTTGAGAAATGCACAAACACGGTTCAGGAGCCCAAAAAACACGAGATCAGGTTTTGGGAATGCTCGCGATTTTCTCGTCAACATTTGCCCGGATTGCAATTCTGTCGCTTCCAACGCGTTCCTCGTGTCATTTTACATCGGCATTAGTCTTGAGAAAGGCACAAACACGGTTCAGGAGCCCAAAAAACACGAGATCAGGATTCGGGAATGCTCGCGATTTTCTCGTCAACGGTTTCTCGGATCGCAATTCTGTCGCTTCCAACGTGATCCCCGTGTCATTTTACGTCGGAAATAGTCACGAGCAGTGCACGTGAACGTTTGTGGAGTCCAAAAAACACGAGTTCAGGTTCTGGGAATGCTCGCGATTTTCTCGTCAACGTTTGCCCGGATTGCAATTCTGTCGCTTCCAACGCGTTCCTCGCGTCATTTTACATCGGAATTAGTCATGAGAAAGGCACAAACACGGTTCAGGAGCCCAAGAAACACGAGATCAGGATTCGGGAATGCTCGCGATTTTCTCGTCAACGGTTTCTCGGATCGCAATTCTGTCGCTTCCAACGTGATCCTCGTGTCATTTTACGTCGGAAATAGTCACGAGCAGTGCACGTGAACGTTTGAGGAGTCCAAAAAACACGAGTTCAGTTTCTGGGAATGCTCGCGATTTTCTAGTCAACGGTTTCTCGGATCGCAATTCTGTCGCTTCCAACGTGATCCTCGTGTCATTTTACGTCGGAAATAGTCACGAGCAGTGCACGTGAACGTTTGAGGAGTCCAAAAAACACGAGTTCAGTTTCTGGGAATGCTCGCGATTTTCTAGTCAACGGTTTCTCGGATCGCAATTCTGTCGCTTCCAACGTGATCCTCGTGTCATTTTACGTCGGAAATAGTCACGAGCAGTGCACGTGAACGTTTGAGGAGTCCAAAAAACACGAGTTCAGTTTCTGGGAATGCTCGCGATTTTCTAGTCAACGGTTTCTCGGATCGGAATTCTGTCGCTTCCAACGTGTTCCTCGTGTCATTTTACGTCGGAATTAGTCTTGAGAAATGCACAAACACGGTTCTGGAGTTCAAAAAACACGAGATCAGGTTTTGGGAATGCTCGCGATTTTCTCGTCAACGGTTTCTCGAATCGCAATTCTGTCGCTTCTAACGTGTTCCTCGTGTCATTTTACGTCGGAATTAGTCTTGAGAAATGCACAAACACGGTTCTGGAGTTCAAAAAACACGAGTTCAGGTTTTGGGAATGCTCGCGATTTTCTCGTCAACGTTTGCTCGGATTGCAATTCTGTCGCTGCCTACGCGTTTCTCGCATCATTTTACATCGGAATTAGTCATGAGAAATGCACAAACACGGTTGTGGAGCCCAAAAAACACGAGATCAGTTTCTGGGAATGCTCGCGATTTCCTCGTCAACGGTTTCTCGGATCGCAATTCTGTCGCTTCTAACGTGTTCCTCGTGTCATTTTACGTCGGAATTAGTCTTGAGAAATGCACAAACACGGTTCTGGAGTTCAAAAAACACGAGTTCAGGTTTTGGGAATGCTCGCGATTTTCTAGTCAACGGTTTCTCGGATCGCAATTCTGTTGCTTCCAACGTGTTCCTCGTGTCATTTTACGTCGGAATTAGTCTTGAGAAATGCACAAACACGGTTCTGGAGTTCAAAAAACACGAGATCAGGTTTTGGGAATGCTCGCGATTTTCTCGTCAACGTTTGCTCGGATTGCAATTCTGTCGCTGCCTACGCGTTTCTCGCATCATTTTACATCGGAATTAGTCATGAGAAATGCACAAACACGGTTGTGGAGCCCAAAAAACACGAGATCAGTTTCTGGGAATGCTCGCGATTTCCTCGTCAACGGTTTCTCGGATCGCAATTCTGTCGCTTCTAACGTGTTCCTCGTGTCATTTTACGTCGGAATTAGTCTTGAGAAATGCACAAACACGGTTCTGGAGTTCAAAAAACACGAGTTCAGGTTTTGGGAATGCTCGCGATTTTCTAGTCAACGGTTTCTCGGATCGCAATTCTGTTGCTTCCAACGTGATCCTCGTGTCATTTTACGTCGGAAATAGTCACGAGCAGTGCACGTGAACGTTTGAGGAGTCCAAAAAACACGAGTTCAGTTTCTGGGAATGCTCGCGATTTTCTAGTCAACGGTTTCTCGGATCGGAATTCTGTCGCTTCCAACGTGTTCCTCGTGTCATTTTACGTCGGAATTAGCCTTGAGAAATGCACAAACACGGTTCTGGCGTTCAAAAAACACGAGATCAGGTTTTGGGAATGCTCGCGATTTTCTCGTCAACGGTTTCTCGGTTCGCAATTCTGTCGCTTCCAACGCGTTCCTCGTGTCATTTTACGTCGGAATTAGTCTTGAGAAATGCACAAACACGGTTCTGGAGTTCAAAAAACACGAGATCAGTTTCTGGGAATGCTCGCGATTTCCTCGTCAACGGTTTCTCGGATCGCAATTCTGTCGCTTCTAACGTGTTCCTCGTGTCATTTTACGTCGGAATTAGTCTTGAGAAATGCACAAACACGGTTCAGGAGCCCAAAAAACACGAGATCAGGTTTTGGGAATGCTCGCGATTTTCTCGTCAACATTTGCCCGGATTGCAATTCTGTCGCTTCCAACGCGTTCCTCGTGTCATTTTACATCGGCATTAGTCTTGAGAAAGGCACAAACACGGTTCAGGAGCCCAAAAAACACGAGATCAGGATTCGGGAATGCTCGCGATTTTCTCGTCAACGGTTTCTCGGATCGCAATTCTGTCGCTTCCAACGTGATCCCCGTGTCATTTTACGTCGGAAATAGTCACGAGCAGTGCACGTGAACGTTTGTGGAGTCCAAAAAACACGAGTTCAGGTTCTGGGAATGCTCGCGATTTTCTCATCAACGTTTGCCCGGATTGCAATTCTGTCGCTTCCAACGCGTTCCTCGCGTCATTTTACATCGGAATTAGTCATGAGAAAGGCACAAACACGGTTCAGGAGCCCAAGAAACACGAGATCAGGATTCGGGAATGCTCGCGATTTTCTCGTCAACGGTTTCTCGGATCGCAATTCTGTCGCTTCCAACGTGATCCTCGTGTCATTTTACGTCGGAAATAGTCACGAGCAGTGCACGTGAACGTTTGAGGAGTCCAAAAAACACGAGTTCAGTTTCTGGGAATGCTCGCGATTTTCTAGTCAACGGTTTCTCGGATCGCAATTCTGTCGCTTCCAACGTGATCCTCGTGTCATTTTACGTCGGAAATAGTCACGAGCAGTGCACGTGAACGTTTGAGGAGTCCAAAAAACACGAGTTCAGTTTCTGGGAATGCTCGCGATTTTCTAGTCAACGGTTTCTCGGATCGGAATTCTGTCGCTTCCAACGTGTTCCTCGTGTCATTTTACGTCGGAATTAGTCTTGAGAAATGCACAAACACGGTTCTGGAGTTCAAAAAACACGAGATCAGGTTTTGGGAATGCTCGCGATTTTCTCGTCAACGGTTTCTCGAATCGCAATTCTGTCGCTTCTAACGTGTTCCTCGTGTCATTTTACGTCGGAATTAGTCTTGAGAAATGCACAAACACGGTTCTGGAGTTCAAAAAACACGAGTTCAGGTTTTGGGAATGCTCGCGATTTTCTCGTCAACGTTTGCTCGGATTGCAATTCTGTCGCTGCCTACGCGTTTCTCGCATCATTTTACATCGGAATTAGTCATGAGAAATGCACAAACACGGTTGTGGAGCCCAAAAAACACGAGATCAGTTTCTGGGAATGCTCGCGATTTCCTCGTCAACGGTTTCTCGGATCGCAATTCTGTCGCTTCTAACGTGTTCCTCGTGTCATTTTACGTCGGAATTAGTCTTGAGAAATGCACAAACACGGTTCTGGAGTTCAAAAAACACGAGTTCAGGTTTTGGGAATGCTCGCGATTTTCTAGTCAACGGTTTCTCGGATCGCAATTCTGTTGCTTCCAACGTGTTCCTCGTGTCATTTTACGTCGGAATTAGTCTTGAGAAATGCACAAACACGGTTCTGGAGTTCAAAAAACACGAGATCAGGTTTTGGGAATGCTCGCGATTTTCTCGTCAACGTTTGCTCGGATTGCAATTCTGTCGCTGCCTACGCGTTTCTCGCATCATTTTACATCGGAATTAGTCATGAGAAATGCACAAACACGGTTGTGGAGCCCAAAAAACACGAGATCAGTTTCTGGGAATGCTCGCGATTTCCTCGTCAACGGTTTCTCGGATCGCAATTCTGTCGCTTCTAACGTGTTCCTCGTGTCATTTTACGTCGGAATTAGTCTTGAGAAATGCACAAACACGGTTCTGGAGTTCAAAAAACACGAGTTCAGGTTTTGGGAATGCTCGCGATTTTCTAGTCAACGGTTTCTCGGATCGCAATTCTGTTGCTTCCAACGTGATCCTCGTGTCATTTTACGTCGGAAATAGTCACGAGCAGTGCACGTGAACGTTTGAGGAGTCCAAAAAACACGAGTTCAGTTTCTGGGAATGCTCGCGATTTTCTCGTCAACGGTTTCTCGGATCGCAATTCTGTCGCTTCTAACGTGTTCCTCGTGTCATTTTACGTCGGAATTAGTCTTGAGAAATGCACAAACACGGTTCTGGAGTTCAAAAAACACGAGTTCAGGTTTTGGGAATGCTCGCGATTTTCTCGTCAACGTTTGCTCGGATTGCAATTCTGTCGCTTCCTACGCCTTTCTCGCGTCATTTTACATCGGAATTAGTCATGAGAAATGCACAAACACGGTTGTGGAGCCCAAAAAACACGAGATCAGTTTCTGGGAATGCTCGCGATTTCCTCGTCAACGGTTTCTCGGATCGCAATTCTGTCGCTTCTAACGTGTTCCTCGTGTCATTTTACGTCGGAATTAGTCTTGAGAAATGCACAAACACGGTTCTGGAGTTCAAAAAACACGAGTTCAGGTTTTGGGAATGCTCGCGATTTTCTAGTCAACGGTTTCTCGGATCGCAATTCTGTCGCTTCCAACGTGATCCTCGTGTCATTTTACGTCGGAAATAGTCACGAGCAGTGCACGTGAACGTTTGTGGAGTCCAAAAAACACGAGTTCAGGTTCTGGGAATGCTCGCGATTTTCGCGTCAACGGTTTCTCGGATCGCAATTCTGTCGCTTCTAACGTGTTCCTCGTGTCATTTTACGTCGGAATTAATCTTGAGAAATGCACAAACACGGTTCTGGAGTTCAAAAAACACGAGATCAGGTTTTGGGAATGCTCGCGATTTTCTCGTCAACGTTTGCCCGGATTGCAATTCTGTCGCTTCCAACGCGTTCCTCGCGTCATTTTACATCGGAATTAGTCATGAGAAAGGCACAAACACGGTTCAGGAGCCCAAGAAACACGAGATCAGGATTCGGGAATGCTCGCGATTTTCTCGTCAACGGTTTCTCGGATCGCAATTCTGTCGCTTCCAACGTGATCCTCGTGTCATTTTACGTCGGAAATAGTCACGAGCAGTGCACGTGAACGTTTGTGGAGTCCAAAAAACACGAGTTCAGGTTCTGGGAATGCTCGCGATTTTCGCGTCAACGGTTTCTCGGATCGCAATTCTGTCGCTTCTAACGTGTTCCTCGTGTCATTTTACGTCGGAATTAATCTTGAGAAATGCACAAACACGGTTCTGGAGTTCAAAAAACACGAGATCAGGTTTTGGGAATGCTCGCGATTTTCTCGTCAACGTTTGCCCGGATTGCAATTCTGTCGCTTCCAACGCGTTCCTCGCGTCATTTTACATCGGAATTAGTCATGAGAAAGGCACAAACACGGTTCAGGAGCCCAAGAAACACGAGATCAGGATTCGGGAATGCTCGCGATTTTCTCGTCAACGGTTTCTCGGATCGCAATTCTGTCGCTTCCATCGTGATCCTCGTGTCATTTTACGTCGGAAATAGTCACGAGCAGTGCTCGTGAACGTTTGTGGAGTCCAAAAAACACGAGATCAGGTTTTGGGAATGCTCGCGATTTTCTCGTCAACGTTTGCCCGGATTGCAATTCTGTCGCTTCCAACGCGTTCCTCGCGTCATTTTACATCGGAATTAGTCATGATAAAGGCACAAACACGGTTCAGGAGCCCAAGAAACACGAGATCAGGATTCGGGAATGCTCGCGATTTTCTCGTCAACCGTTTCTCGGATCGCAATTCTGTCGCTTCCAACGTGATCCTCGTGTCATTTTACGTCGGAAATAGTCACGAGCAGTGCACGTGAACGTTTGTGGAGTCCAAAAAACACGAGTTCAGGTTCTGGGAATGCTCGCGATTTTCGCGTCAACGGTTTCTCGGATCGCAATTCTGTCGCTTCTAACGTGTTCCTCGTGTCATTTTACGTCGGAATTAGTCTTGAGAAATGCACAAACACGGTTCTGGAGTTCAAAAAACACGAGTTCAGGTTTTGGGAATGCTCGCGATTTTCTAGTCAACGGTTTCTCGGATCGCAATTCTGTCGCTTCCAACGTGTTCCTCGTGTCATTTTACGTCGGAATTAGTCTTGAGAAATGCACAAACACGGTTCTGGAGTTCAAAAAACACGAGATCAGGTTTTGGGAATGCTCGCGATTTTCTCGTCAACGTTTGCCCGGATTGCAATTCTGTCGCTTCCAACGCGTTCCTCGCGTCATTTTACATCGGAATTAGTCATGATAAAGGCACAAACACGGTTCAGGAGCCCAAGAAACACGAGATCAGGATTCGGGAATGCTCGCGATTTTCTCGTCAACGGTTTCTCGGATCGCAATTCTGTCGCTTCCAACGTGATCCTCGTGTCATTTTACGTCGGAAATAGTCACGAGCAGTGCACGTGAACGTTTGTGGAGTCCAAAAAACACGAGTTCAGGTTCTGGGAATGCTCGCGATTTTCGCGTCAACGGTTTCTCGGATCGCAATTCTGTCGCTTCTAACGTGTTCCTCGTGTCATTTTACGTCGGAATTAATCTTGAGAAATGCACAAACACGGTTCTGGAGTTCAAAAAACACGAGATCAGGTTTTGGGAATGCTCGCGATTTTCTCGTCAACGTTTGCCCGGATTGCAATTCTGTCGCTTCCAACGCGTTCCTCGCGTCATTTTACATCGGAATTAGTCATGAGAAAGGCACAAACACGGTTCAGGAGCCCAAGAAACACGAGATCAGGATTCGGGAATGCTCGCGATTTTCTCGTCAACGGTTTCTCGGATCGCAATTCTGTCGCTTCCAACGTGATCCTCGTGTCATTTTACGTCGGAAATAGTCACGAGCAGTACACGTGAACGTTTGTGGAGTCCAAAAAACACGAGTTCAGTTTCTGGGAATGCTCGCGATTTCCTCGTCAACGGTTTCTCGGATCGCAATTCTGTCGCTTCTAATGTGTTCCTCGTGTCATTTTACGTCGGAATTAATCTTGAGAAATGCACAAACACGGTTCTGGCGTTCAAAAAACACGAGATCAGGTTTTGGGAATGCTCGCGATTTTCTCGTCAACGGTTTCTCGGTTCGCAATTCTGTCGCTTCCATCGTGTTCCTCGTGTCATTTTACGTCGGAATTAGCCTTGAGAAATGCACAAACACGGTTCTGGCGTTCAAAAAACACGAGATCAGGTTTTGGGAATGCTCGCGATTTTCTCGTCAACGGTTTCTCGGTTCGCAATTCTGTCGCTTCCAACGCGTTCCTCGTGTCATTTTACGTCGGAATTAGTCTTGAGAAATGCACAAACACGGTTCTGGAGTTCAAAAAACACGAGATCAGTTTCTGGGAATGCTCGCGATTTCCTCGTCAACGGTTTCTCGGATCGCAATTCTGTCGCTTCTAACGTGTTCCTCGTGTCATTTTACGTCGGAATTAGTCTTGAGAAATGCACAAACACGGTTCAGGAGCCCAAAAAACACGAGATCAGGTTTTGGGAATGCTCGCGATTTTCTCGTCAACATTTGCCCGGATTGCAATTCTGTCGCTTCCAACGCGTTCCTCGTGTCATTTTACATCGGCATTAGTCTTGAGAAAGGCACAAACACGGTTCAGGAGCCCAAAAAACACGAGATCAGGATTCGGGAATGCTCGCGATTTTCTCGTCAACGGTTTCTCGGATCGCAATTCTGTCGCTTCCAACGTGTTCCTCGTGTCATTTTACGTCGGAATTAGTCTTGAGAAATGCACAAACACGGTTCTGGAGTTCAAAAAACACGAGATCAGGTTTTGGGAATGCTCGCGATTTTCTCGTCAACGTTTGCCCGGATTGCAATTCTGTCGCTTCCAACGCGTTCCTCGCGTCATTTTACATCGGAATTAGTCATGATAAAGGCACAAACACGGTTCAGGAGCCCAAGAAACACGAGATCAGGATTCGGGAATGCTCGCAATTTTCTCGTCAACGGTTTCTCGGTTCGCAATTCTGTCGCTTCCATCGTGTTCCTCGTGTCATTTTACGTCGGAATTAGCCTTGAGAAATGCACAAACACGGTTCTGGCGGTCAAAAAACACGAGATCAGGTTTTGGGAATGCTCGCGATTTTCTCGTCAACGGTTTCTCGGTTCGTAATTCTGTCGCTTCCAACGCGTTCCTCGTGTCATTTTACGTCGGAATTAGTCTTGAGAAATGCACAAACACGGTTCTGGAGTTCAAAAAACACGAGATCAGTTTCTGGGAATGCTCGCGATTTCCTCGTCAACGGTTTCTCGGATCGCAATTCTGTCGCTTCTAACGTGTTCCTCGTGTCATTTTACGTCGGAATTAGTCTTGAGAAATGCACAAACACGGTTCTGGAGTTCAAAAAACACGAGTTCATGTTTTGGGAATGCTCGCGATTTTCTAGTCAACGGTTTCTCGGATCGCAATTCTGTCGCTTCTAACGTGTTCCTCGTGTCATTTTACGTCGGAATTAGTCTTGAGAAATGCACAAACACGGTTCAGGAGCCCAAAAAACACGAGATCAGGTTTTGGGAATGCTCGCGATTTTCTCGTCAACGTTTGCCCGGATTGCAATTCTGTCGCTTCCAACGCGTTCCTCGCGTCATTTTACATCGGAATTAGTCATGAGAAAGGCACAAACACGGTTCAGGAGCCCAAGAAACACGAGATCAGGATTCGGGAATGCTCGCGATTTTCTCGTCAACGGTTTCTCGGATCGCAATTCTGTCGCTTCCAACGTGATCCTCGTGTCATTTTACGTCGGAAATAGTCACGAGCAGTGCACGTGAACGTTTGAGGAGTCCAAAAAACACGAGTTCAGTTTCTGGGAATGCTCGCGATTTTCTAGTCAACGGTTTCTCGGATCGGAATTCTGTCGCTTCCAACGTGTTCCTCGTGTCATTTTACGTCGGAATTAGTCTTGAGAAATGCACAAACACGGTTCTGGAGTTCAAAAAACACGAGATCAGGTTTTGGGAATGCTCGCGATTTTCTCGTCAACGTTTGCCCGGATTGCAATTCTGTCGCTTCCAACGCGTTCCTCGCGTCATTTTACATCGGAATTAGTCTTGAGAAAGGCACAAACACGGTTCAGGAGCCCAAAAAACACGAGATCAGGATTCGGGAATGCTCGCGATTTTCTCGTCAACGGTTTCTCGAATCGCAATTCTGTCGCTTCTAACGTGTTCCTCGTGTCATTTTACGTCGGAATTAGTCTTGAGAAATGCACAAACACGGTTCTGGAGTTCAAAAAACACGAGTTCAGGTTTTGGGAATGCTCGCGATTTTCTCGTCAACGTTTGCTCGGATTGCAATTCTGTCGCTGCCTACGCGTTTCTCGCATCATTTTACATCGGAATTAGTCATGAGAAATGCACAAACACGGTTGTGGAGCCCAAAAAAAAAAGATCAGTTTCTGGGAATGCTCGCGATTTCCTCGTCAACGGTTTCTCGGATCGCAATTCTGTCGCTTCTAACGTGTTCCTCGTGTCATTTTACGTCGGAATTAGTCTTGAGAAATGCACAAACACGGTTCTGGAGTTCAAAAAACACGAGTTCAGGTTTTGGGAATGCTCGCGATTTTCTAGTCAACGGTTTCTCGGATCGCAATTCTGTTGCTTCCAACGTGTTCCTCGTGTCATTTTACGTCGGAATTAGTCTTGAGAAATGCACAAACACGGTTCTGGAGTTCAAAAAACACGAGATCAGGTTTTGGGAATGCTCGCGATTTTCTCGTCAACGTTTGCCCGGATTGCAATTCTGTCGCTTCCAACGCGTTCCTCGCGTCATTTTACATCGGAATTAGTCTTGAGAAAGGCACAAACACGGTTCAGGAGCCCAAAAAACACGAGATCAGGATTCGGGAATGCTCGCGATTTTCTCGTCAACGGTTTCTCGGATCGCAATTCTGTCGCTTCTAACGTGTTCCTCGTGTCATTTTACGTCGGAATTAGTCTTGAGAAATGCACAAACACGGTTCTGGAGTTCAAAAAACACGAGTTCAGGTTTTGGGAATGCTCGCGATTTTCTCGTCAACGGTTTCTCGGATCGCAATTCTCTCGCTTCCAACGTGATCCCCGTGTCATTTTACGTCGGAAATAGTCACGAGCAGTGCACGTGAACGTTTGTGGAGTCCAAAAAACACGAGTTCAGGTTCTAGGAATGCTCGCGATTTTCTCGTCAACGGTTTCTCGGTTCGCAATTCTGTCGCTTCCAACGCGTTCCTCGTGTCATTTTACGTCGGAATTAGTCTTGAGAAATGCACAATCACGGTTCTGGAGTTCAAAAAACACGAGATCAGTTTCTGGGAATGCTCGCGATTTCCTCGTCAACGGTTTCTCGGATCGCAATTCTGTCGCTTCTAACGTGTTCCTCGTGTCATTTTACGTCGGAATTAGTCTTGAGAAATGCACAAACACGGTTCTGGAGTTCAAAAAACACGAGTTCAGGTTTTGGGAATGCTCGCGATTTTCTAGTCAACGGTTTCTCGGATCGCAATTCTGTCGCTTCCAACGTGTTCCTCGTGTCATTTTACGTCGGAATTAGTCTTGAGAAATGCACAAACACGGTTCTGGAGTTCAAAAAACACGAGATCAGGTTTTGGGAATGCTCGCGATTTTCTCGTCAACGGTTTCTCGGTTCGCAATTCTGTCGCTTCCATCGTGATCCTCGTGTCATTTTACGTCGGAAATAGTCACGAGCAGTGCTCGTGAACGTTTGTGGAGTCCAAAAAACACGAGATCAGGTTTTGGGAATGCTCGCGATTTTCTCGTCCACGTTTGCCCGGATTGCAATTCTGTCGCTTCCAACGCGTTCCTCGCGTCATTTTACATCGGAATTAGTCATGATAAAGGCACAAACACGGTTCAGGAGCCCAAGAAACACGAGATCAGGATTCGGGAATGCTCGCGATTTTCTCGTCAACGGTTTCTCGGATCGCAATTCTGTCGCTTCCAACGTGATCCTCGTGTCATTTTACGTCGGAAATAGTCACGAGCAGTGCACGTGAACGTTTGTGGAGTCCAAAAAACACGAGTTCAGGTTCTGGGAATGCTCGCGATTTTCGCGTCAACGGTTTCTCGGATCGCAATTCTGTCGCTTCTAACGTGTTCCTCGTGTCATTTTACGTCGGAATTAGTCTTGAGAAATGCACAAACACGGTTCTGGAGTTCAAAAAACACGAGTTCAGGTTTTGGGAATGCTCGCGATTTTCTAGTCAACGGTTTCTCGGATCGCAATTCTGTCGCTTCCAACGTGTTCCTCGTGTCATTTTACGTCGGAATTAGTCTTGAGAAATGCACAAACACGGTTCTGGAGTTCAAAAAACACGAGATCAGGTTTTGGGAATGCTCGCGATTTTCTCGTCAACGGTTTCTCGGTTCGCAATTCTGTCGCTTCCATCGTGATCCTCGTGTCATTTTACGTCGGAAATAGTCACGAGCAGTGCTCGTGAACGTTTGTGGAGTCCAAAAAACACGAGTTCAGGTTCTGGGAATGCTCGCGATTTTCGCGTCAACGGTTTCTCGGATCGCAATTCTGTCGCTTCCAACGTGTTCCTCGTGTCATTTTACGTCGGAATTAGTCTTGAGAAATGCACAAACACGGTTCTGGAGTTCAAAAAACACGAGATCAGGTTTTGGGAATGCTCGCGATTTTCTCGTCAACGTTTGCCCGGATTGCAATTCTGTCGCTTCCAACGCGTTCCTCGCGTCATTTTACATCGGAATTAGTCATGATAAAGGCACAAACACGGTTCAGGAGCCCAAGAAACACGAGATCAGGATTCGGGAATGCTCGCGATTTACTCGTCAACGGTTTCTCGGATCGCAATTCTGTCGCTTCCAACGTGATCCTCGTGTCACTTTACGTCGGAAATAGTCACGAGCAGTGCACGTGAACGTTTGTGGAGTCCAAAAAACACGAGTTCAGGTTCTGGGAATGCTCGCGATTTTCGCGGCAACGGTTTCTCGGATCGCAATTCTGTCGCTTCTAACGTGTTCCTCGTGTCATTTTACGTCGGAATTAATCTTGAGAAATGCACAAACACGGTTCTGGAGTTCAAAAAACACGAGATCAGGTTTTGGGAATGCTCGCGATTTTCTCGTCAACGTTTGCCCGGATTGCAATTCTGTCGCTTCCAACGCGTTCCTCGCGTCATTTTACATCGGAATTAGTCATGAGAAAGGCACAAACACGGTTCAGGAGCCCAAGAAACACGAGATCAGGATTCGGGAATGCTCGCGATTTTCTCGTCAACGGTTTCTCGGATCGCAATTCTGTCGCTTCCAACGTGATCCTCGTGTCATTTTACGTCGGAAATAGTCACGAGCAGTGCACGTGAACGTTTGTGGAGTCCAAAAAACACGAGTTCAGTTTCTGGGAATGCTCGCGATTTCCTCGTCAACGGTTTCTCGGATCGCAATTCTGTCGCTTCCATCGTGTTCCTCGTGTCATTTTACGTCGGAATTAGTCTTGAGAAATGCACAAACACGGTTCTGGCGTTCAAAAAACACGAGATCAGGTTTTGGGAATGCTCGCGATTTTCTCGTCAACGGTTTCTCGGTTCGCAATTCTGTCGCTTCCAACGCGTTCCTCGTGTCATTTTACGTCGGAATTAGTCTTGAGAAATGCACAAACACGGTTCTGGAGTTCAAAAAACACGAGATCAGTTTCTGGGAATGCTCGCGATTTCCTCGTCAACGGTTTCTCGGATCGCAATTCTGTCGCTTCCATCGTGATCCTCGTGTCATTTTACGTCGGAAATAGTCACGAGCAGTGCTCGTGAACGTTTGTGGAGTCCAAAAAACACGAGATCAGGTTTTGGGAATGCTCGCGATTTTCTCGTCAACGTTTGCCCGGATTGCAATTCTGTCGCTTCCAACGCGTTCCTCGCGTCATTTTACATCGGAATTAGTCATGATAAAGGCACAAACACGGTTCAGGAGCCCAAGAAACACGAGATCAGGATTCGGGAATGCTCGCGATTTTCTCGTCAACGGTTTCTCGGATCGCAATTCTGTCGCTTCCAACGTGATCCTCGTGTCATTTTACGTCGGAAATAGTCACGAGCAGTGCACGTGAACGTTTGTGGAGTCCAAAAAACACGAGTTCAGGTTCTGGGAATGCTCGCGATTTTCGCGTCAACGGTTTCTCGGATCGCAATTCTGTCGCTTCTAACGTGTTCCTCGTGTCATTTTACGTCGGAATTAGTCTTGAGAAATGCACAAACACGGTTCTGGAGTTCAAAAAACACGAGTTCTGGTTTTGGGAATGCTCGCGATTTTCTAGTCAACGGTTTCTCGGATCGCAATTCTGTCGCTTCCAACGTGTTCCTCGTGTCATTTTACGTCGGAATTAGTCTTGAGAAATGCACAAACACGGTTCTGGAGTTCAAAAAACACGAGATCAGGTTTTGGGAATGCTCGCGATTTTCTCGTCAACGGTTTCTCGGATCGCAATTCTGTCGCTTCCATCGTGATCCTCGTGTCATTTTACGTCGGAATTAGTCTTGAGAAATGCACAAACACGGTTCTGGAGTTCAAAAAACACGAGATAAGGTTTTGGGAATGCTCGCGATTTTCTCGTCAACGTTTGCCCGGATTGCAATTCTGTCGCTTCCAACGCGTTCCTCGCGTCATTTTACATCGGAATTAGTCATGATAAAGGCACAAACACGGTTCAGGAGCCCAAGAAACACGAGATCAGGATTCGGGAATGCTCGCGATTTTCTCGTCAACGGTTTCTCGGATCGCAATTCTGTCGCTTCCAACGTGATCCTCGTGTCATTTTACGTCGGAAATAGTCACGAGCAGTGCACGTGAACGTTTGTGGAGTCCAAAAAACACGAGTTCAGGTTCTGGGAATGCTCGCGATTTTCGCGTCAACGGTTTCTCGGATCGCAATTCTGTCGCTTCTAACGTGTTCCTCGTGTCATTTTACGTCGGAATTAATCTTGAGAAATGCACAAACACGGTTCTGGAGTTCAAAAAACACGAGATCAGGTTTTGGGAATGCTCGCGATTTTCTCGTCAACGTTTGCCCGGATTGCAATTCTGTCGCTTCCAACGCGTTCCTCGCGTCATTTTACATCGGAATTAGTCATGAGAAAGGCACAAACACGGTTCAGGAGCCCAAGAAACACGAGATCAGGATTCGGGAATGCTCGCGATTTTCTCGTCAACGGTTTCTCGGATCGCAATTCTGTCGCTTCCAACGTGATCCTCGTGTCATTTTACGTCGGAAATAGTCACGAGCAGTGCACGTGAACGTTTGTGGAGTCCAAAAAACACGAGTTCAGGTTCTGGGAATGCTCGCGATTTTCGCGTCAACGGTTTCTCGGATCGCAATTCTGTCGCTTCCAACGTGTTCCTCGTGTCATTTTACGTCGGAATTAGTCTTGAGAAATGCACAAACACGGTTCTGGAGTTCAAAAAACACGAGATCAGGTTTTGGGAATGCTCGCGATTTTCTCGTCAACGTTTGCCCGGATTGCAATTCTGTCGCTTCCAACGCGTTCCTCGCGTCATTTTACATCGGAATTAGTCATGATAAAGGCACAAACACGGTTCAGGAGCCCAAGAAACACGAGATCAGGATTCGGGAATGCTCGCGATTTACTCGTCAACGGTTTCTCGGATCGCAATTCTGTCGCTTCCAACGTGATCCTCGTGTCACTTTACGTCGGAAATAGTCACGAGCAGTGCACGTGAACGTTTGTGGAGTCCAAAAAACACGAGTTCAGGTTCTGGGAATGCTCGCGATTTTCGCGGCAACGGTTTCTCGGATCGCAATTCTGTCGCTTCTAACGTGTTCCTCGTGTCATTTTACGTCGGAATTAATCTTGAGAAATGCACAAACACGGTTCTGGAGTTCAAAAAACACGAGATCAGGTTTTGGGAATGCTCGCGATTTTCTCGTCAACGTTTGCCCGGATTGCAATTCTGTCGCTTCCAACGCGTTCCTCGCGTCATTTTACATCGGAATTAGTCATGAGAAAGGCACAAACACGGTTCAGGAGCCCAAGAAACACGAGATCAGGATTCGGGAATGCTCGCGATTTTCTCGTCAACGGTTTCTCGGATCGCAATTCTGTCGCTTCCAACGTGATCCTCGTGTCATTTTACGTCGGAAATAGTCACGAGCAGTGCACGTGAACGTTTGTGGAGTCCAAAAAACACGAGTTCAGTTTCTGGGAATGCTCGCGATTTCCTCGTCAACGGTTTCTCGGATCGCAATTCTGTCGCTTCCATCGTGTTCCTCGTGTCATTTTACGTCGGAATTAGTCTTGAGAAATGCACAAACACGGTTCTGGCGTTCAAAAAACACGAGATCAGGTTTTGGGAATGCTCGCGATTTTCTCGTCAACGGTTTCTCGGTTCGCAATTCTGTCGCTTCCAACGCGTTCCTCGTGTCATTTTACGTCGGAATTAGTCTTGAGAAATGCACAAACACGGTTCTGGAGTTCAAAAAACACGAGATCAGTTTCTGGGAATGCTCGCGATTTCCTCGTCAACGGTTTCTCGGATCGCAATTCTGTCGCTTCCATCGTGATCCTCGTGTCATTTTACGTCGGAAATAGTCACGAGCAGTGCTCGTGAACGTTTGTGGAGTTCAAAAAACACGAGTTCTGGTTTTGGGAATGCTCGCGATTTTCTAGTCAACGGTTTCTCGGATCGCAATTCTGTCGCTTCCAACGTGTTCCTCGTGTCATTTTACGTCGGAATTAGTCTTGAGAAATGCACAAACACGGTTCTGGAGTTCAAAAAACACGAGATCAGGTTTTGGGAATGCTCGCGATTTTCTCGTCAACGGTTTCTCGGATCGCAATTCTGTCGCTTCCATCGTGATCCTCGTGTCATTTTACGTCGGAATTAGTCTTGAGAAATGCACAAACACGGTTCTGGAGTTCAAAAAACACGAGATAAGGTTTTGGGAATGCTCGCGATTTTCTCGTCAACGTTTGCCCGGATTGCAATTCTGTCGCTTCCAACGCGTTCCTCGCGTCATTTTACATCGGAATTAGTCATGATAAAGGCACAAACACGGTTCAGGAGCCCAAGAAACACGAGATCAGGATTCGGGAATGCTCGCGATTTTCTCGTCAACGGTTTCTCGGATCGCAATTCTGTCGCTTCCAACGTGATCCTCGTGTCATTTTACGTCGGAAATAGTCACGAGCAGTGCACGTGAACGTTTGTGGAGTCCAAAAAACACGAGTTCAGGTTCTGGGAATGCTCGCGATTTTCGCGGCAACGGTTTCTCGGATCGCAATTCTGTCGCTTCTAACGTGTTCCTCGTGTCATTTTACGTCGGAATTAATCTTGAGAAATGCACAAACACGGTTCTGGAGTTCAAAAAACACGAGATCAGGTTTTGGGAATGCTCGCGATTTTCTCGTCAACGTTTGCCCGGATTGCAATTCTGTCGCTTCCAACGCGTTCCTCGCGTCATTTTACATCGGAATTAGTCATGAGAAAGGCACAAACACGGTTCAGGAGCCCAAGAAACACGAGATCAGGATTCGGGAATGCTCGCGATTTTCTCGTCAACGGTTTCTCGGATCGCAATTCTGTCGCTTCCAACGTGATCCTCGTGTCATTTTACGTCGGAAATAGTCACGAGCAGTGCACGTGAACGTTTGTGGAGTCCAAAAAACACGAGTTCAGTTTCTGGGAATGCTCGCGATTTCCTCGTCAACGGTTTCTCGGATCGCAATTCTGTCGCTTCCATCGTGTTCCTCGTGTCATTTTACGTCGGAATTAGTCTTGAGAAATGCACAAACACGGTTCTGGCGTTCAAAAAACACGAGATCAGGTTTTGGGAATGCTCGCGATTTTCTCGTCAACGGTTTCTCGGTTCGCAATTCTGTCGCTTCCAACGCGTTCCTCGTGTCATTTTACGTCGGAATTAGTCTTGAGAAATGCACAAACACGGTTCTGGAGTTCAAAAAACACGAGATCAGTTTCTGGGAATGCTCGCGATTTCCTCGTCAACGGTTTCTCGGATCGCAATTCTGTCGCTTCCATCGTGATCCTCGTGTCATTTTACGTCGGAAATAGTCACGAGCAGTGCTCGTGAACGTTTGTGGAGTCCAAAAAACACGAGATCAGGTTTTGGGAATGCTCGCGATTTTCTCGTCAACGTTTGCCCGGATTGCAATTCTGTCGCTTCCAACGCGTTCCTCGCGTCATTTTACATCGGAATTAGTCATGATAAAGGCACAAACACGGTTCAGGAGCCCAAGAAACACGAGATCAGGATTCGGGAATGCTCGCGATTTTCTCGTCAACGGTTTCTCGGATCGCAATTCTGTCGCTTCCAACGTGATCCTCGTGTCATTTTACGTCGGAAATAGTCACGAGCAGTGCACGTGAACGTTTGTGGAGTCCAAAAAACACGAGTTCAGGTTCTGGGAATGCTCGCGATTTTCGCGTCAACGGTTTCTCGGATCGCAATTCTGTCGCTTCTAACGTGTTCCTCGTGTCATTTTACGTCGGAATTAGTCTTGAGAAATGCACAAACACGGTTCTGGAGTTCAAAAAACACGAGTTCTGGTTTTGGGAATGCTCGCGATTTTCTAGTCAACGGTTTCTCGGATCGCAATTCTGTCGCTTCCAACGTGTTCCTCGTGTCATTTTACGTCGGAATTAGTCTTGAGAAATGCACAAACACGGTTCTGGAGTTCAAAAAACACGAGATCAGGTTTTGGGAATGCTCGCGATTTTCTCGTCAACGGTTTCTCGGATCGCAATTCTGTCGCTTCCATCGTGATCCTCGTGTCATTTTACGTCGGAATTAGTCTTGAGAAATGCACAAACACGGTTCTGGAGTTCAAAAAACACGAGATAAGGTTTTGGGAATGCTCGCGATTTTCTCGTCAACGTTTGCCCGGATTGCAATTCTGTCGCTTCCAACGCGTTCCTCGCGTCATTTTACATCGGAATTAGTCATGATAAAGGCACAAACACGGTTCAGGAGCCCAAGAAACACGAGATCAGGATTCGGGAATGCTCGCGATTTTCTCGTCAACGGTTTCTCGGATCGCAATTCTGTCGCTTCCAACGTGATCCTCGTGTCATTTTACGTCGGAAATAGTCACGAGCAGTGCACGTGAACGTTTGTGGAGTCCAAAAAACACGAGTTCAGGTTCTGGGAATGCTCGCGATTTTCGCGTCAACGGTTTCTCGGATCGCAATTCTGTCGCTTCTAACGTGTTCCTCGTGTCATTTTACGTCGGAATTAATCTTGAGAAATGCACAAACACGGTTCTGGAGTTCAAAAAACACGAGATCAGGTTTTGGGAATGCTCGCGATTTTCTCGTCAACGTTTGCCCGGATTGCAATTCTGTCGCTTCCAACGCGTTCCTCGCGTCATTTTACATCGGAATTAGTCATGAGAAAGGCACAAACACGGTTCAGGAGCCCAAGAAACACGAGATCAGGATTCGGGAATGCTCGCGATTTTCTCGTCAACGGTTTCTCGGATCGCAATTCTGTCGCTTCCAACGTGATCCTCGTGTCATTTTACGTCGGAAATAGTCACGAGCAGTGCACGTGAACGTTTGTGGAGTCCAAAAAACACGAGTTCAGGTTCTGGGAATGCTCGCGATTTTCGCGTCAACGGTTTCTCGGATCGCAATTCTGTCGCTTCTAACGTGTTCCTCGTGTCATTTTACGTCGGAATTAATCTTGAGAAATGCACAAACACGGTTCTGGAGTTCAAAAAACACGAGATCAGGTTTTGGGAATGCTCGCGATTTTCTCGTCAACGTTTGCCCGGATTGCAATTCTGTCGCTTCCAACGCGTTCCTCGCGTCATTTTACATCGGAATTAGTCATGAGAAAGGCACAAACACGGTTCAGGAGCCCAAGAAACACGAGATCAGGATTCGGGAATGCTCGCGATTTTCTCGTCAACGGTTTCTCGGATCGCAATTCTGTCGCTTCCAACGTGATCCCCGTGTCATTTTACGTCGGAAATCGTCACGAGCAGTGCTCGTGAACGTTTGTGGAGTCCAAAAAACACGAGATCAGGTTTTGGGAATGCTCGCGATTTTCTCGTCAACGTTTGCCCGGATTGCAATTCTGTCGCTTCCAACGCGTTCCTCGCGTCATTTTACATCGGAATTAGTCATGATAAAGGCACAAACACGGTTCAGGAGCCCAAGAAACACGAGATCAGGATTCGGGAATGCTCGCGATTTTCTCGTCAACCGTTTCTCGGATCGCAATTCTGTCGCTTCCAACGTGATCCTCGTGTCATTTTACGTCGGAAATAGTCACGAGCAGTGCACGTGAACGTTTGTGGAGTCCAAAAAACACGAGTTCAGGTTCTGGGAATGCTCGCGATTTTCGCGTCAACGGTTTCTCGGATCGCAATTCTGTCGCTTCTAACGTGTTCCTCGTGTCATTTTACGTCGGAATTAGTCTTGAGAAATGCACAAACACGGTTCTGGAGTTCAAAAAACACGAGTTCAGGTTTTGGGAATGCTCGCGATTTTCTAGTCAACGGTTTCTCGGATCGCAATTCTGTCGCTTCCAACGTGTTCCTCGTGTCATTTTACGTCGGAATTAGTCTTGAGAAATGCACAAACACGGTTCTGGAGTTCAAAAAACACGAGATCAGGTTTTGGGAATGCTCGCGATTTTCTCGTCAACGGTTTCTCGGTTCGCAATTCTGTCGCTTCCATCGTGATCCTCGTGTCATTTTACGTCGGAAATAGTCACGAGCAGTGCTCGTGAACGTTTGTGGAGTCCAAAAAACACGAGTTCAGGTTCTGGGAATGCTCGCGATTTTCGCGTCAACGGTTTCTCGGATCGCAATTCTGTCGCTTCCAACGTGTTCCTCGTGTCATTTTACGTCGGAATTAGTCTTGAGAAATGCACAAACACGGTTCTGGAGTTCAAAAAACACGAGATCAGGTTTTGGGAATGCTCGCGATTTTCTCGTCAACGTTTGCCCGGATTGCAATTCTGTCGCTTCCAACGCGTTCCTCGCGTCATTTTACATCGGAATTAGTCATGATAAAGGCACAAACACGGTTCAGGAGCCCAAGAAACACGAGATCAGGATTCGGGAATGCTCGCGATTTTCTCGTCAACGGTTTCTCGGATCGCAATTCTGTCGCTTCCAACGTGATCCTCGTGTCATTTTACGTCGGAAATAGTCACGAGCAGTGCACGTGAACGTTTGTGGAGTCCAAAAAACACGAGTTCAGGTTCTGGGAATGCTCGCGATTTTCGCGTCAACGGTTTCTCGGATCGCAATTCTGTCGCTTCTAACGTGTTCCTCGTGTCATTTTACGTCGGAATTAATCTTGAGAAATGCACAAACACGGTTCTGGAGTTCAAAAAACACGAGATCAGGTTTTGGGAATGCTCGCGATTTTCTCGTCAACGTTTGCCCTGATTGCAATTCTGTCGCTTCCAACGCGTTCCTCGCGTCATTTTACATCGGAATTAGTCATGAGAAAGGCACAAACACGGTTCAGGAGCCCAAGAAACACGAGATCAGGATTCGGGAATGCTCGCGATTTTCTCGTCAACGGTTTCTCGGATCGCAATTCTGTCGCTTCCAACGTGATCCTCGTGTCATTTTACGTCGGAAATAGTCACGAGCAGTACACGTGAACGTTTGTGGAGTCCAAAAAACACGAGTTCAGTTTCTGGGAATGCTCGCGATTTCCTCGTCAACGGTTTCTCGGATCGCAATTCTGTCGCTTCTAATGTGTTCCTCGTGTCATTTTACGTCGGAATTAATCTTGAGAAATGCACAAACACGGTTCTGGCGTTCAAAAAACACGAGATCAGGTTTTGGGAATGCTCGCGATTTTCTCGTCAACGGTTTCTCGGTTCGCAATTCTGTCGCTTCCATCGTGTTCCTCGTGTCATTTTACGTCGGAATTAGCCTTGAGAAATGCACAAACACGGTTCTGGCGTTCAAAAAACACGAGATCAGGTTTTGGGAATGCTCGCGATTTTCTCGTCAACGGTTTCTCGGTTCGCAATTCTGTCGCTTCCAACGCGTTCCTCGTGTCATTTTACGTCGGAATTAGTCTTGAGAAATGCACAAACACGGTTCTGGAGTTCAAAAAACACGAGATCAGTTTCTGGGAATGCTCGCGATTTCCTCGTCAACGGTTTCTCGGATCGCAATTCTGTCGCTTCTAACGTGTTCCTCGTGTCATTTTACGTCGGAATTAGTCTTGAGAAATGCACAAACACGGTTCAGGAGCCCAAAAAACACGAGATCAGGTTTTGGGAATGCTCGCGATTTTCTCGTCAACATTTGCCCGGATTGCAATTCTGTCGCTTCCAACGCGTTCCTCGTGTCATTTTACATCGGCATTAGTCTTGAGAAAGGCACAAACACGGTTCAGGAGCCCAAAAAACACGAGATCAGGATTCGGGAATGCTCGCGATTTTCTCGTCAACGGTTTCTCGGATCGCAATTCTGTCGCTTCCAACGTGATCCCCGTGTCATTTTACGTCGGAAATAGTCACGAGCAGTGCACGTGAACGTTTGTGGAGTCCAAAAAACACGAGTTCAGGTTCTGGGAATGCTCGCGATTTTCTCGTCAACGTTTGCCCGGATTGCAATTCTGTCGCTTCCAACGCGTTCCTCGCGTCATTTTACATCGGAATTAGTCATGAGAAAGGCACAAACACGGTTCAGGAGCCCAAGAAACACGAGATCAGGATTCGGGAATGCTCGCGATTTTCTCGTCAACGGTTTCTCGGATCGCAATTCTGTCGCTTCCAACGTGATCCTCGTGTCATTTTACGTCGGAAATAGTCACGAGCAGTGCACGTGAACGTTTGAGGAGTCCAAAAAACACGAGTTCAGTTTCTGGGAATGCTCGCGATTTTCTAGTCAACGGTTTCTCGGATCGCAATTCTGTCGCTTCCAACGTGATCCTCGTGTCATTTTACGTCGGAAATAGTCACGAGCAGTGCACGTGAACGTTTGAGGAGTCCAAAAAACACGAGTTCAGTTTCTGGGAATGCTCGCGATTTTCTAGTCAACGGTTTCTCGGATCGGAATTCTGTCGCTTCCAACGTGTTCCTCGTGTCATTTTACGTCGGAATTAGTCTTGAGAAATGCACAAACACGGTTCTGGAGTTCAAAAAACACGAGATCAGGTTTTGGGAATGCTCGCGATTTTCTCGTCAACGGTTTCTCGAATCGCAATTCTGTCGCTTCTAACGTGTTCCTCGTGTCATTTTACGTCGGAATTAGTCTTGAGAAATGCACAAACACGGTTCTGGAGTTCAAAAAACACGAGTTCAGGTTTTGGGAATGCTCGCGATTTTCTCGTCAACGTTTGCTCGGATTGCAATTCTGTCGCTGCCTACGCGTTTCTCGCATCATTTTACATCGGAATTAGTCATGAGAAATGCACAAACACGGTTGTGGAGCCCAAAAAACACGAGATCAGTTTCTGGGAATGCTCGCGATTTCCTCGTCAACGGTTTCTCGGATCGCAATTCTGTCGCTTCTAACGTGTTCCTCGTGTCATTTTACGTCGGAATTAGTCTTGAGAAATGCACAAACACGGTTCTGGAGTTCAAAAAACACGAGTTCAGGTTTTGGGAATGCTCGCGATTTTCTAGTCAACGGTTTCTCGGATCGCAATTCTGTTGCTTCCAACGTGTTCCTCGTGTCATTTTACGTCGGAATTAGTCTTGAGAAATGCACAAACACGGTTCTGGAGTTCAAAAAACACGAGATCAGGTTTTGGGAATGCTCGCGATTTTCTCGTCAACGTTTGCTCGGATTGCAATTCTGTCGCTGCCTACGCGTTTCTCGCATCATTTTACATCGGAATTAGTCATGAGAAATGCACAAACACGGTTGTGGAGCCCAAAAAACACGAGATCAGTTTCTGGGAATGCTCGCGATTTCCTCGTCAACGGTTTCTCGGATCGCAATTCTGTCGCTTCTAACGTGTTCCTCGTGTCATTTTACGTCGGAATTAGTCTTGAGAAATGCACAAACACGGTTCTGGAGTTCAAAAAACACGAGTTCAGGTTTTGGGAATGCTCGCGATTTTCTAGTCAACGGTTTCTCGGATCGCAATTCTGTTGCTTCCAACGTGATCCTCGTGTCATTTTACGTCGGAAATAGTCACGAGCAGTGCACGTGAACGTTTGAGGAGTCCAAAAAACACGAGTTCAGTTTCTGGGAATGCTCGCGATTTTCTAGTCAACGGTTTCTCGGATCGGAATTCTGTCGCTTCCAACGTGTTCCTCGTGTCATTTTACGTCGGAATTAGCCTTGAGAAATGCACAAACACGGTTCTGGCGTTCAAAAAACACGAGATCAGGTTTTGGGAATGCTCGCGATTTTCTCGTCAACGGTTTCTCGGTTCGCAATTCTGTCGCTTCCAACGCGTTCCTCGTGTCATTTTACGTCGGAATTAGTCTTGAGAAATGCACAAACACGGTTCTGGAGTTCAAAAAACACGAGATCAGTTTCTGGGAATGCTCGCGATTTCCTCGTCAACGGTTTCTCGGATCGCAATTCTGTCGCTTCTAACGTGTTCCTCGTGTCATTTTACGTCGGAATTAGTCTTGAGAAATGCACAAACACGGTTCAGGAGCCCAAAAAACACGAGATCAGGTTTTGGGAATGCTCGCGATTTTCTCGTCAACATTTGCCCGGATTGCAATTCTGTCGCTTCCAACGCGTTCCTCGTGTCATTTTACATCGGCATTAGTCTTGAGAAAGGCACAAACACGGTTCAGGAGCCCAAAAAACACGAGATCAGGATTCGGGAATGCTCGCGATTTTCTCGTCAACGGTTTCTCGGATCGCAATTCTGTCGCTTCCAACGTGATCCCCGTGTCATTTTACGTCGGAAATAGTCACGAGCAGTGCACGTGAACGTTTGTGGAGTCCAAAAAACACGAGTTCAGGTTCTGGGAATGCTCGCGATTTTCTCGTCAACGTTTGCCCGGATTGCAATTCTGTCGCTTCCAACGCGTTCCTCGCGTCATTTTACATCGGAATTAGTCATGAGAAAGGCACAAACACGGTTCAGGAGCCCAAGAAACACGAGATCAGGATTCGGGAATGCTCGCGATTTTCTCGTCAACGGTTTCTCGGATCGCAATTCTGTCGCTTCCAACGTGATCCTCGTGTCATTTTACGTCGGAAATAGTCACGAGCAGTGCACGTGAACGTTTGAGGAGTCCAAAAAACACGAGTTCAGTTTCTGGGAATGCTCGCGATTTTCTAGTCAACGGTTTCTCGGATCGCAATTCTGTCGCTTCCAACGTGATCCTCGTGTCATTTTACGTCGGAAATAGTCACGAGCAGTGCACGTGAACGTTTGAGGAGTCCAAAAAACACGAGTTCAGTTTCTGGGAATGCTCGCGATTTTCTAGTCAACGGTTTCTCGGATCGGAATTCTGTCGCTTCCAACGTGTTCCTCGTGTCATTTTACGTCGGAATTAGTCTTGAGAAATGCACAAACACGGTTCTGGAGTTCAAAAAACACGAGATCAGGTTTTGGGAATGCTCGCGATTTTCTCGTCAACGGTTTCTCGAATCGCAATTCTGTCGCTTCTAACGTGTTCCTCGTGTCATTTTACGTCGGAATTAGTCTTGAGAAATGCACAAACACGGTTCTGGAGTTCAAAAAACACGAGTTCAGGTTTTGGGAATGCTCGCGATTTTCTCGTCAACGTTTGCTCGGATTGCAATTCTGTCGCTGCCTACGCGTTTCTCGCATCATTTTACATCGGAATTAGTCATGAGAAATGCACAAACACGGTTGTGGAGCCCAAAAAACACGAGATCAGTTTCTGGGAATGCTCGCGATTTCCTCGTCAACGGTTTCTCGGATCGCAATTCTGTCGCTTCTAACGTGTTCCTCGTGTCATTTTACGTCGGAATTAGTCTTGAGAAATGCACAAACACGGTTCTGGAGTTCAAAAAACACGAGTTCAGGTTTTGGGAATGCTCGCGATTTTCTAGTCAACGGTTTCTCGGATCGCAATTCTGTTGCTTCCAACGTGTTCCTCGTGTCATTTTACGTCGGAATTAGTCTTGAGAAATGCACAAACACGGTTCTGGAGTTCAAAAAACACGAGATCAGGTTTTGGGAATGCTCGCGATTTTCTCGTCAACGTTTGCTCGGATTGCAATTCTGTCGCTGCCTACGCGTTTCTCGCATCATTTTACATCGGAATTAGTCATGAGAAATGCACAAACACGGTTGTGGAGCCCAAAAAACACGAGATCAGTTTCTGGGAATGCTCGCGATTTCCTCGTCAACGGTTTCTCGGATCGCAATTCTGTCGCTTCTAACGTGTTCCTCGTGTCATTTTACGTCGGAATTAGTCTTGAGAAATGCACAAACACGGTTCTGGAGTTCAAAAAACACGAGTTCAGGTTTTGGGAATGCTCGCGATTTTCTAGTCAACGGTTTCTCGGATCGCAATTCTGTTGCTTCCAACGTGATCCTCGTGTCATTTTACGTCGGAAATAGTCACGAGCAGTGCACGTGAACGTTTGAGGAGTCCAAAAAACACGAGTTCAGTTTCTGGGAATGCTCGCGATTTTCTAGTCAACGGTTTCTCGGATCGGAATTCTGTCGCTTCCAACGTGTTCCTCGTGTCATTTTACGTCGGAATTAGTCTTGAGAAAGGCACAAACACGGTTCAGGAGCCCAAAAAACACGAGATCAGGATTCGGGAATGCTCGCGATTTTCTCGTCAACGGTTTCTCGGATCGCAATTCTGTCGCTTCTAACGTGTTCCTCGTGTCATTTTACGTCGGAATTAGTCTTGAGAAATGCACAAACACGGTTCTGGAGTTCAAAAAACACGAGTTCAGGTTTTGGGAATGCTCGCGATTTTCTCGTCAACGTTTGCTCGGATTGCAATTCTGTCGCTTCCTACGCCTTTCTCGCGTCATTTTACATCGGAATTAGTCATGAGAAATGCACAAACACGGTTGTGGAGCCCAAAAAACACGAGATCAGTTTCTGGGAATGCTCGCGATTTCCTCGTCAACGGTTTCTCGGATCGCAATTCTGTCGCTTCTAACGTGTTCCTCGTGTCATTTTACGTCGGAATTAGTCTTGAGAAATGCACAAACACGGTTCTGGAGTTCAAAAAACACGAGTTCAGGTTTTGGGAATGCTCGCGATTTTCTAGTCAACGGTTTCTCGGATCGCAATTCTGTCGCTTCCAACGTGATCCTCGTGTCATTTTACGTCGGAAATAGTCACGAGCAGTGCACGTGAACGTTTGTGGAGTCCAAAAAACACGAGTTCAGGTTCTGGGAATGCTCGCGATTTTCGCGTCAACGGTTTCTCGGATCGCAATTCTGTCGCTTCTAACGTGTTCCTCGTGTCATTTTACGTCGGAATTAATCTTGAGAAATGCACAAACACGGTTCTGGAGTTCAAAAAACACGAGATCAGGTTTTGGGAATGCTCGCGATTTTCTCGTCAACGTTTGCCCGGATTGCAATTCTGTCGCTTCCAACGCGTTCCTCGCGTCATTTTACATCGGAATTAGTCATGAGAAAGGCACAAACACGGTTCAGGAGCCCAAGAAACACGAGATCAGGATTCGGGAATGCTCGCGATTTTCTCGTCAACGGTTTCTCGGATCGCAATTCTGTCGCTTCCAACGTGATCCTCGTGTCATTTTACGTCGGAAATAGTCACGAGCAGTGCACGTGAACGTTTGTGGAGTCCAAAAAACACGAGTTCAGGTTCTGGGAATGCTCGCGATTTTCGCGTCAACGGTTTCTCGGATCGCAATTCTGTCGCTTCTAACGTGTTCCTCGTGTCATTTTACGTCGGAATTAATCTTGAGAAATGCACAAACACGGTTCTGGAGTTCAAAAAACACGAGATCAGGTTTTGGGAATGCTCGCGATTTTCTCGTCAACGTTTGCCCGGATTGCAATTCTGTCGCTTCCAACGCGTTCCTCGCGTCATTTTACATCGGAATTAGTCATGAGAAAGGCACAAACACGGTTCAGGAGCCCAAGAAACACGAGATCAGGATTCGGGAATGCTCGCGATTTTCTCGTCAACGGTTTCTCGGATCGCAATTCTGTCGCTTCCATCGTGATCCTCGTGTCATTTTACGTCGGAAATAGTCACGAGCAGTGCTCGTGAACGTTTGTGGAGTCCAAAAAACACGAGATCAGGTTTTGGGAATGCTCGCGATTTTCTCGTCAACGTTTGCCCGGATTGCAATTCTGTCGCTTCCAACGCGTTCCTCGCGTCATTTTACATCGGAATTAGTCATGATAAAGGCACAAACACGGTTCAGGAGCCCAAGAAACACGAGATCAGGATTCGGGAATGCTCGCGATTTTCTCGTCAACCGTTTCTCGGATCGCAATTCTGTCGCTTCCAACGTGATCCTCGTGTCATTTTACGTCGGAAATAGTCACGAGCAGTGCACGTGAACGTTTGTGGAGTCCAAAAAACACGAGTTCAGGTTCTGGGAATGCTCGCGATTTTCGCGTCAACGGTTTCTCGGATCGCAATTCTGTCGCTTCTAACGTGTTCCTCGTGTCATTTTACGTCGGAATTAGTCTTGAGAAATGCACAAACACGGTTCTGGAGTTCAAAAAACACGAGTTCAGGTTTTGGGAATGCTCGCGATTTTCTAGTCAACGGTTTCTCGGATCGCAATTCTGTCGCTTCCAACGTGTTCCTCGTGTCATTTTACGTCGGAATTAGTCTTGAGAAATGCACAAACACGGTTCTGGAGTTCAAAAAACACGAGATCAGGTTTTGGGAATGCTCGCGATTTTCTCGTCAACGGTTTCTCGGTTCGCAATTCTGTCGCTTCCATCGTGATCCTCGTGTCATTTTACGTCGGAAATAGTCACGAGCAGTGCTCGTGAACGTTTGTGGAGTCCAAAAAACACGAGTTCAGGTTCTGGGAATGCTCGCGATTTTCGCGTCAACGGTTTCTCGGATCGCAATTCTGTCGCTTCCAACGTGTTCCTCGTGTCATTTTACGTCGGAATTAGTCTTGAGAAATGCACAAACACGGTTCTGGAGTTCAAAAAACACGAGATCAGGTTTTGGGAATGCTCGCGATTTTCTCGTCAACGTTTGCCCGGATTGCAATTCTGTCGCTTCCAACGCGTTCCTCGCGTCATTTTACATCGGAATTAGTCATGATAAAGGCACAAACACGGTTCAGGAGCCCAAGAAACACGAGATCAGGATTCGGGAATGCTCGCGATTTTCTCGTCAACGGTTTCTCGGATCGCAATTCTGTCGCTTCCAACGTGATCCTCGTGTCATTTTACGTCGGAAATAGTCACGAGCAGTGCACGTGAACGTTTGTGGAGTCCAAAAAACACGAGTTCAGGTTCTGGGAATGCTCGCGATTTTCGCGTCAACGGTTTCTCGGATCGCAATTCTGTCGCTTCTAACGTGTTCCTCGTGTCATTTTACGTCGGAATTAATCTTGAGAAATGCACAAACACGGTTCTGGAGTTCAAAAAACACGAGATCAGGTTTTGGGAATGCTCGCGATTTTCTCGTCAACGTTTGCCCGGATTGCAATTCTGTCGCTTCCAACGCGTTCCTCGCGTCATTTTACATCGGAATTAGTCATGAGAAAGGCACAAACACGGTTCAGGAGCCCAAGAAACACGAGATCAGGATTCGGGAATGCTCGCGATTTTCTCGTCAACGGTTTCTCGGATCGCAATTCTGTCGCTTCCAACGTGATCCTCGTGTCATTTTACGTCGGAAATAGTCACGAGCAGTACACGTGAACGTTTGTGGAGTCCAAAAAACACGAGTTCAGTTTCTGGGAATGCTCGCGATTTCCTCGTCAACGGTTTCTCGGATCGCAATTCTGTCGCTTCTAATGTGTTCCTCGTGTCATTTTACGTCGGAATTAATCTTGAGAAATGCACAAACACGGTTCTGGCGTTCAAAAAACACGAGATCAGGTTTTGGGAATGCTCGCGATTTTCTCGTCAACGGTTTCTCGGTTCGCAATTCTGTCGCTTCCATCGTGTTCCTCGTGTCATTTTACGTCGGAATTAGCCTTGAGAAATGCACAAACACGGTTCTGGCGTTCAAAAAACACGAGATCAGGTTTTGGGAATGCTCGCGATTTTCTCGTCAACGGTTTCTCGGTTCGCAATTCTGTCGCTTCCAACGCGTTCCTCGTGTCATTTTACGTCGGAATTAGTCTTGAGAAATGCACAAACACGGTTCTGGAGTTCAAAAAACACGAGATCAGTTTCTGGGAATGCTCGCGATTTCCTCGTCAACGGTTTCTCGGATCGCAATTCTGTCGCTTCTAACGTGTTCCTCGTGTCATTTTACGTCGGAATTAGTCTTGAGAAATGCACAAACACGGTTCAGGAGCCCAAAAAACACGAGATCAGGTTTTGGGAATGCTCGCGATTTTCTCGTCAACATTTGCCCGGATTGCAATTCTGTCGCTTCCAACGCGTTCCTCGTGTCATTTTACATCGGCATTAGTCTTGAGAAAGGCACAAACACGGTTCAGGAGCCCAAAAAACACGAGATCAGGATTCGGGAATGCTCGCGATTTTCTCGTCAACGGTTTCTCGGATCGCAATTCTGTCGCTTCCAACGTGATCCCCGTGTCATTTTACGTCGGAAATAGTCACGAGCAGTGCACGTGAACGTTTGTGGAGTCCAAAAAACACGAGTTCAGGTTCTGGGAATGCTCGCGATTTTCTCGTCAACGTTTGCCCGGATTGCAATTCTGTCGCTTCCAACGCGTTCCTCGCGTCATTTTACATCGGAATTAGTCATGAGAAAGGCACAAACACGGTTCAGGAGCCCAAGAAACACGAGATCAGGATTCGGGAATGCTCGCGATTTTCTCGTCAACGGTTTCTCGGATCGCAATTCTGTCGCTTCCAACGTGATCCTCGTGTCATTTTACGTCGGAAATAGTCACGAGCAGTGCACGTGAACGTTTGAGGAGTCCAAAAAACACGAGTTCAGTTTCTGGGAATGCTCGCGATTTTCTAGTCAACGGTTTCTCGGATCGCAATTCTGTCGCTTCCAACGTGATCCTCGTGTCATTTTACGTCGGAAATAGTCACGAGCAGTGCACGTGAACGTTTGAGGAGTCCAAAAAACACGAGTTCAGTTTCTGGGAATGCTCGCGATTTTCTAGTCAACGGTTTCTCGGATCGGAATTCTGTCGCTTCCAACGTGTTCCTCGTGTCATTTTACGTCGGAATTAGTCTTGAGAAATGCACAAACACGGTTCTGGAGTTCAAAAAACACGAGATCAGGTTTTGGGAATGCTCGCGATTTTCTCGTCAACGGTTTCTCGAATCGCAATTCTGTCGCTTCTAACGTGTTCCTCGTGTCATTTTACGTCGGAATTAGTCTTGAGAAATGCACAAACACGGTTCTGGAGTTCAAAAAACACGAGTTCAGGTTTTGGGAATGCTCGCGATTTTCTCGTCAACGTTTGCTCGGATTGCAATTCTGTCGCTGCCTACGCGTTTCTCGCATCATTTTACATCGGAATTAGTCATGAGAAATGCACAAACACGGTTGTGGAGCCCAAAAAACACGAGATCAGTTTCTGGGAATGCTCGCGATTTCCTCGTCAACGGTTTCTCGGATCGCAATTCTGTCGCTTCTAACGTGTTCCTCGTGTCATTTTACGTCGGAATTAGTCTTGAGAAATGCACAAACACGGTTCTGGAGTTCAAAAAACACGAGTTCAGGTTTTGGGAATGCTCGCGATTTTCTAGTCAACGGTTTCTCGGATCGCAATTCTGTTGCTTCCAACGTGTTCCTCGTGTCATTTTACGTCGGAATTAGTCTTGAGAAATGCACAAACACGGTTCTGGAGTTCAAAAAACACGAGATCAGGTTTTGGGAATGCTCGCGATTTTCTCGTCAACGTTTGCTCGGATTGCAATTCTGTCGCTGCCTACGCGTTTCTCGCATCATTTTACATCGGAATTAGTCATGAGAAATGCACAAACACGGTTGTGGAGCCCAAAAAACACGAGATCAGTTTCTGGGAATGCTCGCGATTTCCTCGTCAACGGTTTCTCGGATCGCAATTCTGTCGCTTCTAACGTGTTCCTCGTGTCATTTTACGTCGGAATTAGTCTTGAGAAATGCACAAACACGGTTCTGGAGTTCAAAAAACACGAGTTCAGGTTTTGGGAATGCTCGCGATTTTCTAGTCAACGGTTTCTCGGATCGCAATTCTGTTGCTTCCAACGTGATCCTCGTGTCATTTTACGTCGGAAATAGTCACGAGCAGTGCACGTGAACGTTTGAGGAGTCCAAAAAACACGAGTTCAGTTTCTGGGAATGCTCGCGATTTTCTAGTCAACGGTTTCTCGGATCGGAATTCTGTCGCTTCCAACGTGTTCCTCGTGTCATTTTACGTCGGAATTAGCCTTGAGAAATGCACAAACACGGTTCTGGCGTTCAAAAAACACGAGATCAGGTTTTGGGAATGCTCGCGATTTTCTCGTCAACGGTTTCTCGGTTCGCAATTCTGTCGCTTCCAACGCGTTCCTCGTGTCATTTTACGTCGGAATTAGTCTTGAGAAATGCACAAACACGGTTCAGGAGCCCAAAAAACACGAGATCAGGTTTTGGGAATGCTCGCGATTTTCTCGTCAACATTTGCCCGGATTGCAATTCTGTCGCTTCCAACGCGTTCCTCGTGTCATTTTACATCGGCATTAGTCTTGAGAAAGGCACAAACACGGTTCAGGAGCCCAAAAAACACGAGATCAGGATTCGGGAATGCTCGCGATTTTCTCGTCAACGGTTTCTCGGATCGCAATTCTGTCGCTTCCAACGTGATCCCCGTGTCATTTTACGTCGGAAATAGTCACGAGCAGTGCACGTGAACGTTTGTGGAGTCCAAAAAACACGAGTTCAGGTTCTGGGAATGCTCGCGATTTTCTCGTCAACGTTTGCCCGGATTGCAATTCTGTCGCTTCCAACGCGTTCCTCGCGTCATTTTACATCGGAATTAGTCATGAGAAAGGCACAAACACGGTTCAGGAGCCCAAGAAACACGAGATCAGGATTCGGGAATGCTCGCGATTTTCTCGTCAACGGTTTCTCGGATCGCAATTCTGTCGCTTCCAACGTGATCCTCGTGTCATTTTACGTCGGAAATAGTCACGAGCAGTGCACGTGAACGTTTGAGGAGTCCAAAAAACACGAGTTCAGTTTCTGGGAATGCTCGCGATTTTCTAGTCAACGGTTTCTCGGATCGCAATTCTGTCGCTTCCAACGTGATCCTCGTGTCATTTTACGTCGGAAATAGTCACGAGCAGTGCACGTGAACGTTTGAGGAGTCCAAAAAACACGAGTTCAGTTTCTGGGAATGCTCGCGATTTTCTAGTCAACGGTTTCTCGGATCGGAATTCTGTCGCTTCCAACGTGTTCCTCGTGTCATTTTACGTCGGAATTAGTCTTGAGAAATGCACAAACACGGTTCTGGAGTTCAAAAAACACGAGATCAGGTTTTGGGAATGCTCGCGATTTTCTCGTCAACGGTTTCTCGAATCGCAATTCTGTCGCTTCTAACGTGTTCCTCGTGTCATTTTACGTCGGAATTAGTCTTGAGAAATGCACAAACACGGTTCTGGAGTTCAAAAAACACGAGTTCAGGTTTTGGGAATGCTCGCGATTTTCTCGTCAACGTTTGCTCGGATTGCAATTCTGTCGCTGCCTACGCGTTTCTCGCATCATTTTACATCGGAATTAGTCATGAGAAATGCACAAACACGGTTGTGGAGCCCAAAAAACACGAGATCAGTTTCTGGGAATGCTCGCGATTTCCTCGTCAACGGTTTCTCGGATCGCAATTCTGTCGCTTCTAACGTGTTCCTCGTGTCATTTTACGTCGGAATTAGTCTTGAGAAATGCACAAACACGGTTCTGGAGTTCAAAAAACACGAGTTCAGGTTTTGGGAATGCTCGCGATTTTCTAGTCAACGGTTTCTCGGATCGCAATTCTGTTGCTTCCAACGTGTTCCTCGTGTCATTTTACGTCGGAATTAGTCTTGAGAAATGCACAAACACGGTTCTGGAGTTCAAAAAACACGAGATCAGGTTTTGGGAATGCTCGCGATTTTCTCGTCAACGTTTGCTCGGATTGCAATTCTGTCGCTGCCTACGCGTTTCTCGCATCATTTTACATCGGAATTAGTCATGAGAAATGCACAAACACGGTTGTGGAGCCCAAAAAACACGAGATCAGTTTCTGGGAATGCTCGCGATTTCCTCGTCAACGGTTTCTCGGATCGCAATTCTGTCGCTTCTAACGTGTTCCTCGTGTCATTTTACGTCGGAATTAGTCTTGAGAAATGCACAAACACGGTTCTGGAGTTCAAAAAACACGAGTTCAGGTTTTGGGAATGCTCGCGATTTTCTAGTCAACGGTTTCTCGGATCGCAATTCTGTTGCTTCCAACGTGATCCTCGTGTCATTTTACGTCGGAAATAGTCACGAGCAGTGCACGTGAACGTTTGAGGAGTCCAAAAAACACGAGTTCAGTTTCTGGGAATGCTCGCGATTTTCTAGTCAACGGTTTCTCGGATCGGAATTCTGTCGCTTCCAACGTGTTCCTCGTGTCATTTTACGTCGGAATTAGTCTTGAGAAAGGCACAAACACGGTTCAGGAGCCCAAAAAACACGAGATCAGGATTCGGGAATGCTCGCGATTTTCTCGTCAACGGTTTCTCGGATCGCAATTCTGTCGCTTCTAACGTGTTCCTCGTGTCATTTTACGTCGGAATTAGTCTTGAGAAATGCACAAACACGGTTCTGGAGTTCAAAAAACACGAGTTCAGGTTTTGGGAATGCTCGCGATTTTCTCGTCAACGTTTGCTCGGATTGCAATTCTGTCGCTTCCTACGCCTTTCTCGCGTCATTTTACATCGGAATTAGTCATGAGAAATGCACAAACACGGTTGTGGAGCCCAAAAAACACGAGATCAGTTTCTGGGAATGCTCGCGATTTCCTCGTCAACGGTTTCTCGGATCGCAATTCTGTCGCTTCTAACGTGTTCCTCGTGTCATTTTACGTCGGAATTAGTCTTGAGAAATGCACAAACACGGTTCTGGAGTTCAAAAAACACGAGTTCAGGTTTTGGGAATGCTCGCGATTTTCTAGTCAACGGTTTCTCGGATCGCAATTCTGTCGCTTCCAACGTGATCCTCGTGTCATTTTACGTCGGAATTAGTCTTGACAAATGCACAAACGCGGTTCTGGAGTTAAAAAAACACGAGTTCAGTTTCTGGGAATGCTCGCGATTTCCTCGTCAACGGTTTCTCGGATCGCAATTCTGTCGCTTCTAATGTGTTCCTCGTGTCATTTTACGTCGGAATTAATCTTGAGAAATGCACAAACACGGTTCTGGCGTTCAAAAAACACGAGATCAGGTTTTGGGAATGCTCGCGATTTTCTCGTCAACGGTTTCTCGGTTCGCAATTCTGTCGCTTCCATCGTGTTCCTCGTGTCATTTTACGTCGGAATTAGCCTTGAGAAATGCACAAACACGGTTCTGGCGTTCAAAAAACACGAGATCAGGTTTTGGGAATGCTCGCGATTTTCTCGTCAACGGTTTCTCGGTTCGCAATTCTGTCGCTTCCAACGCGTTCCTCGTGTCATTTTACGTCGGAATTAGTCTTGAGAAATGCACAAACACGGTTCTGGAGTTCAAAAAACACGAGATCAGTTTCTGGGAATGCTCGCGATTTCCTCGTCAACGGTTTCTCGGATCGCAATTCTGTCGCTTCTAACGTGTTCCTCGTGTCATTTTACGTCGGAATTAGTCTTGAGAAATGCACAAACACGGTTCTGGAGTTCAAAAAACACGAGTTCATGTTTTGGGAATGCTCGCGATTTTCTAGTCAACGGTTTCTCGGATCGCAATTCTGTCGCTTCTAACGTGTTCCTCGTGTCATTTTACGTCGGAATTAGTCTTGAGAAATGCACAAACACGGTTCAGGAGCCCAAAAAACACGAGATCAGGTTTTGGGAATGCTCGCGATTTTCTCGTCAACGTTTGCCCGGATTGCAATTCTGTCGCTTCCAACGCGTTCCTCGCGTCATTTTACATCGGAATTAGTCATGAGAAAGGCACAAACACGGTTCAGGAGCCCAAGAAACACGAGATCAGGATTCGGGAATGCTCGCGATTTTCTCGTCAACGGTTTCTCGGATCGCAATTCTGTCGCTTCCAACGTGATCCTCGTGTCATTTTACGTCGGAAATAGTCACGAGCAGTGCACGTGAACGTTTGAGGAGTCCAAAAAACACGAGTTCAATTTCTGGGAATGCTCGCGATTTTCTAGTCAACGGTTTCTCGGATCGGAATTCTGTCGCTTCCAACGTGTTCCTCGTGTCATTTTACGTCGGAATTAGTCTTGAGAAATGCACAAACACGGTTCTGGAGTTCAAAAAACACGAGATCAGGTTTTGGGAATGCTCGCGATTTTCTCGTCAACGTTTGCCCGGATTGCAATTCTGTCGCTTCCAACGCGTTCCTCGCGTCATTTTACATCGGAATTAGTCTTGAGAAAGGCACAAACACGGTTCAGGAGCCCAAAAAACACGAGATCAGGATTCGGGAATGCTCGCGATTTTCTCGTCAACGGTTTCTCGAATCGCAATTCTGTCGCTTCTAACGTGTTCCTCGTGTCATTTTACGTCGGAATTAGTCTTGAGAAATGCACAAACACGGTTCTGGAGTTCAAAAAACACGAGTTCAGGTTTTGGGAATGCTCGCGATTTTCTCGTCAACGTTTGCTCGGATTGCAATTCTGTCGCTGCCTACGCGTTTCTCGCATCATTTTACATCGGAATTAGTCATGAGAAATGCACAAACACGGTTGTGGAGCCCAAAAAAAAAAGATCAGTTTCTGGGAATGCTCGCGATTTCCTCGTCAACGGTTTCTCGGATCGCAATTCTGTCGCTTCTAACGTGTTCCTCGTGTCATTTTACGTCGGAATTAGTCTTGAGAAATGCACAAACACGGTTCTGGAGTTCAAAAAACACGAGTTCAGGTTTTGGGAATGCTCGCGATTTTCTAGTCAACGGTTTCTCGGATCGCAATTCTGTTGCTTCCAACGTGTTCCTCGTGTCATTTTACGTCGGAATTAGTCTTGAGAAATGCACAAACACGGTTCTGGAGTTCAAAAAACACGAGATCAGGTTTTGGGAATGCTCGCGATTTTCTCGTCAACGTTTGCCCGGATTGCAATTCTGTCGCTTCCAACGCGTTCCTCGCGTCATTTTACATCGGAATTAGTCTTGAGAAAGGCACAAACACGGTTCAGGAGCCCAAAAAACACGAGATCAGGATTCGGGAATGCTCGCGATTTTCTCGTCAACGGTTTCTCGGATCGCAATTCTGTCGCTTCTAACGTGTTCCTCGTGTCATTTTACGTCGGAATTAGTCTTGAGAAATGCACAAACACGGTTCTGGAGTTCAAAAAACACGAGTTCAGGTTTTGGGAATGCTCGCGATTTTCTCGTCAACGGTTTCTCGGATCGCAATTCTCTCGCTTCCAACGTGATCCCCGTGTCATTTTACGTCGGAAATAGTCACGAGCAGTGCACGTGAACGTTTGTGGAGTCCAAAAAACACGAGTTCAGGTTCTAGGAATGCTCGCGATTTTCTCGTCAACGGTTTCTCGGTTCGCAATTCTGTCGCTTCCAACGCGTTCCTCGTGTCATTTTACGTCGGAATTAGTCTTGAGAAATGCACAAACACGGTTCTGGAGTTCAAAAAACACGAGATCAGGTTTTGGGAATGCTCGCGATTTTCTCGTCAACGTTTGCTCGGATTGCAATTCTGTCGCTGCCTACGCGTTTCTCGCATCATTTTACATCGGAATTAGTCATGAGAAATGCACAAACACGGTTGTGGAGCCCAAAAAACACGAGATCAGTTTCTGGGAATGCTCGCGATTTCCTCGTCAACGGTTTCTCGGATCGCAATTCTGTCGCTTCTAACGTGTTCCTCGTGTCATTTTACGTCGGAATTAGTCTTGAGAAATGCACAAACACGGTTCTGGAGTTCAAAAAACACGAGTTCAGGTTTTGGGAATGCTCGCGATTTTCTAGTCAACGGTTTCTCGGATCGCAATTCTGTTGCTTCCAACGTGATCCTCGTGTCATTTTACGTCGGAAATAGTCACGAGCAGTGCACGTGAACGTTTGAGGAGTCCAAAAAACACGAGTTCAGTTTCTGGGAATGCTCGCGATTTTCTAGTCAACGGTTTCTCGGATCGGAATTCTGTCGCTTCCAACGTGTTCCTCGTGTCATTTTACGTCGGAATTAGCCTTGAGAAATGCACAAACACGGTTCTGGCGTTCAAAAAACACGAGATCAGGTTTTGGGAATGCTCGCGATTTTCTCGTCAACGGTTTCTCGGTTCGCAATTCTGTCGCTTCCAACGCGTTCCTCGTGTCATTTTACGTCGGAATTAGTCTTGAGAAATGCACAAACACGGTTCTGGAGTTCAAAAAACACGAGATCAGTTTCTGGGAATGCTCGCGATTTCCTCGTCAACGGTTTCTCGGATCGCAATTCTGTCGCTTCTAACGTGTTCCTCGTGTCATTTTACGTCGGAATTAGTCTTGAGAAATGCACAAACACGGTTCAGGAGCCCAAAAAACACGAGATCAGGTTTTGGGAATGCTCGCGATTTTCTCGTCAACATTTGCCCGGATTGCAATTCTGTCGCTTCCAACGCGTTCCTCGTGTCATTTTACATCGGCATTAGTCTTGAGAAAGGCACAAACACGGTTCAGGAGCCCAAAAAACACGAGATCAGGATTCGGGAATGCTCGCGATTTTCTCGTCAACGGTTTCTCGGATCGCAATTCTGTCGCTTCCAACGTGATCCCCGTGTCATTTTACGTCGGAAATAGTCACGAGCAGTGCACGTGAACGTTTGTGGAGTCCAAAAAACACGAGTTCAGGTTCTGGGAATGCTCGCGATTTTCTCGTCAACGTTTGCCCGGATTGCAATTCTGTCGCTTCCAACGCGTTCCTCGCGTCATTTTACATCGGAATTAGTCATGAGAAAGGCACAAACACGGTTCAGGAGCCCAAGAAACACGAGATCAGGATTCGGGAATGCTCGCGATTTTCTCGTCAACGGTTTCTCGGATCGCAATTCTGTCGCTTCCAACGTGATCCTCGTGTCATTTTACGTCGGAAATAGTCACGAGCAGTGCACGTGAACGTTTGAGGAGTCCAAAAAACACGAGTTCAGTTTCTGGGAATGCTCGCGATTTTCTAGTCAACGGTTTCTCGGATCGCAATTCTGTCGCTTCCAACGTGATCCTCGTGTCATTTTACGTCGGAAATAGTCACGAGCAGTGCACGTGAACGTTTGAGGAGTCCAAAAAACACGAGTTCAGTTTCTGGGAATGCTCGCGATTTTCTAGTCAACGGTTTCTCGGATCGGAATTTTGTCGCTTCCAACGTGTTCCACGTGTCATTTTACGTCGGAATTAGTCTTGAGAAATGCACAAACACGGTTCTGGAGTTCAAAAAACACGAGATCAGGTTTTGGGAATGCTCGCGATTTTCTCGTCAACGGTTTCTCGAATCGCAATTCTGTCGCTTCTAACGTGTTCCTCGTGTCATTTTACGTCGGAATTAGTCTTGAGAAATGCACAAACACGGTTCTGGAGTTCAAAAAACACGAGTTCAGGTTTTGGGAATGCTCGCGATTTTCTCGTCAACGTTTGCTCGGATTGCAATTCTGTCGCTGCCTACGCGTTTCTCGCATCATTTTACATCGGAATTAGTCATGAGAAATGCACAAACACGGTTGTGGAGCCCAAAAAACACGAGATCAGTTTCTGGGAATGCTCGCGATTTCCTCGTCAACGGTTTCTCGGATCGCAATTCTGTCGCTTCTAACGTGTTCCTCGTGTCATTTTACGTCGGAATTAGTCTTGAGAAATGCACAAACACGGTTCTGGAGTTCAAAAAACACGAGTTCAGGTTTTGGGAATGCTCGCGATTTTCTAGTCAACGGTTTCTCGGATCGCAATTCTGTTGCTTCCAACGTGTTCCTCGTGTCATTTTACGTCGGAATTAGTCTTGAGAAATGCACAAACACGGTTCTGGAGTTCAAAAAACACGAGATCAGGTTTTGGGAATGCTCGCGATTTTCTCGTCAACGTTTGCTCGGATTGCAATTCTGTCGCTGCCTACGCGTTTCTCGCATCATTTTACATCGGAATTAGTCATGAGAAATGCACAAACACGGTTGTGGAGCCCAAAAAACACGAGATCAGTTTCTGGGAATGCTCGCGATTTCCTCGTCAACGGTTTCTCGGATCGCAATTCTGTCGCTTCTAACGTGTTCCTCGTGTCATTTTACGTCGGAATTAGTCTTGAGAAATGCACAAACACGGTTCTGGAGTTCAAAAAACACGAGTTCAGGTTTTGGGAATGCTCGCGATTTTCTAGTCAACGGTTTCTCGGATCGCAATTCTGTTGCTTCCAACGTGATCCTCGTGTCATTTTACGTCGGAAATAGTCACGAGCAGTGCACGTGAACGTTTGAGGAGTCCAAAAAACACGAGTTCAGTTTCTGGGAATGCTCGCGATTTTCTAGTCAACGGTTTCTCGGATCGGAATTCTGTCGCTTCCAACGTGTTCCTCGTGTCATTTTACGTCGGAATTAGTCTTGAGAAAGGCACAAACACGGTTCAGGAGCCCAAAAAACACGAGATCAGGATTCGGGAATGCTCGCGATTTTCTCGTCAACGGTTTCTCGGATCGCAATTCTGTCGCTTCTAACGTGTTCCTCGTGTCATTTTACGTCGGAATTAGTCTTGAGAAATGCACAAACACGGTTCTGGAGTTCAAAAAACACGAGTTCAGGTTTTGGGAATGCTCGCGATTTTCTCGTCAACGTTTGCTCGGATTGCAATTCTGTCGCTTCCTACGCCTTTCTCGCGTCATTTTACATCGGAATTAGTCATGAGAAATGCACAAACACGGTTGTGGAGCCCAAAAAACACGAGATCAGTTTCTGGGAATGCTCGCGATTTCCTCGTCAACGGTTTCTCGGATCGCAATTCTGTCGCTTCTAACGTGTTCCTCGTGTCATTTTACGTCGGAATTAGTCTTGAGAAATGCACAAACACGGTTCTGGAGTTCAAAAAACACGAGTTCAGGTTTTGGGAATGCTCGCGATTTTCTAGTCAACGGTTTCTCGGATCGCAATTCTGTCGCTTCCAACGTGATCCTCGTGTCATTTTACGTCGGAATTAGTCTTGACAAATGCACAAACGCGGTTCTGGAGTTAAAAAAACACGAGTTCAGTTTCTGGGAATGCTCGCGATTTCCTCGTCAACGGTTTCTCGGATCGCAATTCTGTCGCTTCTAATGTGTTCCTCGTGTCATTTTACGTCGGAATTAATCTTGAGAAATGCACAAACACGGTTCTGGCGTTCAAAAAACACGAGATCAGGTTTTGGGAATGCTCGCGATTTTCTCGTCAACGGTTTCTCGGTTCGCAATTCTGTCGCTTCCATCGTGTTCCTCGTGTCATTTTACGTCGGAATTAGCCTTGAGAAATGCACAAACACGGTTCTGGCGTTCAAAAAACACGAGATCAGGTTTTGGGAATGCTCGCGATTTTCTCGTCAACGGTTTCTCGGTTCGCAATTCTGTCGCTTCCAACGCGTTCCTCGTGTCATTTTACGTCGGAATTAGTCTTGAGAAATGCACAAACACGGTTCTGGAGTTCAAAAAACACGAGATCAGTTTCTGGGAATGCTCGCGATTTCCTCGTCAACGGTTTCTCGGATCGCAATTCTGTCGCTTCTAACGTGTTCCTCGTGTCATTTTACGTCGGAATTAGTCTTGAGAAATGCACAAACACGGTTCTGGAGTTCAAAAAACACGAGTTCATGTTTTGGGAATGCTCGCGATTTTCTAGTCAACGGTTTCTCGGATCGCAATTCTGTCGCTTCTAACGTGTTCCTCGTGTCATTTTACGTCGGAATTAGTCTTGAGAAATGCACAAACACGGTTCAGGAGCCCAAAAAACACGAGATCAGGTTTTGGGAATGCTCGCGATTTTCTCGTCAACGTTTGCCCGGATTGCAATTCTGTCGCTTCCAACGCGTTCCTCGCGTCATTTTACATCGGAATTAGTCATGAGAAAGGCACAAACACGGTTCAGGAGCCCAAGAAACACGAGATCAGGATTCGGGAATGCTCGCGATTTTCTCGTCAACGGTTTCTCGGATCGCAATTCTGTCGCTTCCAACGTGATCCTCGTGTCATTTTACGTCGGAAATAGTCACGAGCAGTGCACGTGAACGTTTGAGGAGTCCAAAAAACACGAGTTCAATTTCTGGGAATGCTCGCGATTTTCTAGTCAACGGTTTCTCGGATCGGAATTCTGTCGCTTCCAACGTGTTCCTCGTGTCATTTTACGTCGGAATTAGTCTTGAGAAATGCACAAACACGGTTCTGGAGTTCAAAAAACACGAGATCAGGTTTTGGGAATGCTCGCGATTTTCTCGTCAACGTTTGCCCGGATTGCAATTCTGTCGCTTCCAACGCGTTCCTCGCGTCATTTTACATCGGAATTAGTCTTGAGAAAGGCACAAACACGGTTCAGGAGCCCAAAAAACACGAGATCAGGATTCGGGAATGCTCGCGATTTTCTCGTCAACGGTTTCTCGAATCGCAATTCTGTCGCTTCTAACGTGTTCCTCGTGTCATTTTACGTCGGAATTAGTCTTGAGAAATGCACAAACACGGTTCTGGAGTTCAAAAAACACGAGTTCAGGTTTTGGGAATGCTCGCGATTTTCTCGTCAACGTTTGCTCGGATTGCAATTCTGTCGCTGCCTACGCGTTTCTCGCATCATTTTACATCGGAATTAGTCATGAGAAATGCACAAACACGGTTGTGGAGCCCAAAAAAAAAAGATCAGTTTCTGGGAATGCTCGCGATTTCCTCGTCAACGGTTTCTCGGATCGCAATTCTGTCGCTTCTAACGTGTTCCTCGTGTCATTTTACGTCGGAATTAGTCTTGAGAAATGCACAAACACGGTTCTGGAGTTCAAAAAACACGAGTTCAGGTTTTGGGAATGCTCGCGATTTTCTAGTCAACGGTTTCTCGGATCGCAATTCTGTTGCTTCCAACGTGTTCCTCGTGTCATTTTACGTCGGAATTAGTCTTGAGAAATGCACAAACACGGTTCTGGAGTTCAAAAAACACGAGATCAGGTTTTGGGAATGCTCGCGATTTTCTCGTCAACGTTTGCCCGGATTGCAATTCTGTCGCTTCCAACGCGTTCCTCGCGTCATTTTACATCGGAATTAGTCTTGAGAAAGGCACAAACACGGTTCAGGAGCCCAAAAAACACGAGATCAGGATTCGGGAATGCTCGCGATTTTCTCGTCAACGGTTTCTCGGATCGCAATTCTGTCGCTTCTAACGTGTTCCTCGTGTCATTTTACGTCGGAATTAGTCTTGAGAAATGCACAAACACGGTTCTGGAGTTCAAAAAACACGAGTTCAGGTTTTGGGAATGCTCGCGATTTTCTCGTCAACGGTTTCTCGGATCGCAATTCTCTCGCTTCCAACGTGATCCCCGTGTCATTTTACGTCGGAAATAGTCATGAGCAGTGCACGTGAACGTTTGTGGAGTCCAAAAAACACGAGTTCAGGTTCTAGGAATGCTCGCGATTTTCTCGTCAACGGTTTCTCGGTTCGCAATTCTGTCGCTTCCAACGCGTTCCTCGTGTCATTTTACGTCGGAATTAGTCTTGAGAAATGCACAATCACGGTTCTGGAGTTCAAAAAACACGAGATCAGTTTCTGGGAATGCTCGCGATTTCCTCGTCAACGGTTTCTCGGATCGCAATTCTGTCGCTTCTAACGTGTTCCTCGTGTCATTTTACGTCGGAATTAGTCTTGAGAAATGCACAAACACGGTTCTGGAGTTCAAAAAACACGAGTTCAGGTTTTGGGAATGCTCGCGATTTTCTAGTCAACGGTTTCTCGGATCGCAATTCTGTCGCTTCCAACGTGTTCCTCGTGTCATTTTACGTCGGAATTAGTCTTGAGAAATGCACAAACACGGTTCTGGAGTTCAAAAAACACGAGATCAGGTTTTGGGAATGCTCGCGATTTTCTCGTCAACGGTTTCTCGGTTCGCAATTCTGTCGCTTCCATCGTGATCCTCGTGTCATTTTACGTCGGAAATAGTCACGAGCAGTGCTCGTGAACGTTTGTGGAGTCCAAAAAACACGAGATCAGGTTTTGGGAATGCTCGCGATTTTCTCGTCCACGTTTGCCCGGATTGCAATTCTGTCGCTTCCAACGCGTTCCTCGCGTCATTTTACATCGGAATTAGTCATGATAAAGGCACAAACACGGTTCAGGAGCCCAAGAAACACGAGATCAGGATTCGGGAATGCTCGCGATTTTCTCGTCAACGGTTTCTCGGATCGCAATTCTGTCGCTTCCAACGTGATCCTCGTGTCATTTTACGTCGGAAATAGTCACGAGCAGTGCACGTGAACGTTTGTGGAGTCCAAAAAACACGAGTTCAGGTTCTGGGAATGCTCGCGATTTTCGCGTCAACGGTTTCTCGGATCGCAATTCTGTCGCTTCTAACGTGTTCCTCGTGTCATTTTACGTCGGAATTAGTCTTGAGAAATGCACAAACACGGTTCTGGAGTTCAAAAAACACGAGTTCAGGTTTTGGGAATGCTCGCGATTTTCTAGTCAACGGTTTCTCGGATCGCAATTCTGTCGCTTCCAACGTGTTCCTCGTGTCATTTTACGTCGGAATTAGTCTTGAGAAATGCACAAACACGGTTCTGGAGTTCAAAAAACACGAGATCAGGTTTTGGGAATGCTCGCGATTTTCTCGTCAACGGTTTCTCGGTTCGCAATTCTGTCGCTTCCATCGTGATCCTCGTGTCATTTTACGTCGGAAATAGTCACGAGCAGTGCTCGTGAACGTTTGTGGAGTCCAAAAAACACGAGTTCAGGTTCTGGGAATGCTCGCGATTTTCGCGTCAACGGTTTCTCGGATCGCTATTCTGTCGCTTCTAACGTGTTCCTCGTGTCATTTTACGTCGGAATTAATCTTGAGAAATGCACAAACACGGTTCTGGAGTTCAAAAAACACGAGATCAGGTTTTGGGAATGCTCGCGATTTTCTCGTCAACGTTTGCCCGGATTGCAATTCTGTCGCTTCCAACGCGTTCCTCGCGTCATTTTACATCGGAATTAGTCATGAGAAAGGCACAAACACGGTTCAGGAGCCCAAGAAACACGAGATCAGGATTCGGGAATGCTCGCGATTTTCTCGTCAACGGTTTCTCGGATCGCAATTCTGTCGCTTCCAACGTGATCCTCGTGTCATTTTACGTCGGAAATAGTCACGAGCAGTGCACGTGAACGTTTGTGGAGTCCAAAAAACACGAGTTCAGTTTCTGGGAATGCTCGCGATTTCCTCGTCAACGGTTTCTCGGATCGCAATTCTGTCGCTTCCATCGTGTTCCTCGTGTCATTTTACGTCGGAATTAGTCTTGAGAAATGCACAAACACGGTTCTGGCGTTCAAAAAACACGAGATCAGGTTTTGGGAATGCTCGCGATTTTCTCGTCAACGGTTTCTCGGTTCGCAATTCTGTCGCTTCCAACGCGTTCCTCGTGTCATTTTACGTCGGAATTAGTCTTGAGAAATGCACAAACACGGTTCTGGAGTTCAAAAAACACGAGATCAGTTTCTGGGAATGCTCGCGATTTCCTCGTCAACGGTTTCTCGGATCGCAATTCTGTCGCTTCCATCGTGATCCTCGTGTCATTTTACGTCGGAAATAGTCACGAGCAGTGCTCGTGAACGTTTGTGGAGTCCAAAAAACACGAGATCAGGTTTTGGGAATGCTCGCGATTTTCTCGTCAACGTTTGCCCGGATTGCAATTCTGTCGCTTCCAACGCGTTCCTCGCGTCATTTTACATCGGAATTAGTCATGATAAAGGCACAAACACGGTTCAGGAGCCCAAGAAACACGAGATCAGGATTCGGGAATGCTCGCGATTTTCTCGTCAACGGTTTCTCGGATCGCAATTCTGTCGCTTCCAACGTGATCCTCGTGTCATTTTACGTCGGAAATAGTCACGAGCAGTGCACGTGAACGTTTGTGGAGTCCAAAAAACACGAGTTCAGGTTCTGGGAATGCTCGCGATTTTCGCGTCAACGGTTTCTCGGATCGCAATTCTGTCGCTTCTAACGTGTTCCTCGTGTCATTTTACGTCGGAATTAGTCTTGAGAAATGCACAAACACGGTTCTGGAGTTCAAAAAACACGAGTTCAGGTTTTGGGAATGCTCGCGATTTTCTAGTCAACGGTTTCTCGGATCGCAATTCTGTCGCTTCCAACGTGTTCCTCGTGTCATTTTACGTCGGAATTAGTCTTGAGAAATGCACAAACACGGTTCTGGAGTTCAAAAAACACGAGATCAGGTTTTGGGAATGCTCGCGATTTTCTCGTCAACGGTTTCTCGGTTCGCAATTCTGTCGCTTCCATCGTGATCCTCGTGTCATTTTACGTCGGAAATAGTCACGAGCAGTGCTCGTGAACGTTTGTGGAGTCCAAAAAACACGAGTTCAGGTTCTGGGAATGCTCGCGATTTTCGCGTCAACGGTTTCTCGGATCGCAATTCTGTCGCTTCCAACGTGTTCCTCGTGTCATTTTACGTCGGAATTAGTCTTGAGAAATGCACAAACACGGTTCTGGAGTTCAAAAAACACGAGATCAGGTTTTGGGAATGCTCGCGATTTTCTCGTCAACGTTTGCCCGGATTGCAATTCTGTCGCTTCCAACGCGTTCCTCGCGTCATTTTACATCGGAATTAGTCATGAGAAAGGCACAAACACGGTTCAGGAGCCCAAGAAACACGAGATCAGGATTCGGGAATGCTCGCGATTTTCTCGTCAACGGTTTCTCGGATCGCAATTCTGTCGCTTCCAACGTGATCCTCGTGTCATTTTACGTCGGAAATAGTCACGAGCAGTGCACGTGAACGTTTGTGGAGTCCAAAAAACACGAGTTCAGTTTCTGGGAATGCTCGCGATTTCCTCGTCAACGGTTTCTCGGATCGCAATTCTGTCGCTTCCATCGTGTTCCTCGTGTCATTTTACGTCGGAATTAGTCTTGAGAAATGCACAAACACGGTTCTGGCGTTCAAAAAACACGAGATCAGGTTTTGGGAATGCTCGCGATTTTCTCGTCAACGGTTTCTCGGTTCGCAATTCTGTCGCTTCCAACGCGTTCCTCGTGTCATTTTACGTCGGAATTAGTCTTGAGAAATGCACAAACACGGTTCTGGAGTTCAAAAAACACGAGATCAGTTTCTGGGAATGCTCGCGATTTCCTCGTCAACGGTTTCTCGGATCGCAATTCTGTCGCTTCCATCGTGATCCTCGTGTCATTTTACGTCGGAAATAGTCACGAGCAGTGCTCGTGAACGTTTGTGGAGTCCAAAAAACACGAGATCAGGTTTTGGGAATGCTCGCGATTTTCTCGTCAACGTTTGCCCGGATTGCAATTCTGTCGCTTCCAACGCGTTCCTCGCGTCATTTTACATCGGAATTAGTCATGATAAAGGCACAAACACGGTTCAGGAGCCCAAGAAACACGAGATCAGGATTCGGGAATGCTCGCGATTTTCTCGTCAACGGTTTCTCGGATCGCAATTCTGTCGCTTCCAACGTGATCCTCGTGTCATTTTACGTCGGAAATAGTCACGAGCAGTGCACGTGAACGTTTGTGGAGTCCAAAAAACACGAGTTCAGGTTCTGGGAATGCTCGCGATTTTCGCGTCAACGGTTTCTCGGATCGCAATTCTGTCGCTTCTAACGTGTTCCTCGTGTCATTTTACGTCGGAATTAGTCTTGAGAAATGCACAAACACGGTTCTGGAGTTCAAAAAACACGAGTTCAGGTTTTGGGAATGCTCGCGATTTTCTAGTCAACGGTTTCTCGGATCGCAATTCTGTCGCTTCCAACGTGTTCCTCGTGTCATTTTACGTCGGAATTAGTCTTGAGAAATGCACAAACACGGTTCTGGAGTTCAAAAAACACGAGATCAGGTTTTGGGAATGCTCGCGATTTTCTCGTCAACGGTTTCTCGGTTCGCAATTCTGTCGCTTCCATCGTGATCCTCGTGTCATTTTACGTCGGAAATAGTCACGAGCAGTGCTCGTGAACGTTTGTGGAGTCCAAAAAACACGAGTTCAGGTTCTGGGAATGCTCGCGATTTTCGCGTCAACGGTTTCTCGGATCGCAATTCTGTCGCTTCCAACGTGTTCCTCGTGTCATTTTACGTCGGAATTAGTCTTGAGAAATGCACAAACACGGTTCTGGAGTTCAAAAAACACGAGATCAGGTTTTGGGAATGCTCGCGATTTTCTCGTCAACGTTTGCCCGGATTGCAATTCTGTCGCTTCCAACGCGTTCCTCGCGTCATTTTACATCGGAATTAGTCATGATAAAGGCACAAACACGGTTCAGGAGCCCAAGAAACACGAGATCAGGATTCGGGAATGCTCGCGATTTTCTCGTCAACGGTTTCTCGGATCGCAATTCTGTCGCTTCCAACGTGATCCTCGTGTCATTTTACGTCGGAAATAGTCACGAGCAGTGCACGTGAACGTTTGTGGAGTCCAAAAAACACGAGTTCAGGTTCTGGGAATGCTCGCGATTTTCGCGTCAACGGTTTCTCGGATCGCAATTCTGTCGCTTCTAACGTGTTCCTCGTGTCATTTTACGTCGGAATTAATCTTGAGAAATGCACAAACACGGTTCTGGAGTTCAAAAAACACGAGATCAGGTTTTGGGAATGCTCGCGATTTTCTCGTCAACGTTTGCCCGGATTGCAATTCTGTCGCTTCCAACGCGTTCCTCGCGTCATTTTACATCGGAATTAGTCATGAGAAAGGCACAAACACGGTTCAGGAGCCCAAGAAACACGAGATCAGGATTCGGGAATGCTCGCGATTTTCTCGTCAACGGTTTCTCGGATCGCAATTCTGTCGCTTCCAACGTGATCCTCGTGTCATTTTACGTCGGAAATAGTCACGAGCAGTGCACGTGAACGTTTGTGGAGTCCAAAAAACACGAGTTCAGGTTCTGGGAATGCTCGCGATTTTCGCGTCAACGGTTTCTCGGATCGCAATTCTGTCGCTTCTAACGTGTTCCTCGTGTCATTTTACGTCGGAATTAATCTTGAGAAATGCACAAACACGGTTCTGGAGTTCAAAAAACACGAGATCAGGTTTTGGGAATGCTCGCGATTTTCTCGTCAACGTTTGCCCGGATTGCAATTCTGTCGCTTCCAACGCGTTCCTCGCGTCATTTTACATCGGAATTAGTCATGAGAAAGGCACAAACACGGTTCAGGAGCCCAAGAAACACGAGATCAGGATTCGGGAATGCTCGCGATTTTCTCGTCAACGGTTTCTCGGATCGCAATTCTGTCGCTTCCAACGTGATCCTCGTGTCATTTTACGTCGGAAATAGTCACGAGCAGTGCACGTGAACGTTTGTGGAGTCCAAAAAACACGAGTTCAGTTTCTGGGAATGCTCGCGATTTCCTCGTCAACGGTTTTTCGGATCGCAATTCTGTCGCTTCTAATGTGTTCCTCGTGTCATTTTACGTCGGAATTAATCTTGAGAAATGCACAAACACGGTTCTGGCGTTCAAAAAACACGAGATCAGGTTTTGGGAATGCTCGCGATTTTCTCGTCAACGGTTTCTCGGTTCGCAATTCTGTCGCTTCCAACGCGTTCCTCGTGTCATTTTACATCGGCATTAGTCTTGAGAAAGGCACAAACACGGTTCAGGAGCCCAAAAAACACGAGATCAGGATTCGGGAATGCTCGCGATTTTCTCGTCAACGGTTTCTCGGATCGCAATTCTGTCGCTTCCAACGTGATCCCCGTGTCATTTTACGTCGGAAATAGTCACGAGCAGTGCACGTGAACGTTTGTGGAGTCCAAAAAACACGAGTTCAGGTTCTGGGAATGCTCGCGATTTTCTCGTCAACGTTTGCCCGGATTGCAATTCTGTCGCTTCCAACGCGTTCCTCGCGTCATTTTACATCGGAATTAGTCATGAGAAAGGCACAAACACGGTTCAGGAGCCCAAGAAACACGAGATCAGGATTCGGGAATGCTCGCGATTTTCTCGTCAACGGTTTCTCGGATCGCAATTCTGTCGCTTCCAACGTGATCCTCGTGTCATTTTACGTCGGAAATAGTCACGAGCAGTGCACGTGAACGTTTGTGGAGTCCAAAAAACACGAGTTCAGGTTCTGGGAATGCTCGCGATTTTCGCGTCAACGGTTTCTCGGATCGCAATTCTGTCGCTTCTAACGTGTTCCTCGTGTCATTTTACGTCGGAATTAGTCTTGAGAAATGCACAAACACGGTTCTGGAGTTCAAAAAACACGAGTTCAGGTTTTGGGAATGCTCGCGATTTTCTAGTCAACGGTTTCTCGGATCGCAATTCTGTCGCTTCCAACGTGTTCCTCGTGTCATTTTACGTCGGAATTAGTCTTGAGAAATGCACAAACACGGTTCTGGAGTTCAAAAAACACGAGATCAGGTTTTGGGAATGCTCGCGATTTTCTCGTCAACGGTTTCTCGGTTCGCAATTCTGTCGCTTCCATCGTGATCCTCGTGTCATTTTACGTCGGAAATAGTCACGAGCAGTGCTCGTGAACGTTTGTGGAGTCCAAAAAACACGAGTTCAGGTTCTGGGAATGCTCGCGATTTTCGCGTCAACGGTTTCTCGGATCGCAATTCTGTCGCTTCCAACGTGTTCCTCGTGTCATTTTACGTCGGAATTAATCTTGAGAAATGCACAAACACGGTTCTGGAGTTCAAAAAACACGAGATCAGGTTTTGGGAATGCTCGCGATTTTCTCGTCAACGTTTGCCCGGATTGCAATTCTGTCGCTTCCAACGCGTTCCTCGCGTCATTTTGCATCGGAATTAGTCATGAGAAAGGCACAAACACGGTTCAGGAGCCCAAGAAACACGAGATCAGGATTCGGGAATGCTCGCGATTTTCTCGTCAACGGTTTCTCGGATCGCAATTCTGTCGCTTCCAACGTGATCCTCGTGTCATTTTACGTCGGAAATAGTCACGAGCAGTGCACGTGAACGTTTGTGGAGTCCAAAAAACACGAGTTCAGTTTCTGGGAATGCTCGCGATTTCCTCGTCAACGGTTTCTCGGATCGCAATTCTGTCGCTTCCAACGTGTTCCTCGTGTCATTTTACGTCGGAATTAGTCTTGAGAAATGCACAAACACGGTTCTGGAGTTCAAAAAACACGAGATCAGGTTTTGGGAATGCTCGCGATTTTCTCGTCAACGGTTTCTCGGTTCGCAATTCTGTCGCTTCCATCGTGATCCTCGTGTCATTTTACGTCGGAAATAGTCACGAGCAGTGCTCGTGAACGTTTGTGGAGTCCAAAAAACACGAGTTCAGGTTCTGGGAATGCTCGCGATTTTCGCGTCAACGGTTTCTCGGATCGCAATTCTGTCGCTTCCAACGTGTTCCTCGTGTCATTTTACGTCGGAATTAGTCTTGAGAAATGCACAAACACGGTTCTGGAGTTCAAAAAACACGAGATCAGGTTTTGGGAATGCTCGCGATTTTCTCGTCAACGTTTGCCCGGATTGCAATTCTGTCGCTTCCAACGCGTTCCTCGCGTCATTTTACATCGGAATTAGTCATGATAAAGGCACAAACACGGTTCAGGAGCCCAAGAAACACGAGATCAGGATTCGGGAATGCTCGCGATTTTCTCGTCAACGGTTTCTCGGATCGCAATTCTGTCGCTTCCAACGTGATCCTCGTGTCATTTTACGTCGGAAATAGTCACGAGCAGTGCACGTGAACGTTTGTGGAATCCAAAAAACACGAGTTCAGGTTCTGGGAATGCTCGCGATTTTCGCGTCAACGGTTTCTCGGATCGCAATTCTGTCGCTTCTAACGTGTTCCTCGTGTCATTTTACGTCGGAATTAATCTTGAGAAATGCACAAACACGGTTCTGGAGTTCAAAAATCACGAGATCAGGTTTTGGGAATGCTCGCGATTTTCTCGTCAACGTTTGCCCGGATTGCAATTCTGTCGCTTCCAACGCGTTCCTCGCGTCATTTTACATCGGAATTAGTCATGAGAAAGGCACAAACACGGTTCAGGAGCCCAAGAAACACGAGATCAGGATTCGGGAATGCTCGCGATTTTCTCGTCAACGGTTTCTCGGATCGCAATTCTGTCGCTTCCAACGTGATCCTCGTGTCATTTTACGTCGGAAATAGTCACGAGCAGTGCACGTGAACGTTTGTGGAGTCCAAAAAACACGAGTTCAGGTTCTGGGAATGCTCGCGATTTTCGCGTCAACGGTTTCTCGGATCGCAATTCTGTCGCTTCTAACGTGTTCCTCGTGTCATTTTACGTCGGAATTAATCTTGAGAAATGCACAAACACGGTTCTGGAGTTCAAAAAACACGAGATCAGGTTTTGGGAATGCTCGCGATTTTCTCGTCAACGTTTGCCCGGATTGCAATTCTGTCGCTTCCAACGCGTTCCTCGCGTCATTTTACATCGGAATTAGTCATGAGAAAGGCACAAACACGGTTCAGGAGCCCAAGAAACACGAGATCAGGATTCGGGAATGCTCGCGATTTTCTCGTCAACGGTTTCTCGGATCGCAATTCTGTCGCTTCCAACGTGATCCTCGTGTCATTTTACGTCGGAAATAGTCACGAGCAGTGCACGTGAACGTTTGTGGAGTCCAAAAAACACGAGTTCAGTTTCTGGGAATGCTCGCGATTTCCTCGTCAACGGTTTTTCGGATCGCAATTCTGTCGCTTCTAATGTGTTCCTCGTGTCATTTTACGTCGGAATTAATCTTGAGAAATGCACAAACACGGTTCTGGCGTTCAAAAAACACGAGATCAGGTTTTGGGAATGCTCGCGATTTTCTCGTCAACGGTTTCTCGGTTCGCAATTCTGTCGCTTCCATCGTGTTCCTCGTGTCATTTTACGTCGGAATTAGCCTTGAGAAATGCACAAACACGGTTCTGGAGTTCAAAAAACACGAGATCAGTTTCTGGGAATGCTCGCGATTTCCTCGTCAACGGTTTCTCGGATCGCAATTCTGTCGCTTCTAACGTGTTCCTCGTGTCATTTTACGTCGGAATTAGTCTTGAGAAATGCACAAACACGGTTCTGGAGTTCAAAAAACACGAGTTCAGGTTTTGGGAATGCTCGCGATTTTCTAGTCAACGGTTTCTCGGATCGCAATTCTGTCGCTTCTAACGTGTTCCTCGTGTCATTTTACGTCGGAATTAGTCTTGAGAAATGCACAAACACGGTTCAGGAGCCCAAAAAACACGAGATCAGGTTTTGGGAATGCTCGCGATTTTCTCGTCAACATTTGCCCGGATTGCAATTCTGTCGCTTCCAACGCGTTCCTCGTGTCATTTTACATCGGCATTAGTCTTGAGAAAGGCACAAACACGGTTCAGGAGCCCAAAAAACACGAGATCAGGATTCGGGAATGCTCGCGATTTTCTCGTCAACGGTTTCTCGGATCGCAATTCTGTCGCTTCCAACGTGATCCCCGTGTCATTTTACGTCGGAAATAGTCACGAGCAGTGCACGTGAACGTTTGTGGAGTCCAAAAAACACGAGTTCAGGTTCTGGGAATGCTCGCGATTTTCTCGTCAACGTTTGCCCGGATTGCAATTCTGTCGCTTCCAACGCGTTCCTCGCGTCATTTTACAACGGAATTAGTCATGAGAAAGGCACAAACACGGTTCAGGAGCCCAAGAAACACGAGATCAGGATTCGGGAATGCTCGCGATTTTCTCGTCAACGGTTTCTCGGATCGCAATTCTGTCGCTTCCAACGTGATCCTCGTGTCATTTTACGTCGGAAATAGTCACGAGCAGTGCACGTGAACGTTTGTGGAGTCCAAAAAACACGAGTTCAGGTTCTGGGAATGCTCGCGATTTTCGCGTCAACGGTTTCTCGGATCGCAATTCTGTCGCTTCTAACGTGTTCCTCGTGTCATTTTACGTCGGAATTAGTCTTGAGAAATGCACAAACACGGTTCTGGAGTTCAAAAAACACGAGTTCAGGTTTTGGGAATGCTCGCGATTTTCTAGTCAACGGTTTCTCGGATCGCAATTCTGTCGCTTCCAACGTGTTCCTCGTGTCATTTTACGTCGGAATTAGTCTTGAGAAATGCACAAACACGGTTCTGGAGTTCAAAAAACACGAGATCAGGTTTTGGGAATGCTCGCGATTTTCTCGTCAACGGTTTCTCGGTTCGCAATTCTGTCGCTTCCATCGTGATCCTCGTGTCATTTTACGTCGGAAATAGTCACGAGCAGTGCTCGTGAACGTTTGTGGAGTCCAAAAAACACGAGTTCAGGTTCTGGGAATGCTCGCGATTTTCGCGTCAACGGTTTCTCGGATCGCAATTCTGTCGCTTCCAACGTGTTCCTCGTGTCATTTTACGTCGGAATTAATCTTGAGAAATGCACAAACACGGTTCTGGAGTTCAAAAAACACGAGATCAGGTTTTGGGAATGCTCGCGATTTTCTCGTCAACGTTTGCCCGGATTGCAATTCTGTCGCTTCCAACGCGTTCCTCGCGTCATTTTGCATCGGAATTAGTCATGAGAAAGGCACAAACACGGTTCAGGAGCCCAAGAAACACGAGATCAGGATTCGGGAATGCTCGCGATTTTCTCGTCAACGGTTTCTCGGATCGCAATTCTGTCGCTTCCAACGTGATCCTCGTGTCATTTTACGTCGGAAATAGTCACGAGCAGTGCACGTGAACGTTTGTGGAGTCCAAAAAACACGAGTTCAGTTTCTGGGAATGCTCGCGATTTCCTCGTCAACGGTTTCTCGGATCGCAATTCTGTCGCTTCTAATGTGTTCCTCGTGTCATTTTACGTCGGAATTAATCTTGAGAAATGCACAAACACGGTTCTGGCGTTCAAAAAACACGAGATCAGGTTTTGGGAATGCTCGCGATTTTCTCGTCAACGGTTTCTCGGTTCGCAATTCTGTCGCTTCCATCGTGTTCCTCGTGTCATTTTACGTCGGAATTAGCCTTGAGAAATGCACAAACACGGTTCTGGCGTTCAAAAAACACGAGATCAGGTTTTGGGAATGCTCGCGATTTTCTCGTCAACGGTTTCTCGGTTCGCAATTCTGTCGCTTCCAACGCGTTCCTCGCGTCATTTTACATCGGAATTAGTCTTGAGAAAGGCACAAACACGGTTCAGGAGCCCCAAAAACACGAGATCAGGATTCGGGAATGCTCGCGATTTTCTCGTCAACGGTTTCTCGGATCGCAATTCTGTCGCTTCTAACGTGTTCCTCGTGTCATTTTACGTCGGAATTAGTCTTGAGAAATGCACAAACACGGTTCTGGAGTTCAAAAAACACGAGATCAGTTTCTGGGAATGCTCGCGATTTCCTCGTCAACGGTTTCTCGGATCGCAATTCTGTCGCTTCTACCGTGTTCCTCGTGTCATTTTACGTCGGAATTAGTCTTGAGAAATGCACAAACACGGTTCTGGAGTTCAAAAAACACGAGTTCAGGTTTTGGGAATGCTCGCGATTTTCTAGTCAACGGTTTCTCGGATCGCAATTCTGTCGCTTCTAACGTGTTCCTCGTGTCATTTTACGTCGGAATTAGTCTTGAGAAATGCACAAACACGGTTCAGGAGCCCAAAAAACACGAGATCAGGTTTTGGGAATGCTCGCGATTTTCTCGTCAACATTTGCCCGGATTGCAATTCTGTCGCTTCCAACGCGTTCCTCGTGTCATTTTACATCGGCATTAGTCTTGAGAAAGGCACAAACACGGTTCAGGAGCCCAAAAAACACGAGATCAGGATTCGGGAATGCTCGCGATTTTCTCGTCAACGGTTTCTCGGATCGCAATTCTGTCGCTTCCAACGTGATCCCCGTGTCATTTTACGTCGGAAATAGTCACGAGCAGTGCACGTGAACGTTTGTGGAGTCCAAAAAACACGAGTTCAGGTTCTGGGAATGCTCGCGATTTTCTCGTCAACGTTTGCCCGGATTGCAATTCTGTCGCTTCCAACGCGTTCCTCGCGTCATTTTACATCGGAATTAGTCATGAGAAAGGCACAAACACGGTTCAGGAGCCCAAGAAACACGAGATCAGGATTCGGGAATGCTCGCGATTTTCTCGTCAACGGTTTCTCGGATCGCAATTCTGTCGCTTCCAACGTGATCCTCGTGTCATTTTACGTCGGAAATAGTCACGAGCAGTGCACGTGAACGTTTGTGGAGTCCAAAAAACACGAGTTCAGGTTCTGGGAATGCTCGCGATTTTCGCGTCAACGGTTTCTCGGATCGCAATTCTGTCGCTTCTAACGTGTTCCTCGTGTCATTTTACGTCGGAATTAGTCTTGAGAAATGCACAAACACGGTTCTGGAGTTCAAAAAACACGAGTTCAGGTTTTGGGAATGCTCGCGATTTTCTAGTCAACGGTTTCTCGGATCGCAATTCTGTCGCTTCCAACGTGTTCCTCGTGTCATTTTACGTCGGAATTAGTCTTGAGAAATGCACAAACACGGTTCTGGAGTTCAAAAAACACGAGATCAGGTTTTGGGAATGCTCGCGATTTTCTCGTCAACGGTTTCTCGGTTCGCAATTCTGTCGCTTCCATCGTGATCCTCGTGTCATTTTACGTCGGAAATAGTCACGAGCAGTGCTCGTGAACGTTTGTGGAGTCCAAAAAACACGAGTTCAGGTTCTGGGAATGCTCGCGATTTTCGCGTCAACGGTTTCTCGGATCGCAATTCTGTCGCTTCCAACGTGTTCCTCGTGTCATTTTACGTCGGAATTAGTCTTGAGAAATGCACAAACACGGTTCTGGAGTTCAAAAAACACGAGATCAGGTTTTGGGAATGCTCGCGATTTTCTCGTCAACGTTTGCCCGGATTGCAATTCTGTCGCTTCCAACGCGTTCCTCGCGTCATTTTACATCGGAATTAGTCATGATAAAGGCACAAACACGGTTCAGGAGCCCAAGAAACACGAGATCAGGATTCGGGAATGCTCGCGATTTTCTCGTCAACGGTTTCTCGGATCGCAATTCTGTCGCTTCCAACGTGATCCTCGTGTCATTTTACGTCGGAAATAGTCACGAGCAGTGCACGTGAACGTTTGTGGAGTCCAAAAAACACGAGTTCAGGTTCTGGGAATGCTCGCGATTTTCGCGTCAACGGTTTCTCGGATCGCAATTCTGTCGCTTCTAACGTGTTCCTCGTGTCATTTTACGTCGGAATTAATCTTGAGAAATGCACAAACACGGTTCTGGAGTTCAAAAAACACGAGATCAGGTTTTGGGAATGCTCGCGATTTTCTCGTCAACGTTTGCCCGGATTGCAATTCTGTCGCTTCCAACGCGTTCCTCGCGTCATTTTACATCGGAATTAGTCATGAGAAAGGCACAAACACGGTTCAGGAGCCCAAGAAAAACGAGATCAGGATTCGGGAATGCTCGCGATTTTCTCGTCAACGGTTTCTCGGATCGCAATTCTGTCGCTTCCAACGTGATCCTCGTGTCATTTTACGTCGGAAATAGTCACGAGCAGTGCACGTGAACGTTTGTGGAGTCCAAAAAACACGAGTTCAGGTTCTGGGAATGCTCGCGATTTTCGCGTCAACGGTTTCTCGGATCGCAATTCTGTCGCTTCTAACGTGTTCCTCGTGTCATTTTACGTCGGAATTAATCTTGAGAAATGCACAAACACGGTTCTGGAGTTCAAAAAACACGAGATCAGGTTTTGGGAATGCTCGCGATTTTCTCGTCAACGTTTGCCCGGATTGCAATTCTGTCGCTTCCAACGCGTTCCTCGCGTCATTTTACATCGGAATTAGTCATGAGAAAGGCACAAACACGGTTCAGGAGCCCAAGAAACACGAGATCAGGATTCGGGAATGCTCGCGATTTTCTCGTCAACGGTTTCTCGGATCGCAATTCTGTCGCTTCCAACGTGATCCTCGTGTCATTTTACGTCGGAAATAGTCACGAGCAGTGCACGTGAACGTTTGTGGAGTCCAAAAAACACGAGTTCAGTTTCTGGGAATGCTCGCGATTTCCTCGTCAACGGTTTTTCGGATCGCAATTCTGTCGCTTCTAATGTGTTCCTCGTGTCATTTTACGTCGGAATTAATCTTGAGAAATGCACAAACACGGTTCTGGCGTTCAAAAAACACGAGATCAGGTTTTGGGAATGCTCGCGATTTTCTCGTCAACGGTTTCTCGGTTCGCAATTCTGTCGCTTCCATCGTGTTCCTCGTGTCATTTTACGTCGGAATTAGCCTTGAGAAATGCACAAACACGGTTCTGGAGTTCAAAAAACACGAGATCAGTTTCTGGGAATGCTCGCGATTTCCTCGTCAACGGTTTCTCGGATCGCAATTCTGTCGCTTCTAACGTGTTCCTCGTGTCATTTTACGTCGGAATTAGTCTTGAGAAATGCACAAACACGGTTCTGGAGTTCAAAAAACACGAGTTCAGGTTTTGGGAATGCTCGCGATTTTCTAGTCAACGGTTTCTCGGATCGCAATTCTGTCGCTTCTAACGTGTTCCTCGTGTCATTTTACGTCGGAATTAGTCTTGAGAAATGCACAAACACGGTTCAGGAGCCCAAAAAACACGAGATCAGGTTTTGGGAATGCTCGCGATTTTCTCGTCAACATTTGCCCGGATTGCAATTCTGTCGCTTCCAACGCGTTCCTCGTGTCATTTTACATCGGCATTAGTCTTGAGAAAGGCACAAACACGGTTCAGGAGCCCAAAAAACACGAGATCAGGATTCGGGAATGCTCGCGATTTTCTCGTCAACGGTTTCTCGGATCGCAATTCTGTCGCTTCCAACGTGATCCCCGTGTCATTTTACGTCGGAAATAGTCACGAGCAGTGCACGTGAACGTTTGTGGAGTCCAAAAAACACGAGTTCAGGTTCTGGGAATGCTCGCGATTTTCTCGTCAACGTTTGCCCGGATTGCAATTCTGTCGCTTCCAACGCGTTCCTCGCGTCATTTTACATCGGAATTAGTCATGAGAAAGGCACAAACACGGTTCAGGAGCCCAAGAAACACGAGATCAGGATTCGGGAATGCTCGCGATTTTCTCGTCAACGGTTTCTCGGATCGCAATTCTGTCGCTTCCAACGTGATCCTCGTGTCATTTTACGTCGGAAATAGTCACGAGCAGTGCACGTGAACGTTTGTGGAGTCCAAAAAACACGAGTTCAGGTTCTGGGAATGCTCGCGATTTTCGCGTCAACGGTTTCTCGGATCGCAATTCTGTCGCTTCTAACGTGTTCCTCGTGTCATTTTACGTCGGAATTAGTCTTGAGAAATGCACAAACACGGTTCTGGAGTTCAAAAAACACGAGTTCAGGTTTTGGGAATGCTCGCGATTTTCTAGTCAACGGTTTCTCGGATCGCAATTCTGTCGCTTCCAACGTGTTCCTCGTGTCATTTTACGTCGGAATTAGTCTTGAGAAATGCACAAACACGGTTCTGGAGTTCAAAAAACACGAGATCAGGTTTTGGGAATGCTCGCGATTTTCTCGTCAACGGTTTCTCGGTTCGCAATTCTGTCGCTTCCATCGTGATCCTCGTGTCATTTTACGTCGGAAATAGTCACGAGCAGTGCTCGTGAACGTTTGTGGAGTCCAAAAAACACGAGTTCAGGTTCTGGGAATGCTCGCGATTTTCGCGTCAACGGTTTCTCGGATCGCAATTCTGTCGCTTCCAACGTGTTCCTCGTGTCATTTTACGTCGGAATTAATCTTGAGAAATGCACAAACACGGTTCTGGAGTTCAAAAAACACGAGATCAGGTTTTGGGAATGCTCGCGATTTTCTCGTCAACGTTTGCCCGGATTGCAATTCTGTCGCTTCCAACGCGTTCCTCGCGTCATTTTGCATCGGAATTAGTCATGAGAAAGGCACAAACACGGTTCAGGAGCCCAAGAAACACGAGATCAGGATTCGGGAATGCTCGCGATTTTCTCGTCAACGGTTTCTCGGATCGCAATTCTGTCGCTTCCAACGTGATCCTCGTGTCATTTTACGTCGGAAATAGTCACGAGCAGTGCACGTGAACGTTTGTGGAGTCCAAAAAACACGAGTTCAGTTTCTGCGAATGCTCGCGATTTCCTCGTCAACGGTTTCTCGGATCGCAATTCTGTCGCTTCTAATGTGTTCCTCGTGTCATTTTACGTCGGAATTAATCTTGAGAAATGCACAAACACGGTTCTGGCGTTCAAAAAACACGAGATCAGGTTTTGGGAATGCTCGCGATTTTCTCGTCAACGGTTTCTCGGTTCGCAATTCTGTCGCTTCCAACGCGTTCCTCGCGTCATTTTACATCGGAATTAGTCTTGAGAAAGGCACAAACACGGTTCAGGAGCCCCAAAAACACGAGATCAGGATTCGGGAATGCTCGCGATTTTCTCGTCAACGGTTTCTCGGATCGCAATTCTGTCGCTTCTAACGTGTTCCTCGTGTCATTTTACGTCGGAATTAGTCTTGAGAAATGCACAAACACGGTTCAGGAGCCCAAAAAACACGAGATCAGGTTTTGGGAATGCTCGCGATTTTCTCGTCAACATTTGCCCGGATTGCAATTCTGTCGCTTCCAACGCGTTCCTCGTGTCATTTTACATCGGCATTAGTCTTGAGAAAGGCACAAACACGGTTCAGGAGCCCAAAAAACACGAGATCAGGATTCGGGAATGCTCGCGATTTTCTCGTCAACGGTTTCTCGGATCGCAATTCTGTCGCTTCCAACGTGATCCCCGTGTCAATTTACGTCGGAAATAGTCACGAGCAGTGCACGTGAACGTTTGTGGAGTCCAAAAAACACGAGTTCAGGTTCTGGGAATGCTCGCGATTTTCTCGTCAACGTTTGCCCGGATTGCAATTCTGTCGCTTCCAACGCGTTCCTCGCGTCATTTTACATCGGAATTAGTCATGAGAAAGGCACAAACACGGTTCAGGAGCCCAAGAAACACGAGATCAGGATTCGGGAATGCTCGCGATTTTCTCGTCAACGGTTTCTCGGATCGCAATTCTGTCGCTTCCAACGTGATCCTCGTGTCATTTTACGTCGGAAATAGTCACGAGCAGTGCACGTGAACGTTTGTGGAGTCCAAAAAACACGAGTTCAGGTTCTGGGAATGCTCGCGATTTTCGCGTCAACGGTTTCTCGGATCGCAATTCTGTCGCTTCTAACGTGTTCCTCGTGTCATTTTACGTCGGAATTAGTCTTGAGAAATGCACAAACACGGTTCTGGAGTTCAAAAAACACGAGTTCAGGTTTTGGGAATGCTCGCGATTTTCTAGTCAACGGTTTCTCGGATCGCAATTCTGTCGCTTCCAACGTGTTCCTCGTGTCATTTTACGTCGGAATTAGTCTTGAGAAATGCACAAACACGGTTCTGGAGTTCAAAAAACACGAGATCAGGTTTTGGGAATGCTCGCGATTTTCTCGTCAACGGTTTCTCGGTTCGCAATTCTGTCGCTTCCATCGTGATCCTCGTGTCATTTTACGTCGGAAATAGTCACGAGCAGTGCTCGTGAACGTTTGTGGAGTCCAAAAAACACGAGTTCAGGTTCTGGGAATGCTCGCGATTTTCGCGTCAACGGTTTCTCGGATCGCAATTCTGTCGCTTCCAACGTGTTCCTCGTGTCATTTTACGTCGGAATTAGTCTTGAGAAATGCACAAACACGGTTCTGGAGTTCAAAAAACACGAGATCAGGTTTTGGGAATGCTCGCGATTTTCTCGTCAACGTTTGCCCGGATTGCAATTCTGTCGCTTCCAACGCGTTCCTCGCGTCATTTTACATCGGAATTAGTCATGATAAAGGCACAAACACGGTTCAGGAGCCCAAGAAACACGAGATCAGGATTCGGGAATGCTCGCGATTTTCTCGTCAACGGTTTCTCGGATCGCAATTCTGTCGCTTCCAACGTGATCCTCGTGTCATTTTACGTCGGAAATAGTCACGAGCAGTGCACGTGAACGTTTGTGGAGTCCAAAAAACACGAGTTCAGGTTCTGGGAATGCTCGCGATTTTCGCGTCAACGGTTTCTCGGATCGCAATTCTGTCGCTTCTAACGTGTTCCTCGTGTCATTTTACGTCGGAATTAATCTTGAGAAATGCACAAACACGGTTCTGGAGTTCAAAAAACACGAGATCAGGTTTTGGGAATGCTCGCGATTTTCTCGTCAACGTTTGCCCGGATTGCAATTCTGTCGCTTCCAACGCGTTCCTCGCGTCATTTTACATCGGAATTAGTCATGAGAAAGGCACAAACACGGTTCAGGAGCCCAAGAAACACGAGATCAGGATTCGGGAATGCTCGCGATTTTCTCGTCAACGGTTTCTCGGATCGCAATTCTGTCGCTTCCAACGTGATCCTCGTGTCATTTTACGTCGGAAATAGTCACGAGCAGTGCACGTGAACGTTTGTGGAGTCCAAAAAACACGAGTTCAGTTTCTGGGAATGCTCGCGATTTCCTCGTCAACGGTTTCTCGGATCGCAATTCTGTCGCTTCTAATGTGTTCCTCGTGTCATTTTACGTCGGAATTAATCTTGAGAAATGCACAAACACGGTTCTGGCGTTCAAAAAACACGAGATCAGGTTTTGGGAATGCTCGCGATTTTCTCGTCAACGGTTTCTCGGTTCGCAATTCTGTCGCTTCCATCGTGTTCCTCGTGTCATTTTACGTCGGAATTAGCCTTGAGAAATGCACAAACACGGTTCTGGCGTTCAAAAAACACGAGTTCAGGTTTTGGGAATGCTCGCGATTTTCTAGTCAACGGTTTCTCGGATCGCAATTCTGCCGCTTCTAACGTGTTCCTCGTGTCATTTTACGTCGGAATTAGTCTTGAGAAATGCACAAACACGGTTCAGGAGCCCAAAAAACACGAGATCAGGTTTTGGGAATGCTCGCGATTTTCTCGTCAACATTTGCCCGGATTGCAATTCTGTCGCTTCCAACGCGTTCCTCGTGTCATTTTACATCGGCATTAGTCTTGAGAAAGGCACAAACACGGTTCAGGAGCCCAAAAAACACGAGATCAGGATTCGGGAATGCTCGCGATTTTCTCGTCAACGGTTTCTCGGATCGCAATTCTGTCGCTTCCAACGTGATCCCCGTGTCATTTTACGTCGGAAATAGTCACGAGCAGTGCACGTGAACGTTTGTGGAGTCCAAAAAACACGAGTTCAGGTTCTGGGAATGCTCGCGATTTTCTCGTCAACGTTTGCCCGGATTGCAATTCTGTCGCTTCCAACGCGTTCCTCGCGTCATTTTACATCGGAATTAGTCATGAGAAAGGCACAAACACGGTTCAGGAGCCCAAGAAACACGAGATCAGGATTCGGGAATGCTCGCGATTTTCTCGTCAACGGTTTCTCGGATCGCAATTCTGTCGCTTCCAACGTGATCCTCGTGTCATTTTACGTCGGAAATAGTCACGAGCAGTGCACGTGAACGTTTGAGGAGTCCAAAAAACACGAGTTCAGTTTCTGGGAATGCTCGCGATTTTCTAGTCAACGGTTTCTCGGATCGGAATTCTGTCGCTTCCAACGTGTTCCTCGTGTCATTTTACGTCGGAATTAGTCTTGAGAAATGCACAAACACGGTTCTGGAGTTCAAAAAACACGAGATCAGGTTTTGGGAATGCTCGCGATTTTCTCGTCAACGTTTGCCCGGATTGCAATTCTGTCGCTTCCAACGCGTTCCTCGCGTCATTTTACATCGGAATTAGTCTTGAGAAAGGCACAAACACGGTTCAGGAGCCCAAAAATCACGAGATCAGGATTCGGGAATGCTCGCGATTTTCTCGTCAACGGTTTCTCGAATCGCAATTCTGTCGCTTCTAACGTGTTCCTCGTGTCATTTTACGTCGGAATTAGTCTTGAGAAATGCACAAACACGGTTCTGGAGTTCAAAAAACACGAGTTCAGGTTTTGGGAATGCTCGCGATTTTCTCGTCAACGTTTGCTCGGATTGCAATTCTGTCGCTGCCTACGCGTTTCTCGCATCATTTTACATCGGAATTAGTCATGAGAAATGCACAAACACGGTTGTGGAGCCCAAAAAACACGAGATCAGTTTCTGGGAATGCTCGCGATTTCCTCGTCAACGGTTTCTCGGATCGCAATTCTGTCGCTTCTAACGTGTTCCTCGTGTCATTTTACGTCGGAATTAGTCTTGAGAAATGCACAAACACGGTTCTGGAGTTCAAAAAACACGAGTTCAGGTTTTGGGAATGCTCGCGATTTTCTAGTCAACGGTTTCTCGGATCGCAATTCTGTCGCTTCCAACGTGATCCTCGTGTCATTTTACGTCGGAATTAGTCTTGACAAATGCACAAACGCGGTTCTGGAGTTAAAAAAACACGAGATCAGGTTTTGGGAATGCTCGCGATTTTCTCGTCAACGTTTGCTCGGATTGCAATTCTGTCGCTTCCAACGCGTTCCTCGCGTCATTTTACATCGGAATTAGTCATGAGAAATGCACAAACACGGTTCAGGAGCCCAAGAAACACGAGATCAGGATTCGGGAATGCTCGCGATTTTCTCGTCAACGGTTTCTCGGATCGCAATTCTGTCGCTTCCAACGTGATCCTCGTGTCATTTTACGTCGGAAATAGTCACGAGCAGTGCACGTGAACGTTTGTGGAGTCCAAAAAACACGAGTTCAGTTTCTGGAAATGCTCGCGATTTCCTCGTCAACGGTTTCTCGGATCGCAATTCTGTCGCTTCTAACGTGTTCCTCGTGTCATTTTACGTCGGAATTAGTCTTGAGAAATGCACAAACACGGTTCAGGAGCCCAAAAAACACGAGATCAGGTTTTGGGAATGCTCGCGATTTTCTCGTCAACATTTGCCCGGATTGCAATTCTGTCGCTTCCAACGCGTTCCTCGTGTCATTTTACATCGGAATTAGTCTTGAGAAAGGCACAAACACGGTTCAGGAGCCCAAAAAACACGAGATCAGGATTCGGGAATGCTCGCGATTTTCTCGTCAACGGTTTCTCGGATCGCAATTCTGTCGCTTCTAACGTGTTCCTCGTGTCATTTTACGTCGGAATTAGTCTTGAGAAATGCACAAACACGGTTCTGGAGTTCAAAAAACACGAGTTCAGGTTTTGGGAATGCTCGCGATTTTCTCGTCAACGTTTGCTCGGATTGCAATTCTGTCGCTTCCTACGCCTTTCTCGCGTCATTTTACATCGGAATTAGTCATGAGAAATGCACAAACACGGTTGTGGAGCCCAAAAAACACGAGATCAGTTTCTGGGAATGCTCGCGATTTCCTCGTCAACGGTTTCTCGGATCGCAATTCTGTCGCTTCTAACGTGTTCCTCGTGTCATTTTACGTCGGAATTAGTCTTGAGAAATGCACAAACACGGTTCTGGAGTTCAAAAAACACGAGTTCAGGTTTTGGGAATGCTCGCGATTTTCTAGTCAACGGTTTCTCGGATCGCAATTCTGTCGCTTCCAACGTGATCCTCGTGTCATTTTACGTCGGAATTAGTCTTGACAAATGCACAAACGCGGTTCTGGAGTTAAAAAAACACGAGATCAGGTTTTGGGAATGCTCGCGATTTTCTCGTCAACGTTTGCTCGGATTGCAATTCTGTCGCTTCCAACGCGTTCCTCGCGTCATTTTACATCGGAATTAGTCATGAGAAATGCACAAACACGGTTCAGGAGCCCAAGAAACACGAGATCAGGATTCGGGAATGCTCGCGATTTCCTCGTCAACGGTTTCTCGGATCGCAATTCTGTCGCTTCCAACGTGATCCCCGTGTCATTTTACGTCGGAAATAGTCACGAGCAGTGCACGTGAACGTTTGTGGAGTCCAAAAAACACGAGTTCAGGTTCTAGGAATGCTCGCGATTTTCTCGTCAACGGTTTCTCGCATCGCAATTCTGTCGCTTCTAACGTGTTCCTCGTGTCATTTTACGTTGGAATTAGTCTTGAGAAATGCACAAACACGGTTCTGGAGTTCAAAAAACACGAGATCAGGTTTTTGGAATGCTCGCGATTTTCTCGTCAACGGTTTCACGGTTCGCAATTCTGTCGCTTCCATCGTGATCCTCGTGTCATTTTACGTCGGAAATAGTCACGAGCAGTGCACGTGAACGTTTGTGGAGTCCAAAAAACACGAGTTCAGGTTCTGGGAATGCTCGCGATTTTCTCGTCAATGGTTTCTCGGATCGCAATTCTGTCGCTTCTAACGTGTTCCTCGTGTCATTTTACGTCGGAATTAGTCTTGAGAAATGCACAAACACGGTTCAGGAGCCCAAAAAACACGAGATCAGGTTTTGGGAATGCTCGCGATTTTCTCGTCAACATTTGCCCGGATTGCAATTCTGTCGCTTCCAACGCGTTCCTCGTGTCATTTTACATCGGAATTAGTCTTGAGAAAGGCACAAACACGGTTCAGGAGCCCAAAAAACACGAGATCAGGATTCGGGAATGCTCGCGATTTTCTCGTCAACGGTTTCTCGGATCGCAATTCTGTCGCTTCTAACGTGTTCCTCGTGTCATTTTACGTCGGAATTAGTCTTGAGAAATGCACAAACACGGTTCTGGAGTTCAAAAAACACGAGTTCAGGTTTTGGGAATGCTCGCGATTTTCTCGTCAACGTTTGCTCGGATTGCAATTCTGTCGCTTCCTACGCCTTTCTCGCGTCATTTTACATCGGAATTAGTCATGAGAAATGCACAAACACGGTTGTGGAGCCCAAAAAACACGAGATCAGTTTCTGGGAATGCTCGCGATTTCCTCGTCAACGGTTTCTCGGATCGCAATTCTGTCGCTTCTAACGTGTTCCTCGTGTCATTTTACGTCGGAATTAGTCTTGAGAAATGCACAAACACGGTTCTGGAGTTCAAAAAACACGAGTTCAGGTTTTGGGAATGCTCGCGATTTTCTAGTCAACGGTTTCTCGGATCGCAATTCTGTCGCTTCCAACGTGATCCTCGTGTCATTTTACGTCGGAATTAGTCTTGACAAATGCACAAACGCGGTTCTGGAGTTAAAAAAACACGAGATCAGGTTTTGGGAATGCTCGCGATTTTCTCGTCAACGTTTGCTCGGATTGCAATTCTGTCGCTTCCAACGCGTTCCTCGCGTCATTTTACATCGGAATTAGTCATGAGAAATGCACAAACACGGTTCAGGAGCCCAAGAAACACGAGATCAGGATTCGGGAATGCTCGCGATTTCCTCGTCAACGGTTTCTCGGATCGCAATTCTGTCGCTTCCAACGTGATCCCCGTGTCATTTTACGTCGGAAATAGTCACGAGCAGTGCACGTGAACGTTTGTGGAGTCCAAAAAACACGAGTTCAGGTTCTAGGAATGCTCGCGATTTTCTCGTCAACGGTTTCTCGCATCGCAATTCTGTCGCTTCTAACGTGTTCCTCGTGTCATTTTACGTCGGAATTAGTCTTGAGAAATGCACAAACACGGTTCTGGAGTTCAAAAAACACGAGATCAGGTTTTTGGAATGCTCGCGATTTTCTCGTCAACGGTTTCACGGTTCGCAATTCTGTCGCTTCCATCGTGATCCTCGTGTCATTTTACGTCGGAAATAGTCACGAGCAGTGCACGTGAACGTTTGTGGAGTCCAAAAAACACGAGTTCAGGTTCTGGGAATGCTCGCGATTTTCTCGTCAATGGTTTCTCGGATCGCAATTCTGTCGCTTCTAACGTGTTCCTCGTGTCATTTTACGTCGGAATTAGTCTTGAGAAATGCACCAACACGGTTCTGGAGTTCAAAAAACACGAGATCAGGTTTTGGGAATGCTCGCGATTTTCTCGTCAATGGTTTCTCGGTTCGCAATTCTGTCGCTTCCATCGTGATCCTCGTGTCATTTTACGTCGGAAATAGTCACGAGCAGTGCTCGTGAACGTTTGTGGAGTCCAAAAAACACGAGTTCAGGTTCTGGGAATGCTCGCGATTTTCGCATCAACGGTTTCTCGGATCGCAATTCTGTCGCTTCTAACGTGTTCCTCGTGTCATTTTACGTCGGAATTAATCTTGAGAAATGCACAAACACGGTTCTGGAGTTCAAAAAACACGAGATCAGGTTTTGGGAATGCTCGCGATTTTCTCGTCAACGTTTGCCCGGATTGCAATTCTGTCGCTTCCAACGCGTTCCTCGCGTCATTTTACATCGGAATTAGTCATGAGAAAGGCACAAACACGGTTCAGGAGCCCAAGAAACACGAGATCAGGATTCGGGAATGCTCGCGATTTTCTCGTCAACGGTTTCTCGGATCGCAATTCTGTCGCTTCCAACGTGATCCTCGTGTCATTTTACGTCGGAAATAGTCACGAGCAGTGCACGTGAACGTTTGTGGAGTCCAAAAAACACGAGTTCAGGTTCTGGGAATGCTCGCGATTTTCTCGTCAACGGTTTCTCGGATCGCAATTCTGTCGCTTCTAACGTGTTCCTCGTGTCATTTTACGTCGGAATTAGTCTTGAGAAATGCACAAACACGGTTCTGGAGTTCAAAAAACACGAGTTCAGGTTTTGGGAATGCTCGCGATTTTCTAGTCAACGGTTTCTCGGATCGCAATTCTGTCGCTTCCAACGTGATCCTCGTGTCATTTTACGTCGGAATTAGTCTTGACAAATGCACAAACGCGGTTCTGGAGTTAAAAAAACACGAGATCAGGTTTTGGGAATGCTCGCGATTTTCTCGTCAACGTTTGCTCGGATTGCAATTCTGTCGCTTCCAACGCGTTCCTCGCGTCATTTTACATCGGAATTAGTCATGAGAAATGCACAAACACGGTTCAGGAGCCCAAGAAACACGAGATCAGGATTCGGGAATGCTCGCGATTTTCTCGTCAACGGTTTCTCGGATCGCAATTCTGTCGCTTCCAACGTGATCCTCGTGTCATTTTACGTCGGAAAGAGTCACGAGCAGTGCACGTGAACGTTTGTGGAGTCCAAAAAACACGAGTTCAGTTTCTGGGAATGCTCGCGATTTCCTCGTCAACGGTTTCTCGGATCGCAATTCTGTCGCTTCTAACGTGTTCCTCGTGTCATTTTACGTCGGAATTAGTCTTGAGAAATGCACAAACACGGTTCAGGAGCCCAAAAAACACGAGATCAGGTTTTGGGAATGCTCGCGATTTTCTCGTCAACATTTGCCCGGATTGCAATTCTGTCGCTTCCAACGCGTTCCTCGTGTCATTTTACATCGGAATTAGTCTTGAGAAAGGCACAAACACGGTTCAGGAGCCCAAAAAACACGAGATCAGGGTTCGGGAATGCTCGCGATTTTCTCGTCAACGGTTTCTCGGATCGCAATTCTGTCGCTTCCAACGTGATCCTCGTGTCATTTTACGTCGGAAATAGTCACGAGCAGTGCACGTGAACGTTTGAGGAGTCCAAAAAACACGAGTTCAGTTTCTGGGAATGCTCGCGATTTTCTAGTCAACGGTTTCTCGGATCGGAATTCTGTCGCTTCCAACGTGTTCCTCGTGTCATTTTACGTCGGAATTAGTCTTGAGAAATGCACAAACACGGTTCTGGAGTTCAAAAAACACGAGTTCAGGTTTTGGGAATGCTCGCGATTTTCTAGTGAACGGTTTCTCGGATCGCAATTCTGTCGCTTCCAACGTGTTCCTCGTGTCATTTTACGTCGGAATTAGTCTTGAGAAATGCACAAACACGGTTCTGGAGTTCAAAAAACACGAGATCAGGTTTTGGGAATGCTCGCGATTTTCTCGTCAACGTTTGCCCGGATTGCAATTCTGTCGCTTCTAACGTGTTCCTCGTGTCATTTTACGTCGGAATTAGTCTTGAGAAATGCACAAACACGGTTCTGGACTTCAAAAAACACGAGTTCAGGTTTTGGGAATGCTCGCGATTTTCTAGTGAACGGTTTCTCGGATCGCAATTCTGTCGCTTCCAACGTGATCCTCGTGTCATTTTACGTCGGAAATAGTCACGAGCAGTGCACGTGAACGTTTGTGGAGTCCAAAAAACACGAGTTCAGGTTCTGGGAATGCTCGCGATTTTCTCGTCAACGGTTTCTCGGATCGCAATTCTGTCGCTTCTAACGTGTTCCTCGTGTCATTTTACGTCGGAATTAGTCTTGAGAAATGCACAAACACGGTTCTGGAGTTCAAAAAACACGAGTTCAGGTTTTGGGAATGCTCGCGATTTTCTAGTCAACGGTTTCTCGGATCGCAATTCTGTCGCTTCCAACGTGATCCTCGTGTCATTTTACGTCGGAATTAGTCTTGACAAATGCACAAACGCGGTACTGGAGTTAAAAAAACACGAGATCAGGTTTTGGGAATGCTCGCGATTTTCTCGTCAACGTTTGCTCGGATTGCAATTCTGTCGCTTCCAACGCGTTCCTCGCGTCATTTTACATCGGAATTAGTCATGAGAAATGCACAAACACGGTTCAGGAGCCCAAGAAACACGAGATCAGGATTCGGGAATGCTCGCGATTTTCTCGTCAACGGTTTCTCGGATCGCAATTCTGTCGCTTCCAACGTGATCCTCGTGTCATTTTACGTCGGAAATAGTCACGAGCAGTGCACGTGAACGTTTGTGGAGTCCAAAAAACACGAGTTCAGTTTCTGGGAATGCTCGCGATTTCCTCGTCAACGGTTTCTCAGATCGCAATTCTGTCGCTTCTAACGTGTTCCTCGTGTCATTTTACGTCGGAATTAGTCTTGAGAAATGCACAAACACGGTTCAGGAGCCCAAAAAACACGAGATCAGGTTTTGGGAATGCTCGCGATTTTCTCGTCAACATTTGCCCGGATTGCAATTCTGTCGCTTCCAACGCGTTCCTCGTGTCATTTTACATCGGAATTAGTCTTGAGAAAGGCACAAACACGGTTCAGGAGCCCAAAAAACACGAGATCAGGATTCGGGAATGCTCGCGATTTTCTCGTCAACGGTTTCTCGGATCGCAATTCTGTCGCTTCCAACGTGATCCTCGTGTCATTTTACGTCGGAAATAGTCACGAGCAGTGCACGTGAACGTTTGAGGAGTCCAAAAAACACGAGTTCAGTTTCTGGGAATGCTCGCGATTTTCTAGTCAACGGTTTCTCGGATCGGAATTCTGTCGCTTCCAACGTGTTCCTCGTGTCATTTTACGTCGGAATTAGTCTTGAGAAATGCACAAACACGGTTCTGGAGTTCAAAAAACACGAGTTCAGGTTTTGGGAATGCTCGCGATTTTCTAGTGAACGGTTTCTCGGATCGCAATTCTGTCGCTTCCAACGTGTTCCTCGTGTCATTTTACGTCGGAATTAGTCTTGAGAAATGCACAAACACGGTTCTGGAGTTCAAAAAACACGAGATCAGGTTTTGGGAATGCTCGCGATTTTCTCGTCAACGTTTGCCCGGATTGCAATTCTGTCGCTTCTAACGTGTTCCTCGTGTCATTTTACGTCGGAATTAGTCTTGAGAAATGCACAAACACGGTTCTGGAGTTCAAAAAACACGAGTTCAGGTTTTGGGAATGCTCGCGATTTTCTAGTGAACGGTTTCTCGGATCGCAATTCTGTCGCTTCCAACGTGTTCCTCGTGTCATTTTACGTCGGAATTAGTCTTGAAAAATGCACAAACACGGTTCTGGAGTTCAAAAAACACGAGATCAGGTTTTGGGAATGCTCGCGATTTTCTCGTCAACGTTTGCCCGGATTGCAATTCTGTCGCTTCCAACGCGTTCCTCGCGTCATTTTACATCGGAATTAGTCTTGAGAAAGGCACAAACACGGTTCAGGAGCCCAAAAAACACGAGATCAGGATTCGGGAATGCTCGCGATTTTCTCGTCAACGGTTTCTCGGATCGCAATTCTGTCGCTTCTAACGTGTTCCTCGTGTCATTTTACGTCGGAATTAATCTTGAGAAATGCACAAACACGGTTCTGGAGTTCAAAAAACACGAGTTCAGGTTTTGGGAATGCTCGCGATTTTCTCGTCAACGTTTGCTCGGATTGCAATTCTGTCGCTGCCTACGCGTTTCTCGCGTCATTTTACATCGGAATTAGTCATGAGAAATGCACAAACACGGTTGTGGAGCCCAAAAAACACGAGATCAGTTTCTGGGAATGCTCGCGATTTCCTCGTCAACGGTTTCTCGGATCGCAATTCTGTCGCTTCTAACGTGTTCCTCGTGTCATTTTACGTCGGAATTAGTCTTGAGAAATGCACAAACACGGTTCTGGAGTTCAAAAAACACGAGTTCAGGTTTTGGGAATGCTCGCGATTTTCTAGTCAACGGTTTCTCGGATCGCAATTCTGTTGCTTCCAACGTGTTCCTCGTGTCATTTTACGTCGGAATTAGTCTTGAGAAATGCACAAACACGGTTCTGGAGTTCAAAAAACACGAGATCAGGTTTTGGGAATGCTCGCGATTTTCTCGTCAACGTTTGCCCGGATTGCAATTCTGTCGCTTCCAACGCGTTCCTCGCGTCATTTTACATCGGAATTAGTCTTGAGAAAGGCACAAACACGGTTCAGGAGCCCCAAAAACACGAGATCAGGATTCGGGAATGCTCGCGATTTTCTCGTCAACGGTTTCTCGGATCGCAATTCTGTCGCTTCTAACGTGTTCCTCGTGTCATTTTACGTCGGAAATAGTCACGAGCAGTGCACGTGAACGTTTGTGGAGTCCAAAAAACACGAGTTCAGGTTCTGGGAATGCTCGCGATTTTCTCGTCAACGTTTGCCCGGATTGCAATTCTGTCGCTTCCAACGCGTTCCTCGCGTCATTTTACATCGGAATTAGTCATGAGAAAGGCACAAACACGGTTCAGGAGCCCAAGAAACACGAGATCAGGATTCGGGAATGCTCGCGATTTTCTCGTCAACGGTTTCTCGGATCGCAATTCTGTCGCTTCCAACGTGATCCTCGTGTCATTTTACGTCGGAAATAGTCACGAGCAGTGCACGTGAACGTTTGAGGAGTCCAAAAAACACGAGTTCAGTTTCTGGGAATGCTCGCGATTTTCTAGTCAACGGTTTCTCGGATCGGAATTCTGTCGCTTCCAACGTGTTCCTCGTGTCATTTTACGTCGGAATTAGTCTTGAGAAATGCACAAACACGGTTCTGGAGTTCAAAAAACACGAGATCAGGTTTTTGGAATGCTCGCGATTTTCTCGTCAACGGTTTCACGGTTCGCAATTCTGTCGCTTCCATCGTGATCCTCGTGTCATTTTACGTCGGAAATAGTCACGAGCAGTGCACGTGAACGTTTGTGGAGTCCAAAAAACACGAGTTCAGGTTCTGGGAATGCTCGCGATTTTCTCGTCAATGGTTTCTCGGATCGCAATTCTGTCGCTTCTAACGTGTTCCTCGTGTCATTTTACGTCGGAATTAGTCTTGAGAAATGCACCAACACGGTTCTGGAGTTCAAAAAACACGAGATCAGGTTTTGGGAATGCTCGCGATTTTCTCGTCAATGGTTTCTCGGTTCGCAATTCTGTCGCTTCCATCGTGATCCTCGTGTCATTTTACGTCGGAAATAGTCACGAGCAGTGCTCGTGAACGTTTGTGGAGTCCAAAAAACACGAGTTCAGGTTCTGGGAATGCTCGCGATTTTCGCATCAACGGTTTCTCGGATCGCAATTCTGTCGCTTCTAACGTGTTCCTCGTGTCATTTTACGTCGGAATTAATCTTGAGAAATGCACAAACACGGTTCTGGAGTTCAAAAAACACGAGATCAGGTTTTGGGAATGCTCGCGATTTTCTCGTCAACGTTTGCCCGGATTGCAATTCTGTCGCTTCCAACGCGTTCCTCGCGTCATTTTACATCGGAATTAGTCATGAGAAAGGCACAAACACGGTTCAGGAGCCCAAGAAACACGAGATCAGGATTCGGGAATGCTCGCGATTTTCTCGTCAACGGTTTCTCGGATCGCAATTCTGTCGCTTCCAACGTGATCCTCGTGTCATTTTACGTCGGAAATAGTCACGAGCAGTGCACGTGAACGTTTGTGGAGTCCAAAAAACACGAGTTCAGTTTCTGGGAATGCTCGCGATTTCCTCGTCAACGGTTCCTCGGATCGCAATTCTGTCGCTTCTAACGTGTTCCTCGTGTCATTTTACGTCGGAATTAGTCTTGAGAAATGCACAAACACGGTTCTGGAGTTCAAAAAACACGAGTTCAGGTTTTGGGAATGCTCGCGATTTTCTAGTCAACGGTTTCTCGGATCGCAATTCTGTCGCTTCCAACGTGATCCTCGTGTCATTTTACGTCGGAATTAGTCTTGAGAAATGCACAAACACGGTTGTGGAGCCCAAAAAACACGAGTTCAGTTTCTGGGAATGCTCGCGATTTTCTAGTCAACGGTTTCTCGGATCGGAATTCTGTCGCTTCCAACGTGTTCCTCGTGTCATTTTACGTCGGAATTAGTCTTGAGAAATGCACAAACACGGTTCTGGAGTTCAAAAAACACGAGATCAGGTTTTGGGAATGCTCGCGATTTTCTCGTCAACGTTTGCCCGGATTGCAATTCTGTCGCTTCCAACGCGTTCCTCGCGTCATTTTACATCGGAATTAGTCTTGAGAAAGGCACAAACACGGTTCAGGAGCCCAAAAAACACGAGATCAGGATTCGGGAATGCTCGCGATTTTCTCGTCAACGGTTTCTCGGATCGCAATTCTGTCGCTTCTAACGTGTTCCTCGTGTCATTTTACGTCGGAATTAGTCTTGAGAAATGCACAAACACGGTTCTGGAGTTCAAAAAACACGAGTTCAGGTTTTGGGAATGCTCGCGATTTTCTCGTCAACGTTTGCTCGGATTGCAATTCTGTCGCTGCCTACGCGTTTCTCGCGTCATTTTACATCGGAATTAGTCATGAGAAATGCACAAACACGGTTGTGGAGCCCAAAAAACACGAGATCAGTTTCTGGGAATGCTCGCGATTTTCTCGTCAACGGTTTCTCGGATCGCAATTCTGTCGCTTCTAACGTGTTCCTCGTGTCATTTTACGTCGGAATTAGTCTTGAGAAATGCACAAACACGGTTCTGGAGTTCAAAAAACACGAGTTCAGGTTTTGGGAATGCTCGCGATTTCCTCGTCAACGGTTTCTCGGATCGCAATTCTGTCGCTTCTAACGTGTTCCTCGTGTCATTTTACGTCGGAGTAATCTTGAGAAATGCACAAACACGGTTCTGGAGTTCAAAAAACACGAGTTCAGGTTTTGGGAATGCTCGCGATTTTCTAGTCAACGGTTTCTCGGATCGCAATTCTGTCGCTTCCAACGTGATCCTCGTGTCATTTTACGTCGGAATTAGTCTTGACAAATGCACAAACGCGGTTCTGGAGTTAAAAAAACACGAGATCAGGTTTTGGGAATGCTCGCGATTTTCTCGTCAACGTTTGCTCGGATTGCAATTCTGTCGCTTCCAATGCGTTCCTCGCGTCATTTTACATCGGAATTAGTCATGAGAAATGCACAAACACGGTTCAGGAGCCCAAAAAACACGAGATCAGGATTCGGGAATGCTCGCGATTTTCTCGTCAACGGTTTCTCGGATCGCAATTCTGTCGCTTCCAACGTGATCCTCGTGTCATTTTACGTCGGAATTAGTCTTGAGAAATGCACAAACACGGTTCAGGAGCCCAAAAAACACGAGATCAGGTTTTGGGAATGCTCGCGATTTTCTCGTCAACATTTGCCCGGATTGCAATTCTGTCGCTTCCAACGCGTTCCTCGTGTCATTTTACATCGGAATTAGTCTTGAGAAAGGCACAAACACGGTTCAGGAGCCCAAGAAACACGAGATCAGGATTCGGGAATGCTCGCGATTTTCTCGTCAACGGTTTCTCGGATCGCAATTCTGTCGCTTCCAACGTGATCCTCGTGTCATTTTACGTCGGAAATAGTCACGAGCAGTGCACGTGAACGTTTGTGGAGTCCAAAAAACACGAGTTCAGTTTCTGGGAATGCTCGCGATTTCCTCGTCAACGGTTCCTCGGATCGCAATTCTGTCGCTTCTAACGTGTTCCTCGTGTCATTTTACGTCGGAATTAGTCTTGAGAAATGCACAAACACGGTTCTGGAGTTCAAAAAACACGAGTTCAGGTTTTGGGAATGCTCGCGATTTTCTCGTCAACGGTTTCTCGGATCGCAATTCTGTCGCTTCCAACGTGATCCTCGTGTCATTTTACGTCGGAAATAGTCACGAGCAGTGCACGTGAACGTTTGTGGAGTCCAAAAAACACGAGTTCAGGTTCTGGGAATGCTCGCGATTTTCTCGTCAACGGTTTCTCGGATCGCAATTCTGTCGCTTATAACGTGTTCCTCGTGTCATTTTCCGTCGGAATTAGTCTTGAGAAATGCACAAACACGGTTCTGGAGTTCAAAAAACACGAGTTCAAGTTTTGGGAATGCTCGCGATTTTCTAGTCAACGGTTTCTCGGATCGCAAATTTGTCGCTTCCAACGTGTTCCTCGTGTCATTTTACGTCGGAATTAGGCTTGAGAAATGCACAAACACGGTTCTGGAGTTCAAAAAACACGAGATCAGGTTTTGGGAATGCTCGCGATGTTCTCGTCAACGTTTGCCCGGATTGCAATTCTGTCGCTTCCAACGCGTTCCTCGCGTCATTTTACATCGGCATTAGTCTTGAGAAAGGCACAAACACGGTTCAGGAGCCCAAAAAACACGAGATCAGGATTCGGGAATGCTCGCGATTTTCTCGTCAACGGTTTCTCGGATCGCAATTCTGTCGCTTCTAACGTGTTCCTCGTGTCATTTTACGTCGGAATTAGTCTTGAGAAATGCACAAACACGGTTCTGGAGTTCAAAAAACACGAGTTCAGGTTTTGGGAATGCTCGCGATTTTCTCGTCAACGTTTGGTCGGATTGCAATTCTGTCGCTTCCTACGCGTTTCTCGCGTCATTTTACATCGGAATTAGTCATGAGAAATGCACAAACACGGTTGTGGAGCCCAAAAAACACGAGATCAGTTTCTGGGAATGCTCGCGATTTCCTCGTCAACGGTTTCTCGGATCGCAATTCTGTCGCTTCTAACGTGTTCCTCGTGTCATTTTACGTCGGAATTAGTCTTGAGAAATGCACAAACACGGTTCTGGAGTTCAAAAAACACGAGTTCAGGTTTTGGGAATGCTCGCGATTTTCTAGTCAACAGTTTCTCGGATCGCAATTCTGTCGCTTCCAACGTGTTCCTCGTGTCATTTTACGTCGGAATTAGTCTTGAGAAATGCACAAACACGGTTCTGGAGTTCAAAAAACACGAGATCAGGTTTTGGGAATGCTCGCGATTTTCTCGTCAACGTTTGCCCGGATTGCAATTCTGTCGCTTCCAACGCGTTCCCCGCGTCATTTTACATCGGAATTAGTCTTGAGAAAGGCACAAACACGGTTCAGGAGCCCAAAAAACACGAGATCAGGATTCGGGAATGCTCGCGATTTTCTCGTCAACGGTTTCTCGGATCGCAATTCTGTCGCTTCTAACGTGTTCCTCGTGTCATTTTACGTTGGAATTAGTCTTGAGAAATGCACAAACACGGTTCTGGAGTTCAAAAAACACGAGTTCAGGTTTTGGGAATGCTCGCGATTTTCTAGTAAACGGTTTCTCGGATCGCAATTCTGTCGCTTCCAACGTGTTCCTCGTGTCATTTTACGTCGGAATTAGTCTTGAGAAATGCACAAACACGGTTCTGGAGTTCAAAAAACACGAGATCAGGTTTTGGGAATGCTCGCGATTTTCTCGTCAACGTTTGCCCGGATTGCAATTCTGTCGCTTCCAACGCGTTCCTCGCGTCATTTTACATCGGAATTAGTCTTGAGAAAGGCACAAACACGGTTCAGGAGCCCAAAAAACACGAGATCAGGATTCGGGAATGCTCGCGATTTTCTCGTCAACGGTTTCTCGGATCGCAATTCTGTCGCTTCTAACGTGTTCCTCGTGTCATTTTACGTCGGAATTAGTCTTGAGAAATGCACAAACACGGTTCTGGAGTTCAAAAAACACGAGTTCAGGTTCTGGGAATGCTCGCGATTTTCTCGTCAACGGTTTCTCGGGTCGCAATTCTGTCGCTTCTAACGTGTTCCTCGTGTCATTTTACGTCGGAATTAGTCTTGAGAAATGCACAAACACGGTTCAGGAGCCCAAAAAACACGAGATCAGGTTTTGGGAATGCTCGCCATTTTCTCGTCAACGGTTTCTCGGTTCGCAATTCTGTCGCTTCCATCGTGATCCTCGTGTCATTTTACGTCGGAAATAGTCACGAGCAGTGCACGTGAACGTTTGTGGAGTCCAAAAAACACGAGTTCAGGTTCTGGGAATGCTCGCGATTTTCTCGTCAACGGTTTCTCGGATCGCAATTCTGTCGCTTATAACGTGTTCCTCGTGTCATTTTCCGTCGGAATTAGTCTTGAGAAATGCACAAACACGGTTCTGGAGTTCAAAAAACACGAGTTCAAGTTTTGGGAATGCTCGCGATTTTCTAGTCAACGGTTTCTCGGATCGCAAATTTGTCGCTTCCAACGTGTTCCTCGTGTCATTTTACGTCGGAATTAGTCTTGCGAAATGCACAAACACGGTTCTGGAGTTCAAAAAACACGAGATCAGGTTTTGGGAATGCTCGCGATGTTCTCGTCAACGTTTGCCCGGATTGCAATTCTGTCGCTTCCAACGCGTTCCTCGCGTCATTTTACATCGGAATTAGTCTTGAGAAAGGCACAAACACGGTTCAGGAGCCCAAAAAACACGAGATCAGGATTCGGGAATGCTCGCGATTTTCTCGTCAACGGTTTCTCGGATCGCAATTCTGTCGCTTCTAACGTGTTCCTCGTGTCATTTTACGTCGGAATTAGTCTTGAGAAATGCACAAACACGGTTCTGGAGTTCAAAAAACACGAGTTCAGGTTTTGGGAATGCTCGCGATTTTCTCGTCAACGTTTGGTCGGATTGCAATTCTGTCGCTTCCTACGCGTTTCTCGCGTCATTTTACATCGGAATTAGTCATGAGAAATGCACAAACACGGTTGTGGAGCCCAAAAAACACGAGATCAGTTTCTGGGAATGCTCGCGATTTCCTCGTCAACGGTTTCTCGGATCGCAATTCTGTCGCTTCTAACGTGTTCCTCGTGTCATTTTACGTCGGAATTAGTCTTGAGAAATGCACAAACACGGTTCTGGAGTTCAAAAAACACGAGTTCAGGTTTTGGGAATGCTCGCGATTTTCTAGTCAACAGTTTCTCGGATCGCAATTCTGTCGCTTCCAACGTGTTCCTCGTGTCATTTTACGTCGGAATTAGTCTTGAGAAATGCACAAACACGGTTCTGGAGTTCAAAAAACACGAGATCAGGTTTTGGGAATGCTCGCGATTTTCTCGTCAACGTTTGCCCGGATTGCAATTCTGTCGCTTCCAACGCGTTCCCCGCGTCATTTTACATCGGAATTAGTCTTGAGAAAGGCACAAACACGGTTCAGGAGCCCAAAAAACACGAGATCAGGATTCGGGAATGCTCGCGATTTTCTCGTCAACGGTTTCTCGGATCGCAATTCTGTCGCTTCTAACGTGTTCCTCGTGTCATTTTACGTTGGAATTAGTCTTGAGAAATGCACAAACACGGTTCTGGAGTTCAAAAAACACGAGTTCAGGTTTTGGGAATGCTCGCGATTTTCTAGTAAACGGTTTCTCGGATCGCAATTCTGTCGCTTCCAACGTGTTCCTCGTGTCATTTTACGTCGGAATTAGTCTTGAGAAATGCACAAACACGGTTCTGGAGTTCAAAAAACACGAGATCAGGTTTTGGGAATGCTCGCGATTTTCTCGTCAACGTTTGCCCGGATTGCAATTCTGTCGCTTCCAACGCGTTCCTCGCGTCATTTTACATCGGAATTAGTCTTGAGAAAGGCACAAACACGGTTCAGGAGCCCAAAAAACACGAGATCAGGATTCGGGAATGCTCGCGATTTTCTCGTCAACGGTTTCTCGGATCGCAATTCTGTCGCTTCTAACGTGTTCCTCGTGTCATTTTACGTCGGAATTAGTCTTGAGAAATGCACAAACACGGTTCTGGAGTTCAAAAAACACGAGATCAGGTTTTGGGAATGCTCGCGATTTTCTCGTCAACGTTTGCCCGGATTGCAATTCTGTCGCTTCCAACGCGTTCCTCGCGTCATTTTACATCGGAATTAGTCATGATAAAGGCACAAACACGGTTCAGGAGCCCAAGAAACACGAGATCAGGATTCGGGAATGCTCGCGATTTTCTCGTCAACGGTTTCTCGGATCGCAATTCTGTCGCTTCCAACGTGATCCTCGTGTCATTTTACGTCGGAAATAGTCACGAGCAGTGCACGTGAACGTTTGTGGAGTCCAAAAAACACGAGTTCAGGTTCTGGGAATGCTCGCGATTTTCTCGTCAACGGTTTCTCTGATCGCAATTCTGTCGCTTCTAACGTGTTCCTCGTGTCATTTTACGTCGGAATTAATCTTGAGAAATGCACAAACACGGTTCTGGAGTTCAAAAAACACGAGATCAGGTTTTGGGAATGCTCGCGATTTTCTCGTCAACGTTCGCCCGGATTGCAATTCTGTCGCTTCCAACGCGTTCCTCGCGTCATTTTACATCGGAATTAGTCATGAGAGAGGCACAAACACGGTTCAGGAGCCATGATTCGGGAACACACACGAGATCATGATTCGGGAATGCTCGCGATTTCCTCGTCAACGGTTTCTCGGATCGCAATTCTGTCGCTTCTAACGTGTTCCTCGTGTCATTTTACGTCGGAATTAGTCTTGAGAAATGCACAAACACGGTTCTGGAGTTCAAAAAACACGAGTTCAGGTTTTGGGAATGCTCGCGATTTTCTAGTCAACGGTTTCTCGGATCGCAATTCTGTCGCTTCCAACGTGTTCCTCGTGTCATTTTACGTCGGAATTAGTCTTGAGAAATGCACAAACACGGTTCTGTAGTTCAAAAAACACGAGATCAGGTTTTTGGAATGCTCGCGATTTTCTCGTCAACGGTTTCTCGGTTCGCAATTCTGTCGCTTCCATCGTGATCCTCGTGTCATTTTACGTCGGAAATAGACACGAGCAGTGCACGTGAACGTTTGTGGAGTCCAAAAAACACGAGTTCAGGTTCTGGGAATGCTCGCGATTTTCTCGTCAACGGTTTCTCGGGTCGCAATTCTGTCGCTTCTGACGTGTTCCTCGTGTCATTTTACGTCGGAATTAGTCTTGAGAAATGCACAAACACGGTTCTGGAGTTCAAAAAACACGAGATCAGGTTTTGGGAATGCTCGCGATTTTCTCGTCAACGGTTTCTCGGTTCGCAATTCTGTCGCTTCCATCGTGATCCTCGTGTCATTTTACGTCGGAAATAGTCTTGAGAAATGCACAAACACGGTTCTGGAGTTCAAAAAACACGAGTTCAAGTTTTGGGAATGCTCGCGATTTTCTAGTCAACGGTTTCTCGGATCGCAAATTTGTCGCTTCCAACGTGTTCCTCGTGTCATTTTACGTCGGAATTAGTCTTGAGAAATGCACAAACACGGTTCTGGAGTTCAAAAAACACGAGTTCAGGTTCTGGGAATGCTCGCGATTTTCTCGTCAACGGTTTCTCGGATCGCAATTCTGTCGCTTATAACGTGTTCCTCGTGTCATTTTCCGTCGGAATTAGTCTTGAGAAATGCACAAACACGGTTCTGGAGTTCAAAAAACACGAGATCAGTTTCTGGGAATGCTCGCGATTTCCTCGTCAACGGTTTCTCGGATCGCAATTCTGTCGCTTCCAACGTGTTCCTCGTGTCATTTTACGTCGGAATTAGTCTTGAGAAATGGACAAACACGGTTCTGGAGTTCAAAAAACACGAGATCAGGTTTTGGGAATGCTCGCGATTTTCTCGTCAACGTTTGCCCGGATTGCAATTCTGTCGCTTCCAACGCGTTCCTCGCGTCATTTTACATCGGAATTAGGCTTGAGAAAGGCACAAACACGGTTCAGGAGCCCAAAAAACACGAGATCAGGATTCGGGAATGCTCGCGATTTCCTCGTCAACGGTTTCTCGGATCGCAACTCTGTCGCTTCTAACGTGTTCCTCGTGTCATTTTACGTCGGAATTAGTCTTGAGAAATGCACAAACACGGTTCTGGAGTTCAAAAAACACGAGTTCAGGTTTTGGGAATGCTCGCGATTTTCTAGTCAACAGTTTCTCGGATCGCAATTCTGTCGCTTCCAACGTGTTCCTCGTGTCATTTTACGTCGGAATTAGTCTTGAGAAATGCACAAACACGGTTCTGGAGTTCAAAAAACACGAGATCAGGTTTTGGGAATGCTCGCGATTTTCTCGTCAACGTTTGCCCGGATTGCAATTCTGTCGCTTCCAACGCGTTCCCCGCGTCATTTTACATCGGAATTAGTCTTGAGAAAGGCACAAACACGGTTCAGGAGCCCAAAAAACACGAGATCAGGATTCGGGAATGCTCGCGATTTTCTCGTCAACGGTTTCTCGGATCGCAATTCTGTCGCTTCTAACGTGTTCCTCGTGTCATTTTACGTCGGAATTAGTCTTGAGAAATGCACAAACACGGTTCTGGAGTTCAAAAAACACGAGATCAGGTTTTTGGAATGCTCGCGATTTTCTCGTCAACGTTTGCTCGGATTGCAATTCTGTCGCTTCCTACGCGTTCCTCGTGTCATTTTACGTTGGAATTAGTCTTGAGAAATGCACAAACACGGTTCTGGAGTTCAAAAAACACGAGTTCAGGTTTTGGGAATGCTCGCGATTTTCTAGTCAACGGTTTCTCGGATCGCAATTCTGTCGCTTCCAACGTGTTCCTCGTATCATTTTACGTCGGAATTAGTCTTGAGAAATGCACAAACACGGTTCTGGAGTTCAAAAAACACGAGATCAGGTTTTGGGAATGCTCGCGATTTTCTCGTCAACGTTTGCCCGGATTGCAATTCTGTCGCTTCCAACGCGTTCCTCGCGTCATTTTACATCGGAATTAGTCTTGAGAAAGGCACAAACACGGTTCAGGAGCCCAAAAAACACGAGATCAGGATTCGGGAATGCTCGCGATTTTCTCGTCAACGGTTTCTCGGATCGCAATTCTGTCGCTTCTAACGTGTTCCTCGTGTCATTTTACGTCGGAATTAGTCTTGAGAAATGCACAAACACGGTTCTGGAGTTCAAAAAACACGAGTTCAGGTTCTGGGAATGCTCGCGATTTTCTCGTCAACGGTTTCTCGGGTCGCAATTCTGTCACTTCTAACGTGTTCCTCGTGTCATTTTACGTCGGAATTAGTCTTGAGAAATGCACAAACACGGTTCTGGAGTTCAAAAAACACGAGATCAGGTTTTGGGAATGCTCGCGATTTTCTCGTCAACGGTTTCTCGGTTCGCAATTCTGTCGCTTCCATCGTGATCCTCGTGTCATTTTACGTCGGAAATAGTCACGAGCAGTGCACGTGAACGTTTGTGGAGTCCAAAAAACACGAGTTCAGGTTCTGGGAATGCTCGCGATTTTCTCGTCAACGGTTTCTCTGATCGCAATTCTGTCGCTTCTAACGTGTTCCTCGTGTCATTTTACGTCGGAATTAATCTTGAGAAATGCACAAACACGGTTCTGGAGTTCAAAAAACACGAGATCAGGTTTTGGGAATGCTCGCGATTTTCTCGTCAACGTTCGCCCGGATTGCAATTCTGTCGCTTCCAACGCGTTCCACGCGTCATTTTACATCGGAATTAGTCATGAGAGAGGCACAAACACGGTTCAGGAGCCCAAGAAACACGAGATCATGATTCGGGAATGCTCGCGATTTCCTCGTCAACGATTTCTCGGATCGCAATTCTGTCGCTTCTAACGTGTTCCTCGTGTCATTTTACGTCGGAATTAGTCTTGAGAAATGCACAAACACGGTTCTGGAGTTCAAAAAACTCGAGATCAGGTTTTTGGAATGCTCGCGATTTTCTCGTCAACGGTTTCTCGGTTCGCAATTCTGTCGCTTCCATCGTGATCCTCGTGTCATTTTACGTCGGAAATAGACACGAGCAGTGCACGTGAACGTTTGTGGAGTCCAAAAAACACGAGTTCAGGTTCTGGGAATGCTCGCGATTTCCTCGTCAACGGTTTCTCGGATCGCAATTCTGTCGCTTCGAACGTGTTCCTCGTGTCATTTTACGTCGGAATTAGTCTTGAGAAATGCACAAACACGGTTCTGGAGTTCAAAAAACACGAGTTCAGGTTTTGGGAATGCTCGCGATTTTCTAGTCAACGGTTTCTCGGATCGCAATTCTGTCGCTTCCAACGTGTTCCTCGTGTCATTTTACGTCGGAATTAGTCTTGAGAAATGCACAAACACGGTTCTGGAGTTCAAAAAACACGAGATCAGGTTTTTGGAATGCTCGCGATTTTCTTGTCAACGGTTTCACGGTTCGCAATTCTGTCGCTTCCATCGTGATCCTCGTGTCATTTTACGTCGGAAATAGTCACGAGCAGTGCACGTGAACGTTTGTGGAGTCCAAAAAACACGAGTTCAGGTTCTGGGAATGCTCGCGATTTTCTCGTCAACGGTTTCTCGGGTCGCAATTCTGTCGCTTCTAACGTGTTCCTCGTGTCATTTTACGTCGGAATTAGTCTTGAGAAATGCACAAACACGGTTCTGGAGTTCCAAAAACACGAGATCAGGTTTTGGGAATGCTCGCGATTTTCTCGTCAACGGTTTCTCGGTTCGCAATTCTGTCGCTTCCATCGTGATCCTCGTGTCATTTTACGTCGGAAATAGTCACGAGCAGTGCACGTGAACGTTTGTGGAGTCCAAAAAACACGAGTTCAGGTTCTGGGAATGCTCGCGATTTCCTCGTCAACGGTTTCTCGGATCGCAATTCTGTCGCTTCCAACGCGTTCCTCGCGTCATTTTACATCGGAATTAGTCATGAGAAAGGCACAAACACGGTTCAGGAGCCCAAGAAACACGAGATCAGGATTCGGGAATGCTCGCGATTTTCTCGTCAACGGTTTCTCGGATCGCAATTCTGTCGCTTCCAACGTGTTCCTCGTGTCATTTTACGTCGGAATTAGTCTTGAGAAATGCACAAACACGGTTCTGTAGTTCAAAAAACACGAGATCAGGTTTTTGGAATGCTCGCGATTTTCTCGTCAACGGTTTCTCGGTTCGCAATTCTGTCGCTTCCATCGTGATCCTCGTGTCATTTTACGTCGGAAATAGACACGAGCAGTGCACGTGAACGTTTGTGGAGTCCAAAAAACACGAGTTCAGGTTCTGGGAATGCTCGCGATTTTCTCGTCAACGGTTTCTCGGGTCGCAATCCTCTCGCTTCTGACGTGTTCCTCGTGTCATTTTACGTCGGAATTAGTCTTGAGAAATGCACAAACACGGTTCTGGAGTTCAAAAAACACGAGATCAGGTTTTGGGAATGCTCGCGATTTTCTCGTCAACGGTTTCTCGGTTCGCAATTCTGTCGCTTCCATCGTGATCCTCGTGTCATTTTACGTCGGAAATAGTCACGAGCAGTGCACGTGAACGTTTGTGGAGTCCAAAAAATACGAGTTCAGGTTCTGGGAATGCTCGCGATTTTCTCGTCAACGGTTTCTCTGATCGCAATTCTGTCGCTTCTAACGTGTTCCTCGTGTCATTTTACGTCGGAATTAATCTTGAGAAATGCACAAACACGGTTCTGGAGTTCAAAAAACACGAGATCAGGTTTTGGGAATGCTCGCGATTTTCTCGTCAACGTTCGCCCGGATTGCAATTCTGTCGCTTCCAACGCGTTCCTCGCGTCATTTTACATCGGAATTAGTCATGAGAGAGGCACAAACACGGTTCAGGAGCCCAAGAAACACGAGATCAGGATTCGGGAATGCTCGCGATTTTCTCGTCAACGGTTTCTCGGATCGCAATTCTGTCGCCTCCAACGTGTTCCTCGTGTCATTTTGCGTCGGAATTAGTCTTGAGAAATGCACAAACACGGTTCTGGAGTTCAAAAAACTCGAGATCAGGTTTTTGGAATGCTCGCGATTTTCTCGTCAACGGTTTCTCGGTTCGCAATTCTGTCGCTTCCATCGTGATCCTCGTGTCATTTTACGTCGGAAATAGACACGAGCAGTGCACGTGAACGTTTGTGGAGTCCAAAAAACACGAGTTCAGGTTCTGGGAATGCTCGCGATTTCCTCGTCAACGGTTTCTCGGATCGCAATTCTGTCGCTTCGAACGTGTTCCTCGTGTCATTTTACGTCGGAATTAGTCTTGAGAAATGCACAAACACGGTTCTGGAGTTCAAAAAACACGAGTTCAGGTTTTGGGAATGCTCGCGATTTTCTAGTCAACGGTTTCTCGGATCGCAATTCTGTCGCTTCCAACGTGTTCCTCGTGTCATTTTACGTCGGAATTAGTCTTGAGAAATGCACAAACACGGTTCTGGAGTTCAAAAAACACGAGATCAGGTTTTTGGAATGCTCGCGATTTTCTTGTCAACGGTTTCACGGTTCGCAATTCTGTCGCTTCCATCGTGATCCTCGTGTCATTTTACGTCGGAAATAGTCACGAGCAGTGCACGTGAACGTTTGTGGAGTCCAAAAAACACGAGTTCAGGTTCTGGGAATGCTCGCGATTTTCTCGTCAACGGTTTCTCGGGTCGCAATTCTGTCGCTTCTAACGTGTTCCTCGTGTCATTTTACGTCGGAATTAGTCTTGAGAAATGCACAAACACGGTTCTGGAGTTCCAAAAACACGAGATCAGGTTTTGGGAATGCTCGCGATTTTCTCGTCAACGGTTTCTCGGTTCGCAATTCTGTCGCTTCCATCGTGATCCTCGTGTCATTTTACGTCGGAAATAGTCACGAGCAGTGCACGTGAACGTTTGTGGAGTCCAAAAAACACGAGTTCAGGTTCTGGGAATGCTCGCGATTTCCTCGTCAACGGTTTCTCGGATCGCAATTCTGTCGCTTCCAACGCGTTCCTCGCGTCATTTTACATCGGAATTAGTCATGAGAAAGGCACAAACACGGTTCAGGAGCCCAAGAAACACGAGATCAGGATTCGGGAATGCTCGCGATTTTCTCGTCAACGGTTTCTCGGATCGCAATTCTGTCGCTTCCAACGTGTTCCTCGTGTCATTTTACGTCGGAATTAGTCTTGAGAAATGCACAAACACGGTTCTGTAGTTCAAAAAACACGAGATCAGGTTTTTGGAATGCTCGCGATTTTCTCGTCAACGGTTTCTCGGTTCGCAATTCTGTCGCTTCCATCGTGATCCTCGTGTCATTTTACGTCGGAAATAGACACGAGCAGTGCACGTGAACGTTTGTGGAGTCCAAAAAACACGAGTTCAGGTTCTGGGAATGCTCGCGATTTTCTCGTCAACGGTTTCTCGGGTCGCAATCCTCTCGCTTCTGACGTGTTCCTCGTGTCATTTTACGTCGGAATTAGTCTTGAGAAATGCACAAACACGGTTCTGGAGTTCAAAAAACACGAGATCAGGTTTTGGGAATGCTCGCGATTTTCTCGTCAACGGTTTCTCGGTTCGCAATTCTGTCGCTTCCATCGTGATCCTCGTGTCATTTTACGTCGGAAATAGTCACGAGCAGTGCACGTGAACGTTTGTGGAGTCCAAAAAATACGAGTTCAGGTTCTGGGAATGCTCGCGATTTTCTCGTCAACGGTTTCTCTGATCGCAATTCTGTCGCTTCTAACGTGTTCCTCGTGTCATTTTACGTCGGAATTAATCTTGAGAAATGCACAAACACGGTTCTGGAGTTCAAAAAACACGAGATCAGGTTTTGGGAATGCTCGCGATTTTCTCGTCAACGTTCGCCCGGATTGCAATTCTGTCGCTTCCAACGCGTTCCTCGCGTCATTTTACATCGGAATTAGTCATGAGAGAGGCACAAACACGGTTCAGGAGCCCAAGAAACACGAGATCAGGATTCGGGAATGCTCGCGATTTTCTCGTCAACGGTTTCTCGGATCGCAATTCTGTCGCCTCCAACGTGTTCCTCGTGTCATTTTGCGTCGGAATTAGTCTTGAGAAATGCACAAACACGGTTCTGGAGTTCAAAAAACACGAGATCAGGTTTTTGGAATGCTCGCGATTTTCTCGTCAACGGTTTCTCGGATCGCAATTCTGTCGCTTCTAACGTGTTCCTCGTGTCATTTTACGTCGGAATTAGTCTTGAGAAATGCACAAACACGGTTCTGGAGTTCAAAAAACACGAGTTCAGGTTCTGGGAATGCTCGCGATTTTCTCGTCAACGGTTTCTCGGGTCGCAATTCTGTCGCTTCTAACGTGTTCCTCGTGTCATTTTACGTCGGAATTAGTCTTGAGAAATGCACAAACACGGTTCTGGAGTTCAAAAAACACGAGATCAGGTTTTGGGAATGCTCGCGATTTTCTCGTCAACGTTTGCCCGGATTGCAATTCTGTCGCTTCCAACGCGTTCCTCGCGTCATTTTACATCGGAATTAGTCTTGAGAAAGGCACAAACACGGTTCAGGAGCCCAAAAAACACGAGATCAGGATTCGGGAATGCTCGCGATTTTCTCGTCAACGGTTTCTCGGATCGCAATTCTGTCGCTTCTAACGTGTTCCTCGTGTCATTTTACGTCGGAATTAGTCTTGAGAAATGCACAAACACGGTTCTGGAGTTCAAAAAACACGAGTTCAGGTTCTGGGAATGCTCGCGATTTTCTCGTCAACGGTTTCTCGGGTCGCAATTCTGTCGCTTCTAACGTGTTCCTCGTGTCATTTTACGTCGGAATTAGTCTTGAGAAATGCACAAACACGGTTCTGGAGTTCAAAAAACACGAGATCAGGTTTTGGGAATGCTCGCGATTTTCTCGTCAACGGTTTCTCGGTTCGCAATTCTGTCGCTTCCATCGTGATCCTCGTGTCATTTTACGTCGGAAATAGTTACGAGCAGTGCACGTGAACGTTTGTGGAGTCCAAAAAACACGAGTTCAGGTTCTGGGAATGCTCGCGATTTTCTCGTCAACGGTTTCTCTGATCGCAATTCTGTCGCTTCTAACGTGTTCCTCGTGTCATTTTACGTCGGAATTAATCTTGAGAAATGCACAAACACGGTTCTGGAGTTCAAAAAACACGAGATCAGGTTTTGGGAATGCTCGCGATTTTCTCGTCAACGTTCGCCCGGATTGCAATTCTGTCGCTTCCAACGCGTTCCTCGCGTCATTTTACATCGGAATTAGTCATGAGAGAGGCACAAACACGGTTCAGGAGCCCAAGAAACACGAGATCATGATTCGGGAATGCTCGCGATTTTCTAGTCAACGGTTTCTCGGATCGCAAATTTGTCGCTTCCAACGTGTTCCTCGTGTCATTTTACGTCGGAATTAGTCTTGAGAAATGCACAAACACGGTTCTGGAGTTCAAAAAACACGAGTTCAGGTTCTGGGAATGCTCGCGATTTTCTCGTCAACGGTTTCTCGGATCGCAATTCTGTCGCTTATAACGTGTTCCTCGTGTCATTTTCCGTCGGAATTAGTCTTGAGAAATGCACAAACACGGTTCTGGAGTTCAAAAAACACGAGATCAGTTTCTGGGAATGCTCGCGATTTCCTCGTCAACGGTTTCTCGGATTGCAATTCTGTCGCTTCCAACGTGTTCCTCGTGTCATTTTACGTCGGAATTAGTCTTGAGAAATGGACAAACACGGTTCTGGAGTTCAAAAAACACGAGATCAGGTTTTGGGAATGCTCGCGATTTTCTCGTCAACGTTTGCCCGGATTGCAATTCTGTCGCTTCCAACGCGTTCCTCGCGTCATTTTACATCGGAATTAGTCTTGAGAAAGGCACAAACACGGTTCAGGAGCCCAAAAAACACGAGATCAGGATTCGGGAATGCTCGCGATTTTCTCGTCAACGGTTTCTCGGATCGCAATTCTGTCGCTTCTAACGTGTTCCTCGTGTCATTTTACGTCGGAATTAGTCTTGAGAAATGCACAAACACGGTTCTGGAGTTCAAAAAACACGAGTTCAGGTTCTGGGAATGCTCGCGATTTTCTCGTCAACGGTTTCTCGGGTCGCAATTGTGTCGCTTCTAACGTGTTCCTCGTGTCATTTTACGTCGGAATTAGTCTTGAGAAATGCACAAACACGGTTCTGGAGTTCAAAAAACACGAGATCAGGTTTTGGGAATGCTCGCGATTTTCTCGTCAACGGTTTCTCGGTTCGCAATTCTGTCGCTTCCATCGTGATCCTCGTGTCATTTTACGTCGGAAATAGTTACGAGCAGTGCACGTGAACGTTTGTGGAGTCCAAAAAACACGAGTTCAGGTTCTGGGAATGCTCGCGATTTTCTCGTCAACGGTTTCTCTGATCGCAATTCTGTCGCTTCTAACGTGTTCCTCGTGTCATTTTACGTCGGAATTAATCTTGAGAAATGCACAAACACGGTTCTGGAGTTCAAAAAACACGAGATCAGGTTTTGGGAATGCTCGCGATTTTCTCGTCAACGTTCGCCCGGATTGCAATTCTGTCGCTTCCAACGCGTTCCTCGCGTCATTTTACATCGGAATTAGTCATGAGAGAGGCACAAACACGGTTCAGGAGCCCAAGAAACACGAGATCATGATTCGGGAATGCTCGCGATTTTCTAGTCAACGGTTTCTCGGATCGCAAATTTGTCGCTTCCAACGTGTTCCTCGTGTCATTTTACGTCGGAATTAGTCTTGAGAAATGCACAAACACGGTTCTGGAGTTCAAAAAACACGAGTTCAGGTTCTGGGAATGCTCGCGATTTTCTCGTCAACGGTTTCTCGGATCGCAATTCTGTCGCTTATAACGTGTTCCTCGTGTCATTTTCCGTCGGAATTAGTCTTGAGAAATGCACAAACACGGTTCTGGAGTTCAAAAAACACGAGATCAGTTTCTGGGAATGCTCGCGATTTCCTCGTCAACGGTTTCTCGGATTGCAATTCTGTCGCTTCCAACGTGTTCCTCGTGTCATTTTACGTCGGAATTAGTCTTGAGAAAGGCACAAACACGGTTCAGGAGCCCAAAAAACACGAGATCAGGATTCGGGAATGCTCGCGATTTTCTCGTCAACGGTTTCTCGGATCGCAATTCTGTCGCTTCTAACGTGTTCCTCGTGTCATTTTACGTCGGAATTAGTCTTGAGAAATGCACAAACACGGTTCTGGAGTTCAAAAAACACGAGTTCAGGTTCTGGGAATGCTCGCGATTTTCTCGTCAACGGTTTCTCGGGTCGCAATTCTGTCGCTTCTAACGTGTTCCTCGTGTCATTTTACGTCGGAATTAGTCTTGAGAAATGCACAAACACGGTTCTGGAGTTCAAAAAACACGAGATCAGGTTTTGGGAATGCTCGCGATTTTCTCGTCAACGGTTTCTCGGTTCGCAATTCTGTCGCTTCCATCGTGATCCTCGTGTCATTTTACGTCGGAAATAGTTACGAGCAGTGCACGTGAACGTTTGTGGAGTCCAAAAAACACGAGTTCAGGTTCTGGGAATGCTCGCGATTTTCTCGTCAACGGTTTCTCTGATCGCAATTCTGTCGCTTCTAACGTGTTCCTCGTGTCATTTTACGTCGGAATTAATCTTGAGAAATGCACAAACACGGTTCTGGAGTTCAAAAAACACGAGATCAGGTTTTGGGAATGCTCGCGATTTTCTCGTCAACGTTCGCCCGGATTGCAATTCTGTCGCTTCCAACGCGTTCCTCGCGTCATTTTACATCGGAATTAGTCATGAGAGAGGCACAAACACGGTTCAGGAGCCCAAGAAACACGAGATCATGATTCGGGAATGCTCGCGATTTTCTAGTCAACGGTTTCTCGGATCGCAAATTTGTCGCTTCCAACGTGTTCCTCGTGTCATTTTACGTCGGAATTAGTCTTGAGAAATGCACAAACACGGTTCTGGAGTTCAAAAAACACGAGTTCAGGTTCTGGGAATGCTCGCGATTTTCTCGTCAACGGTTTCTCGGATCGCAATTCTGTCGCTTATAACGTGTTCCTCGTGTCATTTTCCGTCGGAATTAGTCTTGAGAAATGCACAAACACGGTTCTGGAGTTCAAAAAACACGAGATCAGTTTCTGGGAATGCTCGCGATTTCCTCGTCAACGGTTTCTCGGATTGCAATTCTGTCGCTTCCAACGTGTTCCTCGTGTCATTTTACGTCGGAATTAGTCTTGAGAAATGGACAAACACGGTTCTGGAGTTCAAAAAACACGAGATCAGGTTTTGGGAATGCTCGCGATTTTCTCGTCAACGTTTGCCCGGATTGCAATTCTGTCGCTTCCAACGCGTTCCTCGCGTCATTTTACATCGGAATTAGTCTTGAGAAAGGCACAAACACGGTTCAGGAGCCCAAAAAACACGAGATCAGGATTCGGGAATGCTCGCGATTTTCTCGTCAACGGTTTCTCGGATCGCAATTCTGTCGCTTCTAACGTGTTCCTCGTGTCATTTTACGTCGGAATTAGTCTTGAGAAATGCACAAACACGGTTCTGGAGTTCAAAAAACACGAGTTCAGGTTCTGGGAATGCTCGCGATTTTCTCGTCAACGGTTTCTCGGGTCGCAATTCTGTCGCTTCTAACGTGTTCCTCGTGTCATTTTACGTCGGAATTAGTCTTGAGAAATGCACAAACACGGTTCTGGAGTTCAAAAAACACGAGATCAGGTTTTGGGAATGCTCGCGATTTTCTCGTCAACGGTTTCTCGGTTCGCAATTCTGTCGCTTCCATCGTGATCCTCGTGTCATTTTACGTCGGAAATAGTTACGAGCAGTGCACGTGAACGTTTGTGGAGTCCAAAAAACACGAGTTCAGGTTCTGGGAATGCTCGCGATTTTCTCGTCAACGGTTTCTCTGATCGCAATTCTGTCGCTTCTAACGTGTTCCTCGTGTCATTTTACGTCGGAATTAATCTTGAGAAATGCACAAACACGGTTCTGGAGTTCAAAAAACACGAGATCAGGTTTTGGGAATGCTCGCGATTTTCTCGTCAACGTTCGCCCGGATTGCAATTCTGTCGCTTCCAACGCGTTCCTCGCGTCATTTTACATCGGAATTAGTCATGAGAGAGGCACAAACACGGTTCAGGAGCCCAAGAAACACGAGATCATGATTCGGGAATGCTCGCGATTTTCTAGTCAACGGTTTCTCGGATCGCAAATTTGTCGCTTCCAACGTGTTCCTCGTGTCATTTTACGTCGGAATTAGTCTTGAGAAATGCACAAACACGGTTCTGGAGTTCAAAAAACACGAGTTCAGGTTCTGGGAATGCTCGCGATTTTCTCGTCAACGGTTTCTCGGATCGCAATTCTGTCGCTTATAACGTGTTCCTCGTGTCATTTTCCGTCGGAATTAGTCTTGAGAAATGCACAAACACGGTTCTGGAGTTCAAAAAACACGAGATCAGTTTCTGGGAATGCTCGCGATTTCCTCGTCAACGGTTTCTCGGATTGCAATTCTGTCGCTTCCAACGTGTTCCTCGTGTCATTTTACGTCGGAATTAGTCTTGAGAAAGGCACAAACACGGTTCAGGAGCCCAAAAAACACGAGATCAGGATTCGGGAATGCTCGCGATTTTCTCGTCAACGGTTTCTCGGATCGCAATTCTGTCGCTTCTAACGTGTTCCTCGTGTCATTTTACGTCGGAATTAGTCTTGAGAAATGCACAAACACGGTTCTGGAGTTCAAAAAACACGAGTTCAGGTTCTGGGAATGCTCGCGATTTTCTCGTCAACGGTTTCTCGGGTCGCAATTCTGTCGCTTCTAACGTGTTCCTCGTGTCATTTTACGTCGGAATTAGTCTTGAGAAATGCACAAACACGGTTCTGGAGTTCAAAAAACACGAGATCAGGTTTTGGGAATGCTCGCGATTTTCTCGTCAACGGTTTCTCGGTTCGCAATTCTGTCGCTTCCATCGTGATCCTCGTGTCATTTTACGTCGGAAATAGTTACGAGCAGTGCACGTGAACGTTTGTGGAGTCCAAAAAACACGAGTTCAGGTTCTGGGAATGCTCGCGATTTTCTCGTCAACGGTTTCTCTGATCGCAATTCTGTCGCTTCTAACGTGTTCCTCGTGTCATTTTACGTCGGAATTAATCTTGAGAAATGCACAAACACGGTTCTGGAGTTCAAAAAACACGAGATCAGGTTTTGGGAATGCTCGCGATTTTCTCGTCAACGTTCGCCCGGATTGCAATTCTGTCGCTTCCAACGCGTTCCTCGCGTCATTTTACATCGGAATTAGTCATGAGAGAGGCACAAACACGGTTCAGGAGCCCAAGAAACACGAGATCATGATTCGGGAATGCTCGCGATTTTCTAGTCAACGGTTTCTCGGATCGCAAATTTGTCGCTTCCAACGTGTTCCTCGTGTCATTTTACGTCGGAATTAGTCTTGAGAAATGCACAAACACGGTTCTGGAGTTCAAAAAACACGAGTTCAGGTTCTGGGAATGCTCGCGATTTTCTCGTCAACGGTTTCTCGGATCGCAATTCTGTCGCTTATAACGTGTTCCTCGTGTCATTTTCCGTCGGAATTAGTCTTGAGAAATGCACAAACACGGTTCTGGAGTTCAAAAAACACGAGATCAGTTTCTGGGAATGCTCGCGATTTCCTCGTCAACGGTTTCTCGGATTGCAATTCTGTCGCTTCCAACGTGTTCCTCGTGTCATTTTACGTCGGAATTAGTCTTGAGAAATGGACAAACACGGTTCTGGAGTTCAAAAAACACGAGATCAGGTTTTGGGAATGCTCGCGATTTTCTCGTCAACGTTTGCCCGGATTGCAATTCTGTCGCTTCCAACGCGTTCCTCGCGTCATTTTACATCGGAATTAGTCTTGAGAAAGGCACAAACACGGTTCAGGAGCCCAAAAAACACGAGATCAGGATTCGGGAATGCTCGCGATTTTCTCGTCAACGGTTTCTCGGATCGCAATTCTGTCGCTTCTAACGTGTTCCTCGTGTCATTTTACGTCGGAATTAGTCTTGAGAAATGCACAAACACGGTTCTGGAGTTCAAAAAACACGAGTTCAGGTTCTGGGAATGCTCGCGATTTTCTCGTCAACGGTTTCTCGGGTCGCAATTCTGTCGCTTCTAACGTGTTCCTCGTGTCATTTTACGTCGGAATTAGTCTTGAGAAATGCACAAACACGGTTCTGGAGTTCAAAAAACACGAGATCAGGTTTTGGGAATGCTCGCGATTTTCTCGTCAACGGTTTCTCGGTTCGCAATTCTGTCGCTTCCATCGTGATCCTCGTGTCATTTTACGTCGGAAATAGTTACGAGCAGTGCACGTGAACGTTTGTGGAGTCCAAAAAACACGAGTTCAGGTTCTGGGAATGCTCGCGATTTTCTCGTCAACGGTTTCTCTGATCGCAATTCTGTCGCTTCTAACGTGTTCCTCGTGTCATTTTACGTCGGAATTAATCTTGAGAAATGCACAAACACGGTTCTGGAGTTCAAAAAACACGAGATCAGGTTTTGGGAATGCTCGCGATTTTCTCGTCAACGTTCGCCCGGATTGCAATTCTGTCGCTTCCAACGCGTTCCTCGCGTCATTTTACATCGGAATTAGTCATGAGAGAGGCACAAACACGGTTCAGGAGCCCAAGAAACACGAGATCATGATTCGGGAATGCTCGCGATTTTCTAGTCAACGGTTTCTCGGATCGCAAATTTGTCGCTTCCAACGTGTTCCTCGTGTCATTTTACGTCGGAATTAGTCTTGAGAAATGCACAAACACGGTTCTGGAGTTCAAAAAACACGAGTTCAGGTTCTGGGAATGCTCGCGATTTTCTCGTCAACGGTTTCTCGGATCGCAATTCTGTCGCTTATAACGTGTTCCTCGTGTCATTTTCCGTCGGAATTAGTCTTGAGAAATGCACAAACACGGTTCTGGAGTTCAAAAAACACGAGATCAGTTTCTGGGAATGCTCGCGATTTCCTCGTCAACGGTTTCTCGGATTGCAATTCTGTCGCTTCCAACGTGTTCCTCGTGTCATTTTACGTCGGAATTAGTCTTGAGAAATGGACAAACACGGTTCTGGAGTTCAAAAAACACGAGATCAGGTTTTGGGAATGCTCGCGATTTTCTCGTCAACGTTTGCCCGGATTGCAATTCTGTCGCTTCCAACGCGTTCCTCGCGTCATTTTACATCGGAATTAGGCTTGAGAAAGGCACAAACACGGTTCAGGAGCCCAAAAAACACGAGATCAGGATTCGGGAATGCTCGCGATTTTCTCGTCAACGGTTTCTCGGATCGCAATTCTGTCGCTTCTAACGTGTTCCTCGTGTCATTTTACGTCGGAATTAGTCTTGAGAAATGCACAAACACGGTTCTGGAGTTCAAAAAACACGAGTTCAGGTTTTGGGAATGCTCGCGATTTTCTCGTCAACGTTTGGTCGGATTGCAATTCTGTCGCTTCCTACGCGTTTCTCGCGTCATTTTACATCGGAATTAGTCATGAGAAATGCACAAACACGGTTGTGGAGCCCAAAAAACACGAGATCAGTTTCTGGGAATGCTCGCGATTTCCTCGTCAACGGTTTCTCGGATCGCAACTCTGTCGCTTCTAACGTGTTCCTCGTGTCATTTTACGTCGGAATTAGTCTTGAGAAATGCACAAACACGGTTCTGGAGTTCAAAAAACACGAGTTCAGGTTTTGGGAATGCTCGCGATTTTCTAGTCAACAGTTTCTCGGATCGCAATTCTGTCGCTTCCAACGTGTTCCTCGTGTCATTTTACGTCGGAATTAGTCTTGAGAAATGCACAAACACGGTTCTGGAGTTCAAAAAACACGAGATCAGGTTTTGGGAATGCTCGCGATTTTCTCGTCAACGTTTGCCCGGATTGCAATTCTGTCGCTTCCAACGCGTTCCCCGCGTCATTTTACATCGGAATTAGTCTTGAGAAAGGCACAAACACGGTTCAGGAGCCCAAAAAACACGAGATCAGGATTCGGGAATGCTCGCGATTTTCTCGTCAACGGTTTCTCGGATCGCAATTCTGTCGCTTCTAACGTGTTCCTCGTGTCATTTTACGTCGGAATTAGTCTTGAGAAATGCACAAACACGGTTCTGGAGTTCAAAAAACACGAGATCAGGTTTTTGGAATGCTCGCGATTTTCTCGTCAACGTTTGCTCGGATTGCAATTCTGTCGCTTCCTACGCGTTCCTCGTGTCATTTTACGTTGGAATTAGTCTTGAGAAATGCACAAACACGGTTCTGGAGTTCAAAAAACACGAGTTCAGGTTTTGGGAATGCTCGCGATTTTCTAGTCAACGGTTTCTCGGATCGCAATTCTGTCGCTTCCAACGTGTTCCTCGTATCATTTTACGTCGGAATTAGTCTTGAGAAATGCACAAACACGGTTCTGGAGTTCAAAAAACACGAGATCAGGTTTTGGGAATGCTCGCGATTTTCTCGTCAACGTTTGCCCGGATTGCAATTCTGTCGCTTCCAACGCGTTCCTCGCGTCATTTTACATCGGAATTAGTCTTGAGAAAGGCACAAACACGGTTCAGAAGCCCAAAAAACACGAGATCAGGATTCGGGAATGCTCGCGATTTTCTCGTCAACGGTTTCTCGGATCGCAATTCTGTCGCTTCTAACGTGTTCCTCGTGTCATTTTACGTCGGAATTAGTCTTGAGAAATGCACAAACACGGTTCTGGAGTTCAAAAAACACGAGTTCAGGTTCTGGGAATGCTCGCGATTTTCTCGTCAACGGTTTCTCGGGTCGCAATTCTGTCACTTCTAACGTGTTCCTCGTGTCATTTTACGTCGGAATTAGTCTTGAGAAATGCACAAACACGGTTCTGGAGTTCAAAAAACACGAGATCAGGTTTTGGGAATGCTCGCGATTTTCTCGTCAACGGTTTCTCGGTTCGCAATTCTGTCGCTTCCATCGTGATCCTCGTGTCATTTTACGTCGGAAATAGTCACGAGCAGTGCACGTGAACGTTTGTGGAGTCCAAAAAACACGAGTTCAGGTTCTGGGAATGCTCGCGATTTCCTCGTCAACGGTTTCTCGGATCGCAATTCTGTCGCTTCTAACGTGTTCCTCGTGTCATTTTACGTCGGAATTAGTCTTGAGAAATGCACAAACACGGTTCTGGAGTTCAAAAAACACGAGTTCAGGTTTTGGGAATGCTCGCGATTTTCTAGTCAACGGTTTCTCGGATCGCAATTCTGTCGCTTCCAACGTGTTCCTCGTGTCATTTTACGTCGGAATTAGTCTTGAGAAATGCACAAACACGGTTCTGGAGTTCAAAAAACACGAGATCAGGTTTTTGGAATGCTCGCGATTTTCTCGTCAACGGTTTCACGGTTCGCAATTCTGTCGCTTCCATCGTGATCCTCGTGTCATTTTACGTCGGAAATAGTCACGAGCAGTGCACGTGAACGTTTGTGGAGTCCAAAAAACACGAGTTCAGGTTCTGGGAATGCTCGCGATTTTCTCGTCAACGGTTTCTCGGGTCGCAATTCTGTCGCTTCTAACGTGTTCCTCGTGTCATTTTACGTCGGAATTAGTCTTGAGAAATGCACAAACACGGTTCTGGAGTTCCAAAAACACGAGATCAGGTTTTGGGAATGCTCGCGATTTTCTCGTCAACGGTTTCTCGGTTCGCAATTCTGTCGCTTCCATCGTGATCCTCGTGTCATTTTACGTCGGAAATAGTCACGAGCAGTGCACGTGAACGTTTTTGGAGTCCAAAAAACACGAGTTCAGGTTCTGGGAATGCTCGCGATTTCCTCGTCAACGGTTTCTCGGATCGCAATTCTGTCGCTTCCAACGCGTTCCTCGCGTCATTTTACATCGGAATTAGTCATGAGAAAGGCACAAACACGGTTCAGGAGCCCAAGAAACACGAGATCAGGATTCGGGAATGCTCGCGATTTTCTCGTCAACGGTTTCTCGGATCGCAATTCTGTCGCTTCCAACGTGTTCCTCGTGTCATTTTACGTCGGAATTAGTCTTGAGAAATGCACAAACACGGTTCTGTAGTTCAAAAAACACGAGATCAGGTTTTTGGAATGCTCGCGATTTTCTCGTCAACGGTTTCTCGGTTCGCAATTCTGTCGCTTCCATCGTGATCCTCGTGTCATTTTACGTCGGAAATAGACACGAGCAGTGCACGTGAACGTTTGTGGAGTCCAAAAAACACGAGTTCAGGTTCTGGGAATGCTCGCGATTTTCTCGTCAACGGTTTCTCGGGTCGCAATCCTCTCGCTTCTGACGTGTTCCTCGTGTCATTTTACGTCGGAATTAGTCTTGAGAAATGCACAAACACGGTTCTGGAGTTCAAAAAACACGAGATCAGGTTTTGGGAATGCTCGCGATTTTCTCGTCAACGGTTTCTCGGTTCGCAATTCTGTCGCTTCCATCGTGATCCTCGTGTCATTTTACGTCGGAAATAGTCACGAGCAGTGCACGTGAACGTTTGTGGAGTCCAAAAAATACGAGTTCAGGTTCTGGGAATGCTCGCGATTTTCTCGTCAACGGTTTCTCTGATCGCAATTCTGTCGCTTCTAACGTGTTCCTCGTGTCATTTTACGTCGGAATTAGTCTTGAGAAATGCACAAACACGGTTCTGGAGTTCAAAAAACACGAGTTCAGGTTTTGGGAATGCTCGCGATTTTCTAGTCAACGGTTTCTCGGATCGCAATTCTGTCGCTTCCAACGTGTTCCTCGTATCATTTTACGTCGGAATTAGTCTTGAGAAATGCACAAACACGGTTCTGGAGTTCAAAAAACACGAGATCAGGTTTTGGGAATGCTCGCGATTTTCTCGTCAACGTTTGCCCGGATTGCAATTCTGTCGCTTCCAACGCGTTCCTCGCGTCATTTTACATCGGAATTAGTCTTGAGAAAGGCACAAACACGGTTCAGAAGCCCAAAAAACACGAGATCAGGATTCGGGAATGCTCGCGATTTTCTCGTCAACGGTTTCTCGGATCGCAATTCTGTCGCTTCTAACGTGTTCCTCGTGTCATTTTACGTCGGAATTAGTCTTGAGAAATGCACAAACACGGTTCTGGAGTTCAAAAAACACGAGTTCAGGTTCTGGGAATGCTCGCGATTTTCTCGTCAACGGTTTCTCGGGTCGCAATTCTGTCACTTCTAACGTGTTCCTCGTGTCATTTTACGTCGGAATTAGTCTTGAGAAATGCACAAACACGGTTCTGGAGTTCAAAAAACACGAGATCAGGTTTTGGGAATGCTCGCGATTTTCTCGTCAACGGTTTCTCGGTTCGCAATTCTGTCGCTTCCATCGTGATCCTCGTGTCATTTTACGTCGGAAATAGTCACGAGCAGTGCACGTGAACGTTTGTGGAGTCCAAAAAACACGAGTTCAGGTTCTGGGAATGCTCGCGATTTTCTCGTCAACGGTTTCTCTGATCGCAATTCTGTCGCTTCTAACGTGTTCCTCGTGTCATTTTACGTCGGAATTAATCTTGAGAAATGCACAAACACGGTTCTGGAGTTCAAAAAACACGAGATCAGGTTTTGGGAATGCTCGCGATTTTCTCGTCAACGTTCGCCCGGATTGCAATTCTGTCGCTTCCAACGCGTTCCACGCGTCATTTTACATCGGAATTAGTCATGAGAGAGGCACAAACACGGTTCAGGAGCCCAAGAAACACGAGATCATGATTCGGGAATGCTCGCGATTTCCTCGTCAACGATTTCTCGGATCGCAATTCTGTCGCTTCTAACGTGTTCCTCGTGTCATTTTACGTCGGAATTAGTCTTGAGAAATGCACAAACACGGTTCTGGAGTTCAAAAAACTCGAGATCAGGTTTTCGGAATGCTCGCGATTTTCTCGTCAACGGTTTCTCGGTTCGCAATTCTGTCGCTTCCATCGTGATCCTCGTGTCATTTTACGTCGGAAATAGACACGAGCAGTGCACGTGAACGTTTGTGGAGTCCAAAAAACACGAGTTCAGGTTCTGGGAATGCTCGCGATTTCCTCGTCAACGGTTTCTCGGATCGCAATTCTGTCGCTTCTAACGTGTTCCTCGTGTCATTTTACGTCGGAATTAGTCTTGAGAAATGCACAAACACGGTTCTGGAGTTCAAAAAACACGAGTTCAGGTTTTGGGAATGCTCGCGATTTTCAAGTCAACGGTTTCTCGGATCGCAATTCTGTCGCTTCCAACGTGTTCCTCGTGTCATTTTACGTCGGAATTAGTCTTGAGAAATGCACAAACACGGTTCTGGAGTTCAAAAAACACGAGATCAGGTTTTTGGAATGCTCGCGATTTTCTCGTCAACGGTTTCACGGTTCGCAATTCTGTCGCTTCCATCGTGATCCTCGTGTCATTTTACGTCGGAAATAGTCACGAGCAGTGCACGTGAACGTTTGTGGAGTCCAAAAAACACGAGTTCAGGTTCTGGGAATGCTCGCGATTTTCTCGTCAACGGTTTCTCGGGTCGCAATTCTGTCGCTTCTAACGTGTTCCTCGTGTCATTTTACGTCGGAATTAGTCTTGAGAAATGCACAAACACGGTTCTGGAGTTCCAAAAACACGAGATCAGGTTTTGGGAATGCTCGCGATTTTCTCGTCAACGGTTTCTCGGTTCGCAATTCTGTCGCTTCCATCGTGATCCTCGTGTCATTTTACGTCGGAAATAGTCACGAGCAGTGCACGTGAACGTTTGTGGAGTCCAAAAAACACGAGTTCAGGTTCTGGGAATGCTCGCGATTTCCTCGTCAACGGTTTCTCGGATCGCAATTCTGTCGCTTCCAACGCGTTCCTCGCGTCATTTTACATCGGAATTAGTCATGAGAAAGGCACAAACACGGTTCAGGAGCCCAAGAAACACGAGATCAGGATTCGGGAATGCTCGCGATTTTCTCGTCAACGGTTTCTCGGATCGCAATTCTGTCGCTTCCAACGTGTTCCTCGTGTCATTTTACGTCGGAATTAGTCTTGAGAAATGCACAAACACGGTTCTGTAGTTCAAAAAACACGAGATCAGGTTTTTGGAATGCTCGCGATTTTCTCGTCAACGGTTTCTCGGTTCGCAATTCTGTCGCTTCCATCGTGATCCTCGTGTCATTTTACGTCGGAAATAGACACGAGCAGTGCACGTGAACGTTTGTGGAGTCCAAAAAACACGAGTTCAGGTTCTGGGAATGCTCGCGATTTTCTCGTCAACGGTTTCTCGGGTCGCAATCCTCTCGCTTCTGACGTGTTCCTCGTGTCATTTTACGTCGGAATTAGTCTTGAGAAATGCACAAACACGGTTCTGGAGTTCAAAAAACACGAGATCAGGTTTTGGGAATGCTCGCGATTTTCTCGTCAACGGTTTCTCGGTTCGCAATTCTGTCGCTTCCATCGTGATCCTCGTGTCATTTTACGTCGGAAATAGTCACGAGCAGTGCACGTGAACGTTTGTGGAGTCCAAAAAATACGAGTTCAGGTTCTGGGAATGCTCGCGATTTTCTCGTCAACGGTTTCTCTGATCGCAATTCTGTCGCTTCTAACGTGTTCCTCGTGTCATTTTACGTCGGAATTAATCTTGAGAAATGCACAAACACGGTTCTGGAGATCAAAAAACACGAGATCAGGTTTTGGGAATGCTCGCGATTTTCTCGTCAACGTTCGCCCGGATTGCAATTCTGTCGCTTCCAACGCGTTCCTCGCGTCATTTTACATCGGAATTAGTCATGAGAGAGGCACAAACACGGTTCAGGAGCCCAAGAAACACGAGATCAGGATTCGGGAATGCTCGCGATTTTCTCGTCAACGGTTTCTCGGATCGCAATTCTGTCGCCTCCAACGTGTTCCTCGTGTCATTTCGCGTCGGAATTAGTCTTGAGAAATGCACAAACACGGTTCTGGAGTTCAAAAAACACGAGATCAGGTTTTTGGAATGCTCGCGATTTTCTCGTCAACGGTTTCTCGGTTCGCAATTCTGTCGCTTCCATCGTGATCCTCGTGTCATTTTACGTCGGAAATAGACACGAGCAGTGCACGTGAACGTTTGTGGAGTCCAAAAAACACGAGTTCAGGTTCTGGGAATGCTCGCGATTTCCTCGTCAACGGTTTCTCGGATCGCAATTCTGTCGCTTCTTACGTGTTCCTCGTGTCATTTTACGTCGGAATTAGTCTTGAGAAATGCACATACACGGTTCTGGAGTTCAAAAAACACGAGTTCAGGTTTTGGGAATGCTCGCGATTTTCTAGTCAACGGTTTCTCGGATCGCAATTCTGTCGCTTCCAACGTGTTCCTCGTGTCATTTTACGTCGGAATTAGTCTTGAGAAATGCACAAACACGGTTCTGGAGTTCAAAAAACACGAGATCAGGTTTTTGGAATGCTCGCGATTTTCTCGTCAACGGTTTCACGGTTCGCAATTCTGTCGCTTCCATCGTGATCCTCGTGTCATTTTACGTCGGAAATAGTCACGAGCAGTGCACGTGAACGTTTGTGGAGTCCAAAAAACACGAGTTCAGGTTCTGGGAATGCTCGCGATTTTCTCGTCAACGGTTTCTCTGATCGCAATTCTGTCGCTTCTAACGTGTTCCTCGTGTCATTTTACGTCGGAATTAGTCTTGAGAAATGCACAAACACGGTTCTGGAGTTCAAAAAACACGAGATCAGGTTTTGGGAATGCTCGCGATTTTCTCGTCAACGGTTTCTCGGTTCGCAATTCTGTCGCTTCCATCGTGATCCTCGTGTCATTTTACGTCGGAAATAGTCACGAGCAGTGCACGTGAACGTTTGTGGAGTCCAAAAAATACGAGTTCAGGTTCTGGGAATGCTCGCGATTTTCTCGTCAACGGTTTCTCTGATCGCAATTCTGTCGCTTCTAACGTGTTCCTCGTGTCATTTTACGTCGGAATTAATCTTGAGAAATGCACAAACACGGTTCTGGAGATCAAAAAACACGAGATCAGGTTTTGGGAATGCTCGCGATTTTCTCGTCAACGTTCGCCCGGATTGCAATTCTGTCGCTTCCAACGCGTTCCTCGCGTCATTTTACGTCGGAATTAATCTTGAGAAATGCACAAACACGGTTCAGGAGCCCAAGAAACACGAGATCAGGATTCGGGAATGCTCGCGATTTTCTCGTCAACGGTTTCTCGGTTCGCAATTCTGTCGCTTCCATCGTGATCCTCGTGTCATTTTACGTCGGAAATAGTCACGAGCAGTGCACGTGAACGTTTGTGGAGTCCAAAAAACACGAGTTCAGGTTCTGGGAATGCTCGCGATTTTCTCGTCAACGGTTTCTCTGATCGCAATTCTATCGCTTCTAACGTGTTCCTCGTGTCATTTTACGTCGGAATTAATCTTGAGAAATGCACAAACACGGTTCTGGAGTTAAAAAAACACGAGATCAGGTTCTGGGAATGCTCGCGATTTTCTCGTCAACGGTTTCTCTGATCGCAATTCTATCGCCTCCAACGTGTTCCTCGTGTCATTTTGCGTCGGAATTAGTCTTGAGAAATGCACAAACACGGTTCTGGAGTTCAAAAAACACGAGATCAGGTTTTTGGAATGCTCGCGATTTTCTCGTCAACGGTTTCTCGGTTCGCAATTCTGTCGCTTCCATCGTGATCCTCGTGTCATTTTACGTCGGAAATAGACACGAGCAGTGCACGTGAACGTTTGTGGAGTCCAAAAAACACGAGTTCAGGTTTTGGGAATGCTCGCGATTTTCTAGTCAACGGTTTCTCGGATCGCAATTCTGTCGCTTCCAACGTGTTCCTCGTGTCATTTTACGTCGGAATTAGTCTTGAGAAATGCACAAACACGGTTCTGGAGTTCAAAAAACACGAGATCAGGTTTTTGGAATGCTCGCGATTTTCTCGTCAACGGTTTCACGGTTCGCAATTCTGTCGCTTCCATCGTGATCCTCGTGTCATTTTACGTCGGAAATAGTCACGAGCAGTGCACGTGAACGTTTGTGGAGTCCAAAAAACACGAGTTCAGGTTCTGGGAATGCTCGCGATTTTCTCGTCAACGGTTTCTCGGGTCGCAATTCTGTCGCTTCTAACGTGTTCCTCGTGTCATTTTACGTCGGAATTAGTCTTGAGAAATGCACAAACACGGTTCTGGAGTTCAAAAAACACGAGATCAGGTTTTGGGAATGCTCGCGATTTTCTCGTCAACGGTTTCTCGGTTCGCAATTCTGTCGCTTCCATCGTGATCCTCGTGTCATTTTACGTCGGAAATAGTCACGAGCAGTGCACGTGAACGTTTGTGGAGTCCAAAAAACACGAGTTCAGGTTCTGGGAATGCTCGCGATTTTCTCGTCAACGGTTTCTCTGATCGGAATTCTGTCGCTTCTAACGTGTTCCTCGTGTCATTTTACGTCGGAATTAATCTTGAGAAATGCACAAACACGGTTCTGGAGTTCAAAAAACACGAGATCAGGTTTTGGGAATGCTCGCGATTTTCTCGTCAACGTTCGCCCGGATTGCAATTCTGTCGCTTCCAACGCGTTCCTCGCGTCATTTTACATCGGAATTAGTCATGAGAAAGGCACAAACACGGTTCAGGAGCCCAAGAAACACGAGATCAGGATTCGGGAATGCTCGCGATTTTCTCGTCAACGGTTTCTCGGATCGCAATTCTGTCGCCTCCAACGTGTTCCTCGTGTCATTTTGCGTCGGAATTAGTCTTGAGAAATGCACAAACACGGTTCTGGAGTTCAAAAAACACGAGATCAGGTTTTTGGAATGCTCGCGATTTTCTCGTCAACGGTTTCTCGGTTCGCAATTCTGTCGCTTCCATCGTGATCCTCGTGTCATTTTACGTCGGAAATAGACACGAGCAGTGCACGTGAACGTTTGTGGAGTCCAAAAAACACGAGTTCAGGTTCTGGGAATGCTCGCGATTTTCTCGTCAACGGTTTCTCGGGTCGCAATTCTGTCGCTTCTGACGTGTTCCTCGTGTCATTTTACGTCGGAATTAGTCTTGAGAAATGCACATACACGGTTCTGGAGTTCAAAAAACACGAGTTCAGGTTTTGGGAATGCTCGCGATTTTCTAGTCAACGGTTTCTCGGATCGCAATTCTGTCGCTTCCAACGTGTTCCTCGTGTCATTTTACGTCGGAATTAGTCTTGAGAAATGCACAAACACGGTTCTGGAGTTCAAAAAACACGAGATCAGGTTTTTGGAATGCTCGCGATTTTCTCGTCAACGGTTTCACGGTTCGCAATTCTGTCGCTTCCATCGTGATCCTCGTGTCATTTTACGTCGGAAATAGTCACGAGCAGTGCACGTGAACGTTTGTGGAGTCCAAAAAACACGAGTTCAGGTTCTGGGAATGCTCGCGATTTTCTCGTCAACGGTTTCTCGGGTCGCAATTCTGTCGCTTCTAACGTGTTCCTCGTGTCATTTTACGTCGGAATTAGTCTTGGGAAATGCACAAACACGGTTCTGGAGTTCAAAAAACACGAGATCAGGTTTTGGGAATGCTCGCGATTTTCTCGTCAACGGTTTCTCGGTTCGCAATTCTGTCGCTTCCATCGTGATCCTCGTGTCATTTTACGTCGGAAATAGTCACGAGCAGTGCACGTGAACATTTGTGGAGTCCAAAAAACACGAGTTCAGGTTCTGGGAATGCTCGCGATTTTCTCGTCAACGGTTTCTCTGATCGGAATTCTGTCGCTTCTAACGTGTTCCTCGTGTCATTTTACGTCGGAATTAATCTTGAGAAATGTACAAACACGGTTCTGGAGTTCAAAAAACACGAGATCAGGTTTTGGGAATGCTCGCGATTTTCTCGTCAACGTTCGCCCGGATTGCAATTCTGTCGCTTCCAACGCGTTCCTCGCGTCATTTTACATCGGAATTAGTCATGAGAAAGGCACAAACACGGTTCAGGAGCCCAAGAAACACGAGATCAGGATTCGGGAATGCTCGCGATTTTCTCGTCAACGGTTTCTCGGATCGCAATTCTGTCGCTTCCAACGTGTTCCTCGTGTCATTTTACGTCGGAATTAGTCTTGAGAAATGCACAAACACGGTTCTGTAGTTCAAAAAACACGAGATCAGGTTTTTGGAATGCTCGCGATTTTCTCGTCAACGGTTTCTCGGTTCGCAATTCTGTCGCTTCCATCGTGATCCTCGTGTCATTTTACGTCGGAAATAGACACGAGCAGTGCACGTGAACGTTTGTGGAGTCCAAAAAACACGAGTTCAGGTTCTGGGAATGCTCGCGATTTTCTCGTCAACGGTTTCTCGGATCGCAATTCTGTCGCTTCCAACGTGTTCCTCGTGTCATTTCACGTCGGAATTAGTCTTGAGAAATGCACAAACACGGTTCTGGAGTTCAAAAAACACGAGATCAGGTTTTGGGAATGCTCGCGATTTTCTCGTCAACGGTTTCTCGGTTCGCAATTCTGTCGCTTCCATCGTGATCCTCGTGTCATTTTACGTCGGAAATAGTCACGAGCAGTGCACGTGAACGTTTGTGGAGTCCAAAAAACACGAGTTCAGGTTCTGGGAATGCTCGCGATTTTCTCGTCAACGGTTTCTCTGATCGCAATTCTGTCGCTTCTAACGTGTTCCTCGTGTCATTTTACGTCGGAATTAATCTTGAGAAATGCACAAACACGGTTCTGGAGTTCAAAAAACACGAGATCAGGTTTTGGGAATGCTCGCGATTTTCTCGTCAACGTTCGCCCGGATTGCAATTCTGTCGCTTCCAACGCGTTCCTCGCGTCATTTTACATCGGAATTAGTCATGAGAGAGGCACAAACACGGTTCAGGAGCCCAAGAAACACGAGATCAGGATTCGGGAATGCTCGCGATTTTCTCGTCAACGGTTTCTCGGATCGCAATTCTGTCGCTTCCAACGCGTTCCTCGCGTCATTTTACATCGGAATTAGGCTTGAGAAAGGCACAAACACGGTTCAGGAGCCCAAAAAACACGAGATCAGGATTCGGGAATGCTCGCGATTTTCTCGTCAACGGTTTCTCGGATCGCAATTCTGTCGCTTCTAACGTGTTCCTCGTGTCATTTTACGTCGGAATTAGTCTCGAGAAATGCACAAACACGGTTCTGGAGTTCAAAAAACACGAGTTCAGGTTTTGGGAATGCTCGCTGTAGTGTATACGATGCCTAAAGGGCGTAGGCTAATTGTACAGGAGAGAGCGTTTAAAATATTCTTGGAAGCTTCAAGTATTGACAAAGCTACAAAAAAACGAGCCACTCTACTTCACACGGGCGGCCTAGGTCTACAAGAAATATATTACAATATACCAGGCGCACACGTGGACGTGCCAGAACACGACGAAACCGATGTCTATGAAGTAGCACTAGAGAAATTAGACCAGTATTTTTCACCAAAGCAAAGTAAAATCTACGAAAGACACATTTTTCGATTAATAAAGCAAGAACAAGGGGAAAAATTCGAGAAATTCCTTATTCGGTTACGAAATCAAGCAGACAAATGCAAATTTTCAAGCACGGAGGAAAGCTTAATGGATCAGATAACAGAGAAATGTGCATCGGTTGAGCTAAGGAAGAAAATTCTAGCGATCGGGGATACAATCACATTAGACACGATCATAAAGGAAGCAGTTGCATTAGAAGCAGTATACCGACAAATAGAAGAATTTGGCAGCAGAAGCAATTGTCACGAAGTAAATAGACTCGAAACAAGAAGGGTCCCGCACGTAAACAAAAACTGCACACGATGCGGAAACAAAAATCACACATCCCAAGATTGGAAATGCCCCGCGAAAGACAAAAGGTGTTTAAAGTGCGGATATATTGGACACTATCGTGAGTACTGCAAGACGCGAAAGTATAAGAGGAGCCTTCCCGATAATCAACAAACACATCCATTGAAAAAACAGAGACTGGAGATTAAAAAATCAAGCGAGGAAGAAATTGATTATGTATTCCACATTGATGATGATGCCGTAATACGCTGCCTTGTAGGGGGAGTTCCAGTAAAGATGCTAATTGATTCAGGGAGTAAATGCAATTTACTAAGCGATAATACATGGGAAAAGTTGAAACAATCAAAAGTAAAGGTCTTTAATCAAATAAAAAACCCGGATAAGATTTTCATGGCATACGGTAGTAGGAAACCGTTAAACGTCACCGGTTCATTCGAATCTGAGATTATAATTGGGGATAATAAAGAAAAGGCAGCGTTCTACGTAGTAAAGCATAGAACTAAGGACCTATTGGGGAAAATTACAGCCACGGCTTTAAAAGTATTGCAGATTGGCTTTCAAGTAAATACCATCAGCACTTTTCCAAAATTCAAGGACATTTCAATAGAAATCCCCATCGACGGAGCGGTTAGACCAGTATGCCAACCCCTTAGAAGAATTCCAATTCCGCTGGAGGAAAAGGTTAACGCCAAGCTAAAAGAACTAATCGAATCCGACATAATCGAAGAGGTTAATGAACCATCGCGATGGGTTTCTCCAATGGTACCCATTTTGAAAGAAACCGGAGATATTCGAATTTGCATTGACATGAGAAGGGCTAACACAGCTATAATTCGCGAAAACCACCCTCTTCCAACAATGAATCAACTATTGCCTCAATTCAAAAGAGCCAAAGTTTTTTCAAGACTAGATATAAAAGACGCATTCCATCAAGCAGAACTTAAACCAGAATCTCGTCACATAACCACGTTCATCAGTAACAAAGGACTATTCCGATACAAAAGGTTAATGTTCGGGATATCCTGCGCCCCAGAAATATTTCAAAAAATCATGGAAAGGATGTTGATATCATGTGAGGGCACCATTAACTTTATCGACGACATCTTGATCTTTGGAGCTGACGAAAATGAACACGACAAAAGACTAAAATATACTCTGAACGTGCTAAAAGCAAACAACGTCCTTCTAAACGAAGAGAAATGCTTATATAGAGTAGCGCAAATTCAATTCCTAGGTCACGAGTTAACCCCAAAAGGCGCACGACCCTTAGGGAAATATATTAATGTCATACAAACGTTCAGATCACCAAAATCAATCGAGGAAATCCAGAGCCTTTTGGGACTCGTAAATTTCATAGGAAAATGGATCCCAAACCTAGCAACAATAACGGAACCATTTAGGAAATTATTACGTTTAAAACTCGGGAAACACGCGCACATTGATAAGTTGTGGGGGGTAGAACAGAAACTAGCATTCCAAAAACTTAAAGATGCAATGACCAACATTAAAACATTAGGCTATTACGACCCTAGGGATAGAACTCAAGTTATAGCCGATGCAAGCCCGGTTGGCTTGGGGGCAGTCCTAACACAGTTTGATTCAGAAGGACCTCGCGTGATAGCATACGGAAATAAGAGCTTAAGCGACTGCGAAAAGAGATATTGTCAGACGGAGAGAGAAGCTCTAGCACTAGTATGGGCGGTAGAACACTTCAAAATATACTTGTACGGCAAGGACAACTTCGAGTTGGTAAGTGACCACAAACCGCTGGAAACTATTTTTGGGGAAAACTCAAAGCCGTGTGCTAGAATCGAGAGATGGGTCCTAAGGTTACAATCCTACAAATATAAAGTGGTATACCGTCCAGGAAAAAGCAACATAGCGGACGCTCTATCCAGATTGTGCGAGAGTAGAGCAGATAAACCTTTCGAAAATGAGAAATATATAAATCAAATAATTGAACATTCCCGCCCAATAGCGGTTTCACTGGAGGAAATTAAAGAACAGTCAGAAATGGACGAAGAAATTTCTAAAGTCAAGAAGGGGATATTCTATAACGAATGGGGCAGCACAATCAACATTTTTAGAATATTTGAATCAGAACTGTGTTTTCATGAAAACATTCTTCTGAGGGGAAATAGAATTGTTATACCTCTCAAGTTACGAGAGCGTGTCTTAAAAGCAGCACACGAAGGACACCCCGGAATCGTAGCCATGAAAAGCCGACTGCGGGCAAAAGTATGGTGGCCCAAGATGGATAAAGATGCTGAAAGAATGGTAAGAGCTTGTAAAGGATGTACCTTGGTGTCAGCCCCAAATCCACCAAATCCAATGAAGAGGAGAGAACTTCCGGCCAAACCATGGATAGACACCGCTATCGACTTTCTAGGACCACTACCAAGCGGCGAGTACCTCTTAGTCATAATTGATTATTTTAGCCGTTATAAAGAGATTAAAGTCACAAAAAACATCACCACCAATGACACCATACAAATTTTGAAGGAAATTTTCTCGAGACTAGGGTTTCCAGTTTCAATAACAGCTGATAACGGAAGACAATTTACAAGTGACGAGTTTAAAAGATTCTGTCAGGAAAGCGGTATAACACTCTACAACACTATACCCTACTGGCCACAACAAAATGGAGAAGTCGAAAGACAAAACCGGGACATCCTCAAGCGACTCAAAATAAGTCAAATACAAAAAAACAACTGGAAACAAGACCTTCTTGAATATTTAATGATGTATAATAGCACCACACATTCTGTAACCGGAAAGTCACCGTCGGAACTCTTTTACAACAGACAATTTCGTGACAAAATTCCCATACTGATAGACTTGGAAGACAAAATGTTGAACTCAGACGTTAGAGACAGAGACAAGGAACAAAAAGAGAAAGGCAAGCAATACAGTGATACGAAAAGACACGCTGCAGAAAATCAATTAAAAGAAGGAGAGAGGGTATACGTGAAAAACACGATAAAGGAAAACAAGCTTACTCCTATCTCCAATCCTGCCTCCCATACGGTAGTAAACGCAAATGGAAATGACATCATCGTGAGGAACGACGAAACGGGACACGAGTACAGAAGAAACGTTATGCACCTGAAGAGGATCCAAGGACAATGGAAAGTATGCAACAACAATGAAGAAACGGCTCAGGACACCAAAGAAGACGCATAAATACCAGGATTTAACAAAGTTAGATTCAAAAAATAATATTGCGTAAACACTCTATATTACATATTATTACGTATTCTATATTCTACACTTATGTTTCATAAATAACTCTAATTGGAAATAATTATAAATTTGAAATGTCATTACGTACAAAACTTGATATTGTAAAAGAAAGAAGAGATGTAGTGTATACGATGCCTAAAGGGCGTAGGCTAATTGTACAGGTATACTGGAACAATAAACATCCCCTCTCCCCCGCCAAGGTGCCCAGCGGATAGAGGTCGCATGGGCCGATCCGGAGTACTCGGGGAGCGGGAGAGCGGACAGTACAACATTGAAAGTGTATTGACTCATCCGAGTGATTCCTACAGCTTCCAAAGTGTTCCTCGTGTCATTTTACGTCGGAATTAGTCTTGAGAAATGCACAAACACGGTTCTGGAGTTCAAAAAACACGAGTTCAGGTTTTGGGAATGCTCGCGATTTTCTCGTCAACGTTTGCTCGGATTGCAATTCTGTCGCTGCCTACGCGTTTCTCGCGTCATTTTACATCGGAATTAGTCATGAGAAATGCACAAACACGGTTGTGGAGCCCAAAAAACACGAGATCAGTTTCTTGGAATGCTCGCGATTTCCTCGTCAACGGTTTCTCGGATCGCAATTCTGTCGCTTCTAACGTGTTCCTCGTGTCATTTTACGTCGGAATTAGTCTTGAGAAATGCACAAACACGGTTCTGGAGTTCAAAAAACACGAGTTCAGGTTTTGGGAATGCTCGCGATTTTCTAGTCAACGGTTTCTCGGATCGCAATTCTGTCGCTTCCAACGTGTTCCTCGTGTCATTTTACGTCGGAATTAGTCTTGAGAAATGCACAAACACGGTTCTGGAGTTCAAAAAACACGATATCAGGTTTTGGGAATGCTCGCGATTTTCTCGTCAACGTTTGCCCGGATTGCAATTCTGTCGCTTCCAACGCGTTCCTCGCGTCATTTTACATCGGAATTAGTCTTGAGAAAGGCACAAACACGGTACAGGAGCCCAAAAAACACGAGATCAGGATTCGGGAATGCTCGCGATTTTCTCGTCAACGGTTTCTCGGATCGCAATTCTGTCGCTTCTAACGTGTTCCTCGTGTCATTTTACGTCGGAATTAGTCTTGAGAAATGCACAAACACGGTTCTGGAGTTCAAAAAACACGAGTTCAGGTTTTGAGAATGCTCGCGATTTTCTCGTCAACGTTTGCTCGGATTGCAATTCTGTCGCTTCCTACGCGTTTCTCGCGTCATTTTACATCGGAATTAGTCATGAGAAATGCACAAACACGGTTGTGGAGTCCAAAAAACACGAGATCAGTTTCTGGGAATGCTCGCGATTTCCTCGTCAACGGTTTCTCGGATCGCAATTCTGTCGCTTCTAACGTGTTCCTCGTATCATTTTACGTCGGAATTAGTCTTGAGAAATGCACAAACACGGTTCTGGAGCCCAAAAAACACGAGATCAGTTTCTGGGAATGCTCGCGATTTCCTCGTCAACGGTTTCTCGGATCGCAATTCTGTCGCTTCTAACGTGTTCCTCGTGTCATTTCACGTCGGAATTAGTCTTGAGAAATGCACAAACACGGTTCTGGAGTTCAAAAAACACGAGATCAGGTTTTGGGAATGCTCGCGATTTTCTCGTCAACGTTTGCCCGGATTGCAATTCTGGCGCTTCCAACGCGTTCCTCGCGTCATTTTACATCGGAATTAGTCTTGAGAAAGGCACAAACACGGTTCAGGAGCCCAAGAAACACGAGATCAGGATTCGGGAATGCTCGCGATTTTCTCGTCAACGGTTTCTCGGATCGCAATTCTGTCGCTTCCAACGTGTTCCTCGTGTCATTTTACGTCGGAATTAGTCTTGAGAAATGCACAAACACGGTTCTGTAGTTCAAAAAACACGAGATCAGGTTTTTGGAATGCTCGCGATTTCCTCGTCAACGGTTTCTCGGATCGCAATTCTGTCGCTTCCAACGCGTTCCTCGCGTCATTTTACATCGGAATTAGTCATGAGAAAGGCACAAACACGGTTCAGGAGCCCAAGAAACACGAGATCAGGATTCGGGAATGCTCGCGATTTTCTCGTCAACGGTTTCTCGGATCGCAATTCTGTCGCTTCCAACGTGTTCCTCGTGTCATTTTACGTCGGAATTAGTCTTGAGAAATGCACAAACACGGTTCTGTAGTTCAAAAAACACGAGATCAGGTTTTTGGAATGCTCGCGATTTTCTCGTCAACGGTTTCTCGGTTCGCAATTCTGTCGCTTCCATCGTGATCCTCGTGTCATTTTACGTCGGAAATAGACACGAGCAGTGCACGTGAACGTTTGTGGAGTCCAAAAAACACGAGTTCAGGTTCTGGGAATGCTCGCGATTTTCTCGTCAACGGTTTCTCGGGTCGCAATCCTCTCGCTTCTGACGTGTTCCTCGTGTCATTTTACGTCGGAATTAGTCTTGAGAAATGCACAAACACGGTTCTGGAGTTCAAAAAACACGAGATCAGGTTTTGGGAATGCTCGCGATTTTCTCGTCAACGGTTTCTCGGTTCGCAATTCTGTCGCTTCCATCGTGATCCTCGTGTCATTTTACGTCGGAAATAGTCACGAGCAGTGCACGTGAACGTTTGTGGAGTCCAAAAAATACGAGTTCAGGTTCTGGGAATGCTCGCGATTTTCTCGTCAACGGTTTCTCTGATCGCAATTCTGTCGCTTCTAACGTGTTCCTCGTGTCATTTTACGTCGGAATTAATCTTGAGAAATGCACAAACACGGTTCTGGAGATCAAAAAACACGAGATCAGGTTTTGGGAATGCTCGCGATTTTCTCGTCAACGTTCGCCCGGATTGCAATTCTGTCGCTTCCAACGCGTTCCTCGCGTCATTTTACATCGGAATTAGTCATGAGAGAGGCACAAACACGGTTCAGGAGCCCAAGAAACACGAGATCAGGATTCGGGAATGCTCGCGATTTTCTCGTCAACGGTTTCTCGGATCGCAATTCTGTCGCCTCCAACGTGTTCCTCGTGTCATTTCGCGTCGGAATTAGTCTTGAGAAATGCACAAACACGGTTCTGGAGTTCAAAAAACACGAGATCAGGTTTTTGGAATGCTCGCGATTTTCTCGTCAACGGTTTCTCGGTTCGCAATTCTGTCGCTTCCATCGTGATCCTCGTGTCATTTTACGTCGGAAATAGACACGAGCAGTGCACGTGAACGTTTGTGGAGTCCAAAAAACACGAGTTCAGGTTCTGGGAATGCTCGCGATTTCCTCGTCAACGGTTTCTCGGATCGCAATTCTGTCGCTTCTTACGTGTTCCTCGTGTCATTTTACGTCGGAATTAGTCTTGAGAAATGCACATACACGGTTCTGGAGTTCAAAAAACACGAGTTCAGGTTTTGGGAATGCTCGCGATTTTCTAGTCAACGGTTTCTCGGATCGCAATTCTGTCGCTTCCAACGTGTTCCTCGTGTCATTTTACGTCGGAATTAGTCTTGAGAAATGCACAAACACGGTTCTGGAGTTCAAAAAACACGAGATCAGGTTTTTGGAATGCTCGCGATTTTCTCGTCAACGGTTTCACGGTTCGCAATTCTGTCGCTTCCATCGTGATCCTCGTGTCATTTTACGTCGGAAATAGTCACGAGCAGTGCACGTGAACGTTTGTGGAGTCCAAAAAACACGAGTTCAGGTTCTGGGAATGCTCGCGATTTTCTCGTCAACGGTTTCTCTGATCGCAATTCTGTCGCTTCTAACGTGTTCCTCGTGTCATTTTACGTCGGAATTAGTCTTGAGAAATGCACAAACACGGTTCTGGAGTTCAAAAAACACGAGATCAGGTTTTGGGAATGCTCGCGATTTTCTCGTCAACGGTTTCTCGGTTCGCAATTCTGTCGCTTCCATCGTGATCCTCGTGTCATTTTACGTCGGAAATAGTCACGAGCAGTGCACGTGAACGTTTGTGGAGTCCAAAAAATACGAGTTCAGGTTCTGGGAATGCTCGCGATTTTCTCGTCAACGGTTTCTCTGATCGCAATTCTGTCGCTTCTAACGTGTTCCTCGTGTCATTTTACGTCGGAATTAATCTTGAGAAATGCACAAACACGGTTCTGGAGATCAAAAAACACGAGATCAGGTTTTGGGAATGCTCGCGATTTTCTCGTCAACGTTCGCCCGGATTGCAATTCTGTCGCTTCCAACGCGTTCCTCGCGTCATTTTACGTCGGAATTAATCTTGAGAAATGCACAAACACGGTTCAGGAGCCCAAGAAACACGAGATCAGGATTCGGGAATGCTCGCGATTTTCTCGTCAACGGTTTCTCGGTTCGCAATTCTGTCGCTTCCATCGTGATCCTCGTGTCATTTTACGTCGGAAATAGTCACGAGCAGTGCACGTGAACGTTTGTGGAGTCCAAAAAACACGAGTTCAGGTTCTGGGAATGCTCGCGATTTTCTCGTCAACGGTTTCTCTGATCGCAATTCTATCGCTTCTAACGTGTTCCTCGTGTCATTTTACGTCGGAATTAATCTTGAGAAATGCACAAACACGGTTCTGGAGTTAAAAAAACACGAGATCAGGTTCTGGGAATGCTCGCGATTTTCTCGTCAACGGTTTCTCTGATCGCAATTCTATCGCCTCCAACGTGTTCCTCGTGTCATTTTGCGTCGGAATTAGTCTTGAGAAATGCACAAACACGGTTCTGGAGTTCAAAAAACACGAGATCAGGTTTTTGGAATGCTCGCGATTTTCTCGTCAACGGTTTCTCGGTTCGCAATTCTGTCGCTTCCATCGTGATCCTCGTGTCATTTTACGTCGGAAATAGACACGAGCAGTGCACGTGAACGTTTGTGGAGTCCAAAAAACACGAGTTCAGGTTTTGGGAATGCTCGCGATTTTCTAGTCAACGGTTTCTCGGATCGCAATTCTGTCGCTTCCAACGTGTTCCTCGTGTCATTTTACGTCGGAATTAGTCTTGAGAAATGCACAAACACGGTTCTGGAGTTCAAAAAACACGAGATCAGGTTTTTGGAATGCTCGCGATTTTCTCGTCAACGGTTTCACGGTTCGCAATTCTGTCGCTTCCATCGTGATCCTCGTGTCATTTTACGTCGGAAATAGTCACGAGCAGTGCACGTGAACGTTTGTGGAGTCCAAAAAACACGAGTTCAGGTTCTGGGAATGCTCGCGATTTTCTCGTCAACGGTTTCTCGGGTCGCAATTCTGTCGCTTCTAACGTGTTCCTCGTGTCATTTTACGTCGGAATTAGTCTTGAGAAATGCACAAACACGGTTCTGGAGTTCAAAAAACACGAGATCAGGTTTTGGGAATGCTCGCGATTTTCTCGTCAACGGTTTCTCGGTTCGCAATTCTGTCGCTTCCATCGTGATCCTCGTGTCATTTTACGTCGGAAATAGTCACGAGCAGTGCACGTGAACGTTTGTGGAGTCCAAAAAACACGAGTTCAGGTTCTGGGAATGCTCGCGATTTTCTCGTCAACGGTTTCTCTGATCGGAATTCTGTCGCTTCTAACGTGTTCCTCGTGTCATTTTACGTCGGAATTAATCTTGAGAAATGCACAAACACGGTTCTGGAGTTCAAAAAACACGAGATCAGGTTTTGGGAATGCTCGCGATTTTCTCGTCAACGTTCGCCCGGATTGCAATTCTGTCGCTTCCAACGCGTTCCTCGCGTCATTTTACATCGGAATTAGTCATGAGAAAGGCACAAACACGGTTCAGGAGCCCAAGAAACACGAGATCAGGATTCGGGAATGCTCGCGATTTTCTCGTCAACGGTTTCTCGGATCGCAATTCTGTCGCCTCCAACGTGTTCCTCGTGTCATTTTGCGTCGGAATTAGTCTTGAGAAATGCACAAACACGGTTCTGGAGTTCAAAAAACACGAGATCAGGTTTTTGGAATGCTCGCGATTTTCTCGTCAACGGTTTCTCGGTTCGCAATTCTCTCGCTTCCATCGTGATCCTCGTGTCATTTTACGTCGGAAATAGACACGAGCAGTGCACGTGAACGTTTGTGGAGTCCAAAAAACACGAGTTCAGGTTCTGGGAATGCTCGCGATTTTCTCGTCAACGGTTTCTCGGGTCGCAATTCTGTCGCTTCTGACGTGTTCCTCGTGTCATTTTACGTCGGAATTAGTCTTGAGAAATGCACATACACGGTTCTGGAGTTCAAAAAACACGAGTTCAGGTTTTGGGAATGCTCGCGATTTTCTAGTCAACGGTTTCTCGGATCGCAATTCTGTCGCTTCCAACGTGTTCCTCGTGTCATTTTACGTCGGAATTAGTCTTGAGAAATGCACAAACACGGTTCTGGAGTTCAAAAAACACGAGATCAGGTTTTTGGAATGCTCGCGATTTTCTCGTCAACGGTTTCACGGTTCGCAATTCTGTCGCTTCCATCGTGATCCTCGTGTCATTTTACGTCGGAAATAGTCACGAGCAGTGCACGTGAACGTTTGTGGAGTCCAAAAAACACGAGTTCAGGTTCTGGGAATGCTCGCGATTTTCTCGTCAACGGTTTCTCGGGTCGCAATTCTGTCGCTTCTAACGTGTTCCTCGTGTCATTTTACGTCGGAATTAGTCTTGGGAAATGCACAAACACGGTTCTGGAGTTCAAAAAACACGAGATCAGGTTTTGGGAATGCTCGCGATTTTCTCGTCAACGGTTTCTCGGTTCGCAATTCTGTCGCTTCCATCGTGATCCTCGTGTCATTTTACGTCGGAAATAGTCACGAGCAGTGCACGTGAACATTTGTGGAGTCCAAAAAACACGAGTTCAGGTTCTGGGAATGCTCGCGATTTTCTCGTCAACGGTTTCTCTGATCGGAATTCTGTCGCTTCTAACGTGTTCCTCGTGTCATTTTACGTCGGAATTAATCTTGAGAAATGTACAAACACGGTTCTGGAGTTCAAAAAACACGAGATCAGGTTTTGGGAATGCTCGCGATTTTCTCGTCAACGTTCGCCCGGATTGCAATTCTGTCGCTTCCAACGCGTTCCTCGCGTCATTTTACATCGGAATTAGTCATGAGAAAGGCACAAACACGGTTCAGGAGCCCAAGAAACACGAGATCAGGATTCGGGAATGCTCGCGATTTTCTCGTCAACGGTTTCTCGGATCGCAATTCTGTCGCTTCCAACGTGTTCCTCGTGTCATTTTACGTCGGAATTAGTCTTGAGAAATGCACAAACACGGTTCTGTAGTTCAAAAAACACGAGATCAGGTTTTTGGAATGCTCGCGATTTTCTCGTCAACGGTTTCTCGGTTCGCAATTCTGTCGCTTCCATCGTGATCCTCGTGTCATTTTACGTCGGAAATAGACACGAGCAGTGCACGTGAACGTTTGTGGAGTCCAAAAAACACGAGTTCAGGTTCTGGGAATGCTCGCGATTTTCTCGTCAACGGTTTCTCGGATCGCAATTCTGTCGCTTCCAACGTGTTCCTCGTGTCATTTCACGTCGGAATTAGTCTTGAGAAATGCACAAACACGGTTCTGGAGTTCAAAAAACACGAGATCAGGTTTTGGGAATGCTCGCGATTTTCTCGTCAACGGTTTCTCGGTTCGCAATTCTGTCGCTTCCATCGTGATCCTCGTGTCATTTTACGTCGGAAATAGTCACGAGCAGTGCACGTGAACGTTTGTGGAGTCCAAAAAACACGAGTTCAGGTTCTGGGAATGCTCGCGATTTTCTCGTCAACGGTTTCTCTGATCGCAATTCTGTCGCTTCTAACGTGTTCCTCGTGTCATTTTACGTCGGAATTAATCTTGAGAAATGCACAAACACGGTTCTGGAGTTCAAAAAACACGAGATCAGGTTTTGGGAATGCTCGCGATTTTCTCGTCAACGTTCGCCCGGATTGCAATTCTGTCGCTTCCAACGCGTTCCTCGCGTCATTTTACATCGGAATTAGTCATGAGAGAGGCACAAACACGGTTCAGGAGCCCAAGAAACACGAGATCAGGATTCGGGAATGCTCGCGATTTTCTCGTCAACGGTTTCTCGGATCGCAATTCTGTCGCTTCCAACGCGTTCCTCGCGTCATTTTACATCGGAATTAGGCTTGAGAAAGGCACAAACACGGTTCAGGAGCCCAAAAAACACGAGATCAGGATTCGGGAATGCTCGCGATTTTCTCGTCAACGGTTTCTCGGATCGCAATTCTGTCGCTTCTAACGTGTTCCTCGTGTCATTTTACGTCGGAATTAGTCTCGAGAAATGCACAAACACGGTTCTGGAGTTCAAAAAACACGAGTTCAGGTTTTGGGAATGCTCGCTGTAGTGTATACGATGCCTAAAGGGCGTAGGCTAATTGTACAGGAGAGAGCGTTTAAAATATTCTTGGAAGCTTCAAGTATTGACAAAGCTACAAAAAAACGAGCCACTCTACTTCACACGGGCGGCCTAGGTCTACAAGAAATATATTACAATATACCAGGCGCACACGTGGACGTGCCAGAACACGACGAAACCGATGTCTATGAAGTAGCACTAGAGAAATTAGACCAGTATTTTTCACCAAAGCAAAGTAAAATCTACGAAAGACACATTTTTCGATTAATAAAGCAAGAACAAGGGGAAAAATTCGAGAAATTCCTTATTCGGTTACGAAATCAAGCAGACAAATGCAAATTTTCAAGCACGGAGGAAAGCTTAATGGATCAGATAACAGAGAAATGTGCATCGGTTGAGCTAAGGAAGAAAATTCTAGCGATCGGGGATACAATCACATTAGACACGATCATAAAGGAAGCAGTTGCATTAGAAGCAGTATACCGACAAATAGAAGAATTTGGCAGCAGAAGCAATTGTCACGAAGTAAATAGACTCGAAACAAGAAGGGTCCCGCACGTAAACAAAAACTGCACACGATGCGGAAACAAAAATCACACATCCCAAGATTGGAAATGCCCCGCGAAAGACAAAAGGTGTTTAAAGTGCGGATATATTGGACACTATCGTGAGTACTGCAAGACGCGAAAGTATAAGAGGAGCCTTCCCGATAATCAACAAACACATCCATTGAAAAAACAGAGACTGGAGATTAAAAAATCAAGCGAGGAAGAAATTGATTATGTATTCCACATTGATGATGATGCCGTAATACGCTGCCTTGTAGGGGGAGTTCCAGTAAAGATGCTAATTGATTCAGGGAGTAAATGCAATTTACTAAGCGATAATACATGGGAAAAGTTGAAACAATCAAAAGTAAAGGTCTTTAATCAAATAAAAAACCCGGATAAGATTTTCATGGCATACGGTAGTAGGAAACCGTTAAACGTCACCGGTTCATTCGAATCTGAGATTATAATTGGGGATAATAAAGAAAAGGCAGCGTTCTACGTAGTAAAGCATAGAACTAAGGACCTATTGGGGAAAATTACAGCCACGGCTTTAAAAGTATTGCAGATTGGCTTTCACGTAAATACCATCAGCACTTTTCCAAAATTCAAGGACATTTCAATAGAAATCCCCATCGACGGAGCGGTTAGACCAGTATGCCAACCCCTTAGAAGAATTCCAATTCCGCTGGAGGAAAAGGTTAACGCCAAGCTAAAAGAACTAATCGAATCCGACATAATCGAAGAGGTTAATGAACCATCGCGATGGGTTTCTCCAATGGTACCCATTTTGAAAGAAACCGGAGATATTCGAATTTGCATTGACATGAGAAGGGCTAACACAGCTATAATTCGCGAAAACCACCCTCTTCCAACAATGAATCAACTATTGCCTCAATTCAAAAGAGCCAAAGTTTTTTCAAGACTAGATATAAAAGACGCATTCCATCAAGCAGAACTTAAACCAGAATCTCGTCACATAACCACGTTCATCAGTAACAAAGGACTATTCCGATACAAAAGGTTAATGTTCGGGATATCCTGCGCCCCAGAAATATTTCAAAAAATCATGGAAAGGATGTTGATATCATGTGAGGGCACCATTAACTTTATCGACGACATCTTGATCTTTGGAGCTGACGAAAATGAACACGACAAAAGACTAAAATATACTCTGAACGTGCTAAAAGCAAACAACGTCCTTCTAAACGAAGAGAAATGCTTATATAGAGTAGCGCAAATTCAATTCCTAGGTCACGAGTTAACCCCAAAAGGCGCACGACCCTTAGGGAAATATATTAATGTCATACAAACGTTCAGATCACCAAAATCAATCGAGGAAATCCAGAGCCTTTTGGGACTCGTAAATTTCATAGGAAAATGGATCCCAAACCTAGCAACAATAACGGAACCATTTAGGAAATTATTACGTTTAAAACTCGGGAAACACGCGCACATTGATAAGTTGTGGGGGGTAGAACAGAAACTAGCATTCCAAAAACTTAAAGATGCAATGACCAACATTAAAACATTAGGCTATTACGACCCTAGGGATAGAACTCAAGTTATAGCCGATGCAAGCCCGGTTGGCTTGGGGGCAGTCCTAACACAGTTTGATTCAGAAGGACCTCGCGTGATAGCATACGGAAATAAGAGCTTAAGCGACTGCGAAAAGAGATATTGTCAGACGGAGAGAGAAGCTCTAGCACTAGTATGGGCGGTAGAACACTTCAAAATATACTTGTACGGCAAGGACAACTTCGAGTTGGTAAGTGACCACAAACCGCTGGAAACTATTTTTGGGGAAAACTCAAAGCCGTGTGCTAGAATCGAGAGATGGGTCCTAAGGTTACAATCCTACAAATATAAAGTGGTATACCGTCCAGGAAAAAGCAACATAGCGGACGCTCTATCCAGATTGTGCGAGAGTAGAGCAGATAAACCTTTCGAAAATGAGAAATATATAAATCAAATAATTGAACATTCCCGCCCAATAGCGGTTTCACTGGAGGAAATTAAAGAACAGTCAGAAATGGACGAAGAAATTTCTAAAGTCAAGAAGGGGATATTCTATAACGAATGGGGCAGCACAATCAACATTTTTAGAATATTTGAATCAGAACTGTGTTTTCATGAAAACATTCTTCTGAGGGGAAATAGAATTGTTATACCTCTCAAGTTACGAGAGCGTGTCTTAAAAGCAGCACACGAAGGACACCCCGGAATCGTAGCCATGAAAAGCCGACTGCGGGCAAAAGTATGGTGGCCCAAGATGGATAAAGATGCTGAAAGAATGGTAAGAGCTTGTAAAGGATGTACCTTGGTGTCAGCCCCAAATCCACCAAATCCAATGAAGAGGAGAGAACTTCCGGCCAAACCATGGATAGACACCGCTATCGACTTTCTAGGACCACTACCAAGCGGCGAGTACCTCTTAGTCATAATTGATTATTTTAGCCGTTATAAAGAGATTAAAGTCACAAAAAACATCACCACCAATGACACCATACAAATTTTGAAGGAAATTTTCTCGAGACTAGGGTTTCCAGTTTCAATAACAGCTGATAACGGAAGACAATTTACAAGTGACGAGTTTAAAAGATTCTGTCAGGAAAGCGGTATAACACTCTACAACACTATACCCTACTGGCCACAACAAAATGGAGAAGTCGAAAGACAAAACCGGGACATCCTCAAGCGACTCAAAATAAGTCAAATACAAAAAAACAACTGGAAACAAGACCTTCTTGAATATTTAATGATGTATAATAGCACCACACATTCTGTAACCGGAAAGTCACCGTCGGAACTCTTTTACAACAGACAATTTCGTGACAAAATTCCCATACTGATAGACTTGGAAGACAAAATGTTGAACTCAGACGTTAGAGACAGAGACAAGGAACAAAAAGAGAAAGGCAAGCAATACAGTGATACGAAAAGACACGCTGCAGAAAATCAATTAAAAGAAGGAGAGAGGGTATACGTGAAAAACACGATAAAGGAAAACAAGCTTACTCCTATCTCCAATCCTGCCTCCCATACGGTAGTAAACGCAAATGGAAATGACATCATCGTGAGGAACGACGAAACGGGACACGAGTACAGAAGAAACGTTATGCACCTGAAGAGGATCCAAGGACAATGGAAAGTATGCAACAACAATGAAGAAACGGCTCAGGACACCAAAGAAGACGCATAAATACCAGGATTTAACAAAGTTAGATTCAAAAAATAATATTGCGTAAACACTCTATATTACATATTATTACGTATTCTATATTCTACACTTATGTTTCATAAATAACTCTAATTGGAAATAATTATAAATTTGAAATGTCATTACGTACAAAACTTGATATTGTAAAAGAAAGAAGAGATGTAGTGTATACGATGCCTAAAGGGCGTAGGCTAATTGTACAGGTATACTGGAACAATAAACATCCCCTCTCCCCCGCCAAGGTGCCCAGCGGATAGAGGTCGCATGGGCCGATCCGGAGTACTCGGGGAGCGGGAGAGCGGACAGTACAACATTGAAAGTGTATTGACTCATCCGAGTGATTCCTACAGCTTCCAAAGTGTTCCTCGTGTCATTTTACGTCGGAATTAGTCTTGAGAAATGCACAAACACGGTTCTGGAGTTCAAAAAACACGAGTTCAGGTTTTGGGAATGCTCGCGATTTTCTCGTCAACGTTTGCTCGGATTGCAATTCTGTCGCTGCCTACGCGTTTCTCGCGTCATTTTACATCGGAATTAGTCATGAGAAATGCACAAACACGGTTGTGGAGCCCAAAAAACACGAGATCAGTTTCTTGGAATGCTCGCGATTTCCTCGTCAACGGTTTCTCGGATCGCAATTCTGTCGCTTCTAACGTGTTCCTCGTGTCATTTTACGTCGGAATTAGTCTTGAGAAATGCACAAACACGGTTCTGGAGTTCAAAAAACACGAGTTCAGGTTTTGGGAATGCTCGCGATTTTCTAGTCAACGGTTTCTCGGATCGCAATTCTGTCGCTTCCAACGTGTTCCTCGTGTCATTTTACGTCGGAATTAGTCTTGAGAAATGCACAAACACGGTTCTGGAGTTCAAAAAACACGATATCAGGTTTTGGGAATGCTCGCGATTTTCTCGTCAACGTTTGCCCGGATTGCAATTCTGTCGCTTCCAACGCGTTCCTCGCGTCATTTTACATCGGAATTAGTCTTGAGAAAGGCACAAACACGGTACAGGAGCCCAAAAAACACGAGATCAGGATTCGGGAATGCTCGCGATTTTCTCGTCAACGGTTTCTCGGATCGCAATTCTGTCGCTTCTAACGTGTTCCTCGTGTCATTTTACGTCGGAATTAGTCTTGAGAAATGCACAAACACGGTTCTGGAGTTCAAAAAACACGAGTTCAGGTTTTGAGAATGCTCGCGATTTTCTCGTCAACGTTTGCTCGGATTGCAATTCTGTCGCTTCCTACGCGTTTCTCGCGTCATTTTACATCGGAATTAGTCATGAGAAATGCACAAACACGGTTGTGGAGTCCAAAAAACACGAGATCAGTTTCTGGGAATGCTCGCGATTTCCTCGTCAACGGTTTCTCGGATCGCAATTCTGTCGCTTCTAACGTGTTCCTCGTATCATTTTACGTCGGAATTAGTCTTGAGAAATGCACAAACACGGTTCTGGAGCCCAAAAAACACGAGATCAGTTTCTGGGAATGCTCGCGATTTCCTCGTCAACGGTTTCTCGGATCGCAATTCTGTCGCTTCTAACGTGTTCCTCGTGTCATTTTACGTCGGAATTAGTCTTGAGAAATGCACAAACACGGTTCTGGAGTTCAAAAAACACGAGATCAGGTTTTGGGAATGCTCGCGATTTTCTCGTCAACGTTTGCCCGGATTGCAATTCTGGCGCTTCCAACGCGTTCCTCGCGTCATTTTACATCGGAATTAGTCTTGAGAAAGGCACAAACACGGTTCAGGAGCCCAAAAAACACGAGATCAGGTTTCGGGAATGCTCGCGATTTTCTCGTCAGCGGTTTCTCGGATCGCAATTCTGTCGCTTCTAACGTGTTCCTCGTGTCATTTTACGTCGGAATTAGACTTGAGAAATGCACAAACACGGTTCTGGAGTTCAAAAAACACGAGTTCAGGTTTTGAGAATGCTCGCGATTTTCTCGTCAACGTTTGCTCGGATTGCAATTCTGTCGCTTCCTACGCGTTTCTCGCGTCATTTTACATCGGAATTAGTCATGAGAAATGCACAAACACGGTTGTGGAGTCCAAAAAACACGAGATCAGTTTCTGGGAATGCTCGCGATTTCCTCGTCAACGGTTTCTCGGATCGCAATTCTGTCGCTTCTAACGTGTTCCTCGTATCATTTTACGTCGGAATTAGTCTTGAGAAATGCACAAACACGGTTCTGGAGCCCAAAAAACACGAGATCAGTTTCTGGGAATGCTCGCGATTTCCTCGTCAACGGTTTCTCGGATCGCAATTCTGTCGCTTCTAACGTGTTCCTCGTGTCATTTTACGTCGGAATTAGTCTTGAGAAATGCACAAACACGGTTCTGGAGTTCAAAAAACACGAGTTCAGGTTTTGGGAATGCTCGCGATTTTCTAGTCAACGGTTTCTCGGATCGCAATTCTGTCGCTTCCAACGTGTTCCTCGTGTCATTTTACGTCGGAATTAGTCTTGAGAAATGCACAAACACGGTTCTGGAGTTCAAAAAACACGAGATCAGGTTTTGGGAATGCTCGCGATTTTCTCGTCAACGTTTGCCCGGATTGCAATTCTGTCGCTTCCAACGCGTTCCTCGCGTCATTTTACATCGGAATTAGTCTTGAGAAAGGCACAAACACGGTTCAGGAGCCCAAAAAACACGAGATCAGGATTCGGGAATGCTCGCGATTTTCTCGTCAACGGTTTCTCGGATCGCAGTTCTGTCGCTTCCAACGCGTTCCTCGCGTCATTTTACATCGGAATTAGTCTTGAGAAAGGCACAAACACGGTTCAGGAGCCCAAAAAACACGAGATCAGGATTCGGGAATGCTCGCGATTTTCTCGTCAACGGTTTCTCGGATCGCAATTCTGTCGCTTCTAACGTGTTCCTCGTGTCATTTTACGTCGGAATTAGTCTTGAGAAATGCACAAACACGGTTCTGGAGTTCAAAAAACACGAGTTCAGGTTTTGGGAATGCTCGCGATTTTCTCGTCAACGTTTGCTCGGATTGCAATTCTGTCGCTTCCTACGCGTTTCTCGCGTCATTTTACATCGGAATTAGTCATGAGAAATGCACAAACACGGTTGTGGAGTCCAAAAAACACGAGATCAGTTTCTGGGAATGCTCGCGATTTCCTCGTCAACGGTTTCTCGGATCGCAATTCTGTCGCTTCTAACGTGTTCCTCGTGTCATTTTACGTCGGAATTAGTCTTGAGAAATGCACAAACACGGTTCTGGAGTTCAAAAAACACGAGTTCAGGTTTTGGGAATGCTCGCGATTTTCTAGTCAACGGTTTCTCGGATCGCAATTCTGTCGCTTCTAACATGTTCCTCGTGTCATTTTGCGTCGGAATTAGTCTTGAGAAATGCACAAACACGGTTATGGAGTTCAAAAAACACGAGTTCAGGTTTTGGGAATGCTCGCGATTTTCTCGTCAACGTTTGCTCGGATTGCAATTCTGTCGCTTCCTACGCGTTCCTCGTGTCATTTTACGTCGGAATTAGTCTTGAGAAATGCACAAACACGGTTCTGGAGCCCAAAAAACACGAGATCAGTTTCTGGGAATGCTCGCGATTTCCTCGTCAACGGTTTCTCGGATCGCAATTCTGTCGCTTCTAACGTGTTCCTCGTGTCATTTTACGTCGGAATTAGTCTTGAGAAATGCACAAACACGGTTCTGGAGTTCAAAAAACACGAGATCAGGTTTTTGGAATGCTCGCGATTTTCTCGTCAACGGTTTCTCGGTTCGCAATTCTGTCGCTTCCATCGTGATCCTCGTGTCATTTTACGTCGGAAATAGTCACGAACAGTGCACGTGAACGTTTGTGGAGTCCAAAAAACACGAGTTCAGGTTCTGGGAATGCTCGCGATTTTCTCGTCAACGTTTGCCCGGATTGGAATTCTGTCGCTTCCAACACGTTCCTCGCGTCATTTTACATCGGAATTAGTCATGAGAAAGGCACAAACACGGTTCAGGAGCCCAAGAAACACGAGATCAGGATTCGGGAATGCTCGCGATTTTCTCGTCAACGGTTTCTCGGATCGCAATTCTGTCGCTTCCAACGTGATCCTCGTGTCATTTTACGTCGGAAATAGTCACGAGCAGTGCACGTGAACGTTTGTGGAGTCCAAAAAACACGAGTTCAGTTTCTGGGAATGCTCGCGATTTCCTCGTCAACGGTTTCTCGGATCGCAATTCTGTCGCTTCTAACGTGTTCCTCGTGTCATTTTACGTCGGAATTAGTCTTGAGAAATGCACAAACGCGGTTCTGGAGTTCAAAAAACACGAGTTCAGGTTTTGGGAATGCTCGCGATTTTCTAGTCAACGGTTTCTCGGATCGCAATTCTGTCGCTTCCAACGTGTTCCTCGTGTCATTTTACGTCGGAATTAGTCTTGAGAAATGCACAAACACGGTTCTGGAGTTCAAAAAACACGAGATCCGGTTTTGGGAATGCTCGCGATTTTCTCGTCAACGTTTGCCCGGATTGCAATTCTGTCGCTTCCAACGCGTTCCCCGCGTCATTTTACATCGGAATTAGTCATGAGAAATGCACAAACACGGTTGTGGAGTCCAAAAAACACGAGATCAGTTTCTGGGAATGCTCGCGATTTCCTCGTCAACGGTTTCTCGGATCGCAATTCTGTCGCTTCTAACGTGTTCCTCGTGTCATTTTACGTCGGAATTAGTCTTGAGAAATGCACAAACACGGTTCTGGAGTTCAAAAAACACGAGTTCAGGTTTTGGGAATGCTCGCGATTTTCTAGTCAACGGTTTCTCGGATCGCAATTCTGTCGTTTCTAACATGTTCCTCGTGTCATTTTGCGTCGGAATTAGTCTTGAGAAATGCACAAACACGGTTCTGGAGTTCAAAAAACACGAGTTCAGGTTTTGGGAATGCTCGCGATTTTCTCGTCAACGTTTGCTCGGATTGCAATTCTGTCGCTTCCTACGCGTTCCTCGTGTCATTTTACGTCGGAATTAGTCTTGAGAAATGCACAAACACGGTTCTGGAGTTCAAAAAACACGAGTTCAGGTTTTGGGAATGCTCGCGATTTTCTCGTCAACGTTTGCTCGGATTGCAATTCTGTCGCTTCCTACGCGTTCCTCGCGTCATTTTATATCGGAATTAGTCATGAGAAATGCACAAACACGGTTGTGGAGCCCAAAAAACACGAGATCAGTTTCTGGGAATGCTCGCGATTTCCTCGTCAACGGTTTCTCGGATCGCAATTCTGTCGCTTCTAACGTGTTCCTCGTGTCATTTTACGTCGGAATTAGTCTTGAGAAATGCACAAACACGGTTCTGGAGTTCAAAAAACACGAGATCAGGTTTTTGGAATGCTCGCGATTTTCTCGTCAACGGTTTCTCGGTTCGCAATTCTGTCGCTTCCATCGTGATCCTCGTGTCATTTTACGTCGGAAATAGTCACGAACAGTGCACGTGAACGTTTGTGGAGTCCAAAAAACACGAGTTCAGGTTCTGGGAATGCTCGCGATTTTCTCGTCAACGTTTGCCCGGATTGGAATTCTGTCGCTTCCAACACGTTCCTCGCGTCATTTTACATCGGAATTAGTCATGAGAAAGGCACAAACACGGTTCAGGAGCCCAAGAAACACGAGATCAGGATTCGGGAATGCTCGCGATTTTCTCGTCAGCGGTTTCTCGGATCGCAATTCTGTCGCTTCCAACGTGATCCTCGTGTCATTTTACGTCGGAAATAGTCACGAGCAGTGCACGTGAACGTTTGTGGAGTCCAAAAAACACGAGTTCAGTTTCTGGGAATGCTCGCGATTTCCTCGTCAACGGTTTCTCGGATCGCAATTCTGTCGCTTCTAACGTGTTCCTCGTGTCATTTTACGTCGGAATTAGTCTTGAGAAATGCACAAACACGGTTCTGGAGTTCAAAAAACACGAGATCAGGTTTTTGGAATGCTCGCGATTTTCTCGTCAACGGTTTCTCGGATCGCAATTCTGTCGCTTCGAACGTGTTCCTCGTGTCATTTTACGTCGGAATTAGTCTTGAGAAATGCACAAACACGGTTCTGGAGTTCAAAAAACACGAGTTCAGGTTTTGGGAATGCTCGCGATTTTCTAGTCAACGGTTTCTCGGATCGCAATTCTGTCGCTTCCAACGTGTTCCTCGTGTCATTTTACGTCGGAATTAGTCTTGAGAAATGCACAAACACGGTTCTGGAGTTCAAAAAACACGAGATCCGGTTTTGGGAATGCTCGCGATTTTCTCGTCAACGTTTGCCCGGATTGCAATTCTGTCGCTTCCAACGCGTTCCCCGCGTCATTTTACATCGGAATTAGTCTTGAGAAAGGCACAAACACGGTTCAGGAGCCCAAAAAACACGAGATCAGGATTCGGGAATGCTCGCGATTTTCTCGTCAACGGTTTCTCGGATCGCAATTCTGTCGCTTCTAACGTGTTCCTCGTGTCATTTTACGTCGGAATTAGTCTTGAGAAATGCACAAACACGGTTCTGGAGTTCAAAAAACACGAGTTCAGGTTTTGGGAATGCTCGCGATTTTCTCGTCAACGTTTACTCGGATTGCAATTCTGTCGCTTCCTACGCGTTTCTCGCGTCATTTTACATCGGAATTAGTCATGAGAAATGCACAAACACGGATGTGGAGCCCAAAAAACACGAGATCAGGTTTCGGGAATGCTCGCGATTTTCTCGTCAACGGTTTCTCGGATCGCAATTCTGTCGCTTCTAACGTATTCCTCGTGTCATTTTACGTCGGAATTAGTCTTGAGAAATGCACAAACACGGTTCTGGAGTTCAAAAAACACGAGTTCAGGTTTTGGGAATGCTCGCGATTTTCTAGTCAACGGTTTCTCGGATCGCAATTCTGTCGCTTCCAACGTGTTCCTCGTGTCATTTTACGTCGGAATTAGTCTTGAGAAATGCACAAACACGGTTCTGGAGTTCAAAAAACACGAGATCAGGTTTTGGGAATGCTCGCGATTTTCTCGTCAACGTTTGCCCGGATTGCAATTCTGTCGCTTCCAACGCGTTCCTCGCGTCATTTTACATCGGAATTAGTCTTGAGAAAGGCACAAACACGGTTCAGGAGCCCAAAAAACACGAGATCAGGATTCGGGAATGCTCGCGATTTTCTCGTCAACGGTTTCTCGGATCGCAGTTCTGTCGCTTCTAACGTGTTCCTCGTGTCATTTTACGTCGGAATTAGTCTTGAGAAATGCACAAACACGGTTCTGGAGTTCAAAAAACACGAGTTCAGGTTTTGGGAATGCTCGCGATTTTCTCGTCAACGTTTGCCCGGATTGCAATTCTGTCGCTTCCAACGCGTTTCTCGCGTCATTTTACATCGGAATTAGTCATGAGAAATGCACAAACACGGTTGTGGAGTCCAAAAAACACGAGATCACTTTCTGGGAATGCTCGCGATTTTCTCGCCAACGGTTTCTCGGATCGCAATTCTGTCGCTTCGAACGTGTTCCTCGTGTCATTTTACGTCGGAATTAGTCTTGAGAAATGCACAAACACGGTTCTGGAGTTCAAAAAACACGAGTTCAGGTTTTGGGAATGCTCGCGATTTTCTAGTCAACGGTTTCTCGGATCGCAATTCTGTCTCTTCCAACGTGTTCCTCGTGTCATTTTACGTCCGAATTAGTCTTGAGAAATGCACAAACACGGTTCTGGAGTTCAAAAAACACGAGATCCGGTTTTGGGAATGCTCGCGATTTTCTCGTCAACGTTTGCCCGGATTGCAATTCTGTCGCTTCCAACGCGTTCCCCGCGTCATTTTACATCGGAATTAGTCTTGAGAAAGGCACAAACACGGTTCAGGAGCCCAAAAAACACGAGATCAGAATTCGGGAATGCTCGCGATTTTCTCGTCAACGGTTTCTCGGATCGCAATTCTGTCGCTTCTAACGTGTTCCTCGTGTCATTTTACGTCGGAATTAGGCTTGAGAAATGCACAAACACGGTTCTGGAGTTCAAAAAACACGAGTTCAGGTTTTGGGAATGCTCGCGATTTTCTCGTCAACCTTTACTCGGATTGCAATTCTGTCGCTTCCTACGCGTTTCTCGCGTCATTTTACATCGGAATTAGTCATGAGAAATGCACAAACACGGTTGTGGAGCCCAAAAAACACGAGATCAGTTTCTGGGAATGCTCGCGATTTCCTCGTCAACGGTTTCTCGGATCGCAATTCTGTTGCTTCTAACGTGTTCCTCGTGTCATTTTACGTCGGAATTAGTCTTGAGAAATGCACAAACACGGTTCTGGAGTTCAAAAAACACGAGATCAGGTTTTTGGAATGCTCGCGATTTTCTCGTCAACGGTTTCTCGGTTCGCAATTCTGTCGCTTCCATCGTGATCCTCGTGTCATTTTACGTCGGAAATAGTCACGAACAGTGCACGTGAACGTTTGTGGAGTCCAAAAAACACGAGTTCAGGTTCTGGGAATGCTCGCGATTTTCTCGTCAACGTTTGCCCGGATTGGAATTCTGTCGCTTCCAACACGTTCCTCGCGTCATTTTACATCGGAATTAGTCATGAGAAAGGCACAAACACGGTTCAGGAGCCCAAGAAACACGAGATCAGGATTCGGGAATGCTCGCGATTTTCTCGTCAACGGTTTCTCGGATCGCAATTCTGTCGCTTCCAACGTGATCCTCGTGTCATTTTACGTCGGAAATAGTCACGAGCAGTGCACGTGAACGTTTGTGGAGTCCAAAAAACACGAGTTCAGTTTCTGGGAATGCTCCCGATTTCCTCGTCAACGGTTTCTCGGATCGCAATTCTGTCGCTTCTAACGTGTTCCTCGTGTCATTTTACGTCGGAATTAGTCTTGAGAAATGCACAAACACGGTTCTGGAGTTCAAAAAACACGAGATCAGGTTTTTGGAATGCTCGCGATTTTCTCGTCAACGGTTTCTCGGATCGCAATTCTGTCGCTTCGAACGTGTTCCTCGTGTCATTTTACGTCGGAATTAGTCTTGAGAAATGCACAAACACGGTTCTGGAGTTCAAAAAACACGAGTTCAGGTTTTGGGAATGCTCGCGATTTTCTAGTCAACGGTTTCTCGGATCGCAATTCTGTCGCTTCCAACGTGTTCCTCGTGTCATTTTACGTCGGAATTAGTCTTGAGAAATGCACAAACACGGTTCTGGAGTTCAAAAAACACGAGATCCGGTTTTGGGAATGCTCGCGATTTTCTCGTCAACGTTTGCCCGGATTGCAATTCTGTCGCTTCCAACGCGTTCCCCGCGTCATTTTACATCGGAATTAGTCTTGAGAAAGGCACAAACACGGTTCAGGAGCCCAAAAAACACGAGATCAGGATTCGGGAATGCTCGCGATTTTCTCGTCAACGGTTTCTCGGATCGCAATTCTGTCGCTTCTAACGTGTTCCTCGTGTCATTTTACGTCGGAATTAGTCTTGAGAAATGCACAAACACGGTTCTGGAGTTCAAAAAACACGAGTTCAGGTTTTGGGAATGCTCGCGATTTTCTCGTCAACGTTTACTCGGATTGCAATTCTGTCGCTTCCTACGCGTTTCTCGCGTCATTTTACATCGGAATTAGTCATGAGAAATGCACAAACACGGTTGTGGAGCCCAAAAAACACGAGATCAGTTTCTGGGAATGCTCGCGATTTTCTAGTCAACGGTTTCTCGGATCGCAATTCTGTCGCTTCCAACGTGTTCCTCGTGTCATTTTACGTCGGAATTAGTCTTGAGAAATGCACAAACACGGTTCTGGAGTTCAAAAAACACGAGATCCGGTTTTGGGAATGCTCGCGATTTTCTCGTCAACGTTTGCCCGGATTGCAATTCTGTCGCTTCCAACGCGTTCCCCGCGTCATTTTACATCGGAATTAGTCTTGAGAAAGGCACAAACACGGTTCAGGAGCCCAAAAAATACGAGATCAGGGTTCGGGAATGCTCGCGATTTTCTCGTCAACGGTTTCTCGGATCGCAATTCTGTCGCTTCTAACGTGTTCCTCGTGTCATTTTACGTCGGAATTAGTCTTGAGAAATGCACAAACACGGTTCTGGAGTTCAAAAAACACGAGTTCAGGTTTTGGGAATGCTCGCGATTTTCTCGTCAACGTTTACTCGGATTGCAATTCTGTCGCTTCCTACGCGTTTCTCGCGTCATTTTACATCGGAATTAGTCATGAGAAATGCACAAACACGGTTGTGGAGCCCAAAAAACACGAGATCAGTTTCTGGGAATGCTCGCGAGTTCCTCGTCAACGGTTTCTCGGATCGCAATTCTGTCGCTTCTAACGTGTTCCTCGTGTCATTTTACGTCGGAATTAGTCTTGAGAAATGCACAAACACGGTTCTGGAGTTCAAAAAACACGAGATCAGGTTTTGGGAATGCTCGCGATTTTCTCGTCAACGTTTGCCCGGATTGCAATTCTGGCGCTTCCAACGCGTTCCTCGCGTCATTTTACATCGGAATTAGTCTTGAGAAAGGCACAAACACGGTTCAGGAGCCCAAAAAACACGAGATCAGGATTCGGGAATGCTCGCGATTTTCTCGTCAACGGTTTCTCGGATCGCAGTTCTGTCGCTTCTAACGTGTTCCTCGTGTCATTTTACGTCGGAATTAGTCTTGAGAAATGCACAAACACGGTTCTGGAGTTCAAAAAACACGAGTTCAGGTTTTGGGAATGCTCGCGATTTTCTCGTCAACGTTTGCCCGGATTGCAATTCTGTCGCTTCCAACGCGTTTCTCGCGTCATTTTACATCGGAATTAGTCATGAGAAATGCACAAACACGGTTGTGGAGTCCAAAAAACACGAGATCAGTTTCTGGGAATGCTCGCGATTTTCTCGCCAACGGTTTCTCGGATCGCAATTCTGTCGCTTCGAACGTGTTCCTCGTGTCATTTTACGTCGGAATTAGTCTTGAGAAATGCACAAACACGGTTCTGGAGTTCAAAAAACACGAGTTCAGGTTTTGGGAATGCTCGCGATTTTCTAGTCAACGGTTTCTCGGATCGCAATTCTGTCACTTCCAACGTGTTCCTCGTGTCATTTTACTTCCGAATTAGTCTTGAGAAATGCACAAACACGGTTCTGGAGTTCAAAAAACACGAGATCCGGTTTTGGGAATGCTCGCGATTTTCTCGTCAACGTTTGCTCGGATTGCAATTCTGTCGCTTCCTACGCGTTTCTCGCGTCATTTTACATCGGAATTAGTCATGAGAAATGCACAAACACGGTTGTGGAGTCCAAAAAACACGAGATCAGTTTCTGGGAATGCTCGCGATTTCCTCGTCAACGGTTTCTCGGATCGCAATTCTGCCGCTTCTAACGTGTTCCTCGTATCATTTTACGTCGGAATTAGTCTTGAGAAATGCACAAACACGGTTCTGGAGCCCAAAAAACACGAGATCAGTTTCTGGGAATGCTCGCGATTTCCTCGTCAACGGTTTCTCGGATCGCAATTCTGTCGCTTCTAACGTGTTCCTCGTGTCATTTTACGTCGGAATTAGTCTTGAGAAATGCACAAACACGGTTCTGGAGTTCAAAAAACACGAGTTCAGGTTTTGGGAATGCTCGCGATTTTCTAGTCAACGGTTTCTCGGATCGCAATTCTGCCGATTCCAACGTGTTCCTCGTGTCATTTTACGTCGGAATTAGTCTTGAGAAATGCACAAACACGGTTCTGGAGTTCAAAAAACACGAGATCAGGTTTTGGGAATGCTCGCGATTTTCTCGTCAACGTTTGCCCGGATTGCAATTCTGTCGCTTCCAACGCGTTCCTCGCGTCATTTTACATCGGAATTAGTCATGAGAAAGGCACAAACACGGTTCAGGAGCCCAAAAAACACGAGATCAGGATTCGGGAATGCTCGCGATTTTCTCGTCAACGGTTTCTCGGATCGCAATTCTGTCGCTTCTAACGTATTCCTCGTGTCATTTTACGTCGGAATTAGTCTTGAGAAATGCACAAACACGGTTCTGGAGTTCAAAAAACACGAGTTCAGGTTTTGGGAATGCTCGCGATTTTCTAGTCAACGGTTTCTCGGATCGCAATTCTGTCGCTTCCAACGTGTTCCTCGTGTCATTTTACGTCGGAATTAGTCTTGAGAAATGCACAAACACGGTTCTGGAGTTCAAAAAACACGAGATCAGGTTTTGGGAATGCTCGCGATTTTCTCGTCAACGTTTGCCCGGATTGCAATTCTGTCGCTTCCAACGCGTTCCTCGCGTCATTTTACATCGGAATTAGTCTTGAGAAAGGCACAAACACGGTTCAGGAGCCCAAAAAACACGAGATCAGGATTCGGGAATGCTCGCGATTTTCTCGTCAACGGTTTCTCGGATCGCAGTTCTGTCGCTTCTAACGTGTTCCTCGTGTCATTTTACGTCGGAATTAGTCTTGAGAAATGCACAAACACGGTTCTGGAGTTCAAAAAACACGAGTTCAGGTTTTGGGAATGCTCGCGATTTTCTCGTCAACGTTTGCCCGGATTGCAATTCTGTCGCTTCCAACGCGTTTCTCGCGTCATTTTACATCGGAATTAGTCATGAGAAATGCACAAACACGGTTGTGGAGTCCAAAAAACACGAGATCAGTTTCTGGGAATGCTCGCGATTTCCTCGTCAACGGTTTCTCGGATCGCAATTCTGTCGCTTCTAACGTGTTCCTCGTGTCATTTTACGTCGGAATTAGTCTTGAGAAATGCACAAACACGGTTCTGGAGTTCAAAAAACACGAGTTCAGGTTTTGGGAATGCTCGCGATTTTCTAGTCAACGGTTTCTCGGATCGCAATTCTGCCGCTTCCAACGTGTTCCTCGTGTCATTTTACGTCGGAATTAGTCTTGAGAAATGCACAAACACGGTTCTGGAGTTCAAAAAACACGAGATCAGGTTTTGGGAATGCTCGCGATTTTCTCGTCAACGTTTGCCCGGATTGCAATTCTGTCGCTTCCAACGCGTTCCTCGCGTCATTTTACATCGGAATTAGTCTTGAGAAAGGCACAAACACGGTTCAGGAGCCCAAAAAACACGAGATCAGGATTCGGGAATGCTCGCGATTTTCTCGTCAACGGTTTCTCGGATCGCAGTTCTGTCGCTTCTAACGTGTTCCTCGTGTCATTTTACGTCGGAATTAGTCTTGAGAAATGCACAAACACGGTTCTGGAGTTCAAAAAACACGAGTTCAGGTTCTGGGAATGCTCGCGATTTTCTCGTCAACGTTTGCCCGGATTGGAATTCTGTCGCTTCCAACACGTTCCTCGCGTCATTTTACATCGGAATTAGTCATGAGAAAGGCACAAACACGGTTCAGGAGCCCAAGAAACACGAGATCAGGATTCGGGAATGCTCGCGATTTTCTCGTCAGCGGTTTCTCGGATCGCAATTCTGTCGCTTCCAACGTGATCCTCGTGTCATTTTACGTCGGAAATAGTCACGAGCAGTGCACGTGAACGTTTGTGGAGTCCAAAAAACACGAGTTCAGTTTCTGCGAATGCTCGCGATTTCCTCGTCAACGGTTTCTCGGATCGCAATTCTGTCGCTTCTAACGTGTTCCTCGTGTCATTTTACGTCGGAATTAGTCTTGAGAAATGCACAAACACGGTTCTGGAGTTCAAAAAACACGAGATCAGGTTTTTGGAATGCTCGCGATTTTCTCGTCAACGGTTTCTCGGATCGCAATTCTGTCGCTTCGAACGTGTTCCTCGTGTCATTTTACGTCGGAATTAGTCTTGAGAAATGCACAAACACGGTTCTGGAGTTCAAAAAACACGAGTTCAGGTTTTGGGAATGCTCGCGATTTTCTAGTCAACGGTTTCTCGGATCGCAATTCTGTCGCTTCCAACGTGTTCCTCGTGTCATTTTACGTCGGAATTAGTCTTGAGAAATGCACAAACACGGTTCTGGAGTTCAAAAAACACGAGATCCGGTTTTGGGAATGCTCGCGATTTTCTCGTCAACGTTTGCCCGGATTGCAATTCTGTCGCTTCCAACGCGTTCCCCGCGTCATTTTACATCGGAATTAGTCTTGAGAAAGGCACAAACACGGTTCAGGAGCCCAAAAAACACGAGATCAGGATTCGGGAATGCTCGCGATTTTCTCGTCAACGGTTTCTCGGATCGCAGTTCTGTCGCTTCTAACGTGTTCCTCGTGTCATTTTACGTCGGAATTAGTCTTGAGAAATGCACAAACACGGGTCTGGAGTTCAAAAAACACGAGTTCAGGTTTTGGGAATGCTCGCGATTTTCTCGTCAACGTTTGCCCGGATTGCAATTCTGTCGCTTCCAACGCGTTTCTCGCGTCATTTTACATCGGAATTAGTCATGAGAAATGCACAAACACGGTTGTGGAGTCCAAAAAACACGAGATCAGTTTCTGGGAATGCTCGCGATTTTCTCGCCAACGGTTTCTCGGATCGCAATTCTGTCGCTTCGAACGTGTTCCTCGTGTCATTTTACGTCGGAATTAGTCTTGAGAAATGCACAAACACGGTTCTGGAGTTCAAAAAACACGAGTTCAGGTTTTGGGAATGCTCGCGATTTTCTAGTCAACGGTTTCTCGGATCGCAATTCTGCCGCTTCTAACGTGTTCCTCGTATCATTTTACGTCGGAATTAGTCTTGAGAAATGCACAAACACGGTTCTGGAGCCCAAAAAACACGAGATCAGTTTCTGGGAATGCTCGCGATTTCCTCGTCAACGGTTTCTCGGATCGCAATTCTGTCGCTTCTAACGTGTTCCTCGTGTCATTTTACGTCGGAATTAGTCTTGAGAAATGCACAAACACGGTTCTGGAGTTCAAAAAACACGAGTTCAGGTTTTGGGAATGCTCGCGATTTTCTAGTCAACGGTTTCTCGGATCGCAATTCTGCCGCTTCCAACGTGTTCCTCGTGTCATTTTACGTCGGAATTAGTCTTGAGAAATGCACAAACACGGTTCTGGAGTTCAAAAAACACGAGATCAGGTTTTTGGAATGCTCGCGATTTTCTCGTCAACGGTTTCTCGGATCGCAATTCTGTCGCTTCGAACGTGTTCCTCGTGTCATTTTACGTCGGAATTAGTCTTGAGAAATGCACAAACACGGTTCTGGAGTTCAAAAAACACGAGTTCAGGTTTTGGGAATGCTCGCGATTTTCTAGTCAACGGTTTCTCGGATCGCAATTCTGTCGCTTCCAACGTGTTCCTCGTGTCATTTTACGTCGGAATTAGTCTTGAGAAATGCACAAACACGGTTCTGGAGTTCAAAAAACACGAGATCCGGTTTTGGGAATGCTCGCGATTTTCTCGTCAACGTTTGCCCGGATTGCAATTCTGTCGCTTCCAACGCGTTCCCCGCGTCATTTTACATCGGAATTAGTCTTGAGAAAGGCACAAACACGGTTCAGGAGCCCAAAAAACACGAGATCAGGATTCGGGAATGCTCGCGATTTTCTCGTCAACGGTTTCTCGGATCGCAGTTCTGTCGCTTCTAACGTGTTCCTCGTGTCATTTTACGTCGGAATTAGTCTTGAGAAATGCACAAACACGGGTCTGGAGTTCAAAAAACACGAGTTCAGGTTTTGGGAATGCTCGCGATTTTCTCGTCAACGGTTTCTCGGATCGCAATTCTGTCGCTTCGAACGTGTTCCTCGTGTCATTTTACGTCGGAATTAGTCTTGAGAAATGCACAAACACGGTTCTGGAGTTCAAAAAACACGAGTTCAGGTTTTGGGAATGCTCGCGATTTTCTAGTCAACGGTTTCTCGGATCGCAATTCTGTCGCTTCCAACGTGTTCCTCGTGTCATTTTACGTCGGAATTAGTCTTGAGAAATGCACAAACACGGTTCTGGAGTTCAAAAAACACGAGATCCGGTTTTGGGAATGCTCGCGATTTTCTCGTCAACGTTTGCCCGGATTGCAATTCTGTCGCTTCCAACGCGTTCCCCGCGTCATTTTACATCGGAATTAGTCTTGAGAAAGGCACAAACACGGTTCAGGAGCCCAAAAAACACGAGATCAGGATTCGGGAATGCTCGCGATTTTCTCGTCAACGGTTTCTCGGATCGCAGTTCTGTCGCTTCTAACGTGTTCCTCGTGTCATTTTACGTCGGAATTAGTCTTGAGAAATGCACAAACACGGGTCTGGAGTTCAAAAAACACGAGTTCAGGTTTTGGGAATGCTCGCGATTTTCTCGTCAACGTTTGCCCGGATTGCAATTCTGTCGCTTCCAACGCGTTTCTCGCGTCATTTTACATCGGAATTAGTCATGAGAAATGCACAAACACGGTTGTGGAGTCCAAAAAACACGAGATCAGTTTCTGGGAATGCTCGCGATTTTCTCGCCAACGGTTTCTCGGATCGCAATTCTGTCGCTTCGAACGTGTTCCTCGTGTCATTTTACGTCGGAATTAGTCTTGAGAAATGCACAAACACGGTTCTGGAGTTCAAAAAACACGAGTTCAGGTTTTGGGAATGCTCGCGATTTTCTAGTCAACGGTTTCTCGGATCGCAATTCTGCCGCTTCTAACGTGTTCCTCGTATCATTTTACGTCGGAATTAGTCTTGAGAAATGCACAAACACGGTTCTGGAGCCCAAAAAACACGAGATCAGTTTCTGGGAATGCTCGCGATTTCCTCGTCAACGGTTTCTCGGATCGCAATTCTGTCGCTTCTAACGTGTTCCTCGTGTCATTTTACGTCGGAATTAGTCTTGAGAAATGCACAAACACGGTTCTGGAGTTCAAAAAACACGAGTTCAGGTTTTGGGAATGCTCGCGATTTTCTAGTCAACGGTTTCTCGGATCGCAATTCTGCCGCTTCCAACGTGTTCCTCGTGTCATTTTACGTCGGAATTAGTCTTGAGAAATGCACAAACACGGTTCTGGAGTTCAAAAAACACGAGATCAGGTTTTGGGAATGCTCGCGATTTTCTCGTCAACGTTTGCCCGGATTGCAATTCTGTCGCTTCCAACGCGTTCCTCGCGTCATTTTACATCGGAATTAGTCTTGAGAAAGGCACAAACACGGTTCAGGAGCCCAAAAAACACGAGATCAGGATTCGGGAATGCTCGCGATTTTCTCGTCAACGGTTTCTCGGATCGCAGTTCTGTCGCTTCTAACGTGTTCCTCGTGTCATTTTACGTCGGAATTAGTCTTGAGAAATGCACAAACACGGTTCTGGAGTTCAAAAAACACGAGTTCAGGTTCTGGGAATGCTCGCGATTTTCTCGTCAACGTTTGCCCGGATTGGAATTCTGTCGCTTCCAACACGTTCCTCGCGTCATTTTACATCGGAATTAGTCATGAGAAAGGCACAAACACGGTTCAGGAGCCCAAGAAACACGAGATCAGGATTCGGGAATGCTCGCGATTTTCTCGTCAGCGGTTTCTCGGATCGCAATTCTGTCGCTTCCAACGTGATCCTCGTGTCATTTTACGTCGGAAATAGTCACGAGCAGTGCACGTGAACGTTTGTGGAGTCCAAAAAACACGAGTTCAGTTTCTGCGAATGCTCGCGATTTCCTCGTCAACGGTTTCTCGGATCGCAATTCTGTCGCTTCTAACGTGTTCCTCGTGTCATTTTACGTCGGAATTAGTCTTGAGAAATGCACAAACACGGTTCTGGAGTTCAAAAAACACGAGATCAGGTTTTTGGAATGCTCGCGATTTTCTCGTCAACGGTTTCTCGGATCGCAATTCTGTCGCTTCGAACGTGTTCCTCGTGTCATTTTACGTCGGAATTAGTCTTGAGAAATGCACAAACACGGTTCTGGAGTTCAAAAAACACGAGTTCAGGTTTTGGGAATGCTCGCGATTTTCTAGTCAACGGTTTCTCGGATCGCAATTCTGTCGCTTCCAACGTGTTCCTCGTGTCATTTTACGTCGGAATTAGTCTTGAGAAATGCACAAACACGGTTCTGGAGTTCAAAAAACACGAGATCCGGTTTTGGGAATGCTCGCGATTTTCTCGTCAACGTTTGCCCGGATTGCAATTCTGTCGCTTCCAACGCGTTCCCCGCGTCATTTTACATCGGAATTAGTCTTGAGAAAGGCACAAACACGGTTCAGGAGCCCAAAAAACACGAGATCAGGATTCGGGAATGCTCGCGATTTTCTCGTCAACGGTTTCTCGGATCGCAATTCTGTCGCTTCTAACGTGTTCCTCGTGTCATTTTACGTCGGAATTAGTCTTGAGAAATGCACAAACACGGTTCTGGAGTTCAAAAAACACGAGTTCAGGTTTTGGGAATGCTCGCGATTTTCTCGTCAACGTTTACTCGGATTGCAATTCTGTCGCTTCCTACGCGTTTCTCGCGTCATTTTACATCGGAATTAGTCATGAGAAATGCACAAACACGGTTGTGGAGCCCAAAAAACACGAGATCAGGTTTCGGGAATGCTCGCGATTTTCTCGTCAACGGTTTCTCGGATCGCAATTCTGTCGCTTCTAACGTATTCCTCGTGTCATTTTACGTCGGAATTAGTCTTGAGAAATGCACAAACACGGTTCTGGAGTTCAAAAAACACGAGTTCAGGTTTTGGGAATGCTCGCGATTTTCTAGTCAACGGTTTCTCGGATCGCAATTCTGTCGCTTCCAACGTGTTCCTCGTGTCATTTTACGTCGGAATTAGTCTTGAGAAATGCACAAACACGGTTCTGGAGTTCAAAAAACACGAGATCAGGTTTTGGGAATGCTCGCGATTTTCTCGTCAACGTTTGCCCGGATTGCAATTCTGTCGCTTCCAACGCGTTCCTCGCGTCATTTTACATCGGAATTAGTCTTGAGAAAGGCACAAACACGGTTCAGGAGCCCAAAAAACACGAGATCAGGATTCGGGAATGCTCGCGATTTTCTCGTCAACGGTTTCTCGGATCGCAGTTCTGTCGCTTCTAACGTGTTCCTCGTGTCATTTTACGTCGGAATTAGTCTTGAGAAATGCACAAACACGGTTCTGGAGTTCAAAAAACACGAGTTCAGGTTTTGGGAATGCTCGCGATTTTCTCGTCAACGTTTGCCCGGATTGCAATTCTGTCGCTTCCAACGCGTTTCTCGCGTCATTTTACATCGGAATTAGTCATGAGAAATGCACAAACACGGTTGTGGAGTCCAAAAAACACGAGATCAGTTTCTGGGAATGCTCGCGATTTTCTCGCCAACGGTTTCTCGGATCGCAATTCTGTCGCTTCGAACGTGTTCCTCGTGTCATTTTACGTCGGAATTAGTCTTGAGAAATGCACAAACACGGTTCTGGAGTTCAAAAAACACGAGTTCAGGTTTTGGGAATGCTCGCGATTTTCTAGTCAACGGTTTCTCGGATCGCAATTCTGTCTCTTCCAACGTGTTCCTCGTGTCATTTTACGTCCGAATTAGTCTTGAGAAATGCACAAACACGGTTCTGGAGTTCAAAAAACACGAGATCCGGTTTTGGGAATGCTCGCGATTTTCTCGTCAACGTTTGCCCGGATTGCAATTCTGTCGCTTCCAACGCGTTCCCCGCGTCATTTTACATCGGAATTAGTCTTGAGAAAGGCACAAACACGGTTCAGGAGCCCAAAAAACACGAGATCAGGATTCGGGAATGCTCGCGATTTTCTCGTCAACGGTTTCTCGGATCGCAATTCTGTCGCTTCTAACGTGTTCCTCGTGTCATTTTACGTCGGAATTAGGCTTGAGAAATGCACAAACACGGTTCTGGAGTTCAAAAAACACGAGTTCAGGTTTTGGGAATGCTCGCGATTTTCTCGTCAACCTTTACTCGGATTGCAATTCTGTCGCTTCCTACGCGTTTCTCGCGTCATTTTACATCGGAATTAGTCATGAGAAATGCACAAACACGGTTGTGGAGCCCAAAAAACACGAGATCAGTTTCTGGGAATGCTCGCGATTTCCTCGTCAACGGTTTCTCGGATCGCAATTCTGTCGCTTCTAACGTGTTCCTCGTGTCATTTTACGTCGGAATTAGTCTTGAGAAATGCACAAACACGGTTCTGGAGTTCAAAAAACACGAGATCAGGTTTTTGGAATGCTCGCGATTTTCTCGTCAACGGTTTCTCGGTTCGCAATTCTGTCGCTTCCATCGTGATCCTCGTGTCATTTTACGTCGGAAATAGTCACGAACAGTGCACGTGAACGTTTGTGGAGTCCAAAAAACACGAGTTCAGGTTCTGGGAATGCTCGCGATTTTCTCGTCAACGTTTGCCCGGATTGGAATTCTGTCGCTTCCAACACGTTCCTCGCGTCATTTTACATCGGAATTAGTCATGAGAAAGGCACAAACACGGTTCAGGAGCCCAAGAAACACGAGATCAGGATTCGGGAATGCTCGCGATTTTCTCGTCAACGGTTTCTCGGATCGCAATTCTGTCGCTTCCAACGTGATCCTCGTGTCATTTTACGTCGGAAATAGTCACGAGCAGTGCACGTGAACGTTTGTGGAGTCCAAAAAACACGAGTTCAGTTTCTGGGAATGCTCGCGATTTCCTCGTCAACGGTTTCTCGGATCGCAATTCTGTCGCTTCTAACGTGTTCCTCGTGTCATTTTACGTCGGAATTAGTCTTGAGAAATGCACAAACACGGTTCTGGAGTTCAAAAAACACGAGATCAGGTTTTTGGAATGCTCGCGATTTTCTCGTCAACGGTTTCTCGGATCGCAATTCTGTCGCTTCGAACGTGTTCCTCGTGTCATTTTACGTCGGAATTAGTCTTGAGAAATGCACAAACACGGTTCTGGAGTTCAAAAAACACGAGTTCAGGTTTTGGGAATGCTCGCGATTTTCTAGTCAACGGTTTCTCGGATCGCAATTCTGTCGCTTCCAACGTGTTCCTCGTGTCATTTTACGTCGGAATTAGTCTTGAGAAATGCACAAACACGGTTCTGGAGTTCAAAAAACACGAGATCCGGTTTTGGGAATGCTCGCGATTTTCTCGTCAACGTTTGCCCGGATTGCAATTCTGTCGCTTCCAACGCGTTCCCCGCGTCATTTTACATCGGAATTAGTCTTGAGAAAGGCACAAACACGGTTCAGGAGCCCAACAAACACGAGATCAGGATTCGGGAATGCTCGCGATTTTCTCGTCAACGGTTTCCCGGATCGCAATTCTGTCGCTTCTAACGTGTTCCTCGTGTCATTTTACGTCGGAATTAGTCTTGAGAAATGCACAAACACGGTTCTGGAGTTCAAAAAACACGAGTTCAGGTTTTGGGAATGCTCGCGATTTTCTCGTCAACGTTTACTCGGATTGCAATTCTGTCGCTTCCTACGCGTTTCTCGCGTCATTTTACATCGGAATTAGTCATGAGAAATGCACAAACACGGTTGTGGAGCCCAAAAAACACGAGATCAGTTTCTGGGAATGCTCGCGATTTTCTAGTCAACGGTTTCTCGGATCGCAATTCTGTCGCTTCCAACGTGTTCCTCGTGTCATTTTACGTCGGAATTAGTCTTGAGAAATGCACAAACACGGTTCTGGAGTTCAAAAAACACGAGATCCGGTTTTGGGAATGCTCGCGATTTTCTCGTCAACGTTTGCCCGGATTGCAATTCTGTCGCTTCCAACGCGTTCCCCGCGTCATTTTACATCGGAATTAGTCTTGAGAAAGGCACAAACACGGTTCAGGAGCCCAAAAAATACGAGATCAGGATTCGGGAATGCTCGCGATTTTCTCGTCAACGGTTTCTCGGATCGCAATTCTGTCGCTTCTAACGTGTTCCTCGTGTCATTTTACGTCGGAATTAGTCTTGAGAAATGCACAAACACGGTTCTGGAGTTCAAAAAACACGAGTTCAGGTTTTGGGAATGCTCGCGATTTTCTCGTCAACGTTTACTCGGATTGCAATTCTGTCGCTTCCTACGCGTTTCTCGCGTCATTTTACATCGGAATTAGTCATGAGAAATGCACAAACACGGTTGTGGAGCCCAAAAAACACGAGATCAGTTTCTGGGAATGCTCGCGATTTCCTCGTCAACGGTTTCTCGGATCGCAATTCTGTCGCTTCTAACGTGTTCCTCGTGTCATTTTACGTCGGAATTAGTCTTGAGAAATGCACAAACACGGTTCTGGAGTTCAAAAAACACGAGATCAGGTTTTGGGAATGCTCGCGATTTTCTCGTCAACGTTTGCCCGGATTGCAATTCTGGCGCTTCCAACGCGTTCCTCGCGTCATTTTACATCGGAAATAGTCTTGAGAAAGGCACAAACACGGTTCAGGAGCCCAAAAAACACGAGATCAGGTTTCGGGAATGCTCGCGATTTTCTCGTCAACGGTTTCTCGGATCGCAATTCTGTCGCTTCCAACGTGTTCCTCGTGTCATTTTACGTCGGAATTAGTCTTGAGAAATGCACAAACACGGTTCTGGAGTTCAAAAAACACGAGATCCGGTTTTGGGAATGCTCGCGATTTTCTCGTCAACGTTTGCCCGGATTGCAATTCTGTCGCTTCCAACGCGTTCCCCGCGTCATTTTACATCGGAATTAGTCTTGAGAAAGGCACAAACACGGTTCAGGAGCCCAAAAAACACGAGATCAGGATTCGGGAATGCTCGCGATTTTCTCGTCAACGGTTTCTCGGATCGCAATTCTGTCGCTTCTAACGTGTTCCTCGTGTCATTTTACGTCGGAATTAGTCTTGAGAAATGCACAAACACGGTTCTGGAGTTCAAAAAACACGAGTTCAGGTTTTGGGAATGCTCGCGATTTTCTCGTCAACGTTTACTCGGATTGCAATTCTGTCGCTTCCTACGCGTTTCTCGCGTCATTTTACATCGGAATTAGTCATGAGAAATGCACAAACACGGTTGTGGAGCCCAAAAAACACGAGATCAGGTTTCGGGAATGCTCGCGATTTTCTCGTCAACGGTTTCTCGGATCGCAATTCTGTCGCTTCTAACGTGTTCCTCGTGTCATTTTACGTCGGAATTAGTCTTGAGAAATGCACAAACACGGTTCTGGAGTTCAAAAAACACGAGTTCAGGTTTTGGGAATGCTCGCGATTTTCTCGTCAACGTTTGCCCGGATTGCAATTCTGTCGCTTCCAACGCGTTTCTCGCGTCATTTTACATCGGAATTAGTCATGAGAAATGCACAAACACGGTTGTGGAGTCCAAAAAACACGAGATCAGTTTCTGGGAATGCTCGCGATTTTCTCGCCAACGGTTTCTCGGATCGCAATTCTGTCGCTTCGAACGTGTTCCTCGTGTCATTTTACGTCGGAATTAGTCATGAGAAATGCACAAACACGGTTGTGGAGTCCAAAAAACACGAGATCAGTTTCTGGGAATGCTCGCGATTTTCTCGCCAACGGTTTCTCGGATCGCAATTCTGTCGCTTCGAACGTGTTCCTCGTGTCATTTTACGTCGGAATTAGTCTTGAGAAATGCACAAACACGGTTCTGGAGTTCAAAAAACACGAGTTCAGGTTTTGGGAATGCTCGCGATTTTCTAGTCAACGGTTTCTCGGATCGCAATTCTGTCTCTTCCAACGTGTTCCTCGTGTCATTTTACGTCCGAATTAGTCTTGAGAAATGCACAAACACGGTTCTGGAGTTCAAAAAACACGAGATCCGGTTTTGGGAATGCTCGCGATTTTCTCGTCAACGTTTGCCCGGATTGCAATTCTGTCGCTTCCAACGCGTTCCCCGCGTCATTTTACATCGGAATTAGTCTTGAGAAAGGCACAAACACGGTTCAGGAGCCCAAAAAACACGAGATCAGGATTCGGGAATGCTCGCGATTTTCTCGTCAACGGTTTCTCGGATCGCAATTCTGTCGCTTCTAACGTGTTCCTCGTGTCATTTTACGTCGGAATTAGGCTTGAGAAATGCACAAACACGGTTCTGGAGTTCAAAAAACACGAGTTCAGGTTTTGGGAATGCTCGCGATTTTCTCGTCAACCTTTACTCGGATTGCAATTCTGTCGCTTCCTACGCGTTTCTCGCGTCATTTTACATCGGAATTAGTCATGAGAAATGCACAAACACGGTTGTGGAGCCCAAAAAACACGAGATCAGTTTCTGGGAATGCTCGCGATTTCCTCGTCAACGGTTTCTCGGATCGCAATTCTGTCGCTTCTAACGTGTTCCTCGTGTCATTTTACGTCGGAATTAGTCTTGAGAAATGCACAAACACGGTTCTGGAGTTCAAAAAACACGAGATCAGGTTTTTGGAATGCTCGCGATTTTCTCGTCAACGGTTTCTCGGTTCGCAATTCTGTCGCTTCCATCGTGATCCTCGTGTCATTTTACGTCGGAAATAGTCACGAACAGTGCACGTGAACGTTTGTGGAGTCCAAAAAACACGAGTTCAGGTTCTGGGAATGCTCGCGATTTTCTCGTCAACGTTTGCCCGGATTGGAATTCTGTCGCTTCCAACACGTTCCTCGCGTCATTTTACATCGGAATTAGTCATGAGAAAGGCACAAACACGGTTCAGGAGCCCAAGAAACACGAGATCAGGATTCGGGAATGCTCGCGATTTTCTCGTCAACGGTTTCTCGGATCGCAATTCTGTCGCTTCCAACGTGATCCTCGTGTCATTTTACGTCGGAAATAGTCACGAGCAGTGCACGTGAACGTTTGTGGAGTCCAAAAAACACGAGTTCAGTTTCTGGGAATGCTCGCGATTTCCTCGTCAACGGTTTCTCGGATCGCAATTCTGTCGCTTCTAACGTGTTCCTCGTGTCATTTTACGTCGGAATTAGTCTTGAGAAATGCACAAACACGGTTCTGGAGTTCAAAAAACACGAGATCAGGTTTTTGGAATGCTCGCGATTTTCTCGTCAACGGTTTCTCGGATCGCAATTCTGTCGCTTCGAACGTGTTCCTCGTGTCATTTTACGTCGGAATTAGTCTTGAGAAATGCACAAACACGGTTCTGGAGTTCAAAAAACACGAGTTCAGGTTTTGGGAATGCTCGCGATTTTCTAGTCAACGGTTTCTCGGATCGCAATTCTGTCGCTTCCAACGTGTTCCTCGTGTCATTTTACGTCGGAATTAGTCTTGAGAAATGCACAAACACGGTTCTGGAGTTCAAAAAACACGAGATCCGGTTTTGGGAATGCTCGCGATTTTCTCGTCAACGTTTGCCCGGATTGCAATTCTGTCGCTTCCAACGCGTTCCCCGCGTCATTTTACATCGGAATTAGTCTTGAGAAAGGCACAAACACGGTTCAGGAGCCCAAAAAATACGAGATCAGGATTCGGGAATGCTCGCGATTTTCTCGTCAACGGTTTCTCGGATCGCAATTCTGTCGCTTCTAACGTGTTCCTCGTGTCATTTTACGTCGGAATTAGTCTTGAGAAATGCACAAACACGGTTCTGGAGTTCAAAAAACACGAGTTCAGGTTTTGGGAATGCTCGCGATTTTCTCGTCAACGTTTACTCGGATTGCAATTCTGTCGCTTCCTACGCGTTTCTCGCGTCATTTTACATCGGAATTAGTCATGAGAAATGCACAAACACGGTTGTGGAGCCCAAAAAACACGAGATCAGTTTCTGGGAATGCTCGCGATTTCCTCGTCAACGGTTTCTCGGATCGCAATTCTGTCGCTTCTAACGTGTTCCTCGTGTCATTTTACGTCGGAATTAGTCTTGAGAAATGCACAAACACGGTTCTGGAGTTCAAAAAACACGAGATCAGGTTTTGGGAATGCTCGCGATTTTCTCGTCAACGTTTGCCCGGATTGCAATTCTGGCGCTTCCAACGCGTTCCTCGCGTCATTTTACATCGGAAATAGTCTTGAGAAAGGCACAAACACGGTTCAGGAGCCCAAAAAACACGAGATCAGGTTTCGGGAATGCTCGCGATTTTCTCGTCAACGTTTACTCGGATTGCAATTCTGTCGCTTCCTACGCGTTTCTCGCGTCATTTTACATCGGAATTAGTCATGAGAAATGCACAAACACGGTTGTGGAGCCCAAAAAACACGAGATCAGGTTTCGGGAATGCTCGCGATTTTCTCGTCAACGGTTTCTCGGATCGCAATTCTGTCGCTTCTAACGTGTTCCTCGTGTCATTTTACGTCGGAATTAGTCTTGAGAAATGCACAAACACGGTTCTGGAGTTCAAAAAACACGAGTTCAGGTTTTGGGAATGCTCGCGATTTTCTCGTCAACGTTTGCCCGGATTGCAATTCTGTCGCTTCCAACGCGTTTCTCGCGTCATTTTACATCGGAATTAGTCATGAGAAATGCACAAACACGGTTGTGGAGTCCAAAAAACACGAGATCAGTTTCTGGGAATGCTCGCGATTTTCTCGCCAACGGTTTCTCGGATCGCAATTCTGTCGCTTCGAACGTGTTCCTCGTGTCATTTTACGTCGGAATTAGTCATGAGAAATGCACAAACACGGTTGTGGAGTCCAAAAAACACGAGATCAGTTTCTGGGAATGCTCGCGATTTTCTCGCCAACGGTTTCTCGGATCGCAATTCTGTCGCTTCGAACGTGTTCCTCGTGTCATTTTACGTCGGAATTAGTCTTGAGAAATGCACAAACACGGTTCTGGAGTTCAAAAAACACGAGTTCAGGTTTTGGGAATGCTCGCGATTTTCTAGTCAACGGTTTCTCGGATCGCAATTCTGTCTCTTCCAACGTGTTCCTCGTGTCATTTTACGTCCGAATTAGTCTTGAGAAATGCACAAACACGGTTCTGGAGTTCAAAAAACACGAGATCCGGTTTTGGGAATGCTCGCGATTTTCTCGTCAACGTTTGCCCGGATTGCAATTCTGTCGCTTCCAACGCGTTCCCCGCGTCATTTTACATCGGAATTAGTCTTGAGAAAGGCACAAACACGGTTCAGGAGCCCAAAAAACACGAGATCAGGATTCGGGAATGCTCGCGATTTTCTCGTCAACGGTTTCTCGGATCGCAATTCTGTCGCTTCTAACGTGTTCCTCGTGTCATTTTACGTCGGAATTAGGCTTGAGAAATGCACAAACACGGTTCTGGAGTTCAAAAAACACGAGTTCAGGTTTTGGGAATGCTCGCGATTTTCTCGTCAACCTTTACTCGGATTGCAATTCTGTCGCTTCCTACGCGTTTCTCGCGTCATTTTACATCGGAATTAGTCATGAGAAATGCACAAACACGGTTGTGGAGCCCAAAAAACACGAGATCAGTTTCTGGGAATGCTCGCGATTTCCTCGTCAACGGTTTCTCGGATCGCAATTCTGTCGCTTCTAACGTGTTCCTCGTGTCATTTTACGTCGGAATTAGTCTTGAGAAATGCACAAACACGGTTCTGGAGTTCAAAAAACACGAGATCAGGTTTTTGGAATGCTCGCGATTTTCTCGTCAACGGTTTCTCGGTTCGCAATTCTGTCGCTTCCATCGTGATCCTCGTGTCATTTTACGTCGGAAATAGTCACGAACAGTGCACGTGAACGTTTGTGGAGTCCAAAAAACACGAGTTCAGGTTCTGGGAATGCTCGCGATTTTCTCGTCAACGTTTGCCCGGATTGGAATTCTGTCGCTTCCAACACGTTCCTCGCGTCATTTTACATCGGAATTAGTCATGAGAAAGGCACAAACACGGTTCAGGAGCCCAAGAAACACGAGATCAGGATTCGGGAATGCTCGCGATTTTCTCGTCAACGGTTTCTCGGATCGCAATTCTGTCGCTTCCAACGTGATCCTCGTGTCATTTTACGTCGGAAATAGTCACGAGCAGTGCACGTGAACGTTTGTGGAGTCCAAAAAACACGAGTTCAGTTTCTGGGAATGCTCGCGATTTCCTCGTCAACGGTTTCTCGGATCGCAATTCTGTCGCTTCTAACGTGTTCCTCGTGTCATTTTACGTCGGAATTAGTCTTGAGAAATGCACAAACACGGTTCTGGAGTTCAAAAAACACGAGATCAGGTTTTTGGAATGCTCGCGATTTTCTCGTCAACGGTTTCTCGGATCGCAATTCTGTCGCTTCGAACGTGTTCCTCGTGTCATTTTACGTCGGAATTAGTCTTGAGAAATGCACAAACACGGTTCTGGAGTTCAAAAAACACGAGTTCAGGTTTTGGGAATGCTCGCGATTTTCTAGTCAACGGTTTCTCGGATCGCAATTCTGTCGCTTCCAACGTGTTCCTCGTGTCATTTTACGTCGGAATTAGTCTTGAGAAATGCACAAACACGGTTCTGGAGTTCAAAAAACACGAGATCCGGTTTTGGGAATGCTCGCGATTTTCTCGTCAACGTTTGCCCGGATTGCAATTCTGTCGCTTCCTACGCGTTCCCCGCGTCATTTTACATCGGAATTAGTCTTGAGAAAGGCACAAACACGGTTCAGGAGCCCAACAAACACGAGATCAGGATTCGGGAATGCTCGCGATTTTCTCGTCAACGGTTTCCCGGATCGCAATTCTGTCGCTTCTAACGTGTTCCTCGTGTCATTTTACGTCGGAATTAGTCTTGAGAAATGCACAAACACGGTTCTGGAGTTCAAAAAACACGAGTTCAGGTTTTGGGAATGCTCGCGATTTTCTCGTCAACGTTTACTCGGATTGCAATTCTGTCGCTTCCTACGCGTTTCTCGCGTCATTTTACATCGGAATTAGTCATGAGAAATGCACAAACACGGTTGTGGAGCCCAAAAAACACGAGATCAGTTTCTGGGAATGCTCGCGATTTTCTAGTCAACGGTTTCTCGGATCGCAATTCTGTCGCTTCCAACGTGTTCCTCGTGTCATTTTACGTCGGAATTAGTCTTGAGAAATGCACAAACACGGTTCTGGAGTTCAAAAAACACGAGATCCGGTTTTGGGAATGCTCGCGATTTTCTCGTCAACGTTTGCCCGGATTGCAATTCTGTCGCTTCCAACGCGTTCCCCGCGTCATTTTACATCGGAATTAGTCTTGAGAAAGGCACAAACACGGTTCAGGAGCCCAAAAAATACGAGATCAGGATTCGGGAATGCTCGCGATTTTCTCGTCAACGGTTTCTCGGATCGCAATTCTGTCGCTTCTAACGTGTTCCTCGTGTCATTTTACGTCGGAATTAGTCTTGAGAAATGCACAAACACGGTTCTGGAGTTCAAAAAACACGAGTTCAGGTTTTGGGAATGCTCGCGATTTTCTCGTCAACGTTTACTCGGATTGCAATTCTGTCGCTTCCTACGCGTTTCTCGCGTCATTTTACATCGGAATTAGTCATGAGAAATGCACAAACACGGTTGTGGAGCCCAAAAAACACGAGATCAGTTTCTGGGAATGCTCGCGATTTCCTCGTCAACGGTTTCTCGGATCGCAATTCTGTCGCTTCTAACGTGTTCCTCGTGTCATTTTACGTCGGAATTAGTCTTGAGAAATGCACAAACACGGTTCTGGAGTTCAAAAAACACGAGATCAGGTTTTGGGAATGCTCGCGATTTTCTCGTCAACGTTTGCCCGGATTGCAATTCTGGCGCTTCCAACGCGTTCCTCGCGTCATTTTACATCGGAAATAGTCTTGAGAAAGGCACAAACACGGTTCAGGAGCCCAAAAAACACGAGATCAGGTTTCGGGAATGCTCGCGATTTTCTCGTCAACGGTTTCTCGGATCGCAATTCTGTCGCTTCCAACGTGTTCCTCGTGTCATTTTACGTCGGAATTAGTCTTGAGAAATGCACAAACACGGTTCTGGAGTTCAAAAAACACGAGATCCGGTTTTGGGAATGCTCGCGATTTTCTCGTCAACGTTTGCCCGGATTGCAATTCTGTCGCTTCCAACGCGTTCCCCGCGTCATTTTACATCGGAATTAGTCTTGAGAAAGGCACAAACACGGTTCAGGAGCCCAAAAAACACGAGATCAGGATTCGGGAATGCTCGCGATTTTCTCGTCAACGGTTTCTCGGATCGCAATTCTGTCGCTTCTAACGTGTTCCTCGTGTCATTTTACGTCGGAATTAGTCTTGAGAAATGCACAAACACGGTTCTGGAGTTCAAAAAACACGAGTTCAGGTTTTGGGAATGCTCGCGATTTTCTCGTCAACGTTTACTCGGATTGCAATTCTGTCGCTTCCTACGCGTTTCTCGCGTCATTTTACATCGGAATTAGTCATGAGAAATGCACAAACACGGTTGTGGAGCCCAAAAAACACGAGATCAGGTTTCGGGAATGCTCGCGATTTTCTCGTCAACGGTTTCTCGGATCGCAATTCTGTCGCTTCTAACGTATTCCTCGTGTCATTTTACGTCGGAATTAGTCTTGAGAAATGCACAAACACGGTTCTGGAGTTCAAAAAACACGAGTTCAGGTTTTGGGAATGCTCGCGATTTTCTAGTCAACGGTTTCTCGGATCGCAATTCTGTCGCTTCCAACGTGTTTCTCGTGTCATTTTACGTCGGAATTAGTCTTGAGAAATGCACAAACACGGTTCTGGAGTTCAAAAAACACGAGATCAGGTTTTGGGAATGCTCGCGATTTTCTCGTCAACGTTTGCCCGGATTGCAATTCTGTCGCTTCCAACGCGTTCCTCGCGTCATTTTACATCGGAATTAGTCTTGAGAAAGGCACAAACACGGTTCAGGAGCCCAAAAAACACGAGATCAGGATTCGGGAATGCTCGCGATTTTCTCGTCAACGGTTTCTCGGATCGCAGTTCTGTCGCTTCTAACGTGTTCCTCGTGTCATTTTACGTCGGAATTAGTCTTGAGAAATGCACAAACACGGTTCTGGAGTTCAAAAAACACGAGTTCAGGTTTTGGGAATGCTCGCGATTTTCTCGTCAACGTTTGCCCGGATTGCAATTCTGTCGCTTCCAACGCGTTTCTCGCGTCATTTTACATCGGAATTAGTCATGAGAAATGCACAAACACGGTTGTGGAGTCCAAAAAACACGAGATCAGTTTCTGGGAATGCTCGCGATTTTCTCGCCAACGGTTTCTCGGATCGCAATTCTGTCGCTTCGAACGTGTTCCTCGTGTCATTTTACGTCGGAATTAGTCTTGAGAAATGCACAAACACGGTTCTGGAGTTCAAAAAACACGAGTTCAGGTTTTGGGAATGCTCGCGATTTTCTAGTCAACGGTTTCTCGGATCGCAATTCTGTCTCTTCCAACGTGTTCCTCGTGTCATTTTACGTCCGAATTAGTCTTGAGAAATGCACAAACACGGTTCTGGAGTTCAAAAAACACGAGATCCGGTTTTGGGAATGCTCGCGATTTTCTCGTCAACCTTTACTCGGATTGCAATTCTGTCGCTTCCTACGCGTTTCTCGCGTCATTTTACATCGGAATTAGTCATGAGAAATGCACAAACACGGTTGTGGAGCCCAAAAAACACGAGATCAGTTTCTGGGAATGCTCGCGATTTCCTCGTCAACGGTTTCTCGGATCGCAATTCTGTCGCTTCTAACGTGTTCCTCGTGTCATTTTACGTCGGAATTAGTCTTGAGAAATGCACAAACACGGTTCTGGAGTTCAAAAAACACGAGATCAGGTTTTTGGAATGCTCGCGATTTTCTCGTCAACGGTTTCTCGGTTCGCAATTCTGTCGCTTCCATCGTGATCCTCGTGTCATTTTACGTCGGAAATAGTCACGAACAGTGCACGTGAACGTTTGTGGAGTCCAAAAAACACGAGTTCAGGTTCTGGGAATGCTCGCGATTTTCTCGTCAACGTTTGCCCGGATTGGAATTCTGTCGCTTCCAACACGTTCCTCGCGTCATTTTACATCGGAATTAGTCATGAGAAAGGCACAAACACGGTTCAGGAGCCCAAGAAACACGAGATCAGGATTCGGGAATGCTCGCGATTTTCTCGTCAACGGTTTCTCGGATCGCAATTCTGTCGCTTCCAACGTGATCCTCGTGTCATTTTACGTCGGAAATAGTCACGAGCAGTGCACGTGAACGTTTGTGGAGTCCAAAAAACACGAGTTCAGTTTCTGGGAATGCTCGCGATTTCCTCGTCAACGGTTTCTCGGATCGCAATTCTGTCGCTTCTAACGTGTTCCTCGTGTCATTTTACGTCGGAATTAGTCTTGAGAAATGCACAAACACGGTTCTGGAGTTCAAAAAACACGAGATCAGGTTTTTGGAATGCTCGCGATTTTCTCGTCAACGGTTTCTCGGATCGCAATTCTGTCGCTTCGAACGTGTTCCTCGTGTCATTTTACGTCGGAATTAGTCTTGAGAAATGCACAAACACGGTTCTGGAGTTCAAAAAACACGAGTTCAGGTTTTGGGAATGCTCGCGATTTTCTAGTCAACGGTTTCTCGGATCGCAATTCTGTCGCTTCCAACGTGTTCCTCGTGTCATTTTACGTCGGAATTAGTCTTGAGAAATGCACAAACACGGTTCTGGAGTTCAAAAAACACGAGATCAGGTTTTGGGAATGCTCGCGATTTTCTCGTCAACGTTTGCCCGGATTGCAATTCTGTCGCTTCCAACGCGTTCCCCGCGTCATTTTACATCGGAATTAGTCTTGAGAAAGGCACAAACACGGTTCAGGAGCCCAACAAACACGAGATCAGGATTCGGGAATGCTCGCGATTTTCTCGTCAACGGTTTCTCGGATCGCAATTCTGTCGCTTCTAACGTGTTCCTCGTGTCATTTTACGTCGGAATTAGTCTTGAGAAATGCACAAACACGGTTCTGGAGTTCAAAAAACACGAGTTCAGGTTTTGGGAATGCTCGCGATTTTCTCGTCAACGTTTACTCGGATTGCAATTCTGTCGCTTCCTACGCGTTTCTCGCGTCATTTTACATCGGAATTAGTCATGAGAAATGCACAAACACGGTTGTGGAGCCCAAAAAACACGAGATCAGTTTCTGGGAATGCTCGCGATTTTCTAGTCAACGGTTTCTCGGATCGCAATTCTGTCGCTTCCAACGTGTTCCTCGTGTCATTTTACGTCGGAATTAGTCTTGAGAAATGCACAAACACGGTTCTGGAGTTCAAAAAACACGAGATCCGGTTTTGGGAATGCTCGCGATTTTCTCGTCAACGTTTGCCCGGATTGCAATTCTGTCGCTTCCAACGCGTTCCCCGCGTCATTTTACATCGGAATTAGTCTTGAGAAAGGCACAAACACGGTTCAGGAGCCCAAAAAATACGAGATCAGGATTCGGGAATGCTCGCGATTTTCTCGTCAACGGTTTCTCGGATCGCAATTCTGTCGCTTCTAACGTGTTCCTCGTGTCATTTTACGTCGGAATTAGTCTTGAGAAATGCACAAACACGGTTCTGGAGTTCAAAAAACACGAGTTCAGGTTTTGGGAATGCTCGCGATTTTCTCGTCAACGTTTACTCGGATTGCAATTCTGTCGCTTCCTACGCGTTTCTCGCGTCATTTTACATCGGAATTAGTCATGAGAAATGCACAAACACGGTTGTGGAGCCCAAAAAACACGAGATCAGTTTCTGGGAATGCTCGCGATTTCCTCGTCAACGGTTTCTCGGATCGCAATTCTGTCGCTTCTAACGTGTTCCTCGTGTCATTTTACGTCGGAATTAGTCTTGAGAAATGCACAAACACGGTTCTGGAGTTCAAAAAACACGAGATCAGGTTTTGGGAATGCTCGCGATTTTCTCGTCAACGTTTGCCCGGATTGCAATTCTGGCGCTTCCAACGCGTTCCTCGCGTCATTTTACATCGGAAATAGTCTTGAGAAAGGCACAAACACGGTTCAGGAGCCCAAAAAACACGAGATCAGGTTTCGGGAATGCTCGCGATTTTCTCGTCAACGGTTTCTCGGATCGCAATTCTGTCGCTTCTAACGTATTCCTCGTGTCATTTTACGTCGGAATTAGTCTTGAGAAATGCACAAACACGGTTCTGGAGTTCAAAAAACACGAGTTCAGGTTTTGGGAATGCTCGCGATTTTCTCGTCAACGTTTGCTCGGATTGCAATTCTGTCGCTTCCTACGCGTTTCTCGCGTCATTTTACATCGGAATTAGTCATGAGAAATGCACAAACACGGTTGTGGAGTCCAAAAAACACGAGATCAGTTTCTGGGAATGCTCGCGATTTCCTCGTCAACGGTTTCTCGGATCGCAATTCTGTCGCTTCTAACGTGTTCCTCGTATCATTTTATGTCGGAATTAGTCTTGAGAAATGCACAAACACGGTTCTGGAGCCCAAAAAACACGAGATCAGTTTCTGGGAATGCTCGCGATTTCCTCGTCAACGGTTTCTCGGATCGCAATTCTGTCGCTTCTAACGTGTTCCTCGTGTCATTTTACGTCGGAATTAGTCTTGAGAAATGCACAAACACGGTTCTGGAGTTCAAAAAACACGAGTTCAGGTTTTGGGAATGCTCGCGATTTTCTAGTCAACGGTTTCTCGGATCGCAATTTTGTCGCTTCCAACGTGTTCCTCGTGTCATTTTACGTCGGAATTAGTCTTGAGAAATGCACAAACACGGTTCTGGAGTTAAAAAAAAACGAGATCAGGTTTTGGGAATGCTCGCGATTTTCTCGTCAACGTTTGCCCGGATTGCAATTCTGTCGCTTCCAACGCGTTCCTCGCGTCATTTTACATCGGAATTAGTCTTGAGAAAGGCACAAACACGGTTCAGGAGCCCAAAAAACACGAGATCAGGATTCGGGAATGCTCGCGATTTTCTCGTCAACGGTTTCTCGGATCGCAGTTCTGTCGCTTCTAACGTGTTCCTCGTGTCATTTTACGTCGGAATTAGTCTTGAGAAATGCACAAACACGGTTCTGGAGTTCAAAAAACACGAGTTCAGGTTTTGGGAATGCTCGCGATTTTCTCGTCAACGTTTGCCCGGATTGCAATTCTGTCGCTTCCAACGCGTTTCTCGCGTCATTTTACATCGGAATTAGTCATGAGAAATGCACAAACACGGTTGTGGAGTCCAAAAAACACGAGATCAGTTTCTGGGAATGCTCGCGATTTTCTCGCCAACGGTTTCTCGGATCGCAATTCTGTCGCTTCGAACGTGTTCCTCGTGTCATTTTACGTCGGAATTAGTCTTGAGAAATGCACAAACACGGTTCTGGAGTTCAAAAAACACGAGTTCAGGTTTTGGGAATGCTCGCGATTTCCTCGTCAACGGTTTCTCGGATCGCAATTCTGTCGCTTCTAACGTGTTCCTCGTGTCATTTTACGTCGGAATTAGTCTTGAGAAATGCACAAACACGGTTCTGGAGTTCAAAAAACACGAGTTCAGGTTTTGGGAATGCTCGCGATTTTCTAGTCAACGGTTTCTCGGATCGCAATTCTGCCGCTTCCAACGTGTTCCTCGTGTCATTTTACGTCGGAATTAGTCTTGAGAAATGCACAAACACGGTTCTGGAGTTCAAAAAACACGAGATCAGGTTTTGGGAATGCTCGCGATTTTCTCGTCAACGTTTGCCCGGATTGCAATTCTGTCGCTTCCAACGCGTTCCTCGCGTCATTTTACATCGGAATTAGTCTTGAGAAAGGCACAAACACGGTTCAGGAGCCCAAAAAACACGAGATCAGGATTCGGGAATGCTCGCGATTTTCTCGTCAACGGTTTCTCGGATCGCAGTTCTGTCGCTTCTAACGTGTTCCTCGTGTCATTTTACGTCGGAATTAGTCTTGAGAAATGCACAAACACGGTTCTGGAGTTCAAAAAACACGAGTTCAGGTTTTGGGAATGCTCGCGATTTTCTCGTCAACGTTTGCCCGGATTGCAATTCTGTCGCTTCCAACGCGTTTCTCGCGTCATTTTACATCGGAATTAGTCATGAGAAATGCACAAACACGGTTCTGGAGTTCAAAAAACACGCGTTCAGGTTTTGGGAATGCTCGCGATTTTCTCGTCAACGTTTGCTCGGATTGCAATTCTGTCGCTTCCTACGCGTTTCTCGCGTCATTTTACATCGGAATTAGTCATGAGAAATGCACAAACACGGTTGTGGAGTCCAAAAAACACGAGATCAGTTTCTGGGAATGCTCGCGATTTCCTCGTCAACGGTTTCTCGGATCGCAATTCTGTCGCTTCTAACGTGTTCCTCGTATCATTTTATGTCGGAATTAGTCTTGAGAAATGCACAAACACGGTTCTGGAGCCCAAAAAACACGAGATCAGTTTCTGGGAATGCTCGCGATTTCCTCGTCAACGGTTTCTCGGATCGCAATTCTGTCGCTTCTAACGTGTTCCTCGTGTCATTTTACGTCGGAATTAGTCTTGAGAAATGCACAAACACGGTTCTGGAGTTCAAAAAACACGAGTTCAGGTTTTGGGAATGCTCGCGATTTTCTAGTCAACGGTTTCTCGGATCGCAATTCTGTCGCTTCCAACGTGTTCCTCGTGTCATTTTACGTCGGAATTAGTCTTGAGAAATGCACAAACACGGTTCTGGAGTTCAAAAAACACGAGATCAGGTTTTGGGAATGCTCGCGATTTCTCGTCAACGTTTGCCCGGATTGCAATTCTGTCGCTTCCAACGCGGTCCTCGCGTCATTTTACATCGGAATTAGTCTTGAGAAAGGCACAAACACGGTTCAGGAGCCCAAAAAACACGAGATCAGGATTCGGGAATGCTCGCGATTTTCTCGTCAACGGTTTCTCGGATCGCAGTTCTGTCGCTTCTAACGTGTTCCTCGTGTCATTTTACGTCGGAATTAGTCTTGAGAAATGCACAAACACGGTTCTGGAGTTCAAAAAACACGAGTTCAGGTTTTGGGAATGCTCGCGATTTTCTCGTCAACGTTTGCCCGGATTGCAATTCTGTCGCTTCCAACGCGTTTCTCGCGTCTTTTTACATCGGAATTAGTCATGAGAAATGCACAAACACGGTTGTGGAGTCCAAAAAACACGAGATCAGTTTCTGGGAATGCTCGCGATTTCCTCGTCAACGGTTTCTCGGATCGCAATTCTGTCGCTTCTAACGTGTTCCTCGTGTCATTTTACGCCGGAATTAGTCTTGAGAAATGCACAAACACGGTTCTGGAGTTCAAAAAACACGAGTTCAGGTTTTGGGAATGCTCGCGATTTTCTCGTCAACGTTTGCTCGGATTGCAATTCTGTCGCTTCCTACGCGTTCCTCGTGTCATTTTACGTCGGAATTAGTCTTGAGAAATGCACAAACACGGTTCTGGAGTAAAAAAAAAACGAGTTCAGGTTTTGGGAATGCTCGCGATTTTCTCGTCAACGTTTGCTCGGATTGCAATTCTGTCGCTTCCTACGCGTTTCTCGCGTCATTTTACATCGGAATTAGTCATGAGAAATGCACAAACACGGTTGTGGAGCCCAAAAAACACGAGATCAGTTTCTGGGAATGCTCGCGATTTCCTCGTCAACGGTTTCTCGGATCGCAATTCTGTCGCTTCTAACGTGTTCCTCGTGTCATTTTACATCGGAATTAGTCATGAGAAATGCACAAACACGGTTGTGGAGTCCAAAAAACACGAGATCAGTTTCTGGGAATGCTCGCGATTTCCTCGTCAACGGTTTCTCGGATCGCAATTCTGTCGCTTCTAACGTGTTCCTCGTGTCATTTTACGTCGGAATTAGTCTTGAGAAATGCACAAACACGGTTCTGGAGTTCAAAAAACACGAGTTCAGGTTTTGGGAATGCTCGCGATTTTCTAGTCAACGGTTTCTCGGATCGCAATTCTGTCGCTTCTAACATGTTCCTCGTGTCATTTTGCGTCGGAATTAGTCTTGAGAAATGCACAAACACGGTTCTGGAGTTCAAAAAACACGAGTTCAGGTTTTGGGAATGCTCGCGATTTTCTCGTCAACGTTTGCTCGGATTGCAATTCTGTCGCTTCCTACGCGTTTCTCGCGTCATTTTACATCGGAATTAGTCATGAGAAATGCACAAACACGGTTGTGGAGTCCAAAAAACACGAGATCAGTTTCTGGGAATGCTCGCGATTTCCTCGTCAACGGTTTCTCGGATCGCAATTCTGTCGCTTCTAACGTGTTCCTCGTATCATTTTATGTCGGAATTAGTCTTGAGAAATGCACAAACACGGTTCTGGAGCCCAAAAAACACGAGATCAGTTTCTGGGAATGCTCGCGATTTCCTCGTCAACGGTTTCTCGGATCGCAATTCTGTCGCTTCTAACGTGTTCCTCGTGTCATTTTACGTCGGAATTAGTCTTGAGAAATGCACAAACACGGTTCTGGAGTTCAAAAAACACGAGTTCAGGTTTTGGGAATGCTCGCGATTTTCTAGTCAACGGTTTCTCGGATCGCAATTTTGTCGCTTCCAACGTGTTCCTCGTGTCATTTTACGTCGGAATTAGTCTTGAGAAATGCACAAACACGGTTCTGGAGTTCAAAAAAAACGAGATCAGGTTTTGGGAATGCTCGCGATTTTCTCGTCAACGTTTGCCCGGATTGCAATTCTGTCGCTTCCAACGCGTTCCTCGCGTCATTTTACATCGGAATTAGTCTTGAGAAAGGCACAAACACGGTTCAGGAGCCCAAAAAACACGAGATCAGGATTCGGGAATGCTCGCGATTTTCTCGTCAACGGTTTCTCGGATCGCAGTTCTGTCGCTTCTAACGTGTTCCTCGTGTCATTTTACGTCGGAATTAGTCTTGAGAAATGCACAAACACGGTTCTGGAGTTCAAAAAACACGAGTTCAGGTTTTGGGAATGCTCGCGATTTTCTCGTCAACGTTTGCCCGGATTGCAATTCTGTCGCTTCCAACGCGTTTCTCGCGTCATTTTACATCGGAATTAGTCATGAGAAATGCACAAACACGGTTGTGGAGTCCAAAAAACACGAGATCAGTTTCTGGGAATGCTCGCGATTTTCTCGCCAACGGTTTCTCGGATCGCAATTCTGTCGCTTCGAACGTGTTCCTCGTGTCATTTTACGTCGGAATTAGTCTTGAGAAATGCACAAACACGGTTCTGGAGTTCAAAAAACACGAGTTCAGGTTTTGGGAATGCTCGCGATTTCCTCGTCAACGGTTTCTCGGATCGCAATTCTGTCGCTTCTAACGTGTTCCTCGTGTCATTTTACGTCGGAATTAGTCTTGAGAAATGCACAAACACGGTTCTGGAGTTCAAAAAACACGAGTTCAGGTTTTGGGAATGCTCGCGATTTTCTAGTCAACGGTTTCTCGGATCGCAATTCTGCCGCTTCCAACGTGTTCCTCGTGTCATTTTACGTCGGAATTAGTCTTGAGAAATGCACAAACACGGTTCTGGAGTTCAAAAAACACGAGATCAGGTTTTGGGAATGCTCGCGATTTTCTCGTCAACGTTTGCCCGGATTGCAATTCTGTCGCTTCCAACGCGTTCCTCGCGTCATTTTACATCGGAATTAGTCTTGAGAAAGGCACAAACACGGTTCAGGAGCCCAAAAAACACGAGATCAGGATTCGGGAATGCTCGCGATTTTCTCGTCAACGGTTTCTCGGATCGCAGTTCTGTCGCTTCTAACGTGTTCCTCGTGTCATTTTACGTCGGAATTAGTCTTGAGAAATGCACAAACACGGTTCTGGAGTTCAAAAAACACGAGTTCAGGTTTTGGGAATGCTCGCGATTTTCTCGTCAACGTTTGCCCGGATTGCAATTCTGTCGCTTCCAACGCGTTTCTCGCGTCATTTTACATCGGAATTAGTCATGAGAAATGCACAAACACGGTTCTGGAGTTCAAAAAACACGCGTTCAGGTTTTGGGAATGCTCGCGATTTTCTCGTCAACGTTTGCTCGGATTGCAATTCTGTCGCTTCCTACGCGTTTCTCGCGTCATTTTACATCGGAATTAGTCATGAGAAATGCACAAACACGGTTGTGGAGTCCAAAAAACACGAGATCAGTTTCTGGGAATGCTCGCGATTTCCTCGTCAACGGTTTCTCGGATCGCAATTCTGTCGCTTCTAACGTGTTCCTCGTATCATTTTATGTCGGAATTAGTCTTGAGAAATGCACAAACACGGTTCTGGAGCCCAAAAAACACGAGATCAGTTTCTGGGAATGCTCGCGATTTCCTCGTCAACGGTTTCTCGGATCGCAATTCTGTCGCTTCTAACGTGTTCCTCGTGTCATTTTACGTCGGAATTAGTCTTGAGAAATGCACAAACACGGTTCTGGAGTTCAAAAAACACGAGTTCAGGTTTTGGGAATGCTCGCGATTTTCTAGTCAACGGTTTCTCGGATCGCAATTCTGTCGCTTCCAACGTGTTCCTCGTGTCATTTTACGTCGGAATTAGTCTTGAGAAATGCACAAACACGGTTCTGGAGTTCAAAAAACACGAGATCAGGTTTTGGGAATGCTCGCGATTTCTCGTCAACGTTTGCCCGGATTGCAATTCTGTCGCTTCCAACGCGGTCCTCGCGTCATTTTACATCGGAATTAGTCTTGAGAAAGGCACAAACACGGTTCAGGAGCCCAAAAAACACGAGATCAGGATTCGGGAATGCTCGCGATTTTCTCGTCAACGGTTTCTCGGATCGCAGTTCTGTCGCTTCTAACGTGTTCCTCGTGTCATTTTACGTCGGAATTAGTCTTGAGAAATGCACAAACACGGTTCTGGAGTTCAAAAAACACGAGTTCAGGTTTTGGGAATGCTCGCGATTTTCTCGTCAACGTTTGCCCGGATTGCAATTCTGTCGCTTCCAACGCGTTTCTCGCGTCTTTTTACATCGGAATTAGTCATGAGAAATGCACAAACACGGTTGTGGAGTCCAAAAAACACGAGATCAGTTTCTGGGAATGCTCGCGATTTCCTCGTCAACGGTTTCTCGGATCGCAATTCTGTCGCTTCTAACGTGTTCCTCGTGTCATTTTACGCCGGAATTAGTCTTGAGAAATGCACAAACACGGTTCTGGAGTTCAAAAAACACGAGTTCAGGTTTTGGGAATGCTCGCGATTTTCTCGTCAACGTTTGCTCGGATTGCAATTCTGTCGCTTCCTACGCGTTCCTCGTGTCATTTTACGTCGGAAGTAGTCTTGAGAAATGCACAAACACGGTTCTGGAGTAAAAAAAAAACGAGTTCAGGTTTTGGGAATGCTCGCGATTTTCTCGTCAACGTTTGCTCGGATTGCAATTCTGTCGCTTCCTACGCGTTTCTCGCGTCATTTTACATCGGAATTAGTCATGAGAAATGCACAAACACGGTTGTGGAGCCCAAAAAACACGAGATCAGTTTCTGGGAATGCTCGCGATTTCCTCGTCAACGGTTTCTCGGATCGCAATTCTGTCGCTTCTAACGTGTTCCTCGTGTCATTTTACATCGGAATTAGTCATGAGAAATGCACAAACACGGTTGTGGAGTCCAAAAAACACGAGATCAGTTTCTGGGAATGCTCGCGATTTCCTCGTCAACGGTTTCTCGGATCGCAATTCTGTCGCTTCTAACGTGTTCCTCGTGTCATTTTACGTCGGAATTAGTCTTGAGAAATGCACAAACACGGTTCTGGAGTTCAAAAAACACGAGTTCAGGTTTTGGGAATGCTCGCGATTTTCTAGTCAACGGTTTCTCGGATCGCAATTCTGTCGCTTCTAACATGTTCCTCGTGTCATTTTGCGTCGGAATTAGTCTTGAGAAATGCACAAACACGGTTCTGGAGTTCAAAAAACACGAGTTCAGGTTTTGGGAATGCTCGCGATTTTCTCGTCAACGTTTGCTCGGATTGCAATTCTGTCGCTTCCTACGCGTTTCTCGCGTCATTTTACATCGGAATTAGTCATGAGAAATGCACAAACACGGTTGTGGAGTCCAAAAAACACGAGATCAGTTTCTGGGAATGCTCGCGATTTCCTCGTCAACGGTTTCTCGGATCGCAATTCTGTCGCTTCTAACGTGTTCCTCGTATCATTTTATGTCGGAATTAGTCTTGAGAAATGCACAAACACGGTTCTGGAGCCCAAAAAACACGAGATCAGTTTCTGGGAATGCTCGCGATTTCCTCGTCAACGGTTTCTCGGATCGCAATTCTGTCGCTTCTAACGTGTTCCTCGTGTCATTTTACGTCGGAATTAGTCTTGAGAAATGCACAAACACGGTTCTGGAGTTCAAAAAACACGAGTTCAGGTTTTGGGAATGCTCGCGATTTTCTAGTCAACGGTTTCTCGGATCGCAATTTTGTCGCTTCCAACGTGTTCCTCGTGTCATTTTACGTCGGAATTAGTCTTGAGAAATGCACAAACACGGTTCTGGAGTTCAAAAAAAAACGAGATCAGGTTTTGGGAATGCTCGCGATTTTCTCGTCAACGTTTGCCCGGATTGCAATTCTGTCGCTTCCAACGCGTTCCTCGCGTCATTTTACATCGGAATTAGTCTTGAGAAAGGCACAAACACGGTTCAGGAGCCCAAAAAACACGAGATCAGGATTCGGGAATGCTCGCGATTTTCTCGTCAACGGTTTCTCGGATCGCAGTTCTGTCGCTTCTAACGTGTTCCTCGTGTCATTTTACGTCGGAATTAGTCTTGAGAAATGCACAAACACGGTTCTGGAGTTCAAAAAACACGAGTTCAGGTTTTGGGAATGCTCGCGATTTTCTCGTCAACGTTTGCCCGGATTGCAATTCTGTCGCTTCCAACGCGTTTCTCGCGTCATTTTACATCGGAATTAGTCATGAGAAATGCACAAACACGGTTGTGGAGTCCAAAAAACACGAGATCAGTTTCTGGGAATGCTCGCGATTTTCTCGCCAACGGTTTCTCGGATCGCAATTCTGTCGCTTCGAACGTGTTCCTCGTGTCATTTTACGTCGGAATTAGTCTTGAGAAATGCACAAACACGGTTCTGGAGTTCAAAAAACACGAGTTCAGGTTTTGGGAATGCTCGCGATTTCCTCGTCAACGGTTTCTCGGATCGCAATTCTGTCGCTTCTAACGTGTTCCTCGTGTCATTTTACGTCGGAATTAGTCTTGAGAAATGCACAAACACGGTTCTGGAGTTCAAAAAACACGAGTTCAGGTTTTGGGAATGCTCGCGATTTTCTCGTCAACGTTTGCTCGGATTGCAATTCTGTCGCTTCCTACGCGTTTCTCGCGTCATTTTACATCGGAATTAGTCATGAGAAATGCACAAACACGGTTGTGGAGTCCAAAAAACACGAGATCAGTTTCTGGGAATGCTCGCGATTTCCTCGTCAACGGTTTCTCGGATCGCAATTCTGTCGCTTCTAACGTGTTCCTCGTATCATTTTATGTCGGAATTAGTCTTGAGAAATGCACAAACACGGTTCTGGAGCCCAAAAAACACGAGATCAGTTTCTGGGAATGCTCGCGATTTCCTCGTCAACGGTTTCTCGGATCGCAATTCTGTCGCTTCTAACGTGTTCCTCGTGTCATTTTACGTCGGAATTAGTCTTGAGAAATGCACAAACACGGTTCTGGAGTTCAAAAAACACGAGTTCAGGTTTTGGGAATGCTCGCGATTTTCTAGTCAACGGTTTCTCGGATCGCAATTTTGTCGCTTCCAACGTGTTCCTCGTGTCATTTTACGTCGGAATTAGTCTTGAGAAATGCACAAACACGGTTCTGGAGTTCAAAAAAAACGAGATCAGGTTTTGGGAATGCTCGCGATTTTCTCGTCAACGTTTGCCCGGATTGCAATTCTGTCGCTTCCAACGCGTTCCTCGCGTCATTTTACATCGGAATTAGTCTTGAGAAAGGCACAAACACGGTTCAGGAGCCCAAAAAACACGAGATCAGGATTCGGGAATGCTCGCGATTTTCTCGTCAACGGTTTCTCGGATCGCAGTTCTGTCGCTTCTAACGTGTTCCTCGTGTCATTTTACGTCGGAATTAGTCTTGAGAAATGCACAAACACGGTTCTGGAGTTCAAAAAACACGAGTTCAGGTTTTGGGAATGCTCGCGATTTTCTCGTCAACGTTTGCCCGGATTGCAATTCTGTCGCTTCCAACGCGTTTCTCGCGTCATTTTACATCGGAATTAGTCATGAGAAATGCACAAACACGGTTGTGGAGTCCAAAAAACACGAGATCAGTTTCTGGGAATGCTCGCGATTTTCTCGCCAACGGTTTCTCGGATCGCAATTCTGTCGCTTCGAACGTGTTCCTCGTGTCATTTTACGTCGGAATTAGTCTTGAGAAATGCACAAACACGGTTCTGGAGTTCAAAAAACACGAGTTCAGGTTTTGGGAATGCTCGCGATTTCCTCGTCAACGGTTTCTCGGATCGCAATTCTGTCGCTTCTAACGTGTTCCTCGTGTCATTTTACGTCGGAATTAGTCTTGAGAAATGCACAAACACGGTTCTGGAGTTCAAAAAACACGAGTTCAGGTTTTGGGAATGCTCGCGATTTTCTAGTCAACGGTTTCTCGGATCGCAATTCTGCCGCTTCCAACGTGTTCCTCGTGTCATTTTACGTCGGAATTAGTCTTGAGAAATGCACAAACACGGTTCTGGAGTTCAAAAAACACGAGATCAGGTTTTGGGAATGCTCGCGATTTTCTCGTCAACGTTTGCCCGGATTGCAATTCTGTCGCTTCCAACGCGTTCCTCGCGTCATTTTACATCGGAATTAGTCTTGAGAAAGGCACAAACACGGTTCAGGAGCCCAAAAAACACGAGATCAGGATTCGGGAATGCTCGCGATTTTCTCGTCAACGGTTTCTCGGATCGCAGTTCTGTCGCTTCTAACGTGTTCCTCGTGTCATTTTACGTCGGAATTAGTCTTGAGAAATGCACAAACACGGTTCTGGAGTTCAAAAAACACGAGTTCAGGTTTTGGGAATGCTCGCGATTTTCTCGTCAACGTTTGCCCGGATTGCAATTCTGTCGCTTCCAACGCGTTTCTCGCGTCATTTTACATCGGAATTAGTCATGAGAAATGCACAAACACGGTTCTGGAGTTCAAAAAACACGCGTTCAGGTTTTGGGAATGCTCGCGATTTTCTCGTCAACGTTTGCTCGGATTGCAATTCTGTCGCTTCCTACGCGTTTCTCGCGTCATTTTACATCGGAATTAGTCATGAGAAATGCACAAACACGGTTGTGGAGTCCAAAAAACACGAGATCAGTTTCTGGGAATGCTCGCGATTTCCTCGTCAACGGTTTCTCGGATCGCAATTCTGTCGCTTCTAACGTGTTCCTCGTATCATTTTATGTCGGAATTAGTCTTGAGAAATGCACAAACACGGTTCTGGAGCCCAAAAAACACGAGATCAGTTTCTGGGAATGCTCGCGATTTCCTCGTCAACGGTTTCTCGGATCGCAATTCTGTCGCTTCTAACGTGTTCCTCGTGTCATTTTACGTCGGAATTAGTCTTGAGAAATGCACAAACACGGTTCTGGAGTTCAAAAAACACGAGTTCAGGTTTTGGGAATGCTCGCGATTTTCTAGTCAACGGTTTCTCGGATCGCAATTCTGTCGCTTCCAACGTGTTCCTCGTGTCATTTTACGTCGGAATTAGTCTTGAGAAATGCACAAACACGGTTCTGGAGTTCAAAAAACACGAGATCAGGTTTTGGGAATGCTCGCGATTTCTCGTCAACGTTTGCCCGGATTGCAATTCTGTCGCTTCCAACGCGGTCCTCGCGTCATTTTACATCGGAATTAGTCTTGAGAAAGGCACAAACACGGTTCAGGAGCCCAAAAAACACGAGATCAGGATTCGGGAATGCTCGCGATTTTCTCGTCAACGGTTTCTCGGATCGCAGTTCTGTCGCTTCTAACGTGTTCCTCGTGTCATTTTACGTCGGAATTAGTCTTGAGAAATGCACAAACACGGTTCTGGAGTTCAAAAAACACGAGTTCAGGTTTTGGGAATGCTCGCGATTTTCTCGTCAACGTTTGCCCGGATTGCAATTCTGTCGCTTCCAACGCGTTTCTCGCGTCTTTTTACATCGGAATTAGTCATGAGAAATGCACAAACACGGTTGTGGAGTCCAAAAAACACGAGATCAGTTTCTGGGAATGCTCGCGATTTCCTCGTCAACGGTTTCTCGGATCGCAATTCTGTCGCTTCTAACGTGTTCCTCGTGTCATTTTACGCCGGAATTAGTCTTGAGAAATGCACAAACACGGTTCTGGAGTTCAAAAAACACGAGTTCAGGTTTTGGGAATGCTCGCGATTTTCTCGTCAACGTTTGCTCGGATTGCAATTCTGTCGCTTCCTACGCGTTCCTCGTGTCATTTTACGTCGGAAGTAGTCTTGAGAAATGCACAAACACGGTTCTGGAGTAAAAAAAAAACGAGTTCAGGTTTTGGGAATGCTCGCGATTTTCTCGTCAACGTTTGCTCGGATTGCAATTCTGTCGCTTCCTACGCGTTTCTCGCGTCATTTTACATCGGAATTAGTCATGAGAAATGCACAAACACGGTTGTGGAGCCCAAAAAACACGAGATCAGTTTCTGGGAATGCTCGCGATTTCCTCGTCAACGGTTTCTCGGATCGCAATTCTGTCGCTTCTAACGTGTTCCTCGTGTCATTTTACATCGGAATTAGTCATGAGAAATGCACAAACACGGTTGTGGAGTCCAAAAAACACGAGATCAGTTTCTGGGAATGCTCGCGATTTCCTCGTCAACGGTTTCTCGGATCGCAATTCTGTCGCTTCTAACGTGTTCCTCGTGTCATTTTACGTCGGAATTAGTCTTGAGAAATGCACAAACACGGTTCTGGAGTTCAAAAAACACGAGTTCAGGTTTTGGGAATGCTCGCGATTTTCTAGTCAACGGTTTCTCGGATCGCAATTCTGTCGCTTCTAACATGTTCCTCGTGTCATTTTGCGTCGGAATTAGTCTTGAGAAATGCACAAACACGGTTCTGGAGTTCAAAAAACACGAGTTCAGGTTTTGGGAATGCTCGCGATTTTCTCGTCAACGTTTGCTCGGATTGCAATTCTGTCGCTTCCTACGCGTTCCTCGTGTCATTTTACGTCGGAATTAGTCTTGAGAAATGCACAAACACGGTTCTGGAGTTCAAAAAACACGAGTTCAGGTTTTGGGAATGCTCGCGATTTTCTCGTCAACGTTTGCTCGGATTGCAATTCTGTCGCTTCCTACGCGTTCCTCGCGTCATTTTACATCGGAATTAGTCATGAGAAATGCACAAACACGGTTGTGGAGCCCAAAAAACACGAGATCAGTTTCTGGGAATGCTCGCGATTTCCTCGTCAACGGTTTCTCGGATCGCAATTCTGTCGCTTCTAACGTGTTCCTCGTGTCATTTTACGTCGGAATTAGTCTTGAGAAATGCACAAACACGGTTCTGGAGTTCAAAAAACACGAGTTCAGGTTTTGGGAATGCTCGCGATTTTCTCGTCAACCTTTACTCGGATTGCAATTCTGTCGCTTCCTACGCGTTTCTCGCGTCATTTTACGTCGGAATTAGTCTTGAGAAATGCACAAACACGGTTCTGGAGTTCAAAAAACACGAGATCCGGTTTTGGGAATGCTCGCGATTTTCTCGTCAACGTTTGCCCGGATTGCAATTCTGTCGCTTCCAACGCGTTCCCCGCGTCATTTTACATCGGAATTAGTCTTGAGAAAGGCACAAACACGGTTCAGGAGCCCAAAAAACACGAGATCAGGATTCGGGAATGCTCGCGATTTTCTCGTCAACGGTTTCTCGGATCGCAATTCTGTCGCTTCTAACGTGTTCCTCGTGTCATTTTACGTCGGAATTAGGCTTGAGAAATGCACAAACACGGTTCTGGAGTTCAAAAAACACGAGTTCAGGTTTTGGGAATGCTCGCGATTTTCTCGTCAACCTTTACTCGGATTGCAATTCTGTCGCTTCCTACGCGTTTCTCGCGTCATTTTACATCGGAATTAGTCATGAGAAATGCACAAACACGGTTGTGGAGCCCAAAAAACACGAGATCAGTTTCTGGGAATGCTCGCGATTTCCTCGTCAACGGTTTCTCGGATCGCAATTCTGTCGCTTCTAACGTGTTCCTCGTGTCATTTTACGTCGGAATTAGTCTTGAGAAATGCACAAACACGGTTCTGGAGTTCAAAAAACACGAGATCAGGTTTTTGGAATGCTCGCGATTTTCTCGTCAACGGTTTCTCGGTTCGCAATTCTGTCGCTTCCATCGTGATCCTCGTGTCATTTTACGTCGGAAATAGTCACGAACAGTGCACGTGAACGTTTGTGGAGTCCAAAAAACACGAGTTCAGGTTCTGGGAATGCTCGCGATTTTCTCGTCAACGTTTGCCCGGATTGGAATTCTGTCGCTTCCAACACGTTCCTCGCGTCATTTTACATCGGAATTAGTCATGAGAAAGGCACAAACACGGTTCAGGAGCCCAAGAAACACGAGATCAGGATTCGGGAATGCTCGCGATTTTCTCGTCAACGGTTTCTCGGATCGCAATTCTGTCGCTTCCAACGTGATCCTCGTGTCATTTTACGTCGGAAATAGTCACGAGCAGTGCACGTGAACGTTTGTGGAGTCCAAAAACACGAGTTCAGTTTCTGGGAATGCTCGCGATTTCCTCGTCAACGGTTTCTCGGATCGCAATTCTGTCGCTTCTAACGTGTTCCTCGTGTCATTTTACGTCGGAATTAGTCTTGAGAAATGCACAAACACGGTTCTGGAGTTCAAAAAACACGAGATCAGGTTTTTGGAATGCTCGCGATTTTCTCGTCAACGGTTTCTCGGATCGCAATTCTGTCGCTTCGAACGTGTTCCTCGTGTCATTTTACGTCGGAATTAGTCTTGAGAAATGCACAAACACGGTTCTGGAGTTCAAAAAACACGAGTTCAGGTTTTGGGAATGCTCGCGATTTTCTAGTCAACGGTTTCTCGGATCGCAATTCTGTCGCTTCCAACGTGTTCCTCGTGTCATTTTACGTCGGAATTAGTCTTGAGAAATGCACAAACACGGTTCTGGAGTTCAAAAAACACGAGTTCAGGTTTTGGGAATGCTCGCGATTTTCTCGTCAACGTTTACTCGGATTGCAATTCTGTCGCTTCCTACGCGTTTCTCGCGTCATTTTACATCGGAATTAGTCATGAGAAATGCACAAACACGGTTGTGGAGCCCAAAAAACACGAGATCAGGTTTCGGGAATGCTCGCGATTTTCTCGTCAACGGTTTCTCGGATCGCAATTCTGTCGCTTCTAACGTATTCCTCGTGTTATTTTACGTCGGAATTAGTCTTGAGAAATGCACAAACACGGTTCTGGAGTTCAAAAAACACGAGTTCAGGTTTTGGGAATGCTCGCGATTTTCTAGTCAACGGTTTCTCGGATCGCAATTCTGTCGCTTCCAACGTGTTCCTCGTGTCATTTTACGTCGGAATTAGTCTTGAGAAATGCACAAACACGGTTCTGGAGTTCAAAAAACACGAGATCAGGTTTTGGGAATGCTCGCGATTTTCTCGTCAACGTTTGCCCGGATTGCAATTCTGTCGCTTCCAACGCGTTCCTCGCGTCATTTTACATCGGAATTAGTCTTGAGAAAGGCACAAACACGGTTCAGGAGCCCAAAAAACACGAGATCAGGATTCGGGAATGCTCGCGATTTTCTCGTCAACGGTTTCTCGGATCGCAGTTCTGTCGCTTCGAACGTGTTCCTCGTGTCATTTTACGTCGGAATTAGTCTTGAGAAATGCACAAACACGGTTCTGGAGTTCAAAAAACACGAGTTCAGGTTTTGGGAATGCTCGCGATTTTCTCGTCAACGTTTGCCCGGATTGCAATTCTGTCGCTTCCAACGCGTTTCTCGCGTCATTTTACATCGGAATTAGTCATGAGAAATGCACAAACACGGTTGTGGAGTCCAAAAAACACGAGATCAGTTTCTGGGAATGCTCGCGATTTTCTCGCCAACGGTTTCTCGGATCGCAATTCTGTCGCTTCGAACGTGTTCCTCGTGTCATTTTACGTCGGAATTAGTCTTGAGAAATGCACAAACACGGTTCTGGAGTTCAAAAAACACGAGTTCAGGTTTTGGGAATGCTCGCGATTTTCTAGTCAACGGTTTCTCGGATCGCAATTCTGTCGCTTCCAACGTGTTCCTCGTGTCATTTTACGTCCGAATTAGTCTTGAGAAATGCACAAACACGGTTCTGGAGTTCAAAAAACACGAGATCCGGTTTTGGGAATGCTCGCGATTTTCTCGTCAACGTTTGCCCGGATTGCAATTCTGTCGCTTCCAACGCGTTCCCCGCGTCATTTTACATCGGAATTAGTCTTGAGAAAGGCACAAACACGGTTCAGGAGCCCAAAAAACACGAGATCAGGATTCGGGAATGCTCGCGATTTTCTCGTCAACGGTTTCTCGGATCGCAATTCTGTCGCTTCTAACGTGTTCCTCGTGTCATTTTACGTCGGAATTAGGCTTGAGAAATGCACAAACACGGTTCTGGAGTTCAAAAAACACGAGTTCAGGTTTTGGGAATGCTCGCGATTTTCTCGTCAACCTTTACTCGGATTGCAATTCTGTCGCTTCCTACGCGTTTCTCGCGTCATTTTACATCGGAATTAGTCATGAGAAATGCACAAACACGGTTGTGGAGCCCAAAAAACACGAGATCAGTTTCTGGGAATGCTCGCGATTTCCTCGTCAACGGTTTCTCGGATCGCAATTCTGTCGCTTCTAACGTGTTCCTCGTGTCATTTTACGTCGGAATTAGTCTTGAGAAATGCACAAACACGGTTCTGGAGTTCAAAAAACACGAGATCAGGTTTTTGGAATGCTCGCGATTTTCTCGTCAACGGTTTCTCGGTTCGCAATTCTGTCGCTTCCATCGTGATCCTCGTGTCATTTTACGTCGGAAATAGTCACGAACAGTGCACGTGAACGTTTGTGGAGTCCAAAAAACACGAGTTCAGGTTCTGGGAATGCTCGCGATTTTCTCGTCAACGTTTGCCCGGATTGGAATTCTGTCGCTTCCAACACGTTCCTCGCGTCATTTTACATCGGAATTAGTCATGAGAAAGGCACAAACACGGTTCAGGAGCCCAAGAAACACGAGATCAGGATTCGGGAATGCTCGCGATTTTCTCGTCAACGGTTTCTCGGATCGCAATTCTGTCGCTTCCAACGTGATCCTCGTGTCATTTTACGTCGGAAATAGTCACGAGCAGTGCACGTGAACGTTTGTGGAGTCCAAAAAACACGAGTTCAGTTTCTGGGAATGCTCGCGATTTCCTCGTCAACGGTTTCTCGGATCGCAATTCTGTCGCTTCTAACGTGTTCCTCGTGTCATTTTACGTCGGAATTAGTCTTGAGAAATGCACAAACACGGTTCTGGAGTTCAAAAAACACGAGATCAGGTTTTTGGAATGCTCGCGATTTTCTCGTCAACGGTTTCTCGGATCGCAATTCTGTCGCTTCGAACGTGTTCCTCGTGTCATTTTACGTCGGAATTAGTCTTGAGAAATGCACAAACACGGTTCTGGAGTTCAAAAAACACGAGATCCGGTTTTGGGAATGCTCGCGATTTTCTCGTCAACGTTTGCCCGGATTGCAATTCTGTCGCTTCCAACGCGTTCCCCGCGTCATTTTACATCGGAATTAGTCTTGAGAAAGGCACAAACACGGTTCAGGAGCCCAAAAAACACGAGATCAGGATTCGGGAATGCTCGCGATTTTCTCGTCAACGGTTTCTCGGATCGCAATTCTGTCGCTTCTAACGTGTTCCTCGTGTCATTTTACGTCGGAATTAGTCTTGAGAAATGCACAAACACGGTTCTGGAGTTCAAAAAACACGAGTTCAGGTTTTGGGAATGCTCGCGATTTTCTCGTCAACGTTTACTCGGATTGCAATTCTGTCGCTTCCTACGCGTTTCTCGCGTCATTTTACATCGGAATTAGTCATGAGAAATGCACAAACACGGTTGTGGAGCCCAAAAAACACGAGATCAGTTTCTGGGAATGCTCGCGATTTTCTAGTCAACGGTTTCTCGGATCGCAATTCTGTCGCTTCCAACGTGTTCCTCGTGTCATTTTACGTCGGAATTAGTCTTGAGAAATGCACAAACACGGTTCTGGAGTTCAAAAAACACGAGATCCGGTTTTGGGAATGCTCGCGATTTTCTCGTCAACGTTTGCCCGGATTGCAATTCTGTCGCTTCCAACGCGTTCCCCGCGTCATTTTACATCGGAATTAGTCTTGAGAAAGGCACAAACACGGTTCAGGAGCCCAAAAAACACGAGATCAGGATTCGGGAATGCTCGCGATTTTCTCGTCAACGGTTTCTCGGATCGCAATTCTGTCGCTTCTAACGTGTTCCTCGTGTCATTTTACGTCGGAATTAGTCTTGAGAAATGCACAAACACGGTTCTGGAGTTCAAAAAACACGAGTTCAGGTTTTGGGAATGCTCGCGATTTTCTCGTCAACGTTTACTCGGATTGCAATTCTGTCGCTTCCTACGCGTTTCTCGCGTCATTTTACATCGGAATTAGTCATGAGAAATGCACAAACACGGTTGTGGAGCCCAAAAAACACGAGATCAGTTTCTGGGAATGCTCGCGATTTCCTCGTCAACGGTTTCTCGGATCGCAATTCTGTCGCTTCTAACGTGTTCCTCGTGTCATTTTACGTCGGAATTAGTCTTGAGAAATGCACAAACACGGTTCTGGAGTTCAAAAAACACGAGATCAGATTTTGGGAATGCTCGCGATTTTCTCGTCAACGGTTTCTCGGATCGCAATTCTGTCGCTTCTAACGTATTCCTCGTGTCATTTTACGTCGGAATTAGTCTTGAGAAATGCACAAACACGGTTCTGGAGTTCAAAAAACACGAGTTCAGGTTTTGGGAATGCTCGCGATTTTCTCGTCAACGTTTGCTCGGATTGCAATTCTGTCGCTTCCTACGCGTTTCTCGCGTCATTTTACATCGGAATTAGTCATGAGAAATGCACAAACACGGTTGTGGAGTCCAAAAAACACGAGATCAGTTTCTGGGAATGCTCGCGATTTCCTCGTCAACGGTTTCTCGGATCGCAATTCTGTCGCTTCTAACGTGTTCCTCGTATCATTTTATGTCGGAATTAGTCTTGAGAAATGCACAAACACGGTTCTGGAGCCCAAAAAACACGAGATCAGTTTCTGGGAATGCTCGCGATTTCCTCGTCAACGGTTTCTCGGATCGCAATTCTGTCGCTTCTAACGTGTTCCTCGTGTCATTTTACGTCGGAATTAGTCTTGAGAAATGCACAAACACGGTTCTGGAGTTCAAAAAACACGAGTTCAGGTTTTGGGAATGCTCGCGATTTTCTAGTCAACGGTTTCTCGGATCGCAATTCTGTCGCTTCCAACGTGTTCCTCGTGTCATTTTACGTCGGAATTAGTCTTGAGAAATGCACAAACACGGTTCTGGAGTTAAAAAAAAACGAGATCAGGTTTTGGGAATGCTCGCGATTTTCTCGTCAACGTTTGCCCGGATTGCAATTCTGTCGCTTCCAACGCGTTCCTCGCGTCATTTTACATCGGAATTAGTCTTGAGAAAGGCACAAACACGGTTCAGGAGCCCAAAAAACACGAGATCAGGATTCGGGAATGCTCGCGATTTTCTCGTCAACGGTTTCTCGGATCGCAGTTCTGTCGCTTCTAACGTGTTCCTCGTGTCATTTTACGTCGGAATTAGTCTTGAGAAATGCACAAACACGGTTCTGGAGTTCAAAAAACACGAGTTCAGGTTTTGGGAATGCTCGCGATTTTCTCGTCAACGTTTGCCCGGATTGCAATTCTGTCGCTTCCAACGCGTTTCTCGCGTCATTTTACATCGGAATTAGTCATGAGAAATGCACAAACACTGTTGTGGAGTCCAAAAAACACGAGATCAGTTTCTGGGAATGCTCGCGATTTTCTCGCCAACGGTTTCTCGGATCGCAATTCTGTCGCTTCGAACGTGTTCCTCGTGTCATTTTACGTCGGAATTAGTCTTGAGAAATGCACAAACACGGTTCTGGAGTTCAAAAAACACGAGTTCAGGTTTTGGGAATGCTCGCGATTTTCTCGTCAACGTTTACTCGGATTGCAATTCTGTCGCTTCCTACGCGTTTCTCGCGTCATTTTACATCGGAATTAGTCATGAGAAATGCACAAACACGGTTGTGGAGCCCAAAAAACACGAGATCAGTTTCTGGGAATGCTCGCGATTTCCTCGTCAACGGTTTCTCGGATCGCAATTCTGTCGCTTCTAACGTGTTCCTCGTGTCATTTTACGTCGGAATTAGTCTTGAGAAATGCACAAACACGGTTCTGGAGTTCAAAAAACACGAGATCAGGTTTTGGGAATGCTCGCGATTTTCTCGTCAACGTTTGCCCGGATTGCAATTCTGGCGCTTCCAACGCGTTCCTCGCGTCATTTTACATCGGAAATAGTCTTGAGAAAGGCACAAACACGGTTCAGGAGCCCAAAAAACACGAGATCAGGTTTCGGGAATGCTCGCGATTTTCTCGTCAACGGTTTCTCGGATCGCAATACTGTCGCTTCTAACGTATTCCTCGTGTCATTTTACGTCGGAATTAGTCTTGAGAAATGCACAAACACGGTTCTGGAGTTCAAAAAACACGAGTTCAGGTTTTGGGAATGCTCGCGATTTTCTCGTCAACGTTTGCTCGGATTGCAATTCTGTCGCTTCCTACGCGTTTCTCGCGTCATTTTACATCGGAATTAGTCATGAGAAATGCACAAACACGGTTGTGGAGTCCAAAAAACACGAGATCAGTTTCTGGGAATGCTCGCGATTTCCTCGTCAACGGTTTCTCGGATCGCAATTCTGTCGCTTCTAACGTGTTCCTCGTATCATTTTATGTCGGAATTAGTCTTGAGAAATGCACAAACACGGTTCTGGAGCCCAAAAAACACGAGATCAGTTTCTGGGAATGCTCGCGATTTCCTCGTCAACGGTTTCTCGGATCGCAATTCTGTCGCTTCTAACGTGTTCCTCGTGTCATTTTACGTCGGAATTAGTCTTGAGAAATGCACAAACACGGTTCTGGAGTTCAAAAAACACGAGTTCAGGTTTTGGGAATGCTCGCGATTTTCTAGTCAACGGTTTCTCGGATCGCAATTCTGTCGCTTCCAACGTGTTCCTCGTGTCATTTTACGTCGGAATTAGTCTTGAGAAATGCACAAACACGGTTCTGGAGTTCAAAAAACACGAGTTCAGGTTTTGGGAATGCTCGCGATTTTCTAGTCAACGGTTTCTCGGATCGCAATTCTGTCGCTTCCAACGTGTTCCTCGTGTCATTTTACGTCGGAATTAGTCTTGAGAAATGCACAAACACGGTTCTGGAGTTCAAAAAAAACGAGATCAGGTTTTGGGAATGCTCGCGATTTTCTCGTCAACGTTTGCCCGGATTGCAATTCTGTCGCTTCCAACGCGTTCCTCGCGTCATTTTACATCGGAATTAGTCTTGAGAAAGGCACAAACACGGTTCAGGAGCCCAAAAAACACGAGATCAGGATTCGGGAATGCTCGCGATTTTCTCGTCAACGGTTTCTCGGATCGCAGTTCTGTCGCTTCTAACGTGTTCCTCGTGTCATTTTACGTCGGAATTAGTCTTGAGAAATGCACAAACACGGTTCTGGAGTTCAAAAAACACGAGTTCAGGTTTTGGGAATGCTCGCGATTTTCTCGTCAACGTTTGCCCGGATTGCAATTCTGTCGCTTCCAACGCGTTTCTCGCGTCATTTTACATCGGAATTAGTCATGAGAAATGCACAAACACGGTTGTGGAGTCCAAAAAACACGAGATCAGTTTCTGGGAATGCTCGCGATTTTCTCGCCAACGGTTTCTCGGATCGCAATTCTGTCGCTTCGAACGTGTTCCTCGTGTCATTTTACGTCGGAATTAGTCTTGAGAAATGCACAAACACGGTTCTGGAGTTCAAAAAACACGAGTTCAGGTTTTGGGAATGCTCGCGATTTTCTAGTCAACGGTTTCTCGGATCGCAATTCTGTCGCTTCCAACGTGTTCCTCGTGTCATTTTACGTCCGAATTAGTCTTGAGAAATGCACAAACACGGTTCTGGAGTTCAAAAAACACGAGATCCGGTTTTGGGAATGCTCGCGATTTTCTCGTCAACGTTTGCCCGGATTGCAATTCTGTCGCTTCCAACGCGTTCCCCGCGTCATTTTACATCGGAATTAGTCTTGAGAAAGGCACAAACACGGTTCAGGAGCCCAAAAAACACGAGATCAGGATTCGGGAATGCTCGCGATTTTCTCGTCAACGGTTTCTCGGATCGCAATTCTGTCGCTTCTAACGTGTTCCTCGTGTCATTTTACGTCGGAATTAGGCTTGAGAAATGCACAAACACGGTTCTGGAGTTCAAAAAACACGAGTTCAGGTTTTGGGAATGCTCGCGATTTTCTCGTCAACGTTTACTCGGATTGCAATTCTGTCGCTTCCTACGCGTTTCTCGCGTCATTTTACATCGGAATTAGTCATGAGAAATGCACAAACACGGTTGTGGAGCCCAAAAAACACGAGATCAGTTTCTGGGAATGCTCGCGATTTCCTCGTCAACGGTTTCTCGGATCGCAATTCTGTCGCTTCTAACGTGTTCCTCGTGTCATTTTACGTCGGAATTAGTCTTGAGAAATGCACAAACACGGTTCTGGAGTTCAAAAAACACGAGATCAGGTTTTGGGAATGCTCGCGATTTTCTCGTCAACGTTTGCCCGGATTGCAATTCTGGCGCTTCCAACGCGTTCCTCGCGTCATTTTACAGCGGAATTAGTCTTGAGAAAGGCACAAACACGGTTCAGGAGCCCAAAAAACACGATATCAGGTTTCGGGAATGCTCGCGATTTTCTCGTCAACGGTTTCTCGGATCGCAATTCTGTCGCTTCTAACGTGTTCCTCGTGTCATTTTACGTCGGAATTAGTCTTGAGAAATGCACAAACACGGTTCTGGAGTTCAAAAAACACGCGTTCAGGTTTTGGGAATGCTCGCGATTTTCTCGTCAACGTTTGCTCGGATTGCAATTCTGTCGCTTCCTACGCGTTTCTCGCGTCATTTTACATCGGAATTAGTCATGAGAAATGCACAAACACGGTTGTGGAGTCCAAAAAACACGAGATCAGTTTCTGGGAATGCTCGCGATTTCCTCGTCAACGGTTTCTCGGATCGCAATTCTGTCGCTTCTAACGTGTTCCTCGTATCATTTTATGTCGGAATTAGTCTTGAGAAATGCACAAACACGGTTCTGGAGCCCAAAAAACACGAGATCAGTTTCTGGGAATGCTCGCGATTTTCTAGTCAACGGTTTCTCGGATCGCAATTCTGCCGCTTCCAACGTGTTCCTCGTGTCATTTTACGTCGGAATTAGTCTTGAGAAATGCACAAACACGGTTCTGGAGTTCAAAAAACACGAGATCAGGTTTTGGGAATGCTCGCGATTTTCTCGTCAACGTTTGCCCGGATTGCAATTCTGTCGCTTCCAACGCGTTCCTCGCGTCATTTTACATCGGAATTAGTCTTGAGAAAGGCACAAACACGGTTCAGGAGCCCAAAAAACACGAGATCAGGATTCGGGAATGCTCGCGATTTTCTCGTCAACGGTTTCTCGGATCGCAGTTCTGTCGCTTCTAACGTGTTCCTCGTGTCATTTTACGTCGGAATTAGTCTTGAGAAATGCACAAACACGGTTCTGGAGTTCAAAAAACACGAGTTCAGGTTTTGGGAATGCTCGCGATTTTCTCGTCAACGTTTGCCCGGATTGCAATTCTGTCGCTTCCAACGCGTTTCTCGCGTTATTTTACATCGGAATTAGTCATGAGAAATGCACAAACACGGTTCTGGAGTTCAAAAAACACGCGTTCAGGTTTTGGGAATGCTCGCGATTTTCTCGTCAACGTTTGCTCGGATTGCAATTCTGTCGCTTCCTACGCGTTTCTCGCGTCATTTTACATCGGAATTAGTCATGAGAAATGCACAAACACGGTTGTGGAGTCCAAAAAACACGAGATCAGTTTCTGGGAATGCTCGCGATTTCCTCGTCAACGGTTTCTCGGATCGCAATTCTGTCGCTTCTAACGTGTTCCTCGTATCATTTTATGTCGGAATTAGTCTTGAGAAATGCACAAACACGGTTCTGGAGCCCAAAAAACACGAGATCAGTTTCTGGGAATGCTCGCGATTTCCTCGTCAACGGTTTCTCGGATCGCAATTCTGTCGCTTCTAACGTGTTCCTCGTGTCATTTTACGTCGGAATTAGTCTTGAGAAATGCACAAACACGGTTCTGAGTTCAAAAAACACGAGTTCAGGTTTTGGGAATGCTCGCGATTTTCTAGTCAACGGTTTCTCGGATCGCAATTCTGTCGCTTCCAACGTGTTCCTCGTGTCATTTTACGTCGGAATTAGTCTTGAGAAATGCACAAACACGGTTCTGGTGTTCAAAAAACACGAGATCAGGTTTTGGGAATGCTCGCGATTTTCTCGTCAACGTTTGCCCGGATTGCAATTCTGTCGCTTCCAACGCGTTCCTCGCGTCATTTTACATCGGAATTAGTCTTGAGAAAGGCACAAACACGGTTCAGGAGCCCAAAAAACACGAGATCAGGATTCGGGAATGCTCGCGATTTTCTCGTCAACGGTTTCTCGGATCGCAGTTCTGTCGCTTCTAACGTGTTCCTCGTGTCATTTTACGTCGGAATTAGTCTTGAGAAATGCACAAACACGGTTCTGGAGTTCAAAAAACACGCGTTCAGGTTTTGGGAATGCTCGCGATTTTCTCGTCAACGTTTGCTCGGATTGCAATTCTGTCGCTTCCTACGCGTTTCTCGCGTCATTTTACATCGGAATTAGTCATGAGAAATGCACAAACACGGTTGTGGAGTCCAAAAAACACGAGATCAGTTTCTGGGAATGCTCGCGATTTCCTCGTCAACGGTTTCTCGGATCGCAATTCTGTCGCTTCTAACGTGTTCCTCGTATCATTTTATGTCGGAATTAGTCTTGAGAAATGCACAAACACGGTTCTGGAGCCCAAAAAACACGAGATCAGTTTCTGGGAATGCTCGCGATTTTCTAGTCAACGGTTTCTCGGATCGCAATTCTGCCGCTTCCAACGTGTTCCTCGTGTCATTTTACGTCGGAATTAGTCTTGAGAAATGCACAAACACGGTTCTGGAGTTCAAAAAACACGAGATCAAGTTTTGGGAATGCTCGCGATTTTCTCGTCAACGTTTGCCCGGATTGCAATTCTGTCGCTTCCAACGCGTTCCTCGCGTCATTTTACATCGGAATTAGTCTTGAGAAAGGCACAAACACGGTTCAGGAGCCCAAAAAACACGAGATCAGGATTCGGGAATGCTCGCGATTTTCTCGTCAACGGTTTCTCGGATCGCAGTTCTGTCGCTTCTAACGTGTTCCTCGTGTCATTTTACGTCGGAATTAGTCTTGAGAAATGCACAAACACGGTTCTGGAGTTCAAAAAACACGAGTTCAGGTTTTGGGAATGCTCGCGATTTTCTCGTCAACGTTTGCCCGGATTGCAATTCTGTCGCTTCCAACGCGTTTCTCGCGTCATTTTACATCGGAATTAGTCATGAGAAATGCACAAACACGGTTCTGGAGTTCAAAAAACACGCGTTCAGGTTTTGGGAATGCTCGCGATTTTCTCGTCAACGTTTGCTCGGATTGCAATTCTGTCGCTTCCTACGCGTTTCTCGCGTCATTTTACATCGGAATTAGTCATGAGAAATGCACAAACACGGTTGTGGAGTCCAAAAAACACGAGATCAGTTTCTGGGAATGCTCGCGATTTCCTCGTCAACGGTTTCTCGGATCGCAATTCTGTCGCTTCTAACGTGTTCCTCGTATCATTTTATGTCGGAATTAGTCTTGAGAAATGCACAAACACGGTTCTGGAGCCCAAAAAACACGAGATCAGTTTCTGGGAATGCTCGCGATTTCCTCGTCAACGGTTTCTCGGATCGCAATTCTGTCGCTTCTAACGTGTTCCTCGTGTCATTTTACGTCGGAATTAGTCTTGAGAAATGCACAAACACGGTTCTGGAGTTCAAAAAACACGAGTTCAGGTTTTGGGAATGCTCGCGATTTTCTAGTCAACGGTTTCTCGGATCGCAATTCTGTCGCTTCCAACGTGTTCCTCGTGTCATTTTACGTCGGAATTAGTCTTGAGAAATGCACAAACACGGTTCTGGTGTTCAAAAAACACGAGATCAGGTTTTGGGAATGCTCGCGATTTTCTCGTCAACGTTTGCCCGGATTGCAATTCTGTCGCTTCCAACGCGTTCCTCGCGTCATTTTACATCGGAATTAGTCTTGAGAAAGGCACAAACACGGTTCAGGAGCCCAAAAAACACGAGATCAGGATTCGGGAATGCTCGCGATTTTCTCGTCAACGGTTTCTCGGATCGCAGTTCTGTCGCTTCTAACGTGTTCCTCGTGTCATTTTACGTCGGAATTAGTCTTGAGAAATGCACAAACACGGTTCTGGAGTTCAAAAAACACGAGTTCAGGTTTTGGGAATGCTCGCGATTTTCTCGTCAACGTTTGCTCGGATTGCAATTCTGTCGCTTCCTACGCGTTTCTCGCGTCATTTTACATCGGAATTAGTCATGAGAAATGCACAAACACGGTTGTGGAGTCCAAAAAACACGAGATCAGTTTCTGGGAATGCTCGCGATTTTCTCGTCAACGGTTTCTCGGATCGCAGTTCTGTCGCTTCTAACGTGTTCCTCGTGTCATTTTACGTCGGAATTAGTCTTGAGAAATGCACAAACACGGTTCTGGAGTTCAAAAAACACGAGTTCAGGTTTTGGGAATGCTCGCGATTTTCTCGTCAACGTTTGCTCGGATTGCAATTCTGTCGCTTCCTACGCGTTTCTCGCGTCATTTTACATCGGAAGTAGTCATGAGAAATGCACAAACACGGTTGTGGAGTCCAAAAAACACGAGATCAGTTTCTGGGAATGCTCGCGATTTCCTCGTCAACGGTTTCTCGGATCGCAATTCTGTCGCTTCTAACGTGTTCCTCGTATCATTTTATGTCGGAATTAGTCTTGAGAAATGCACAAACACGGTTCTGGAGCCCAAAAAACACGAGATCAGTTTCTGGGAATGCTCGCGATTTTCTAGTCAACGGTTTCTCGGATCGCAATTCTGCCGCTTCCAACGTGTTCCTCGTGTCATTTTACGTCGGAATTAGTCTTGAGAAATGCACAAACACGGTTCTGGAGTTCAAAAAACACGAGATCAGGTTTTGGGAATGCTCGCGATTTTCTCGTCAACGTTTGCCCGGATTGCAATTCTGTCGCTTCCAACGCGTTCCTCGCGTCATTTTACATCGGAATTAGTCTTGAGAAAGGCACAAACACGGTTCTGGAGCCCAAAAAACACGAGATCAGTTTCTGGGAATGCTCGCGATTTTCTAGTCAACGGTTTCTCGGATCGCAATTCTGCCGCTTCCAACGTGTTCCTCGTGTCATTTTACGTCGGAATTAGTCTTGAGAAATGCACAAACACGGTTCTGGAGTTCAAAAAACACGAGATCAGGTTTTGGGAATGCTCGCGATTTTCTCGTCAACGTTTGCCCGGATTGCAATTCTGTCGCTTCCAACGCGTTCCTCGCGTCATTTTACATCGGAATTAGTCTTGAGAAAGGCACAAACACGGTTCAGGAGCCCAAAAAACACGAGATCAGGATTCGGGAATGCTCGCGATTTTCTCGTCAACGGTTTCTCGGATCGCAGTTCTGTCGCTTCTAACGTGTTCCTCGTGTCATTTTACGTCGGAATTAGTCTTGAGAAATGCACAAACACGGTTCTGGAGTTCAAAAAACACGAGTTCAGGTTTTGGGAATGCTCGCGATTTTCTCGTCAACGTTTGCCCGGATTGCAATTCTGTCGCTTCCAACGCGTTTCTCGCGTCATTTTACATCGGAATTAGTCATGAGAAATGCACAAACACGGTTCTGGAGTTCAAAAAACACGCGTTCAGGTTTTGGGAATGCTCGCGATTTTCTCGTCAACGTTTGCTCGGATTGCAATTCTGTCGCTTCCTACGCGTTTCTCGCGTCATTTTACATCGGAATTAGTCATGAGAAATGCACAAACACGGTTGTGGAGTCCAAAAAACACGAGATCAGTTTCTGGGAATGCTCGCGATTTCCTCGTCAACGGTTTCTCGGATCGCAATTCTGTCGCTTCTAACGTGTTCCTCGTATCATTTTATGTCGGAATTAGTCTTGAGAAATGCACAAACACGGTTCTGGAGTTCAAAAAACACGAGTTCAGGTTTTGGGAATGCTCGCGATTTTCTAGTCAACGGTTTCTCGGATCGCAATTCTGTCGCTTCCAACGTGTTCCTCGTGTCATTTTACGTCGGAATTAGTCTTGAGAAATGCACAAACACGGTTCTGGTGTTCAAAAAACACGAGATCAGGTTTTGGGAATGCTCGCGATTTTCTCGTCAACGTTTGCCCGGATTGCAATTCTGTCGCTTCCAACGCGTTCCTCGCGTCATTTTACATCGGAATTAGTCTTGAGAAAGGCACAAACACGGTTCAGGAGCCCAAAAAACACGAGATCAGGATTCGGGAATGCTCGCGATTTTCTCGTCAACGGTTTCTCGGATCGCAGTTCTGTCGCTTCTAACGTGTTCCTCGTGTCATTTTACGTCGGAATTAGTCTTGAGAAATGCACAAACACGGTTCTGGAGTTCAAAAAACACGAGTTCAGGTTTTGGGAATGCTCGCGATTTTCTCGTCAACGTTTGCTCGGATTGCAATTCTGTCGCTTCCTACGCGTTTCTCGCGTCATTTTACATCGGAATTAGTCATGAGAAATGCACAAACACGGTTGTGGAGTCCAAAAAACACGAGATCAGTTTCTGGGAATGCTCGCGATTTTCTCGTCAACGGTTTCTCGGATCGCAGTTCTGTCGCTTCTAACGTGTTCCTCGTGTCATTTTACGTCGGAATTAGTCTTGAGAAATGCACAAACACGGTTCTGGAGTTCAAAAAACACGAGTTCAGGTTTTGGGAATGCTCGCGATTTTCTCGTCAACGTTTGCTCGGATTGCAATTCTGTCGCTTCCTACGCGTTTCTCGCGTCATTTTACATCGGAATTAGTCATGAGAAATGCACAAACACGGTTGTGGAGTCCAAAAAACACGAGATCAGTTTCTGGGAATGCTCGCGATTTCCTCGTCAACGGTTTCTCGGATCGCAATTCTGTCGCTTCTAACGTGTTCCTCGTATCATTTTATGTCGGAATTAGTCTTGAGAAATGCACAAACACGGTTCTGGAGCCCAAAAAACACGAGATCAGTTTCTGGGAATGCTCGCGATTTTCTAGTCAACGGTTTCTCGGATCGCAATTCTGCCGCTTCCAACGTGTTCCTCGTGTCATTTTACGTCGGAATTAGTCTTGAGAAATGCACAAACACGGTTCTGGAGTTCAAAAAACACGAGATCAGGTTTTGGGAATGCTCGCGATTTTCTCGTCAACGTTTGCCCGGATTGCAATTCTGTCGCTTCCAACGCGTTCCTCGCGTCATTTTACATCGGAATTAGTCTTGAGAAAGGCACAAACACGGTTCAGGAGCCCAAAAAACACGAGATCAGGATTCGGGAATGCTCGCGATTTTCTCGTCAACGGTTTCTCGGATCGCAGTTCTGTCGCTTCTAACGTGTTCCTCGTGTCATTTTACGTCGGAATTAGTCTTGAGAAATGCACAAACACGGTTCTGGAGTTCAAAAAACACGAGTTCAGGTTTTGGGAATGCTCGCGATTTTCTCGTCAACGTTTGCCCGGATTGCAATTCTGTCGCTTCCAACGCGTTTCTCGCGTCATTTTACATCGGAATTAGTCATGAGAAATGCACAAACACGGTTCTGGAGTTCAAAAAACACGCGTTCAGGTTTTGGGAATGCTCGCGATTTTCTCGTCAACGTTTGCTCGCATTGCAATTCTGTCGCTTCCTACGCGTTTCTCGCGTCATTTTACATCGGAATTAGTCATGAGAAATGCACAAACACGGTTGTGGAGTCCAAAAAACACGAGATCAGTTTCTGGGAATGCTCGCGATTTCCTCGTCAACGTTTGCCCGGATTGCAATTCTGTCGCTTCCAACGCGTTCCTCGCGTCATTTTACATCGGAATTAGTCTTGAGAAAGGCACAAACACGGTTCAGGAGCCCAAAAAACACGAGATCAGGATTCGGGAATGCTCGCGATTTTCTCGTCAACGGTTTCTCGGATCGCAGTTCTGTCGCTTCTAACGTGTTCCTCGTGTCATTTTACGTCGGAATTAGTCTTGAGAAATGCACAAACACGGTTCTGGAGTTCAAAAAACACGAGTTCAGGTTTTGGGAATGCTCGCGATTTTCTCGTCAACGTTTGCCCGGATTGCAATTCTGTCGCTTCCAACGCGTTTCTCGCGTCATTTTACATCGGAATTAGTCATGAGAAATGCACAAACACGGTTCTGGAGTTCAAAAAACACGCGTTCAGGTTTTGGGAATGCTCGCGATTTTCTCGTCAACGTTTGCTCGGATTGCAATTCTGTCGCTTCCTACGCGTTTCTCGCGTCATTTTACATCGGAATTAGTCATGAGAAATGCACAAACACGGTTGTGGAGTCCAAAAAACACGAGATCAGTTTCTGGGAATGCTCGCGATTTCCTCGTCAACGGTTTCTCGGATCGCAATTCTGTCGCTTCTAACGTGTTCCTCGTATCATTTTATGTCGGAATTAGTCTTGAGAAATGCACAAACACGGTTCTGGAGCCCAAAAAACACGAGATCAGTTTCTGGGAATGCTCGCGATTTCCTCGTCAACGGTTTCTCGGATCGCAATTCTGTCGCTTCTAACGTGTTCCTCGTGTCATTTTACGTCGGAATTAGTCTTGAGAAATGCACAAACACGGTTCTGGAGTTCAAAAAACACGAGTTCAGGTTTTGGGAATGCTCGCGATTTTCTAGTCAACGGTTTCTCGGATCGCAATTCTGTCGCTTCCAACGTGTTCCTCGTGTCATTTTACGTCGGAATTAGTCTTGAGAAATGCACAAACACGGTTCTGGTGTTCAAAAAACACGAGATCAGGTTTTGGGAATGCTCGCGATTTTCTCGTCAACGTTTGCCCGGATTGCAATTCTGTCGCTTCCAACGCGTTCCTCGCGTCATTTTACATCGGAATTAGTCTTGAGAAAGGCACAAACACGGTTCAGGAGCCCAAAAAACACGAGATCAGGATTCGGGAATGCTCGCGATTTTCTCGTCAACGGTTTCTCGGATCGCAGTTCTGTCGCTTCTAACGTGTTCCTCGTGTCATTTTACGTCGGAATTAGTCTTGAGAAATGCACAAACACGGTTCTGGAGTTCAAAAAACACGAGTTCAGGTTTTGGGAATGCTCGCGATTTTCTCGTCAACGTTTGCCCGGATTGCAATTCTGTCGCTTCCAACGCGTTTCTCGCGTCATTTTACATCGGAATTAGTCATGAGAAATGCACAAACACGGTTGTGGAGTCCAAAAAACACGAGATCAGTTTCTGGGAATGCTCGCGATTTTCTCGTCAACGTTTGCTCGGATTGCAATTCTGTCGCTTCCTACGCGTTTCTCGCGTCATTTTACATCGGAATTAGTCATGAGAAATGCACAAACACGGTTGTGGAGTCCAAAAAACACGAGATCATTTTGTGGGAATGCTCGCGATTTCCTCGTCAACGGTTTCTCGGATCGCAATTCTGTCGCTTCTAACGTGTTCCTCGTATCATTTTATGTCGGAATTAGTCTTGAGAAATGCACAAACACGGTTCTGGAGCCCAAAAAACACGAGATCAGTTTCTGGGAATGCTCGCGATTTTCTAGTCAACGGTTTCTCGGATCGCAATTCTGCCGCTTCCAACGTGTTCCTCGTGTCATTTTACGTCGGAATTAGTCTTGAGAAAGGCACAAACACGGTTCAGGAGCCCAAAAAACACGAGATCAGGATTCGGGAATGCTCGCGATTTTCTCGTCAACGGTTTCTCGGATCGCAGTTCTGTCGCTTCTAACGTGTTCCTCGTGTCATTTTACGTCGGAATTAGTCTTGAGAAATGCACAAACACGGTTCTGGAGTTCAAAAAACACGAGTTCAGGTTTTGGGAATGCTCGCGATTTTCTCGTCAACGTTTGCCCGGATTGCAATTCTGTCGCTTCCAACGCGTTTCTCGCGTCATTTTACATCGGAATTAGTCATGAGAAATGCACAAACACGGTTCTGGAGTTCAAAAAACACGCGTTCAGGTTTTGGGAATGCTCGCGATTTTCTCGTCAACGTTTGCTCGGATTGCAATTCTGTCGCTTCCTACGCGTTTCTCGCGTCATTTTACATCGGAATTAGTCATGAGAAATGCACAAACACGGTTGTGGAGTCCAAAAAACACGAGATCAGTTTCTGGGAATGCTCGCGATTTCCTCGTCAACGGTTTCTCGGATCGCAATTCTGTCGCTTCTAACGTGTTCCTCGTATCATTTTATGTCGGAATTAGTCTTGAGAAATGCACAAACACGGTTCTGGAGCCCAAAAAACACGAGATCAGTTTCTGGGAATGCTCGCGATTTCCTCGTCAACGGTTTCTCGGATCGCAATTCTGTCGCTTCTAACGTGTTCCTCGTGTCATTTTACGTCGGAATTAGTCTTGAGAAATGCACAAACACGGTTCTGGAGTTCAAAAAACACGAGTTCAGGTTTTGGGAATGCTCGCGATTTTCTAGTCAACGGTTTCTCGGATCGCAATTCTGTCGCTTCCAACGTGTTCCTCGTGTCATTTTACGTCGGAATTAGTCTTGAGAAATGCACAAACACGGTTCTGGTGTTCAAAAAACACGAGATCAGGTTTTGGGAATGCTCGCGATTTTCTCGTCAACGTTTGCCCGGATTGCAATTCTGTCGCTTCCAACGCGTTCCTCGCGTCATTTTACATCGGAATTAGTCTTGAGAAAGGCACAAACACGGTTCAGGAGCCCAAAAAACACGAGATCAGGATTCGGGAATGCTCGCGATTTTCTCGTCAACGGTTTCTCGGATCGCAGTTCTGTCGCTTCTAACGTGTTCCTCGTGTCATTTTACGTCGGAATTAGTCTTGAGAAATGCACAAACACGGTTCTGGAGTTCAAAAAACACGAGTTCAGGTTTTGGGAATGCTCGCGATTTTCTCGTCAACGTTTGCCCGGATTGCAATTCTGTCGCTTCCAACGCGTTTCTCGCGTCATTTTACATCGGAATTAGTCATGAGAAATGCACAAACACGGTTGTGGAGTCCAAAAAACACGAGATCAGTTTCTGGGAATGCTCGCGATTTCCTCGTCAACGGTTTCTCGGATCGCAATTCTGTCGCTTCTAACGTGTTCCTCGTGTCATTTTACGTCGGAATTAGTCTTGAGAAATGCACAAACACGGTTCTGGAGTTCAAAAAACACGAGTTCAGGTTTTGGGAATGCTCGCGATTTTCTAGTCAACGGTTTCTCGGATCGCAATTCTGTCGCTTCCAACGTGTTCCTCGTGTCATTTTACGTCGGAATTAGTCTTGAGAAATGCACAAACACGGTTCTGGAGTTCAAAAAACACGAGATCAGGTTTTGGGAATGCTCGCGATTTTCTCATCAACGGTTTCTCGGATCGCAATTCTGTCGCTTCTAACGTGTTCCTCGTGTCATTTTACGTCGGAATTAGTCTTGAGAAATGCACAAACACGGTTCTGGAGTTCAAAAAACACGAGTTCAGGTTTTGGGAATGCTCGCGATTTTCTCGTCAACGTTTGCTCGGATTGCAATTCTGTCGCTTCCTACGCGTTCCTCGTGTCATTTTACGTCGGAATTAGTCTTGAGAAATGCACAAACACGGTTCTGGAGTTCAAAAAACACGCGTTCAGGTTTTGGGAATGCTCGCGATTTTCTCGTCAACGTTTGCTCGGATTGCAATTCTGTCGCTTCCTACGCGTTTCTCGCGTCATTTTACATCGGAATTAGTCATGAGAAATGCACAAACACGGTTGTGGAGTCCAAAAAACACGAGATCAGTTTCTGGGAATGCTCGCGATTTCCTCGTCAACGGTTTCTCGGATCGCAATTCTGTCGCTTCTAACGTGTTCCTCGTATCATTTTATGTCGGAATTAGTCTTGAGAAATGCACAAACACGGTTCTGGAGCCCAAAAAACACGAGATCAGTTTCTGGGAATGCTCGCGATTTTCTAGTCAACGGTTTCTCGGATCGCAGTTCTGTCGCTTCTAACGTGTTCCTCGTGTCATTTTACGTCGGAATTAGTCTTGAGAAATGCACAAACACGGTTCTGGAGTTCAAAAAACACGCGTTCAGGTTTTGGGAATGCTCGCGATTTTCTCGTCAACGTTTGCTCGGATTGCAATTCTGTCGCTTCCTACGCGTTTCTCGCGTCATTTTACATCGGAATTAGTCATGAGAAATGCACAAACACGGTTGTGGAGTCCAAAAAACACGAGATCAGTTTCTGGGAATGCTCGCGATTTCCTCGTCAACGGTTTCTCGGATCGCAATTCTGTCGCTTCTAACGTGTTCCTCGTATCATTTTATGTCGGAATTAGTCTTGAGAAATGCACAAACACGGTTCTGGAGCCCAAAAAACACGAGATCAGTTTCTGGGAATGCTCGCGATTTTCTAGTCAACGGTTTCTCGGATCGCAATTCTGCCGCTTCCAACGTGTTCCTCGTGTCATTTTACGTCGGAATTAGTCTTGAGAAATGCACAAACACGGTTCTGGAGTTCAAAAAACACGAGATCAGGTTTTGGGAATGCTCGCGATTTTCTCGTCAACGTTTGCCCGGATTGCAATTCTGTCGCTTCCAACGCGTTCCTCGCGTCATTTTACATCGGAATTAGTCTTGAGAAAGGCACAAACACGGTTCAGGAGCCCAAAAAACACGAGATCAGGATTCGGGAATGCTCGCGATTTTCTCGTCAACGGTTTCTCGGATCGCAGTTCTGTCGCTTCTAACGTGTTCCTCGTGTCATTTTACGTCGGAATTAGTCTTGAGAAATGCACAAACACGGTTCTGGAGTTCAAAAAACACGAGTTCAGGTTTTGGGAATGCTCGCGATTTTCTCGTCAACGTTTGCCCGGATTGCAATTCTGTCGCTTCCAACGCGTTTCTCGCGTCATTTTACATCGGAATTAGTCATGAGAAATGCACAAACACGGTTCTGGAGTTCAAAAAACACGCGTTCAGGTTTTGGGAATGCTCGCGATTTTCTCGTCAACGTTTGCTCGGATTGCAATTCTGTCGCTTCCTACGCGTTTCTCGCGTCATTTTACATCGGAATTAGTCATGAGAAATGCACAAACACGGTTGTGGAGTCCAAAAAACACGAGATCAGTTTCTGGGAATGCTCGCGATTTCCTCGTCAACGTTTGCCCGGATTGCAATTCTGTCGCTTCCAACGCGTTCCTCGCGTCATTTTACATCGGAATTAGTCTTGAGAAAGGCACAAACACGGTTCAGGAGCCCAAAAAACACGAGATCAGGATTCGGGAATGCTCGCGATTTTCTCGTCAACGGTTTCTCGGATCGCAGTTCTGTCGCTTCTAACGTGTTCCTCGTGTCATTTTACGTCGGAATTAGTCTTGAGAAATGCACAAACACGGTTCTGGAGTTCAAAAAACACGAGTTCAGGTTTTGGGAATGCTCGCGATTTTCTCGTCAACGTTTGCCCGGATTGCAATTCTGTCGCTTCCAACGCGTTTCTCGCGTCATTTTACATCGGAATTAGTCATGAGAAATGCACAAACACGGTTCTGGAGTTCAAAAAACACGCGTTCAGGTTTTGGGAATGCTCGCGATTTTCTCGTCAACGTTTGCTCGGATTGCAATTCTGTCGCTTCCTACGCGTTTCTCGCGTCATTTTACATCGGAATTAGTCATGAGAAATGCACAAACACGGTTGTGGAGTCCAAAAAACACGAGATCAGTTTCTGGGAATGCTCGCGATTTCCTCGTCAACGGTTTCTCGGATCGCAATTCTGTCGCTTCTAACGTGTTCCTCGTATCATTTTATGTCGGAATTAGTCTTGAGAAATGCACAAACACGGTTCTGGAGCCCAAAAAACACGAGATCAGTTTCTGGGAATGCTCGCGATTTCCTCGTCAACGGTTTCTCGGATCGCAATTCTGTCGCTTCTAACGTGTTCCTCGTGTCATTTTACGTCGGAATTAGTCTTGAGAAATGCACAAACACGGTTCTGGAGTTCAAAAAACACGAGTTCAGGTTTTGGGAATGCTCGCGATTTTCTAGTCAACGGTTTCTCGGATCGCAATTCTGTCGCTTCCAACGTGTTCCTCGTGTCATTTTACGTCGGAATTAGTCTTGAGAAATGCACAAACACGGTTCTGGTGTTCAAAAAACACGAGATCAGGTTTTGGGAATGCTCGCGATTTTCTCGTCAACGTTTGCCCGGATTGCAATTCTGTCGCTTCCAACGCGTTCCTCGCGTCATTTTACATCGGAATTAGTCTTGAGAAAGGCACAAACACGGTTCAGGAGCCCAAAAAACACGAGATCAGGATTCGGGAATGCTCGCGATTTTCTCGTCAACGGTTTCTCGGATCGCAGTTCTGTCGCTTCTAACGTGTTCCTCGTGTCATTTTACGTCGGAATTAGTCTTGAGAAATGCACAAACACGGTTCTGGAGTTCAAAAAACACGAGTTCAGGTTTTGGGAATGCTCGCGATTTTCTCGTCAACGTTTGCCCGGATTGCAATTCTGTCGCTTCCAACGCGTTTCTCGCGTCATTTTACATCGGAATTAGTCATGAGAAATGCACAAACACGGTTGTGGAGTCCAAAAAACACGAGATCAGTTTCTGGGAATGCTCGCGATTTCCTCGTCAACGGTTTCTCGGATCGCAATTCTGTCGCTTCTAACGTGTTCCTCGTGTCATTTTACGTCGGAATTAGTCTTGAGAAATGCACAAACACGGTTCTGGAGTTCAAAAAACACGAGTTCAGGTTTTGGGAATGCTCGCGATTTTCTAGTCAACGGTTTCTCGGATCGCAATTCTGTCGCTTCCAACGTGTTCCTCGTGTCATTTTACGTCGGAATTAGTCTTGAGAAATGCACAAACACGGTTCTGGAGTTCAAAAAACACGAGATCAGGTTTTGGGAATGCTCGCGATTTTCTCATCAACGGTTTCTCGGATCGCAATTCTGTCGCTTCTAACGTGTTCCTCGTGTCATTTTACGTCGGAATTAGTCTTGAGAAATGCACAAACACGGTTCTGGAGTTCAAAAAACACGAGTTCAGGTTTTGGGAATGCTCGCGATTTTCTCGTCAACGTTTGCTCGGATTGCAATTCTGTCGCTTCCTACGCGTTCCTCGTGTCATTTTACGTCGGAATTAGTCTTGAGAAATGCACAAACACGGTTCTGGAGTTCAAAAAACACGCGTTCAGGTTTTGGGAATGCTCGCGATTTTCTCGTCAACGTTTGCTCGGATTGCAATTCTGTCGCTTCCTACGCGTTTCTCGCGTCATTTTACATCGGAATTAGTCATGAGAAATGCACAAACACGGTTGTGGAGTCCAAAAAACACGAGATCAGTTTCTGGGAATGCTCGCGATTTCCTCGTCAACGGTTTCTCGGATCGCAATTCTGTCGCTTCTAACGTGTTCCTCGTATCATTTTATGTCGGAATTAGTCTTGAGAAATGCACAAACACGGTTCTGGAGCCCAAAAAACACGAGATCAGTTTCTGGGAATGCTCGCGATTTTCTAGTCAACGGTTTCTCGGATCGCAATTCTGCCGCTTCCAACGTGTTCCTCGTGTCATTTTACGTCGGAATTAGTCTTGAGAAATGCACAAACACGGTTCTGGAGTTCAAAAAACACGAGATCAGGTTTTGGGAATGCTCGCGATTTTCTCGTCAACGTTTGCCCGGATTGCAATTCTGTCGCTTCCAACGCGTTCCTCGCGTCATTTTACATCGGAATTAGTCTTGAGAAAGGCACAAACACGGTTCAGGAGCCCAAAAAACACGAGATCAGGATTCGGGAATGCTCGCGATTTTCTCGTCAACGGTTTCTCGGATCGCAGTTCTGTCGCTTCTAACGTGTTCCTCGTGTCATTTTACGTCGGAATTAGTCTTGAGAAATGCACAAACACGGTTCTGGAGTTCAAAAAACACGAGTTCAGGTTTTGGGAATGCTCGCGATTTTCTCGTCAACGTTTGCCCGGATTGCAATTCTGTCGCTTCCAACGCGTTTCTCGCGTCATTTTACATCGGAATTAGTCATGAGAAATGCACAAACACGGTTCTGGAGTTCAAAAAACACGCGTTCAGGTTTTGGGAATGCTCGCGATTTTCTCGTCAACGTTTGCTCGGATTGCAATTCTGTCGCTTCCTACGCGTTTCTCGCGTCATTTTACATCGGAATTAGTCATGAGAAATGCACAAACACGGTTGTGGAGTCCAAAAAACACGAGATCAGTTTCTGGGAATGCTCGCGATTTCCTCGTCAACGGTTTCTCGGATCGCAATTCTGTCGCTTCTAACGTGTTCCTCGTATCATTTTATGTCGGAATTAGTCTTGAGAAATGCACAAACACGGTTCTGGAGCCCAAAAAACACGAGATCAGTTTCTGGGAATGCTCGCGATTTTCTAGTCAACGGTTTCTCGGATCGCAATTCTGCCGCTTCCAACGTGTTCCTCGTGTCATTTTACGTCGGAATTAGTCTTGAGAAATGCACAAACACGGTTCTGGAGTTCAAAAAACACGAGATCAGGTTTTGGGAATGCTCGCGATTTTCTCGTCAACGTTTGCCCGGATTGCAATTCTGTCGCTTCCAACGCGTTCCTCGCGTCATTTTACATCGGAATTAGTCTTGAGAAAGGCACAAACACGGTTCAGGAGCCCAAAAAACACGAGATCAGGATTCGGGAATGCTCGCGATTTTCTCGTCAACGGTTTCTCGGATCGCAGTTCTGTCGCTTCTAACGTGTTCCTCGTGTCATTTTACGTCGGAATTAGTCTTGAGAAATGCACAAACACGGTTCTGGAGTTCAAAAAACACGCGTTCAGGTTTTGGGAATGCTCGCGATTTTCTCGTCAACGTTTGCTCGGATTGCAATTCTGTCGCTTCCTACGCGTTTCTCGCGTCATTTTACATCGGAATTAGTCATGAGAAATGCACAAACACGGTTGTGGAGTCCAAAAAACACGAGATCAGTTTCTGGGAATGCTCGCGATTTCCTCGTCAACGGTTTCTCGGATCGCAATTCTGTCGCTTCTAACGTGTTCCTCGTATCATTTTATGTCGGAATTAGTCTTGAGAAATGCACAAACACGGTTCTGGAGCCCAAAAAACACGAGATCAGTTTCTGGGAATGCTCGCGATTTCCTCGTCAACGGTTTCTCGGATCGCAATTCTGTCGCTTCTAACGTGTTCCTCGTGTCATTTTACGTCGGAATTAGTCTTGAGAAATGCACAAACACGGTTCTGGAGTTCAAAAAACACGAGTTCAGGTTTTGGGAATGCTCGCGATTTTCTAGTCAACGGTTTCTCGGATCGCAATTCTGTCGCTTCCAACGTGTTCCTCGTGTCATTTTACGTCGGAATTAGTCTTGAGAAATGCACAAACACGGTTCTGGTGTTCAAAAAACACGAGATCAGGTTTTGGGAATGCTCGCGATTTTCTCGTCAACGTTTGCCCGGATTGCAATTCTGTCGCTTCCAACGCGTTCCTCGCGTCATTTTACATCGGAATTAGTCTTGAGAAAGGCACAAACACGGTTCAGGAGCCCAAAAAACACGAGATCAGGATTCGGGAATGCTCGCGATTTTCTCGTCAACGGTTTCTCGGATCGCAGTTCTGTCGCTTCTAACGTGTTCCTCGTGTCATTTTACGTCGGAATTAGTCTTGAGAAATGCACAAACACGGTTCTGGAGTTCAAAAAACACGAGTTCAGGTTTTGGGAATGCTCGCGATTTTCTCGTCAACGTTTGCTCGGATTGCAATTCTGTCGCTTCCTACGCGTTCCTCGTGTCATTTTACGTCGGAATTAGTCTTGAGAAATGCACAAACACGGTTCTGGAGTTCAAAAAAAACGAGTTCAGGTTTTGGGAATGCTCGCGATTTTCTCGTCAACGTTTGCTCGGATTGCAATTCTGTCGCTTCCTACGCGTTTCTCGCGTCATTTTACATCGGAATTAGTCATGAGAAATGCACAAACACGGTTGTGGAGCCCAAAAAACACGAGATCAGTTTCTGGGAATGCTCGCGATTTCCTCGTCAACGGTTTCTCGGATCGCAATTCTGTCGCTTCTAACGTGTTCCTCGTGTCATTTTGCGTCGGAATTAGGCTTGAGAAATGCACAAACACGGTTCTGGAGTTCAAAAAACACGAGTTCAGGTTTTGGGAATGCTCGCGATTTTCTCGTCAACGTTTGCCCGGATTGCAATTCTGTCGCTTCCAACGCGTTTCTCGCGTCATTTTACATCGGAATTAGTCATGAGAAATGCACAAACACGGTTGTGGAGTCCAAAAAACACGAGATCAGTTTCTGGGAATGCTCGCGATTTCCTCGTCAACGGTTTCTCGGATCGCAATTCTGTCGCTTCTAACGTGTTCCTCGTGTCATTTTACGTCGGAATTAGTCTTGAGAAATGCACAAACACGGTTCTGGAGTTCAAAAAACACGAGTTCAGGTTTTGGGAATGCTCGCGATTTTCTCGTCAACGTTTGCTCGGATTGCAATTCTGTCGCTTCCTACGCGTTCCTCGTGTCATTTTACGTCGGAATTAGTCTTGAGAAATGCACAAACACGGTTCTGGAGTTCAAAAAAAACGAGTTCAGGTTTTGGGAATGCTCGCGATTTTCTCGTCAACGTTTGCTCGGATTGCAATTCTGTCGCTTCCTACGCGTTTCTCGCGTCATTTTACATCGGAATTAGTCATGAGAAATGCACAAACACGGTTGTGGAGCCCAAAAAACACGAGATCAGTTTCTGGGAATGCTCGCGATTTCCTCGTCAACGGTTTCTCGGATCGCAATTCTGTCGCTTCTAACGTGTTCCTCGTGTCATTTTGCGTCGGAATTAGGCTTGAGAAATGCACAAACACGGTTCTGGAGTTCAAAAAACACGAGTTCAGGTTTTGGGAATGCTCGCGATTTTCTCGTCAACGTTTGCCCGGATTGCAATTCTGTCGCTTCCAACGCGTTTCTCGCGTCATTTTACATCGGAATTAGTCATGAGAAATGCACAAACACGGTTGTGGAGTCCAAAAAACACGAGATCAGTTTCTGGGAATGCTCGCGATTTCCTCGTCAACGGTTTCTCGGATCGCAATTCTGTCGCTTCTAACGTGTTCCTCGTGTCATTTTACGTCGGAATTAGTCTTGAGAAATGCACAAACACGGTTCTGGAGTTCAAAAAACACGAGTTCAGGTTTTGGGAATGCTCGCGATTTTCTCGTCAACGTTTGCTCGGATTGCAATTCTGTCGCTTCCTACGCGTTCCTCGTGTCATTTTACGTCGGAATTAGTCTTGAGAAATGCACAAACACGGTTCTGGAGTTCAAAAAAAACGAGTTCAGGTTTTGGGAATGCTCGCGATTTTCTCGTCAACGTTTGCTCGGATTGCAATTCTGTCGCTTCCTACGCGTTTCTCGCGTCATTTTACATCGGAATTAGTCATGAGAAATGCACAAACACGGTTGTGGAGCCCAAAAAACACGAGATCAGTTTCTGGGAATGCTCGCGATTTCCTCGTCAACGGTTTCTCGGATCGCAATTCTGTCGCTTCTAACGTGTTCCTCGTGTCATTTTGCGTCGGAATTAGGCTTGAGAAATGCACAAACACGGTTCTGGAGCCCAAAAAACACGAGATCAGTTTCTGGGAATGCTCGCGATTTCCTCGTCAACGGTTTCTCGGATCGCAATTCTGTCGCTTCTAACGTGTTCCTCGTGTCATTTTACGTCGGAATTAGTCTTGAGAAATGCACAAACACGGTTCTGGAGTTCAAAAAACACGAGTTCAGGTTTTGGGAATGCTCGCGATTTTCTAGTCAACGGTTTCTCGGATCGCAATTCTGTCGCTTCCAACGTGTTCCTCGTGTCATTTTACGTCGGAATTAGTCTTGAGAAATGCACAAACACGGTTCTGGAGTTCAAAAAACACGAGTTCAGGTTTTGGGAATGCTCGCGATTTTCTCGTCAACGTTTGCCCGGATTGCAATTCTGTCGCTTCCAACGCGTTTCTCGCGTCATTTTACATCGGAATTAGTCATGAGAAATGCACAAACACGGTTGTGGAGTCCAAAAAACACGAGATCAGTTTCTGGGAATGCTCGCGATTTCCTCGTCAACGGTTTCTCGGATCGCAATTCTGTCGCTTCTAACGTGTTCCTCGTGTCATTTTACGTCGGAATTAGTCTTGAGAAATGCACAAACACGGTTCTGGAGTTCAAAAAACACGAGTTCAGGTTTTGGGAATGCTCGCGATTTTCTCGTCAACGTTTGCTCGGATTGCAATTCTGTCGCTTCCTACGCGTTTCTCGCGTCATTTTACATCGGAATTAGTCATGAGAAATGCACAAACACGGTTGTGGAGCCCAAAAAACACGAGATCAGTTTCTGGGAATGCTCGCGATTTCCTCGTCAACGGTTTCTCGGATCGCAATTCTGTCGCTTCTAACGTGTTCCTCGTGTCATTTTGCGTCGGAATTAGGCTTGAGAAATGCACAAACACGGTTCTGGAGCCCAAAAAACACGAGATCAGTTTCTGGGAATGCTCGCGATTTCCTCGTCAACGGTTTCTCGGATCGCAATTCTGTCGCTTCTAACGTGTTCCTCGTGTCATTTTACGTCGGAATTAGTCTTGAGAAATGCACAAACACGGTTCTGGAGTTCAAAAAACACGAGTTCAGGTTTTGGGAATGCTCGCGATTTTCTAGTCAACGGTTTCTCGGATCGCAATTCTGTCGCTTCCAACGTGTTCCTCGTGTCATTTTACGTCGGAATTAGTCTTGAGAAATGCACAAACACGGTTCTGGAGTTCAAAAAACACGAGATCAGGTTTTGGGAATGCTCGCGATTTTCTCGTCAACGTTTGCCCGGATTGCAATTCTGTCGCTTCCAACGCGTTCCTCGCGTCATTTTACATCGGAATTAGTCTTGAGAAAGGCACAAACACGGTTCAGGAGCCCAAAAAACACGAGATCAGGATTCGGGAATGCTCGCGATTTTCTCGTCAACGGTTTCTCGGATCGCAGTTCTGTCGCTTCTAACGTGTTCCTCGTGTCATTTTACGTCGGAATTAGTCTTGAGAAATGCACAAACACGGTTCTGGAGTTCAAAAACCACGAGTTCAGGTTTTGGGAATGCTCGCGATTTTCTCGTCAACGTTTGCCCGGATTGCAATTCTGTCGCTTCCAGCGCGTTTCTCGCGTCATTTTACATCGGAATTAGTCATGAGAAATGCACAAACACGGTTGTGGAGTCCAAAAAACACGAGATCAGTTTCTGGGAATGCTCGCGATTTCCTCGTCAACGGTTTCTCGGATCGCAATTCTGTCGCTTCTAACGTGTTCCTCGTGTCATTTTACGTCGGAATTAGTCTTGAGAAATGCACAAACACGGTTCTGGAGTTCAAAAAACACGAGTTCAGGTTTTGGGAATGCTCGCGATTTTCTCGTCAACGTTTGCTCGGATTGCAATTCTGTCGCTTCCTACGCGTTCCTCGTGTCATTTTACGTCGGAATTAGTCTTGAGAAATGCACAAACACGGTTCTGGAGTTCAAAAAAAAACGAGTTCAGGTTTTGGGAATGCTCGCGATTTTCTCGTCAACGTTTGCTCGGATTGCAATTCTGTCGCTTCCTACGCGTTTCTCGCGTCATTTTACATCGGAATTAGTCATGAGAAATGCACAAACACGGTTGTGGAGCCCAAAAAACACGAGATCAGTTTCTGGGAATGCTCGCGATTTCCTCGTCAACGGTTTCTCGGATCGCAATTCTGTCGCTTCTAACGTGTTCCTCGTGTCATTTTGCGTCGGAATTAGGCTTGAGAAATGCACAAACACGGTTCTGGAGCCCAAAAAACACGAGATCAGTTTCTGGGAATGCTCGCGATTTCCTCGTCAACGGTTTCTCGGATCGCAATTCTGTCGCTTCTAACGTGTTCCTCGTGTCATTTTACGTCGGAATTAGTCTTGAGAAATGCACAAACACGGTTCTGGAGTTCAAAAAACACGAGTTCAGGTTTTGGGAATGCTCGCGATTTTCTAGTCAACGGTTTCTCGGATCGCAATTCTGTCGCTTCCAACGTGTTCCTCGTGTCATTTTACGTCGGAATTAGTCTTGAGAAATGCACAAACACGGTTCTGGAGTTCAAAAAACACGAGATCAGGTTTTGGGAATGCTCGCGATTTTCTCGTCAACGTTTGCCCGGATTGCAATTCTGTCGCTTCCAACGCGTTCCTCGCGTCATTTTACATCGGAATTAGTCTTGAGAAAGGCACAAACACGGTTCAGGAGCCCAAAAAACACGAGATCAGGATTCGGGAATGCTCGCGATTTTCTCGTCAACGGTTTCTCGGATCGCAGTTCTGTCGCTTCTAACGTGTTCCTCGTGTCATTTTACGTCGGAATTAGTCTTGAGAAATGCACAAACACGGTTCTGGAGTTCAAAAAACACGAGTTCAGGTTTTGGGAATGCTCGCGATTTTCTCGTCAACGTTTGCCCGGATTGCAATTCTGTCGCTTCCAACGCGTTTCTCGCGTCATTTTACATCGGAATTAGTCATGAGAAATGCACAAACACGGTTGTGGAGCCCAAAAAACACGAGATCAGTTTCTGGGAATGCTCGCGATTTCCTCGTCAACGGTTTCTCGGATCGCAATTCTGTCGCTTCTAACGTGTTCCTCGTGTCATTTTGCGTCGGAATTAGGCTTGAGAAATGCACAAACACGGTTCTGGAGCCCAAAAAACACGAGATCAGTTTCTGGGAATGCTCGCGATTTCCTCGTCAACGGTTTCTCGGATCGCAATTCTGTCGCTTCTAACGTGTTCCTCGTGTCATTTTACGTCGGAATTAGTCTTGAGAAATGCACAAACACGGTTCTGGAGTTCAAAAAACACGAGTTCAGGTTTTGGGAATGCTCGCGATTTTCTAGTCAACGGTTTCTCGGATCGCAATTCTGTCGCTTCCAACGTGTTCCTCGTGTCATTTTACGTCGGAATTAGTCTTGAGAAATGCACAAACACGGTTCTGGAGTTCAAAAAACACGAGATCAGGTTTTGGGAATGCTCGCGATTTTCTCGTCAACGTTTGCCCGGATTGCAATTCTGTCGCTTCCAACGCGTTCCTCGCGTCATTTTACATCGGAATTAGTCTTGAGAAAGGCACAAACACGGTTCAGGAGCCCAAAAAACACGAGATCAGGATTCGGGAATGCTCGCGATTTTCTCGTCAACGGTTTCTCGGATCGCAGTTCTGTCGCTTCTAACGTGTTCCTCGTGTCATTTTACGTCGGAATTAGTCTTGAGAAATGCACAAACACGGTTCTGGAGTTCAAAAACCACGAGTTCAGGTTTTGGGAATGCTCGCGATTTTCTCGTCAACGTTTGCCCGGATTGCAATTCTGTCGCTTCCAACGCGTTTCTCGCGTCATTTTACATCGGAATTAGTCATGAGAAATGCACAAACACGGTTGTGGAGTCCAAAAAACACGAGATCAGTTTCTGGGAATGCTCGCGATTTCCTCGTCAACGGTTTCTCGGATCGCAATTCTGTCGCTTCTAACGTGTTCCTCGTGTCATTTTACGTCGGAATTAGTCTTGAGAAATGCACAAACACGGTTCTGGAGTTCAAAAAACACGAGTTCAGGTTTTGGGAATGCTCGCGATTTTCTCGTCAACGTTTGCTCGGATTGCAATTCTGTCGCTTCCTACGCGTTCCTCGTGTCATTTTACGTCGGAATTAGTCTTGAGAAATGCACAAACACGGTTCTGGAGTTCAAAAAAAAACGAGTTCAGGTTTTGGGAATGCTCGCGATTTTCTCGTCAACGTTTGCTCGGATTGCAATTCTGTCGCTTCCTACGCGTTTCTCGCGTCATTTTACATCGGAATTAGTCATGAGAAATGCACAAACACGGTTGTGGAGCCCAAAAAACACGAGATCAGTTTCTGGGAATGCTCGCGATTTCCTCGTCAACGGTTTCTCGGATCGCAATTCTGTCGCTTCTAACGTGTTCCTCGTGTCATTTTGCGTCGGAATTAGGCTTGAGAAATGCACAAACACGGTTCTGGAGCCCAAAAAACACGAGATCAGTTTCTGGGAATGCTCGCGATTTCCTCGTCAACGGTTTCTTGGATCGCAATTCTGTCGCTTCTAACGTGTTCCTCGTGTCATTTTACGTCGGAATTAGTCTTGAGAAATGCACAAACACGGTTCTGGAGTTCAAAAAACACGAGTTCAGGTTTTGGGAATGCTCGCGATTTTCTAGTCAATTGTTTCTCGGATCGCAATTCTGTCGCTTCCAACGTGTTCCTCGTGTCATTTTACGTCGGAATTAGTCTTGAGAAATGCACAAACACGGTTCTGGAGTTCAAAAAACACGAGATCAGGTTTTGGGAATGCTCGCGATTTTCTCGTCAACGTTTGCCCGGATTGCAATTCTGTCGCTTCCAACGCGTTCCTCGCGTCATTTTACATCGGAATTAGTCTTGAGAAAGGCACAAACACGGTTCAGGAGCCCAAAAAACACGAGATCAGGATTCGGGAATGCTCGCGATTTTCTCGTCAACGGTTTCTCGGATCGCAGTTCTGTCGCTTCTAACGTGTTCCTCGTGTCATTTTACGTCGGAATTAGTCTTGAGAAATGCACAAACACGGTTCTGGAGTTCAAAAAACACGAGTTCAGGTTTTGGGAATGCTCGCGATTTTCTCGTCAACGTTTGCCCGGATTGCAATTCTGTCGCTTCCAACGCGTTTCTCGCGTCATTTTACATCGGAATTAGTCATGAGAAATGCACAAACACGGTTGTGGAGTCCAAAAAACACGAGATCAGTTTCTGGGAATGCTCGCGATTTCCTCGTCAACGGTTTCTCGGATCGCAATTCTGTCGCTTCTAACGTGTTCCTCGTGTCATTTTACGTCGGAATTAGTCTTGAGAAATGCACAAACACGGTTCTGGAGTTCAAAAAACACGAGTTCAGGTTTTGGGAATGCTCGCGATTTTCTCGTCAACGTTTGCTCGGATTGCAATTCTGTCGCTTCCTACGCGTTCCTCGTGTCATTTTACGTCGGAATTAGTCTTGAGAAATGCACAAACACGGTTCTGGAGTTCAAAAAAAACGAGTTCATGTTTTGGTAATGCTCGCGATTTTCTCGTCAACGTTTGCTCGGATTGCAATTCTGTCGCTTCCTACGCGTTTCTCGCGTCATTTTACATCGGAATTAGTCATGAGAAATGCACAAACACGGTTGTGGAGCCCAAAAAACACGAGATCAGTTTCTGGGAATGCTCGCGATTTCCTCGTCAACGGTTTCTCGGATCGCAATTCTGTCGCTTCTAACGTGTTCCTCGTGTCATTTTGCGTCGGAATTAGTCTTGAGAAATGCACAAACACGGTTCTGGAGTTCAAAAAACACGAGTTCAGGTTTTGGGAATGCTCGCGATTTTCTCGTCAACGTTTGCTCGGATTGCAATTCTGTCGCTTCCTACGCGTTCCTCGTGTCATTTTACGTCGGAATTAGTCTTGAGAAATGCACAAACACGGTTCTGGAGTTCAAAAAACACGAGTTCAGGTTTTGGGAATGCTCGCGATTTTCTCGTCAACGTTTGCTCGGATTGCAATTCTGTCGCTTCCTACGCGTTTCTCGCGTCATTTTACATCGGAATTAGTCATGAGAAATGCACAAACACGGTTGTGGAGTCCAAAAAACACGAGATCAGTTTCTGGGAATGCTCGCGATTTCCTCGTCAACGGTTTCTCGGATCGCAATTCTGTCGCTTCTAACGTGTTCCTCGTATCATTTTATGTCGGAATTAGTCTTGAGAAATGCACAAACACGGTTCTGGAGCCCAAAAAACACGAGATCAGTTTCTGGGAATGCTCGCGATTTCCTCGTCAACGGTTTCTCGGATCGTAATTCTGTCGCTTCTAACGTGTTCCTCGTGTCATTTTACGTCGGAATTAGTCTTGAGAAATGCACAAACCCGGTTCTGGAGTTCAAAAAACACGAGTTCAGGTTTTGGGAATGCTCGCGATTTTCTCGTCAACGTTTGCTCGGATTGCAATTCTGTCGCTTCCTACGCGTTTCTCGCGTCATTTTACATCGGAATTAGTCATGAGAAATGCACAAACACGGTTGTGGAGTTCAAAAAACACGAGTTCAGGTTTTGGGAATGCTCGCGATTTTCTAGTCAACGGTTTCTCGGATCGCAATTCTGTCGCTTCTAACGTGTTCCTCGTGTCATTTTACGTCGGAATTAGTCCTGAGAAATGCACAAACACGGTTCTGGAGTTCAAAAAACACGAGATCAGGTTTTTGGAATGCTCGCGATTTTCTCGTCAACGGTTTCTCGGATCGCAATTCTGTCGCTTCGAACGTGTTCCTCGTGTCATTTTACGTCGGAATTAGTCTTGAGAAATGCACAAACACGGTTCTGGAGTTCAAAAAACACGAGTTCAGGTTTTGGGAATGCTCGCGATTTTCTAGTCAACGGTTTCTCGGATCGCAATTCTGTCGCTACCAACGTGTTCCTCGTGTCATTTTACGTCGGAATTAGTCTTGAGAAATGCACAAACACGGTTCTGGAGTTCAAAAAACACGAGATCCGGTTTTGGGAATGCTCGCGATTTTCTCGTCAACGTTTGCCCGGATTGCAATTCTGTCGCTTCCAACGCGTTCCCCGCGTCATTTTACATCGGAATTAGTCTTGAGAAAGGCACAAACACGGTTCAGGAGCCCAAAAAACACGAGATCAGGATTCGGGAATGCTCGCGATTTTCTCGTCAACGGTTTCTCGGATCGCAATTCTGTCGCTTCTAACGTGTTCCTCGTGTCATTTTACGTCGGAATTAGTCTTGAGAAATGCACAAACACGGTTCTGGAGTTCAAAAAACACGAGTTCAGGTTTTGGGAATGCTCGCGATTTTCTCGTCAACGTTTACTCGGATTGCAATTCTGTCGCTTCCTACGCGTTTCTCGCGTCATTTTACATCGGAATTAGTCATGAGAAATGCACAAACACGGTTGTGGATTCCAAAAAACACGAGATCAGTTTCTGGGAATGCTCGCGATTTCCTCGTCCACGGTTTCTCGGATCGCAATTCTGTCGCTTCTAACGTGTTCCTCGTATCATTTTACGTCGGAATTAGTCTTGAGAAATGCACAAACACGGTTCTGGAGCCCAAAAAACACGAGATCAGTTTCTGGGAATGCTCGCGATTTCCTCGTCAACGGTTTCTCGGATCGCAATTCTGTCGCTTCTAACGTGTTCCTCGTGTCATTTTACGTCGGAATTAGTCTTGAGAAATGCACAAACACGGTTCTGGAGTTCAAAAAACACGAGTTCAGGTTTTGGGAATGCTCGCGATTTTCTAGTCAACGGTTTCTCGGATCGCAATTCTGTCGCTTCCAACGTGTTCCTCGTGTCATTTTACGTCGGAATTAGTCTTGAGAAATGCACAAACACGGTTCTGGAGTTCAAAAAACACGAGATCAGGTTTTGGGAATGCTCGCGATTTTCTCGTCAACGTTTGCCCGGATTGCAATTCTGTCGCTTCCAACGCGTTCCTCGCGTCATTTTACATCGGAATTAGTCTTGAGAAAGGCACAAACACGGTTCAGGAGCCCAAAAAACACGAGATCAGGATTCGGGAATGCTCGCGATTTTCTCGTCAACGGTTTCTCGGATCGCAGTTCTGTCGCTTCTAACGTGTTCCTCGTGTCATTTTACGTCGGAATTAGTCTTGAGAAATGCACAAACACGGTTCTGGAGTTCAAAAAACACGAGTTCAGGTTTTGGGAATGCTCGCGATTTTCTCGTCAACGTTTGCCCGGATTGCAATTCTGTCGCTTCCAACGTTTCTCGCGTCATTTTACATCGGAATTAGTCATGAGAAATGCACAAACACGGTTGTGGAGTCCAAAAAACACGAGATCAGTTTCTGGGAATGCTCGCGATTTCCTCGTCAACGGTTTCTCGGATCGCAATTCTGTCGCTTCTAACGTGTTCCTCGTGTCATTTTACGTCGGAATTAGTCTTGAGAAATGCACAAACACGGTTCTGGAGTTCAAAAAACACGAGATCAGGTTTTTGGAATGCTCGCGATTTTCTCGTCAACGGTTTCTCGGTTCGCAATTCTGTCGCTTCCATCGTGATCCTCGTGTCATTTTACGTCGGAAATAGTCACGAACAGTGCACGTGAACGTTTGTGGAGTCCAAAAAACACGAGTTCAGGTTCTGGGAATGCTCGCGATTTTCTCGTCAACGTTTGCCCGGATTGGAATTCTGTCGCTTCCAACACGTTCCTCGCGTCATTTTACATCGGAATTAGTCATGAGAAAGGCACAAACACGGTTCAGGAGCCCAAGAAACACGAGATCAGGATTCGGGAATGCTCGCGATTTTCTCGTCAACGGTTTCTCGGATCGCAATTCTGTCGCTTCCAACGTGATCCTCGTGTCATTTTACGTCGGAAATAGTCACGAGCAGTGCACGTGAACGTTTGTGGAGTCCAAAAAACACGAGTTCAGTTTCTGGGAATGCTCGCGATTTCCTCGTCAACGGTTTCTCGGATCGCAATTCTGTCGCTTCTAACGTATTCCTCGTGTCATTTTACGTCGGAATTAGTCTTGAGAAATGCACAAACACGGTTCTGGAGTTCAAAAAACACGAGATCAGGTTTTTGGAATGCTCGCGATTTTCTCGTCAACGGTTTCTCGGATCGCAATTCTGTCGCTTCGAACGTGTTCCTCGTGTCATTTTACGTCGGAATTAGTCTTGAGAAATGCACAAACACGGTTCTGGAGTTCAAAAAACACGAGTTCAGGTTTTGGGAATGCTCGCGATTTTCTAGTCAACGGTTTCTCGGATCGCAATTCTGTCGCTTCCAACGTGTTCCTCGTGTCATTTTACGTCGGAATTAGTCTTGAGAAATGCACAAACACGGTTCTGGAGTTCAAAAAACACGAGATCCGGTTTTGGGAATGCTCGCGATTTTCTCGTCAACGGTTTCTCGGATCGCAGTTCTGTCGCTTCTAACGTGTTCCTCGTGTCATTTTACGTCGGAATTAGTCTTGAGAAATGCACAAACACGGTTCTGGAGTTCAAAAAACACGAGTTCAGGTTTTGGGAATGCTCGCGATTTTCTCGTCAACGTTTGCCCGGATTGCAATTCTGTCGCTTCCAACGCGTTTCTCGCGTCATTTTACATCGGAATTAGTCATGAGAAATGCACAAACACGGTTGTGGAGTCCAAAAAACACGAGATCAGTTTCTGGGAATGCTCGCGATTTCCTCGTCAACGGTTTCTCGGATCGCAATTCTGTCGCTTCTAACGTGTTCCTCGTGTCATTTTACGTCGGAATTAGTCTTGAGAAATGCACAAACACGGTTCTGGAGTTCAAAAAACACGAGTTCAGGTTTTGGGAATGCTCGCGATTTTCTCGTCAACGTTTGCTCGGATTGCAATTCTGTCGCTTCCTACGCGTTCCTCGTGTCATTTTACGTCGGAATTAGTCTTGAGAAATGCACAAACACGGTTCTGGAGTTCAAAAAAAACGAGTTCATGTTTTGGTAATGCTCGCGATTTTCTCGTCAACGTTTGCTCGGATTGCAATTCTGTCGCTTCCTACGCGTTTCTCGCGTCATTTTACATCGGAATTAGTCATGAGAAATGCACAAACACGGTTGTGGAGCCCAAAAAACACGAGATCAGTTTCTGGGAATGCTCGCGATTTCCTCGTCAACGGTTTCTCGGATCGCAATTCTGTCGCTTCTAACGTGTTCCTCGTGTCATTTTGCGTCGGAATTAGTCTTGAGAAATGCACAAACACGGTTCTGGAGTTCAAAAAACACGAGTTCAGGTTTTGGGAATGCTCGCGATTTTCTCGTCAACGTTTGCTCGGATTGCAATTCTGTCGCTTCCTACGCGTTCCTCGTGTCATTTTACGTCGGAATTAGTCTTGAGAAATGCACAAACACGGTTCTGGAGTTCAAAAAACACGAGTTCAGGTTTTGGGAATGCTCGCGATTTTCTCGTCAACGTTTGCTCGGATTGCAATTCTGTCGCTTCCTACGCGTTTCTCGCGTCATTTTACATCGGAATTAGTCATGAGAAATGCACAAACACGGTTGTGGAGTCCAAAAAACACGAGATCAGTTTCTGGGAATGCTCGCGATTTCCTCGTCAACGGTTTCTCGGATCGCAATTCTGTCGCTTCTAACGTGTTCCTCGTATCATTTTATGTCGGAATTAGTCTTGAGAAATGCACAAACACGGTTCTGGAGCCCAAAAAACACGAGATCAGTTTCTGGGAATGCTCGCGATTTCCTCGTCAACGGTTTCTCGGATCGTAATTCTGTCGCTTCTAACGTGTTCCTCGTGTCATTTTACGTCGGAATTAGTCTTGAGAAATGCACAAACCCGGTTCTGGAGTTCAAAAAACACGAGTTCAGGTTTTGGGAATGCTCGCGATTTTCTCGTCAACGTTTGCTCGGATTGCAATTCTGTCGCTTCCTACGCGTTTCTCGCGTCATTTTACATCGGAATTAGTCATGAGAAATGCACAAACACGGTTGTGGAGTTCAAAAAACACGAGTTCAGGTTTTGGGAATGCTCGCGATTTTCTAGTCAACGGTTTCTCGGATCGCAATTCTGTCGCTTCTAACGTGTTCCTCGTGTCATTTTACGTCGGAATTAGTCCTGAGAAATGCACAAACACGGTTCTGGAGTTCAAAAAACACGAGATCAGGTTTTTGGAATGCTCGCGATTTTCTCGTCAACGGTTTCTCGGATCGCAATTCTGTCGCTTCGAACGTGTTCCTCGTGTCATTTTACGTCGGAATTAGTCTTGAGAAATGCACAAACACGGTTCTGGAGTTCAAAAAACACGAGTTCAGGTTTTGGGAATGCTCGCGATTTTCTAGTCAACGGTTTCTCGGATCGCAATTCTGTCGCTACCAACGTGTTCCTCGTGTCATTTTACGTCGGAATTAGTCTTGAGAAATGCACAAACACGGTTCTGGAGTTCAAAAAACACGAGATCCGGTTTTGGGAATGCTCGCGATTTTCTCGTCAACGTTTGCCCGGATTGCAATTCTGTCGCTTCCAACGCGTTCCCCGCGTCATTTTACATCGGAATTAGTCTTGAGAAAGGCACAAACACGGTTCAGGAGCCCAAAAAACACGAGATCAGGATTCGGGAATGCTCGCGATTTTCTCGTCAACGGTTTCTCGGATCGCAATTCTGTCGCTTCTAACGTGTTCCTCGTGTCATTTTACGTCGGAATTAGTCTTGAGAAATGCACAAACACGGTTCTGGAGTTCAAAAAACACGAGTTCAGGTTTTGGGAATGCTCGCGATTTTCTCGTCAACGTTTACTCGGATTGCAATTCTGTCGCTTCCTACGCGTTTCTCGCGTCATTTTACATCGGAATTAGTCATGAGAAATGCACAAACACGGTTGTGGATTCCAAAAAACACGAGATCAGTTTCTGGGAATGCTCGCGATTTCCTCGTCCACGGTTTCTCGGATCGCAATTCTGTCGCTTCTAACGTGTTCCTCGTATCATTTTACGTCGGAATTAGTCTTGAGAAATGCACAAACACGGTTCTGGAGCCCAAAAAACACGAGATCAGTTTCTGGGAATGCTCGCGATTTCCTCGTCAACGGTTTCTCGGATCGCAATTCTGTCGCTTCTAACGTGTTCCTCGTGTCATTTTACGTCGGAATTAGTCTTGAGAAATGCACAAACACGGTTCTGGAGTTCAAAAAACACGAGTTCAGGTTTTGGGAATGCTCGCGATTTTCTAGTCAACGGTTTCTCGGATCGCAATTCTGTCGCTTCCAACGTGTTCCTCGTGTCATTTTACGTCGGAATTAGTCTTGAGAAATGCACAAACACGGTTCTGGAGTTCAAAAAACACGAGATCAGGTTTTGGGAATGCTCGCGATTTTCTCGTCAACGTTTGCCCGGATTGCAATTCTGTCGCTTCCAACGCGTTCCTCGCGTCATTTTACATCGGAATTAGTCTTGAGAAAGGCACAAACACGGTTCAGGAGCCCAAAAAACACGAGATCAGGATTCGGGAATGCTCGCGATTTTCTCGTCAACGGTTTCTCGGATCGCAGTTCTGTCGCTTCTAACGTGTTCCTCGTGTCATTTTACGTCGGAATTAGTCTTGAGAAATGCACAAACACGGTTCTGGAGTTCAAAAAACACGAGTTCAGGTTTTGGGAATGCTCGCGATTTTCTCGTCAACGTTTGCCCGGATTGCAATTCTGTCGCTTCCAACGTTTCTCGCGTCATTTTACATCGGAATTAGTCATGAGAAATGCACAAACACGGTTGTGGAGTCCAAAAAACACGAGATCAGTTTCTGGGAATGCTCGCGATTTCCTCGTCAACGGTTTCTCGGATCGCAATTCTGTCGCTTCTAACGTGTTCCTCGTGTCATTTTACGTCGGAATTAGTCTTGAGAAATGCACAAACACGGTTCTGGAGTTCAAAAAACACGAGATCAGGTTTTTGGAATGCTCGCGATTTTCTCGTCAACGGTTTCTCGGTTCGCAATTCTGTCGCTTCCATCGTGATCCTCGTGTCATTTTACGTCGGAAATAGTCACGAACAGTGCACGTGAACGTTTGTGGAGTCCAAAAAACACGAGTTCAGGTTCTGGGAATGCTCGCGATTTTCTCGTCAACGTTTGCCCGGATTGGAATTCTGTCGCTTCCAACACGTTCCTCGCGTCATTTTACATCGGAATTAGTCATGAGAAAGGCACAAACACGGTTCAGGAGCCCAAGAAACACGAGATCAGGATTCGGGAATGCTCGCGATTTTCTCGTCAACGGTTTCTCGGATCGCAATTCTGTCGCTTCCAACGTGATCCTCGTGTCATTTTACGTCGGAAATAGTCACGAGCAGTGCACGTGAACGTTTGTGGAGTCCAAAAAACACGAGTTCAGTTTCTGGGAATGCTCGCGATTTCCTCGTCAACGGTTTCTCGGATCGCAATTCTGTCGCTTCTAACGTATTCCTCGTGTCATTTTACGTCGGAATTAGTCTTGAGAAATGCACAAACACGGTTCTGGAGTTCAAAAAACACGAGATCAGGTTTTTGGAATGCTCGCGATTTTCTCGTCAACGGTTTCTCGGATCGCAATTCTGTCGCTTCGAACGTGTTCCTCGTGTCATTTTACGTCGGAATTAGTCTTGAGAAATGCACAAACACGGTTCTGGAGTTCAAAAAACACGAGTTCAGGTTTTGGGAATGCTCGCGATTTTCTAGTCAACGGTTTCTCGGATCGCAATTCTGTCGCTTCCAACGTGTTCCTCGTGTCATTTTACGTCGGAATTAGTCTTGAGAAATGCACAAACACGGTTCTGGAGTTCAAAAAACACGAGATCCGGTTTTGGGAATGCTCGCGATTTTCTCGTCAACGGTTTCTCGGATCGCAATTCTGTCGCTTCTAACGTGTTCCTCGTGTCATTTTACGTCGGAATTAGTCTTGAGAAATGCACAAACACGGTTCTGGAGTTCAAAAAACACGAGTTCAGGTTTTGGGAATGCTCGCGATTTTCTCGTCAACGTTTACTCGGATTGCAATTCTGTCGCTTCCTACGCGTTTCTCGCGTCATTTTACATCGGAATTAGTCTTGAGAAATGCACAAACACGGTTCTGGAGTTCAAAAAACACGAGTTCAGGTTTTGGGAATGCTCGCGATTTTCTCGTCAACGTTTACTCGGATTGCAATTCTGTCGCTTCCTACGCGTTTCTCGCGTCATTTTACATCGGAATTAGTCTTGAGAAATGCACAAACACGGTTGTGGAGCCCAAAAAACACGAGATCAGTTTCTGGGAATGCTCGCGATTTCCTCGTCAACGGTTTCTCGGATCGCAATTCTGTCGCTTCTAACGTGTTCCTCGTGTCATTTTACGTCGGAATTAGTCTTGAGAAATGCACAAACACGGTTCTGGAGTTCAAAAAACACGAGATCAGGTTTTGGGAATGCTCGCGATTTTCTCGTCAACGTTTGCCCGGATTGCAATTCTGGCGCTTCCAACGCGTTCCTCGCGTCATTTTACATCGGAATTAGTCTTGAGAAAGGCATAAACACGGTTCAGGAGCCCAAAAAACACGAGATCAGGTTTCGGGAATGCTCGCGATTTTCTCGTCAACGGTTTCTCGGATCGCAATTCTGTCGCTTCTAACGTGTTCCTCGTGTCATTTTACGTCGGAATTAGTCTTGAGAAATGCACAAACACGGTTCTGGAGTTCAAAAAACACGAGTTCAGGTTTTGGGAATGCTCGCGATTTTCTAGTCAACGGTTTCTCGGATCGCAATTCTGTCGCTTCCAACGTGTTCCTCGTGTCATTTTACGTCGGAATTAGTCTTGAGAAATGCACAAACACGGTTCTGGAGTTCAAAAAACACGAGTTCAGGTTTTGGGAATGCTCGCGATTTTCTCGTCAACGTTTGCCCGGATTGCAATTCTGTCGCTTCCAACGCGTTTCTCGCGTCATTTTACATCGGAATTAGTCATGAGAAATGCACAAACACGGTTGTGGAGTCCAAAAAACACGAGATCAGTTTCTGGGAATGCTCGCGATTTCCTCGTCAACGGTTTCTCGGATCGCAATTCTGTCGCTTCTAACGTGTTCCTCGTGTCATTTTACGTCGGAATTAGTCTTGAGAAATGCACAAACACGGTTCTGGAGTTCAAAAAACACGAGTTCAGGTTTTGGGAATGCTCGCGATTTTCTAGTCAACGGTTTCTCGGATCGCAATTCTGTCGCTTCCAACGTGTTCCTCGTGTCATTTTACGTCGGAATTAGTCTTGAGAAATGCACAAACACGGTTCTGGAGTTCAAAAAACACGAGTTCAGGTTTTGGGAATGCTCGCGATTTTCTCGTCAACGTTTGCCCGGATTGCAATTCTGTCGCTTCCAACGCGTTTCTCGCGTCATTTTACATCGGAATTAGTCATGAGAAATGCACAAACACGGTTGTGGAGTCCAAAAAACACGAGATCAGTTTCTGGGAATGCTCGCGATTTCCTCGTCAACGGTTTCTCGGATCGCAATTCTGTCGCTTCTAACGTGTTCCTCGTGTCATTTTACGTCGGAATTAGTCTTGAGAAATGCACAAACACGGTTCTGGAGTTCAACAAACACGAGTTCAGGTTTTGGGAATGCTCGCGATTTTCTAGTCAACGGTTTCTCGGATCGCAATTCTGTCGCTTCTAACGTGTTCCTCGTGTCATTTTGCGTCGGAATTAGTCTTGAGAAATGCACAAACACGGTTCTGGAGTTCAAAAAACACGAGTTCAGGTTTTGGGAATGCTCGCGATTTTCTCGTCAACGTTTGCTCGGATTGCAATTCTGTCGCTTCCTACGCGTTTCTCGCGTCATTTTACATCGGAATTAGTCATGAGAAATGCACAAACACGGTTGTGGAGTCCAAAAAACACGAGATCAGTTTCTGGGAATGCTCGCGATTTCCTCGTCAACGGTTTCTCGGATCGCAATTCTGTCGCTTCTAACGTGTTCCTCGTGTCATTTTGCGTCGGAATTAGGCTTGAGAAATGCACAAACACGGTTCTGGAGCCCAAAAAACACGAGATCAGTTTCTGGGAATGCTCGCGATTTCCTCGTCAACGGTTTCTTGGATCGCAATTCTGTCGCTTCTAACGTGTTCCTCGTGTCATTTTACGTCGGAATTAGTCTTGAGAAATGCACAAACACGGTTCTGGAGTTCAAAAAACACGAGTTCAGGTTTTGGGAATGCTCGCGATTTTCTAGTCAATTGTTTCTCGGATCGCAATTCTGTCGCTTCCAACGTGTTCCTCGTGTCATTTTACGTCGGAATTAGTCTTGAGAAATGCACAAACACGGTTCTGGAGTTCAAAAAACACGAGATCAGGTTTTGGGAATGCTCGCGATTTTCTCGTCAACGTTTGCCCGGATTGCAATTCTGTCGCTTCCAACGCGTTCCTCGCGTCATTTTACATCGGAATTAGTCTTGAGAAAGGCACAAACACGGTTCAGGAGCCCAAAAAACACGAGATCAGGATTCGGGAATGCTCGCGATTTTCTCGTCAACGGTTTCTCGGATCGCAGTTCTGTCGCTTCTAACGTGTTCCTCGTGTCATTTTACGTCGGAATTAGTCTTGAGAAATGCACAAACACGGTTCTGGAGTTCAAAAAACACGAGTTCAGGTTTTGGGAATGCTCGCGATTTTCTCGTCAACGTTTGCCCGGATTGCAATTCTGTCGCTTCCAACGCGTTTCTCGCGTCATTTTACATCGGAATTAGTCATGAGAAATGCACAAACACGGTTGTGGAGTCCAAAAAACACGAGATCAGTTTCTGGGAATGCTCGCGATTTCCTCGTCAACGGTTTCTCGGATCGCAATTCTGTCGCTTCTAACGTGTTCCTCGTGTCATTTTACGTCGGAATTAGTCTTGAGAAATGCACAAACACGGTTCTGGAGTTCAAAAAACACGAGTTCAGGTTTTGGGAATGCTCGCGATTTTCTCGTCAACGTTTGCTCGGATTGCAATTCTGTCGCTTCCTACGCGTTCCTCGTGTCATTTTACGTCGGAATTAGTCTTGAGAAATGCACAAACACGGTTCTGGAGTTCAAAAAAAACGAGTTCATGTTTTGGTAATGCTCGCGATTTTCTCGTCAACGTTTGCTCGGATTGCAATTCTGTCGCTTCCTACGCGTTTCTCGCGTCATTTTACATCGGAATTAGTCATGAGAAATGCACAAACACGGTTGTGGAGCCCAAAAAACACGAGATCAGTTTCTGGGAATGCTCGCGATTTCCTCGTCAACGGTTTCTCGGATCGCAATTCTGTCGCTTCTAACGTGTTCCTCGTGTCATTTTGCGTCGGAATTAGTCTTGAGAAATGCACAAACACGGTTCTGGAGTTCAAAAAACACGAGTTCAGGTTTTGGGAATGCTCGCGATTTTCTCGTCAACGTTTGCTCGGATTGCAATTCTGTCGCTTCCTACGCGTTCCTCGTGTCATTTTACGTCGGAATTAGTCTTGAGAAATGCACAAACACGGTTCTGGAGTTCAAAAAACACGAGTTCAGGTTTTGGGAATGCTCGCGATTTTCTCGTCAACGTTTGCTCGGATTGCAATTCTGTCGCTTCCTACGCGTTTCTCGCGTCATTTTACATCGGAATTAGTCATGAGAAATGCACAAACACGGTTGTGGAGTCCAAAAAACACGAGATCAGTTTCTGGGAATGCTCGCGATTTCCTCGTCAACGGTTTCTCGGATCGCAATTCTGTCGCTTCTAACGTGTTCCTCGTATCATTTTGTGTCGGAATTAGTCTTGAGAAATGCACAAACACGGTTCTGGAGCCCAAAAAACACGAGATCAGTTTCTGGGAATGCTCGCGATTTCCTCGTCAACGGTTTCTCGGATCGTAATTCTGTCGCTTCTAACGTGTTCCTCGTGTCATTTTACGTCGGAATTAGTCTTGAGAAATGCACAAACCCGGTTCTGGAGTTCAAAAAACACGAGTTCAGGTTTTGGGAATGCTCGCAATTTTCTCGTCAACGTTTGCTCGGATTGCAATTCTGTCGCTTCCTACGCGTTTCTCGCGTCATTTTACATCGGAATTAGTCATGAGAAATGCACAAACACGGTTGTGGAGTTCAAAAAACACGAGTTCAGGTTTTGGGAATGCTCGCGATTTTCTAGTCAACGGTTTCTCGGATCGCAATTCTGTCGCTTCTAACGTGTTCCTCGTGTCATTTTACGTCGGAATTAGTCCTGAGAAATGCACAAACACGGTTCTGGAGTTCAAAAAACACGAGATCAGGTTTTTGGAATGCTCGCGATTTTCTCGTCAACGGTTTCTCGGATCGCAATTCTGTCGCTTCGAACGTGTTCCTCGTGTCATTTTACGTCGGAATTAGTCTTGAGAAATGCACAAACACGGTTCTGGAGTTCAAAAAACACGAGTTCAGGTTTTGGGAATGCTCGCGATTTTCTAGTCAACGGTTTCTCGGATCGCAATTCTGTCGCTTCCAACGTGTTCCTCGTGTCATTTTACGTCGGAATTAGTCTTGAGAAATGCACAAACACGGTTCTGGAGTTCAAAAAACACGAGATCCGGTTTTGGGAATGCTCGCGATTTTCTCGTCAACGTTTGCCCGGATTGCAATTCTGTCGCTTCCAACGCGTTCCCCGCGTCATTTTACATCGGAATTAGTCTTGAGAAAGGCACAAACACGGTTCAGGAGCCCAAAAAACACGAGATCAGGATTCGGGAATGCTCGCGATTTTCTCGTCAACGGTTTCTCGGATCGCAATTCTGTCGCTTCTAACGTGTTCCTCGTGTCATTTTACGTCGGAATTAGTCTTGAGAAATGCACAAACACGGTTCTGGAGTTCAAAAAACACGAGTTCAGGTTTTGGGAATGCTCGCGATTTTCTCGTCAACGTTTACTCGGATTGCAATTCTGTCGCTTCCTACGCGTTTCTCGCGTCATTTTACATCGGAATTAGTCATGAGAAATGCACAAACACGGTTGTGGATTCCAAAAAACACGAGATCAGTTTCTGGGAATGCTCGCGATTTCCTCGTCCACGGTTTCTCGGATCGCAATTCTGTCGCTTCTAACGTGTTCCTCGTATCATTTTACGTCGGAATTAGTCTTGAGAAATGCACAAACACGGTTCTGGAGCCCAAAAAACACGAGATCAGTTTCTGGGAATGCTCGCGATTTCCTCGTCAACGGTTTCTCGGATCGCAATTCTGTCGCTTCTAACGTGTTCCTCGTGTCATTTTACGTCGGAATTAGTCTTGAGAAATGCACAAACACGGTTCTGGAGTTCAAAAAACACGAGTTCAGGTTTTGGGAATGCTCGCGATTTTCTAGTCAACGGTTTCTCGGATCGCAATTCTGTCGCTTCCAACGTGTTCCTCGTGTCATTTTACGTCGGAATTAGTCTTGAGAAATGCACAAACACGGTTCTGGAGTTCAAAAAACACGAGATCAGGTTTTGGGAATGCTCGCGATTTTCTCGTCAACGTTTGCCCGGATTGCAATTCTGTCGCTTCCAACGCGTTCCTCGCGTCATTTTACATCGGAATTAGTCTTGAGAAAGGCACAAACACGGTTCAGGAGCCCAAAAAACACGAGATCAGGATTCGGGAATGCTCGCGATTTTCTCGTCAACGGTTTCTCGGATCGCAGTTCTGTCGCTTCTAACGTGTTCCTCGTGTCATTTTACGTCGGAATTAGTCTTGAGAAATGCACAAACACGGTTCTGGAGTTCAAAAAACACGAGTTCAGGTTTTGGGAATGCTCGCGATTTTCTCGTCAACGTTTGCCCGGATTGCAATTCTGTCGCTTCCAACGTTTCTCGCGTCATTTTACATCGGAATTAGTCATGAGAAATGCACAAACACGGTTGTGGAGTCCAAAAAACACGAGATCAGTTTCTGGGAATGCTCGCGATTTCCTCGTCAACGGTTTCTCGGATCGCAATTCTGTCGCTTCTAACGTGTTCCTCGTGTCATTTTACGTCGGAATTAGTCTTGAGAAATGCACAAACACGGTTCTGGAGTTCAAAAAACACGAGATCAGGTTTTTGGAATGCTCGCGATTTTCTCGTCAACGGTTTCTCGGTTCGCAATTCTGTCGCTTCCATCGTGATCCTCGTGTCATTTTACGTCGGAAATAGTCACGAACAGTGCACGTGAACGTTTGTGGAGTCCAAAAAACACGAGTTCAGGTTCTGGGAATGCTCGCGATTTTCTCGTCAACGTTTGCCCGGATTGGAATTCTGTCGCTTCCAACACGTTCCTCGCGTCATTTTACATCGGAATTAGTCATGAGAAAGGCACAAACACGGTTCAGGAGCCCAAGAAACACGAGATCAGGATTCGGGAATGCTCGCGATTTTCTCGTCAACGGTTTCTCGGATCGCAATTCTGTCGCTTCCAACGTGATCCTCGTGTCATTTTACGTCGGAAATAGTCACGAGCAGTGCACGTGAACGTTTGTGGAGTCCAAAAAACACGAGTTCAGTTTCTGGGAATGCTCGCGATTTCCTCGTCAACGGTTTCTCGGATCGCAATTCTGTCGCTTCTAACGTGTTCCTCGTGTCATTTTACGTCGGAATTAGTCTTGAGAAATGCACAAACACGGTTCTGGAGTTCAAAAAACACGAGATCAGGTTTTTGGAATGCTCGCGATTTTCTCGTCAACGGTTTCTCGGATCGCAATTCTGTCGCTTCGAACGTGTTCCTCGTGTCATTTTACGTCGGAATTAGTCTTGAGAAATGCACAAACACGGTTCTGGAGTTCAAAAAACACGAGTTCAGGTTTTGGGAATGCTCGCGATTTTCTAGTCAACGGTTTCTCGGATCGCAATTCTGTCGCTTCCAACGTGTTCCTCGTGTCATTTTACGTCGGAATTAGTCTTGAGAAATGCACAAACACGGTTCTGGAGTTCAAAAAACACGAGATCCGGTTTTGGGAATGCTCGCGATTTTCTCGTCAACGGTTTCTCGGATCGCAATTCTGTCGCTTCTAACGTGTTCCTCGTGTCATTTTACGTCGGAATTAGTCTTGAGAAATGCACAAACACGGTTCTGGAGTTCAAAAAACACGAGTTCAGGTTTTGGGAATGCTCGCGATTTTCTCGTCAACGTTTACTCGGATTGCAATTCTGTCGCTTCCTACGCGTTTCTCGCGTCATTTTACATCGGAATTAGTCTTGAGAAATGCACAAACACGGTTCTGGAGTTCAAAAAACACGAGTTCAGGTTTTGGGAATGCTCGCGATTTTCTCGTCAACGTTTACTCGGATTGCAATTCTGTCGCTTCCTACGCGTTTCTCGCGTCATTTTACATCGGAATTAGTCTTGAGAAATGCACAAACACGGTTGTGGAGCCCAAAAAACACGAGATCAGTTTCTGGGAATGCTCGCGATTTCCTCGTCAACGGTTTCTCGGATCGCAATTCTGTCGCTTCTAACGTGTTCCTCGTGTCATTTTACGTCGGAATTAGTCTTGAGAAATGCACAAACACGGTTCTGGAGTTCAAAAAACACGAGATCAGGTTTTGGGAATGCTCGCGATTTTCTCGTCAACGTTTGCCCGGATTGCAATTCTGGCGCTTCCAACGCGTTCCTCGCGTCATTTTACATCGGAATTAGTCTTGAGAAAGGCATAAACACGGTTCAGGAGCCCAAAAAACACGAGATCAGGTTTCGGGAATGCTCGCGATTTTCTCGTCAACGGTTTCTCGGATCGCAATTCTGTCGCTTCTAACGTGTTCCTCGTGTCATTTTACGTCGGAATTAGTCTTGAGAAATGCACAAACACGGTTCTGGAGTTCAAAAAACACGAGTTCAGGTTTTGGGAATGCTCGCGATTTTCTAGTCAACGGTTTCTCGGATCGCAATTCTGTCGCTTCCAACGTGTTCCTCGTGTCATTTTACGTCGGAATTAGTCTTGAGAAATGCACAAACACGGTTCTGGAGTTCAAAAAACACGAGTTCAGGTTTTGGGAATGCTCGCGATTTTCTCGTCAACGTTTGCCCGGATTGCAATTCTGTCGCTTCCAACGCGTTTCTCGCGTCATTTTACATCGGAATTAGTCATGAGAAATGCACAAACACGGTTGTGGAGTCCAAAAAACACGAGATCAGTTTCTGGGAATGCTCGCGATTTCCTCGTCAACGGTTTCTCGGATCGCAATTCTGTCGCTTCTAACGTGTTCCTCGTGTCATTTTACGTCGGAATTAGTCTTGAGAAATGCACAAACACGGTTCTGGAGTTCAAAAAACACGAGTTCAGGTTTTGGGAATGCTCGCGATTTTCTAGTCAACGGTTTCTCGGATCGCAATTCTGTCGCTTCCAACGTGTTCCTCGTGTCATTTTACGTCGGAATTAGTCTTGAGAAATGCACAAACACGGTTCTGGAGTTCAAAAAACACGAGTTCAGGTTTTGGGAATGCTCGCGATTTTCTCGTCAACGTTTGCCCGGATTGCAATTCTGTCGCTTCCAACGCGTTTCTCGCGTCATTTTACATCGGAATTAGTCATGAGAAATGCACAAACACGGTTGTGGAGTCCAAAAAACACGAGATCAGTTTCTGGGAATGCTCGCGATTTCCTCGTCAACGGTTTCTCGGATCGCAATTCTGTCGCTTCTAACGTGTTCCTCGTGTCATTTTACGTCGGAATTAGTCTTGAGAAATGCACAAACACGGTTCTGGAGTTCAACAAACACGAGTTCAGGTTTTGGGAATGCTCGCGATTTTCTAGTCAACGGTTTCTCGGATCGCAATTCTGTCGCTTCTAACGTGTTCCTCGTGTCATTTTGCGTCGGAATTAGTCTTGAGAAATGCACAAACACGGTTCTGGAGTTCAAAAAACACGAGTTCAGGTTTTGGGAATGCTCGCGATTTTCTCGTCAACGTTTGCTCGGATTGCAATTCTGTCGCTTCCTACGCGTTCCTCGTGTCATTTTACGTCGGAATTAGTCTTGAGAAATGCACAAACACGGTTCTGGAGTTCAAAAAACACGAGTTCAGGTTTTGGGAATGCTCGCGATTTTCTCGTCAACGTTTGCTCGGATTGCAATTCTGTCGCTTCCTACGCGTTTCTCGCGTCATTTTACATCGGAATTAGTCATGAGAAATGCACAAACACGGTTGTGGAGCCCAAAAAACACGAGATCAGTTTCTGGGAATGCTCGCGATTTCCTCGTCAACGGTTTCTCGGATCGCAATTCTGTCGCTTCCAACGTGTTCCTCGTGTCATTTTACGTCGGAATTAGTCACGAGCGGTGCACGTGAACGTTTGTGGAGTCCAAAAAACACGAGTTCAGGTTCTGGGAATGCTCGCGATTTCCTCGTCAACGGTTTCTCGGATCGCAATTCTGTCGCTTCCAACGTGTTCCTCGTGTCATTTTACGTCGGAATTAGTCTTGAGAAATGCACAAACACGGTTCTGGAGTTCAAAAAACACGAGTTCAGGTTTTGGGAATGCTCCCGATTTTCTAGTAAACGGTTTCTCGGATCGCAATTCCGTCGCTTCCAACGTGTTCCTCGTGTCATTTTACGTCGGAATTAGTCATGAGAAATGCACAAACACGGTTGTGGAGCCCAAAAAACACGAGATCAGTTTCTGGGAATGCTCGCGATTTCCTCGTCAACGTTTGCCCGGATTGCAATTCTGTCGCTTCCAACGTGTTCCTCGTGTCATTTTACGTCGGAATTAGTCTTGACAAATGCACAAACGCGGTTCTGGAGTTAAAAAAACACGAGATCAGGTTTTGGGAATGCTCGCGATTTTCTTGTCAACGTTTGCTCGGATTGCAATTCTGTCGCTTCCAACGCGTTCCTCGTGTCATTTTACGTCGGAATTAGTCATGAGAAATGCACAAACACGGTTGTGGAGCCCAAAAAACACGAGATCAGTTTCTGGGAATGGACGCGATTTCCTCGTCAACGGTTTCTCGGATCGCAATTCTGTCGCTTCCAACGCGTTCCTCGCGGCATTTTACGTTGGAATTAGTCTTGAAAAATGCACAAACACGGTTCTGGAGTTCAAAAAACACGAGTTCAAGTTTTGGGAATGCTCGCGATTTTCTAGTCAACGGTTTCTCGGATCGCAATTCTGTCGCTTCCAACGTGTTCCTCGTGTCATTTTACGTCGGAATTAGTCTTGAGAAATGCACAAACACGGTTCTGGAGTTCAAAAAACACGAGATCAGGTTTTGGGAATGCTCGCGATTTTCTCGTCAACGGTTTCTCGGATCGCAATTCTGTCGCTTCCAACGTGATCCTCGTGTCATTTTACGTCGGAAATAGTCATGAGCAGTGCACGTGAACGTTTGTGGAGTCCAAAAAACACGATTTCAGGTTTTGGGAATGCTCGCGATTTTCTCATCAACGGTTTCTCGGATCGCAATTCTGTCGCTTCCAACGTGTTCCTCGTGTCATTTTACGTCGGAATTAGTCTTGAGAAATGCACAAACACGGTTCTAGAGTTCAAAAAACACGAGTTCAGGTTTTGGGAATGCTCGCGATTTTCTCGTCAACGTTTGCCCGGATTGCAATTCTGTCGCTTCCAACGCGTTCCTCGCGTCATTTTCAATCGGAATTAGTCATGAGAAAGGCACAAACACGGTTCAGGAGCCCAAAAAACACGTGATCAGGTTTTGGGAATGCTCGCGATTTTCTCGTCAACGGTTTCTCGGTTCGCAATTCTGTCGCTTCCATCGTGATCCTCGTGTCATTTTACATCGGAAATAGTCTTGAGAAATGCACAAACACGGTTCTGGAGTTAAAAAAACACGAGTTCGGGTTTTGGGAATGCTCGCGATTTTCTAGTAAACGGTTTCTCGGATCGCAATTCCGTCGCTTCCAACGTGTTCCTCGTGTCATTTTACGTCGGAATTAGTCATGAGAAATGCACAAACACGGTTGTGGAGCCCAAAAAACACGAGATCAGTTTCTGGGAATGCTCGTGATTTCCTCGTCAACGTTTGCCCGGATTGCAATTCTGTCGCTTCCAACGCGTTCCTCGCGTCATTTTACGTTGGAATTAGTCTTGAGAAATGCACAAACACGGTTCTGGAGTTCAAAAAACACGAGTTCAAGTTTTGGGAATGCTCGCGATTTTCTAGTCAACGGTTTCTCGGATCGCAATTCTGTCGCTTCCAACGTGTTCCTCGTGTCATTTTACGTCGGAATTAGTCTTGAGAAATGCACAAACACGGTTCTGGAGTTCAAAAAACACGAGATCAGGTTTTGGGAATGCTCGCGATTTTCTCGTCAACGGTTTCTCGGATCGCAATTCTGTCGCTTCCAACGTGATCCTCGTGTCATTTTACGTCGGAAATAGTCATGAGCAGTGCACGTGAACGTTTGTGGAGTCCAAAAAACACGATTTCAGGTTTTGGGAATGCTCGCGATTTTCTCATCAACGGTTTCTCGGATCGCAATTCTATCGCTTCCAACGTGTTCCTCGTGTCATTTTACGTCGGAATTAGTCTTGAGAAATGCACAAACACGGTTCTAGAGTTCAAAAAACACGAGTTCAGGTTTTGGGAATGCTCGCGATTTTCTCGTCAACGTTTGCCCGGATTGCAATTCTGTCGCTTCCAACGCGTTCCTCGCGTCATTTTCAATCGGAATTAGTCATGAGAAAGGCACAAACACGGTTGTGGAGCCCAACAAACACGAGATCAGGTTTTGGGAATGCTCGCCATTTTCTCGTCAACGGTTTCTCGGTTCGCAATTCTGTCGCTTCCATCGTGATCCTCGTGTCATTTTACGTCGGAAATAGTCACGAGCAGTGCACGTGAACGTTTGTGGAGTCCAAAAAACACGAGTTCAGGTTCTGGGAATACTCGCGATTTTCTCGTCAACGGTTTCTCGGATCGCAATTCTGTCGCTTATAACGTGTTCCTCGTGTCATTTTACGTCGGAATTAGTCTTGAGAAATGCACAAACACGGTTCTGGAGTTCAAAAAACACGAGATCAGGTTTTGGGAATGCTCGCGATTTTCTCGTCAACGGTTTCTCGGATCGCAATTCTGTCGCTTCCAACGTGATCCTCGTGTCATTTTACGTCGGAAATAGTCATGAGCAGTGCACGTGAACGTTTGTGGAGTCCAAAAAACACGAGTTCAGGTTTTGGGAATGCTCGCGATTTTCTCGTCAACGTTTGCCCGGATTGCAATTCTGTCGCTTCCAACGTGTTCCTCGTGTCATTTTACGTCGGAATTAGTCTCGAGAAATGCACAAACACGGTTCTGGAGTTCAAAAAACACGAGTTCAGGTTTTGGGAATGCTCGCGATTTTCTAGTCAACGGTTTCTCGGATCGCAATTCTGTCGCTTCCAACGTGTTCCTCGTGTCATTTTACGTCGGAATTAGTCTTGAGAAATGCATAAACACGGTTCAGGAGCCCAAAAAACACGAGATCAGGTTTCGGGAATGCTCGCGATTTTCTCGTCAACGGTTTCTCGGATCGCAATTCTGTCGCTTCTAACGTGTTCCTCGTGTCATTTTTCGTCGGAATTAGTCTTGAGAAATGCACAAACACGGTTCTGGAGTTCAAAAAACACGAGTTCAGGTTTTGGGAATGCTCGCGATTTTCTAGTCAACGGTTTCTCGGATCGCAATTCTGTCGCTTCCAACGTGTTCCTCGTGTCATTTTACGTCGGAATTAGTCTTGAGAAATGCACAAACACGGTTCTGGAGTTCAAAAAACACGAGTTCAGGTTTTGGGAATGCTCGCGATTTTCTCGTCAACGTTTGCCCGGATTGCAATTCTGTCGCTTCCAACGCGTTTCTCGCGTCATTTTACATCGGAATTAGTCATGAGAAATGCACAAACACGGTTGTGGAGTCCAAAAAACACGAGATCAGTTTCTGGGAATGCTCGCGATTTCCTCGTCAACGGTTTCTCGGATCGCAATTCTGTCGCTTCTAACGTGTTCCTCGTGTCATTTTACGTCGGAATTAGTCTTGAGAAATGCACAAACACGGTTCTGGAGTTCAAAAAACACGAGTTCAGGTTTTGGGAATGCTCGCGATTTTCTAGTCAACGGTTTCTCGGATCGCAATTCTGTCGCTTCCAACGTGTTCCTCGTGTCATTTTACGTCGGAATTAGTCTTGAGAAATGCACAAACACGGTTCTGGAGTTCAAAAAACACGAGTTCAGGTTTTGGGAATGCTCGCGATTTTCTCGTCAACGTTTGCCCGGATTGCAATTCTGTCGCTTCCAACGCGTTTCTCGCGTCGTTTTACATCGGAATTAGTCATGAGAAATGCACAAACACGGTTGTGGAGTCCAAAAAACACGAGATCAGTTTCTGGGAATGCTCGCGATTTCCTCGTCAACGGTTTCTCGGATCGCAATTCTGTCGCTTCTAACGTGTTCCTCGTGTCATTTTACGTCGGAATTAGTCTTGAGAAATGCACAAACACGGTTCTGGAGTTCAACAAACACGAGTTCAGGTTTTGGGAATGCTCGCGATTTTCTAGTCAACGGTTTCTCGGATCGCAATTCTGTCGGTTCTAACGTGTTCCTCGTGTCATTTTGCGTCGGAATTAGTCTTGAGAAATGCACAAACACGGTTCTGGAGTTCAAAAAACACGAGTTCAGGTTTTGGGAATGCTCGCGATTTTCTCGTCAACGTTTGCTCGGATTGCAATTCTGTCGCTTCCTACGCGTTCCTCGTGTCATTTTACGTCGGAATTAGTCTTGAGAAATGCACAAACACGGTTCTGGAGTTCAAAAAACACGAGTTCAGGTTTTGGGAATGCTCGCGATTTTCTCGTCAACGTTTGCTCGGATTGCAATTCTGTCGCTTCCTACGCGTTTCTCGCGTCATTTTACATCGGAATTAGTCATGAGAAATGCACAAACACGGTTGTGGAGCCCAAAAAACACGAGATCAGTTTCTGGGAATGCTCGCGATTTCCTCGTCAACGGTTTCTCGGATCGCAATTCTGTCGCTTCTAACGTGTTCCTCGTGTCATTTTACGTCGGAATTAGTCTTGAGAAATGCACAAACACGGTTCTGGAGTTCAAAAAACACGAGATCAGGTTTTTGGAATGCTCGCGATTTTCTCGTCAACGGTTTCTCGGTTCGCAATTCTGTCGCTTCCAACGCGTTCCTCGCGTCATTTTACATCGGAATTAGTCATGAGAAAGGCAGAAACACGGTTCAGGAGCCCAAAAAACACGAGATCAGGATTCGGGAATGCTCGCGATTTTCTCGTCAACGGTTTCTCGGATCGCAATTCTGTCGCTTCCAACGTGATCCTCGTGTCATTTTACGTCGGAAATAGTCACGAGCAGTGCACGTGAACGTTTGTGGAGTCCAAAAAACACGAGTTCAGGTTCTGGGAATGCTCGCGATTTTCTCGTCAACGGTTTCTCGGATCGCAATTCTGTCGCTTCTAACGTGTTCCTCGTGTCATTTTACGTCGGAATTAGTCTTGAGAAATGCACAAACACGGTTCTGGAGTTAAAAAAACACGAGATCAGGTTTTGGGAATGCTCGCGATTTTCTCGTCAACGTTCGCCCGGATTGCAATTCTGTCGCTTCCAACGCGTTCCTCGCGTCATTTTACATCGGAATTAGTCATGAGAAAGGCACAAACACGGTTCAGGAGCCCAAGAAACACGAGATCAGGATTCGGGAATGCTCGCGATTTTCTCGTCAACGGTTTCTCGGATCGCAATTCTGTCGCTTCCAAAGTGTTCCTCGTGTCATTTTACGTCGGAATTAGTCTTGAGAAATGCACAAACACGGTTCTGGAGTTAAAAAAACACGAGATCAGGTTTTTGGAATGCTCGCGATTTTCTCGTCAACGGTTTCTCGGTTCGCAATTCTGTCGCTTCCATCGTGATCCTCGTGTCATTTTACGTCGGAAATAGACACGAGCAGTGCACGTGAACGTTTGTGGAATCCAAAAAACACGAGTTCAGGTTCTGGGAATGCTCGCGATTTTCTCGTCAACGGTTTCTCGGGTCGCAATTCTGTCGCTTCTGACGTGTTCCTCGTGTCATTTTACGTCGGAATTAGTCTTGAGAAATGCACAAACACGGTTCTGGAGTTCAAAAAACACGAGTTCAGGTTTTGGGAATGCTCGCGATTTTCTAGTCAACGGTTTCTCGGATCGCAATTCTGTCGCTTCCAACGTGTTCCTCGTGTCATTTTACGTCGGAATTAGTCTTGAGAAATGCACAAACACGGTTCTGGAGTTCAAAAAACACGAGATCAGGTTTTGGGAATGCTCGCGATTTTCTCGTCAATGGTTTCTCGGTTCGCAATTCTGTCGCTTCCATCGTGATCCTCGTGTCATTTTACGTCGGAAATAGTCACGAGCAGTGCACGTGAACGTTTGTGGAGTCCAAAAAACACGAGTTCAGGTTCTGGGAATGCTCGCGATTTTCTCGTCAACGGTTTCTCTGATCGCAATTCTGTCGCTTCTAACGTGTTCCTCGTGTCATTTTACGTCGGAATTAATCTTGAGAAATGCACAAACACGGTTCTGGAGTTCAAAAAACACGAGATCAGGTTTTGGGAATGCTCGCGATTTTCTCGTCAACGTTCGCCCGGATTGCAATTCTGTCGCTTCCAACGCGTTCCTCGCGTCATTTTACATCGGAATTAGTCATGAGAGAGGCACAAACACGGTTCAGGAGCCCAAGAAACACGAGATCAGGATTCGGGAATGCTCGCGATTTTCTCGTCAACGGTTTCTCGGATCGCAATTCTGTCGCTTCCAACGCGTTCCTCGCGTCATTTTACATCGGAATTAGTCTTGAGAAAGGCACAAACACGGTTCAGGAGCCCAAAAAACACGAGATCAGGATTCGGGAATGCTCGCGATTTTCTCGCCAACGGTTTCTCCGGTCGCAACTCTGTCGCTTCTAACGTGTTCCTCGTGTCATTTTACGTCGGAATTAGTCTTGAGAAATGCACAAACACGGTTCTGGAGTTCAAAAAACACGAGTTCAGGTTTTGAGAATGCTCGCGATTTTCTCGTCAACGTTTGCTCGGATTGCAATTCTGTCGCTGCCTACGCGTTTCTCGCGTCATTTTACATCGGAATTAGTCATGAGAAATGCACAAACACGGTTGTGGAGCCCAAAAAACACGAGATCAGTTTCTGGGAATGCTCGCGATTTCCTCGTCAACGGTTTCTCGGATCGCAATTCTGTCGCTTCTAACGTGTTCCTCGTGTCATTTTACGTCGGAATTAGTCTTGAGAAATGCACAAACACGGTTCTGGAGTTCAAAAAACACGAGATCAGGTTTTGGGAATGCTCGCGATTTTCTCGTCAACGTTTGCCCGGATTGCAATTCTGTCGCTTCCAACGCGTTCCTCGCGTCATTTTACATCGGAATTAGTCTTGAGAAAGGCACAAACACGGTTCAGGAGCCCAAAAAACACGAGATCAGGATTCGGGAATGCTCGCGATTTTCTAGTCAACGGTTTCTCGGATCGCAATTCTGTCGCTTCCAACGTGTTCCTCGTGTCATTTTACGTCGGAATTAGTCTTGAGAAATGCACAAACACGGTTCTGGAGTTCAAAAAACACGAGATCAGGTTTTGGGAATGCTCGCGATTTCCTCGTCAACGGTTTCTCGGATCGCAATTCTGTCGCTCCTAACGTGTTCCTCGTGTCATTTTACGTCGGAATTAGTCTTGAGAAATGCACAAACACGGTTCTGGAGTTAAAAAAACACGAGATCAGGTTTTTGGAATGCTCGCGATTTTCTCGTCAACGGTTTCTCGGATCGCAATTCTGTCGCTTCTAACGTGTTCCTCGTGTCATTTTACGTCGGAATTAGTCTTGAGAAATGCACAAACACGGTTCTGGAGTTCAAAAAACACGAGTTCAGGTTTTGGGAATGCTCGCGATTTTCTAGTCAACGGTTTCTCGGATCGCAATTCTGTCGCTTCCAACGTGTTCCTCGTGTCATTTTACGTCGGAATTAGTCTTGAGAAATGCACAAACACGGTTCTGGAGTTCAAAAAACACGAGATCAGGTTTTGGGAATGCTCGCGATTTTCTCGTCAACGTTTGCCCGGATTGCAATTCTGTCGCTTCCAACGCGTTCCCCGCGTCATTTTACATCGGAATTAGTCTTGAGAAAGGCACAAACACGGTTCAGGAGTTCAAAAAACACGAGTTCAAGTTTTGGGAATGCTCGCGATTTTCTAGTCAACGGTTTCTCGGATCGCAATTCTGTCGCTTCCAACGTGTTCCTCGTGTCATTTTACGTCGGAATTAGTCTTGAGGAATGCACAAACACGGTTCTGGAGTTCAAAAAACACGAGATCAGGTTTTGGGAATGCTCGCGATTTTCTCGTCAACGGTTTCTCGGATCGCAATTCTGTCGCTTCCAACGTGATCCTCGTGTCATTTTACGTCGGAAATAGTCATGAGCAGTGCACGTGAACGTTTGTGGAGTCCAAAAAACACGATTTCAGGTTTTGGGAATGCTCGCGATTTTCTCATCAACGGTTTCTCGGATCGCAATTCTGTCGCTTCCAACGTGTTCCTCGTGTCATTTTACGTCGGAATTAGTCTTGAGAAATGCACAAACACGGTTCTAGAGTTCAAAAAACACGAGTTCAGGTTTTGGGAATGCTCGCGATTTTCTCGTCAACGTTTGCCCGGATTGCAATTCTGTCGCTTCCAACGCGTTCCTCGCGTCATTTTACATCGGAATTAGTCATGAGAAAGGCAGAAACACGGTTCAGGAGCCCAAAAAACACGAGATCAGGATTCGGGAATGCTCGCGATTTTCTCGTCAACGGTTTCTCGGATCGCAATTCTGTCGCTTCCAACGTGATCCTCGTGTCATTTTACGTCGGAAATAGTCACGAGCAGTGCACGTGAACGTTTGTGGAGTCCAAAAAACACGAGTTCAGGTTCTGGGAATGCTCGCGATTTTCTCGTCAACGGTTTCTCGGATCGCAATTCTGTCGCTTCTAACGTGTTCCTCGTGTCATTTTACGTCGGAATTAGTCTTGACAAATGCACAAACGCGGTTCTGGAGTTCAAAAAAGACGAGATCAGGTTTTGGGAATGCTCGCGATTTTCTCGTCAACGTTTGCCCGGATTGCAATTCTGTCGCTTCCATCGTGATCCTCGTGTCATTTTACATCGGAAATAGTCACGAGCAGTGCACGTGAACGTTTGTGGAGTCCAAAAAACACGAGTTCAGGTTCTGGGAATGCTCGCGATTTCCTCGTCAACGGTTTCTCGGATCGCAATTCTGTCGCTTCCAACGTGTTCCTCGTGTCATTTTACGTCGGAATTAGTCTTGAGAAATGCACAAACACGGTTCTGGAGTTCAAAAAACACGAGTTCAGGTTTTGGGAATGCTCGCGATTTTCTAGTAAACGGTTTCTCGGATCGCAATTCCGTCGCTTCCAACGTGTTCCTCGTGTCATTTTACGTCGGAATTAGTCATGAGAAATGCACAAACACGGTTGTGGAGCCCAAAAAACACGAGATCAGTTTCTGGGAATGCTCGCGATTTCCTCGTCAACGGTTTCTCGGATCGCAATTCTGTCGCTTCCAACGCGTTCCTCGCGTCATTTTACGTTGGAATTAGTCTTGAGAAATGCACAAACACGGTTCTGGAGTTCAAAAAACACGAGTTCAAGTTTTGGGAATGCTCGCGATTTTCTAGTCAACGGTTTCTCGGATCGCAATTCTGTCGCTTCCAACGTGTTCCTCGTGTCATTTTACGTCGGAATTAGTCTTGAGAAATGCACAAACACGGTTCTGGAGTTCAAAAAACACGAGATCAGGTTTTGGGAATGCTCGCGATTTTCTCGTCAACGGTTTCTCGGATCGCAATTCTGTCGCTTCCAACGTGATCCTCGTGTCATTTTACGTCGGAAATAGTCATGAGCAGTGCACGTGAACGTTTGTGGAGTCCAAAAAACACGATTTCAGGTTTTGGGAATGCTCGCGATTTTCTCATCAACGGTTTCTCGGATCGCAATTCTATCGCTTCCAACGTGTTCCTCGTGTCATTTTACGTCGGAATTAGTTTTGAGAAATGCACAAACACGGTTCTAGAGTTCAAAAAACACGAGTTCAGGTTTTGGGAATGCTCGCGATTTTCTCGTCAACGTTTGCCCGGATTGCAATTCTGTCGCTTCCAACGCGTTCCTCGCGTCATTTTCAATCGGAATTAGTCATGAGAAAGGCACAAACACGGTTGTGGAGCCCAACAAACACGAGATCAGGTTTTGGGAATGCTCGCCATTTTCTCGTCAACGGTTTCTCGGTTCGCAATTCTGTCGCTTCCATCGTGATCCTCGTGTCATTTTACGTCGGAAATAGTCACGAGCAGTGCACGTGAACGTTTGTGGAGTCCAAAAAACACGAGTTCAGGTTCTGGGAATACTCGCGATTTTCTCGTCAACGGTTTCTCGGATCGCAATTCTGTCGCTTATAACGTGTTCCTCGTGTCATTTTACGTCGGAATTAGTCTTGAGAAATGCACAAACACGGTTCTGGAGTTCAAAAAACACGAGATCAGGTTTTGGGAATGCTCGCGATTTTCTCGTCAACGGTTTCTCGGATCGCAATTCTGTCGCTTCCAACGTGATCCTCGTGTCATTTTACGTCGGAAATAGTCATGAGCAGTGCACGTGAACGTTTGTGGAGTCCAAAAAACACGAGTTCAGGTTTTGGGAATGCTCGCGATTTTCTCGTCAACGTTTGCCCGGATTGCAATTCTGTCGCTTCCAACGTGTTCCTCGTGTCATTTTACGTCGGAATTAGTCTCGAGAAATGCACAAACACGGTTCTGGAGTTCAAAAAACACGAGTTCAGGTTTTGGGAATGCTCGCGATTTTCTAGTCAACGGTTTCTCGGATCGCAATTCTGTCGCTTCCAACGTGTTCCTCGTGTCATTTTACGTCGGAATTAGTCTTGAGAAATGCATAAACACGGTTCAGGAGCCCAAAAAACACGAGATCAGGTTTCGGGAATGCTCGCGATTTTCTCGTCAACGGTTTCTCGGATCGCAATTCTGTCGCTTCCAACGTGTTCCTCGTGTCATTTTACGTCGGAATTAGTCTTGAGAAATGCACAAACACGGTTCTGGAGTTCAAAAAACACGAGTTCAGGTTTTGGGAATGCTCGCGATTTTCTCGTCAACGTTTGCCCGGATTGCAATTCTGTCGCTTCCAACGCGTTTCTCGCGTCATTTTACATCGGAATTAGTCATGAGAAATGCACAAACACGGTTGTGGAGTCCAAAAAACACGAGATCAGTTTCTGGGAATGCTCGCGATTTCCTCGTCAACGGTTTCTCGGATCGCAATTCTGTCGCTTCTAACGTGTTCCTCGTGTCATTTTACGTCGGAATTAGTCTTGAGAAATGCACAAACACGGTTCTGGAGTTCAAAAAACACGAGTTCAGGTTTTGGGAATGCTCGCGATTTTCTAGTCAACGGTTTCTCGGATCGCAATTCTGTCGCTTCCAACGTGTTCCTCGTGTCATTTTACGTCGGAATTAGTCTTGAGAAATGCACAAACACGGTTCTGGAGTTCAAAAAACACGAGTTCAGGTTTTGGGAATGCTCGCGATTTTCTCGTCAACGTTTGCCCGGATTGCAATTCTGTCGCTTCCAACGCGTTTCTCGCGTCGTTTTACATCGGAATTAGTCATGAGAAATGCACAAACACGGTTGTGGAGTCCAAAAAACACGAGATCAGTTTCTGGGAATGCTCGCGATTTCCTCGTCAACGGTTTCTCGGATCGCAATTCTGTCGCTTCTAACGTGTTCCTCGTGTCATTTTACGTCGGAATTAGTCTTGAGAAATGCACAAACACGGTTCTGGAGTTCAACAAACACGAGTTCAGGTTTTGGGAATGCTCGCGATTTTCTCGTCAACGTTTGCTCGGATTGCAATTCTGTCGCTTCCTACGCGTTCCTCGTGTCATTTTACGTCGGAATTAGTCTTGAGAAATGCACAAACACGGTTCTGGAGTTCAAAAAACACGAGTTCAGGTTTTGGGAATGCTCGCGATTTTCTCGTCAACGTTTGCTCGGATTGCAATTCTGTCGCTTCCTACGCGTTTCTCGCGTCATTTTACATCGGAATTAGTCATGAGAAATGCACAAACACGGTTGTGGAGCCCAAAAAACACGAGATCAGTTTCTGGGAATGCTCGCGATTTCCTCGTCAACGGTTTCTCGGATCGCAATTCTGTCGCTTCTAACGTGTTCCTCGTGTCATTTTACGTCGGAATTAGTCTTGAGAAATGCACAAACACGGTTCTGGAGTTCAAAAAACACGAGTTCAGGTTTTGGGAATGCTCGCGATTTTCTAGTCAACGGTTTCTCGGATCGCAATTCTGTCGCTTCCAACGTGTTCCTCGTGTCATTTTACGTCGGAATTAGTCTTGAGAAAGGCACAAACACGGTTCAGGAGCCCAAAAAACACGAGATCAGGATTCGGGAATGCTCGCGATTTTCTCGTCAACGGTTTCTCGGATCGCAATTCTGTCGCTTCCAACGTGTTCCTCGTGTCATTTTACGTCGGAATTAGTCTTGAGAAATGCACAAACACGGTTCTGGAGTTCAAAAAACACGAGTTCAGGTTTTGGGAATGCTCGCGATTTTCTCGTCAACGTTTGCTCGGATTGCAATTCTGTCGCTTCCTACGCGTTTCTCGCGTCATTTTACATCGGAATTAGTCATGAGAAATGCACAAACACGGTTCTGGAGTTCAAAAAACACGATATCAGGTTTTGGGAATGCTCGCGATTTCCTCGTCAACGGTTTCTCGGATCGCAATTCTGTCGCTCCTAACGTGTTCCTCGTGTCATTTTACGTCGGAATTAGTCTTGAGAAATGCACAAACACGGTTCTGGAGTTAAAAAAACACGAGATCAGGTTTTTGGAATGCTCGCGATTTTCTCGTCAACGGTTTCTCGGATCGCAATTCTGTCGCTTCTAACGTGTTCCTCGTGTCATTTTACGTCGGAATTAGTCTTGAGAAATGCACAAACACGGTTCTGGAGTTCAAAAAACACGAGTTCAGGTTTTGGGAATGCTCGCGATTTTCTAGTCAACGGTTTCTCGGATCGCAATTCTGTCGCTTCCAACGTGTTCCTCGTGTCATTTTACGTCGGAATTAGTCTTGAGAAATGCACAAACACGGTTCTGGAGTTCAAAAAACACGAGATCAGGTTTTGGGAATGCTCGCGATTTTCTCGTCAACGTTTGCCCGGATTGCAATTCTGTCGCTTCCAACGCGTTCCCCGCGACATTTTACATCGGAATTAGTCTTGAGAAAGGCACAAACACGGTTCAGGAGCCCAAAAAACACGAGATCAGGATTCGGGAATGCTCGCGATTTTCTCGTCAACGGTTTCTCGGATCGCAATTCTGTCGCTTCTAACGTGTTCCTCGTGTCATTTTACGTCGGAATTAGTCTTGAGAAATGCACAAACACGGTTCTGGAGTTCAAAAAACACGAGATCAGGTTATTGGAATGCTCGCGATTTTCTCGTCAACGGTTTCTCGGATCGCAATTCCGTCGCTTCCAACGTGTTCCTCGTGTCATTTTACGTCGGAATTAGTCATGAGAAATGCACAAACACGGTTGTGGAGCCCAAAAAACACGAGATCAGTTTCTGGGAATGCTCGCGATTTCCTCGTCAACGGTTTCTCGGATCGCAATTCTGTCGCTTCCAACGCGTTCCTCGCGTCATTTTACGTTGGAATTAGTCTTGAGAAATGCACAAACACGGTTCTGGAGTTCAAAAAACACGAGTTCAAGTTTTGGGAATGCTCGCGATTTTCTAGTCAACGGTTTCTCGGATCGCAATTCTGTCGCTTCCAACGTGTTCCTCGTGTCATTCTACGTCGGAATTAGTCTTGAGGAATGCACAAACACGGTTCTGGAGTTCAAAAAACACGAGATCAGGTTTTGGGAATGCTCGCGATTTTCTCGTCAACGGTTTCTCGGATCGCAATTCTGTCGCTTCCAACGTGATCCTCGTGTCATTTTACGTCGGAAATAGTCATGAGCAGTGCACGTGAACGTTTGTGGAGTCCAAAAAACACGATTTCAGGTTTTGGGAATGCTCGCGATTTTCTCATCAACGGTTTCTCGGATCGCAATTCTGTCGCTTCCAACGTGTTCCTCGTGTCATTTTACGTCGGAATTAGTCTTGAGAAATGCACAAACACGGTTCTAGAGTTCAAAAAACACGAGTTCAGGTTTTGGGAATGCTCGCGATTTTCTCGTCAACGTTTGCCCGGATTGCAATTCTGTCGCTTCCAACGCGTTCCTCGCGTCATTTTACATCGGAATTAGTCATGAGAAAGGCAGAAACACGGTTCAGGAGCCCAAAAAACACGAGATCAGGATTCGGGAATGCTCGCGATTTTCTCGTCAACGGTTTCTCGGATCGCAATTCTGTCGCTTCCAACGTGATCCTCGTGTCATTTTACGTCGGAAATAGTCACGAGCAGTGCACGTGAACGTTTGTGGAGTCCAAAAAACACGAGTTCAGGTTCTGGGAATGCTCGCGATTTTCTCGTCAACGGTTTCTCGGATCGCAATTCTGTCGCTTCTAACGTGTTCCTCGTGTCATTTTACGTCGGAATTAGTCTTGACAAATGCACAAACGCGGTTCTGGAGTTCAAAAAAGACGAGATCAGGTTTTGGGAATGCTCGCGATTTTCTCGTCAACGTTTGCCCGGATTGCAATTCTGTCGCTTCCATCGTGATCCTCGTGTCATTTTACATCAGAAATAGTCACGAGCAGTGCACGTGAACGTTTGTGGAGTCCAAAAAACACGAGTTCAGGTTCTGGGAATGCTCGCGATTTCCTCGTCAACGGTTTCTCGGATCGCAATTCTGTCGCTTCCAACGTGTTCCTCGTGTCATTTTACGTCGGAATTAGTCTTGAGAAATGCACAAACACGGTTCTGGAGTTCAAAAAACACGAGTTCAGGTTTGGGGAATGCTCGCGATTTTCTAGTAAACGGTTTCTCGGATCGCAATTCCGTCGCTTCCAACGTGTTCCTCGTGTCATTTTACGTCGGAATTAGTCATGAGAAATGCACAAACACGGTTGTGGAGCCCAAAAAACACGAGATCAGTTTCTGGGAATGCTCGCGATTTCCTCGTCAACGGTTTCTCGGATCGCAATTCTGTCGCTTCCAACGCGTTCCTCGCGTCATTTTACGTTGGAATTAGTCTTGAGAAATGCACAAACACGGTTCTGGAGTTCAAAAAACACGAGTTCAAGTTTTGGGAATGCTCGCGATTTTCTAGTCAACGGTTTCTCGGATCGCAATTCCGTCGCTTCCAACGTGTTCCTCGTGTCATTTTACGTCGGAATTAGTCTTGAGAAATGCACAAACACGGTTGTGGAGCCCAACAAACACGAGATCAGGTTTTGGGAATGCTCGCCATTTTCTCGTCAACGGTTTCTCGGTTCGCAATTCTGTCGCTTCCATCGTGATCCTCGTGTCATTTTACGTCGGAAATAGTCACGAGCAGTGCACGTGAACGTTTGTGGAGTCCAAAAAACACGAGTTCAGGTTCTGGGAATACTCGCGATTTTCTCGTCAACGGTTTCTCGGATCGCAATTCTGTCGCTTATAACGTGTTCCTCGTGTCATTTTACGTCGGAATTAGTCTCGAGAAATGCACAAACACGGTTCTGGAGTTCAAAAAACACGAGTTCAGGTTTTGGGAATGCTCGCGATTTTCTAGTCAACGGTTTCTCGGATCGCAATTCTGTCGCTTCCAACGTGTTCCTCGTGTCATTTTACGTCGGAATTAGTCTTGAGAAATGCATAAACACGGTTCAGGAGCCCAAAAAACACGAGATCAGGTTTCGGGAATGCTCGCGATTTTCTCGTCAACGGTTTCTCGGATCGCAATTCTGTCGCTTCTAACGTGTTCCTCGTGTCATTTTACGTCGGAATTAGTCTTGAGAAATGCACAAACACGGTTCTGGAGTTCAAAAAACACGAGTTCAGGTTTTGGGAATGCTCGCGATTTTCTAGTCAACGGTTTCTCGGATCGCAATTCTGTCGCTTCCAACGTGTTCCTCGTGTCATTTTACGTCGGAATTAGTCTTGAGAAATGCACAAACACGGTTCTGGAGTTCAAAAAACACGAGTTCAGGTTTTGGGAATGCTCGCGATTTTCTCGTCAACGTTTGCCCGGATTGCAATTCTGTCGCTTCCAACGCGTTTCTCGCGTCATTTTACATCGGAATTAGTCATGAGAAATGCACAAACACGGTTGTGGAGTCCAAAAAACACGAGATCAGTTTCTGGGAATGCTCGCGATTTCCTCGTCAACGGTTTCTCGGATCGCAATTCTGTCGCTTCTAACGTGTTCCTCGTGTCATTTTACGTCGGAATTAGTCTTGAGAAATGCACAAACACGGTTCTGGAGTTCAAAAAACACGAGTTCAGGTTTTGGGAATGCTCGCGATTTTCTAGTCAACGGTTTCTCGGATCGCAATTCTGTCGCTTCCAACGTGTTCCTCGTGTCATTTTACGTCGGAATTAGACTTGAGAAATGCACAAACACGGTTCTGGAGTTCAAAAAACACGAGTTCAGGTTTTGGGAATGCTCGCGATTTTCTCGTCAACGTTTGCCCGGATTGCAATTCTGTCGCTTCCAACGCGTTTCTCGCGTCGTTTTACATCGGAATTAGTCATGAGAAATGCACAAACACGGTTGTGGAGTCCAAAAAACACGAGATCAGTTTCTGGGAATGCTCGCGATTTCCTCGTCAACGGTTTCTCGGATCGCAATTCTGTCGCTTCTAACGTGTTCCTCGTGTCATTTTACGTCGGAATTAGTCTTGAGAAATGCACAAACACGGTTCTGGAGTTCAACAAACACGAGTTCAGGTTTTGGGAATGCTCACGATTTTCTAGTCAACGGTTTCTCGGATCGCAATTCTGTCGCTTCTAACGTGTTCCTCGTGTCATTTTGCGTCGGAATTAGTCTTGAGAAATGCACAAACACGGTTCTGGAGTTCAAAAAACACGAGTTCAGGTTTTGGGAATGCTCGCGATTTTCTCGTCAACGTTTGCTCGGATTGCAATTCTGTCGCTTCCTACGCGTTCCTCGTGTCATTTTACGTCGGAATTAGTCTTGAGAAATGCACAAACACGGTTCTGGAGTTCAAAAAACACGAGTTCAGGTTTTGGGAATGCTCGCGATTTTCTCGTCAACGTTTGCTCGGATTGCAATTCTGTCGCTTCCTACGCGTTTCTCGCGTCATTTTACATCGGAATTAGTCATGAGAAATGCACAAACACGGTTGTGGAGCCCAAAAAACACGAGATCAGTTTCTGGGAATGCTCGCGATTTCCTCGTCAACGGTTTCTCGGATCGCAATTCTGTCGCTTCTAACGTGTTCCTCGTGTCATTTTACGTCGGAATTAGTCTTGAGAAATGCACAAACACGGTTCTGGAGTTCAAAAAACACGAGTTCAGGTTTTGGGAATGCTCGCGATTTTCTAGTCAACGGTTTCTCGGATCGCAATTCTGTCGCTTCCAACGTGTTCCTCGTGTCATTTTACGTCGGAATTAGTCTTGAGAAAGGCACAAACACGGTTCAGGAGCCCAAAAAACACGAGATCAGGATTCGGGAATGCTCGCGATTTTCTCGTCAACGGTTTCTCGGATCGCAATTCTGTCGCTTCTAACGTGTTCCTCGTGTCATTTTACGTCGGAATTAGTCTTGAGAAATGCACAAACACGGTTCTGGAGTTCAAAAAACACGAGTTCAGTTTTTGGGAATGCTCGCGATTTTCTCGTCAACGTTTGCTCGGATTGCAATTCTGTCGCTTCCTACGCGTTCCTCGTGTCATTTTACGTCGGAATTAGTCTTGAGAAATGCACAAACACGGTTCTGGAGTTCAAAAAACACGAGTTCAGGTTTTGGGAATGCTCGCGATTTTCTCGTCAACGTTTACTCGGATTGCAATTCTGTCGCTTCCTACGCGTTTCTCGCGTCATTTTACATCGGAATTAGTCATGAGAAATGCACAAACACGGTTGTGGAGCCCAAAAAACACGAGATCAGTTTCTGGGAATGCTCGCGATTTCCTCGTCAACGGTTTCTCGGATCGCAATTCTGTCGCTTCTAACGTGTTCCTCGTGTCATTTTACGTCGGAATTAGTCTTGAGAAATGCACAAACACGGTTCTGGAGTTCAAAAAACACGAGATCAGGTTTTTGGAATGCTCGCGATTTTCTCGTCAACGGTTTCTCGGTTCGCAATTCTGTCGCTTCCAACGCGTTCCTCGCGTCATTTTACATCGGAATTAGTCATGAGAAAGGCAGAAACACGGTTCAGGAGCCCAAAAAACACGAGATCAGGATTCGGGAATGCTCGCGATTTTCTCGTCAACGGTTTCTCGGATCGCAATTCTGTCGCTTCCAACGTGATCCTCGTGTCATTTTACGTCGGAAATAGTCACGAGCAGTGCACGTGAACGTTTGTGGAGTCCAAAAAACACGAGTTCAGGTTCTGGGAATGCTCGCGATTTTCTCGTCAACGGTTTCTCGGATCGCAATTCTGTCGCTTCTAACGTGTTCCTCGTGTCATTTTACGTCGGAATTAGTCTTGAGAAATGCACAAACACGGTTCTGGAGTTAAAAAAACACGAGATCAGGTTTTGGGAATGCTCGCGATTTTCTCGTCAACGTTCGCCCGGATTGCAATTCTGTCGCTTCCAACGCGTTCCTCGCGTCATTTTACATCGGAATTAGTCATGAGAAAGGTACAAACACGGTTCAGGAGCCCAAGAAACACGAGATCAGGATTCGGGAATGCTCGCGATTTTCTCGTCAACGGTTTCTCGGATCGCAATTCTGTCGCTTCCAACGTGTTCCTCGTGTCATTTTACGTCGGAATTAGTCTTGAGAAATGCACAAACACGGTTCTGGAGTTAAAAAAACACGAGATCAGGTTTTTGGAATGCTCGCGATTTTCTCGTCAACGGTTTCTCGGTTCGCAATTCTGTCGCTTCCATCGTGATCCTCGTGTCATTTTACGTCGGAAATAGACACGAGCAGTGCACGTGAACGTTTGTGGAATCCAAAAAACACGAGTTCAGGTTCTGGGAATGCTCGCGATTTTCTCGTCAACGGTTTCTCGGGTCGCAATTCTGTCGCTTCTGACGTGTTCCTCGTGTCATTTTACGTCGGAATTAGTCTTGAGAAATGCACAAACACGGTTCTGGAGTTCAAAAAACACGAGTTCAGGTTTTGGGAATGCTCGCGATTTTCTAGTCAACGGTTTCTCGGATCGCAATTCTGTCGCTTCCAACGTGTTCCTCGTGTCATTTTACGTCGGAATTAGTCTTGAGAAATGCACAAACACGGTTCTGGAGTTCAAAAAACACGAGATCAGGTTTTGGGAATGCTCGCGATTTTCTCGTCAACGGTTTCTCGGTTCGCAATTCTGTCGCTTCCATCGTGATCCTCGTGTCATTTTACGTCGGAAATAGTCACGAGCAGTGCACGTGAACGTTTGTGGAGTCCAAAAAACACGAGTTCAGGTTCTGGGAATGCTCGCGATTTTCTCGTCAACGGTTTCTCTGATCGCAATTCTGTCGCTTCTAACGTGTTCCTCGTGTCATTTTACGTCGGAATTAATCTTGAGAAATGCACAAACACGGTTCTGGAGTTCAAAAAACACGAGATCAGGTTTTGGGAATGCTCGCGATTTTCTCGTCAACGTTCGCCCGGATTGCAATTCTGTCGCTTCCAACGCGTTCCTCGCGTCATTTTACATCGGAATTAGTCATGAGAGAGGCACAAACACGGTTCAGGAGCCCAAGAAACACGAGATCAGGATTCGGGAATGCTCGCGATTTTCTCGTCAACGGTTTCTCGGATTGCAATTCTGTCGCTTCCTACGCGTTCCTCGTGTCATTTTACGTCGGAATTAGTCTTGAGAAATGCACAAACACGGTTCTGGAGTTCAAAAAACACGAGTTCAGGTTTTGGGAATGCTCGCGATTTTCTCGTCAACGTTTGCTCGGATTGCAATTCTGTCGCTTCCTACGCGTTTCTCGCGTCATTTTACATCGGAATTAGTCATGAGAAATGCACAAACACGGTTGTGGAGCCCAAAAAACACGAGATCAGTTTCTGGGAATGCTCGCGATTTCCTCGTCAACGGTTTCTCGGATCGCAATTCTGTCGCTTCTAACGTGTTCCTCGTGTCATTTTACGTCGGAATTAGTCTTGAGAAATGCACAAACACGGTTCTGGAGTTCAAAAAACACGAGTTCAGGTTTTGGGAATGCTCGCGATTTTCTAGTCAACGGTTTCTCGGATCGCAATTCTGTCGCTTCCAACGTGTTCCTCGTGTCATTTTACGTCGGAATTAGTCTTGAGAAAGGCACAAACACGGTTCAGGAGCCCAAAAAACACGAGATCAGGATTCGGGAATGCTCGCGATTTTCTCGTCAACGGTTTCTCGGATCGCAATTCTGTCGCTTCTAACGTGTTCCTCGTGTCATTTTACGTCGGAATTAGTCTTGAGAAATGCACAAACACGGTTCTGGAGTTCAAAAAACACGAGTTCAGTTTTTGGGAATGCTCGCGATTTTCTCGTCAACGTTTGCTCGGATTGCAATTCTGTCGCTTCCTACGCGTTCCTCGTGTCATTTTACGTCGGAATTAGTCTTGAGAAATGCACAAACACGGTTCTGGAGTTCAAAAAACACGAGTTCAGGTTTTGGGAATGCTCGCGATTTTCTCGTCAACGTTTACTCGGATTGCAATTCTGTCGCTTCCTACGCGTTTCTCGCGTCATTTTACATCGGAATTAGTCATGAGAAATGCACAAACACGGTTGTGGAGCCCAAAAAACACGAGATCAGTTTCTGGGAATGCTCGCGATTTCCTCGTCAACGGTTTCTCGGATCGCAATTCTGTCGCTTCTAACGTGTTCCTCGTGTCATTTTACGTCGGAATTAGTCTTGAGAAATGCACAAACACGGTTCTGGAGTTCAAAAAACACGAGATCAGGTTTTTGGAATGCTCGCGATTTTCTCGTCAACGGTTTCTCGGTTCGCAATTCTGTCGCTTCCAACGCGTTCCTCGCGTCATTTTACATCGGAATTAGTCATGAGAAAGGCAGAAACACGGTTCAGGAGCCCAAAAAACACGAGATCAGGATTCGGGAATGCTCGCGATTTTCTCGTCAACGGTTTCTCGGATCGCAATTCTGTCGCTTCCAACGTGATCCTCGTGTCATTTTACGTCGGAAATAGTCACGAGCAGTGCACGTGAACGTTTGTGGAGTCCAAAAAACACGAGTTCAGGTTCTGGGAATGCTCGCGATTTTCTCGTCAACGGTTTCTCGGATCGCAATTCTGTCGCTTCTAACGTGTTCCTCGTGTCATTTTACGTCGGAATTAGTCTTGAGAAATGCACAAACACGGTTCTGGAGTTAAAAAAACACGAGATCAGGTTTTGGGAATGCTCGCGATTTTCTCGTCAACGTTCGCCCGGATTGCAATTCTGTCGCTTCCAACGCGTTCCTCGCGTCATTTTACATCGGAATTAGTCATGAGAAAGGTACAAACACGGTTCAGGAGCCCAAGAAACACGAGATCAGGATTCGGGAATGCTCGCGATTTTCTCGTCAACGGTTTCTCGGATCGCAATTCTGTCGCTTCCAACGTGTTCCTCGTGTCATTTTACGTCGGAATTAGTCTTGAGAAATGCACAAACACGGTTCTGGAGTTAAAAAAACACGAGATCAGGTTTTTGGAATGCTCGCGATTTTCTCGTCAACGGTTTCTCGGTTCGCAATTCTGTCGCTTCCATCGTGATCCTCGTGTCATTTTACGTCGGAAATAGACACGAGCAGTGCACGTGAACGTTTGTGGAATCCAAAAAACACGAGTTCAGGTTCTGGGAATGCTCGCGATTTTCTCGTCAACGGTTTCTCGGGTCGCAATTCTGTCGCTTCTGACGTGTTCCTCGTGTCATTTTACGTCGGAATTAGTCTTGAGAAATGCACAAACACGGTTCTGGAGTTCAAAAAACACGAGTTCAGGTTTTGGGAATGCTCGCGATTTTCTAGTCAACGGTTTCTCGGATCGCAATTCTGTCGCTTCCAACGTGTTCCTCGTGTCATTTTACGTCGGAATTAGTCTTGAGAAATGCACAAACACGGTTCTGGAGTTCAAAAAACACGAGATCAGGTTTTGGGAATGCTCGCGATTTTCTCGTCAACGGTTTCTCGGTTCGCAATTCTGTCGCTTCCATCGTGATCCTCGTGTCATTTTACGTCGGAAATAGTCACGAGCAGTGCACGTGAACGTTTGTGGAGTCCAAAAAACACGAGTTCAGGTTCTGGGAATGCTCGCGATTTTCTCGTCAACGGTTTCTCTGATCGCAATTCTGTCGCTTCTAACGTGTTCCTCGTGTCATTTTACGTCGGAATTAATCTTGAGAAATGCACAAACACGGTTCTGGAGTTCAAAAAACACGAGATCAGGTTTTGGGAATGCTCGCGATTTTCTCGTCAACGTTCGCCCGGATTGCAATTCTGTCGCTTCCAACGCGTTCCTCGCGTCATTTTACATCGGAATTAGTCATGAGAGAGGCACAAACACGGTTCAGGAGCCCAAGAAACACGAGATCAGGATTCGGGAATGCTCGCGATTTTCTCGTCAACGGTTTCTCGGATCGCAATTCTGTCGCTTCCAACGCGTTCCTCGCGTCATTTTACATCGGAATTAGTCTTGAGAAAGGCACAAACACGGTTCAGGAGCCCAAAAAACACGAGATCAGGATTCGGGAATGCTCGCGATTTTCTCGCCAACGGTTTCTCCGGTCGCAACTCTGTCGCTTCTAACGTGTTCCTCGTGTCATTTTACGTCGGAATTAGTCTTGAGAAATGCACAAACACGGTTCTGGAGTTCAAAAAACACGAGTTCAGGTTTTGAGAATGCTCGCGATTTTCTCGTCAACGTTTGCTCGGATTGCAATTCTGTCGCTGCCTACGCGTTTCTCGCGTCATTTTACATCGGAATTAGTCATGAGAAATGCACAAACACGGTTGTGGAGCCCAAAAAACACGAGATCAGTTTCTGGGAATGCTCGCGATTTCCTCGTCAACGGTTTCTCGGATCGCAATTCTGTCGCTTCTAACGTGTTCCTCGTGTCATTTTACGTCGGAATTAGTCTTGAGAAATGCACAAACACGGTTCTGGAGTTCAAAAAACACGAGATCAGGTTTTGGGAATGCTCGCGATTTTCTCGTCAACGTTTGCCCGGATTGCAATTCTGTCGCTTCCAACGCGTTCCTCGCGTCATTTTACATCGGAATTAGTCTTGAGAAAGGCACAAACACGGTTCAGGAGCCCAAAAAACACGAGATCAGGATTCGGGAATGCTCGCGATTTTCTAGTCAACGGTTTCTCGGATCGCAATTCTGTCGCTTCCAACGTGTTCCTCGTGTCATTTTACGTCGGAATTAGTCTTGAGAAATGCACAAACACGGTTCTGGAGTTCAAAAAACACGAGATCAGGTTTTGGGAATGCTCGCGATTTCCTCGTCAACGGTTTCTCGGATCGCAATTCTGTCGCTCCTAACGTGTTCCTCGTGTCATTTTACGTCGGAATTAGTCTTGAGAAATGCACAAACACGGTTCTGGAGTTAAAAAAACACGAGATCAGGTTTTTGGAATGCTCGCGATTTTCTCGTCAACGGTTTCTCGGATCGCAATTCTGTCGCTTCTAACGTGTTCCTCGTGTCATTTTACGTCGGAATTAGTCTTGAGAAATGCACAAACACGGTTCTGGAGTTCAAAAAACACGAGTTCAGGTTTTGGGAATGCTCGCGATTTTCTAGTCAACGGTTTCTCGGATCGCAATTCTGTCGCTTCCAACGTGTTCCTCGTGTCATTTTACGTCGGAATTAGTCTTGAGAAATGCACAAACACGGTTCTGGAGTTCAAAAAACACGAGATCAGGTTTTGGGAATGCTCGCGATTTTCTCGTCAACGTTTGCCCGGATTGCAATTCTGTCGCTTCCAACGCGTTCCCCGCGTCATTTTACATCGGAATTAGTCTTGAGAAAGGCACAAACACGGTTCAGGAGCCCAAAAAACACGAGATCAGGATTCGGGAATGCTCGCGATTTTCTCGTCAACGGTTTCTCGGATCGCAATTCTGTCGCTTCTAACGTGTTCCTCGTGTCATTTTACGTCGGAATTAGTCTTGAGAAATGCACAAACACGGTTCTGGAGTTCAAAAAACACGAGATCAGGTTTTTGGAATGCTCGCGATTTTCTCGTCAACGGTTTCTCGGTTCGCAATTCTGTCGCTTCCAACGCGTTCCTCGCGTCATTTTACATCGGAATTAGTCATGAGAAAGGCAGAAACACGGTTCAGGAGCCCAAAAAACACGAGATCAGGATTCGGGAATGCTCGCGATTTTCTCGTCAACGGTTTCTCGGATCGCAATTCTGTCGCTTCCAACGTGATCCTCGTGTCATTTTACGTCGGAAATAGTCACGAGCAGTGCACGTGAACGTTTGTGGAGTCCAAAAAACACGAGTTCAGGTTCTGGGAATGCTCGCGATTTTCTCGTCAACGGTTTCTCGGATCGCAATTCTGTCGCTTCTAACGTGTTCCTCGTGTCATTTTACGTCGGAATTAGTCTTGAGAAATGCACAAACACGGTTCTGGAGTTAAAAAAACACGAGATCAGGTTTTGGGAATGCTCGCGATTTTCTCGTCAACGTTCGCCCGGATTGCAATTCTGTCGCTTCCAACGCGTTCCTCGCGTCATTTTACATCGGAATTAGTCATGAGAAAGGTACAAACACGGTTCAGGAGCCCAAGAAACACGAGATCAGGATTCGGGAATGCTCGCGATTTTCTCGTCAACGGTTTCTCGGATCGCAATTCTGTCGCTTCCAACGTGTTCCTCGTGTCATTTTACGTCGGAATTAGTCTTGAGAAATGCACAAACACGGTTCTGGAGTTAAAAAAACACGAGATCAGGTTTTTGGAATGCTCGCGATTTTCTCGTCAACGGTTTCTCGGTTCGCAATTCTGTCGCTTCCATCGTGATCCTCGTGTCATTTTACGTCGGAAATAGACACGAGCAGTGCACGTGAACGTTTGTGGAATCCAAAAAACACGAGTTCAGGTTCTGGGAATGCTCGCGATTTTCTCGTCAACGGTTTCTCGGGTCGCAATTCTGTCGCTTCTGACGTGTTCCTCGTGTCATTTTACGTCGGAATTAGTCTTGAGAAATGCACAAACACGGTTCTGGAGTTCAAAAAACACGAGTTCAGGTTTTGGGAATGCTCGCGATTTTCTAGTCAACGGTTTCTCGGATCGCAATTCTGTCGCTTCCAACGTGTTCCTCGTGTCATTTTACGTCGGAATTAGTCTTGAGAAATGCACAAACACGGTTCTGGAGTTCAAAAAACACGAGATCAGGTTTTGGGAATGCTCGCGATTTTCTCGTCAACGGTTTCTCGGTTCGCAATTCTGTCGCTTCCATCGTGATCCTCGTGTCATTTTACGTCGGAAATAGTCACGAGCAGTGCACGTGAACGTTTGTGGAGTCCAAAAAACACGAGTTCAGGTTCTGGGAATGCTCGCGATTTTCTCGTCAACGGTTTCTCTGATCGCAATTCTGTCGCTTCTAACGTGTTCCTCGTGTCATTTTACGTCGGAATTAATCTTGAGAAATGCACAAACACGGTTCTGGAGTTCAAAAAACACGAGATCAGGTTTTGGGAATGCTCGCGATTTTCTCGTCAACGTTCGCCCGGATTGCAATTCTGTCGCTTCCAACGCGTTCCTCGCGTCATTTTACATCGGAATTAGTCATGAGAGAGGCACAAACACGGTTCAGGAGCCCAAGAAACACGAGATCAGGATTCGGGAATGCTCGCGATTTTCTCGTCAACGGTTTCTCGGATTGCAATTCTGTCGCTTCCTACGCGTTCCTCGTGTCATTTTACGTCGGAATTAGTCTTGAGAAATGCACAAACACGGTTCTGGAGTTCAAAAAACACGAGTTCAGGTTTTGGGAATGCTCGCGATTTTCTCGTCAACGTTTGCTCGGATTGCAATTCTGTCGCTTCCTACGCGTTTCTCGCGTCATTTTACATCGGAATTAGTCATGAGAAATGCACAAACACGGTTGTGGAGCCCAAAAAACACGAGATCAGTTTCTGGGAATGCTCGCGATTTCCTCGTCAACGGTTTCTCGGATCGCAATTCTGTCGCTTCTAACGTGTTCCTCGTGTCATTTTACGTCGGAATTAGTCTTGAGAAATGCACAAACACGGTTCTGGAGTTCAAAAAACACGAGTTCAGGTTTTGGGAATGCTCGCGATTTTCTAGTCAACGGTTTCTCGGATCGCAATTCTGTCGCTTCCAACGTGTTCCTCGTGTCATTTTACGTCGGAATTAGTCTTGAGAAAGGCACAAACACGGTTCTGGAGTTCAAAAAACACGAGTTCAGTTTTTGGGAATGCTCGCGATTTTCTCGTCAACGTTTGCTCGGATTGCAATTCTGTCGCTTCCTACGCGTTCCTCGTGTCATTTTACGTCGGAATTAGTCTTGAGAAATGCACAAACACGGTTCTGGAGTTCAAAAAACACGAGTTCAGGTTTTGGGAATGCTCGCGATTTTCTCGTCAACGTTTACTCGGATTGCAATTCTGTCGCTTCCTACGCGTTTCTCGCGTCATTTTACATCGGAATTAGTCATGAGAAATGCACAAACACGGTTGTGGAGCCCAAAAAACACGAGATCAGTTTCTGGGAATGCTCGCGATTTCCTCGTCAACGGTTTCTCGGATCGCAATTCTGTCGCTTCTAACGTGTTCCTCGTGTCATTTTACGTCGGAATTAGTCTTGAGAAATGCACAAACACGGTTCTGGAGTTCAAAAAACACGAGATCAGGTTTTTGGAATGCTCGCGATTTTCTCGTCAACGGTTTCTCGGTTCGCAATTCTGTCGCTTCCAACGCGTTCCTCGCGTCATTTTACATCGGAATTAGTCATGAGAAAGGCAGAAACACGGTTCAGGAGCCCAAAAAACACGAGATCAGGATTCGGGAATGCTCGCGATTTTCTCGTCAACGGTTTCTCGGATCGCAATTCTGTCGCTTCCAACGTGATCCTCGTGTCATTTTACGTCGGAAATAGTCACGAGCAGTGCACGTGAACGTTTGTGGAGTCCAAAAAACACGAGTTCAGGTTCTGGGAATGCTCGCGATTTTCTCGTCAACGGTTTCTCGGATCGCAATTCTGTCGCTTCTAACGTGTTCCTCGTGTCATTTTACGTCGGAATTAGTCTTGAGAAATGCACAAACACGGTTCTGGAGTTAAAAAAACACGAGATCAGGTTTTGGGAATGCTCGCGATTTTCTCGTCAACGTTCGCCCGGATTGCAATTCTGTCGCTTCCAACGCGTTCCTCGCGTCATTTTACATCGGAATTAGTCATGAGAAAGGTACAAACACGGTTCAGGAGCCCAAGAAACACGAGATCAGGATTCGGGAATGCTCGCGATTTTCTCGTCAACGGTTTCTCGGATCGCAATTCTGTCGCTTCCAACGTGTTCCTCGTGTCATTTTACGTCGGAATTAGTCTTGAGAAATGCACAAACACGGTTCTGGAGTTAAAAAAACACGAGATCAGGTTTTTGGAATGCTCGCGATTTTCTCGTCAACGGTTTCTCGGTTCGCAATTCTGTCGCTTCCATCGTGATCCTCGTGTCATTTTACGTCGGAAATAGACACGAGCAGTGCACGTGAACGTTTGTGGAATCCAAAAAACACGAGTTCAGGTTCTGGGAATGCTCGCGATTTTCTCGTCAACGGTTTCTCGGGTCGCAATTCTGTCGCTTCTGACGTGTTCCTCGTGTCATTTTACGTCGGAATTAGTCTTGAGAAATGCACAAACACGGTTCTGGAGTTCAAAAAACACGAGTTCAGGTTTTGGGAATGCTCGCGATTTTCTAGTCAACGGTTTCTCGGATCGCAATTCTGTCGCTTCCAACGTGTTCCTCGTGTCATTTTACGTCGGAATTAGTCTTGAGAAATGCACAAACACGGTTCTGGAGTTCAAAAAACACGAGATCAGGTTTTGGGAATGCTCGCGATTTTCTCGTCAACGGTTTCTCGGTTCGCAATTCTGTCGCTTCCATCGTGATCCTCGTGTCATTTTACGTCGGAAATAGTCACGAGCAGTGCACGTGAACGTTTGTGGAGTCCAAAAAACACGAGTTCAGGTTCTGGGAATGCTCGCGATTTTCTCGTCAACGGTTTCTCTGATCGCAATTCTGTCGCTTCTAACGTGTTCCTCGTGTCATTTTACGTCGGAATTAGTCTTGAGAAATGCACAAACACGGTTCTGGAGTTCAAAAAACACGAGTTCAGTTTTTGGGAATGCTCGCGATTTTCTCGTCAACGTTTGCTCGGATTGCAATTCTGTCGCTTCCTACGCGTTCCTCGTGTCATTTTACGTCGGAATTAGTCTTGAGAAATGCACAAACACGGTTCTGGAGTTCAAAAAACACGAGTTCAGGTTTTGGGAATGCTCGCGATTTTCTCGTCAACGTTTACTCGGATTGCAATTCTGTCGCTTCCTACGCGTTTCTCGCGTCATTTTACATCGGAATTAGTCATGAGAAATGCACAAACACGGTTGTGGAGCCCAAAAAACACGAGATCAGTTTCTGGGAATGCTCGCGATTTCCTCGTCAACGGTTTCTCGGATCGCAATTCTGTCGCTTCTAACGTGTTCCTCGTGTCATTTTACGTCGGAATTAGTCTTGAGAAATGCACAAACACGGTTCTGGAGTTCAAAAAACACGAGATCAGGTTTTTGGAATGCTCGCGATTTTCTCGTCAACGGTTTCTCGGTTCGCAATTCTGTCGCTTCCAACGCGTTCCTCGCGTCATTTTACATCGGAATTAGTCATGAGAAAGGCAGAAACACGGTTCAGGAGCCCAAAAAACACGAGATCAGGATTCGGGAATGCTCGCGATTTTCTCGTCAACGGTTTCTCGGATCGCAATTCTGTCGCTTCCAACGTGATCCTCGTGTCATTTTACGTCGGAAATAGTCACGAGCAGTGCACGTGAACGTTTGTGGAGTCCAAAAAACACGAGTTCAGGTTCTGGGAATGCTCGCGATTTTCTCGTCAACGGTTTCTCGGATCGCAATTCTGTCGCTTCTAACGTGTTCCTCGTGTCATTTTACGTCGGAATTAGTCTTGAGAAATGCACAAACACGGTTCTGGAGTTAAAAAAACACGAGATCAGGTTTTGGGAATGCTCGCGATTTTCTCGTCAACGTTCGCCCGGATTGCAATTCTGTCGCTTCCAACGCGTTCCTCGCGTCATTTTACATCGGAATTAGTCATGAGAAAGGTACAAACACGGTTCAGGAGCCCAAGAAACACGAGATCAGGATTCGGGAATGCTCGCGATTTTCTCGTCAACGGTTTCTCGGATCGCAATTCTGTCGCTTCCAACGTGTTCCTCGTGTCATTTTACGTCGGAATTAGTCTTGAGAAATGCACAAACACGGTTCTGGAGTTAAAAAAACACGAGATCAGGTTTTTGGAATGCTCGCGATTTTCTCGTCAACGGTTTCTCGGTTCGCAATTCTGTCGCTTCCATCGTGATCCTCGTGTCATTTTACGTCGGAAATAGACACGAGCAGTGCACGTGAACGTTTGTGGAATCCAAAAAACACGAGTTCAGGTTCTGGGAATGCTCGCGATTTTCTCGTCAACGGTTTCTCGGGTCGCAATTCTGTCGCTTCTGACGTGTTCCTCGTGTCATTTTACGTCGGAATTAGTCTTGAGAAATGCACAAACACGGTTCTGGAGTTCAAAAAACACGAGTTCAGGTTTTGGGAATGCTCGCGATTTTCTAGTCAACGGTTTCTCGGATCGCAATTCTGTCGCTTCCAACGTGTTCCTCGTGTCATTTTACGTCGGAATTAGTCTTGAGAAATGCACAAACACGGTTCTGGAGTTCAAAAAACACGAGATCAGGTTTTGGGAATGCTCGCGATTTTCTCGTCAACGGTTTCTCGGTTCGCAATTCTGTCGCTTCCATCGTGATCCTCGTGTCATTTTACGTCGGAAATAGTCACGAGCAGTGCACGTGAACGTTTGTGGAGTCCAAAAAACACGAGTTCAGGTTCTGGGAATGCTCGCGATTTTCTCGTCAACGGTTTCTCTGATCGCAATTCTGTCGCTTCTAACGTGTTCCTCGTGTCATTTTACGTCGGAATTAATCTTGAGAAATGCACAAACACGGTTCTGGAGTTCAAAAAACACGAGATCAGGTTTTGGGAATGCTCGCGATTTTCTCGTCAACGTTCGCCCGGATTGCAATTCTGTCGCTTCCAACGCGTTCCTCGCGTCATTTTACATCGGAATTAGTCATGAGAGAGGCACAAACACGGTTCAGGAGCCCAAGAAACACGAGATCAGGATTCGGGAATGCTCGCGATTTTCTCGTCAACGGTTTCTCGGATCGCAATTCTGTCGCTTCCAACGCGTTCCTCGCGTCATTTTACATCGGAATTAGTCTTGAGAAAGGCACAAACACGGTTCAGGAGCCCAAAAAACACGAGATCAGGATTCGGGAATGCTCGCGATTTTCTCGCCAACGGTTTCTCCGGTCGCAACTCTGTCGCTTCTAACGTGTTCCTCGTGTCATTTTACGTCGGAATTAGTCTTGAGAAATGCACAAACACGGTTCTGGAGTTCAAAAAACACGAGTTCAGGTTTTGAGAATGCTCGCGATTTTCTCGTCAACGTTTGCTCGGATTGCAATTCTGTCGCTGCCTACGCGTTTCTCGCGTCATTTTACATCGGAATTAGTCATGAGAAATGCACAAACACGGTTGTGGAGCCCAAAAAACACGAGATCAGTTTCTGGGAATGCTCGCGATTTCCTCGTCAACGGTTTCTCGGATCGCAATTCTGTCGCTTCTAACGTGTTCCTCGTGTCATTTTACGTCGGAATTAGTCTTGAGAAATGCACAAACACGGTTCTGGAGTTCAAAAAACACGAGATCAGGTTTTGGGAATGCTCGCGATTTTCTCGTCAACGTTTGCCCGGATTGCAATTCTGTCGCTTCCAACGCGTTCCTCGCGTCATTTTACATCGGAATTAGTCTTGAGAAAGGCACAAACACGGTTCAGGAGCCCAAAAAACACGAGATCAGGATTCGGGAATGCTCGCGATTTTCTAGTCAACGGTTTCTCGGATCGCAATTCTGTCGCTTCCAACGTGTTCCTCGTGTCATTTTACGTCGGAATTAGTCTTGAGAAATGCACAAACACGGTTCTGGAGTTCAAAAAACACGAGATCAGGTTTTGGGAATGCTCGCGATTTCCTCGTCAACGGTTTCTCGGATCGCAATTCTGTCGCTCCTAACGTGTTCCTCGTGTCATTTTACGTCGGAATTAGTCTTGAGAAATGCACAAACACGGTTCTGGAGTTAAAAAAACACGAGATCAGGTTTTTGGAATGCTCGCGATTTTCTCGTCAACGGTTTCTCGGATCGCAATTCTGTCGCTTCTAACGTGTTCCTCGTGTCATTTTACGTCGGAATTAGTCTTGAGAAATGCACAAACACGGTTCTGGAGTTCAAAAAACACGAGTTCAGGTTTTGGGAATGCTCGCGATTTTCTAGTCAACGGTTTCTCGGATCGCAATTCTGTCGCTTCCAACGTGTTCCTCGTGTCATTTTACGTCGGAATTAGTCTTGAGAAATGCACAAACACGGTTCTGGAGTTCAAAAAACACGAGATCAGGTTTTGGGAATGCTCGCGATTTTCTCGTCAACGTTTGCCCGGATTGCAATTCTGTCGCTTCCAACGCGTTCCCCGCGTCATTTTACATCGGAATTAGTCTTGAGAAAGGCACAAACACGGTTCAGGAGCCCAAAAAACACGAGATCAGGATTCGGGAATGCTCGCGATTTTCTCGTCAACGGTTTCTCGGATCGCAATTCTGTCGCTTCTAACGTGTTCCTCGTGTCATTTTACGTCGGAATTAGTCTTGAGAAATGCACAAACACGGTTCTGGAGTTCAAAAAACACGAGATCAGGTTTTTGGAATGCTCGCGATTTTCTCGTCAACGGTTTCTCGGTTCGCAATTCTGTCGCTTCCAACGCGTTCCTCGCGTCATTTTACATCGGAATTAGTCATGAGAAAGGCAGAAACACGGTTCAGGAGCCCAAAAAACACGAGATCAGGATTCGGGAATGCTCGCGATTTTCTCGTCAACGGTTTCTCGGATCGCAATTCTGTCGCTTCCAACGTGATCCTCGTGTCATTTTACGTCGGAAATAGTCACGAGCAGTGCACGTGAACGTTTGTGGAGTCCAAAAAACACGAGTTCAGGTTCTGGGAATGCTCGCGATTTTCTCGTCAACGGTTTCTCGGATCGCAATTCTGTCGCTTCTAACGTGTTCCTCGTGTCATTTTACGTCGGAATTAGTCTTGAGAAATGCACAAACACGGTTCTGGAGTTCAAAAGACACGAGATCAGGTGTTTGGAATGCTCGCGATTTTCTCGTCAACGGTTTCACGGTTCGCAATTCTGTCGCTTCCATCGTGATCCTCGTGTCATTTTACGTCGGAAATAGTCACGAGCAGTGCACGTGAACGTTTGTGGAGTCCAAAAAACACGAGTTCAGGTTCTGGGAATGCTCGCGATTTTCTCGTCAACGGTTTCTCGGATCGCAATTCTGTCGCTTCTAACGTGTTCCTCGTGTCATTTTACGTCGGAATTAGTCTTGAGAAATGCACAAACACGGTTCTGGAGTTCAAAAAACACGAGATCAGGTTTTGGGAATGCTCGCGATTTTCTCGTCAACGGTTTCTCGGTTCGCAATTCTATCGCTTCCATCGTGATCCTCGTGTCATTTTACGTCGGAAATAGTCACGAGCAGTGCACGTGAACGTTTGTGGAGTCCAAAAAACACGAGTTCAGGTTCTGGGAATGCTCGCGATTTTCTCGTCAACGTTTGCTCGGATTGCAATTCTGTCGCTGCCTACGCGTTTCTCGCGTCATTTTACATCGGAATTAGTCATGAGAAATGCACAAACACGGTTGTGGAGCCCAAAAAACACGAGATCAGTTTCTGGGAATGCTCGCGATTTCCTCGTCAACGGTTTCTCGGATCGCAATTCTGTCGCTTCTAACGTGTTCCTCGTGTCATTTTACGTCGGAATTAGTCTTGAGAAATGCACAAACACGGTTCTGGAGTTCAAAAAACACGAGATCAGGTTTTGGGAATGCTCGCGATTTTCTCGTCAACGTTTGCCCGGATTGCAATTCTGTCGCTTCCAACGCGTTCCTCGCGTCATTTTACATCGGAATTAGTCTTGAGAAAGGCACAAACACGGTTCAGGAGCCCAAAAAACACGAGATCAGGATTCGGGAATGCTCGCGATTTTCTAGTCAACGGTTTCTCGGATCGCAATTCTGTCGCTTCCAACGTGTTCCTCGTGTCATTTTACGTCGGAATTAGTCTTGAGAAATGCACAAACACGGTTCTGGAGTTCAAAAAACACGAGATCAGGTTTTGGGAATGCTCGCGATTTCCTCGTCAACGGTTTCTCGGATCGCAATTCTGTCGCTCCTAACGTGTTCCTCGTGTCATTTTACGTCGGAATTAGTCTTGAGAAATGCACAAACACGGTTCTGGAGTTAAAAAAACACGAGATCAGGTTTTTGGAATGCTCGCGATTTTCTCGTCAACGGTTTCTCGGATCGCAATTCTGTCGCTTCTAACGTGTTCCTCGTGTCATTTTACGTCGGAATTAGTCTTGAGAAATGCACAAACACGGTTCTGGAGTTCAAAAAACACGAGTTCAGGTTTTGGGAATGCTCGCGATTTTCTAGTCAACGGTTTCTCGGATCGCAATTCTGTCGCTTCCAACGTGTTCCTCGTGTCATTTTACGTCGGAATTAGTCTTGAGAAATGCACAAACACGGTTCTGGAGTTCAAAAAACACGAGATCAGGTTTTGGGAATGCTCGCGATTTTCTCGTCAACGTTTGCCCGGATTGCAATTCTGTCGCTTCCAACGCGTTCCCCGCGTCATTTTACATCGGAATTAGTCTTGAGAAAGGCACAAACACGGTTCAGGAGCCCAAAAAACACGAGATCAGGATTCGGGAATGCTCGCGATTTTCTCGTCAACGGTTTCTCGGATCGCAATTCTGTCGCTTCTAACGTGTTCCTCGTGTCATTTTACGTCGGAATTAGTCTTGAGAAATGCACAAACACGGTTCTGGAGTTCAAAAAACACGAGATCAGGTTTTTGGAATGCTCGCGATTTTCTCGTCAACGGTTTCTCGGTTCGCAATTCTGTCGCTTCCAACGCGTTCCTCGCGTCATTTTACATCGGAATTAGTCATGAGAAAGGCAGAAACACGGTTCAGGAGCCCAAAAAACACGAGATCAGGATTCGGGAATGCTCGCGATTTTCTCGTCAACGGTTTCTCGGATCGCAATTCTGTCGCTTCCAACGTGATCCTCGTGTCATTTTACGTCGGAAATAGTCACGAGCAGTGCACGTGAACGTTTGTGGAGTCCAAAAAACACGAGTTCAGGTTCTGGGAATGCTCGCGATTTTCTCGTCAACGGTTTCTCGGATCGCAATTCTGTCGCTTCTAACGTGTTCCTCGTGTCATTTTACGTCGGAATTAGTCTTGAGAAATGCACAAACACGGTTCTGGAGTTCAAAAGACACGAGATCAGGTGTTTGGAATGCTCGCGATTTTCTCGTCAACGGTTTCACGGTTCGCAATTCTGTCGCTTCCATCGTGATCCTCGTGTCATTTTACGTCGGAAATAGTCACGAGCAGTGCACGTGAACGTTTGTGGAGTCCAAAAAACACGAGTTCAGGTTCTGGGAATGCTCGCGATTTTCTCGTCAACGGTTTCTCGGATCGCAATTCTGTCGCTTCTAACGTGTTCCTCGTGTCATTTTACGTCGGAATTAGTCTTGAGAAATGCACAAACACGGTTCTGGAGTTCAAAAAACACGAGATCAGGTTTTGGGAATGCTCGCGATTTTCTCGTCAACGGTTTCTCGGTTCGCAATTCTATCGCTTCCATCGTGATCCTCGTGTCATTTTACGTCGGAAATAGTCACGAGCAGTGCACGTGAACGTTTGTGGAGTCCAAAAAACACGAGTTCAGGTTCTGGGAATGCTCGCGATTTTCTCGTCAACGGTTTCTCTGATCGCAATTCTGTCGCTTCCAACGTGTTCCTCGTGTCATTTTACGTCGGAATTAGTCTTGAGAAATGCACAAACACGGTTCTGGAGTTCAAAAAACACGAGATCAGGTTTTGGGAATGCTCGCGATTTTCTCGTCAACGTTCGCCCGGATTGCAATTCTGTCGCTTCCAACGCGTTCCTCGCGTCATTTTACATCGGAATTAGTCATGAGAGAGGCACAAACACGGTTCAGGAGCCCAAGAAACACGAGATCAGGATTCGGGAATGCTCGCGATTTTCTCGTCAACGGTTTCTCGGATCGCAATTCTGTCGCCTCCAACGTGTTCCTCGTGTCATTTTACGTCGGAATTAGTCTTGAGAAATGCACAAACACGGTTCTGGAGTTCAAAAAACACGAGATCAGGTTTTTGGAATGCTCGCGATTTTCTCGTCAACGGTTTCTCGGTTCGCAATTCTGTCGCTTCCATCGTGATCCTCGTGTCATTTTACGTCGGAAATAGACACGAGCAGTGCACGTGAACGTTTGTGGAGTCCAAAAAACACGAGTTCAGGTTCTGGGAATGCTCGCGATTTCCTCGTCAACGGTTTCTCGGATCGCAATTCTGTCGCTTCTAACGTGTTCCTCGTGTCATTTTACGTCGGAATTAGTCTTGAGAAATGCACAAACACGGTTCTGGAGTTCAAAAAACACGATTTCAGGTTTTGGGAATGCTCGCGATTTTCTAGTCAACGGTTTCTCGGATCGCAATTCTGTCGCTTCCAACGTGTTCCTCGTGTCATTTTACGTCGGAATTAGTCTTGAGAAATGCACAAACACGGTTCTGGAGTCCAAAAAACACGAGTTCAGGTTCTGGGAATGCTCGCGATTTTCTCGTCAACGGTTTCTCGGATCGCAATTCTGTCGCTTCCAACGTGTTCCTCGTGTCATTTTACGTCGGAATTAGTCTTGAGAAATGCACAAACACGGTTCTGGAGTTCAAAAAACACGAGATCAGGTTTTTGGAATGCTCGCGATTTTCTCGTCAACGGTTTCTCGGTTCGCAATTCTGTCGCTTCCATCGTGATCCTCGTGTCATTTTACGTCGGAAATAGACACGAGCAGTGCACGTGAACGTTTGTGGAGTCCAAAAAACACGAGTTCAGGTTCTGGGAATGCTCGCGATTTTCTCGTCAACGGTTTCTCGGGTCGCAATTCTGTCGCTTCTGACGTGTTCCTCGTGTCATTTTACGTCGGAATTAGTCTTGAGAAATGCACAAACACGGTTCTGGAGTTCAAAAAACACGAGATCAGGTTTTGGGAATGCTCGCGATTTTCTCGTCAACGTTTGCCCGGATTGCAATTCTGTCGCTTCCAACGCGTTCCTCGCGTCATTTTACATCGGAATTAGTCTTGAGAAAGGCACAAACACGGTTCAGGAGCCCAAAAAACAGGAGATTAGGATTCGGGAATGCTCGCGATTTCCTCGTCAACGGTTTCTCGGATCGCAATTCTGTCGCTTCTAACGTGTTCCTCGTGTCATTTTACGTCGGAATTAGTCTTGAGAAATGCACAAACACGGTTCTGGAGTTCAAAAAACACGATTTCAGGTTTTGGGAATGCTCGCGATTTTCTAGTCAACGGTTTCTCGGATCGCAATTCTGTCGCTTCCAAGGTGTTCCTCGTGTCATTTTACGTCGGAATTAGTCTTGAGAAATGCACAAACACGGTTCTGGAGTCCAAAAAACACGAGTTCAGGTTCTGGGAATGCTCGCGATTTTCTCGTCAACGGTTTCTCGGATCGCAATTCTGTCGCTTCCAACGTGTTCCTCGTGTCATTTTACGTCGGAATTAGTCTTGAGAAATGCACAAACACGGTTCTGGAGTTCAAAAAACACGAGATCAGGTTTTTGGAATGCTCGCGATTTTCTCGTCAACGGTTTCTCGGTTCGCAATTCTGTCGCTTCCATCGTGATCCTCGTGTCATTTTACGTCGGAAATAGACACGAGCAGTGCACGTGAACGTTTGTGGAGTCCAAAAAACACGAGTTCAGGTTCTGGGAATGCTCGCGATTTTCTCGTCAACGGTTTCTCGGGTCGCAATTCTGTCGCTTCTGACGTGTTCCTCGTGTCATTTTACGTCGGAATTAGTCTTGAGAAATGCACAAACACGGTTCTGGAGTTCAAAAAACACGAGATCAGGTTTTGGGAATGCTCGCGATTTTCTCGTCAACGTTTGCCCGGATTGCAATTCTGTCGCTTCCAACGCGTTCCTCGCGTCATTTTACGTCGGAATTAGTCTTGAGAAATGCACAAACACGGTTCTGGAGTTCAAAAAACACGAGATCAGGTTTTTGGAATGCTCGCGATTTTCTCGTCAACGGTTTCTCGGTTCGCAATTCTGTCGCTTCTAACGTGTTCCTCGTGTCATTTTACGTCGGAATTAGTCTTGAGAAATGCACAAACACGGTTCTGGAGTTCAAAAAACACGATTTCAGGTTTTGGGAATGCTCGCGATTTTCTAGTCAACGGTTTCTCGGATCGCAATTCTGTCGCTTCCAACGTGTTCCTCGTGTCATTTTACGTCGGAATTAGTCTTGAGAAATGCACAAACACGGTTCTGGAGTCCAAAAAACACGAGTTCAGGTTCTGGGAATGCTCGCGATTTTCTCGTCAACGGTTTCTCGGATCGCAATTCTGTCGCTTCCAACGTGTTCCTCGTGTCATTTTACGTCGGAATTAGTCTTGAGAAATGCACAAACACGGTTCTGGAGTTCAAAAAACACGAGATCAGGTTTTTGGAATGCTCGCGATTTTCTCGTCAACGGTTTCTCGGTTCGCAATTCTGTCGCTTCCATCGTGATCCTCGTGTCATTTTACGTCGGAAATAGACACGAGCAGTGCACGTGAACGTTTGTGGAGTCCAAAAAACACGAGTTCAGGTTCTGGGAATGCTCGCGATTTTCTCGTCAACGGTTTCTCGGGTCGCAATTCTGTCGCTTCTGACGTGTTCCTCGTGTCATTTTACGTCGGAATTAGTCTTGAGAAATGCACAAACACGGTTCTGGAGTTCAAAAAACACGAGATCAGGTTTTGGGAATGCTCGCGATTTTCTCGTCAACGTTTGCCCGGATTGCAATTCTGTCGCTTCCAACGCGTTCCTCGCGTCATTTTACATCGGAATTAGTCTTGAGAAAGGCACAAACACGGTTCAGGAGCCCAAAAAACAGGAGATTAGGATTCGGGAATGCTCGCGATTTCCTCGTCAACGGTTTCTCGGATCGCAATTCTGTCGCTTCTAACGTGTTCCTCGTGTCATTTTACGTCGGAATTAGTCTTGAGAAATGCACAAACACGGTTCTGGAGTTCAAAAAACACGATTTCAGGTTTTGGGAATGCTCGCGATTTTCTAGTCAACGGTTTCTCGGATCGCAATTCTGTCGCTTCCAAGGTGTTCCTCGTGTCATTTTACGTCGGAATTAGTCTTGAGAAATGCACAAACACGGTTCTGGAGTCCAAAAAACACGAGTTCAGGTTCTGGGAATGCTCGCGATTTTCTCGTCAACGGTTTCTCGGATCGCAATTCTGTCGCTTCCAACGTGTTCCTCGTGTCATTTTACGTCGGAATTAGTCTTGAGAAATGCACAAACACGGTTCTGGAGTTCAAAAAACACGAGATCAGGTTTTTGGAATGCTCGCGATTTTCTCGTCAACGGTTTCTCGGTTCGCAATTCTGTCGCTTCCATCGTGATCCTCGTGTCATTTTACGTCGGAAATAGACACGAGCAGTGCACGTGAACGTTTGTGGAGTCCAAAAAACACGAGTTCAGGTTCTGGGAATGCTCGCGATTTTCTCGTCAACGGTTTCTCGGGTCGCAATTCTGTCGCTTCTGACGTGTTCCTCGTGTCATTTTACGTCGGAATTAGTCTTGAGAAATGCACAAACACGGTTCTGGAGTTCAAAAAACACGAGATCAGGTTTTGGGAATGCTCGCGATTTTCTCGTCAACGTTTGCCCGGATTGCAATTCTGTCGCTTCCAACGCGTTCCTCGCGTCATTTTACGTCGGAATTAGTCTTGAGAAATGCACAAACACGGTTCTGGAGTTCAAAAAACACGAGATCAGGTTTTTGGAATGCTCGCGATTTTCTCGTCAACGGTTTCTCGGTTCGCAATTCTGTCGCTTCCATCGTGATCCTCGTGTCATTTTACGTCGGAAATAGACACGAGCAGTGCACGTGAACGTTTGTGGAGTCCAAAAAACACGAGTTCAGGTTCTGGGAATGCTCGCGATTTTCTCGTCAACGGTTTCTCGGGTCGCAATTCTGTCGCTTCTGACGTGTTCCTCGTGTCATTTTACGTCGGAATTAGTCTTGAGAAATGCACAAACACGGTTCTGGAGTTCAAAAAACACGAGATCAGGTTTTGGGAATGCTCGCGATTTTCTCGTCAACGTTTGCCCGGATTGCAATTCTGTCGCTTCCAACGCGTTCCTCGCGTCATTTTACATCGGAATTAGTCTTGAGAAAGGCACAAACACGGTTCAGGAGCCCAAAAAACAGGAGATCAGGATTCGGGAATGCTCGCGATTTTCTCGTCAACGGTTTCTCGGATCGCAATTCTGTCGCTTCTAACGTGTTCCTCGTGTCATTTTACGTCGGAATTAGTCTTGAGAAATGCACAAACACGGTTCTGGAGTTCAAAAAACACGAGATCAGGTTTTGGGAATGCTCGCGATTTTCTCGTCAACGTTTGCCCGGATTGCAATTCTGTCGCTTCCAACGCGTTCCTCGCGTCATTTTACATCGGAATTAGTCTTGAGAAAGGCACAAACACGGTTCAGGAGCCCAAAAAACACGAGATCAGGATTCGGGAATGCTCGCGATTTTCTCGTCAACGGTTTCTCGGATCGCAATTCTGTCGCTTCTAACGTGTTCCTCGCGTCATTTTACGGCGGAATTAGTCTTGAGAAATGCACAAACACGGTTCTGGAGTTCAAAAAACACCAGTTCAGGTTTTGGGAATGCTCGCGATTTTCTCGCCAACGTTTGCTCGGATTGCAATTCTGTCGCTTCCTACGCGTTCCTCGTGTCATTTTACGTCGGAATTAGTCTTGAGAAATGCACAAACACGGTTCTGGAGTTCAAAAAACACGAGTTCAGGTTTTGGGAATGCTCGCGATTTTCTCGTCAACGTTTGCTCTGATTGCAATTCTGTCGCTTCCTACGCGTTTCTCGCGTCATTTTACATCGGAATTAGTCATGACAAATGCACAAACACGGTTATGGAGCCCAAAAAACACGAGATCAGTTTCTGGGAATGCTCGCGATTTCCTCGTCAACGGTTTCTCGGATCGCAATTCTGTCGCTTCTAACGTGTTCCTCGTGTCATTCTACGTCGGAATTAGTCTTGAGAAATGCACAAACACGGTTCTGGAGTTCAAAAAACACGAGTTCAGGTTTTGGGAATGCTCGCGATTTTCTCGTCAACGTTTGCTCTGATTGCAATTCTGTCGCTTCCTACGCGTTTCTCGTGTCATTTTACATCGGAATTAGTCATGACAAATGCACAAACACGGTTGTGGAGCCCAAAAAACACGAGATCAGTTTCTGGGAATGCTCGCGATTTCCTCGTCAACGGTTTCTCGGATCGCAATTCTGTCGCTTCTAACGTGTTCCTCGTGTCATTTTACGTTGGAATTAGTCTTGAGAAATGCACAAACACGGTTCTGAAGTTCAAAAAACACGAGATCAGGTTTTGGGAATGCTCGCGATTTTCTCGTCAACGGTTTCTCGGATCGCAATTCTGTCGCTTCCAACGTGTTCCTCGTGTCATTTTACGTCGGAATTAGTCTTGAGAAATGCACAAACACGGTTCTGGAGTTCAAAAAACACGAGTTCAGGTTTTGGGAATGCTCGCGATTTTCTCGTCAACGTTTGCTCGGATTGCAATTCTGTCGCTTCCTACGCGTTTCTCGCGTCATTTTACATCGGAATTAGTCATGAGAAATGCACAAACACGGTTGTGGAGCCCAAAAAACACGAGATCAGGTTCTGGGAATGCTCGCGATTTTCTCGTCAACGTTTGCCCGGATTGCAATTCTGTCGCTTCCAACGCGTTCCTCGTGTCATTTTACGTCGGAATTAGTCTTGAGAAATGCACAAACACGGTTCTGGAGTTCAAAAAACACGAGATCAGTTTCTGGGAATGCTCGCGATTTCCTCGTCAACGGTTTCTCGGATCACAATTCTGTCGCTTCTAACGTGTTCCTCGTGTCATTTTACGTCGGAATTAGTCTTGAGAAATGCACAAACACGGTTCTGGAGCCCAAAAAACACGAGATCAGTTTCTGGGAATGCTCGCGATTTCCTCGTCAACGGTTTCTCGGATCGCAATTCTGTCGCTTCTAACGTGTTCCTCGTGTCATTTTACGTCGGAATTAGTCTTGAGAAATGCACAAACACGGTTCTGGAGTTCAAAAAACACGAGATCAGGTTTTTGGAATGCTCGCGATTTTCTCGTCAACGGTTTCTCGGTTCGCAATTCTGTCGCTTCCATCGTGATCCTCGTGCCATTTTACGTCGGAAATAGTCACGAGCAGTGCACGTGAACGTTTGTGGAGTCCAAAAAACACGAGTTCAGGTTCTGGGAATGCTCGCGATTTTCTCGTCAACGGTTTCTCGGATCGCAATTCTGTCGCTTCTAACGTGTTCCTCGTGTCATTTTACGTCGGAAGTAGTCTTGAGAAATGCACAAACACGGTTCTGGAGTTCAAAAAACACGAGATCAGGTTTTTGGAATGCTCGCGATTTTCTCGTCAACGGTTTCTCGGTTCGCAATTCTGTCGCTTCCATCGTGATCCTCGTGTCATTTTACGTCGGAAATAGTCACGAGCAGTGCACGTGAACGTTTGTGGAGTCCAAAAAACACGAGTTCAGGTTCTGGGAATGCTCGCGATTTTCTCGTCGACGGTTTCTCGGATCGCAATTCTGTCGCTTCTAACGTGTTCCTCGTGTCATTTTACGTCGGAAGTAGTCTTGAGAAATGCACAAACACGGTTCTGGAGTTCAAAAAACACGAGATCAGGTTTTGGGAATGCTCGCGATTTTCTCGTCAACGGTTTCTCGGTTCGCAATTCTGTCGCTTCCATCGTGATCCTCGTGTCATTTTACGTCGGAAATAGTCACGAGCAGTGCACGTGAACGTTTGTGGAGTCCAAAAAACACGAGTTCAGGTTCTGGGAATGCTCGCGATTTTCTCGTCAACGGTTTCTCGGATCGCAATTCTGTCGCTTCTAACGTGTTCCTCGTGTCATTTTACGTCGGAATTAGTCTTGAGAAATGCACAAACACGGTTCTGGAGTTCAAAAAACACGAGTTCAGGTTTTGGGAATGCTCGCGATTTTCTAGTCAACGGTTTCTCGGATCGCAATTCTGTCGCTTCCAACGTGTTCCTCGTGTCATTTTACGTCGGAATTAGTCTTGAGAAATGCACAAACACGGTTCTGGAGTTCAAAAAACACGAGATCAGGTTTTGGGAATGCTCGCGATTTTCTCGTCAACGGTTTCTCGGTTCGCAATTCTGTCGCTTCCATCGTGATCCTCGTGTCATTTTACGTCGGAAATAGTCACGAGCAGTGCACGTGAACGTTTGTGGAGTCCAAAAAACACGAGTTCAGGTTCTGGGAATGCTCGCGATTTTCTCGTCAACGGTTTCTCTGATCGCAATTCTGTCGCTTCTAACGTGTTCCTCGTGTCATTTTACGTCGGAATTAGTCTTGAGAAATGCACAAACACGGTTCTGGAGTTCAAAAAACACGAGTTCAGTTTTTGGGAATGCTCGCGATTTTCTCGTCAACGTTTGCTCGGATTGCAATTCTGTCGCTTCCTACGCGTTCCTCGTGTCATTTTACGTCGGAATTAGTCTTGAGAAATGCACAAACACGGTTCTGGAGTTCAAAAAACACGAGTTCAGGTTTTGGGAATGCTCGCGATTTTCTCGTCAACGTTTACTCGGATTGCAATTCTGTCGCTTCCTACGCGTTTCTCGCGTCATTTTACATCGGAATTAGTCATGAGAAATGCACAAACACGGTTGTGGAGCCCAAAAAACACGAGATCAGTTTCTGGGAATGCTCGCGATTTCCTCGTCAACGGTTTCTCGGATCGCAATTCTGTCGCTTCTAACGTGTTCCTCGTGTCATTTTACGTCGGAATTAGTCTTGAGAAATGCACAAACACGGTTCTGGAGTTCAAAAAACACGAGATCAGGTTTTTGGAATGCTCGCGATTTTCTCGTCAACGGTTTCTCGGTTCGCAATTCTGTCGCTTCCAACGCGTTCCTCGCGTCATTTTACATCGGAATTAGTCATGAGAAAGGCAGAAACACGGTTCAGGAGCCCAAAAAACACGAGATCAGGATTCGGGAATGCTCGCGATTTTCTCGTCAACGGTTTCTCGGATCGCAATTCTGTCGCTTCCAACGTGATCCTCGTGTCATTTTACGTCGGAAATAGTCACGAGCAGTGCACGTGAACGTTTGTGGAGTCCAAAAAACACGAGTTCAGGTTCTGGGAATGCTCGCGATTTTCTCGTCAACGGTTTCTCGGATCGCAATTCTGTCGCTTCTAACGTGTTCCTCGTGTCATTTTACGTCGGAATTAGTCTTGAGAAATGCACAAACACGGTTCTGGAGTTAAAAAAACACGAGATCAGGTTTTGGGAATGCTCGCGATTTTCTCGTCAACGTTCGCCCGGATTGCAATTCTGTCGCTTCCAACGCGTTCCTCGCGTCATTTTACATCGGAATTAGTCATGAGAAAGGTACAAACACGGTTCAGGAGCCCAAGAAACACGAGATCAGGATTCGGGAATGCTCGCGATTTTCTCGTCAACGGTTTCTCGGATCGCAATTCTGTCGCTTCCAACGTGTTCCTCGTGTCATTTTACGTCGGAATTAGTCTTGAGAAATGCACAAACACGGTTCTGGAGTTAAAAAAACACGAGATCAGGTTTTTGGAATGCTCGCGATTTTCTCGTCAACGGTTTCTCGGTTCGCAATTCTGTCGCTTCCATCGTGATCCTCGTGTCATTTTACGTCGGAAATAGACACGAGCAGTGCACGTGAACGTTTGTGGAATCCAAAAAACACGAGTTCAGGTTCTGGGAATGCTCGCGATTTTCTCGTCAACGGTTTCTCGGGTCGCAATTCTGTCGCTTCTGACGTGTTCCTCGTGTCATTTTACGTCGGAATTAGTCTTGAGAAATGCACAAACACGGTTCTGGAGTTCAAAAAACACGAGTTCAGGTTTTGGGAATGCTCGCGATTTTCTAGTCAACGGTTTCTCGGATCGCAATTCTGTCGCTTCCAACGTGTTCCTCGTGTCATTTTACGTCGGAATTAGTCTTGAGAAATGCACAAACACGGTTCTGGAGTTCAAAAAACACGAGATCAGGTTTTGGGAATGCTCGCGATTTTCTCGTCAACGGTTTCTCGGTTCGCAATTCTGTCGCTTCCATCGTGATCCTCGTGTCATTTTACGTCGGAAATAGTCACGAGCAGTGCACGTGAACGTTTGTGGAGTCCAAAAAACACGAGTTCAGGTTCTGGGAATGCTCGCGATTTTCTCGTCAACGGTTTCTCTGATCGCAATTCTGTCGCTTCTAACGTGTTCCTCGTGTCATTTTACGTCGGAATTAATCTTGAGAAATGCACAAACACGGTTCTGGAGTTCAAAAAACACGAGATCAGGTTTTGGGAATGCTCGCGATTTTCTCGTCAACGTTCGCCCGGATTGCAATTCTGTCGCTTCCAACGCGTTCCTCGCGTCATTTTACATCGGAATTAGTCATGAGAGAGGCACAAACACGGTTCAGGAGCCCAAGAAACACGAGATCAGGATTCGGGAATGCTCGCGATTTTCTCGTCAACGGTTTCTCGGATCGCAATTCTGTCGCTTCCAACGCGTTCCTCGCGTCATTTTACATCGGAATTAGTCTTGAGAAAGGCACAAACACGGTTCAGGAGCCCAAAAAACACGAGATCAGGATTCGGGAATGCTCGCGATTTTCTCGCCAACGGTTTCTCCGGTCGCAACTCTGTCGCTTCTAACGTGTTCCTCGTGTCATTTTACGTCGGAATTAGTCTTGAGAAATGCACAAACACGGTTCTGGAGTTCAAAAAACACGAGTTCAGGTTTTGAGAATGCTCGCGATTTTCTCGTCAACGTTTGCTCGGATTGCAATTCTGTCGCTGCCTACGCGTTTCTCGCGTCATTTTACATCGGAATTAGTCATGAGAAATGCACAAACACGGTTGTGGAGCCCAAAAAACACGAGATCAGTTTCTGGGAATGCTCGCGATTTCCTCGTCAACGGTTTCTCGGATCGCAATTCTGTCGCTTCTAACGTGTTCCTCGTGTCATTTTACGTCGGAATTAGTCTTGAGAAATGCACAAACACGGTTCTGGAGTTCAAAAAACACGAGATCAGGTTTTGGGAATGCTCGCGATTTTCTCGTCAACGTTTGCCCGGATTGCAATTCTGTCGCTTCCAACGCGTTCCTCGCGTCATTTTACATCGGAATTAGTCTTGAGAAAGGCACAAACACGGTTCAGGAGCCCAAAAAACACGAGATCAGGATTCGGGAATGCTCGCGATTTTCTAGTCAACGGTTTCTCGGATCGCAATTCTGTCGCTTCCAACGTGTTCCTCGTGTCATTTTACGTCGGAATTAGTCTTGAGAAATGCACAAACACGGTTCTGGAGTTCAAAAAACACGAGATCAGGTTTTGGGAATGCTCGCGATTTCCTCGTCAACGGTTTCTCGGATCGCAATTCTGTCGCTCCTAACGTGTTCCTCGTGTCATTTTACGTCGGAATTAGTCTTGAGAAATGCACAAACACGGTTCTGGAGTTAAAAAAACACGAGATCAGGTTTTTGGAATGCTCGCGATTTTCTCGTCAACGGTTTCTCGGATCGCAATTCTGTCGCTTCTAACGTGTTCCTCGTGTCATTTTACGTCGGAATTAGTCTTGAGAAATGCACAAACACGGTTCTGGAGTTCAAAAAACACGAGTTCAGGTTTTGGGAATGCTCGCGATTTTCTAGTCAACGGTTTCTCGGATCGCAATTCTGTCGCTTCCAACGTGTTCCTCGTGTCATTTTACGTCGGAATTAGTCTTGAGAAATGCACAAACACGGTTCTGGAGTTCAAAAAACACGAGATCAGGTTTTGGGAATGCTCGCGATTTTCTCGTCAACGTTTGCCCGGATTGCAATTCTGTCGCTTCCAACGCGTTCCCCGCGTCATTTTACATCGGAATTAGTCTTGAGAAAGGCACAAACACGGTTCAGGAGCCCAAAAAACACGAGATCAGGATTCGGGAATGCTCGCGATTTTCTCGTCAACGGTTTCTCGGATCGCAATTCTGTCGCTTCTAACGTGTTCCTCGTGTCATTTTACGTCGGAATTAGTCTTGAGAAATGCACAAACACGGTTCTGGAGTTCAAAAAACACGAGATCAGGTTTTTGGAATGCTCGCGATTTTCTCGTCAACGGTTTCTCGGTTCGCAATTCTGTCGCTTCCAACGCGTTCCTCGCGTCATTTTACATCGGAATTAGTCATGAGAAAGGCAGAAACACGGTTCAGGAGCCCAAAAAACACGAGATCAGGATTCGGGAATGCTCGCGATTTTCTCGTCAACGGTTTCTCGGATCGCAATTCTGTCGCTTCCAACGTGATCCTCGTGTCATTTTACGTCGGAAATAGTCACGAGCAGTGCACGTGAACGTTTGTGGAGTCCAAAAAACACGAGTTCAGGTTCTGGGAATGCTCGCGATTTTCTCGTCAACGGTTTCTCGGATCGCAATTCTGTCGCTTCTAACGTGTTCCTCGTGTCATTTTACGTCGGAATTAGTCTTGAGAAATGCACAAACACGGTTCTGGAGTTCAAAAGACACGAGATCAGGTGTTTGGAATGCTCGCGATTTTCTCGTCAACGGTTTCACGGTTCGCAATTCTGTCGCTTCCATCGTGATCCTCGTGTCATTTTACGTCGGAAATAGTCACGAGCAGTGCACGTGAACGTTTGTGGAGTCCAAAAAACACGAGTTCAGGTTCTGGGAATGCTCGCGATTTTCTCGTCAACGGTTTCTCGGATCGCAATTCTGTCGCTTCTAACGTGTTCCTCGTGTCATTTTACGTCGGAATTAGTCTTGAGAAATGCACAAACACGGTTCTGGAGTTCAAAAAACACGAGATCAGGTTTTGGGAATGCTCGCGATTTTCTCGTCAACGGTTTCTCGGTTCGCAATTCTATCGCTTCCATCGTGATCCTCGTGTCATTTTACGTCGGAAATAGTCACGAGCAGTGCACGTGAACGTTTGTGGAGTCCAAAAAACACGAGTTCAGGTTCTGGGAATGCTCGCGATTTTCTCGTCAACGTTTGCTCGGATTGCAATTCTGTCGCTGCCTACGCGTTTCTCGCGTCATTTTACATCGGAATTAGTCATGAGAAATGCACAAACACGGTTGTGGAGCCCAAAAAACACGAGATCAGTTTCTGGGAATGCTCGCGATTTCCTCGTCAACGGTTTCTCGGATCGCAATTCTGTCGCTTCTAACGTGTTCCTCGTGTCATTTTACGTCGGAATTAGTCTTGAGAAATGCACAAACACGGTTCTGGAGTTCAAAAAACACGAGATCAGGTTTTGGGAATGCTCGCGATTTTCTCGTCAACGTTTGCCCGGATTGCAATTCTGTCGCTTCCAACGCGTTCCTCGCGTCATTTTACATCGGAATTAGTCTTGAGAAAGGCACAAACACGGTTCAGGAGCCCAAAAAACACGAGATCAGGATTCGGGAATGCTCGCGATTTTCTAGTCAACGGTTTCTCGGATCGCAATTCTGTCGCTTCCAACGTGTTCCTCGTGTCATTTTACGTCGGAATTAGTCTTGAGAAATGCACAAACACGGTTCTGGAGTTCAAAAAACACGAGATCAGGTTTTGGGAATGCTCGCGATTTCCTCGTCAACGGTTTCTCGGATCGCAATTCTGTCGCTCCTAACGTGTTCCTCGTGTCATTTTACGTCGGAATTAGTCTTGAGAAATGCACAAACACGGTTCTGGAGTTAAAAAAACACGAGATCAGGTTTTTGGAATGCTCGCGATTTTCTCGTCAACGGTTTCTCGGATCGCAATTCTGTCGCTTCTAACGTGTTCCTCGTGTCATTTTACGTCGGAATTAGTCTTGAGAAATGCACAAACACGGTTCTGGAGTTCAAAAAACACGAGTTCAGGTTTTGGGAATGCTCGCGATTTTCTAGTCAACGGTTTCTCGGATCGCAATTCTGTCGCTTCCAACGTGTTCCTCGTGTCATTTTACGTCGGAATTAGTCTTGAGAAATGCACAAACACGGTTCTGGAGTTCAAAAAACACGAGATCAGGTTTTGGGAATGCTCGCGATTTTCTCGTCAACGTTTGCCCGGATTGCAATTCTGTCGCTTCCAACGCGTTCCCCGCGTCATTTTACATCGGAATTAGTCTTGAGAAAGGCACAAACACGGTTCAGGAGCCCAAAAAACACGAGATCAGGATTCGGGAATGCTCGCGATTTTCTCGTCAACGGTTTCTCGGATCGCAATTCTGTCGCTTCTAACGTGTTCCTCGTGTCATTTTACGTCGGAATTAGTCTTGAGAAATGCACAAACACGGTTCTGGAGTTCAAAAAACACGAGATCAGGTTTTTGGAATGCTCGCGATTTTCTCGTCAACGGTTTCTCGGTTCGCAATTCTGTCGCTTCCAACGCGTTCCTCGCGTCATTTTACATCGGAATTAGTCATGAGAAAGGCAGAAACACGGTTCAGGAGCCCAAAAAACACGAGATCAGGATTCGGGAATGCTCGCGATTTTCTCGTCAACGGTTTCTCGGATCGCAATTCTGTCGCTTCCAACGTGATCCTCGTGTCATTTTACGTCGGAAATAGTCACGAGCAGTGCACGTGAACGTTTGTGGAGTCCAAAAAACACGAGTTCAGGTTCTGGGAATGCTCGCGATTTTCTCGTCAACGGTTTCTCGGATCGCAATTCTGTCGCTTCTAACGTGTTCCTCGTGTCATTTTACGTCGGAATTAGTCTTGAGAAATGCACAAACACGGTTCTGGAGTTCAAAAGACACGAGATCAGGTGTTTGGAATGCTCGCGATTTTCTCGTCAACGGTTTCACGGTTCGCAATTCTGTCGCTTCCATCGTGATCCTCGTGTCATTTTACGTCGGAAATAGTCACGAGCAGTGCACGTGAACGTTTGTGGAGTCCAAAAAACACGAGTTCAGGTTCTGGGAATGCTCGCGATTTTCTCGTCAACGGTTTCTCGGATCGCAATTCTGTCGCTTCTAACGTGTTCCTCGTGTCATTTTACGTCGGAATTAGTCTTGAGAAATGCACAAACACGGTTCTGGAGTTCAAAAAACACGAGATCAGGTTTTGGGAATGCTCGCGATTTTCTCGTCAACGGTTTCTCGGTTCGCAATTCTATCGCTTCCATCGTGATCCTCGTGTCATTTTACGTCGGAAATAGTCACGAGCAGTGCACGTGAACGTTTGTGGAGTCCAAAAAACACGAGTTCAGGTTCTGGGAATGCTCGCGATTTTCTCGTCAACGGTTTCTCTGATCGCAATTCTGTCGCTTCCAACGTGTTCCTCGTGTCATTTTACGTCGGAATTAGTCTTGAGAAATGCACAAACACGGTTCTGGAGTTCAAAAAACACGAGATCAGGTTTTGGGAATGCTCGCGATTTTCTCGTCAACGTTCGCCCGGATTGCAATTCTGTCGCTTCCAACGCGTTCCTCGCGTCATTTTACATCGGAATTAGTCATGAGAGAGGCACAAACACGGTTCAGGAGCCCAAGAAACACGAGATCAGGATTCGGGAATGCTCGCGATTTTCTCGTCAACGGTTTCTCGGATCGCAATTCTGTCGCCTCCAACGTGTTCCTCGTGTCATTTTACGTCGGAATTAGTCTTGAGAAATGCACAAACACGGTTCTGGAGTTCAAAAAACACGAGATCAGGTTTTTGGAATGCTCGCGATTTTCTCGTCAACGGTTTCTCGGTTCGCAATTCTGTCGCTTCCATCGTGATCCTCGTGTCATTTTACGTCGGAAATAGACACGAGCAGTGCACGTGAACGTTTGTGGAGTCCAAAAAACACGAGTTCAGGTTCTGGGAATGCTCGCGATTTCCTCGTCAACGGTTTCTCGGATCGCAATTCTGTCGCTTCTAACGTGTTCCTCGTGTCATTTTACGTCGGAATTAGTCTTGAGAAATGCACAAACACGGTTCTGGAGTTCAAAAAACACGATTTCAGGTTTTGGGAATGCTCGCGATTTTCTAGTCAACGGTTTCTCGGATCGCAATTCTGTCGCTTCCAACGTGTTCCTCGTGTCATTTTACGTCGGAATTAGTCTTGAGAAATGCACAAACACGGTTCTGGAGTCCAAAAAACACGAGTTCAGGTTCTGGGAATGCTCGCGATTTTCTCGTCAACGGTTTCTCGGATCGCAATTCTGTCGCTTCCAACGTGTTCCTCGTGTCATTTTACGTCGGAATTAGTCTTGAGAAATGCACAAACACGGTTCTGGAGTTCAAAAAACACGAGATCAGGTTTTTGGAATGCTCGCGATTTTCTCGTCAACGGTTTCTCGGTTCGCAATTCTGTCGCTTCCATCGTGATCCTCGTGTCATTTTACGTCGGAAATAGACACGAGCAGTGCACGTGAACGTTTGTGGAGTCCAAAAAACACGAGTTCAGGTTCTGGGAATGCTCGCGATTTTCTCGTCAACGGTTTCTCGGGTCGCAATTCTGTCGCTTCTGACGTGTTCCTCGTGTCATTTTACGTCGGAATTAGTCTTGAGAAATGCACAAACACGGTTCTGGAGTTCAAAAAACACGAGATCAGGTTTTGGGAATGCTCGCGATTTTCTCGTCAACGTTTGCCCGGATTGCAATTCTGTCGCTTCCAACGCGTTCCTCGCGTCATTTTACATCGGAATTAGTCTTGAGAAAGGCACAAACACGGTTCAGGAGCCCAAAAAACAGGAGATTAGGATTCGGGAATGCTCGCGATTTCCTCGTCAACGGTTTCTCGGATCGCAATTCTGTCGCTTCTAACGTGTTCCTCGTGTCATTTTACGTCGGAATTAGTCTTGAGAAATGCACAAACACGGTTCTGGAGTTCAAAAAACACGATTTCAGGTTTTGGGAATGCTCGCGATTTTCTAGTCAACGGTTTCTCGGATCGCAATTCTGTCGCTTCCAAGGTGTTCCTCGTGTCATTTTACGTCGGAATTAGTCTTGAGAAATGCACAAACACGGTTCTGGAGTCCAAAAAACACGAGTTCAGGTTCTGGGAATGCTCGCGATTTTCTCGTCAACGGTTTCTCGGATCGCAATTCTGTCGCTTCCAACGTGTTCCTCGTGTCATTTTACGTCGGAATTAGTCTTGAGAAATGCACAAACACGGTTCTGGAGTTCAAAAAACACGAGATCAGGTTTTTGGAATGCTCGCGATTTTCTCGTCAACGGTTTCTCGGTTCGCAATTCTGTCGCTTCCATCGTGATCCTCGTGTCATTTTACGTCGGAAATAGACACGAGCAGTGCACGTGAACGTTTGTGGAGTCCAAAAAACACGAGTTCAGGTTCTGGGAATGCTCGCGATTTTCTCGTCAACGGTTTCTCGGGTCGCAATTCTGTCGCTTCTGACGTGTTCCTCGTGTCATTTTACGTCGGAATTAGTCTTGAGAAATGCACAAACACGGTTCTGGAGTTCAAAAAACACGAGATCAGGTTTTGGGAATGCTCGCGATTTTCTCGTCAACGTTTGCCCGGATTGCAATTCTGTCGCTTCCAACGCGTTCCTCGCGTCATTTTACGTCGGAATTAGTCTTGAGAAATGCACAAACACGGTTCTGGAGTTCAAAAAACACGAGATCAGGTTTTTGGAATGCTCGCGATTTTCTCGTCAACGGTTTCTCGGTTCGCAATTCTGTCGCTTCTAACGTGTTCCTCGTGTCATTTTACGTCGGAATTAGTCTTGAGAAATGCACAAACACGGTTCTGGAGTTCAAAAAACACGATTTCAGGTTTTGGGAATGCTCGCGATTTTCTAGTCAACGGTTTCTCGGATCGCAATTCTGTCGCTTCCAACGTGTTCCTCGTGTCATTTTACGTCGGAATTAGTCTTGAGAAATGCACAAACACGGTTCTGGAGTCCAAAAAACACGAGTTCAGGTTCTGGGAATGCTCGCGATTTTCTCGTCAACGGTTTCTCGGATCGCAATTCTGTCGCTTCCAACGTGTTCCTCGTGTCATTTTACGTCGGAATTAGTCTTGAGAAATGCACAAACACGGTTCTGGAGTTCAAAAAACACGAGATCAGGTTTTTGGAATGCTCGCGATTTTCTCGTCAACGGTTTCTCGGTTCGCAATTCTGTCGCTTCCATCGTGATCCTCGTGTCATTTTACGTCGGAAATAGACACGAGCAGTGCACGTGAACGTTTGTGGAGTCCAAAAAACACGAGTTCAGGTTCTGGGAATGCTCGCGATTTTCTCGTCAACGGTTTCTCGGGTCGCAATTCTGTCGCTTCTGACGTGTTCCTCGTGTCATTTTACGTCGGAATTAGTCTTGAGAAATGCACAAACACGGTTCTGGAGTTCAAAAAACACGAGATCAGGTTTTGGGAATGCTCGCGATTTTCTCGTCAACGTTTGCCCGGATTGCAATTCTGTCGCTTCCAACGCGTTCCTCGCGTCATTTTACATCGGAATTAGTCTTGAGAAAGGCACAAACACGGTTCAGGAGCCCAAAAAACAGGAGATTAGGATTCGGGAATGCTCGCGATTTCCTCGTCAACGGTTTCTCGGATCGCAATTCTGTCGCTTCTAACGTGTTCCTCGTGTCATTTTACGTCGGAATTAGTCTTGAGAAATGCACAAACACGGTTCTGGAGTTCAAAAAACACGATTTCAGGTTTTGGGAATGCTCGCGATTTTCTAGTCAACGGTTTCTCGGATCGCAATTCTGTCGCTTCCAAGGTGTTCCTCGTGTCATTTTACGTCGGAATTAGTCTTGAGAAATGCACAAACACGGTTCTGGAGTCCAAAAAACACGAGTTCAGGTTCTGGGAATGCTCGCGATTTTCTCGTCAACGGTTTCTCGGATCGCAATTCTGTCGCTTCCAACGTGTTCCTCGTGTCATTTTACGTCGGAATTAGTCTTGAGAAATGCACAAACACGGTTCTGGAGTTCAAAAAACACGAGATCAGGTTTTTGGAATGCTCGCGATTTTCTCGTCAACGGTTTCTCGGTTCGCAATTCTGTCGCTTCCATCGTGATCCTCGTGTCATTTTACGTCGGAAATAGACACGAGCAGTGCACGTGAACGTTTGTGGAGTCCAAAAAACACGAGTTCAGGTTCTGGGAATGCTCGCGATTTTCTCGTCAACGGTTTCTCGGGTCGCAATTCTGTCGCTTCTGACGTGTTCCTCGTGTCATTTTACGTCGGAATTAGTCTTGAGAAATGCACAAACACGGTTCTGGAGTTCAAAAAACACGAGATCAGGTTTTGGGAATGCTCGCGATTTTCTCGTCAACGTTTGCCCGGATTGCAATTCTGTCGCTTCCAACGCGTTCCTCGCGTCATTTTACGTCGGAATTAGTCTTGAGAAATGCACAAACACGGTTCTGGAGTTCAAAAAACACGAGATCAGGTTTTTGGAATGCTCGCGATTTTCTCGTCAACGGTTTCTCGGTTCGCAATTCTGTCGCTTCCATCGTGATCCTCGTGTCATTTTACGTCGGAAATAGACACGAGCAGTGCACGTGAACGTTTGTGGAGTCCAAAAAACACGAGTTCAGGTTCTGGGAATGCTCGCGATTTTCTCGTCAACGGTTTCTCGGGTCGCAATTCTGTCGCTTCTGACGTGTTCCTCGTGTCATTTTACGTCGGAATTAGTCTTGAGAAATGCACAAACACGGTTCTGGAGTTCAAAAAACACGAGATCAGGTTTTGGGAATGCTCGCGATTTTCTCGTCAACGTTTGCCCGGATTGCAATTCTGTCGCTTCCAACGCGTTCCTCGCGTCATTTTACATCGGAATTAGTCTTGAGAAAGGCACAAACACGGTTCAGGAGCCCAAAAAACAGGAGATCAGGATTCGGGAATGCTCGCGATTTTCTCGTCAACGGTTTCTCGGATCGCAATTCTGTCGCTTCTAACGTGTTCCTCGTGTCATTTTACGTCGGAATTAGTCTTGAGAAATGCACAAACACGGTTCTGGAGTTCAAAAAACACGAGATCAGGTTTTGGGAATGCTCGCGATTTTCTCGTCAACGTTTGCCCGGATTGCAATTCTGTCGCTTCCAACGCGTTCCTCGCGTCATTTTACATCGGAATTAGTCTTGAGAAAGGCACAAACACGGTTCAGGAGCCCAAAAAACACGAGATCAGGATTCGGGAATGCTCGCGATTTTCTCGTCAACGGTTTCTCGGATCGCAATTCTGTCGCTTCTAACGTGTTCCTCGCGTCATTTTACGGCGGAATTAGTCTTGAGAAATGCACAAACACGGTTCTGGAGTTCAAAAAACACCAGTTCAGGTTTTGGGAATGCTCGCGATTTTCTCGCCAACGTTTGCTCGGATTGCAATTCTGTCGCTTCCTACGCGTTCCTCGTGTCATTTTACGTCGGAATTAGTCTTGAGAAATGCACAAACACGGTTCTGGAGTTCAAAAAACACGAGTTCAGGTTTTGGGAATGCTCGCGATTTTCTCGTCAACGTTTGCTCTGATTGCAATTCTGTCGCTTCCTACGCGTTTCTCGCGTCATTTTACATCGGAATTAGTCATGACAAATGCACAAACACGGTTATGGAGCCCAAAAAACACGAGATCAGTTTCTGGGAATGCTCGCGATTTCCTCGTCAACGGTTTCTCGGATCGCAATTCTGTCGCTTCTAACGTGTTCCTCGTGTCATTCTACGTCGGAATTAGTCTTGAGAAATGCACAAACACGGTTCTGGAGTTCAAAAAACACGAGTTCAGGTTTTGGGAATGCTCGCGATTTTCTCGTCAACGTTTGCTCTGATTGCAATTCTGTCGCTTCCTACGCGTTTCTCGTGTCATTTTACATCGGAATTAGTCATGACAAATGCACAAACACGGTTGTGGAGCCCAAAAAACACGAGATCAGTTTCTGGGAATGCTCGCGATTTCCTCGTCAACGGTTTCTCGGATCGCAATTCTGTCGCTTCTAACGTGTTCCTCGTGTCATTTTACGTTGGAATTAGTCTTGAGAAATGCACAAACACGGTTCTGAAGTTCAAAAAACACGAGATCAGGTTTTGGGAATGCTCGCGATTTTCTCGTCAACGGTTTCTCGGATCGCAATTCTGTCGCTTCCAACGTGTTCCTCGTGTCATTTTACGTCGGAATTAGTCTTGAGAAATGCACAAACACGGTTCTGGAGTTCAAAAAACACGAGTTCAGGTTTTGGGAATGCTCGCGATTTTCTCGTCAACGTTTGCTCGGATTGCAATTCTGTCGCTTCCTACGCGTTTCTCGCGTCATTTTACATCGGAATTAGTCATGAGAAATGCACAAACACGGTTGTGGAGCCCAAAAAACACGAGATCAGGTTCTGGGAATGCTCGCGATTTTCTCGTCAACGTTTGCCCGGATTGCAATTCTGTCGCTTCCAACGCGTTCCTCGTGTCATTTTACGTCGGAATTAGTCTTGAGAAATGCACAAACACGGTTCTGGAGTTCAAAAAACACGAGATCAGTTTCTGGGAATGCTCGCGATTTCCTCGTCAACGGTTTCTCGGATCACAATTCTGTCGCTTCTAACGTGTTCCTCGTGTCATTTTACGTCGGAATTAGTCTTGAGAAATGCACAAACACGGTTCTGGAGCCCAAAAAACACGAGATCAGTTTCTGGGAATGCTCGCGATTTCCTCGTCAACGGTTTCTCGGATCGCAATTCTGTCGCTTCTAACGTGTTCCTCGTGTCATTTTACGTCGGAATTAGTCTTGAGAAATGCACAAACACGGTTCTGGAGTTCAAAAAACACGAGATCAGGTTTTTGGAATGCTCGCGATTTTCTCGTCAACGGTTTCTCGGTTCGCAATTCTGTCGCTTCCATCGTGATCCTCGTGCCATTTTACGTCGGAAATAGTCACGAGCAGTGCACGTGAACGTTTGTGGAGTCCAAAAAACACGAGTTCAGGTTCTGGGAATGCTCGCGATTTTCTCGTCAACGGTTTCTCGGATCGCAATTCTGTCGCTTCTAACGTGTTCCTCGTGTCATTTTACGTCGGAAGTAGTCTTGAGAAATGCACAAACACGGTTCTGGAGTTCAAAAAACACGAGATCAGGTTTTTGGAATGCTCGCGATTTTCTCGTCAACGGTTTCTCGGTTCGCAATTCTGTCGCTTCCATCGTGATCCTCGTGTCATTTTACGTCGGAAATAGTCACGAGCAGTGCACGTGAACGTTTGTGGAGTCCAAAAAACACGAGTTCAGGTTCTGGGAATGCTCGCGATTTTCTCGTCGACGGTTTCTCGGATCGCAATTCTGTCGCTTCTAACGTGTTCCTCGTGTCATTTTACGTCGGAAGTAGTCTTGAGAAATGCACAAACACGGTTCTGGAGTTCAAAAAACACGAGATCAGGTTTTGGGAATGCTCGCGATTTTCTCGTCAACGGTTTCTCGGTTCGCAATTCTGTCGCTTCCATCGTGATCCTCGTGTCATTTTACGTCGGAAATAGTCACGAGCAGTGCACGTGAACGTTTGTGGAGTCCAAAAAACACGAGTTCAGGTTCTGGGAATGCTCGCGATTTTCTCGTCAACGGTTTCTCGGATCGCAATTCTGTCGCTTCTAACGTGTTCCTCGTGTCATTTTACGTCGGAATTAGTCTTGAGAAATGCACAAACACGGTTCTGAAGTTCAAAAAACACGAGATCAGGTTTTGGGAATGCTCGCGATTTTCTCGTCAACGGTTTCTCGGATCGCAATTCTGTCGCTTCCAACGTGTTCCTCGTGTCATTTTACGTCGGAATTAGTCTTGAGAAATGCACAAACACGGTTCTGGAGTTCAAAAAACACGAGTTCAGGTTTTGGGAATGCTCGCGATTTTCTCGTCAACGTTTGCTCGGATTGCAATTCTGTCGCTTCCTACGCGTTTCTCGCGTCATTTTACATCGGAATTAGTCATGAGAAATGCACAAACACGGTTGTGGAGCCCAAAAAACACGAGATCAGTTTCTGGGAATGCTCGCGATTTCCTCGTCAACGGTTTCTCGGATCGCAATTCTGTCGCTTCTAACGTGTTCCTCGTGTCATTCTACGTCGGAATTAGTCTTGAGAAATGCACAAACACGGTTCTGGAGTTCAAAAAACACGAGTTCAGGTTTTGGGAATGCTCGCGATTTTCTAGTCAACGGTTTCTCGGATCGCAATTCTGTCGCTTCCAACGTGTTCCTCGTGTCATTTTACGTCGGAATTAGTCTTTAGAAATGCACAAACACGGTTCTGGAGTTCAAAAAACACGAGATCAGGTTTTGGGAATGCTCGCGATTTTCTCGACAACGTTTGCCCGGATTGCAATTCTGTCGCTTCCAACGCGTTCCTCGCGTCATTTTACATCGGAATTAGTCTTGAGAAATGCACAAACGCGGTTCTGGAATTAAAAAAACACGAGATCAGGTTTTGGGAATGCTCGCGATTTTCTCGTCAACGTTTGCTCGGATTGCAATTCTGTCGCTTCCAACGCGTTCCTCGCGTCATTTTACATCGGAATTAGTCATGAGAGAGGCACAAACACGGTTCAGGAGCCCAAGAAACACGAGATCAGGATTCGGGAATGCTCGCGATTTTCTCGTCAACGTTTGCCCGGATTGCAATTCTGTCGCTTCCAACGCGTTCCTCGCGTCATTTTACATCGGAATTAGTCTTGAGAAAGGCACAAACACGGTTCAGGAGCCCAAAAAACACGAGATCAGGATTCGGGAATGCTCGCGATTTTCTAGTCAACGGTTTCTCGGATCGCAATTCTGTCGCTTCCAACGTGTTCCTCGTGTCATTTTACGTCGGAATTAGTCTTGAGAAATGCACAAACACGGTTCTGGAGTTCAAAAAACACGAGATCAGGTTTTGGGAATGCTCGCGATTTCCTCGTCAACGGTTTCTCGGATCGCAATTCTGTCGCTCCTAACGTGTTCCTCGTGTCATTTTACGTCGGAATTAGTCTTGAGAAATGCACAAACACGGTTCTGGAGTTAAAAAAACACGAGATCAGGTTTTTGGAATGCTCGCGATTTTCTCGTCAACGGTTTCTCGGATCGCAATTCTGTCGCTTCTAACGTGTTCCTCGTGTCATTTTACGTCGGAATTAGTCTTGAGAAATGCACAAACACGGTTCTGGAGTTCAAAAAACACGAGTTCAGGTTTTGGGAATGCTCGCGATTTTCTAGTCAACGGTTTCTCGGATCGCAATTCTGTCGCTTCCAACGTGTTCCTCGTGTCATTTTACGTCGGAATTAGTCTTGAGAAATGCACAAACACGGTTCTGGAGTTCAAAAAACACGAGATCAGGTTTTGGGAATGCTCGCGATTTTCTCGTCAACGTTTGCCCGGATTGCAATTCTGTCGCTTCCAACGCGTTCCCCGCGTCATTTTACATCGGAATTAGTCTTGAGAAAGGCACAAACACGGTTCAGGAGCCCAAAAAACACGAGATCAGGATTCGGGAATGCTCGCGATTTTCTCGTCAACGGTTTCTCGGATCGCAATTCTGTCGCTTCCAACGTGATCCTCGTGTCATTTTACGTCGGAAATAGTCACGAGCAGTGCACGTGAACGTTTGTGGAGTCCAAAAAACACGAGTTCAGGTTCTGGGAATGCTCGCGATTTTCTCGTCAACGGTTTCTCGGATCGCAATTCTGTCGCTTCTAACGTGTTCCTCGTGTCATTTTACGTCGGAATTAGTCTTGAGAAATGCACAAACACGGTTCTGGAGTTCAAAAAACACGAGATCAGGTTTTGGGAATGCTCGCGATTTTCTCGTCAACGGTTTCTCGGTTCGCAATTCTATCGCTTCCATCGTGATCCTCGTGTCATTTTACGTCGGAAATAGTCACGAGCAGTGCACGTGAACGTTTGTGGAGTCCAAAAAACACGAGTTCAGGTTCTGGGAATGCTCGCGATTTTCTCGTCAACGGTTTCTCTGATCGCAATTCTGTCGCTTCCAACGTGTTCCTCGTGTCATTTTACGTCGGAATTAGTCTTGAGAAATGCACAAACACGGTTCTGGAGTTCAAAAAACACGAGATCAGGTTTTTGGAATGCTCGCGATTTTCTCGTCAACGGTTTCTCGGATCGCAATTCTGTCGCTTCCAACGTGTTCCTCGTGTCATTTTACGTCGGAATTAGTCTTGAGAAATGCACAAACACGGTTCTGGAGTTCAAAAAACACGAGTTCAGGTTCTGGGAATGCTCGCGATTTTCTCGTCAACGGTTTCTCTGATCGCAATTCTGTCGCTTCCAACGTGTTCCTCGTGTCATTTTACGTCGGAATTAGTCTTGAGAAATGCACAAACACGGTTCTGGAGTTCAAAAAACACGAGTTCAGGTTTTGGGAATGCTCGCGATTTTCTAGTCAACGGTTTCTCGGATCGCAATTCTGTCGCTTCCAACGTGTTCCTCGTGTCATTTTACGTCGGAATTAGTCTTGAGAAATGCACAATCACGGTTCTGGAGTTCAAAAAACACGAGATCAGGTTTTTGGAATGCTCGCGATTTTCTCGTCAACGGTTTCTCGGTTCGCAATTCTGTCGCTTCCAACGCGTTCCTCGCGTCATTTTACATCGGAATTAGTCATGAGAAAGGCAGAAACACGGTTCAGGAGCCCAAAAAACACGAGATCAGGATTCGGGAATGCTCGCGATTTTCTCGTCAACGGTTTCTCGGATCGCAATTCTGTCGCTTCCAACGTGATCCTCGTGTCATTTTACGTCGGAAATAGTCACGAGCAGTGCACGTGAACGTTTGTGGAGTCCAAAAAACACGAGTTCAGGTTCTGGGAATGCTCGCGATTTTCTCGTCAACGGTTTCTCGGATCGCAATTCTGTCGCTTCTAACGTGTTCCTCGTGTCATTTTACGTCGGAATTAGTCTTGAGAAATGCACAAACACGGTTCTGGAGTTCAAAAGACACGAGATCAGGTGTTTGGAATGCTCGCGATTTTCTCGTCAACGGTTTCACGGTTCGCAATTCTGTCGCTTCCATCGTGATCCTCGTGTCATTTTACGTCGGAAATAGTCACGAGCAGTGCACGTGAACGTTTGTGGAGTCCAAAAAACACGAGTTCAGGTTCTGGGAATGCTCGCGATTTTCTCGTCAACGGTTTCTCGGATCGCAATTCTGTCGCTTCTAACGTGTTCCTCGTGTCATTTTACGTCGGAATTAGTCTTGAGAAATGCACAAACACGGTTCTGGAGTTCAAAAAACACGAGATCAGGTTTTGGGAATGCTCGCGATTTTCTCGTCAACGGTTTCTCGGTTCGCAATTCTATCGCTTCCATCGTGATCCTCGTGTCATTTTACGTCGGAAATAGTCACGAGCAGTGCACGTGAACGTTTGTGGAGTCCAAAAAACACGAGTTCAGGTTCTGGGAATGCTCGCGATTTTCTCGTCAACGGTTTCTCTGATCGCAATTCTGTCGCTTCCAACGTGTTCCTCGTGTCATTTTACGTCGGAATTAGTCTTGAGAAATGCACAAACACGGTTCTGGAGTTCAAAAAACACGAGATCAGGTTTTGGGAATGCTCGCGATTTTCTCGTCAACGTTCGCCCGGATTGCAATTCTGTCGCTTCCAACGCGTTCCTCGCGTCATTTTACATCGGAATTAGTCATGAGAGAGGCACAAACACGGTTCAGGAGCCCAAGAAACACGAGATCAGGATTCGGGAATGCTCGCGATTTTCTCGTCAACGGTTTCTCGGATCGCAATTCTGTCGCCTCCAACGTGTTCCTCGTGTCATTTTACGTCGGAATTAGTCTTGAGAAATGCACAAACACGGTTCTGGAGTTCAAAAAACACGAGATCAGGTTTTTGGAATGCTCGCGATTTTCTCGTCAACGGTTTCTCGGTTCGCAATTCTGTCGCTTCCATCGTGATCCTCGTGTCATTTTACGTCGGAAATAGACACGAGCAGTGCACGTGAACGTTTGTGGAGTCCAAAAAACACGAGTTCAGGTTCTGGGAATGCTCGCGATTTCCTCGTCAACGGTTTCTCGGATCGCAATTCTGTCGCTTCTAACGTGTTCCTCGTGTCATTTTACGTCGGAATTAGTCTTGAGAAATGCACAAACACGGTTCTGGAGTTCAAAAAACACGATTTCAGGTTTTGGGAATGCTCGCGATTTTCTAGTCAACGGTTTCTCGGATCGCAATTCTGTCGCTTCCAACGTGTTCCTCGTGTCATTTTACGTCGGAATTAGTCTTGAGAAATGCACAAACACGGTTCTGGAGTCCAAAAAACACGAGTTCAGGTTCTGGGAATGCTCGCGATTTTCTCGTCAACGGTTTCTCGGATCGCAATTCTGTCGCTTCCAACGTGTTCCTCGTGTCATTTTACGTCGGAATTAGTCTTGAGAAATGCACAAACACGGTTCTGGAGTTCAAAAAACACGAGATCAGGTTTTTGGAATGCTCGCGATTTTCTCGTCAACGGTTTCTCGGTTCGCAATTCTGTCGCTTCCATCGTGATCCTCGTGTCATTTTACGTCGGAAATAGACACGAGCAGTGCACGTGAACGTTTGTGGAGTCCAAAAAACACGAGTTCAGGTTCTGGGAATGCTCGCGATTTTCTCGTCAACGGTTTCTCGGGTCGCAATTCTGTCGCTTCTGACGTGTTCCTCGTGTCATTTTACGTCGGAATTAGTCTTGAGAAATGCACAAACACGGTTCTGGAGTTCAAAAAACACGAGATCAGGTTTTGGGAATGCTCGCGATTTTCTCGTCAACGTTTGCCCGGATTGCAATTCTGTCGCTTCCAACGCGTTCCTCGCGTCATTTTACATCGGAATTAGTCTTGAGAAAGGCACAAACACGGTTCAGGAGCCCAAAAAACAGGAGATCAGGATTCGGGAATGCTCGCGATTTCCTCGTCAACGGTTTCTCGGATCGCAATTCTGTCGCTTCTAACGTGTTCCTCGTGTCATTTTACGTCGGAATTAGTCTTGAGAAATGCACAAACACGGTTCTGGAGTTCAAAAAACACGATTTCAGGTTTTGGGAATGCTCGCGATTTTCTAGTCAACGGTTTCTCGGATCGCAATTCTGTCGCTTCCAACGTGTTCCTCGTGTCATTTTACGTCGGAATTAGTCTTGAGAAATGCACAAACACGGTTCTGGAGTCCAAAAAACACGAGTTCAGGTTCTGGGAATGCTCGCGATTTTCTCGTCAACGGTTTCTCGGATCGCAATTCTGTCGCTTCCAACGTGTTCCTCGTGTCATTTTACGTCGGAATTAGTCTTGAGAAATGCACAAACACGGTTCTGGAGTTCAAAAAACACGAGATCAGGTTTTTGGAATGCTCGCGATTTTCTCGTCAACGGTTTCTCGGTTCGCAATTCTGTCGCTTCCATCGTGATCCTCGTGTCATTTTACGTCGGAAATAGACACGAGCAGTGCACGTGAACGTTTGTGGAGTCCAAAAAACACGAGTTCAGGTTCTGGGAATGCTCGCGATTTTCTCGTCAACGGTTTCTCGGGTCGCAATTCTGTCGCTTCTGACGTGTTCCTCGTGTCATTTTACGTCGGAATTAGTCTTGAGAAATGCACAAACACGGTTCTGGAGTTCAAAAAACACGAGATCAGGTTTTGGGAATGCTCGCGATTTTCTCGTCAACGTTTGCCCGGATTGCAATTCTGTCGCTTCCAACGCGTTCCTCGCGTCATTTTACATCGGAATTAGTCTTGAGAAAGGCACAAACACGGTTCAGGAGCCCAAAAAACAGGAGATCAGGATTCGGGAATGCTCGCGATTTTCTCGTCAACGGTTTCTCGGATCGCAATTCTGTCGCTTCTAACGTGTTCCTCGTGTCATTTTACGTCGGAATTAGTCTTGAGAAATGCACAAACACGGTTCTGGAGTTCAAAAAACACGAGATCAGGTTTTGGGAATGCTCGCGATTTTCTCGTCAACGTTTGCCCGGATTGCAATTCTGTCGCTTCCAACGCGTTCCTCGCGTCATTTTACATCGGAATTAGTCTTGAGAAAGGCACAAACACGGTTCAGGAGCCCAAAAAACACGAGATCAGGATTCGGGAATGCTCGCGATTTTCTCGTCAACGGTTTCTCGGATCGCAATTCTGTCGCTTCTAACGTGTTCCTCGCGTCATTTTACGGCGGAATTAGTCTTGAGAAATGCACAAACACGGTTCTGGAGTTCAAAAAACACCAGTTCAGGTTTTGGGAATGCTCGCGATTTTCTCGCCAACGTTTGCTCGGATTGCAATTCTGTCGCTTCCTACGCGTTCCTCGTGTCATTTTACGTCGGAATTAGTCTTGAGAAATGCACAAACACGGTTCTGGAGTTCAAAAAACACGAGTTCAGGTTTTGGGAATGCTCGCGATTTTCTCGTCAACGTTTGCTCTGATTGCAATTCTGTCGCTTCCTACGCGTTTCTCGCGTCATTTTACATCGGAATTAGTCATGACAAATGCACAAACACGGTTGTGGAGCCCAAAAAACACGAGATCAGTTTCTGGGAATGCTCGCGATTTCCTCGTCAACGGTTTCTCGGATCGCAATTCTGTCGCTTCTAACGTGTTCCTCGTGTCATTCTACGTCGGAATTAGTCTTGAGAAATGCACAAACACGGTTCTGGAGTTCAAAAAACACGAGTTCAGGTTTTGGGAATGCTCGCGATTTTCTCGTCAACGTTTGCTCTGATTGCAATTCTGTCGCTTCCTACGCGTTTCTCGTGTCATTTTACATCGGAATTAGTCATGACAAATGCACAAACACGGTTGTGGAGCCCAAAAAACACGAGATCAGTTTCTGGGAATGCTCGCGATTTCCTCGTCAACGGTTTCTCGGATCGCAATTCTGTCGCTTCTAACGTGTTCCTCGTGTCATTTTACGTTGGAATTAGTCTTGAGAAATGCACAAACACGGTTCTGAAGTTCAAAAAACACGAGATCAGGTTTTGGGAATGCTCGCGATTTTCTCGTCAACGGTTTCTCGGATCGCAATTCTGTCGCTTCCAACGTGTTCCTCGTGTCATTTTACGTCGGAATTAGTCTTGAGAAATGCACAAACACGGTTCTGGAGTTCAAAAAACACGAGTTCAGGTTTTGGGAATGCTCGCGATTTTCTCGTCAACGTTTGCTCGGATTGCAATTCTGTCGCTTCCTACGCGTTTCTCGCGTCATTTTACATCGGAATTAGTCATGAGAAATGCACAAACACGGTTGTGGAGCCCAAAAAACACGAGATCAGGTTCTGGGAATGCTCGCGATTTTCTCGTCAACGTTTGCCCGGATTGCAATTCTGTCGCTTCCAACGCGTTCCTCGTGTCATTTTACGTCGGAATTAGTCTTGAGAAATGCACAAACACGGTTCTGGAGTTCAAAAAACACGAGATCAGTTTCTGGGAATGCTCGCGATTTCCTCGTCAACGGTTTCTCGGATCACAATTCTGTCGCTTCTAACGTGTTCCTCGTGTCATTTTACGTCGGAATTAGTCTTGAGAAATGCACAAACACGGTTCTGGAGCCCAAAAAACACGAGATCAGTTTCTGGGAATGCTCGCGATTTCCTCGTCAACGGTTTCTCGGATCGCAATTCTGTCGCTTCTAACGTGTTCCTCGTGTCATTTTACGTCGGAATTAGTCTTGAGAAATGCACAAACACGGTTCTGGAGTTCAAAAAACACGAGATCAGGTTTTTGGAATGCTCGCGATTTTCTCGTCAACGGTTTCTCGGTTCGCAATTCTGTCGCTTCCATCGTGATCCTCGTGCCATTTTACGTCGGAAATAGCTACGAGCAGTGCACGTGAACGTTTGTGGAGTCCAAAAAACACGAGTTCAGGTTCTGGGAATGCTCGCGATTTTCTCGTCAACGGTTTCTCGGATCGCAATTCTGTCGCTTCTAACGTGTTCCTCGTGTCATTTTACGTCGGAAGTAGTCTTGAGAAATGCACAAACACGGTTCTGGAGTTCAAAAAACACGAGATCAGGTTTTTGGAATGCTCGCGATTTTCTCGTCAACGGTTTCTCGGTTCGCAATTCTGTCGCTTCCATCGTGATCCTCGTGTCATTTTACGTCGGAAATAGTCACGAGCAGTGCACGTGAACGTTTGTGGAGTCCAAAAAACACGAGTTCAGGTTCTGGGAATGCTCGCGATTTTCTCGTCAACGGTTTCTCGGATCGCAATTCTGTCGCTTCTAACGTGTTCCTCGTGTCATTTTACGTCGGAAGTAGTCTTGAGAAATGCACAAACACGGTTCTGGAGTTCAAAAAACACGAGATCAGGTTTTGGGAATGCTCGCGATTTTCTCGTCAACGGTTTCTCGGTTCGCAATTCTGTCGCTTCCATCGTGATCCTCGTGTCATTTTACGTCGGAAATAGTCACGAGCAGTGCACGTGAACGTTTGTGGAGTCCAAAAAACACGAGTTCAGGTTCTGGGAATGCTCGCGATTTTCTCGTCAACGGTTTCTCGGATCGCAATTCTGTCGCTTCTAACGTGTTCCTCGTGTCATTTTACGTCGGAATTAGTCTTGAGAAATGCACAAACACTGTTCTGAAGTTCAAAAAACACGAGATCAGGTTTTGGGAATGCTCGCGATTTTCTCGTCAACGGTTTCTCGGATCGCAATTCTGTCGCTTCCAACGTGTTCCTCGTGTCATTTTACGTCGGAATTAGTCTTGAGAAATGCACAAACACGGTTCTGGAGTTCAAAAAACACGAGTTCAGGTTTTGGGAATGCTCGCGATTTTCTCGTCAACGTTTGCTCGGATTGCAATTCTGTCGCTTCCTACGCGTTTCTCGCGTCATTTTACATCGGAATTAGTCATGAGAAATGCACAAACACGGTTGTGGAGCCCAAAAAACACGAGATCAGTTTCTGGGAATGCTCGCGATTTCCTCGTCAACGGTTTCTCGGATCGCAATTCTGTCGCTTCTAACGTGTTCCTCGTGTCATTCTACGTCGGAATTAGTCTTGAGAAATGCACAAACACGGTTCTGGAGTTCAAAAAACACGAGTTCAGGTTTTGGGAATGCTCGCGATTTTCTAGTCAACGGTTTCTCGGATCGCAATTCTGTCGCTTCCAACGTGTTCCTCGTGTCATTTTACGTCGGAATTAGTCTTTAGAAATGCACAAACACGGTTCTGGAGTTCAAAAAACACGAGATCAGGTTTTGGGAATGCTCGCGATTTTCTCGTCAACGTTTGCCCGGATTGCAATTCTGTCGCTTCCAACGCGTTCCTCGCGTCATTTTACATCGGAATTAGTCTTGAGAAAGGCACAAACACGGTTCAGGAGCCCAAAAAACACGAGATCAGGATTCGGGAATGGTCGCGATTTTCTCGTCAACGGTTTCTCGGATCGCAATTCTGTCGCTTCCAACGTGTTCCTCGTGTCATTTTACGTCGGAAATAGTCACGAGCAGTGCACGTGAACGTTTGTGGAGTCCAAAAAACACGAGTTCAGGTTCTGGGAATGCTCGCGATTTTCTCGTCAACGGTTTCTCTGATCGCAATTCTGTCGCTTCTAACGTGTTCCTCGTGTCATTTTACGTCGGAATTAATCTTGAGAAATGCACAAACACGGTTCTGGAGTTCAAAAAACACGAGATCAGGTTTTGGGAATGCTCGCGATTTTCTCGTCAACGTTCGCCCGGATTGCAATTCTGTCGCTTCCAACGCGTTCCTCGCGTCATTTTACATCGGAATTAGTCATGAGAGAGGCACAAACACGGTTCAGGAGCCCAAGAAACACGAGATCAGGATTCGGGAATGCTCGCGATTTTCTCGTCAACGGTTTCTCGGATCGCAATTCTGTCGCTTCCAACGCGTTCCTCGCGTCATTTTACATCGGAATTAGTCTTGAGAAAGGCACAAACACGGTTCAGGAGCCCAAAAAACACGAGATCAGGATTCGGGAATGCTCGCGATTTTCTCGCCAACGGTTTCTCCGGTCGCAACTCTGTCGCTTCTAACGTGTTCCTCGTGTCATTTTACGTCGGAATTAGTCTTGAGAAATGCACAAACACGGTTCTGGAGTTCAAAAAACACGAGTTCAGGTTTTGAGAATGCTCGCGATTTTCTCGTCAACGTTTGCTCGGATTGCAATTCTGTCGCTGCCTACGCGTTTCTCGCGTCATTTTACATCGGAATTAGTCATGAGAAATGCACAAACACGGTTGTGGAGCCCAAAAAACACGAGATCAGTTTCTGGGAATGCTCGCGATTTCCTCGTCAACGGTTTCTCGGATCGCAATTCTGTCGCTTCTAACGTGTTCCTCGTGTCATTTTACGTCGGAATTAGTCTTGAGAAATGCACAAACACGGTTCTGGAGTTCAAAAAACACGAGATCAGGTTTTGGGAATGCTCGCGATTTTCTCGTCAACGTTTGCCCGGATTGCAATTCTGTCGCTTCCAACGCGTTCCTCGCGTCATTTTACATCGGAATTAGTCTTGAGAAAGGCACAAACACGGTTCAGGAGCCCAAAAAACACGAGATCAGGATTCGGGAATGCTCGCGATTTTCTAGTCAACGGTTTCTCGGATCGCAATTCTGTCGCTTCCAACGTGTTCCTCGTGTCATTTTACGTCGGAATTAGTCTTGAGAAATGCACAAACACGGTTCTGGAGTTCAAAAAACACGAGATCAGGTTTTGGGAATGCTCGCGATTTCCTCGTCAACGGTTTCTCGGATCGCAATTCTGTCGCTCCTAACGTGTTCCTCGTGTCATTTTACGTCGGAATTAGTCTTGAGAAATGCACAAACACGGTTCTGGAGTTAAAAAAACACGAGATCAGGTTTTTGGAATGCTCGCGATTTTCTCGTCAACGGTTTCTCGGATCGCAATTCTGTCGCTTCTAACGTGTTCCTCGTGTCATTTTACGTCGGAATTAGTCTTGAGAAATGCACAAACACGGTTCTGGAGTTCAAAAAACACGAGTTCAGGTTTTGGGAATGCTCGCGATTTTCTAGTCAACGGTTTCTCGGATCGCAATTCTGTCGCTTCCAACGTGTTCCTCGTGTCATTTTACGTCGGAATTAGTCTTGAGAAATGCACAAACACGGTTCTGGAGTTCAAAAAACACGAGATCAGGTTTTGGGAATGCTCGCGATTTTCTCGTCAACGTTTGCCCGGATTGCAATTCTGTCGCTTCCAACGCGTTCCCCGCGTCATTTTACATCGGAATTAGTCTTGAGAAAGGCACAAACACGGTTCAGGAGCCCAAAAAACACGAGATCAGGATTCGGGAATGCTCGCGATTTTCTCGTCAACGGTTTCTCGGATCGCAATTCTGTCGCTTCTAACGTGTTCCTCGTGTCATTTTACGTCGGAATTAGTCTTGAGAAATGCACAAACACGGTTCTGGAGTTCAAAAAACACGAGATCAGGTTTTTGGAATGCTCGCGATTTTCTCGTCAACGGTTTCTCGGTTCGCAATTCTGTCGCTTCCAACGCGTTCCTCGCGTCATTTTACATCGGAATTAGTCATGAGAAAGGCAGAAACACGGTTCAGGAGCCCAAAAAACACGAGATCAGGATTCGGGAATGCTCGCGATTTTCTCGTCAACGGTTTCTCGGATCGCAATTCTGTCGCTTCCAACGTGATCCTCGTGTCATTTTACGTCGGAAATAGTCACGAGCAGTGCACGTGAACGTTTGTGGAGTCCAAAAAACACGAGTTCAGGTTCTGGGAATGCTCGCGATTTTCTCGTCAACGGTTTCTCGGATCGCAATTCTGTCGCTTCTAACGTGTTCCTCGTGTCATTTTACGTCGGAATTAGTCTTGAGAAATGCACAAACACGGTTCTGGAGTTCAAAAGACACGAGATCAGGTGTTTGGAATGCTCGCGATTTTCTCGTCAACGGTTTCACGGTTCGCAATTCTGTCGCTTCCATCGTGATCCTCGTGTCATTTTACGTCGGAAATAGTCACGAGCAGTGCACGTGAACGTTTGTGGAGTCCAAAAAACACGAGTTCAGGTTCTGGGAATGCTCGCGATTTTCTCGTCAACGGTTTCTCGGATCGCAATTCTGTCGCTTCTAACGTGTTCCTCGTGTCATTTTACGTCGGAATTAGTCTTGAGAAATGCACAAACACGGTTCTGGAGTTCAAAAAACACGAGATCAGGTTTTGGGAATGCTCGCGATTTTCTCGTCAACGGTTTCTCGGTTCGCAATTCTATCGCTTCCATCGTGATCCTCGTGTCATTTTACGTCGGAAATAGTCACGAGCAGTGCACGTGAACGTTTGTGGAGTCCAAAAAACACGAGTTCAGGTTCTGGGAATGCTCGCGATTTTCTCGTCAACGGTTTCTCTGATCGCAATTCTGTCGCTTCCAACGTGTTCCTCGTGTCATTTTACGTCGGAATTAGTCTTGAGAAATGCACAAACACGGTTCTGGAGTTCAAAAAACACGAGATCAGGTTTTGGGAATGCTCGCGATTTTCTCGTCAACGTTCGCCCGGATTGCAATTCTGTCGCTTCCAACGCGTTCCTCGCGTCATTTTACATCGGAATTAGTCATGAGAGAGGCACAAACACGGTTCAGGAGCCCAAGAAACACGAGATCAGGATTCGGGAATGCTCGCGATTTTCTCGTCAACGGTTTCTCGGATCGCAATTCTGTCGCCTCCAACGTGTTCCTCGTGTCATTTTACGTCGGAATTAGTCTTGAGAAATGCACAAACACGGTTCTGGAGTTCAAAAAACACGAGATCAGGTTTTTGGAATGCTCGCGATTTTCTCGTCAACGGTTTCTCGGTTCGCAATTCTGTCGCTTCCATCGTGATCCTCGTGTCATTTTACGTCGGAAATAGACACGAGCAGTGCACGTGAACGTTTGTGGAGTCCAAAAAACACGAGTTCAGGTTCTGGGAATGCTCGCGATTTCCTCGTCAACGGTTTCTCGGATCGCAATTCTGTCGCTTCTAACGTGTTCCTCGTGTCATTTTACGTCGGAATTAGTCTTGAGAAATGCACAAACACGGTTCTGGAGTTCAAAAAACACGATTTCAGGTTTTGGGAATGCTCGCGATTTTCTAGTCAACGGTTTCTCGGATCGCAATTCTGTCGCTTCCAACGTGTTCCTCGTGTCATTTTACGTCGGAATTAGTCTTGAGAAATGCACAAACACGGTTCTGGAGTCCAAAAAACACGAGTTCAGGTTCTGGGAATGCTCGCGATTTTCTCGTCAACGGTTTCTCGGATCGCAATTCTGTCGCTTCCAACGTGTTCCTCGTGTCATTTTACGTCGGAATTAGTCTTGAGAAATGCACAAACACGGTTCTGGAGTTCAAAAAACACGAGATCAGGTTTTTGGAATGCTCGCGATTTTCTCGTCAACGGTTTCTCGGTTCGCAATTCTGTCGCTTCCATCGTGATCCTCGTGTCATTTTACGTCGGAAATAGACACGAGCAGTGCACGTGAACGTTTGTGGAGTCCAAAAAACACGAGTTCAGGTTCTGGGAATGCTCGCGATTTTCTCGTCAACGGTTTCTCGGGTCGCAATTCTGTCGCTTCTGACGTGTTCCTCGTGTCATTTTACGTCGGAATTAGTCTTGAGAAATGCACAAACACGGTTCTGGAGTTCAAAAAACACGAGATCAGGTTTTGGGAATGCTCGCGATTTTCTCGTCAACGTTTGCCCGGATTGCAATTCTGTCGCTTCCAACGCGTTCCTCGCGTCATTTTACATCGGAATTAGTCTTGAGAAAGGCACAAACACGGTTCAGGAGCCCAAAAAACAGGAGATTAGGATTCGGGAATGCTCGCGATTTCCTCGTCAACGGTTTCTCGGATCGCAATTCTGTCGCTTCTAACGTGTTCCTCGTGTCATTTTACGTCGGAATTAGTCTTGAGAAATGCACAAACACGGTTCTGGAGTTCAAAAAACACGATTTCAGGTTTTGGGAATGCTCGCGATTTTCTAGTCAACGGTTTCTCGGATCGCAATTCTGTCGCTTCCAAGGTGTTCCTCGTGTCATTTTACGTCGGAATTAGTCTTGAGAAATGCACAAACACGGTTCTGGAGTCCAAAAAACACGAGTTCAGGTTCTGGGAATGCTCGCGATTTTCTCGTCAACGGTTTCTCGGATCGCAATTCTGTCGCTTCCAACGTGTTCCTCGTGTCATTTTACGTCGGAATTAGTCTTGAGAAATGCACAAACACGGTTCTGGAGTTCAAAAAACACGAGATCAGGTTTTTGGAATGCTCGCGATTTTCTCGTCAACGGTTTCTCGGTTCGCAATTCTGTCGCTTCCATCGTGATCCTCGTGTCATTTTACGTCGGAAATAGACACGAGCAGTGCACGTGAACGTTTGTGGAGTCCAAAAAACACGAGTTCAGGTTCTGGGAATGCTCGCGATTTTCTCGTCAACGGTTTCTCGGGTCGCAATTCTGTCGCTTCTGACGTGTTCCTCGTGTCATTTTACGTCGGAATTAGTCTTGAGAAATGCACAAACACGGTTCTGGAGTTCAAAAAACACGAGATCAGGTTTTGGGAATGCTCGCGATTTTCTCGTCAACGTTTGCCCGGATTGCAATTCTGTCGCTTCCAACGCGTTCCTCGCGTCATTTTACGTCGGAATTAGTCTTGAGAAATGCACAAACACGGTTCTGGAGTTCAAAAAACACGAGATCAGGTTTTTGGAATGCTCGCGATTTTCTCGTCAACGGTTTCTCGGTTCGCAATTCTGTCGCTTCCATCGTGATCCTCGTGTCATTTTACGTCGGAAATAGACACGAGCAGTGCACGTGAACGTTTGTGGAGTCCAAAAAACACGAGTTCAGGTTCTGGGAATGCTCGCGATTTTCTCGTCAACGGTTTCTCGGGTCGCAATTCTGTCGCTTCTGACGTGTTCCTCGTGTCATTTTACGTCGGAATTAGTCTTGAGAAATGCACAAACACGGTTCTGGAGTTCAAAAAACACGAGATCAGGTTTTGGGAATGCTCGCGATTTTCTCGTCAACGTTTGCCCGGATTGCAATTCTGTCGCTTCCAACGCGTTCCTCGCGTCATTTTACATCGGAATTAGTCTTGAGAAAGGCACAAACACGGTTCAGGAGCCCAAAAAACAGGAGATCAGGATTCGGGAATGCTCGCGATTTTCTCGTCAACGGTTTCTCGGATCGCAATTCTGTCGCTTCTAACGTGTTCCTCGTGTCATTTTACGTCGGAATTAGTCTTGAGAAAGGCACAAACACGGTTCAGGAGCCCAAAAAACACGAGATCAGGATTCGGGAATGCTCGCGATTTTCTCGCCAACGGTTTCTCCGGTCGCAACTCTGTCGCTTCTAACGTGTTCCTCGTGTCATTTTACGTCGGAATTAGTCATGAGAAATGCACAAACACGGTTGTGGAGCCCAAAAAACACGAGATCAGTTTCTGGGAATGCTCGCGATTTCCTCGTCAACGGTTTCTCGGATCGCAATTCTGTCGCTTCTAACGTGTTCCTCGTGTCATTTTACGTCGGAATTAGTCTTGAGAAATGCACAAACACGGTTCTGGAGTTCAAAAAACACGAGATCAGGTTTTGGGAATGCTCGCGATTTTCTCGTCAACGTTTGCCCGGATTGCAATTCTGTCGCTTCCAACGCGTTCCTCGCGTCATTTTACATCGGAATTAGTCTTGAGAAAGGCACAAACACGGTTCAGGAGCCCAAAAAACACGAGATCAGGATTCGGGAATGCTCGCGATTTTCTAGTCAACGGTTTCTCGGATCGCAATTCTGTCGCTTCCAACGTGTTCCTCGTGTCATTTTACGTCGGAATTAGTCTTGAGAAATGCACAAACACGGTTCTGGAGTTCAAAAAACACGAGATCAGGTTTTGGGAATGCTCGCGATTTCCTCGTCAACGGTTTCTCGGATCGCAATTCTGTCGCTCCTAACGTGTTCCTCGTGTCATTTTACGTCGGAATTAGTCTTGAGAAATGCACAAACACGGTTCTGGAGTTAAAAAAACACGAGATCAGGTTTTTGGAATGCTCGCGATTTTCTCGTCAACGGTTTCTCGGATCGCAATTCTGTCGCTTCTAACGTGTTCCTCGTGTCATTTTACGTCGGAATTAGTCTTGAGAAATGCACAAACACGGTTCTGGAGTTCAAAAAACACGAGTTCAGGTTTTGGGAATGCTCGCGATTTTCTAGTCAACGGTTTCTCGGATCGCAATTCTGTCGCTTCCAACGTGTTCCTCGTGTCATTTTACGTCGGAATTAGTCTTGAGAAATGCACAAACACGGTTCTGGAGTTCAAAAAACACGAGATCAGGTTTTGGGAATGCTCGCGATTTTCTCGTCAACGTTTGCCCGGATTGCAATTCTGTCGCTTCCAACGCGTTCCCCGCGTCATTTTACATCGGAATTAGTCTTGAGAAAGGCACAAACACGGTTCAGGAGCCCAAAAAACACGAGATCAGGATTCGGGAATGCTCGCGATTTTCTCGTCAACGGTTTCTCGGATCGCAATTCTGTCGCTTCCAACGTGATCCTCGTGTCATTTTACGTCGGAAATAGTCACGAGCAGTGCACGTGAACGTTTGTGGAGTCCAAAAAACACGAGTTCAGGTTCTGGGAATGCTCGCGATTTTCTCGTCAACGGTTTCTCGGATCGCAATTCTGTCGCTTCTAACGTGTTCCTCGTGTCATTTTACGTCGGAATTAGTCTTGAGAAATGCACAAACACGGTTCTGGAGTTCAAAAAACACGAGATCAGGTTTTGGGAATGCTCGCGATTTTCTCGTCAACGGTTTCTCGGTTCGCAATTCTATCGCTTCCATCGTGATCCTCGTGTCATTTTACGTCGGAAATAGTCACGAGCAGTGCACGTGAACGTTTGTGGAGTCCAAAAAACACGAGTTCAGGTTCTGGGAATGCTCGCGATTTTCTCGTCAACGGTTTCTCTGATCGCAATTCTGTCGCTTCCAACGTGTTCCTCGTGTCATTTTACGTCGGAATTAGTCTTGAGAAATGCACAAACACGGTTCTGGAGTTCAAAAAACACGAGATCAGGTTTTTGGAATGCTCGCGATTTTCTCGTCAACGGTTTCTCGGATCGCAATTCTGTCGCTTCCAACGTGTTCCTCGTGTCATTTTACGTCGGAATTAGTCTTGAGAAATGCACAAACACGGTTCTGGAGTTCAAAAAACACGAGTTCAGGTTCTGGGAATGCTCGCGATTTTCTCGTCAACGGTTTCTCTGATCGCAATTCTGTCGCTTCCAACGTGTTCCTCGTGTCATTTTACGTCGGAATTAGTCTTGAGAAATGCACAAACACGGTTCTGGAGTTCAAAAAACACGAGTTCAGGTTTTGGGAATGCTCGCGATTTTCTAGTCAACGGTTTCTCGGATCGCAATTCTGTCGCTTCCAACGTGTTCCTCGTGTCATTTTACGTCGGAATTAGTCTTGAGAAATGCACAAACACGGTTCTGGAGTTCAAAAAACACGAGATCAGGTTTTTGGAATGCTCGCGATTTTCTCGTCAACGGTTTCTCGGTTCGCAATTCTGTCGCTTCCAACGCGTTCCTCGCGTCATTTTACATCGGAATTAGTCATGAGAAAGGCAGAAACACGGTTCAGGAGCCCAAAAAACACGAGATCAGGATTCGGGAATGCTCGCGATTTTCTCGTCAACGGTTTCTCGGATCGCAATTCTGTCGCTTCCAACGTGATCCTCGTGTCATTTTACGTCGGAAATAGTCACGAGCAGTGCACGTGAACGTTTGTGGAGTCCAAAAAACACGAGTTCAGGTTCTGGGAATGCTCGCGATTTTCTCGTCAACGGTTTCTCGGATCGCAATTCTGTCGCTTCTAACGTGTTCCTCGTGTCATTTTACGTCGGAATTAGTCTTGAGAAATGCACAAACACGGTTCTGGAGTTCAAAAGACACGAGATCAGGTGTTTGGAATGCTCGCGATTTTCTCGTCAACGGTTTCACGGTTCGCAATTCTGTCGCTTCCATCGTGATCCTCGTGTCATTTTACGTCGGAAATAGTCACGAGCAGTGCACGTGAACGTTTGTGGAGTCCAAAAAACACGAGTTCAGGTTCTGGGAATGCTCGCGATTTTCTCGTCAACGGTTTCTCGGATCGCAATTCTGTCGCTTCTAACGTGTTCCTCGTGTCATTTTACGTCGGAATTAGTCTTGAGAAATGCACAAACACGGTTCTGGAGTTCAAAAAACACGAGATCAGGTTTTGGGAATGCTCGCGATTTTCTCGTCAACGGTTTCTCGGTTCGCAATTCTATCGCTTCCATCGTGATCCTCGTGTCATTTTACGTCGGAAATAGTCACGAGCAGTGCACGTGAACGTTTGTGGAGTCCAAAAAACACGAGTTCAGGTTCTGGGAATGCTCGCGATTTTCTCGTCAACGGTTTCTCTGATCGCAATTCTGTCGCTTCCAACGTGTTCCTCGTGTCATTTTACGTCGGAATTAGTCTTGAGAAATGCACAAACACGGTTCTGGAGTTCAAAAAACACGAGATCAGGTTTTGGGAATGCTCGCGATTTTCTCGTCAACGTTCGCCCGGATTGCAATTCTGTCGCTTCCAACGCGTTCCTCGCGTCATTTTACATCGGAATTAGTCATGAGAGAGGCACAAACACGGTTCAGGAGCCCAAGAAACACGAGATCAGGATTCGGGAATGCTCGCGATTTTCTCGTCAACGGTTTCTCGGATCGCAATTCTGTCGCCTCCAACGTGTTCCTCGTGTCATTTTACGTCGGAATTAGTCTTGAGAAATGCACAAACACGGTTCTGGAGTTCAAAAAACACGAGATCAGGTTTTTGGAATGCTCGCGATTTTCTCGTCAACGGTTTCTCGGTTCGCAATTCTGTCGCTTCCATCGTGATCCTCGTGTCATTTTACGTCGGAAATAGACACGAGCAGTGCACGTGAACGTTTGTGGAGTCCAAAAAACACGAGTTCAGGTTCTGGGAATGCTCGCGATTTCCTCGTCAACGGTTTCTCGGATCGCAATTCTGTCGCTTCTAACGTGTTCCTCGTGTCATTTTACGTCGGAATTAGTCTTGAGAAATGCACAAACACGGTTCTGGAGTTCAAAAAACACGATTTCAGGTTTTGGGAATGCTCGCGATTTTCTAGTCAACGGTTTCTCGGATCGCAATTCTGTCGCTTCCAACGTGTTCCTCGTGTCATTTTACGTCGGAATTAGTCTTGAGAAATGCACAAACACGGTTCTGGAGTCCAAAAAACACGAGTTCAGGTTCTGGGAATGCTCGCGATTTTCTCGTCAACGGTTTCTCGGATCGCAATTCTGTCGCTTCCAACGTGTTCCTCGTGTCATTTTACGTCGGAATTAGTCTTGAGAAATGCACAAACACGGTTCTGGAGTTCAAAAAACACGAGATCAGGTTTTTGGAATGCTCGCGATTTTCTCGTCAACGGTTTCTCGGTTCGCAATTCTGTCGCTTCCATCGTGATCCTCGTGTCATTTTACGTCGGAAATAGACACGAGCAGTGCACGTGAACGTTTGTGGAGTCCAAAAAACACGAGTTCAGGTTCTGGGAATGCTCGCGATTTTCTCGTCAACGGTTTCTCGGGTCGCAATTCTGTCGCTTCTGACGTGTTCCTCGTGTCATTTTACGTCGGAATTAGTCTTGAGAAATGCACAAACACGGTTCTGGAGTTCAAAAAACACGAGATCAGGTTTTGGGAATGCTCGCGATTTTCTCGTCAACGTTTGCCCGGATTGCAATTCTGTCGCTTCCAACGCGTTCCTCGCGTCATTTTACATCGGAATTAGTCTTGAGAAAGGCACAAACACGGTTCAGGAGCCCAAAAAACAGGAGATCAGGATTCGGGAATGCTCGCGATTTCCTCGTCAACGGTTTCTCGGATCGCAATTCTGTCGCTTCTAACGTGTTCCTCGTGTCATTTTACGTCGGAATTAGTCTTGAGAAATGCACAAACACGGTTCTGGAGTTCAAAAAACACGATTTCAGGTTTTGGGAATGCTCGCGATTTTCTAGTCAACGGTTTCTCGGATCGCAATTCTGTCGCTTCCAACGTGTTCCTCGTGTCATTTTACGTCGGAATTAGTCTTGAGAAATGCACAAACACGGTTCTGGAGTCCAAAAAACACGAGTTCAGGTTCTGGGAATGCTCGCGATTTTCTCGTCAACGGTTTCTCGGATCGCAATTCTGTCGCTTCCAACGTGTTCCTCGTGTCATTTTACGTCGGAATTAGTCTTGAGAAATGCACAAACACGGTTCTGGAGTTCAAAAAACACGAGATCAGGTTTTTGGAATGCTCGCGATTTTCTCGTCAACGGTTTCTCGGTTCGCAATTCTGTCGCTTCCATCGTGATCCTCGTGTCATTTTACGTCGGAAATAGACACGAGCAGTGCACGTGAACGTTTGTGGAGTCCAAAAAACACGAGTTCAGGTTCTGGGAATGCTCGCGATTTTCTCGTCAACGGTTTCTCGGGTCGCAATTCTGTCGCTTCTGACGTGTTCCTCGTGTCATTTTACGTCGGAATTAGTCTTGAGAAATGCACAAACACGGTTCTGGAGTTCAAAAAACACGAGATCAGGTTTTGGGAATGCTCGCGATTTTCTCGTCAACGTTTGCCCGGATTGCAATTCTGTCGCTTCCAACGCGTTCCTCGCGTCATTTTACATCGGAATTAGTCTTGAGAAAGGCACAAACACGGTTCAGGAGCCCAAAAAACAGGAGATCAGGATTCGGGAATGCTCGCGATTTTCTCGTCAACGGTTTCTCGGATCGCAATTCTGTCGCTTCTAACGTGTTCCTCGTGTCATTTTACGTCGGAATTAGTCTTGAGAAATGCACAAACACGGTTCTGGAGTTCAAAAAACACGAGATCAGGTTTTGGGAATGCTCGCGATTTTCTCGTCAACGTTTGCCCGGATTGCAATTCTGTCGCTTCCAACGCGTTCCTCGCGTCATTTTACATCGGAATTAGTCTTGAGAAAGGCACAAACACGGTTCAGGAGCCCAAAAAACACGAGATCAGGATTCGGGAATGCTCGCGATTTTCTCGTCAACGGTTTCTCGGATCGCAATTCTGTCGCTTCTAACGTGTTCCTCGCGTCATTTTACGGCGGAATTAGTCTTGAGAAATGCACAAACACGGTTCTGGAGTTCAAAAAACACCAGTTCAGGTTTTGGGAATGCTCGCGATTTTCTCGCCAACGTTTGCTCGGATTGCAATTCTGTCGCTTCCTACGCGTTCCTCGTGTCATTTTACGTCGGAATTAGTCTTGAGAAATGCACAAACACGGTTCTGGAGTTCAAAAAACACGAGTTCAGGTTTTGGGAATGCTCGCGATTTTCTCGTCAACGTTTGCTCTGATTGCAATTCTGTCGCTTCCTACGCGTTTCTCGCGTCATTTTACATCGGAATTAGTCATGACAAATGCACAAACACGGTTGTGGAGCCCAAAAAACACGAGATCAGTTTCTGGGAATGCTCGCGATTTCCTCGTCAACGGTTTCTCGGATCGCAATTCTGTCGCTTCTAACGTGTTCCTCGTGTCATTCTACGTCGGAATTAGTCTTGAGAAATGCACAAACACGGTTCTGGAGTTCAAAAAACACGAGTTCAGGTTTTGGGAATGCTCGCGATTTTCTCGTCAACGTTTGCTCTGATTGCAATTCTGTCGCTTCCTACGCGTTTCTCGTGTCATTTTACATCGGAATTAGTCATGACAAATGCACAAACACGGTTGTGGAGCCCAAAAAACACGAGATCAGTTTCTGGGAATGCTCGCGATTTCCTCGTCAACGGTTTCTCGGATCGCAATTCTGTCGCTTCTAACGTGTTCCTCGTGTCATTTTACGTTGGAATTAGTCTTGAGAAATGCACAAACACGGTTCTGAAGTTCAAAAAACACGAGATCAGGTTTTGGGAATGCTCGCGATTTTCTCGTCAACGGTTTCTCGGATCGCAATTCTGTCGCTTCCAACGTGTTCCTCGTGTCATTTTACGTCGGAATTAGTCTTGAGAAATGCACAAACACGGTTCTGGAGTTCAAAAAACACGAGTTCAGGTTTTGGGAATGCTCGCGATTTTCTCGTCAACGTTTGCTCGGATTGCAATTCTGTCGCTTCCTACGCGTTTCTCGCGTCATTTTACATCGGAATTAGTCATGAGAAATGCACAAACACGGTTGTGGAGCCCAAAAAACACGAGATCAGGTTCTGGGAATGCTCGCGATTTTCTCGTCAACGTTTGCCCGGATTGCAATTCTGTCGCTTCCAACGCGTTCCTCGTGTCATTTTACGTCGGAATTAGTCTTGAGAAATGCACAAACACGGTTCTGGAGTTCAAAAAACACGAGATCAGTTTCTGGGAATGCTCGCGATTTCCTCGTCAACGGTTTCTCGGATCACAATTCTGTCGCTTCTAACGTGTTCCTCGTGTCATTTTACGTCGGAATTAGTCTTGAGAAATGCACAAACACGGTTCTGGAGCCCAAAAAACACGAGATCAGTTTCTGGGAATGCTCGCGATTTCCTCGTCAACGGTTTCTCGGATCGCAATTCTGTCGCTTCTAACGTGTTCCTCGTGTCATTTTACGTCGGAATTAGTCTTGAGAAATGCACAAACACGGTTCTGGAGTTCAAAAAACACGAGATCAGGTTTTTGGAATGCTCGCGATTTTCTCGTCAACGGTTTCTCGGTTCGCAATTCTGTCGCTTCCATCGTGATCCTCGTGCCATTTTACGTCGGAAATAGTCACGAGCAGTGCACGTGAACGTTTGTGGAGTCCAAAAAACACGAGTTCAGGTTCTGGGAATGCTCGCGATTTTCTCGTCAACGGTTTCTCGGATCGCAATTCTGTCGCTTCTAACGTGTTCCTCGTGTCATTTTACGTCGGAAGTAGTCTTGAGAAATGCACAAACACGGTTCTGGAGTTCAAAAAACACGAGATCAGGTTTTTGGAATGCTCGCGATTTTCTCGTCAACGGTTTCTCGGTTCGCAATTCTGTCGCTTCCATCGTGATCCTCGTGTCATTTTACGTCGGAAATAGTCACGAGCAGTGCACGTGAACGTTTGTGGAGTCCAAAAAACACGAGTTCAGGTTCTGGGAATGCTCGCGATTTTCTCGTCAACGGTTTCTCGGATCGCAATTCTGTCGCTTCTAACGTGTTCCTCGTGTCATTTTACGTCGGAAGTAGTCTTGAGAAATGCACAAACACGGTTCTGGAGTTCAAAAAACACGAGATCAGGTTTTGGGAATGCTCGCGATTTTCTCGTCAACGGTTTCTCGGTTCGCAATTCTGTCGCTTCCATCGTGATCCTCGTGTCATTTTACGTCGGAAATAGTCACGAGCAGTGCACGTGAACGTTTGTGGAGTCCAAAAAACACGAGTTCAGGTTCTGGGAATGCTCGCGATTTTCTCGTCAACGGTTTCTCGGATCGCAATTCTGTCGCTTCTAACGTGTTCCTCGTGTCATTTTACGTCGGAATTAGTCTTGAGAAATGCACAAACACTGTTCTGAAGTTCAAAAAACACGAGATCAGGTTTTGGGAATGCTCGCGATTTTCTCGTCAACGGTTTCTCGGATCGCAATTCTGTCGCTTCCAACGTGTTCCTCGTGTCATTTTACGTCGGAATTAGTCTTGAGAAATGCACAAACACGGTTCTGGAGTTCAAAAAACACGAGTTCAGGTTTTGGGAATGCTCGCGATTTTCTCGTCAACGTTTGCTCGGATTGCAATTCTGTCGCTTCCTACGCGTTTCTCGCGTCATTTTACATCGGAATTAGTCATGAGAAATGCACAAACACGGTTGTGGAGCCCAAAAAACACGAGATCAGTTTCTGGGAATGCTCGCGATTTCCTCGTCAACGGTTTCTCGGATCGCAATTCTGTCGCTTCTAACGTGTTCCTCGTGTCATTCTACGTCGGAATTAGTCTTGAGAAATGCACAAACACGGTTCTGGAGTTCAAAAAACACGAGTTCAGGTTTTGGGAATGCTCGCGATTTTCTAGTCAACGGTTTCTCGGATCGCAATTCTGTCGCTTCCAACGTGTTCCTCGTGTCATTTTACGTCGGAATTAGTCTTTAGAAATGCACAAACACGGTTCTGGAGTTCAAAAAACACGAGATCAGGTTTTGGGAATGCTCGCGATTTTCTCGTCAACGTTTGCCCGGATTGCAATTCTGTCGCTTCCAACGCGTTCCTCGCGTCATTTTACATCGGAATTAGTCTTGAGAAAGGCACAAACACGGTTCAGGAGCCCAAAAAACACGAGATCAGGATTCGGGAATGGTCGCGATTTTCTCGTCAACGGTTTCTCGGATCGCAATTCTGTCGCTTCCAACGTGTTCCTCGTGTCATTTTACGTCGGAAATAGTCACGAGCAGTGCACGTGAACGTTTGTGGAGTCCAAAAAACACGAGTTCAGGTTCTGGGAATGCTCGCGATTTTCTCGTCAACGGTTTCTCTGATCGCAATTCTGTCGCTTCTAACGTGTTCCTCGTGTCATTTTACGTCGGAATTAATCTTGAGAAATGCACAAACACGGTTCTGGAGTTCAAAAAACACGAGATCAGGTTTTGGGAATGCTCGCGATTTTCTCGTCAACGTTCGCCCGGATTGCAATTCTGTCGCTTCCAACGCGTTCCTCGCGTCATTTTACATCGGAATTAGTCATGAGAGAGGCACAAACACGGTTCAGGAGCCCAAGAAACACGAGATCAGGATTCGGGAATGCTCGCGATTTTCTCGTCAACGGTTTCTCGGATCGCAATTCTGTCGCTTCCAACGCGTTCCTCGCGTCATTTTACATCGGAATTAGTCTTGAGAAAGGCACAAACACGGTTCAGGAGCCCAAAAAACACGAGATCAGGATTCGGGAATGCTCGCGATTTTCTCGCCAACGGTTTCTCCGGTCGCAACTCTGTCGCTTCTAACGTGTTCCTCGTGTCATTTTACGTCGGAATTAGTCTTGAGAAATGCACAAACACGGTTCTGGAGTTCAAAAAACACGAGTTCAGGTTTTGAGAATGCTCGCGATTTTCTCGTCAACGTTTGCTCGGATTGCAATTCTGTCGCTGCCTACGCGTTTCTCGCGTCATTTTACATCGGAATTAGTCATGAGAAATGCACAAACACGGTTGTGGAGCCCAAAAAACACGAGATCAGTTTCTGGGAATGCTCGCGATTTCCTCGTCAACGGTTTCTCGGATCGCAATTCTGTCGCTTCTAACGTGTTCCTCGTGTCATTTTACGTCGGAATTAGTCTTGAGAAATGCACAAACACGGTTCTGGAGTTCAAAAAACACGAGATCAGGTTTTGGGAATGCTCGCGATTTTCTCGTCAACGTTTGCCCGGATTGCAATTCTGTCGCTTCCAACGCGTTCCTCGCGTCATTTTACATCGGAATTAGTCTTGAGAAAGGCACAAACACGGTTCAGGAGCCCAAAAAACACGAGATCAGGATTCGGGAATGCTCGCGATTTTCTAGTCAACGGTTTCTCGGATCGCAATTCTGTCGCTTCCAACGTGTTCCTCGTGTCATTTTACGTCGGAATTAGTCTTGAGAAATGCACAAACACGGTTCTGGAGTTCAAAAAACACGAGATCAGGTTTTGGGAATGCTCGCGATTTCCTCGTCAACGGTTTCTCGGATCGCAATTCTGTCGCTCCTAACGTGTTCCTCGTGTCATTTTACGTCGGAATTAGTCTTGAGAAATGCACAAACACGGTTCTGGAGTTAAAAAAACACGAGATCAGGTTTTTGGAATGCTCGCGATTTTCTCGTCAACGGTTTCTCGGATCGCAATTCTGTCGCTTCTAACGTGTTCCTCGTGTCATTTTACGTCGGAATTAGTCTTGAGAAATGCACAAACACGGTTCTGGAGTTCAAAAAACACGAGTTCAGGTTTTGGGAATGCTCGCGATTTTCTAGTCAACGGTTTCTCGGATCGCAATTCTGTCGCTTCCAACGTGTTCCTCGTGTCATTTTACGTCGGAATTAGTCTTGAGAAATGCACAAACACGGTTCTGGAGTTCAAAAAACACGAGATCAGGTTTTGGGAATGCTCGCGATTTTCTCGTCAACGTTTGCCCGGATTGCAATTCTGTCGCTTCCAACGCGTTCCCCGCGTCATTTTACATCGGAATTAGTCTTGAGAAAGGCACAAACACGGTTCAGGAGCCCAAAAAACACGAGATCAGGATTCGGGAATGCTCGCGATTTTCTCGTCAACGGTTTCTCGGATCGCAATTCTGTCGCTTCTAACGTGTTCCTCGTGTCATTTTACGTCGGAATTAGTCTTGAGAAATGCACAAACACGGTTCTGGAGTTCAAAAAACACGAGATCAGGTTTTTGGAATGCTCGCGATTTTCTCGTCAACGGTTTCTCGGTTCGCAATTCTGTCGCTTCCAACGCGTTCCTCGCGTCATTTTACATCGGAATTAGTCATGAGAAAGGCAGAAACACGGTTCAGGAGCCCAAAAAACACGAGATCAGGATTCGGGAATGCTCGCGATTTTCTCGTCAACGGTTTCTCGGATCGCAATTCTGTCGCTTCCAACGTGATCCTCGTGTCATTTTACGTCGGAAATAGTCACGAGCAGTGCACGTGAACGTTTGTGGAGTCCAAAAAACACGAGTTCAGGTTCTGGGAATGCTCGCGATTTTCTCGTCAACGGTTTCTCGGATCGCAATTCTGTCGCTTCTAACGTGTTCCTCGTGTCATTTTACGTCGGAATTAGTCTTGAGAAATGCACAAACACGGTTCTGGAGTTCAAAAGACACGAGATCAGGTGTTTGGAATGCTCGCGATTTTCTCGTCAACGGTTTCACGGTTCGCAATTCTGTCGCTTCCATCGTGATCCTCGTGTCATTTTACGTCGGAAATAGTCACGAGCAGTGCACGTGAACGTTTGTGGAGTCCAAAAAACACGAGTTCAGGTTCTGGGAATGCTCGCGATTTTCTCGTCAACGGTTTCTCGGATCGCAATTCTGTCGCTTCTAACGTGTTCCTCGTGTCATTTTACGTCGGAATTAGTCTTGAGAAATGCACAAACACGGTTCTGGAGTTCAAAAAACACGAGATCAGGTTTTGGGAATGCTCGCGATTTTCTCGTCAACGGTTTCTCGGTTCGCAATTCTATCGCTTCCATCGTGATCCTCGTGTCATTTTACGTCGGAAATAGTCACGAGCAGTGCACGTGAACGTTTGTGGAGTCCAAAAAACACGAGTTCAGGTTCTGGGAATGCTCGCGATTTTCTCGTCAACGGTTTCTCTGATCGCAATTCTGTCGCTTCCAACGTGTTCCTCGTGTCATTTTACGTCGGAATTAGTCTTGAGAAATGCACAAACACGGTTCTGGAGTTCAAAAAACACGAGATCAGGTTTTGGGAATGCTCGCGATTTTCTCGTCAACGTTCGCCCGGATTGCAATTCTGTCGCTTCCAACGCGTTCCTCGCGTCATTTTACATCGGAATTAGTCATGAGAGAGGCACAAACACGGTTCAGGAGCCCAAGAAACACGAGATCAGGATTCGGGAATGCTCGCGATTTTCTCGTCAACGGTTTCTCGGATCGCAATTCTGTCGCCTCCAACGTGTTCCTCGTGTCATTTTACGTCGGAATTAGTCTTGAGAAATGCACAAACACGGTTCTGGAGTTCAAAAAACACGAGATCAGGTTTTTGGAATGCTCGCGATTTTCTCGTCAACGGTTTCTCGGTTCGCAATTCTGTCGCTTCCATCGTGATCCTCGTGTCATTTTACGTCGGAAATAGACACGAGCAGTGCACGTGAACGTTTGTGGAGTCCAAAAAACACGAGTTCAGGTTCTGGGAATGCTCGCGATTTCCTCGTCAACGGTTTCTCGGATCGCAATTCTGTCGCTTCTAACGTGTTCCTCGTGTCATTTTACGTCGGAATTAGTCTTGAGAAATGCACAAACACGGTTCTGGAGTTCAAAAAACACGATTTCAGGTTTTGGGAATGCTCGCGATTTTCTAGTCAACGGTTTCTCGGATCGCAATTCTGTCGCTTCCAACGTGTTCCTCGTGTCATTTTACGTCGGAATTAGTCTTGAGAAATGCACAAACACGGTTCTGGAGTCCAAAAAACACGAGTTCAGGTTCTGGGAATGCTCGCGATTTTCTCGTCAACGGTTTCTCGGATCGCAATTCTGTCGCTTCCAACGTGTTCCTCGTGTCATTTTACGTCGGAATTAGTCTTGAGAAATGCACAAACACGGTTCTGGAGTTCAAAAAACACGAGATCAGGTTTTTGGAATGCTCGCGATTTTCTCGTCAACGGTTTCTCGGTTCGCAATTCTGTCGCTTCCATCGTGATCCTCGTGTCATTTTACGTCGGAAATAGACACGAGCAGTGCACGTGAACGTTTGTGGAGTCCAAAAAACACGAGTTCAGGTTCTGGGAATGCTCGCGATTTTCTCGTCAACGGTTTCTCGGGTCGCAATTCTGTCGCTTCTGACGTGTTCCTCGTGTCATTTTACGTCGGAATTAGTCTTGAGAAATGCACAAACACGGTTCTGGAGTTCAAAAAACACGAGATCAGGTTTTGGGAATGCTCGCGATTTTCTCGTCAACGTTTGCCCGGATTGCAATTCTGTCGCTTCCAACGCGTTCCTCGCGTCATTTTACATCGGAATTAGTCTTGAGAAAGGCACAAACACGGTTCAGGAGCCCAAAAAACAGGAGATTAGGATTCGGGAATGCTCGCGATTTCCTCGTCAACGGTTTCTCGGATCGCAATTCTGTCGCTTCTAACGTGTTCCTCGTGTCATTTTACGTCGGAATTAGTCTTGAGAAATGCACAAACACGGTTCTGGAGTTCAAAAAACACGATTTCAGGTTTTGGGAATGCTCGCGATTTTCTAGTCAACGGTTTCTCGGATCGCAATTCTGTCGCTTCCAAGGTGTTCCTCGTGTCATTTTACGTCGGAATTAGTCTTGAGAAATGCACAAACACGGTTCTGGAGTCCAAAAAACACGAGTTCAGGTTCTGGGAATGCTCGCGATTTTCTCGTCAACGGTTTCTCGGATCGCAATTCTGTCGCTTCCAACGTGTTCCTCGTGTCATTTTACGTCGGAATTAGTCTTGAGAAATGCACAAACACGGTTCTGGAGTTCAAAAAACACGAGATCAGGTTTTTGGAATGCTCGCGATTTTCTCGTCAACGGTTTCTCGGTTCGCAATTCTGTCGCTTCCATCGTGATCCTCGTGTCATTTTACGTCGGAAATAGACACGAGCAGTGCACGTGAACGTTTGTGGAGTCCAAAAAACACGAGTTCAGGTTCTGGGAATGCTCGCGATTTTCTCGTCAACGGTTTCTCGGGTCGCAATTCTGTCGCTTCTGACGTGTTCCTCGTGTCATTTTACGTCGGAATTAGTCTTGAGAAATGCACAAACACGGTTCTGGAGTTCAAAAAACACGAGATCAGGTTTTGGGAATGCTCGCGATTTTCTCGTCAACGTTTGCCCGGATTGCAATTCTGTCGCTTCCAACGCGTTCCTCGCGTCATTTTACGTCGGAATTAGTCTTGAGAAATGCACAAACACGGTTCTGGAGTTCAAAAAACACGAGATCAGGTTTTTGGAATGCTCGCGATTTTCTCGTCAACGGTTTCTCGGTTCGCAATTCTGTCGCTTCCATCGTGATCCTCGTGTCATTTTACGTCGGAAATAGACACGAGCAGTGCACGTGAACGTTTGTGGAGTCCAAAAAACACGAGTTCAGGTTCTGGGAATGCTCGCGATTTTCTCGTCAACGGTTTCTCGGGTCGCAATTCTGTCGCTTCTGACGTGTTCCTCGTGTCATTTTACGTCGGAATTAGTCTTGAGAAATGCACAAACACGGTTCTGGAGTTCAAAAAACACGAGATCAGGTTTTGGGAATGCTCGCGATTTTCTCGTCAACGTTTGCCCGGATTGCAATTCTGTCGCTTCCAACGCGTTCCTCGCGTCATTTTACATCGGAATTAGTCTTGAGAAAGGCACAAACACGGTTCAGGAGCCCAAAAAACAGGAGATCAGGATTCGGGAATGCTCGCGATTTTCTCGTCAACGGTTTCTCGGATCGCAATTCTGTCGCTTCTAACGTGTTCCTCGTGTCATTTTACGTCGGAATTAGTCTTGAGAAATGCACAAACACGGTTCTGGAGTTCAAAAAACACGAGATCAGGTTTTGGGAATGCTCGCGATTTTCTCGTCAACGTTTGCCCGGATTGCAATTCTGTCGCTTCCAACGCGTTCCTCGCGTCATTTTACATCGGAATTAGTCTTGAGAAAGGCACAAACACGGTTCAGGAGCCCAAAAAACACGAGATCAGGATTCGGGAATGCTCGCGATTTTCTCGTCAACGGTTTCTCGGATCGCAATTCTGTCGCTTCTAACGTGTTCCTCGCGTCATTTTACGGCGGAATTAGTCTTGAGAAATGCACAAACACGGTTCTGGAGTTCAAAAAACACCAGTTCAGGTTTTGGGAATGCTCGCGATTTTCTCGCCAACGTTTGCTCGGATTGCAATTCTGTCGCTTCCTACGCGTTCCTCGTGTCATTTTACGTCGGAATTAGTCTTGAGAAATGCACAAACACGGTTCTGGAGTTCAAAAAACACGAGTTCAGGTTTTGGGAATGCTCGCGATTTTCTCGTCAACGTTTGCTCTGATTGCAATTCTGTCGCTTCCTACGCGTTTCTCGCGTCATTTTACATCGGAATTAGTCATGACAAATGCACAAACACGGTTATGGAGCCCAAAAAACACGAGATCAGTTTCTGGGAATGCTCGCGATTTCCTCGTCAACGGTTTCTCGGATCGCAATTCTGTCGCTTCTAACGTGTTCCTCGTGTCATTCTACGTCGGAATTAGTCTTGAGAAATGCACAAACACGGTTCTGGAGTTCAAAAAACACGAGTTCAGGTTTTGGGAATGCTCGCGATTTTCTCGTCAACGTTTGCTCTGATTGCAATTCTGTCGCTTCCTACGCGTTTCTCGTGTCATTTTACATCGGAATTAGTCATGACAAATGCACAAACACGGTTGTGGAGCCCAAAAAACACGAGATCAGTTTCTGGGAATGCTCGCGATTTCCTCGTCAACGGTTTCTCGGATCGCAATTCTGTCGCTTCTAACGTGTTCCTCGTGTCATTTTACGTTGGAATTAGTCTTGAGAAATGCACAAACACGGTTCTGAAGTTCAAAAAACACGAGATCAGGTTTTGGGAATGCTCGCGATTTTCTCGTCAACGGTTTCTCGGATCGCAATTCTGTCGCTTCCAACGTGTTCCTCGTGTCATTTTACGTCGGAATTAGTCTTGAGAAATGCACAAACACGGTTCTGGAGTTCAAAAAACACGAGTTCAGGTTTTGGGAATGCTCGCGATTTTCTCGTCAACGTTTGCTCGGATTGCAATTCTGTCGCTTCCTACGCGTTTCTCGCGTCATTTTACATCGGAATTAGTCATGAGAAATGCACAAACACGGTTGTGGAGCCCAAAAAACACGAGATCAGGTTCTGGGAATGCTCGCGATTTTCTCGTCAACGTTTGCCCGGATTGCAATTCTGTCGCTTCCAACGCGTTCCTCGTGTCATTTTACGTCGGAATTAGTCTTGAGAAATGCACAAACACGGTTCTGGAGTTCAAAAAACACGAGATCAGTTTCTGGGAATGCTCGCGATTTCCTCGTCAACGGTTTCTCGGATCACAATTCTGTCGCTTCTAACGTGTTCCTCGTGTCATTTTACGTCGGAATTAGTCTTGAGAAATGCACAAACACGGTTCTGGAGCCCAAAAAACACGAGATCAGTTTCTGGGAATGCTCGCGATTTCCTCGTCAACGGTTTCTCGGATCGCAATTCTGTCGCTTCTAACGTGTTCCTCGTGTCATTTTACGTCGGAATTAGTCTTGAGAAATGCACAAACACGGTTCTGGAGTTCAAAAAACACGAGATCAGGTTTTTGGAATGCTCGCGATTTTCTCGTCAACGGTTTCTCGGTTCGCAATTCTGTCGCTTCCATCGTGATCCTCGTGCCATTTTACGTCGGAAATAGTCACGAGCAGTGCACGTGAACGTTTGTGGAGTCCAAAAAACACGAGTTCAGGTTCTGGGAATGCTCGCGATTTTCTCGTCAACGGTTTCTCGGATCGCAATTCTGTCGCTTCTAACGTGTTCCTCGTGTCATTTTACGTCGGAAGTAGTCTTGAGAAATGCACAAACACGGTTCTGGAGTTCAAAAAACACGAGATCAGGTTTTTGGAATGCTCGCGATTTTCTCGTCAACGGTTTCTCGGTTCGCAATTCTGTCGCTTCCATCGTGATCCTCGTGTCATTTTACGTCGGAAATAGTCACGAGCAGTGCACGTGAACGTTTGTGGAGTCCAAAAAACACGAGTTCAGGTTCTGGGAATGCTCGCGATTTTCTCGTCGACGGTTTCTCGGATCGCAATTCTGTCGCTTCTAACGTGTTCCTCGTGTCATTTTACGTCGGAAGTAGTCTTGAGAAATGCACAAACACGGTTCTGGAGTTCAAAAAACACGAGATCAGGTTTTGGGAATGCTCGCGATTTTCTCGTCAACGGTTTCTCGGTTCGCAATTCTGTCGCTTCCATCGTGATCCTCGTGTCATTTTACGTCGGAAATAGTCACGAGCAGTGCACGTGAACGTTTGTGGAGTCCAAAAAACACGAGTTCAGGTTCTGGGAATGCTCGCGATTTTCTCGTCAACGGTTTCTCGGATCGCAATTCTGTCGCTTCTAACGTGTTCCTCGTGTCATTTTACGTCGGAATTAGTCTTGAGAAATGCACAAACACGGTTCTGAAGTTCAAAAAACACGAGATCAGGTTTTGGGAATGCTCGCGATTTTCTCGTCAACGGTTTCTCGGATCGCAATTCTGTCGCTTCCAACGTGTTCCTCGTGTCATTTTACGTCGGAATTAGTCTTGAGAAATGCACAAACACGGTTCTGGAGTTCAAAAAACACGAGTTCAGGTTTTGGGAATGCTCGCGATTTTCTCGTCAACGTTTGCTCGGATTGCAATTCTGTCGCTTCCTACGCGTTTCTCGCGTCATTTTACATCGGAATTAGTCATGAGAAATGCACAAACACGGTTGTGGAGCCCAAAAAACACGAGATCAGTTTCTGGGAATGCTCGCGATTTCCTCGTCAACGGTTTCTCGGATCGCAATTCTGTCGCTTCTAACGTGTTCCTCGTGTCATTCTACGTCGGAATTAGTCTTGAGAAATGCACAAACACGGTTCTGGAGTTCAAAAAACACGAGTTCAGGTTTTGGGAATGCTCGCGATTTTCTAGTCAACGGTTTCTCGGATCGCAATTCTGTCGCTTCCAACGTGTTCCTCGTGTCATTTTACGTCGGAATTAGTCTTTAGAAATGCACAAACACGGTTCTGGAGTTCAAAAAACACGAGATCAGGTTTTGGGAATGCTCGCGATTTTCTCGACAACGTTTGCCCGGATTGCAATTCTGTCGCTTCCAACGCGTTCCTCGCGTCATTTTACATCGGAATTAGTCTTGAGAAATGCACAAACGCGGTTCTGGAATTAAAAAAACACGAGATCAGGTTTTGGGAATGCTCGCGATTTTCTCGTCAACGTTTGCTCGGATTGCAATTCTGTCGCTTCCAACGCGTTCCTCGCGTCATTTTACATCGGAATTAGTCATGAGAGAGGCACAAACACGGTTCAGGAGCCCAAGAAACACGAGATCAGGATTCGGGAATGCTCGCGATTTTCTCGTCAACGGTTTCTCGGATCGCAATTCTGTCGCTTCCAACGCGTTCCTCGCGTCATTTTACATCGGAATTAGTCTTGAGAAAGGCACAAACACGGTTCAGGAGCCCAAAAAACACGAGATCAGGATTCGGGAATGCTCGCGATTTTCTCGCCAACGGTTTCTCCGGTCGCAACTCTGTCGCTTCTAACGTGTTCCTCGTGTCATTTTACGTCGGAATTAGTCTTGAGAAATGCACAAACACGGTTCTGGAGTTCAAAAAACACGAGTTCAGGTTTTGAGAATGCTCGCGATTTTCTCGTCAACGTTTGCTCGGATTGCAATTCTGTCGCTGCCTACGCGTTTCTCGCGTCATTTTACATCGGAATTAGTCATGAGAAATGCACAAACACGGTTGTGGAGCCCAAAAAACACGAGATCAGTTTCTGGGAATGCTCGCGATTTCCTCGTCAACGGTTTCTCGGATCGCAATTCTGTCGCTTCTAACGTGTTCCTCGTGTCATTTTACGTCGGAATTAGTCTTGAGAAATGCACAAACACGGTTCTGGAGTTCAAAAAACACGAGATCAGGTTTTGGGAATGCTCGCGATTTTCTCGTCAACGTTTGCCCGGATTGCAATTCTGTCGCTTCCAACGCGTTCCTCGCGTCATTTTACATCGGAATTAGTCTTGAGAAAGGCACAAACACGGTTCAGGAGCCCAAAAAACACGAGATCAGGATTCGGGAATGCTCGCGATTTTCTAGTCAACGGTTTCTCGGATCGCAATTCTGTCGCTTCCAACGTGTTCCTCGTGTCATTTTACGTCGGAATTAGTCTTGAGAAATGCACAAACACGGTTCTGGAGTTCAAAAAACACGAGATCAGGTTTTGGGAATGCTCGCGATTTCCTCGTCAACGGTTTCTCGGATCGCAATTCTGTCGCTCCTAACGTGTTCCTCGTGTCATTTTACGTCGGAATTAGTCTTGAGAAATGCACAAACACGGTTCTGGAGTTAAAAAAACACGAGATCAGGTTTTTGGAATGCTCGCGATTTTCTCGTCAACGGTTTCTCGGATCGCAATTCTGTCGCTTCTAACGTGTTCCTCGTGTCATTTTACGTCGGAATTAGTCTTGAGAAATGCACAAACACGGTTCTGGAGTTCAAAAAACACGAGTTCAGGTTTTGGGAATGCTCGCGATTTTCTAGTCAACGGTTTCTCGGATCGCAATTCTGTCGCTTCCAACGTGTTCCTCGTGTCATTTTACGTCGGAATTAGTCTTGAGAAATGCACAAACACGGTTCTGGAGTTCAAAAAACACGAGATCAGGTTTTGGGAATGCTCGCGATTTTCTCGTCAACGTTTGCCCGGATTGCAATTCTGTCGCTTCCAACGCGTTCCCCGCGTCATTTTACATCGGAATTAGTCTTGAGAAAGGCACAAACACGGTTCAGGAGCCCAAAAAACACGAGATCAGGATTCGGGAATGCTCGCGATTTTCTCGTCAACGGTTTCTCGGATCGCAATTCTGTCGCTTCCAACGTGATCCTCGTGTCATTTTACGTCGGAAATAGTCACGAGCAGTGCACGTGAACGTTTGTGGAGTCCAAAAAACACGAGTTCAGGTTCTGGGAATGCTCGCGATTTTCTCGTCAACGGTTTCTCGGATCGCAATTCTGTCGCTTCTAACGTGTTCCTCGTGTCATTTTACGTCGGAATTAGTCTTGAGAAATGCACAAACACGGTTCTGGAGTTCAAAAAACACGAGATCAGGTTTTGGGAATGCTCGCGATTTTCTCGTCAACGGTTTCTCGGTTCGCAATTCTATCGCTTCCATCGTGATCCTCGTGTCATTTTACGTCGGAAATAGTCACGAGCAGTGCACGTGAACGTTTGTGGAGTCCAAAAAACACGAGTTCAGGTTCTGGGAATGCTCGCGATTTTCTCGTCAACGGTTTCTCGGATCGCAATTCTGTCGCTTCTAACGTGTTCCTCGTGTCATTTTACGTCGGAATTAGTCTTGAGAAATGCACAAACACGGTTCTGAAGTTCAAAAAACACGAGATCAGGTTTTGGGAATGCTCGCGATTTTCTCGTCAACGGTTTCTCGGATCGCAATTCTGTCGCTTCCAACGTGTTCCTCGTGTCATTTTACGTCGGAATTAGTCTTGAGAAATGCACAAACACGGTTCTGGAGTTCAAAAAACACGAGTTCAGGTTTTGGGAATGCTCGCGATTTTCTCGTCAACGTTTGCTCGGATTGCAATTCTGTCGCTTCCTACGCGTTTCTCGCGTCATTTTACATCGGAATTAGTCATGAGAAATGCACAAACACGGTTGTGGAGCCCAAAAAACACGAGATCAGTTTCTGGGAATGCTCGCGATTTCCTCGTCAACGGTTTCTCGGATCGCAATTCTGTCGCTTCTAACGTGTTCCTCGTGTCATTCTACGTCGGAATTAGTCTTGAGAAATGCACAAACACGGTTCTGGAGTTCAAAAAACACGAGTTCAGGTTTTGGGAATGCTCGCGATTTTCTAGTCAACGGTTTCTCGGATCGCAATTCTGTCGCTTCCAACGTGTTCCTCGTGTCATTTTACGTCGGAATTAGTCTTTAGAAATGCACAAACACGGTTCTGGAGTTCAAAAAACACGAGATCAGGTTTTGGGAATGCTCGCGATTTTCTCGACAACGTTTGCCCGGATTGCAATTCTGTCGCTTCCAACGCGTTCCTCGCGTCATTTTACATCGGAATTAGTCTTGAGAAATGCACAAACGCGGTTCTGGAATTAAAAAAACACGAGATCAGGTTTTGGGAATGCTCGCGATTTTCTCGTCAACGTTTGCTCGGATTGCAATTCTGTCGCTTCCAACGCGTTCCTCGCGTCATTTTACATCGGAATTAGTCATGAGAGAGGCACAAACACGGTTCAGGAGCCCAAGAAACACGAGATCAGGATTCGGGAATGCTCGCGATTTTCTCGTCAACGGTTTCTCGGATCGCAATTCTGTCGCTTCCAACGCGTTCCTCGCGTCATTTTACATCGGAATTAGTCTTGAGAAAGGCACAAACACGGTTCAGGAGCCCAAAAAACACGAGATCAGGATTCGGGAATGCTCGCGATTTTCTCGCCAACGGTTTCTCCGGTCGCAACTCTGTCGCTTCTAACGTGTTCCTCGTGTCATTTTACGTCGGAATTAGTCTTGAGAAATGCACAAACACGGTTCTGGAGTTCAAAAAACACGAGTTCAGGTTTTGAGAATGCTCGCGATTTTCTCGTCAACGTTTGCTCGGATTGCAATTCTGTCGCTGCCTACGCGTTTCTCGCGTCATTTTACATCGGAATTAGTCATGAGAAATGCACAAACACGGTTGTGGAGCCCAAAAAACACGAGATCAGTTTCTGGGAATGCTCGCGATTTCCTCGTCAACGGTTTCTCGGATCGCAATTCTGTCGCTTCTAACGTGTTCCTCGTGTCATTTTACGTCGGAATTAGTCTTGAGAAATGCACAAACACGGTTCTGGAGTTCAAAAAACACGAGATCAGGTTTTGGGAATGCTCGCGATTTTCTCGTCAACGTTTGCCCGGATTGCAATTCTGTCGCTTCCAACGCGTTCCTCGCGTCATTTTACATCGGAATTAGTCTTGAGAAAGGCACAAACACGGTTCAGGAGCCCAAAAAACACGAGATCAGGATTCGGGAATGCTCGCGATTTTCTAGTCAACGGTTTCTCGGATCGCAATTCTGTCGCTTCCAACGTGTTCCTCGTGTCATTTTACGTCGGAATTAGTCTTGAGAAATGCACAAACACGGTTCTGGAGTTCAAAAAACACGAGATCAGGTTTTGGGAATGCTCGCGATTTCCTCGTCAACGGTTTCTCGGATCGCAATTCTGTCGCTCCTAACGTGTTCCTCGTGTCATTTTACGTCGGAATTAGTCTTGAGAAATGCACAAACACGGTTCTGGAGTTAAAAAAACACGAGATCAGGTTTTTGGAATGCTCGCGATTTTCTCGTCAACGGTTTCTCGGATCGCAATTCTGTCGCTTCTAACGTGTTCCTCGTGTCATTTTACGTCGGAATTAGTCTTGAGAAATGCACAAACACGGTTCTGGAGTTCAAAAAACACGAGTTCAGGTTTTGGGAATGCTCGCGATTTTCTAGTCAACGGTTTCTCGGATCGCAATTCTGTCGCTTCCAACGTGTTCCTCGTGTCATTTTACGTCGGAATTAGTCTTGAGAAATGCACAAACACGGTTCTGGAGTTCAAAAAACACGAGATCAGGTTTTGGGAATGCTCGCGATTTTCTCGTCAACGTTTGCCCGGATTGCAATTCTGTCGCTTCCAACGCGTTCCCCGCGTCATTTTACATCGGAATTAGTCTTGAGAAAGGCACAAACACGGTTCAGGAGCCCAAAAAACACGAGATCAGGTTTTGGGAATGCTCGCGATTTTCTCGTCAACGGTTTCTCGGTTCGCAATTCTATCGCTTCCATCGTGATCCTCGTGTCATTTTACGTCGGAAATAGTCACGAGCAGTGCACGTGAACGTTTGTGGAGTCCAAAAAACACGAGTTCAGGTTCTGGGAATGCTCGCGATTTTCTCGTCAACGGTTTCTCTGATCGCAATTCTGTCGCTTCCAACGTGTTCCTCGTGTCATTTTACGTCGGAATTAGTCTTGAGAAATGCACAAACACGGTTCTGGAGTTCAAAAAACACGAGATCAGGTTTTTGGAATGCTCGCGATTTTCTCGTCAACGGTTTCTCGGATCGCAATTCTGTCGCTTCCAACGTGTTCCTCGTGTCATTTTACGTCGGAATTAGTCTTGAGAAATGCACAAACACGGTTCTGGAGTTCAAAAAACACGAGTTCAGGTTCTGGGAATGCTCGCGATTTTCTCGTCAACGGTTTCTCTGATCGCAATTCTGTCGCTTCCAACGTGTTCCTCGTGTCATTTTACGTCGGAATTAGTCTTGAGAAATGCACAAACACGGTTCTGGAGTTCAAAAAACACGAGTTCAGGTTTTGGGAATGCTCGCGATTTTCTAGTCAACGGTTTCTCGGATCGCAATTCTGTCGCTTCCAACGTGTTCCTCGTGTCATTTTACGTCGGAATTAGTCTTGAGAAATGCACAAACACGGTTCTGGAGTTCAAAAAACACGAGATCAGGTTTTTGGAATGCTCGCGATTTTCTCGTCAACGGTTTCTCGGTTCGCAATTCTGTCGCTTCCAACGCGTTCCTCGCGTCATTTTACATCGGAATTAGTCATGAGAAAGGCAGAAACACGGTTCAGGAGCCCAAAAAACACGAGATCAGGATTCGGGAATGCTCGCGATTTTCTCGTCAACGGTTTCTCGGATCGCAATTCTGTCGCTTCCAACGTGATCCTCGTGTCATTTTACGTCGGAAATAGTCACGAGCAGTGCACGTGAACGTTTGTGGAGTCCAAAAAACACGAGTTCAGGTTCTGGGAATGCTCGCGATTTTCTCGTCAACGGTTTCTCGGATCGCAATTCTGTCGCTTCTAACGTGTTCCTCGTGTCATTTTACGTCGGAATTAGTCTTGAGAAATGCACAAACACGGTTCTGGAGTTCAAAAGACACGAGATCAGGTGTTTGGAATGCTCGCGATTTTCTCGTCAACGGTTTCACGGTTCGCAATTCTGTCGCTTCCATCGTGATCCTCGTGTCATTTTACGTCGGAAATAGTCACGAGCAGTGCACGTGAACGTTTGTGGAGTCCAAAAAACACGAGTTCAGGTTCTGGGAATGCTCGCGATTTTCTCGTCAACGGTTTCTCGGATCGCAATTCTGTCGCTTCTAACGTGTTCCTCGTGTCATTTTACGTCGGAATTAGTCTTGAGAAATGCACAAACACGGTTCTGGAGTTCAAAAAACACGAGATCAGGTTTTGGGAATGCTCGCGATTTTCTCGTCAACGGTTTCTCGGTTCGCAATTCTATCGCTTCCATCGTGATCCTCGTGTCATTTTACGTCGGAAATAGTCACGAGCAGTGCACGTGAACGTTTGTGGAGTCCAAAAAACACGAGTTCAGGTTCTGGGAATGCTCGCGATTTTCTCGTCAACGGTTTCTCTGATCGCAATTCTGTCGCTTCCAACGTGTTCCTCGTGTCATTTTACGTCGGAATTAGTCTTGAGAAATGCACAAACACGGTTCTGGAGTTCAAAAAACACGAGATCAGGTTTTGGGAATGCTCGCGATTTTCTCGTCAACGTTCGCCCGGATTGCAATTCTGTCGCTTCCAACGCGTTCCTCGCGTCATTTTACATCGGAATTAGTCATGAGAGAGGCACAAACACGGTTCAGGAGCCCAAGAAACACGAGATCAGGATTCGGGAATGCTCGCGATTTTCTCGTCAACGGTTTCTCGGATCGCAATTCTGTCGCCTCCAACGTGTTCCTCGTGTCATTTTACGTCGGAATTAGTCTTGAGAAATGCACAAACACGGTTCTGGAGTTCAAAAAACACGAGATCAGGTTTTTGGAATGCTCGCGATTTTCTCGTCAACGGTTTCTCGGTTCGCAATTCTGTCGCTTCCATCGTGATCCTCGTGTCATTTTACGTCGGAAATAGACACGAGCAGTGCACGTGAACGTTTGTGGAGTCCAAAAAACACGAGTTCAGGTTCTGGGAATGCTCGCGATTTCCTCGTCAACGGTTTCTCGGATCGCAATTCTGTCGCTTCTAACGTGTTCCTCGTGTCATTTTACGTCGGAATTAGTCTTGAGAAATGCACAAACACGGTTCTGGAGTTCAAAAAACACGATTTCAGGTTTTGGGAATGCTCGCGATTTTCTAGTCAACGGTTTCTCGGATCGCAATTCTGTCGCTTCCAACGTGTTCCTCGTGTCATTTTACGTCGGAATTAGTCTTGAGAAATGCACAAACACGGTTCTGGAGTCCAAAAAACACGAGTTCAGGTTCTGGGAATGCTCGCGATTTTCTCGTCAACGGTTTCTCGGATCGCAATTCTGTCGCTTCCAACGTGTTCCTCGTGTCATTTTACGTCGGAATTAGTCTTGAGAAATGCACAAACACGGTTCTGGAGTTCAAAAAACACGAGATCAGGTTTTTGGAATGCTCGCGATTTTCTCGTCAACGGTTTCTCGGTTCGCAATTCTGTCGCTTCCATCGTGATCCTCGTGTCATTTTACGTCGGAAATAGACACGAGCAGTGCACGTGAACGTTTGTGGAGTCCAAAAAACACGAGTTCAGGTTCTGGGAATGCTCGCGATTTTCTCGTCAACGGTTTCTCGGGTCGCAATTCTGTCGCTTCTGACGTGTTCCTCGTGTCATTTTACGTCGGAATTAGTCTTGAGAAATGCACAAACACGGTTCTGGAGTTCAAAAAACACGAGATCAGGTTTTGGGAATGCTCGCGATTTTCTCGTCAACGTTTGCCCGGATTGCAATTCTGTCGCTTCCAACGCGTTCCTCGCGTCATTTTACATCGGAATTAGTCTTGAGAAAGGCACAAACACGGTTCAGGAGCCCAAAAAACAGGAGATCAGGATTCGGGAATGCTCGCGATTTCCTCGTCAACGGTTTCTCGGATCGCAATTCTGTCGCTTCTAACGTGTTCCTCGTGTCATTTTACGTCGGAATTAGTCTTGAGAAATGCACAAACACGGTTCTGGAGTTCAAAAAACACGATTTCAGGTTTTGGGAATGCTCGCGATTTTCTAGTCAACGGTTTCTCGGATCGCAATTCTGTCGCTTCCAACGTGTTCCTCGTGTCATTTTACGTCGGAATTAGTCTTGAGAAATGCACAAACACGGTTCTGGAGTCCAAAAAACACGAGTTCAGGTTCTGGGAATGCTCGCGATTTTCTCGTCAACGGTTTCTCGGATCGCAATTCTGTCGCTTCCAACGTGTTCCTCGTGTCATTTTACGTCGGAATTAGTCTTGAGAAATGCACAAACACGGTTCTGGAGTTCAAAAAACACGAGATCAGGTTTTTGGAATGCTCGCGATTTTCTCGTCAACGGTTTCTCGGTTCGCAATTCTGTCGCTTCCATCGTGATCCTCGTGTCATTTTACGTCGGAAATAGACACGAGCAGTGCACGTGAACGTTTGTGGAGTCCAAAAAACACGAGTTCAGGTTCTGGGAATGCTCGCGATTTTCTCGTCAACGGTTTCTCGGGTCGCAATTCTGTCGCTTCTGACGTGTTCCTCGTGTCATTTTACGTCGGAATTAGTCTTGAGAAATGCACAAACACGGTTCTGGAGTTCAAAAAACACGAGATCAGGTTTTGGGAATGCTCGCGATTTTCTCGTCAACGTTTGCCCGGATTGCAATTCTGTCGCTTCCAACGCGTTCCTCGCGTCATTTTACATCGGAATTAGTCTTGAGAAAGGCACAAACACGGTTCAGGAGCCCAAAAAACAGGAGATCAGGATTCGGGAATGCTCGCGATTTTCTCGTCAACGGTTTCTCGGATCGCAATTCTGTCGCTTCTAACGTGTTCCTCGTGTCATTTTACGTCGGAATTAGTCTTGAGAAATGCACAAACACGGTTCTGGAGTTCAAAAAACACGAGATCAGGTTTTGGGAATGCTCGCGATTTTCTCGTCAACGTTTGCCCGGATTGCAATTCTGTCGCTTCCAACGCGTTCCTCGCGTCATTTTACATCGGAATTAGTCTTGAGAAAGGCACAAACACGGTTCAGGAGCCCAAAAAACACGAGATCAGGATTCGGGAATGCTCGCGATTTTCTCGTCAACGGTTTCTCGGATCGCAATTCTGTCGCTTCTAACGTGTTCCTCGCGTCATTTTACGGCGGAATTAGTCTTGAGAAATGCACAAACACGGTTCTGGAGTTCAAAAAACACCAGTTCAGGTTTTGGGAATGCTCGCGATTTTCTCGCCAACGTTTGCTCGGATTGCAATTCTGTCGCTTCCTACGCGTTCCTCGTGTCATTTTACGTCGGAATTAGTCTTGAGAAATGCACAAACACGGTTCTGGAGTTCAAAAAACACGAGTTCAGGTTTTGGGAATGCTCGCGATTTTCTCGTCAACGTTTGCTCTGATTGCAATTCTGTCGCTTCCTACGCGTTTCTCGCGTCATTTTACATCGGAATTAGTCATGACAAATGCACAAACACGGTTGTGGAGCCCAAAAAACACGAGATCAGTTTCTGGGAATGCTCGCGATTTCCTCGTCAACGGTTTCTCGGATCGCAATTCTGTCGCTTCTAACGTGTTCCTCGTGTCATTCTACGTCGGAATTAGTCTTGAGAAATGCACAAACACGGTTCTGGAGTTCAAAAAACACGAGTTCAGGTTTTGGGAATGCTCGCGATTTTCTCGTCAACGTTTGCTCTGATTGCAATTCTGTCGCTTCCTACGCGTTTCTCGTGTCATTTTACATCGGAATTAGTCATGACAAATGCACAAACACGGTTGTGGAGCCCAAAAAACACGAGATCAGTTTCTGGGAATGCTCGCGATTTCCTCGTCAACGGTTTCTCGGATCGCAATTCTGTCGCTTCTAACGTGTTCCTCGTGTCATTTTACGTTGGAATTAGTCTTGAGAAATGCACAAACACGGTTCTGAAGTTCAAAAAACACGAGATCAGGTTTTGGGAATGCTCGCGATTTTCTCGTCAACGGTTTCTCGGATCGCAATTCTGTCGCTTCCAACGTGTTCCTCGTGTCATTTTACGTCGGAATTAGTCTTGAGAAATGCACAAACACGGTTCTGGAGTTCAAAAAACACGAGTTCAGGTTTTGGGAATGCTCGCGATTTTCTCGTCAACGTTTGCTCGGATTGCAATTCTGTCGCTTCCTACGCGTTTCTCGCGTCATTTTACATCGGAATTAGTCATGAGAAATACACAAACACGGTTGTGGAGCCCAAAAAACACGAGATCAGGTTCTGGGAATGCTCGCGATTTTCTCGTCAACGTTTGCCCGGATTGCAATTCTGTCGCTTCCAACGCGTTCCTCGTGTCATTTTACGTCGGAATTAGTCTTGAGAAATGCACAAACACGGTTCTGGAGTTCAAAAAACACGAGATCAGTTTCTGGGAATGCTCGCGATTTCCTCGTCAACGGTTTCTCGGATCACAATTCTGTCGCTTCTAACGTGTTCCTCGTGTCATTTTACGTCGGAATTAGTCTTGAGAAATGCACAAACACGGTTCTGGAGCCCAAAAAACACGAGATCAGTTTCTGGGAATGCTCGCGATTTCCTCGTCAACGGTTTCTCGGATCGCAATTCTGTCGCTTCTAACGTGTTCCTCGTGTCATTTTACGTCGGAATTAGTCTTGAGAAATGCACAAACACGGTTCTGGAGTTCAAAAAACACGAGATCAGGTTTTTGGAATGCTCGCGATTTTCTCGTCAACGGTTTCTCGGTTCGCAATTCTGTCGCTTCCATCGTGATCCTCGTGCCATTTTACGTCGGAAATAGTCACGAGCAGTGCACGTGAACGTTTGTGGAGTCCAAAAAACACGAGTTCAGGTTCTGGGAATGCTCGCGATTTTCTCGTCAACGGTTTCTCGGATCGCAATTCTGTCGCTTCTAACGTGTTCCTCGTGTCATTTTACGTCGGAAGTAGTCTTGAGAAATGCACAAACACGGTTCTGGAGTTCAAAAAACACGAGATCAGGTTTTTGGAATGCTCGCGATTTTCTCGTCAACGGTTTCTCGGTTCGCAATTCTGTCGCTTCCATCGTGATCCTCGTGTCATTTTACGTCGGAAATAGTCACGAGCAGTGCACGTGAACGTTTGTGGAGTCCAAAAAACACGAGTTCAGGTTCTGGGAATGCTCGCGATTTTCTCGTCAACGGTTTCTCGGATCGCAATTCTGTCGCTTCTAACGTGTTCCTCGTGTCATTTTACGTCGGAAGTAGTCTTGAGAAATGCACAAACACGGTTCTGGAGTTCAAAAAACACGAGATCAGGTTTTGGGAATGCTCGCGATTTTCTCGTCAACGGTTTCTCGGTTCGCAATTCTGTCGCTTCCATCGTGATCCTCGTGTCATTTTACGTCGGAAATAGTCACGAGCAGTGCACGTGAACGTTTGTGGAGTCCAAAAAACACGAGTTCAGGTTCTGGGAATGCTCGCGATTTTCTCGTCAACGGTTTCTCGGATCGCAATTCTGTCGCTTCTAACGTGTTCCTCGTGTCATTTTACGTCGGAATTAGTCTTGAGAAATGCACAAACACTGTTCTGAAGTTCAAAAAACACGAGATCAGGTTTTGGGAATGCTCGCGATTTTCTCGTCAACGGTTTCTCGGATCGCAATTCTGTCGCTTCCAACGTGTTCCTCGTGTCATTTTACGTCGGAATTAGTCTTGAGAAATGCACAAACACGGTTCTGGAGTTCAAAAAACACGAGTTCAGGTTTTGGGAATGCTCGCGATTTTCTCGTCAACGTTTGCTCGGATTGCAATTCTGTCGCTTCCTACGCGTTTCTCGCGTCATTTTACATCGGAATTAGTCATGAGAAATGCACAAACACGGTTGTGGAGCCCAAAAAACACGAGATCAGTTTCTGGGAATGCTCGCGATTTCCTCGTCAACGGTTTCTCGGATCGCAATTCTGTCGCTTCTAACGTGTTCCTCGTGTCATTCTACGTCGGAATTAGTCTTGAGAAATGCACAAACACGGTTCTGGAGTTCAAAAAACACGAGTTCAGGTTTTGGGAATGCTCGCGATTTTCTAGTCAACGGTTTCTCGGATCGCAATTCTGTCGCTTCCAACGTGTTCCTCGTGTCATTTTACGTCGGAATTAGTCTTTAGAAATGCACAAACACGGTTCTGGAGTTCAAAAAACACGAGATCAGGTTTTGGGAATGCTCGCGATTTTCTCGTCAACGTTTGCCCGGATTGCAATTCTGTCGCTTCCAACGCGTTCCTCGCGTCATTTTACATCGGAATTAGTCTTGAGAAAGGCACAAACACGGTTCAGGAGCCCAAAAAACACGAGATCAGGATTCGGGAATGGTCGCGATTTTCTCGTCAACGGTTTCTCGGATCGCAATTCTGTCGCTTCCAACGTGTTCCTCGTGTCATTTTACGTCGGAATTAGTCTTGACAAATGCACAAACGCGGTTCTGGAATTAAAAAAACACGAGATCAGGTTTTGGGAATGCTCGCGATTTTCTCGTCAACGTTTGCTCGGATTGCAATTCTGTCGCTTCCAACGCGTTCCTCGCGTCATTTTCAATCGGAATTAGTCATGAGAAAGGCACAAACACGGTTCAGGAGCCCAAAAAACACGTGATCAGGTTTTGGGAATGCTCGCGATTTTCTCGTCAACGGTTTCTCGGTTCGCAATTCTGTCGCTTCCATCGTGATCCTCGTGTCATTTTACGTCGGAATTAGTCATGAGAAATGCACAAACACGGTTGTGGAGCCCAAAAAACACGAGATCAGTTTCTGGGAATGCTCGCGATTTCCTCGTCAACGTTTGCCCGGATTGCAATTCTGTCGCTTCCAACGTGTTCCTCGTGTCATTTTACGTCGGAATTAGTCTTGACAAATGCACAAACGCGGTTCTGGAGTTAAAAAAACACGAGATCAGGTTTTGGGAATGCTCGCGATTTTCTTGTCAACGTTTGCTCGGATTGCAATTCTGTCGCTTCCAACGCGTTCCTCGTGTCATTTTACGTCGGAATTAGTCATGAGAAATGCACAAACACGGTTGTGGAGCCCAAAAAACACGAGATCAGTTTCTGGGAATGCTCGCGATTTCCTCGTCAACGGTTTCTCGGATCGCAATTCTGTCGCTTCCAACGCGTTCCTCGCGGCATTTTACGTTGGAATTAGTCTTGAGAAATGCACAAACACGGTTCTGGAGTTCAAAAAACACGAGTTCAAGTTTTGGGAATGCTCGCGATTTTCTAGTCAACGGTTTCTCGGATCGCAATTCTGTCGCTTCCAACGTGTTCCTCGTGTCATTTTACGTCGGAATTAGTCTTGAGAAATGCACAAACACGGTTCTGGAGTTCAAAAAACACGAGATCAGGTTTTGGGAATGCTCGCGATTTTCTCATCAACGGTTTCTCGGATCGCAATTCTGTCGCTTCCAACGTGTTCCTCGTGTCATTTTACGTCGGAATTAGTCTTGAGAAATGCACAAACACTGTTCTGAAGTTCAAAAAACACGAGATCAGGTTTTGGGAATGCTCGCGATTTTCTCGTCAACGGTTTCTCGGATCGCAATTCTGTCGCTTCCAACGTGTTCCTCGTGTCATTTTACGTCGGAATTAGTCTTGAGAAATGCACAAACACGGTTCTGGAGTTCAAAAAACACGAGTTCAGGTTTTGGGAATGCTCGCGATTTTCTCGTCAACGTTTGCTCGGATTGCAATTCTGTCGCTTCCTACGCGTTTCTCGCGTCATTTTACATCGGAATTAGTCATGAGAAATGCACAAACACGGTTGTGGAGCCCAAAAAACACGAGATCAGTTTCTGGGAATGCTCGCGATTTCCTCGTCAACGGTTTCTCGGATCGCAATTCTGTCGCTTCTAACGTGTTCCTCGTGTCATTCTACGTCGGAATTAGTCTTGAGAAATGCACAAACACGGTTCTGGAGTTCAAAAAACACGAGTTCAGGTTTTGGGAATGCTCGCGATTTTCTAGTCAACGGTTTCTCGGATCGCAATTCTGTCGCTTCCAACGTGTTCCTCGTGTCATTTTACGTCGGAATTAGTCTTTAGAAATGCACAAACACGGTTCTGGAGTTCAAAAAACACGAGATCAGGTTTTGGGAATGCTCGCGATTTTCTCGTCAACGTTTGCCCGGATTGCAATTCTGTCGCTTCCAACGCGTTCCTCGCGTCATTTTACATCGGAATTAGTCTTGAGAAAGGCACAAACACGGTTCAGGAGCCCAAAAAACACGAGATCAGGATTCGGGAATGGTCGCGATTTTCTCGTCAACGGTTTCTCGGATCGCAATTCTGTCGCTTCCAACGTGTTCCTCGTGTCATTTTACGTCGGAATTAGTCTTGACAAATGCACAAACGCGGTTCTGGAATTAAAAAAACACGAGATCAGGTTTTGGGAATGCTCGCGATTTTCTCGTCAACGTTTGCTCGGATTGCAATTCTGTCGCTTCCAACGCGTTCCTCGCGTCATTTTCAATCGGAATTAGTCATGAGAAAGGCACAAACACGGTTCAGGAGCCCAAAAAACACGTGATCAGGTTTTGGGAATGCTCGCGATTTTCTCGTCAACGGTTTCTCGGTTCGCAATTCTGTCGCTTCCATCGTGATCCTCGTGTCATTTTACGTCGGAATTAGTCATGAGAAATGCACAAACACGGTTGTGGAGCCCAAAAAACACGAGATCAGTTTCTGGGAATGCTCGCGATTTCCTCGTCAACGTTTGCCCGGATTGCAATTCTGTCGCTTCCAACGTGTTCCTCGTGTCATTTTACGTCGGAATTAGTCTTGACAAATGCACAAACGCGGTTCTGGAGTTAAAAAAACACGAGATCAGGTTTTGGGAATGCTCGCGATTTTCTTGTCAACGTTTGCTCGGATTGCAATTCTGTCGCTTCCAACGCGTTCCTCGTGTCATTTTACGTCGGAATTAGTCATGAGAAATGCACAAACACGGTTGTGGAGCCCAAAAAACACGAGATCAGTTTCTGGGAATGCTCGCGATTTCCTCGTCAACGGTTTCTCGGATCGCAATTCTGTCGCTTCCAACGCGTTCCTCGCGGCATTTTACGTTGGAATTAGTCTTGAGAAATGCACAAACACGGTTCTGGAGTTCAAAAAACACGAGTTCAAGTTTTGGGAATGCTCGCGATTTTCTAGTCAACGGTTTCTCGGATCGCAATTCTGTCGCTTCCAACGTGTTCCTCGTGTCATTTTACGTCGGAATTAGTCTTGAGAAATGCACAAACACGGTTCTGGAGTTCAAAAAACACGAGATCAGGTTTTGGGAATGCTCGCGATTTTCTCATCAACGGTTTCTCGGATCGCAATTCTGTCGCTTCCAACGTGTTCCTCGTGTCATTTTACGTCGGAATTAGTCTTGAGAAATGCACAAACACGGTTCTAGAGTTCAAAAAACACGAGTTCAGGTTTTGGGAATGCTCGCGATTTTCTCGTCAACGTTTGCCCGGATTGCAATTCTGTCGCTTCCAACGCGTTCCTCGCGTCATTTTCAATCGGAATTAGTCATGAGAAAGGCACAAACACGGTTCAGGAGCCCAAAAAACACGTGATCAGGTTTTGGGAATGCTCGCGATTTTCTCGTCAACGGTTTCTCGGTTCGCAATTCTGTCGCTTCCATCGTGATCCTCGTGTCATTTTACATCGGAAATAGTCACGAGCAGTGCACGTGAACGTTTGTGGAGTCCAAAAAACACGAGTTCAGGTTCTGGGAATGCTCGCGATTTCCTCGTCAACGGTTTCTCGAATCGCAATTCTGTCGCTTCCAACGTGTTCCTCGTGTCATTTTACGTCGGAATTAGTCTTGAGAAATGCACAAACACGGTTCTGGAGTTCAAAAAACACGAGTTCGGGTTTTGGGAATGCTCGCGATTTTCTAGTAAACGGTTTCTCGGATGGCAATTCCGTCGCTTCCAACGTGTTCCTCGTGTCATTTTACGTCGGAATTAGTCATGAGAAATGCACAAACACGGTTGTGGAGCCCAAAAAACACGAGATCAGTTTCTGGGAATGCTCGCGATTTCCTCGTCAACGTTTGTCCGCATTGCAATTCTGTCGCTTCCAACGCGTTCCTCGCGTCATTTTACATCGGAATTAGTCTTGAGAAAGGCACAAACACGGTTCAGGAGCCCAAAAAACACGAGATCAGGATTCGGGAATGGTCGCGATTTTCTCGTCAACGGTTTCTCGGATCGCAATTCTGTCGCTTCCAACGTGTTCCTCGTGTCATTTTACGTCGGAATTAGTCTTGACAAATGCACAAACGCGGTTCAGGAGCCCAAAAAACACGAGATCAGGTTTTGGGAATGCTCGCGATTTTCTCGTCAACGGTTTCTCGGTTCGCAATTCTGTCGCTTCCATCGTGATCCTCGTGTCATTTTACATCGGAAATAGTCACGAGCAGTGCACGTGAACGTTTGTGGAGTCCAAAAAACACGAGTTCAGGTTCTGGGAATGCTCGCGATTTCCTCGTCAACGGTTTCTCGGATCGCAATTCTGTCGCTTCCAACGTGTTCCTCGTGTCATTTTACGTCGGAATTAGTCATGAGAAATGCACAAACACGGTTGTGGAGCCCAAAAAACACGAGATCAGTTTCTGGGAATGCTCGCGATTTCCTCGTCAACGTTTGCCCGGATTGCAATTCTGTCGCTTCCAACGCGTTCCTCGCGTCATTTTACATCGGAATTAGTCTTGAGAAAGGCACAAACACGGTTCAGGAGCCCAAAAAACACGAGATCAGGATTCGGGAATGGTCGCGATTTTCTCGTCAACGGTTTCTCGGATCGCAATTCTGTCGCTTCCATCGTGATCCTCGTGTCATTTTACATCGGAAATAGTCACGAGCGGTGCACGTGAACGTTTGTGGAGTCCAAAAAACACGAGTTCAGGTTCTGGGAATGCTCGCGATTTCCTCGTCAACGGTTTCTCGGATCGCAATTCTGTCGCTTCCAACGTGTTCCTCGTGTCATTTTACGTCGGAATTAGTCTTGAGAAATGCACAAACACGGTTCTGGAGTTCAAAAAACACGAGTTCAGGTTCTGGGAATGCTCGCGATTTCCTCGTCAACGGTTTCTCGGATCGCAATTCTGTCGCTTCCAACGTGTTCCTCGTGTCATTTTACGTCGGAATTAGTCTTGAGAAATGCACAAACACGGTTCTGGAGTTCAAAAAACACGAGTTCAGGTTCTGGGAATGCTCGCGATTTCCTCGTCAACGGTTTCTCGGATCGCAATTCTGTCGCTTCCAACGTGTTCCTCGTGTCATTTTACGTCGGAATTAGTCTTGAGAAATGCACAAACACGGTTCTGGAGTTCAAAAAACACGAGTTCAGGTTTTGGGAATGCTCGCGATTTTCTAGTAAACGGTTTCTCGGATCGCAATTCCGTCGCTTCCAACGTGTTCCTCGTGTCATTTTACGTCGGAATTAGTCATGAGAAATGCACAAACACGGTTGTGGAGCCCAAGAAACACGAGATCAGTTTCTGGGAATGCTCGCGATTTCCTCGTCAACGTTTGCCCGGATTGCAATTCTGTCGCTTCCAACGTGTTCCTCGTGTCATTTTACGTCGGAATTAGTCTTGACAAATGCACAAACGCGGTTCTGGAGTTAAAAAAACACGAGATCAGGTTTTGGGAATGCTCGCGATTTTCTTGTCAACGTTTGCTCGGATTGCAATTCTGTCGCTTCCAACGCGTTCCTCGTGTCATTTTACGTCGGAATTAGTCATGAGAAATGCACAAACACGGTTGTGGAGCCCAAAAAACACGAGATCAGTTTCTGGGAATGCTCGCGATTTCCTCGTCAACGGTTTCTCGGATCGCAATTCTGTCGCTTCCAACGCGTTCCTCGCGGCATTTTACGTTGGAATTAGTCTTGAGAAATGCACAAACACGGTTCTGGAGTTCAAAAAACACGAGTTCAAGTTTTGGGAATGCTCGCGATTTTCTAGTCAACGGTTTCTCGGATCGCAATTCTGTCGCTTCCAACGTGTTCCTCGTGTCATTTTACGTCGGAATTAGTCTTGAGAAATGCACAAACACGGTTCTGGAGTTCAAAAAACACGAGATCAGGTTTTGGGAATGCTCGCGATTTTCTCGTCAACGGTTTCTCGGATCGCAATTCTGTCGCTTCCAACGTGATCCTCGTGTCATTTTACGTCGGAAATAGTCATGAGCAGTGCACGTGAACGTTTGTGGAGTCCAAAAAACACGATTTCAGGTTTTGGGAATGCTCGCGATTTTCTCATCAACGGTTTCTCGGATCGCAATTCTGTCGCTTCCAACGTGTTCCTCGTGTCATTTTACGTCGGAATTAGTCTTGAGAAATGCACAAACACGGTTCTAGAGTTCAAAAAACACGAGTTCAGGTTTTGGGAATGCTCGCGATTTTCTCGTCAACGTTTGCCCGGATTGCAATTCTGTCGCTTCCAACGCGTTCCTCGCGTCATTTTCAATCGGAATTAGTCATGAGAAAGGCACAAACACGGTTGTGGAGCCCAACAAACACGAGATCAGGTTTTGGGAATGCTCGCCATTTTCTCGTCAACGGTTTCTCGGTTCGCAATTCTGTCGCTTCCATCGTGATCCTCGTGTCATTTTACGTCGGAAATAGTCACGAGCAGTGCACGTGAACGTTTGTGGAGTCCAAAAAACACGAGTTCAGGTTCTGGGAATACTCGCGATTTTCTCGTCAACGGTTTCTCGGATCGCAATTCTGTCGCTTCCAACGCGTTCCTCGCGGCATTTTACGTTGGAATTAGTCTTGAGAAATGCACAAACACGGTTCTGGAGTTCAAAAAACACGAGTTCAAGTTTTGGGAATGCTCGCGATTTTCTAGTCAACGGTTTCTCGGATCGCAATTCTGTCGCTTCCAACGTGTTCCTCGTGTCATTTTACGTCGGAATTAGTCTTGAGAAATGCACAAACACGGTTCTGGAGTTCAAAAAACACGAGATCAGGTTTTGGGAATGCTCGCGATTTTCTCGTCAACGGTTTCTCGGATCGCAATTCTGTCGCTTCCAACGTGATCCTCGTGTCATTTTACGTCGGAAATAGTCATGAGCAGTGCACGTGAACGTTTGTGGAGTCCAAAAAACACGATTTCAGGTTTTGGGAATGCTCGCGATTTTCTCATCAACGGTTTCTCGGATCGCAATTCTGTCGCTTCCAACGTGTTCCTCGTGTCATTTTACGTCGGAATTAGTCTTGAGAAATGCACAAACACGGTTCTAGAGTTCAAAAAACACGAGTTCAGGTTTTGGGAATGCTCGCGATTTTCTCGTCAACGTTTGCCCGGATTGCAATTCTGTCGCTTCCAACGCGTTCCTCGCGTCATTTTCAATCGGAATTAGTCATGAGAAAGGCACAAACACGGTTGTGGAGCCCAACAAACACGAGATCAGGTTTTGGGAATGCTCGCCATTTTCTCGTCAACGGTTTCTCGGTTCGCAATTCTGTCGCTTCCATCGTGATCCTCGTGTCATTTTACGTCGGAAATAGTCACGAGCAGTGCACGTGAACGTTTGTGGAGTCCAAAAAACACGAGTTCAGGTTCTGGGAATACTCGCGATTTTCTCGTCAACGGTTTCTCGGATCGCAATTCTGTCGCTTATAACGTGTTCCTCGTGTCATTTTACGTCGGAATTAGTCTTGAGAAATGCACAAACACGGTTCTGGAGTTCAAAAAACACGAGATCAGGTTTTGGGAATGCTCGCGATTTTCTCGTCACCGGTTTCTCGGATCGCAATTCTGTCGCTTCCAACGTGATCCTCGTGTCATTTTACGTCGGAATTAGTCTTGAGAAATGCACAAACACGGTTCTGGAGTTCAAAAAACACGAGATCAGGTTTTGGGAATGCTCGCGATTTTCTCGTCAACGGTTTCTCGGATCGCAATTCTGTCGCTTCCAACGTGATCCTCGTGTCATTTTACGTCGGAAATAGTCATGAGCAGTGCACGTGAACGTTTGTGGAGTCCAAAAAACACGATTTCAGGTTTTGGGAATGCTCGCGATTTTCTCATCAACGGTTTCTCGGATCGCAATTCTGTCGCTTCCAACGTGTTCCTCGTGTCATTTTACGTCGGGATTAGTCTTGAGAAATGCACAAACACGGTTCTAGAGTTCAAAAAACACGAGTTCAGGTTTTGGGAATGCTCGCGATTTTCTCGTCAACGTTTGCCCGGATTGCAATTCTGTCGCTTCCAACGCGTTCCTCGCGTCATTTTCAATCGGAATTAGTCATGAGAAAGGCACAAACACGGTTGTGGAGCCCAACAAACACGAGATCAGGTTTTGGGAATGCTCGCCATTTTCTCGTCAACGGTTTCTCGGTTCGCAATTCTGTCGCTTCCATCGTGATCCTCGTGTCATTTTACGTCGGAAATAGTCACGAGCAGTGCACGTGAACGTTTGTGGAGTCCAAAAAACACGAGTTCAGGTTCTGGGAATACTCGCGATTTTCTCGTCAACGGTTTCTCGGATCGCAATTCTGTCGCTTCCAACGCGTTCCTCGCGGCATTTTACGTTGGAATTAGTCTTGAGAAATGCACAAACACGGTTCTGGAGTTCAAAAAACACGAGTTCAAGTTTTGGGAATGCTCGCGATTTTCTAGTCAACGGTTTCTCGGATCGCAATTCTGTCGCTTCCAACGTGTTCCTCGTGTCATTTTACGTCGGAATTAGTCTTGAGAAATGCACAAACACGGTTCTGGAGTTCAAAAAACACGAGATCAGGTTTTGGGAATGCTCGCGATTTTCTCGTCAACGGTTTCTCGGATCGCAATTCTGTCGCTTCCAACGTGATCCTCGTGTCATTTTACGTCGGAAATAGTCATGAGCAGTGCACGTGAACGTTTGTGGAGTCCAAAAAACACGATTTCAGGTTTTGGGAATGCTCGCGATTTTCTCATCAACGGTTTCTCGGATCGCAATTCTGTCGCTTCCAACGTGTTCCTCGTGTCGTTTTACGTCGGAATTAGTCTTGAGAAATGCACAAACACGGTTCTAGAGTTCAAAAAACACGAGTTCAGGTTTTGGGAATGCTCGCGATTTTCTCGTCAACGTTTGCCCGGATTGCAATTCTGTCGCTTCCAACGCGTTCCTCGCGTCATTTTCAATCGGAATTAGTCATGAGAAAGGCACAAACACGGTTGTGGAGCCCAACAAACACGAGATCAGGTTTTGGGAATGCTCGCCATTTTCTCGTCAACGGTTTCTCGGTTCGCAATTCTGTCGCTTCCATCGTGATCCTCGTGTCATTTTACGTCGGAAATAGTCACGAGCAGTGCACGTGAACGTTTGTGGAGTCCAAAAAACACGAGTTCAGGTTCTGGGAATACTCGCGATTTTCTCGTCAACGGTTTCTCGGATCGCAATTCTGTCGCTTATAACGTGTTCCTCGTGTCATTTTACGTCGGAATTAGTCTTGAGAAATGCACAAACACGGTTCTGGAGTTCAAAAAACACGAGATCAGGTTTTGGGAATGCTCGCGATTTTCTCGTCAACGGTTTCTCGGATCGCAATTCTGTCGCTTCCAACGTGATCCTCGTGTCATTTTACGTCGGAAATAGTCATGAGCAGTGCACGTGAACGTTTGTGGAGTCCAAAAAACACGAGTTCAGGTTTTGGGAATGCTCGCGATTTTCTCGTCAACGTTTGCCCGGATTGCAATTCTGTCGCTTCCAACGTGTTCCTCGTGTCATTTTACGTCGGAATTAGTCTTGACAAATGCACAAACGCGGTTCTGGAGTTAAAAAACACGAGATCAGGTTTTGGGAATGCTCGCGATTTTCTTGTCAACGTTTGCTCGGATTGCAATTCTGTCGCTTCCAACGCGTTCCTCGCGTCATTTTCAATCGGAATTAGTCATGAGAAAGGCACAAACACGGTTCAGGAGCCCAAAAAACACGAGATCAAGTTTTGGGAATGCTCGCGATTTTCTCGTCAACGGTTTCTCGGTTCGCAATTCTGTCGCTTCCATCGTGATCCTCGTGTCATTTTACATCGGAAATAGTCACGAGCAGTGCACGTGAACGTTTGTGGAGTCCAAAAAACACGAGTTCAGGTTCTGGGAATGCTCGCGATTTCCTCGTCAACGGTTTCTCGGATCGCAATTCTGTCGCTTCCAACGTGTTCCTCGTGTCATTTTACGTCGGAATTAGTCTTGAGAAATGCACAAACACGGTTCTGGAGTTCAAAAAACACGAGTTCAGGTTTTGGGAATGCTCGCGATTTTCTAGTAAACGGTTTCTCGGATCGCAATTCCGTCGCTTCCAACGTGTTCCTCGTGTCATTTTACGTCGGAATTAGTCATGAGAAATGCACAAACACGGTTGTGGAGCCCAAAAAACACGAGATCAGTTTCTGGGAATGCTCGCGATTTCCTCGTCAACGGTTTCTCGGATCGCAATTCTGTCGCTTCCAACGCGTTCCTCGCGTCATTTTACGTTGGAATTAGTCTTGAGAAATGCACAAACACGGTTCTGGAGTTCAAAAAACACGAGTTCAAGTTTTGGGAATGCTCGCGATTTTCTAGTCAACGGTTTCTCGGATCGCAATTCTGTCGCTTCCAACGTGTTCCTCGTGTCATTTTACGTCGGAATTAGTCTTGAGAAATGCACAAACACGGTTCTGGAGTTCAAAAAACACGAGATCAGGTTTTGGGAATGCTCGCGATTTTCTCGTCAACGGTTTCTCGGATCGCAATTCTGTCGCTTCCAACGTGATCCTCGTGTCATTTTACGTCGGAAATAGTCATGAGCAGTGCACGTGAACGTTTGTGGAGTCCAAAAAACACGATTTCAGGTTTTGGGAATGCTCGCGATTTTCTCATCAACGGTTTCTCGGATCGCAATTCTGTCGCTTCCAACGTGTTCCTCGTGTCATTTTACGTCGGAATTAGTCTTGAGAAATGCACAAACACGGTTCTAGAGTTCAAAAAACACGAGTTCAGGTTTTGGGAATGCTCGCGATTTTCTCGTCAACGTTTGCCCGGATTGCAATTCTGTCGCTTCCAACGCGTTCCTCGCGTCATTTTCAATCGGAATTAGTCATGAGAAAGGCACAAACACGGTTGTGGAGCCCAACAAACACGAGATCAGGTTTTGGGAATGCTCGCCATTTTCTCGTCAACGGTTTCTCGGTTCGCAATTCTGTCGCTTCCATCGTGATCCTCGTGTCATTTTACGTCGGAAATAGTCACGAGCAGTGCACGTGAACGTTTGTGGAGTCCAAAAAACACGAGTTCAGGTTCTGGGAATACTCGCGATTTTCTCGTCAACGGTTTCTCGGATCGCAATTCTGTCGCTTATAACGTGTTCCTCGTGTCATTTTACGTCGGAATTAGTCTTGAGAAATGCACAAACACGGTTCTGGAGTTCAAAAAACACGAGATCAGGTTTTGGGAATGCTCGCGATTTTCTCGTCAACGGTTTCTCGGATCGCAATTCTGTCGCTTCCAACGTGATCCTCGTGTCATTTTACGTTGGAAATAGTCATGAGCAGTGCACGTGAACGTTTGTGGAGTCCAAAAAACACGAGTTCAGGTTTTGGGAATGCTCGCGATTTTCTCGTCAACGTTTGCCCGGATTGCAATTCTGTCGCTTCCAACGTGTTCCTCGTGTCATTTTACGTCGGAATTAGTCTCGAGAAATGCACAAACACGGTTCTGGAGTTCAAAAAACACGAGTTCAGGTTTTGGGAATGCTCGCGATTTTCTCGTCAACGTTTGCCCGGATTGCAATTCTGTCGCTTCCAACGCGTTCCTCGCGTCATTTTACGTCGGAATTAGTCTTGAGAAATGCACAAACACGGTTCTGGAGTTCAAAAAACACGAGATCAGGTTTTGGGAATGCTCGCGATTTTCTCGTCAACGGTTTCTCGGATCGCAATTCTGTCGCTTCCAACGTGATCCTCGTGTCATTTTACGTCGGAAATAGTCATGAGCAGTGCACGTGAACGTTTGTGGAGTCCAAAAAACACGATTTCAGGTTTTGGGAATGCTCGCGATTTTCTCATCAACGGTTTCTCGGATCGCAATTCTGTCGCTTCCAACGTGTTCCTCGTGTCATTTTACGTCGGAATTAGTCTTGAGAAATGCACAAACACGGTTCTAGAGTTCAAAAAACACGAGTTCAGGTTTTGGGAATGCTCGCGATTTTCTCGTCAACGTTTGCCCGGATTGCAATTCTGTCGCTTCCAACGCGTTCCTCGCGTCATTTTCAATCGGAATTAGTCATGAGAAAGGCACAAACACGGTTGTGGAGCCCAACAAACACGAGATCAGGTTTTGGGAATGCTCGCCATTTTCTCGTCAACGGTTTCTCGGTTCGCAATTCTGTCGCTTCCATCGTGATCCTCGTGTCATTTTACGTCGGAAATAGTCACGAGCAGTGCACGTGAACGTTTGTGGAGTCCAAAAAACACGAGTTCAGGTTCTGGGAATACTCGCGATTTTCTCGTCAACGGTTTCTCGGATCGCAATTCTGTCGCTTATAACGTGTTCCTCGTGTCATTTTACGTCGGAATTAGTCTTGAGAAATGCACAAACACGGTTCTGGAGTTCAAAAAACACGAGATCAGGTTTTGGGAATGCTCGCGATTTTCTCGTCAACGGTTTCTCGGATCGCAATTCTGTCGCTTCCAACGTGATCCTCGTGTCATTTTACGTCGGAATTAGTCTTGAGAAATGCACAAACACGGTTCTGGAGTTCAAAAAACACGAGATCAGGTTTTGGGAATGCTCGCGATTTTCTCGTCAACGGTTTCTCGGATCGCAATTCTGTCGCTTCCAACGTGATCCTCGTGTCATTTTACGTCGGAAATAGTCATGAGCAGTGCACGTGAACGTTTGTGGAGTCCAAAAAACACGATTTCAGGTTTTGGGAATGCTCGCGATTTTCTCATCAACGGTTTCTCGGATCGCAATTCTGTCGCTTCCAACGTGTTCCTCGTGTCATTTTACGTCGGGATTAGTCTTGAGAAATGCACAAACACGGTTCTAGAGTTCAAAAAACACGAGTTCAGGTTTTGGGAATGCTCGCGATTTTCTCGTCAACGTTTGCCCGGATTGCAATTCTGTCGCTTCCAACGCGTTCCTCGCGTCATTTTCAATCGGAATTAGTCATGAGAAAGGCACAAACACGGTTGTGGAGCCCAACAAACACGAGATCAGGTTTTGGGAATGCTCGCCATTTTCTCGTCAACGGTTTCTCGGTTCGCAATTCTGTCGCTTCCATCGTGATCCTCGTGTCATTTTACGTCGGAAATAGTCACGAGCAGTGCACGTGAACGTTTGTGGAGTCCAAAAAACACGAGTTCAGGTTCTGGGAATACTCGCGATTTTCTCGTCAACGGTTTCTCGGATCGCAATTCTGTCGCTTCCAACGCGTTCCTCGCGGCATTTTACGTTGGAATTAGTCTTGAGAAATGCACAAACACGGTTCTGGAGTTCAAAAAACACGAGTTCAAGTTTTGGGAATGCTCGCGATTTTCTAGTCAACGGTTTCTCGGATCGCAATTCTGTCGCTTCCAACGTGTTCCTCGTGTCATTTTACGTCGGAATTAGTCTTGAGAAATGCACAAACACGGTTCTGGAGTTCAAAAAACACGAGATCAGGTTTTGGGAATGCTCGCGATTTTCTCGTCAACGGTTTCTCGGATCGCAATTCTGTCGCTTCCAACGTGATCCTCGTGTCATTTTACGTCGGAAATAGTCATGAGCAGTGCACGTGAACGTTTGTGGAGTCCAAAAAACACGATTTCAGGTTTTGGGAATGCTCGCGATTTTCTCATCAACGGTTTCTCGGATCGCAATTCTGTCGCTTCCAACGTGTTCCTCGTGTCATTTTACGTCGGAATTAGTCTTGAGAAATGCACAAACACGGTTCTAGAGTTCAAAAAACACGAGTTCAGGTTTTGGGAATGCTCGCGATTTTCTCGTCAACGTTTGCCCGGATTGCAATTCTGTCGCTTCCAACGCGTTCCTCGCGTCATTTTCAATCGGAATTAGTCATGAGAAAGGCACAAACACGGTTGTGGAGCCCAACAAACACGAGATCAGGTTTTGGGAATGCTCGCCATTTTCTCGTCAACGGTTTCTCGGTTCGCAATTCTGTCGCTTCCATCGTGATCCTCGTGTCATTTTACGTCGGAAATAGTCACGAGCAGTGCACGTGAACGTTTGTGGAGTCCAAAAAACACGAGTTCAGGTTCTGGGAATACTCGCGATTTTCTCGTCAACGGTTTCTCGGATCGCAATTCTGTCGCTTATAACGTGTTCCTCGTGTCATTTTACGTCGGAATTAGTCTTGAGAAATGCACAAACACGGTTCTGGAGTTCAAAAAACACGAGATCAGGTTTTGGGAATGCTCGCGATTTTCTCGTCAACGGTTTCTCGGATCGCAATTCTGTCGCTTCCAACGTGATCCTCGTGTCATTTTACGTCGGAAATAGTCATGAGCAGTGCACGTGAACGTTTGTGGAGTCCAAAAAACACGAGTTCAGGTTTTGGGAATGCTCGCGATTTTCTCGTCAACGTTTGCCCGGATTGCAATTCTGTCGCTTCCAACGTGTTCCTCGTGTCATTTTACGTCGGAATTAGTCTTGACAAATGCACAAACGCGGTTCTGGAGTTAAAAAACACGAGATCAGGTTTTGGGAATGCTCGCGATTTTCTTGTCAACGTTTGCTCGGATTGCAATTCTGTCGCTTCCAACGCGTTCCTCGCGTCATTTTCAATCGGAATTAGTCATGAGAAAGGCACAAACACGGTTCAGGAGCCCAAAAAACACGAGATCAAGTTTTGGGAATGCTCGCGATTTTCTCGTCAACGGTTTCTCGGTTCGCAATTCTGTCGCTTCCATCGTGATCCTCGTGTCATTTTACATCGGAAATAGTCACGAGCAGTGCACGTGAACGTTTGTGGAGTCCAAAAAACACGAGTTCAGGTTCTGGGAATGCTCGCGATTTCCTCGTCAACGGTTTCTCGGATCGCAATTCTGTCGCTTCCAACGTGTTCCTCGTGTCATTTTACGTCGGAATTAGTCTTGAGAAATGCACAAACACGGTTCTGGAGTTCAAAAAACACGAGTTCAGGTTTTGGGAATGCTCGCGATTTTCTAGTAAACGGTTTCTCGGATCGCAATTCCGTCGCTTCCAACGTGTTCCTCGTGTCATTTTACGTCGGAATTAGTCATGAGAAATGCACAAACACGGTTGTGGAGCCCAAAAAACACGAGATCAGTTTCTGGGAATGCTCGCGATTTCCTCGTCAACGGTTTCTCGGATCGCAATTCTGTCGCTTCCAACGCGTTCCTCGCGTCATTTTACGTTGGAATTAGTCTTGAGAAATGCACAAACACGGTTCTGGAGTTCAAAAAACACGAGTTCAAGTTTTGGGAATGCTCGCGATTTTCTAGTCAACGGTTTCTCGGATCGCAATTCTGTCGCTTCCAACGTGTTCCTCGTGTCATTTTACGTCGGAATTAGTCTTGAGAAATGCACAAACACGGTTCTGGAGTTCAAAAAACACGAGATCAGGTTTTGGGAATGCTCGCGATTTTCTCGTCAACGGTTTCTCGGATCGCAATTCTGTCGCTTCCAACGTGATCCTCGTGTCATTTTACGTCGGAAATAGTCATGAGCAGTGCACGTGAACGTTTGTGGAGTCCAAAAAACACGATTTCAGGTTTTGGGAATGCTCGCGATTTTCTCATCAACGGTTTCTCGGATCGCAATTCTGTCGCTTCCAACGTGTTCCTCGTGTCATTTTACGTCGGAATTAGTCTTGAGAAATGCACAAACACGGTTCTAGAGTTCAAAAAACACGAGTTCAGGTTTTGGGAATGCTCGCGATTTTCTCGTCAACGTTTGCCCGGATTGCAATTCTGTCGCTTCCAACGCGTTCCTCGCGTCATTTTCAATCGGAATTAGTCATGAGAAAGGCACAAACACGGTTGTGGAGCCCAACAAACACGAGATCAGGTTTTGGGAATGCTCGCCATTTTCTCGTCAACGGTTTCTCGGTTCGCAATTCTGTCGCTTCCATCGTGATCCTCGTGTCATTTTACGTCGGAAATAGTCACGAGCAGTGCACGTGAACGTTTGTGGAGTCCAAAAAACACGAGTTCAGGTTCTGGGAATACTCGCGATTTTCTCGTCAACGGTTTCTCGGATCGCAATTCTGTCGCTTATAACGTGTTCCTCGTGTCATTTTACGTCGGAATTAGTCTTGAGAAATGCACAAACACGGTTCTGGAGTTCAAAAAACACGAGATCAGGTTTTGGGAATGCTCGCGATTTTCTCGTCAACGGTTTCTCGGATCGCAATTCTGTCGCTTCCAACGTGATCCTCGTGTCATTTTACGTTGGAAATAGTCATGAGCAGTGCACGTGAACGTTTGTGGAGTCCAAAAAACACGAGTTCAGGTTTTGGGAATGCTCGCGATTTTCTCGTCAACGTTTGCCCGGATTGCAATTCTGTCGCTTCCAACGTGTTCCTCGTGTCATTTTACGTCGGAATTAGTCTCGAGAAATGCACAAACACGGTTCTAGAGTTCAAAAAACACGAGTTCAGGTTTTGGGAATGCTCGCGATTTTCTCGTCAACGTTTGCCCGGATTGCAATTCTGTCGCTTCCAACGTGTTCCTCGTGTCATTTTACGTCGGAATTAGTCTTGAGAAATGCACAAACACGGTTCTAGAGTTCAAAAAACACGAGTTCAGGTTTTGGGAATGCTCGCGATTTTCTCGTCAACGTTTGCCCGGATTGCAATTCTGTCGCTTCCAACGCGTTCCTCGCGTCATTTTCAATCGGAATTAGTCATGAGAAAGGCACAAACACGGTTGTGGAGCCCAACAAACACGAGATCAGGTTTTGGGAATGCTCGCCATTTTCTCGTCAACGGTTTCTCGGTTCGCAATTCTGTCGCTTCCATCGTGATCCTCGTGTCATTTTACGTCGGAAATAGTCACGAGCAGTGCACGTGAACGTTTGTGGAGTCCAAAAAACACGAGTTCAGGTTCTGGGAATACTCGCGATTTTCTCGTCAACGGTTTCTCGGATCGCAATTCTGTCGCTTATAACGTGTTCCTCGTGTCATTTTACGTCGGAATTAGTCTTGAGAAATGCACAAACACGGTTCTGGAGTTCAAAAAACACGAGATCAGGTTTTGGGAATGCTCGCGATTTTCTCGTCAACGGTTTCTCGGATCGCAATTCTGTCGCTTCCAACGTGATCCTCGTGTCATTTTACGTCGGAATTAGTCTTGAGAAATGCACAAACACGGTTCTGGAGTTCAAAAAACACGAGATCAGGTTTTGGGAATGCTCGCGATTTTCTCGTCAACGGTTTCTCGGATCGCAATTCTGTCGCTTCCAACGTGATCCTCGTGTCATTTTACGTCGGAAATAGTCATGAGCAGTGCACGTGAACGTTTGTGGAGTCCAAAAAACACGATTTCAGGTTTTGGGAATGCTCGCGATTTTCTCATCAACGGTTTCTCGGATCGCAATTCTGTCGCTTCCAACGTGTTCCTCGTGTCATTTTACGTCGGGATTAGTCTTGAGAAATGCACAAACACGGTTCTAGAGTTCAAAAAACACGAGTTCAGGTTTTGGGAATGCTCGCGATTTTCTCGTCAACGTTTGCCCGGATTGCAATTCTGTCGCTTCCAACGCGTTCCTCGCGTCATTTTCAATCGGAATTAGTCATGAGAAAGGCACAAACACGGTTGTGGAGCCCAACAAACACGAGATCAGGTTTTGGGAATGCTCGCCATTTTCTCGTCAACGGTTTCTCGGTTCGCAATTCTGTCGCTTCCATCGTGATCCTCGTGTCATTTTACGTCGGAAATAGTCACGAGCAGTGCACGTGAACGTTTGTGGAGTCCAAAAAACACGAGTTCAGGTTCTGGGAATACTCGCGATTTTCTCGTCAACGGTTTCTCGGATCGCAATTCTGTCGCTTCCAACGCGTTCCTCGCGGCATTTTACGTTGGAATTAGTCTTGAGAAATGCACAAACACGGTTCTGGAGTTCAAAAAACACGAGTTCAAGTTTTGGGAATGCTCGCGATTTTCTAGTCAACGGTTTCTCGGATCGCAATTCTGTCGCTTCCAACGTGTTCCTCGTGTCATTTTACGTCGGAATTAGTCTTGAGAAATGCACAAACACGGTTCTGGAGTTCAAAAAACACGAGATCAGGTTTTGGGAATGCTCGCGATTTTCTCGTCAACGGTTTCTCGGATCGCAATTCTGTCGCTTCCAACGTGATCCTCGTGTCATTTTACGTCGGAAATAGTCATGAGCAGTGCACGTGAACGTTTGTGGAGTCCAAAAAACACGATTTCAGGTTTTGGGAATGCTCGCGATTTTCTCATCAACGGTTTCTCGGATCGCAATTCTGTCGCTTCCAACGTGTTCCTCGTGTCATTTTACGTCGGAATTAGTCTTGAGAAATGCACAAACACGGTTCTAGAGTTCAAAAAACACGAGTTCAGGTTTTGGGAATGCTCGCGATTTTCTCGTCAACGTTTGCCCGGATTGCAATTCTGTCGCTTCCAACGCGTTCCTCGCGTCATTTTCAATCGGAATTAGTCATGAGAAAGGCACAAACACGGTTGTGGAGCCCAACAAACACGAGATCAGGTTTTGGGAATGCTCGCCATTTTCTCGTCAACGGTTTCTCGGTTCGCAATTCTGTCGCTTCCATCGTGATCCTCGTGTCATTTTACGTCGGAAATAGTCACGAGCAGTGCACGTGAACGTTTGTGGAGTCCAAAAAACACGAGTTCAGGTTCTGGGAATACTCGCGATTTTCTCGTCAACGGTTTCTCGGATCGCAATTCTGTCGCTTATAACGTGTTCCTCGTGTCATTTTACGTCGGAATTAGTCTTGAGAAATGCACAAACACGGTTCTGGAGTTCAAAAAACACGAGATCAGGTTTTGGGAATGCTCGCGATTTTCTCGTCAACGGTTTCTCGGATCGCAATTCTGTCGCTTCCAACGTGATCCTCGTGTCATTTTACGTCGGAAATAGTCATGAGCAGTGCACGTGAACGTTTGTGGAGTCCAAAAAACACGAGTTCAGGTTTTGGGAATGCTCGCGATTTTCTCGTCAACGTTTGCCCGGATTGCAATTCTGTCGCTTCCAACGTGTTCCTCGTGTCATTTTACGTCGGAATTAGTCTTGACAAATGCACAAACGCGGTTCTGGAGTTAAAAAACACGAGATCAGGTTTTGGGAATGCTCGCGATTTTCTTGTCAACGTTTGCTCGGATTGCAATTCTGTCGCTTCCAACGCGTTCCTCGCGTCATTTTCAATCGGAATTAGTCATGAGAAAGGCACAAACACGGTTCAGGAGCCCAAAAAACACGAGATCAAGTTTTGGGAATGCTCGCGATTTTCTCGTCAACGGTTTCTCGGTTCGCAATTCTGTCGCTTCCATCGTGATCCTCGTGTCATTTTACATCGGAAATAGTCACGAGCAGTGCACGTGAACGTTTGTGGAGTCCAAAAAACACGAGTTCAGGTTCTGGGAATGCTCGCGATTTCCTCGTCAACGGTTTCTCGGATCGCAATTCTGTCGCTTCCAACGTGTTCCTCGTGTCATTTTACGTCGGAATTAGTCTTGAGAAATGCACAAACACGGTTCTGGAGTTCAAAAAACACGAGTTCAGGTTTTGGGAATGCTCGCGATTTTCTAGTAAACGGTTTCTCGGATCGCAATTCCGTCGCTTCCAACGTGTTCCTCGTGTCATTTTACGTCGGAATTAGTCATGAGAAATGCACAAACACGGTTGTGGAGCCCAAAAAACACGAGATCAGTTTCTGGGAATGCTCGCGATTTCCTCGTCAACGGTTTCTCGGATCGCAATTCTGTCGCTTCCAACGCGTTCCTCGCGTCATTTTACGTTGGAATTAGTCTTGAGAAATGCACAAACACGGTTCTGGAGTTCAAAAAACACGAGTTCAAGTTTTGGGAATGCTCGCGATTTTCTAGTCAACGGTTTCTCGGATCGCAATTCTGTCGCTTCCAACGTGTTCCTCGTGTCATTTTACGTCGGAATTAGTCTTGAGAAATGCACAAACACGGTTCTGGAGTTCAAAAAACACGAGATCAGGTTTTGGGAATGCTCGCGATTTTCTCGTCAACGGTTTCTCGGATCGCAATTCTGTCGCTTCCAACGTGATCCTCGTGTCATTTTACGTCGGAAATAGTCATGAGCAGTGCACGTGAACGTTTGTGGAGTCCAAAAAACACGATTTCAGGTTTTGGGAATGCTCGCGATTTTCTCATCAACGGTTTCTCGGATCGCAATTCTGTCGCTTCCAACGTGTTCCTCGTGTCATTTTACGTCGGAATTAGTCTTGAGAAATGCACAAACACGGTTCTAGAGTTCAAAAAACACGAGTTCAGGTTTTGGGAATGCTCGCGATTTTCTCGTCAACGTTTGCCCGGATTGCAATTCTGTCGCTTCCAACGCGTTCCTCGCGTCATTTTCAATCGGAATTAGTCATGAGAAAGGCACAAACACGGTTGTGGAGCCCAACAAACACGAGATCAGGTTTTGGGAATGCTCGCCATTTTCTCGTCAACGGTTTCTCGGTTCGCAATTCTGTCGCTTCCATCGTGATCCTCGTGTCATTTTACGTCGGAAATAGTCACGAGCAGTGCACGTGAACGTTTGTGGAGTCCAAAAAACACGAGTTCAGGTTCTGGGAATACTCGCGATTTTCTCGTCAACGGTTTCTCGGATCGCAATTCTGTCGCTTATAACGTGTTCCTCGTGTCATTTTACGTCGGAATTAGTCTTGAGAAATGCACAAACACGGTTCTGGAGTTCAAAAAACACGAGATCAGGTTTTGGGAATGCTCGCGATTTTCTCGTCAACGGTTTCTCGGATCGCAATTCTGTCGCTTCCAACGTGATCCTCGTGTCATTTTACGTTGGAAATAGTCATGAGCAGTGCACGTGAACGTTTGTGGAGTCCAAAAAACACGAGTTCAGGTTTTGGGAATGCTCGCGATTTTCTCGTCAACGTTTGCCCGGATTGCAATTCTGTCGCTTCCAACGTGTTCCTCGTGTCATTTTACGTCGGAATTAGTCTCGAGAAATGCACAAACACGGTTCTGGAGTTCAAAAAACACGAGTTCAGGTTTTGGGAATGCTCCCGATTTTCTCGTCAACGTTTGCCCGGATTGCAATTCTGTCGCTTCCAACGCGTTCCTCGCGTCATTTTACGTCGGAATTAGTCTTGACAAATGCACAAACACGGTTCAGGAGCCCAAAAAACACGAAATCAGGATTGGGGAATGCTCGCGATTTTCTCGTCAACGGTTTCTCGGATCGCAATTCTGTCGCTTCCAACGTGATCCTCGTGTCATTTTACGTCGGAAATAGCCACGAGCAGTGCACGTGAACGTTTGTGGAGTCCAAAAAACACGAGTTCAGGTTCTGGGAAGGCTCGCGATTTTCTCGTCAACGGTTTCTCGGATCGCAATTCTGTCGCTTCTAACGTGTTCCTCGTGTCATTTTACGTCGGAATTAGTCTTGAGAAATGCACAAACACGGTTCTGGAGTTCAAACAACACGAGATCAGGTTTTGGGAATGCTCGCGATTTTCTCGTCAACGTTTGCCCGGATTGCAATTCTGTCGCTTCCAACGCGTTCCTCGCGTCATTTTACATCGGAATTAGTCATGAGAAAGGCAGAAACACGGTTCAGGAGCCCAAAAAACACGAGATCAGGATTCGGGAATGCTCGCGATTTTCTCGTCAACGGTTTCTCGGATCGCAATTCTGTCGCTTCCAACGTGATCCTCGTGTCATTTTACGTCGGAAATAGTCACGAGCAGTGCACGTGAACGTTTGTGGAGTCCAAAAAACACGAGTTCAGGTTCTGGGAATGCTCGCGATTTTCTCGTCAACGGTTTCTCGGATCGCAATTCTGTCGCTTCTAACGTGTTCCTCGTGTCATTTTACGTCGGAATTAGTCTTGACAAATGCACAAACGCGGTTCTGGAGTTCAAAAAAGACGAGATCAGGTTTTGGGAATGCTCGCGATTTTCTCGTCAACGTTTGCCCGGATTGCAATTCTGTCGCTTCCATCGTGATCCTCGTGTCATTTTACATCGGAAATAGTCACGAGCAGTGCACGTGAACGTTTGTGGAGTCCAAAAAACACGAGTTCAGGTTCTGGGAATGCTCGCGATTTCCTCGTCAACGGTTTCTCGGATCGCAATTCTGTCGCTTCCAACGTGTTCCTCGTGTCATTTTACGTCGGAATTAGTCTTGAGAAATGCACAAACACGGTTCTGGAGTTCAAAAAACACGAGTTCAGGTTTTGGGAATGCTCGCGATTTTCTAGTAAACGGTTTCTCGGATCGCAATTCCGTCGCTTCCAACGTGTTCCTCGTGTCATTTTACGTCGGAATTAGTCATGAGAAATGCACAAACACGGTTGTGGAGCCCAAAAAACACGAGATCAGTTTCTGGGAATGCTCGCGATTTCCTCGTCAACGGTTTCTCGGATCGCAATTCTGTCGCTTCCAACGCGTACCTCGCGTCATTTTACGTTGGAATTAGTCTTGAGAAATGCACAAACACGGTTCTGGAGTTCAAAAAACACAAGTTCAAGTTTTGGGAATGCTCGCGATTTTCTAGTCAACGGTTTCTCGGATCGCAATTCTGTCGCTTCCAACGTGTTCCTCGTGTCATTTTACGTCGGAATTAGTCTTGAGAAATGCACAAACACGGTTCTGGAGTTCAAAAAACACGAGATCAGGTTTTGGGAATGCTCGCGATTTTCTCGTCAACGGTTTCTCGGATCGCAATTCTGTCGCTTCCAACGTGATCCTCGTGTCATTTTACGTCGGAAATAGTCATGAGCAGTGCACGTGAACGTTTGTGGAGTCCAAAAAACACGATTTCAGGTTTTGGGAATGCTCGCGATTTTCTCATCAACGGTTTCTCGGATCGCAATTCTGTCGCTTCCAACGTGTTCCTCGTGTCATTTTACGTCGGAATTAGTCTCGAGAAATGCACAAACACGGTTCTGGAGTTCAAAAAACACGAGTTCAGGTTTTGGGAATGCTCCCGATTTTCTCGTCAACGTTTGCCCGGATTGCAATTCTGTCGCTTCCAACGCGTTCCTCGCGTCATTTTACGTCGGAATTAGTCTTGACAAATGCACAAACACGGTTCAGGAGCCCAAAAAACACGAAATCAGGATTGGGGAATGCTCGCGATTTTCTCGTCAACGGTTTCTCGGATCGCAATTCTGTCGCTTCCAACGTGATCCTCGTGTCATTTTACGTCGGAAATAGCCACGAGCAGTGCACGTGAACGTTTGTGGAGTCCAAAAAACACGAGTTCAGGTTCTGGGAAGGCTCGCGATTTTCTCGTCAACGGTTTCTCGGATCGCAATTCTGTCGCTTCTAACGTGTTCCTCGTGTCATTTTACGTCGGAATTAGTCTTGAGAAATGCACAAACACGGTTCTGGAGTTCAAACAACACGAGATCAGGTTTTGGGAATGCTCGCGATTTTCTCGTCAACGTTTGCCCGGATTGCAATTCTGTCGCTTCCAACGCGTTCCTCGCGTCATTTTACATCGGAATTAGTCATGAGAAAGGCAGAAACACGGTTCAGGAGCCCAAAAAACACGAGATCAGGATTCGGGAATGCTCGCGATTTTCTCGTCAACGGTTTCTCGGATCGCAATTCTGTCGCTTCCAACGTGATCCTCGTGTCATTTTACGTCGGAAATAGTCACGAGCAGTGCACGTGAACGTTTGTGGAGTCCAAAAAACACGAGTTCAGGTTCTGGGAATGCTCGCGATTTTCTCGTCAACGGTTTCTCGGATCGCAATTCTGTCGCTTCTAACGTGTTCCTCGTGTCATTTTACGTCGGAATTAGTCTTGACAAATGCACAAACGCGGTTCTGGAGTTCAAAAAAGACGAGATCAGGTTTTGGGAATGCTCGCGATTTTCTCGTCAACGTTTGCCCGGATTGCAATTCTGTCGCTTCCATCGTGATCCTCGTGTCATTTTACATCGGAAATAGTCACGAGCAGTGCACGTGAACGTTTGTGGAGTCCAAAAAACACGAGTTCAGGTTCTGGGAATGCTCGCGATTTCCTCGTCAACGGTTTCTCGGATCGCAATTCTGTCGCTTCCAACGTGTTCCTCGTGTCATTTTACGTCGGAATTAGTCTTGAGAAATGCACAAACACGGTTCTGGAGTTCAAAAAACACGAGTTCAGGTTTTGGGAATGCTCGCGATTTTCTAGTAAACGGTTTCTCGGATCGCAATTCCGTCGCTTCCAACGTGTTCCTCGTGTCATTTTACGTCGGAATTAGTCATGAGAAATGCACAAACACGGTTGTGGAGCCCAAAAAACACGAGATCAGTTTCTGGGAATGCTCGCGATTTCCTCGTCAACGGTTTCTCGGATCGCAATTCTGTCGCTTCCAACGCGTACCTCGCGTCATTTTACGTTGGAATTAGTCTTGAGAAATGCACAAACACGGTTCTGGAGTTCAAAAAACACAAGTTCAAGTTTTGGGAATGCTCGCGATTTTCTAGTCAACGGTTTCTCGGATCGCAATTCTGTCGCTTCCAACGTGTTCCTCGTGTCATTTTACGTCGGAATTAGTCTTGAGAAATGCACAAACACGGTTCTGGAGTTCAAAAAACACGAGATCAGGTTTTGGGAATGCTCGCGATTTTCTCGTCAACGGTTTCTCGGATCGCAATTCTGTCGCTTCCAACGTGATCCTCGTGTCATTTTACGTCGGAAATAGTCATGAGCAGTGCACGTGAACGTTTGTGGAGTCCAAAAAACACGATTTCAGGTTTTGGGAATGCTCGCGATTTTCTCATCAACGGTTTCTCGGATCGCAATTCTGTCGCTTCCAACGTGTTCCTCGTGTCATTTTACGTCGGAATTAGTCTTGAGAAATGCACAAACACGGTTCTAGAGTTCAAAAAACACGAGTTCAGGTTTTGGGAATGCTCGCGATTTTCTCGTCAACGTTTGCCCGGATTGCAATTCTGTCGCTTCCAACGCGTTCCTCGCGTCATTTTCAATCGGAATTAGTCATGAGAAAGGCACAAACACGGTTGTGGAGCCCAACAAACACGAGATCAGGTTTTGGGAATGCTCGCCATTTTCTCGTCAACGGTTTCTCGGTTCGCAATTCTGTCGCTTCCATCGTGATCCTCGTGTCATTTTACGTCGGAAATAGTCACGAGCAGTGCACGTGAACGTTTGTGGAGTCCAAAAAACACGAGTTCAGGTTCTGGGAATACTCGCGATTTTCTCGTCAACGGTTTCTCGTGTCATTTTACGTCGGAATTAGTCTTGAGAAATGCACAAACACGGTTCTGGAGTTCAAAAAACACGAGATCAGGTTTTGGGAATGCTCGCGATTTTCTCGTCAACGGTTTCTCGGATCGCAATTCTGTCGCTTCCAACGTGATCCTCGTGTCATTTTACGTCGGAAATAGTCATGAGCAGTGCACGTGAACGTTTGTGGAGTCCAAAAAACACGAGTTCAGGTTTTGGGAATGCTCGCGATTTTCTCGTCAACGTTTGCCCGGATTGCAATTCTGTCGCTTCCAACGTGTTCCTCGTGTCATTTTACGTCGGAATTAGTCTCGAGAAATGCACAAACACGGTTCTGGAGTTCAAAAAACACGAGTTCAGGTTTTGGGAATGCTCGCGATTTTCTAGTCAACGGTTTCTCGGATCGCAATTCTGTCGCTTCCAACGTGTTCCTCGTGTCATTTTACGTCGGAATTAGTCTTGAGAAATGCACAAACACGGTTCTGGAGTTCAAAAAACACGAGATCAGGTTTTGGGAATGCTCGCGATTTTCTCGTCAACGTTTGCCCGGATTGCAATTCTGTCGCTTCCAACGCGTTCCTCGCGTCATTTTACGTCGGAATTAGTCTTGACAAATGCACAAACACGGTTCAGGAGCCCAAAAAACACGAAATCAGGATTGGGGAATGCTCGCGATTTTCTCGTCAACGGTTTCTCGGATCGCAATTCTGTCGCTTCCAACGTGATCCTCGTGTCATTTTACGTCGGAAATAGCCACGAGCAGTGCACGTGAACGTTTGTGGAGTCCAAAAAACACGAGTTCAGGTTCTGGGAAGGCTCGCGATTTTCTCGTCAACGGTTTCTCGGATCGCAATTCTGTCGCTTCTAACGTGTTCCTCGTGTCATTTTACGTCGGAATTAGTCTTGAGAAATGCACAAACACGGTTCTGGAGTTCAAACAACACGAGATCAGGTTTTGGGAATGCTCGCGATTTTCTCGTCAACGTTTGCCCGGATTGCAATTCTGTCGCTTCCAACGCGTTCCTCGCGTCATTTTACATCGGAATTAGTCATGAGAAAGGCAGAAACACGGTTCAGGAGCCCAAAAAACACGAGATCAGGATTCGGGAATGCTCGCGATTTTCTCGTCAACGGTTTCTCGGATCGCAATTCTGTCGCTTCCAACGTGATCCTCGTGTCATTTTACGTCGGAAATAGTCACGAGCAGTGCACGTGAACGTTTGTGGAGTCCAAAAAACACGAGTTCAGGTTCTGGGAATGCTCGCGATTTTCTCGTCAACGGTTTCTCGGATCGCAATTCTGTCGCTTCTAACGTGTTCCTCGTGTCATTTTACGTCGGAATTAGTCTTGACAAATGCACAAACGCGGTTCTGGAGTTCAAAAAAGACGAGATCAGGTTTTGGGAATGCTCGCGATTTTCTCGTCAACGTTTGCCCGGATTGCAATTCTGTCGCTTCCAACGCGTTCCTCGCGTCATTTTCAATCGGAATTAGTCATGAGAAAGGCACAAACACGGTTGTGGAGCCCAACAAACACGAGATCAGGTTTTGGGAATGCTCGCGATTTTCTCGTCAACGTTTGCCCGGATTGCAATTCTGTCTCTTCCAACGTGATCCTCGTATCATTTTACGTCGGAAATAGTCACGAGCAGTGCACGTGAACGTTTGTGGAGTCCAAAAAACACGAGTTCAGTTTCTGGGAATGCTCGCGATTTCCTCGTCAACGGTTTCTCGGATCGCAATTCTGTCGCTTCTAACGTGTTCCTCGTGTCATTTTACGTCGTGAATTAGTCTTGAGAAATGCACAAACACGGTTCTGGAGTTCAAAAAACACGAGTTCAGGTTTTGGGAATGCTCGCGATTTTCTAGTCAACGGTTTCTCGGATCGCAATTCTGTCGCTTCCAACGTGTTCCTCGTGTCATTTTACGTCGGAATTAGTCTTGAGAAATGCACAAACACGGTTCTGGAGTTCAAACAACCCGAGATCAGGTTTTGGGAATGCTCGCGATTTTCTCGTCAACGTTTGCCCGGATTGCAATTCTGTCTCTTCCAACGCGTTCCTCGCGTCATTTTACATCGGAATTAGTCATGAGAAAGGCAGAAACACGGTTCAGGAGCCCAAAAAACACGAGATCAGGATTCGGGAATGCTCGCGATTTTCTCGTCAACGGTTTCTCGGATCGCAATTCTGTCGCTTCCAACGTGATCCTCGTGTCATTTTACGTCGGAAATAGTCACGAGCAGTGCACGTGAACGTTTGTGGAGTCCAAAAAACACGAGTTCAGGTTCTGGGAATGCTCGCGATTTTCTCGTCAACGGTTTCTCGGATCGCAATTCTGTCGCTTCCAACGTGTTCCTCGTGTCATTTTACGTCGGAATTAGTCTTGACAAATGCACAAACGCGGTTCTGGAGTTCAAACAACACGAGATCAGGTTTTGGGAATGCTCGCGATTTTCTCGTCAACGTTTGCTCGGATCGCAATTCTGTCGCTTCTAACGTGTTCCTCGTGTCATTTTACGTCGGAATTAGTCATGAGAAAGGCACAAACACGGTTCAGGAGCCCAAAAAACACGAGATCAGGATTCGTGAATGCTCGCAATTTTCTCGTCAACGGTTTCTCGGATCGCAATTCTGTCGCTTCCAACGTGATCCTCGTGTCATTTTACGTCGGAAATGGTCACGAGCAGTGCACGTGAACGTTTGTGGAGTCCAAAAAACACGAGTTCAGGTTCTGGGAATGCTCGCGATTTTCTCGTCAACGGTTTCTCGGATTGCAATTCTGTCGCTTCTAACGTGTTCCTCGTGTCATTTTACGTCGGAATTAGTCATGAGAAAGGCACAAACACGGTTCAGGAGCCCAAAAAACACGAGATCAGGATTGGGGAATGCTCGCGATTTTCTCGTCAACGGTTTCTCGGATCGCAATTCTGTCGCTTCCAACGTGATCCTCGTGTCATTTTACGTCGGAAATAGTCACGAGCAGTGCACGTGAACGTTTGTGGAATCCAAAAAACACGAGTTCAGGTTCTGGGAAGGCTCGCGATTTTCTCGTCAACGGTTTCTCGGATCGCAATTCTGTCGCTTCTAACGTGTTCCTCGTGTCATTTTACGTCGGAATTAGTCTTGAGAAATGCACAAACACGGTTCTGGAGTTCAAAAAACACGAGATCAGGTTTTGGGAATGCTCGCGATTTTCTCGTCGACGTTTGCTCGGATTGCAATTCTGTCGCTTCCTACGCGTTTCTCGCGTCATTTTACATCGGAATTAGTCATGAGAAATGCACAAACACGGTTCTGGAGTTCAAAAAACACGAGATCAGGTTTTGGGAATGCTCGCGATTTCCTCGTCAACGGTTTCTCGGATCGCAATTCTGTCGCTTCCAACGCATTCCTCGCGTCATTTTACGTCGGAATTAGTCTTGACAAATGCACAAACACGGTTCAGGAGCCCAAAAAACACGAGATCAGGTTTTTGGAATGCTCGCGATTTTCTCGTCAACGTTTGCTCGGATTGCAATTCTGTCGCTTCCTACGCGTTTCTCGCGTCATTTTACATCGGAATTAGTCATGAGAAATGCACAAACACGGTTGTGGAGCCCAAAAAACACGAGATCAGTTTCTGGGAATGCTCGCGATTTCCTCGTCAACGGTTTCTCGGATCGCAATTCTGTCGCTTCTAACGTGTTCCTCGTGTCATTTTACGTCGGAATTAGTCTTGAGAAATGCACAAACACGGTTCTGGAGTTCAAAAAACACGAGTTCAGGTTTTGGGAATGCTCGCGATTTTCTAGTCAACGGTTTCTCGGATCGCAATTCTGTCGCTTCCAACGTGTTCCTCGTGTCATTTTACGTCGGAATTAGTCTTGAGAAATGCACAAACACGGTTCTGGAGTTCAAAAAACACGAGATCAGGTTTTGGGAATGCTCGCGATTTTCTCGTCGACGTTTGCTCGGATTGCAATTCTGTCGCTTCCTACGCGTTTCTCGCGTCATTTTACATCGGAATTAGTCATGAGAAATGCACAAACACGGTTCTGGAGTTCAAAAAACACGAGATCAGGTTTTGGGAATGCTCGCGATTTCCTCGTCAACGGTTTCTCGGATCGCAATTCTGTCGCTTCCAACGCGTTCCTCGCGTCATTTTACGTCGGAATTAGTCTTGACAAATGCACAAACACGGTTCAGGAGCCCAAAAAACACGAAATCAGGATTGGGGAATGCTCGCGATTTTCTCGTCAACGGTTTCTCGGTTCGCAATTCTGTCGCTTCCAACGCGTTCCTCGCGTCATTTTACATCGGAATTAGTCATGAGAAAGGCGGAAACACGGTTCAGGAGCCCAAAAAACACGAGATCAGGATTCGGGAATGCTCGCGATTTTCTCGTCAACGGTTTCTCGGATCGCAATTCTGTCACTTCCAACGTGATCCTCGTGTCATTTTACGTCGGAAATAGTCACGAGCAGTGCACGTGAACGTTTGTGGAGTCCAAAAAACACGAGTTCAGGTTCTGGGAATGCTCGCGATTTTCTCGTCAACGGTTTCTCTGATCGCAATTCTGTCGCTTCCAACGTGTTCCTCGTGTCATTTTACGTCGGAATTAGTCTTGACAAATGCACAAACACGGTTCAGGAGCCCAAAAAACACGAAATCAGGATTGGGGAATGCTCGCGATTTTCTCGTCAACGGTTTCTCGGATCGCAATTCTGTCGCTTCCAACGTGTTCCTCGTGTCATTTTACGTCGGAATTAGTCTTGAGAAATGCACAAACACGGTTGTGGAGCCCAAAAAACACGAGATCAGTTTCTGAGAATGCTCGCGATTTCCTCGTCAACGGTTTCTCGGATCGCAATTCTGTCGCTTCTAACGTGTTCCTCGTGTCATTTTACGTCGGAATTAGTCTTGAGAAATGCACAAACACGGTTCTGGAGTTCAAAAAACACGAGATCAGGTTTTTGGAATGCTCGCGATTTTCTCGTCAACGGTTTCTCGGTTCGCAATTCTGTCGCTTCCAACGCGTTCCTCGCGTCATTTTACATCGGAATTAGTCATGAGAAAGGCAGAAACACGGTTCAGGAGCCCAAAAAACACGAGATCAGGATTCGGGAATGCTCGCGATTTTCTCGTCAACGGTTTCTCGGATCGCAATTCTGTCGCTTCCAACGTGATCCTCGTGTCATTTTACGTCGGAAATAGTCACGAGCAGTGCACGTGAACGTTTGTGGAGTCCAAAAAACACGAGTTCAGGTTCTGGGAATGCTCGCGATTTTCTCGTCAACGGTTTCTCTGATCGCAATTCTGTCGCTTCCAACGTGTTCCTCGTGTCATTTTACGTCGGAATTAGTCTTGAGAAATGCACAAACACGGTTCTGTAGTTCAAAAAACACGAGATCAGGTTTTTGGAATGCTCGCGATTTTCTCGTCAACGGTTTCTCGGTTCGCAATTCTGTCGCTTCCATCGTGATCCTCGTGTCATTTTACGTCGGAAATAGACACGAGCAGTGCATGTGAACGTTTGTGGTGTCCAAAAAACACGAGTTCAGGTTCTGGGAATGCTCGCGATTTTCTCGTCAACGTTTGCCCGGATTGCAATTCTGTCGCTTCCAACGCGTTCCTCGTGTCATTTTACGTCGGAATTAGTCTTGAGAAATGCACAAACACGGTTCTGGAGTTCAAAAAACACGAGATCAGTTTCTGGGAATGCTCGCGATTTCCTCGTCAACGGTTTCTCGGATCGCAATTCTGTCGCTTCCAACGTGTTCCTCGTGTCATTTTACGTCGGAATTAGTCTTGAGAAATGCACAAACACGGTTCTGGAGTTCAAAAAACACGAGATCAGGTTTTGGGAATGCTCGCGATTTTCTCGTCAACGTTTGCCCGGATTGCAATTCTGTCGCTTCCAACGCGTTCCTCGCGTCATTTTACATCGGAATTAGTCTTGAGAAAGGCACAAACACGGTTCAGGAGCCCAAAAAACACGAGATCAGGATTCGGGAATGCTCGCGATTTTCTCGTCAACGGTTTCTCGGATCGCAATTCTGTCGCTTCTAACGTGTTCCTCGTGTCATTTTACGTCGGAATTAGTCTTGAGAAATGCACAAACACGGTTCTGGAGTTCAAAAAACACGAGTTCAGGTTTTGGGAATGCTGGCGATTTTCTCGTCAACGTTTGCTCGGATTGCAATTCTGTCGCTTCCAACGCGTTCCTCGCGTTATTTTCAATCGGAATTAGTCATGAGAAAGGCACAAACACGGTTCAGGAGCCCAAAAAACACGAGATCAGGTTTTGGGAATGCTCGCCATTTTCTCGTCAACGGTTTCTCGGTTCGCAATTCTGTCGCTTCCATCGTGATCCTCGTGTCATTTTACGTCGGAAATAGTCACGAGCAGTGCACGTGAACGTTTGTGGAGTCCAAAAAACACGAGTTCAGGTTCTGGGAATGCTCGCGATTTTCTCGTCAACGGTTTCTCGGATCGCAATTCTGTCGCTTATAACGTGTTCCTCGTGTCATTTTACGTCGGAATTAGTCTTGAGAAATGCACAAACACGGTTCTGGAGTCCAAAAAACACGAGTTCAGGTTCTGGGAATGCTCGCGATTTTCTCGTCAACGTTTGCTCGGATTGCAATTCTGTCGCTTCCAACGCGTTCCTCGCGTCATTTTCAATCGGAATTAGTCATGAGAAAGGCACAAACACGGTTCAGGAGCCCAAAAAACACGAGATCAGGTTTTGGGAATGCTCGCCATTTTCTCGTCAACGGTTTCTCGGTTCGCAATTCTGTCGCTTCCATCGTGATCCTCGTGTCATTTTACGTCGGAAATAGTCACGAGCAGTGCACGTGAACGTTTGTGGAGTCCAAAAAACACGAGTTCAGGTTCTGGGAATGCTCGCGATTTTCTCGTCAACGGTTTCTCGGATCGCAATTCTGTCGCTTATAACGTGTTCTTCGTGTCATTTTACGTCGGAATTAGTCTTGAGAAATGCACAAACACGGTTCTGGAGTTCAAAAAACACGAGATCAGGTTTTGGGAATGCTCGCGATTTTCTCGTCAACGGTTTCTCGGATCGCAATTCTGTCGCTTCCAACGTGATCCTCGTGTCATTTTACGTCGGAAATAGTCATGAGCAGTGCACGTGAACGTTTGTGGAGTCCAAAAAACACGAGTTCAGGTTTTGGGAATGCTCGCGATTTTCTCATCAACGGTTTCTCGGATCGCAATTCTGTCGCTTCCAACGTGTTCCTCGTGTCATTTTACGTCGGAATTAGTCTTGAGAAATGCACAAACACGGTTCTGGAGTTCAAAAAACACGAGTTCAGGTTTTGGGAATGCTCGCGATTTTCTCGTCAACGTTTGCCCGGATCGCAATTCTGTCGCTTCTAACGTGTTCCTCGTGTCATTTTACGTCGGAATTAGTCTTGAGAAATGCACAAACACGGTTCTGGAGTTCAAAAAACACGAGTTCAGGTTTTGGGAATGCTCGCGATTTTCTAGTCAACGGTTTCTCGGATCGCAATTCTGTCACTTCCAACGTGTTCCTCGTGTCATTTTACGTCGGAATTAGTCTTGAGAAATGCACAAACACGGTTCTGGAGTTCAAAAAACACGAGATCAGGTTTTGGGAATGCTCGCGATTTTCTCGTCAACGTTTGCCCGGATTGCAATTCTGTCGCTTCCAACGCGTTCCTCGCGTCATTTTACGTCGGAATTAGTCTTGACAAATGCACAAACACGGTTCAGGAGCCCAAAAAACACGAGATCAGGATTGGGGAATGCTCGCGATTTTCTCGTCAACGGTTTCTCGGATCGCAATTCTGTCGCTTCCAACGTGATCCTCGTGTCATTTTACGTCGGAAATAGCCACGAGCAGTGCACGTGAACGTTTGTGGAGTCCAAAAAACACGAGTTCAGGTTCTGGGAAGGCTCGCGATTTTCTCGTCAACGGTTTCTCGGATCGCAATTCTGTCGCTTCTAACGTGTTCCTCGTGTCATTTTACATCGGAATTAGTCTCGAGAAAGGCACAAACACGGTTCAGGAGCCCAAAAAACACGAGATCAGGATTCGGGAATGCTCGCGATTTTCTCGTCAACGGTTTCTCGGATCGCAATTCTGTCGCTTCTAACGTGTTCCTCGTGTCATTTTACGTCGGAATTAGTCTTGAGAAATGCACAAACACGGTTCTGGAGTTCAAAAAACACGAGTTCAGGTTTTGGGAATGCTCGCGATTTTCTCGTCGACGTTTGCTCGGATTGCAATTCTGTCGCTTCCTACACGTTTCTCGCGTCATTTTACATCGGAATTAGTCATGAGAAAGGCGGAAACACGGTTCAGGAGCCCAAAAAACACGAGATCAGGATTCGGGAATGCTCGCGATTTTCTCGTCAACGGTTTCTCGGATCGCAATTCTGTCGCTTCTAACGTGTTCCTCGTGTCATTTTACGTCGGAATTAGTCTTGACAAATGCACAAACACGGTTCAGGAGCCCAAAAAACACGAGATCAGGATTCGGGAATGCTCGCGATTTTCTCGTCAACGGTTTCTCGGATCGCAATTCTGTCACTTCCAAAGTGATCCTCGTGTCATTTTACGTCGGAAATAGTCACGAGCAGTGCACGTGAACGTTTGTGGAGTCCAAAAAACACGAGTTCAGGTTCTGGGAATGCTCGCGATTTTCTCGTCAACGGTTTCTCGGATCGCAATTCTGTCGCTTCTAACGTGTTCCTCGTGTCATTTTACGTCGGAATTAGTCTTGAGAAATGCACAAACACGGTTCTGGAGTTCAAAAATCACGATATCAGGTTTTTGGAATGCTCGCGATTTTCTCGTCAACGGTTTCTCGGATCGCAATTCTGTCGCTTCCAACGTGTTAATCGTGTCATTTTACGTCGGAATTAGTCTTGAGAAATGCACAAACACGGTTCTGGAGTTCAAAAAACACGAGATCAGGTTTTGGGAATGCTCGCGATTTTCTCGTCAACGTTTGCCCGGATTGCAATTCTGTCGCTTCCAACGCGTTCCTCGTGTCATTTTACGTCGGAAATAGTCACGAGCAGTGCACGTGAACGTTTGTGGAATCCAAAAAACACGAGTTCAGGTTCTGGGAAGGCTCGCGATTTTCTCGTCAACGGTTTCTCGGATCGCAATTCTGTCGCTTCTAACGTGTTCCTCGTGTCATTGTACGTCGGAATTATTCTTGAGAAATGCAAAAACACGGTTCTGGAGTTCAAACAACACGAGATCAGGTTTTGGGAATGCTCGCGATTTTCTCGTCAATGTTTGCCCGGATTGCAATTCTGTCGCTTCTAACGTGTTCCTCGTGTCATTTTACGTCGGAATTAGTCTTGAGAAATGCACAAACACGGTTCTGGAGTTCAAAAAACACGAGTTCAGGTTTTGAGAATGCTCGCGATTTTCTCGTCGACGTTTGCTCGGATTGCAATTCTGTCGCTTCCTACGCGTTTCTCGCGTCATTTTACATCGGAATTAGTCATGAGAAATGCACAAACACGGTTGTGGAGCCCAAAAAACACGAGATCAGTTTCTGGGAATGCTCGCGATTTCCTCGTCAACGGTTTCTCGGATCGCAATTCTGTCGCTTCCAACGTGTTCCTCGTGTCATTTTACGTCGGAATTAGTCTTGAGAAATGCACAAACACGGTTCTGGAGTTCAAAAAACACGAGATCAGGTTTTGGGAATGCTCGCGATTTTCTCGTCAACGTTTGCCCCGATTGCAATTCTGTCGCTTCCAACGCGTTCCTCGCGTCATTTTACGTCGGAATTAGTCTTGACAAATGCACAAACACGGTTCAGGAGCCCAAAAAACACGAAATCAGGATTGGGGAATGCTCGCGATTTTCTCGTCAACGGTTTCTCGGATCGCAATTCTGTCGCTTCCAACGTGATCCTCGTGTCATTTTACGTCGGAATTAGTCATGAGAAATGCACAAACACGGTTGTGGAGCCCAAAAAACACCAGATCAGTTTCTAAGAATGCTCGCGATTTCCTCGTCAACGGTTTCTCGGATCGCAATTCTGTCGCTTCTAACGTGTTCCTCGTGTCATTTTACGTCGGAATTAGTCTTGAGAAATGCACAAACACGGTTCTGGAGTTCAAAAAATACGAGATCAGGTTTTTGGAATGCTCGCGATTTTCTCGTCAACGGTTTCTCGGTTCGCAATTCTGTCGCTTCCAACGCGTTCCTCGCGTCATTTTACATCGGAATTAGTCATGAGAAAGGCGGAAACACGGTTCAGGAGCCCAAAAAACACGAGATCAGGATTCGGGAATGCTCGCGATTTTCTCGTCAACGGTTTCTCGGATCGCAATTCTGTCACTTCCAAAGTGATCCTCGTGTCATTTTACGTCGGAAATAGTCACGAGCAGTGCACGTGAACGTTTGTGGAGTCCAAAAAACACGAGTTCAGGTTCTGGGAATGCTCGCGATTTTCTCGTCAACGGTTTCTCGGATCGCAATTCTGTCGCTTCTAACGTGTTCCTCGTGTCATTTTACGTCGGAATTAGTCTTGAGAAATGCACAAACACGGTTCTGGAGTTCAAAAATCACGATATCAGGTTTTTGGAATGCTCGCGATTTTCTCGTCAACGGTTTCTCGGATCGCAATTCTGTCGCTTCCAACGTGTTCCTCGTGTCATTTTACGTCGGAATTAGTCTTGAGAAATGCACAAACACGGTTCTGGAGTTCAAAAAACACGAGATCAGGTTCTGGGAATGCTCGCGATTTTCTCGTCAACGGTTTCTCGGATCGCAATTCTGTCGCTTCTAACGTGTTCCTCGTGTCATTTTACGTCGGAATTAGTCTTGAGAAATGCACAAACACGGTTCTGGAGTTCAAAAATCACGATATCAGGTTTTTGGAATGCTCCCGATTTTCTCGTCAACGGTTCCTCGGATCGCAATTCTGTCGCTTCCAACGTGTTAATCGTGTCATTTTACGTCGGAATTAGTCTTGAGAAATGCACAAACACGGTTCTGGAGTTCAAAAAACACGAGATCAGGTTTTGGGAATGCTCGCGATTTTCTCGTCAACGTTTGCCCGGATTGCAATTCTGTCGCTTCCAACGCGTTCCTCGTGTCATTTTACGTCGGAAATAGTCACGAGCAGTGCACGTGAACGTTTGTGGAATCCAAAAAACACGAGTTCAGGTTCTGGGAAGGCTCGCGATTTTCTCGTCAACGGTTTCTCGGATCGCAATTCTGTCGCTTCTAACGTGTTCCTCGTGTCATTGTACGTCGGAATTATTCTTGAGAAATGCAAAAACACGGTTCTGGAGTTCAAACAACACGAGATCAGGTTTTGGGAATGCTCGCGATTTTCTCGTCAATGTTTGCCCGGATTGCAATTCTGTCGCTTCTAACGTGTTCCTCGTGTCATTTTACGTCGGAATTAGTCTTGAGAAATGCACAAACACGGTTCTGGAGTTCAAAAAACACGAGTTCAGGTTTTGGGAATGCTCGCGATTTTCTCGTCGACGTTTGCTCGGATTGCAATTCTGTCGCTTCCTACGCGTTTCTCGCGTCATTTTACATCGGAATTAGTCATGAGAAATGCACAAACACGGTTGTGGAGCCCAAAAAACACGAGATCAGTTTCTGGGAATGCTCGCGATTTCCTCGTCAACGGTTTCTCGGATCGCAATTCTGTCGCTTCCAACGTGTTCCTCGTGTCATTTTACGTCGGAATTAGTCTTGAGAAATGCACAAACACGGTTCTGGAGTTCAAAAAACACGAGATCAGGTTTTGGGAATGCTCGCGATTTTCTCGTCAACGTTTGCCCGGATTGCAATTCTGTCGCTTCCAACGCGTTCCTCGCGTCATTTTACGTCGGAATTAGTCTTGACAAATGCACAAACACGGTTCAGGAGCCCAAAAAACACGAAATCAGGATTGGGGAATGCTCGCGATTTTCTCGTCAACGGTTTCTCGGATCGCAATTCTGTCGCTTCCAACGTGATCCTCGTGTCATTTTACGTCGGAATTAGTCATGAGAAATGCACAAACACGGTTGTGGAGCCCAAAAAACACGAGATCAGTTTCTAAGAATGCTCGCGATTTCCTCGTCAACGGTTTCTCGGATCGCAATTCTGTCGCTTCTAACGTGTTCCTCGTGTCATTTTACGTCGGAATTAGTCTTGAGAAATGCACAAACACGGTTCTGGAGTTCAAAAAATACGAGATCAGGTTTTTGGAATGCTCGCGATTTTCTCGTCAACGGTTTCTCGGTTCGCAATTCTGTCGCTTCCAACGCGTTCCTCGCGTCATTTTACATCGGAATTAGTCATGAGAAAGGCGGAAACACGGTTCAGGAGCCCAAAAAACACGAGATCAGGATTCGGGAATGCTCGCGATTTTCTCGTCAACGGTTTCTCGGATCGCAATTCTGTCACTTCCAAAGTGATCCTCGTGTCATTTTACGTCGGAAATAGTCACGAGCAGTGCACGTGAACGTTTGTGGAGTCCAAAAAACACGAGTTCAGGTTCTGGGAATGCTCGCGATTTTCTCGTCAACGGTTTCTCGGATCGCAATTCTGTCGCTTCTAACGTGTTCCTCGTGTCATTTTACGTCGGAATTAGTCTTGAGAAATGCACAAACACGGTTCTGGAGTTCAAAAATCACGATATCAGGTTTTTGGAATGCTCGCGATTTTCTCGTCAACGGTTTCTCGGATCGCAATTCTGTCGCTTCCAACGTGTTCCTCGTGTCATTTTACGTCGGAATTAGTCTTGAGAAATGCACAAACACGGTTCTGGAGTTCAAAAAACACGAGATCAGGTTTTGGGAATGCTCGCGATTTTCTCGTCAACGTTTGCCCGGATTGCAATTCTGTCGCTTCCAACGCGTTCCTCGTGTCATTTTACGTCGGAAATAGTCACGAGCAGTGCACGTGAACGTTTGTGGAATCCAAAAAACACGAGTTCAGGTTCTGGGAAGGCTCGCGATTTTCTCGTCAACGGTTTCTCGGATCGCAATTCTGTCGCTTCTAACGCGTTCCTCGTGTCATTGTACGTCGGAATTATTCTTGAGAAATGCAAAAACACGGTTCTGGAGTTCAAACAACACGAGATCAGGTTTTGGGAATGCTCGCGATTTTCTCGTCAATGTTTGCCCAGATTGCAATTCTGTCGCTTCTAACGTGTTCCTCGTGTCATTTTACGTCGGAATTAGTCTTGAGAAATGCACAAACACGGTTCTGGAGTTCAAAAAACACGAGTTCAGGTTTTGGGAATGCTCGCGATTTTCTCGTCGACGTTTGCTCGGATTGCAATTCTGTCGCTTCCTACGCGTTTCTCGCGTCATTTTACATCGGAATTAGTCATGAGAAATGCACAAACACGGTTGTGGAGCCCAAAAAACACGAGATCAGTTTCTGGGAATGCTCGCGATTTCCTCGTCAACGGTTTCTCGGATCGCAATTCTGTCGCTTCCAACGTGTTCCTCGTGTCATTTTACGTCGGAATTAGTCTTGAGAAATGCACAAACACGGTTCTGGAGTTCAAAAAACACGAGATCAGGTTTTGGGAATGCTCGCGATTTTCTCGTCAACGTTTGCCCGGATTGCAATTCTGTCGCTTCCAACGCGTTCCTCGCGTCATTTTACGTCGGAATTAGTCTTGACAAATGCACAAACACGGTTCAGGAGCCCAAAAAACACGAAATCAGGATTGGGGAATGCTCGCGATTTTCTCGTCAACGGTTTCTCGGATCGCAATTCTGTCGCTTCCAACGTGATCCTCGTGTCATTTTACGTCGGAATTAGTCATGAGAAATGCACAAACACGGTTGTGGAGCCCAAAAAACACGAGATCAGTTTCTGAGAATGCTCGCGATTTCCTCGTCAACGGTTTCTCGGATCGCAATTCTGTCGCTTCTAACGTGTTCCTCGTGTCATTTTACGTCGGAATTAGTCTTGAGAAATGCACAAACACGGTTCTGGAGTTCAAAAAACACGAGATCAGGTTTTTGGAATGCTCGCGATTTTCTCGTCAACGGTTTCTCGGTTCGCAATTCTGTCGCTTCCAACGCGTTCCTCGCGTCATTTTCAATCGGAATTAGTCATGAGAAAGGCACAAACACGGTTCAGGAGCCCAAAAAACACGAGATCAGGTTTTGGGAATGCTCGCCATTTTCTCGTCAACGGTTTCTCGGTTCGCAATTCTGTCGCTTCCATCGTGATCCTCGTGTCATTTTACGTCGGAAATAGTCACGAGCAGTGCACGTGAACGTTTGTGGTGTCCAAAAAACACGAGTTCAGGTTCTGGGAATGCTCGCGATTTTCTCGTCAACGTTTGCCCGGATTGCAATTCTGTCGCTTCCAACGCGTTCCTCGTGTCATTTTACGTCGGAATTAGTCTTGAGAAATGCACAAACACGGTTCTGGAGTTCAAAAAACACGAGATCAGTTTCTGGGAATGCTCGCGATTTCCTCGTCAACGGTTTCTCGGATCGCAATTCTGTCGCTTCCAACGTGTTCCTCGTGTCATTTTACGTCGGAATTAGTCTTGAGAAATGCACAAACACGGTTCTGGAGTTCAAAAAACACGAGATCAGGTTTTGGGAATGCTCGCGATTTTCTCGTCAACGTTTGCCCGGATTGCAATTCTGTCGCTTCCAACGCGTTCCTCGTGTCATTTTACGTCGGAATTAGTCTTGAGAAATGCACAAACACGGTTCTGGAGTTCAAAAAACACGAGATCAGTTTCTGGGAATGCTCGCGATTTCCTCGTCAACGGTTTCTCGGATCGCAATTCTGTCGCTTCCAACGTGTTCCTCGTGTCATTTTACGTCGGAATTAGTCTTGAGAAATGCACAAACACGGTTCTGGAGTTCAAAAAACACGAGATCAGGTTTTGGGAATGCTCGCGATTTTCTCGTCAACGTTTGCCCGGATTGCAATTCTGTCGCTTCCAACGCGTTCCTCGTGTCATTTTACGTCGGAATTAGTCTTGAGAAATGCACAAACACGGTTCTGGAGTTCAAAAAACACGAGATCAGGTTTTGGGAATGCTCGCGATTTTCTCGTCAACGTTTGCCCGGATTGCAATTCTGTCGCTTCCATCGTGATCCTCGTGTCATTTTACATCGGAATTAGTCATGAGAAAGGCGGAAACACGGTTCAGGAGCCCAAAAAACACGAGATCAGGATTCGGGAATGCTCGCGATTTTCTCGTCAACGGTTTCTCGGATCGCAATTCTGTCACTTCCAAAGTGATCCTCGTGTCATTTTACGTCGGAAATAGTCACGAGCAGTGCACGTGAACGTTTGTGGAGTCCAAAAAACACGAGTTCAGGTTCTGGGAATGCTCGCGATTTTCTCGTCAACGGTTTCTCGGATCGCAATTCTGTCGCTTCTAACGTGTTCCTCGTGTCATTTTACGTCGGAATTAGTCTTGAGAAATGCACAAACACGGTTCTGGAGTTCAAAAATCACGATATCAGGTTTTTGGAATGCTCGCGATTTTCTCGTCAACGGTTTCTCGGATCGCAATTCTGTCGCTTCCAACGTGTTCCTCGTGTCATTTTACGTCGGAATTAGTCTTGAGAAATGCACAAACACGGTTCTGGAGTTCAAAAAACACGAGATCAGGTTTTGGGAATGCTCGCGATTTTCTCGTCAACGTTTGCCCGGATTGCAATTCTGTCGCTTCCATCGTGATCCTCGTGTCATTTTACATCGGAATTAGTCATGAGAAAGGCGGAAACACGGTTCAGGAGCCCAAAAAACACGAGATCAGGATTCGGGAATGCTCGCGATTTTCTCGTCAACGGTTTCTCGGATCGCAATTCTGTCACTTCCAAAGTGATCCTCGTGTCATTTTACGTCGGAAATAGTCACGAGCAGTGCACGTGAACGTTTGTGGAGTCCAAAAAACACGAGTTCAGGTTCTGGGAATGCTCGCGATTTTCTCGTCAACGGTTTCTCGGATCGCAATTCTGTCGCTTCTAACGTGTTCCTCGTGTCATTTTACGTCGGAATTAGTCTTGAGAAATGCACAAACACGGTTCTGGAGTTCAAAAATCACGATATCAGGTTTTTGGAATGCTCGCGATTTTCTCGTCAACGGTTTCTCGGATCGCAATTCTGTCGCTTCCAACGTGTTCCTCGTGTCATTTTACGTCGGAATTAGTCTTGAGAAATGCACAAACACGGTTCTGGAGTTCAAAAAACACGAGATCAGGTTTTGGGAATGCTCGCGATTTTCTCGTCAACGTTTGCCCGGATTGCAATTCTGTCGCTTCCAACGCGTTCCTCGTGTCATTTTACGTCGGAAATAGTCACGAGCAGTGCACGTGAACGTTTGTGGAATCCAAAAAACACGAGTTCAGGTTCTGGGAAGGCTCGCGATTTTCTCGTCAACGGTTTCTCGGATCGCAATTCTGTCGCTTCTAACGTGTTCCTCGTGTCATTGTACGTCGGAATTATTCTTGAGAAATGCAAAAACACGGTTCTGGAGTTCAAACAACACGAGATCAGGTTTTGGGAATGCTCGCGATTTTCTCGTCAATGTTTGCCCGGATTGCAATTCTGTCGCTTCTAACGTGTTCCTCGTGTCATTTTACGTCGGAATTAGTCTTGAGAAATGCACAAACACGGTTCTGGAGTTCAAAAAACACGAGTTCAGGTTTTGGGAATGCTCGCGATTTTCTCGTCGACGTTTGCTCGGATTGCAATTCTGTCGCTTCCTACGCGTTTCTCGCGTCATTTTACATCGGAATTAGTCATGAGAAATGCACAAACACGGTTGTGGAGCCCAAAAAACACGAGATCAGTTTCTGGGAATGCTCGCGATTTCCTCGTCAACGGTTTCTCGGATCGCAATTCTGTCGCTTCCAACGTGTTCCTCGTGTCATTTTACGTCGGAATTAGTCTTGAGAAATGCACAAACACGGTTCTGGAGTTCAAAAAACACGAGATCAGGTTTTGGGAATGCTCGCGATTTTCTCGTCAACGTTTGCCCGGATTGCAATTCTGTCGCTTCCAACGCGTTCCTCGCGTCATTTTACGTCGGAATTAGTCTTGACAAATGCACAAACACGGTTCAGGAGCCCAAAAAACACGAAATCAGGATTGGGGAATGCTCGCGATTTTCTCGTCAACGGTTTCTCGGATCGCAATTCTGTCGCTTCCAACGTGATCCTCGTGTCATTTTACGTCGGAATTAGTCATGAGAAATGCACAAACACGGTTGTGGAGCCCAAAAAACACGAGATCAGTTTCTGAGAATGCTCGCGATTTCCTCGTCAACGGTTTCTCGGATCGCAATTCTGTCGCTTCTAACGTGTTCCTCGTGTCATTTTACGTCGGAATTAGTCTTGAGAAATGCACAAACACGGTTCTGGAGTTCAAAAAACACGAGATCAGGTTTTTGGAATGCTCGCGATTTTCTCGTCAACGGTTTCTCGGTTCGCAATTCTGTCGCTTCCAACGCGTTCCTCGCGTCATTTTCAATCGGAATTAGTCATGAGAAAGGCACAAACACGGTTCAGGAGCCCAAAAAACACGAGATCAGGTTTTGGGAATGCTCGCCATTTTCTCGTCAACGGTTTCTCGGTTCGCAATTCTGTCGCTTCCATCGTGATCCTCGTGTCATTTTACGTCGGAAATAGTCACGAGCAGTGCACGTGAACGTTTGTGGTGTCCAAAAAACACGAGTTCAGGTTCTGGGAATGCTCGCGATTTTCTCGTCAACGTTTGCCCGGATTGCAATTCTGTCGCTTCCAACGCGTTCCTCGTGTCATTTTACGTCGGAATTAGTCTTGAGAAATGCACAAACACGGTTCTGGAGTTCAAAAAACACGAGATCAGTTTCTGGGAATGCTCGCGATTTCCTCGTCAACGGTTTCTCGGATCGCAATTCTGTCGCTTCCAACGTGTTCCTCGTGTCATTTTACGTCGGAATTAGTCTTGAGAAATGCACAAACACGGTTCTGGAGTTCAAAAAACACGAGATCAGGTTTTGGGAATGCTCGCGATTTTCTCGTCAACGTTTGCCCGGATTGCAATTCTGTCGCTTCCAACGCGTTCCTCGTGTCATTTTACGTCGGAATTAGTCTTGAGAAATGCACAAACACGGTTCTGGAGTTCAAAAAACACGAGATCAGTTTCTGGGAATGCTCGCGATTTCCTCGTCAACGGTTTCTCGGATCGCAATTCTGTCGCTTCCAACGTGTTCCTCGTGTCATTTTACGTCGGAATTAGTCTTGAGAAATGCACAAACACGGTTCTGGAGTTCAAAAAACACGAGATCAGGTTTTGGGAATGCTCGCGATTTTCTCGTCAACGTTTGCCCGGATTGCAATTCTGTCGCTTCCAACGCGTTCCTCGTGTCATTTTACGTCGGAATTAGTCTTGAGAAATGCACAAACACGGTTCTGGAGTTCAAAAAACACGAGATCAGGTTTTGGGAATGCTCGCGATTTTCTCGTCAACGTTTGCCCGGATTGCAATTCTGTCGCTTCCATCGTGATCCTCGTGTCATTTTACGTCGGAAATAGTCACGAGCAGTGCACGTGAACGTTTGTGGTGTCCAAAAAACACGAGTTCAGGTTCTGGGAATGCTCGCGATTTTCTCGTCAACGTTTGCCCGGATTGCAATTCTGTCGCTTCCAACGCGTTCCTCGTGTCATTTTACGTCGGAATTAGTCTTGAGAAATGCACAAACACGGTTCTGGAGTTCAAAAAACACGAGATCAGTTTCTGGGAATGCTCGCGATTTCCTCGTCAACGGTTTCTCGGATCGCAATTCTGTCGCTTCCAACGTGTTCCTCGTGTCATTTTACGTCGGAATTAGTCTTGAGAAATGCACAAACACGGTTCTGGAGTTCAAAAAACACGAGATCAGGTTTTGGGAATGCTCGCGATTTTCTCGTCAACGTTTGCCCGGATTGCAATTCTGTCGCTTCCAACGCGTTCCTCGTGTCATTTTACGTCGGAATTAGTCTTGAGAAATGCACAAACACGGTTCTGGAGTTCAAAAAACACGAGATCAGGTTTTGGGAATGCTCGCGATTTTCTCGTCAACGTTTGCCCGGATTGCAATTCTGTCGCTTCCATCGTGATCCTCGTGTCATTTTACGTCGGAAATAGTCACGAGCAGTGCACGTGAACGTTTGTGGTGTCCAAAAAACACGAGTTCAGGTTCTGGGAATGCTCGCGATTTTCTCGTCAACGTTTGCCCGGATTGCAATTCTGTCGCTTCCAACGCGTTCCTCGTGTCATTTTACGTCGGAATTAGTCTTGAGAAATGCACAAACACGGTTCTGGAGTTCAAAAAACACGAGATCAGTTTCTGGGAATGCTCGCGATTTCCTCGTCAACGGTTTCTCGGATCGCAATTCTGTCGCTTCCAACGTGTTCCTCGTGTCATTTTACGTCGGAATTAGTCTTGACAAATGCACAAACGCGGTTCTGGAGTTCAAAAAACACGAGTTCAGGTTTTGGGAATGCTCGCGATTTTCTCGTCAACGTTTGCTCGGATTGCAATTCTGTCGCTTCCAACGCGTTCCTCGCGTCATTTTCAATCGGAATTAGTCATGAGAAAGGCACAAACACGGTTCAGGAGCCCAAAAAACACGAGATCAGGTTTTGGGAATGCTCGCCATTTTCTCGTCAACGGTTTCTCGGTTCGCAATTCTGTCGCTTCCATCGTGATCCTCGTGTCATTTTACGTCGGAAATAGTCACGAGCAGTGCACGTGAACGTTTGTGGAGTCCAAAAAACACGAGTTCAGGTTCTGGGAATGCTCGCGATTTTCTCGTCAACGGTTTCTCGGATCGCAATTCTGTCGCTTATAACGTGTTCCTCGTGTCATTTTACGTCGGAATTAGTCTTGAGAAATGCACAAACACGGTTCTGGAGTCCAAAAAACACGAGTTCAGGTTCTGGGAATGCTCGCGATTTTCTCGTCAACGTTTGCTCGGATTGCAATTCTGTCGCTTCCAACGCGTTCCTCGCGTCATTTTCAATCGGAATTAGTCATGAGAAAGGCACAAACACGGTTCAGGAGCCCAAAAAACACGAGTTCAGGTTTTGGGAATGCTCGCCATTTTCTCGTCAACGGTTTCTCGGTTCGCAATTCTGTCGCTTCCATCGTGATCCTCGTGTCATTTTACGTCGGAAATAGTCACGAGCAGTGCACGTGAACGTTTGTGGAGTCCAAAAAACACGAGTTCAGGTTCTGGGAATGCTCGCGATTTTCTCGTCAACGGTTTCTCGGATCGCAATTCTGTCGCTTATAACGTGTTCTTCGTGTCATTTTACGTTGGAATTAGTCTTGAGAAATGCACAAACACGGTTCTGGAGTTCAAAAAACACGAGATCAGGTTTTGGGAATGCTCGCGATTTTCTCGTCAACGGTTTCTCGGATCGCAATTCTGTCGCTTCCAACGTGATCCTCGTGTCATTTTACGTCGGAAATAGTCATGAGCAGTGCACGTGAACGTTTGTGGAGTCCAAAAAACACGAGTTCAGGTTTTGGGAATGCTCGCGATTTTCTCATCAACGGTTTCTCGGATCGCAATTCTGTCGCTTCCAACGTGTTCCTCGTGTCATTTTAGGTCGGAATTAGTCTTGAGAAATGCACAAACACGGTTCTGGAGTTCAAAAAACACGAGTTCAGGTTTTGGGAATGCTCGCGATTTTCTCGTCAACGTTTGCCCGGATCGCAATTCTGTCGCTTCTAACGTGTTCCTCGTGTCATTTTACGTCGGAATTAGTCTTGAGAAATGCACAAACACGGTTCTGGAGTTCAAAAAACACGAGTTCAGGTTTTGGGAATGCTCGCGATTTTCTAGTCAACGGTTTCTCGGATCGCAATTCTGTCACTTCCAACGTGTTCCTCGTGTCATTTTACGTCGGAATTAGTCTTGAGAAATGCACAAACACGGTTCTGGAGTTCAAAAAACACGAGATCAGGTTTTGGGAATGCTCGCGATTTTCTCGTCAACGTTTGCCCGGATTGCAATTCTGTCGCTTCCAACGCGTTCCTCGTGTCATTTTACGTCGGAATTAGTCTTGACAAATGCACAAACACGGTTCAGGAGCCCAAAAAACACGAGATCAGGATTGGGGAATGCTCGCGATTTTCTCGTCAACGGTTTCTCGGATCGCAATTCTGTCGCTTCCAACGTGATCCTCGTGTCATTTTACGTCGGAAATAGCCACGAGCAGTGCACGTGAACGTTTGTGGAGTCCAAAAAACACGAGTTCAGGTTCTGGGAAGGCTCGCGATTTTCTCGTAAACGGTTTCTCGGATCGCAATTCTGTCGCTTCTAACGTGTTCCTCGTGTCATTTTACGTCGGAATTAGTCTTGACAAATGCACAAACGCGGTTCTGGAGTTCAAAAAACACGAGATCAGGTTTTGGGAATGCTCGCGATTTTCTCGTCAACGTTTGCTCGGATCGCAATTCTGTCGCTTCTAACGTGTTCCTCGTGTCATTTTACGTCGGAATTAGTCATGAGAAAGGCAGAAACACGGTTCAGGAGCCCAAAAAACACGAGATCAGGATTCGTGAATGCTCGCGATTTTCTCGTCAACGGTTTCTCGGATCCCAATTCTGTCGCTTCCAACGTGATCCTCGTGTCATTTTACGTCGGAAATAGTCACGAGCAGTGCACGTGAACGTTTGTGGAATCCAAAAAACACGAGTTCAGGTTCTGGGAAGGCTCGCGATTTTCTCGTCAACGGTTTCTCGGATCGCAATTCTGTCGCTTCTAACGTGTTCCTCGTGTCATTTTACGTCGGAATTAGTCTTGAGAAATGCACAAACACGGTTCTGGAGTTCAAACAACACGAGATCAGGTTTTGGGAATGCTCGCGATTTTCTCGTCAATGTTTGCCCGGATTGCAATTCTGTCGCTTCTAACGTGTTCCTCGTGTCATTTTACATCGGAATTAGTCTTGAGAAAGGCACAAACACGGTTCAGGAGCCCAAAAAACACGAGATCAGGATTCGGGAATGCTCGCGATTTTCTCGTCAACGGTTTCTCGGATCGCAATTCTGTCGCTTCTAACGTGTTCCTCGTGTCATTTTACGTCGGAATTAGTCTTGAGAAATGCACAAACACGGTTCTGGAGTTCAAAAAACACGAGTTCAGGTTTTGGGAATGCTCGCGATTTTCTCGTCGACGTTTGCTCGGATTGCAATTCTGTCGCTTCCTACACGTTTCTCGCGTCATTTTACATCGGAATTAGTCATGAGAAATGCACAAACACGGTTGTGGAGCCCAAAAAACACGAGATCAGTTTCTGGGAATGCTCGCGATTTCCTCGTCAACGGTTTCTCGGATCGCAATTCTGTCGCTTCCAACGTGTTCCTCGTGTCATTTTACGTCGGAATTAGTCTTGAGAAATGCACAAACACGGTTCTGGAGTTCAAAAAACACGAGATCAGGTTTTGGGAATGCTCGCGATTTCCTCGTCAACGTTTGCCGGGATTGCAATTCTGTCGCTTCCAACGCGTTCCTCGCGTCATTTTACGTCGGAATTAGTCTTGACAAATGCACAAACACGGTTCAGGAGCCCAAAAAACACGAAATCAGGATTGGGGAATGCTCGCGATTTTCTCGTCAACGGTTTCTCGGATCGCAATTCTGTCGCTTCCAACGTGATCCTCGTGTCATTTTACGTCGGAATTAGTCATGAGAAATGCACAAACACGGTTGTGGAGCCCGAAAAACACGAGATCAGTTTCTAAGAATGCTCGCGATTTCCTCGTCAACGGTTTCTCGGATCGCAATTCTGTCGCTTCTAACGTGTTCCTCGTGTCATTTTACGTCGGAATTAGTCTTGAGAAATGCACAAACACGGTTCTGGAGTTCAAAAAACACGAGATCAGGTTTTTGGAATGCTCGCGATTTTCTCGTCAACGGTTTCTCGGTTCGCAATTCTGTCGCTTCCAACGCGTTCCTCGCGTCATTTTACATCGGAATTAGTCATGAGAAAGGCGGAAACACGGTTCAGGAGCCCAAAAAACACGAGATCAGGATTCGGGAATGCTCGCGATTTTCTCGTCAACGGTTTCTCGGATCGCAATTCTGTCACTTCCAAAGTGATCCTCGTGTCATTTTACGTCGGAAATAGTCACGAGCAGTGCACGTGAACGTTTGTGGAGTCCAAAAAACACGAGTTCAGGTTCTGGGAATGCTCGCGATTTTCTCGTCAACGGTTTCTCGGATCGCAATTCTGTCGCTTCCAACGTGTTCCTCGTGTCATTTTACGTCGGAATTAGTCTTGAGAAATGCACAAACACGGTTCTGGAGTTCAAAAAACACGAGATCAGGTTTTGGGAATGCTCGCGATTTTCTCGTCAACGTTTGCCCGGATTGCAATTCTGTCGCTTCCAACGCGTTCCTCGTGTCATTTTACGTCGGAAATAGTCACGAGCAGTGCACGTGAACGTTTGTGGAATCCAAAAAACACGAGTTCAGGTTCTGGGAAGGCTCGCGATTTTCTCGTCAACGGTTTCTCGGATCGCAATTCTGTCGCTTCTAACGTGTTCCTCGTGTCATTGTACGTCGGAATTATTCTTGAGAAATGCAAAAACACGGTTCTGGAGTTCAAACAACACGAGATCAGGTTTTGGGAATGCTCGCGATTTTCTCGTCAATGTTTGCCCGGATTGCAATTCTGTCGCTTCTAACGTGTTCCTCGTGTCATTTTACGTCGGAATTAGTCTTGAGAAATGCACAAACACGGTTCTGGAGTTCAAAAAACACGAGTTCAGGTTTTGGGAATGCTCGCGATTTTCTTGTCGACGTTTGCTCGGATTGCAATTCTGTCGCTTCCTACGCGTTTCTCGCGTCATTTTACATCGGAATTAGTCATGAGAATTGCACAAACACGGTTGTGGAGCCCAAAAAACACGAGATCAGTTTCTGGGAATGCTCGCGATTTCCTCGTCAACGGTTTCTCGGATCGCAATTCTGTCACTTCCAACGTGTTCCTCGTGTCATTTTACGTCGGAATTAGTCTTGAGAAATGCACAAACACGGTTCTGGAGTTCAAAAAACACGAGATCAGGTTTTGGGAATGCTCGCGATTTTCTCGTCAACGTTTGCCCGGATTGCAATTCTGTCGCTTCCAACGCGTTCCTCGCGTCATTTTACGTCGGAATTAGTCTTGACAAATGCACAAACACGGTTCAGGAGCCCAAAAAACACGAAATCAGGATTGGGGAATGCTCGCGATTTTCTCGTCAACGGTTTCTCGGATCGCAATTCTGTCGCTTCCAACGTGATCCTCGTGTCATTTTACGTCGGAATTAGTCATGAGAAATGCACAAACACGGTTGTGGAGCCCAAAAAACACGAGATCAGTTTCTGAGAATGCTCGCGATTTCCTCGTCAACGGTTTCTCGGATCGCAATTCTGTCGCTTCTAACGTGTTCCTCGTGTCATTTTACGTCGGAATTAGTCTTGAGAAATGCACAAACACGGTTCTGGAGTTCAAAAAACACGAGATCAGGTTTTTGGAATGCTCGCGATTTTCTCGTCAACGGTTTCTCGGTTCGCAATTCTGTCGCTTCCAACGCGTTCCTCGCGTCATTTTCAATCGGAATTAGTCATGAGAAAGGCACAAACACGGTTCAGGAGCCCAATAAAACACGAGATCAGGTTTTGGGAATGCTCGCCATTTTCTCGTCAACGGTTTCTCGGTTCGCAATTCTGTCGCTTCCATCGTGATCCTCGTGTCATTTTACGTCGGAAATAGTCACGAGCAGTGCACGTGAACGTTTGTGGAGTCCAAAAAACACGAGATCAGTTTCTGAGAATGCTCGCGATTTCCTCGTCAACGGTTTCTCGGATCGCAATTCTGTCGCTTCTAACGTGTTCCTCGTGTCATTTTACGTCGGAATTAGTCTTGAGAAATGCACAAACACGGTTCTAGAGTTCAAAAAACACGAGATCAGGTTTTTGGAATGCTCGCGATTTTCTCGTCAACGGTTTCTCGGTTCGCAATTCTGTCGCTTCCAACGTGTTCCTCGTGTCATTTTACGTCGGAATTAGTCTTGAGAAATGCACAAACACGGTTCTGGAGTCCAAAAAACACGAGTTCAGGTTCTGGGAATGCTCGCGATTTTCTCGTCAACGTTTGCTCGGATTGCAATTCTGTCGCTTCCAACGCGTTCCTCGCGTCATTTTCAATCGGAATTAGTCATGAGAAAGGCACAAACACGGTTCAGGAGCCCAAAAAACACGAGATCAGGTTTTGGGAATGCTCGCCATTTTCTCGTCAACGGTTTCTCGGTTCGCAATTCTGTCGCTTCCATCGTGATCCTCGTGTCATTTTACGTCGGAAATAGTCACGAGCAGTGCACGTGAACGTTTGTGGAGTCCAAAAAACACGAGTTCAGGTTCTGGGAATGCTCGCGATTTTCTCGTCAACGGTTTCTCGGATCGCAATTCTGTCGCTTATAACGTGTTCTTCGTGTCATTTTACGTCGGAATTAGTCTTGAGAAATGCACAAACACGGTGAGTGAGTCTCCTTTGCGCACGTTCCACTTTGGACACGGGCCTTTTTTGGAACTTGCGCACATGGTAACAGCGCACGTTGCACATTGCCCACATTGGAAACTGCGCACATTGGACATTGCCCACATTGGAAACTGCGCATATTGGACATTGCCCACATTGGAAACAGCGCACATTGGACATTGCCCACATAAGATATCGTTACAAGTGGAAACTGCGCACAGTGTATAGAGGACACAGTGGACTTTTCCCACATGGAAAGTGGAAGTTGGCCACTAAATACTGTGTAGACATTTCTACAAGAATCATACGTAGAATTTAGCCATTGTCAATTAACAATTATCGGAAAATTCTGCGGTTGAAATGTTTCAGGGCTAAAGATGGAGGTCCGTTAATTTAATTGATTATGTATTGCCACATGCTAATTACAACAGCAAGATATTTTGCTGCATTGTATTTACTAGTGGTAGATATCCTTATCAATTATGGTTCACGAAAATATCATTCTTAGATTTTATGAGTGTATCTGATATTTTACTTTCAATTTTAGCTCACCTTAATTGCTCACCTTACTAGCTCACCTTACCCAGTCCGGGGGGCATGCTAAGTTTGGTCTCAATAGGAACCACAAACCAACCCTAGTCCGGGGGGGGGCATGCTCGTTTCGCTCGCCAAACCTAAAAAAACCCTGAATATTATATACTTAACTATTATGTACTTATATTAAATAAAAATGGTTGTTAATAAATTAAAACTCATAACCACCCGTTGTTTATATTTATTTAATCATAGTCATATAAGCAATCACTTTTTTCACGAATAAACAACTTTGGTGTTTCTTACAAATCATTAATTATTTCACTGTTATTTATTGCTTTTCAATTAAATGTGTTCTGAGAATACATACTGTCGCAATGTACACATCTTTTTCATCTAGTGTGTCCAAATTCCATTATTCGCGTTATCCTGTGTGTCCTGTTTCTTCTGGGATGTGTACAACTTCCACCGTCGATGTGTCCTGCTTCCACTGGAGTAAATTTCCAACGTGCGCAAATTCCAATGTGTCCAATATCCAATGTGTCCTGATTCTACTGGAGTCAACTTCCAACGTGCGAAAATTCCACCGTGTCCAATAATCCACGTGTGCGCAAGATGGAACGTGCGCAATGTGGACACTCCCAACACGGTTCTGGAGTTCAAAAAACACGAGATCAGGTTTTGGGAATGCTCGCGATTTTCTCGTCAACGGTTTCTCGGATCGCAATTCTGTCGCTTCCAACGTGTTCCTCGTGTCATTTTACGTCGGAATTAGTCTTGAGAAATGCACAAACACGGTTCTGGAGTTCAAAAAACACGAGTTCAGGTTTTGGGAATGCTCGCGATTTTCTCGTCAACGTTTGCCCGGATCGCAATTCTGTCGCTTCTAACGTGTTCCTCGTGTCATTTTACGTCGGAATTAGTCTTGAGAAATGCACAAACACGGTTCTGGAGTTCAAAAAACACGAGTTCAGGTTTTGGGAATGCTCGCGATTTTCTAGTCAACGGTTTCTCGGATCGCAATTCTGTCACTTCCAACGTGTTCCTCGTGTCATTTTACGTCGGAATTAGTCTTGAGAAATGCACAAACACGGTTCTGGAGTTCAAAAAACACGAGATCAGGTTTTGGGAATGCTCGCGATTTTCTCGTCAACGTTTGCCCGGATTGCAATTCTGTCGCTTCCAACGCGTTCCTCGCGTCATTTTACGTCGGAATTAGTCTTGACAAATGCACAAACACGGTTCAGGAGCCCAAAAAACACGAGATCAGGATTGGGGAATGCTCGCGATTTTCTCGTCAACGGTTTCTCGGATCGCAATTCTGTCGCTTCCAACGTGATCCTCGTGTCATTTTACGTCGGAAATAGCCACGAGCAGTGCACGTGAACGTTTGTGGAGTCCAAAAAACACGAGTTCAGGTTCTGGGAAGGCTCGCGATTTTCTCGTCAACGGTTTCTCGGATCGCAATTCTGTCGCTTCTAACGTGTTCCTCGTGTCATTTTACGTCGGAATTAGTCTTGACAAATGCACAAACGCGGTTCTGGAGTTCAAAAAACACGAGATCAGGTTTTGGGAATGCTCGCGATTTTCTCGTCAACGTTTGCTCGGATCGCAATTCTGTCGCTTCTAACGTGTTCCTCGTGTCATTTTACGTCGGAATTAGTCATGAGAAAGGCAGAAACACGGTTCAGGAGCCCAAAAAACACGAGATCAGGATTCGTGAATGCTCGCGATTTTCTCGTCAACGGTTTCTCGGATCGCAATTCTGTCGCTTCCAACGTGATCCTCGTGTCATTTTACGTCGGAAATAGTCACGAGCAGTGCACGTGAACGTTTGTGGAATCCAAAAAACACGAGTTCAGGTTCTGGGAAGGCTCGCGATTTTCTCGTCAACGGTTTCTCGGATCGCAATTCTGTCGCTTCTAACGTGTTCCTCGTGTCATTTTACGTCGGAATTAGTCTTGAGAAATGCACAAACACGGTTCTGGAGTTCAAACAACACGAGATCAGGTTTTGGGAATGCTCGCGATTTTCTCGTCAATGTTTGCCCGGATTGCAATTCTGTCGCTTCTAACGTGTTCCTCGTGTCATTTTACATCGGAATTAGTCTTGAGAAAGGCACAAACACGGTTCAGGAGCCCAAAAAACACGAGATCAGGATTCGGGAATGCTCGCGATTTTCTCGTCAACGGTTTCTCGGATCGCAATTCTGTCGCTTCTAACGTGTTCCTCGTGTCATTTTACGTCGGAATTAGTCTTGAGAAATGCACAAACACGGTTCTGGAGTTCAAAAAACACGAGTTCAGGTTTTGGGAATGCTCGCGATTTTCTCGTCGACGTTTGCTCGGATTGCAATTCTGTCGCTTCCTACACGTTTCTCGCGTCATTTTACATCGGAATTAGTCATGAGAAATGCACAAACACGGTTGTGGAGCCCAAAAAACACGAGATCAGTTTCTGGGAATGCTCGCGATTTCCTCGTCAACGGTTTCTCGGATCGCAATTCTGTCGCTTCCAACGTGTTCCTCGTGTCATTTTACGTCGGAATTAGTCTTGAGAAATGCACAAACACGGTTCTGGAGTTCAAAAAACACGAGATCAGGTTTTGGGAATGCTCGCGATTTTCTCGTCAACGTTTGCCCGGATTGCAATTCTGTCGCTTCCAACGCGTTCCTCGCGTCATTTTACGTCGGAATTAGTCTTGACAAATGCACAAACACGGTTCAGGAGCCCAAAAAACACGAGATCAGGATTGGGGAATGCTCGCGATTTTCTCGTCAACGGTTTCTCGGATCGCAATTCTGTCACTTCCAACGTGTTCCTCGTGTCATTTTACGTCGGAATTAGTCTTGAGAAATGCACAAACACGGTTCTGGAGTTCAAAAAACACGAGATCAGGTTTTGGGAATGCTCGCGATTTTCTCGTCAACGTTTGCCCGGATTGCAATTCTGTCGCTTCCAACGCGTTCCTCGCGTCATTTTACGTCGGAATTAGTCTTGACAAATGCACAAACACGGTTCAGGAGCCCAAAAAACACGAGATCAGGATTGGGGAATGCTCGCGATTTTCTCGTCAACGGTTTCTCGGATCGCAATTCTGTCGCTTCCAACGTGATCCTCGTGTCATTTTACGTCGGAAATAGCCACGAGCAGTGCACGTGAACGTTTGTGGAGTCCAAAAAACACGAGTTCAGGTTCTGGGAAGGCTCGCGATTTTCTCGTCAACGGTTTCTCGGATCGCAATTCTGTCGCTTCTAACGTGTTCCTCGTGTCATTTTACGTCGGAATTAGTCTTGACAAATGCACAAACGCGGTTCTGGAGTTCAAAAAACACGAGATCAGGTTTTGGGAATGCTCGCGATTTTCTCGTCAACGTTTGCTCGGATCGCAATTCTGTCGCTTCTAACGTGTTCCTCGTGTCATTTTACGTCGGAATTAGTCATGAGAAAGGCAGAAACACGGTTCAGGAGCCCAAAAAACACGAGATCAGGATTCGTGAATGCTCGCGATTTTCTCGTCAACGGTTTCTCGGATCGCAATTCTGTCGCTTCCAACGTGATCCTCGTGTCATTTTACGTCGGAAATAGTCACGAGCAGTGCACGTGAACGTTTGTGGAATCCAAAAAACACGAGTTCAGGTTCTGGGAAGGCTCGCGATTTTCTCGTCAACGGTTTCTCGGATCGCAATTCTGTCGCTTCTAACGTGTTCCTCGTGTCATTTTACGTCGGAATTAGTCTTGAGAAATGCACAAACACGGTTCTGGAGTTCAAACAACACGAGATCAGGTTTTGGGAATGCTCGCGATTTTCTCGTCAATGTTTGCCCGGATTGCAATTCTGTCGCTTCTAACGTGTTCCTCGTGTCATTTTACATCGGAATTAGTCTTGAGAAAGGCACAAACACGGTTCAGGAGCCCAAAAAACACGAGATCAGGATTCGGGAATGCTCGCGATTTTCTCGTCAACGGTTTCTCGGATCGCAATTCTGTCGCTTCTAACGTGTTCCTCGTGTCATTTTACGTCGGAATTAGTCTTGAGAAATGCACAAACACGGTTCTGGAGTTCAAAAAACACGAGTTCAGGTTTTGGGAATGCTCGCGATTTTCTCGTCGACGTTTGCTCGGATTGCAATTCTGTCGCTTCCTACACGTTTCTCGCGTCATTTTACATCGGAATTAGTCATGAGAAATGCACAAACACGGTTGTGGAGCCCAAAAAACACGAGATCAGTTTCTGGGAATGCTCGCGATTTCCTCGTCAACGGTTTCTCGGATCGCAATTCTGTCGCTTCCAACGTGTTCCTCGTGTCATTTTACGTCGGAATTAGTCTTGAGAAATGCACAAACACGGTTCTGGAGTTCAAAAAACACGAGATCAGGTTTTGGGAATGCTCGCGATTTTCTCGTCAACGTTTGCCCGGATTGCAATTCTGTCGCTTCCAACGCGTTCCTCGCGTCATTTTACGTCGGAATTAGTCTTGACAAATGCACAAACACGGTTCAGGAGCCCAAAAAACACGAAATCAGGATTGGGGAATGCTCGCGATTTTCTCGTCAACGGTTTCTCGGATCGCAATTCTGTCGCTTCCAACGTGATCCTCGTGTCATTTTACGTCGGAATTAGTCATGAGAAATGCACAAACACGGTTGTGGAGCCCAAAAAACACGAGATCAGTTTCTGAGAATGCTCGCGATTTCCTCGTCAACGGTTTCTCGGATCGCAATTCTGTCGCTTCTAACGTGTTCCTCGTGTCATTTTACGTCGGAATTAGTCTTGAGAAATGCACAAACACGGTTCTGGAGTTCAAAAAACACGAGATCAGGTTTTTGGAATGCTCGCGATTTTCTCGTCAACGGTTTCTCGGTTCGCAATTCTGTCGCTTCCAACGCGTTCCTCGCGTCATTTTACATCGGAATTAGTCATGAGAAAGGCGGAAACACGGTTCAGGAGCCCAAAAAACACGAGATCAGGATTCGGGAATGCTCGCGATTTTCTCGTCAACGGTTTCTCGGATCGCAATTCTGTCACTTCCAAAGTGATCCTCGTGTCATTTTACGTCGGAAATAGTCACGAGCAGTGCACGTGAACGTTTGTGGAGTCCAAAAAACACGAGTTCAGGTTCTGGGAATGCTCGCGATTTTCTCGTCAACGGTTTCTCGGATCGCAATTCTGTCGCTTCTAACGTGTTCCTCGTGTCATTTTACGTCGGAATTAGTCTTGAGAAATGCACAAACACGGTTCTGGAGTTCAAAAAACACGAGATCAGGTTTTGGGAATGCTCGCGATTTTCTCGTCAACGTTTGCCCGGATTGCAATTCTGTCGCTTCCAACGCGTTCCTCGCGTCATTTTACGTCGGAATTAGTCTTGACAAATGCACAAACACGGTTCAGGAGCCCAAAAAACACGAAATCAGGATTGGGGAATGCTCGCGATTTTCTCGTCAACGGTTTCTCGGATCGCAATTCTGTCGCTTCCAACGTGATCCTCGTGTCATTTTACGTCGGAATTAGTCATGAGAAATGCACAAACACGGTTGTGGAGCCCAAAAAACACGAGATCAGTTTCTGAGAATGCTCGCGATTTCCTCGTCAACGGTTTCTCGGATCGCAATTCTGTCGCTTCTAACGTGTTCCTCGTGTCATTTTACGTCGGAATTAGACTTGAGAAATGCACAAACACGGTTCTGGAGTTCAAAAAACACGAGATCAGGTTTTTGGAATGCTCGCGATTTTCTCGTCAACGGTTTCTCGGTTCGCAATTCTGTCGCTTCCAACGCGTTCCTCGCGTCATTTTACATCGGAATTAGTCATGAGAAAGGCGGAAACACGGTTCAGGAGCCCAAAAAACACGAGATCAGGATTCGGGAATGCTCGCGATTTTCTCGTCAACGGTTTCTCGGATCGCAATTCTGTCACTTCCAAAGTGATCCTCGTGTCATTTTACGTCGGAAATAGTCACGAGCAGTGCACGTGAACGTTTGTGGAGTCCAAAAAACACGAGTTCAGGTTCTGGGAATGCTCGCGATTTTCTCGTCAACGGTTTCTCGGATCGCAATTCTGTCGCTTCTAACGTGTTCCTCGTGTCATTTTACGTCGGAATTAGTCTTGAGAAATGCACAAACACGGTTCTGGAGTTCAAAAATCACGATATCAGGTTTTTGGAATGCTCGCGATTTTCTCGTCAACGGTTTCTCGGATCGCAATTCTGTCGCTTCCAACGTGTTCCTCGTGTCATTTTACGTCGGAATTAGTCTTGAGAAATGCATAAACACGGTTCTGGAGTTCAAAAAACACGAGATCAGGTTTTGGGAATGCTCGCGATTTTCTCGTCAACGTTTGCCCGGATTGCAATTCTGTCGCTTCCAACGCGTTCCTCGTGTCATTTTACGTCGGAAATAGTCACGAGCAGTGCACGTGAACGTTTGTGGAATCCAAAAAACACGAGTTCAGGTTCTGGGAAGGCTCGCGATTTTCTCGTCAACGGTTTCTCGGATCGCAATTCTGTCGCTTCTAACGTGTTCCTCGTGTCATTGTACGTCGGAATTATTCTTGAGAAATGCAAAAACACGGTTCTGGAGTTCAAACAACACGAGATCAGGTTTTGGGAATGCTCGCGATTTTCTCGTCAATGTTTGCCCGGATTGCAATTCTGTCGCTTCTAACGTGTTCCTCGTGTCATTTTACGTCGGAATTAGTCTTGAGAAATGCACAAACACGGTTCTGGAGTTCAAAAAACACGAGTTCAGGTTTTGGGAATGCTCGCGATTTTCTCGTCGACGTTTGCTCGGATTGCAATTCTGTCGCTTCCTACGCGTTTCTCGCGTCATTTTACATCGGAATTAGTCATGAGAAATGCACAAACACGGTTGTGGAGCCCAAAAAACACGAGATCAGTTTCTGGGAATGCTCGCGATTTCCTCGTCAACGGTTTCTCGGATCGCAATTCTGTCGCTTCCAACGTGTTCCTCGTGTCATTTTACGTCGGTATTAGTCTTGAGAAATGCACAAACACGGTTCTGGAGTTCAAAAAACACGAGATCAGGTTTTGGGAATGCTCGCGATTTTCTCGTCAACGTTTGCCCGGATTGCAATTCTGTCGCTTCCAACGCGTTCCTCGCGTCATTTTACGTCGGAATTAGTCTTGACAAATGCACAAACACGGTTCAGGAGCCCAAAAAACACGAAATCAGGATTGGGGAATGCTCGCGATTTTCTCGTCAACGGTTTCTCGGATCGCAATTCTGTCGCTTCCAACGTGATCCTCGTGTCACTTTACGTCGGAATTAGTCATGAGAAATGCACAAACACGGTTGTGGAGCCCAAAAAACACGAGATCAGTTTCTGAGAATGCTCGCGATTTCCTCGTCAACGGTTTCTCGGATCGCAATTCTGTCGCTTCTAACGTGTTCCTCGTGTCATTTTACGTCGGAATTAGTCTTGAGAAATGCACAAACACGGTTCTGGAGTTCAAAAAACACGAGATCAGGTTTTTGGAATGCTCGCGATTTTCTCGTCAACGGTTTCTCGGTTCGCAATTCTGTCGCTTCCAACGCGTTCTTCGCGTCATTTTACATCGGAATTAGTCATGAGAAAGGCGGAAACACGGTTCAGGAGCCCAAAAAACACGAGATCAGGATTCGGGAATGCTCGCGATTTTCTCGTCAACGGTTTCTCGGATCGCAATTCTGTCACTTCCAACGTGATCCTCGTGTCATTTTACGTCGGAAATAGTCACGAGCAGTGCACGTGAACGTTTGTGGAGTCCAAAAAACACGAGTTCAGGTTCTGGGAATGCTCGCGATTTTCTCGTCAACGGTTTCTCGGATCGCAATTCTGTCGCTTCGAACGTGTTCCTCGTGTCATTTTACGTCGGAATTAGTCTTGAGAAATGCACAAACACGGTTCTGGAGTTCAAAAATCACGATATCAGGTTTTTGGAATGCTCGCGATTTTCTCGTCAACGGTTTCTCGGATCGCAATTCTGTCGCTTCCAACGTGTTCCTCGTGTCATTTTACGTCGGAATTAGTCTTGAGAAATGCACAAACACGGTTCTGGAGTTCAAAAAACACGAGATCAGGTTTTGGGAATGCTCGCGATTTTCTCGTCAACGTTTGCCCGGATTGCAATTCTGTCGCTTCCAACGCGTTCCTCGCGTCATTTTACGTCGGAATTAGTCTTGAGAAATGCACAAACACGGTTCTGGAGTTCAAAAAACACGAGATCAGGTTTTTGGAATGCTCGCGATTTTCTCGTCAACTGTTTCTCGGTTCGCAATTCTGTCGCTTCCAACGCGTTCCTCGCGTCATTTTACATCGGAATTAGTCATGAGAAAGGCAGAAACACGGTTCAGGAGCCCAAAAAACACGAGATCAGGATTCGGGAATGCTCGCGATTTTCTCGTCAACGGTTTCTCGGATCGCAATTCTGTCGCTTCCAACGTGATCCTCGTGTCATTTTACGTCGGAAATAGTCACGAGCAGTGCACGTGAACGTTTGTGGAGTCCAAAAAACACGAGTTCAGGTTCTGGGAATGCTCGCGATTTTCTCGTCAACGGTTTCTCTGATCGCAATTCTGTCGCTTCCAACGTGTTCCTCGTGTCATTTTACGTCGGAATTAGTCTTGAGAAATGCACAAACACGGTTCTGGAGTTCAAAAAACACGAGATCAGGTTTTTGGAATGCTCGCGATTTTCTCGTCAACGGTTTCTCGGTTCGCAATTCTGTCGCTTCCATCGTGATCCTCGTGTCATTTTACGTCGGAAATAGACACGAGCAGTGCACGTGAACGTTTGTGGAGTCCAAAAAACACGAGTTCAGGTTCTGGGAATGCTCGCGATTTTCTCGTCAACGTTTGCCCGGATTGCAATTCTGTCGCTTCCAACGCGTTCCTCGTGTCATTTTACGTCGGAATTAGTCTTGAGAAATGCACAAACACGGTTCTGGAGTTCAAAAAACACGAGATCAGTTTCTGGGAATGCTCGCGATTTCCTCGTCAACGGTTTCTCGGATCGCAATTCTGTCGCTTCCAACGTGTTCCTCGTGTCATTTTACGTTGGAATTAGTCTTGAGAAATGCACAAACACGGTTCTGGAGTTCAAAAAACACGAGATCAGGTTTTGGGAATGCTCGCGATTTTCTCGTCAACGTTTGCCCGGATTGCAATTCTGTCGCTTCCAACGCGTTCCTCGCGTCATTTTACATCGGAATTAGTCTTGAGAAAGGCACAAACACGGTTCAGGAGCCCAAAAAACACGAGATCAGGATTCGGGAATGCTCGCGATTTTCTCGTCAACGGTTTCTCGGATCGCAATTCTGTCGCTTCTAACGTGTTCCTCGTGTCATTTTACGTCGGAATTAGTCTTGAGAAATGCACAAACACGGTTCTGGAGTCCAAAAAACACGAGTTCAGGTTCTGGGAATGCTCGCGATTTTCTCGTCAACGGTTTCTCGGATCGCAATTCTGTCGCTTCTAACGTGTTCCTCGTGTCATTTTACGTCGGAATTAGTCTTGAGTAATGCACAAACACGGTTCTGAAGTTCAAAAAACACGAGATCAGGTTTTGGGAATGCTCGCGATTTTCTCGTCAACGGTTTCTCGGATCGCAATTCTGTCGCTTCCAACGTGTTCCTCGTGTCATTTTACGTCGGAATTAGTCTTGACAAATGCACAAACGCGGTTCTGGAGTTAAAAAAACACGAGATCAGGTTTTGGGAATGCTGGCGATTTTCTCGTCAACGTTTGCTCGGATTGCAATTCTGTCGCTTCCAACGCGTTCCTCGCGTCATTTTCAATCGGAATTAGTCATGAGAAAGGCACAAACACGGTTCAGGAGCCCAAAAAACACGAGATCAGGTTTTGGGAATGCTCGCGATTTTCTCATCAACGGTTTCTCGGATCGCAATTCTGTCGCTTCCAACGTGTTCCTCGTGTCATTTTACGTCGGAATTAGTCTTGAGAAATGCACAAACACGGTTCTGGAGTTCAAAAAACACGCGTCCAGGTTTTGGGAATGCTCGCGATTTTCTCGTGAACGGTTTCTCGGTTCGCAATTCTGTCGCTTCCATCGTGATCCTCGTGTCATTTTACGTCGGAAATAGTCACGAGCAGTGCACGTGAACGTTTGTGGAGTCCAAAAAACACGAGTTCAGGTTCTGGGAATGCTCGCGATTTTCTCGTCAACGGTTTCTCGGATCGCAATTCTGTCGCTTCTAACGTGTTCCTCGTGTCATTTTACGTCGGAATTAGTCTTGAGTAATGCACAAACACGGTTCTGAAGTTCAAAAAACACGAGATCAGGTTTTGGGAATGCTCGCGATTTTCTCGTCAACGGTTTCTCGGATCGCAATTCTGTCGCTTCCAACGTGTTCCTCGTGTCATTTTACGTCGGAATTAGTCTTGACAAATGCACAAACGCGGTTCTGGAGTTAAAAAAACACGAGATCAGGTTTTGGGAATGCTGGCGATTTTCTCGTCAACGTTTGCTCGGATTGCAATTCTGTCGCTTCCAACGCGTTCCTCGCGTCATTTTCAATCGGAATTAGTCATGAGAAAGGCACAAACACGGTTCAGGAGCCCAAAAAACACGAGATCAGGTTTTGGGAATGCTCGCGATTTTCTCATCAACGGTTTCTCGGATCGCAATTCTGTCGCTTCCAACGTGTTCCTCGTGTCATTTTACGTCGGAATTAGTCTTGAGAAATGCACAAACACGGTTCTGGAGTTCAAAAAACACGCGTCCAGGTTTTGGGAATGCTCGCGATTTTCTCGTGAACGGTTTCTCGGTTCGCAATTCTGTCGCTTCCATCGTGATCCTCGTGTCATTTTACGTCGGAAATAGTCACGAGCAGTGCACGTGAACGTTTGTGGAGTCCAAAAAACACGAGTTCAGGTTCTGGGAATGCTCGCGATTTTCTCGTCAACGGTTTCTCGGATCGCAATTCTGTCGCTTATAACGTGTTCCTCGTGTCATTTTACGTCGGAATTAGTCTTGAGAAATGCACAAACACGGTTCTGGAGTTCAAAAAACACGAGATCAGGTTTTGGGAATGCTCGCGATTTTCTCGTCAACGGTTTCTCGGATCGCAATTCTGTCGCTTCCAACGTGATCCTCGTGTCATTTTACGTCGGAAATAGTCATGAGCAGTGCACGTGAACGTTTGTGGAGTCCAAAAAACACGAGTTCAGGTTTTGGGAATGCTCGCGATTTTCTCATCAACGGTTTCTCGGATCGCAATTCTGTCGCTTCCAACGTGTTCCTCGTGTCATTTTACGTCGGAATTAGTCTTGAGAAATGCACAAACACGGTTCTGGAGTTCAAAAAACACGAGTTCAGGTTTTGGGAATGCTCGCGATTTTCTCGTCAACGTTTGCCCGGATCGCAATTCTGTCGCTTCTAACGTGTTCCTCGTGTCATTTTACGTCGGAATTAGTCTTGAGAAATGCACAAACACGGTTCTGGAGTTCAAAAAACACGAGTTCAGGTTTTGGGAATGCTCGCGATTTTCTAGTCAACGGTTTCTCGGATCGCAATTCTGTCACTTCCAACGTGTTCCTCGTGTCATTTTACGTCGGAATTAGTCTTGAGAAATGCACAAACACGGTTCTGGAGTTCAAAAAACACGAGATCAGGTTTTGGGAATGCTCGCGATTTTCTCGTCAACGTTTGCCCGGATTGCAATTCTGTCGCTTCCAACGCGTTCCTCGCGTCATTTTACGTCGGAATTAGTCTTGACAAATGACACAAACACGGTTCAGGAGCCCAAAAAACACGAAATCAGGATTGGGGAATGCTCGCGATTTTCTCGTCAACGGTTTCTCGGATCGCAATTCTGTCGCTTCCAACGTGATCCTCGTGTCATTTTACGTCGGAAATAGCCACGAGCAGTGCACGTGAACGTTTGTGGAGTCCAAAAAACACGAGTTCAGGTTCTGGGAAGGCTCGCGATTTTCTCGTCAACGGTTTCTCGGATCGCAATTCTGTCGCTTCTAACGTGTTCCTCGTGTCATTTTACGTCGGAATTAGTCTTGAGAAATGCATAAACACGGTTCTGGAGTTCAAACAACACGAGATCAGGTTTTGGGAATGCTCGCGATTTTCTCGTCAACGTTTGCCCGGATTGCAATTCTGTCGCTTCCAACGCGTTCCTCGCGTCATTTTACATCGGAATTAGTCATGAGAAAGGCAGAAACACGGTTCAGGAGCCCAAAAAACACGAGATCAGGATTCGGGAATGCTTGCGATTTTCTCGTCAACGGTTTCTCGGATCGCAATTCTGTCGCTTCCAACGTGATCCTCGTGTCATTTTACGTCGGAAATAGTCACGAGCAGTGCACGTGAACGTTTGTGGAGTTCAAAAAACACGAGTTCAGGTTCTGGGAATGCTCGCGATTTTCTCGTCAACGGTTTCTCGGATCGCAATTCTGTCGCTTCTAACGTGTTCCTCGTGTCATTTTACGTCGGAATTAGTCTTGACAAATGCACAAACGCGGTTCTGGAGTTCAAAAAACACGAGATCAGGTTTTGGGAATGCTCGCGATTTTCTCGTCAACGTTTGCTCGGATCGCAATTCTGTCGCTTCTAACGTGTTCCTCGTGTCATTTTACGTCGGAATTAGTCATGAGAAAGGCAGAAACACGGTTCAGGAGCCCAAAAAACACGAGATCAGGATTCGTGAATGCTCGCGATTTTCTCGTCAACGGTTTCTCGGATCGCAATTCTGTCGCTTCCAACGTGATCCTCGTGTCATTTTACGTCGGAAATAGTCACGAGCAGTGCACGTGAACGTTTGTGGAATCCAAAAAACACGAGTTCAGGTTCTGGGAAGGCTCGCGATTTTCTCGTCAACGGTTTCTCGGATCGCAATTCTGTCGCTTCTAACGTGTTCCTCGTGTCATTTTACGTCGGAATTAGTCTTGAGAAATGCACAAACACGGTTCTGGAGTTCAAACAACACGAGATCAGGTTTTGGGAATGCTCGCGATTTTCTCGTCAATGTTTGCCCGGATTGCAATACTGTCGCTTCCAACGCGTTCCTCGCGTCATTTTGCATCAGAATTAGTCATGAGAAAGGCACAAACACGGTTCAGGAGCCCAAGAAACACGAGATCAGGATTCGGGAATGCTCGCGATTTTCTCGTCAACGGTTTCTCGGATCGCAATTCTGTCGCTTCCAACGTGTTCCTCGTGTCATTTTACGTCGGAATTAGGCTTGAGAAATGCACAAACACGGTTCTGGAGTTCAAAAAACACGAGATCAGGTTTTTGGAATGCTCGCGATTTTCTCGTCAACGGTTTCACGGTTCGCAATTCTGTCGCTTCCATCGTGATCCTCGTGTCATTTTACGTCGGAAATAGTCACGAGCAGTGCACGTGAACGTTTGTGGAGTCCAAAAAACACGAGTTCAGGTTCTGATAATGCTCGCGATTTTCTCGTCAACGGTTTCTCGGGTCGCAATTCTGTCGCTTCTAACGTGTTCCTCGTGTCATTTTACGTCGGAATTAGTCTTGAGAAATGCACAAACACGGTTCTGGAGTTCAAAAAACACGAGATCAGGTTTTGGGAATGCTCGCGATTTTCTCGTCAACGGTTTCTCGGTTCGCAATTCTGTCACTTCCATCGTGATCCTCGTGTCATTTTACGTCGGAAATAGTCACGAGCAGTGCACGTGAACGTTTGTGGAGTCCAAAAAACACGAGTTCAGGTTCTGGGAATGCTCGCGATTTTCTCGTCAACGGTTTCTCTGATCGCAATTCTGTCGCTTCTAACGTGTTCCTCGTGTCATTTTACGTCGGAATTAGTCTTGAGAAATGCACAAACACGGTTCTGGAGTTCAAAAAACACGAGATCAGGTTTTGGGAATGCTCGCGATTTTCTCGTCAACGGTTTCTCGGATCGCAATTCTGTCGCTTCCAACGTGATCCTCGTGTCATTTTACGTCGGAAATAGCCACGAGCAGTGCACGTGAACGTTTGTGGAGTCCAAAAAACACGAGTTCAGGTTCTGGGAAGGCTCGCGATTTTCTCGTCAACGGTTTCTCGGATCGCAATTCTGTCGCTTCTAACGTGTTCCTCGTGTCATTTTACGTCGGAATTAGTCTTGAGAAATGCATAAACACGGTTCTGGAGTTCAAACAACACGAGATCAGGTTTTGGGAATGCTCGCGATTTTCTCGTCAACGTTTGCCCGGATTGCAATTCTGTCGCTTCCAACGCGTTCCTCGCGTCATTTTACATCGGAATTAGTCATGAGAAAGGCAGAAACACGGTTCAGGAGCCCAAAAAACACGAGATCAGGATTCGGGAATGCTCGCGATTTTCTCGTCAACGGTTTCTCGGATCGCAATTCTGTCGCTTCCAACGTGATCCTCGTGTCATTTTACGTCGGAAATAGTCACGAGCAGTGCACGTGAACGTTTGTGGAGTTCAAAAAACACGAGTTCAGGTTCTGGGAATGCTCGCGATTTTCTCGTCAACGGTTTCTCGGATCGCAATTCTGTCGCTTCTAACGTGTTCCTCGTGTCATTTTACGTCGGAATTAGTCTTGACAAATGCACAAACGCGGTTCTGGAGTTCAAAAAACACGAGATCAGGTTTTGGGAATGCTCGCGATTTTCTCGTCAACGTTTGCTCGGATCGCAATTCTGTCGCTTCTAACGTGTTCCTCGTGTCATTTTACGTCGGAATTAGTCATGAGAAAGGCAGAAACACGGTTCAGGAGCCCAAAAAACACGAGATCAGGATTCGTGAATGCTCGCGATTTTCTCGTCAACGGTTTCTCGGATCGCAATTCTGTCGCTTCCAACGTGATCCTCGTGTCATTTTACGTCGGAAATAGTCACGAGCAGTGCACGTGAACGTTTGTGGAATCCAAAAAACACGAGTTCAGGTTCTGGGAAGGCTCGCGATTTTCTCGTCAACGGTTTCTCGGATCGCAATTCTGTCGCTTCTAACGTGTTCCTCGTGTCATTTTACGTCGGAATTAGTCTTGAGAAATGCACAAACACGGTTCTGGAGTTCAAACAACACGAGATCAGGTTTTGGGAATGCTCGCGATTTTCTCGTCAATGTTTGCCCGGATTGCAATACTGTCGCTTCCAACGCGTTCCTCGCGTCATTTTGCATCAGAATTAGTCATGAGAAAGGCACAAACACGGTTCAGGAGCCCAAGAAACACGAGATCAGGATTCGGGAATGCTCGCGATTTTCTCGTCAACGGTTTCTCGGATCGCAATTCTGTCGCTTCCAACGTGTTCCTCGTGTCATTTTACGTCGGAATTAGGCTTGAGAAATGCACAAACACGGTTCTGGAGTTCAGAAAACACGAGATCAGGTTTTTGGAATGCTCGCGATTTTCTCGTCAACGGTTTCACGGTTCGCAATTCTGTCGCTTCCATCGTGATCCTCGTGTCATTTTACGTCGGAAATAGTCACGAGCAGTGCACGTGAACGTTTGTGGAGTCCAAAAAACACGAGTTCAGGTTCTGATAATGCTCGCGATTTTCTCGTCAACGGTTTCTCGGGTCGCAATTCTGTCGCTTCTAACGTGTTCCTCGTGTCATTTTACGTCGGAATTAGTCTTGAGAAATGCACAAACACGGTTCTGGAGTTCAAAAAACACGAGATCAGGTTTTGGGAATGCTCGCGATTTTCTCGTCAACGGTTTCTCGGTTCGCAATTCTGTCACTTCCATCGTGATCCTCGTGTCATTTTACGTCGGAAATAGTCACGAGCAGTGCACGTGAACGTTTGTGGAGTCCAAAAAACACGAGTTCAGGTTCTGGGAATGCTCGCGATTTTCTCGTCAACGGTTTCTCTGATCGCAATTCTGTCGCTTCTAACGTGTTCCTCGTGTCATTTTACGTCGGAATTAGTCTTGAGAAATGCACAAACACGGTTCTGGAGTTCAAAAAACACGAGATCAGGTTTTGGGAATGCTCGCGATTTTCTCGTCAACGTTCGCCCGGATTGCAATTCTGTCGCTTCCAACGCGTTCCTCGCGTCATTTTACATCGGAATTAGTCATGAGAAAGGCACAAACACGGTTCAGGAGCCCAAGAAACACGAGATCAGGATTCGGGAATGCTCGCGATTTTCTCGTCAACGGTTTCTCGGATCGCAATTCTGTCGCTTCCAACGTGTTCCTCGTGTCATTTTACGTCGGAATTAGTCTTGAGAAATGCACAAACACGGTTCTGGAGTTCAAAAAACACGAGATCAGGTTTTGGGAATGCTGGCGATTTTCTCGTCAACGTTTGCTCGGATTGCAATTCTGTCGCTTCCAACGCGTTCCTCGCGTCATTTTCAATCGGAATTAGTCATGAGAAAGGCACAAACACGGTTCAGGAGCCCAAAAAACACGAGATCAGGTTTTGGGAATGCTCGTCATTTTCTCGTCAACGGTTTCTCGGTTCGCAATTCTGTCGCTTCCATCGTGATCCTCGTGTCATTTTACGTCGGAAATAGTCACGAGCAGTGCACGTGAACGTTTGTGGAGTCCAAAAAACACGAGTTCAGGTTCTAGGAATGCTCGCGATTTTCTCGTCAACGGTTTCTCGGATCGCAATTCTGTCGCTTATAACGTGTTCCTCGTGTCATTTTACGTCGGAATTAGTCTTGAGAAATGCACAAACACGGTTCTGGAGTTCAAAAAACACGAGATCAGGTTTTGGGAATGCTCGCGATTTTCTCGTCAACGGTTTCTCGGATCGCAATTCTGTCGCTTCCAACGTGATCCTCGTGTCATTTTACGTCGGAAATAGTCATGAGCAGTGCACGTGAACGTTTGTGGAGTCCAAAAAACACGAGTTCAGGTTTTGGGAATGCTCGCGATTTTCTCATCAACGGTTTCTCGGATCGCAATTCTGTCGCTTCCAACGTGTTCCTCGTGTCATTTTACGTCGGAATTAGTCTTGAGAAATGCACAAACACGGTTCTGGAGTTCAAAAAACACGAGTTCAGGTTTTGGGAATGCTCGCGATTTTCTCGTCAACGGTTTCTCGGTTCGCAATTCTGTCGCTTCCATCGTGATCCTCGTGTCATTTTACGTCGGAAATAGTCACGAGCAGTGCACGTGAACGTTTGTGGAGTCCAAAAAACACGAGTTCAGGTTCTGGGAATGCTCGCGATTTTCTCGTCAACGGTTTCTCGGATCGCAATTCTGTCGCTTCTAACGTGTTCCTCGTGTCATTTTACGTCGGAATTAGTCTTGAGAAATTCACAAACACGGTTCTGAAGTTCAAAAAACACGAGATCAGGTTTTGGGAATGCTCGCGATTTTCTCGTCAACGGTTTCTCGGATCGCAATTCTGTCGCTTCCAACGTGTTCCTCGTGTCATTTTACGTCGGAATTAGTCTTGACAAATGCACAAACGCGGTTCTGGAGTTAAAAAAACACGAGATCAGGTTTTGGGAATGCCCGCGATTTTCTCGTCAACGTTTGCTCGGATTGCAATTCTGTCGCTTCCAACGCGTTCCTCGCGTCATTTTCAATCGGAATTAGTCATGAGAAAGGCACAAACACGGTTCAGGAGCCCAAAAAACACGAGATCAGGTTTTGGGAATGCTCGCCATTTTCTCGTCAACGGTTTCTCGGATCGCAATTCTGTCGCTTCCAACGTGATCCTCGTGTCATTTTACGTCGGAAATAGTCATGAGCAGTGCACGTGAACGTTTGTGGAATCCAAAAAACACGAGTTCAGGTTTTGGGAATGCTCGCGATTTTCTCATCAACGGTTTCTCGGATCGCAATTCTGTCGCTTCCAACGTGTTCCTCGTGTCATTTTACGTCGGAATTAGTTTTGAGAAATGCACAAACACGGTTCTGGAGTTCAAAAAACACGAGTTCAGGTTTTGGGAATGCTCGCGATTTTCTCGTCAACGGTTTCTCGGTTCGCAATTCTGTCGCTTCCAACGTGTTCCTCGTGTCATTTTACGTCGGAATTAGTCTTGAGAAATGCACAAACACGGTTCTGGAGTTCAAAAAACACGAGTTCAGGTTTTGGGAATGCTCGCGATTTTCTCGTCAACGGTTTCTCGGTTCGCAATTCTGTCGCTTCCATCGTGATCCTCGTGTCATTTTACGTCGGAAATAGTCACGAGCAGTGCACGTGAACGTTTGTGGAGTCCAAAAAACACGAGTTCAGGTTCTGGGAATGCTCGCGATTTTCTCGTCAACGGTTTCTCGGATCGCAATTCTGTCGCTTCTAACGTGTTCCTCGTGTCATTTTACGTCGGAATTAGTCTTGAGAAATTCACAAACACGGTTCTGAAGTTCAAAAAACACGAGATCAGGTTTTGGGAATGCTCGCGATTTTCTCGTCAACGGTTTCTCGGATCGCAATTCTGTCGCTTCCAACGTGTTCCTCGTGTCATTTTACGTCGGAATTAGTCTTGACAAATGCACAAACGCGGTTCTGGAGTTAAAAAAACACGAGATCAGGTTTTGGGAATGCCCGCGATTTTCTCGTCAACGTTTGCTCGGATTGCAATTCTGTCGCTTCCAACGCGTTCCTCGCGTCATTTTCAATCGGAATTAGTCATGAGAAAGGCACAAACACGGTTCAGGAGCCCAAAAAACACGAGATCAGGTTTTGGGAATGCTCGCCATTTTCTCGTCAACGGTTTCTCGGTTCGCAATTCTGTCGCTTCCATCGTGATCCTCGTGTCATTTTACGTCGGAAATAGTCATGAGCAGTGCACGTGAACGTTTGTGGAGTCCAAAAAACACGAGTTCAGGTTCTGGGAATGCTCGCGATTTTCTCGTCAACGGTTTCTCGGATCGCAATTCTGTCGCTTATAACGTGTTCTTCGTGTCATTTTACGTCGGAATTAGTCTTGAGAAATGCACAAACACGGTTCTGGAGTTCAAAAAACACGAGATCAGGTTTTGGGAATGCTCGCGATTTTCTCGTCAACGGTTTCTCGGATCGCAATTCTGTCGCTTCCAACGTGATCCTCGGGTCATTTTACGTCGGAAATAGTCATGAGCAGTGCACGTGAACGTGTGTGGAGTCCAAAAAACACGAGTTCAGGTTTTGGGAATGCTCGCGATTTTCTCATCAACGGTTTCTCGGATCGCAATTCTGTCGCTTCCAACGTGTTCCTCGTGTCATTTTACGTCGGAATTAGTCTTGAGAAATGCACAAACACGGTTCTGGAGTTCAAAAAACACGAGTTCAGGTTTTGGGAATGCTCGCGATTTTCTCGTCAACGTTTGCCCGGATCGCAATTCTGTCGCTTCTAACGTATTCCTCGTGTCATTTTACGTCGGAATTAGTCTTGAGCAATGCACAAACACGGTTCTGGAGTTCAAAAAACACGAGTTCAGGTTTTGGGAATGCTCGCGATTTTCTAGTCAACGGTTTCTCGGATCGCAATTCTGTCACTTCCAACGTGTTCCTCGTGTCATTTTACGTCGGAATTAGTCTTGAGAAATGCACAAACACGGTTCTGGAGTTCAAAAAACACGAGATCAGGTTTTGGGAATGCTCGCGATTTTCTCGTCAACGTTTGCCCGGATTGCAATTCTGTCGCTTCCAACGCGTTCCTCGCGTCATTTTACGTCGGAATTAGTCTTGACAAATGCACAAACACGGTTCAGGAGCCCAAAAAACACGAAATCAGGATTGGGGAATGCTCGCGATTTTCTCGTCAACGGTTTCTCGGATCGCAATTCTGTCGCTTCCAACGTGATCCTCGTGTCATTTTACGTCGGAAATAGCCACGAGCAGTGCACGTGAACGTTTGTGGAGTCCAAAAAACACGAGTTCAGGTTCTGGGAAGGCTCGCGATTTTCTCGTCAACGGTTTCTCGGATCGCAATTCTGTCGCTTCTAACGTGTTCCTCGTGTCATGTTACGTCGGAATTAGTCTTGAGAAATGCATAAACACGGTTCTGGAGTTCAAACAACACGAGATCAGGTTTTGGGAATGCTCGCGATTTTCTCGTCAACGGTTTCTCAGATCGCAATTCTGTCGCTTCCAACGTGATCCTCGTGTCATTTTACGTCGGAAATAGTCACGAGCAGTGCACGTGAACGTTTGTGGAGTCCGAAAAACACGAGTTCAGGTTCTGGGAATGCTCGCGATTTTCTCGTCAACGGTTTCTCGGATCGCAATTCTGTCGCTTCTAACGTGTTCCTCGTGTCATTTTACGTCGGAATTAGTCTTGAGAAATGCACAAACACGGTTCTGGAGTTCAAAAAACACGAGATCAGGTTTTTGGAATGCTCGCGATTTTCTCGTCAATGTTTGCTCGGATTGCAATTCTGTCGCTTCCTACGCGTTTCTCGCGTCATTTTACATCGGAATTAGTCATGAGAAATGCACAAACACGGTTGTGGAGCCCAAAAAACACGAGATCAGTTTCTGGGAATGCTCGCGATTTCCTCGTCAACGGTTTCTCGGATCGCAATTCTGTCGCTTCCATCGTGATCCTCGTGTCATTTTACGTCGGAAATAGTCACGAGCAGTGCACGTGAACGTTTGTGGAGTCCAAAAAACACGAGTTCAGGTTCTGGGAATGCTCGCGATTTTCTCGTCAACGGTTTCTCGGATCGCAATTCTGTCGCTTCTAACGTGTTCCTCGTGTCATTTTACGTCGGAATTAGTCTTGAGAAATTCACAAACACGGTTCTGAAGTTCAAAAAACACGAGATCAGGTTTTGGGAATGCTCGCGATTTTCTCGTCAACGGTTTCTCGGATCGCAATTCTGTCGCTTCCAACGTGTTCCTCGTGTCATTTTACGTCGGAATTAGTCTTGACAAATGCACAAACGCGGTTCTGGAGTTAAAAAAACACGAGATCAGGTTTTGGGAATGCCCGCGATTTTCTCGTCAACGTTTGCTCGGATTGCAATTCTGTCGCTTCCAACGCGTTCCTCGCGTCATTTTCAATCGGAATTAGTCATGAGAAAGGCACAAACACGGTTCAGGAGCCCAAAAAACACGAGATCAGGTTTTGGGAATGCTCGCCATTTTCTCGTCAACGGTTTCTCGGTTCGCAATTCTGTCGCTTCCATCGTGATCCTCGTGTCATTTTACGTCGGAAATAGTCATGAGCAGTGCACGTGAACGTTTGTGGAGTCCAAAAAACACGAGTTCAGGTTCTGGGAATGCTCGCGATTTTCTCGTCAACGGTTTCTCGGATCGCAATTCTGTCGCTTATAACGTGTTCTTCGTGTCATTTTACGTCGGAATTAGTCTTGAGAAATGCACAAACACGGTTCTGGAGTTCAAAAAACACGAGATCAGGTTTTGGGAATGCTCGCGATTTTCTCGTCAACGGTTTCTCGGATCGCAATTCTGTCGCTTCCAACGTGATCCTCGGGTCATTTTACGTCGGAAATAGTCATGAGCAGTGCACGTGAACGTGTGTGGAGTCCAAAAAACACGAGTTCAGGTTTTGGGAATGCTCGCGATTTTCTCATCAACGGTTTCTCGGATCGCAATTCTGTCGCTTCCAACGTGTTCCTCGTGTCATTTTACGTCGGAATTAGTCTTGAGAAATGCACAAACACGGTTCTGGAGTTCAAAAAACACGAGTTCAGGTTTTGGGAATGCTCGCGATTTTCTCGTCAACGTTTGCCCGGATCGCAATTCTGTCGCTTCTAACGTATTCCTCGTGTCATTTTACGTCGGAATTAGTTTTGAGCAATGCACAAACACGGTTCTGGAGTTCAAAAAACACGAGTTCAGGTTTTGGGAATGCTCGCGATTTTCTAGTCAACGGTTTCTCGGATCGCAATTCTGTCACTTCCAACGTGTTCCTCGTGTCATTTTACGTCGGAATTAGTCTTGAGAAATGCACAAACACGGTTCTGGAGTTCAAAAAACACGAGATCAGGTTTTGGGAATGCTCGCGATTTTCTCGTCAACGTTTGCCCGGATTGCAATTCTGTCGCTTCCAACGCGTTCCTCGCGTCATTTTACGTCGGAATTAGTCTTGACAAATGCACAAACACGGTTCAGGAGCCCAAAAAACACGAAATCAGGATTGGGGAATGCTCGCGATTTTCTCGTCAACGGTTTCTCGGATCGCAATTCTGTCGCTTCCAACGTGATCCTCGTGTCATTTTACGTCGGAAATAGCCACGAGCAGTGCACGTGAACGTTTGTGGAGTCCAAAAAACACGAGTTCAGGTTCTGGGAAGGCTCGCGATTTTCTCGTCAACGGTTTCTCGGATCGCAATTCTGTCGCTTCTAACGTGTTCCTCGTGTCATGTTACGTCGGAATTAGTCTTGAGAAATGCATAAACACGGTTCTGGAGTTCAAACAACACGAGATCAGGTTTTGGGAATGCTCGCGATTTTCTCGTCAACGGTTTCTCAGATCGCAATTCTGTCGCTTCCAACGTGATCCTCGTGTCATTTTACGTCGGAAATAGTCACGAGCAGTGCACGTGAACGTTTGTGGAGTCCGAAAAACACGAGTTCAGGTTCTGGGAATGCTCGCGATTTTCTCGTCAACGGTTTCTCGGATCGCAATTCTGTCGCTTCTAACGTGTTCCTCGTGTCATTTTACGTCGGAATTAGTCTTGAGAAATGCACAAACACGGTTCTGGAGTTCAAAAAACACGAGATCAGGTTTTTGGAATGCTCGCGATTTTCTCGTCAATGTTTGCTCGGATTGCAATTCTGTCGCTTCCTACGCGTTTCTCGCGTCATTTTACATCGGAATTAGTCATGAGAAATGCACAAACACGGTTGTGGAGCCCAAAAAACACGAGATCAGTTTCTGGGAATGCTCGCGATTTCCTCGTCAACGGTTTCTCGGATCGCAATTCTGTCGCTTCCATCGTGATCCTCGTGTCATTTTACGTCGGAAATAGTCATGAGCAGTGAACGTGAACGTTTGTGGAGTCCAAAAAACACGAGTTCAGGTTTTGGGAATGCTCGCGATTTTCTCATCAACGGTTTCTCGGATCGCAATTCTGTCGCTTCCAAAGTGTTCCTCGTGTCATTTTACGTCGGAATTAGTCTTGAGAAATGCACAAACACGGTTCTGGAGTTCAAAAAACACGAGTTCAGGTTTTGGGAATGCTCGCGATTTTCTCGTCAACGGTTTCTCGGTTCGCAATTCTGTCGCTTCCATCGTGATCCTCGTGTCATTTTACGTCGGAAATAGTCACGAGCAGTGCACGTGAACGTTTGTGGAGTCCAAAAAACACGAGTTCAGGTTCTGGGAATGCTCGCGATTTTCTCGTCAACGGTTTCTCGGATCGCAATTCTGTCGCTTCTAACGTGTTCCTCGTGTCATTTTACGTCGGAATTAGTCTTGAGAAATGCACAAACACGGTTCTGAAGTTCAAAAAACACGAGATCAGGTTTTGGGAATGCTCGCGATTTTCTCGTCAACGGTTTCTCGGATCGCAATTCTGTCGCTTATAACGTGTTCCTCGTGTCATTTTACGTCGGAATTAGTCTTGAGAAATGCACAAACACGGTTCTGGAGTTCAAAAAACACGAGATCAGGTTTTGGGAATGCTCGCGATTTTCTCGTCAACGGTTTCTCGGATCGCAATTCTGTCGCTTCCAACGTGATCCTCGTGTCATTTTACGTCGGAAATAGTCATGAGCAGTGCACGTGAACGTTTGTGGAGTCCAAAAAACACGAGTTCAGGTTTTGGGAATGCTCGCGATTTTCTCATCAACGGTTTCTCGGATCGCAATTCTGTCGCTTCCAACGTGTTCCTCGTGTCATTTTACGTCGGAATTAGTCTTGAGAAATGCACAAACACGGTTCTGGAGTTCAAAAAACACGAGTTCAGGTTTTGGGAATGCTCGCGATTTTCTCGTCAACGGTTTCTCGGTTCGCAATTCTGTCGCTTCCATCGTGATCCTCGTGTCATTTTACGTCGGAAATAGTCACGAGCAGTGCACGTGAACGTTTGTGGAGTCCAAAAAACACGAGTTCAGGTTCTGGGAATGCTCGCGATTTTCTCGTCAACGGTTTCTCGGATCGCAATTCTGTCGCTTCTAACGTGTTCCTCGTGTCATTTTACGTCGGAATTAGTCTTGAGAAATGCACAAACACGGTTCTGAAGTTCAAAAAACACGAGATCAGGTTTTGGGAATGCTCGCGATTTTCTCGTCAACGGTTTCTCGGATCGCAATTCTGTCGCTTCCAACGTGTTCCTCGTGTCATTTTACGTCGGAATTAGTCTTGACAAATGCACAAACGCGGTTCTGGAGTTAAAAAAACACGAGATCAGGTTTTGGGAATGCTCGCGATTTTCTCGTCAACGTTTGCTCGGATTGCAATTCTGTCGCTTCCAACGCGTTCCTCGCGTCATTTTCAATCGGAATTAGTCATGAGAAAGGCACAAACACGGTTCAGGAGCCCAAAAAACACGAGATCAGGTTTTGGGAATGCTCGCCATTTTCTCGTCAACGGTTTCTCGGTTCGCAATTCTGTCGCTTCCATCGTGATCCTCGTGTCATTTTACGTCGGAAATAGTCATGAGCAGTGCACGTGAACGTTTGTGGAGTCCAAAAAACACGAGTTCAGGTTCTGGGAATGCTCGCGATTTTCTCGTCAACGGTTTCTCGGATCGCAATTCTGTCGCTTATAACGTGTTCTTCGTGTCATTTTACGTCGGAATTAGTCTTGAGAAATGCACAAACACGGTTCTGGAGTTCAAAAAACACGAGATCAGGTTTTGGGAATGCTCGCGATTTTCTCGTCAACGGTTTCTCGGATCGCAATTCTGTCGCTTCCAACGTGATCCTCGGGTCATTTTACGTCGGAAATAGTCATGAGCAGTGCACGTGAACGTGTGTGGAGTCCAAAAAACACGAGTTCAGGTTTTGGGAATGCTCGCGATTTTCTCATCAACGGTTTCTCGGATCGCAATTCTGTCGCTTCCAACGTGTTCCTCGTGTCATTTTACGTCGGAATTAGTCTTGAGAAATGCACAAACACGGTTCTGGAGTTCAAAAAACACGAGTTCAGGTTTTGGGAATGCTCGCGATTTTCTCGTCAACGTTTGCCCGGATCGCAATTCTGTCGCTTCTAACGTATTCCTCGTGTCATTTTACGTCGGAATTAGTCTTGAGCAATGCACAAACACGGTTCTGGAGTTCAAAAAACACGAGTTCAGGTTTTGGGAATGCTCGCGATTTTCTAGTCAACGGTTTCTCGGATCGCAATTCTGTCACTTCCAACGTGTTCCTCGTGTCATTTTACGTCGGAATTAGTCTTGAGAAATGCACAAACACGGTTCTGGAGTTCAAAAAACACGAGATCAGGTTTTGGGAATGCTCGCGATTTTCTCGTCAACGTTTGCCCGGATTGCAATTCTGTCGCTTCCAACGCGTTCCTCGCGTCATTTTACGTCGGAATTAGTCTTGACAAATGCACAAACACGGTTCAGGAGCCCAAAAAACACGAAATCAGGATTGGGGAATGCTCGCGATTTTCTCGTCAACGGTTTCTCGGATCGCAATTCTGTCGCTTCCAACGTGATCCTCGGGTCATTTTACGTCGGAAATAGCCACGAGCAGTGCACGTGAACGTTTGTGGAGTCCAAAAAACACGAGTTCAGGTTCTGGGAAGGCTCGCGATTTTCTCGTCAACGGTTTCTCGGATCGCAATTCTGTCGCTTCTAACGTGTTCCTCGTGTCATGTTACGTCGGAATTAGTCTTGAGAAATGCATAAACACGGTTCTGGAGTTCAAACAACACGAGATCAGGTTTTGGGAATGCTCGCGATTTTCTCGTCAACGGTTTCTCAGATCGCAATTCTGTCGCTTCCAACGTGATCCTCGTGTCATTTTACGTCGGAAATAGTCACGAGCAGTGCACGTGAACGTTTGTGGAGTCCGAAAAACACGAGTTCAGGTTCTGGGAATGCTCGCGATTTTCTCGTCAACGGTTTCTCGGATCGCAATTCTGTCGCTTCTAACGTGTTCCTCGTGTCATTTTACGTCGGAATTAGTCTTGAGAAATGCACAAACACGGTTCTGGAGTTCAAAAAACACGAGATCAGGTTTTTGGAATGCTCGCGATTTTCTCGTCAATGTTTGCTCGGATTGCAATTCTGTCGCTTCCTACGCGTTTCTCGCGTCATTTTACATCGGAATTAGTCATGAGAAATGCACAAACACGGTTGTGGAGCCCAAAAAACACGAGATCAGTTTCTGGGAATGCTCGCGATTTCCTCGTCAACGGTTTCTCGGATCGCAATTCTGTCGCTTCCATCGTGATCCTCGTGTCATTTTACGTCGGAAATAGTCACGAGCAGTGCACGTGAACGTTTGTGGAGTCCAAAAAACACGAGTTCAGGTTCTGGGAATGCTCGCGATTTTCTCGTCAACGGTTTCTCGGATCGCAATTCTGTCGCTTCCATCGTGATCCTCGTGTCATTTTACGTCGGAAATAGTCACGAGCAGTGCACGTGAACGTTTGTGGAGTCCAAAAAACACGAGTTCAGGTTCTGGGAATGCTCGCGATTTTCTCGTCAACGGTTTCTCTGATCGCAATTCTGTCGCTTCTAACGTGTTCCTCGTGTCATTTTACGTCGGAATTAGTCTTGAGAAATGCACAAACACGGTTCTGGAGTTCAAAAAACACGAGATCAGGTTTTGGGAATGCTCGCGATTTTCTCGTCAACGTTCGCCCGGATTGCAATTCTGTCGCTTCCAACGCGTTCCTCGCGTCATTTTACATCGGAATTAGTCATGAGAAAGGCACAAACACGGTTCAAGAGCCCAAGAAACACGAGATCAGTATTCGGGAATGCTCGCGATTTTCTCGTCAACGGTTTCTCGGATCGCAATTCTGTCGCTTCCAACGTGTTCCTCGTGTCATTTTACGTCGGAATTAGTCTTGAGAAATGCACAAACACGGTTCTGGAGTTCAAAAAACACGAGATCAGGTTTTGGGAATGCTGGCGATTTTCTCGTCAACGTTTGCTCGGATTGCAATTCTGTCGCTTCCAACGCGTTCCTCGCGTCATTTTCAATCGGAATTAGTCATGAGAAAGGCACAAACACGGTTCAGGAGCCCAAAAAACACGAGATCAGGTTTTGGGAATGCTCGCCATTTTCTCGTCAACGGTTTCTCGGTTCGCAATTCTGTCGCTTCCATCGTGATCCTCGTGTCATTTTACGTCGGAAATAGTCACGAGCAGTGCACGTGAACGTTTGTGGAGTCCAAAAAACACGAGTTCAGGTTCTGGGAATGCTCGCGATTTTCTCGTCAACGGTTTCTCGGATCGCAATTCTGTCGCTTATAACGTGTTCCTCGTGTCATTTTACGTCGGAATTAGTCTTGAGAAATGCACAAACACGGTTCTGGAGTTCAAAAAACACGAGATCAGGTTTTGGGAATGCTCGCGATTTTCTCGTCAACGGTTTCTCGGATCGCAATTCTGTCGCTTCCAACGTGATCCTCGTGTCATTTTACGTCGGAAATAGTCATGAGCAGTGCACGTGAACGTTTGTGGAGTCCAAAAAACACGAGTTCAGGTTTTGGGAATGCTCGCGATTTTCTCATCAACGGTTTCTCGGATCGCAATTCTGTCGCTTCCAACGTGTTCCTCGTGTCATTTTACGTCGGAATTAGTTTTGAGAAATGCACAAACACGGTTCTGGAGTTCAAAAAACACGAGTTCAGGTTTTGGGAATGCTCGCGATTTTCTCGTCAACGGTTTCTCGGTTCGCAATTCTGTCGCTTCCATCGTGATCCTCGTGTCATTTTACGTCGGAAATAGTCACGAGCAGTGCACGTGAACGTTTGTGGAGTCCAAAAAACACGAGTTCAGGTTCTGGGAATGCTCGCGATTTTCTCGTCAACGGTTTCTCGGATCGCAATTCTGTCGCTTCTAACGTGTTCCTCGTGTCATTTTACGTCGGAATTAGTCTTGAGAAATGCACAAACACGGTTCTGAAGTTCAAAAAACACGAGATCAGGTTTTGGGAATGCTCGCGATTTTCTCGTCAACGGTTTCTCGGATCGCAATTCTGTCGCTTCCAACGTGTTCCTCGTGTCATTTTACGTCGGAATTAGTCTTGACAAATGCACAAACGCGGTTCTGGAGTTAAAAAAACACGAGATCAGGTTTTGGGAATGCTCGCGATTTTCTCGTCAACGTTTGCTCGGATTGCAATTCTGTCGCTTCCAACGCGTTCCTCGCGTCATTTTCAATCGGAATTAGTCATGAGAAAGGCACAAACACGGTTCAGGAGCCCAAAAAACACGAGATCAGGTTTTGGGAATGCTCGCCATTTTCTCGTCAACGGTTTCTCGGTTCGCAATTCTGTCGCTTCCATCGTGATCCTCGTGTCATTTTACGTCGGAAATAGTCACGAGCAGTGCACGTGAACGTTTGTGGAGTCCAAAAAACACGAGTTCAGGTTCTGGGAATGCTCGCGATTTTCTCGTCAACGGTTTCTCGGATCGCAATTCTGTCGCTTATAACGTGTTCTTCGTGTCATTTTACGTCGGAATTAGTCTTGAGAAATGCACAAACACGGTTCTGGAGTTCAAAAAACACGAGATCAGGTTTTGGGAATGCTCGCGATTTTCTCGTCAACGTTCGCCCGGATTGCAATTCTGTCGCTTCCAACGCGTTCCTCGCGTCATTTTACATCGGAATTAGTCATGAGAAAGGCACAAACACGGTTCAAGAGCCCAAGAAACACGAGATCAGTATTCGGGAATGCTCGCGATTTTCTCGTCAACGGTTTCTCGGATCGCAATTCCGTCGCTTCCAACGTGTTCCTCGTGTCATTTTACGTCGGAATTAGTCTTGAGAAATGCACAAACACGGTTCTGGAGTTCAAAAAACACGAGATCAGGTTTTGGGAATGCTGGCGATTTTCTCGTCAACGTTTGCTCGGATTGCAATTCTGTCGCTTCCAACGCGTTCCTCGCGTCATTTTCAATCGGAATTAGTCATGAGAAAGGCACAAACACGGTTCAGGAGCCCAAAAAACACGAGATCAGGTTTTGGGAATGCTCGCCATTTTCTCGTCAACGGTTTCTCGGTTCGCAATTCTGTCGCTTCCATCGTGATCCTCGTGTCATTTTACGTCGGAAATAGTCACGAGCAGTGCACGTGAACGTTTGTGGAGTCCAAAAAACACGAGTTCAGGTTCTGGGAATGCTCGCGATTTTTTCGTCAACGGTTTCTCGGATCGCAATTCTGTCGCTTATAACGTGTTCCTCGTGTCATTTTACGTCGGAATTAGTCTTGAGAAATGCACAAACACGGTTCTGGAGTTCAAAAAACACGAGATCAGGTTTTGGGAATGCTCGCGATTTTCTCGTCAACGGTTTCTCGGATCGCAATTCTGTCGCTTCCAACGTGATCCTCGTGTCATTTTACGTCGGAAATAGTCATGAGCAGTGCACGTGAACGTTTGTGGAGTCCAAAAAACACGAGTTCAGGTTTTGGGAATGCTCGCGATTTTCTCATCAACGGTTTCTCGGATCGCAATTCTGTCGCTTCCAACGTGTTCCTCGTGTCATTTTACGTCGGAATTAGTTTTGAGAAATGCACAAACACGGTTCTGGAGTTCAAAAAACACGAGTTCAGGTTTTGGGAATGCTCGCGATTTTCTCGTCAACGGTTTCTCGGTTCGCAATTCTGTCGCTTCCATCGTGATCCTCGTGTCATTTTACGTCGGAAATAGTCACGAGCAGTGCACGTGAACGTTTGTGGAGTCCAAAAAACACGAGTTCAGGTTCTGGGAATGCTCGCGATTTTCTCGTCAACGGTTTCTCGGATCGCAATTCTGTCGCTTCTAACGTATTCCTCGTGTCATTTTACGTCGGAATTAGTCTTGAGAAATGCACAAACACGGTTCTGAAGTTCAAAAAACACGAGATCAGGTTTTGGGAATGCTCGCGATTTTCTCGTCAACGGTTTCTCGGATCGCAATTCTGTCGCTTCCAACGTGTTCCTCGTGTCATTTTACGTCGGAATTAGTCTTGACAAATGCACAAACGCGGTTCTGGAGTTAAAAAAACACGAGATCAGGTTTTGGGAATGCTCGCGATTTTCTCGTCAACGTTTGCTCGGATTGCAATTCTGTCGCTTCCAACGCGTTCCTCGCGTCATTTTCAATCGGAATTAGTCATGAGAAAGGCACAAACACGGTTCAGGAGCCCAAAAAACACGAGATCAGGTTTTGGGAATGCTCGCCATTTTCTCGTCAACGGTTTCTCGGTTCGCAATTCTGTCGCTTCCATCGTGATCCTCGTGTCATTTTACGTCGGAAATAGTCACGAGCAGTGCACGTGAACGTTTGTGGAGTCCAAAAAACACGAGTTCAGGTTCTGGGAATGCTCGCGATTTTCTCGTCAACGGTTTCTCGGATCGCAATTCTGTCGCTTATAACGTGTTCTTCGTGTCATTTTACGTCGGAATTAGTCTTGAGAAATGCACAAACACGGTTCTGGAGTTCAAAAAACACGAGATCAGGTTTTGGGAATGCTCGCGATTTTCTCGTCAACGGTTTCTCGGATCGCAATTCTGTCGCTTCCAACGTGATCCTCGGGTCATTTTACGTCGGAAATAGTCATGAGCAGTGCACGTGAACGTGTGTGGAGTCCAAAAAACACGAGTTCAGGTTTTGGGAATGCTCGCGATTTTCTCATCAACGGTTTCTCGGATCGCAATTCTGTCGCTTCCAACGTGTTCCTCGTGTCATTTTACGTCGGAATTAGTCTTGAGAAATGCACAAACACGGTTCTGGAGTTCAAAAAACACGAGTTCAGGTTTTGGGAATGCTCGCGATTTTCTCGTCAACGTTTGCCCGGATCGCAATTCTGTCGCTTCTAACGTATTCCTCGTGTCATTTTACGTCGGAATTAGTCTTGAGAAATGCACAAACACGGTTCTGGAGTTAAAAAAACACGAGTTCAGGTTTTGGGAATGCTCGCGATTTTCTAGTCAACGGTTTCTCGGATCGCAATTCTGTCACTTCCAACGTGTTCCTCGTGTCATTTTACGTCGGAATTAGTCTTGAGAAATGCACAAACACGGTTCTGGAGTTCAAAAAACACGAGTTCAGGTTTTTGGAATGCTCGCGATTTTCTCGTCAATGTTTGCTCGGATTGCAATTCTGTCGCTTCCTACGCGTTTCTCGCGTCATTTTACATCGGAATTAGTCATGAGAAATGCACAAACACGGTTCTGGAGTTCAAAAAACACGAGATCAGGTTTTGGGAATGCTCGCGATTTTCTCGTCAACGTTTGCCCGGATTGCAATTCTGTCGCTTCCAACGCGTTCCTCGCGTCATTTTACGTCGGAATTAGTCTTGACAAATGCAGAAACACGGTTCAGGAGCCCAAAAAACACGAGATCAGGATTGGGGAATGCTCGCGATTTTCTCGTCAACGGTTTCTCGGATCGCAATTCTGTCGCTTCCAACGTGTTCCTCGTGTCATTTTACGTCGGAATTAGTCTTGACAAATGCACAAACGCGGTTCTGGAGTTAAAAAAACACGAGATCAGGTTTTGGGAATGCTCGCGATTTTCTCGTCAACGTTTGCTCGGATTGCAATTCTGTCGCTTCCAACGCGTTCCTCGCGTCATTTTCAATCGGAAATAGTCACGAGCAGTGCACGTGAACGTTTGTGGAGTCCAAAAAACACGAGTTCAGGTTCTGGGAATGCTCGCGATTTTCTCGTCAACGTTTGCTCGGATTGCAATTCTGTCGCTTCCAACGCGTTCCTCGTGTCATTTTACGTCGGAAATAGTCACGAGCAGTGCACGTGAACGTTTGTGGAGTCCAAAAAACACGAGTTCAGGTTCTGGGAATGCTCGCGATTTTCTCGTCAACGGTTTCTCTGATCGCAATTCTGTCGCTTCTAACGTGTTCCTCGTGTCAATTTACGTCGGAATTAGTCTTGAGAAATGCACAAACACGGTTCTGGAGTTCAAAAAACACGAGATCAGGTTTTGGGAATGCTCGCGATTTTCTCGTCAACGTTCGCCCGGATTGCAATTCTGTCGCTTCCAACGCGTTCCTCGCGTCATTTTACATCGGAATTAGTCATGAGAAAGGCACAAACACGGTTCAAGAGCCCAAGAAACACGAGATCAGTATTCGGGAATGCTCGCGATTTTCTCGTCAACGGTTTCTCGGATCGCAATTCTGTCGCTTCCAACGTGTTCCTCGTGTCATTTTACGTCGGAATTAGTCTTGAGAAATGCACAAACACGGTTCTGGAGTTCAAAAAACACGAGATCAGGTTTTGGGAATGCTGGCGATTTTCTCGTCAACGTTTGCTCGGATTGCAATTCTGTCGCTTCCAACGCGTTCCTCGCGTCATTTTCAATCGGAATTAGTCATGAGAAAGGCACAAACACGGTTCAGGAGCCCAAAAAACACGAGATCAGGTTTTGGGAATGCTCGCCATTTTCTCGTCAACGGTTTCTCGGTTCGCAATTCTGTCGCTTCCATCGTGATCCTCGTGTCATTTTACGTCGGAAATAGTCACGAGCAGTGCACGTGAACGTTTGTGGAGTCCAAAAAACACGAGTTCAGGTTCTGGGAATGCTCGCGATTTTCTCGTCAACGGTTTCTCGGATCGCAATTCTGGCGCTTATAACGTGTTCCTCGTGTCATTTTACGTCGGAATTAGTCTTGAGAAATGCACAAACACGGTTCTGGAGTTCAAAAAACACGAGATCAGGTTTTGGGAATGCTCGCGATTTTCTCGTCAACGGTTTCTCGGATCGCAATTCTGTCGCTTCCAACGTGATCCTCGTGTCATTTTACGTCGGAAATAGTCATGAGCAGTGCACGTGAACGTTTGTGGAGTCCAAAAAACACGAGTTCAGGTTTTGGGAATGCTCGCGATTTTCTCATCAACGGTTTCTCGGATCGCAATTCTGTCGCTTCCAACGTGTTCCTCGTGTCATTTTACGTCGGAATTAGTCTTGAGAAATGCACAAACACGGTTCTGGAGTTCAAAAAACACGAGTTCAGGTTTTGGGAATGCTCGCGATTTTCTCGTCAACGGTTTCTCGGATCGCAATTCTGTCGCTTCCAACGTGATCCTCGGGTCATTTTACGTCGGAAATAGTCATGAGCAGTGCACGTGAACGTGTGTGGAGTCCAAAAAACACGAGTTCAGGTTTTGGGAATGCTCGCGATTTTCTCATCAACGGTTTCTCGGATCGCAATTCTGTCGCTTCCAACGTGTTCCTCGTGTCATTTTACGTCGGAATTAGTCTTGAGAAATGCACAAACACGGTTCTGGAGTTCAAAAAACACGAGTTCAGGTTTTGGGAATGCTCGCGATTTTCTCGTCAACGTTTGCCCGGATCGCAATTCTGTCGCTTCTAACGTATTCCTCGTGTCATTTTACGTCGGAATTAGTCTTGAGCAATGCACAAACACGGTTCTGGAGTTCAAAAAACACGAGTTCAGGTTTTGGGAATGCTCGCGATTTTCTAGTCAACGGTTTCTCGGATCGCAATTCTGTCACTTCCAACGTGTTCCTCGTGTCATTTTACGTCGGAATTAGTCTTGAGAAATGCACAAACACGGTTCTGGAGTTCAAAAAACACGAGATCAGGTTTTGGGAATGCTCGCGATTTTCTCGTCAACGTTTGCCCGGATTGCAATTCTGTCGCTTCCAACGCGTTCCTCGCGTCATTTTACGTCGGAATTAGTCTTGACAAATGCACAAACACGGTTCAGGAGCCCAAAAAACACGAAATCAGGATTGGGGAATGCTCGCGATTTTCTCGTCAACGGTTTCTCGGATCGCAATTCTGTCGCTTCCAACGTGATCCTCGTGTCATTTTACGTCGGAAATAGCCACGAGCAGTGCACGTGAACGTTTGTGGAGTCCAAAAAACACGAGTTCAGGTTCTGGGAAGGCTCGCGATTTTCTCGTCAACGGTTTCTCGGATCGCAATTCTGTCGCTTCTAACGTGTTCCTCGTGTCATGTTACGTCGGAATTAGTCTTGAGAAATGCATAAACACGGTTCTGGAGTTCAAACAACACGAGATCAGGTTTTGGGAATGCTCGCGATTTTCTCGTCAACGGTTTCTCAGATCGCAATTCTGTCGCTTCCAACGTGATCCTCGTGTCATTTTACGTCGGAAATAGTCACGAGCAGTGCACGTGAACGTTTGTGGAGTCCGAAAAACACGAGTTCAGGTTCTGGGAATGCTCGCGATTTTCTCGTCAACGGTTTCTCGGATCGCAATTCTGTCGCTTCTAACGTGTTCCTCGTGTCATTTTACGTCGGAATTAGTCTTGAGAAATGCACAAACACGGTTCTGGAGTTCAAAAAACACGAGATCAGGTTTTTGGAATGCTCGCGATTTTCTCGTCAATGTTTGCTCGGATTGCAATTCTGTCGCTTCCTACGCGTTTCTCGCGTCATTTTACATCGGAATTAGTCATGAGAAATGCACAAACACGGTTGTGGAGCCCAAAAAACACGAGATCAGTTTCTGGGAATGCTCGCGATTTCCTCGTCAACGGTTTCTCGGATCGCAATTCTGTCGCTTCCATCGTGATCCTCGTGTCATTTTACGTCGGAAATAGTCACGAGCAGTGCACGTGAACGTTTGTGGAGTCCAAAAAACACGAGTTCAGGTTCTGGGAATGCTCGCGATTTTCTCGTCAACGGTTTCTCGGATCGCAATTCTGTCGCTTCTAACGTGTTCCTCGTGTCATTTTACGTCGGAATTAGTCTTGAGAAATGCACAAACACGGTTCTGGAGTTCAAAAAACACGAGATCAGGTTTTTGGAATGCTCGCGATTTTCTCGTCAACGGTTTCTCGGTTCGCAATTCTGTCGCTTCCATCGTGATCCTCGTGTCATTTTACGTCGGAAATAGTCACGAGCAGTGCACGTGAACGTTTGTGGAGTCCAAAAAACACGAGTTCAGGTTCTGGGAATGCTCGCGATTTTCTCGTCAACGGTTTCTCGGATCGCAATTCTGTCGCTTCTAACGTGTTCCTCGTGTCATTTTACGTCGGAATTAGTCTTGAGAAATGCACAAACACGGTTCTGGAGTTCAAAAAACACGAGATCAGGTTTTGGGAATGCTCGCGATTTTCTCGTCAACGTTCGCCCGGATTGCAATTCTGTCGCTTCCAACGCGTTCCTCGCGTCATTTTACATCGGAATTAGTCATGAGAAAGGCACAAACACGGTTCAAGAGCCCAAGAAACACGAGATCAGTATTCGGGAATGCTCGCGATTTTCTCGTCAACGGTTTCTCGGATCGCAATTCTGTCGCTTCCAACGTGTTCCTCGTGTCATTTTACGTCGGAATTAGTCTTGAGAAATGCACAAACACGGTTCTGGAGTTCAAAAAACACGAGATCAGGTTTTGGGAATGCTGGCGATTTTCTCGTCAACGTTTGCTCGGATTGCAATTCTGTCGCTTCCAACGCGTTCCTCGCGTTATTTTCAATCGGAATTAGTCATGAGAAAGGCACAAACACGGTTCAGGAGCCCAAAAAACACGAGATCAGGTTTTGGGAATGCTCGCCATTTTCTCGTCAACGGTTTCTCGGTTCGCAATTCTGTCGCTTCCATCGTGATCCTCGTGTCATTTTACGTCGGAAATAGTCACGAGCAGTGCACGTGAACGTTTGTGGAGTCCAAAAAACACGAGTTCAGGTTCTGGGAATGCTCGCGATTTTCTCGTCAACGGTTTCTCGGATCGCAATTCTGTCGCTTATAACGTGTTCCTCGTGTCATTTTACGTCGGAATTAGTCTTGAGAAATGCACAAACACGGTTCTGGAGTTCAAAAAACACGAGATCAGGTTTTGGGAATGCTCGCGATTTTCTCGTCAACGGTTTCTCGGATCGCAATTCTGTCGCTTCCAACGTGATCCTCGTGTCATTTTACGTCGGAAATAGTCATGAGCAGTGCACGTGAACGTTTGTGGAGTCCAAAAAACACGAGTTCAGGTTTTGGGAATGCTCGCGATTTTCTCATCAACGGTTTCTCGGATCGCAATTCTGTCGCTTCCAACGTGTTCCTCGTGTCATTTTACGTCGGAATTAGTTTTGAGAAATGCACAAACACGGTTCTGGAGTTCAAAAAACACGAGTTCAGGTTTTGGGAATGCTCGCGATTTTCTCGTCAACGGTTTCTCGGTTCGCAATTCTGTCGCTTCCATCGTGATCCTCGTGTCATTTTACGTCGGAAATAGTCACGAGCAGTGCACGTGAACGTTTGTGGAGTCCAAAAAACACGAGTTCAGGTTTTGGGAATGCTCGCGATTTTCTCGTCAACGTTCGCCCGGATTGCAATTCTGTCGCTTCCAACGCGTTCCTCGCGTCATTTTACATCGGAATTAGTCATGAGAAAGGCACAAACACGGTTCAAGAGCCCAAGAAACACGAGATCAGTATTCGGGAATGCTCGCGATTTTCTCGTCAACGGTTTCTCGGATCGCAATTCTGTCGCTTCCAACGTGTTCCTCGTGTCATTTTACGTCGGAATTAGTCTTGAGAAATGCACAAACACGGTTCTGGAGTTCAAAAAACACGAGATCAGGTTTTGGGAATGCTGGCGATTTTCTCGTCAACGTTTGCTCGGATTGCAATTCTGTCGCTTCCAACGCGTTCCTCGCGTCATTTTCAATCGGAATTAGTCATGAGAAAGGCACAAACACGGTTCAGGAGCCCAAAAAACACGAGATCAGGTTTTGGGAATGCTCGCCATTTTCTCGTCAACGGTTTCTCGGTTCGCAATTCTGTCGCTTCCATCGTGATCCTCGTGTCATTTTACGTCGGAAATAGTCACGAGCAGTGCACGTGAACGTTTGTGGAGTCCAAAAAACACGAGTTCAGGTTCTGGGAATGCTCGCGATTTTCTCGTCAACGGTTTCTCGGATCGCAATTTTGTCGCTTATAACGTGTTCCTCGTGTCATTTTACGTCGGAATTAGTCTTGAGAAATGCACAAACACGGTTCTGGAGTCCAAAAAACACGAGATCAGGTTTTGGGAATGCTCGCGATTTTCTCGTCAACGGTTTCTCGGATCGCAATTCTGTCGCTTCCAACGTGATCCTCGTGTCATTTTACGTCGGAAATAGTCATGAGCAGTGCACGTGAACGTTTGTGGAATCCAAAAAACACGAGTTCAGGTTTTGGGAATGCTCGCGATTTTCTCATCAACGGTTTCTCGGATCGCAATTCTGTCGCTTCCAACGTGTTCCTCGTGTCATTTTACGTCGGAATTAGTTTTGAGAAATGCACAAACACGGTTCTGGAGTTCAAAAAACACGAGTTCAGGTTTTGGGAATGCTCGCGATTTTCTCGTCAACGGTTTCTCGGTTCGCAATTCTGTCGCTTCCATCGTGATCCTCGTGTCATTTTACGTCGGAAATAGTCACGAGCAGTGCACGTGAACGTTTGTGGAGTCCAAAAAACACGAGTTCAGGTTCTGGGAATGCTCGCGATTTTCTCGTCAACGGTTTCTCGGATCGCAATTCTGTCGCTTCTAACGTGTTCCTCGTGTCATTTTACGTCGGAATTAGTCTTGAGAAATGCACAAACACGGTTCTGAAGTTCAAAAAACACGAGATCAGGTTTTGGGAATGCTCGCGATTTTCTCGTCAACGGTTTCTCGGATCGCAATTCTGTCGCTTCCAACGTGTTCCTCGTGTCATTTTACGTCGGAATTAGTCTTGACAAATGCACAAACGCGGTTCTGGAGTTAAAAAAACACGAGATCAGGTTTTGGGAATGCTCGCGATTTTCTCGTCAACGTTTGCTCGGATTGCAATTCTGTCGCTTCCAACGCGTTCCTCGCGTCATTTTCAATCGGAATTAGTCATGAGAAAGGCACAAACACGGTTCAGGAGCCCAAAAAACACGAGATCAGGTTTTGGGAATGCTCGCCATTTTCTCGTCAACGGTTTCTCGGTTCGCAATTCTGTCGCTTCCATCGTGATCCTCGTGTCATTTTACGTCGGAAATAGTCACGAGCAGTGCACGTGAACGTTTGTGGAGTCCAAAAAACACGAGTTCAGGTTCTGGGAATGCTCGCGATTTTCTCGTCAACGGTTTCTCGGATCGCAATTCTGTCGCTTATAACGTGTTCTTCGTGTCATTTTACGTCGGAATTAGTCTTGAGAAATGCACAAACACGGTTCTGGAGTTCAAAAAACACGAGATCAGGTTTTGGGAATGCTCGCGATTTTCTCGTCAACGGTTTCTCGGATCGCAATTCTGTCGCTTCCAACGTGATCCTCGGGTCATTTTACGTCGGAAATAGTCATGAGCAGTGCACGTGAACGTGTGTGGAGTCCAAAAAACACGAGTTCAGGTTTTGGGAATGCTCGCGATTTTCTCATCAACGGTTTCTCGGATCGCAATTCTGTCGCTTCCAACGTGTTCCTCGTGTCATTTTACGTCGGAATTAGTCTTGAGAAATGCACAAACACGGTTCTGGAGTTCAAAAAACACGAGTTCAGGTTTTGGGAATGCTCGCGATTTTCTCGTCAACGTTTGCCCGGATCGCAATTCTGTCGCTTCTAACGTATTCCTCGTGTCATTTTACGTCGGAATTAGTCTTGAGAAATGCACAAACACGGTTCTGGAGTTCAAAAAACACGAGTTCAGGTTTTGGGAATGCTCGCGATTTTCTAGTCAACGGTTTCTCGGATCGCAATTCTGTCACTTCCAACGTGTTCCTCGTGTCATTTTACGTCGGAATTAGTCTTGAGAAATGCACAAACACGGTTCTGGAGTTCAAAAAACACGAGATCAGGTTTTGGGAATGCTCGCGATTTTCTCGTCAACGTTTGCCCGGATTGCAATTCTGTCGCTTCCAACGCGTTCCTCGCGTCATTTTACGTCGGAATTAGTCTTGACAAATGCACAAACACGGTTCAGGAGCCCAAAAAACACGAGATCAGGATTGGGGAATGCTCGCGATTTTCTCGTCAACGGTTTCTCGGATCGCAATTCTGTCGCTTCCAACGTGTTCCTCGTGTCATTTTACGTCGGAATTAGTCTTGAGAAATGCACAAACACGGTTCTGGAGTTCAAAAAACACGAGTTCAGGTTTTGGGAATGCTCGCGATTTTCTCGTCAACGTTTGCCCGGATCGCAATTCTGTCGCTTCTAACGTATTCCTCGTGTCATTTTACGTCGGAATTAGTCTTGAGCAATGCACAAACACGGTTCTGGAGTTCAAAAAACACGAGTTCAGGTTTTGGGAATGCTCGCGATTTTCTAGTCAACGGTTTCTCGGATCGCAATTCTGTCACTTCCAACGTGTTCCTCGTGTCATTTTACGTCGGAATTAGTCTTGAGAAATGCACAAACACGGTTCTGGAGTTCAAAAAACACGAGATCAGGTTTTGGGAATGCTCGCGATTTTCTCGTCAACGTTTGCCCGGATTGCAATTCTGTCGCTTCCAACGCGTTCCTCGCGTCATTTTACGTCGGAATTAGTCTTGACAAATGCACAAACACGGTTCAGGAGCCCAAAAAACACGAAATCAGGATTGGGGAATGCTCGCGATTTTCTCGTCAACGGTTTCTCGGATCGCAATTCTGTCGCTTCCAACGTGATCCTCGTGTCATTTTACGTCGGAAATAGCCACGAGCAGTGCACGTGAACGTTTGTGGAGTCCAAAAAACACGAGTTCAGGTTCTGGGAAGGCTCGCGATTTTCTCGTCAACGGTTTCTCGGATCGCAATTCTGTCGCTTCTAACGTGTTCCTCGTGTCATGTTACGTCGGAATTAGTCTTGAGAAATGCATAAACACGGTTCTGGAGTTCAAACAACACGAGATCAGGTTTTGGGAATGCTCGCGATTTTCTCGTCAACGGTTTCTCAGATCGCAATTCTGTCGCTTCCAACGTGATCCTCGTGTCATTTTACGTCGGAAATAGTCACGAGCAGTGCACGTGAACGTTTGTGGAGTCCGAAAAACACGAGTTCAGGTTCTGGGAATGCTCGCGATTTTCTCGTCAACGGTTTCTCGGATCGCAATTCTGTCGCTTCTAACGTGTTCCTCGTGTCATTTTACGTCGGAATTAGTCTTGAGAAATGCACAAACACGGTTCTGGAGTTCAAAAAACACGAGATCAGGTTTTTGGAATGCTCGCGATTTTCTCGTCAATGTTTGCTCGGATTGCAATTCTGTCGCTTCCTACGCGTTTCTCGCGTCATTTTACATCGGAATTAGTCATGAGAAATGCACAAACACGGTTGTGGAGCCCAAAAAACACGAGATCAGTTTCTGGGAATGCTCGCGATTTCCTCGTCAACGGTTTCTCGGATCGCAATTCTGTCGCTTCCATCGTGATCCTCGTGTCATTTTACGTCGGAAATAGTCACGAGCAGTGCACGTGAACGTTTGTGGAGTCCAAAAAACACGAGTTCAGGTTCTGGGAATGCTCGCGATTTTCTCGTCAACGGTTTCTCGGATCGCAATTCTGTCGCTTCTAACGTGTTCCTCGTGTCATTTTACGTCGGAATTAGTCTTGAGAAATGCACAAACACGGTTCTGGAGTTCAAAAAACACGAGATCAGGTTTTTGGAATGCTCGCGATTTTCTCGTCAACGGTTTCTCGGTTCGCAATTCTGTCGCTTCCATCGTGATCCTCGTGTCATTTTACGTCGGAAATAGTCACGAGCAGTGCACGTGAACGTTTGTGGAGTCCAAAAAACACGAGTTCAGGTTCTGGGAATGCTCGCGATTTTCTCGTCAACGGTTTCTCGGATCGCAATTCTGTCGCTTCTAACGTGTTCCTCGTGTCATTTTACGTCGGAATTAGTCTTGAGAAATGCACAAACACGGTTCTGGAGTTCAAAAAACACGAGATCAGGTTTTGGGAATGCTCGCGATTTTCTCGTCAACGTTCGCCCGGATTGCAATTCTGTCGCTTCCAACGCGTTCCTCGCGTCATTTTACATCGGAATTAGTCATGAGAAAGGCACAAACACGGTTCAAGAGCCCAAGAAACACGAGATCAGTATTCGGGAATGCTCGCGATTTTCTCGTCAACGGTTTCTCGGATCGCAATTCTGTCGCTTCCAACGTGTTCCTCGTGTCATTTTACGTCGGAATTAGTCTTGAGAAATGCACAAACACGGTTCTGGAGTTCAAAAAACACGAGATCAGGTTTTGGGAATGCTGGCGATTTTCTCGTCAACGTTTGCTCGGATTGCAATTCTGTCGCTTCCAACGCGTTCCTCGCGTTATTTTCAATCGGAATTAGTCATGAGAAAGGCACAAACACGGTTCAGGAGCCCAAAAAACACGAGATCAGGTTTTGGGAATGCTCGCCATTTTCTCGTCAACGGTTTCTCGGTTCGCAATTCTGTCGCTTCCATCGTGATCCTCGTGTCATTTTACGTCGGAAATAGTCACGAGCAGTGCACGTGAACGTTTGTGGAGTCCAAAAAACACGAGTTCAGGTTCTGGGAATGCTCGCGATTTTCTCGTCAACGGTTTCTCGGATCGCAATTCTGTCGCTTATAACGTGTTCCTCGTGTCATTTTACGTCGGAATTAGTCTTGAGAAATGCACAAACACGGTTCTGGAGTTCAAAAAACACGAGATCAGGTTTTGGGAATGCTCGCGATTTTCTCGTCAACGGTTTCTCGGATCGCAATTCTGTCGCTTCCAACGTGATCCTCGTGTCATTTTACGTCGGAAATAGTCATGAGCAGTGCACGTGAACGTTTGTGGAGTCCAAAAAACACGAGTTCAGGTTTTGGGAATGCTCGCGATTTTCTCATCAACGGTTTCTCGGATCGCAATTCTGTCGCTTCCAACGTGTTCCTCGTGTCATTTTACGTCGGAATTAGTTTTGAGAAATGCACAAACACGGTTCTGGAGTTCAAAAAACACGAGTTCAGGTTTTGGGAATGCTCGCGATTTTCTCGTCAACGGTTTCTCGGTTCGCAATTCTGTCGCTTCCATCGTGATCCTCGTGTCATTTTACGTCGGAAATAGTCACGAGCAGTGCACGTGAACGTTTGTGGAGTCCAAAAAACACGAGTTCAGGTTCTGGGAATGCTCGCGATTTTCTCGTCAACGGTTTCTCGGATCGCAATTCTGTCGCTTCTAACGTGTTCCTCGTGTCATTTTACGTCGGAATTAGTCTTGAGAAATGCACAAACACGGTTCTGAAGTTCAAAAAACACGAGATCAGGTTTTGGGAATGCTCGCGATTTTCTCGTCAACGGTTTCTCGGATCGCAATTCTGTCGCTTCCAACGTGTTCCTCGTGTCATTTTACGTCGGAATTAGTCTTGACAAATGCACAAACGCGGTTCTGGAGTTAAAAAAACACGAGATCAGGTTTTGGGAATGCTCGCGATTTTCTCGTCAACGTTTGCTCGGATTGCAATTCTGTCGCTTCCAACGCGTTCCTCGCGTCATTTTCAATCGGAATTAGTCATGAGAAAGGCACAAACACGGTTCAGGAGCCCAAAAAACACGAGATCAGGTTTTGGGAATGCTCGCCATTTTCTCGTCAACGGTTTCTCGGTTCGCAATTCTGTCGCTTCCATCGTGATCCTCGTGTCATTTTACGTCGGAAATAGTCACGAGCAGTGCACGTGAACGTTTGTGGAGTCCAAAAAACACGAGTTCAGGTTCTGGGAATGCTCGCGATTTTCTCGTCAACGGTTTCTCGGATCGCAATTCTGTCGCTTATAACGTGTTCTTCGTGTCATTTTACGTCGGAATTAGTCTTGAGAAATGCACAAACACGGTTCTGGAGTTCAAAAAACACGAGATCAGGTTTTGGGAATGCTCGCGATTTTCTCGTCAACGTTCGCCCGGATTGCAATTCTGTCGCTTCCAACGCGTTCCTCGCGTCATTTTACATCGGAATTAGTCATGAGAAAGGCACAAACACGGTTCAAGAGCCCAAGAAACACGAGATCAGTATTCGGGAATGCTCGCGATTTTCTCGTCAACGGTTTCTCGGATCGCAATTCTGTCGCTTCCAACGTGTTCCTCGTGTCATTTTACGTCGGAATTAGTCTTGAGAAATGCACAAACACGGTTCTGGAGTTCAAAAAACACGAGATCAGGTTTTGGGAATGCTGGCGATTTTCTCGTCAACGTTTGCTCGGATTGCAATTCTGTCGCTTCCAACGCGTTCCTCGCGTCATTTTCAATCGGAATTAGTCATGAGAAAGGCACAAACACGGTTCAGGAGCCCAAAAAACACGAGATCAGGTTTTGGGAATGCTCGCCATTTTCTCGTCAACGGTTTCTCGGTTCGCAATTCTGTCGCTTCCATCGTGATCCTCGTGTCATTTTACGTCGGAAATAGTCACGAGCAGTGCACGTGAACGTTTGTGGAGTCCAAAAAACACGAGTTCAGGTTCTGGGAATGCTCGCGATTTTCTCGTCAACGGTTTCTCGGATCGCAATTTTGTCGCTTATAACGTGTTCCTCGTGTCATTTTACGTCGGAATTAGTCTTGAGAAATGCACAAACACGGTTCTGGAGTCCAAAAAACACGAGATCAGGTTTTGGGAATGCTCGCGATTTTCTCGTCAACGGTTTCTCGGATCGCAATTCTGTCGCTTCCAACGTGATCCTCGTGTCATTTTACGTCGGAAATAGTCATGAGCAGTGCACGTGAACGTTTGTGGAATCCAAAAAACACGAGTTCAGGTTTTGGGAATGCTCGCGATTTTCTCATCAACGGTTTCTCGGATCGCAATTCTGTCGCTTCCAACGTGTTCCTCGTGTCATTTTACGTCGGAATTAGTTTTGAGAAATGCACAAACACGGTTCTGGAGTTCAAAAAACACGAGTTCAGGTTTTGGGAATGCTCGCGATTTTCTCGTCAACGGTTTCTCGGTTCGCAATTCTGTCGCTTCCATCGTGATCCTCGTGTCATTTTACGTCGGAAATAGTCACGAGCAGTGCACGTGAACGTTTGTGGAGTCCAAAAAACACGAGTTCAGGTTCTGGGAATGCTCGCGATTTTCTCGTCAACGGTTTCTCGGATCGCAATTCTGTCGCTTCTAACGTGTTCCTCGTGTCATTTTACGTCGGAATTAGTCTTGAGAAATGCACAAACACGGTTCTGAAGTTCAAAAAACACGAGATCAGGTTTTGGGAATGCTCGCGATTTTCTCGTCAACGGTTTCTCGGATCGCAATTCTGTCGCTTCCAACGTGTTCCTCGTGTCATTTTACGTCGGAATTAGTCTTGACAAATGCACAAACGCGGTTCTGGAGTTAAAAAAACACGAGATCAGGTTTTGGGAATGCTCGCGATTTTCTCGTCAACGTTTGCTCGGATTGCAATTCTGTCGCTTCCAACGCGTTCCTCGCGTCATTTTCAATCGGAATTAGTCATGAGAAAGGCACAAACACGGTTCAGGAGCCCAAAAAACACGAGATCAGGTTTTGGGAATGCTCGCCATTTTCTCGTCAACGGTTTCTCGGTTCGCAATTCTGTCGCTTCCATCGTGATCCTCGTGTCATTTTACGTCGGAAATAGTCACGAGCAGTGCACGTGAACGTTTGTGGAGTCCAAAAAACACGAGTTCAGGTTCTGGGAATGCTCGCGATTTTCTCGTCAACGGTTTCTCGGATCGCAATTCTGTCGCTTATAACGTGTTCTTCGTGTCATTTTACGTCGGAATTAGTCTTGAGAAATGCACAAACACGGTTCTGGAGTTCAAAAAACACGAGATCAGGTTTTGGGAATGCTCGCGATTTTCTCGTCAACGGTTTCTCGGATCGCAATTCTGTCGCTTCCAACGTGATCCTCGGGTCATTTTACGTCGGAAATAGTCATGAGCAGTGCACGTGAACGTGTGTGGAGTCCAAAAAACACGAGTTCAGGTTTTGGGAATGCTCGCGATTTTCTCATCAACGGTTTCTCGGATCGCAATTCTGTCGCTTCCAACGTGTTCCTCGTGTCATTTTACGTCGGAATTAGTCTTGAGAAATGCACAAACACGGTTCTGGAGTTCAAAAAACACGAGTTCAGGTTTTGGGAATGCTCGCGATTTTCTCGTCAACGTTTGCCCGGATCGCAATTCTGTCGCTTCTAACGTATTCCTCGTGTCATTTTACGTCGGAATTAGTCTTGAGAAATGCACAAACACGGTTCTGGAGTTCAAAAAACACGAGTTCAGGTTTTGGGAATGCTCGCGATTTTCTAGTCAACGGTTTCTCGGATCGCAATTCTGTCACTTCCAACGTGTTCCTCGTGTCATTTTACGTCGGAATTAGTCTTGAGAAATGCACAAACACGGTTCTGGAGTTCAAAAAACACGAGATCAGGTTTTGGGAATGCTCGCGATTTTCTCGTCAACGTTTGCCCGGATTGCAATTCTGTCGCTTCCAACGCGTTCCTCGCGTCATTTTACGTCGGAATTAGTCTTGACAAATGCACAAACACGGTTCAGGAGCCCAAAAAACACGAGATCAGGATTGGGGAATGCTCGCGATTTTCTCGTCAACGGTTTCTCGGATCGCAATTCTGTCGCTTCCAACGTGTTCCTCGTGTCATTTTACGTCGGAATTAGTCTTGACAAATGCACAAACGCGGTTCTGGAGTTAAAAAAACACGAGATCAGGTTTTGGGAATGCTCGCGATTTTCTCGTCAACGTTTGCTCGGATTGCAATTCTGTCGCTTCCAACGCGTTCCTCGCGTCATTTTCAATCGGAAATAGTCACGAGCAGTGCACGTGAACGTTTGTGGAGTCCAAAAAACACGAGTTCAGGTTCTGGGAATGCTCGCGATTTTCTCGTCAACGGTTTCTCGGATCGCAATTCTGTCGCTTCTAACGTGTTCCTCGTGTCATTTTACGTCGGAATTAGTCTTGAGAAATGCACAAACACGGTTCTGGAGTTCAAAAAACACGAGATCAGGTTTTTGGAATGCTCGCGATTTTCTCGTCAACGGTTTCTCGGTTCGCAATTCTGTCGCTTCCATCGTGATCCTCGTGTCATTTTACGTCGGAAATAGGCACGAGCAGTGCACGTGAACGTTTGTGGAGTCCAAAAAACACGAGTTCAGGTTCTGGGAATGCTCGCGATTTTCTCGTCAACGGTTTCTCTGATCGCAATTCTGTCGCTTCTAACGTGTTCCTCGTGTCAATTTACGTCGGAATTAGTCTTGAGAAATGCACAAACACGGTTCTGGAGTTCAAAAAACACGAGATCAGGTTTTGGGAATGCTCGCGATTTTCTCGTCAACGTTCGCCCGGATTGCAATTCTGTCGCTTCCAACGCGTTCCTCGCGTCATTTTACATCGGAATTAGTCATGAGAAAGGCACAAACACGGTTCAAGAGCCCAAGAAACACGAGATCAGTATTCGGGAATGCTCGCGATTTTCTGGTCAACGGTTTCTCGGATCGCAATTCTGTCGCTTCCAACGTGTTCCTCGTGTCATTTTACGTCGGAATTAGTCTTGAGAAATGCACAAACACGGTTCTGGAGTTCAAAAAACACGAGATCAGGTTTTGGGAATGCTGGCGATTTTCTCGTCAACGTTTGCTCGGATTGCAATTCTGTCGCTTCCAACGCGTTCCTCGCGTCATTTTCAATCGGAATTAGTCATGAGAAAGGCACAAACACGGTTCAGGAGCCCAAAAAACACGAGATCAGGTTTTGGGAATGCTCGCCATTTTCTCGTCAACGGTTTCTCGGTTCGCAATTCTGTCGCTTCCATCGTGATCCTCGTGTCATTTTACGTCGGAAATAGTCACGAGCAGTGCACGTGAACGTTTGTGGAGTCCAAAAAACACGAGTTCAGGTTCTGGGAATGCTCGCGATTTTCTCGTCAACGGTTTCTCGGATCGCAATTCTGGCGCTTATAACGTGTTCCTCGTGTCATTTTACGTCGGAATTAGTCTTGAGAAATGCACAAACACGGTTCTGGAGTTCAAAAAACACGAGATCAGGTTTTGGGAATGCTCGCGATTTTCTCGTCAACGGTTTCTCGGATCGCAATTCTGTCGCTTCCAACGTGATCCTCGTGTCATTTTACGTCGGAAATAGTCATGAGCAGTGCACGTGAACGTTTGTGGAGTCCAAAAAACACGAGTTCAGGTTTTGGGAATGCTCGCGATTTTCTCATCAACGGTTTCTCGGATCGCAATTCTGTCGCTTCCAACGTGTTCCTCGTGTCATTTTACGTCGGAATTAGTTTTGAGAAATGCACAAACACGGTTCTGGAGTTCAAAAAACACGAGTTCAGGTTTTGGGAATGCTCGCGATTTTCTCGTCAACGGTTTCTCGGTTCGCAATTCTGTCGCTTCCATCGTGATCCTCGTGTCATTTTACGTCGGAAATAGTCACGAGCAGTGCACGTGAACGTTTGTGGAGTCCAAAAAACACGAGTTCAGGTTCTGGGAATGCTCGCGATTTTCTCGTCAACGGTTTCTCGGATCGCAATTCTGTCGCTTCTAACGTGTTCCTCGTGTCATTTTACGTCGGAATTAGTCTTGAGAAATGCACAAACACGGTTCTGAAGTTCAAAAAACACGAGATCAGGTTTTGGGAATGCTCGCGATTTTCTCGTCAACGGTTTCTCGGATCGCAATTCTGTCGCTTCCAACGTGTTCCTCGTGTCATTTTACGTCGGAATTAGTCTTGACAAATGCACAAACGCGGTTCTGGAGTTAAAAAAACACGAGATCAGGTTTTGGGAATGCGCGCGATTTTCTCGTCAACGTTTGCTCGGATTGGAATTCTGTCGCTTCCAACGCGTTCCTCGCGTCATTTTCAATCGGAATTAGTCATGAGAAAGGCACAAACACGGTTCAGGAGCCCAAAAAACACGAGATCAGGTTTTGGGAATGCTCGCCATTTTCTCGTCAACGGTTTCTCGGTTCGCAATTCTGTCGCTTCCATCGTGATCCTCGTGTCATTTTACGTCGGAAATAGTCACGAGCAGTGCACGTGAACGTTTGTGGAGTCCAAAAAACACGAGTTCAGTTTCTGGGAATGCTCGCGATTTTCTCGTCAACGGTTTCTCGGATCGCAATTCTGTCGCTTATAACGTGTTCTTCGTGTCATTTTACGTCGGAATTAGTCTTGAGAAATGCACAAACACGGTTCTGGAGTTCAAAAAACACGAGATCAGGTTTTGGGAATGCTCGCGATTTTCTCGTCAACGGTTTCTCGGATCGCAATTCTGTCGCTTCCAACGTGATCCTCGGGTCATTTTACGTCGGAAATAGTCATGAGCAGTGCACGTGAACGTGTGTGGAGTCCAAAAAACACGAGTTCAGGTTTTGGGAATGCTCGCGATTTTCTCATCAACGGTTTCTCGGATCGCAATTCTGTCGCTTCCAACGTGTTCCTCGTGTCATTTTACGTCGGAATTAGTCTTGAGAAATGCACAAACACGGTTCTGGAGTTCAAAAAACACGAGTTCAGGTTTTGGGAATGCTCGCGATTTTCTCGTCAACGTTTGCCCGGATTGCAATTCTGTCGCTTCCAACGCGTTCCTCGCGTCATTTTACGTCGGAATTAGTCTTGACAAATGCACAAACACGGTTCAGGAGCCCAAAAAACACGAGTTCAGGATTGGGGAATGCTCGCGATTTTCTCGTCAACGGTTTCTCGGATCGCAATTCTGTCGCTTCCAACGTGTTCCTCGTGTCATTTTACGTCGGAATTAGTCTTGACAAATGCACAAACGCGGTTCTGGAGTTAAAAAAACACGAGATCAGGTTTTGGGAATGCTCGCGATTTTCTCGTCAACGTTTGCTCGGATTGCAATTCTGTCGCTTCCAACGCGTTCCTCGCGTCATTTTCAATCGGAAATAGTCACGAGCAGTGCACGTGAACGTTTGTGGAGTCCAAAAAACACGAGTTCAGGTTCTGGGAATGCTCGCGATTTTCTCGTCAACGGTTTCTCGGATCGCAATTCTGTCGCTTCTAACGTGTTCCTCGTGTCATTTTACGTCGGAATTAGTCTTGAGAAATGCACAAACACGGTTCTGGAGTTCAAAAAACACGAGATCAGGTTTTTGGAATGCTCGCGATTTTCTCGTCAACGGTTTCTCGGTTCGCAATTCTGTCGCTTCCATCGTGATCCTCGTGTCATTTTACGTCGGAAATAGGCACGAGCAGTGCACGTGAACGTTTGTGGAGTCCAAAAAACACGAGTTCAGGTTCTGGGAATGCTCGCGATTTTCTCGTCAACGGTTTCTCTGATCGCAATTCTGTCGCTTCTAACGTGTTCCTCGTGTCAATTTACGTCGGAATTAGTCTTGAGAAATGCACAAACACGGTTCTGGAGTTCAAAAAACACGAGATCAGGTTTTGGGAATGCTCGCGATTTTCTCGTCAACGTTCGCCCGGATTGCAATTCTGTCGCTTCCAACGCGTTCCTCGCGTCATTTTACATCGGAATTAGTCATGAGAAAGGCACAAACACGGTTCAAGAGCCCAAGAAACACGAGATCAGTATTCGGGAATGCTCGCGATTTTCTCGTCAACGGTTTCTCGGATCGCAATTCTGTCGCTTCCAACGTGTTCCTCGTGTCATTTTACGTCGGAATTAGTCTTGAGAAATGCACAAACACGGTTCTGGAGTTCAAAAAACACGAGATCAGGTTTTGGGAATGCTGGCGATTTTCTCGTCAACGTTTGCTCGGATTGCAATTCTGTCGCTTCCAACGCGTTCCTCGCGTCATTTTCAATCGGAATTAGTCATGAGAAAGGCACAAACACGGTTCAGGAGCCCAAAAAACACGAGATCAGGTTTTGGGAATGCTCGCCATTTTCTCGTCAACGGTTTCTCGGTTCGCAATTCTGTCGCTTCCATCGTGATCCTCGTGTCATTTTACGTCGGAAATAGTCACGAGCAGTGCACGTGAACGTTTGTGGAGTCCAAAAAACACGAGTTCAGGTTCTGGGAATGCTCGCGATTTTCTCGTCAACGGTTTCTCGGATCGCAATTCTGGCGCTTATAACGTGTTCCTCGTGTCATTTTACGTCGGAATTAGTCTTGAGAAATGCACAAACACGGTTCTGGAGTTCAAAAAACACGAGATCAGGTTTTGGGAATGCTCGCGATTTTCTCGTCAACGGTTTCTCGGATCGCAATTCTGTCGCTTCCAACGTGATCCTCGTGTCATTTTACGTCGGAAATAGTCATGAGCAGTGCACGTGAACGTTTGTGGAGTCCAAAAAACACGATTTCAGGTTTTGGGAATGCTCGCGATTTTCTCATTAACGGTTTCTCGGATCGCAATTCTGTCGCTTCCAACGTGTTCCTCGTGTCATTTTACGTCGGAATTAGTCTTGAGAAATGCACAAACACGGTTCTGGAGTTCAAAAAACACGAGTTCAGGTTTTGGGAATGCTCGCGATTTTCTCGTCAACGGTTTCTCGGTTCGCAATTCTGTCGCTTCCATCGTGATCCTCGTGTCATTTTACGTCGGAAATAGTCACGAGCAGTGCACGTGAACGTTTGTGGAGTCCAAAAAACACGAGTTCAGGTTCTGGGAATGCTCGCGATTTTCTCGTCAACGGTTTCTCGGATCGCAATTCTGTCGCTTCTAACGTGTTCCTCGTGTCATTTTACGTCGGAATTAGTCTTGAGAAATGCACAAACACGGTTCTGAAGTTCAAAAAACACGAGATCAGGTTTTGGGAATGCTCGCGATTTTCTCGTCAACGGTTTCTCGGATCGCAATTCTGTCGCTTCCAACGTGTTCCTCGTGTCATTTTACGTCGGAATTAGTCTTGACAAATGCACAAACGCGGTTCTGGAGTTAAAAAAACACGAGATCAGGTTTTGGGAATGCTCGCGATTTTCTCGTCAACGTTTGCTCGGATTGCAATTCTGTCGCTTCCAACACGTTCCTCGCGTCATTTTCAATCGGAATTAGTCATGAGAAAGGCACAAACACGGTTCAGGAGCCCAAAAAACACGAGATCAGGTTTTGGGAATGCTCGCCATTTTCTCGTCAACGGTTTCTCGGTTCGCAATTCTGTCGCTTCCATCGTGATCCTCGTGTCATTTTACGTCGGAAATAGTCACGAGCAGTGCACGTGAACGTTTGTGGAGTCCAAAAAACACGAGTTCAGGTTCTGGGAATGCTCGCGATTTTCTCGTCAACGGTTTCTCGGATCGCAATTCTGTCGCTTATAACGTGTTCTTCGTGTCATTTTACGTCGGAATTAGTCTTGAGAAATGCACAAACACGGTTCTGGAGTTCAAAAAACACGAGATCAGGTTTTGGGAATGCTCGCGATTTTCTCGTCAACGGTTTCTCGGATCGCAATTCTGTCGCTTCCAACGTGATCCTCGTGTCATTTTACGTCGGAAATAGTCATGAGCAGTGCACGTGAACGTTTGTGGAGTCCAAAAAACACGAGTTCAGGTTTTGGGAATGCTCGCGATTTTCTCATCAACGGTTTCTCGGATCGCAATTCTGTCGCTTCCAACGTGTTCCTCGTGTCATTTTACGTCGGAATTAGTCTTGAGAAATGCACAAACACGGTTCTGGTGTTCAAAAAACACGAGTTCAGGTTTTGGGAATGCTCGCGATTTTCTCGTCAACGTTTGCCCGGATCGCAATTCTGTCGCTTCTAACGTGTTCCTCGTGTCATTTTACGTCGGAATTAGTCTTGAGAAATGCACAAACACGGTTCTGGAGTTCAAAAAACACGAGTTCAGGTTTTGGGAATGCTCGCGATTTTCTAGTCAACGGTTTCTCGGATCGCAATTCTGTCACTTCCAACGTGTTCCTCGTGTCATTTTACGTCGGAATTAGTCTTGAGAAATGCACAAACACGGTTCTGGAGTTCAAAAAACACGAGATCAGGTTTTGGGAATGCTCGCGATTTTCTCGTCAACGTTTGCCCGGATTGCAATTCTGTCGCTTCCAACGCGTTCCTCGCGTCATTTTACGTCGGAATTAGTCTTGACAAATGCACAAACACGGTTCAGGAGCCCAAAAAACACGAGATCAGGATTGGGGAATGCTCGCGATTTTCTCGTCAACGGTTTCTCGGATCGCAATTCTGTCGCTTCTAACGTGTTCCTCGTGTCATTTTAAGTCGGAATTAGTCTTGACAAATGCACAAACGCGGTTCTGGAGTTCAAAAAACACGAGATCAGGTTTTGGGAATGCTCGCGATTTTCTCGTCAACGTTTGCTCGGATCGCAATTCTGTCGCTTCTAACGTGTTCCTCGTGTCATTTTACGTCGGAATTAGTCATGAGAAAGGCAGAAACACGGTTCAGGAGCCCAAAAAACACGAGATCAGGATTCGTGAATGCTCGCGATTTTCTCGTCAACGGTTTCTCGGATCGCAATTCTGTCGCTTCTAACGTGTTCCTCGTGTCATTTTACGTCGGAATTAGTCTTGAGAAATGCACAAACACGGATCTGGAGTTCAAAAAACACGAGTTCAGGTTTTGGGAATGCTCGCGATTTTCTCGTCGACGTTTGCTCGGATTGCAATTCTGTCGCTTCCTACGCGTTTCTCGCGTCATTTTACATCGGAATTAGTCATGAGAAATGCACAAACACGGTTGTGGAGCCCAAAAAACACGAGATCAGTTTCTGGGAATGCTCGCGATTTCCTCGTCAACGGTTTCTCGGATCGCAATTCTGTCGCTTCCAACGTGTTCCTCGTGTCATTTTACGTCGGAATTAGTCTTGAGAAATGCACAAACACGGTTCTGGTGTTCAAAAAACACGAGATCAGGTTTTGGGAATGCTCGCGATTTTCTCGTCAACGTTTGCCCGGATTGCAATTTTGTCGCTTCCAACGCGTTCCTCGCGTCATTTTACGTCGGAATTAGTCTTGACAAATGCACAAACACGGTTCAGGAGCCCAAAAAACACGAAATCAGGATTGGGGAATGCTCGCGATTTTCTCGTCAACGGTTTCTCGGATCGCAATGCTGTCGCTTCCAACGTGATCCTCGTGTCATTTTACGTCGGAATTAGTCATGAGAAATGCACAAACACGGTTGTGGAGCCCAAAAAACACGAGATCAGTTTCTGAGAATGCTCGCGATTTCCTCGTCAACGGTTTCTCGGATCGCAATTCTGTCGCTTCTAACGTGTTCCTTGTGTCATTTTACGTCGGAATTAGTCTTGAGAAATGCACAAACACGGTTCTGGAGTTCAAAAAACACGAGATCAGGTTTTTGGAATGCTCGCGATTTTCTCGTCAACGGTTTCTCGGTTCGCAATTCTGTCGCTTCCAACGCGTTCCTCGCGTCATTTTACATCGGAATTAGTCATGAGAAAGGCGGAAACACGGTTCAGGAGCCCAAAAAACACGAGATCAGGATTCGGGAATGCTCGCGATTTTCTCGTCAACGGTTTCTCGGATCGCAATTCTGTCACTTCCAACGTGATCCTCGTGTCATTTTACGTCGGAAATAGTCACGAGCAGTGCACGTGAACGTTTGTGGAGTCCAAAAAACACGAGTTCAGGTTCTGGGAATGCTCGCGATTTTCTCGTCAACGGTTTCTCGGATCGCAATTCTGTCGCTTCTAACGTGTTCCTCGTGTCATTTTACGTCGGAATTAGTCTTGAGAAATGCACAAACACGGTTCTGGAGTTCAAAAATCACGATATCAGGTTTTTGGAATGCTCGCGATTTTCTCGTCAACGGTTTCTCGGATCGCAATTCTGTCGCTTCCAACGTGTTCCTCGTGTCATTTTACGTCGGAATTAGTCTTGAGAAATGCACAAACACGGTTGTGGAGCCCAAAAAACACGAGATCAGTTTCTGAGAATGCTCGCGATTTCCTCGTCAACGGTTTCTCGGATCGCAATTCTGTCGCTTCTAACGTGTTCCTCGTGTCATTTTACGTCGGAATTAGTCTTGAGAAATGCACAAACACGGTTCTGGAGTTCAAAAAACACGAGATCAGGTTTTTGGAATGCTCGCGATTTTCTCGTCAACGGTTTCTCGGTTCGCAATTCTGTCGCTTCCAACGCGTTCCTCGCGTCATTTTACATCGGAATTAGTCATGAGAAAGGCAGAAACACGGTTCAGGAGCCCAAAAAACACGAGATCAGTTTCTGGGAATGCTCGCGATTTTCTCGTCAACGGTTTCTCTGATCGCAATTCTGTCGCTTCTAACGTGTTCCTCGTGTCATTTTACGTCGGAATTAGTCTTGAGAAATGCACAAACACGGTTCTGGAGTTCAAAAAACACGAGATCAGGTTTTGGGAATGCTGGCGATTTTCTCGTCAACGTTTGCTCGGATTGCAATTCTGTCGCTTCCAACGCGTTCCTCGCGTCATTTTCAATCGGAATTAGTCATGAGAAAGGCACAAACACGGTTCAGGAGCCCAAAAAACACGAGATCAGGTTTTGGGAATGCTCGCCATTTTCTCGTCAACGGTTTCTCGGTTCGCAATTCTGTCGCTTCCATCGTGATCCTCGTGTCATTTTACGTCGGAAATAGTCACGAGCAGTGCACGTGAACGTTTGTGGAGTCCAAAAAACACGAGTTCAGGTTCTGGGAATGCTCGCGATTTTCTCGTCAACGGTTTCTCGGATCGCAATTCTGTCGCTTATAACGTGTTCCTCGTGTCATTTTACGTCGGAATTAGTCTTGAGAAATGCACAAACACGGTTCTGGAGTTCAAAAAACACGAGATCAGGTTTTGGGAATGCTCGCGATTTTCTCGTCAACGGTTTCTTGGATCGCAATTCTGTCGCTTCCAACGTGTTCCTCGTGTCATTTTACGTCGGAATTAGTCTTGAGAAATGCACAAACACGGTTCTGGAGTTCAAAAAACACGAGATCAGGTTTTGGGAATGCTCGCGATTTTCTCGTCAACGTTTGCCCGGATTGCAATTCTGTCGCTTCCAACGCGTTCCTCGTGTCATTTTACGTCGGAAATAGTCACGAGCAGTGCACGTGAACGTTTGTGGAATCCAAAAAACACGAGTTCAGGTTCTGGGAAGGCTCGCGATTTTCTCGTCAACGGTTTCTCGGATCGCAATTCTGTCGCTTCTAACGTGTTCCTCGTGTCATTGTACGTCGGAATTATTCTTGAGAAATGCAAAAACACGGTTCTGGAGTTCAAACAACACGAGATCAGGTTTTGGGAATGCTCGCGATTTTCTCGTCAATGTTTGCCCGGATTGCAATTCTGTCGCTTCTAACGTGTTCCTCGTGTCATTTTACGTCGGAATTAGTCTTGAGAAATGCACAAACACGGTTCTGGAGTTCAAAAAACACGAGTTCAGGTTTTGGGAATGCTCGCGATTTTCTCGTCGACGTTTGCTCGGATTGCAATTCTGTCGCTTCCTACGCGTTTCTCGCGTCATTTTACATCGGAATTAGTCATGAGAAATGCACAAACACGGTTGTGGAGCCCAAAAAACACGAGATCAGTTTCTGGGAATGCTCGCGATTTCCTCGTCAACGGTTTCTCGGATCGCAATTCTGTCGCTTCCAACGTGTTCCTCGTGTCATTTTACGTCGGAATTAGTCTTGAGAAATGCACAAACACGGTTCTGGAGTTCAAAAAACACGAGATCAGGTTTTGGGAATGCTCGCGATTTTCTCGTCAACGTTTGCCCGGATTGCAATTCTGTCGCTTCCAACGCGTTCCTCGCGTCATTTTACGTCGGAATTAGTCTTGACAAATGCACAAACACGGTTCAGGAGCCCAAAAAACACGAAATCAGGATTGGGGAATGCTCGCGATTTTCTCGTCAACGGTTTCTCGGATCGCAATTCTGTCGCTTCCAACGTGATCCTCGTGTCATTTTACGTCGGAATTAGTCATGAGAAATGCACAAACACGGTTGTGGAGCCCAAAAAACACGAGATCAGTTTCTGAGAATGCTCGCGATTTCCTCGTCAACGGTTTCTCGGATCGCAATTCTGTCGCTTCTAACGTGTTCCTCGTGTCATTTTACGTCGGAATTAGTCTTGAGAAATGCACAAACACGGTTCTGGAGTTCAAAAAACACGAGATCAGGTTTTTGGAATGCTCGCGATTTTCTCGTCAACGGTTTCTCGGTTCGCAATTCTGTCGCTTCCAACGCGTTCCTCGCGTCATTTTACATCGGAATTAGTCATGAGAAAGGCGGAAACACGGTTCAGGAGCCCAAAAAACACGAGATCAGGATTCGGGAATGCTCGCGATTTTCTCGTCAACGGTTTCTCGGATCGCAATTCTGTCACTTCCAACGTGATCCTCGTGTCATTTTACGTCGGAAATAGTCACGAGCAGTGCACGTGAACGTTTGTGGAGTCCAAAAAACACGAGTTCAGGTTCTGGGAATGCTCGCGATTTTCTCGTCAACGGTTTCTCGGTTCGCAATTCTGTCGCTTCCAACGTGTTCCTCGTGTCATTTTACGTCGGAATTAGTCTTGAGAAATGCACAAACACGGTTCTGGAGTTCAAAAAACACGAGATCAGGTTTTTGGAATGCTCGCGATTTTCTCGTCAACGGTTTCTCGGTTCGCAATTCTGTCGCTTCCATCGTGATCCTCGTGTCATTTTACGTCGGAAATAGGCACGAGCAGTGCACGTGAACGTTTGTGGAGTCCAAAAAACACGAGTTCAGGTTCTGGGAATGCTCGCGATTTTCTCGTCAACGGTTTCTCTGATCGCAATTCTGTCGCTTCTAACGTGTTCCTCGTGTCAATTTACGTCGGAATTAGTCTTGAGAAATGCACAAACACGGTTCTGGAGTTCAAAAAACACGAGATCAGGTTTTGGGAATGCTCGCGATTTTCTCGTCAACGTTCGCCCGGATTGCAATTCTGTCGCTTCCAACGCGTTCCTCGCGTCATTTTACATCGGAATTAGTCATGAGAAAGGCACAAACACGGTTCAAGAGCCCAAGAAACACGAGATCAGTATTCGGGAATGCTCGCGATTTTCTGGTCAACGGTTTCTCGGATCGCAATTCTGTCGCTTCCAACGTGTTCCTCGTGTCATTTTACGTCGGAATTAGTCTTGAGAAATGCACAAACACGGTTCTGGAGTTCAAAAAACACGAGATCAGGTTTTGGGAATGCTGGCGATTTTCTCGTCAACGTTTGCTCGGATTGCAATTCTGTCGCTTCCAACGCGTTCCTCGCGTCATTTTCAATCGGAATTAGTCATGAGAAAGGCACAAACACGGTTCAGGAGCCCAAAAAACACGAGATCAGGTTTTGGGAATGCTCGCCATTTTCTCGTCAACGGTTTCTCGGTTCGCAATTCTGTCGCTTCCATCGTGATCCTCGTGTCATTTTACGTCGGAAATAGTCACGAGCAGTGCACGTGAACGTTTGTGGAGTCCAAAAAACACGAGTTCAGGTTCTGGGAATGCTCGCGATTTTCTCGTCAACGGTTTCTCGGATCGCAATTCTGGCGCTTATAACGTGTTCCTCGTGTCATTTTACGTCGGAATTAGTCTTGAGAAATGCACAAACACGGTTCTGGAGTTCAAAAAACACGAGATCAGGTTTTGGGAATGCTCGCGATTTTCTCGTCAACGGTTTCTCGGATCGCAATTCTGTCGCTTCCAACGTGATCCTCGTGTCATTTTACGTCGGAAATAGTCATGAGCAGTGCACGTGAACGTTTGTGGAGTCCAAAAAACACGAGTTCAGGTTTTGGGAATGCTCGCGATTTTCTCATCAACGGTTTCTCGGATCGCAATTCTGTCGCTTCCAACGTGTTCCTCGTGTCATTTTACGTCGGAATTAGTTTTGAGAAATGCACAAACACGGTTCTGGAGTTCAAAAAACACGAGTTCAGGTTTTGGGAATGCTCGCGATTTTCTCGTCAACGGTTTCTCGGTTCGCAATTCTGTCGCTTCCATCGTGATCCTCGTGTCATTTTACGTCGGAAATAGTCACGAGCAGTGCACGTGAACGTTTGTGGAGTCCAAAAAACACGAGTTCAGGTTCTGGGAATGCTCGCGATTTTCTCGTCAACGGTTTCTCGGATCGCAATTCTGTCGCTTCTAACGTGTTCCTCGTGTCATTTTACGTCGGAATTAGTCTTGAGAAATGCACAAACACGGTTCTGAAGTTCAAAAAACACGAGATCAGGTTTTGGGAATGCTCGCGATTTTCTCGTCAACGGTTTCTCGGATCGCAATTCTGTCGCTTCCAACGTGTTCCTCGTGTCATTTTACGTCGGAATTAGTCTTGACAAATGCACAAACGCGGTTCTGGAGTTAAAAAAACACGAGATCAGGTTTTGGGAATGCGCGCGATTTTCTCGTCAACGTTTGCTCGGATTGGAATTCTGTCGCTTCCAACGCGTTCCTCGCGTCATTTTCAATCGGAATTAGTCATGAGAAAGGCACAAACACGGTTCAGGAGCCCAAAAAACACGAGATCAGGTTTTGGGAATGCTCGCCATTTTCTCGTCAACGGTTTCTCGGTTCGCAATTCTGTCGCTTCCATCGTGATCCTCGTGTCATTTTACGTCGGAAATAGTCACGAGCAGTGCACGTGAACGTTTGTGGAGTCCAAAAAACACGAGTTCAGGTTCTGGGAATGCTCGCGATTTTCTCGTCAACGGTTTCTCGGATCGCAATTCTGTCGCTTATAACGTGTTCTTCGTGTCATTTTACGTCGGAATTAGTCTTGAGAAATGCACAAACACGGTTCTGGAGTTCAAAAAACACGAGATCAGGTTTTGGGAATGCTCGCGATTTTCTCGTCAACGGTTTCTCGGATCGCAATTCTGTCGCTTCCAACGTGATCCTCGGGTCATTTTACGTCGGAAATAGTCATGAGCAGTGCACGTGAACGTGTGTGGAGTCCAAAAAACACGAGTTCAGGTTTTGGGAATGCTCGCGATTTTCTCATCAACGGTTTCTCGGATCGCAATTCTGTCGCTTCCAACGTGTTCCTCGTGTCATTTTACGTCGGAATTAGTCTTGACAAATGCACAAACACGGTTCAGGAGCCCAAAAAACACGAGTTCAGGATTGGGGAATGCTCGCGATTTTCTCGTCAACGGTTTCTCGGATCGCAATTCTGTCGCTTCCAACGTGTTCCTCGTGTCATTTTACGTCGGAATTAGTCTTGACAAATGCACAAACGCGGTTCTGGAGTTAAAAAAACACGAGATCAGGTTTTGGGAATGCTCGCGATTTTCTCGTCAACGTTTGCTCGGATTGCAATTCTGTCGCTTCCAACGCGTTCCTCGCGTCATTTTCAATCGGAAATAGTCACGAGCAGTGCACGTGAACGTTTGTGGAGTCCAAAAAACACGAGTTCAGGTTCTGGGAATGCTCGCGATTTTCTCGTCAACGGTTTCTCGGATCGCAATTCTGTCGCTTCTAACGTGTTCCTCGTGTCATTTTACGTCGGAATTAGTCTTGAGAAATGCACAAACACGGTTCTGGAGTTCAAAAAACACGAGATCAGGTTTTTGGAATGCTCGCGATTTTCTCGTCAACGGTTTCTCGGTTCGCAATTCTGTCGCTTCCATCGTGATCCTCGTGTCATTTTACGTCGGAAATAGGCACGAGCAGTGCACGTGAACGTTTGTGGAGTCCAAAAAACACGAGTTCAGGTTCTGGGAATGCTCGCGATTTTCTCGTCAACGGTTTCTCTGATCGCAATTCTGTCGCTTCTAACGTGTTCCTCGTGTCAATTTACGTCGGAATTAGTCTTGAGAAATGCACAAACACGGTTCTGGAGTTCAAAAAACACGAGATCAGGTTTTGGGAATGCTCGCGATTTTCTCGTCAACGTTCGCCCGGATTGCAATTCTGTCGCTTCCAACGCGTTCCTCGCGTCATTTTACATCGGAATTAGTCATGAGAAAGGCACAAACACGGTTCAAGAGCCCAAGAAACACGAGATCAGTATTCGGGAATGCTCGCGATTTTCTCGTCAACGGTTTCTCGGATCGCAATTCTGTCGCTTCCAACGTGTTCCTCGTGTCATTTTACGTCGGAATTAGTCTTGAGAAATGCACAAACACGGTTCTGGAGTTCAAAAAACACGAGATCAGGTTTTGGGAATGCTGGCGATTTTCTCGTCAACGTTTGCTCGGATTGCAATTCTGTCGCTTCCAACGCGTTCCTCGCGTCATTTTCAATCGGAATTAGTCATGAGAAAGGCACAAACACGGTTCAGGAGCCCAAAAAACACGAGATCAGGTTTTGGGAATGCTCGCCATTTTCTCGTCAACGGTTTCTCGGTTCGCAATTCTGTCGCTTCCATCGTGATCCTCGTGTCATTTTACGTCGGAAATAGTCACGAGCAGTGCACGTGAACGTTTGTGGAGTCCAAAAAACACGAGTTCAGGTTCTGGGAATGCTCGCGATTTTCTCGTCAACGGTTTCTCGGATCGCAATTCTGGCGCTTATAACGTGTTCCTCGTGTCATTTTACGTCGGAATTAGTCTTGAGAAATGCACAAACACGGTTCTGGAGTTCAAAAAACACGAGATCAGGTTTTGGGAATGCTCGCGATTTTCTCGTCAACGGTTTCTCGGATCGCAATTCTGTCGCTTCCAACGTGATCCTCGTGTCATTTTACGTCGGAAATAGTCATGAGCAGTGCACGTGAACGTTTGTGGAGTCCAAAAAACACGATTTCAGGTTTTGGGAATGCTCGCGATTTTCTCATTAACGGTTTCTCGGATCGCAATTCTGTCGCTTCCAACGTGTTCCTCGTGTCATTTTACGTCGGAATTAGTCTTGAGAAATGCACAAACACGGTTCTGGAGTTCAAAAAACACGAGTTCAGGTTTTGGGAATGCTCGCGATTTTCTCGTCAACGGTTTCTCGGTTCGCAATTCTGTCGCTTCCATCGTGATCCTCGTGTCATTTTACGTCGGAAATAGTCACGAGCAGTGCACGTGAACGTTTGTGGAGTCCAAAAAACACGAGTTCAGGTTCTGGGAATGCTCGCGATTTTCTCGTCAACGGTTTCTCGGATCGCAATTCTGTCGCTTCTAACGTGTTCCTCGTGTCATTTTACGTCGGAATTAGTCTTGAGAAATGCACAAACACGGTTCTGAAGTTCAAAAAACACGAGATCAGGTTTTGGGAATGCTCGCGATTTTCTCGTCAACGGTTTCTCGGATCGCAATTCTGTCGCTTCCAACGTGTTCCTCGTGTCATTTTACGTCGGAATTAGTCTTGACAAATGCACAAACGCGGTTCTGGAGTTAAAAAAACACGAGATCAGGTTTTGGGAATGCTCGCGATTTTCTCGTCAACGTTTGCTCGGATTGCAATTCTGTCGCTTCCAACACGTTCCTCGCGTCATTTTCAATCGGAATTAGTCATGAGAAAGGCACAAACACGGTTCAGGAGCCCAAAAAACACGAGATCAGGTTTTGGGAATGCTCGCCATTTTCTCGTCAACGGTTTCTCGGTTCGCAATTCTGTCGCTTCCATCGTGATCCTCGTGTCATTTTACGTCGGAAATAGTCACGAGCAGTGCACGTGAACGTTTGTGGAGTCCAAAAAACACGAGTTCAGGTTCTGGGAATGCTCGCGATTTTCTCATCAACGGTTTCTCGGATCGCAATTCTGTCGCTTATAACGTGTTCTTCGTGTCATTTTACGTCGGAATTAGTCTTGAGAAATGCACAAACACGGTTCTGGAGTTCAAAAAACACGAGATCAGGTTTTGGGAATGCTCGCGATTTTCTCGTCAACGGTTTCTCGGATCGCAATTCTGTCGCTTCCAACGTGATCCTCGTGTCATTTTACGTCGGAAATAGTCATGAGCAGTGCACGTGAACGTTTGTGGAGTCCAAAAAACACGAGTTCAGGTTTTGGGAATGCTCGCGATTTTCTCATCAACGGTTTCTCGGATCGCAATTCTGTCGCTTCCAACGTGTTCCTCGTGTCATTTTACGTCGGAATTAGTCTTGAGAAATGCACAAACACGGTTCTGGTGTTCAAAAAACACGAGTTCAGGTTTTGGGAATGCTCGCGATTTTCTCGTCAACGTTTGCCCGGATCGCAATTCTGTCGCTTCTAACGTGTTCCTCGTGTCATTTTACGTCGGAATTAGTCTTGAGAAATGCACAAACACGGTTCTGGAGTTCAAAAAACACGAGTTCAGGTTTTGGGAATGCTCGCGATTTTCTAGTCAACGGTTTCTCGGATCGCAATTCTGTCACTTCCAACGTGTTCCTCGTGTCATTTTACGTCGGAATTAGTCTTGAGAAATGCACAAACACGGTTCTGGAGTTCAAAAAACACGAGATCAGGTTTTGGGAATGCTCGCGATTTTCTCGTCAACGTTTGCCCGGATTGCAATTCTGTCGCTTCCAACGCGTTCCTCGCGTCATTTTACGTCGGAATTAGTCTTGACAAATGCACAAACACGGTTCAGGAGCCCAAAAAACACGAGATCAGGATTGGGGAATGCTCGCGATTTTCTCGTCAACGGTTTCTCGGATCGCAATTCTGTCGCTTCTAACGTGTTCCTCGTGTCATTTTAAGTCGGAATTAGTCTTGACAAATGCACAAACGCGGTTCTGGAGTTCAAAAAACACGAGATCAGGTTTTGGGAATGCTCGCGATTTTCTCGTCAACGTTTGCTCGGATCGCAATTCTGTCGCTTCTAACGTGTTCCTCGTGTCATTTTACGTCGGAATTAGTCATGAGAAAGGCAGAAACACGGTTCAGGAGCCCAAAAAACACGAGATCAGGATTCGTGAATGCTCGCGATTTTCTCGTCAACGGTTTCTCGGATCGCAATTCTGTCGCTTCTAACGTGTTCCTCGTGTCATTTTACGTCGGAATTAGTCTTGAGAAATGCACAAACACGGATCTGGAGTTCAAAAAACACGAGTTCAGGTTTTGGGAATGCTCGCGATTTTCTCGTCGACGTTTGCTCGGATTGCAATTCTGTCGCTTCCTACGCGTTTCTCGCGTCATTTTACATCGGAATTAGTCATGAGAAATGCACAAACACGGTTGTGGAGCCCAAAAAACACGAGATCAGTTTCTGGGAATGCTCGCGATTTCCTCGTCAACGGTTTCTCGGATCGCAATTCTGTCGCTTCCAACGTGTTCCTCGTGTCATTTTACGTCGGAATTAGTCTTGAGAAATGCACAAACACGGTTCTGGTGTTCAAAAAACACGAGATCAGGTTTTGGGAATGCTCGCGATTTTCTCGTCAACGTTTGCCCGGATTGCAATTTTGTCGCTTCCAACGCGTTCCTCGCGTCATTTTACGTCGGAATTAGTCTTGACAAATGCACAAACACGGTTCAGGAGCCCAAAAAACACGAAATCAGGATTGGGGAATGCTCGCGATTTTCTCGTCAACGGTTTCTCGGATCGCAATGCTGTCGCTTCCAACGTGATCCTCGTGTCATTTTACGTCGGAATTAGTCATGAGAAATGCACAAACACGGTTGTGGAGCCCAAAAAACACGAGATCAGTTTCTGAGAATGCTCGCGATTTCCTCGTCAACGGTTTCTCGGATCGCAATTCTGTCGCTTCTAACGTGTTCCTTGTGTCATTTTACGTCGGAATTAGTCTTGAGAAATGCACAAACACGGTTCTGGAGTTCAAAAAACACGAGATCAGGTTTTTGGAATGCTCGCGATTTTCTCGTCAACGGTTTCTCGGTTCGCAATTCTGTCGCTTCCAACGCGTTCCTCGCGTCATTTTACATCGGAATTAGTCATGAGAAAGGCGGAAACACGGTTCAGGAGCCCAAAAAACACGAGATCAGGATTCGGGAATGCTCGCGATTTTCTCGTCAACGGTTTCTCGGATCGCAATTCTGTCACTTCCAACGTGATCCTCGTGTCATTTTACGTCGGAAATAGTCACGAGCAGTGCACGTGAACGTTTGTGGAGTCCAAAAAACACGAGTTCAGGTTCTGGGAATGCTCGCGATTTTCTCGTCAACGGTTTCTCGGATCGCAATTCTGTCGCTTCTAACGTGTTCCTCGTGTCATTTTACGTCGGAATTAGTCTTGAGAAATGCACAAACACGGTTCTGGAGTTCAAAAATCACGATATCAGGTTTTTGGAATGCTCGCGATTTTCTCGTCAACGGTTTCTCGGATCGCAATTCTGTCGCTTCCAACGTGTTCCTCGTGTCATTTTACGTCGGAATTAGTCTTGAGAAATGCACAAACACGGTTGTGGAGCCCAAAAAACACGAGATCAGTTTCTGAGAATGCTCGCGATTTCCTCGTCAACGGTTTCTCGGATCGCAATTCTGTCGCTTCTAACGTGTTCCTCGTGTCATTTTACGTCGGAATTAGTCTTGAGAAATGCACAAACACGGTTCTGGAGTTCAAAAAACACGAGATCAGGTTTTTGGAATGCTCGCGATTTTCTCGTCAACGGTTTCTCGGTTCGCAATTCTGTCGCTTCCAACGCGTTCCTCGCGTCATTTTACATCGGAATTAGTCATGAGAAAGGCAGAAACACGGTTCAGGAGCCCAAAAAACACGAGATCAGTTTCTGGGAATGCTCGCGATTTTCTCGTCAACGGTTTCTCTGATCGCAATTCTGTCGCTTCTAACGTGTTCCTCGTGTCATTTTACGTCGGAATTAGTCTTGAGAAATGCACAAACACGGTTCTGGAGTTCAAAAAACACGAGATCAGGTTTTGGGAATGCTGGCGATTTTCTCGTCAACGTTTGCTCGGATTGCAATTCTGTCGCTTCCAACGCGTTCCTCGCGTCATTTTCAATCGGAATTAGTCATGAGAAAGGCACAAACACGGTTCAGGAGCCCAAAAAACACGAGATCAGGTTTTGGGAATGCTCGCCATTTTCTCGTCAACGGTTTCTCGGTTCGCAATTCTGTCGCTTCCATCGTGATCCTCGTGTCATTTTACGTCGGAAATAGTCACGAGCAGTGCACGTGAACGTTTGTGGAGTCCAAAAAACACGAGTTCAGGTTCTGGGAATGCTCGCGATTTTCTCGTCAACGGTTTCTCGGATCGCAATTCTGTCGCTTATAACGTGTTCCTCGTGTCATTTTACGTCGGAATTAGTCTTGAGAAATGCACAAACACGGTTCTGGAGTTCAAAAAACACGAGATCAGGTTTTGGGAATGCTCGCGATTTTCTCGTCAACGGTTTCTTGGATCGCAATTCTGTCGCTTCCAACGTGTTCCTCGTGTCATTTTACGTCGGAATTAGTCTTGAGAAATGCACAAACACGGTTCTGGAGTTCAAAAAACACGAGATCAGGTTTTGGGAATGCTCGCGATTTTCTCGTCAACGTTTGCCCGGATTGCAATTCTGTCGCTTCCAACGCGTTCCTCGTGTCATTTTACGTCGGAAATAGTCACGAGCAGTGCACGTGAACGTTTGTGGAATCCAAAAAACACGAGTTCAGGTTCTGGGAAGGCTCGCGATTTTCTCGTCAACGGTTTCTCGGATCGCAATTCTGTCGCTTCTAACGTGTTCCTCGTGTCATTGTACGTCGGAATTATTCTTGAGAAATGCAAAAACACGGTTCTGGAGTTCAAACAACACGAGATCAGGTTTTGGGAATGCTCGCGATTTTCTCGTCAATGTTTGCCCGGATTGCAATTCTGTCGCTTCTAACGTGTTCCTCGTGTCATTTTACGTCGGAATTAGTCTTGAGAAATGCACAAACACGGTTCTGGAGTTCAAAAAACACGAGTTCAGGTTTTGGGAATGCTCGCGATTTTCTCGTCGACGTTTGCTCGGATTGCAATTCTGTCGCTTCCTACGCGTTTCTCGCGTCATTTTACATCGGAATTAGTCATGAGAAATGCACAAACACGGTTGTGGAGCCCAAAAAACACGAGATCAGTTTCTGGGAATGCTCGCGATTTCCTCGTCAACGGTTTCTCGGATCGCAATTCTGTCGCTTCCAACGTGTTCCTCGTGTCATTTTACGTCGGAATTAGTCTTGAGAAATGCACAAACACGGTTCTGGAGTTCAAAAAACACGAGATCAGGTTTTGGGAATGCTCGCGATTTTCTCGTCAACGTTTGCCCGGATTGCAATTCTGTCGCTTCCAACGCGTTCCTCGCGTCATTTTACGTCGGAATTAGTCTTGACAAATGCACAAACACGGTTCAGGAGCCCAAAAAACACGAAATCAGGATTGGGGAATGCTCGCGATTTTCTCGTCAACGGTTTCTCGGATCGCAATTCTGTCGCTTCCAACGTGATCCTCGTGTCATTTTACGTCGGAATTAGTCATGAGAAATGCACAAACACGGTTGTGGAGCCCAAAAAACACGAGATCAGTTTCTGAGAATGCTCGCGATTTCCTCGTCAACGGTTTCTCGGATCGCAATTCTGTCGCTTCTAACGTGTTCCTCGTGTCATTTTACGTCGGAATTAGTCTTGAGAAATGCACAAACACGGTTCTGGAGTTCAAAAAACACGAGATCAGGTTTTTGGAATGCTCGCGATTTTCTCGTCAACGGTTTCTCGGTTCGCAATTCTGTCGCTTCCAACGCGTTCCTCGCGTCATTTTACATCGGAATTAGTCATGAGAAAGGCGGAAACACGGTTCAGGAGCCCAAAAAACACGAGATCAGGATTCGGGAATGCTCGCGATTTTCTCGTCAACGGTTTCTCGGATCGCAATTCTGTCACTTCCAACGTGATCCTCGTGTCATTTTACGTCGGAAATAGTCACGAGCAGTGCACGTGAACGTTTGTGGAGTCCAAAAAACACGAGTTCAGGTTCTGGGAATGCTCGCGATTTTCTCGTCAACGGTTTCTCGGATCGCAATTCTGTCGCTTCGAACGTGTTCCTCGTGTCATTTTACGTCGGAATTAGTCTTGAGAAATGCACAAACACGGTTCTGGAGTTCAAAAATCACGATATCAGGTTTTTGGAATGCTCGCGATTTTCTCGTCAATGTTTGCCCGGATTGCAATTCTGTCGCTTCTAACGTGTTCCTCGTGTCATTTTACGTCGGAATTAGTCTTGAGAAATGCACAAACACGGTTCTGGAGTTCAAAAAACACGAGATCAGGTTTTGGGAATGCTCGCGATTTTCTCGTCAACGTTTGCCCGGATTGCAATTCTGTCGCTTCCAACGCGTTCCTCGCGTCAATTTACGTCGGAATTAGTCTTGACAAATGCACAAACACGGTTCAGGAGCCCAAAAAACACGAAATCAGGATTGGGGAATGCTCGCGATTTTCTCGTCAACGGTTTCTCGGATCGCAATTCTGTCGCTTCCAACGTGATCCTCGTGTCATTTTACGTCGGAATTAGTCATGAGAAATGCACAAACACGGTTCTGGAGTTCAAAAAACACGAGATCAGGTTTTGGGAATGCTCGCGATTTTCTCGTCAACGTTTGCCCGGATTGCAATTCTGTCGCTTCCAACGCGTTCCTCGTGTCATTTTACGTCGGAAATAGTCACGAGCAGGGCACGTGAACGTTTGTGGAATCCAAAAAACACGAGTTCAGGTTCTGGGAAGGCTCGCGATTTTCTCGTCAACGGTTTCTCGGATCGCAATTCTGTCGCTTCTAACGTGTTCCTCGTGTCATTGTACGTCGGAATTATTCTTGAGAAATGCAAAAACACGGTTCTGGAGTTCAAACAACACGAGATCAGGTTTTGGGAATGCTCGCGATTTTCTCGTCAATGTTTGCCCGGATTGCAATTCTGTCGCTTCTAACGTGTTCCTCGTGTCATTTTACGTCGGAATTAGTCTTGAGAAATGCACAAACACGGTTCTGGAGTTCAAAAAACACGAGTTCAGGTTTTGGGAATGCTCGCGATTTTCTCGTCGACGTTTGCTCGGATTGCAATTCTGTCGCTTCCTACGCGTTTCTCGCGTCATTTTACGTCGGAATTAGTCTTGACAAATGCACAAACACGGTTCAGGAGCCCAAAAAACACGAAATCAGGATTGGGGAATGCTCGCGATTTTCTCGTCAACGGTTTCTCGGATCGCAATTCTGTCGCTTCCAACGTGATCCTCGTGTCAATTTACGTCGGAATTAGTCATGAGAAATGCACAAACACGGTTGTGGAGCCCAAAAAACACGAGATCAGTTTCTGAGAATGCTCGCGATTTCCTCGTCAACGGTTTCTCGGATCGCAATTCTGTCGCTTCTAACGTGTTCCTCGTGTCATTTTACGTCGGAATTAGTCTTGAGAAATGCACAAACACGGTTCTGGAGTTCAAAAAACACGAGATCAGGTTTTTGGAATGCTCGCGATTTTCTCGTCAACGGTTTCTCGGTTCGCAATTCTGTCGCTTCCAACGCGTTCCTCGCGTCATTTTACATCGGAATTAGTCATGAGAAAGGCGGAAACACGGTTCAGGAGCCCAAAAAACACGAGATCAGGATTCGGGAATGCTCGCGATTTTCTCGTCAACGGTTTCTCGGATCGCAATTCTGTCACTTCCAACGTGATCCTCGTGTTATTTTACGTCGGAAATAGTCACGAGCAGTGCACGTGAACGTTTGTGGAGTCCAAAAAACACGAGTTCAGGTTCTGGGAATGCTCGCGATTTTCTCGTCAACGGTTTCTCGGATCGCAATTCTGTCGCTTCGAACGTGTTCCTCGTGTCATTTTACGTCGGAATTAGTCTTGAGAAATGCACAAACACGGTTCTGGAGTTCAAAAATCACGATATCAGGTTTTTGGAATGCTCGCGATTTTCTCGTCAACGGTTTCTCGGATCGCAATTCTGTCGCTTCCAACGTGTTCCTCGTGTCATTTTACGTCGGAATTAGTCTTGAGAAATGCACAAACACGGTTCTGGAGTTCAAAAAACACGAGATCAGTTTCTGGGAATGCTCGCGATTTCCTCGTCAACGGTTTCTCGGATCGCAATTCTGTCGCTTCCAACGTGTTCCTCGTGTCATTTTACGTCGGAATTAGTCTTGACAAATGCACAAACGCGGTTCTGGAGTTAAAAAAACACGAGATCAGGTTTTGGGAATGCTCGCGATTTTCTCGTCAACGTTTGCTCGGATTGCAATTCTGTCGCTTCCAACGCGTTCCTCGCGTCATTTTCAATCGGAAATAGTCACGAGCAGTGCACGTGAACGTTTGTGGAGTCCAAAAAACACGAGTTCAGGTTCTGGGAATGCTCGCGATTTTCTCGTCAACGGTTTCTCGGATCGCAATTCTGTCGCTTCTAACGTGTTCCTCGTGTCATTTTACGTCGGAATTAGTCTTGAGAAATGCACAAACACGGTTCTGGAGTTCAAAAAACACGAGATCAGGTTTTTGGAATGCTCGCGATTTTCTCGTCAACGGTTTCTCGGTTCGCAATTCTGTCGCTTCCATCGTGATCCTCGTGTCATTTTACGTCGGAAATAGGCACGAGCAGTGCACGTGAACGTTTGTGGAGTCCAAAAAACACGAGTTCAGGTTCTGGGAATGCTCGCGATTTTCTCGTCAACGGTTTCTCTGATCGCAATTCTGTCGCTTCTAACGTGTTCCTCGTGTCAATTTACGTCGGAATTAGTCTTGAGAAATGCACAAACACGGTTCTGGAGTTCAAAAAACACGAGATCAGGTTTTGGGAATGCTCGCGATTTTCTCGTCAACGTTCGCCCGGATTGCAATTCTGTCGCTTCCAACGCGTTCCTCGCGTCATTTTACATCGGAATTAGTCATGAGAAAGGCACAAACACGGTTCAAGAGCCCAAGAAACACGAGATCAGTATTCGGGAATGCTCGCGATTTTCTGGTCAACGGTTTCTCGGATCGCAATTCTGTCGCTTCCAACGTGTTCCTCGTGTCATTTTACGTCGGAATTAGTCTTGAGAAATGCACAAACACGGTTCTGGAGTTCAAAAAACACGAGATCAGGTTTTGGGAATGCTGGCGATTTTCTCGTCAACGTTTGCTCGGATTGCAATTCTGTCGCTTCCAACGCGTTCCTCGCGTCATTTTCAATCGGAATTAGTCATGAGAAAGGCACAAACACGGTTCAGGAGCCCAAAAAACACGAGATCAGGTTTTGGGAATGCTCGCCATTTTCTCGTCAACGGTTTCTCGGTTCGCAATTCTGTCGCTTCCATCGTGATCCTCGTGTCATTTTACGTCGGAAATAGTCACGAGCAGTGCACGTGAACGTTTGTGGAGTCCAAAAAACACGAGTTCAGGTTCTGGGAATGCTCGCGATTTTCTCGTCAACGGTTTCTCGGATCGCAATTCTGGCGCTTATAACGTGTTCCTCGTGTCATTTTACGTCGGAATTAGTCTTGAGAAATGCACAAACACGGTTCTGGAGTTCAAAAAACACGAGATCAGGTTTTGGGAATGCTCGCGATTTTCTCGTCAACGGTTTCTCGGATCGCAATTCTGTCGCTTCCAACGTGTTCCTCGTGTCATTTTACGTCGGAATTAGTCTTGAGAAATGCACAAACACGGTTCTGGAGTTCAAAAAACACGAGATCAGGTTTTGGGAATGCTCGCGATTTTCTCGTCAACGTTTGCCCGGATTGCAATTCTGTCGCTTCCAACGCGTTCCTCGCGTCATTTTACGTCGGAATTAGTCTTGACAAATGCACAAACACGGTTCAGGAGCCCAAAAAACACGAAATCAGGATTGGGGAATGCTCGCGATTTTCTCGTCAACGGTTTCTCGGATCGCAATTCTGTCGCTTCCAACGTGATCCTCGTGTCATTTTACGTCGGAATTAGTCATGAGAAATGCACAAACACGGTTGTGGAGCCCAAAAAACACGAGATCAGTTTCTGAGAATGCTCGCGATTTCCTCGTCAACGGTTTCTCGGATCGCAATTCTGTCGCTTCTAACTTGTTCCTCGTGTCATTTTACGTCGGAATTAGTCTTGAGAAATGCACAAACACGGTTCTGGAGTTCAAAAAACACGAGATCAGGTTTTTGGAATGCTCGCGATTTTCTCGTCAACGGTTTCTCGGTTCGCAATTCTGTCGCTTCCAACGCGTTCCTCGCGTCATTTTACATCGGAATTAGTCATGAGAAAGGCAGAAACACGGTTCAGGAGCCCAAAAAACACGAGATCAGGATTCGGGAATGCTCGCGATTTTCTCGTCAACGGTTTCTCGGATCGCAATTCTGTCGCTTCCAACGTGATCCTCGTGTCATTTTACGTCGGAAATAGTCACGAGCAGTGCACGTGAACGTTTGTGGAGTCCAAAAAACACGAGTTCAGGTTCTGGGAATGCTCGCGATTTTCTCGTCAACGGTTTCTCTGATCGCAATTCTGTCGCTTCCAACGTGTTCCTCGTGTCATTTTACGTCGGAATTAGTCTTGAGAAATGCACAAACACGGTTCTGGAGTTCAAAAAACACGAGATCAGGTTTTTGGAATGCTCGCGATTTTCTCGTCAACGGTTTCTCGGTTCGCAATTCTGTCGCTTCCATCGTGATCCTCGTGTCATTTTACGTCGGAAATAGACACGAAAAGTGCACGTGAACGTTTGTGGAGTCCAAAAAACACGAGTTCAGGTTCTGGGAATGCTCGCGATTTTCTCGTCAACGTTTGCCCGGATTGCAATTCTGTCGCTTCCAACGCGTTCCTCGTGTCATTTTATGTCGGAATTAGTCTTGAGAAATGCACAAACACGGTTCTGGAGTTCAAAAAACACGAGATCAGTTTCTGGGAATGCTCGCGATTTCCTCGTCAACGGTTTCTCGGATCGCAATTCTGTCGCTTCCAACGTGTTCCTCGTGTCATTTTACGTTGGAATTAGTCTTGAGAAATGCACAAACACGGTTCTGGAGTTCAAAAAACACGAGATCAGGTTTTGGGAATGCTCGCGATTTTCTCGTCAACGTTTGCCCGGATTGCAATTCTGTCGCTTCCAACGCGTTCCGCGCGTCATTTTACATCGGAATTAGTCTTGAGAAAGGCACAAACACGGTTCAGGAGCCCAAAAAACACGAGATCAGGATTCGGGAATGCTCGCGATTTTCTCGTCAACGGTTTCTCGGATCGCAATTCTGTCGCTTCTAACGTGTTCCTCGTGTCATTTTACGTCGGAATTAGTCTTGAGAAATGCACAAACACGGTTCTGGAGTCCAAAAAACACGAGTTCAGGTTCTGGGAATGCTCGCGATTTTCTCGTCAACGGTTTCTCGGATCGCAATTCTGTCGCTTCTAACGTGTTCCTCGTGTCATTTTACGTCGGAATTAGTCTTGAGTAATGCACAAACACGGTTCTGAAGTTCAAAAAACACGAGATCAGGTTTTGGGAATGCTCGCGATTTTCTCGTCAACGGTTTCTCGGATCGCAATTCTGTCGCTTCCAACGTGTTCCTCGTGTCATTTTACGTCGGAATTAGTCTTGACAAATGCACAAACGCGGTTCTGGAGTTAAAAAAACACGAGATCAGGTTTTGGGAATGCTCGCGATTTTCTCGTCAACGTTTGCTCGGATTGCAATTCTGTCGCTTCCAACGCGTTCCTCGCGTCATTTTCAATCGGAAATAGTCACGAGCAGTGCACGTGAACGTTTGTGGAGTCCAAAAAACACGAGTTCAGGTTCTGGGAATGCTCGCGATTTTCTCGTCAACGGTTTCTCGGATCGCAATTCTGTCGCTTCTAACGTGTTCCTCGTGTCATTTTACGTCGGAATTAGTCTTGAGAAATGCACAAACACGGTTCTGGAGTTCAAAAAACACGAGATCAGGTTTTTGGAATGCTCGCGATTTTCTCGTCAACGGTTTCTCGGTTCGCAATTCTGTCGCTTCCATCGTGATCCTCGTGTCATTTTACGTCGGAAATAGGCACGAGCAGTGCACGTGAACGTTTGTGGAGTCCAAAAAACACGAGTTCAGGTTCTGGGAATGCTCGCGATTTTCTCGTCAACGGTTTCTCTGATCGCAATTCTGTCGCTTCTAACGTGTTCCTCGTGTCAATTTACGTCGGAATTAGTCTTGAGAAATGCACAAACACGGTTCTGGAGTTCAAAAAACACGAGATCAGGTTTTGGGAATGCTCGCGATTTTCTCGTCAACGTTCGCCCGGATTGCAATTCTGTCGCTTCCAACGCGTTCCTCGCGTCATTTTACATCGGAATTAGTCATGAGAAAGGCACAAACACGATTCAAGAGCCCAAGAAACACGAGATCAGTATTCGGGAATGCTCGCGATTTTCTGGTCAACGGTTTCTCGGATCGCAATTCTGTCGCTTCCAACGTGTTCCTCGTGTCATTTTACGTCGGAATTAGTCTTGAGAAATGCACAAACACGGTTCTGGAGTTCAAAAAACACGAGATCAGGTTTTGGGAATGCTGGCGATTTTCTCGTCAACGTTTGCTCGGATTGCAATTCTGTCGCTTCCAACGCGTTCCTCGCGTCATTTTCAATCGGAATTAGTCATGAGAAAGGCACAAACACGGTTCAGGAGCCCAAAAAACACGAGATCAGGTTTTGGGAATGCTCGCCATTTTCTCGTCAACGGTTTCTCGGTTCGCAATTCTGTCGCTTCCATCGTGATCCTCGTGTCATTTTACGTCGGAAATAGTCACGAGCAGTGCACGTGAACGTTTGTGGAGTCCAAAAAACACGAGTTCAGGTTCTGGGAATGCTCGCGATTTTCTCGTCAACGGTTTCTCGGATCGCAATTCTGGCGCTTATAACGTGTTCCTCGTGTCATTTTACGTCGGAATTAGTCTTGAGAAATGCACAAACACGGTTCTGGAGTTCAAAAAACACGAGATCAGGTTTTGGGAATGCTCGCGATTTTCTCGTCAACGGTTTCTCGGATCGCAATTCTGTCGCTTCCAACGTGATCCTCGTGTCATTTTACGTCGGAAATAGTCATGAGCAGTGCACGTGAACGTTTGTGGAGTCCAAAAAACACGAGTTCAGGTTTTGGGAATGCTCGCGATTTTCTCATCAACGGTTTCTCGGATCGCAATTCTGTCGCTTCCAACGTGTTCCTCGTGTCATTTTACGTCGGAATTAGTTTTGAGAAATGCACAAACACGGTTCTGGAGTTCAAAAAACACGAGTTCAGGTTTTGGGAATGCTCGCGATTTTCTCGTCAACGGTTTCTCGGTTCGCAATTCTGTCGCTTCCATCGTGATCCTCGTGTCATTTTACGTCGGAAATAGTCACGAGCAGTGCACGTGAACGTTTGTGGAGTCCAAAAAACACGAGTTCAGGTTCTGGGAATGCTCGCGATTTTCTCGTCAACGGTTTCTCGGATCGCAATTCTGTCGCTTCTAACGTGTTCCTCGTGTCATTTTACGTCGGAATTAGTCTTGAGAAATGCACAAACACGGTTCTGAAGTTCAAAAAACACGAGATCAGGTTTTGGGAATGCTCGCGATTTTCTCGTCAACGGTTTCTCGGATCGCAATTCTGTCGCTTCCAACGTGTTCCTCGTGTCATTTTACGTCGGAATTAGTCTTGACAAATGCACAAACGCGGTTCTGGAGTTAAAAAAACACGAGATCAGGTTTTGGGAATGCTCGCGATTTTCTCGTCAACGTTTGCTCGGATTGGAATTCTGTCGCTTCCAACGCGTTCCTCGCGTCATTTTCAATCGGAATTAGTCATGAGAAAGGCACAAACACGGTTCAGGAGCCCAAAAAACACGAGATCAGGTTTTGGGAATGCTCGCCATTTTCTCGTCAACGGTTTCTCGGTTCGCAATTCTGTCGCTTCCATCGTGATCCTCGTGTCATTTTACGTCGGAAATAGTCACGAGCAGTGCACGTGAACGTTTGTGGAGTCCAAAAAACACGAGTTCAGGTTCTGGGAATGCTCGCGATTTTCTCGTCAACGGTTTCTCGGATCGCAATTCTGTCGCTTATAACGTGTTCTTCGTGTCATTTTACGTCGGAATTAGTCTTGAGAAATGCACAAACACGGTTCTGGAGTTCAAAAAACACGAGATCAGGTTTTGGGAATGCTCGCGATTTTCTCGTCAACGGTTTCTCGGATCGCAATTCTGTCGCTTCCAACGTGATCCTCGGGTCATTTTACGTCGGAAATAGTCATGAGCAGTGCACGTGAACGTGTGTGGAGTCCAAAAAACACGAGTTCAGGTTTTGGGAATGCTCGCGATTTTCTCATCAACGGTTTCTCGGATCGCAATTCTGTCGCTTCCAACGTGTTCCTCGTGTCATTTTACGTCGGAATTAGTCTTGAGAAATGCACAAACACGGTTCTGGAGTTCAAAAAACACGAGTTCAGGTTTTGGGAATGCTCGCGATTTTCTCGTCAACGTTTGCCCGGATTGCAATTCTGTCGCTTCCAACGCGTTCCTCGCGTCATTTTACGTCGGAATTAGTCTTGACAAATGCACAAACACGGTTCAGGAGCCCAAAAAACACGAGTTCAGGATTGGGGAATGCTCGCGATTTTCTCGTCAACGGTTTCTCGGATCGCAATTCTGTCGCTTCCAACGTGTTCCTCGTGTCATTTTACGTCGGAATTAGTCTTGACAAATGCACAAACGCGGTTCTGGAGTTAAAAAAACACGAGATCAGGTTTTGGGAATGCTCGCGATTTTCTCGTCAACGTTTGCTCGGATTGCAATTCTGTCGCTTCCAACGCGTTCCTCGCGTCATTTTCAATCGGAAATAGTCACGAGCAGTGCACGTGAACGTTTGTGGAGTCCAAAAAACACGAGTTCAGGTTCTGGGAATGCTCGCGATTTTCTCGTCAACGGTTTCTCGGATCGCAATTCTGTCGCTTCTAACGTGTTCCTCGTGTCATTTTACGTCGGAATTAGTCTTGAGAAATGCACAAACACGGTTCTGGAGTTCAAAAAACACGAGATCAGGTTTTTGGAATGCTCGCGATTTTCTCGTCAACGGTTTCTCGGTTCGCAATTCTGTCGCTTCCATCGTGATCCTCGTGTCATTTTACGTCGGAAATAGGCACGAGCAGTGCACGTGAACGTTTGTGGAGTCCAAAAAACACGAGTTCAGGTTCTGGGAATGCTCGCGATTTTCTCGTCAACGGTTTCTCTGATCGCAATTCTGTCGCTTCTAACGTGTTCCTCGTGTCAATTTACGTCGGAATTAGTCTTGAGAAATGCACAAACACGGTTCTGGAGTTCAAAAAACACGAGATCAGGTTTTGGGAATGCTCGCGATTTTCTCGTCAACGTTCGCCCGGATTGCAATTCTGTCGCTTCCAACGCGTTCCTCGCGTCATTTTACATCGGAATTAGTCATGAGAAAGGCACAAACACGGTTCAAGAGCCCAAGAAACACGAGATCAGTATTCGGGAATGCTCGCGATTTTCTCGTCAACGGTTTCTCGGATCGCAATTCTGTCGCTTCCAACGTGTTCCTCGTGTCATTTTACGTCGGAATTAGTCTTGAGAAATGCACAAACACGGTTCTGGAGTTCAAAAAACACGAGATCAGGTTTTGGGAATGCTGGCGATTTTCTCGTCAACGTTTGCTCGGATTGCAATTCTGTCGCTTCCAACGCGTTCCTCGCGTCATTTTCAATCGGAATTAGTCATGAGAAAGGCACAAACACGGTTCAGGAGCCCAAAAAACACGAGATCAGGTTTTGGGAATGCTCGCCATTTTCTCGTCAACGGTTTCTCGGTTCGCAATTCTGTCGCTTCCATCGTGATCCTCGTGTCATTTTACGTCGGAAATAGTCACGAGCAGTGCACGTGAACGTTTGTGGAGTCCAAAAAACACGAGTTCAGGTTCTGGGAATGCTCGCGATTTTCTCGTCAACGGTTTCTCGGATCGCAATTCTGGCGCTTATAACGTGTTCCTCGTGTCATTTTACGTCGGAATTAGTCTTGAGAAATGCACAAACACGGTTCTGGAGTTCAAAAAACACGAGATCAGGTTTTGGGAATGCTCGCGATTTTCTCGTCAACGGTTTCTCGGATCGCAATTCTGTCGCTTCCAACGTGATCCTCGTGTCATTTTACGTCGGAAATAGTCATGAGCAGTGCACGTGAACGTTTGTGGAGTCCAAAAAACACGATTTCAGGTTTTGGGAATGCTCGCGATTTTCTCATTAACGGTTTCTCGGATCGCAATTCTGTCGCTTCCAACGTGTTCCTCGTGTCATTTTACGTCGGAATTAGTCTTGAGAAATGCACAAACACGGTTCTGGAGTTCAAAAAACACGAGTTCAGGTTTTGGGAATGCTCGCGATTTTCTCGTCAACGGTTTCTCGGTTCGCAATTCTGTCGCTTCCATCGTGATCCTCGTGTCATTTTACGTCGGAAATAGTCACGAGCAGTGCACGTGAACGTTTGTGGAGTCCAAAAAACACGAGTTCAGGTTCTGGGAATGCTCGCGATTTTCTCGTCAACGGTTTCTCGGATCGCAATTCTGTCGCTTCTAACGTGTTCCTCGTGTCATTTTACGTCGGAATTAGTCTTGAGAAATGCACAAACACGGTTCTGAAGTTCAAAAAACACGAGATCAGGTTTTGGGAATGCTCGCGATTTTCTCGTCAACGGTTTCTCGGATCGCAATTCTGTCGCTTCCAACGTGTTCCTCGTGTCATTTTACGTCGGAATTAGTCTTGACAAATGCACAAACGCGGTTCTGGAGTTAAAAAAACACGAGATCAGGTTTTGGGAATGCTCGCGATTTTCTCGTCAACGTTTGCTCGGATTGCAATTCTGTCGCTTCCAACACGTTCCTCGCGTCATTTTCAATCGGAATTAGTCATGAGAAAGGCACAAACACGGTTCAGGAGCCCAAAAAACACGAGATCAGGTTTTGGGAATGCTCGCCATTTTCTCGTCAACGGTTTCTCGGTTCGCAATTCTGTCGCTTCCATCGTGATCCTCGTGTCATTTTACGTCGGAAATAGTCACGAGCAGTGCACGTGAACGTTTGTGGAGTCCAAAAAACACGAGTTCAGGTTCTGGGAATGCTCGCGATTTTCTCGTCAACGGTTTCTCGGATCGCAATTCTGTCGCTTATAACGTGTTCTTCGTGTCATTTTACGTCGGAATTAGTCTTGAGAAATGCACAAACACGGTTCTGGAGTTCAAAAAACACGAGATCAGGTTTTGGGAATGCTCGCGATTTTCTCGTCAACGGTTTCTCGGATCGCAATTCTGTCGCTTCCAACGTGATCCTCGTGTCATTTTACGTCGGAAATAGTCATGAGCAGTGCACGTGAACGTTTGTGGAGTCCAAAAAACACGAGTTCAGGTTTTGGGAATGCTCGCGATTTTCTCATCAACGGTTTCTCGGATCGCAATTCTGTCGCTTCCAACGTGTTCCTCGTGTCATTTTACGTCGGAATTAGTCTTGAGAAATGCACAAACACGGTTCTGGTGTTCAAAAAACACGAGTTCAGGTTTTGGGAATGCTCGCGATTTTCTCGTCAACGTTTGCCCGGATCGCAATTCTGTCGCTTCTAACGTGTTCCTCGTGTCATTTTACGTCGGAATTAGTCTTGAGAAATGCACAAACACGGTTCTGGAGTTCAAAAAACACGAGTTCAGGTTTTGGGAATGCTCGCGATTTTCTAGTCAACGGTTTCTCGGATCGCAATTCTGTCACTTCCAACGTGTTCCTCGTGTCATTTTACGTCGGAATTAGTCTTGAGAAATGCACAAACACGGTTCTGGAGTTCAAAAAACACGAGATCAGGTTTTGGGAATGCTCGCGATTTTCTCGTCAACGTTTGCCCGGATTGCAATTCTGTCGCTTCCAACGCGTTCCTCGCGTCATTTTACGTCGGAATTAGTCTTGACAAATGCACAAACACGGTTCAGGAGCCCAAAAAACACGAGATCAGGATTGGGGAATGCTCGCGATTTTCTCGTCAACGGTTTCTCGGATCGCAATTCTGTCGCTTCTAACGTGTTCCTCGTGTCATTTTAAGTCGGAATTAGTCTTGACAAATGCACAAACGCGGTTCTGGAGTTCAAAAAACACGAGATCAGGTTTTGGGAATGCTCGCGATTTTCTCGTCAACGTTTGCTCGGATCGCAATTCTGTCGCTTCTAACGTGTTCCTCGTGTCATTTTACGTCGGAATTAGTCATGAGAAAGGCAGAAACACGGTTCAGGAGCCCAAAAAACACGAGATCAGGATTCGTGAATGCTCGCGATTTTCTCGTCAACGGTTTCTCGGATCGCAATTCTGTCGCTTCTAACGTGTTCCTCGTGTCATTTTACGTCGGAATTAGTCTTGAGAAATGCACAAACACGGATCTGGAGTTCAAAAAACACGAGTTCAGGTTTTGGGAATGCTCGCGATTTTCTCGTCGACGTTTGCTCGGATTGCAATTCTGTCGCTTCCTACGCGTTTCTCGCGTCATTTTACATCGGAATTAGTCATGAGAAATGCACAAACACGGTTGTGGAGCCCAAAAAACACGAGATCAGTTTCTGGGAATGCTCGCGATTTCCTCGTCAACGGTTTCTCGGATCGCAATTCTGTCGCTTCCAACGTGTTCCTCGTGTCATTTTACGTCGGAATTAGTCTTGAGAAATGCACAAACACGGTTCTGGTGTTCAAAAAACACGAGATCAGGTTTTGGGAATGCTCGCGATTTTCTCGTCAACGTTTGCCCGGATTGCAATTTTGTCGCTTCCAACGCGTTCCTCGCGTCATTTTACGTCGGAATTAGTCTTGACAAATGCACAAACACGGTTCAGGAGCCCAAAAAACACGAAATCAGGATTGGGGAATGCTCGCGATTTTCTCGTCAACGGTTTCTCGGATCGCAATGCTGTCGCTTCCAACGTGATCCTCGTGTCATTTTACGTCGGAATTAGTCATGAGAAATGCACAAACACGGTTGTGGAGCCCAAAAAACACGAGATCAGTTTCTGAGAATGCTCGCGATTTCCTCGTCAACGGTTTCTCGGATCGCAATTCTGTCGCTTCTAACGTGTTCCTTGTGTCATTTTACGTCGGAATTAGTCTTGAGAAATGCACAAACACGGTTCTGGAGTTCAAAAAACACGAGATCAGGTTTTTGGAATGCTCGCGATTTTCTCGTCAACGGTTTCTCGGTTCGCAATTCTGTCGCTTCCAACGCGTTCCTCGCGTCATTTTACATCGGAATTAGTCATGAGAAAGGCGGAAACACGGTTCAGGAGCCCAAAAAACACGAGATCAGGATTCGGGAATGCTCGCGATTTTCTCGTCAACGGTTTCTCGGATCGCAATTCTGTCACTTCCAACGTGATCCTCGTGTCATTTTACGTCGGAAATAGTCACGAGCAGTGCACGTGAACGTTTGTGGAGTCCAAAAAACACGAGTTCAGGTTCTGGGAATGCTCGCGATTTTCTCGTCAACGGTTTCTCGGATCGCAATTCTGTCGCTTCTAACGTGTTCCTCGTGTCATTTTACGTCGGAATTAGTCTTGAGAAATGCACAAACACGGTTCTGGAGTTCAAAAATCACGATATCAGGTTTTTGGAATGCTCGCGATTTTCTCGTCAACGGTTTCTCGGATCGCAATTCTGTCGCTTCCAACGTGTTCCTCGTGTCATTTTACGTCGGAATTAGTCTTGAGAAATGCACAAACACGGTTGTGGAGCCCAAAAAACACGAGATCAGTTTCTGAGAATGCTCGCGATTTCCTCGTCAACGGTTTCTCGGATCGCAATTCTGTCGCTTCTAACGTGTTCCTCGTGTCATTTTACGTCGGAATTAGTCTTGAGAAATGCACAAACACGGTTCTGGAGTTCAAAAAACACGAGATCAGGTTTTTGGAATGCTCGCGATTTTCTCGTCAACGGTTTCTCGGTTCGCAATTCTGTCGCTTCCAACGCGTTCCTCGCGTCATTTTACATCGGAATTAGTCATGAGAAAGGCAGAAACACGGTTCAGGAGCCCAAAAAACACGAGATCAGTTTCTGGGAATGCTCGCGATTTTCTCGTCAACGGTTTCTCTGATCGCAATTCTGTCGCTTCTAACGTGTTCCTCGTGTCATTTTACGTCGGAATTAGTCTTGAGAAATGCACAAACACGGTTCTGGAGTTCAAAAAACACGAGATCAGGTTTTGGGAATGCTGGCGATTTTCTCGTCAACGTTTGCTCGGATTGCAATTCTGTCGCTTCCAACGCGTTCCTCGCGTCATTTTCAATCGGAATTAGTCATGAGAAAGGCACAAACACGGTTCAGGAGCCCAAAAAACACGAGATCAGGTTTTGGGAATGCTCGCCATTTTCTCGTCAACGGTTTCTCGGTTCGCAATTCTGTCGCTTCCATCGTGATCCTCGTGTCATTTTACGTCGGAAATAGTCACGAGCAGTGCACGTGAACGTTTGTGGAGTCCAAAAAACACGAGTTCAGGTTCTGGGAATGCTCGCGATTTTCTCGTCAACGGTTTCTCGGATCGCAATTCTGTCGCTTATAACGTGTTCCTCGTGTCATTTTACGTCGGAATTAGTCTTGAGAAATGCACAAACACGGTTCTGGAGTTCAAAAAACACGAGATCAGGTTTTGGGAATGCTCGCGATTTTCTCGTCAACGGTTTCTTGGATCGCAATTCTGTCGCTTCCAACGTGTTCCTCGTGTCATTTTACGTCGGAATTAGTCTTGAGAAATGCACAAACACGGTTCTGGAGTTCAAAAAACACGAGATCAGGTTTTGGGAATGCTCGCGATTTTCTCGTCAACGTTTGCCCGGATTGCAATTCTGTCGCTTCCAACGCGTTCCTCGTGTCATTTTACGTCGGAAATAGTCACGAGCAGTGCACGTGAACGTTTGTGGAATCCAAAAAACACGAGTTCAGGTTCTGGGAAGGCTCGCGATTTTCTCGTCAACGGTTTCTCGGATCGCAATTCTGTCGCTTCTAACGTGTTCCTCGTGTCATTGTACGTCGGAATTATTCTTGAGAAATGCAAAAACACGGTTCTGGAGTTCAAACAACACGAGATCAGGTTTTGGGAATGCTCGCGATTTTCTCGTCAATGTTTGCCCGGATTGCAATTCTGTCGCTTCTAACGTGTTCCTCGTGTCATTTTACGTCGGAATTAGTCTTGAGAAATGCACAAACACGGTTCTGGAGTTCAAAAAACACGAGTTCAGGTTTTGGGAATGCTCGCGATTTTCTCGTCGACGTTTGCTCGGATTGCAATTCTGTCGCTTCCTACGCGTTTCTCGCGTCATTTTACATCGGAATTAGTCATGAGAAATGCACAAACACGGTTGTGGAGCCCAAAAAACACGAGATCAGTTTCTGGGAATGCTCGCGATTTCCTCGTCAACGGTTTCTCGGATCGCAATTCTGTCGCTTCCAACGTGTTCCTCGTGTCATTTTACGTCGGAATTAGTCTTGAGAAATGCACAAACACGGTTCTGGAGTTCAAAAAACACGAGATCAGGTTTTGGGAATGCTCGCGATTTTCTCGTCAACGTTTGCCCGGATTGCAATTCTGTCGCTTCCAACGCGTTCCTCGCGTCATTTTACGTCGGAATTAGTCTTGACAAATGCACAAACACGGTTCAGGAGCCCAAAAAACACGAAATCAGGATTGGGGAATGCTCGCGATTTTCTCGTCAACGGTTTCTCGGATCGCAATTCTGTCGCTTCCAACGTGATCCTCGTGTCATTTTACGTCGGAATTAGTCATGAGAAATGCACAAACACGGTTGTGGAGCCCAAAAAACACGAGATCAGTTTCTGAGAATGCTCGCGATTTCCTCGTCAACGGTTTCTCGGATCGCAATTCTGTCGCTTCTAACGTGTTCCTCGTGTCATTTTACGTCGGAATTAGTCTTGAGAAATGCACAAACACGGTTCTGGAGTTCAAAAAACACGAGATCAGGTTTTTGGAATGCTCGCGATTTTCTCGTCAACGGTTTCTCGGTTCGCAATTCTGTCGCTTCCAACGCGTTCCTCGCGTCATTTTACATCGGAATTAGTCATGAGAAAGGCGGAAACACGGTTCAGGAGCCCAAAAAACACGAGATCAGGATTCGGGAATGCTCGCGATTTTCTCGTCAACGGTTTCTCGGATCGCAATTCTGTCACTTCCAACGTGATCCTCGTGTCATTTTACGTCGGAAATAGTCACGAGCAGTGCACGTGAACGTTTGTGGAGTCCAAAAAACACGAGTTCAGGTTCTGGGAATGCTCGCGATTTTCTCGTCAACGGTTTCTCGGATCGCAATTCTGTCGCTTCGAACGTGTTCCTCGTGTCATTTTACGTCGGAATTAGTCTTGAGAAATGCACAAACACGGTTCTGGAGTTCAAAAATCACGATATCAGGTTTTTGGAATGCTCGCGATTTTCTCGTCAATGTTTGCCCGGATTGCAATTCTGTCGCTTCTAACGTGTTCCTCGTGTCATTTTACGTCGGAATTAGTCTTGAGAAATGCACAAACACGGTTCTGGAGTTCAAAAAACACGAGATCAGGTTTTGGGAATGCTCGCGATTTTCTCGTCAACGTTTGCCCGGATTGCAATTCTGTCGCTTCCAACGCGTTCCTCGCGTCAATTTACGTCGGAATTAGTCTTGACAAATGCACAAACACGGTTCAGGAGCCCAAAAAACACGAAATCAGGATTGGGGAATGCTCGCGATTTTCTCGTCAACGGTTTCTCGGATCGCAATTCTGTCGCTTCCAACGTGATCCTCGTGTCATTTTACGTCGGAATTAGTCATGAGAAATGCACAAACACGGTTGTGGAGCCCAAAAAACACGAGATCAGTTTCTGAGAATGCTCGCGATTTCCTCGTCAACGGTTTCTCGGATCGCAATTCTGTCGCTTCTAACTTGTTCCTCGTGTCATTTTACGTCGGAATTAGTCTTGAGAAATGCACAAACACGGTTCTGGAGTTCAAAAAACACGAGATCAGGTTTTTGGAATGCTCGCGATTTTCTCGTCAACGGTTTCTCGGTTCGCAATTCTGTCGCTTCCAACGCGTTCCTCGTGTCATTTTACGTCGGAATTAGTCTTGAGAAATGCACAAACACGGTTCTGGAGTTCAAAAAACACGAGATCAGGTTTTGGGAATGCTCGCGATTTTCTCGTCAACGTTTGCCCGGATTGCAATTCTGTCGCTTCCAACGCGTTCCTCGTGTCATTTTACGTCGGAAATAGTCACGAGCAGGGCACGTGAACGTTTGTGGAATCCAAAAAACACGAGTTCAGGTTCTGGGAAGGCTCGCGATTTTCTCGTCAACGGTTTCTCGGATCGCAATTCTGTCGCTTCTAACGTGTTCCTCGTGTCATTGTACGTCGGAATTATTCTTGAGAAATGCAAAAACACGGTTCTGGAGTTCAAACAACACGAGATCAGGTTTTGGGAATGCTCGCGATTTTCTCGTCAATGTTTGCCCGGATTGCAATTCTGTCGCTTCTAACGTGTTCCTCGTGTCATTTTACGTCGGAATTAGTCTTGAGAAATGCACAAACACGGTTCTGGAGTTCAAAAAACACGAGTTCAGGTTTTGGGAATGCTCGCGATTTTCTCGTCGACGTTTGCTCGGATTGCAATTCTGTCGCTTCCTACGCGTTTCTCGCGTCATTTTACGTCGGAATTAGTCTTGACAAATGCACAAACACGGTTCAGGAGCCCAAAAAACACGAAATCAGGATTGGGGAATGCTCGCGATTTTCTCGTCAACGGTTTCTCGGATCGCAATTCTGTCGCTTCCAACGTGATCCTCGTGTCAATTTACGTCGGAATTAGTCATGAGAAATGCACAAACACGGTTGTGGAGCCCAAAAAACACGAGATCAGTTTCTGAGAATGCTCGCGATTTCCTCGTCAACGGTTTCTCGGATCGCAATTCTGTCGCTTCTAACGTGTTCCTCGTGTCATTTTACGTCGGAATTAGTCTTGAGAAATGCACAAACACGGTTCTGGAGTTCAAAAAACACGAGATCAGGTTTTTGGAATGCTCGCGATTTTCTCGTCAACGGTTTCTCGGTTCGCAATTCTGTCGCTTCCAACGCGTTCCTCGCGTCATTTTACATCGGAATTAGTCATGAGAAAGGCGGAAACACGGTTCAGGAGCCCAAAAAACACGAGATCAGGATTCGGGAATGCTCGCGATTTTCTCGTCAACGGTTTCTCGGATCGCAATTCTGTCACTTCCAACGTGATCCTCGTGTTATTTTACGTCGGAAATAGTCACGAGCAGTGCACGTGAACGTTTGTGGAGTCCAAAAAACACGAGTTCAGGTTCTGGGAATGCTCGCGATTTTCTCGTCAACGGTTTCTCGGATCGCAATTCTGTCGCTTCGAACGTGTTCCTCGTGTCATTTTACGTCGGAATTAGTCTTGAGAAATGCACAAACACGGTTCTGGAGTTCAAAAATCACGATATCAGGTTTTTGGAATGCTCGCGATTTTCTCGTCAACGGTTTCTCGGATCGCAATTCTGTCGCTTCCAACGTGTTCCTCGTGTCATTTTACGTCGGAATTAGTCTTGAGAAATGCACAAACACGGTTCTGGAGTTCAAAAAACACGAGATCAGGTTTTGGGAATGCTCGCGATTTTCTCGTCAACGTTTGCCCGGATTGCAATTCTGTCGCTTCCAACGCGTTCCTCGCGTCATTTTACGTCGGAATTAGTCTTGACAAATGCACAAACACGGTTCAGGAGCCCAAAAAACACGAAATCAGGATTGGGGAATGCTCGCGATTTTCTCGTCAACGGTTTCTCGGATCGCAATTCTGTCGCTTCCAACGTGATCCTCGTGTCATTTTACGTCGGAATTAGTCATGAGAAATGCACAAACACGGTTGTGGAGCCCAAAAAACACGAGATCAGTTTCTGAGAATGCTCGCGATTTCCTCGTCAACGGTTTCTCGGATCGCAATTCTGTCGCTTCTAACTTGTTCCTCGTGTCATTTTACGTCGGAATTAGTCTTGAGAAATGCACAAACACGGTTCTGGAGTTCAAAAAACACGAGATCAGGTTTTTGGAATGCTCGCGATTTTCTCGTCAACGGTTTCTCGGTTCGCAATTCTGTCGCTTCCAACGCGTTCCTCGCGTCATTTTACATCGGAATTAGTCATGAGAAAGGCAGAAACACGGTTCAGGAGCCCAAAAAACACGAGATCAGGATTCGGGAATGCTCGCGATTTTCTCGTCAACGGTTTCTCGGATCGCAATTCTGTCGCTTCCAACGTGATCCTCGTGTCATTTTACGTCGGAAATAGTCACGAGCAGTGCACGTGAACGTTTGTGGAGTCCAAAAAACACGAGTTCAGGTTCTGGGAATGCTCGCGATTTTCTCGTCAACGGTTTCTCTGATCGCAATTCTGTCGCTTCCAACGTGTTCCTCGTGTCATTTTACGTCGGAATTAGTCTTGAGAAATGCACAAACACGGTTCTGGAGTTCAAAAAACACGAGATCAGGTTTTTGGAATGCTCGCGATTTTCTCGTCAACGGTTTCTCGGTTCGCAATTCTGTCGCTTCCATCGTGATCCTCGTGTCATTTTACGTCGGAAATAGACACGAAAAGTGCACGTGAACGTTTGTGGAGTCCAAAAAACACGAGTTCAGGTTCTGGGAATGCTCGCGATTTTCTCGTCAACGTTTGCCCGGATTGCAATTCTGTCGCTTCCAACGCGTTCCTCGTGTCATTTTATGTCGGAATTAGTCTTGAGAAATGCACAAACACGGTTCTGGAGTTCAAAAAACACGAGATCAGTTTCTGGGAATGCTCGCGATTTCCTCGTCAACGGTTTCTCGGATCGCAATTCTGTCGCTTCCAACGTGTTCCTCGTGTCATTTTACGTTGGAATTAGTCTTGAGAAATGCACAAACACGGTTCTGGAGTTCAAAAAACACGAGATCAGGTTTTGGGAATGCTCGCGATTTTCTCGTCAACGTTTGCCCGGATTGCAATTCTGTCGCTTCCAACGCGTTCCGCGCGTCATTTTACATCGGAATTAGTCTTGAGAAAGGCACAAACACGGTTCAGGAGCCCAAAAAACACGAGATCAGGATTCGGGAATGCTCGCGATTTTCTCGTCAACGGTTTCTCGGATCGCAATTCTGTCGCTTCTAACGTGTTCCTCGTGTCATTTTACGTCGGAATTAGTCTTGAGAAATGCACAAACACGGTTCTGGAGTCCAAAAAACACGAGTTCAGGTTCTGGGAATGCTCGCGATTTTCTCGTCAACGGTTTCTCGGATCGCAATTCTGTCGCTTCTAACGTGTTCCTCGTGTCATTTTACGTCGGAATTAGTCTTGAGTAATGCACAAACACGGTTCTGAAGTTCAAAAAACACGAGATCAGGTTTTGGGAATGCTCGCGATTTTCTCGTCAACGGTTTCTCGGATCGCAATTCTGTCGCTTCCAACGTGTTCCTCGTGTCATTTTACGTCGGAATTAGTCTTGACAAATGCACAAACGCGGTTCTGGAGTTAAAAAAACACGAGATCAGGTTTTGGGAATGCTGGCGATTTTCTCGTCAACGTTTGCTCGGATTGCAATTCTGTCGCTTCCAACGCGTTCCTCGCGTCATTTTCAATCGGAATTAGTCATGAGAAAGGCACAAACACGGTTCAGGAGCCCAAAAAACACGAGATCAGGTTTTGGGAATGCTCGCGATTTTCTCATCAACGGTTTCTCGGATCGCAATTCTGTCGCTTCCAACGTGTTCCTCGTGTCATTTTACGTCGGAATTAGTCTTGAGAAATGCACAAACACGGTTCTGGAGTTCAAAAAACACGAGTTCAGGTTTTGGGAATGCTCGCGATTTTCTCGTGAACGGTTTCTCGGTTCGCAAGTCCGTCGCTTCCATCGTGATCCTCGTGTCATTTTACGTCGGAAATAGTCACGAGCAGTGCACGTGAACGTTTGTGGAGTCCAAAAAACACGAGTTCAGGTTCTGGGAATGCTCGCGATTTTCTCGTCAACGGTTTCTCGGATCGCAATTCTGTCGCTTATAACGTGTTCCTCGTGTCATTTTACGTCGGAATTAGTCTTGAGAAATGCACAAACACGGTTCTGGAGTTCAAAAAACACGAGATCAGGTTTTGGGAATGCTCGCGATTTTCTCGTCAACGGTTTCTCGGATCGCAATTCTGTCGCTTCCAACGTGATCCTCGTGTCATTTTACGTCGGAAATAGTCATGAGCAGTGCACGTGAACGTTTGTGGAGTCCAAAAAACACGAGTTCAGGTTTTGGGAATGCTCGCGATTTTCTCATCAACGGTTTCTCGGATCGCAATTCTGTCGCTTCCAACGTGTTCCTCGTGTCATTTTACGTCGGAATTAGTCTTGAGAAATGCACAAACACGGTTCTGGAGTTCAAAAAACACGAGTTCAGGTTTTGGGAATGCTCGCGATTTTCTCGTCAACGTTTGCCCGGATCGCAATTCTGTCGCTTCTAACGTGTTCCTCGTGTCATTTTACGTCGGAATTAGTCTTGAGAAATGCACAAACACGGTTCTGGAGTTCAAAAAACACGAGTTCAGGTTTTGGGAATGCTCGCGATTTTCTAGTCAACGGTTTCTCGGATCGCAATTCTGTCACTTCCAACGTGTTCCTCGTGTCATTTTACGTCGGAATTAGTCTTGAGAAATGCACAAACACGGTTCTGGAGTTCAAAAAACACGAGATCAGGTTTTGGGAATGCTCGCGATTTTCTCGTCAACGTTTGCCCGGATTGCAATTCTGTCGCTTCCAACGCGTTCCTCGCGTCATTTTACGTCGGAATTAGTCTTGACAAATGACACAAACACGGTTCAGGAGCCCAAAAAACACGAAATCAGGATTGGGGAATGCTCGCGATTTTCTCGTCAACGGTTTCTCGGATCGCAATTCTGTCGCTTCCAACGTGATCCTCGTGTCATTTTACGTCGGAAATAGCCACGAGCAGTGCACGTGAACGTTTGTGGAGTCCAAAAAACACGAGTTCAGGTTCTGGGAAGGCTCGCGATTTTCTCGTCAACGGTTTCTCGGATCGCAATTCTGTCGCTTCTAACGTGTTCCTCGTGTCATTTTACGTCGGAATTAGTCTTGAGAAATGCATAAACACGGTTCTGGAGTTCAAACAACACGAGATCAGGTTTTGGGAATGCTCGCGATTTTCTCGTCAACGTTTGCCCGGATTGCAATTCTGTCGCTTCCAACGCGTTCCTCGCGTCATTTTACATCGGAATTAGTCATGAGAAAGGCAGAAACACGGTTCAGGAGCCCAAAAAACACGAGATCAGGATTCGGGAATGCTCGCGATTTTCTCGTCAACGGTTTCTCGGATCGCAATTCTGTCGCTTCCAACGTGATCCTCGTGTCATTTTACGTCGGAAATAGTCACGAGCAGTGCACGTGAACGTTTGTGGAGTTCAAAAAACACGAGTTCAGGTTCTGGGAATGCTCGCGATTTTCTCGTCAACGGTTTCTCGGATCGCAATTCTGTCGCTTCTAACGTGTTCCTCGTGTCATTTTACGTCGGAATTAGTCTTGACAAATGCACAAACGCGGTTCTGGAGTTCAAAAAACACGAGATCAGGTTTTGGGAATGCTCGCGATTTTCTCGTCAACGTTTGCTCGGATCGCAATTCTGTCGCTTCTAACGTGTTCCTCGTGTCATTTTACGTCGGAATTAGTCATGAGAAAGGCAGAAACACGGTTCAGGAGCCCAAAAAACACGAGATCAGGATTCGTGAATGCTCGCGATTTTCTCGTCAACGGTTTCTCGGATCGCAATTCTGTCGCTTCCAACGTGATCCTCGTGTCATTTTACGTCGGAAATAGTCACGAGCAGTGCACGTGAACGTTTGTGGAATCCAAAAAACACGAGTTCAGGTTCTGGGAAGGCTCGCGATTTTCTCGTCAACGGTTTCTCGGATCGCAATTCTGTCGCTTCTAACGTGTTCCTCGTGTCATTTTACGTCGGAATTAGTCTTGAGAAATGCACAAACACGGTTCTGGAGTTCAAACAACACGAGATCAGGTTTTGGGAATGCTCGCGATTTTCTCGTCAATGTTTGCCCGGATTGCAATACTGTCGCTTCCAACGCGTTCCTCGCGTCATTTTGCATCAGAATTAGTCATGAGAAAGGCACAAACACGGTTCAGGAGCCCAAGAAACACGAGATCAGGATTCGGGAATGCTCGCGATTTTCTCGTCAACGGTTTCTCGGATCGCAATTCTGTCGCTTCCAACGTGTTCCTCGTGTCATTTTACGTCGGAATTAGGCTTGAGAAATGCACAAACACGGTTCTGGAGTTCAAAAAACACGAGATCAGGTTTTTGGAATGCTCGCGATTTTCTCGTCAACGGTTTCACGGTTCGCAATTCTGTCGCTTCCATCGTGATCCTCGTGTCATTTTACGTCGGAAATAGTCACGAGCAGTGCACGTGAACGTTTGTGGAGTCCAAAAAACACGAGTTCAGGTTCTAGGAATGCTCGCGATTTTCTCGTCAACGGTTTCTCGGATCGCAATTCTGTCGCTTATAACGTGTTCCTCGTGTCATTTTACGTCGGAATTAGTCTTGAGAAATGCACAAACACGGTTCTGGAGTTCAAAAAACACGAGATCAGGTTTTGGGAATGCTGGCGATTTTCTCGTCAACGTTTGCTCGGATTGCAATTCTGTCGCTTCCAACGCGTTCCTCGCGTCATTTTCAATCGGAATTAGTCATGAGAAAGGCACAAACACGGTTCAGGAGCCCAAAAAACACGAGATCAGGTTTTGGGAATGCTCGCCATTTTCTCGTCAACGGTTTCACGGTTCGCAATTCTGTCGCTTCCATCGTGATCCTCGTGTCATTTTACGTCGGAAATAGTCACGAGCAGTGCACGTGAACGTTTGTGGAGTCCAAAAAACACGAGTTCAGGTTCTGATAATGCTCGCGATTTTCTCGTCAACGGTTTCTCGGGTCGCAATTCTGTCGCTTCTAACGTGTTCCTCGTGTCATTTTACGTCGGAATTAGTCTTGAGAAATGCACAAACACGGTTCTGGAGTTCAAAAAACACGAGATCAGGTTTTGGGAATGCTCGCGATTTTCTCGTCAACGGTTTCTCGGTTCGCAATTCTGTCACTTCCATCGTGATCCTCGTGTCATTTTACGTCGGAAATAGTCACGAGCAGTGCACGTGAACGTTTGTGGAGTCCAAAAAACACGAGTTCAGGTACTGGGAATGCTCGCGATTTTCTCGTCAACGGTTTCTCTGATCGCAATTCTGTCGCTTCTAACGTGTTCCTCGTGTCATTTTACGTCGGAATTAGTCTTGAGAAATGCACAAACACGGTTCTGGAGTTCAAAAAACACGAGATCAGGTTTTGGGAATGCTCGCGATTTTCTCGTCAACGTTCGCCCGGATTGCAATTCTGTCGCTTCCAACGCGTTCCTCGCGTCATTTTACATCGGAATTAGTCATGAGAAAGGCACAAACACGGTTCAGGAGCCCAAGAAACACGAGATCAGGATTCGGGAATGCTCGCGATTTTCTCGTCAACGGTTTCTCGGATCGCAATTCTGTCGCTTCCAACGTGTTCCTCGTGTCATTTTACGTCGGAATTAGTCTTGAGAAATGCACAAACACGGTTCTGGAGTTCAAAAAACACGAGATCAGGTTTTGGGAATGCTGGCGATTTTCTCGTCAACGTTTGCTCGGATTGCAATTCTGTCGCTTCCAACGCGTTCCTCGCGTCATTTTCAATCGGAATTAGTCATGAGAAAGGCACAAACACGGTTCAGGAGCCCAAAAAACACGAGATCAGGTTTTGGGAATGCTCGCCATTTTCTCGTCAACGGTTTCTCGGTTCGCAATTCTGTCGCTTCCATCGTGATCCTCGTGTCATTTTACGTCGGAAATAGTCACGAGCAGTGCACGTGAACGTTTGTGGAGTCCAAAAAACACGAGTTCAGGTTTTGGGAATGCTCGCGATTTTCTCATCAACGGTTTCGCGGATCGCAATTCTGTCGCTTCCAACGTGTTCCTCGTGTCATTTTACGTCGGAATTAGTCTTGAGAAATGCACAAACACGGTTCTGGAGTTCAAAAAACACGAGTTCAGGTTTTGGGAATGCTCGCGATTTTCTCGTCAACGGTTTCTCGGTTCGCAATTCTGTCGCTTCCATCGTGATCCTCGTGTCATTTTACGTCGGAAATAGTCACGAGCAGTGCACGTGAACGTTTGTGGAGTCCAAAAAACACGAGTTCAGGTTCTGGGAATGCTCGCGATTTTCTCGTCAACGGTTTCTCGGATCGCAATTCTGTCGCTTCTAACGTGTTCCTCGTGTCATTTTACGTCGGAATTAGTCTTGAGAAATGCACAAACACGGTTCTGAAGTTCAAAAAACACGAGATCAGGTTTTGGGAATGCTCGCGATTTTCTCGTCAACGGTTTCTCGGATCGCAATTCTGTCGCTTCCAACGTGTTCCTCGTGTCATTTTACGTCGGAATTAGTCTTGACAAATGCACAAACGCGGTTCTGGAGTTAAAAAAACACGAGATCAGGTTTTGGGAATGCTCGCGATTTTCTCGTCAACGTTTGCTCGGATTGCAATTCTGTCGCTTCCAACGCGTTCCTCGCGTCATTTTCAATCGGAATTAGTCATGAGAAAGGCACAAACACGGTTCAGGAGCCCAAAAAACACGAGATCAGGTTTTGGGAATGCTCGCCATTTTCTCGTCAACGGTTTCTCGGTTCGCAATTCTGTCGCTTCCATCGTGATCCTCGTGTCATTTTACGTCGGAAATAGTCATGAGCAGTGCACGTGAACGTTTGTGGAGTCCAAAAAACACGAGTTCAGGTTCTGGGAATGCTCGCGATTTTCTCGTCAACGGTTTCTCGGATCGCAATTCTGTCGCTTATAACGTGTTCTTCGTGTCATTTTACGTCGGAATTAGTCTTGAGAAATGCACAAACACGGTTCTGGAGTTCAAAAAACACGAGATCAGGTTTTGGGAATGCTCGCGATTTTCTCGTCAACGGTTTCTCGGATCGCAATTCTGTCGCTTCCAACGTGATCCTCGGGTCATTTTACGTCGGAAATAGTCATGAGCAGTGCACGTGAACGTGTGTGGAGTCCAAAAAACACGAGTTCAGGTTTTGGGAATGCTCGCGATTTTCTCATCAACGGTTTCTCGGATCGCAATTCTGTCGCTTCCAACGTGTTCCTCGTGTCATTTTACGTCGGAATTAGTCTTGAGAAATGCACAAACACGGTTCTGGAGTTCAAAAAACACGAGTTCAGGTTTTGGGAATGCTCGCGATTTTCTCGTCAACGTTTGCCCGGATCGCAATTCTGTCGCTTCTAACGTATTCCTCGTGTCATTTTACGTCGGAATTAGTCTTGAGCAATGCACAAACACGGTTCTGGAGTTCAAAAAACACGAGTTCAGGTTTTGGGAATGCTCGCGATTTTCTAGTCAACGGTTTCTCGGATCGCAATTCTGTCACTTCCAACGTGTTCCTCGTGTCATTTTACGTCGGAATTAGTCTTGAGAAATGCACAAACACGGTTCTGGAGTTCAAAAAACACGAGATCAGGTTTTGGGAATGCTCGCGATTTTCTCGTCAACGTTTGCCCGGATTGCAATTCTGTCGCTTCCAACGCGTTCCTCGCGTCATTTTACGTCGGAATTAGTCTTGACAAATGCACAAACACGGTTCAGGAGCCCAAAAAACACGAAATCAGGATTGGGGAATGCTCGCGATTTTCTCGTCAACGGTTTCTCGGATCGCAATTCTGTCGCTTCCAACGTGATCCTCGTGTCATTTTACGTCGGAAATAGCCACGAGCAGTGCACGTGAACGTTTGTGGAGTCCAAAAAACACGAGTTCAGGTTCTGGGAAGGCTCGCGATTTTCTCGTCAACGGTTTCTCGGATCGCAATTCTGTCGCTTCTAACGTGTTCCTCGTGTCATGTTACGTCGGAATTAGTCTTGAGAAATGCATAAACACGGTTCTGGAGTTCAAACAACACGAGATCAGGTTTTGGGAATGCTCGCGATTTTCTCGTCAACGGTTTCTCAGATCGCAATTCTGTCGCTTCCAACGTGATCCTCGTGTCATTTTACGTCGGAAATAGTCACGAGCAGTGCACGTGAACGTTTGTGGAGTCCGAAAAACACGAGTTCAGGTTCTGGGAATGCTCGCGATTTTCTCGTCAACGGTTTCTCGGATCGCAATTCTGTCGCTTCTAACGTGTTCCTCGTGTCATTTTACGTCGGAATTAGTCTTGAGAAATGCACAAACACGGTTCTGGAGTTCAAAAAACACGAGATCAGGTTTTTGGAATGCTCGCGATTTTCTCGTCAATGTTTGCTCGGATTGCAATTCTGTCGCTTCCTACGCGTTTCTCGCGTCATTTTACATCGGAATTAGTCATGAGAAATGCACAAACACGGTTGTGGAGCCCAAAAAACACGAGATCAGTTTCTGGGAATGCTCGCGATTTCCTCGTCAACGGTTTCTCGGATCGCAATTCTGTCGCTTCCATCGTGATCCTCGTGTCATTTTACGTCGGAAATAGTCACGAGCAGTGCACGTGAACGTTTGTGGAGTCCAAAAAACACGAGTTCAGGTTCTGGGAATGCTCGCGATTTTCTCGTCAACGGTTTCTCGGATCGCAATTCTGTCGCTTCTAACGTGTTCCTCGTGTCATTTTACGTCGGAATTAGTCTTGAGAAATGCACAAACACGGTTCTGGAGTTCAAAAAACACGAGATCAGGTTTTTGGAATGCTCGCGATTTTCTCGTCAACGGTTTCTCGGTTCGCAATTCTGTCGCTTCCATCGTGATCCTCGTGTCATTTTACGTCGGAAATAGTCACGAGCAGTGCACGTGAACGTTTGTGGAGTCCAAAAAACACGAGTTCAGGTTCTGGGAATGCTCGCGATTTTCTCGTCAACGGTTTCTCTGATCGCAATTCTGTCGCTTCTAACGTGTTCCTCGTGTCATTTTACGTCGGAATTAGTCTTGAGAAATGCACAAACACGGTTCTGGAGTTCAAAAAACACGAGATCAGGTTTTGGGAATGCTCGCGATTTTCTCGTCAACGTTCGCCCGGATTGCAATTCTGTCGCTTCCAACGCGTTCCTCGCGTCATTTTACATCGGAATTAGTCATGAGAAAGGCACAAACACGGTTCAAGAGCCCAAGAAACACGAGATCAGTATTCGGGAATGCTCGCGATTTTCTCGTCAACGGTTTCTCGGATCGCAATTCTGTCGCTTCCAACGTGTTCCTCGTGTCATTTTACGTCGGAATTAGTCTTGAGAAATGCACAAACACGGTTCTGGAGTTCAAAAAACACGAGATCAGGTTTTGGGAATGCTGGCGATTTTCTCGTCAACGTTTGCTCGGATTGCAATTCTGTCGCTTCCAACGCGTTCCTCGCGTCATTTTCAATCGGAATTAGTCATGAGAAAGGCACAAACACGGTTCAGGAGCCCAAAAAACACGAGATCAGGTTTTGGGAATGCTCGCCATTTTCTCGTCAACGGTTTCTCGGTTCGCAATTCTGTCGCTTCCATCGTGATCCTCGTGTCATTTTACGTCGGAAATAGTCACGAGCAGTGCACGTGAACGTTTGTGGAGTCCAAAAAACACGAGTTCAGGTTCTGGGAATGCTCGCGATTTTCTCGTCAACGTTTGCCCGGATTGCAATTCTGTCGCTTCCAACGCGTTCCTCGCGTCATTTTACATCGGAATTAGTCATGAGAAAGGCAGAAACACGGTTCAGGAGCCCAAAAAACACGAGATCAGGATTCGGGAATGCTCGCGATTTTCTCGTCAACGGTTTCTCGGATCGCAATTCTGTCGCTTCCAACGTGATCCTCGTGTCATTTTACGTCGGAAATAGTCACGAGCAGTGCACGTGAACGTTTGTGGAGTTCAAAAAACACGAGTTCAGGTTCTGGGAATGCTCGCGATTTTCTCGTCAACGGTTTCTCGGATCGCAATTCTGTCGCTTCTAACGTGTTCCTCGTGTCATTTTACGTCGGAATTAGTCTTGACAAATGCACAAACGCGGTTCTGGAGTTCAAAAAACACGAGATCAGGTTTTGGGAATGCTCGCGATTTTCTCGTCAACGTTTGCTCGGATCGCAATTCTGTCGCTTCTAACGTGTTCCTCGTGTCATTTTACGTCGGAATTAGTCATGAGAAAGGCAGAAACACGGTTCAGGAGCCCAAAAAACACGAGATCAGGATTCGTGAATGCTCGCGATTTTCTCGTCAACGGTTTCTCGGATCGCAATTCTGTCGCTTCCAACGTGATCCTCGTGTCATTTTACGTCGGAAATAGTCACGAGCAGTGCACGTGAACGTTTGTGGAATCCAAAAAACACGAGTTCAGGTTCTGGGAAGGCTCGCGATTTTCTCGTCAACGGTTTCTCGGATCGCAATTCTGTCGCTTCTAACGTGTTCCTCGTGTCATTTTACGTCGGAATTAGTCTTGAGAAATGCACAAACACGGTTCTGGAGTTCAAACAACACGAGATCAGGTTTTGGGAATGCTCGCGATTTTCTCGTCAATGTTTGCCCGGAATGCAATACTGTCGCTTCCAACGCGTTCCTCGCGTCATTTTGCATCAGAATTAGTCATGAGAAAGGCACAAACACGGTTCAGGAGCCCAAGAAACACGAGATCAGGATTCGGGAATGCTCGCGATTTTCTCGTCAACGGTTTCTCGGATCGCAATTCTGTCGCTTCCAACGTGTTCCTCGTGTCATTTTACGTCGGAATTAGGCTTGAGAAATGCACAAACACGGTTCTGGAGTTCAAAAAACACGAGATCAGGTTTTTGGAATGCTCGCGATTTTCTCGTCAACGGTTTCACGGTTCGCAATTCTGTCGCTTCCATCGTGATCCTCGTGTCATTTTACGTCGGAAATAGTCACGAGCAGTGCACGTGAACGTTTGTGGAGTCCAAAAAACACGAGTTCAGGTTCTGATAATGCTCGCGATTTTCTCGTCAACGGTTTCTCGGGTCGCAATTCTGTCGCTTCTAACGTGTTCCTCGTGTCATTTTACGTCGGAATTAGTCTTGAGAAATGCACAAACACGGTTCTGGAGTTCAAAAAACACGAGATCAGGTTTTGGGAATGCTCGCGATTTTCTCGTCAACGGTTTCTCGGTTCGCAATTCTGTCACTTCCATCGTGATCCTCGTGTCATTTTACGTCGGAAATAGTCACGAGCAGTGCACGTGAACGTTTGTGGAGTCCAAAAAACACGAGTTCAGGTTCTGGGAATGCTCGCGATTTTCTCGTCAACGGTTTCTCTGATCGCAATTCTGTCGCTTCTAACGTGTTCCTCGTGTCATTTTACGTCGGAATTAGTCTTGAGAAATGCACAAACACGGTTCTGGAGTTCAAAAAACACGAGATCAGGTTTTGGGAATGCTCGCGATTTTCTCGTCAACGTTCGCCCGGATTGCAATTCTGTCGCTTCCAACGCGTTCCTCGCGTCATTGTACATCGGAATTAGTCATGAGAAAGGCACAAACACGGTTCAGGAGCCCAAGAAACACGAGATCAGGATTCGGGAATGCTCGCGATTTTCTCGTCAACGGTTTCTCGGATCGCAATTCTGTCGCTTCCAACGTGTTCCTCGTGTCATTTTACGTCGGAATTAGTCTTGAGAAATGCACAAACACGGTTCTGGAGTTCAAAAAACACGAGATCAGGTTTTGGGAATGCTGGCGATTTTCTCGTCAACGTTTGCTCGGATTGCAATTCTGTCGCTTCCAACGCGTTCCTCGCGTCATTTTCAATCGGAATTAGTCATGAGAAAGGCACAAACACGGTTCAGGAGCCCAAAAAACACGAGATCAGGTTTTGGGAATGCTCGCCATTTTCTCGTCAACGGTTTCTCGGTTCGCAATTCTGTCGCTTCCATCGTGATCCTCGTGTCATTTTACGTCGGAAATAGTCACGAGCAGTGCACGTGAACGTTTGTGGAGTCCAAAAAACACGAGTTCAGGTTCTAGGAATGCTCGCGATTTTCTCGTCAACGGTTTCTCGGATCGCAATTCTGTCGCTTATAACGTGTTCCTCGTGTCATTTTACGTCGGAATTAGTCTTGAGAAATGCACAAACACGGTTCTGGAGTTCAAAAAACACGAGATCAGGTTTTGGGAATGCTGGCGATTTTCTCGTCAACGTTTGCTCGGATTGCAATTCTGTCGCTTCCAACGCGTTCCTCGCGTCATTTTCAATCGGAATTAGTCATGAGAAAGGCACAAACACGGTTCAGGAGCCCAAAAAACACGAGATCAGGTTTTGGGAATGCTCGCCATTTTCTCGTCAACGGTTTCACGGTTCGCAATTCTGTCGCTTCCATCGTGATCCTCGTGTCATTTTACGTCGGAAATAGTCACGAGCAGTGCACGTGAACGTTTGTGGAGTCCAAAAAACACGAGTTCAGGTTCTGATAATGCTCGCGATTTTCTCGTCAACGGTTTCTCGGGTCGCAATTCTGTCGCTTCTAACGTGTTCCTCGTGTCATTTTACGTCGGAATTAGTCTTGAGAAATGCACAAACACGGTTCTGGAGTTCAAAAAACACGAGATCAGGTTTTGGGAATGCTCGCGATTTTCTCGTCAACGGTTTCTCGGTTCGCAATTCTGTCACTTCCATCGTGATCCTCGTGTCATTTTACGTCGGAAATAGTCACGAGCAGTGCACGTGAACGTTTGTGGAGTCCAAAAAACACGAGTTCAGGTTCTGGGAATGCTCGCGATTTTCTCGTCAACGGTTTCTCTGATCGCAATTCTGTCGCTTCTAACGTGTTCCTCGTGTCATTTTACGTCGGAATTAGTCTTGAGAAATGCACAAACACGGTTCTGGAGTTCAAAAAACACGAGATCAGGTTTTGGGAATGCTCGCGATTTTCTCGTCAACGTTCGCCCGGATTGCAATTCTGTCGCTTCCAACGCGTTCCTCGCGTCATTTTACATCGGAATTAGTCATGAGAAAGGCACAAACACGGTTCAGGAGCCCAAGAAACACGAGATCAGGATTCGGGAATGCTCGCGATTTTCTCGTCAACGGTTTCTCGGATCGCAATTCTGTCGCTTCCAACGTGTTCCTCGTGTCATTTTACGTCGGAATTAGTCTTGAGAAATGCACAAACACGGTTCTGGAGTTCAAAAAACACGAGATCAGGTTTTGGGAATGCTGGCGATTTTCTCGTCAACGTTTGCTCGGATTGCAATTCTGTCGCTTCCAACGCGTTCCTCGCGTCATTTTCAATCGGAATTAGTCATGAGAAAGGCACAAACACGGTTCAGGAGCCCAAAAAACACGAGATCAGGTTTTGGGAATGCTCGCCATTTTCTCGTCAACGGTTTCTCGGTTCGCAATTCTGTCGCTTCCATCGTGATCCTCGTGTCATTTTACGTCGGAAATAGTCACGAGCAGTGCACGTGAACGTTTGTGGAGTCCAAAAAACACGAGTTCAGGTTCTAGGAATGCTCGCGATTTTCTCGTCAACGGTTTCTCGGATCGCAATTCTGTCGCTTATAACGTGTTCCTCGTGTCATTTTACGTCGGAATTAGTCTTGAGAAATGCACAAACACGGTTCTGGAGTTCAAAAAACACGAGATCAGGTTTTGGGAATGCTCGCGATTTTCTCGTCAACGGTTTCTCGGATCGCAATTCTGTCGCTTCCAACGTGATCCTCGTGTCATTTTACGTCGGAAATAGTCATGAGCAGTGCACGTGAACGTTTGTGGAGTCCAAAAAACACGAGTTCAGGTTTTGGGAATGCTCGCGATTTTCTCATCAACGGTTTCGCGGATCGCAATTCTGTCGCTTCCAACGTGTTCCTCGTGTCATTTTACGTCGGAATTAGTCTTGAGAAATGCACAAACACGGTTCTGGAGTTCAAAAAACACGAGTTCAGGTTTTGGGAATGCTCGCGATTTTCTCGTCAACGGTTTCTCGGTTCGCAATTCTGTCGCTTCCATCGTGATCCTCGTGTCATTTTACGTCGGAAATAGTCACGAGCAGTGCACGTGAACGTTTGTGGAGTCCAAAAAACACGAGTTCAGGTTCTGGGAATGCTCGCGATTTTCTCGTCAACGGTTTCTCGGATCGCAATTCTGTCGCTTCTAACGTGTTCCTCGTGTCATTTTACGTCGGAATTAGTCTTGAGAAATGCACAAACACGGTTCTGAAGTTCAAAAAACACGAGATCAGGTTTTGGGAATGCTCGCGATTTTCTCGTCAACGGTTTCTCGGATCGCAATTCTGTCGCTTCCAACGTGTTCCTCGTGTCATTTTACGTCGGAATTAGTCTTGACAAATGCACAAACGCGGTTCTGGAGTTAAAAAAACACGAGATCAGGTTTTGGGAATGCTCGCGATTTTCTCGTCAACGTTTGCTCGGATTGCAATTCTGTCGCTTCCAACGCGTTCCTCGCGTCATTTTCAATCGGAATTAGTCATGAGAAAGGCACAAACACGGTTCAGGAGCCCAAAAAACACGAGATCAGGTTTTGGGAATGCTCGCCATTTTCTCGTCAACGGTTTCTCGGTTCGCAATTCTGTCGCTTCCATCGTGATCCTCGTGTCATTTTACGTCGGAAATAGTCATGAGCAGTGCACGTGAACGTTTGTGGAGTCCAAAAAACACGAGTTCAGGTTCTGGGAATGCTCGCGATTTTCTCGTCAACGGTTTCTCGGATCGCAATTCTGTCGCTTATAACGTGTTCTTCGTGTCATTTTACGTCGGAATTAGTCTTGAGAAATGCACAAACACGGTTCTGGAGTTCAAAAAACACGAGATCAGGTTTTGGGAATGCTCGCGATTTTCTCGTCAACGGTTTCTCGGATCGCAATTCTGTCGCTTCCAACGTGATCCTCGGGTCATTTTACGTCGGAAATAGTCATGAGCAGTGCACGTGAACGTGTGTGGAGTCCAAAAAACACGAGTTCAGGTTTTGGGAATGCTCGCGATTTTCTCATCAACGGTTTCTCGGATCGCAATTCTGTCGCTTCCAACGTGTTCCTCGTGTCATTTTACGTCGGAATTAGTCTTGAGAAATGCACAAACACGGTTCTGGAGTTCAAAAAACACGAGTTCAGGTTTTGGGAATGCTCGCGATTTTCTAGTCAACGGTTTCTCGGATCGCAATTCTGTCACTTCCAACGTGTTCCTCGTGTCATTTTACGTCGGAATTAGTCTTGAGAAATGCACAAACACGGTTCTGGAGTTCAAAAAACACGAGATCAGGTTTTGGGAATGCTCGCGATTTTCTCGTCAACGTTTGCCCGGATTGCAATTCTGTCGCTTCCAACGCGTTCCTCGCGTCATTTTACGTCGGAATTAGTCTTGACAAATGCACAAACACGGTTCAGGAGCCCAAAAAACACGAAATCAGGATTGGGGAATGCTCGCGATTTTCTCGTCAACGGTTTCTCGGATCGCAATTCTGTCGCTTCCAACGTGATCCTCGTGTCATTTTACGTCGGAAATAGCCACGAGCAGTGCACGTGAACGTTTGTGGAGTCCAAAAAACACGAGTTCAGGTTCTGGGAAGGCTCGCGATTTTCTCGTCAACGGTTTCTCGGATCGCAATTCTGTCGCTTCTAACGTGTTCCTCGTGTCATGTTACGTCGGAATTAGTCTTGAGAAATGCATAAACACGGTTCTGGAGTTCAAACAACACGAGATCAGGTTTTGGGAATGCTCGCGATTTTCTCGTCAACGGTTTCTCAGATCGCAATTCTGTCGCTTCCAACGTGATCCTCGTGTCATTTTACGTCGGAAATAGTCACGAGCAGTGCACGTGAACGTTTGTGGAGTCCGAAAAACACGAGTTCAGGTTCTGGGAATGCTCGCGATTTTCTCGTCAACGGTTTCTCGGATCGCAATTCTGTCGCTTCTAACGTGTTCCTCGTGTCATTTTACGTCGGAATTAGTCTTGAGAAATGCACAAACACGGTTCTGGAGTTCAAAAAACACGAGATCAGGTTTTTGGAATGCTCGCGATTTTCTCGTCAATGTTTGCTCGGATTGCAATTCTGTCGCTTCCTACGCGTTTCTCGCGTCATTTTACATCGGAATTAGTCATGAGAAATGCACAAACACGGTTGTGGAGCCCAAAAAACACGAGATCAGTTTCTGGGAATGCTCGCGATTTCCTCGTCAACGGTTTCTCGGATCGCAATTCTGTCGCTTCCATCGTGATCCTCGTGTCATTTTACGTCGGAAATAGTCACGAGCAGTGCACGTGAACGTTTGTGGAGTCCAAAAAACACGAGTTCAGGTTCTGGGAATGCTCGCGATTTTCTCGTCAACGGTTTCTCGGATCGCAATTCTGTCGCTTCTAACGTGTTCCTCGTGTCATTTTACGTCGGAATTAGTCTTGAGAAATGCACAAACACGGTTCTGGAGTTCAAAAAACACGAGATCAGGTTTTTGGAATGCTCGCGATTTTCTCGTCAACGGTTTCTCGGTTCGCAATTCTGTCGCTTCCATCGTGATCCTCGTGTCATTTTACGTCGGAAATAGTCACGAGCAGTGCACGTGAACGTTTGTGGAGTCCAAAAAACACGAGTTCAGGTTCTGGGAATGCTCGCGATTTTCTCGTCAACGGTTTCTCTGATCGCAATTCTGTCGCTTCTAACGTGTTCCTCGTGTCATTTTACGTCGGAATTAGTCTTGAGAAATGCACAAACACGGTTCTGGAGTTCAAAAAACACGAGATCAGGTTTTGGGAATGCTCGCGATTTTCTCGTCAACGTTCGCCCGGATTGCAATTCTGTCGCTTCCAACGCGTTCCTCGCGTCATTTTACATCGGAATTAGTCATGAGAAAGGCACAAACACGGTTCAAGAGCCCAAGAAACACGAGATCAGTATTCGGGAATGCTCGCGATTTTCTCGTCAACGGTTTCTCGGATCGCAATTCTGTCGCTTCCAACGTGTTCCTCGTGTCATTTTACGTCGGAATTAGTCTTGAGAAATGCACAAACACGGTTCTGGAGTTCAAAAAACACGAGATCAGGTTTTGGGAATGCTGGCGATTTTCTCGTCAACGTTTGCTCGGATTGCAATTCTGTCGCTTCCAACGCGTTCCTCGCGTCATTTTCAATCGGAATTAGTCATGAGAAAGGCACAAACACGGTTCAGGAGCCCAAAAAACACGAGATCAGGTTTTGGGAATGCTCGCCATTTTCTCGTCAACGGTTTCTCGGTTCGCAATTCTGTCGCTTCCATCGTGATCCTCGTGTCATTTTACGTCGGAAATAGTCACGAGCAGTGCACGTGAACGTTTGTGGAGTCCAAAAAACACGAGTTCAGGTTCTGGGAATGCTCGCGATTTTCTCGTCAACGGTTTCTCGGATCGCAATTCTGTCGCTTATAACGTGTTCCTCGTGTCATTTTACGTCGGAATTAGTCTTGAGAAATGCACAAACACGGTTCTGGAGTTCAAAAAACACGAGATCAGGTTTTGGGAATGCTCGCGATTTTCTCGTCAACGGTTTCTCGGATCGCAATTCTGTCGCTTCCAACGTGATCCTCGTGTCATTTTACGTCGGAAATAGTCATGAGCAGTGCACGTGAACGTTTGTGGAGTCCAAAAAACACGAGTTCAGGTTTTGGGAATGCTCGCGATTTTCTCATCAACGGTTTCTCGGATCGCAATTCTGTCGCTTCCAACGTGTTCCTCGTGTCATTTTACGTCGGAATTAGTTTTGAGAAATGCACAAACACGGTTCTGGAGTCCAAAAAACACGAGTTCAGGTTTTGGGAATGCTCGCGATTTTCTCGTCAACGGTTTCTCGGTTCGCAATTCTGTCGCTTCCATCGTGATCCTCGTGTCATTTTACGTCGGAATTAGTCTTGAGAAATGCACAAACACGGTTCTGGAGTTCAAAAAACACGAGATCAGGTTTTGGGAATGCTGGCGATTTTCTCGTCAACGTTTGCTCGGATTGCAATTCTGTCGCTTCCAACGCGTTCCTCGCGTCATTTTCAATCGGAATTAGTCATGAGAAAGGCACAAACACGGTTCAGGAGCCCAAAAAACACGAGATCAGGTTTTGGGAATGCTCGCCATTTTCTCGTCAACGGTTTCACGGTTCGCAATTCTGTCGCTTCCATCGTGATCCTCGTGTCATTTTACGTCGGAAATAGTCACGAGCAGTGCACGTGAACGTTTGTGGAGTCCAAAAAACACGAGTTCAGGTTCTGATAATGCTCGCGATTTTCTCGTCAACGGTTTCTCGGGTCGCAATTCTGTCGCTTCTAACGTGTTCCTCGTGTCATTTTACGTCGGAATTAGTCTTGAGAAATGCACAAACACGGTTCTGGAGTTCAAAAAACACGAGATCAGGTTTTGGGAATGCTCGCGATTTTCTCGTCAACGGTTTCTCGGTTCGCAATTCTGTCACTTCCATCGTGATCCTCGTGTCATTTTACGTCGGAAATAGTCACGAGCAGTGCACGTGAACGTTTGTGGAGTCCAAAAAACACGAGTTCAGGTTCTGGGAATGCTCGCGATTTTCTCGTCAACGGTTTCTCTGATCGCAATTCTGTCGCTTCTAACGTGTTCCTCGTGTCATTTTACGTCGGAATTAGTCTTGAGAAATGCACAAACACGGTTCTGGAGTTCAAAAAACACGAGATCAGGTTTTGGGAATGCTCGCGATTTTCTCGTCAACGTTCGCCCGGATTGCAATTCTGTCGCTTCCAACGCGTTCCTCGCGTCATTTTACATCGGAATTAGTCATGAGAAAGGCACAAACACGGTTCAGGAGCCCAAGAAACACGAGATCAGGATTCGGGAATGCTCGCGATTTTCTCGTCAACGGTTTCTCGGATCGCAATTCTGTCGCTTCCAACGTGTTCCTCGTGTCATTTTACGTCGGAATTAGTCTTGAGAAATGCACAAACACGGTTCTGGAGTTCAAAAAACACGAGATCAGGTTTTGGGAATGCTGGCGATTTTCTCGTCAACGTTTGCTCGGATTGCAATTCTGTCGCTTCCAACGCGTTCCTCGCGTCATTTTCAATCGGAATTAGTCATGAGAAAGGCACAAACACGGTTCAGGAGCCCAAAAAACACGAGATCAGGTTTTGGGAATGCTCGCCATTTTCTCGTCAACGGTTTCTCGGTTCGCAATTCTGTCGCTTCCATCGTGATCCTCGTGTCATTTTACGTCGGAAATAGTCACGAGCAGTGCACGTGAACGTTTGTGGAGTCCAAAAAACACGAGTTCAGGTTCTAGGAATGCTCGCGATTTTCTCGTCAACGGTTTCTCGGATCGCAATTCTGTCGCTTATAACGTGTTCCTCGTGTCATTTTACGTCGGAATTAGTCTTGAGAAATGCACAAACACGGTTCTGGAGTTCAAAAAACACGAGATCAGGTTTTGGGAATGCTCGCGATTTTCTCGTCAACGGTTTCTCGGATCGCAATTCTGTCGCTTCCAACGTGATCCTCGTGTCATTTTACGTCGGAAATAGTCATGAGCAGTGCACGTGAACGTTTGTGGAGTCCAAAAAACACGAGTTCAGGTTTTGGGAATGCTCGCGATTTTCTCATCAACGGTTTCGCGGATCGCAATTCTGTCGCTTCCAACGTGTTCCTCGTGTCATTTTACGTCGGAATTAGTCTTGAGAAATGCACAAACACGGTTCTGGAGTTCAAAAAACACGAGTTCAGGTTTTGGGAATGCTCGCGATTTTCTCGTCAACGGTTTCTCGGTTCGCAATTCTGTCGCTTCCATCGTGATCCTCGTGTCATTTTACGTCGGAAATAGTCACGAGCAGTGCACGTGAACGTTTGTGGAGTCCAAAAAACACGAGTTCAGGTTCTGGGAATGCTCGCGATTTTCTCGTCAACGGTTTCTCGGATCGCAATTCTGTCGCTTCTAACGTGTTCCTCGTGTCATTTTACGTCGGAATTAGTCTTGACAAATGCACAAACGCGGTTCTGGAGTTAAAAAAACACGAGATCAGGTTTTGGGAATGCTCGCGATTTTCTCGTCAACGTTTGCTCGGATTGCAATTCTGTCGCTTCCAACGCGTTCCTCGCGTCATTTTCAATCGGAATTAGTCATGAGAAAGGCACAAACACGGTTCAGGAGCCCAAAAAACACGAGATCAGGTTTTGGGAATGCTCGCCATTTTCTCGTCAACGGTTTCTCGGTTCGCAATTCTGTCGCTTCCATCGTGATCCTCGTGTCATTTTACGTCGGAAATAGTCATGAGCAGTGCACGTGAACGTTTGTGGAGTCCAAAAAACACGAGTTCAGGTTCTGGGAATGCTCGCGATTTTCTCGTCAACGGTTTCTCGGATCGCAATTCTGTCGCTTATAACGTGTTCTTCGTGTCATTTTACGTCGGAATTAGTCTTGAGAAATGCACAAACACGGTTCTGGAGTTCAAAAAACACGAGATCAGGTTTTGGGAATGCTCGCGATTTTCTCGTCAACGGTTTCTCGGATCGCAATTCTGTCGCTTCCAACGTGATCCTCGGGTCATTTTACGTCGGAAATAGTCATGAGCAGTGCACGTGAACGTGTGTGGAGTCCAAAAAACACGAGTTCAGGTTTTGGGAATGCTCGCGATTTTCTCATCAACGGTTTCTCGGATCGCAATTCTGTCGCTTCCAACGTGTTCCTCGTGTCATTTTACGTCGGAATTAGTCTTGAGAAATGCACAAACACGGTTCTGGAGTTCAAAAAACACGAGTTCAGGTTTTGGGAATGCTCGCGATTTTCTAGTCAACGGTTTCTCGGATCGCAATTCTGTCACTTCCAACGTGTTCCTCGTGTCATTTTACGTCGGAATTAGTCTTGAGAAATGCACAAACACGGTTCTGGAGTTCAAAAAACACGAGATCAGGTTTTGGGAATGCTCGCGATTTTCTCGTCAACGTTTGCCCGGATTGCAATTCTGTCGCTTCCAACGCGTTCCTCGCGTCATTTTACGTCGGAATTAGTCTTGACAAATGCACAAACACGGTTCAGGAGCCCAAAAAACACGAAATCAGGATTGGGGAATGCTCGCGATTTTCTCGTCAACGGTTTCTCGGATCGCAATTCTGTCGCTTCCAACGTGATCCTCGTGTCATTTTACGTCGGAAATAGCCACGAGCAGTGCACGTGAACGTTTGTGGAGTCCAAAAAACACGAGTTCAGGTTCTGGGAAGGCTCGCGATTTTCTCGTCAACGGTTTCTCGGATCGCAATTCTGTCGCTTCTAACGTGTTCCTCGTGTCATGTTACGTCGGAATTAGTCTTGAGAAATGCATAAACACGGTTCTGGAGTTCAAACAACACGAGATCAGGTTTTGGGAATGCTCGCGATTTTCTCGTCAACGGTTTCTCAGATCGCAATTCTGTCGCTTCCAACGTGATCCTCGTGTCATTTTACGTCGGAAATAGTCACGAGCAGTGCACGTGAACGTTTGTGGAGTCCGAAAAACACGAGTTCAGGTTCTGGGAATGCTCGCGATTTTCTCGTCAACGGTTTCTCGGATCGCAATTCTGTCGCTTCTAACGTGTTCCTCGTGTCATTTTACGTCGGAATTAGTCTTGAGAAATGCACAAACACGGTTCTGGAGTTCAAAAAACACGAGATCAGGTTTTTGGAATGCTCGCGATTTTCTCGTCAATGTTTGCTCGGATTGCAATTCTGTCGCTTCCTACGCGTTTCTCGCGTCATTTTACATCGGAATTAGTCATGAGAAATGCACAAACACGGTTGTGGAGTTCAAAAAACACGAGTTCAGGTTTTGGGAATGCTCGCGATTTTCTAGTCAACGGTTTCTCGGATCGCAATTCTGTCACTTCCAACGTGTTCCTCGTGTCATTTTACGTCGGAATTAGTCTTGAGAAATGCACAAACACGGTTCTGGAGTTCAAAAAACACGAGATCAGGTTTTGGGAATGCTCGCGATTTTCTCGTCAACGTTTGCCCGGATTGCAATTCTGTCGCTTCCAACGCGTTCCTCGCGTCATTTTACGTCGGAATTAGTCTTGACAAATGCACAAACACGGTTCAGGAGCCCAAAAAACACGAAATCAGGATTGGGGAATGCTCGCGATTTTCTCGTCAACGGTTTCTCGGATCGCAATTCTGTCGCTTCCAACGTGATCCTCGTGTCATTTTACGTCGGAAATAGCCACGAGCAGTGCACGTGAACGTTTGTGGAGTCCAAAAAACACGAGTTCAGGTTCTGGGAAGGCTCGCGATTTTCTCGTCAACGGTTTCTCGGATCGCAATTCTGTCGCTTCTAACGTGTTCCTCGTGTCATGTTACGTCGGAATTAGTCTTGAGAAATGCATAAACACGGTTCTGGAGTTCAAACAACACGAGATCAGGTTTTGGGAATGCTCGCGATTTTCTCGTCAACGGTTTCTCAGATCGCAATTCTGTCGCTTCCAACGTGATCCTCGTGTCATTTTACGTCGGAAATAGTCACGAGCAGTGCACGTGAACGTTTGTGGAGTCCGAAAAACACGAGTTCAGGTTCTGGGAATGCTCGCGATTTTCTCGTCAACGGTTTCTCGGATCGCAATTCTGTCGCTTCTAACGTGTTCCTCGTGTCATTTTACGTCGGAATTAGTCTTGAGAAATGCACAAACACGGTTCTGGAGTTCAAAAAACACGAGATCAGGTTTTTGGAATGCTCGCGATTTTCTCGTCAATGTTTGCTCGGATTGCAATTCTGTCGCTTCCTACGCGTTTCTCGCGTCATTTTACATCGGAATTAGTCATGAGAAATGCACAAACACGGTTGTGGAGCCCAAAAAACACGAGATCAGTTTCTGGGAATGCTCGCGATTTCCTCGTCAACGGTTTCTCGGATCGCAATTCTGTCGCTTCCATCGTGATCCTCGTGTCATTTTACGTCGGAAATAGTCACGAGCAGTGCACGTGAACGTTTGTGGAGTCCAAAAAACACGAGTTCAGGTTCTGGGAATGCTCGCGATTTTCTCGTCAACGGTTTCTCGGATCGCAATTCTGTCGCTTCTAACGTGTTCCTCGTGTCATTTTACGTCGGAATTAGTCTTGAGAAATGCACAAACACGGTTCTGGAGTTCAAAAAACACGAGATCAGGTTTTTGGAATGCTCGCGATTTTCTCGTCAACGGTTTCTCGGTTCGCAATTCTGTCGCTTCCATCGTGATCCTCGTGTCATTTTACGTCGGAAATAGTCACGAGCAGTGCACGTGAACGTTTGTGGAGTCCAAAAAACACGAGTTCAGGTTCTGGGAATGCTCGCGATTTTCTCGTCAACGGTTTCTCTGATCGCAATTCTGTCGCTTCTAACGTGTTCCTCGTGTCATTTTACGTCGGAATTAGTCTTGAGAAATGCACAAACACGGTTCTGGAGTTCAAAAAACACGAGATCAGGTTTTGGGAATGCTCGCGATTTTCTCGTCAACGTTCGCCCGGATTGCAATTCTGTCGCTTCCAACGCGTTCCTCGCGTCATTTTACATCGGAATTAGTCATGAGAAAGGCACAAACACGGTTCAAGAGCCCAAGAAACACGAGATCAGTATTCGGGAATGCTCGCGATTTTCTCGTCAACGGTTTCTCGGATCGCAATTCTGTCGCTTCCAACGTGTTCCTCGTGTCATTTTACGTCGGAATTAGTCTTGAGAAATGCACAAACACGGTTCTGGAGTTCAAAAAACACGAGATCAGGTTTTGGGAATGCTGGCGATTTTCTCGTCAACGTTTGCTCGGATTGCAATTCTGTCGCTTCCAACGCGTTCCTCGCGTCATTTTCAATCGGAATTAGTCATGAGAAAGGCACAAACACGGTTCAGGAGCCCAAAAAACACGAGATCAGGTTTTGGGAATGCTCGCCATTTTCTCGTCAACGGTTTCTCGGTTCGCAATTCTGTCGCTTCCATCGTGATCCTCGTGTCATTTTACGTCGGAAATAGTCACGAGCAGTGCACGTGAACGTTTGTGGAGTCCAAAAAACACGAGTTCAGGTTCTGGGAATGCTCGCGATTTTCTCGTCAACGGTTTCTCGGATCGCAATTCTGTCGCTTATAACGTGTTCCTCGTGTCATTTTACGTCGGAATTAGTCTTGAGAAATGCACAAACACGGTTCTGGAGTTCAAAAAACACGAGATCAGGTTTTGGGAATGCTCGCGATTTTCTCGTCAACGGTTTCTCGGATCGCAATTCTGTCGCTTCCAACGTGATCCTCGTGTCATTTTACGTCGGAAATAGTCATGAGCAGTGCACGTGAACGTTTGTGGAGTCCAAAAAACACGAGTTCAGGTTTTGGGAATGCTCGCGATTTTCTCATCAACGGTTTCTCGGATCGCAATTCTGTCGCTTCCAACGTGTTCCTCGTGTCATTTTACGTCGGAATTAGTTTTGAGAAATGCACAAACACGGTTCTGGAGTCCAAAAAACACGAGTTCAGGTTTTGGGAATGCTCGCGATTTTCTCGTCAACGGTTTCTCGGTTCGCAATTCTGTCGCTTCCATCGTGATCCTCGTGTCATTTTACGTCGGAATTAGTCTTGAGAAATGCACAAACACGGTTCTGAAGTTCAAAAAACACGAGATCAGGTTTTGGGAATGCTCGCGATTTTCTCGTCAACGGTTTCTCGGATCGCAATTCTGTCGCTTCCAACGTGTTCCTCGTGTCATTTTCAATCGGAATTAGTCATGAGAAAGGCACAAACACGGTTCTGGAGTTCAAAAAACACGAGATCAGGTTTTGGGAATGCTGGCGATTTTCTCGTCAACGTTTGCTCGGATTGCAATTCTGTCGCTTCCAACGCGTTCCTCGCGTCATTTTCAATCGGAATTAGTCATGAGAAAGGCACAAACACGGTTCAGGAGCCCAAAAAACACGAGATCAGGTTTTGGGAATGCTCGCCATTTTCTCGTCAACGGTTTCTCGGTTCGCAATTCTGTCGCTTCCATCGTGATCCTCGTGTCATTTTACGTCGGAAATAGTCACGAGCAGTGCACGTGAACGTTTGTGGAGTCCAAAAAACACGAGTTCAGGTTCTGGGAATGCTCGCGATTTTCTCGTCAACGGTTTCTCGGATCGCAATTCTGTCGCTTATAACGTGTTCCTCGTGTCATTTTACGTCGGAATTAGTCTTGAGAAATGCACAAACACGGTTCTGGAGTTCAAAAAACACGAGATCAGGTTTTGGGAATGCTCGCGATTTTCTCGTCAACGGTTTCTCGGATCGCAATTCTGTCGCTTCCAACGTGATCCTCGTGTCATTTTACGTCGGAAATAGTCATGAGCAGTGCACGTGAACGTTTGTGGAGTCCAAAAAACACGAGTTCAGGTTTTGGGAATGCTCGCGATTTTCTCATCAACGGTTTCTCGGATCGCAATTCTGTCGCTTCCAACGTGTTCCTCGTGTCATTTTACGTCGGAATTAGTTTTGAGAAATGCACAAACACGGTTCTGGAGTTCAAAAAACACGAGTTCAGGTTTTGGGAATGCTCGCGATTTTCTCGTCAACGGTTTCTCGGTTCGCAATTCTGTCGCTTCCATCGTGATCCTCGTGTCATTTTACGTCGGAATTAGTCTTGAGAAATGCACAAACACGGTTCTGAAGTTCAAAAAACACGAGATCAGGTTTTGGGAATGCTCGCGATTTTCTCGTCAACGGTTTCTCGGATCGCAATTCTGTCGCTTCCAACGTGTTCCTCGTGTCATTTTACGTCGGAATTAGTCTTGACAAATGCACAAACGCGGTTCTGGAGTTAAAAAAACACGAGATCAGGTTTTGGGAATGCTCGCGATTTTCTCGTCAACGTTTGCTCGGATTGCAATTCTGTCGCTTCCAACGCGTTCCTCGCGTCATTTTCAATCGGAATTAGTCATGAGAAAGGCACAAACACGGTTCAGGAGCCCAAAAAACACGAGATCAGGTTTTGGGAATGCTCGCCATTTTCTCGTCAACGGTTTCTCGGTTCGCAATTCTGTCGCTTCCATCGTGATCCTCGTGTCATTTTACGTCGGAAATAGTCACGAGCAGTGCACGTGAACGTTTGTGGAGTCCAAAAAACACGAGTTCAGGTTCTGGGAATGCTCGCGATTTTCTCGTCAACGGTTTCTCGGATCGCAATTCTGTCGCTTATAACGTGTTCTTCGTGTCATTTTACGTCGGAATTAGTCTTGAGAAATGCACAAACACGGTTCTGGAGTTCAAAAAACACGAGATCAGGTTTTGGGAATGCTCGCGATTTTCTCGTCAACGGTTTCTCGGATCGCAATTCTGTCGCTTCCAACGTGATCCTCGGGTCATTTTACGTCGGAAATAGTCATGAGCAGTGCACGTGAACGTGTGTGGAGTCCAAAAAACACGAGTTCAGGTTTTGGGAATGCTCGCGATTTTCTCATCAACGGTTTCTCGGATCGCAATTCTGTCGCTTCCAACGTGTTCCTCGTGTCATTTTACGTCGGAATTAGTCTTGAGAAATGCACAAACACGGTTCTGGAGTTCAAAAAACACGAGTTCAGGTTTTGGGAATGCTCGCGATTTTCTCGTCAACGTTTGCCCGGATCGCAATTCTGTCGCTTCTAACGTATTCCTCGTGTCATTTTACGTCGGAATTAGTCTTGAGAAATGCACAAACACGGTTCTGGAGTTCAAAAAACACGAGTTCAGGTTTTGGGAATGCTCGCGATTTTCTAGTCAACGGTTTCTCGGATCGCAATTCTGTCACTTCCAACGTGTTCCTCGTGTCATTTTACGTCGGAAATAGTCACGAGCAGTGCACGTGAACGTTTGTGGAATCCAAAAAACACGAGTTCATGTTCTGGGAAGGCTCGCGATTTTCTCGTCAACGGTTTCTCGGATCGCAATTCTGTCGCTTCTAACGTGTTCCTCGTGTCATTTTACGTCGGAATTAGTCTTGACAAATGCACAAACACGGTTCAGGAGCCCAAAAAACACGAGATCAGGTTTTGGGAATGCTCGCGATTTTCTCGTCAATGTTTGCCCGGATTGCAATTCTGTCGCTTCTAACGTGTTCCTCGTGTCATTTTACATCGGAATTAGTCTTGAGAAAGGCACAAACACGGTTCAGGAGCCCAAAAAACACGAGATCAGGATTCGGGAATGCTCGCGATTTTCTCGTCAACGGTTTCTCGGATCGCAATTCTGTCGCTTCCTACGCGTTTCTCGCGTCATTTTACATCGGAATTAGTCATGAGAAATGCACAAACACGGTTGTGGAGCCCAAAAAACACGAGATCAGTTTCTGGGAATGCTCGCGATTTCCTCGTCAACGGTTTCTCGGATCGCAATTCTGTCGCTTCTAACGTGTTCCTCGTGTCATTTTACGTCGGAATTAGTCTTGAGAAATGCACAAACACGGTTCTGGAGCCCAAAAAACACGAGATCAGGATTGGGGAATGCTCGCGATTTTCTCGTCAACGGTTTCTCGGATCGCAATTCTGTCGCTTCCAACGTGATCCTCGTGTCATTTTACGTCGGAAATAGCCACGAGCAGTGCACGTGAACGTTTGTGGAGTCCAAAAAACACGAGTTCAGGTTCTGGGAAGGCTCGCGATTTTCTCGTCAACGGTTTCTCGGATCGCAATTCTGTCGCTTCCAACGTGATCCTCGTGTCATTTTACGTCGGAAATAGTCACGAGCAGTGCACGTGAACGTTTGTGGAATCCAAAAAACACGAGTTCATGTTCTGGGAAGGCTCGCGATTTTCTCGTCAACGGTTTCTCGGATCGCAATTCTGTCGCTTCTAACGTGTTCCTCGTGTCATTTTACGTCGGAATTAGTCTTGAGAAATGCACAAACACGGTTCTGGAGTTCAAACAACACGAGATCAGGTTTTGGGAATGCTCGCGATTTTCTCGTCAATGTTTGCCCGGATTGCAATTCTGTCGCTTCTAACGTGTTCCTCGTGTCATTTTACATCGGAATTAGTCTTGAGAAAGGCACAAACACGGTTCAGGAGCCCAAAAAACACGAGATCAGGATTCGGGAATGCTCGCGATTTTCTCGTCAACGGTTTCTCGGATCGCAATTCTGTCGCTTCCTACGCGTTTCTCGCGTCATTTTACATCGGAATTAGTCATGAGAAATGCACAAACACGGTTGTGGAGCCCAAAAAACACGAGATCAGTTTCTGGGAATGCTCGCGATTTCCTCGTCAACGGTTTCTCGGATCGCAATTCTGTCGCTTCCATCGTGATCCTCGTGTCATTTTACGTCGGAAATAGTCACGAGCAGTGCACGTGAACGTTTGTGGAGTCCAAAAAACACGAGTTCAGGTTCTGGGAATGCTCGCGATTTTCTCGTCAACGGTTTCTCGGATCGCAATTCTGTCGCTTCTAACGTGTTCCTCGTGTCATTTTACGTCGGAATTAGTCTTGAGAAATGCACAAACACGGTTCTGGAGTTCAAAAAACACGAGATCAGGTTTTTGGAATGCTCGCGATTTTCTCGTCAACGGTTTCTCGGTTCGCAATTCTGTCGCTTCCATCGTGATCCTCGTGTCATTTTACGTCGGAAATAGTCACGAGCAGTGCACGTGAACGTTTGTGGAGTCCAAAAAACACGAGTTCAGGTTCTGGGAATGCTCGCGATTTTCTCGTCAACGGTTTCTCTGATCGCAATTCTGTCGCTTCTAACGTGTTCCTCGTGTCATTTTACGTCGGAATTAGTCTTGAGAAATGCACAAACACGGTTCTGGAGTTCAAAAAACACGAGATCAGGTTTTGGGAATGCTCGCGATTTTCTCGTCAACGTTCGCCCGGATTGCAATTCTGTCGCTTCCAACGCGTTCCTCGCGTCATTTTACATCGGAATTAGTCATGAGAAAGGCACAAACACGGTTCAAGAGCCCAAGAAACACGAGATCAGTATTCGGGAATGCTCGCGATTTTCTCGTCAACGGTTTCTCGGATCGCAATTCTGTCGCTTCCAACGTGTTCCTCGTGTCATTTTACGTCGGAATTAGTCTTGAGAAATGCACAAACACGGTTCTGGAGTTCAAAAAACACGAGATCAGGTTTTGGGAATGCTGGCGATTTTCTCGTCAACGTTTGCTCGGATTGCAATTCTGTCGCTTCCAACGCGTTCCTCGCGTCATTTTCAATCGGAATTAGTCATGAGAAAGGCACAAACACGGTTCTGGAGTTCAAAAAACACGAGATCAGGTTTTGGGAATGCTCGCGATTTTCTCGTCAACGGTTTCTCGGATCGCAATTCTGTCGCTTCCAACGTGATCCTCGTGTCATTTTACGTCGGAAATAGTCATGAGCAGTGCACGTGAACGTTTGTGGAGTCCAAAAAACACGAGTTCAGGTTTTGGGAATGCTCGCGATTTTCTCATCAACGGTTTCTCGGATCGCAATTCTGTCGCTTCCAACGTGTTCCTCGTGTCATTTTACGTCGGAATTAGTCTTGAGAAATGCACAAACACGGTTCTGGAGTTCAAAAAACACGAGTTCAGGTTTTGGGAATGCTCGCGATTTTCTCGTCAACGGTTTCTCGGTTCGCAATTCTGTCGCTTCCATCGTGATCCTCGTGTCATTTTACGTCGGAAATAGTCACGAGCAGTGCACGTGAACGTTTGTGGAGTCCAAAAAACACGAGTTCAGGTTCTGGGAATGCTCGCGATTTTCTCGTCAACGGTTTCTCGGATCGCAATTCTGTCGCTTATAACGTGTTCTTCGTGTCATTTTACGTCGGAATTAGTCTTGAGAAATGCACAAACACGGTTCTGGAGTTCAAAAAACACGAGATCAGGTTTTGGGAATGCTCGCGATTTTCTCGTCAACGTTTGCTCGGATTGCAATTCTGTCGCTTCCAACGCGTTCCTCGCGTCATTTTCAATCGGAATTAGTCATGAGAAAGGCACAAACACGGTTCAGGAGCCCAAAAAACACGAGATCAGGTTTTGGGAATGCTCGCCATTTTCTCGTCAACGGTTTCTCGGTTCGCAATTCTGTCGCTTCCATCGTGATCCTCGTGTCATTTTACGTCGGAAATAGTCACGAGCAGTGCACGTGAACGTTTGTGGAGTCCAAAAAACACGAGTTCAGGTTCTGGGAATGCTCGCGATTTTCTCGTCAACGGTTTCTCGGATCGCAATTCTGTCGCTTATAACGTGTTCTTCGTGTCATTTTACGTCGGAATTAGTCTTGAGAAATGCACAAACACGGTTCTGGAGTTCAAAAAACACGAGATCAGGTTTTGGGAATGCTCGCGATTTTCTCGTCAACGGTTTCTCGGATCGCAATTCTGTCGCTTCCAACGTGATCCTCGTGTCATTTTACGTCGGAAATAGTCATGAGCAGTGCACGTGAACGTTTGTGGAGTCCAAAAAACACGAGTTCAGGTTTTGGGAATGCTCGCGATTTTCTCATCAACGGTTTCTCGGATCGCAATTCTGTCGCTTCCAACGTGTTCCTCGTGTCATTTTACGTCGGAATTAGTCTTGAGAAATGCACAAACACGGTTCTGGTGTTCAAAAAACACGAGTTCAGGTTTTGGGAATGCTCGCGATTTTCTCGTCAACGTTTGCCCGGATCGCAATTCTGTCGCTTCTAACGTGTTCCTCGTGTCATTTTACGTCGGAATTAGTCTTGAGAAATGCACAAACACGGTTCTGGAGTTCAAAAAACACGAGTTCAGGTTTTGGGAATGCTCGCGATTTTCTAGTCAACGGTTTCTCGGATCGCAATTCTGTCACTTCCAACGTATTCCTCGTGTCATTTTACGTCGGAATTAGTCTTGAGAAATGCACAAACACGGTTCTGGAGTTCAAAAAACACGAGATCAGGTTTTGGGAATGCTCGCGATTTTCTCGTCAACGTTTGCCCGGATTGCAATTCTGTCGCTTCCAACGCGTTCCTCGCGTCATTTTACGTCGGAATTAGTCTTGACAAATGCACAAACACGGTTCAGGAGCCCAAAAAACACGAGATCAGGATTGGGGAATGCTCGCGATTTTCTCGTCAACGGTTTCTCGGATCGCAATTCTGTCGCTTCCAACGTGATCCTCGTATCATTTTACGTCGGAAATAGCCACGAGCAGTGCACGTGAACGTTTGTGGAGTCCAAAAAACACGAGTTCAGGTTCTGGGAAGGCTCGCGATTTTCTCGTCAACGGTTTCTCGGATCGCAATTCTGTCGCTTCTAACGTGTTCCTCGTGTCATTTTAAGTCGGAATTAGTCTTGACAAATGCACAAACGCGGTTCTGGAGTTCAAAAAACACGAGATCAGGTTTTGGGAATGCTCGCGATTTTCTCGTCAACGTTTGCTCGGATCGCAATTCTGTCGCTTCTAACGTGTTCCTCGTGTCATTTTACGTCGGAATTAGTCATGAGAAAGGCAGAAACACGGTTCAGGAGCCCAAAAAACACGAGATCAGGATTCGTGAATGCTCGCGATTTTCTCGTCAACGGTTTCTCGGATCGCAATTCTGTCGCTTCCAACGTGATCCTCGTGTCATTTTACGTCGGAAATAGTCACGAGCAGTGCACGTGAACGTTTGTGGAATCCAAAAAACACGAGTTCAGGTTCTGGGAAGGCTCGCGATTTTCTCGTCAACGGTTTCTCGGATCGCAATTCTGTCGCTTCTAACGTGTTCCTCGTGTCATTTTACGTCGGAATTAGTCTTGAGAAATGCACAAACACGGTTCTGGAGTTCAAACAACACGAGATCAGGTTTTGGGAATGCTCGCGATTTTCTCGTCAATGTTTGCCCGGATTGCAATTCTGTCGCTTCTAACGTGTTCCTCGTGTCATTTTACATCGGAATTAGTCTTGAGAAAGGCACAAACACGGTTCAGGAGCCCAAAAAACACGAGATCAGGATTCGGGAATGCTCGCGATTTTCTCGTCAACGGTTTCTCGGATCGCAATTCTGTCGCTTCTAACGTGTTCCTCGTGTCATTTTACGTCGGAATTAGTCTTGAGAAATGCACAAACACGGTTCTGGAGTTCAAAAAACACGAGTTCAGGTTTTGGGAATGCTCGCGGTTTTCTCGTCGACGTTTGCTCGGATTGCAATTCTGTCGCTTCCTACGCGTTTCTCGCGTCATTTTACATCGGAATTAGTCATGAGAAATGCACAAACACGGTTGTGGAGCCCAAAAAACACGAGATCAGTTTCTGGGAATGCTCGCGATTTCCTCGTCAACGGTTTCTCGGATCGCAATTCTGTCGCTTCCAACGTGTTCCTCGTGTCATTTTACGTCGGAATTAGTCTTGAGAAATGCACAAACACGGTACTGGTGTTCAAAAAACACGAGATCAGGTTTTGGGAATGCTCGCGATTTTCTCGTCAACGTTTGCCCGGATTGCAATTTTGTCGCTTCCAACGCGTTCCTCGCGTCATTTTACGTCGGAATTAGTCTTGACAAATGCACAAACACGGTTCAGGAGCCCAAAAAACACGAAATCAGGATTGGGGAATGCTCGCGATTTTCTCGTCAACGGTTTCTCGGATCACAATTCTGTCGCTTCCAACGTGATCCTCGTGTCATTTTACGTCGGAATTAGTCATGAGAAATGCACAAACACGGTTGTGGAGCCCAAAAAACACGAGATCAGTTTCTGAGAATGCTCGCGATTTCCTCGTCAACGGTTTCTCGGATCGCAATTCTGTCGCTTCTAACGTGTTCCTCGTGTCATTTTACGTCGGAATTAGTCTTGAGAAATGCACAAACACGGTTCTGGAGTTCAAAAAACACGAGATCAGGTTTTTGGAATGCTCGCGATTTTCTCGTCAACGGTTTCTCGGTTCGCAATTCTGTCGCTTCCAACGCGTTCCTCGCGTCATTTTACATCGGAATTAGTCATGAGAAAGGCGGAAACACGGTTCAGGAGCCCAAAAAACACGAGATCAGGATTCGGGAATGCTCGCGATTTTCTCGTCAACGGTTTCTCGGATCGCAATTCTGTCACTTCCAACGTGATCCTCGTGTCATTTTACGTCGGAAATAGTCACGAGCAGTGCACGTGAACGTTTGTGGAGTCCAAAAAACACGAGTTCAGGTTCTGGGAATGCTCGCGATTTTCTCGTCAGCGGTTTCTCGGATCGCAATTCTGTCGCTTCTAACGTGTTCCTCGTGTCATTTTACGTCGGAATTAGTCTTGAGAAATGCACAAACACGGTTCTGGAGTTCAAAAATCACGATATCAGGTTTTTGGAATGTTCGCGATTTTCTCGTCAACGGTTTCTCGGATCGCAATTCTGTCGCTTCCAACGTGTTCCTCGTGTCATTTTACGTCGGAATTAGTCTTGAGAAATGCACAAACACGGTTGTGGAGCCCAAAAAACACGAGATCAGTTTCTGAGAATGCTCGCGATTTCCTCGTCAACGGTTTCTCGGATCGCAATTCTGTCGCTTCTAACGTGTTCCTCGTGTCATTTTACGTCGGAATTAGTCTTGAGAAATGCACAAACACGGTTCTGGAGTTCAAAAAACACGAGATCAGGTTTTTGGAATGCTCGCGATTTTCCCGTCAACGGTTTCTCGGTTCGCAATTCTGTCGCTTCCAACGCGTTCCTCGCGTCATTTTACATCGGAATTAGTCATGAGAAAGGCAGAAACACGGTTCAGGAGCCCAAAAAACACGAGATCAGTTTCTGGGAATGCTCGCGATTTCCTCGTCAACGGTTTCTCTGATCGCAATTCTGTCGCTCCTAACGTGTTCCTCGTGTCATTTTACGTCGGAATTAGTCTTGAGAAATGCACAAACACGGTTCTGGAGTTCAAAAAACACGAGTTCAGGTTCTGGGAATGCTCGCGATTTTCTCGTCAACGTTCGCCCGGATTGCAATTCTGTCGCTTCCAACGCGTTCCTCGCGTCATTTTACATCGGAATTAGTCATGAGAAAGGCACAAACACGGTTCAAGAGCCCAAGAAACACGAGATCAGTATTCGGGAATGCTCGCGATTTTCTCGTCAACGGTTTCTCGGATCGCAATTCTGTCGCTTCCAACGTGTTCCTCGTGTCATTTTACGTCGGAATTAGTCTTGAGAAATGCACAAACACGGTTCTGGAGTTCAAAAAACACGAGATCAGGTTTTGGGAATGCTGGCGATTTTCTCGTCAACGTTTGCTCGGATTGCAATTCTGTCGCTTCCAACGCGTTCCTCGCGTCATTTTCAATCGGAATTAGTCATGAGAAAGGCACAAACACGGTTCAGGAGCCCAAAAAACACGAGATCAGGTTTTGGGAATGCTCGCCATTTTCTCGTCAACGGTTTCTCGGTTCGCAATTCTGTCGCTTCCATCGTGATCCTCGTGTCATTTTACGTCGGAAATAGTCACGAGCAGTGCACGTGAACGTTTGTGGAGTCCAAAAAACACGAGTTCAGGTTCTGGGAATGCTCGCGATTTTCTCGTCAACGGTTTCTCGGATCGCAATTCTGTCGCTTATAACGTGTTCTTCGTGTCATTTTACGTCGGAATTAGTCTTGAGAAATGCACAAACACGGTTCTGGAGTTCAAAAAACACGAGATCAGGTTTTGGGAATGCTCGCGATTTTCTCGTCAACGGTTTCTCGGATCGCAATTCTGTCGCTTCCAACGTGATCCTCGTGTCATTTTACGTCGGAAATAGTCATGAGCAGTGCACGTGAACGTTTGTGGAGTCCAAAAAACACGAGTTCAGGTTTTGGGAATGCTCGCGATTTTCTCATCAACGGTTTCTCGGATCGCAATTCTGTCGCTTCCAACGTGTTCCTCGTGTCATTTTACGTCGGAATTAGTTTTGAGAAATGCACAAACACGGTTCTGGAGTTCAAAAAACACGAGTTCAGGTTTTGGGAATGCTCGCGATTTTCTCGTCAACGGTTTCTCGGTTCGCAATTCTGTCGCTTCCATCGTGATCCTCGTGTCATTTTACGTCGGAATTAGTCTTGAGAAATGCACAAACACGGTTCTGAAGTTCAAAAAACACGAGATCAGGTTTTGGGAATGCTCGCGATTTTCTCGTCAACGGTTTCTCGGATCGCAATTCTGTCGCTTCCAACGTGTTCCTCGTGTCATTTTACGTCGGAATTAGTCTTGACAAATGCACAAACGCGGTTCTGGAGTTAAAAAAACACGAGATCAGGTTTTGGGAATGCTCGCGATTTTCTCGTCAACGTTTGCTCGGATTGCAATTCTGTCGCTTCCAACGCGTTCCTCGCGTCATTTTCAATCGGAATTAGTCATGAGAAAGGCACAAACACGGTTCGGGAGCCCAAAAAACACGAGATCAGGTTTTGGGAATGCTCGCCATTTTCTCGTCAACGGTTTCTCGGTTCGCAATTCTGTCGCTTCCATCGTGATCCTCGTGTCATTTTACGTCGGAAATAGTCACGAGCAGTGCACGTGAACGTTTGTGGAGTCCAAAAAACACGAGTTCAGGTTCTGGGAATGCTCGCGATTTTCTCGTCAACGGTTTCTCGGATCGCAATTCTGTCGCTTATAACGTGTTCTTCGTGTCATTTTACGTCGGAATTAGTCTTGAGAAATGCACAAACACGGTTCTGGAGTTCAAAAAACACGAGATCAGGTTTTGGGAATGCTCGCGATTTTCTCGTCAACGGTTTCTCGGATCGCAATTCTGTCGCTTCCAACGTGATCCTCGGGTCATTTTACGTCGGAAATAGTCATGAGCAGTGCACGTGAACGTGTGTGGAGTCCAAAAAACACGAGTTCAGGTTTTGGGAATGCTCGCGATTTTCTCATCAACGGTTTCTCGGATCGCAATTCTGTCGCTTCCAACGTGTTCCTCGTGTCATTTTACGTCGGAATTAGTCTTGAGAAATGCACAAACACGGTTCTGGAGTTCAAAAAACACGAGTTCAGGTTTTGGGAATGCTCGCGATTTTCTCGTCAACGTTTGCCCGGATCGCAATTCTGTCGCTTCTAACGTATTCCTCGTGTCATTTTACGTCGGAATTAGTCTTGAGAAATGCACAAACACGGTTCTGGAGTTCAAAAAACACGAGTTCAGGTTTTGGGAATGCTCGCGATTTTCTAGTCAACGGTTTCTCGGATCGCAATTCTGTCACTTCCAACGTGTTCCTCGTGTCATTTTACGTCGGAATTAGTCTTGAGAAATGCACAAACACGGTTCTGGAGTTCAAAAAACACGAGATCAGGTTTTGGGAATGCTCGCGATTTTCTCGTCAACGTTTGCCCGGATTGCAATTCTGTCGCTTCCAACGCGTTCCTCGCGTCATTTTACGTCGGAATTAGTCTTGACAAATGCACAAACACGGTTCAGGAGCCCAAAAAACACGAGATCAGGATTGGGGAATGCTCGCGATTTTCTCGTCAACGGTTTCTCGGATCGCAATTCTGTCGCTTCCAACGTGATCCTCGTGTCATTTTACGTCGGAAATAGCCACGAGCAGTGCACGTGAACGTTTGTGGAGTCCAAAAAACACGAGTTCAGGTTCTGGGAAGGCTCGCGATTTTCTCGTCAACGGTTTCTCGGATCGCAATTCTGTCGCTTCTAACGTGTTCCTCGTGTCATTTTAAGTCGGAATTAGTCTTGACAAATGCACAAACGCGGTTCTGGAGTTCAAAAAACACGAGATCAGGTTTTGGGAATGCTCGCGATTTTCTCGTCAACGTTTGCTCGGATCGCAATTCTGTCGCTTCCAACGTGATCCTCGTGTCATTTTACGTCGGAAATAGTCACGAGCAGTGCACGTGAACGTTTGTGGAATCCAAAAAACACGAGTTCATGTTCTGGGAAGGCTCGCGATTTTCTCGTCAACGGTTTCTCGGATCGCAATTCTGTCGCTTCTAACGTGTTCCTCGTGTCATTTTACGTCGGAATTAGTCTTGAGAAATGCACAAACACGGTTCTGGAGTTCAAACAACACGAGATCAGGTTTTGGGAATGCTCGCGATTTTCTCGTCAATGTTTGCCCGGATTGCAATTCTGTCGCTTCTAACGTGTTCCTCGTGTCATTTTACATCGGAATTAGTCTTGAGAAAGGCACAAACACGGTTCAGGAGCCCAAAAAACACGAGATCAGGATTCGGGAATGCTCGCGATTTTCTCGTCAACGGTTTCTCGGATCGCAATTCTGTCGCTTCCTACGCGTTTCTCGCGTCATTTTACATCGGAATTAGTCATGAGAAATGCACAAACACGGTTGTGGAGCCCAAAAAACACGAGATCAGTTTCTGGGAATGCTCGCGATTTCCTCGTCAACGGTTTCTCGGATCGCAATTCTGTCGCTTCCATCGTGATCCTCGTGTCATTTTACGTCGGAAATAGTCACGAGCAGTGCACGTGAACGTTTGTGGAGTCCAAAAAACACGAGTTCAGGTTCTGGGAATGCTCGCGATTTTCTCGTCAACGGTTTCTCGGATCGCAATTCTGTCGCTTCCAACGCGTTCCTCGCGTCATTTTACATCGGAATTAGTCATGAGAAAGGCACAAACACGGTTCAAGAGCCCAAGAAACACGAGATCAGTATTCGGGAATGCTCGCGATTTTCTCGTCAACGGTTTCTCGGATCGCAATTCTGTCGCTTCCAACGTGTTCCTCGTGTCATTTTACGTCGGAATTAGTCTTGAGAAATGCACAAACACGGTTCTGGAGTTCAAAAAACACGAGATCAGGTTTTGGGAATGCTGGCGATTTTCTCGTCAACGTTTGCTCGGATTGCAATTCTGTCGCTTCCAACGCGTTCCTCGCGTCATTTTCAATCGGAATTAGTCATGAGAAAGGCACAAACACGGTTCAGGAGCCCAAAAAACACGAGATCAGGTTTTGGGAATGCTCGCCATTTTCTCGTCAACAGTTTCTCGGTTCGCAATTCTGTCGCTTCCATCGTGATCCTCGTGTCATTTTACGTCGGAAATAGTCACGAGCAGTGCACGTGAACGTTTGTGGAGTCCAAAAAACACGAGTTCAGATTCTGGGAATGCTCGCGATTTTCTCGTCAACGGTTTCTCGGATCGCAATTCTGTCGCTTATAACGTGTTCCTCGTGTCATTTTACGTCGGAATTAGTCTTGAGAAATGCACAAACACGGTTCTGGAGTTCAAAAAACACGAGATCAGGTTTTGGGAATGCTCGCGATTTTCTCGTCAACGGTTTCTCGGATCGCAATTCTGTCGCTTCCAACGTGATCCTCGTGTCATTTTACGTCGGAAATAGTCATGAGCAGTGCACGTGAACGTTTGTGGAGTCCAAAAAACACGAGTTCAGGTTTTGGGAATGCTCGCGATTTTCTCATCAACGGTTTCTCGGATCGCAATTCTGTCGCTTCCAACGTGTTCCTCGTGTCATTTTACGTCGGAATTAGTTTTGAGAAATGCACAAATACGGTTCTGGAGTTCAAAAAACACGAGTTCAGGTTTTGGGAATGCTCGCGATTTTCTCGTCAACGGTTTCTCGGTTCGCAATTCTGTCGCTTCCATCGTGATCCTCGTGTCATTTTACGTCGGAATTAGTCTTGAGAAATGCACAAACACGGTTCTGAAGTTCAAAAAACACGAGATCAGGTTTTGGGAATGCTCGCGATTTTCTCGTCAACGGTTTCTCGGATCGCAATTCTGTCGCTTCCAACGTGTTCCTCGTGTCATTTTACGTCGGAATTAGTCTTGACAAATGCACAAACGCGGTTCTGGAGTTAAAAAAACACGAGATCAGGTTTTGGGAATGCTCGCGATTTTGTCGTCAACGTTTGCTCGGATTGCAATTCTGTCGCTTCCAACGCGTTCCTCGCGTCATTTTCAATCGGAATTAGTCATGAGAAAGGCACAAACACGGTTCAGGAGCCCAAAAAACACGAGATCAGGTTTTGGGAATGCTCGCCATTTTCTCGTCAACGGTTTCTCGGTTCGCAATTCTGTCGCTTCCATCGTGATCCTCGTGTCATTTTACGTCGGAAATAGTCACGAGCAGTGCACGTGAACGTTTGTGGAGTCCAAAAAACACGAGTTCAGGTTCTGGGAATGCTCGCGATTTTCTCGTCAACGGTTTCTCGGATCGCAATTCTGTCGCTTATAACGTGTTCTTCGTGTCATTTTACGTCGGAATTAGTCTTGAGAAATGCACAAACACGGTTCTGGAGTTCAAAAAACACGAGATCAGGTTTTGGGAATGCTCGCGATTTTCTCGTCAACGGTTTCTCGGATCGCAATTCTGTCGCTTCCAACGTGATCCTCGGGTCATTTTACGTCGGAAATAGTCATGAGCAGTGCACGTGAACGTGTGTGGAGTCCAAAAAACACGAGTTCAGGTTTTGGGAATGCTCGCGATTTTCTCATCAACGGTTTCTCGGATCGCAATTCTGTCGCTTCCAACGTGTTCCTCGTGTCATTTTACGTCGGAATTAGTCTTGAGAAATGCACAAACACGGTTCTGGAGTTCAAAAAACACGAGTTCAGGTTTTGGGAATGCTCGCGATTTTCTCGTCAACGTTTGCCCGGATCGCAATTCTGTCGCTTCTAACGTATTCCTCGTGTCATTTTACGTCGGAATTAGTCTTGAGAAATGCACAAACACGGTTCTGGAGTTCAAAAAACACGAGTTCAGGTTTTGGGAATGCTCGCGATTTTCTAGTCAACGGTTTCTCGGATCGCAATTCTGTCACTTCCAACGTGTTCCTCGTGTCATTTTACGTCGGAATTAGTCTTGAGAAATGCACAAACACGGTTCTGGAGTTCAAAAAACACGAGATCAGGTTTTGGGAATGCTCGCGATTTTCTCGTCAACGTTTGCCCGGATTACAATTCTGTCGCTTCCAACGCGTTCCTCGCGTCATTTTACGTCGGAATTAGTCTTGACAAATGCACAAACACGGTTCAGGAGCCCAAAAAACACGAGATCAGGATTGGGGAATGCTCGCGATTTTCTCGTCAACGGTTTCTCGGATCGCAATTCTGTCGCTTCCAACGTGATCCTCGTGTCATTTTACGTCGGAAATAGCCACGAGCAGTGCACGTGAACGTTTGTGGAGTCCAAAAAACACGAGTTCAGGTTCTGGGAAGGCTCGCGATTTTCTCGTCAACGGTTTCTCGGATCGCAATTCTGTCGCTTCTAACGTGTTCCTCGTGTCATTTTAAGTCGGAATTAGTCTTGACAAATGCACAAACGCGGTTCTGGAGTTCAAAAAACACGAGATCAGGTTTTGGGAATGCTCGCGATTTTCTCGTCAACGTTTGCTCGGATCGCAATTCTGTCGCTTCTAACGTGTTCCTCGTGTCATTTTACGTCGGAATTAGTCATGAGAAAGGCAGAAACACGGTTCAGGAGCCCAAAAAACACGAGATCAGGATTCGTGAATGCTCGCGATTTTCTCGTCAACGGTTTCTCGGATCGCAATTCTGTCGCTTCCAACGTGATCCTCGTGTCATTTTACGTCGGAAATAGTCACGAGCAGTGCACGTGAACGTTTGTGGAATCCAAAAAACACGAGTTCATGTTCTGGGAAGGCTCGCGATTTTCTCGTCAACGGTTTCTCGGATCGCAATTCTGTCGCTTCTAACGTGTTCCTCGTGTCATTTTACGTCGGAATTAGTCTTGAGAAATGCACAAACACGGTTCTGGAGTTCAAACAACACGAGATCAGGTTTTGGGAATGCTCGCGATTTTCTCGTCAATGTTTGCCCGGATTGCAATTCTGTCGCTTCTAACGTGTTCCTCGTGTCATTTTACATCGGAATTAGTCTTGAGAAAGGCACAAACACGGTTCAGGAGCCCAAAAAACACGAGATCAGGATTCGGGAATGCTCGCGATTTTCTCGTCAACGGTTTCTCGGATCGCAATTCTGTCGCTTCCTACGCGTTTCTCGCGTCATTTTACATCGGAATTAGTCATGAGAAATGCACAAACACGGTTGTGGAGCCCAAAAAACACGAGATCAGTTTCTGGGAATGCTCGCGATTTCCTCGTCAACGGTTTCTCGGATCGCAATTCTGTCGCTTCCATCGTGATCCTCGTGTCATTTTACGTCGGAAATAGTCACGAGCAGTGCACGTGAACGTTTGTGGAGTCCAAAAAACACGAGTTCAGGTTCTGGGAATGCTCGCGATTTTCTCGTCAACGGTTTCTCGGATCGCAATTCTGTCGCTTCTAACGTGTTCCTCGTGTCATTTTACGTCGGAATTAGTCTTGAGAAATGCACAAACACGGTTCTGGAGTTCAAAAAACACGAGATCAGGTTTTTGGAATGCTCGCGATTTTCTCGTCAACGGTTTCTCGGTTCGCAATTCTGTCGCTTCCATCGTGATCCTCGTGTCATTTTACGTCGGAAATAGTCACGAGCAGTGCACGTGAACGTTTGTGGAGTCCAAAAAACACGAGTTCAGGTTCTGGGAATGCTCGCGATTTTCTCGTCAACGGTTTCTCTGATCGCAATTCTGTCGCTTCTAACGTGTTCCTCGTGTCATTTTACGTCGGAATTAGTCTTGAGAAATGCACAAACACGGTTCTGGAGTTCAAAAAACACGAGATCAGGTTTTGGGAATGCTCGCGATTTTCTCGTCAACGTTCGCCCGGATTGCAATTCTGTCGCTTCCAACGCGTTCCTCGCGTCATTTTACATCGGAATTAGTCATGAGAAAGGCACAAACACGGTTCAAGAGCCCAAGAAACACGAGATCAGTATTCGGGAATGCTCGCGATTTTCTCGTCAACGGTTTCTCGGATCGCAATTCTGTCGCTTCCAACGTGTTCCTCGTGTCATTTTACGTCGGAATTAGTCTTGAGAAATGCACAAACACGGTTCTGGAGTTCAAAAAACACGAGATCAGGTTTTGGGAATGCTGGCGATTTTCTCGTCAACGTTTGCTCGGATTGCAATTCTGTCGCTTCCAACGCGTTCCTCGCGTCATTTTCAATCGGAATTAGTCATGAGAAAGGCACAAACACGGTTCAGGAGCCCAAAAAACACGAGATCAGGTTTTGGGAATGCTCGCCATTTTCTCGTCAACGGTTTCTCGGTTCGCAATTCTGTCGCTTCCATCGTGATCCTCGTGTCATTTTACGTCGGAAATAGTCACGAGCAGTGCACGTGAACGTTTGTGGAGTCCAAAAAACACGAGTTCAGGTTCTGGGAATGCTCGCGATTTTCTCGTCAACGGTTTCTCGGATCGCAATTCTGTCGCTTATAACGTGTTCTTCGTGTCATTTTACGTCGGAATTAGTCTTGAGAAATGCACAAACACGGTTCTGGAGTTCAAAAAACACGAGATCAGGTTTTGGGAATGCTCGCGATTTTCTCGTCAACGGTTTCTCGGATCGCAATTCTGTCGCTTCCAACGTGATCCTCGTGTCATTTTGCGTCGGAAATAGTCATGAGCAGTGCACGTGAACGTTTGTGGAGTCCAAAAAACACGAGTTCAGGTTTTGGGAATGCTCGCGATTTTCTCATCAACGGTTTCTCGGATCGCAATTCTGTCGCTTCCAACGCGTTCCTCGCGTCATTTTCAATCGGAATTAGTCATGAGAAAGGCACAAACACGGTTCAGGAGCCCAAAAAACACGAGATCAGGTTTTGGGAATGCTCGCCATTTTCTCGTCAACGGTTTCTCGGTTCGCAATTCTGTCGCTTCCATCGTGATCCTCGTGTCATTTTACGTCGGAAATAGTCACGAGCAGTGCACGTGAACGTTTGTGGAATCCAAAAAACACGAGTTCATGTTCTGGGAAGGCTCGCGATTTTCTCGTCAACGGTTTCTCGGATCGCAATTCTGTCGCTTCTAACGTGTTCCTCGTGTCATTTTACGTCGGAATTAGTCTTGAGAAATGCACAAACACGGTTCTGGAGTTCAAACAACACGAGATCAGGTTTTGGGAATGCTCGCGATTTTCTCGTCAATGTTTGCCCGGATTGCAATTCTGTCGCTTCTAACGTGTTCCTCGTGTCATTTTACATCGGAATTAGTCTTGAGAAAGGCACAAACACGGTTCAGGAGCCCAAAAAACACGAGATCAGGATTCGGGAATGCTCGCGATTTTCTCGTCAACGGTTTCTCGGATCGCAATTCTGTCGCTTCCTACGCGTTTCTCGCGTCATTTTACATCGGAATTAGTCATGAGAAATGCACAAACACGGTTGTGGAGCCCAAAAAACACGAGATCAGTTTCTGGGAATGCTCGCGATTTCCTCGTCAACGGTTTCTCGGATCGCAATTCTGTCGCTTCCATCGTGATCCTCGTGTCATTTTACGTCGGAAATAGTCACGAGCAGTGCACGTGAACGTTTGTGGAGTCCAAAAAACACGAGTTCAGGTTCTGGGAATGCTCGCGATTTTCTCGTCAACGGTTTCTCGGATCGCAATTCTGTCGCTTCCAACGCGTTCCTCGCGTCATTTTACATCGGAATTAGTCATGAGAAAGGCACAAACACGGTTCAAGAGCCCAAGAAACACGAGATCAGTATTCGGGAATGCTCGCGATTTTCTCGTCAACGGTTTCTCGGATCGCAATTCTGTCGCTTCCAACGTGTTCCTCGTGTCATTTTACGTCGGAATTAGTCTTGAGAAATGCACAAACACGGTTCAGGAGCCCAAAAAACACGAGATCAGGTTTTGGGAATGCTCGCCATTTTCTCGTCAACGGTTTCTCGGTTCGCAATTCTGTCGCTTCCATCGTGATCCTCGTGTCATTTTTCGTCGGAAATAGTCACGAGCAGTGCACGTGAACGTTTGTGGAGTCCAAAAAACACGAGTTCAGGTTCTGGGAATGCTCGCGATTTTCTCGTCAACGGTTTCTCGGATCGCAATTCTGTCGCTTATAACGTGTTCCTCGTGTCATTTTACGTCGGAATTAGTCTTGAGAAATGCACAAACACGGTTCTGGAGTTCAAAAAACACGAGATCAGGTTTTGGGAATGCTCGCGATTTTCTCGTCAACGGTTTCTCGGATCGCAATTCTGTCGCTTCCAACGTGATCCTCGTGTCATTTTACGTCGGAAATAGTCATGAGCAGTGCACGTGAACGTTTGTGGAGTCCAAAAAACACGAGTTCAGGTTTTGGGAATGCTCGCGATTTTCTCATCAACGGTTTCTCGGATCGCAATTCTGTCGCTTCCAACGTGTTCCTCGTGTCATTTTACGTCGGAATTAGTTTTGAGAAATGCACAAACACGGTTCTGGAGTTCAAAAAACACGAGTTCAGGTTTTGGGAATGCTCGCGATTTTCTCGTCAACGGTTTCTCGGTTCGCAATTCTGTCGCTTCCATCGTGATCCTCGTGTCATTTTACGTCGGAATTAGTCTTGAGAAATGCACAAACACGGTTCTGAAGTTCAAAAAACACGAGATCAGGTTTTGGGAATGCTCGCGATTTTCTCGTCAACGGTTTCTCGGATCGCAATTCTGTCGCTTCCAACGTGTTCCTCGTGTCATTTTACGTCGGAATTAGTCTTGACAAATGCACAAACGCGGTTCTGGAGTTAAAAAAACACGAGATCAGGTTTTGGGAATGCTCGCGATTTTCTCGTCAACGTTTGCTCGGATTGCAATTCTGTCGCTTCCAACGCGTTCCTCGCGTCATTTTCAATCGGAATTAGTCATGAGAAAGGCACAAACACGGTTCAGGAGCCCAAAAAACACGAGATCAGGTTTTGGGAATGCTCGCCATTTTCTCGTCAACGGTTTCTCGGTTCGCAATTCTGTCGCTTCCATCGTGATCCTCGTGTCATTTTACGTCGGAAATAGTCACGAGCAGTGCACGTGAACGTTTGTGGAGTCCAAAAAACACGAGTTCAGGTTCTGGGAATGCTCGCGATTTTCTCGTCAACGGTTTCTCGGATCGCAATTCTGTCGCTTATAACGTGTTCTTCGTGTCATTTTACGTCGGAATTAGTCTTGAGAAATGCACAAACACGGTTCTGGAGTTCAAAAAACACGAGATCAGGTTTTGGGAATGCTCGCGATTTTCTCGTCAACGGTTTCTCGGATCGCAATTCTGTCGCTTCCAACGTGATCCTCGGGTCATTTTACGTCGGAAATAGTCATGAGCAGTGCACGTGAACGTGTGTGGAGTCCAAAAAACACGAGTTCAGGTTTTGGGAATGCTCGCGATTTTCTCATCAACGGTTTCTCGGATCGCAATTCTGTCGCTTCCAACGTGTTCCTCGTGTCATTTTACGTCGGAATTAGTCTTGAGAAATGCACAAACACGGTTCTGGAGTTCAAAAAACACGAGTTCAGGTTTTGGGAATGCTCGCGATTTTCTCGTCAACGTTTGCCCGGATCGCAATTCTGTCGCTTCTAACGTATTCCTCGTGTAATTTTACGTCGGAATTAGTCTTGAGAAATGCACAAACACGGTTCTGGAGTTCAAAAAACACGAGTTCAGGTTTTGGGAATGCTCGCGATTTTCTAGTCAACGGTTACTCGGATCGCAATTCTGTCACTTCCAACGTGTTCCTCGTGTCATTTTACGTCGGAATTAGTCTTGAGAAATGCACAAACACGGTTCTGGAGTTCAAAAAACACGAGATCAGGTTTTGGGAATGCTCGCGATTTTCTCGTCAACGTTTGCCCGGATTGCAATTCTGTCGCTTCCAACGCGTTCCTCGCGTCATTTTACGTCGGAATTAGTCTTGACAAATGCACAAACACGGTTCAGGAGCCCAAAAAACACGAGATCAGGATTGGGGAATGCTCGCGATTTTCTCGTCAACGGTTTCTCGGATCGCAATTCTGTCGCTTCCAACGTGATCCTCGTGTCATTTTACGTCGGAAATAGCCACGAGCAGTGCACGTGAACGTTTGTGGAGTCCAAAAAACACGAGTTCAGGTTCTGGGAAGGCTCGCGATTTTCTCGTCAACGGTTTCTCGGATCGCAATTCTGTCGCTTCTAACGTGTTCCTCGTGTCATTTTAAGTCGGAATTAGTCTTGACAAATGCACAAACGCGGTTCTGGAGTTCAAAAAACACGAGATCAGGTTTTGGGAATGCTCGCGATTTTCTCGTCAACGTTTGCTCGGATCGCAATTCTGTCGCTTCTAACGTGTTCCTCGTGTCATTTTACGTCGGAATTAGTCATGAGAAAGGCAGAAACACGGTTCAGGAGCCCAAAAAACACGAGATCAGGATTCGTGAATGCTCGCGATTTTCTCGTCAACGGTTTCTCGGATCGCAATTCTGTCGCTTCCAACGTGATCCTCGTGTCATTTTACGTCGGAAATAGTCACGAGCAGTGCACGTGAACGTTTGTGGAATCCAAAAAACACGAGTTCATGTTCTGGGAAGGCTCGCGATTTTCTCGTCAACGGTTTCTCGGAACGCAATTCTGTCGCTTCTAACGTGTTCCTCGTGTCATTTTACGTCGGAATTAGTTTTGAGAAATGCACAAACACGGTTCTGGAGTTCAAACAACACGAGATCAGGTTTTGGGAATGCTCGCGATTTTCTCGTCAATGTTTGCCCGGATTGCAATTCTGTCGCTTCTAACGTGTTCCTCGTGTCATTTTACATCGGAATTAGTCTTGAGAAAGGCACAAACACGGTTCAGGAGCCCAAAAAACACGAGATCAGGATTCGGGAATGCTCGCGATTTTCTCGTCAACGGTTTCTCGGATCGCAATTCTGTCGCTTCCTACGCGTTTCTCGCGTCATTTTACATCGGAATTAGTCATGAGAAATGCACAAACACGGTTGTGGAGCCCAAAAAACACGAGATCAGTTTCTGGGAATGCTCGCGATTTCCTCGTCAACGGTTTCTCGGATCGCAATTCTGTCGCTTCCATCGTGATCCTCGTGTCATTTTACGTCGGAAATAGTCACGAGCAGTGCACGTGAACGTTTGTGGAGTCCAAAAAACACGAGTTCAGGTTCTGGGAATGCTCGCGATTTTCTCGTCAACGGTTTCTCGGATCGCAATTCTGTCGCTTCCAACGTGTTCCTCGTGTCATTTTACGTCGGAATTAGTCTTGAGAAATGCACAAACACGGTTCTGGAGTTCAAAAAACACGAGATCAGGTTTTGGGAATGCTGGCGATTTTCTCGTCAACGTTTGCTCGGATTGCAATTCTGTCGCTTCCAACGCGTTCCTCGCGTCATTTTCAATCGGAATTAGTCATGAGAAAGGCACAAACACGGTTCAGGAGCCCAAAAAACACGAGATCAGGTTTTGGGAATGCTCGCCATTTTCTCGTCAACGGTTTCTCGGTTCGCAATTCTGTCGCTTCCATCGTGATCCTCGTGTCATTTTACGTCGGAAATAGTCACGAGCAGTGCACGTGAACGTTTGTGGAGTCCAAAAAACACGAGTTCAGGTTCTGGGAATGCTCGCGATTTTCTCGTCAACGGTTTCTCGGATCGCAATTCTGTCGCTTATAACGTGTTCCTCGTGTCATTTTACGTCGGAATTAGTCTTGAGAAATGCACAAACACGGTTCTGGAGTTCAAAAAACACGAGATCAGGTTTTGGGAATGCTCGCGATTTTCTCGTCAACGGTTTCTCGGATCGCAATTCTGTCGCTTCCAACGTGATCCTCGTGTCATTTTACGTCGGAAATAGTCATGAGCAGTGCACGTGAACGTTTGTGGAGTCCAAAAAACACGAGTTCAGGTTTTGGGAATGCTCGCGATTTTCTCATCAACGGTTTCTCGGATCGCAATTCTGTCGCTTCCAACGTGTTCCTCGTGTCATTTTACGTCGGAATTAGTCTTGAGAAATGCACAAACACGGTTCTGGAGTTCAAAAAACACGAGTTCAGGTTTTGGGAATGCTCGCGATTTTCTCGTCAACGGTTTCTCGGTTCGCAATTCTGTCGCTTCCATCGTGATCCTCGTGTCATTTTACGTCGGAAATAGTCACGAGCAGTGCACGTGAACGTTTGTGGAGTCCAAAAAACACGAGTTCAGGTTCTGGGAATGCTCGCGATTTTCTCGTCAACGGTTTCTCGGATCGCAATTCTGTCGCTTCTAACGTGTTCCTCGTGTCATTTTACGTCGGAATTAGTCTTGAGAAATGCACAAACACGGTTCTGAAGTTCAAAAAACACGAGATCAGGTTTTGGGAATGCTCGCGATTTTCTCGTCAACGTTTGCTCGGATCGCAATTCTGTCGCTTCTAACGTGTTCCTCGTGTCATTTTACGTCGGAATTAGTCATGAGAAAGGCAGAAACACGGTTCAGGAGCCCAAAAAACACGAGATCAGGATTCGTGAATGCTCGCGATTTTCTCGTCAACGGTTTCTCGGATCGCAATTCTGTCGCTTCCAACGTGATCCTCGTGTCATTTTACGTCGGAAATAGTCACGAGCAGTGCACGTGAACGTTTGTGGAATCCAAAAAACACGAGTTCATGTTCTGGGAAGGCTCGCGATTTTCTCGTCAACGGTTTCTCGGAACGCAATTCTGTCGCTTCTAACGTGTTCCTCGTGTCATTTTACGTCGGAATTAGTTTTGAGAAATGCACAAACACGGTTCTGGAGTTCAAACAACACGAGATCAGGTTTTGGGAATGCTCGCGATTTTCTCGTCAATGTTTGCCCGGATTGCAATTCTGTCGCTTCTAACGTGTTCCTCGTGTCATTTTACATCGGAATTAGTCTTGAGAAAGGCACAAACACGGTTCAGGAGCCCAAAAAACACGAGATCAGGATTCGGGAATGCTCGCGATTTTCTCGTCAACGGTTTCTCGGATCGCAATTCTGTCGCTTCCTACGCGTTTCTCGCGTCATTTTACATCGGAATTAGTCATGAGAAATGCACAAACACGGTTGTGGAGCCCAAAAAACACGAGATCAGTTTCTGGGAATGCTCGCGATTTCCTCGTCAACGGTTTCTCGGATCGCAATTCTGTCGCTTCCATCGTGATCCTCGTGTCATTTTACGTCGGAAATAGTCACGAGCAGTGCACGTGAACGTTTGTGGAGTCCAAAAAACACGAGTTCAGGTTCTGGGAATGCTCGCGATTTTCTCGTCAACGGTTTCTCGGATCGCAATTCTGTCGCTTCCAACGTGTTCCTCGTGTCATTTTACGTCGGAATTAGTCTTGAGAAATGCACAAACACGGTTCTGGAGTTCAAAAAACACGAGATCAGGTTTTGGGAATGCTGGCGATTTTCTCGTCAACGTTTGCTCGGATTGCAATTCTGTCGCTTCCAACGCGTTCCTCGCGTCATTTTCAATCGGAATTAGTCATGAGAAAGGCACAAACACGGTTCAGGAGCCCAAAAAACACGAGATCAGGTTTTGGGAATGCTCGCCATTTTCTCGTCAACGGTTTCTCGGTTCGCAATTCTGTCGCTTCCATCGTGATCCTCGTGTCATTTTACGTCGGAAATAGTCACGAGCAGTGCACGTGAACGTTTGTGGAGTCCAAAAAACACGAGTTCAGGTTCTGGGAATGCTCGCGATTTTCTCGTCAACGGTTTCTCGGATCGCAATTCTGTCGCTTATAACGTGTTCCTCGTGTCATTTTACGTCGGAATTAGTCTTGAGAAATGCACAAACACGGTTCTGGAGTTCAAAAAACACGAGATCAGGTTTTGGGAATGCTCGCGATTTTCTCGTCAACGGTTTCTCGGATCGCAATTCTGTCGCTTCCAACGTGATCCTCGTGTCATTTTACGTCGGAAATAGTCATGAGCAGTGCACGTGAACGTTTGTGGAGTCCAAAAAACACGAGTTCAGGTTTTGGGAATGCTCGCGATTTTCTCATCAACGGTTTCTCGGATCGCAATTCTGTCGCTTCCAACGTGTTCCTCGTGTCATTTTACGTCGGAATTAGTCTTGAGAAATGCACAAACACGGTTCTGGAGTTCAAAAAACACGAGTTCAGGTTTTGGGAATGCTCGCGATTTTCTCGTCAACGGTTTCTCGGTTCGCAATTCTGTCGCTTCCATCGTGATCCTCGTGTCATTTTACGTCGGAAATAGTCACGAGCAGTGCACGTGAACGTTTGTGGAGTCCAAAAAACACGAGTTCAGGTTCTGGGAATGCTCGCGATTTTCTCGTCAACGGTTTCTCGGATCGCAATTCTGTCGCTTCTAACGTGTTCCTCGTGTCATTTTACGTCGGAATTAGTCTTGAGAAATGCACAAACACGGTTCTGAAGTTCAAAAAACACGAGATCAGGTTTTGGGAATGCTCGCGATTTTCTCGTCAACGGTTTCTCGGATCGCAAATCTGTCGCTTCCAACGTGTTCCTCGTGTCATTTTACGTCGGAATTAGTCTTGACAAATGCACAAACGCGGTTCTGGAGTTAAAAAAACACGAGATCAGGTTTTGGGAATGCTCGCGATTTTCTCGTCAACGTTTGCTCGGATTGCAATTCTGTCGCTTCCAACGCGTTCCTCGCGTCATTTTCAATCGGAATTAGTCATGAGAAAGGCACAAACACGGTTCAGGAGCCCAAAAAACACGAGATCAGGTTTTGGGAATGCTCGCCATTTTCTCGTCAACGGTTTCTCGGTTCGCAATTCTGTCGCTTCCATCGTGATCCTCGTGTCATTTTACGTCGGAAATAGTCACGAGCAGTGCACGTGAACGTTTGTGGAGTCCAAAAAACACGAGTTCAGGTTCTGGGAATGCTCGCGATTTTCTCGTCAACGGTTTCTCGGATCGCAATTCTGTCGCTTATAACGTGTTCTTCGTGTCATTTTACGTCGGAATTAGTCTTGAGAAATGCACAAACACGGTTCTGGAGTTCAAAAAACACGAGATCAGGTTTTGGGAATGCTCGCGATTTTCTCGTCAACGGTTTCTCGGATCGCAATTCTGTCGCTTCCAACGTGATCCTCGTGTCATTTTACGTCGGAAATAGTCATGAGCAGTGCACGTGAACGTTTGTGGAGTCCAAAAAACACGAGTTCAGGTTTTGGGAATGCTCGCGATTTTCTCATCAACGGTTTCTCGGATCGCAATTCTGTCGCTTCCAACGTGTTCCTCGTGTCATTTTACGTCGGAATTAGTCTTGAGAAATGCACAAACACGGTTCTGGTGTTCAAAAAACACGAGTTCAGGTTTTGGGAATGCTCGCGATTTTCTCGTCAACGTTTGCCCGGATCGCAATTCTGTCGCTTCTAACGTGTTCCTCGTGTCATTTTACGTCGGAATTAGTCTTGAGAAATGCACAAACACGGTTCTGGAGTTCAAAAAACACGAGTTCAGGTTTTGGGAAAGCTCGCGATTTTCTAGTCAACGGTTTCTCGGATCGCAATTCTGTCACTTCCAACGTGTTCCTCGTGTCATTTTACGTCGGAATTAGTCTTGAGAAATGCACAAACACGGTTCTGGAGTTCAAAAAACACGAGATCAGGTTTTGGGAATGCTCGCGATTTTCTCGTCAACGTTTGCCCGGATTGCAATTCTGTCGCTTCCAACGCGTTCCTCGCGTCATTTTACGTCGGAATTAGTCTTGACAAATGCACAAACACGGTTCAGGAGCCCAAAAAACACGAGATCAGGATTGGGGAATGCTCGCGATTTTCTCGTCAACGGTTTCTCGGATCGCAATTCTGTCGCTTCCAACGTGATCCTCGTATCATTTTACGTCGGAAATAGCCACGAGCAGTGCACGTGAACGTTTGTGGAGTCCAAAAAACACGAGTTCAGGTTCTGGGAAGGCTCGCGATTTTCTCGTCAACGGTTTCTCGGATCGCAATTCTGTCGCTTCTAACGTGTTCCTCGTGTCATTTTAAGTCGGAATTAGTCTTGACAAATGCACAAACGCGGTTCTGGAGTTCAAAAAACACGAGATCAGGTTTTGGGAATGCTCGCGATTTTCTCGTCAACGTTTGCTCGGATCGCAATTCTGTCGCTTCTAACGTGTTCCTCGTGTCATTTTACGTCGGAATTAGTCATGAGAAAGGCAGAAACACGGTTCAGGAGCCCAAAAAACACGAGATCAGGATTCGTGAATGCTCGCGATTTTCTCGTCAACGGTTTCTCGGATCGCAATTCTGTCGCTTCCAACGTGATCCTCGTGTCATTTTACGTCGGAAATAGTCACGAGCAGTGCACGTGAACGTTTGTGGAATCCAAAAAACACGAGTTCAGGTTCTGGGAAGGCTCGCGATTTTCTCGTCAACGGTTTCTCGGATCGCAATTCTGTCGCTTCTAACGTGTTCCTCGTGTCATTTTACGTCGGAATTAGTCTTGAGAAATGCACAAACACGGTTCTGGAGTTCAAACAACACGAGATCAGGTTTTGGGAATGCTCGCGATTTTCTCGTCAATGTTTGCCCGGATTGCAATTCTGTCGCTTCTAACGTGTTCCTCGTGTCATTTTACATCGGAATTAGTCTTGAGAAAGGCACAAACACGGTTCAGGAGCCCAAAAAACACGAGATCAGGATTCGGGAATGCTCGCGATTTTCTCGTCAACGGTTTCTCGGATCGCAATTCTGTCGCTTCTAACGTGTTCCTCGTGTCATTTTACGTCGGAATTAGTCTTGAGAAATGCACAAACACGGTTCTGGAGTTCAAAAAACACGAGTTCAGGTTTTGGGAATGCTCGCGATTTTCTCGTCGACGTTTGCTCGGATTGCAATTCTGTCGCTTCCTACGCGTTTCTCGCGTCATTTTACATCGGAATTAGTCATGAGAAATGCACAAACACGGTTGTGGAGCCCAAAAAACACGAGATCAGTTTCTGGGAATGCTCGCGATTTCCTCGTCAACGGTTTCTCGGATCGCAATTCTGTCGCTTCCAACGTGTTCCTCGTGTCATTTTACGTCGGAATTAGTCTTGAGAAATGCACAAACACGGTTCTGGTGTTCAAAAAACACGAGATCAGGTTTTGGGAATGCTCGCGATTTTCTCGTCAACGTTTGCCCGGATTGCAATTTTGTCGCTTCCAACGCGTTCCTCGCGTCATTTTACGTCGGAATTAGTCTTGACAAATGCACAAACACGGTTCAGGAGCCCAAAAAACACGAAATCAGGATTGGGGAATGCTCGCGATTTTCTCGTCAACGGTTTCTCGGATCGCAATTCTGTCGCTTCCAACGTGATCCTCGTGTCATTTTACGTCGGAATTAGTCATGAGAAATGCACAAACACGGTTGTGGAGCCCAAAAAACACGAGATCAGTTTCTGAGAATGCTCGCGATTTCCTCGTCAACGGTTTCTCGGATCGCAATTCTGTCGCTTCTAACGTGTTCCTCGTGTCATTTTACGTCGGAATTAGTCTTGAGAAATGCACAAACACGGTTCTGGAGTTCAAAAAACACGAGATCAGGTTTTTGGAATGCTCGCGATTTTCTCGTCAACGGTTTCTCGGTTCGCAATTCTGTCGCTTCCAACGCGTTCCTCGCGTCATTTTACATCGGAATTAGTCATGAGAAAGGCGGAAACGCGGTTCAGGAGCCCAAAAAACACGAGATCAGGATTCGGGAATGCTCACGATTTTCTCGTCAACGGTTTCTCGGATCGCAATTCTGTCACTTCCAACGTGATCCTCGTGTCATTTTACGTCGGAAATAGTCACGAGCAGTGCACGTGAACGTTTGTGGAGTCCAAAAAACACGAGTTCAGGTTCTGGGAATGCTCGCGATTTTCTCGTCAGCGGTTTCTCGGATCGCAATTCTGTCGCTTCTAACGTGTTCCTCGTGTCATTTTACGTCGGAATTAGTCTTGAGAAATGCACAAACACGGTTCTGGAGTTCAAAAATCACGATATCAGGTTTTTGGAATGCTCGCGATTTTCTCGTCAACGGTTTCTCGGATCGCAATTCTGTCGCTTCCAACGTGTTCCTCGTGTCATTTTACGTCGGAATTAGTCTTGAGAAATGCACAAACACGGTTGTGGAGCCCAAAAAACACGAGATCAGTTTCTGAGAATGCTCGCGATTTCCTAGTCAACGGTTTCTCGGATCGCAATTCTGTCGCTTCTAACGTGTTCCTCGTGTCATTTTACGTCGGAATTAGTCTTGAGAAATGCACAAACACGGTTCTGGAGTTCAAAAAACACGAGATCAGGTTTTTGGAATGCTCGCGATTTTCTCGTCAACGGTTTCTCGGTTCGCAATTCTGTCGCTTCCAACGCGTTCCTCGCGTCATTTTACATCGGAATTAGTCATGAGAAAGGCAGAAACACGGTTCAGGAGCCCAAAAAACACGAGATCAGTTTCTGGGAATGCTCGCGATTTCCTCGTCAACGGTTTCTCGGATCGCAATTCTGTCGCTTCCATCGTGATCCTCGTGTCATTTTACGTCGGAAATAGTCACGAGCAGTGCACGTGAACGTTTGTGGAGTCCAAAAAACACGAGTTCAGGTTCTGGGAATGCTCGCGATTTTCTCGTCAACGGTTTCTCGGATCGCAATTCTGTCGCTTCTAACGTGTTCCTCGTGTCATTTTACGTCGGAATTAGTCTTGAGAAATGCACAAACACGGTTCTGGAGTTCAAAAAACACGAGATCAGGTTTTTGGAATGCTCGCGATTTTCTCGTCAACGGTTTCTCGGTTCGCAATTCTGTCGCTTCCATCGTGATCCTCGTGTCATTTTACGTCGGAAATAGTCACGAGCAGTGCACGTGAACGTTTGTGGAGTCCAAAAAACACGAGTTCAGGTTCTGGGAATGCTCGCGATTTTCTCGTCAACGGTTTCTCTGATCGCAATTCTGTCGCTTCTAACGTGTTCCTCGTGTCATTTTACGTCGGAATTAGTCTTGAGAAATGCACAAACACGGTTCTGGAGTTCAAAAAACACGAGATCAGGTTTTGGGAATGCTCGCGATTTTCTCGTCAACGTTCGCCCGGATTGCAATTCTGTCGCTTCCAACGCGTTCCTCGCGTCATTTTACATCGGAATTAGTCATGAGAAAGGCACAAACACGGTTCAAGAGCCCAAGAAACACGAGATCAGTATTCGGGAATGCTCGCGATTTTCTCGTCAACGGTTTCTCGGATCGCAATTCTGTCGCTTCCAACGTGTTCCTCGTGTCATTTTACGTCGGAATTAGTCTTGAGAAATGCACAAACACGGTTCTGGAGTTCAAAAAACACGAGATCAGGTTTTGGGAATGCTGGCGATTTTCTCGTCAACGTTTGCTCGGATTGCAATTCTGTCGCTTCCAACGCGTTCCTCGCGTCATTTTCAATCGGAATTAGTCATGAGAAAGGCACAAACACGGTTCAGGAGCCCAAAAAACACGAGATCAGGTTTTGGGAATGCTCGCCATTTTCTCGTCAACGGTTTCTCGGTTCGCAATTCTGTCGCTTCCATCGTGATCCTCGTGTCATTTTAGGTCGGAAATAGTCACGAGCAGTGCACGTGAACGTTTGTGGAGTCCAAAAAACACGAGTTCAGGTTCTGGGAATGCTCGCGATTTTCTCGTCAACGGTTTCTCGGATCGCAATTCTGTCGCTTATAACGTGTTCCTCGTGTCATTTTACGTCGGAATTAGTCTTGAGAAATGCACAAACACGGTTCTGGAGTTCAAAAAACACGAGATCAGGTTTTGGGAATGCTCGCGATTTTCTCGTCAACGGTTTCTCGGATCGCAATTCTGTCGCTTCCAACGTGATCCTCGTGTCATTTTACGTCGGAAATAGTCATGAGCAGTGCACGTGAACGTTTGTGGAGTCCAAAAAACACGAGTTCAGGTTTTGGGAATGCTCGCGATTTTCTCATCAACGGTTTCTCGGATCGCAATTCTGTCGCTTCCAACGTGTTCCTCGTGTCATTTTACGTCGGAATTAGTCTTGAGAAATGCACAAACACGGTTCTGGAGTTCAAAAAACACGAGTTCAGGTTTTGGGAATGCTCGCGATTTTCTCGTCAACGGTTTCTCGGTTCGCAATTCTGTCGCTTCCATCGTGATCCTCGTGTCATTTTACGTCGGAAATAGTCACGAGCAGTGCACGTGAACGTTTGTGGAGTCCAAAAAACACGAGTTCAGGTTCTGGGAATGCTCGCGATTTTCTCGTCAACGGTTTCTCGGATCGCAATTCTGTCGCTTCTAACGTGTTCCTCGTGTCATTTTACGTCGGAATTAGTCTTGAGAAATGCACAAACACGGTTCTGAAGTTCAAAAAACACGAGATCAGGTTTTGGGAATGCTCGCGATTTTCTCGTCAACGGTTTCTCGGATCGCAATTCTGTCGCTTCCAACGTGTTCCTCGTGTCATTTTACGTCGGAATTAGTCTTGACAAATGCACAAACGCGGTTCTGGAGTTAAAAAAACACGAGATCAGGTTTTGGGAATGCTCGCGATTTTCTCGTCAACGTTTGCTCGGATTGCAATTCTGTCGCTTCCAACGCGTTCCTCGCGTCATTTTCAATCGGAATTAGTCATGAGAAAGGCACAAACACGGTTCAGGAGCCCAAAAAACACGAGATCAGGTTTTGGGAATGCTCGCCATTTTCTCGTCAACGGTTTCTCGGTTCGCAATTCTGTCGCTTCCATCGTGATCCTCGTGTCATTTTACGTCGGAAATAGTCACGAGCAGTGCACGTGAACGTTTGTGGAGTCCAAAAAACACGAGTTCAGGTTCTGGGAATGCTCGCGATTTTCTCGTCAACGGTTTCTCGGATCGCAATTCTGTCGCTTATAACGTGTTCTTCGTGTCATTTTACGTCGGAATTAGTCTTGAGAAATGCACAAACACGGTTCTGGAGTTCAAAAAACACGAGATCAGGTTTTGGGAATGCTCGCGATTTTCTCGTCAACGGTTTCTCGGATCGCAATTCTGTCGCTTCCAACGTGATCCTCGTGTCATTTTACGTCGGAAATAGTCATGAGCAGTGCACGTGAACGTTTGTGGAGTCCAAAAAACACGAGTTCAGGTTTTGGGAATGCTCGCGATTTTCTCATCAACGGTTTCTCGGATCGCAATTCTGTCGCTTCCAACGTGTTCCTCGTGTCATTTTACGTCGGAATTAGTCTTGAGAAATGCACAAACACGGTTCTGGTGTTCAAAAAACACGAGTTCAGGTTTTGGGAATGCTCGCGATTTTCTCGTCAACGTTTGCCCGGATCGCAATTCTGTCGCTTCTAACGTGTTCCTCGTGTCATTTTACGTCGGAATTAGTCTTGAGAAATGCACAAACACGGTTCTGGAGTTCAAAAAACACGAGTTCAGGTTTTGGGAATGCTCGCGATTTTCTAGTCAACGGTTTCTCGGATCGCAATTCTGTCACTTCCAACGTGTTCCTCGTGTCATTTTACGTCGGAATTAGTCTTGAGAAATGCACAAACACGGTTCTGGAGTTCAAAAAACACGAGATCAGGTTTTGGGAATGCTCGCGATTTTCTCGTCAACGTTTGCCCGGATTGCAATTCTGTCGCTTCCAACGCGTTCCTCGCGTCATTTTACGTCGGAATTAGTCTTGACAAATGCACAAACACGGTTCAGGAGCCCAAAAAACACGAGATCAGGATTGGGGAATGCTCGCGATTTTCTCGTCAACGGTTTCTCGGATCGCAATTCTGTCGCTTCCAACGTGATCCTCGTATCATTTTACGTCGGAAATAGCCACGAGCAGTGCACGTGAACGTTTGTGGAGTCCAAAAAACACGAGTTCAGGTTCTGGGAAGGCTCGCGATTTTCTCGTCAACGGTTTCTCGGATCGCAATTCTGTCGCTTCTAACGTGTTCCTCGTGACATTTTAAGTCGGAATTAGTCTTGACAAATGCACAAACGCGGTTCTGGAGTTCAAAAAACACGAGATCAGGTTTTGGGAATGCTCGCGATTTTCTCGTCAACGTTTGCTCGGATCGCAATTCTGTCCCTTCTAACGTGTTCCTCGTGTCATTTTACGTCGGAATTAGTCATGAGAAAGGCAGAAACACGGTTCAGGAGCCCAAAAAACACGAGATCAGGATTCGTGAATGCTCGCGATTTTCTCGTCAACGGTTTCTCGGATCGCAATTCTGTCGCTTCCAACGTGATCCTCGTGTCATTTTACGTCGGAAATAGTCACGAGCAGTGCACGTGAACGTTTGTGGAATCCAAAAAACACGAGTTCAGGTTCTGGGAAGGCTCGCGATTTTCTCGTCAACGGTTTCTCGGATCGCAATTCTGTCGCTTCTAACGTGTTCCTCGTGTCATTTTACGTCGGAATTAGTCTTGAGAAATGCACAAACACGGTTCTGGAGTTCAAACAACACGAGATCAGGTTTTGGGAATGCTCGCGATTTTCTCGTCAATGTTTGCCCGGATCGCAATTCTGTCGCTTCTAACGTGTTCCTCGTGTCATTTTACGTCGGAATTAGTCTTGAGAAATGCACAAACACGGTTCTGGAGTTCAAAAAACACGAGATCAGATTTTTGGAATGCTCGCGATTTTCTCGTCAACGGTTTCTCGGTTCGCAATTCTGTCGCTTCCAACGCGTTCCTCGCGTCATTTTACATCGGAATTAGTCATGAGAAAGGCGGAAACACGGTTCAGGAGCCCAAAAAACACGAGATCAGGATTCGGGAATGCTCGCGATTTTCTCGTCAACGGTTTCTCGGATCGCAATTCTGTCACTTCCAACGTGATCCTCGTGTCATTTTACGTCGGAAATAGTCACGAGCAGTGCACGTGAACGTTTGTGGAGTCCAAAAAACACGAGTTCAGGTTCTGGGAATGCTCGCGATTTTCTCGTCAACGGTTTCTCGGATCGCAATTCTGTCGCTTCTAACGTGTTCCTCGTGTCATTTTACGTCGGAATTAGTCTTGAGAAATGCACAAACACGGTTCTGGAGTTCAAAAATCACGATATCAGGTTTTTGGAATGCTCGCGATTTTCTCGTCAACGGTTTCTCGGATCGCAATTCTGTCGCTTCCAACGTGTTCCTCGTGTCATTTTACGTCGGAATTAGTCTTGAGAAATGCACAAACACGGTTGTGGAGCCCAAAAAACACGAGATCAGTTTCTGAGAATGCTCGCGATTTCCTCGTCAACGGTTTCTCGGATCGCAATTCTGTCGCTTCTAACGTGTTCCTCGTGTCATTTTACGTCGGAATTAGTCTTGAGAAATGCACAAACACGGTTCTGGAGTTCAAAAAACACGAGATCAGGTTTTTGGAATGCTCGCGATTTTCTCGTCAACGGTTTCTCGGTTCGCAATTCTGTCGCTTCCAACGCGTTCCTCGCGTCATTTTACATCGGAATTAGTCATGAGAAAGGCAGAAACACGGTTCAGGAGCCCAAAAAACACGAGATCAGGATTCGGGAATGCTCGCGATTTTCTCGTCAACGGTTTCTCGGATCGCAATTCTGTCGCTTGCAACGTGATCCTCGTGTCATTTTACGTCGGAAATAGTCACGAGCAGTGCACGTGAACGTTTGTGGAGTCCAAAAAACACGAGTTCAGGTTCTGGGAATGCTCGCGATTTTCTCGTCAACGGTTTCTCTGATCGCAATTCTGTCGCTTCCAACGTGTTCCTCGTGTCATTTTACGTCGGAATTAGTCTTGAGAAATGCACAAACACGGTTCTGGAGTTCAAAAAACACGAGATCAGGTTTTTGGAATGCTCGCGATTTTCTCGTCAACGGTTTCTCGGTTCGCAATTCTGTCGCTTCCATCGTGATCCTCGTGTCATTTTACGTCGGAAATAGACACGAGCAGTGCACGTGAACGTTTGTGGAGTCCAAAAAACACGAGTTCAGGTTCTGGGAATGCTCGCGATTTTCTCGTCAACGTTTGCCCGGATTGCAATTCTGTCGCTTCCAACGCGTTCCTCGTGTCATTTTACGTCGGAATTAGTCTTGAGAAATGCACAAACATGGTTCTGGAGTTCAAAAAACACGAGATCAGTTTCTGGGAATGCTCGCGATTTCCTCGTCAACGGTCTCTCGGATCGCAATTCTGTCGCTTCCAACGTGTTCCTCGTGTCATTTTACGTCGGAATTAGTCTTGAGAAATGCACAAACACGGTTCTGGAGTTCAAAAAACACGAGATCAGGTTTTGGGAATGCTCGGGATTTTCTCGTCAACGTTTGCCCGGATTGCAATTCTGTCGCTTCCAACGCGTTCCTCGCGTCATTTTACATCGGAATTAGTCATGAGAAATGCACAAACACGGTTGTGGAGCCCAAAAAACACGAGATCAGTTTCTGGGAATGCTCGCGATTTCCTCGTCAACGGTTTCTCGGATCGCAATTCTGTCGCTTCCAACGTGTTCCTCGTGTCATTTTACGTCGGAATTAGTCTTGAGAAATGCACAAACACGGTTCTGAAGTTCAAAAAACACGAGATCAGGTTTTGGGAATGCTCGCGATTTTCTCGTCAACGGTTTCTCGGATCGCAATTCTGTCGCTTCCAACGTGTTCCTCGTGTCATTTTACGTCGGAATTAGTCTTGACAAATGCACAAACGCGGTTCTGGAGTTAAAAAAACACGAGATCAGGTTTTGGGAATGCTGGCGATTTTCTCGTCAACGTTTGCTCGGATTGCAATTCTGTCGCTTCCAACGCGTTCCTCGCGTCATTTTCAATCGGAATTAGTCATGAGAAAGGCACAAACACGGTTCAGGAGCCCAAAAAACACGAGATCAGGTTTTGGGAATGCTCGCCATTTTCTCGTCAACGGTTTCTCGGTTCGCAATTCTGTCGCTTCCATCGTGATCCTCGTGTCATTTTACGTCGGAAATAGTCACGAGCAGTGCACGTGAACGTTTGTGGAGTCCAAAAAACACGAGTTCAGGTTCTGGGAATGCTCGCGATTTTCTCGTCAACGGTTTCTCGGATCGCAATTCTGTCGCTTATAACGTGTTCCTCGTGTCATTTTACGTCGGAATTAGTCTTGAGAAATGCACAAACACGGTTCTGGAGTTCAAAAAATACGAGATCAGGTTTTGGGAATGCTCGCGATTTTCTCGTCAACGATTTCTCGGATCGCAATTCTGTCGCTTCCAACGTGATCCTCGTGTCATTTTACGTCGGAAATAGTCATGAGCAGTGCACGTGAACGTTTGTGGAGTCCAAAAAACACGAGTTCAGGTTTTGGGAATGCTCGCGATTTTCTCATCAACGGTTTCTCGGATCGCAATTCTGTCGCTTCCAACGTGTTCCTCGTGTCATTTTACGTCGGAATTAGTCTTGAGAAATGCACAAACACGGTTCTGGAGTTCAAAAAACACGAGTTCAGGTTTTGGGAATGCTCGCGATTTTCTCGTCAACGGTTTCTCGGTTCGCAATTCTGTCGCTTCCATCGTGATCCTCGTGTCATTTTACGTCGGAAATAGTCACGAGCAGTGCACGTGAACGTTTGTGGAGTCCAAAAAACACGAGTTCAGGTTCTGGGAATGCTCGCGATTTTCTCGTCAACGGTTTCTCGGATCGCAATTCTGTCGCTTCTAACGTGTTCCTCGTGTCATTTTACGTCGGAATTAGTCTTGAGAAATGCACAAACACGGTTCTGAAGTTCAAAAAACACGAGATCAGGTTTTGGGAATGCTCGCGATTTTCTCGTCAACGGTTTCTCGGATCGCAATTCTGTCGCTTCCAACGTGTTCCTCGTGTCATTTTACGTCGGAATTAGTCTTGACAAATGCACAAACGCGGTTCTGGAGTTAAAAAAACACGAGATCAGGTTTTGGGAATGCTGGCGATTTTCTCGTCAACGTTTGCTCGGATTGCAATTCTGTCGCTTCCAACGCGTTCCTCGCGTCATTTTCAATCGGAATTAGTCATGAGAAAGGCACAAACACGGTTCAGGAGCCCAAAAAACACGAGATCAGGTTTTGGGAATGCTCGCCATTTTCTCGTCAACGGTTTCTCGGTTCGCAATTCTGTCGCTTCCATCGTGATCCTCGTGTCATTTTACGTCGGAAATAGTCACGAGCAGTGCACGTGAACGTTTGTGGAGTCCAAAAAACACGAGTTCAGGTTCTGGGAATGCTCGCGATTTTCTCGTCAACGGTTTCTCGGATCGCAATTCTGTCGCTTATAACGTGTTCCTCGTGTCATTTTACGTCGGAATTAGTCTTGAGAAATGCACAAACACGGTTCTGGAGTTCAAAAAATACGAGATCAGGTTTTGGGAATGCTCGCGATTTTCTCGTCAACGGTTTCTCGGATCGCAATTCTGTCGCTTCCAACGTGATCCTCGTGTCATTTTACGTCGGAAATAGTCATGAGCAGTGCACGTGAACGTTTGTGGAGTCCAAAAAACACGAGTTCAGGTTTTGGGAATGCTCGCGATTTTCTCATCAACGGTTTCTCGGATCGCAATTCTGTCGCTTCCAACGTGTTCCTCGTGTCATTTTACGTCGGAATTAGTCTTGAGAAATGCATAAACACGGTTCTGGAGTTCAAAAATCACGATATCAGGTTTTTGGAATGCTCGCGATTTTCTCGTCAACGGTTTCTCGGATCGCAATTCTGTCGCTTCCAACGTGTTCCTCGTGTCATTTTACGTCGGAATTAGTCTTGAGAAATGCACAAACACGGTTGTGGAGCCCAAAAAACACGAGATCAGTTTCTGAGAATGCTCGCGATTTCCTCGTCAACGGTTTCTCGGATCGCAATTCTGTCGCTTCTAACGTGTTCCTCGTGTCATTTTACGTCGGAATTAGTCTTGAGAAATGCACAAACACGGTTCTGGAGTTCAAAAAATACGAGATCAGGTTTTGGGAATGCTCGCGATTTTCTCGTCAACGGTTTCTCGGATCGCAATTCTGTCGCTTCCAACGTGATCCTCGTGTCATTTTACGTCGGAAATAGTCATGAGCAGTGCACGTGAACGTTTGTGGAGTCCAAAAAACACGAGTTCAGGTTTTGGGAATGCTCGCGATTTTCTCATCAACGGTTTCTCGGATCGCAATTCTGTCGCTTCCAACGTGTTCCTCGTGTCATTTTACGTCGGAATTAGTCTTGAGAAATGCACAAACACGGTTCTGGAGTTCAAAAAACACGAGTTCAGGTTTTGGGAATGCTCGCGATTTTCTCGTCAACGGTTTCTCGGTTCGCAATTCTGTCGCTTCCATCGTGATCCTCGTGTCATTTTACGTCGGAAATAGTCACGAGCAGTGCACGTGAACGTTTGTGGAGTCCAAAAAACACGAGTTCAGGTTCTGGGAATGCTCGCGATTTTCTCGTCAACGGTTTCTCGGATCGCAATTCTGTCGCTTCTAACGTGTTCCTCGTGTCATGTTACGTCGGAATTAGTCTTGAGAAATGCACAAACACGGTTCTGAAGTACAAAAAACACGAGATCAGGTTTTGGGAATGCTCGCGATTTTCTCGTCAACGGTTTCTCGGATCGCAATTCTGTCGCTTCCAACGTGTTCCTCGTGTCATTTTACGTCGGAATTAGTCTTGAGAAATGCACAAACACGGTTCAGGAGCCCAAAAAACACGAGATCAGGTTTTGGGAATGCTCGCCATTTTCTCGTCAACGGTTTCTCGGTTCGCAATTCTGTCGCTTCCATCGTGATCCTCGTGTCATTTTACGTCGGAAATAGTCACGAGCAGTGCACGTGAACGTTTGTGGAGTCCAAAAAACACGAGTTCAGGTTCTGGGAATGCTCGCGATTTTCTCGTCAACGGTTTCTCGGATCGCAATTCTGTCGCTTATAACGTGTTCCTCGTGTCATTTTACGTCGGAATTAGTCTTGAGAAATGCACAAACACGGTTCTGGAGTTCAAAAAACACGAGTTCAGGTTTTGGGAATGCTCGCGATTTTCTCGTCAACGGTTTCTCGGTTCGCAATTCTGTCGCTTCCATCGTGATCCTCGTGTCATTTTACGTCGGAAATAGTCACGAGCAGTGCACGTGAACGTTTGTGGAGTCCAAAAAACACGAGTTCAGGTTCTGGGAATGCTCGCGATTTTCTCGTCAACGGTTTCTCGGATCGCAATTCTGTCGCTTCTAACGTGTTCCTCGTGTCATGTTACGTCGGAATTAGTCTTGAGAAATGCACAAACACGGTTCTGAAGTACAAAAAACACGAGATCAGGTTTTGGGAATGCTCGCGATTTTCTCGTCAACGGTTTCTCGGATCGCAATTCTGTCGCTTCCAACGTGTTCCTCGTGTCATTTTACGTCGGAATTAGTCTTGAGAAATGCACAAACACGGTTCTGGAGTTAAAAAAACACGAGATCAGGTTTTGGGAATGCTGGCGATTTTCTCGTCAACGTTTGCTCGGATTGCAATTCTGTCGCTTCCAACGCGTTCCTCGCGTCATTTTCAATCGGAATTAGTCATGAGAAAGGCACAAACACGGTTCAGGAGCCCAAAAAACACGAGATCAGGTTTTGGGAATGCTCGCCATTTTCTCGTCAACGGTTTCTCGGTTCGCAATTCTGTCGCTTCCATCGTGATCCTCGTGTCATTTTACGTCGGAAATAGTCACGAGCAGTGCACGTGAACGTTTGTGGAGTCCAAAAAACACGAGTTCAGGTTCTGGGAATGCTCGCGATTTTCTCGTCAACGGTTTCTCGGATCGCAATTCTGTCGCTTCCAACGTGTTCCTCGTGTCATTTTACGTCGGAATTAGTCTTGAGAAATGCACAAACACGGTTCTGGAGTTCAAAAAACACGAGATCAGGTTTTGGGAATGCTCGCGATTTTCTCGTCAACGTTTGCCCGGATTGCAATTCTGTCGCTTCCAACGCGTTCCTCGCGTCATTTTACGTCGGAATTAGTCTTGACAAATGCACAAACACGGTTCAGGAGCCCAAAAAACACGAAATCAGGATTGGGGAATGCTCGCGATTTTCTCGTCAACGGTTTCTCGGATCGCAATTCTGTCGCTTCCAACGTGATCCTCGTGTCATTTTACGCCGGAATTAGTCATGAGAAATGCACAAACACGGTTGTGGAGCCCAAAAAACACGAGATCAGTTTCTGAGAATGCTCGCGATTTCCTCGTCAACGGTTTCTCGGATCGCAATTCTGTCGCTTCTAACGTGTTCCTCGTGTCATTTTACGTCGGAATTAGTCTTGAGAAATGCACAAACACGGTTCTGGAGTTCAAAAAACACGAGATCAGGTTTTTGGAATGCTCGCGATTTTCTCGTCAACGGTTTCTCGGTTCGCAATTCTGTCGCTTCCAACGCGTTCCTCGCGTCATTTTACATCGGAATTAGTCATGAGAAAGGCAGAAACACGGTTCAGGAGCCCAAAAAACACGAGATCAGGATTCGGGAATGCTCGCGATTTTCTCGTCAACGGTTTCTCGGATCGCAATTCTGTCGCTTCCAACGTGATCCTCGTGTCATTTTACGTCGGAAATAGTCACGAGCAGTGCACGTGAACGCGTGTGGAGTCCAAAAAACACGAGTTCAGGTTCTGGGAATGCTCGCGATTTTCTCGTCAACGGTTTCTCTGATCGCAATTCTGTCGCTTCCAACGTGTTCCTCGTGTCATTTTACGTCGGAATTAGTCTTGAGAAATGCACAAACACGGTTCTGGAGTTCAAAAAACACGAGATCAGGTTTTTGGAATGCTCGCGATTTTCTCGTCAACGGTTTCTCGGTTCGCAATTCTGTCGCTTCCATCGTGATCCTCGTGTCATTTTACGTCGGAAATAGACACGAGCAGTGCACGTGAACGTTTGTGGAGTCCAAAAAACACGAGTTCAGGTTCTGGGAATGCTCGCGATTTTCTCGTCAACGTTTGCCCGGATTGCAATTCTGTCGCTTCCAACGCGTTCCTCGTGTCATTTTACATCGGAATTAGTCTTGAGAAATGCACAAACACGGTTCTGGAGTTCAAAAAACACGAGATCAGGTTTTGGGAATGCTCGGGATTTTCTCGTCAACGTTTGCCCGGATTGCAATTCTGTCGCTTCCAACGCGTTCCTCGCGTCATTTTACATCGGAATTAGTCTTGAGAAAGGCACAAACACGGTTCAGGAGCCCAAAAAACACGAGATCAGGATTCGGGAATGCTCGCGATTTTCTCGTCAACGGTTTCTCGGATCGCAATTCTGTCGCTTCTAACGTGTTCCTCGTGTCATTTTACGTCGGAATTAGTCTTGAGAAATGCACAAACACGGTTCTGGAGTCCAAAAAACACGAGTTCAGGTTCTGGGAATGCTCGCGATTTTCTCGTCAACGGTTTCTCGGATCGCAATTCTGTCGCTTCTAACGTGTTCCTCGTGTCATTTTACGTCGGAATTAGTCTTGAGAAATGCACAAACACGGTTCTGAAGTTCAAAAAACACGAGATCAGGTTTTGGGAATGCTCGCGATTTTCTCGTCAACGGTTTCTCGGATCGCAATTCTGTCGCTTCCAACGTGTTCCTCGTGTCATTTTACGTCGGAATTAGTCTTGACAAATGCACAAACGCGGTTCTGGAGTTAAAAAAACACGAGATCAGGTTTTGGGAATGCTGGCGATTTTCTCGTCAACGTTTGCTCGGATTGCAATTCTGTCGCTTCCAACGCGTTCCTCGCGTCATTTTCAATCGGAATTTGTCATGAGAAAGGCACAAACACGGTTCAGGAGCCCAAAAAACACGAGATCAGGTTTTGGGAATGCTCGCCATTTTCTCGTCAACGGTTTCTCGGTTCGCAATTCTGTCGCTTCCATCGTGATCCTCGTGTCATTTTACGTCGGAAATAGTCACGAGCAGTGCACGTGAACGTTTGTGGAGTCCAAAAAACACGAGTTCAGGTTCTGGGAATGCTCGCGATTTTCTCGTCAACGGTTTCTCGGATCGCAATTCTGTCGCTTATAACGTGTTCCTCGTGTCATTTTACGTCGGAATTAGTCTTGAGAAATGCACAAACACGGTTCTGGAGTTCAAAAAATACGAGATCAGGTTTTGGGAATGCTCGCGATTTTCTCGTCAACGATTTCTCGGATCGCAATTCTGTCGCTTCCAACGTGATCCTCGTGTCATTTTACGTCGGAAATAGTCATGAGCAGTGCACGTGAACGTTTGTGGAGTCCAAAAAACACGAGTTCAGGTTTTGGGAATGCTCGCGATTTTCTCATCAACGGTTTCTCGGATCGCAATTCTGCCGCTTCCAACGTGTTCCTCGTGTCATTTTACGTCGGAATTAGTCTTGAGAAATGCACAAACACGGTTCTGGAGTTCAAAAAACACGAGTTCAGGTTTTGGGAATGCTCGCGATTTTCTCGTCAACGGTTTCTCGGTTCGCAATTCTGTCGCTTCCATCGTGATCCTCGTGTCATTTTACGTCGGAAATAGTCACGAGCAGTGCACGTGAACGTTTGTGGAGTCCAAAAAACACGAGTTCAGGTTCTGGGAATGCTCGCGATTTTCTCGTCAACGGTTTCTCGGATCGCAATTCTGTCGCTTCTAACGTGTTCCTCGTGTCATTTTACGTCGGAATTAGTCTTGAGAAATGCACAAACACGGTTCTGAAGTTCAAAAAACACGAGATCAGGTTTTGGGAATGCTCGCGATTTTCTCGTCAACGGTTTCTCGGATCGCAATTCTGTCGCTTCCAACGTGTTCCTCGTGTCATTTTACGTCGGAATTAGTCTTGACAAATGCACAAACGCGGTTCTGGAGTTAAAAAAACACGAGATCAGGTTTTGGGAATGCTGGCGATTTTCTCGTCAACGTTTGCTCGGATTGCAATTCTGTCGCTTCCAACGCGTTCCTCGCGTCATTTTCAATCGGAATTAGTCATGAGAAAGGCACAAACACGGTTCAGGAGCCCAAAAAACACGAGATCAGGTTTTGGGAATGCTCGCCATTTTCTCGTCAACGGTTTCTCGGTTCGCAATTCTGTCGCTTCCATCGTGATCCTCGTGTCATTTTACGTCGGAAATAGTCACGAGCAGTGCACGTGAACGTTTGTGGAGTCCAAAAAACACGAGTTCAGGTTCTGGGAATGCTCGCGATTTTCTCGTCAACGGTTTCTCGGATCGCAATTCTGTCGCTTATAACGTGTTCCTCGTGTCATTTTACGTCGGAATTAGTCTTGAGAAATGCACAAACACGGTTCTGGAGTTCAAAAAATACGAGATCAGGTTTTGGGAATGCTCGCGATTTTCTCGTCAACGGTTTCTCGGATCGCAATTCTGTCGCTTCCAACGTGATCCTCGTGTCATTTTACGTCGGAAATAGTCATGAGCAGTGCACGTGAACGTTTGTGGAGTCCAAAAAACACGAGTTCAGGTTTTGGGAATGCTCGCGATTTTCTCATCAACGGTTTCTCGGATCGCAATTCTGTCGCTTCCAACGTGTTCCTCGTGTCATTTTACGTCGGAATTAGTCTTGAGAAATGCACAAACACGGTTCTGGAGTTCAAAAATCACGATATCAGGTTTTTGGAATGCTCGCGATTTTCTCGTCAACGGTTTCTCGGATCGCAATTCTGTCGCTTCCAACGTGTTCCTCGTGTCATTTTACGTCGGAATTAGTCTTGAGAAATGCACAAACACGGTTGTGGAGCCCAAAAAACACGAGATCAGTTTCTGAGAATGCTCGCGATTTCCTCGTCAACGGTTTCTCGGATCGCAATTCTGTCGCTTCTAACGTGTTCCTCGTGTCATTTTACGTCGGAATTAGTCTTGAGAAATGCACAAACACGGTTCTGGAGTTCAAAAAACACGAGATCAGGTTTTTGGAATGCTCGCGATTTTCTCGTCAACGGTTTCTCGGTTCGCAATTCTGTCGCTTCCAACGCGTTCCTCGCGTCATTTTACATCGGAATTAGTCATGAGAAAGGCAGAAACACGGTTCAGGAGCCCAAAAAACACGAGATCAGGATTCGGGAATGCTCGCGATTTTCTCGTCAACGGTTTCTCGGATCGCAATTCTGTCGCTTCCAACGTGATCCTCGTGTCATTTTACGTCGGAAATAGTCACGAGCAGTGCACGTGAACGTTTGTGGAGTCCAAAAAACACGAGTTCAGGTTCTGGGAATGCTCGCGATTTTCTCGTCAACGGTTTCTCTGATCGCAATTCTGTCGCTTCCAACGTGTTCCTCGTGTCATTTTACGTCGGAATTAGTCTTGAGAAATGCACAAACACGGTTCTGGAGTTCAAAAAACACGAGATCAGCTTTTTGGAATGCTCGCGATTTTCTCGTCAACGGTTTCTCGGTTCGCAATTCTGTCGCTTCCATCGTGATCCTCGTGTCATTTTACGTCGGAAATAGACACGAGCAGTGCACGTGAACGTTTGTGGAGTCCAAAAAACACGAGTTCAGGTTCTGGGAATGCTCGCGATTTTCTCGTCAACGTTTGCCCGGATTGCAATTCTGTCGCTTCCAACGCGTTCCTCGTGTCATTTTACGTCGGAATTAGTCTTGAGAAATGCACAAACACGGTTCTGGAGTTCAAAAAACACGAGATCAGTTTCTGGGAATGCTCGCGATTTCCTCGTCAACGGTTTCTCGGATCGCAATTCTGTCGCTTCCAACGTGTTCCTCGTGTCATTTTACGTCGGAATTAGTCTTGAGAAATGCACAAACACGGTTCTGGAGTTCAAAAAACACGAGATCAGGTTTTGGGAATGCTCGGGATTTTCTCGTCAACGTTTGCCCGGATTGCAATTCTGTCGCTTCCAACGCGTTCCTCGCGTCATTTTACATCGGAATTAGTCTTGAGAAAGGCACAAACACGGTTCAGGAGCCCAAAAAACACGAGATCAGGATTCGGGAATGCTCGCGATTTTCTCGTCAACGGTTTCTCGGATCGCAATTCTGTCGCTTCTAACGTGTTCCTCGTGTCATTTTACGTCGGAATTAGTCTTGAGAAATGCACAAACACGGTTCTGGAGTCCAAAAAACACGAGTTCAGGTTCTGGGAATGCTCGCGATTTTCTCGTCAACGGTTTCTCGGATCGCAATTCTGTCGCTTCTAACGTGTTCCTCGTGTCATTTTACGTCGGAATTAGTCTTGAGAAATGCACAAACACGGTTCTGAAGTTCAAAAAACACGAGATCAGGTTTTGGGAATGCTCGCGATTTTCTCGTCAACGGTTTCTCGGATCGCAATTCTGTCGCTTCCAACGTGTTCCTCGTGTCATTTTACGTCGGAATTAGTCTTGACAAATGCACAAACGCGGTTCTGGAGTTAAAAAAACACGAGATCAGGTTTTGGGAATGCTGGCGATTTTCTCGTCAACGTTTGCTCGGATTGCAATTCTGTCGCTTCCAACGCGTTCCTCGCGTCATTTTACATCGGAATTAGTCATGAGAAAGGCACAAACACGGTTCAGGAGCCCAAAAAACACGAGATCAGGTTTTGGGAATGCTCGCCATTTTCTCGTCAACGGTTTCTCGGTTCGCAATTCTGTCGCTTCCATCGTGATCCTCGTGTCATTTTACGTCGGAAATAGTCACGAGCAGTGCACGTGAACGTTTGTGGAGTCCAAAAAACACGAGTTCAGGTTCTGGGAATGCTCGCGATTTTCTCGTCAACGGTTTCTCGGATCGCAATTCTGTCGCTTATAACGTGTTCCTCGTGTCATTTTACGTCGGAATTAGTCTTGAGAAATGCACAAACACGGTTCTGGAGTTCAAAAAATACGAGATCAGGTTTTGGGAATGCTCGCGATTTTCTCGTCAACGGTTTCTCGGATCGCAATTCTGTCGCTTCCAACGTGATCCTCGTGTCATTTTACGTCGGAAATAGTCATGAGCAGTGCACGTGAACGTTTGTGGAGTCCAAAAAACACGAGTTCAGGTTTTGGGAATGCTCGCGATTTTCTCATCAACGGTTTCTCGGATCGCAATTCTGTCGCTTCCAACGTGTTCCTCGTGTCATTTTACGTCGGAATTAGTCTTGAGAAATGCACAAACACGGTTCTGGAGTTCAAAAAACACGAGTTCAGGTTTTGGGAATGCTCGCGATTTTCTCGTCAACGGTTTCTCGGTTCGCAATTCTGTCGCTTCCATCGTGATCCTCGTGTCATTTTACGTCGGAAATAGTCACGAGCAGTGCACGTGAACGTTTGTGGAGTCCAAAAAACACGAGTTCAGGTTCTGGGAATGCTCGCGATTTTCTCGTCAACGGTTTCTCGGATCGCAATTCTGTCGCTTCTAACGTGTTCCTCGTGTCATGTTACGTCGGAATTAGTCTTGAGAAATGCACAAACACGGTTCTGAAGTTCAAAAAACACGAGATCAGGTTTTGGGAATGCTCGCGATTTTCTCGTCAACGGTTTCTCGGATTGCAATTCTGTCGCTTCCAACGCGTTCCTCGCGTCATTTTCAATCGGAATTAGTCATGAGAAAGGCACAAACACGGTTCAGGAGCCCAAAAAACACGAGATCAGGTTTTGGGAATGCTCGCCATTTTCTCGTCAACGGTTTCTCGGTTCGCAATTCTGTCGCTTCCATCGTGATCCTCGTGTCATTTTACGTCGGAAATAGTCACGAGCAGTGCACGTGAACGTTTGTGGAGTCCAAAAAACACGAGTTCAGGTTCTGGGAATGCTCGCGATTTTCTCGTCAACGGTTTCTCGGATCGCAATTCTGTCGCTTCCAACGTGTTCCTCGTGTCATTTTACGTCGGAATTAGTCTTGAGAAATGCACAAACACGGTTCTGGAGTTCAAAAAACACGAGATCAGGTTTTGGGAATGCTCGCGATTTTCTCGTCAACGTTTGCCCGGATTGCAATTCTGTCGCTTCCAACGCGTTCCTCGCGTCATTTTACGTCGGAATTAGTCTTGACAAATGCACAAACACGGTTCAGGAGCCCAAAAAACACGAAATCAGGATTGGGGAATGCTCGCGATTTTCTCGTCAACGGTTTCTCGGATCGCAATTCTGTCGCTTCCAACGTGATCCTCGTGTCATTTTACGTCGGAATTAGTCATGAGAAATGCACAAACACGGTTGTGGAGCCCAAAAAACACGAGATCAGTTTCTGAGAATGCTCGCGATTTCCTCGTCAACGGTTTCTCGGATCGCAATTCTGTCGCTTCTAACGTGTTCCTCGTGTCATTTTACGTCGGAATTAGTCTTGAGAAATGCACAAACACGGTTCTGGAGTTCAAAAAACACGAGATCAGGTTTTTGGAATGCTCGCGATTTTCTCGTCAACGGTTTCTCGGTTCGCAATTCTGTCGCTTCCAACGCGTTCCTCGCGTCATTTTACATCGGAATTAGTCATGAGAAAGGCAGAAACACGGTTCAGGAGCCCAAAAAACACGAGATCAGGATTCGGGAATGCTCGCGATTTTCTCGTCAACGGTTTCTCGGATCGCAATTCTGTCGCTTCCAACGTGATCCTCGTGTCATTTTACGTCGGAAATAGTCACGAGCAGTGCACGTGAACGTTTGTGGAGTCCAAAAAACACGAGTTCAGGTTCTGGGAATGCTCGCGATTTTCTCGTCAACGGTTTCTCTGATCGCAATTCTGTCGCTTCCAACGTGTTCCTCGTGTCATTTTACGTCGGAATTAGTCTTGAGAAATGCACAAACACGGTTCTGGAGTTCAAAAAACACGAGATCAGGTTTTTGGAATGCTCGCGATTTTCTCGTCAACGGTTTCTCGGTTCGCAATTCTGTCGCTTCCATCGTGATCCTCGTGTCATTTTACGTCGGAAATAGACACGAGCAGTGCACGTGAACGTTTGTGGAGTCCAAAAAACACGAGTTCAGGTTCTGGGAATGCTCGCGATTTTCTCGTCAACGTTTGCCCGGATTGCAATTCTGTCGCTTCCAACGCGTTCCTCGTGTCATTTTACGTCGGAATTAGTCTTGAGAAATGCACAAACACGGTTCTGGAGTTCAAAAAACACGAGATCAGTTTCTGGGAATGCTCGCGATTTCCTCGTCAACGGTTTCTCGGATCGCAATTCTGTCGCTTCCAACGTGTTCCTCGTGTCATTTTACGTCGGAATTAGTCTTGAGAAATGCACAAACACGGTTCTGGAGTTCAAAAAACACGAGATCAGGTTTTGGGAATGCTCGGGATTTTCTCGTCAACGTTTGCCCGGATTGCAATTCTGTCGCTTCCAACGCGTTCCTCGCGTCATTTTACATCGGAATTAGTCTTGAGAAAGGCACAAACACGGTTCAGGAGCCCAAAAAACACGAGATCAGGATTCGGGAATGCTCGCGATTTTCTCGTCAACGGTTTCTCGGATCGCAATTCTGTCGCTTCTAACGTGTTCCTCGTGTCATTTTACGTCGGAATTAGTCTTGAGAAATGCACAAACACGGTTCTGGAGTCCAAAAAACACGAGTTCAGGTTCTGGGAATGCTCGCGATTTTCTCGTCAACGGTTTCTCGGATCGCAATTCTGTCGCTTCTAACGTGTTCCTCGTGTCATTTTACGTCGGAATTAGTCTTGAGAAATGCACAAACACGGTTCTGAAGTTCAAAAAACACGAGATCAGGTTTTGGGAATGCTCGGGATTTTCTCGTCAACGTTTGCCCGGATTGCAATTCTGTCGCTTCCAACGCGTTCCTCGCGTCATTTTCAATCGGAATTAGTCATGAGAAAGGCACAAACACGGTTCAGGAGCCCAAAAAACACGAGATCAGGTTTTGGGAATGCTCGCCATTTTCTCGTCAACGGTTTCTCGGTTCGCAATTCTGTCGCTTCCATCGTGATCCTCGTGTCATTTTACGTCGGAAATAGTCACGAGCAGTGCACGTGAACGTTTGTGGAGTCCAAAAAACACGAGTTCAGGTTCTGGGAATGCTCGCGATTTTCTCGTCAACGGTTTCTCGGATCGCAATTCTGTCGCTTATAACGTGTTCCTCGTGTCATTTTACGTCGGAATTAGTCTTGAGAAATGCACAAACACGGTTCTGGAGTTCAAAAAATACGAGATCAGGTTTTGGGAATGCTCGCGATTTTCTCGTCAACGGTTTCTCGGATCGCAATTCTGTCGCTTCCAACGTGATCCTCGTGTCATTTTACGTCGGAAATAGTCATGAGCAGTGCACGTGAACGTTTGTGGAGTCCAAAAAACACGAGTTCAGGTTTTGGGAATGCTCGCGATTTTCTCATCAACGGTTTCTCGGATCGCAATTCTGTCGCTTCCAACGTGTTCCTCGTGTCATTTTACGTCGGAATTAGTCTTGAAAAATGCACAAACACGGTTCTGGAGTTCAAAAAACACGAGTTCAGGTTTTGGGAATGCTCGCGATTTTCTCGTCAACGGTTTCTCGGTTCGCAATTCTGTCGCTTCCATCGTGATCCTCGTGTCATTTTACGTCGGAAATAGTCACGAGCAGTGCACGTGAACGTTTGTGGAGTCCACAAAACACGAGTTCAGGTTCTGGGAATGCTCGCGATTTTCTCGTCAACGGTTTCTCGGATCGCAATTCTGTCGCTTCTAACGTGTTCCTCGTGTCATTTTACGTCGGAATTAGTCTTGAGAAATGCACAAACACGGTTCTGAAGTTCAAAAAACACGAGATCAGGTTTTGGGAATGCTCGCGATTTTCTCGTCAACGGTTTCTCGGATCGCAATTCTGTCGCTTCCAACGTGTTCCTCGTGTCATTTTACGTCGGAATTAGTCTTGACAAATGCACAAACGCGGTTCTGGAGTTAAAAAAACACGAGATCAGGTTTTGGGAATGCTGGCGATTTTCTCGTCAACGTTTGCTCGGATTGCAATTCTGTCGCTTCCAACGCGTTCCTCGCGTCATTTTCAATCGGAATTAGTCATGAGAAAGGCACAAACACGGTTCAGGAGCCCAAAAAACACGAGATCAGGTTTTGGGAATGCTCGCCATTTTCTCGTCAACGGTTTCTCGGTTCGCAATTCTGTCGCTTCCATCGTGATCCTCGTGTCATTTTACGTCGGAAATAGTCACGAGCAGTGCACGTGAACGTTTGTGGAGTCCAAAAAACACGAGTTCAGGTTCTGGGAATGCTCGCGATTTTCTCGTCAACGGTTTCTCGGATCGCAATTCTGTCGCTTATAACGTGTTCCTCGTGTCATTTTACGTCGGAATTAGTCTTGAGAAATGCACAAACACGGTTCTGGAGTTCAAAAAATACGAGATCAGGTTTTGGGAATGCTCGCGATTTTCTCGTCAACGGTTTCTCGGATCGCAATTCTGTCGCTTCCAACGTGATCCTCGTGTCATTTTACGTCGGAAATAGTCATGAGCAGTGCACGTGAACGTTTGTGGAGTCCAAAAAACACGAGTTCAGGTTTTGGGAATGCTCGCGATTTTCTCATCAACGGTTTCTCGGATCGCAATTCTGTCGCTTCCAACGTGTTCCTCGTGTCATTTTACGTCGGAATTAGTCTTGAGAAATGCACAAACACGGTTCTGGAGTTCAAAAAACACGAGTTCAGGTTTTGGGAATGCTCGCGATTTTCTCGTCAACGGTTTCTCGGTTCGCAATTCTGTCGCTTCCATCGTGATCCTCGTGTCATTTTACGTCGGAAATAGTCACGAGCAGTGCACGTGAACGTTTGTGGAGTCCAAAAAACACGAGTTCAGGTTTTGGGAATGCTCGCGATTTTCTCGTCGACGTTTGCTCGGATTGCAATTCTGTCGCTTCCTACACGTTTCTCGCGTCATTTTACATCGGAATTAGTCATGAGAAATGCACAAACACGGTTGTGGAGCCCAAAAAACACGAGATCAGTTTCTGGGAATGCTCGCGATTTCCTCGTCAACGGTTTCTCGGATCGCAATTCTGTCGCTTCCAACGTGTTCCTCGTGTCATTTTACGTCGGAATTAGTCTTGAGAAATGCACAAACACGGTTCTGGAGTTCAAAAAACACGAGATCAGGTTTTGGGAATGCTCGCGATTTTCTCGTCAACGTTTGCCCGGATTGCAATTCTGTCGCTTCCAACGCGTTCCTCGCGTCATTTTACGTCGGAATTAGTCTTGACAAATGCACAAACACGGTTCAGGAGCCCAAAAAACACGAAATCAGGATTGGGGAATGCTCGCGATTTTCTCGTCAACGGTTTCTCGGTTCGCAATTCTGTCGCTTCCATCGTGATCCTCGTGTCATTTTACGTCGGAAATAGTCACGAGCAGTGCACGTGAACGTTTGTGGAGTCCAAAAAACACGAGTTCAGGTTCTGGGAATGCTCGCGATTTTCTCGTCAACGGTTTCTCGGATCGCAATTCTGTCGCTTATAACGTGTTCCTCGTGTGATTTTACGTCGGAATTAGTCTTGAGAAATGCACAAACACGGTTCTGGAGTTCAAAAAACACGAGATCAGGTTTTGGGAATGCTCGCGATTTTCTCGTCAACGGTTTCTCGGATCGCAATTCTGTCGCTTCCAACGTGATCCTCGTGTCATTTTACGTCGGAAATAGTCATGAGCAGTGCACGTGAACGTTTGTGGAGTCCAAAAAACACGAGTTCAGGTTTTGGGAATGCTCGCGATTTTCTCATCAACGGTTTCTCGGATCGCAATTCTGTCGCTTCCAACGTGTTCCTCGTGTCATTTTACGTCGGAATTAGTCTTGAGAAATGCACAAACACGGTTCTGGAGTTCAAAAAACACGCGTTCAGGTTTTGGGAATGCTCGCGATTTTCTCGTCAACGTTTGCCCGGATCGGAATTCTGTCGCTTCTAACGTATTCCTCGTGTCATTTTACGTCGGAATTAGTCTTGAGAAATGCACAAACACGGTTCTGGAGTTCAAAAAACACGAGTTCAGGTTTTGGGAATGCTCGCGATTTTCTAGTCAACGGTTTCTCGGATCGCAATTCTGTCACTTCCAACGTGTTCCTCGTGTCATTTTACGTCGGAATTAGTCTTGAGAAATGCACAAACACGGTTCTGGAGTTCAAAAAACACGAGATCAGGTTTTGGGAATGCTCGCGATTTTCTCGTCAACGTTTGCCCGGATTGCAATTCTGTCGCTTCCAACGCGTTCCCCGCGTCATTTTACGTCGGAATTAGTCTTGACAAATGCACAAACACGGTTCAGGAGCCCAAAAAACACGAAATCAGGATTGGGGAATGCTCGCGATTTTCTCGTCAACGGTTTCTCGGATCGCAATTCTGTCGCTTCCAACGTGATCCTCGTGTCATTTTACGTCGGAAATAGCCACGAGCAGTGCACGTGAACGTTTGTGGAGTCCAAAAAACACGAGTTCAGGTTCTGGGAAGGCTCGCGATTTTCTCGTCAACGGTTTCTCGGATCGCAATTCTGTCGCTTCTAACGTGTTCCTCGTGTCATGTTACGTCGGAATTAGTCTTGAGAAATGCACAAACACGGTTCTGGAGTTCAAAAAACACGAGATCAGGTTTTTGGAATGCTCGCGATTTTCTCGTCAATGTTTGCTCGGATTGCAATTCTGTCGCTTCCTACGCGTTTCTCGCGTCATTTTACATCGGAATTAGTCATGAGAAATGCACAAACACGGTTGTGGAGCCCAAAAAACACGAGATCAGTTTCTGGGAATGCTCGCGATTTCCTCGTCAACGGTTTCTCGGATCGCAATTCTGTCGCTTCCATCGTGATCCTCGTGTCATTTTACGTCGGAAATAGTCACGAGCAGTGCACGTGAACGTTTGTGGAGTCCAAAAAACACGAGTTCAGGTTCTGGGAATGCTCGCGATTTTCTCGTCAACGGTTTCTCGGATCGCAATTCTGTCGCTTCTAACGTGTTCCTCGTGTCATTTTACGTCGGAATTAGTCTTGAGAAATGCACAAACACGGTTCTGGAGTTCAAAAAACACGAGATCAGGTTTTTGGAATGCTCGCGATTTTCTCGTCAACGGTTTCTCGGTTCGCAATTCTGTCGCTTCCATCGTGATCCTCGTGTCATTTTACGTCGGAAATAGTCACGAGCAGTGCACGTGAACGTTTGTGGAGTCCAAAAAACACGAGTTCAGGTTCTGGGAATGCTCGCGATTTTCTCGTCAACGGTTTCTCTGATCGCAATTCTGTCGCTTCTAACGTGTTCCTCGTGTCATTTTACGTCGGAATTAGTCTTGAGAAATGCACAAACACGGTTCTGGAGTTCAAAAAACACGAGATCAGGTTTTGGGAATGCTCGCGATTTTCTCGTCAACGTTCGCCCGGATTGCAATTCTGTCGCTTCCAACGCGTTCCTCGCGTCATTTTACATCGGAATTAGTCATGAGAAAGGCACAAACACGGTTCAAGAGCCCAAGAAACACGAGATCAGTATTCGGGAATGCTCGCGATTTTCTCGTCAACGGTTTCTCGGATCGCAATTCTGTCGCTTCCAACGTGTTCCTCGTGTCATTTTACGTCGGAATTAGTCTTGAGAAATGCACAAACACGGTTCTGGAGTTCAAAAAACACGAGATCAGGTTTTGGGAATGCTGGCGATTTTCTCGTCAACGTTTGCTCGGATTGCAATTCTGTCGCTTCCATCGTGATCCTCGTGTCATTTTACGTCGGAAATAGTCACGAGCAGTGCACGTGAACGTTTGTGGAGTCCAAAAAACACGAGTTCAGGTTCTGGGAATGCTCGCGATTTTCTCGTCAACGGTTTCTCGGATCGCAATTCTGTCGCTTATAACGTGTTCCTCGTGTCATTTTACGTCGGAATTAGTCTTGAGAAATGCACAAACACGGTTCTGGAGTTCAAAAAACACGAGATCAGGTTTTGGGAATGCTCGCGATTTTCTCGTCAACGGTTTCTCGGATCGCAATTCTGTCGCTTCCAACGTGATCCTCGTGTCATTTTACGTCGGAAATAGTCATGAGCAGTGCACGTGAACGTTTGTGGAGTCCAAAAAACACGAGTTCAGGTTTTGGGAATGCTCGCGATTTTCTCATCAACGGTTTCTCGGATCGCAATTCTGTCGCTTCCAACGTGTTCCTCGTGTCATTTTACGTCGGAATTAGTCTTGAGAAATGCACAAACACGGTTCTGGAGTTCAAAAAACACGAGTTCAGGTTTTGGGAATGCTCGCGATTTTCTCGTCAACGGTTTCTCGGTTCGCAATTCTGTCGCTTCCATCGTGATCCTCGTGTCATTTTACGTCGGAAATAGTCACGAGCAGTGCACGTGAACGTTTGTGGAGTCCAAAAAACACGAGTTCAGGTTCTGGGAATGCTCGCGATTTTCTCGTCAACGGTTTCTCGGATCGCAATTCTGTCGCTTCTAACGTGTTCCTCGTGTCATTTTACGTCGGAATTAGTCTTGAGAAATGCACAAACACGGTTCTGAAGTTCAAAAAACACGAGATCAGGTTTTGGGAATGCTCGCGATTTTCTCGTCAACGGTTTCTCGGATCGCAATTCTGTCGCTTCCAACGTGTTCCTCGTGTCATTTTACGTCGGAATTAGTCTTGACAAATGCACAAACGCGGTTCTGGAGTTAAAAAAACAGGAGATCAGGTTTTGGGAATGCTCGCGATTTTCTCGACAACGTTTGCTCGGATTGCAATTCTGTCGCTTCCAACGCGTTCCTCGCGTCATTTTCAATCGGAATTAGTCATGAGAAAGGCACAAACACGGTTCAGGAGCCCAAAAAACACGAGATCAGGTTTTGGGAATGCTCGCCATTTTCTCGTCAACGGTTTCTCGGATCGCAATTCTGTCGCTTATAACGTGTTCTTCGTGTCATTTTACGTCGGAATTAGTCTTGAGAAATGCACAAACACGGTTCTGGAGTTCAAAAAACACGAGATCAGGTTTTGGGAATGCTCGCGATTTTCTCGTCAACGGTTTCTCGGATCGCAATTCTGTCGCTTCCAACGTGATCCTCGTGTCATTTTACGTCGGAAATAGTCATGAGCAGTGCACGTGAACGTTTGTGGAGTCCAAAAAACACGAGTTCAGGTTCTGGGAATGCTCGGGATTTTCTCGTCAACGGTTTCTCGGATCGCAATTCTGTCGCTTATAACGTGTTCTTCGTGTCATTTTACGTCGGAATTAGTCTTGAGAAATGCACAAACACGGTTCTGGAGTTCAAAAAACACGAGATCAGGTTTTGGGAATGCTCGCGATTTTCTCGTCAACGGTTTCTCGGATCGCAATTCTGTCGCTTCCAACGTGATCCTCGTGTCATTTTACGTCGGAAATAGTCATGAGCAGTGCACGTGAACGTTTGTGGAGTCCAAAAAACACGAGTTCAGGTTTTGGGAATGCTCGCGATTTTCTCATCAACGGTTTCTCGGATCGCAATTCTGTCGCTTCCAACGTGTTCCTCGTGTCATTTTACGTCGGAATTAGTCTTGAGAAATGCACAAACACGGTTCTGGAGTTCAAAAAACACGAGTTCAGGTTTTGGGAATGCTCGCGATTTTCTCGTCAACGTTTGCCCGGATCGCAATTCTGTCGCTTCTAACGTGTTCCTCGTGTCATTTTACGTCGGAATTAGTCTTGAGAAATGCACAAACACGGTTCTGGAGTTCAAAAAACACGAGATCAGGTTTTGGGAATGCTCGCGATTTTCTCGTCAACGGTTTCTCGGATCGCAATTCTGTCGCTTCCAACGTGATCCTCGTGTCATTTTACGTCGGAAATAGTCATGAGCAGTGCACGTGAACGTTTGTGGAGTCCAAAAAACACGAGTACAGGTTCTGGGAATGCTCGCGATTTTCTCGTCAACGGTTTCTCGGATCGCAATTCTGTCGCTTCTAACGTGTTCCTCGTGTCATTTTACGTCGGAATTAGTCTTGAGAAATGCACAAACACGGTTCTGAAGTTCAAAAAACACGAGATCAGGTTTTGGGAATGCTCGGGATTTTCTCGTCAACGTTTGCCCGGATTGCAATTCTGTCGCTTCCAACGCGTTCCTCGCGTCATTTTACATCGGAATTAGTCTTGAGAAAGGCACAAACACGGTTCAGGAGCCCAAAAAACACGAGATCAGGATTCGGGAATGCTCGCGATTTTCTCGTCAACTGTTTCTCGGATCGCAATTCTGTCGCTTCTAACGTGTTCCTCGTGTCATTTTACGTCGGAATTAGTCTTGAGAAATGCACAAACACGGTTCTGGAGTCCAAAAAACACGAGTTCAGGTTCTGGGAATGCTCGCGATTTTCTCGTCAACGGTTTCTCGGATCGCAATTCTGTCGCTTCTAACGTGTTCCTCGTGTCATTTTACGTCGGAATTAGTCTTGAGAAATGCACAAACACGGTTCTGAAGTTCAAAAAACACGAGATCAGGTTTTGGGAATGCTCGCGATTTTCTCGTCAACGGTTTCTCGGATCGCAATTCTGTCGCTTCCAACGTGTTCCTCGTGTCATTTTACGTCGGAATTAGTCTTGACAAATGCACAAACGCGGTTCTGGAGTTAAAAAAACACGAGATCAGGTTTTGGGAATGCTGGCGATTTTCTCGTCAACGTTTGCTCGGATTGCAATTCTGTCGCTTCCAACGCGTTCCTCGCGTCATTTTCAATCGGAATTAGTCATGAGAAAGGCACAAACACGGTTCAGGAGCCCAAAAAACACGAGATCAGGTTTTGGGAATGCTCGCCATTTTCTCGTCAACGGTTTCTCGGTTCGCAATTCTGTCGCTTCCATCGTGATCCTCGTGTCATTTTACGTCGGAAATAGTCACGAGCAGTGCACGTGAACGTTTGTGGAGTCCAAAAAACACGAGTTCAGGTTCTGGGAATGCTCGCGATTTTCTCGTCAACGGTTTCTCGGATCGCAATTCTGTCGCTTATAACGTGTTCCTCGTGTCATTTTACGTCGGAATTAGTCTTGAGAAATGCACAAACACGGTTCTGGAGTTCAAAAAATACGAGATCAGGTTTTGGGAATGCTCGCGATTTTCTCGTCAACGGTTTCTCGGATCGCAATTCTGTCGCTTCCAACGTGATCCTCGTGTCATTTTACGTCGGAAATAGTCATGAGCAGTGCACGTGAACGTTTGTGGAGTCCAAAAAACACGAGTTCAGGTTTTGGGAATGCTCGCGATTTTCTCATCAACGGTTTCTCGGATCGCAATTCTGTCGCTTCCAACGTGTTCCTCGTGTCATTTTACGTCGGAATTAGTCTTGAGAAATGCACAAACACGGTTCTGGAGTTCAAAAAACACGAGTTCAGGTTTTGGGAATGCTCGCGATTTTCTCGTCAACGGTTTCTCGGTTCGCAATTCTGTCGCTTCCATCGTGATCCTCGTGTCATTTTACGTCGGAAATAGTCACGAGCAGTGCACGTGAACGTTTGTGGAGTCCAAAAAACACGAGTTCAGGTTCTGGGAATGCTGGCGATTTTCTCGTCAACGGTTTCTCGGATCGCAATTCTGTCGCTTCTAACGTGTTCCTCGTGTCATGTTACGTCGGAATTAGTCTTGAGAAATGCACAAACACGGTTCTGAAGTTCAAAAAACACGAGATCAGGTTTTGGGAATGCTCGCGATTTTCTCGTCAACGGTTTCTCGGATCGCAATTCTGTCGCTTCCAACGTGTTCCTCGTGTCATTTTACGTCGGAATTAGTCTTGACAAATGCACAAACGCGGTTCTGGAGTTAAAAAAACACGAGATCAGGTTTTGGGAATGCTGGCGATTTTCTCGTCAACGTTTGCTCGGATTGCAATTCTGTCGCTTCCAACGCGTTCCTCGCGTCATTTTCAATCGGAATTAGTCATGAGAAAGGCACAAACACGGTTCAGGAGCCCAAAAAACACGAGATCAGGTTTTGGGAATGCTCGCCATTTTCTCGTCAACGGTTTCTCGGTTCGCAATTCTGTCGCTTCCATCGTGATCCTCGTGTCATTTTACGTCGGAAATAGTCACGAGCAGTGCACGTGAACGTTTGTGGAGTCCAAAAAACACGAGTTCAGGTTCTGGGAATGCTCGCGATTTTCTCGTCAACGGTTTCTCGGATCGCAATTCTGTCGCTTCCAACGTGTTCCTCGTGTCATTTTACGTCGGAATTAGTCTTGAGAAATGCACAAACACGGTTCTGGAGTTCAAAAAACACGAGATCAGGTTTTGGGAATGCTCGCGATTTTCTCGTCAACGTTTGCCCGGATTGCAATTCTGTCGCTTCCAACGCGTTCCTCGCGTCATTTTACGTCGGAATTAGTCTTGACAAATGCACAAACACGGTTCAGGAGCCCAAAAAACACGAAATCAGGATTGGGGAATGCTCGCGATTTTCTCGTCAACGGTTTCTCGGATCGCAATTCTGTCGCTTCCAACGTGATCCTCGTGTCATTTTACGTCGGAATTAGTCATGAGAAATGCACAAACACGGTTGTGGAGCCCAAAAAACACGAGATCAGTTTCTGAGAATGCTCGCGATTTCCTCGTCAACGGTTTCTCGGATCGCAATTCTGTCGCTTCTAACGTGTTCCTCGTGTCATTTTACGTCGGAATTAGTCTTGAGAAATGCACAAACACGGTTCTGGAGTTCAAAAAACACGAGATCAGGTTTTTGGAATGCTCGCGATTTTCTCGTCAACGGTTTCTCGGTTCGCAATTCTGTCGCTTCCAACGCGTTCCTCGCGTCATTTTACATCGGAATTAGTCATGAGAAAGGCAGAAACACGGTTCAGGAGCCCAAAAAACACGAGATCAGGATTCGGGAATGCTCGCGATTTTCTCGTCAACGGTTTCTCGGATCGCAATTCTGTCGCTTCCAACGTGATCCTCGTGTCATTTTACGTCGGAAATAGTCACGAGCAGTGCACGTGAACGTTTGTGGAGTCCAAAAAACACGAGTTCAGGTTCTGGGAATGCTCGCGATTTTCTCGTCAACGGTTTCTCGGATCGCAATTCTGTCGCTTCTAACGTGTTCCTCGTGTCATTTTACGTCGGAATTAGTCTTGAGAAATGCACAAACACGGTTCTGAAGTTCAAAAAACACGAGATCAGGTTTTGGGAATGCTCGCGATTTTCTCGTCAACGGTTTCTCGGATCGCAATTCTGTCGCTTCCAACGTGTTCCTCGTGTCATTTTACGTCGGAATTAGTCTTGACAAATGCACAAACGCGGTTCTGGAGTTAAAAAAACAGGAGATCAGGTTTTGGGAATGCTCGCGATTTTCTCGACAACGTTTGCTCGGATTGCAATTCTGTCGCTTCCAACGCGTTCCTCGCGTCATTTTCAATCGGAATTAGTCATGAGAAAGGCACAAACACGGTTCAGGAGCCCAAAAAACACGAGATCAGGTTTTGGGAATGCTCGCCATTTTCTCGTCAACGGTTTCTCGGATCGCAATTCTGTCGCTTATAACGTGTTCTTCGTGTCATTTTACGTCGGAATTAGTCTTGAGAAATGCACAAACACGGTTCTGGAGTTCAAAAAACACGAGATCAGGTTTTGGGAATGCTCGCGATTTTCTCGTCAACGGTTTCTCGGATCGCAATTCTGTCGCTTCCAACGTGATCCTCGTGTCATTTTACGTCGGAAATAGTCATGAGCAGTGCACGTGAACGTTTGTGGAGTCCAAAAAACACGAGTTCAGGTTCTGGGAATGCTCGGGATTTTCTCGTCAACGGTTTCTCGGATCGCAATTCTGTCGCTTATAACGTGTTCTTCGTGTCATTTTACGTCGGAATTAGTCTTGAGAAATGCACAAACACGGTTCTGGAGTTCAAAAAACACGAGATCAGGTTTTGGGAATGCTCGCGATTTTCTCGTCAACGGTTTCTCGGATCGCAATTCTGTCGCTTCCAACGTGATCCTCGTGTCATTTTACGTCGGAAATAGTCATGAGCAGTGCACGTGAACGTTTGTGGAGTCCAAAAAACACGAGTTCAGGTTTTGGGAATGCTCGCGATTTTCTCATCAACGGTTTCTCGGATCGCAATTCTGTCGCTTCCAACGTGTTCCTCGTGTCATTTTACGTCGGAATTAGTCTTGAGAAATGCACAAACACGGTTCTGGAGTTCAAAAAACACGAGTTCAGGTTTTGGGAATGCTCGCGATTTTCTCGTCAACGTTTGCCCGGATCGCAATTCTGTCGCTTCTAACGTGTTCCTCGTGTCATTTTACGTCGGAATTAGTCTTGAGAAATGCACAAACACGGTTCTGGAGTTCAAAAAACACGAGATCAGGTTTTGGGAATGCTCGCGATTTTCTCGTCAACGGTTTCTCGGATCGCAATTCTGTCGCTTCCAACGTGATCCTCGTGTCATTTTACGTCGGAAATAGTCATGAGCAGTGCACGTGAACGTTTGTGGAGTCCAAAAAACACGAGTACAGGTTCTGGGAATGCTCGCGATTTTCTCGTCAACGGTTTCTCGGATCGCAATTCTGTCGCTTCTAACGTGTTCCTCGTGTCATTTTACGTCGGAATTAGTCTTGAGAAATGCACAAACACGGTTCTGAAGTTCAAAAAACACGAGATCAGGTTTTGGGAATGCTCGGGATTTTCTCGTCAACGTTTGCCCGGATTGCAATTCTGTCGCTTCCAACGCGTTCCTCGCGTCATTTTACATCGGAATTAGTCTTGAGAAAGGCACAAACACGGTTCAGGAGCCCAAAAAACACGAGATCAGGATTCGGGAATGCTCGCGATTTTCTCGTCAACGGTTTCTCGGATCGCAATTCTGTCGCTTCTAACGTGTTCCTCGTGTCATTTTACGTCGGAATTAGTCTTGAGAAATGCACAAACACGGTTCTGGAGTCCAAAAAACACGAGTTCAGGTTCTGGGAATGCTCGCGATTTTCTCGTCAACGGTTTCTCGGATCGCAATTCTGTCGCTTCTAACGTGTTCCTCGTGTCATTTTACGTCGGAATTAGTCTTGAGAAATGCACAAACACGGTTCTGAAGTTCAAAAAACACGAGATCAGGTTTTGGGAATGCTCGCGATTTTCTCGTCAACGGTTTCTCGGATCGCAATTCTGTCGCTTCCAACGTGTTCCTCGTGTCATTTTACGTCGGAATTAGTCTTGACAAATGCACAAACGCGGTTCTGGAGTTAAAAAAACACGAGATCAGGTTTTGGGAATGCTGGCGATTTTCTCGTCAACGTTTGCTCGGATTGCAATTCTGTCGCTTCCAACGCGTTCCTCGCGTCATTTTCAATCGGAATTAGTCATGAGAAAGGCACAAACACGGTTCAGGAGCCCAAAAAACACGAGATCAGGTTTTGGGAATGCTCGCCATTTTCTCGTCAACGGTTTCTCGGTTCGCAATTCTGTCGCTTCCATCGTGATCCTCGTGTCATTTTACGTCGGAAATAGTCACGAGCAGTGCACGTGAACGTTTGTGGAGTCCAAAAAACACGAGTTCAGGTTCTGGGAATGCTCGCGATTTTCTCGTCAACGGTTTCTCGGATCGCAATTCTGTCGCTTATAACGTGTTCCTCGTGTCATTTTACGTCGGAATTAGTCTTGAGAAATGCACAAACACGGTTCTGGAGTTCAAAAAATACGAGATCAGGTTTTGGGAATGCTCGCGATTTTCTCGTCAACGGTTTCTCGGATCGCAATTCTGTCGCTTCCAACGTGATCCTCGTGTCATTTTACGTCGGAAATAGTCATGAGCAGTGCACGTGAACGTTTGTGGAGTCCAAAAAACACGAGTTCAGGTTCTGGGAATGCTCGCGATTTTCTCGTCAACGGTTTCTCGGATCGCAATTCTGTCGCTTCTAACGTGTTCCTCGTGTCATGTTACGTCGGAATTAGTCTTGAGAAATGCACAAACACGGTTCTGAAGTTCAAAAAACACGAGATCAGGTTTTGGGAATGCTCGCGATTTTCTCGTCAACGGTTTCTCGGATCGCAATTCTGTCGCTTCCAACGTGTTCCTCGTGTCATTTTACGTCGGAATTAGTCTTGACAAATGCACAAACGCGGTTCTGGAGTTAAAAAAACACGAGATCAGGTTTTGGGAATGCTGGCGATTTTCTCGTCAACGTTTGCTCGGATTGCAATTCTGTCGCTTCCAACGCGTTCCTCGCGTCATTTTCAATCGGAATTAGTCATGAGAAAGGCACAAACACGGTTCAGGAGCCCAAAAAACACGAGATCAGGTTTTGGGAATGCTCGCCATTTTCTCGTCAACGGTTTCTCGGTTCGCAATTCTGTCGCTTCCATCGTGATCCTCGTGTCATTTTACGTCGGAAATAGTCACGAGCAGTGCACGTGAACGTTTGTGGAGTCCAAAAAACACGAGTTCAGGTTCTGGGAATGCTCGCGATTTTCTCGTCAACGGTTTCTCGGATCGCAATTCTGTCGCTTCCAACGTGTTCCTCGTGTCATTTTACGTCGGAATTAGTCTTGAGAAATGCACAAACACGGTTCTGGAGTTCAAAAAACACGAGATCAGGTTTTGGGAATGCTCGCGATTTTCTCGTCAACGTTTGCCCGGATTGCAATTCTGTCGCTTCCAACGCGTTCCTCGCGTCATTTTACGTCGGAATTAGTCTTGACAAATGCACAAACACGGTTCAGGAGCCCAAAAAACACGAAATCAGGATTGGGGAATGCTCGCGATTTTCTCGTCAACGGTTTCTCGGATCGCAATTCTGTCGCTTCCAACGTGATCCTCGTGTCATTTTACGTCGGAATTAGTCATGAGAAATGCACAAACACGGTTGTGGAGCCCAAAAAACACGAGATCAGTTTCTGAGAATGCTCGCGATTTCCTCGTCAACGGTTTCTCGGATCGCAATTCTGTCGCTTCTAACGTGTTCCTCGTGTCATTTTACGTCGGAATTAGTCTTGAGAAATGCACAAACACGGTTCTGGAGTTCAAAAAACACGAGATCAGGTTTTTGGAATGCTCGCGATTTTCTCGTCAACGGTTTCTCGGTTCGCAATTCTGTCGCTTCCAACGCGTTCCTCGCGTCATTTTACATCGGAATTAGTCATGAGAAAGGCAGAAACACGGTTCAGGAGCCCAAAAAACACGAGATCAGGATTCGGGAATGCTCGCGATTTTCTCGTCAACGGTTTCTCGGATCGCAATTCTGTCGCTTCCAACGTGATCCTCGTGTCATTTTACGTCGGAAATAGTCACGAGCAGTGCACGTGAACGTTTGTGGAGTCCAAAAAACACGAGTTCAGGTTCTGGGAATGCTCGCGATTTTCTCGTCAACGGTTTCTCTGATCGCAATTCTGTCGCTTCCAACGTGTTCCTCGTGTCATTTTACGTCGGAATTAGTCTTGAGAAATGCACAAACACGGTTCTGGAGTTCAAAAAACACGAGATCAGGTTTTTGGAATGCTCGCGATTTTCTCGTCAACGGTTTCTCGGTTCGCAATTCTGTCGCTTCCATCGTGATCCTCGTGTCATTTTACGTCGGAAATAGACACGAGCAGTGCACGTGAACGTTTGTGGAGTCCAAAAAACACGAGTTCAGGTTCTGGGAATGCTCGCGATTTTCTCGTCAACGTTTGCCCGGATTGCAATTCTGTCGCTTCCAACGCGTTCCTCGTGTCATTTTACGTCGGAATTAGTCTTGAGAAATGCACAAACACGGTTCTGGAGTTCAAAAAACACGAGATCAGTTTCTGGGAATGCTCGCGATTTCCTCGTCAACGGTTTCTCGGATCGCAATTCTGTCGCTTCCAACGTGTTCCTCGTGTCATTTTACGTCGGAATTAGTCTTGAGAAATGCACAAACACGGTTCTGGAGTTCAAAAAACACGAGATCAGGTTTTGGGAATGCTCGGGATTTTCTCGTCAACGTTTGCCCGGATTGCAATTCTGTCGCTTCCAACGCGTTCCTCGCGTCATTTTACATCGGAATTAGTCTTGAGAAAGGCACAAACACGGTTCAGGAGCCCAAAAAACACGAGATCAGGATTCGGGAATGCTCGCGATTTTCTCGTCAACGGTTTCTCGGATCGCAATTCTGTCGCTTCTAACGTGTTCCTCGTGTCATTTTACGTCGGAATTAGTCTTGAGAAATGCACAAACACGGTTCTGGAGTCCAAAAAACACGAGTTCAGGTTCTGGGAATGCTCGCGATTTTCTCGTCAACGGTTTCTCGGATCGCAATTCTGTCGCTTCTAACGTGTTCCTCGTGTCATTTTACGTCGGAATTAGTCTTGAGAAATGCACAAACACGGTTCTGAAGTTCAAAAAACACGAGATCAGGTTTTGGGAATGCTCGGGATTTTCTCGTCAACGTTTGCCCGGATTGCAATTCTGTCGCTTCCAACGCGTTCCTCGCGTCATTTTCAATCGGAATTAGTCATGAGAAAGGCACAAACACGGTTCAGGAGCCCAAAAAACACGAGATCAGGTTTTGGGAATGCTCGCCATTTTCTCGTCAACGGTTTCTCGGTTCGCAATTCTGTCGCTTCCATCGTGATCCTCGTGTCATTTTACGTCGGAAATAGTCACGAGCAGTGCACGTGAACGTTTGTGGAGTCCAAAAAACACGAGTTCAGGTTCTGGGAATGCTCGCGATTTTCTCGTCAACGGTTTCTCGGATCGCAATTCTGTCGCTTATAACGTGTTCCTCGTGTCATTTTACGTCGGAATTAGTCTTGAGAAATGCACAAACACGGTTCTGGAGTTCAAAAAATACGAGATCAGGTTTTGGGAATGCTCGCGATTTTCTCGTCAACGGTTTCTCGGATCGCAATTCTGTCGCTTCCAACGTGATCCTCGTGTCATTTTACGTCGGAAATAGTCATGAGCAGTGCACGTGAACGTTTGTGGAGTCCAAAAAACACGAGTTCAGGTTTTGGGAATGCTCGCGATTTTCTCATCAACGGTTTCTCGGATCGCAATTCTGTCGCTTCCAACGTGTTCCTCGTGTCATTTTACGTCGGAATTAGTCTTGAAAAATGCACAAACACGGTTCTGGAGTTCAAAAAACACGAGTTCAGGTTTTGGGAATGCTCGCGATTTTCTCGTCAACGGTTTCTCGGTTCGCAATTCTGTCGCTTCCATCGTGATCCTCGTGTCATTTTACGTCGGAAATAGTCACGAGCAGTGCACGTGAACGTTTGTGGAGTCCACAAAACACGAGTTCAGGTTCTGGGAATGCTCGCGATTTTCTCGTCAACGGTTTCTCGGATCGCAATTCTGTCGCTTCTAACGTGTTCCTCGTGTCATTTTACGTCGGAATTAGTCTTGAGAAATGCACAAACACGGTTCTGAAGTTCAAAAAACACGAGATCAGGTTTTGGGAATGCTCGCGATTTTCTCGTCAACGGTTTCTCGGATCGCAATTCTGTCGCTTCCAACGTGTTCCTCGTGTCATTTTACGTCGGAATTAGTCTTGACAAATGCACAAACGCGGTTCTGGAGTTAAAAAAACACGAGATCAGGTTTTGGGAATGCTGGCGATTTTCTCGTCAACGTTTGCTCGGATTGCAATTCTGTCGCTTCCAACGCGTTCCTCGCGTCATTTTCAATCGGAATTAGTCATGAGAAAGGCACAAACACGGTTCAGGAGCCCAAAAAACACGAGATCAGGTTTTGGGAATGCTCGCCATTTTCTCGTCAACGGTTTCTCGGTTCGCAATTCTGTCGCTTCCATCGTGATCCTCGTGTCATTTTACGTCGGAAATAGTCACGAGCAGTGCACGTGAACGTTTGTGGAGTCCAAAAAACACGAGTTCAGGTTCTGGGAATGCTCGCGATTTTCTCGTCAACGGTTTCTCGGATCGCAATTCTGTCGCTTATAACGTGTTCCTCGTGTCATTTTACGTCGGAATTAGTCTTGAGAAATGCACAAACACGGTTCTGGAGTTCAAAAAATACGAGATCAGGTTTTGGGAATGCTCGCGATTTTCTCGTCAACGGTTTCTCGGATCGCAATTCTGTCGCTTCCAACGTGATCCTCGTGTCATTTTACGTCGGAAATAGTCATGAGCAGTGCACGTGAACGTTTGTGGAATCCAAAAAACACGAGTTCAGGTTTTGGGAATGCTCGCGATTTTCTCATCAACGGTTTCTCGGATCGCAATTCTGTCGCTTCCAACGTGTTCCTCGTGTCATTTTACGTCGGAATTAGTCTTGAGAAATGCACAAACACGGTTCTGGAGTTCAAAAAACACGAGTTCAGGTTTTGGGAATGCTCGCGATTTTCTCGTCAACGGTTTCTCGGTTCGCAATTCTGTCGCTTCCATCGTGATCCTCGTGTCATTTTACGTCGGAAATAGTCACGAGCAGTGCACGTGAACGTTTGTGGAGTCCAAAAAACACGAGTTCAGGTTTTGGGAATGCTCGCGATTTTCTCGTCGACGTTTGCTCGGATTGCAATTCTGTCGCTTCCTACACGTTTCTCGCGTCATTTTACATCGGAATTAGTCATGAGAAATGCACAAACACGGTTGTGGAGCCCAAAAAACACGAGATCAGTTTCTGGGAATGCTCGCGATTTCCTCGTCAACGGTTTCTCGGATCGCAATTCTGTCGCTTCCAACGTGTTCCTCGTGTCATTTTACGTCGGAATTAGTCTTGAGAAATGCACAAACACGGTTCTGGAGTTCAAAAAACACGAGATCAGGTTTTGGGAATGCTCGCGATTTTCTCGTCAACGTTTGCCCGGATTGCAATTCTGTCGCTTCCAACGCGTTCCTCGCGTCATTTTACGTCGGAATTAGTCTTGACAAATGCACAAACACGGTTCAGGAGCCCAAAAAACACGAAATCAGGATTGGGGAATGCTCGCGATTTTCTCGTCAACGGTTTCTCGGTTCGCAATTCTGTCGCTTCCATCGTGATCCTCGTGTCATTTTACGTCGGAAATAGTCACGAGCAGTGCACGTGAACGTTTGTGGAGTCCAAAAAACACGAGTTCAGGTTCTGGGAATGCTCGCGATTTTCTCGTCAACGGTTTCTCGGATCGCAATTCTGTCGCTTATAACGTGTTCCTCGTGTGATTTTACGTCGGAATTAGTCTTGAGAAATGCACAAACACGGTTCTGGAGTTCAAAAAACACGAGATCAGGTTTTGGGAATGCTCGCGATTTTCTCGTCAACGGTTTCTCGGATCGCAATTCTGTCGCTTCCAACGTGATCCTCGTGTCATTTTACGTCGGAAATAGTCATGAGCAGTGCACGTGAACGTTTGTGGAGTCCAAAAAACACGAGTTCAGGTTTTGGGAATGCTCGCGATTTTCTCATCAACGGTTTCTCGGATCGCAATTCTGTCGCTTCCAACGTGTTCCTCGTGTCATTTTACGTCGGAATTAGTCTTGAGAAATGCACAAACACGGTTCTGGAGTTCAAAAAACACGCGTTCAGGTTTTGGGAATGCTCGCGATTTTCTCGTCAACGTTTGCCCGGATCGGAATTCTGTCGCTTCTAACGTATTCCTCGTGTCATTTTACGTCGGAATTAGTCTTGAGAAATGCACAAACACGGTTCTGGAGTTCAAAAAACACGAGTTCAGGTTTTGGGAATGCTCGCGATTTTCTAGTCAACGGTTTCTCGGATCGCAATTCTGTCACTTCCAACGTGTTCCTCGTGTCATTTTACGTCGGAATTAGTCTTGAGAAATGCACAAACACGGTTCTGGAGTTCAAAAAACACGAGATCAGGTTTTGGGAATGCTCGCGATTTTCTCGTCAACGTTTGCCCGGATTGCAATTCTGTCGCTTCCAACGCGTTCCTCGCGTCATTTTACGTCGGAATTAGTCTTGACAAATGCACAAACACGGTTCAGGAGCCCAAAAAACACGAAATCAGGATTGGGGAATGCTCGCGATTTTCTCGTCAACGGTTTCTCGGATCGCAATTCTGTCGCTTCCAACGTGATCCTCGTGTCATTTTACGTCGGAAATAGCCACGAGCAGTGCACGTGAACGTTTGTGGAGTCCAAAAAACACGAGTTCAGGTTCTGGGAAGGCTCGCGATTTTCTCGTCAACGGTTTCTCGGATCGCAATTCTGTCGCTTCTAACGTGTTCCTCGTGTCATGTTACGTCGGAATTAGTCTTGAGAAATGCACAAACACGGTTCTGGAGTTCAAAAAACACGAGATCAGGTTTTTGGAATGCTCGCGATTTTCTCGTCAATGTTTGCTCGGATTGCAATTCTGTCGCTTCCTACGCGTTTCTCGCGTCATTTTACATCGGAATTAGTCATGAGAAATGCACAAACACGGTTGTGGAGCCCAAAAAACACGAGATCAGTTTCTGGGAATGCTCGCGATTTCCTCGTCAACGGTTTCTCGGATCGCAATTCTGTCGCTTCCATCGTGATCCTCGTGTCATTTTACGTCGGAAATAGTCACGAGCAGTGCACGTGAACGTTTGTGGAGTCCAAAAAACACGAGTTCAGGTTCTGGGAATGCTCGCGATTTTCTCGTCAACGGTTTCTCGGATCGCAATTCTGTCGCTTCTAACGTGTTCCTCGTGTCATTTTACGTCGGAATTAGTCTTGAGAAATGCACAAACACGGTTCTGGAGTTCAAAAAACACGAGATCAGGTTTTTGGAATGCTCGCGATTTTCTCGTCAACGGTTTCTCGGTTCGCAATTCTGTCGCTTCCATCGTGATCCTCGTGTCATTTTACGTCGGAAATAGTCACGAGCAGTGCACGTGAACGTTTGTGGAGTCCAAAAAACACGAGTTCAGGTTCTGGGAATGCTCGCGATTTTCTCGTCAACGGTTTCTCTGATCGCAATTCTGTCGCTTCTAACGTGTTCCTCGTGTCATTTTACGTCGGAATTAGTCTTGAGAAATGCACAAACACGGTTCTGGAGTTCAAAAAACACGAGATCAGGTTTTGGGAATGCTCGCGATTTTCTCGTCAACGTTCGCCCGGATTGCAATTCTGTCGCTTCCAACGCGTTCCTCGCGTCATTTTACATCGGAATTAGTCATGAGAAAGGCACAAACACGGTTCAAGAGCCCAAGAAACACGAGATCAGTATTCGGGAATGCTCGCGATTTTCTCGTCAACGGTTTCTCGGATCGCAATTCTGTCGCTTCCAACGTGTTCCTCGTGTCATTTTACGTCGGAATTAGTCTTGAGAAATGCACAAACACGGTTCTGGAGTTCAAAAAACACGAGATCAGGTTTTGGGAATGCTGGCGATTTTCTCGTCAACGTTTGCTCGGATTGCAATTCTGTCGCTTCCATCGTGATCCTCGTGTCATTTTACGTCGGAAATAGTCACGAGCAGTGCACGTGAACGTTTGTGGAGTCCAAAAAACACGAGTTCAGGTTCTGGGAATGCTCGCGATTTTCTCGTCAACGGTTTCTCGGATCGCAATTCTGTCGCTTATAACGTGTTCCTCGTGTCATTTTACGTCGGAATTAGTCTTGAGAAATGCACAAACACGGTTCTGGAGTTCAAAAAACACGAGATCAGGTTTTGGGAATGCTCGCGATTTTCTCGTCAACGGTTTCTCGGATCGCAATTCTGTCGCTTCCAACGTGATCCTCGTGTCATTTTACGTCGGAAATAGTCATGAGCAGTGCACGTGAACGTTTGTGGAGTCCAAAAAACACGAGTTCAGGTTTTGGGAATGCTCGCGATTTTCTCATCAACGGTTTCTCGGATCGCAATTCTGTCGCTTCCAACGTGTTCCTCGTGTCATTTTACGTCGGAATTAGTCTTGAGAAATGCACAAACACGGTTCTGGAGTTCAAAAAACACGAGTTCAGGTTTTGGGAATGCTCGCGATTTTCTCGTCAACGGTTTCTCGGTTCGCAATTCTGTCGCTTCCATCGTGATCCTCGTGTCATTTTACGTCGGAAATAGTCACGAGCAGTGCACGTGAACGTTTGTGGAGTCCAAAAAACACGAGTTCAGGTTCTGGGAATGCTCGCGATTTTCTCGTCAACGGTTTCTCGGATCGCAATTCTGTCGCTTCTAACGTGTTCCTCGTGTCATTTTACGTCGGAATTAGTCTTGAGAAATGCACAAACACGGTTCTGAAGTTCAAAAAACACGAGATCAGGTTTTGGGAATGCTCGCGATTTTCTCGTCAACGGTTTCTCGGATCGCAATTCTGTCGCTTCCAACGTGTTCCTCGTGTCATTTTACGTCGGAATTAGTCTTGACAAATGCACAAACGCGGTTCTGGAGTTAAAAAAACACGAGATCAGGTTTTGGGAATGCTGGCGATTTTCTCGTCAACGTTTGCTCGGATTGCAATTCTGTCGCTTCCAACGCGTTCCTCGCGTCATTTTCAATCGGAATTAGTCATGAGAAAGGCACAAACACGGTTCAGGAGCCCAAAAAACACGAGATCAGGTTTTGGGAATGCTCGCCATTTTCTCGTCAACGGTTTCTCGGTTCGCAATTCTGTCGCTTCCATCGTGATCCTCGTGTCATTTTACGTCGGAAATAGTCACGAGCAGTGCACGTGAACGTTTGTGGAGTCCAAAAAACACGAGTTCAGGTTCTGGGAATGCTCGCGATTTTCTCGTCAACGGTTTCTCGGATCGCAATTCTGTCGCTTATAACGTGTTGCTCGTGTCATTTTACGTCGGAATTAGTCTTGAGAAATGCACAAACACGGTTCTGGAGTTCAAAAAATACGAGATCAGGTTTTGGGAATGCTCGCGATTTTCTCGTCAACGGTTTCTCGGATCGCAATTCTGTCGCTTCCAACGTGATCCTCGTGTCATTTTACGTCGGAAATAGTCATGAGCAGTGCACGTGAACGTTTGTGGAGTCCAAAAAACACGAGTTCAGGTTTTGGGAATGCTCGCGATTTTCTCATCAACGGTTTCTCGGATCGCAATTCTGTCGCTTCCAACGTGTTCCTCGTGTCATTTTACGTCGGAATTAGTCTTGAGAAATGCACAAACACGGTTCTGGAGTTCAAAAAACACGAGTTCAGGTTTTGGGAATGCTCGCGATTTTCTCGTCAACGGTTTCTCGGTTCGCAATTCTGTCGCTTCCATCGTGATCCTCGTGTCATTTTACGTCGGAAATAGTCACGAGCAGTGCACGTGAACGTTTGTGGAGTCCAAAAAACACGAGTTCAGGTTCTGGGAATGCTCGCGATTTTCTCGTCAACGGTTTCTCGGATCGCAATTCTGTCGCTTCTAACGTGTTCCTCGTGTCATTTTACGTCGGAATTAGTCTTGAGAAATGCACAAACACGGTTCTGAAGTTCAAAAAACACGAGATCAGGTTTTGGGAATGCTCGCGATTTTCTCGTCAACGGTTTCTCGGATCGCAATTCTGTCGCTTCCAACGTGTTCCTCGTGTCATTTTACGTCGGAATTAGTCTTGACAAATGCACAAACGCGGTTCTGGAGTTAAAAAAACACGAGATCAGGTTTTGGGAATGCTCGCGATTTTCTCGTCAACGTTTGCTCGGATTGCAATTCTGTCGCTTCCAACGCGTTCCTCGCGTCATTTTCAATCGGAATTAGTCATGAGAAAGGCACAAACACGGTTCAGGAGCCCAAAAAACACGAGATCAGGTTTTGGGAATGCTCGCCATTTTCTCGTCAACGGTTTCTCGGTTCGCAATTCTGTCGCTTCCATCGTGATCCTCGTGTCATTTTACGTCGGAAATAGTCACGAGCAGTGCACGTGAACGTTTGTGGAGTCCAAAAAACACGAGTTCAGGTTCTGGGAATGCTCGCGATTTTCTCGTCAACGGTTTCTCGGATCGCAATTCTGTCGCTTATAACGTGTTCCTCGTGTCATTTTACGTCGGAATTAGTCTTGAGAAATGCACAAACACGGTTCTGGAGTTCAAAAAACACGAGTTCAGGTTTTGGGAATGCTCGCGATTTTCTAGTCAACGGTTTCTCGGATCGCAATTCTGTCACTTCCAACGTGTTCCTCGTGTCATTTTACGTCGGAATTAGTCTTGAGAAATGCACAAACACGGTTCTGGAGTTCAAAAAACACGAGTTCAGGTTTTGGGAATGCTCGCGATTTTCTCGTCAACGTTTGCCCGGATCGCAATTCTGTCACTTCCAACGTGTTCCTCGTGTCATTTTACGTCGGAATTAGTCTTGAGAAATGCACAAACACGGTTCTGGAGTTCAAAAAACACGAGATCAGGTTTTGGGAATGCTCGCGATTTTCTCGTCAACGTTTGCCCGGATTGCAATTCTGTCGCTTCCAACGCGTTCCTCGCGTCATTTTACGTCGGAATTAGTCTTGACAAATGCACAAACACGGTTCAGGAGCCCAAAAAACACGAAATCAGGATTGGGGAATGCTCGCGATTTTCTCGTCAACGGTTTCTCGGATCGCAATTCTGTCGCTTCCAACGTGATCCTCGTGTCATTTTACGTCGGAAATAGTCACGAGCAGTGCACGTGAACGTTTGTGGAGTCCAAAAAACACGAGTTCAGGTTCTGGGAATGCTCGCGATTTTCTCGTCAACGGTTTCTCGGATCGCAATTCTGTCGCTTCTAACGTGTTCCTCGTGTCATTTTACGTCGGAATTAGTCTTGACAAATGCACAAACGCGGTTCTGGAGTTCAAAAAACACGAGATCAGGTTTTGGGAATGCTCGCGATTTTCTCGTCAACGGTTTCTCGGATCGCAATTCTGTCGCTTCCAACGTGATCCTCGTGTCATTTTACGTCGGAAATAGTCACGAGCAGTGCACGTGAACGTTTGTGGAATCCAAAAAACACGAGTTCAGGTTCTGGGAATGCTCGCGATTTTCTCGTCAACGGTTTCTCGGATCGCAATTCTGTCGCTTCTAACGTGTTCCTCGTGTCATTTTACGTCGGAATTAGTCTTGAGAAATGCACAAACACGGTTCTGGAGTTCAAAAAACACGAGATCAGGTTTTTGGAATGCTCGCGATTTTCTCGTCAATGTTTGCTCGGATTGCAATTTTGTCGCTTCCTACGCTTTTCTCGCGTCATTTTACATCGGAATTAGTCATGAGAAATGCACAAACACGGTTGTGGAGCCCAAAAAACACGAGATCAGTTTCTGGGAATGCTCGCGATTTCCTCGTCAACGGTTTCTCGGATCGCAATTCTGTCGCTTCCATCGTGATCCTCGTGTCATTTTACGTCGGAAATAGTCACGAGCAGTGCACGTGAACGTTTGTGGAGTCCAAAAAACACGAGTTCAGGTTCTGGGAATGCTCGCGATTTTCTCGTCAACGGTTTCTCGGATCGCAATTCTGTCGCTTCTAACGTGTTCCTCGTGTCATTTTACGTCGGAATCAGTCTTGAGAAATGCACAAACACGGTTCTGGAGTTCAAAAAACACGAGATCAGGTTTTTGGAATGCTCGCGATTTTCTCGTCAACGGTTTCACGGTTCGCAATTCTGTCGCTTCCATCGTGATCCTCGTGTCATTTTACGTCGGAAATAGTCACGAGCAGTGCACGTGAACGTTTGTGGAGTCCAAAAAACACGAGTTCAGGTTCTGATAATGCTCGCGATTTTCTCGTCAACGGTTTCTCGGGTCGCAATTCTGTCGCTTCTAACGTGTTCCTCGTGTCATTTTACGTCGGAATTAGTCTTGAGAAATGCACAAACACGGTTCTGGAGTTCAAAAAACACGAGATCAGGTTTTGGGAATGCTCGCGATTTTCTCGTCAACGGTTTCTCGGTTCGCAATTCTGTCGCTTCCATCGTGATCCTCGTGTCATTTTACGTCGGAAATAGTCACGAGCAGTGCACGTGAACGTTTGTGGAGTCCAAAAAACACGAGTTCAGGTTCTGGGAATGCTCGCGATTTTCTCGTCAACGGTTTCTCTGATCGCAATTCTGTCGCTCCTAACGTGTTCCTCGTGTCATTTTACGTCGGAATTAGTTTTGAGAAATGCACAAACACGGTTCTGGAGTTCAAAAAACACGAGATCAGGTTTTGGGAATGCTCGGGATTTTCTCGTCAACGTTCGCCCGGATTGCAATTCTGTCGCTTCCAACGCGTTCTTCGCGTCATTTTACATCGGAATTAGTCATGAGAAAGGCACAAACACGGTTCAGGAGCCCAAGAAACACGAGATCAGGATTCGGGAATGCTCGCGATTTTCTCGTCAACGGTTTCTCGGATCGCAATTCTGTCGCTTCCAACGTGTTCCTCGTGTCATTTTACGTCGGAATTAGTCTTGAGAAATGCACAAACACGGTTCTGGAGTTCAAAAAACACGAGATCAGGTTTTTGGAATGCTCGCGATTTTCTCGTCAACAGTTTCTCGGTTCGCAATTCTGTCGCTTCCATCGTGATCCTCGTGTCATTTTACGTCGGAAATAGACACGAGCAGTGCAATTGAACGTTTGTGGAGTCCAAAAAACACGAGTTCAGGTTCTGGGAATGCTCGCGATTTTCTCGTCAACGTTTGCCCGGATTGCAATTCTGTCGCTTCCAACGCGTTCCTCGTGTCATTTTACGTCGGAATTAGTCTTGAGAAATGCACAAACACGGTTCTGGTGTTCAAAAAACACGAGATCAGTTTCTGGGAATGCTCGCGATTTCCTCGTAAACGGTTTCTCGGATCGCAATTCTGTCGCTTCCAACGTGTTCCTCGTGTCATTTTACGTCGGAATTAGTCTTGAGAAATGCACAAACACGGTTCTGGAGTTCAAAAAACACGAGATCAGGTTTTGGGAATGCTCGCGATTTTCTCGTCAACGTTTGCCCGGATTGCAATTCTGTGGCTTCCAACGCGTTCCTCGCGTCATTTTACATCGGAATTAGTCTTGAGAAAGGCACAAACACGGTTCAGGAGCCCAAAAAACACGAGATCAGGATTCGGGAATGCTCGCGATTTTCTCGTCAACGGTTTCTCGGATCGCAATTCTGTCGCTTCTAACGTGTTCCTCGTGTCATTTTACGTCGGAATTAGTCTTGAGAAATGGACAAACACGGTTCTGGAGTTCAAAAAACACGAGTTCAGGTTCTGGGAATGCTCGCGATTTTCTCGTCAACGTTTGCCCGGATTGCAATTCTGTCGCTTCCAACGCGTTCCTCGTGTCATTTTACGTCGGAATTAGTCTTGAGAAATGCACAAACACGGTTCTGGAGTTCAAAAAACTCGAGATCAGTTTCTGGGAATGCTCGCGATTTCCTCGTCAACGGTTTCACGGATCGCAATTCTGTCGCTTCCAACGTGTTCCTCGTGTCATTTTACGTCGGAATTAGTCTTGAGAAATGCACAAACACGGTTCTGGAGTTCAAAAAACACGAGATCAGGTTTTGGGAATGCTCGCGATTTTCTCGTCAACGTTTGCCCGGATTGCAATTCTGTCGCTTCCAACGCGTTCCTCGCGTCATTTTACATCGGAATTAGTCTTGAGAAAGGCACAAACACGGTTCAGGAGCCCAAAAAACACGAGATCAGTATTCGGGAATGCTCGCGATTTTCTCGTCAACGGTTTCTCGGATCGCAATTCTGTCGCTTCTAACGTGTTCCTCGTGTCATTTTACGTCGGAATTAGTCTTGAGAAATGCACAAACACGGTTCTGGAGTTCAAAAAACACGAGTTCAGGTTTTGGGAATGCTCGCGATTTTCTCGTCAACGTTTGCTTGGATTGCAATTCTGTCGCTTCCTACGCGTTTCTCGCGTCATTTTACATCGGAATTAGTCATGAGAAATGCACAAACACGGTTGTGGAGCCCAAAAAACACGAGATCAGTTTCTGGGAATGCTCGCGATTTCCTCGTCAACGGTTTCTCGGATCGCAATTCTGTCGCTTCCATCGTGATCCTCGTGTCATTTTACGTCGGAAATAGTCACGAGCAGTGCACGTGAACGTTTGTGGAGTCCAAAAAACACGAGTTCAGGTTCTGATAATGCTCGCGATTTTCTCGTCAACGGTTTCTCGGATCGCAATTCTGTCGCTTCCAACGTGATCCTCGTATCATTTTACGTCGGAAATAGTCACGAGCAGTGCACGTGAACGTTTGTGGAGTCCAAAAAACACGAGTTCAGTTTCTGGGAATGCTCGCGATTTCCTCGTCAACGGTTTCTCGGATCGCAATTCTGTCGCTTCTAACGTGTTCCTCGTGTCATTTTACGTCGGAATTAGTCTTGAGAAATGCACAAACACGGTCCTGGAGTTCAAAAAACACGAGATCAGGTTTTGGGAATGCTCGCGATTTTCTCGTCAACGGTTTCTCGGATCGCAATTCTGTCGCTTCCAACGTGATCCTCGTGTCATTTTACGTCGGAAATAGCCACGAGCAGTGCACGTGAACGTTTGTGGAGTCCAAAAAACACGAGTTCAGGTTCTGGGAAGGCTCGCGATTTTCTCGTCAACGGTTTCTCGGATCGCAATTCTGTCGCTTCTAACGTGTTCCTCGTGTCATTTTACGTCGGAATTAGTCTTGAGAAATGCACAAACACGGTTCTGGAGTTCAAACAACACGAGATCAGGTTTTGGGAATGCTCGCGATTTTCTCGTCAACGTTTGCCCGGATTGCAATTCTGTCGCTTCCAACGCGTTCCTCGCGTCATTTTACATCGGAATTAGTCATGAGAAAGGCAGAAACACGGTTCAGGAGCCCAAAAAACACGAGATCAGGATTCGGGAATGCTCGCGATTTTCTCGTCAACGGTTTCTCGGATCGCAATTCTGTCGCTTCCAACGTGATCCTCGTGTCATTTTACGTCGGAAATAGTCACGAGCAGTGCACGTGAACGTTTGTGGAGTCCAAAAAACACGAGTTCAGGTTCTGGGAATGCTCGCGATTTTCTCGTCAACGGTTTCTCGGATCGCAATTCTGTCGCTTCCATCGTGATCCTCGTGTCATTTTACGTCGTAAATAGTCACGAGCAGTGCACGTGAACGTTTGTGGAGTCCAAAAAACAGGAGTTCAGGTTCTGGGAATGCTCGCGATTTTCTCGTCAACGGTTTCTCGGATCGCAATTCTGTCGCTTATAACGTGTTCCTCGTGTCATTTTACGTCGGAATTAGTCTTGAGAAATGCACAAACACGGTTCTGGAGTTCAAAAAACACGAGATCAGGTTTTGGGAATGCTCGCGATTTTCTCGTCAACGGTTTCTCGGATCGCAATTCTGTCGCTTCCAACGTGATCCTCGTGTCATTTTACGTCGGAAATAGTCATGAGCAGTGCACGTGAACGTTTGTGGAGTCCAAAAAACACGAGTTCAGGTTTTGGGAATGCTCGCGATTTTCTCATCAACGGTTTCTCGGATCGCAATTCTGTCGCTTCCAACGTGTTCCTCGTGTCATTTTACGTCGGAATTAGTCTTGAGAAATGCACAAACACGGTTCTGGAGTTCAAAAAACACGAGTTCAGGTTTTGGGAATGCTCGCGATTTTCTAGTAAACGGTTTCTCGGATCGCAATTCTGTCGCTTCCAACGTGTTCCTCGTGTCATTTTACGTCGGAATTAGTCTTGAGAAATGCACAAACACGGTTCTGGAGTTCAAAAAACACGAGATCAGGTTTTGGGAATGCTCGCGATTTTCTCGTCAACGGTTTCTCGGATCGCAATTCTGTCGCTTCCAACGTGATCCTCGTGTCATTTTACGTCGGAAATAGCCACGAGCAGTGCACGTGAACGTTTGTGGAGTCCAAAAAACACGAGTTCAGGTTCTGGGAAGGCTCGCGATTTTCTCGTCAACGGTTTCTCGGATCGCAATTCTGTCGCTTCTAACGTGTTCCTCGTGTCATTTTACGTCGGAATTAGTCTTGAGAAATGCACAAACACGGTTCTGGAGTTCAAACAACACGAGATCAGGTTTTGGGAATGCTCGCGATTTTCTCGTCAACGTTTGCCCGGATTGCAATTCTGTCGCTTCCAACGCGTTCCTCGCGTCATTTTACATCGGAATTAGTCATGAGAAAGGCAGAAACACGGTTCAGGAGCCCAAAAAACACGAGATCAGGATTCGGGAATGCTCGCGATTTTCTCGTCAACGGTTTCTCGGATCGCAATTCTGTCGCTTCCAACGTGATCCTCGTGTCATTTTACGTCGGAAATAGTCACGAGCAGTGCACGTAAACGTTTGTGGAGTCCAAAAAACACGAGTTCAGGTTCTGGGAATGCTCGCGATTTTCTCGTCAACGGTTTCTCGGATCGCAATTCTGTCGCTTCCAACGTGTTCCTCGTGTCATTTTACGTCGGGATTAGTCATGAGAAAGGCACAAACACGGTTCAGGAGCCCAAAAAACACGAGATCAGGGTTGGGGAATGCTCGCGATTTTCTCGTCAACGGTTTCTCGGATCGCAATTCTGTCGCTTCTAACGTGTTCCTCGTGTCATTTTACGTCGGAATTAGTCTTGAGAAATGCACAAACACGGTTCTGAAGTTCAAAAAACACGAGATCAGGTTTTGGGAATGCTCGCGATTTTCTCGTCAACGGTTTCTCGGATCGCAATTCTGTCGCTTCCAACGTGTTCCTCGTGTCATTTTACGTCGGAATTAGTCTTTACAAATGCACAAACGCGGTTCTGGAGTTAAAAAAACACGAGATCAGGTTTTGGGAATGCTCGCGATTTTCTCGTCAACGTTTGCTCGGATTGCAATTCTGTCGCTTCCAACGCGTTCCTCGCGTCATTTTCAATCGGAATTAGTCATGAGAAAGGCACAAACACGGTTCAGGAGCCCAAAAAACACGAGATCAGGTTTTGGGAATGCTCGCCATTTTCTCGTCAATGGTTTCTCGGTTCGCAATTCTGTCGCTTCCATCGTGATCCTCGTGTCATTTTACGTCGGAAATAGTCACGAGCAGTGCACGTGAACGTTTGTGGAGTCCAAAAAACACGAGTTCAGGTTCTGGGAATGCTCGCGATTTTCTCGTCAACGGTTTCTCGGATCGCAATTCTGTCGCTTATAACGTGTTCCTCGTGTCATTTTACGTCGGAATTAGTCTTGAGAAATGCACAAACACGGTTCTGGAGTTCAAAAAAGACGAGATCAGGTTTTGGGAATGCTCGCCATTTTCTCGTCAACGGTTTCTCGGTTCGCAATTCTGTCGCTTCCATCGTGATCCTCGTGTCATTTTACGTCGGAAATAGTCACGAGCAGTGCACGTGAACGTTTGTGGAGTCCAAAAAACACGAGTTCAGGTTCTGGGAATGCTCGCGATTTTCTCGTCAACGGTTTCTCGGATCGCAATTCTGTCGCTTCCAACGTGATCCTCGTGTCATTTTACGTCGGAAATAGTCACGAGCTGTGCACGTGAACGTTTGTGGAGTCCAAAAAACACGAGTTCAGGTTCTGGGAATGCTCGCGATTTTCTCGTCAACGTTTGCCCGGATTGCAATTCTGTCGCTTCCAACGCGTTCCTCGCGTCATTTTACATCGGAATTAGTCTTGAGAAAGGCACAAACACGGTTCAGGAGCCCAAAAAACACGAGATCAGGATTCGGGAATGCTCGCGATTTTCTCGTGAACGGTTTCTCGGATCGCAATTCTGTCGCTTCTAACGTGTTCCTCGTGTCATTTTACGTCGGAATTCGTCTTGAGAAATGCACAAACACGGTTCTGGAGTTCAAAAAACACGAGTTCAGGTTTTGGGAATGCTCGCGATTTTCTCGTCAACGTTTGCTCGGATTGCAATTCTGTCGCTTCCTACGCGTTTCTCGCGTCATTTTACATCGGAATTAGTCATGAGAAATGCACAAACACGGTTGTGGAGCCCAAAAAACACGAGATCAGTTTCTGGGAATGCTCGCGATTTTCTCGTCAACGGTTTCTCGGATCGCAATTCTGTCGCTTCTAACGTGTTCCTCGTGTCATTTTACGTCGGAATTAGTCTTGAGAAATGCACAAACACGGTTCTGGAGTTCAAAAAACACGAGATCAGGTTTTTGGAATGCTCGCGATTTTCTCGTCAACGGTTTCTCGGTTCGCAATTCTGTCGCTTCCATCGTGATCCTCGTGTCATTTTACGTCGGAAATAGTCACGAGCAGTGCACGTGAACGTTTGTGGAGTCCAAAAAACACGAGTTCAGGTTCTGGGAATGCTCGCGATTTTCTCGTCAACGGTTTCTCTGATCGCAATTCTGTCGCTTCTAACGTGTTCCTCGTGTCATTTTACGTCGGAATTAGTCTTGAGAAATGCACAAACACGGTTCTGGAGTTCAAAAAACACGAGATCAGGTTTTGGGAATGCTCGGGATTTTCTCGTCAACGTTCGCCCGGATTGCAATTCTGTCGCTTCCAACGCGTTCCTCGCGTCATTTTACATCGGAATTAGTCATGAGAAAGGCACAAACACGGTTCAGGAGCCCAAGAAACACGAGATCAGGATTCGGGAATGCTCGCGATTTTCTCGTCAACGGTTTCTCGGATCGCAATTCTGTCGCTTCCAACGTGTTCCTCCTGTCATTTTACGTCGGAATTAGTCTTGAGAAATGCACAAACACGGTTCTGGAGTTCAAAAAACACGAGATCATGTTTTTGGAATGCTCGCGATTTTCTCGTCAACAGTTTCTCGGTTCGCAATTCTGTCGCTTCCATCGTGATCCTCGTGTCATTTTACGTCGGAAATAGACACGAGCAGTGCAATTGAACGTTTGTGGAGTCCAAAAAACACGAGTTCAGGTTCTGGGAATGCTCGCGATTTTCTCGTCAACGTTTGCCCGGATTGCAATTCTGTCGCTTCCAACGCGTTCCTCGTGTCATTTTACGTCGGAATTAGTCTTGAGAAATGCACAAACACGGTTCTGGTGTTCAAAAAACACGAGATCAGTTTCTGGGAATGCTCGCGATTTCCTCGTCAACGGTTTCTCGGATCGCAATTCTGTCGCTTCCAACGTGTTCCTCGTGTCATTTTACGTCGGAATTAGTCTTGAGAAATGCACAAACACGGTTCTGGAGTTCAAAAAACACGAGATCAGGTTTTGGGAATGCTCGCGATTTTCTCGTCAACGGTTTCTCGGTTCGCAATTCTGTCGCTTCCATCGTGATCCTCGTGTCATTTTACGTCGGAAATAGTCACGAGCAGTGCACGTGAACGTTTGTGGAGTCCAAAAAACACGAGTTCAGGTTCTGGGAATGCTCGCGATTTTCTCGTCAACGTTCGCCCGGATTGCAATTCTGTCGCTTCCAACGCGTTCCTCGCGTCATTTTACATCGGAATTAGTCATGAGAAAGGCACAAACACGGTTCAGGAGCCCAAGAAACACGAGATCAGGATTCGGGAATGCTCGCGATTTTCTCGTCAACGGTTTCTCGGATCGCAATTCTGTCGCTTCCAACGTGTTCCTCCTGTCATTTTACGTCGGAATTAGTCTTGAGAAATGCACAAACACGGTTCTGGAGTTCAAAAAACACGAGATCATGTTTTTGGAATGCTCGCGATTTTCTCGTCAACAGTTTCTCGGTTCGCAATTCTGTCGCTTCCATCGTGATCCTCGTGTCATTTTACGTCGGAAATAGACACGAGCAGTGCAATTGAACGTTTGTGGAGTCCAAAAAACACGAGTTCAGGTTCTGGGAATGCTCGCGATTTTCTCGACAACGTTTGCCCGGATTGCAATTCTGTCGCTTCCAACGCGTTCCTCGTGTCATTTTACGTCAGAATTAGTCTTGAGAAATGCACAAACACGGTTCTGGTGTTCAAAAAACACGAGATCAGTTTCTGGGAATGCTCGCGATTTCCTCGTCAACGGTTTCTCGGATCGCAATTCTGTCGCTTCCAACGTGTTCCTCGTGTCATTTTACGTCGGAATTAGTCTTGAGAAATGCACAAACACGGTTCTGGAGTTCAAAAAACACGAGATCAGGTTTTGGGAATGCTCGCGATTTTCTCGTCAACGTTTGCCCGGATTGCAATTCTGTGGCTTCCAACGCGTTCCTCGCGTCATTTTACATCGGAATTAGTCTTGAGAAAGGCACAAACACGGTTCAGGAGCCCAAAAAACACGAGATCAGGATTCGGGAATGCTCGCGATTTTCTCGTCAACGGTTTCTCGGATCGCAATTCTGTCGCTTCTAACGTGTTCCTCGTGTCATTTTACGTCGGAATTAGTCTTGAGAAATGGACAAACACGGTTCTGGAGTTAAAAAAACACGAGTTCAGGTTCTGGGAATGCTCGCGATTTTCTCGTCAACGTTTGCCCGGATTGCAATTCTGTCGCTTCCAACGCGTTCCTCGCGTCATTTTACATCGGAATTAGTCTTGAGAAAGGCACAAACACGGTTCAGGAGCCCAAAAAACACGAGATCAGTATTCGGGAATGCTCGCGATTTTCTCGTCAACGGTTTCTCGGATCGCAATTCTGTCGCTTCTGACGTGTTCCTCGTGTCATTTTACGTCGGAATTAGTCTTGAGAAATGCACAAACACGGTTCTGGAGTTCAAAAAACACGAGTTCAGGTTTTGGGAATGCTCGCGATTTTCTCGTCAACGTTTGCTTGGATTGCAATTCTGTCGCTTCCTACGCGTTTGTCGCGTCATTTTACATCGGAATTAGTCATGAGAAATGCACAAACACGGTTGTGGAGCCCAAAAAACACGAGATCAGTTTCTGGGAATGCTCCCGATTTCCTCGTCAACGGTTTCTCGGATCGCAATTCTGTCGCTTCTAACGTGTTCCTCGTGTCATTTTACGTCGGAATTAGTCTTGAGAAATGCACAAACACGGTTCTGGAGTTCAAAAAACACGAGTTCAGGTTTTGGGAATGCTCGCGATTTTCTAGTCAACGGTTTCTCGGATCGCAATTCTGTCGCTTCCAACGTGTTCCTCGTGTCATTTTACGTCGGAATTAGTCTTGAGAAATGCACAAACACGGTTCTGGAGTTCAAAAAACACGAGATCAGGTTTTGGGAATGCTCGCGATTTTCTCGTCAACGTTTGCCCGGATTGCAATTCTGTCGCTTCCAACGAGTTCCCCGCGTCATTTTACATCGGAATTAGTCTTGAGAAAGGCACAAACACGGTTCAGGAGCCCAAAAAACACGAGATCAGGATTCGGGAATGCTCGCGATTTTCTCGTCAACGGTTTCTCGGATCGCAATTCTGTCGCTTCTAACGTGTTCCTCGTGTCATTTTACGTCGGAATTAGTCTTGAGAAATGCACAAACACGGTTCTGGAGTTCAAAAAACACGAGATCAGGTTTTTGGAATGCTCGCGATTTTCTCGTCAACGGTTTCACGGTTCGCAATTCTGTCGCTTCCATCATGATCCTCGTGTCATTTTACGTCGGAAATAGTCACGAGCAGTGCACGTGAACGTTTGTGGAGTCCAAAAAACACGAGTTCAGGTTCTGATAATGCTCGCGATTTTCTCGTCAACGGTTTCTCGGATCGCAATTCTGTCGCTTCCAACGCGTTCCTCGTGTCATTTTACGTCGGAATTAGTCTTGAGAAATGCACAAACACGGTTCTGGTGTTCAAAAAACACGAGATCAGTTTCTGGGAATGCTCGCGATTTCCTCGTCAACGGTTTCTCGGATCGCAATTCTGTCGCTTCCAACGTGTTCCTCGTGTCATTTTACGTCGGAATTAGTCTTGAGAAATGCACAAACACGGTTCTGGAGTTCAAAAAACACGAGATCAGGTTCTGGGAATGCTCGCGATTTTCTCGTCAACGTTTGCCCGGATTGCAATTCTGTCGCTTCCAACGCGTTCCTCGTGTCATTTTACGTCGGAATTAGTCTTGAGAAATGGACAAACACGGTTTTGGAGTTCAAAAAACACGAGTTCAGGTTCTGGGAATGCTCGCGATTTTCTCGTCAACGTTTGCCCGGATTGCAATTCTGTCGCTTCCAACGCGTTCCTCGTGTCATTTTACGTCGGAATTAGTCTTGAGAAATGGACAAACACGGTTTTGGAGTTCAAAAAACACGAGTTCAGGTTCTGGGAATGCTCGCGATTTTCTCGTCAACGGTTTCTCGGATCGCAATTCTGTCGCTTCTAACGTGTTCCTCGTGTCATTTTACGTCGGAATTAGTCTTGAGAAATGGACAAACACGGTTTTGGAGTTCAAAAAACACGAGTTCAGGTTCTGGGAATGCTCGCGATTTTCTCGTCAACGTTTGCCCGGATTGCAATTCTGTCGCTTCCAACGCGTTCCTCGTGTCATTTTACGTCGGAATTAGTCTTGAGAAATGCACAAACACGGTTCTGGAGTTCAAAAAACACGAGATCAGGTTTTGGGAATGCTCGCGATTTTCTCGTCAACGTTTGCCCGGATTGCAATTCTGTCGCTTCCAACGCGTTCCTCGCGTCATTTTACATCGGAATTAGTCTTGAGAAAGGCACAAACACGGTTCAGGAGCCCAAAAAACACGAGATCAGTATTCGGGAATGCTCGCGATTTTCTCGTCAACGGTTTCTCGGATCGCAATTCTGTCGCTTCTGACGTGTTCCTCGTGTCATTTTACGTCGGAATTAGTCTTGAGAAATGCACAAACACGGTTCTGGAGTTCAAAAAACACGAGTTCAGGTTTTGGGAATGCTCGCGATTTTCTCGTCAACGTTTGCTTGGATTGCAATTCTGTCGCTTCCTACGCGTTTCTCGCGTCATTTTACATCGGAATTAGTCATGAGAAATGCACAAACACGGTTGTGGAGCCCAAAAAACACGAGAGCAGTTTCTGGGAATGCTCGCGATTTCCTCGTCAACGGTTTCTCGGATCGCAATTCTGTCGCTTCTAACGTGTTCCTCGTGTCATTTTACGTCGGAATTAGTCTTGAGAAATGCACAAACACGGTTCTGGAGTTCAAAAAACACGAGTTCAGGTTTTGGGAATACTCGCGATTTTCTAGTCAACGGTTTCTCGGATCGCAATTCTGTCGCTTCCAACGTGTTCCTCGTGTCATTTTACGTCGGAATTAGTCTTGAGAAATGCACAAACACGGTTCTGGAGTTCAAAAAACACGAGATCAGGTTTTGGGAATGCTCGCGATTTTCTCGTCAACGTTTGCCCGGATTGTAATTCTGTCGCTTCCAACGAGTTCCCCGCGTCATTTTACATCGGAATTAGTCTTGAGAAAGGCACAAACACGGTTCAGGAGCCCAAAAAACACGAGATCAGGATTCGGGAATGCTCGCGATTTTCTCGTCAACGGTTTCTCGGATCGCAATTCTGTCGCTTCTAACGTGTTCCTCGTGTCATTTTACGTCGGAATTAGTCTTGAGAAATGCACAAACACGGTTCTGGAGTTCAAAAAACACGAGATCAGGTTTTTGGAATGCTCGCGATTTTCTCGTCAACGGTTTCACGGTTCGCAATTCTGTCGCTTCCATCATGATCCTCGTGTCATTTTACGTCGGAAATAGTCACGAGCAGTGCACGTGAACGTTTGTGGAGTCCAAAAAACACGAGTTCAGGTTCTGATAATGCTCGCGATTTTCTCGTCAACGGTTTCTCGGGTCGCAATTCTGTCACTTCTAACGTGTTCCTCGTGTCATTTTACGTCGGAATTAGTCTTGAGAAATGCACAAACACGGTTCTGGAGTTCAAAAAACACGAGATCAGGTTTTGGGAATGCTCGCGATTTTCTCGTCAACGTTCGCCCGGATTGCAATTCTGTCGCTTCCAACGCGTTCCTCGCGTCATTTTACATCGGAATTAGTCATGAGAAAGGCACAAACACGGTTCAGGAGCCCAAGAAACACGAGATCAGGATTCGGGAATGCTCGCGATTTTCTCGTCAACGGTTTCTCGGATCGCAATTCTGTCGCTTCCAACGTGTTCCTCGTGTCATTTTACGTCGGAATTAGTCTTGAGAAATGCACAAACACGGTTCTGGAGTTCAAAAAACACGAGTTCAGGTTCTGGGAATGCTCGCGATTTTCTCGTCAACGTTTGCCCGGATTGCAATTCTGTCGCTTCCAACGCGTTCCTCGTGTCATTTTACGTCGGAATTAGTCTTGAGAAATGCACAAACACGGTTCTGGAGTTCAAAAAACACGAGATCAGTTTCTGGGAATGCTCGCGATTTCCTCGTCAACGGTTTCTCGGATCGCAATTCTGTCGCTTCCAACGTGTTCCTCGTGTCATTTTACGTCGGAATTAGTCTTGAGAAATGCACAAACACGGTTCTGGAGTTCAAAAAACACGAGATCAGTTTCTGGGAATGCTCGCGATTTCCTCGTCAACGGTTTCTCGGATCGCAATTCTGTCGCTTCTAACGTGTTCCTCGTGTCATTTTACGTCGGAATTAGTCTTGAGAAATGCACAAACACGGTTCTGGAGTTCAAAAAACACGAGTTCAGGTTTTGGGAATACTCGCGATTTTCTAGTCAACGGTTTCTCGGATCGCAATTCTGTCGCTTCCAACGTGTTCCTCGTGTCATTTTACGTCGGAATTAGTCTTGAGAAATGCACAAACACGGTTCTGGAGTTCAAAAAACACGAGATCAGGTTTTGGGAATGCTCGCGATTTTCTCGTCAACGTTTGCCCGGATTGCAATTCTGTCGCTTCCAACGAGTTCCCCGCGTCATTTTACATCGGAATTAGTCTTGAGAAAGGCACAAACACGGTTCAGGAGCCCAAAAAACACGAGATCAGGATTCGGGAATGCTCGCGATTTTCTCGTCAACGGTTTCTCGGATCGCAATTCTGTCGCTTCTAACGTGTTCCTCGTGTCATTTTACGTCGGAATTAGTCTTGAGAAATGCACAAACACGGTTCTGGAGTTCAAAAAACACGAGTTCAGGTTTTGGGAATGCTCGCGATTTTCTCGTCAACGTTTGCTCGGATTGCAATTCTGTCGCTTCCTACGCGTTCCTCGTGTCATTTTACGTCGGAATTAGTCTTGAGAAATGCACAAACACGGTTCTGGAGTTCAAAAAACACGAGTTCAGGTTTTGGGAATGCTCGCGATTTTCTCGTCAACGTTTGCTTGGATTGCAATTCTGTCGCTTCCTACGCGTTTCTCGCGTCATTTTACATCGGAATTAGTCATGAGAAATGCACAAACACGGTTGTGGAGCTCAAAAAACGCGAGATCAGTTTCTGGGAATGCTCGCGATTTCCTCGTCAACGGTTTCTCGGATCGCAATTCTGTCGCTTCTAACGTGTTCCTCGTGTCATTTTACGTCGGAATTAGTCTTGAGAAATGCACAAACACGGTTCTGGAGTTCAAAAAACACGAGTTCAGGTTTTGGGAATACTCGCGATTTTCTAGTCAACGGTTTCTCGGATCGCAATTCTGTCGCTTCCAACGTGTTCCTCGTGTCATTTTACGTCGGAATTAGTCTTGAGAAATGCACAAACACGGTTCTGGAGTTCAAAAAACACGAGATCAGGTTTTGGGAATGCTCGCGATTTTCTCGTCAACGTTTGCCCGGATTGCAATTCTGTCGCTTCCAACGCGTTCCTCGTGTCATTTTACGTCGGAATTAGTCTTGAGAAAGGCACAAACACGGTTCAGGAGCCCAAAAAACACGAGATCAGGATTCGGGAATGCTCGCGATTTTCTCGTCAACGGTTTCTCGGATCGCAATTCTGTCGCTTCCAACGTGTTCCTCGTGTCATTTTACGTCGGAATTAGTCTTGAGAAATGCACAAACACGGTTCTGGAGTTCAAAAAACACGAGTTCAGGTTCTGGGAATGCTCGCGATTTTCTCGTCAACGTTTGCCCGGATTGCAATTCTGTCGCTTCCAACGCGTTCCTCGTGTCATTTTACGTCGGAATTAGTCTTGAGAAATGCACAAACACGGTTCTGGAGTTCAAAAAACACGAGATCAGTTTCTGGGAATGCTCGCGATTTCCTCGTCAACGGTTTCTCGGATCGCAATTCTGTCGCTTCCAACGTGTTCCTCGTGTCATTTTACGTCGGAATTAGTCTTGAGAAATGCACAAACACGGTTCTGGAGTTCAAAAAACACGAGATCAGGTTTTGGGAATGCTCGCGATTTTCTCGTCAACGTTCGCCCGGATTGCAATTCTGTCGCTTCCAACGCGTTCCTCGCGTCATTTTACATCGGAATTAGTCATGAGAAAGGCACAAACACGGTTCAGGAGCCCAAGAAACACGAGATCAGGATTCGGGAATGCTCGCGATTTTCTCGTCAACGGTTTCTCGGATCGCAATTCTGTCGCTTCCAACGTGTTCCTCGTGTCATTTTACGTCGGAATTAGTCTTGAGAAATGCACAAACACGGTTCTGGAGTTCAAAAAACACGAGTTCAGGTTCTGGGAATGCTCGCGATTTTCTCGTCAACGTTTGCCCGGATTGCAATTCTGTCGCTTCCAACGCGTTCCTCGTGTCATTTTACGTCGGAATTAGTCTTGAGAAATGCACAAACACGGTTCTGGAGTTCAAAAAACACGAGATCAGTTTCTGGGAATGCTCGCGATTTCCTCGTCAACGGTTTCTCGGATCGCAATTCTGTCGCTTCCAACGTGTTCCTCGTGTCATTTTACGTCGGAATTAGTCTTGAGAAATGCACAAACACGGTTCTGGAGTTCAAAAAACACGAGATCAGTTTCTGGGAATGCTCGCGATTTCCTCGTCAACGGTTTCTCGGATCGCAATTCTGTCGCTTCTAACGTGTTCCTCGTGTCATTTTACGTCGGAATTAGTCTTGAGAAATGCACAAACACGGTTCTGGAGTTCAAAAAACACGAGTTCAGGTTTTGGGAATACTCGCGATTTTCTAGTCAACGGTTTCTCGGATCGCAATTCTGTCGCTTCCAACGTGTTCCTCGTGTCATTTTACGTCGGAATTAGTCTTGAGAAATGCACAAACACGGTTCTGGAGTTCAAAAAACACGAGATCAGGTTTTGGGAATGCTCGCGATTTTCTCGTCAACGTTTGCCCGGATTGCAATTCTGTCGCTTCCAACGAGTTCCCCGCGTCATTTTACATCGGAATTAGTCTTGAGAAAGGCACAAACACGGTTCAGGAGCCCAAAAAACACGAGATCAGGATTCGGGAATGCTCGCGATTTTCTCGTCAACGGTTTCTCGGATCGCAATTCTGTCGCTTCTAACGTGTTCCTCGTGTCATTTTACGTCGGAATTAGTCTTGAGAAATGCACAAACACGGTTCTGGAGTTCAAAAAACACGAGTTCAGGTTTTGGGAATGCTCGCGATTTTCTCGTCAACGTTTGCTCGGATTGCAATTCTGTCGCTTCCTACGCGTTCCTCGTGTCATTTTACGTCGGAATTAGTCTTGAGAAATGCACAAACACGGTTCTGGAGTTCAAAAAACACGAGTTCAGGTTTTGGGAATGCTCGCGATTTTCTCGTCAACGTTTGCTTGGATTGCAATTCTGTCGCTTCCTACGCGTTTCTCGCGTCATTTTACATCGGAATTAGTCATGAGAAATGCACAAACACGGTTGTGGAGCTCAAAAAACGCGAGATCAGTTTCTGGGAATGCTCGCGATTTCCTCGTCAACGGTTTCTCGGATCGCAATTCTGTCGCTTCTAACGTGTTCCTCGTGTCATTTTACGTCGGAATTAGTCTTGAGAAATGCACAAACACGGTTCTGGAGTTCAAAAAACACGAGTTCAGGTTTTGGGAATACTCGCGATTTTCTAGTCAACGGTTTCTCGGATCGCAATTCTGTCGCTTCCAACGTGTTCCTCGTGTCATTTTACGTCGGAATTAGTCTTGAGAAATGCACAAACACGGTTCTGGAGTTCAAAAAACACGAGATCAGGTTTTGGGAATGCTCGCGATTTTCTCGTCAACGTTTGCCCGGATTGCAATTCTGTCGCTTCCAACGCGTTCCTCGTGTCATTTTACGTCGGAATTAGTCTTGAGAAAGGCACAAACACGGTTCAGGAGCCCAAAAAACACGAGATCAGGATTCGGGAATGCTCGCGATTTTCTCGTCAACGGTTTCTCGGATCGCAATTCTGTCGCTTCCAACGTGTTCCTCGTGTCATTTTACGTCGGAATTAGTCTTGAGAAATGCACAAACACGGTTCTGGAGTTCAAAAAACACGAGTTCAGGTTCTGGGAATGCTCGCGATTTTCTCGTCAACGTTTGCCCGGATTGCAATTCTGTCGCTTCCAACGCGTTCCTCGTGTCATTTTACGTCGGAATTAGTCTTGAGAAATGCACAAACACGGTTCTGGAGTTCAAAAAACACGAGATCAGTTTCTGGGAATGCTCGCGATTTCCTCGTCAACGGTTTCTCGGATCGCAATTCTGTCGCTTCCAACGTGTTCCTCGTGTCATTTTACGTCGGAATTAGTCTTGAGAAATGCACAAACACGGTTCTGGAGTTCAAAAAACACGAGATCAGGTTTTGGGAATGCTCGCGATTTTCTCGTCAACGTTTGCCCGGATTGCAATTCTGTCGCTTCCTACGCGTTTCTCGCGTCATTTTACATCGGAATTAGTCATGAGAAATGCACAAACACGGTTGTGGAGCCCAAAAAACACGAGATCAGTTTCTGGGAATGCTCGCGATTTCCTCGTCAACGGTTTCTCGGATCGCAATTCTGTCGCTTCTAACGTGTTCCTCGTGTCATTTTACGTCGGAATTAGTCTTGAGAAATGCACAAACACGGTTCTGGAGTTCAAAAAACACGAGTTCAGGTTTTGGGAATACTCGCGATTTTCTAGTCAACGGTTTCTCGGATCGCAATTCTGTCGCTTCCAACGTGTTCCTCGTGTCATTTTACGTCGGAATTAGTCTTGAGAAATGCACAAACACGGTTCTGGAGTTCAAAAAACACGTCGGAATTAGAATTTACGTCGGAATTAGTCTTGAGAAATGCACAAACACGGTTCTGGAGTTCAAAAAACACGAGTTCAGGTTTTGGGAATACTCGCGATTTTCTAGTCAACGGTTTCTCGGATCGCAATTCTGTCGCTTCCAACGTGTTCCTCGTGTCATTTTACGTCGGAATTAGTCTTGAGAAATGCACAAACACGGTTCAGGAGCCCAAAAAACACGAGATCAGGTTTTGGGAATGCTCGCCATTTTCTCGTCAACGGTTTCTCGGTTCGCAATTCTGTCGCTTCCATCGTGATCCTCGTGTCATTTTACGTCGGAAATAGTCACGAGCAGTGCACGTGAACGTTTGTGGAGTCCAAAAAACACGAGTTCAGGTTCTGGGAATGCTCGCGATTTTCTCGTCAACGGTTTCTCTGATCGCAATTCTGTCGCTTCCAACGCGTTCCTCGTGTCATTTTACGTCGGAATTAGTCTTGAGAAATGCACAAACACGGTTCTGGAGTTCAAAAAACACGAGATCAGTTTCTGGGAATGCTCGCGATTTCCTCGTCAACGGTTTCTCGGATCGCAATTCTGTCGCTTCCAACGTGTTCCTCGTGTCATTTTACGTCGGAATTAGTCTTGAGAAATGCACAAACACGGTTCTGGAGTTCAAAAAACACGAGATCAGGTTTTGGGAATGCTCGCGATTTTCTCGTCAACGTTTGCCCGGATTGCAATTCTGTCGCTTCCAACGCGTTCCTCGCGTCATTTTACATCGGAATTAGTCTTGAGAAAGGCACAAACACGGTTCAGGAGCCCAAAAAACACGAGATCAGGATTCGGGAATGCTCGCGATTTTCTCGTCAACGGTTTCTCGGATCGCAATTCTGTCGCTTCTAACGTGTTCCTCGTGTCATTTTACGTCGGAATTAGTCTTGAGAAATGCACAAACACGGTTCTGGAGTTCAAAAAACACGAGTTCAGGTTTTGGGAATGCTCGCGATTTTCTCGTCAACGTTTGCTCGGATTGCAATTCTGTCGCTTCCTACGCGTTCCTCGTGTCATTTTACGTCGGAATTAGTCTTGAGAAATGCACAAACACGGTTCTGGAGTTCAAAAAACACGAGATCAGTTTCTGGGAATGCTCGCGATTTCCTCGTCAACGGTTTCTCGGATCGCAATTCTGTCGCTTCCAACGTGTTCCTCGTGTCATTTTACGTCGGAATTAGTCTTGAGAAATGCACAAACACGGTTCTGGAGTTCAAAAAACACGAGATCAGGTTTTGGGAATGCTCGCGATTTTCTCGTCAACGTTTGCCCGGATTGCAATTCTGTCGCTTCCAACGCGTTCCTCGCGTCATTTTACATCGGAATTAGTCTTGAGAAAGGCACAAACACGGTTCAGGAGCCCAAAAAACACGAGATCAGGATTCGGGAATGCTCGCGATTTTCTCGTCAACGGTTTCTCGGATCGCAATTCTGTCGCTTCTAACGTGTTCCTCGTGTCATTTTACGTCGGAATTAGTCTTGAGAAATGCACAAACACGGTTCTGGAGTTCAAAAAACACGAGTTCAGGTTCTGGGAATGCTCGCGATTTTCTCGTCAACGTTTGCCCGGATTGCAATTCTGTCGCTTCCAACGCGTTCCTCGTGTCATTTTACGTCGGAATTAGTCTTGAGAAATGCACAAACACGGTTCTGGAGTTCAAAAAACACGAGATCAGTTTCTGGGAATGCTCGCGATTTCCTCGTCAACGGTTTCTCGGATCGCAATTCTGTCGCTTCCAACGTGTTCCTCGTGTCATTTTACGTCGGAATTAGTCTTGAGAAATGCACAAACACGGTTCTGGAGTTCAAAAAACACGAGATCAGGTTTTGGGAATGCTCGCGATTTTCTCGTCAACGTTTGCCCGGATTGCAATTCTGTCGCTTCCTACGCGTTTCTCGCGTCATTTTACATCGGAATTAGTCATGAGAAATGCACAAACACGGTTGTGGAGCCCAAAAAACACGAGATCAGTTTCTGGGAATGCTCGCGATTTCCTCGTCAACGGTTTCTCGGATCGCAATTCTGTCGCTTCTAACGTGTTCCTCGTGTCATTTTACGTCGGAATTAGTCTTGAGAAATGCACAAACACGGTTCTGGAGTTCAAAAAACACGAGTTCAGGTTTTGGGAATACTCGCGATTTTCTAGTCAACGGTTTCTCGGATCGCAATTCTGTCGCTTCCAACGTGTTCCTCGTGTCATTTTACGTCGGAATTAGTCTTGAGAAATGCACAAACACGGTTCTGGAGTTCAAAAAACACGTCGGAATTAGAATTTACGTCGGAATTAGTCTTGAGAAATGCACAAACACGGTTCTGGAGTTCAAAAAACACGAGTTCAGGTTTTGGGAATACTCGCGATTTTCTAGTCAACGGTTTCTCGGATCGCAATTCTGTCGCTTCCAACGTGTTCCTCGTGTCATTTTACGTCGGAATTAGTCTTGAGAAATGCACAAACACGGTTCAGGAGCCCAAAAAACACGAGATCAGGTTTTGGGAATGCTCGCCATTTTCTCGTCAACGGTTTCTCGGTTCGCAATTCTGTCGCTTCCATCGTGATCCTCGTGTCATTTTACGTCGGAAATAGTCACGAGCAGTGCACGTGAACGTTTGTGGAGTCCAAAAAACACGAGTTCAGGTTCTGGGAATGCTCGCGATTTTCTCGTCAACGGTTTCTCTGATCGCAATTCTGTCGCTTCCAACGCGTTCCTCGTGTCATTTTACGTCGGAATTAGTCTTGAGAAATGCACAAACACGGTTCTGGAGTTCAAAAAACACGAGATCAGTTTCTGGGAATGCTCGCGATTTCCTCGTCAACGGTTTCTCGGATCGCAATTCTGTCGCTTCCAACGTGTTCCTCGTGTCATTTTACGTCGGAATTAGTCTTGAGAAATGCACAAACACGGTTCTGGAGTTCAAAAAACACGAGATCAGGTTTTGGGAATGCTCGCGATTTTCTCGTCAACGTTTGCCCGGATTGCAATTCTGTCGCTTCCAACGCGTTCCTCGCGTCATTTTACATCGGAATTAGTCTTAAGAAAGGCACAAACACGGTTCAGGAGCCCAAAAAACACGAGATCAGGATTCGGGAATGCTCGCGATTTTCTCGTCAACGGTTTCTCGGATCGCAATTCTGTCGCTTCTAACGTGTTCCTCGTGTCATTTTACGTCGGAATTAGTCTTGAGAAATGCACAAACACGGTTCTGGAGTTCAAAAAACACGAGTTCAGGTTTTGGGAATGCTCGCGATTTTCTCGTCAACGTTTGCTCGGATTGCAATTCTGTCGCTTCCTACGCGTTCCTCGTGTCATTTTACGTCGGAATTAGTCTTGAGAAATGCACAAACACGGTTCTGGAGTTCAAAAAACACGAGATCAGTTTCTGGGAATGCTCGCGATTTCCTCGTCAACGGTTTCTCGGATCGCAATTCTGTCGCTTCCAACGTGTTCCTCGTGTCATTTTACGTCGGAATTAGTCTTGAGAAATGCACAAACACGGTTCTGGAGTTCAAAAAACACGAGATCAGGTTTTGGGAATGCTCGCGATTTTCTCGTCAACGTTTGCCCGGATTGCAATTCTGTCGCTTCCAACGCGTTCCTCGCGTCATTTTACATCGGAATTAGTCTTGAGAAAGGCACAAACACGGTTCAGGAGCCCAAAAAACACGAGATCAGGATTCGGGAATGCTCGCGATTTTCTCGTCAACGGTTTCTCGGATCGCAATTCTGTCGCTTCTAACGTGTTCCTCGTGTCATTTTACGTCGGAATTAGTCTTGAGAAATGCACAAACACGGTTCTGGAGTTCAAAAAACACGAGTTCAGGTTTTGGGAATGCTCGCGATTTTCTCGTCAACGTTTGCTTGGATTGCAATTCTGTCGCTTCCTACGCGTTTCTCGCGTCATTTTACATCGGAATTAATCATGAGAAATGCACAAACACGGTTGTGGAGCCCAAAAAACACGAGATCAGTTTCTGGGAATGCTCGCGATTTCCTCGTCAACGGTTTCTCGGATCGCCATTCTGTCGCTTCTAACGTGTTCCTCGTGTCATTTTACGTCGGAATTAGTCTTGAGAAATGCACAAACACGGTTCTGGAGTTCAAAAAACACGAGATCAGGTTTTGGGAATGCTCGCGATTTTCTCGTCAACGTTTGCCCGGATTGCAATTCTGTCGCTTCCAACGAGTTCCCCGCGTCATTTTACATCGGAATTAGTCTTGAGAAAGGCACAAACACGGTTCAGGAGCCCAAAAAACACGAGATCAGGATTCGGGAATGCTCGCGATTTTCTCGTCAACGGTTTCTCGGATCGCAATTCTGTCGCTTCTAACGTGTTCCTCGTGTCATTTTACGTCGGAATTAGTCTTGAGAAATGCACAAACACGGTTCTGGAGTTCAAAAAACACGAGTTCAGGTTTTGGGAATGCTCGCGATTTTCTCGTCAACGTTTGCTCGGATTGCAATTCTGTCGCTTCCTACGCGTTCCTCGTGTCATTTTACGTCGGAATTAGTCTTGAGAAATGCACAAACACGGTTCAGGAGCCCAAAAAACACGAGATCAGGTTTTGGGAATGCTCGCCATTTTCTCGTCAACGGTTTCTCGGTTCGCAATTCTGTCGCTTCCATCGTGATCCTCATGTCATTTTACGTCGGAAATAGTCACGAGCAGTGCACGTGAACGTTTGTGGAGTCCAAAAAACACGAGTTCAGGTTCTGGGAATGCTCGCGATTTTCTCGTCAACGGTTTCTCGGATCGCAATTCTGTCGCTTCTAACGTGTTCCTCGTGTCATTTTACGTCGGAATTAGTCTTGAGAAATGCACAAACACGGTTCTGGAGTTCAAAAAACACGAGATCAGGTTTTTGGAATGCTCGCGATTTTCTCGTCAACGGTTTCACGGTTCGCAATTCTGTCGCTTCCATCGTGATCCTCGTGTCATTTTACGTCGGAAATAGTCACGAGCAGTGCACGTGAACGTTTGTGGAGTCCAAAAAACACGAGTTCAGGTTCTGATAATGCTCGCGATTTTCTCGTCAACGGTTTCTCGGATCGCAATTCTGTCGCTTCTAACGTGTTCCTCGTGTCATTTTACGTCGGAATTAGTCTTGAGAAATGCACAAACACGGTTCTGGAGTTCAAAAAACACGAGATCAGGTTTTGGGAATGCTCGCGATTTTCTCGTCAACGGTTTCTCGGTTCGCAATTCTGTCGCTTCCATCGTGATCCTCGTGTCATTTTACGTCGGAAATAGTCACGAGCAGTGCACGTGAACGTTTGTGGAGTCCAAAAAACACGAGTTCAGGTTCTGGGAATGCTCGCGATTTTCTCGTCAACGTTTGCTCGGATTGCAATTCTGTCGCTTCCTACGCGTTCCTCGTGTCATTTTACGTCGGAATTAGTCTTGAGAAATGCACAAACACGGTTCAGGAGCCCAAAAATAACGAGATCAGGTTTTGGGAATGCTCGCCATTTTCTCGTCAACGGTTTCTCGGATCGCAATTCTGTCGCTTCCAACGTGTTCCTCGTGTCATTTTACGTTGGAATTAGTCTTGAGAAATGCACAAACACGGTTCTGGAGTTCAAAAAACACGAGATCAGGTTTTTGGAATGCTCGCGATTTTCTCGTCAACAGTTTCTCGGTTCGCAATTCTGTCGCTTCCATCGTGATCCTCGTGTCATTTTACGTCGGAAATAGACACGAGCAGTGCACGTGAACGTTTGTGGATTCCAAAAAACACGAGTTCAGGTTCTGGGAATGCTCGCGATTTTCTCGTCAACGTTTGCCCGGATTGCAATTCTGTCGCTTCCAACGTGTTCCTCGTGTCATTTTACGTCGGAATTAGTCTTGAGAAATGCACAAACACGGTTCTGGAGTTCAAAAAACACGAGTTCAGGTTTTGGGAATACTCGCGATTTTCTAGTCAACGGTTTCTCGGATCGCAATTCTGTCGCTTCCAACGTGTTCCTCGTGTCATTATACGTCGGAATTAGTCTTGAGAAATGCACAAACACGGTTCTGGAGTTCAAAAAACACGAGATCAGGTTTTGGGAATACTCGCGATTTTCTAGTCAACGGTTTCTCGGATCGCAATTCTGTCGCTTCCAACGTGTTCCTCGTGTCATTTTACGTCGGAATTAGTCTTGAGAAATGCACAAACACGGTTCTGGAGTTCAAAAAACACGAGTTCAGGTTTTGGGAATACTCGCGATTTTCTAGTCAACGGTTTCTCGGATCGCAATTCTGTCGCTTCCAACGTGTTCCTCGTGTCATTATACGTCGGAATTAGTCTTGAGAAATGCACAAACACGGTTCTGGAGTTCAAAAAACACGAGATCAGGTTTTGGGAATGCTCGCGATTTTCTCGTCAACGTTTGCCCGGATTGCAATTCTGTCGCTTCCAACGAGTTCCCCGCGTCATTTTACATCGGAATTAGTCTTGAGAAAGGCACAAACACGGTTCAGGAGCCCAAAAAACACGAGATCAGGATTCGGGAATGCTCGCGATTTTCTCGTCAACGGTTTCTCGGATCGCAATTCTGTCGCTTCTAACGTGTGCCTCGTGTCATTTTACGTCGGAATTAGTCTTGAGAAATGCACAAACACGGTTCTGGAGTTCAAAAAACACGAGTTCAGGTTTTGGGAATGCTCGCGATTTTCTCGTCAACGTTTGCTCGGATTGCAATTCTGTCGCTTCCTACGCGTTCCTCGTGTCATTTTACGTCGGAATTAGTCTTGAGAAATGCACAAACACGGTTCAGGAGCCCAAAAAACACGAGATCAGGTTTTGGGAATGCTCGCCATTTTCTCGTCAACGGTTTCTCGGTTCGCAATTCTGTCGCTTCTATCGTGATCCTCGTGTCATTTTACGTCGGAAATAGTCACGAGCAGTGCACGTGAACGTTTGTGGAGTCCAAAAAACACGAGTTCAGGTTCTGGGAATGCTCGCGATTTTCTCGTCAACGGTTTCTCGGATCGCAATTCTGTCGCTTCTAACGTGTTCCTCGTGTCATTTTACGTCGGAATTAGTCTTGAGAAATGCACAAACACGGTTCTGGAGTTCAAAAAACACGAGATCAGGTTTTTGGAATGCTCGCGATTTTCTCGTCAACGGTTTCACGGTTCGCAATTCTGTCGCTTCCATCGTGATCCTCGTGTCATTTTACGTCGGAAATAGTCACGAGCAGTGCACGTGAACGTTTGTGGAGTCCAAAAAACACGAGTTCATGTTCTGGGAATGCTCGCGATTTTCTCGTCAACGGTTTCTCGGATCGCAATTCTGTCGCTTCTAACGTGTTCCTCGTGTCATTTTACGTCGGAATTAGTCTTGAGAAATGCACAAACACGGTTCTGGAGTTCAAAAAACACGAGTTCAGGTTTTGGGAATACTCGCGATTTTCTAGTCAACGGTTTCTCGGATCGCAATTCTGTCGCTTCCTACGTGTTCCTCGTGTCATTTTACGTCGGAATTAGTCTTGAGGAATGCGCAAACACGGTTCTGGAGTTCAAAAAACACGAGATCAGGTTTTGGGAATGCTCGCGATTTTCTAGTCAACGTTTGCCCGGATTGCAATTCTGTCGCTTCCAACGAGTTCCCCGCGTCATTTTACATCGGAATTAGTCTTGAGAAATGCACAAACACGGTTCAGGAGCCCAAAAAACACGAGATCAGGTTTTGGGAATGCTCGCCATTTTCTCGTCAACGGTTTCTCGGTTCGCAATTCTGTCGCTTCCATCGTGATCCTCGTGTCATTTTACGTCGGAAATAGTCACGAGCAGTGCACGCGAACGTTTGTGGAGTCCAAAAAACACGAGTTCAGGTTCTGGGAATGCTCGCGATTTTCTCGTCAACGGTTTCTCGGATCGCAATTCTGTCGCTTCTAACGTGTTCCTCGTGTCATTTTACGTCGGAATTAGTCTTGAGAAATGCACAAACACGGTTCTGGAGTTCAAAAAACACGAGATCAGGTTTTTGGAATGCTCGCGATTTTCTCGTCAACGGTTTCACGGTTCGCAATTCTGTCGCTTCCATCGTGATCCTCGTGTCATTTTACGTCGGAAATAGTCACGAGCAGTGCACGTGAACGTTTGTGGAGTCCAAAAAACACGAGTTCAGGTTCTGATAATGCTCGCGATTTTCTCGTCAACGGTTTCTCGGATCGCAATTCTGTCGCTTCTAACGTGTTCCTCGTGTCATTTTACGTCGGAATTAGTCTTGAGAAATGCACAAACACGGTTCTGGAGTTCAAAAAACACGAGATCAGGTTTTGGGAATGCTCGCGATTTTCACGTCAACGGTTTCTCGGTTCGCAATTCTGTCGCTTCCATCGTGATCCTCGTGTCATTTTACGTCGGAAATAGTCACGAGCAGTGCACGTGAACGTTTGTGGAGTCCAAAAAACACGAGTTCAGGTTCTGGGAATGCTCGCGATTTTCTCGTCAACGGTTTCTCTGATCGCAATTCTGTCGCTTCTAACGTGTTCCTCGTGTCATTTTACGTCGGAATTAATCTTGAGAAATGCACAAACACGGTTCTGGAGTTCAAAAAACACGAGATCAGGTTTTGGGAATGCTCGCGATTTTCTCGTCAACGTTCGCCCGGATTGCAATTCTGTCGCTTCCAACGCGTTCCTCGCGTCATTTTACATCGGAATTAGTCATGAGAAAGGCACAAACACGGTTCAGGAGCCCAAGAAACACGAGATCAGGATTCGGGAATGCTCGCGATTTTCTCGTCAACGGGATTCTCGGATCGCAATTCTGTCGCTTCCAACGTGTTCCTCGTGTCATTTTACGTTGGAATTAGTCTTGAGAAATGCACAAACACGGTTCTGGAGTTCAAAAAACACGAGATCAGGTTTTTGGAATGCTCGCGATTTTCTCGTCAACGGTTTCTCGGTTCGCAATTCTGTCGCTTCCATCGTGATCCTCGTGTCATTTTACGTCGGAAATAGACACGAGCAGTGCACGTGAACGTTTGTGGAGTCCAAAAAACACGAGTTCAGGTTCTGGGAATGCTCGCGATTTTCTCGTCAACGTTTGCCCGGATTGCAATTCTGTCGCTTCCAACGTGTTCCTCGTGTCATTTTACATCGGAATTAGTCTTGAGAAATGCACAAACACGCTTCTGGAGTTCAAAAAACACGAGATCAGGTTTTGGGAATGCTCGCGATTTTCTCGTCAACGTTTGCCCGGATTGCAATTCTGTCGCTTCCAACGAGTTCCCCGCGTCATTTTACATCGGAATTAGTCTTGAGAAAGGCACAAACACGGTTCAGGAGCCCAAAAAACACGAGATCAGGATTCGGGAATGCTCGCGATTTTCTCGTCAACGGTTTCTCGGATCGCAATTCTGTCGCTTCTAACGTGTTCCTCGTGTCATTTTACGTCGGAATTAGTCTTGAGAAATGCACAAACACGGTTCTGGAGTTCAAAAAACACGAGTTCAGGTTTTGGGAATGCTCGCGATTTTCTCGTCAACGGTTTCTCGGATCGCAATTCTGTCGCTTCTAACGTGTTCCTCGTGTCATTTTACGTCGGAATTAGTCTTGAGAAATGCACAAACACGGTTCTGGAGTTCAAAAAACACGAGATCAGGTTTTTGGAATGCTCGCGATTTTCTCGTCAACGGTTTCGCGGTTCGCAATTCTGTCGCTTCCATCGTGATCCTCGTGTCATTTTACGTCGGAAATAGTCACGAGCAGTGCACGTGAACGTTTGTGGAGTCCAAAAAACACGAGTTCAGGTTCTGGGAATGCTCGCGATTTTCTCGTCAACGGTTTCTCGGATTGCAATTCTGTCGCTTCCTACGCGTTTCTCGCGTCATTTTACATCGGAATTAGTCATGAGAAATGCACAAACACGGTTGTGGAGCCCAAAAAACACGAGATCAGTTTCTGGGAATGCTCGCGATTTCCTCGTCAACGGTTTCTCGGATCGCAATTCTGTCGCTTCCATCGTGATCCTCGTGTCATTTTACGTCGGAAATAGTCACGAGCAGTGCACGTGAACGTTTGTGGAGTCCAAAAAACACGAGTTCAGGTTCTGGGAATGCTCGCGATTTTCTCGTCAACGGTTTCTCGGATCGCAATTCTGTCGCTTCTAACGTGTTCCTCGTGTCATTTTACGTCGGAATTAGTCTTGAGAAATGCACAAACACGGTTCTGGAGTTCAAAAAACACGAGATCAGGTTTTTGGAATGCTCGCGATTTTCTCGTCAACGGTTTCACGGTTCGCAATTCTGTCGCTTCCATCGTGATCCTCGTGTCATTTTACGTCGGAAATAGTCACGAGCAGTGCACGTGAACGTTTGTGGAGTCCAAAAAACACGAGTTCAGGTTCTGATAATGCTCGCGATTTTCTCGTCAACGGTTTCTCGGGTCGCAATTCTGTCGCTTCTAACGTGTTCCTCGTGTCATTTTACGTCGGAATTAGTCTTGAGAAATGCACAAACACGGTTCTGGAGTTCAAAAAACACGAGTTCAGGTTTTGGGAATGCTCGCGATTTTCTCGTCAACGTTTGCTTGGATTGCAATTCTGTCGCTTCCTACGCGTTTCTCGCGTCATTTTAGATCGGAATTAGTCATGAGAAATGCACAAACACGGTTGTGGAGCCCAAAAAACACGAGATCAGTTTCTGGGAATGCTCGCGATTTCCTCGTCAACGGTTTCTCTGATCGCAATTCTGTCGCTTCTAACGTGTTCCTCGTGTCATTTTACGTCGGAATTAATCTTGAGAAATGCACAAACACGGTTCTGGAGTTCAAAAAACACGAGTTCAGGTTTTGGGAATACTCGCGATTTTCTAGTCAACGGTTTCTCGGATCGCAATTCTGTCGCTTCCAACGTGTTCCTCGTGTCATTTTACGTCGGAATTAGTCTTGAGAAATGCACAAACACGGTTCTGGAGTTCAAAAAACACGAGATCAGGATTCGGGAATGCTCGCGATTTTCTCGTCAACGGTTTCTCGGATCGCAATTCTGTCGCTTCTAACGTGTTCCTCGTGTCATTTTACGTCGGAATTAGTCTTGAGAAATGCACAAACACGGTTCTGGAGTTCAAAAAACACGAGTTCAGGTTTTGGGAATGCTCGCGATTTTCTCGTCAACGGTTTCTCGGATCGCAATTCTGTCGCTTCTAACGTGTTCCTCGTGTCATTTTACGTCGGAATTAGTCTTGAGAAATGCACAAACACGGTTCTGGAGTTCAAAAAACACGAGATCAGGTTTTTGGAATGCTCGCGATTTTCTCGTCAACGGTTTCGCGGTTCGCAATTCTGTCGCTTCCATCGTGATCCTCGTGTCATTTTACGTCGGAAATAGTCACGAGCAGTGCACGTGAACGTTTGTGGAGTCCAAAAAACACGAGTTCAGGTTCTGGGAATGCTCGCGATTTTCTCGTCAACGGTTTCTCGGATTGCAATTCTGTCGCTTCCTACGCGTTTCTCGCGTCATTTTACATCGGAATTAGTCATGAGAAATGCACAAACACGGTTGTGGAGCCCAAAAAACACGAGATCAGTTTCTGGGAATGCTCGCGATTTCCTCGTCAACGGTTTCTCGGATCGCAATTCTGTCGCTTCCATCGTGATCCTCGTGTCATTTTACGTCGGAAATAGTCACGAGCAGTGCACGTGAACGTTTGTGGAGTCCAAAAAACACGAGTTCAGGTTCTGATAATGCTCGCGATTTTCTCGTCAACGGTTTCTCGGGTCGCAATTCTGTCGCTTCTAACGTGTTCCTCGTGTCATTTTACGTCGGAATTAGTCTTGAGAAATGCACAAACACGGTTCTGGAGTTCAAAAAACACGAGTTCAGGTTTTGGGAATGCTCGCGATTTTCTCGTCAACGTTTGCTTGGATTGCAATTCTGTCGCTTCCTACGCGTTTCTCGCGTCATTTTAGATCGGAATTAGTCATGAGAAATGCACAAACACGGTTGTGGAGCCCAAAAAACACGAGATCAGTTTCTGGGAATGCTCGCGATTTCCTCGTCAACGGTTTCTCTGATCGCAATTCTGTCGCTTCTAACGTGTTCCTCGTGTCATTTTACGTCGGAATTAATCTTGAGAAATGCACAAACACGGTTCTGGAGTTCAAAAAACACGAGTTCAGGTTTTGGGAATACTCGCGATTTTCTAGTCAACGGTTTCTCGGATCGCAATTCTGTCGCTTCCAACGTGTTCCTCGTGTCATTTTACGTCGGAATTAGTCTTGAGAAATGCACAAACACGGTTCTGGAGTTCAAAAAACACGAGATCAGGTTTTGGGAATGCTCGCGATTTTCTCGTCAACGGTTTCTCGGATCGCAATTCTGTCGCTTCTAACGTGTTCCTCGTGTCATTTTACGTCGGAATTAGTCTTGAGAAATGCACAAACACGGTTCTGGAGTTCAAAAAACACGAGTTCAGGTTTTGGGAATGCTCGCGATTTTCTCGTCAACGGTTTCTCGGATCGCAATTCTGTCGCTTCTAACGTGTTCCTCGTGTCATTTTACGTCGGAATTAGTCTTGAGAAATGCACAAACACGGTTCTGGAGTTCAAAAAACACGAGATCAGGTTTTTGGAATGCTCGCGATTTTCTCGTCAACGGTTTCGCGGTTCGCAATTCTGTCGCTTCCATCGTGATCCTCGTGTCATTTTACGTCGGAAATAGTCACGAGCAGTGCACGTGAACGTTTGTGGAGTCCAAAAAACACGAGTTCAGGTTCTGGGAATGCTCGCGATTTTCTCGTCAACGGTTTCTCGGATTGCAATTCTGTCGCTTCCTACGCGTTTCTCGCGTCATTTTACATCGGAATTAGTCATGAGAAATGCACAAACACGGTTGTGGAGCCCAAAAAACACGAGATCAGTTTCTGGGAATGCTCGCGATTTCCTCGTCAACGGTTTCTCGGATCGCAATTCTGTCGCTTCCATCGTGATCCTCGTGTCATTTTACGTCGGAAATAGTCACGAGCAGTGCACGTGAACGTTTGTGGAGTCCAAAAAACACGAGTTCAGGTTCTGGGAATGCTCGCGATTTTCTCGTCAACGGTTTCTCGGATCGCAATTCTGTCGCTTCTAACGTGTTCCTCGTGTCATTTTACGTCGGAATTAGTCTTGAGAAATGCACAAACACGGTTCTGGAGTTCAAAAAACACGAGATCAGGTTTTTGGAATGCTCGCGATTTTCTCGTCAACGGTTTCACGGTTCGCAATTCTGTCGCTTCCATCGTGATCCTCGTGTCATTTTACGTCGGAAATAGTCACGAGCAGTGCACGTGAACGTTTGTGGAGTCCAAAAAACACGAGTTCAGGTTCTGATAATGCTCGCGATTTTCTCGTCAACGGTTTCTCGGATCGCAATTCTGTCGCTTCTAACGTGTTCCTCGTGTCATTTTACGTCGGAATTAGTCTTGAGAAATGCACAAACACGGTTCTGGAGTTCAAAAAACACGAGTTCAGGTTTTGGGAATGCTCGCGATTTTCTCGTCAACGTTTGCTTGGATTGCAATTCTGTCGCTTCCTACGCGTTTCTCGCGTCATTTTAGATCGGAATTAGTCATGAGAAATGCACAAACACGGTTGTGGAGCCCAAAAAACACGAGATCAGTTTCTGGGAATGCTCGCGATTTCCTCGTCAACGGTTTCTCTGATCGCAATTCTGTCGCTTCTAACGTGTTCCTCGTGTCATTTTACGTCGGAATTAATCTTGAGAAATGCACAAACACGGTTCTGGAGTTCAAAAAACACGAGATCAGGTTTTGGGAATGCTCGCGATTTTCTCGTCAACGTTCGCCCGGATTGCAATTCTGTCGCTTCCAACGCGTTCCTCGCGTCATTTTACATCGGAATTAGTCTTGAGAAAGGCACAAACACGGTTCAGGAGCCCAAAAAACACGAGATCAGGATTCGGGAATGCTCGCGATTTTCTCGTCAACGGTTTCTCGGATCGCAATTCTGTCGCTTCCAACGTGTTCCTCGTGTCATTTTACGTCGGAATTAGTCTTGAGAAATGCACAAACACGGTTCAGGAGCCCAAAAAACACGAGATCAGGTTTTGGGAATGCTCGCCATTTTCTCGTCAACGGTTTCTCTGATCGCAATTCTGTCGCTTCCAACGCGTTCCTCGTGTCATTTTACGTCGGAATTAGTCTTGAGAAATGCACAAACACGGTTCTGGAGTTCAAAAAACACGAGATCAGTTTCTGGGAATGCTCGCGATTTCCTCGTCAACGGTTTCTCGGATCGCAATTCTGTCGCTTCCAACGTGTTCCTCGTGTCATTTTACGTCGGAATTAGTCTTGAGAAATGCACAAACACGGTTCTGGAGTTCAAAAAACACGAGATCAGGTTTTGGGAATGCTCGCGATTTTCTCGTCAACGTTTGCCCGGATTGCAATTCTGTCGCTTCCAACGCGTTCCTCGCGTCATTTTACATCGGAATTAGTCTTGAGAAAGGCACAAACACGGTTCAGGAGCCCAAAAAACACGAGATCAGGATTCGGGAATGCTCGCGATTTTCTCGTCAACGGTTTCTCGGATCGCAATTCTGTCGCTTCTAACGTGTTCCTCGTGTCATTTTACGTCGGAATTAGTCTTGAGAAATGCACAAACACGGTTCTGGAGTTCAAAAAACACGAGTTCAGGTTTTGGGAATGCTCGCGATTTTCTCGTCAACGTTTGCTCGGATTGCAATTCTGTCGCTTCCTACGCGTTCCTCGTGTCATTTTACGTCGGAATTAGTCTTGAGAAATGCACAAACACGGTTCTGGAGTTCAAAAAACACGAGATCAGTTTCTGGGAATGCTCGCGATTTCCTCGTCAACGGTTTCTCGGATCGCAATTCTGTCGCTTCCAACGTGTTCCTCGTGTCATTTTACGTCGGAATTAGTCTTGAGAAATGCACAAACACGGTTCTGGAGTTCAAAAAACACGAGATCAGGTTTTGGGAATGCTCGCGATTTTCTCGTCAACGTTTGCCCGGATTGCAATTCTGTCGCTTCCAACGCGTTCCTCGCGTCATTTTACATCGGAATTAGTCTTGAGAAAGGCACAAACACGGTTCAGGAGCCCAAAAAACACGAGATCAGGATTCGGGAATGCTCGCGATTTTCTCGTCAACGGTTTCTCGGATCGCAATTCTGTCGCTTCTAACGTGTTCCTCGTGTCATTTTACGTCGGAATTAGTCTTGAGAAATGCACAAACACGGTTCTGGAGTTCAAAAAACACGAGTTCAGGTTTTGGGAATGCTCGCGATTTTCTCGTCAACGTTTGCTTGGATTGCAATTCTGTCGCTTCCTACGCGTTTCTCGCGTCATTTTACATCGGAATTAATCATGAGAAATGCACAAACACGGTTGTGGAGCCCAAAAAACACGAGATCAGTTTCTGGGAATGCTCGCGATTTCCTCGTCAACGGTTTCTCGGATCGCCATTCTGTCGCTTCTAACGTGTTCCTCGTGTCATTTTACGTCGGAATTAGTCTTGAGAAATGCACAAACACGGTTCTGGAGTTCAAAAAACACGAGATCAGGTTTTGGGAATGCTCGCGATTTTCTCGTCAACGTTTGCCCGGATTGCAATTCTGTCGCTTCCAACGAGTTCCCCGCGTCATTTTACATCGGAATTAGTCTTGAGAAAGGCACAAACACGGTTCAGGAGCCCAAAAAACACGAGATCAGGATTCGGGAATGCTCGCGATTTTCTCGTCAACGGTTTCTCGGATCGCAATTCTGTCGCTTCTAACGTGTTCCTCGTGTCATTTTACGTCGGAATTAGTCTTGAGAAATGCACAAACACGGTTCTGGAGTTCAAAAAACACGAGTTCAGGTTTTGGGAATGCTCGCGATTTTCTCGTCAACGTTTGCTCGGATTGCAATTCTGTCGCTTCCTACGCGTTCCTCGTGTCATTTTACGTCGGAATTAGTCTTGAGAAATGCACAAACACGGTTCAGGAGCCCAAAAAACACGAGATCAGGTTTTGGGAATGCTCGCCATTTTCTCGTCAACGGTTTCTCGGTTCGCAATTCTGTCGCTTCCATCGTGATCCTCATGTCATTTTACGTCGGAAATAGTCACGAGCAGTGCACGTGAACGTTTGTGGAGTCCAAAAAACACGAGTTCAGGTTCTGGGAATGCTCGCGATTTTCTCGTCAACGGTTTCTCGGATCGCAATTCTGTCGCTTCTAACGTGTTCCTCGTGTCATTTTACGTCGGAATTAGTCTTGAGAAATGCACAAACACGGTTCTGGAGTTCAAAAAACACGAGATCAGGTTTTTGGAATGCTCGCGATTTTCTCGTCAACGGTTTCACGGTTCGCAATTCTGTCGCTTCCATCGTGATCCTCGTGTCATTTTACGTCGGAAATAGTCACGAGCAGTGCACGTGAACGTTTGTGGAGTCCAAAAAACACGAGTTCAGGTTCTGATAATGCTCGCGATTTTCTCGTCAACGGTTTCTCGGATCGCAATTCTGTCGCTTCTAACGTGTTCCTCGTGTCATTTTACGTCGGAATTAGTCTTGAGAAATGCACAAACACGGTTCTGGAGTTCAAAAAACACGAGATCAGGTTTTGGGAATGCTCGCGATTTTCTCGTCAACGGTTTCTCGGTTCGCAATTCTGTCGCTTCCATCGTGATCCTCGTGTCATTTTACGTCGGAAATAGTCACGAGCAGTGCACGTGAACGTTTGTGGAGTCCAAAAAACACGAGTTCAGGTTCTGGGAATGCTCGCGATTTTCTCGTCAACGTTTGCTCGGATTGCAATTCTGTCGCTTCCTACGCGTTCCTCGTGTCATTTTACGTCGGAATTAGTCTTGAGAAATGCACAAACACGGTTCAGGAGCCCAAAAATAACGAGATCAGGTTTTGGGAATGCTCGCCATTTTCTCGTCAACGGTTTCTCGGATCGCAATTCTGTCGCTTCCAACGTGTTCCTCGTGTCATTTTACGTTGGAATTAGTCTTGAGAAATGCACAAACACGGTTCTGGAGTTCAAAAAACACGAGATCAGGTTTTTGGAATGCTCGCGATTTTCTCGTCAACAGTTTCTCGGTTCGCAATTCTGTCGCTTCCATCGTGATCCTCGTGTCATTTTACGTCGGAAATAGACACGAGCAGTGCACGTGAACGTTTGTGGATTCCAAAAAACACGAGTTCAGGTTCTGGGAATGCTCGCGATTTTCTCGTCAACGTTTGCCCGGATTGCAATTCTGTCGCTTCCAACGTGTTCCTCGTGTCATTTTACGTCGGAATTAGTCTTGAGAAATGCACAAACACGGTTCTGGAGTTCAAAAAACACGAGTTCAGGTTTTGGGAATACTCGCGATTTTCTAGTCAACGGTTTCTCGGATCGCAATTCTGTCGCTTCCAACGTGTTCCTCGTGTCATTATACGTCGGAATTAGTCTTGAGAAATGCACAAACACGGTTCTGGAGTTCAAAAAACACGAGATCAGGTTTTGGGAATACTCGCGATTTTCTAGTCAACGGTTTCTCGGATCGCAATTCTGTCGCTTCCAACGTGTTCCTCGTGTCATTTTACGTCGGAATTAGTCTTGAGAAATGCACAAACACGGTTCTGGAGTTCAAAAAACACGAGTTCAGGTTTTGGGAATACTCGCGATTTTCTAGTCAACGGTTTCTCGGATCGCAATTCTGTCGCTTCCAACGTGTTCCTCGTGTCATTATACGTCGGAATTAGTCTTGAGAAATGCACAAACACGGTTCTGGAGTTCAAAAAACACGAGATCAGGTTTTGGGAATGCTCGCGATTTTCTCGTCAACGTTTGCCCGGATTGCAATTCTGTCGCTTCCAACGAGTTCCCCGCGTCATTTTACATCGGAATTAGTCTTGAGAAAGGCACAAACACGGTTCAGGAGCCCAAAAAACACGAGATCAGGATTCGGGAATGCTCGCGATTTTCTCGTCAACGGTTTCTCGGATCGCAATTCTGTCGCTTCTAACGTGTGCCTCGTGTCATTTTACGTCGGAATTAGTCTTGAGAAATGCACAAACACGGTTCTGGAGTTCAAAAAACACGAGTTCAGGTTTTGGGAATGCTCGCGATTTTCTAGTCAACGGTTTCTCGGATCGCAATTCTGTCGCTTCCTACGTGTTCCTCGTGTCATTTTACGTCGGAATTAGTCTTGAGGAATGCACAAACACGGTTCTGGAGTTCAAAAAACACGAGATCAGGTTTTGGGAATGCTCGCGATTTTCTAGTCAACGTTTGCCCGGATTGCAATTCTGTCGCTTCCAACGAGTTCCCCGCGTCATTTTACATCGGAATTAGTCTTGAGAAATGCACAAACACGGTTCAGGAGCCCAAAAAACACGAGATCAGGTTTTGGGAATGCTCGCCATTTTCTCGTCAACGGTTTCTCGGTTCGCAATTCTGTCGTTTCCATCGTGATCCTCGTGTCATTTTACGTCGGAAATAGTCACGAGCAGTGCACGCGAACGTTTGTGGAGTCCAAAAAACACGAGTTCAGGTTCTGGGAATGCTCGCGATTTTCTCGTCAACGGTTTCTCGGATCGCAATTCTGTCGCTTCTAACGTGTTCCTCGTGTCATTTTACGTCGGAATTAGTCTTGAGAAATGCACAAACACGGTTCTGGAGTTCAAAAAACACGAGATCAGGTTTTTGGAATGCTCGCGATTTTCTCGTCAACGGTTTCACGGTTCGCAATTCTGTCGCTTCCATCGTGATCCTCGTGTCATTTTACGTCGGAAATAGTCACGAGCAGTGCACGTGAACGTTTGTGGAGTCCAAAAAACACGAGTTCAGGTTCTGATAATGCTCGCGATTTTCTCGTCAACGGTTTCTCGGATCGCAATTCTGTCGCTTCTAACGTGTTCCTCGTGTCATTTTACGTCGGAATTAGTCTTGAGAAATGCACAAACACGGTTCTGGAGTTCAAAAAACACGAGATCAGGTTTTGGGAATGCTCGCGATTTTCACGTCAACGGTTTCTCGGTTCGCAATTCTGTCGCTTCCATCGTGATCCTCGTGTCATTTTACGTCGGAAATAGTCACGAGCAGTGCACGTGAACGTTTGTGGAGTCCAAAAAACACGAGTTCAGGTTCTGGGAATGCTCGCGATTTTCTCGTCAACGGTTTCTCGGGTCGCAATTCTGTCGCTTCTAACGTGTTCCTCGTGTCATTTTACGTCGGAATTAGTCTTGAGAAATGCACAAACACGGTTCTGGAGTTCAAAAAACACGAGTTCAGGTTTTGGGAATGCTCGCGATTTTCTCGTCAACGTTTGCTTGGATTGCAATTCTGTCGCTTCCTACGCGTTTCTCGCGTCATTTTAGATCGGAATTAGTCATGAGAAATGCACAAACACGGTTGTGGAGCCCAAAAAACACGAGATCAGTTTCTGGGAATGCTCGCGATTTCCTCGTCAACGGTTTCTCTGATCGCAATTCTGTCGCTTCTAACGTGTTCCTCGTGTCATTTTACGTCGGAATTAATCTTGAGAAATGCACAAACACGGTTCTGGAGTTCAAAAAACACGAGTTCAGGTTTTGGGAATACTCGCGATTTTCTAGTCAACGGTTTCTCGGATCGCAATTCTGTCGCTTCCAACGTGTTCCTCGTGTCATTTTACGTCGGAATTAGTCTTGAGAAATGCACAAACACGGTTCTGGAGTTCAAAAAACACGAGATCAGGTTTTGGGAATGCTCGCGATTTTCTCGTCAACGTTTGCCCGGATTGCAATTCTGTCGCTTCCAACGAGTTCCCCGCGTCATTTTACATCGGAATTAGTCTTGAGAAAGGCACAAACACGGTTCAGGAGCCCAAAAAACACGAGATCAGGATTCGGGAATGCTCGCGATTTTCTCGTCAACGGTTTCTCGGATCGCAATTCTGTCGCTTCTAACGTGTTCCTCGTGTCATTTTACGTCGGAATTAGTCTTGAGAAATGCACAAACACGGTTCTGGAGTTCAAAAAACACGAGTTCAGGTTTTGGGAATGCTCGCGATTTTCTCGTCAACGGTTTCTCGGATCGCAATTCTGTCGCTTCTAACGTGTTCCTCGTGTCATTTTACGTCGGAATTAGTCTTGAGAAATGCACAAACACGGTTCTGGAGTTCAAAAAACACGAGATCAGGTTTTTGGAATGCTCGCGATTTTCTCGTCAACGGTTTCGCGGTTCGCAATTCTGTCGCTTCCATCGTGATCCTCGTGTCATTTTACGTCGGAAATAGTCACGAGCAGTGCACGTGAACGTTTGTGGAGTCCAAAAAACACGAGTTCAGGTTCTGGGAATGCTCGCGATTTTCTCGTCAACGGTTTCTCGGATTGCAATTCTGTCGCTTCCTACGCGTTTCTCGCGTCATTTTACATCGGAATTAGTCATGAGAAATGCACAAACACGGTTGTGGAGCCCAAAAAACACGAGATCAGTTTCTGGGAATGCTCGCGATTTCCTCGTCAACGGTTTCTCGGATCGCAATTCTGTCGCTTCCATCGTGAGCCTCGTGTCATTTTACGTCGGAAATAGTCACGAGCAGTGCACGTGAACGTTTGTGGAGTCCAAAAAACACGAGTTCAGGTTCTGATAATGCTCGCGATTTTCTCGTCAACGGTTTCTCGGGTCGCAATTCTGTCGCTTCTAACGTGTTCCTCGTGTCATTTTACGTCGGAATTAGTCTTGAGAAATGCACAAACACGGTTCTGGAGTTCAAAAAACACGAGTTCAGGTTTTGGGAATGCTCGCGATTTTCTCGTCAACGTTTGCTTGGATTGCAATTCTGTCGCTTCCTACGCGTTTCTCGCGTCATTTTAGATCGGAATTAGTCATGAGAAATGCACAAACACGGTTGTGGAGCCCAAAAAACACGAGATCAGTTTCTGGGAATGCTCGCGATTTCCTCGTCAACGGTTTCTCTGATCGCAATTCTGTCGCTTCTAACGTGTTCCTCGTGTCATTTTACGTCGGAATTAATCTTGAGAAATGCACAAACACGGTTCTGGAGTTCAAAAAACACGAGTTCAGGTTTTGGGAATACTCGCGATTTTCTAGTCAACGGTTTCTCGGATCGCAATTCTGTCGCTTCCAACGTGTTCCTCGTGTCATTTTACGTCGGAATTAGTCTTGAGAAATGCACAAACACGGTTCTGGAGTTCAAAAAACACGAGATCAGGTTTTGGGAATGCTCGCGATTTTCTCGTCAACGTTTGCCCGGATTGCAATTCTGTCGCTTCCAACGAGTTCCCCGCGTCATTTTACATCGGAATTAGTCTTGAGAAAGGCACAAACACGGTTCAGGAGCCCAAAAAACACGAGATCAGGATTCGGGAATGCTCGCGATTTTCTCGTCAACGGTTTCTCGGATCGCAATTCTGTCGCTTCTAACGTGTTCCTCGTGTCATTTTACGTCGGAATTAGTCTTGAGAAATGCACAAACACGGTTCTGGAGTTCAAAAAACACGAGTTCAGGTTTTGGGAATGCTCGCGATTTTCTCGTCAACAGTTTCTCGGATCGCAATTCTGTCGCTTCTAACGTGTTCCTCGTGTCATTTTACGTCGGAATTAGTCTTGAGAAATGCACAAACACGGTTCTGGAGTTCAAAAAACACGAGATCAGGTTTTTGGAATGCTCGCGATTTTCTCGTCAACGGTTTCGCGGTTCGCAATTCTGTCGCTTCCATCGTGATCCTCGTGTCATTTTACGTCGGAAATAGTCACGAGCAGTGCACGTGAACGTTTGTGGAGTCCAAAAAACACGAGTTCAGGTTCTGGGAATGCTCGCGATTTTCTCGTCAACGGTTTCTCGGATTGCAATTCTGTCGCTTCCTACGCGTTTCTCGCGTCATTTTACATCGGAATTAGTCATGAGAAATGCACAAACACGGTTGTGGAGCCCAAAAAACACGAGATCAGTTTCTGGGAATGCTCGCGATTTCCTCGTCAACGGTTTCTCGGATCGCAATTCTGTCGCTTCCATCGTGATCCTCGTGTCATTTTACGTCGGAAATAGTCACGAGCAGTGCACGTGAACGTTTGTGGAGTCCAAAAAACACGAGTTCAGGTTCTGGGAATGCTCGCGATTTTCTCGTCAACGGTTTCTCGGATCGCAATTCTGTCGCTTCTAACGTGTTCCTCGTGTCATTTTACGTCGGAATTAGTCTTGAGAAATGCACAAACACGGTTCTGGAGTTCAAAAAACACGAGATCAGGTTTTTGGAATGCTCGCGATTTTCTCGTCAACGGTTTCACGGTTCGCAATTCTGTCGCTTCCATCGTGATCCTCGTGTCATTTTACGTCGGAAATAGTCACGAGCAGTGCACGTGAACGTTTGTGGAGTCCAAAAAACACGAGTTCAGGTTCTGATAATGCTCGCGATTTTCTCGTCAACGGTTTCTCGGATCGCAATTCTGTCGCTTCTAACGTGTTCCTCGTGTCATTTTACGTCGGAATTAGTCTTGAGAAATGCACAAACACGGTTCTGGAGTTCAAAAAACACGAGTTCAGGTTTTGGGAATGCTCGCGATTTTCTCGTCAACGTTTGCTTGGATTGCAATTCTATCGCTTCCTACGCGTTTCTCGCGTCATTTTAGATCGGAATTAGTCATGAGAAATGCACAAACACGGTTGTGGAGCCCAAAAAACACGAGATCAGTTTCTGGGAATGCTCGCGATTTCCTCGTCAACGGTTTCTCTGATCGCAATTCTGTCGCTTCTAACGTGTTCCTCGTGTCATTTTACGTCGGAATTAATCTTGAGAAATGCACAAACACGGTTCTGGAGTTCAAAAAACACGAGATCAGGTTTTGGGAATGCTCGCGATTTTCTCGTCAACGTTCGCCCGGATTGCAATTCTGTCGCTTCCAACGCGTTCCTCGCGTCATTTTACATCGGAATTAGTCTTGAGAAAGGCACAAACACGGTTCAGGAGCCCAAAAAACACGAGATCAGGATTCGGGAATGCTCGCGATTTTCTCGTCAACGGTTTCTCGGATCGCAATTCTGTCGCTTCTAACGTGTTCCTCGTGTCATTTTACGTCGGAATTAGTCTTGAGAAATGCACAAACACGGTTCTGGAGTTCAAAAAACACGAGTTCAGGTTTTGGGAATGCTCGCGATTTTCTCGTCAACGGTTTCTCGGATCGCAATTCTGTCGCTTCTAACGTGTTCCTCGTGTCATTTTACGTCGGAATTAGTCTTGAGAAATGCACAAACACGGTTCTGGAGTTCAAAAAACACGAGATCAGGTTTTTGGAATGCTCGCGATTTTCTCGTCAACGGTTTCGCGGTTCGCAATTCTGTCGCTTCCATCGTGATCCTCGTGTCATTTTACGTCGGAAATAGTCACGAGCAGTGCACGTGAACGTTTGTGGAGTCCAAAAAACACGAGTTCAGGTTCTGGGAATGCTCGCGATTTTCTCGTCAACGGTTTCTCGGATTGCAATTCTGTCGCTTCCTACGCGTTTCTCGCGTCATTTTACATCGGAATTAGTCATGAGAAATGCACAAACACGGTTGTGGAGCCCAAAAAACACGAGATCAGTTTCTGGGAATGCTCGCGATTTCCTCGTCAACGGTTTCTCGGATCGCAATTCTGTCGCTTCCATCGTGATCCTCGTGTCATTTTACGTCGGAAATAGTCACGAGCAGTGCACGTGAACGTTTGTGGAGTCCAAAAAACACGAGTTCAGGTTCTGGGAATGCTCGCGATTTTCTCGTCAACGGTTTCTCGGATCGCAATTCTGTCGCTTCTAACGTGTTCCTCGTGTCATTTTACGTCGGAATTAGTCTTGAGAAATGCACAAACACGGTTCTGGAGTTCAAAAAACACGAGATCAGGTTTTTGGAATGCTCGCGATTTTCTCGTCAACGGTTTCACGGTTCGCAATTCTGTCGCTTCCATCGTGATCCTCGTGTCATTTTACGTCGGAAATAGTCACGAGCAGTGCACGTGAACGTTTGTGGAGTCCAAAAAACACGAGTTCAGGTTCTGATAATGCTCGCGATTTTCTCGTCAACGGTTTCTCGGGTCGCAATTCTGTCGCTTCTAACGTGTTCCTCGTGTCATTTTACGTCGGAATTAGTCTTGAGAAATGCACAAACACGGTTCTGGAGTTCAAAAAACACGAGTTCAGGTTTTGGGAATGCTCGCGATTTTCTCGTCAACGTTTGCTTGGATTGCAATTCTGTCGCTTCCTACGCGTTTCTCGCGTCATTTTAGATCGGAATTAGTCATGAGAAATGCACAAACACGGTTGTGGAGCCCAAAAAACACGAGATCAGTTTCTGGGAATGCTCGCGATTTCCTCGTCAACGGTTTCTCGGATCGCAATTCTGTCGCTTCCAACGTGTTCCTCGTGTCATTTTACGTCGGAATTAGTCTTGAGAAATGCACAAACACGGTTCTGGAGTTCAAAAAACAAGAGATCAGGTTTTGGGAAGGCTCCCGATTTTCTCGTCAACGTTTGCCCGGATTGCAATTCTGTCGCTTCCAACGAGTTCCCCGCGTCATTTTACATCGGAATTAGTCTTGAGAAAGGCACAAACACGGTTCAGGAGCCCAAAAAACACGAGATCAGGATTCGGGAATGCTCGCGATTTTCTCGTCAACGGTTTCTCGGATCGCAATTCTGTCGCTTCTAACGTGTGCCTCGTGTCATTTTACGTCGGAATTAGTCTTGAGAAATGCACAAACACGGTTGTGGAGCCCAAAAAACACGAGATCAGTTTCTGGGAATGCTCGCGATTTCCTCGTCAACGGTTTCTCTGATCGCAATTCTGTCGCTTCTAACGTGTTCCTCGTGTCATTTTACGTCGGAATTAATCTTGAGAAATGCACAAACACGGTTCTGGAGTTCAAAAAACACGAGATCAGGTTTTGGGAATGCTCGCGATTTTCTCGTCAACGTTCGCCCGGATTGCAATTCTGTCGCTTCCAACGCGTTCCTCGCGTCATTTTACATCGGAATTAGTCTTGAGAAAGGCACAAACACGGTTCAGGAGCCCAAAAAACACGAGATCAGGATTCGGGAATGCTCGCGATTTTCTCGTCAACGGTTTCTCGGATCGCAATTCTGTCGCTTCTAACGTGTTCCTCGTGTCATTTTACGTCGGAATTAGTCTTGAGAAATGCACAAACACGGTTCTGGAGTTCAAAAAACACGAGTTCAGGTTTTGGGAATGCTCGCGATTTTCTCGTCAACGGTTTCTCGGATCGCAATTCTGTCGCTTCTAACGTGTTCCTCGTGTCATTTTACGTCGGAATTAGTCTTGAGAAATGCACAAACACGGTTCTGGAGTTCAAAAAACACGAGATCAGGTTTTTGGAATGCTCGCGATTTTCTCGTCAACGGTTTCGCGGTTCGCAATTCTGTCGCTTCCATCGTGATCCTCGTGTCATTTTACGTCGGAAATAGTCACGAGCAGTGCACGTGAACGTTTGTGGAGTCCAAAAAACACGAGTTCAGGTTCTGGGAATGCTCGCGATTTTCTCGTCAACGGTTTCTCGGATTGCAATTCTGTCGCTTCCTACGCGTTTCTCGCGTCATTTTACATCGGAATTAGTCATGAGAAATGCACAAACACGGTTGTGGAGCCCAAAAAACACGAGATCAGTTTCTGGGAATGCTCGCGATTTCCTCGTCAACGGTTTCTCGGATCGCAATTCTGTCGCTTCCATCGTGATCCTCGTGTCATTTTACGTCGGAAATAGTCACGAGCAGTGCACGTGAACGTTTGTGGAGTCCAAAAAACACGAGTTCAGGTTCTGATAATGCTCGCGATTTTCTCGTCAACGGTTTCTCGGGTCGCAATTCTGTCGCTTCTAACGTGTTCCTCGTGTCATTTTACGTCGGAATTAGTCTTGAGAAATGCACAAACACGGTTCTGGAGTTCAAAAAACACGAGTTCAGGTTTTGGGAATGCTCGCGATTTTCTCGTCAACGTTTGCTTGGATTGCAATTCTGTCGCTTCCTACGCGTTTCTCGCGTCATTTTAGATCGGAATTAGTCATGAGAAATGCACAAACACGGTTGTGGAGCCCAAAAAACACGAGATCAGTTTCTGGGAATGCTCGCGATTTCCTCGTCAACGGTTTCTCGGATCGCAATTCTGTCGCTTCTAACGTGTTCCTCGTGTCATTTTACGTCGGAATTAGTCTTGAGAAATGCACAAACACGGTTTTGGAGTTCAAAAAACACGAGATCAGGTTTTTGGAATGCTCGCGATTTTCTCGTCAACGGTTTCGCGGTTCGCAATTCTGTCGCTTCCATCGTGATCCTCGTGTCATTTTACGTCGGAAATAGTCACGAGCAGTGCACGTGAACGTTTGTGGAGTCCAAAAAACACGAGTTCAGGTTCTGGGAATGCTCGCGATTTTCTCGTCAACGGTTTCTCGGATTGCAATTCTGTCGCTTCCTACGCGTTTCTCGCGTCATTTTACATCGGAATTAGTCATGAGAAATGCACAAACACGGTTGTGGAGCCCAAAAAACACGAGATCAGTTTCTGGGAATGCTCGCGATTTCCTCGTCAACGGTTTCTCGGATCGCAATTCTGTCGCTTCCATCGTGATCCTCGTGTCATTTTACGTCGGAAATAGTCACGAGCAGTGCACGTGAACGTTTGTGGAGTCCAAAAAACACGAGTTCAGGTTCTGGGAATGCTCGCGATTTTCTCGTCAACGGTTTCTCGGATCGCAATTCTGTCGCTTCTAACGTGTTCCTCGTGTCATTTTACGTCGGAATTAGTCTTGAGAAATGCACAAACACGGTTCTGGAGTTCAAAAAACACGAGATCAGGTTTTTGGAATGCTCGCGATTTTCTCGTCAACGGTTTCACGGTTCGCAATTCTGTCGCTTCCATCGTGATCCTCGTGTCATTTTACGTCGGAAATAGTCACGAGCAGTGCACGTGAACGTTTGTGGAGTCCAAAAAACACGAGTTCAGGTTCTGATAATGCTCGCGATTTTCTCGTCAACGGTTTCTCGGGTCGCAATTCTGTCGCTTCTAACGTGTTCCTCGTGTCATTTTACGTCGGAATTAGTCTTGAGAAATGCACAAACACGGTTCTGGAGTTCAAAAAACACGAGTTCAGGTTTTGGGAATGCTCGCGATTTTCTCGTCAACGTTTGCTTGGATTGCAATTCTGTCGCTTCCTACGCGTTTCTCGCGTCATTTTAGATCGGAATTAGTCATGAGAAATGCACAAACACGGTTGTGGAGCCCAAAAAACACGAGATCAGTTTCTGGGAATGCTCGCGATTTCCTCGTCAACGGTTTCTCGGATCGCAATTCTGTCGCTTCCAACGTGTTCCTCGTGTCATTTTACATCGGAATTAGTCTTGAGAAAGGCACAAACACGGTTCAGGAGCCCAAAAAACACGAGATCAGGATTCGGGAATGCTCGCGATTTTCTCGTCAACGGTTTCTCGGATCGCAATTCTGTCGCTTCTAACGTGTTCCTCGTGTCATTTTACGTCGGAATTAGTCTTGAGAAATGCACAAACACGGTTCTGGAGTTCAAAAAACACGAGTTCAGGTTTTGGGAATGCTCGCGATTTTCTCGTCAACGGTTTCTCGGATCGCAATTCTGTCGCTTCTAACGTGTTCCTCGTGTCATTTTACGTCGGAATTAGTCTTGAGAAATGCACAAACACGGTTCTGGAGTTCAAAAAACACGAGATCAGGTTTTTGGAATGCTCGCGATTTTCTCGTCAACGGTTTCGCGGTTCGCAATTCTGTCGCTTCCATCGTGATCCTCGTGTCATTTTACGTCGGAAATAGTCACGAGCAGTGCACGTGAACGTTTGTGGAGTCCAAAAAACACGAGTTCAGGTTCTGGGAATGCTCGCGATTTTCTCGTCAACGGTTTCTCGGATTGCAATTCTGTCGCTTCCTACGCGTTTCTCGCGTCATTTTACATCGGAATTAGTCATGAGAAATGCACAAACACGGTTGTGGAGCCCAAAAAACACGAGATCAGTTTCTGGGAATGCTCGCGATTTCCTCGTCAACGGTTTCTCGGATCGCAATTCTGTCGCTTCCATCGTGATCCTCGTGTCATTTTACGTCGGAAATAGTCACGAGCAGTGCACGTGAACGTTTGTGGAGTCCAAAAAACACGAGTTCAGGTTCTGGGAATGCTCGCGATTTTCTCGTCAACGGTTTCTCGGATCGCAATTCTGTCGCTTCTAACGTGTTCCTCGTGTCATTTTACGTCGGAATTAGTCTTGAGAAATGCACAAACACGGTTCTGGAGTTCAAAAAACACGAGATCAGGTTTTTGGAATGCTCGCGATTTTCTCGTCAACGGTTTCACGGTTCGCAATTCTGTCGCTTCCATCGTGATCCTCGTGTCATTTTACGTCGGAAATAGTCACGAGCAGTGCACGTGAACGTTTGTGGAGTCCAAAAAACACGAGTTCAGGTTCTGATAATGCTCGCGATTTTCTCGTCAACGGTTTCTCGGGTCGCAATTCTGTCGCTTCTAACGTGTTCCTCGTGTCATTTTACGTCGGAATTAGTCTTGAGAAATGCACAAACACGGTTCTGGAGTTCAAAAAACACGAGTTCAGGTTTTGGGAATGCTCGCGATTTTCTCGTCAACGTTTGCTTGGATTGCAATTCTGTCGCTTCCTACGCGTTTCTCGCGTCATTTTAGATCGGAATTAGTCATGAGAAATGCACAAACACGGTTGTGGAGCCCAAAAAACACGAGATCAGTTTCTGGGAATGCTCGCGATTTCCTCGTCAACGGTTTCTCGGATCGCAATTCTGTCGCTTCCAACGTGTTCCTCGTGTCATTTTACGTCGGAATTAGTCTTGAGAAATGCACAAACACGGTTCTGGAGTTCAAAAAACAAGAGATCAGGTTTTGGGAAGGCTCCCGATTTTCTCGTCAACGTTTGCCCGGATTGCAATTCTGTCGCTTCCATCGTGATCCTCGTGTCATTTTACGTCGGAATTAGTCTTGAGAAATGCACAAACACGGTTCAGGAGCCCAAAAAACACGAGATCAGGATTCGGGAATGCTCGCGATTTTCTCGTCAACGGTTTCTCGGATCGCAATTCTGTCGCTTCTAACGTGTGCCTCGTGTCATTTTACGTCGGAATTAGTCACGAGCAGTGCACGTGAACGTTTGTGGAGTCCAAAAAACACGAGTTCAGGTTCTGATAATGCTCGCGATTTTCTCGTCAACGGTTTCTCGGGTCGCAATTTTGTCGCTTCTAACGTGTTCCTCGTGTCATTTTACGTCGGAATTAGTCTTGAGAAATGCACAAACACGGTTCTGGAGTTCAAAAAACACGAGTTCAGGTTTTGGGAATGCTCGCGATTTTCTCGTCAACGTTTGCTTGGATTGCAATTCTGTCGCTTCCTACGCGTTTCTCGCGTCATTTTAGATCGGAATTAGTCATGAGAAATGCACAAACACGGTTGTGGAGCCCAAAAAACACGAGATCAGTTTCTGGGAATGCTCGCGATTTCCTCGTCAACGGTTTCTCGGATCGCAATTCTGTCGCTTCCAACGTGTTCCTCGTGTCATTTTACGTCGGAATTAGTCTTGAGAAATGCACAAACACGGTTCTGGAGTTCAAAAAACAAGAGATCAGGTTTTGGGAAGGCTCCCGATTTTCTCGTCAACGTTTGCCCGGATTGCAATTCTGTGGCTTCCAACGCGTTCCTCGCGTCATTTTACATCGGAATTAGTCTTGAGAAAGGCACAAACACGGTTCAGGAGCCCAAAAAACACGAGATCAGGATTCGGGGATGCTCGCGATTTTCTCGTCAACGGTTTCTCGGATCGCAATTCTGTCGCTTCTAACGTGTGCCTCGTGTCATTTTACGTCGGAATTAGTCTTGAGAAATGCACAAACACGGTTCTGGAGTTCAAAAAACACGAGTTCAGGTTTTGGGAATGCTCGCGATTTTCTCGTCAACGTTTGCTCGGATTGCAATTCTGTCGCTTCCTACGCGTTCCTCGTGTCATTTTACGTCGGAATTAGTCTTGAGAAATGCACAAACACGGTTCAGGAGCCCAAAAAACACGAGATCAGGTTTTGGGAATGCTCGCCATTTTCTCGTCAACGGTTTCTCGGTTCGCAATTCTGTCGCTTCCAACGTGATCCTCGTGTCATTTTACGTCGGAAATAGTCACGAGCAGTGCACGTGAACGTTTGTGGAGTCCAAAAAACACGAGTTCAGGTTCTGGGAATGCTCGCGATTTCCTCGTCAACGGTTTCTCGGATCGCAATTCTGTCGCTTCCAACGTGTTCCTCGTGTCATTTTACGTCGGAATTAGTCTTGACAAATGCACAAACGCGGTTCTGGAGTTAAAAAAACACGAGATCAGGTTTTGGGAATGCTCGCGATTTTCTCGTCAACGTTTGCTCGGATTGCAATTCTGCCGCTTCCAACGCGTTCCTCGCGTCATTTTCAATCGGAATTAGTCATGAGAAAGGCACAAACACGGTTCAGGAGCCCAAAAAACACGAGATCAGGTTTTGGGAATGCTCGCCATTTTCTCGTCAACGGTTTCTCGGTTCGCAATTCTGTCGCTTCCATCGTGATCCTCGTGTCATTTTACGTCGGAAATAGTCAGGAGCAGTGCACGTGAACGTTTGTGGAGTCCAAAAAACACGAGTTCAGGTTCTGGGAATGCTCGCGATTTTCTCGTCAACGGTTTCTCGGATCGCAATTCTGTCGCTTATAACGTGTTCCTCGTGTCATTTTACGTCGGAATTAGTCTTGAGAAATGCACAAACACGGATCTGGAGTTCAAAAAACACGAGATCAGGTTTTGGGAATGCTCGCGATTTTCTCGTCAACGGTTTCTCGGATCGCAATTCTGTCGCTTCCAACGTGATCCTCGTGTCATTTTACGTCGGCAATAGTCATGAGCAGTGCACGTGAACGTTTGTGGAGTCCAAAAAACACGAGTTCAGGTTCTGGGAATGCTCGCGATTTCCTCGTCAACGGTTTCTCGGATCGCAATTCTGTCGCTTCCAACGTGTTCCTCGTGTCATTTTACGTCGGAATTAGTCTTGACAAATGCACAAACGCGGTTCTGGAGTTAAAAAAACACGAGATCAGGTTTTGGGAATGCTCGCGATTTTCTCGTCAACGTTTGCTCGGATTGCAATTCTGCCGCTTCCAACGCGTTCCTCGCGTCATTTTCAATCGGAATTAGTCATGAGAAAGGCACAAACACGGTTCTGGAGTTCAAAAAACACGAGATCAGGTTTTTGGAATGCTCGCGATTTTCTCGTCGACGGTTTCTCGGTTCGCAATTCTGTCGCTTCCATCGTGATCCTCGTGTCATTTTACGTCGGAAATAGTCACGAGCAGTGCACGTGAACGTTTGTGGAGTCCAAAAAACACGAGTTCAGGTTCTGGGAATGCTCGCGATTTTCTCGTCAACGGTTTCTCGGATCGCAATTCTGTCGCTTCTAACGTGTTCCTCGTGTCATTTTACGTCGGAAGTAGTCTTGAGAAATGCACAAACACGGTTCTGGAGTTCAAAAAACACGAGATCAGGTTTTGGGAATGCTCGCGATTTTCTCGTCAACGGTTTCTCGGATCGCAATTCTGTCGCTTCTAACGTGTTCCTCGTGTCATTTTACGTCGGAATTAGTCTTGAGAAATGCACAAACACGGTTCAGGAGCCCAAAAAACACGAGATCAGGATTCGGGAATGCTCGCAATTTTCTCGTCAACGGTTTCTCGGATCGCAATTCTGTCGCTTCCAACGTGATCCTAGTGTCATTTTACGTCGGAAATAGTCACGAGCAGTGCACGTGAACGTTTGTGGAGTCCAAAAAACACGAGTTCAGGTTCTGGGAATGCTCGCGATTTCCTCGTCAACGGTTTCTCGGATCGCAATTCTGTCGCTTCCAACGTGTTCCTCGTGTCATTTTACGCCGGAATTAGTCTTGACAAATGCACAAACGCGGTTCTGGAGTTAAAAAAACACGAGATCAGGTTTTGGGAATGCTCGCGATTTTCTCGTCAACGTTTGCTCGGATTGCAATTCTGTCGCTTCCAACGCGTTCCTCGCGTCATTTTCAATCGGAATTAGTCTTGAGAAATGCACAAACACGGTTCTGGAGTTCAAAAAACACGAGATCAGGTTTTGGGAATGCTCGCGATTTTCTCGTCAACGGTTTCTCGGATCGCAATTCTGTCGCTTCTAACGTGTTCCTCGTGTCATTTTACGTCGGAATTAGTCTTGAGAAATGCACAGACACGGATCTGGAGTTCAAAAAACACGAGATCAGGTTTTGGGAATGCTCGCGATTTTCTCGTCAACGGTTTCTCGGATCGCAATTCTGTCGCTTCCAACGTGATCCTCGTGTCATTTTACGTCGGAAATAGTCATGAGCAGTGCACGTGAACGTTTGTGGAGTCCAAAAAACACGAGTTCAGGTTCTGGGAATGCTCGCGATTTTCTCGTCAACGGTTTCTCGGATCGCAATTCTGTCGCTTCTAACGTGTTCCTCGTGTCATTTTACGTCGGAATTAGTCTTGAGAAATGCACAAACACGGTTCTGGAGTTCAAAAAACACGAGATCAGGTTTTTGGAATGCTCGCGATTTTCTCGTCAACGGTTTCTCGGTTCGCAATTCTGTCGCTTCCATCGTGATCCTCGTGTCATTTTACGTCGGAAATAGTCACGAGCAGTGCACGTGAACGTTTGTGGAGTCCAAAAAACACGAGTTCAGGTTCAGGGAATGCTCGCGATTTTCTCGTCAACGGTTTCTCGGATCGCAATTCTGTCGCTTCTAACGTGTTCCTCGTGTCATTTTACGTCGGAAGTAGTCTTGAGAAATGCACAAACACGGTTCTGGAGTTCAAAAAACACGAGATCAGGTTTTGGGAATGCTCGCGATTTTCTCGTCAACGGTTTCTCGGATCGCAATTCTGTCGCTTCTAACGTGTTCCTCGTGTCATTTTACGTCGGAATTAGTCTTGAGAAATGCACAAACACGGTTCAGGAGCCCAAAAAACACGAGATCAGGATTCGGGAATGCTCGCAATTTTCTCGTCAACGGTTTCTCGGATCGCAATTCTGTCGCTTCCAACGTGATCCTCGTGTCATTTTACGTCGGAAATAGTCACGAGCAGTGCACGTGAACGTTTGTGGAGTCCAAAAAACACGAGTTCAGGTTCTGGGAATGCTCGCGATTTCCTCGTCAACGGTTTCTCGGATCGCAATTCTGTCGCTTCCAACGTGTTCCTCGTGTCATTTTACGTCGGAATTAGTCTTGACAAATGCACAAACGCGGTTCTGGAGTTAAAAAAACACGAGATCAGGTTTTGGGAATGCTCGCGATTTTCTCGTCAACGTTTGCTCGGATTGCAATTCTGTCGCTTCCAACGCGTTCCTCGCGTCATTTTCAATCGGAATTAGTCTTGAGAAATGCACAAACACGGTTCTGGAGTTCAAAAAACACGAGATCAGGTTTTGGGAATGCTCGCGATTTTCTCGTCAACGGTTTCTCGGATCGCAATTCTGTCGCTTCTAACGTGTTCCTCGTGTCATTTTACGTCGGAATTAGTCTTGAGAAATGCACAAACACGGTTCTGGAGTTCAAAAAACACGAGATCAGGTTTTTGGAATGCTCGCGATTTTCTCGTCAACGGTTTCTCGGTTCGCAATTCTGTCGCTTCCATCGTGATCCTCGTGTCATTTTACGTCGGAAATAGTCACGAGCAGTGCACGTGAACGTTTGTGGAGTCCAAAAAACACGAGTTCAGGTTCTGGGAATGCTCGCGATTTTCTCGTCAACGGTTTCTCGGATCGCAATTCTGTCGCTTCTAACGTGTTCCTCGTGTCATTTTACGTCGGAATTAGGCTTGAGAAATGCACAAACACGGTTCTGGAGTTCAAAAAACACGAGATCAGGTTTTTGGAATGCTCGCGATTTTCTCGTCAACGGTTTCTCGGTTCGCAATTCTGTCGCTTCCATCGTGATCCTCGTGTCATTTTACGTCGGAAATAGTCACGAGCAGTGCACGTGAACGTTTGTGGAGTCCAAAAAACACGAGTTCAGGTTCTGGGAATGCTCGCGATTTTCTCGTCAACGGTTTCTCGGATCGCAATTCTGTCGCTTCTAACGTGTTCCTCGTGTCATTTTACGTCGGAAGTAGTCTTGAGAAATGCACAAACACGGTTCTGGAGTTCAAAAAACACGAGATCAGGTTTTGGGAATGCTCGCGATTTTCTCGTCAACGGTTTCTCGGATCGCAATTCTGTCGCTTCTAACGTGTTCCTCGTGTCATTTTACGTCGGAAGTAGTCTTGAGAAATGCACAAACACGGTTCTGGAGTTCAAAAAACACGAGATCAGGTTTTGGGAATGCTCGCGATTTTCTCGTCAACGGTTTCTCGGATCGCAATTCTGTCGCTTCTAACGTGTTCCTCGTGTCATTTTACGTCGGAATTAGTCTTGCGAAATGCACAAACACGGTTCTGGAGTTCAAAAAACACGAGATCAGGTTTTTGGAATGCTCGCGATTTTCTCGTCAACGGTTTCTCGGTTCGAAATTCTGTCGCTTCCATCGTGATCCTCGTGTCATTTTACGTCGGAAATAGTCACGAGCAGTGCACGTGAACGTTTGTGGAGTCCAAAAAACACGAGTTCAGGTTCTGGGAATGCTCGCGATTTTCTCGTCAACGGTTTCTCGGATCGCAATTCTGTCGCTTCTAACGTGTTCCTCGTGTCATTTTACGTCGGAATTAGTCTTGAGAAATGCACAAACACGGTTCAGGAGCCCAAAAAACACGAGATCAGGATTCGGGAATGCTCGCAATTTTCTCGTCAACGGTTTCTCGGATCGCAATTCTGTCGCTTCCAACGTGATCCTCGTGTCATTTTACGTCGGAAATAGTCACGAGCAGTGCACGTGAACGTTTGTGGAGTCCAAAAAACACGAGTTCAGGTTCTGGGAATGCTCGCGATTTCCTCGTCAACGGTTTCTCGGATCGCAATTCTGTCGCTTCCAACGTGTTCCTCGTGTCATTTTACGTCGGAATTAGTCTTGACAAATGCACAAACGCGGTTCTGGAGTTAAAAAAACACGAGATCAGGTTTTGGGAATGCTCGCGATTTTCTCGTCAACGTTTGCTCGGATTGCAATTCTGTCGCTTCCAACGCGTTCCTCGCGTCATTTTCAATCGGAATTAGTCTTGAGAAATGCACAAACACGGTTCTGGAGTTCAAAAAACACGAGATCAGGTTTTGGGAATGCTCGCGATTTTCTCGTCAACGGTTTCTCGGATCGCAATTCTGTCGCTTCTAACGTGTTCCTCGTGTCATTTTACGTCGGAATTAGTCTTGAGAAATGCACAAACACGGTTCTGGAGTTCAAAAAACACGAGATCAGGTTTTTGGAATGCTCGCGATTTTCTCGTCAACGGTTTCTCGGTTCGCAATTCTGTCGCTTCCATCGTGATCCTCGTGTCATTTTACGTCGGAAATAGTCACGAGCAGTGCACGTGAACGTTTGTGGAGTCCAAAAAACACGAGTTCAGGTTCTGGGAATGCTCGCGATTTTCTCGTCAACGGTTTCTCGGATCGCAATTCTGTCGCTTCTAACGTGTTCCTCGTGTCATTTTACGTCGGAATTAGGCTTGAGAAATGCACAAACACGGTTCTGGAGTTCAAAAAACACGAGATCAGGTTTTTGGAATGCTCGCGATTTTCTCGTCAACGGTTTCTCGGTTCGCAATTCTGTCGCTTCCATCGTGATCCTCGTGTCATTTTACGTCGGAAATAGTCACGAGCAGTGCACGTGAACGTTTGTGGAGTCCAAAAAACACGAGTTCAGGTTCTGGGAATGCTCGCGATTTTCTCGTCAACGGTTTCTCGGATCGCAATTCTGTCGCTTCTAACGTGTTCCTCGTGTCATTTTACGTCGGAAGTAGTCTTGAGAAATGCACAAACACGGTTCTGGAGTTCAAAAAACACGAGATCAGGTTTTGGGAATGCTCGCGATTTTCTCGTCAACGGTTTCTCGGATCGCAATTCTGTCGCTTCTAACGTGTTCCTCGTGTCATTTTACGTCGGAAGTAGTCTTGAGAAATGCACAAACACGGTTCTGGAGTTCAAAAAACACGAGATCAGGTTTTGGGAATGCTCGCGATTTTCTCGTCAACGGTTTCTCGGATCGCAATTCTGTCGCTTCTAACGTGTTCCTCGTGTCATTTTACGTCGGAATTAGTCTTGCGAAATGCACAAACACGGTTCTGGAGTTCAAAAAACACGAGATCAGGTTTTTGGAATGCTCGCGATTTTCTCGTCAACGGTTTCTCGGTTCGAAATTCTGTCGCTTCCATCGTGATCCTCGTGTCATTTTACGTCGGAAATAGTCACGAGCAGTGCACGTGAACGTTTGTGGAGTCCAAAAAACACGAGTTCAGGTTCTGGGAATGCTCGCGATTTTCTCGTCAACGGTTTCTCGGATCGCAATTCTGTCGCTTCTAACGTGTTCCTCGTGTCATTTTACGTCGGAAGTAGTCTTGAGAAATGCACAAACACGGTTCTGGAGTTCAAAAAACACGAGATCAGGTTTTGGGAATGCTCGCGATTTTCTCGTCAACGGTTTCTCGGATCGCAATTCTGTCGCTTCCAACGTGTTCCTCGTGTCATTTCACGTCGGAATTAGTCTTGAGAAATGCACAAACACGGTTCTGGAGTTCAAAAAACACGAGATCAGGTTTTGGGAATGCTCGCGATTTTCTCGTCAACGTTTGCCCGGATTGCAATTCTGTCGCTTCCAACGAGTTCCCCGCGTCATTTTACATCGGAATTAGTCTTGAGAAAGGCACAAACACGGTTCAGGAGCCCAAAAAACACGAGATCAGGATTCGGGAATGCTCGCGATTTTCTCGTCAACGGTTTCTCGGATCGCAATTCTGTCGCTTCTAACGTGTTCCTCGTGTCATTTTACGTCGGAATTAGTCTTGAGAAATGCACAAACACGGTTCTGGAGTTCAAAAAACACGAGTTCAGGTTTTGGGAATGCTCGCGATTTTCTCGTCAACGTTTGCTCGGATTGCAATTCTGTCGCTTCCTACGCGTTCCTCGTGTCATTTTACGTCGGAATTAGTCTTGAGAAATGCACAAACACGGTTCAGGAGCCCAAAAAACACGAGATCAGGTTTTGGGAATGCTCGCCATTTTCTCGTCAACGGTTTCTCGGTTCGCAATTCTGTCGCTTCCATCGTGATCCTCGTGTCATTTTACGTCGGAAATAGTCACGAGCAGTGCACGTGAACGTTTGTGGAGTTCAAAAAACACGAGATCAGTTTCTGGGAATGCTCGCGATTTCCTCGTCAACGGTTTCTCGGATCGCAATTCTGTCGCTTCTAACGTGTTCCTCGTGTCATTTTACGTCGGAATTAGTCTTGAGAAATGCACAAACACGGTTCTGGAGCCCAAAAAACACGAGCTCAGTTTCTGGGAATGCTCGCGATTTCCTCGTCAACGGTTTCTCGGATCGCAATTCTGTCGCTTCTAACGTGTTCCTCGTGTCATTTTACGTTGGAATTAGTCTTGAGAAATGCACAAACACGGTTCTGGAGTTCAAAAAACACGAGATCAGTTTCTGGGAATGCTCGCGATTTCCTCGTCAACGGTATCTCGGATCGCAATTCTGTCGCTTCTAACGTGTTCCTCGTGTCATTTTACGTCGGAATTAGTCTTGAGAAATGCACAAACACGGTTCTGGAGCCCAAAAAACACGAGATCAGTTTCTGGGAATGCTCGCGATTTCCTCGTCAACGGTTTCTCGGATCGCAATTCTGTCGCTTCTAACGTGTTCCTCGTGTCATTTTACGTCGGAATTAGTCTTGAGAAATGCACAAACACGGTTCTGAAGTTCAAAAAACACGAGATCAGGTTTTGGGAATGCTCGCGATTTTCTCGTCGACGGTTTCTCGGATCGCAATTCTGTCGCTTCTAACGTGTTCCTCGTGTCATTTTACGTCGGAATTAGTCTTGAGAAATGCACAAACACGGTTCTGAAGTTCAAAAAACACGAGATCAGGTTTTGGGAATGCTCGCGATTTTCTCGTCAACGGTTTCTCGGATCGCAATTCTGTCGCTTCCAACGTGTTCCTCGTGTATTTTTTCGTCGGAATTAGTCATGAGCAGTGCACGTGAACGTTTGTGGAGTCCAAAAAACACGAGATCAGGTTTTGGGAATGCTCGCGATTTTCTCGTCGACGGTTTCTCGGATCGCAATTCTGTCGCTTCTAACGTGTTCCTCGTGTCATTTTACGTCAGAATTAGTCTTGAGAAATGCACAAACACGGTTCTGAAGTTCAAAAAACACGAGATCAGGTTTTGGGAATGCTCGCGATTTTCTCGTCAACGGTTTCTCGGATCGCAATTCTGTCGCTTCCAACGTGTTCCTCGTGTATTTTTTCGTCGGAATTAGTCATGAGCAGTGCACGTGAACGTTTGTGGAGTCCAAAAAACACGAGTTCAGGTTCTGGGAATGCTCGCGATTTTCTCGTCAACGGTTTCTCGGATCGCAATTCTGTCGCTTCTAACGTGTTCCTCGTGTCATTTTACGTCGGAAGTAGTCTTGAGAAATGCACAAACACGGTTCTGGAGTTCAAAAAACACGAGATCAGGTTTTGGGAATGCTCGCGATTTTCTCGTCAACGGTTTCTCGGATCGCAATTCTGTCGCTTCTAACGTGTTCCTCGTGTCATTTTACGTCGGAATTAGTCTTGCGAAATGCACAAACACGGTTCTGGAGTTCAAAAAACACGAGATCAGGTTTTTGGAATGCTCGCGATTTTCTCGTCAACGGTTTCTCGGTTCGCAATTCTGTCGCTTCCATCGTGATCCTCGTGTCATTTTACGTCGGAAATAGTCACGAGCAGTGCACGTGAACGTTTGTGGAGTCCAAAAAACACGAGTTCAGGTTCTGGGAATGCTCGCGATTTTCTCGTCAACGGTTTCTCGGATCGCAATTCTGTCGCTTCTAACGTGTTCCTCGTGTCATTTTACGTCGGAATTAGGCTTGAGAAATGCACAAACACGGTTCTGGAGTTCAAAAAACACGAGATCAGGTTTTTGGAATGCTCGCGATTTTCTCGTCAACGGTTTCTCGGTTCGCAATTCTGTCGCTTCCATCGTGATCCTCGTGTCATTTTACGTCGGAAATAGTCACGAGCAATGCACGTGAACGTTTGTGGAGTCCAAGAAACACGAGTTCAGGTTCTGGGAATGCTCGCGATTTTCTCGTCAACGGTTTCTCGGATCGCAATTCTGTCGCTTCTAACGTGTTCCTCGTGTCATTTTACGTCGGAAGTAGTCTTGAGAAATGCACAAACACGGTTCTGGAGTTCAAAAAACACGAGATCAGGTTTTGGGAATGCTCGCGATTTTCTCGTCAACGGTTTCTCGGATCGCAATTCTGTCGCTTCCAACGTGTTCCTCGTGTCATTTCACGTCGGAATTAGTCTTGAGAAATGCACAAACACGGTTCTGGAGTTCAAAAAACACGAGATCAGGTTTTGGGAATGCTCGCGATTTTCTCGTCAACGTTTGCCCGGATTGCAATTCTGTCGCTTCCAACGAGTTCCCCGCGTCATTTTACATCGGAATTAGGCTTGAGAAATGCACAAACACGGTTCTGGAGTTCAAAAAACACGAGATCAGGTTTTTGGAATGCTCGCGATTTTCTCGTCAACGGTTTCTCGGTTCGCAATTCTGTCGCTTCCATCGTGATCCTCGTGTCATTTTACGTCGGAAATAGTCACGAGCAATGCACGTGAACGTTTGTGGAGTCCAAGAAACACGAGTTCAGGTTCTGGGAATGCTCGCGATTTTCTCGTCAACGGTTTCTCGGATCGCAATTCTGTCGCTTCTAACGTGTTCCTCGTGTCATTTTACGTCGGAAGTAGTCTTGAGAAATGCACAAACACGGTTCTGGAGTTCAAAAAACACGAGATCAGGTTTTGGGAATGCTCGCGATTTTCTCGTCAACGGTTTCTCGGATCGCAATTCTGTCGCTTCCAACGTGTTCCTCGTGTCATTTCACGTCGGAATTAGTCTTGAGAAATGCACAAACACGGTTCTGGAGTTCAAAAAACACGAGATCAGGTTTTGGGAATGCTCGCGATTTTCTCGTCAACGTTTGCCCGGATTGCAATTCTGTCGCTTCCAACGAGTTCCCCGCGTCATTTTACATCGGAATTAGTCTTGAGAAAGGCACAAACACGGTTCAGGAGCCCAAAAAACACGAGATCAGGATTCGGGAATGCTCGCGATTTTCTCGTCAACGGTTTCTCGGATCGCAATTCTGTCGCTTCCTACGCGTTCCTCGTGTCATTTTACGTCGGAATTAGTCTTGAGAAATGCACAAACACGGTTCAGGAGCCCAAAAAACACGAGATCAGGTTTTGGGAATGCTCGCCATTTTCTCGTCAACGGTTTCTCGGTTCGCAATTCTGTCGCTTCCATCGTGATCCTCGTGTCATTTTACGTCGGAAATAGTCACGAGCAGTGCACGTGAACGTTTGTGGAGTCCAAAAAACACGAGTTCAGGTTCTGGGAATGCTCGCGATTTTCTCGTCAACGGTTTCTCGGATCGCAATTCTGTCGCTTCTAACGTGTTCCTCGTGTCATTTTACGTCGGAATTAGTCTTGAGAAATGCACAAACACGGTTCTGGAGTTCAAAAAACACGAGATCAGGTTTTTGGAATGCTCGCGATTTTCTCGTCAACGGTTTCACGGTTCGCAATTCTGTCGCTTCCATCGTGATCCTCGTGTCATTTTACGTCGGAAATAGTCACGAGCAGTGCACGTGAACGTTTGTGGAGTCCAAAAAACACGAGTTCAGGTTCTGATAATGCTCGCGATTTTCTCGTCAACGGTTTCTCGGATCGCAATTCTGTCGCTTCTAACGTGTTCCTCGTGTCATTTTACGTCGGAATTAGTCTTGAGAAATGCACAAACACGGTTCTGGAGTTCAAAAAACATGAGATCAGGTTTTGGGAATGCTCGCGATTTTCTCGTCAACGGTTTCTCGGTTCGCAATTCTGTCGCTTCCATCGTGATCCTCGTGTCATTTTACGTCGGAAATAGTCACGAGCAGTGCACGTGAACGTTTGTGGAGTCCAAAAAACACGAGTTCAGGTTCTGGGAATGCTCGCGATTTTCTCGTCAACGGTTTCTCTGATCGCAATTCTGTCGCTTCTAACGTGTTCCTCGTGTCATTTTACGTCGGAATTAATCTTGAGAAATGCACAAACACGGTTCTGGAGTTCAAAAAACACGAGATCAGGTTTTGGGAATGCTCGCGATTTTCTCGTCAACGTTCGCCCGGATTGCAATTCTGTCGCTTCCAACGCGTTCCTCGCGTCATTTTACATCGGAATTAGTCATGAGAAAGGCACAAACACGGTTCAGGAGCCCAAGAAACACGAGATCAGGATTCGGGAATGCTCGCGATTTTCTCGTCAACGGTTTCTCGGATCGCAATTCTGTCGCTTCCAACGTGTTCCTCGTGTCATTTTACGTTGGAATTAGTCTTGAGAAATGCACAAACACGGTTCTGGAGTTCAAAAAACACGAGATCAGGTTTTTGGAATGCTCGCGATTTTCTCGTCAACGGTTTCTCGGTTCGCAATTCTGTCGCTTCCATCGTGATCCTCGTGTCATTTTACGTCGGAAATAGACACGAGCAGTGCACGTGAACGTTTGTGGAGTCCAAAAAACACGAGTTCAGGTTCTGGGAATGCTCGCGATTTTCTCGTCAACGTTCGCCCGGATTGCAATTCTGTCGCTTCCAACGCGTTCCTCGTGTCATTTTACGTCGGAATTAGTCTTGAGAAATGCACAAACACGGTTCTGGAGTTCAAAAAACACGAGATCAGTTTCTGGGAATGCTCGCGATTTCCTCGTCAACGGTTTCTCGGATCGCAATTCTGTCGCTTCCAACGTGTTCCTCGTGTCATTTTACGTCGGAATTAGTCTTGAGAAATGCACAAACACGGTTCTGGAGTTCAAAAAACACGAGATCAGGTTTTGGGAATGCTCGCGATTTTCTCGTCAACGTTTGCCCGGATTGCAATTCTGTCGCTTCCAACGCGTTCCTCGCGTCATTTTACATCGGAATTAGTCTTGAGAAAGGCACAAACACGGTTCAGGAGCCCAAAAAACACGAGATCAGGATTCGGGAATGCTCGCGATTTTCTCGTCAACGGTTTCTCGGATCGCAATTCTGTCGCTTCTAACGTGTTCCTCGTGTCATTTTACGTCGGAATTAGTCTTGAGAAATGCACAAACACGGTTCTGGAGTTAAAAAAACACGAGTTCAGGTTTTGAGAATGCTCGCGATTTTCTCGTCAACGTTTGCTCGGATTGCAATTCTGTCGCTTCCTACGCGTTTCTCGCGTCATTTTACATCGGAATTAGTCATGAGAAATGCACAAACACGGTTGTGGAGCCCAAAAAACACGAGATCAGTTTCTGGGAATGCTCGCGATTTCCTCGTCAACGGTTTCTCGGATCGCAATTCTGTCGCTTCCAACGTGTTCCTCGTGTCATTTTACGTCGGAATTAGTCTTGAGAAATGCACAAACACGGTTCTGGAGTTCAAAAAACACTAGATCAGGTTTTGGGAATGCTCGCGATTTTCTCGTCAACGGTTTCTCGGATCGCAATTCTGTCGCTTATAACGTGTTCCTCGTGTCATTTTACGTCGGAATTAGTCTTGAGAAATGCACAAACACGGATCTGGAGTTCAAAAAACACGAGATCAGGTTTTGGGAATGCTCGCGATTTTCTCGTCAACGGTTTCTCGGATCGCAATTCTGTCGCTTCCAACGTGATCCTCGTGTCATTTTACGTCGGAAATAGTCATGAGCAGTGCACGTGAACGTTTGTGGAGTCCAAAAAACACGAGTTCAGGTTCTGGGAATGCTCGCGATTTTCTCGTCAACGGTTTCTCGGATCGCAATTCTGTCGCTTCTAACGTGTTCCTCGTGTCATTTTACGTCGGAATTAGTCTTGAGAAATGCACAAACACGGTTCTGGAGTTCAAAAAACACGAGATCAGGTTTTTGGAATGCTCGCGATTTTCTCGTCAACGGTTTCTCGGTTCGCAATTCTGTCGCTTCCATCGTGATCCTCGTGTCATTTTACGTCGGAAATAGTCACGAGCAGTGCACGTGAACGTTTGTGGAGTCCAAAAAACACGAGTTCAGGTTCAGGGAATGCTCGCGATTTTCTCGTCAACGGTTTCTCGGATCGCAATTCTGTCGCTTCTAACGTGTTCCTCGTGTCATTTTACGTCGGAATTAGGCTTGAGAAATGCACAAACACGGTTCTGGAGTTCAAAAAACACGAGATCAGGTTTTTGGAATGCTCGCGATTTTCTCGTCAACGGTTTCTCGGTTCGCAATTCTGTCGCTTCCATCGTGATCCTCGTGTCATTTTACGTCGGAAATAGTCACGAGCAGTGCACGTGAACGTTTGTGGAGTCCAAAAAACACGAGTTCAGGTTCTGGGAATGCTCGCGATTTTCTCGTCAACGGTTTCTCGGATCGCAATTCTGTCGCTTCTAACGTGTTCCTCGTGTCATTTTACGTCGGAAGTAGTCTTGAGAAATGCACAAACACGGTTCTGGAGTTCAAAAAACACGAGATCAGGTTTTGGGAATGCTCGCGATTTTCTCGTCAACGGTTTCTCGGATCGCAATTCTGTCGCTTCTAACGTGTTCCTCGTGTCATTTTACGTCGGAATTAGTCTTGAGAAATGCACAAACACGGTTCAGGAGCCCAAAAAACACGAGATCAGGATTCGGGAATGCTCGCAATTTTCTCGTCAACGGTTTCTCGGATCGCAATTCTGTCGCTTCCAACGTGATCCTAGTGTCATTTTACGTCGGAAATAGTCACGAGCAGTGCACGTGAACGTTTGTGGAGTCCAAAAAACACGAGTTCAGGTTCTGGGAATGCTCGCGATTTCCTCGTCAACGGTTTCTCGGATCGCAATTCTGTCGCTTCCAACGTGTTCCTCGTGTCATTTTACGCCGGAATTAGTCTTGACAAATGCACAAACGCGGTTCTGGAGTTAAAAAAACACGAGATCAGGTTTTGGGAATGCTCGCGATTTTCTCGTCAACGTTTGCTCGGATTGCAATTCTGTCGCTTCCAACGCGTTCCTCGCGTCATTTTCAATCGGAATTAGTCTTGAGAAATGCACAAACACGGTTCTGGAGTTCAAAAAACACGAGATCAGGTTTTGGGAATGCTCGCGATTTTCTCGTCAACGGTTTCTCGGATCGCAATTCTGTCGCTTCTAACGTGTTCCTCGTGTCATTTTACGTCGGAATTAGTCTTGAGAAATGCACAAACACGGATCTGGAGTTCAAAAAACACGAGATCAGGTTTTGGGAATGCTCGCGATTTTCTCGTCAACGGTTTCTCGGATCGCAATTCTGTCGCTTCCAACGTGATCCTCGTGTCATTTTACGTCGGAAATAGTCATGAGCAGTGCACGTGAACGTTTGTGGAGTCCAAAAAACACGAGTTCAGGTTCTGGGAATGCTCGCGATTTTCTCGTCAACGGTTTCTCGGATCGCAATTCTGTCGCTTCTAACGTGTTCCTCGTGTCATTTTACGTCGGAATTAGTCTTGAGAAATGCACAAACACGGTTCTGGAGTTCAAAAAACACGAGATCAGGTTTTTGGAATGCTCGCGATTTTCTCGTCAACGGTTTCTCGGTTCGCAATTCTGTCGCTTCCATCGTGATCCTCGTGTCATTTTACGTCGGAAATAGTCACGAGCAGTGCACGTGAACGTTTGTGGAGTCCAAAAAACACGAGTTCAGGTTCAGGGAATGCTCGCGATTTTCTCGTCAACGGTTTCTCGGATCGCAATTCTGTCGCTTCTAACGTGTTCCTCGTGTCATTTTACGTCGGAATTAGGCTTGAGAAATGCACAAACACGGTTCTGGAGTTCAAAAAACACGAGATCAGGTTTTTGGAATGCTCGCGATTTTCTCGTCAACGGTTTCTCGGTTCGCAATTCTGTCGCTTCCATCGTGATCCTCGTGTCATTTTACGTCGGAAATAGTCACGAGCAGTGCACGTGAACGTTTGTGGAGTCCAAAAAACACGAGTTCAGGTTCTGGGAATGCTCGCGATTTTCTCGTCAACGGTTTCTCGGATCGCAATTCTGTCGCTTCTAACGTGTTCCTCGTGTCATTTTACGTCGGAAGTAGTCTTGAGAAATGCACAAACACGGTTCTGGAGTTCAAAAAACACGAGATCAGGTTTTGGGAATGCTCGCGATTTTCTCGTCAACGGTTTCTCGGATCGCAATTCTGTCGCTTCTAACGTGTTCCTCGTGTCATTTTACGTCGGAAGTAGTCTTGAGAAATGCACAAACACGGTTCTGGAGTTCAAAAAACACGAGATCAGTTTCTGGGAATGCTCGCGATTTTCTCGTCAACGGTTTCTCGGATCGCAATTCTGTCGCTTCTAACGTGTTCCTCGTGTCATTTTACGTCGGAATTAGTCTTGAGAAATGCACAAACACGGTTCTGGAGCCCAAAAAACACGAGATCAGGTTTTGGGAATGCTCGCGATTTTCTCGTCAACGTTTGCCCGGATTGCAATTCTGTCGCTTCCAACGAGTTCCCCGCGTCATTTTACATCGGAATTAGTCTTGAGAAAGGCACAAACACGGTTCAGGAGCCCAAAAAACACGAGATCAGGATTCGGGAATGCTCGCGATTTTCTCGTCAACGGTTTCTCGGATCGCAATTCTGTCGCTTCTAACGTGTTCCTCGTGTCATTTTACGTCGGAATTAGTCTTGAGAAATGCACAAACACGGTTCTGGAGTTCAAAAAACACGAGTTCAGGTTTTGGGAATGCTCGCGATTTTCTCGTCAACGTTTGCTCGGATTGCAATTCTGTCGCTTCCTACGCGTTCCTCGTGTCATTTTACGTCGGAATTAGTCTTGAGAAATGCACAAACACGGTTCAGGAGCCCAAAAAACACGAGATCAGGTTTTGGGAATGCTCGCCATTTTCTCGTCAACGGTTTCTCGGTTCGCAATTCTGTCGCTTCCATCGTGATCCTCGTGTCATTTTACGTCGGAAATAGTCACGAGCAGTGCACATGAACGTTTGTGGAGTCCAAAAAACACGAGTTCAGGTTCTGGGAATGCTCGCGATTTTCTCGTCAACGGTTTCTCGGATCGCAATTCTGTCGCTTCTAACGTGTTCCTCGTGTCATTTTACGTCGGAATTAGTCTTGAGAAATGCACAAACACGGTTCAGGAGCCCAAGAAACACGAGATCAGGATTCGGGAATGCTCGCGATTTTCTCGTCAACGGTTTCTCGGATCGCAATTCTGTCGCTTCCAACGTGTTCCTCGTGTCATTTTACGTTGGAATTAGTCTTGAGAAATGCACAAACACGGTTCTGGAGTTCAAAAAACACGAGATCAGGTTTTTGGAATGCTCGCGATTTTCTCGTCAACGGTTTCTCGGTTCGCAATTCTGTCGCTTCCATCGCGATCCTCGTGTCATTTTACGTCGGAAATAGACACGAGCAGTGCACGTGAACGTTTGTGGAGTCCAAAAAACACGAGTTCAGGTTCTGGGAATGCTCGCGATTTTCTCGTCAACGTTCGCCCGGATTGCAATTCTGTCGCTTCCAACGCGTTCCTCGTGTCATTTTACGTCGGAATTAGTCTTGAGAAATGCACAAACACGGTTCTGGAGTTCAAAAAACACGAGATCAGTTTCTGGGAATGCTCGCGATTTCCTCGTCAACGGTTTCTCGGATCGCAATTCTGTCGCTTCCAACGTGTTCCTCGTGTCATTTTACGTCGGAATTAGTCTTGAGAAATGCACAAACACGGTTCTGGAGTTCAAAAAACACGAGATCAGGTTTTGGGAATGCTCTCGATTTTCTCGTCAACGTTTGCCCGGATTGCAATTCTGTCGCTTCCAACGCGTTCCTCGCGTCATTTTACATCGGAATTAGTCTTGAGAAAGGCACAAACACGGTTCAGGAGCCCAAAAAACACGAGATCAGGATTCGGGAATGCTCGCGATTTTCTCGTCAACGGTTTCTCGGATCGCAATTCTGTCGCTTCTAACGTGTTCCTCGTGTCATTTTACGTCGGAATTAGTCTTGAGAAATGCACAAACACGGTTCTGGAGTTAAAAAAACACGAGTTCAGGTTTTGAGAATGCTCGCGATTTTCTCGTCAACGTTTGCTCGGATTGCAATTCTGTCGCTTCCTACGCGTTTCTCGCGTCATTTTACATCGGAATTAGTCATGAGAAATGCACAAACACGGTTGTGGAGCCCAAAAAACACGAGATCAGTTTCTGGGAATGCTCGCGATTTCCTCGTCAACGGTTTCTCGGATCGCAATTCTGTCGCTTCCAACGTGTTCCTCGTGTCATTTTACGTCGGAATTAGTCTTGAGAAATGCACAAACACGGTTCTGGAGTTCAAAAAACACTAGATCAGGTTTTGGGAATGCTCGCGATTTTCTCGTCAACGGTTTCTCGGATCGCAATTCTGTCGCTTATAACGTGTTCCTCGTGTCATTTTACGTCGGAATTAGTCTTGAGAAATGCACAAACACGGATCTGGAGTTCAAAAAACACGAGATCAGGTTTTGGGAATGCTCGCGATTTTCTCGTCAACGGTTTCTCGGTTCGCAATTCTGTCGCTTCCATCGTGATCCTCGTGTCATTTTACGTCGGAAATAGTCACGAGCAGTGCACGTGAACGTTTGTGGAGTCCAAAAAACACGAGTTCAGGTTCTGGGAATGCTCGCGATTTTCTCGTCAACGGTTTCTCGGATCGCAATTCTGTCGCTTATAACGTGTTCCTCGTGTCATTTTACGTCGGAATTAGTCTTGAGAAATGCACAAACACGGATCTGGAGTTCAAAAAACACGAGATCAGGTTTTTGGAATGCTCGCGATTTTCTCGTCAACGGTTTCTCGGTTCGCAATTCTGTCGCTTCCATCGTGATCCTCGTGTCATTTTACGTCGGAAATAGTCACGAGCAGTGCACGTGAACGTTTGTGGAGTCCAAAAAACACGAGTTCAGGTTCTGGGAATGCTCGCGATTTTCTCGTCAACGGTTTCTCGGATCGCAATTCTGTCGCTTCTAACGTGTTCCTCGTGTCATTTTACGTCGGAAGTAGTCTTGAGAAATGCACAAACACGGTTCTGGAGTTCAAAAAACACGAGATCAGGTTTTGGGAATGCTCGCGATTTTCTCGTCAACGGTTTCTCGGATCGCAATTCTGTCGCTTCTAACGTGTTCCTCGTGTCATTTTACGTCGGAATTAGTCTTGAGAAATGCACAAACACGGTTCAGGAGCCCAAAAAACACGAGATCAGGATTCGGGAATGCTCGCAATTTTCTCGTCAACGGTTTCTCGGATCGCAATTCTGTCGCTTCCAACGTGATCCTAGTGTCATTTTACGTCGGAAATAGTCACGAGCAGTGCACGTGAACGTTTGTGGAGTCCAAAAAACACGAGTTCAGGTTCTGGGAATGCTCGCGATTTCCTCGTCAACGGTTTCTCGGATCGCAATTCTGTCGCTTCCAACGTGTTCCTCGTGTCATTTTACGCCGGAATTAGTCTTGACAAATGCACAAACGCGGTTCTGGAGTTAAAAAAACACGAGATCAGGTTTTGGGAATGCTCGCGATTTTCTCGTCAACGTTTGCTCGGATTGCAATTCTGTCGCTTCCAACGCGTTCCTCGCGTCATTTTCAATCGGAATTAGTCTTGAGAAATGCACAAACACGGTTCTGGAGTTCAAAAAACACGAGATCAGGTTTTGGGAATGCTCGCGATTTTCTCGTCAACGGTTTCTCGGATCGCAATTCTGTCGCTTCTAACGTGTTCCTCGTGTCATTTTACGTCGGAATTAGTCTTGAGAAATGCACAAACACGGATCTGGAGTTCAAAAAACACGAGATCAGGTTTTGGGAATGCTCGCGATTTTCTCGTCAACGGTTTCTCGGATCGCAATTCTGTCGCTTCCAACGTGATCCTCGTGTCATTTTACGTCGGAAATAGTCATGAGCAGTGCACGTGAACGTTTGTGGAGTCCAAAAAACACGAGTTCAGGTTCTGGGAATGCTCGCGATTTTCTCGTCAACGGTTTCTCGGATCGCAATTCTGTCGCTTCTAACGTGTTCCTCGTGTCATTTTACGTCGGAATTAGTCTTGAGAAATGCACAAACACGGTTCTGGAGTTCAAAAAACACGAGATCAGGTTTTTGGAATGCTCGCGATTTTCTCGTCAACGGTTTCTCGGTTCGCAATTCTGTCGCTTCCATCGTGATCCTCGTGTCATTTTACGTCGGAAATAGTCACGAGCAGTGCACGTGAACGTTTGTGGAGTCCAAAAAACACGAGTTCAGGTTCAGGGAATGCTCGCGATTTTCTCGTCAACGGTTTCTCGGATCGCAATTCTGTCGCTTCTAACGTGTTCCTCGTGTCATTTTACGTCGGAATTAGGCTTGAGAAATGCACAAACACGGTTCTGGAGTTCAAAAAACACGAGATCAGGTTTTTGGAATGCTCGCGATTTTCTCGTCAACGGTTTCTCGGTTCGCAATTCTGTCGCTTCCATCGTGATCCTCGTGTCATTTTACGTCGGAAATAGTCACGAGCAGTGCACGTGAACGTTTGTGGAGTCCAAAAAACACGAGTTCAGGTTCTGGGAATGCTCGCGATTTTCTCGTCAACGGTTTCTCGGATCGCAATTCTGTCGCTTCTAACGTGTTCCTCGTGTCATTTTACGTCGGAAGTAGTCTTGAGAAATGCACAAACACGGTTCTGGAGTTCAAAAAACACGAGATCAGGTTTTGGGAATGCTCGCGATTTTCTCGTCAACGGTTTCTCGGATCGCAATTCTGTCGCTTCTAACGTGTTCCTCGTGTCATTTTACGTCGGAAGTAGTCTTGAGAAATGCACAAACACGGTTCTGGAGTTCAAAAAACACGAGATCAGTTTCTGGGAATGCTCGCGATTTTCTCGTCAACGGTTTCTCGGATCGCAATTCTGTCGCTTCTAACGTGTTCCTCGTGTCATTTTACGTCGGAATTAGTCTTGAGAAATGCACAAACACGGTTCTGGAGCCCAAAAAACACGAGATCAGGTTTTGGGAATGCTCGCGATTTTCTCGTCAACGTTTGCCCGGATTGCAATTCTGTCGCTTCCAACGAGTTCCCCGCGTCATTTTACATCGGAATTAGTCTTGAGAAAGGCACAAACACGGTTCAGGAGCCCAAAAAACACGAGATCAGGATTCGGGAATGCTCGCGATTTTCTCGTCAACGGTTTCTCGGATCGCAATTCTGTCGCTTCTAACGTGTTCCTCGTGTCATTTTACGTCGGAATTAGTCTTGAGAAATGCACAAACACGGTTCTGGAGTTCAAAAAACACGAGTTCAGGTTTTGGGAATGCTCGCGATTTTCTCGTCAACGTTTGCTCGGATTGCAATTCTGTCGCTTCCTACGCGTTCCTCGTGTCATTTTACGTCGGAATTAGTCTTGAGAAATGCACAAACACGGTTCAGGAGCCCAAAAAACACGAGATCAGGTTTTGGGAATGCTCGCCATTTTCTCGTCAACGGTTTCTCGGTTCGCAATTCTGTCGCTTCCATCGTGATCCTCGTGTCATTTTACGTCGGAAATAGTCACGAGCAGTGCACGTGAACGTTTGTGGAGTCCAAAAAACACGAGTTCAGGTTCTGGGAATGCTCGCGATTTTCTCGTCAACGGTTTCTCGGATCGCAATTCTGTCGCTTCTAACGTGTTCCTCGTGTCATTTTACGTCGGAATTAGTCTTGAGAAATGCACAAACACGGTTCTGGAGTTCAAAAAACACGAGATCAGGTTTTTGGAATGCTCGCGATTTTCTCGTCAACGGTTTCACGGTTCGCAATTCTGTCGCTTCCATCGTGATCCTCGTGTCATTTTACGTCGGAAATAGTCACGAGCAGTGCACGTGAACGTTTGTGGAGTTCAAAAAACACGAGATCAGTCTCTGGGAATGCTCGCGATTTCCTCGTCAACGGTTTCTCGGATCGCAATTCTGTCGCTTCTAACGTGTTCCTCGTGTCATTTTACGTCGGAATTAGTCTTGAGAAATGCACAAACACGGTTCTGGAGCCCAAAAAACACGAGCTCAGTTTCTGGGAATGCTCGCGATTTCCTCGTCAACGGTTTCTCGGATCGCAATTCTGTCGCTTCTAACGTGTTCCTCGTGTCATTTTACGTTGGAATTAGTCTTGAGAAATGCACAAACACGGTTCTGGAGTTCAAAAAACACGAGATCAGTTTCTGGGAATGCTCGCGATTTCCTCGTCAACGGTATCTCGGATCGCAATTCTGTCGCTTCTAACGTGTTCCTCGTGTCATTTTACGTCGGAATTAGTCTTGAGAAATGCACAAACACGGTTCTGGAGCCCAAAAAACACGAGATCAGTTTCTGGGAATGCTCGCGATTTCCTCGTCAACGGTTTCTCGGATCGCAATTCTGTCGCTTCTAACGTGTTCCTCGTGTCATTTTACGTCGGAATTAGTCTTGAGAAATGCACAAACACGGTTCTGAAGTTCAAAAAACACGAGATCAGGTTTTGGGAATGCTCGCGATTTTCTCGTCAACGGTTTCTCGGATCGCAATTCTGTCGCTTCCAACGTGTTCCTCGTGTATTTTTTCGTCGGAATTAGTCATGAGCAGTGCACGTGAACGTTTGTGGAGTCCAAAAAACACGAGATCAGGTTTTGGGAATGCTCGCGATTTTCTCGTCGACGGTTTCTCGGATCGCAATTCTGTCGCTTCTAACGTGTTCGTCGTGTCATTTTACGTCAGAATTAGTCTTGAGAAATGCACAAACACGGTTCTGAAGTTCAAAAAACACGAGATCAGGTTTTGGGAATGCTCGCGATTTTCTCGTCAACGGTTTCTCGGATCGCAATTCTGTCGCTTCCAACGTGTTCCTCGTGTATTTTTTCGTCGGAATTAGTCATGAGCAGTGCACGTGAACGTTTGTGGAGTCCAAAAAACACGAGTTCAGGTTCTGGGAATGCTCGCGATTTTCTCGTCAACGGTTTCTCGGATCGCAATTCTGTCGCTTCTAACGTGTTCCTCGTGTCATTTTACGTCGGAAGTAGTCTTGAGAAATGCACAAACACGGTTCTGGAGTTCAAAAAACACGAGATCAGGTTTTGGGAATGCTCGCGATTTTCTCGTCAACGGTTCCTCGGATCGCAATTCTGTCGCTTCTAACGTGTTCCTCGTGTCATTTTACGTCGGAATTAGTCTTGCGAAATGCACAAACACGGTTCTGGAGTTCAAAAAACACGAGATCAGGTTTTTGGAATGCTCGCGATTTTCTCGTCAACGGTTTCTCGGTTCGCAATTCTGTCGCTTCCATCGTGATCCTCGTGTCATTTTACGTCGGAAATAGTCACGAGCAGTGCACGTGAACGTTTGTGGAGTCCAAAAAACACGAGTTCAGGTTCTGGGAATGCTCGCGATTTTCTCGTCAACGGTTTCTCGGATCGCAATTCTGTCGCTTCTAACGTGTTCCTCGTGTCATTTTACGTCGGAATTAGGCTTGAGAAATGCACAAACACGGTTCTGGAGTTCAAAAAACACGAGATCAGGTTTTTGGAATGCTCGCGATTTTCTCGTCAACGGTTTCTCGGTTCGCAATTCTGTCGCTTCCATCGTGATCCTCGTGTCATTTTACGTCGGAAATAGTCACGAGCAATGCACGTGAACGTTTGTGGAGTCCAAGAAACACGAGTTCAGGTTCTGGGAATGCTCGCGATTTTCTCGTCAACGGTTTCTCGGATCGCAATTCTGTCGCTTCTAACGTGTTCCTCGTGTCATTTTACGTCGGAAGTAGTCTTGAGAAATGCACAAACACGGTTCTGGAGTTCAAAAAACACGAGATCAGGTTTTGGGAATGCTCGCGATTTTCTCGTCAACGGTTTCTCGGATCGCAATTCTGTCGCTTCCAACGTGTTCCTCGTGTCATTTCACGTCGGAATTAGTCTTGAGAAATGCACAAACACGGTTCTGGAGTTCAAAAAACACGAGATCAGGTTTTGGGAATGCTCGCGATTTTCTCGTCAACGTTTGCCCGGATTGCAATTCTGTCGCTTCCAACGAGTTCCCCGCGTCATTTTACATCGGAATTAGTCTTGAGAAAGGCACAAACACGGTTCAGGAGCCCAAAAAACACGAGATCAGGATTCGGGAATGCTCGCGATTTTCTCGTCAACGGTTTCTCGGATCGCAATTCTGTCGCTTCCTACGCGTTCCTCGTGTCATTTTACGTCGGAATTAGTCTTGAGAAATGCACAAACACGGTTCAGGAGCCCAAAAAACACGAGATCAGGTTTTGGGAATGCTCGCCATTTTCTCGTCAACGGTTTCTCGGTTCGCAATTCTGTCGCTTCCATCGTGATCCTCGCGTCATTTTACGTCGGAAATAGTCACGAGCAGTGCACGTGAACGTTTGTGGAGTCCAAAAAACACGAGTTCAGGTTCTGGGAATGCTCGCGATTTTCTCGTCAACGGTTTCTCTGATCGCAATTCTGTCGCTTCTAACGTGTTCCTCGTGTCATTTTACGTCGGAATTAATCTTGAGAAATGCACAAACACGGTTCTGGAGTTCAAAAAACACGAGTTCAGGTTCTGGGAATGCTCGCGATTTCCTCGTCAACGGTTTCTCGGATCGCAATTCTGTCGCTTCCAACGTGTTCCTCGTGTCATTTTACGTCGGAATTAGTCTTGAGAAATGCACAAACACGGTTCAGGAGCCCAAAAAACACGAGATCAGGTTTTGGGAATGCTCGCCATTTTCTCGTCAACGGTTTCTCGGTTCGCAATTCTGTCGCTTCCATCGTGATCCTCGCGTCATTTTACGTCGGAAATAGTCACGAGCAGTGCACGTGAACGTTTGTGGAGTCCAAAAAACACGAGTTCAGGTTCTGGGAATGCTCGCGATTTTCTCGTCAACGGTTTCTCTGATCGCAATTCTGTCGCTTCTAACGTGTTCCTCGTGTCATTTTACGTCGGAATTAATCTTGAGAAATGCACAAACACGGTTCTGGAGTTCAAAAAACACGAGATCAGGTTTTGGGAATGCTCGCGATTTTCTCGTCAACGTTCGCCCGGATTGCAATTCTGTCGCTTCCAACGCGTTCCTCGCGTCATTTTACATCGGAATTAGTCATGAGAAAGGCACAAACACGGTTCAGGAGCCCAAGAAACACGAGATCAGGATTCGGGAATGCTCGCGATTTTGTCGTCAACGGTTTCTCGGATCGCAATTCTGTCGCTTCCAACGTGTTCCTCGTGTCATTTTACGTCGGAATTAGTCTTGAGAAATGCACAAACACGGATCTGGAGTTCAAAAAACACGAGATCAGGTTTTGGGAATGCTCGCGATTTTCTCGTCAACGGTTTCTCGGATCGCAATTCTGTCGCTTCCAACGTGATCCTCGTGTCATTTTACGTCGGAAATAGTCATGAGCAGTGCACGTGAACGTTTGTGGAGTCCAAAAAACACGAGTTCAGGTTCTGGGAATGCTCGCGATTTTCTCGTCAACGGTTTCTCGGATCGCAATTCTGTCGCTTATAACGTGTTCCTCGTGTCATTTTACGTCGGAATTAGTCTTGAGAAATGCACAAACACGGATCTGGAGTTCAAAAAACACGAGATCAGGTTTTTGGAATGCTCGCGATTTTCTCGTCAACGGTTTCTCGGTTCGCAATTCTGTCGCTTCCATCGTGATCCTCGTGTCATTTTACGTCGGAAATAGTCACGAGCAGTGCACGTGAACGTTTGTGGAGTCCAAAAAACACGAGTTCAGGTTCTGGGAATGCTCGCGATTTTCTCGTCAACGGTTTCTCGGATCGCAATTCTGTCGCTTCTAACGTGTTCCTCGTGTCATTTTACGTCGGAAGTAGTCTTGAGAAATGCACAAACACGGTTCTGGAGTTCAAAAAACACGAGATCAGGTTTTGGGAATGCTCGCGATTTTCTCGTCAACGGTTTCTCGGATCGCAATTCTGTCGCTTCTAACGTGTTCCTCGTGTCATTTTACGTCGGAATTAGTCTTGAGAAATGCACAAACACGGTTCAGGAGCCCAAAAAACACGAGATCAGGATTCGGGAATGCTCGCAATTTTCTCGTCAACGGTTTCTCGGATCGCAATTCTGTCGCTTCCAACGTGATCCTAGTGTCATTTTACGTCGGAAATAGTCACGAGCAGTGCACGTGAACGTTTGTGGAGTCCAAAAAACACGAGTTCAGGTTCTGGGAATGCTCGCGATTTCCTCGTCAACGGTTTCTCGGATCGCAATTCTGTCGCTTCCAACGTGTTCCTCGTGTCATTTTACGCCGGAATTAGTCTTGACAAATGCACAAACGCGGTTCTGGAGTTAAAAAAACACGAGATCAGGTTTTGGGAATGCTCGCGATTTTCTCGTCAACGTTTGCTCGGATTGCAATTCTGTCGCTTCCAACGCGTTCCTCGCGTCATTTTCAATCGGAATTAGTCTTGAGAAATGCACAAACACGGTTCTGGAGTTCAAAAAACACGAGATCAGGTTTTGGGAATGCTCGCGATTTTCTCGTCAACGGTTTCTCGGATCGCAATTCTGTCGCTTCTAACGTGTTCCTCGTGTCATTTTACGTCGGAATTAGTCTTGAGAAATGCACAAACACGGATCTGGAGTTCAAAAAACACGAGATCAGGTTTTGGGAATGCTCGCGATTTTCTCGTCAACGGTTTCTCGGATCGCAATTCTGTCGCTTCCAACGTGATCCTCGTGTCATTTTACGTCGGAAATAGTCATGAGCAGTGCACGTGAACGTTTGTGGAGTCCAAAAAACACGAGTTCAGGTTCTGGGAATGCTCGCGATTTTCTCGTCAACGGTTTCTCGGATCGCAATTCTGTCGCTTCTAACGTGTTCCTCGTGTCATTTTACGTCGGAATTAGTCTTGAGAAATGCACAAACACGGTTCTGGAGTTCAAAAAACACGAGATCAGGTTTTTGGAATGCTCGCGATTTTCTCGTCAACGGTTTCTCGGTTCGCAATTCTGTCGCTTCCATCGTGATCCTCGTGTCATTTTACGTCGGAAATAGTCACGAGCAGTGCACGTGAACGTTTGTGGAGTCCAAAAAACACGAGTTCAGGTTCAGGGAATGCTCGCGATTTTCTCGTCAACGGTTTCTCGGATCGCAATTCTGTCGCTTCTAACGTGTTCCTCGTGTCATTTTACGTCGGAATTAGGCTTGAGAAATGCACAAACACGGTTCTGGAGTTCAAAAAACACGAGATCAGGTTTTTGGAATGCTCGCGATTTTCTCGTCAACGGTTTCTCGGTTCGCAATTCTGTCGCTTCCATCGTGATCCTCGTGTCATTTTACGTCGGAAATAGTCACGAGCAGTGCACGTGAACGTTTGTGGAGTCCAAAAAACACGAGTTCAGGTTCTGGGAATGCTCGCGATTTTCTCGTCAACGGTTTCTCGGATCGCAATTCTGTCGCTTCTAACGTGTTCCTCGTGTCATTTTACGTCGGAAGTAGTCTTGAGAAATGCACAAACACGGTTCTGGAGTTCAAAAAACACGAGATCAGGTTTTGGGAATGCTCGCGATTTTCTCGTCAACGGTTTCTCGGATCGCAATTCTGTCGCTTCTAACGTGTTCCTCGTGTCATTTTACGTCGGAAGTAGTCTTGAGAAATGCACAAACACGGTTCTGGAGTTCAAAAAACACGAGATCAGTTTCTGGGAATGCTCGCGATTTTCTCGTCAACGGTTTCTCGGATCGCAATTCTGTCGCTTCTAACGTGTTCCTCGTGTCATTTTACGTCGGAATTAGTCTTGAGAAATGCACAAACACGGTTCTGGAGCCCAAAAAACACGAGATCAGGTTTTGGGAATGCTCGCGATTTTCTCGTCAACGTTTGCCCGGATTGCAATTCTGTCGCTTCCAACGAGTTCCCCGCGTCATTTTACATCGGAATTAGTCTTGAGAAAGGCACAAACACGGTTCAGGAGCCCAAAAAACACGAGATCAGGATTCGGGAATGCTCGCGATTTTCTCGTCAACGGTTTCTCGGATCGCAATTCTGTCGCTTCTAACGTGTTCCTCGTGTCATTTTACGTCGGAATTAGTCTTGAGAAATGCACAAACACGGTTCTGGAGTTCAAAAAACACGAGTTCAGGTTTTGGGAATGCTCGCGATTTTCTCGTCAACGTTTGCTCGGATTGCAATTCTGTCGCTTCCTACGCGTTCCTCGTGTCATTTTACGTCGGAATTAGTCTTGAGAAATGCACAAACACGGTTCAGGAGCCCAAAAAACACGAGATCAGGTTTTGGGAATGCTCGCCATTTTCTCGTCAACGGTTTCTCGGTTCGCAATTCTGTCGCTTCCATCGTGATCCTCGTGTCATTTTACGTCGGAAATAGTCACGAGCAGTGCACGTGAACGTTTGTGGAGTCCAAAAAACACGAGTTCAGGTTCTGGGAATGCTCGCGATTTTCTCGTCAACGGTTTCTCGGATCGCAATTCTGTCGCTTCTAACGTGTTCCTCGTGTCATTTTACGTCGGAATTAGTCTTGAGAAATGCACAAACACGGTTCTGGAGTTCAAAAAACACGAGATCAGGTTTTTGGAATGCTCGCGATTTTCTCGTCAACGGTTTCACGGTTCGCAATTCTGTCGCTTCCATCGTGATCCTCGTGTCATTTTACGTCGGAAATAGTCACGAGCAGTGCACGTGAACGTTTGTGGAGTTCAAAAAACACGAGATCAGTCTCTGGGAATGCTCGCGATTTCCTCGTCAACGGTTTCTCGGATCGCAATTCTGTCGCTTCTAACGTGTTCCTCGTGTCATTTTACGTCGGAATTAGTCTTGAGAAATGCACAAACACGGTTCTGGAGCCCAAAAAACACGAGCTCAGTTTCTGGGAATGCTCGCGATTTCCTCGTCAACGGTTTCTCGGATCGCAATTCTGTCGCTTCTAACGTGTTCCTCGTGTCATTTTACGTTGGAATTAGTCTTGAGAAATGCACAAACACGGTTCTGGAGTTCAAAAAACACGAGATCAGTTTCTGGGAATGCTCGCGATTTCCTCGTCAACGGTATCTCGGATCGCAATTCTGTCGCTTCTAACGTGTTCCTCGTGTCATTTTACGTCGGAATTAGTCTTGAGAAATGCACAAACACGGTTCTGGAGCCCAAAAAACACGAGATCAGTTTCTGGGAATGCTCGCGATTTCCTCGTCAACGGTTTCTCGGATCGCAATTCTGTCGCTTCTAACGTGTTCCTCGTGTCATTTTACGTCGGAATTAGTCTTGAGAAATGCACAAACACGGTTCTGAAGTTCAAAAAACACGAGATCAGGTTTTGGGAATGCTCGCGATTTTCTCGTCAACGGTTTCTCGGATCGCAATTCTGTCGCTTCCAACGTGTTCCTCGTGTATTTTTTCGTCGGAATTAGTCATGAGCAGTGCACGTGAACGTTTGTGGAGTCCAAAAAACACGAGATCAGGTTTTGGGAATGCTCGCGATTTTCTCGTCGACGGTTTCTCGGATCGCAATTCTGTCGCTTCTAACGTGTTCGTCGTGTCATTTTACGTCAGAATTAGTCTTGAGAAATGCACAAACACGGTTCTGAAGTTCAAAAAACACGAGATCAGGTTTTGGGAATGCTCGCGATTTTCTCGTCAACGGTTTCTCGGATCGCAATTCTGTCGCTTCCAACGTGTTCCTCGTGTATTTTTTCGTCGGAATTAGTCATGAGCAGTGCACGTGAACGTTTGTGGAGTCCAAAAAACACGAGTTCAGGTTCTGGGAATGCTCGCGATTTTCTCGTCAACGGTTTCTCGGATCGCAATTCTGTCGCTTCTAACGTGTTCCTCGTGTCATTTTACGTCGGAAGTAGTCTTGAGAAATGCACAAACACGGTTCTGGAGTTCAAAAAACACGAGATCAGGTTTTGGGAATGCTCGCGATTTTCTCGTCAACGGTTCCTCGGATCGCAATTCTGTCGCTTCTAACGTGTTCCTCGTGTCATTTTACGTCGGAATTAGTCTTGCGAAATGCACAAACACGGTTCTGGAGTTCAAAAAACACGAGATCAGGTTTTTGGAATGCTCGCGATTTTCTCGTCAACGGTTTCTCGGTTCGCAATTCTGTCGCTTCCATCGTGATCCTCGTGTCATTTTACGTCGGAAATAGTCACGAGCAGTGCACGTGAACGTTTGTGGAGTCCAAAAAACACGAGTTCAGGTTCTGGGAATGCTCGCGATTTTCTCGTCAACGGTTTCTCGGATCGCAATTCTGTCGCTTCTAACGTGTTCCTCGTGTCATTTTACGTCGGAATTAGGCTTGAGAAATGCACAAACACGGTTCTGGAGTTCAAAAAACACGAGATCAGGTTTTTGGAATGCTCGCGATTTTCTCGTCAACGGTTTCTCGGTTCGCAATTCTGTCGCTTCCATCGTGATCCTCGTGTCATTTTACGTCGGAAATAGTCACGAGCAATGCACGTGAACGTTTGTGGAGTCCAAGAAACACGAGTTCAGGTTCTGGGAATGCTCGCGATTTTCTCGTCAACGGTTTCTCGGATCGCAATTCTGTCGCTTCTAACGTGTTCCTCGTGTCATTTTACGTCGGAAGTAGTCTTGAGAAATGCACAAACACGGTTCTGGAGTTCAAAAAACACGAGATCAGGTTTTGGGAATGCTCGCGATTTTCTCGTCAACGGTTTCTCGGATCGCAATTCTGTCGCTTCCAACGTGTTCCTCGTGTCATTTCACGTCGGAATTAGTCTTGAGAAATGCACAAACACGGTTCTGGAGTTCAAAAAACACGAGATCAGGTTTTGGGAATGCTCGCGATTTTCTCGTCAACGTTTGCCCGGATTGCAATTCTGTCGCTTCCAACGAGTTCCCCGCGTCATTTTACATCGGAATTAGTCTTGAGAAAGGCACAAACACGGTTCAGGAGCCCAAAAAACACGAGATCAGGATTCGGGAATGCTCGCGATTTTCTCGTCAACGGTTTCTCGGATCGCAATTCTGTCGCTTCCTACGCGTTCCTCGTGTCATTTTACGTCGGAATTAGTCTTGAGAAATGCACAAACACGGTTCAGGAGCCCAAAAAACACGAGATCAGGTTTTGGGAATGCTCGCCATTTTCTCGTCAACGGTTTCTCGGTTCGCAATTCTGTCGCTTCCATCGTGATCCTCGCGTCATTTTACGTCGGAAATAGTCACGAGCAGTGCACGTGAACGTTTGTGGAGTCCAAAAAACACGAGTTCAGGTTCTGGGAATGCTCGCGATTTTCTCGTCAACGGTTTCTCTGATCGCAATTCTGTCGCTTCTAACGTGTTCCTCGTGTCATTTTACGTCGGAATTAATCTTGAGAAATGCACAAACACGGTTCTGGAGTTCAAAAAACACGAGATCAGGTTTTGGGAATGCTCGCGATTTTCTCGTCAACGTTCGCCCGGATTGCAATTCTGTCGCTTCCAACGCGTTCCTCGCGTCATTTTACATCGGAATTAGTCATGAGAAAGGCACAAACACGGTTCAGGAGCCCAAGAAACACGAGATCAGGATTCGGGAATGCTCGCGATTTTGTCGTCAACGGTTTCTCGGATCGCAATTCTGTCGCTTCCAACGTGTTCCTCGTGTCATTTTACGTTGGAATTAGTCTTGAGAAATGCACAAACACGGTTCTGGAGTTCAAAAAACACGAGATCAGGTTTTTGGAATGCTCGCGATTTTCTCGTCAACGGTTTCTCGGTTCGCAATTCTGTCGCTTCCATCGTGATCCTCGTGTCATTTTACGTCGGAAATAGACACGAGCAGTGCACGTGAACGTTTGTGGAGTCCAAAAAACACGAGTTCAGGTTCTGGGAATGCTCGCGATTTTCTCGTCAACGTTCGCCCGGATTGCAATTCTGTCGCTTCCAACGCGTTCCTCGTGTCATTTTACGTCGGAATTAGTCTTGAGAAATGCACAAACACGGTTCTGGAGTTCAAAAAACACGAGATCAGTTTCTGGGAATGCTTGCGATTTCCTCGTCAACGGTTTCTCGGATCGCAATTCTGTCGCTTCCAACGTGTTCCTCGTGTCATTTTACGTCGGAATTAGTCTTGAGAAATGCACAAACACGGTTCTGGAGTTCAAAAAACACGAGATCAGGTTTTGGGAATGCTCGCGATTTTCTCGTCAACGTTTGCCCGGATTGCAATTCTGTCGCTTCCAACGCGTTCCTCGCGTCATTTTACATCGGAATTAGTCTTGAGAAAGGCACAAACACGGTTCAGGAGCCCAAAAAACACGAGATCAGGATTCGGGAATGCTCGCGATTTTCTCGTCAACGGTTTCTCGGATCGCAATTCTGTCGCTTCTAACGTGTTCCTCGTGTCATTTTACGTCGGAATTAGTCTTGAGAAATGCACAAACACGGTTCTGGAGTTAAAAAAACACGAGTTCAGGTTTTGAGAATGCTCGCGATTTTCTCGTCAACGTTTGCTCGGATTGCAATTCTGTCGCTTCCTACGCGTTTCTCGCGTCATTTTACATCGGAATTAGTCATGAGAAATGCACAAACACGGTTGTGGAGCCCAAAAAACACGAGATCAGTTTCTGGGAATGCTCGCGATTTCCTCGTCAACGGTTTCTCGGATCGCAATTCTGTCGCTTCCAACGTGTTCCTCGTGTCATTTTACGTCGGAATTAGTCTTGAGAAATGCACAAACACGGTTCTGGAGTTCAAAAAACACTAGATCAGGTTTTGGGAATGCTCGCGATTTTCTCGTCAACGTTTGCCCGGATTGCAATTCTGTCGCTTCCAACGCGTTCCTCGCGTCATTTTACATCGGAATTAGTCTTGAGAAAGGCACAAACACGGTTCAGGAGCCCAAAAAACACGAGATCAGGATTCGGGAATGCTCGCGATTTTCTCGTCAACGGTTTCTCGGATCGCAATTCTGTCGCTTCTAACGTGTTCCTCGTGTCATTTTACGTCGGAATTAGTCTTGAGAAATGCACAAACACGGTTCTGGAGTTCAAAAAACACGAGTTCAGGTTTTGGGAATGCTCGCGATTTTCGCGTCAACGTTTGCTCGGATTGCAATTCTGTCGCTTCCTACGCGTTTCTCGCGTCATTTTACATCGGAATTAGTCATGAGAAATGCACAAACACGGTTGTGGAGCCCAAAAAACACGAGATCAGTTTCTGGGAATGCTCGCGATTTTCTCGTCAACGGTTTCTCGGATCGCAATTCTGTCGCTTCTAACGTGTTCCTCGTGTCATTTTACGTCGGAATTAGTCTTGAGAAATGCACAAACACGGTTCGGGAGTTCAAAAAACACGAGATCAGGTTTTGGGAATGCTCGCGATTTTCTCGTCAACGTTTGCCCGGATTGCAATTCTGTCGCTTCCAACGCGTTCCTCGCGTCATTTTACATCGGAATTAGTCTTGAGAAAGGCACAACCACGGTTCAGGAGCCCAAAAAACACGAGATCAGGATTCGGGAATGCTCGCGATTTTCTCGTCAACGGTTTCTCGGATCGCAATTCTGTCGCTTCTAACGTGTTCCTCGTGTCATTTTACGTCGGAATTAGGCTTGAGAAATGCACAAACACGGTTCTGGAGTTCAAAAAACACGAGATCAGGTTTTGGGAATGCTCGCGATTTTCTCGTCAACGGTTTCTCGGTTCGCAATTCTGTCGCTTCCATCGTGATCCTCGTGTCATTTTACATCGGAAATAGTCACGAGCAGTGCACGTGAACGTTTGTGGAGTCCAAAAAACACGAGTTCAGGTTCTGGGAATGCTCGCGATTTCCTCGTCAACGGTTTCTCGGATCGCAATTCTGTCGCTTATAACGTGTTCCTCGTGTCATTTTACGTCGGAATTAGTCTTGAGAAATGCACAAACACGGTTCTGGAGTTCAAAAAACACGAGATCAGGTTTTGGGAATGCTCGCGATTTTCTAGTAAAAGGTTTCTCGGATCGCAATTCCGTCGCTTCCAACGTGTTCCTCGTGTCATTTTACGTCGGAATTAGTCTTGAGAAATACACAAACACGGTTGTGGAGCCCAAAAAACACGAGATCAGTTTCTGGGAATGCTCGCGATTTCCTCGTCAACGGTTTCTCGGATCGCAATTCTGTCGCTTCCAACGCGTTCCTCGCGTCATTTTACGTTGGAATTAGTCTTGAGAAATGCACAAACACGGTTCTGGAGTTCAAAAAACACGAGTTCAGGTTTTGGGAATGCTCGCGATTTTCTAGTCAACGGTTTCTCGGATCGCAATTCTGTCGCTTCCAACGTGATCCTCGTGTCATTTTACGTCGGAAATAGTCACGAGCAGTGCACGTGAACGTTTGTGGAGTCCAAAAAATACGAGTTCAGGTTCTGGGAATGCTCGCGATTTCCTCGTCAACGGTTTCTCGGATCGCAATTCTGTCGCTTCCAACGTGTTCCTCGTGTCATTTTACGTCGGAATTAGTCTTGACAAATGCACAAACGCGGTTCTGGAGTTAAAAAAACACGAGATCAGGTTTTGGGAATGCTCGCGATTTTCTCGTCAACGTTTGCTCGGATTGCAATTCTGCCGCTTCCAACGCGTTCCTCGCGTCATTTTCAATCGGAATTAGTCATGAGAAAGGCACAAACACGGTTCAGGAGCCCAAAAAACACGAGATCAGGTTTTGGGAATGCTCGCCATTTTCTCGTCAACGGTTTCTCGGTTCGCAATTCTGTCGCTTCCATCGTGATCCTCGTGTCATTTTACGTCGGAAATAGTCACGAGCAGTGCACGTGAACGTTTGTGGAGTCCAAAAAACACGAGTTCAGGTTCTGGGAATGCTCGCGATTTCCTCGTCAACGGTTTCTCGGATCGCAATTCTGTCGCTTCCAACGTGTTCCTCGTGTCATTTTACGTCGGAATTAGTCTTGAGAAATGCACAAACACGGTTCTGGAGTTCAAAAAACACGAGTTCAGGTTTTGGGAATGCTCGCGATTTTCTAGTAAACGGTTTCTCGGATCGCAATTCCGTCGCTTCCAACGTGTTCCTCGTGTCATTTTACGTCGGAAATAGACACGAGCAGTGCAATTGAACGTTTGTGGAGTCCAAAAAACACGAGTTCAGGTTCTGGGAATGCTCGCGATTTCCTCGTCAACGGTTTCTCGGATCGCAATTCTGTCGCTTCCAACGTGTTCCTCGTGTCATTTTACGTCGGAATTAGTCTTGAGAAATGCACAAACACGGTTCTGGAGTTCAAAAAACACGAGTTCAGGTTTTGGGAATGCTCGCGATTTTCTAGTAAACGGTTTCTCGGATCGCAATTCCGTCGCTTCCAACGTGTTCCTCGTGTCATTTTACGTCGGAATTAGTCATGAGATATGCACAAACACGGTTGTGGAGCCCAAAAAACACGAGATCAGTTTCTGGGAATGCTCGCGATTTCCTCGTCAACGGTTTCTCGGATCGCAATTCCGTCGCTTCCAACGTGTTCCTCGTGTCATTTTACGTCGGAATTAGTCATGAGATATGCACAAACACGGTTGTGGAGCCCAAAAAACACGAGATCAGTTTCTGGGAATGCTCGCGATTTCCTCGTCAACGGTTTCTCGGATCGCAATTCTGTCGCTTCCAACGTGATCCTCGTGTCATTTTACGTCGGAAATAGTCACGAGCAGTGCACGTGAACGTTTGTGGAGTCCAAAAAACACGAGTTCAGGTTCTGGGAATGCTCGCGATTTTCTCGTCAACGGTTTCTCGGATCGCAATTCTGTCGCTTATAACGTGTTCCTCGTGTCATTTTACGTCGGAATTAGTCTTGAGAAATGCACAAACACGGTTCTGGAGTTCAAAAAACACGAGATCAGGTTTTGGGAATGCTCGCGATTTTCTCGTCAACGGTTTCTCGGATCGCAATTCTGTCGCTTCCAACGTGATCCTCGTGTCATTTTACGTCGGAAATAGTCATGAGCAGTGCACGTGAACGTTTGTGGAGTCCAAAAAACACGAGTTCAGGTTCTGGGAATGCTCGCGATTTTCTCGTCAACGGTTTCTCGGATCGCAATTCTGTCGCTTCTAACGTGTTCCTCGTGTCATTTTACGTCGGAATTAGTCTTGAGAAATGCACAAACACGGTTCTGGAGTTCAAAAAACACGAGATCAGGTTTTTGGAATGCTCGCGATTTTCTCGTCAACGGTTTCTCGGTTCGCAATTCTGTCGCTTCCATCGTGATCCTCGTGTCATTTTACATCGGAAATAGTCACGAGCAGTGCACGTGAACGTTTGTGGAGTCCAAAAAACACGAGTTCAGGTTCTGGGAATGCTCGCGATTTTCTCGTCAACGGTTTCTCGGTTCGCAATTCTGTCGCTTCCATCGTGATCCTCGTGTCATTTTACATCGGAAATAGTCACGAGCAGTGCACGTGAACGTTTGTGGAGTCCAAAAAACACGAGTTCAGGTTCTGGGAATGCTCGCGATTTTCTCGTCAACGGTTTCTCGGATCGCAATTCTGTCGCTTCTAACGTGTTCCTCGTGTCATTTTACGTCGGAATTAGTCTTGAGAAATGCACAAACACGGTTCTGGAGTTCAAAAAACACGAGATCAGGTTTTTGGAATGCTCGCGATTTTCTCGTCAACGGTTTCTCGGATCGCAATTCTGTCGCTTCTAACGTGTTCCTCGTGTCATTTTACGTCGGAATTAGTCTTGAGAAATGCACAAACACGGTTCTGGAGTTCAAAAAACACGAGATCAGGTTTTTGGAATGCTCGCGATTTTCTCGTCAACGGTTTCTCGGTTCGCAATTCTGTCGCTTCCATCGTGATCCTCGTGTCATTTTACATCGGAAATAGTCACGAGCAGTGCACGTGAACGTTTGTGGAGTCCAAAAAACACGAGTTCAGGTTCTGGGAATGCTCGCGATTTTCTCGTCAACGGTTTCTCGGTTCGCAATTCTGTCGCTTCCATCGTGATCCTCGTGTCATTTTACATCGGAAATAGTCACGAGCAGTGCACGTGAACGTTTGTGGAGTCCAAAAAACACGAGTTCAGGTTCTGGGAATGCTCGCGATTTTCTCGTCAACGGTTTCTCGGATCGCAATTCTGTCGCTTCTAACGTGTTCCTCGTGTCATTTTACGTCGGAATTAGTCTTGAGAAATGCACAAACACGGTTCTGGAGTTAAAAAAACACGAGTTCAGGTTTTGAGAATGCTCGCGATTTTCTCGTCAACGTTTGCTCGGATTGCAATTCTGTCGCTTCCTACGCGTTTCTCGCGTCATTTTACATCGGAATTAGTCATGAGAAATGCACAAACACGGTTGTGGAGCCCAAAAAACACGAGATCAGTTTCTGGGAATGCTCGCGATTTCCTCGTCAACGGTTTCTCGGATCGCAATTCTGTCGCTTCCAACGTGTTCCTCGTGTCATTTTACGTCGGAATTAGTCTTGAGAAATGCACAAACACGGTTCTGGAGTTCAAAAAACACTAGATCAGGTTTTGGGAATGCTCGCGATTTTCTCGTCAACGTTTGCCCGGATTGCAATTCTGTCGCTTCCAACGCGTTCCTCGCGTCATTTTACATCGGAATTAGTCTTGAGAAAGGCACAAACACGGTTCAGGAGCCCAAAAAACACGAGATCAGGATTCGGGAATGCTCGCGATTTTCTCGTCAACGGTTTCTCGGATCGCAATTCTGTCGCTTCTAACGTGTTCCTCGTGTCATTTTACGTCGGAATTAGTCTTGAGAAATGCACAAACACGGTTCTGGAGTTCAAAAAACACGAGTTCAGGTTTTGGGAATGCTCGCGATTTTCGCGTCAACGTTTGCTCGGATTGCAATTCTGTCGCTTCCTACGCGTTTCTCGCGTCATTTTACATCGGAATTAGTCATGAGAAATGCACAAACACGGTTGTGGAGCCCAAAAAACACGAGATCAGTTTCTGGGAATGCTCGCGATTTTCTCGTCAACGGTTTCTCGGATCGCAATTCTGTCGCTTCTAACGTGTTCCTCGTGTCATTTTACGTCGGAATTAGTCTTGAGAAATGCACAAACACGGTTCGGGAGTTCAAAAAACACGAGATCAGGTTTTGGGAATGCTCGCGATTTTCTCGTCAACGTTTGCCCGGATTGCAATTCTGTCGCTTCCAACGCGTTCCTCGCGTCATTTTACATCGGAATTAGTCTTGAGAAAGGCACAACCACGGTTCAGGAGCCCAAAAAACACGAGATCAGGATTCGGGAATGCTCGCGATTTTCTCGTCAACGGTTTCTCGGATCGCAATTCTGTCGCTTCTAACGTGTTCCTCGTGTCATTTTACGTCGGAATTAGGCTTGAGAAATGCACAAACACGGTTCTGGAGTTCAAAAAACACGAGATCAGGTTTTGGGAATGCTCGCGATTTTCTCGTCAACGGTTTCTCGGTTCGCAATTCTGTCGCTTCCATCGTGATCCTCGTGTCATTTTACATCGGAAATAGTCACGAGCAGTGCACGTGAACGTTTGTGGAGTCCAAAAAACACGAGTTCAGGTTCTGGGAATGCTCGCGATTTTCTCGTCAACGGTTTCTCGGATCGCAATTCTGTCGCTTCTAACGTGTTCCTCGTGTCATTTTACGTCGGAATTAGTCTTGAGAAATGCACAAACACGGTTCTGGAGTTCAAAAAACACGAGATCAGGTTTTTGGAATGCTCGCGATTTTCTCGTCAACGGTTTCTCGGATCGCAATTCTGTCGCTTCTAACGTGTTCCTCGTGTCATTTTACGTCGGAATTAGTCTTGAGAAATGCACAAACACGGTTCTGGAGTTCAAAAAACACGAGATCAGGTTTTTGGAATGCTCGCGATTTTCTCGTCAACGGTTTCTCGGTTCGCAATTCTGTCGCTTCCATCGTGATCCTCGTGTCATTTTACATCGGAAATAGTCACGAGCAGTGCACGTGAACGTTTGTGGAGTCCAAAAAACACGAGTTCAGGTTCTGGGAATGCTCGCGATTTTCTCGTCAACGGTTTCTCGGTTCGCAATTCTGTCGCTTCCATCGTGATCCTCGTGTCATTTTACATCGGAAATAGTCACGAGCAGTGCACGTGAACGTTTGTGGAGTCCAAAAAACACGAGTTCAGGTTCTGGGAATGCTCGCGATTTTCTCGTCAACGGTTTCTCGGATCGCAATTCTGTCGCTTCTAACGTGTTCCTCGTGTCATTTTACGTCGGAATTAGTCTTGAGAAATGCACAAACACGGTTCTGGAGTTAAAAAAACACGAGTTCAGGTTTTGAGAATGCTCGCGATTTTCTCGTCAACGTATGCTCGGATTGCAATTCTGTCGCTTCCTACGCGTTTCTCGCGTCATTTTACATCGGAATTAGTCATGAGAAATGCACAAACACGGTTGTGGAGCCCAAAAAACACGAGATCAGTTTCTGGGAATGCTCGCGATTTCCTCGTCAACGGTTTCTCGGATCGCAATTCTGTCGCTTCCAACGTGTTCCTCGTGTCATTTTACGTCGGAATTAGTCTTGAGAAATGCACAAACACGGTTCTGGAGTTCAAAAAACACTAGATCAGGTTTTGGGAATGCTCGCGATTTTCTCGTCAACGTTTGCCCGGATTGCAATTCTGTCGCTTCCAACGCGTTCCTCGCGTCATTTTACATCGGAATTAGTCTTGAGAAAGGCACAAACACGGTTCAGGAGCCCAAAAAACACGAGATCAGGATTCGGGAATGCTCGCGATTTTCTCGTCAACGGTTTCTCGGATCGCAATTCTGTCGCTTCTAACGTGTTCCTCGTGTCATTTTACGTCGGAATTAGTCTTGAGAAATGCACAAACACGGTTCTGGAGTTCAAAAAACACGAGTTCAGGTTTTGGGAATGCTCGCGATTTTCGCGTCAACGTTTGCTCGGATTGCAATTCTGTCGCTTCCTACGCGTTTCTCGCGTCATTTTACATCGGAATTAGTCATGAGAAATGCACAAACACGGTTGTGGAGCCCAAAAAACACGAGATCAGTTTCTGGGAATGCTCGCGATTTTCTCGTCAACGGTTTCTCGGATCGCAATTCTGTCGCTTCTAACGTGTTCCTCGTGTCATTTTACGTCGGAATTAGTCTTGAGAAATGCACAAACACGGTTCGGGAGTTCAAAAAACACGAGATCAGGTTTTGGGAATGCTCGCGATTTTCTCGTCAACGTTTGCCCGGATTGCAATTCTGTCGCTTCCAACGCGTTCCTCGCGTCATTTTACATCGGAATTAGTCTTGAGAAAGGCACAACCACGGTTCAGGAGCCCAAAAAACACGAGATCAGGATTCGGGAATGCTCGCGATTTTCTCGTCAACGGTTTCTCGGATCGCAATTCTGTCGCTTCTAACGTGTTCCTCGTGTCATTTTACGTCGGAATTAGTCTTGAGAAATGCACAAACACGGTTCGGGAGTTCAAAAAACACGAGATCAGGTTTTGGGAATGCTCGCGATTTTCTCGTCAACGTTTGCCCGGATTGCAATTCTGTCGCTTCCAACGCGTTCCTCGCGTCATTTTACATCGGAATTAGTCTTGAGAAAGGCACAACCACGGTTCAGGAGCCCAAAAAACACGAGATCAGGATTCGGGAATGCTCGCGATTTTCTCGTCAACGGTTTCTCGGATCGCAATTCTGTCGCTTCTAACGTGTTCCTCGTGTCATTTTACGTCGGAATTAGGCTTGAGAAATGCACAAACACGGTTCTGGAGTTCAAAAAACACGAGATCAGGTTTTGGGAATGCTCGCGATTTTCTCGTCAACGGTTTCTCGGTTCGCAATTCTGTCGCTTCCATCGTGATCCTCGTGTCATTTTACATCGGAAATAGTCACGAGCAGTGCACGTGAACGTTTGTGGAGTCCAAAAAACACGAGTTCAGGTTCTGGGAATGCTCGCGATTTTCTCGTCAACGGTTTCTCGGATCGCAATTCTGTCGCTTCTAACGTGTTCCTCGTGTCATTTTACGTCGGAATTAGTCTTGAGAAATGCACAAACACGGTTCTGGAGTTCAAAAAACACGAGATCAGGTTTTTGGAATGCTCGCGATTTTCTCGTCAACGGTTTCTCGGATCGCAATTCTGTCGCTTCTAACGTGTTCCTCGTGTCATTTTACGTCGGAATTAGTCTTGAGAAATGCACAAACACGGTTCTGGAGTTCAAAAAACACGAGATCAGGTTTTTGGAATGCTCGCGATTTTCTCGTCAACGGTTTCTCGGTTCGCAATTCTGTCGCTTCCATCGTGATCCTCGTGTCATTTTACATCGGAAATAGTCACGAGCAGTGCACGTGAACGTTTGTGGAGTCCAAAAAACACGAGTTCAGGTTCTGGGAATGCTCGCGATTTTCTCGTCAACGGTTTCTCGGTTCGCAATTCTGTCGCTTCCATCGTGATCCTCGTGTCATTTTACATCGGAAATAGTCACGAGCAGTGCACGTGAACGTTTGTGGAGTCCAAAAAACACGAGTTCAGGTTCTGGGAATGCTCGCGATTTTCTCGTCAACGGTTTCTCGGATCGCAATTCTGTCGCTTCTAACGTGTTCCTCGTGTCATTTTACGTCGGAATTAGTCTTGAGAAATGCACAAACACGGTTCTGGAGTTAAAAAAACACGAGTTCAGGTTTTGAGAATGCTCGCGATTTTCTCGTCAACGTTTGCTCGGATTGCAATTCTGTCGCTTCCTACGCGTTTCTCGCGTCATTTTACATCGGAATTAGTCATGAGAAATGCACAAACACGGTTGTGGAGCCCAAAAAACACGAGATCAGTTTCTGGGAATGCTCGCGATTTCCTCGTCAACGGTTTCTCGGATCGCAATTCTGTCGCTTCCAACGTGTTCCTCGTGTCATTTTACGTCGGAATTAGTCTTGAGAAATGCACAAACACGGTTCTGGAGTTCAAAAAACACTAGATCAGGTTTTGGGAATGCTCGCGATTTTCTCGTCAACGTTTGCCCGGATTGCAATTCTGTCGCTTCCAACGCGTTCCTCGCGTCATTTTACATCGGAATTAGTCTTGAGAAAGGCACAAACACGGTTCAGGAGCCCAAAAAACACGAGATCAGGATTCGGGAATGCTCGCGATTTTCTCGTCAACGGTTTCTCGGATCGCAATTCTGTCGCTTCTAACGTGTTCCTCGTGTCATTTTACGTCGGAATTAGTCTTGAGAAATGCACAAACACGGTTCTGGAGTTCAAAAAACACGAGTTCAGGTTTTGGGAATGCTCGCGATTTTCGCGTCAACGTTTGCTCGGATTGCAATTCTGTCGCTTCCTACGCGTTTCTCGCGTCATTTTACATCGGAATTAGTCATGAGAAATGCACAAACACGGTTGTGGAGCCCAAAAAACACGAGATCAGTTTCTGGGAATGCTCGCGATTTTCTCGTCAACGGTTTCTCGGATCGCAATTCTGTCGCTTCTAACGTGTTCCTCGTGTCATTTTACGTCGGAATTAGTCTTGAGAAATGCACAAACACGGTTCGGGAGTTCAAAAAACACGAGATCAGGTTTTGGGAATGCTCGCGATTTTCTCGTCAACGTTTGCCCGGATTGCAATTCTGTCGCTTCCAACGCGTTCCTCGCGTCATTTTACATCGGAATTAGTCTTGAGAAAGGCACAACCACGGTTCAGGAGCCCAAAAAACACGAGATCAGGATTCGGGAATGCTCGCGATTTTCTCGTCAACGGTTTCTCGGATCGCAATTCTGTCGCTTCTAACGTGTTCCTCGTGTCATTTTACGTCGGAATTAGGCTTGAGAAATGCACAAACACGGTTCTGGAGTTCAAAAAACACGAGATCAGGTTTTGGGAATGCTCGCGATTTTCTCGTCAACGGTTTCTCGGTTCGCAATTCTGTCGCTTCCATCGTGATCCTCGTGTCATTTTACATCGGAAATAGTCACGAGCAGTGCACGTGAACGTTTGTGGAGTCCAAAAAACACGAGTTCAGGTTCTGGGAATGCTCGCGATTTCCTCGTCAACGGTTTCTCGGATCGCAATTCTGTCGCTTATAACGTGTTCCTCGTGTCATTTTACGTCGGAATTAGTCTTGAGAAATGCACAAACACGGTTCTGGAGTTCAAAAAACACGAGATCAGGTTTTGGGAATGCTCGCGATTTTCTAGTAAAAGGTTTCTCGGATCGCAATTCCGTCGCTTCCAACGTGTTCCTCGTGTCATTTTACGTCGGAATTAGTCTTGAGAAATACACAAACACGGTTGTGGAGCCCAAAAAACACGAGATCAGTTTCTGGGAATGCTCGCGATTTCCTCGTCAACGGTTTCTCGGATCGCAATTCTGTCGCTTCCAACGCGTTCCTCGCGTCATTTTACGTTGGAATTAGTCTTGAGAAATGCACAAACACGGTTCTGGAGTTCAAAAAACACGAGTTCAGGTTTTGGGAATGCTCGCGATTTTCTAGTCAACGGTTTCTCGGATCGCAATTCTGTCGCTTCCAACGTGATCCTCGTGTCATTTTACGTCGGAAATAGTCACGAGCAGTGCACGTGAACGTTTGTGGAGTCCAAAAAATACGAGTTCAGGTTCTGGGAATGCTCGCGATTTCCTCGTCAACGGTTTCTCGGATCGCAATTCTGTCGCTTCCAACGTGTTCCTCGTGTCATTTTACGTCGGAATTAGTCTTGACAAATGCACAAACGCGGTTCTGGAGTTAAAAAAACACGAGATCAGGTTTTGGGAATGCTCGCGATTTTCTCGTCAACGTTTGCTCGGATTGCAATTCTGCCGCTTCCAACGCGTTCCTCGCGTCATTTTCAATCGGAATTAGTCATGAGAAAGGCACAAACACGGTTCAGGAGCCCAAAAAACACGAGATCAGGTTTTGGGAATGCTCGCCATTTTCTCGTCAACGGTTTCTCGGTTCGCAATTCTGTCGCTTCCATCGTGATCCTCGTGTCATTTTACGTCGGAAATAGTCACGAGCAGTGCACGTGAACGTTTGTGGAGTCCAAAAAACACGAGTTCAGGTTCTGGGAATGCTCGCGATTTCCTCGTCAACGGTTTCTCGGATCGCAATTCTGTCGCTTCCAACGTGTTCCTCGTGTCATTTTACGTCGGAATTAGTCTTGAGAAATGCACAAACACGGTTCTGGAGTTCAAAAAACACGAGTTCAGGTTTTGGGAATGCTCGCGATTTTCTAGTAAACGGTTTCTCGGATCGCAATTCCGTCGCTTCCAACGTGTTCCTCGTGTCATTTTACGTCGGAAATAGACACGAGCAGTGCAATTGAACGTTTGTGGAGTCCAAAAAACACGAGTTCAGGTTCTGGGAATGCTCGCGATTTCCTCGTCAACGGTTTCTCGGATCGCAATTCTGTCGCTTCCAACGTGTTCCTCGTGTCATTTTACGTCGGAATTAGTCTTGAGAAATGCACAAACACGGTTCTGGAGTTCAAAAAACACGAGTTCAGGTTTTGGGAATGCTCGCGATTTTCTAGTAAACGGTTTCTCGGATCGCAATTCCGTCGCTTCCAACGTGTTCCTCGTGTCATTTTACGTCGGAATTAGTCATGAGATATGCACAAACACGGTTGTGGAGCCCAAAAAACACGAGATCAGTTTCTGGGAATGCTCGCGATTTCCTCGTCAACGGTTTCTCGGATCGCAATTCCGTCGCTTCCAACGTGTTCCTCGTGTCATTTTACGTCGGAATTAGTCATGAGATATGCACAAACACGGTTGTGGAGCCCAAAAAACACGAGATCAGTTTCTGGGAATGCTCGCGATTTCCTCGTCAACGGTTTCTCGGATCGCAATTCTGTCGCTTCCAACGTGATCCTCGTGTCATTTTACGTCGGAAATAGTCACGAGCAGTGCACGTGAACGTTTGTGGAGTCCAAAAAACACGAGTTCAGGTTCTGGGAATGCTCGCGATTTCCTCGTCAACGGTTTCTCGGATCGCAATTCTGTCGCTTCCAACGTGTCCCTCGTGTCATTTTACGTCGGAATTAGTCTTGACAAATGCACTAACGCGGTTCTGGAGTTAAAAAAACACGAGATCAGGTTTTGGGAATGCTCGCGATTTTCTCGTCAACGTTTGCTCGGATTGCAATTCTGCCGCTTCCAACGCGTTCCTCGCGTCATTTTCAATCGGAATTAGTCATGAGAAAGGCACAAACACGGTTCAGGAGCCCAAAAAACACGAGATCAGGTTTTGGGAATGCTCGCCATTTTCTCGTCAACGGTTTCTCGGTTCGCAATTCTGTCGCTTCCATCGTGATCCTCGTGTCATTTTACGTCGGAAATAGTCACGAGCAGTGCACGTGAACGTTTGTGGAGTCCAAAAAACACGAGTTCAGGTTCTGGGAATGCTCGCGATTTTCTCGTCAACGGTTTCTCGGATCGCAATTCTGTCGCTTATAACGTGTTCCTCGTGTCATTTTACGTCGGAATTAGTCTTGAGAAATGCACAAACACGGTTCTGGAGTTCAAAAAACACGAGATCAGGTTTTGGGAATGCTCGCGATTTTCTCGTCAACGGTTTCTCGGTTCGCAATTCTGTCGCTTCCATCGTGATCCTCGTGTCATTTTACATCGGAAATAGTCACGAGCAGTGCACGTGAACGTTTGTGGAGTCCAAAAAACACGAGTTCAGGTTCTGGGAATGCTCGCGATTTTCTCGTCAACGGTTTCTCGGATCGCAATTCTGTCGCTTCTAACGTGTTCCTCGTGTCATTTTACGTCGGAATTAGTCTTGAGAAATGCACAAACACGGTTCTGGAGTTCAAAAAACACGAGATCAGGTTTTTGGAATGCTCGCGATTTTCTCGTCAACGGTTTCTCGGATCGCAATTCTGTCGCTTCTAACGTGTTCCTCGTGTCATTTTACGTCGGAATTAGTCTTGAGAAATGCACAAACACGGTTCTGGAGTTCAAAAAACACGAGATCAGGTTTTTGGAATGCTCGCGATTTTCTCGTCAACGGTTTCTCGGTTCGCAATTCTGTCGCTTCCATCGTGATCCTCGTGTCATTTTACATCGGAAATAGTCACGAGCAGTGCACGTGAACGTTTGTGGAGTCCAAAAAACACGAGTTCAGGTTCTGGGAATGCTCGCGATTTTCTCGTCAACGGTTTCTCGGTTCGCAATTCTGTCGCTTCCATCGTGATCCTCGTGTCATTTTACATCGGAAATAGTCACGAGCAGTGCACGTGAACGTTTGTGGAGTCCAAAAAACACGAGTTCAGGTTCTGGGAATGCTCGCGATTTTCTCGTCAACGGTTTCTCGGATCGCAATTCTGTCGCTTCTAACGTGTTCCTCGTGTCATTTTACGTCGGAATTAGGCTTGAGAAATGCACAAACACGGTTCTGGAGTTCAAAAAACACGAGATCAGGTTTTTGGAATGCTCGCGATTTTCTCGTCAACGGTTTCTCGGTTCGCAATTCTGTCGCTTCCATCGTGATCCTCGTGTCATTTTACGTCGGAAATAGTCACGAGCAATGCACGTGAACGTTTGTGGAGTCCAAAAAACACGAGTTCAGGTTCTGGGAATGCTCGCGATTTTCTCGTCAACGGTTTCTCGGATCGCAATTCTGTCGCTTCTAACGTGTTCCTCGTGTCATTTTACGTCGGAAGTAGTCTTGAGAAATGCACAAACACGGTTCTGGAGTTCAAAAAACACGAGATCAGGTTTTGGGAATGCTCGCGATTTTCTCGTCAACGGTTTCTCGGATCGCAATTCTGTCGCTTCCAACGTGTTCCTCGTGTCATTTCACGTCGGAATTAGTCTTGAGAAATGCACAAACACGGTTCTGGAGTTCAAAAAACACGAGATCAGGTTTTGGGAATGCTCGCGATTTTCTCGTCAACGTTTGCCCGGATTGCAATTCTGTCGCTTCCAACGAGTTCCCCGCGTCATTTTACATCGGAATTAGTCTTGAGAAAGGCACAAACACGGTTCAGGAGCCCAAAAAACACGAGATCAGGATTCGGGAATGCTCGCGATTTTCTCGTCAACGGTTTCTCGGATCGCAATTCTGTCGCTTCCTACGCGTTCCTCGTGTCATTTTACGTCGGAATTAGTCTTGAGAAATGCACAAACACGGTTCAGGAGCCCAAAAAACACGAGATCAGGTTTTGGGAATGCTCGCCATTTTCTCGTCAACGGTTTCTCGGTTCGCAATTCTGTCGCTTCCATCGTGATCCTCGTGTCATTTTACGTCGGAAATAGTCACGAGCAATGCACGTGAACGTTTGTGGAGTCCAAAAAACACGAGTTCAGGTTCTGGGAATGCTCGCGATTTTCTCGTCAACGGTTTCTCGGATCGCAATTCTGTCGCTTCTAACGTGTTCCTCGTGTCATTTTACGTCGGAAGTAGTCTTGAGAAATGCACAAACACGGTTCTGGAGTTCAAAAAACACGAGATCAGGTTTTGGGAATGCTCGCGATTTTCTCGTCAACGGTTTCTCGGATCGCAATTCTGTCGCTTCCAACGTGTTCCTCGTGTCATTTCACGTCGGAATTAGTCTTGAGAAATGCACAAACACGGTTCTGGAGTTCAAAAAACACGAGATCAGGTTTTGGGAATGCTCGCGATTTTCTCGTCAACGTTTGCCCGGATTGCAATTCTGTCGCTTCCAACGAGTTCCCCGCGTCATTTTACATCGGAATTAGTCTTGAGAAAGGCACAAACACGGTTCAGGAGCCCAAAAAACACGAGATCAGGATTCGGGAATGCTCGCGATTTTCTCGTCAACGGTTTCTCGGATCGCAATTCTGTCGCTTCCTACGCGTTCCTCGTGTCATTTTACGTCGGAATTAGTCTTGAGAAATGCACAAACACGGTTCAGGAGCCCAAAAAACACGAGATCAGGTTTTGGGAATGCTCGCCATTTTCTCGTCAACGGTTTCTCGGTTCGCAATTCTGTCGCTTCCATCGTGATCCTCGTGTCATTTTACGTCGGAAATAGTCACGAGCAGTGCACGTGAACGTTTGTGGAGTCCAAAAAACACGAGTTCAGGTTCTGGGAATGCTCGCGATTTTCTCGTCAACGGTTTCTCGGATCGCAATTCTGTCGCTTCTAACGTGTTCCTCGTGTCATTTTACGTCGGAAGTAGTCTTGAGAAATGCACAAACACGGTTCTGGAGTTCAAAAAACACGAGATCAGGTTTTGGGAATGCTCGCGATTTTCTCGTCAACGGTTTCTCGGATCGCAATTCTGTCGCTTCTAACGTGTTCCTCGTGTCATTTTACGTCGGAATTAGTCTTGAGAAATGCACAAACACGGTTCTGGAGTTCAAAAAACACGAGATCAGGTTTTGGGAATGCTCGCGATTTTCTCGTCAACGTTTGCCCGGATTGCAATTCTGTCGCTTCCAACGAGTTCCCCGCGTCATTTTACATCGGAATTAGTCTTGAGAAAGGCACAAACACGGTTCAGGAGCCCAAAAAACACGAGATCAGGATTCGGGAATGCTCGCGATTTTCTCGTCAACGGTTTCTCGGATCGCAATTCTGTCGCTTCCAACGAGTTCCCCGCGTCATTTTACATCGGAATTAGTCTTGAGAAAGGCACAAACACGGTTCAGGAGCCCAAAAAACACGAGATCAGGATTCGGGAATGCTCGCGATTTTCTCGTCAACGGTTTCTCGGATCGCAATTCTGTCGCTTCCTACGCGTTCCTCGTGTCATTTTACGTCGGAATTAGTCTTGAGAAATGCACAAACACGGTTCAGGAGCCCAAAAAACACGAGATCAGGTTTTGGGAATGCTCGCCATTTTCTCGTCAACGGTTTCTCGGTTCGCAATTCTGTCGCTTCCATCGTGATCCTCGTGTCATTTTACGTCGGAAATAGTCACGAGCAGTGCACGTGAACGTTTGTGGAGTCCAAAAAACACGAGTTCAGGTTCTGGGAATGCTCGCGATTTTCTCGTCAACGGTTTCTCGGATCGCAATTCTGTCGCTTCTAACGTGTTCCTCGTGTCATTTTACGTCGGAAGTAGTCTTGAGAAATGCACAAACACGGTTCTGGAGTTCAAAAAACACGAGATCAGGTTTTGGGAATGCTCGCGATTTTCTCGTCAACGGTTTCTCGGATCGCAATTCTGTCGCTTCCAACGTGTTCCTCGTGTCATTTCACGTCGGAATTAGTCTTGAGAAATGCACAAACACGGTTCTGGAGTTCAAAAAACACGAGATCAGGTTTTGGGAATGCTCGCGATTTTCTCGTCAACGTTTGCCCGGATTGCAATTCTGTCGCTTCCAACGAGTTCCCCGCGTCATTTTACATCGGAATTAGTCTTGAGAAAGGCACAAACACGGTTCAGGAGCCCAAAAAACACGAGATCAGGATTCGGGAATGCTCGCGATTTTCTCGTCAACGGTTTCTCGGATCGCAATTCTGTCGCTTCCTACGCGTTCCTCGTGTCATTTTACGTCGGAATTAGTCTTGAGAAATGCACAAACACGGTTCAGGAGCCCAAAAAACACGAGATCAGGTTTTGGGAATGCTCGCCATTTTCTCGTCAACGGTTTCTCGGTTCGCAATTCTGTCGCTTCCATCGTGATCCTCGTGTCATTTTACGTCGGAAATAGTCACGAGCAGTGCACGTGAACGTTTGTGGAGTCCAAAAAACACGAGTTCAGGTTCTGGGAATGCTCGCGATTTTCTCGTCAACGGTTTCTCGGATCGCAATTCTGTCGCTTCTAACGTGTTCCTCGTGTCATTTTACGTCGGAATTAGTCTTGAGAAATGCACAAACACGGTTCTGGAGTTCAAAAAACACGAGATCAGGTTTTTGGAATGCTCGCGATTTTCTCGTCAACGGTTTCACGGTTCGCAATTCTGTCGCTTCCATCGTGATCCTCGTGTCATTTTACGTCGGAAATAGTCACGAGCAGTGCACGTGAACGTTTGTGGAGTCCAAAAAACACGAGTTCAGGTTCTCATAATGCTCGCGATTTTCTCGTCAACGGTTTCTCGGATCGCAATTCTGTCGCTTCTAACGTGTTCCTCGTGTCATTTTACGTCGGAATTAGTCTTGAGAAATGCACAAACACGGTTCTGGAGTTCAAAAAACACGAGATCAGGTTTTGGGAATGCTCGCGATTTTCTCGTCAACGGTTTCTCGGTTCGCAATTCTGTCGCTTCCATCGTGATCCTCGTGTCATTTTACGTCGGAAATAGTCACGAGCAGTGCACGTGAACGTTTGTGGAGTCCAAAAAACACGAGTTCAGGTTCTGGGAATGCTCGCGATTTTCTCGTCAACGGTTTCTCGGATCGCAATTCTGTCGCTTCTAACGTGTTCCTCGTGTCATTTTACGTCGGAATTAGTCTTGAGAAATGCACAAACACGGTTCTGGAGTTCAAAAAACACGAGATCAGGTTTTTGGAATGCTCGCGATTTTCTCGTCAACGGTTTCACGGTTCGCAATTCTGTCGCTTCCATCGTGATCCTCGTGTCATTTTACGTCGGAAATAGTCACGAGCAGTGCACGTGAACGTTTGTGGAGTCCAAAAAACACGAGTTCAGGTTCTCATAATGCTCGCGATTTTCTCGTCAACGGTTTCTCGGATCGCAATTCTGTCGCTTCTAACGTGTTCCTCGTGTCATTTTACGTCGGAATTAGTCTTGAGAAATGCACAAACACGGTTCTGGAGTTCAAAAAACACGAGATCAGGTTTTGGGAATGCTCGCGATTTTCTCGTCAACGGTTTCTCGGTTCGCAATTCTGTCGCTTCCATCGTGATCCTCGTGTCATTTTACGTCGGAAATAGTCACGAGCAGTGCACGTGAACGTTTGTGGAGTCCAAAAAACACGAGTTCAGGTTCTGGGAATGCTCGCGATTTTCTCGTCAACGGTTTCTCTGATCGCAATTCTGTCGCTTCTAACGTGTTCCTCGTGTCATTTTACGTCGGAATTAGGCTTGAGAAATGCACAAACACGGTTCTGGAGTTCAAAAAACACGAGTTCAGGTTTTGGGAATGCTCGCGATTTTCGCGTCAACGTTTGCTCGGATTGCAATTCTGTCGCTTCCTACGCGTTTCTCGCGTCATTTTACATCGGAATTAGTCATGAGAAATGCACAAACACGGTTGTGGAGCCCAAAAAACACGAGATCAGTTTCTGGGAATGCTCGCGATTTTCTCGTCAACGGTTTCTCGGATCGCAATTCTGTCGCTTCTAACGTGTTCCTCGTGTCATTTTACGTCGGAATTAGTCTTGAGAAATGCACAAACACGGTTCGGGAGTTCAAAAAACACGAGATCAGGTTTTGGGAATGCTCGCGATTTTCTCGTCAACGTTTGCCCGGATTGCAATTCTGTCGCTTCCAACGCGTTCCTCGCGTCATTTTACATCGGAATTAGTCTTGAGAAAGGCACAACCACGGTTCAGGAGCCCAAAAAACACGAGATCAGGATTCAGGAATGCTCGCGATTTTCTCGTCAACGGTTTCTCGGATCGCAATTCTGTCGCTTCTAACGTGTTCCTCGTGTCATTTTACGTCGGAATTAGGCTTGAGAAATGCACAAACACGGTTCTGGAGTTCAAAAAACACGAGATCAGGTTTTTGGAATGCTCGCGATTTTCTCGTCAACGGTTTCTCGGTTCGCAATTCTGTCGCTTCCATCGTGATCCTCGTGTCATTTTACGTCGGAAATAGTCACGAGCAGTGCACGTGAACGTTTGTGGAGTCCAAAAAACACGAGTTCAGGTTCTGGGAATGCTCGCGATTTTCTCGTCAACGGTTTCTCGGATCGCAATTCTGTCGCTTCTAACGTGTTCCTCGTGTCATTTTACGTCGGAAGTAGTCTTGAGAAATGCACAAACACGGTTCTGGAGTTCAAAAAACACGAGATCAGGTTTTGGGAATGCTCGCGATTTTCTCGTCAACGGTTTCTCGGATCGCAATTCTGTCGCTTCCAACGTGTTCCTCGTGTCATTTTACGTCGGAATTAGTCTTGAGAAATGCACAAACACGGTTCTGGAGTTCAAAAAACACTAGATCAGGTTTTGGGAATGCTCGCGATTTTCTCGTCAACGTTTGCCCGGATTGCAATTCTGTCGCTTCCAACGCGTTCCTCGCGTCATTTTACATCGGAATTAGTCTTGAGAAAGGCACAAACACGGTTCAGGAGCCCAAAAAACACGAGATCAGGATTCGGGAATGCTCGCGATTTTCTCGTCAACGGTTTCTCGGTTCGCAATTCCGTCGCTTCCATCGTGATCCTCGTGTCATTTTACGTCGGAAATAGTCACGAGCAGTGCACGTGAACGTTTGTGGATTCCAAAAAACACGAGTTCAGGTTCTGGGAATGCTCGCGATTTCCTCGTTAACGGTTTCTCGGATCGCAATTCTGTCGCTTCCAACGTGTTCCTCGTGTCATTTTACGTCGGAATTAGTCTTGAGAAATGCACAAACACGGTTCGGGAGTTCAAAAAACACGAGATCAGGTTTTGGGAATGCTCGCGATTTTCTCGTCAACGTTTGCCCGGATTGCAATTCTGTCGCTTCCAACGCGTTCCTCGCGTCATTTTACATCGGAATTAGTCTTGAGAAAGGCACAACCACGGTTCAGGAGCCCAAAAAACACGAGATCAGGATTCGGGAATGCTCGCGATTTTCCCGTCAACGGTTTCTCGGTTCGCAATTCCGTCGCTTCCATCGTGATCCTCGTGTCATTTTACGTCGGAAATAGTCACGAGCAGTGCACGTGAACGTTTGTGGATTCCAAAAAACACGAGTTCAGGTTCTGGGAATGCTCGCGATTTCCTCGTTAACGGTTTCTCGGATCGCAATTCTGTCGCTTCCAACGTGTTCCTCGTGTCATTTTACGTCGGAATTAGTCTTGACAAATGCACAAACGCGGTTCTGGAGTTCAAAAAACACTAGATCAGGTTTTGGGAATGCTCGCGATTTTCTCGTCAACGTTTGCTCGGTTCGCAATTCTGTCGCTTCCATCGTGATCCTCGCGTCATTTTACATCGGAATTAGTCTTGAGAAAGGCACAAACACGGTTCAGGAGCCCAAAAAACACGAGATCAGGATTCGGGAATGCTCGCGATTTTCTCGTCAACGGTTTCTCGGATCGCAATTCTGTCGCTTCTAACGTGTTCCTCGTGTCATTTTACGTCGGAATTAGTCTTGAGAAATGCACAAACACGGTTCTGGAGTTCAAAAAACACGAGTTCAGGTTTTGGGAATGCTCGCGATTTTCGCGTCAACGTTTGCTCGGATTGCAATTCTGTCGCTTCCTACGCGTTTCTCGCGTCATTTTATATCGGAATTAGTCATGAGAAATGCACAAACACGGTTGTGGAGCCCAAAAAACACGAGATCAGTTTCTGGGAATGCTCGCGATTTTCTCGTCAACGGTTTCTCGGATCGCAATTCTGTCGCTTCTAACGTGTTCCTCGTGTCATTTTACGTCGGAATTAGTCTTGAGAAATGCACAAACACGGTTCGGGAGTTCAAAAAACACGAGATCAGGTTTTGGGAATGCTCGCGATTTTCTCGTCAACGTTTGCCCGGATTGCAATTCTGTCGCTTCCAACGCGTTCCTCGCGTCATTTTACATCGGAATTAGTCTTGAGAAAGGCACAACCACGGTTCAGGAGCCCAAAAAACACGAGATCAGGATTCAGGAATGCTCGCGATTTTCTCGTCAACGGTTTCTCGGATCGCAATTCTGTCGCTTCTAACGTGTTCCTCGTGTCATTTTACGTCGGAATTAGGCTTGAGAAATGCACAAACACGGTTCTGGAGTTCAAAAAACACGAGATCAGGTTTTTGGAATGCTCGCGATTTTCTCGTCAACGGTTTCTCGGTTCGCAATTCTGTCGCTTCCATCGTGATCCTCGTGTCATTTTACGTCGGAAATAGTCACGAGCAGTGCACGTGAACGTTTGTGGAGTCCAAAAAACACGAGTTCAGGTTCTGGGAATGCTCGCGATTTTCTCGTCAACGGTTTCTCGGATCGCAATTCTGTCGCTTCTAACGTGTTCCTCGTGTCATTTTACGTCGGAAGTAGTCTTGAGAAATGCACAAACACGGTTCTGGAGTTCAAAAAACACGAGATCAGGTTTTGGGAATGCTCGCGATTTTCTCGTCAACGGTTTCTCGGATCGCAATTCTGTCGCTTCCAACGTGTTCCTCGTGTCATTTTACGTCGGAATTAGTCTTGAGAAATGCACAAACACGGTTCTGGAGTTCAAAAAACACTAGATCAGGTTTTGGGAATGCTCGCGATTTTCTCGTCAACGTTTGCCCGGATTGCAATTCTGTCGCTTCCAACGCGTTCCTCGCGTCATTTTACATCGGAATTAGTCTTGAGAAAGGCACAAACACGGTTCAGGAGCCCAAAAAACACGAGATCAGGATTCGGGAATGCTCGCGATTTTCTCGTCAACGGTTTCTCGGTTCGCAATTCCGTCGCTTCCATCGTGATCCTCGTGTCATTTTACGTCGGAAATAGTCACGAGCAGTGCACGTGAACGTTTGTGGATTCCAAAAAACACGAGTTCAGGTTCTGGGAATGCTCGCGATTTCCTCGTTAACGGTTTCTCGGATCGCAATTCTGTCGCTTCCAACGTGTTCCTCGTGTCATTTTACGTCGGAATTAGTCTTGAGAAATGCACAAACACGGTTCGGGAGTTCAAAAAACACGAGATCAGGTTTTGGGAATGCTCGCGATTTTCTCGTCAACGTTTGCCCGGATTGCAATTCTGTCGCTTCCAACGCGTTCCTCGCGTCATTTTACATCGGAATTAGTCTTGAGAAAGGCACAACCACGGTTCAGGAGCCCAAAAAACACGAGATCAGGATTCGGGAATGCTCGCGATTTTCCCGTCAACGGTTTCTCGGTTCGCAATTCCGTCGCTTCCATCGTGATCCTCGTGTCATTTTACGTCGGAAATAGTCACGAGCAGTGCACGTGAACGTTTGTGGATTCCAAAAAACACGAGTTCAGGTTCTGGGAATGCTCGCGATTTCCTCGTTAACGGTTTCTCGGATCGCAATTCTGTCGCTTCCAACGTGTTCCTCGTGTCATTTTACGTCGGAATTAGTCTTGACAAATGCACAAACGCGGTTCTGGAGTTAAAAAAACACGAGATCAGGTTTTGGGAATGCTCGCGATTTTCTCGTCAACGTTTGCTCGGTTCGCAATTCTGTCGCTTCCATCGTGATCCTCGTGTCATTTTACATCGGAAATAGTCACGAGCAGTGCACGTGAACGTTTGTGGAGTCCAAAAAACACGAGTTCAGGTTCTGGGAATGCTCGCGATTTCCTCGTCAACGGTTTCTCGGATCGCAATTCTGTCGCTTCCAACGTGTTCCTCGTGTCATTTTACGTCGGAATTAGTCTTGAGAAATGCACAAACACGGTTCTGGAGTTCAAAAAAAACGAGTTCAGGTTTTGGGAATGCTCGCGATTTTCTAGTCAACGGTTTCTCGGATCGCAATTCTGTCGCTTCCAACGTGATCCTCGTGTCATTTTACGTCGGAAATAGTCACGAGCAGTGCACGAGAACGTTTGTGGAGTCCAAAAAATACGAGTTCAGGTTCTGGGAATGCTCGCGATTTCCTCGTCAACGGTTTCTCGGATCGCAATTCTGTCGCTTCCAACGTGTTCCTCGTGTCATTTTACGTCGGAATTAGTCTTGACAAATGCACAAACGCGGTTCTGGAGTTAAAAAAACACGAGATCAGGTTTTGGGAATGCTCGCGATTTTCTCGTCAACGTTTGCTCGGATTGCAATTCTGCCGCTTCCAACGCGTTCCTCGCGTCATTTTCAATCGGAATTAGTCATGAGAAAGGCACAAACACGGTTCAGGAGCCCAAAAAACACGAGATCAGGTTTTGGGAATGCTCGCCATTTTCTCGTCAACGGTTTCTCGGTTCGCAATTCTGTCGCTTCCATCGTGATCCTCGTGTCATTTTACGTCGGAAATAGTCACGAGCAGTGCACGTGAACGTTTGTGGAGTCCAAAAAACACGAGTTCAGGTTCTGGGAATGCTCGCGATTTCCTCGTCAACGGTTTCTCGGATCGCAATTCTGTCGCTTCCAACGTGTTCCTCGTGTCATTTTACGTCGGAATTAGTCTTGAGAAATGCACAAACACGGTTCTGGAGTTCAAAAAACACGAGTTCAGGTTTTGGGAATGCTCGCGATTTTCTAGTAAACGGTTTCTCGGATCGCAATTCCGTCGCTTCCAACGTGTTCCTCGTGTCATTTTACGTCGGAATTAGTCATGAGATATGCACAAACACGGTTGTGGAGCCCAAAAAACACGAGATCAGTTTCTGGGAATGCTCGCGATTTCCTCGTCAACGGTTTCTCGGATCGCAATTCTGTCGCTTCCAACGCGTTCCTCGCGTCATTTTACGTTGGAATTAGTCTTGAGAAATGCACAAACACGGTTCTGGAGTTCAAAAAACACGAGTTCAGGTTTTGGGAATGCTCGCGATTTTCTAGTCAACGGTTTCTCGGATCGCAATTCTGTCGCTTCCAACGTGATCCTCGTGTCATTTTACGTCGGAAATAGTCACGAGCAGTGCACGTGAACGTTTGTGGAATCCAAAAAACACGAGTTCAGGTTCTGGGAATGCTCGCGATTTCCTCGTCAACGGTTTCTCGGATCGCAATTCTGTCGCTTCCAACGTGTCCCTCGTGTCATTTTACGTCGGAATTAGTCTTGACAAATGCACTAACGCGGTTCTGGAGTTAAAAAAACACGAGATCAGGTTTTGGGAATGCTCGCGATTTTTTCGTCAACGTTTGCTCGGATTGCAATTCTGCCGCTTCCAACGCGTTCCTCGCGTCATTTTCAATCGGAATTAGTCATGAGAAAGGCACAAACACGGTTCAGGAGCCCAAAAAACACGAGATCAGGTTTTGGGAATGCTCGCCATTTTCTCGTCAACGGTTTCTCGGTTCGCAATTCTGTCGCTTCCATCGTGATCCTCGTGTCATTTTACGTCGGAAATAGTCATCGAGCAGTGCACGTGAACGTTTGTGGAGTCCAAAAAACACGAGTTCAGGTTCTGGGAATGCTCGCGATTTTCTCGTCAACGGTTTCTCGGATCGCAATTCTGTCGCTTATAACGTGTTCCTCGTGTCATTTTACGTCGGAATTAGTCTTGAGAAATGCACAAACACGGTTCTGGAGTTCAAAAAACACGAGATCAGGTTTTGGGAATGCTCGCGATTTTCTCGTCAACGGTTTCTCGGATCGCAATTCTGTCGCTTCCAACGTGATCCTCGTGTCATTTTACGTCGGAAATAGTCATGAGCAGTGCACGTGAACGTTTGTGGAGTCCAAAAAACACGAGTTCAGGTTCTGGGAATGCTCGCGATTTTCTCGTCAACGGTTTCTCGGATCGCAATTCTGTCGCTTCTAACGTGTTCCTCGTGTCATTTTACGTCGGAATTAGTCTTGAGAAATGCACAAACACGGTTCTGGAGTTCAAAAAACACGAGATCAGGTTTTTGGAATGCTCGCGATTTTCTCGTCAACGGTTTCTCGGTTCGCAATTCTGTCGCTTCCATCGTGATCCTCGTGTCATTTTACGTCGGAAATAGTCACGAGCAGTGCACGTGAACGTTTGTGGAGTCCAAAAAACACGAGTTCAGGTTCTGGGAATGCTCGCGATTTTCTCGTCAACGGTTTCTCGGATCGCAATTCTGTCGCTTCTAACGTGTTCCTCGTGTCATTTTACGTCGGAATTAGGCTTGAGAAATGTACAAACACGGTTGTGGAGCCCAAAAAACACGAGATCAGTTTCTGGGAATGCTCGCGATTTCCTCGTTAACGGTTTCTCGGATCGCAATTCTGTCGCTTCCAACGCGTTCCTCGCGTCATTTTACGTTGGAATTAGTCTTGACAAATGCACAAACGCGGTTCTGGAGTTAAAAAAACACGAGATCAGGTTTTGGGAATGCTCGCGATTTTCTCGTCAACGTTTGCTCGGATTGCAATTCTGTCGCTTCCAACGCGTTCCTCGCGTCATTTTCAATCGGAATTAGTCATGAGAAAGGCACAAACACGGTTCAGGAGCCCAAAAAACACGAGATCAGGTTTTGGGAATGCTCGCCATTTTCTCGTCAACGGTTTCTCGGTTCGCAATTCTGTCGCTTCCATCGTGATCCTCGTGTCATTTTACGTCGGAAATAGTCACGAGCAGTGCACGTGAACGTTTGTGGAGTCCAAAAAACACGAGTTCAGGTTCTGGGAATGCTCGCGATTTTCTCGTCAACGGTTTCTCGGATCGCAATTCTGTCGCTTCTAACGTGTTCCTCGTGTCATTTTACGTCGGAATTAGTCTTGAGAAATGCACAAACACGGTTCTGGAGTTCAAAAAACACGAGATCAGGTTTTTGGAATGCTCGCGATTTTCTCGTCAACGGTTTCTCGGTTCGCAATTCTGTCGCTTCCATCGTGATCCTCGTGTCATTTTACGTCGGAAATAGTCACGAGCAGTGCACGTGAACGTTTGTGGAGTCCAAAAAACACGAGTTCAGGTTCTGGGAATGCTCGCGATTTTCTCGTCAACGGTTTCTCGGATCGCAATTCTGTCCCTTCTAACGTGTTCCTCGTGTCATTTTACGTCGGAAGTAGTCTTGAGAAATGCACAAACACGGTTCTGGAGTTCAAAAAACACGAGATCAGGTTTTGGGAATGCTCGCGATTTTCTCGTCAACGGTTTCTCGGATCGCAATTCTGTCGCTTCTAACGTGTTCCTCGTGTCATTTTACGTCGGAATTAGTCTTGAGAAATGCACAAACACGGTTCTGGAGTTCAAAAAACACGAGATCAGGTTTTTGGAATGCTCGCGATTTTCTCGTCAACGGTTTCTCGGTTCGCAATTCTGTCGCTTCCATCGTGATCCTCGTGTCATTTTACGTCGGAAATAGTCACGAGCAGTGCACGTGAACGTTTGTGGAGTCCAAAAAACACGAGTTCAGGTTCTGGGAATGCTCGCGATTTTCTCGTCAACGGTTTCTCGGATCGCAATTCTGTCGCTTCTAACGTGTTCCTCGTGTCATTTTACGTCGGAATTAGGCTTGAGAAATGTACAAACACGGTTGTGGAGCCCAAAAAACACGAGATCAGTTTCTGGGAATGCTCGCGATTTCCTCGTTAACGGTTTCTCGGATCGCAATTCTGTCGCTTCCAACGCGTTCCTCGCGTCATTTTACGTTGGAATTGGTCTTGACAAATGCACAAACGCGGTTCTGGAGTTAAAAAAACACGAGATCAGGTTTTGGGAATGCTCGCGATTTTCTCGTCAACGTTTGCTCGGATTGCAATTCTGTCGCTTCCAACGCGTTCCTCGCGTCATTTTCAATCGGAATTAGTCATGAGAAAGGCACAAACACGGTTCAGGAGCCCAAAAAACACGAGATCAGGTTTTGGGAATGCTCGCCATTTTCTCGTCAACGGTTTCTCGGTTCGCAATTCTGTCGCTTCCATCGTGATCCTCGTGTCATTTTACGTCGGAAATAGTCACGAGCAGTGCACGTGAACGTTTGTGGAGTCCAAAAAACACGAGTTCAGGTTCTGGGAATGCTCGCGATTTTCTCGTCAACGGTTTCTCGGATCGCAATTCTGTCGCTTCTAACGTGTTCCTCGTGTCATTTTACGTCGGAATTAGTCTTGAGAAATGCACAAACACGGTTCTGGAGTTCAAAAAACACGAGATCAGGTTTTTGGAATGCTCGCGATTTTCTCGTCAACGGTTTCTCGGTTCGCAATTCTGTCGCTTCCATCGTGATCCTCGTGTCATTTTACGTCGGAAATAGTCACGAGCAGTGCACGTGAACGTTTGTGGAGTCCAAAAAACACGAGTTCAGGTTCTGGGAATGCTCGCGATTTTCTCGTCAACGGTTTCTCGGATCGCAATTCTGTCCCTTCTAACGTGTTCCTCGTGTCATTTTACGTCGGAAGTAGTCTTGAGAAATGCACAAACACGGTTCTGGAGTTCAAAAAACACGAGATCAGGTTTTGGGAATGCTCGCGATTTTCTCGTCAACGGTTTCTCGGATCGCAATTCTGTCGCTTCTAACGTGTTCCTCGTGTCATTTTACGTCGGAATTAGTCTTGAGAAATGCACAAACACGGTTCAGGAGCCCAAAAAACACGAGATCAGGATTCGGGAATGCTCGCGATTTTCTCGTCAACGGTTTCTCGGATCGCAATTCTGTCGCTTCCAACGTGATCCTCGTGTCATTTTACGTCGGAAATAGTCACGAGCAGTGCACGTGAACGTTTGTGGAGTCCAAAAAACACGAGTTCAGGTTCTGGGAATGCTCGCGATTTCCTCGTCAACGGTTTCTCGGATCGCAATTCTGTCGCTTCCAACGTGTTCCTCGTGTCATTTTACGTCGGAATTAGTCTTGACAAATGCACAAACGCGGTTCTGGAGTTAAAAAAACACGAGATCAGGTTTTGGGAATGCTCGCGATTTTCTCGTCAACGTTTGCTCGGATTGCAATTCTGTCGCTTCCAACGCGTTCCTCGCTTCATTTTCAATCGGAATTAGTCTTGAGAAATGCACAAACACGGTTCTGGAGTTCAAAAAACACGAGATCAGGTTTTGGGAATGCTCGCGATTTTCTCGTCAACGGTTTCTCGGATCGCAATTCTGTCGCTTCTAACGTGTTCCTCGTGTCATTTTACGTCGGAATTAGTCTTGAGAAATGCACAAACACGGTTCTGGAGTTAAAAAAACACGAGATCAGGTTTTGGGAATGCTCGCGATTTCCTCGTCAACGGTTTCTCGGATCGCAATTCTGTCGCTTCCAACGTGTCCCTCGTGTCATTTTACGTCGGAATTAGTCTTGACAAATGCACAAACGCGGTTCTGGAGTTAAAAAAACACGAGATCAGGTTTTGGGAATGCTCGCGATTTTCTCGTCAACGTTTGCTCGGATTGCAATTCTGTCGCTTCCAACGCGTTCCTCGCGTCATTTTCAATCGGAATTAGTCATGAGAAAGGCACAAACACGGTTCAGGAGCCCAAAAAACACGAGATCAGGTTTTGGGAATGCTCGCCATTTTCTCGTCAACGGTTTCTCGGTTCGCAATTCTGTCGCTTCCATCGTGATCCTCGTGTCATTTTACGTCGGAAATAGTCACGAGCAGTGCACGTGAACGTTTGTGGAGTCCAAAAAACACGAGTTCAGGTTCTGGGAATGCTCGCGATTTTCTCGTCAACGGTTTCTCGGATCGCAATTCTGTCGCTTCTAACGTGTTCCTCGTGTCATTTTACGTCGGAATTAGTCTTGAGAAATGCACAAACACGGTTCTGGAGTTCAAAAAACACGAGATCAGGTTTTTGGAATGCTCGCGATTTTCTCGTCAACGGTTTCTCGGTTCGCAATTCTGTCGCTTCCATCGTGATCCTCGTGTCATTTTACGTCGGAAATAGTCACGAGCAGTGCACGTGAACGTTTGTGGAGTCCAAAAAACACGAGTTCAGGTTCTGGGAATGCTCGCGATTTTCTCGTCAACGGTTTCTCGGATCGCAATTCTGTCCCTTCTAACGTGTTCCTCGTGTCATTTTACGTCGGAAGTAGTCTTGAGAAATGCACAAACACGGTTCTGGAGTTCAAAAAACACGAGATCAGGTTTTGGGAATGCTCGCGATTTTCTCGTCAACGGTTTCTCGGATCGCAATTCTGTCGCTTCTAACGTGTTCCTCGTGTCATTTTACGTCGGAATTAGTCTTGAGAAATGCACAAACACGGTTCAGGAGCCCAAAAAACACGAGATCAGGATTCGGGAATGCTCGCGATTTTCTCGTCAACGGTTTCTCGGATCGCAATTCTGTCGCTTCCAACGTGATCCTCGTGTCATTTTACGTCGGAAATAGTCACGAGCAGTGCACGTGAACGTTTGTGGAGTCCAAAAAACACGAGTTCAGGTTCTGGGAATGCTCGCGATTTCCTCGTCAACGGTTTCTCGGATCGCAATTCTGTCGCTTCCAACGTGTTCCTCGTGTCATTTTACGTCGGAATTAGTCTTGACAAATGCACAAACGCGGTTCTGGAGTTAAAAAAACACGAGATCAGGTTTTGGGAATGCTCGCGATTTTCTCGTCAACGTTTGCTCGGATTGCAATTCTGTCGCTTCCAACGCGTTCCTCGCTTCATTTTCAATCGGAATTAGTCTTGAGAAATGCACAAACACGGTTCTGGAGTTCAAAAAACACGAGATCAGGTTTTAGGAATGCTCGCGATTTTCTCGTCAACGGTTTCTCGGATCGCAATTCTGTCGCTTCTAACGTGTTCCTCGTGTCATTTTACGTCGGAATTAGTCTTGAGAAATGCACAAACACGGTTCTGGAGTTCAAAAAACACGAGATCAGGTTTTTGGAATGCTCGCGATTTTCTCGTCAACGGTTTCTCGGTTCGCAATTCTGTCGCTTCCATCGTGATCCTCGTGTCATTTTACGTCGGAAATAGTCACGAGCAGTGCACGTGAACGTTTGTGGAGTCCAAAAAACACGAGTTCAGGTTCTGGGAATGCTCGCGACTTTCTCGTCAACGGTTTCTCGGATCGCAATTCTGTCGCTTCTAACGTGTTCCTCGTGTCATTTTACGTCGGAATTAGGCTTGAGAAATGCACAAACACGGTTGTGGAGCCCAAAAAACACGAGATCAGTTTCTGGGAATGCTCGCGATTTCCTCGTCAACGGTTTCTCGGATCGCAATTCTGTCGCTTCCAACGCGTTCCTCGCGTCATTTTACGTTGGAATTAGTCTTGAGAAATGCACAAACACGGTTCTGGAGTTCAAAAAACACGAGTTCAGGTTTTGGGAATGCTCGCGATTTTCTAGTCAACGGTTTCTCGGATCGCAATTCTGTCGCTTCCAACGTGATCCTCGTGTCATTTTACGTCGGAAATAGTCACGAGCAGTGCACGTGAACGTTTGTGGAGTCCAAAAAACACGAGTTCAGGTTCTGGGAATGCTCGCGATTTTCTCGTCAACGGTTTCTCGGATCGCAATTCTGTCGCTTCTAACGTGTTCCTCGTGTCATTTTACGTCGGAATTAGGCTTGAGAAATGCACAAACACGGTTGTGGAGCCCAAAAAACACGAGATCAGTTTCTGGGAATGCTCGCGATTTCCTCGTCAACGGTTTCTCGGATCACAATTCTGTCGCTTCCAACGCGTTCCTCGCGTCATTTTACGTTGGAATTAGTCTTGAGAAATGCACAAACACGGTTCTGGAGTTCAAAAAACACGAGTTCAGGTTTTGGGAATGCTCGCGATTTTCTAGTCAACGGTTTCTCGGATCGCAATTCTGTCGCTTCCAACGCGTTCCTCGCTTCATTTTCAATCGGAATTAGTCTTGAGAAATGCACAAACACGGTTCTGGAGTTCAAAAAACACGAGTTCAGGTTTTGGGAATGCTCGCGATTTTCTAGTAAACGGTTTCTCGGATCGCAATTCCGTCGCTTCCAACGTGTTCCTCGTGTCATTTTACGTCGGAATTAGTCATGAGAAATGCACAAACACGGTTGTGGAGCCCAAAAAACACGAGATCAGTTTCTGGGAATGCTCGCGATTTCCTCGTCAACGGTTTCTCGGATCGCTATTCTGTCGCTTCCAACGCGTTCCTCGCGTCATTTTACGTTGGAATTAGTCTTGAGAAATGCACAAACACGGTTCTGGAGTTCAAAAAACACGAGTTCAGGTTTTGGGAATGCTCGCGATTTTCTAGTCAACGGTTTCTCGGATCGCAATTCTGTCGCTTCCAACGTGATCCTCGTGTCATTTTACGTCGGAAATAGTCACGAGCAGTGCACGTGAACGTTTGTGGAGTCCAAAAAACACGAGTTCAGGTTCTGGGAATGCTCGCGATTTTCTCGTCAACGGTTTCTCGGATCGCAATTCTGTCGCTTCCAACGTGATCCTCGTGTCATTTTACGTCGGAAATAGTCATGAGCAGTGCACGTGAACGTTTGTGGAGTAAAAAAACACGAGTTCAGGTTCTGGGAATGCTCGCGATTTTCTCGTCAACGGTTTCTCGGATCGCAATTCTGTCGCTTCTAACGTGTTCCTCGTGTCATTTTACGTCGGAATTAGTCTTGAGAAATGCACAAACACGGTTCAGGAGCCCAAAAAATACGAGATCAGGATTCGGGAATGCTCGCGATTTTCTCGTCAACGGTTTCTCGGATCGCAATTCTGTCGCTTCCAACGTGATCCTCGTGTCATTTTACGTCGGAAATAGTCACGAGCAGTGCACGTGAACGTTTGTGGAGTCCAAAAAACACGAGTTCAGGTTCTGGGAATGCTCGCGATTTCCTCGTCAACGGTTTCTCGGATCGCAATTCTGTCGCTTCCAACGTGTTCCTCGTGTCATTTTACGTCGGAATTAGTCTTGACAAATGCACAAACGCGGTTCTGGAGTTAAAAAAGCACGAGATCAGGTTTTGGGAATGCTCGCGATTTTCTCGTCAACGTTTGCTCGGATTGCAATTCTGTCGCTTCCAACGCGTTCCTCGCTTCATTTTCAATCGGAATTAGTCTTGAGAAATGCACAAACACGGTTCTGGAGTTCAAAAAACACGAGATCAGGTTTTGGGAATGCTCGCGATTTTCTCGTCAACGGTTTCTCGGATCGCAATTCTGTCGCTTCTAACGTGTTCCTCGTGTCATTTTACGTCGGAAATAGTCACGAGCAGTGCACGTGAACGTTTGTGGAGTCCAAAAAACACGAGTTCAGGTTCTGGGAATGCTCGCGATTTTCTCGTCAACGGTTTCTCGGATCGCAATTCTGTCGCTTCTAACGTGTTCCTCGTGTCATTTTACGTCGGAATTAGGCTTGAGAAATGCACAAACACGGTTCTGGAGTTCAAAAAACACGAGTTCAGGTTTTGGGAATGCTCGCGATTTTCTAGTCAACGGTTTCTCGGATCGCAATTCTGTCGCTTCCAACGCGTTCCTCGCTTCATTTTCAATCGGAATTAGTCTTGAGAAATGCACAAACACGGTTCTGGAGTTCAAAAAACACGAGTTCAGGTTTTGGGAATGCTCGCGATTTTCTAGTAAACGGTTTCTCGGATCGCAATTCCGTCGCTTCCAACGTGTTCCTCGTGTCATTTTACGTCGGAATTAGTCATGAGAAATGCACAAACACGGTTGTGGAGCCCAAAAAACACGAGATCAGTTTCTGGGAATGCTCGCGATTTCCTCGTCAACGGTTTCTCGGATCGCAATTCTGTCGCTTCCAACGCGTTCCTCGCGTCATTTTACGTTGGAATTAGTCTTGAGAAATGCACAAACACGGTTCTGGAGTTCAAAAAACACGAGTTCAGGTTTTGGGAATGCTCGCGATTTTCTAGTCAACGGTTTCTCGGATCGCAATTCTGTCGCTTCCAACGTGATCCTCGTGTCATTTTACGTCGGAAATAGTCACGAGCAGTGCACGTGAACGTTTGTGGAGTCCAAAAAACACGAGTTCAGGTTCTGGGAATGCTCGCGATTTTCTCGTCAACGGTTTCTCGGATCGCAATTCTGTCGCTTCCAACGTGATCCTCGTGTCATTTTACGTCGGAAATAGTCATGAGCAGTGCACGTGAACGTTTGTGGAGTCCAAAAAACACGAGTTCAGGTTCTGGGAATGCTCGCGATTTTCTCGTCAACGGTTTCTCGGATCGCAATTCTGTCGCTTCTAACGTGTTCCTCGTGTCATTTTACGTCGGAATTAGTCTTGAGAAATGCACAAACACGGTTCAGGAGCCCAAAAAACACGAGATCAGGATTCGGGAATGCTCGCGATTTTCTCGTCAACGGTTTCTCGGATCGCAATTCTGTCGCTTCCAACGTGATCCTCGTGTCATTTTACGTCGGAAATAGTCACGAGCAGTGCACGTGAACGTTTGTGGAGTCCAAAAAACACGAGTTCAGGTTCTGGGAATGCTCGCGATTTCCTCGTCAACGGTTTCTCGGATCGCAATTCTGTCGCTTCCAACGTGTTCCTCGTGTCATTTTACGTCGGAAATAGTCACGAGCAGTGCACGTGAACGTTTGTGGAGTCCAAAAAACACGAGTTCAGGTTCTGGGAATGCTCGCGATTTCCTCGTCAACGGTTTCTCGGATCGCAATTCTGTCGCTTCCAACGTGTTCCTCGTGTCATTTTACGTCGGAATTAGTCTTGACAAATGCACAAACGCGGTTCTGGAGTTAAAAAAGCACGAGATCAGGTTTTGGGAATGCTCGCGATTTTCTCGTCAACGTTTGCTCGGATTGCAATTCTGTCGCTTCCAACGCGTTCCTCGCTTCATTTTCAATCGGAATTAGTCTTGAGAAATGCACAAACACGGTTCTGGAGTTCAAAAAACACGAGATCAGGTTTTGGGAATGCTCGCGATTTTCTCGTCAACGGTTTCTCGGATCGCAATTCTGTCGCTTCTAACGTGTTCCTCGTGTCATTTTACGTCGGAAATAGTCACGAGCAGTGCACGTGAACGTTTGTGGAGTCCAAAAAACACGAGTTCAGGTTCTGGGAATGCTCGCGATTTTCTCGTCAACGGTTTCTCGGATCGCAATTCTGTCGCTTCTAACGTGTTCCTCGTGTCATTTTACGTCGGAATTAGGCTTGAGAAATGCACAAACACGGTTGTGGAGCCCAAAAAACACGAGATCAGTTTCTGGGAATGCTCGCGATTTCCTCGTCAACGGTTTCTCGGATCACAATTCTGTCGCTTCCAACGCGTTCCTCGCGTCATTTTACGTTGGAATTAGTCTTGAGAAATGCACAAACACGGTTCTGGAGTTCAAAAAACACGAGTTCAGGTTTTGGGAATGCTCGCGATTTTCTAGTCAACGGTTTCTCGGATCGCAATTCTGTCGCTTCCAACGCGTTCCTCGCTTCATTTTCAATCGGAATTAGTCTTGAGAAATGCACAAACACGGTTCTGGAGTTCAAAAAACACGAGTTCAGGTTTTGGGAATGCTCGCGATTTTCTAGTAAACGGTTTCTCGGATCGCAATTCCGTCGCTTCCAACGTGTTCCTCGTGTCATTTTACGTCGGAATTAGTCATGAGAAATGCACAAACACGGTTGTGGAGCCCAAAAAACACGAGATCAGTTTCTGGGAATGCTCGCGATTTCCTCGTCAACGGTTTCTCGGATCGCAATTCTGTCGCTTCCAACGCGTTCCTCGCGTCATTTTACGTTGGAATTAGTCTTGAGAAATGCACAAACACGGTTCTGGAGTTCAAAAAACACGAGTTCAGGTTTTGGGAATGCTCGCGATTTTCTAGTCAACGGTTTCTCGGATCGCAATTCTGTCGCTTCCAACGTGATCCTCGTGTCATTTTACGTCGGAAATAGTCACGAGCAGTGCACGTGAACGTTTGTGGAGTCCAAAAAACACGAGTTCAGGTTCTGGGAATGCTCGCGATTTTCTCGTCAACGGTTTCTCGGATCGCAATTCTGTCGCTTCCAACGTGATCCTCGTGTCATTTTACGTCGGAAATAGTCATGAGCAGTGCACGTGAACGTTTGTGGAGTCCAAAAAACACGAGTTCAGGTTCTGGGAATGCTCGCGATTTTCTCGTCAACGGTTTCTCGGATCGCAATTCTGTCGCTTCTAACGTGTTCCTCGTGTCATTTTACGTCGGAATTAGTCTTGAGAAATGCACAAACACGGTTCAGGAGCCCAAAAAACACGAGATCAGGATTCGGGAATGCTCGCGATTTTCTCGTCAACGGTTTCTCGGATCGCAATTCTGTCGCTTCCAACGTGATCCTCGTGTCATTTTACGTCGGAAATAGTCACGAGCAGTGCACGTGAACGTTTGTGGAGTCCAAAAAACACGAGTTCAGGTTCTGGGAATGCTCGCGATTTCCTCGTCAACGGTTTCTCGGATCGCAATTCTGTCGCTTCCAACGTGTTCCTCGTGTCATTTTACGTCGGAATTAGTCTTGACAAATGCACAAACGCGGTTCTGGAGTTAAAAAAACACGAGATCAGGTTTTGGGAATGCTCGCGATTTTCTCGTCAACGTTTGCTCGGATTGCAATTCTGTCGCTTCCAACGCGTTCCTCGCTTCATTTTCAATCGGAATTAGTCTTGAGAAATGCACAAACACGGTTCTGGAGTTCAAAAAACACGAGATCAGGTTTTGGGAATGCTCGCGATTTTCTCGTCAACGGTTTCTCGGATCGCAATTCTGTCGCTTCTAACGTGTTCCTCGTGTCATTTTACGTCGGAATTAGTCTTGAGAAATGCACAAACACGGTTCTGGAGTTCAAAAAACACGAGATCAGGTTTTTGGAATGCTCGCGATTTTCTCGTCAACGGTTTCTCGGTTCGCAATTCTGTCGCTTCCATCGTGATCCTCGTGTCATTTTACGTCGGAAATAGTCACGAGCAGTGCACGTGAACGTTTGTGGAGTCCAAAAAACACGAGTTCAGGTTCTGGGAATGCTCGCGATTTTCTCGTCAACGGTTTCTCGGATCGCAATTCTGTCGCTTCTAACGTGTTCCTCGTGTCATTTTACGTCGGAATTAGGCTTGAGAAATGCACAAACACGGTTGTGGAGCCCAAAAAACACGAGATCAGTTTCTGGGAATGCTCGCGATTTCCTCGTCAACGGTTTCTCGGATCGCAATTCTGTCGCTTCCAACGCGTTCCTCGCGTCATTTTACGTTGGAATTAGTCTTGAGAAATGCACAAACACGGTTCTGGAGTTCAAAAAACACGAGTTCAGGTTTTGGGAATGCTCGCGATTTTCTAGTCAACGGTTTCTCGGATCGCAATTCTGTCGCTTCCAACGCGTTCCTCGCTTCATTTTCAATCGGAATTAGTCTTGAGAAGTGCACAAACACGGTTCTGGAGTTCAAAAAACACGAGTTCAGGTTTTGGGAATGCTCGCGATTTTCTAGTAAACGGTTTCTCGGATCGCAATTCCGTCGCTTCCAACGTGTTCCTCGTGTCATTTTACGTCGGAATTAGTCATGAGAAATGCACAAACACGGTTGTGGAGCCCAAAAAACACGAGATCAGTTTCTGGGAATGCTCGCGATTTCCTCGTCAACGGTTTCTCGGATCGCAATTCTGTCGCTTCCAACGCGTTCCTCGCGTCATTTTACGTTGGAATTAGTCTTGAGAAATGCACAAACACGGTTCTGGAGTTCAAAAAACACGAGTTCAGGTTTTGGGAATGCTCGCGATTTTCTAGTCAACGGTTTCTCGGATCGCAATTCTGTCGCTTCCAACGTGATCCTCGTGTCATTTTACGTCGGAAATAGTCACGAGCAGTGCACGTGAACGTTTGTGGAGTCCAAAAAACACGAGTTCAGGTTCTGGGAATGCTCGCGATTTTCTCGTCAACGGTTTCTCGGATCGCAATTCTGTCGCTTCCAACGTGATCCTCGTGTCATTTTACGTCGGAAATAGTCATGAGCAGTGCACGTGAACGTTTGTGGAGTCCAAAAAACACGAGTTCAGGTTCTGGGAATGCTCGCGATTTTCTCGTCAACGGTTTCTCGGATCGCAATTCTGTCGCTTCTAACGTGTTCCTCGTGTCATTTTACGTCGGAATTAGTCTTGAGAAATGCACAAACACGGTTCTGGAGTTCAAAAAACACGAGATCAGGTTTTTGGAATGCTCGCGATTTTCTCGTCAACGGTTTCTCGGTTCGCAATTCTGTCGCTTCCATCGTGATCCTCGTGTCATTTTACGTCGGAAATAGTCACGAGCAGTGCACGTGAACGTTTGTGGAGTCCAAAAAACACGAGTTCAGGTTCTGGGAATGCTCGCGATTTTCTCGTCAACGGTTTCTCGGATCGCAATTCTGTCGCTTCTAACGTGTTCCTCGTGTCATTTTACGTCGTAATTAGGCTTGAGAAATGCACAAACACGGTTGTGGAGCCCAAAAAACACGAGATCAGTTTCTGGGAATGCTCGCGATTTCCTCGTCAACGGTTTCTCGGATCGCAATTCTGTCGCTTCCAACGCGTTCCTCGCGTCATTTTACGTTGGAATTAGTCTTGAGAAATGCACAAACACGGTTCTGGAGTTCAAAAAACACGAGTTCAGGTTTTGGGAATGCTCGCGATTTTCTAGTCAACGGTTTCTCGGATCGCAATTCTGTTGCTTCCAACGCGTTCCTCGCTTCATTTTCAATCGGAATTAGTCTTGAGAAATGCACAAACACGGTTCTGGAGTTAAAAAAACACGAGTTCAGGTTTTGGGAATGCTCGCAATTTTCTAGTAAACGGTTTCTCGGATCGCAATTCCGTCGCTTCCAACGTGTTCCTCGTGTCATTTTACGTCGGAATTAGTCATGAGAAATGCACAAACACGGTTGTGGAGCCCAAAAAACACGAGATTAGTTTCTGGGAATGCTCGCGATTTCCTCGTCAACGGTTTCTCGGATCGCAATTCTGTCGCTTCCAACGCGTTCCTCGCGTCATTTTACGTTGGAATTAGTCTTGAGAAATGCACAAACACGGTTCTGGAGTTCAAAAAACACGAGTTCAGGTTTTGGGAATGCTCGCGATTTTCTAGTCAACGGTTTCTCGGATCGCAATTCGGTCGCTTCCAACGTGATCCTCGTGTCATTTTACGTCGGAAATAGTCACGAGCAGTGCACGTGAACGTTTGTGGAGTCCAAAAAACACGAGTTCAGGTTCTGGGAATGCTCGCGATTTTCTCGTCAACGGTTTCTCGGATCGCAATTCTGTCGCTTCCAACGTGATCCTCGTGTGATTTTACGTCGGAAATAGTCATGAGCAGTGCACGTGAACGTTTGTGGAGTCCAAAAAACACGAGTTCAGGTTCTGGGAATGCTCGCGATTTTCTCGTCAACGGTTTCTCGGTTCGCAATTCTGTCGCTTCCATCGTGATCCTCGTGTCATTTTACGTCGGAAATAGTCACGAGCAGTGCACGTGAACGTTTGTGGAGTCCAAAAAACACGAGTTCAGGTTCTGGGAATGCTCGCGATTTTCTCGTCAACGGTTTCTCGGATCGCAATTCTGTCGCTTCTAACGTGTTCCTCGTGTCATTTTACGTCGGAAGTAGTCTTGAGAAATGCACAAACACGGTTCTGGAGTTCAAAAAACACGAGATCAGGTTTTGGGAATGCTCGCGATTTTCTCGTCAACGGTTTCTCGGATCGCAATTCTGTCGCTTCTAACGTGTTCCTCGTGTCATTTTACGTCGGAATTAGTCTTGAGAAATGCACAAACACGGTTCAGGAGCCCAAAAAACACGAGATCAGGATTCGGGAATGCTCGCGATTTTCTCGTCAACGGTTTCTCGGATCGCAATTCTGTCGCTTCCAACGTGATCCTCGTGTCATTTTACGTCGGAAATAGTCACGAGCAGTGCACGTGAACGTTTGTGGAGTCCAAAAAACACGAGTTCAGGTTCTGGGAATGCTCGCGATTTCCTCGTCAACGGTTTCTCGGATCGCAATTCTGTCGCTTCCAACGTGTTCCTCGTGTCATTTTACGTCGGAATTAGTCTTGACAAATGCACAAACGCGGTTCTGGAGTTAAAAAAACACGAGATCAGGTTTTGGGAATGCTCGCGATTTTCTCGTCAACGTTTGCTCGGATTGCAATTCTGTCGCTTCCAACGCGTTCCTCGCTTCATTTTCAATCGGAATTAGTCTTGAGAAATGCACAAACACGGTTCTGGAGTTCAAAAAACACGAGATCAGGTTTTGGGAATGCTCGCGATTTTCTCGTCAACGGTTTCTCGGATCGCAATTCTGTCGCTTCTAACGTGTTCCTCGTGTCATTTTACGTCGGAATTAGGCTTGAGAAATGCACAAACACGGTTCTGGAGTTCAAAAAACACGAGATCAGGTTTTTGGAATGCTCGCGATTTTCTCGTCAACGGTTTCTCGGTTCGCAATTCTGTCGCTTCCATCGTGATCCTCGTGTCATTTTACGTCGGAAATAGTCACGAGCAGTGCACGTGAACGTTTGTGGAGTCCAAAAAACACGAGTTCAGGTTCTGGGAATGCTCGCGATTTTCTCGTCAACGGTTACTCGGATCGCAATTCTGTCGCTTCTAACGTGTTCCTCGTGTCATTTTACGTCGGAAGTAGTCTTGAGAAATGCACAAACACGGTTCTGGAGTTCAAAAAACACGAGATCAGGTTTTGGGAATGCTCGCGATTTTCTCGTCAACGGTTTCTCGGATCGCAATTCTGTCGCTTCTAACGTGTTCCTCGTGTCATTTTACGTCGGAATTAGTCTTGAGAAATGCACAAACACGGTTCTGGAGTTCAAAAAACACGAGATCAGGTTTTTGGAATGCTCGCGATTTTCTCGTCAACGGTTTCTCGGTTCGCAATTCTGTCGCTTCCATCGTGATCCTCGTGTCATTTTACGTCGGAAATAGTCACGACCAGTGCACGTGAACGTTTGTGGAGTCCAAAAAACACAAGTTCAGGTTCTGGGAATGCTCGCGATTTTCTCGTCAACGGTTTCTCGGATCGCAATTCTGTCGCTTCTAACGTGTTCCTCGTGTCATTTTACGTCGGAATTAGTCTTGAGAAATGCACAAACACGGTTCTGAAGTTCAAAAAACACGAGATCAGGTTTTGGGAATGCTCGCGATTTTCTCGTCAACGGTTTCTCGGATCGCAATTCTGTCGCTTCCAACGTGTTCCTCGTGTCATTTTACGTCGGACTTAGTCTTGAGAAATGCACAAACACGGTTCTGGAGTTCAAAAAACACGAGTTCAGGTTTTGGGAATGCTCGCGATTTTCTCGTCAACGTTTGCTCGGATTGCAATTCTGTCGCTTCCTACGCGTTTCTCGCGTCCTTTTACATCGGAATTAGTCATGAGAAATGCACAAACACGGTTGTGGAGCCCAAAAAACACGAGATCAGTTTCTGGGAATGCTCGCGATTTTCTCGTCAACGTTTGCCCGGATTGCAATTGTGTCGCTTCCAACGCGTTCCTCGTGTCATTTTACGTCGGAATTAGTCTTGAGAAATGCACAAACACGGTTCTGGAGTTCAAAAAACACGAGATCAGTTTCTGGGAATGCTCGCGATTTCCTCGTCAACGGTTTCTCGGATCGCAATTCTGTCGCTTCTAACGTGTTCCTCGTGTCATTTTACGTCGGAATTAGTCTTGAGAAATGCACAAACACGGTTGTGGAGCCCAAAAAACACGAGTTCAGGTTCTGGGAATGCTCGCGATTTTCTCGTCAACGGTTTCTCGGATCGCAATTCTGTCGCTTCTAACGTGTTCCTCGTGTCATTTTACGTCGGAATTAGGCTTGAGAAATGCACAAACACGGTTGTGGAGCCCAATAAACACGAGATCAGTTTCTGGGAATGCTCGCGATTTCCTCGTCAACGGTTTCTCGGATCGCAATTCTGTCGCTTCCAACGCGTTCCTCGCGTCATTTTACGTTGGAATTAGTCTTGAGAAATGCACAAACACGGTTCTGGAGTTCAAAAAACACGAGTTCAGGTTTTGGGAATGCTCGCGATTTTCTAGTCAACGGTTTCTCGGATCGCAATTCTGTCGCTTCCAACGCGTTCCTCGCTTCATTTTCAATCGTAATTAGTCTTGAGAAATGCACAAACACGGTTCTGGAGTTCAAAAAACACGAGTTCAGGTTTTGGGAATGCTCGCGATTTTCTAGTAAACGGTTTCTCGGATCGCAATTCCGTCGCTTCCAACGTGTTCCTCGTGTCATTTTACGTCGGAATTAGTCATGAGAAATGCACAAACACGGTTGTGGAGCCCAAAAAACACGAGATCAGTTTCTGGGAATGCTCGCGATTTCCTCGTCAACGGTTTCTCGGATCGCAATTCTGTCGCTTCCAACGCGTTCCTCGCGTCATTTTACGTTGGAATTAGTCTTGAGAAATGCACAAACACGGTTCTGGAGTTCAAAAAACACGAGTTCAGGTTTTGGGAATGCTCGCGATTTTCTAGTCAACGGTTTCTCGGATCGCAATTCTGTCGCTTCCAACGTGATCCTCGTGTCATTTTACGTCGGAAATAGTCACGAGCAGTGCACGTGAACGTTTGTGGAGTCCAAAAAACACGAGTTCAGGTTCTGGGAATGCTCGCGATTTTCTCGTCAACGGTTTCTCGGATCGCAATTCTGTCGCTTCCAACGTGATCCTCGTGTCATTTTACGTCGGAAATAGTCATGAGCAGTGCACGTGAACGTTTGTGGAGTCCAAAAAACACGAGTTCAGGTTCTGGGAATGCTCGCGATTTTCTCGTCAACGGTTTCTCGGATCGCAATTCTGTCGCTTCTAACGTGTTCCTCGTGTCATTTTACGTCGGAATTAGTCTTGAGAAATGCACAAACACGGTTGTGGAGCCCAAAAAACACGAGATCAGTTTCTGGGAATGCTCGCGATTTTCTCGTCAACGGTTTCTCGGATCGCAATTCTGTCGCTTCTAACGTGTTCCTCGTGTCATTTTACGTTGGAATTAGTCTTGAGAAATGCACAAACACGGTTCTGGAGTTCAAAAAACACGAGATCAGTTTCTGGGAATGCTCGCGATTTCCTCGTCAACGGTTTCTCGGATCGCAATTCTGTCGCTTCTAACGTGTTCCTCGTGTCATTTTACGTTGGAATTAGTCTTGAGAAATGCACAAACACGGTTCTGGAGTTCAAAAAACACGAGATCAGTTTCTGGGAATGCTCGCGATTTCCTCGTCAACGGTTTCTCGGATCGCAATTCTGTCGCATCTAACGTGTTCCTCGTGTCATTTTACGTCGGAATTAGTCTTGAGAAATGCACAAACACGGTTCTGGAGCCCAAAAAACACGAGATCAGGTTTTGGGAATGCTCGCGATTTTCTCGTCAACGGTTTCTCGGATCGCAATTCTGTCGCTTCTAACGTGTTCCTCGTGTCATTTTACGTCGGAATTAGTCTTGAGAAATGCACAAACACGGTTCTGGAGTTCAAAAAACACGAGATCAGGTTTTTAGAATGCTCGCGATTTTCTCGTCAACGGTTTCTCGGTTCGCAATTCTGTCGCTTCCATCGTGATCCTCGTGTCATTTTACGTCGGAAATAGTCACGAGCAGTGCACGTGAACGTTTGTGGAGTCCAAAAAACACGAGTTCAGGTTCTGGGAATGCTCGCGATTTTCTCGTCAACGGTTTCTCGGATCGCAATTCTGTCGCTTATAACGTGTTCCTCGTGTCATTTTACGTCGGAATTAGTCTTGAGAAATGCACAAACACGGTTCTGGAGTTCAAAAAACACGAGATCAGGTTTTGGGAATGCTCGCGATTTTCTCGTCAACGGTTTCTCGGATCGCAATTCTGTCGCTTATAACGTGTTCCTCGTGTCATTTTACGTTGGAATTAGTCTTGAGAAATGCACAAACACGGTTCTGGAGTTCAAAAAACACGAGTTCAGGTTTTGGGAATGCTCGCGATTTTCTAGTCAACGGTTTCTCGGATCGCAATTCTGTCGCTTCCAACGTGATCCTCGTGTCATTTTACGTCGGAAATAGTCACGAGCAGTGCACGTGAACGTTTGTGGAGTCCAAAAAACACGAGTTCAGGTTCTGGGAATGCTCGCGATTTTCTCGTCAACGGTTTCTCGGATCGCAATTCTGTCGCTTCCAACGTGATCCTCGTGTCATTTTACGTCGGAAATAGTCATGAGCAGTGCACGTGAACGTTTGTGGAGTCCAAAAAACACGAGTTCAGGTTCTGGGAATGCTCGCGATTTTCTCGTCAACGGTTTCTCGGATCGCAATTCTGTCGCTTCTAACGTGTTCCTCGTGTCATTTTACGTCGGAATTAGTCTTGAGAAATGCACAAACACGGTTGTGGAGCCCAAAAAACACGAGATCAGTTTCTGGGAATGCTCGCGATTTTCTCGTCAACGGTTTCTCGGATCGCAATTCTGTCGCTTCTAACGTGTTCCTCGTGTCATTTTACGTTGGAATTAGTCTTGAGAAATGCACAAACACGGTTCTGGAGTTCAAAAAACACGAGATCAGTTTCTGGGAATGCTCGCGATTTCCTCGTCAACGGTTTCTCGGATCGCAATTCTGTCGCTTCTAACGTGTTCCTCGTGTCATTTTACGTTGGAATTAGTCTTGAGAAATGCACAAACACGGTTCTGGAGTTCAAAAAACACGAGATCAGTTTCTGGGAATGCTCGCGATTTCCTCGTCAACGGTTTCTCGGATCGCAATTCTGTCGCATCTAACGTGTTCCTCGTGTCATTTTACGTCGGAATTAGTCTTGAGAAATGCACAAACACGGTTCTGGAGCCCAAAAAACACGAGATCAGGTTTTGGGAATGCTCGCGATTTTCTCGTCAACGGTTTCTCGGATCGCAATTCTGTCGCTTCTAACGTGTTCCTCGTGTCATTTTACGTCGGAATTAGTCTTGAGAAATGCACAAACACGGTTCTGGAGTTCAAAAAACACGAGATCAGGTTTTTAGAATGCTCGCGATTTTCTCGTCAACGGTTTCTCGGTTCGCAATTCTGTCGCTTCCATCGTGATCCTCGTGTCATTTTACGTCGGAAATAGTCACGAGCAGTGCACGTGAACGTTTGTGGAGTCCAAAAAACACGAGTTCAGGTTCTGGGAATGCTCGCGATTTTCTCGTCAACGGTTTCTCGGATCGCAATTCTGTCGCTTATAACGTGTTCCTCGTGTCATTTTACGTCGGAATTAGTCTTGAGAAATGCACAAACACGGTTCTGGAGTTCAAAAAACACGAGATCAGGTTTTGGGAATGCTCGCGATTTTCTCGTCAACGGTTTCTCGGATCGCAATTCTGTCGCTTATAACGTGTTCCTCGTGTCATTTTACGTCGGAATTAGTCTTGAGAAATGCACAAACACGGTTCTGGAGTTCAAAAAACACGAGATCAGGTTTTGGGAATGCTCGCGATTTTCTCGTCAACGGTTTCTCGGATCGCAATTCTGTCGCTTCCAACGTGATCCTCGTGTCATTTTACGTCGGAAATAGTCACGAGCAGTGCACGTGAACGTTTGTGGAGTCCAAAAAACACGAGTTCAGGTTCTGGGAATGCTCGCGTTTTTCTCGTCAACGGTTTCTCGGATCGCAATTCTGTCGCTTCTAACGTGTTCCTCGTGTCATTTTACGTCGGAATTAATCTTGAGAAATGCACAAACACGGTTCTGGAGTTCAAAAAACACGAGATCAGGTTTTGGGAATGCTCGCCATTTTCTCGTCAACGTTCGCCCGGATTGCAATTCTGTCGCTTCCAACGCGTTCCTCGCGTCATTTTACATCGGAATTAGTCATGAGAAAGGCACAAACACGGTTGTGGAGCCCAAAAAACACGAGTTCAGGTTCTGGGAATGCTCGCGATTTTCTCGTCAACGGTTTCTCGGATCGCAATTCTGTCGCTTCTAACGTGTTCCTCGTGTCATTTTACGTCGGAATTAGGCTTGAGAAATGCACAAACACGGTTGTGGAGCCCAATAAACACGAGATCAGTTTCTGGGAATGCTCGCGATTTCCTCGTCAACGGTTTCTCGGATCGCAATTCTGTCGCTTCCAACGCGTTCCTCGCGTCATTTTACGTTGGAATTAGTCTTGAGAAATGCACAAACACGGTTCTGGAGTTCAAAAAACACGAGTTCAGGTTTTGGGAATGCTCGCGATTTTCTAGTCAACGGTTTCTCGGATCGCAATTCTGTCGCTTCCAACGCGTTCCTCGCTTCATTTTCAATCGTAATTAGTCTTGAGAAATGCACAAACACGGTTCTGGAGTTCAAAAAACACGAGTTCAGGTTTTGGGAATGCTCGCGATTTTCTAGTAAACGGTTTCTCGGATCGCAATTCCGTCGCTTCCAACGTGTTCCTCGTGTCATTTTACGTCGGAATTAGTCATGAGAAATGCACAAACACGGTTGTGGAGCCCAAAAAACACGAGATCAGTTTCTGGGAATGCTCGCGATTTCCTCGTCAACGGTTTCTCGGATCGCAATTCTGTCGCTTCCAACGCGTTCCTCGCGTCATTTTACGTTGGAATTAGTCTTGAGAAATGCACAAACACGGTTCTGGAGTTCAAAAAACACGAGTTCAGGTTTTGGGAATGCTCGCGATTTTCTAGTCAACGGTTTCTCGGATCGCAATTCTGTCGCTTCCAACGTGATCCTCGTGTCATTTTACGTCGGAAATAGTCACGAGCAGTGCACGTGAACGTTTGTGGAGTCCAAAAAACACGAGTTCAGGTTCTGGGAATGCTCGCGATTTTCTCGTCAACGGTTTCTCGGATCGCAATTCTGTCGCTTCCAACGTGATCCTCGTGTCATTTTACGTCGGAAATAGTCATGAGCAGTGCACGTGAACGTTTGTGGAGTCCAAAAAACACGAGTTCAGGTTCTGGGAATGCTCGCGATTTTCTCGTCAACGGTTTCTCGGATCGCAATTCTGTCGCTTCTAACGTGTTCCTCGTGTCATTTTACGTCGGAATTAGTCTTGAGAAATGCACAAACACGGTTGTGGAGCCCAAAAAACACGAGATCAGTTTCTGGGAATGCTCGCGATTTTCTCGTCAACGGTTTCTCGGATCGCAATTCTGTCGCTTCTAACGTGTTCCTCGTGTCATTTTACGTTGGAATTAGTCTTGAGAAATGCACAAACACGGTTCTGGAGTTCAAAAAACACGAGATCAGTTTCTGGGAATGCTCGCGATTTCCTCGTCAACGGTTTCTCGGATCGCAATTCTGTCGCTTCTAACGTGTTCCTCGTGTCATTTTACGTTGGAATTAGTCTTGAGAAATGCACAAACACGGTTCTGGAGTTCAAAAAACACGAGATCAGTTTCTGGGAATGCTCGCGATTTCCTCGTCAACGGTTTCTCGGATCGCAATTCTGTCGCATCTAACGTGTTCCTCGTGTCATTTTACGTCGGAATTAGTCTTGAGAAATGCACAAACACGGTTCTGGAGCCCAAAAAACACGAGATCAGGTTTTGGGAATGCTCGCGATTTTCTCGTCAACGGTTTCTCGGATCGCAATTCTGTCGCTTCTAACGTGTTCCTCGTGTCATTTTACGTCGGAATTAGTCTTGAGAAATGCACAAACACGGTTCTGGAGTTCAAAAAACACGAGATCAGGTTTTTAGAATGCTCGCGATTTTCTCGTCAACGGTTTCTCGGTTCGCAATTCTGTCGCTTCCATCGTGATCCTCGTGTCATTTTACGTCGGAAATAGTCACGAGCAGTGCACGTGAACGTTTGTGGAGTCCAAAAAACACGAGTTCAGGTTCTGGGAATGCTCGCGATTTTCTCGTCAACGGTTTCTCGGATCGCAATTCTGTCGCTTATAACGTGTTCCTCGTGTCATTTTACGTCGGAATTAGTCTTGAGAAATGCACAAACACGGTTCTGGAGTTCAAAAAACACGAGATCAGGTTTTGGGAATGCTCGCGATTTTCTCGTCAACGGTTTCTCGGATCGCAATTCTGTCGCTTATAACGTGTTCCTCGTGTCATTTTACGTCGGAATTAGTCTTGAGAAATGCACAAACACGGTTCTGGAGTTCAAAAAACACGAGATCAGGTTTTGGGAATGCTCGCGATTGTCTCGTCAACGGTTTCTCGGTTCGCAATTCTGTCGCTTCCATCGTGATCCTCGTGTCATTTTACGTCGGAAATAGTCACGAGCAGTGCACGTGAACGTTTGTGGAGTCCAAAAAACACGAGTTCAGGTTCTGGGAATGCTCGCGATTTTCTCGTCAACGGTTTCTCGGATCGCAATTCTGTCGCTTATAACGTGTTCCTCGTGTCATTTTACGTCGGAATTAGTCTTGAGAAATGCACAAACACGGTTCTGGAGTTCAAAAAACACGAGATCAGGTTTTGGGAATGCTCGCGATTTTCTCGTCAACGGTTTCTCGGATCGCAATTCTGTCGCTTCCAACGTGATCCTCGTGTCATTTTACGTCGGAAATAGTCACGAGCAGTGCACGTGAACGTTTGTGGAGTCCAAAAAACACGAGTTCAGGTTCTGGGAATGCTCGCGTTTTTCTCGTCAACGGTTTCTCGGATCGCAATTCTGTCGCTTCTAACGTGTTCCTCGTGTCATTTTACGTCGGAATTAATCTTGAGAAATGCACAAACACGGTTCTGGAGTTCAAAAAACACGAGATCAGGTTTTGGGAATGCTCGCCATTTTCTCGTCAACGTTCGCCCGGATTGCAATTCTGTCGCTTCCAACGCGTTCCTCGCGTCATTTTACATCGGAATTAGTCATGAGAAAGGCACAAACACGGTTCAGGAGCCCAAGAAACACGAGATCAGGATTCGGGAATGCTCGCGATTTTCTCGTCAACGGTTTCTCGGATCGCAATTCTGTCGCTTCCAACGTGTTCCTCGTGTCATTTTACGTCGGAATTAGTCTTGAGAAATGCACAAACACGGTTCTGGAGTTCAAAAAACACGAGATCAGGTTTTTGGAATGCTCGCGATTTTCTCGACAACGGTTTCTCGGTTCGCAATTCTGTCGCTTCCATCGTGATCCTCGTGTCATTTTACGTCGGAAATAGACACGAGCAGTGCACGTGAACGTTTGTGGAGTCCAAAAAACACGAGTTCAGGTTCTGGGAATGCTCGCGATTTTCTCGTCAACGGTTTCTCGGATCGCAATTCTGTCGCTTCTAACGTGTTCCTCGTGTCATTTTACGTCGGAAGTAGTCTTGAGAAATGCACAAACACGGTTCTGGAGTTCAAAAAACACGAGATCAGGTTTTGGGAATGCTCGCGATTTTCTCGTCAACGGTTTCTCGGATCGCAATTCTGTCGCTTCTAACGTGTTCCTCGTGTCATTTTACGTCGGAATTAGTCTTGAGAAATGCACAAACACGGTTCTGGAGTTCAAAAAACACGAGATCAGGTTTTTGGAATGCTCGCGATTTTCTCGTCAACGGTTTCTCGGTTCGCAATTCTGTCGCTTCCATCGTGATCCTCGTGTCATTTTACGTCGGAAATAGTCACGAGCAGTGCACGTGAACGTTTGTGGAGTCCAAAAAACACGAGTTCAGGTTCTGGGAATGCTCGCGATTTTCTCGTCAACGGTTACTCGGATCGCAATTCTGTCGCTTCTAACGTGTTCCTCGTGTCATTTTACGTCGGAAGTAGTCTTGAGAAATGCATAAACACGGTTCTGGAGTTCAAAAAACACGAGATCAGGTTTTGGGAATGCTCGCGATTTTCTCGTCAACGGTTTCTCGGATCGCAATTCTGGCGCTTCTAACGTGTTCCTCGTGTCATTTTACGTCGGAATTAGTCTTGAGAAATGCACAAACACGGTTCTGGAGTTCAAAAAACACGAGATCAGGTTTTTGGAATGCTCGCGATTTTCTCGTCAACGGTTTCTCGGTTCGCAATTCTGTCGCTTCCATCGTGATCCTCGTGTCATTTTACGTCGGAAATAGTCACGAGCAGTGCACGTGAACGTTTGTGGAGTCCAAAAAACACGAGTTCAGGTTCTGGGAATGCTCGCGATTTTCTCGTCAACGGTTTCTCGGATCGCAATTCTGGCGCTTCTAACGTGTTCCTCGTGTCATTTTACGTCGGAATTAGTCTTGAGAAATGCACAAACACGGTTCTGAAGTTCAAAAAACACGAGATCAGGTTTTGGGAATGCTCGCGATTTTCTCGTCAACGGTTTCTCGGATCGCAATTCTGGCGCTTCTAACGTGTTCCTCGTGTCATTTTACGTCGGAATTAGTCTTGAGAAATGCACAAACACGGTTCTGAAGTTCAAAAAACACGAGATCAGGTTTTGGGAATGCTCGCGATTTTCTCGTCAACGGTTTCTCGGATCGCAATTCTGTCGCTTCCAACGTGTTCCTCGTGTCATTTTACGTCGGAATTAGTCTTGAGAAATGCACAAACACGGTTCTGGAGTTCAAAAAACACGAGTTCAGGTTTTGGGAATGCTCGCGATTTTCTCGTCAACGTTTGCTCGGATTGCGATTCTGTCGCTTCCTACGCGTTTCTCGCGTCCTTTTACATCGGAATTAGTCATGAGAAATGCACAAACACGGTTGTGGAGCCCAAAAAACACGAGATCAGTTTCTGGGAATGCTCGCGATTTTCTCGTCAACGTTTGCCCGGATTGCAATTGTGTCGCTTCCAACGCGTTCCTCGTGTCATTTTACGTCGGAATTAGTCTTGAGAAATGCACAAACACGGTTCTGGAGTTCAAAAAACACGAGATCAGTTTCTGGGAATGCTCGCGATTTCCTCGTCAACGGTTTCTCGGATCGCAATTCTGTCGCTTCTAACGTGTTCCTCGTGTCATTTTACGTCGTAATTAGTCTTGAGAAATGCACAAACACGGTTGTGGAGCCCAAAAAACACGAGATCAGTTTCTGGGAATGCTCGCGATTTTCTCGTCAACGGTTTCTCGGATCGCAATTCTGTCGCTTCTAACGTGTTCCTCGTGTCATTTTACGTTGGAATTAGTCTTGAGAAATGCACAAACACGGTTCTGGAGTTCAAAAAACACGAGATCAGTTTCTGGGAATGCTCGCGATTTCCTCGTCAACGGTTTCTCGGATCGCAATTCTGTCGCTTCTAACGTGTTCCTCGTGTCATTTTACGTCGGAATTAGTCTTGAGAAATGCACAAACACGGTTCTGGAGCCCAAAAAACACGAGATCAGTTTCTGGGAATGCTCGCGATTTCCTCGTCAACGGTTTCTCGGATCGCAATTCTGTCGCTTCTAACGTGTTCCTCGTGTCATTTTACGTCGGAATTAGTCTTGAGAAATGCACAAACACGGTTCTGGAGTTCAAAAAACACGAGATCAGTTTCTGGGAATGCTCGCGATTTCCTCGTCAACGGTTTCTCGGATCGCAATTCTGTCGCTTCCAACGTGTTCCTCGTGTATTTTTTCGTCGGAATTAGTCATGAGCAGTGCACGTGAACGTTTGTGGAGTCCAAAAAACACGAGTTCAGGTTCTGGGAATGCTCGCGATTTTCTCGTCAACGGTTTCTCGGATCGCAATTCTGTCGCTTCTAACGTGTTCCTCGTGTCATTTTACGTCGGAATTAGTCTTGAGAAATGCACAAACACGGTTCTGGAGTTCAAAAAACACGAGATCAGGTTTTTGGAATGCTCGCGATTTTCTCGTCAACGGTTTCTCGGTTCGCAATTCTGTCGCTTCCATCGTGATCCTCGTGTCATTTTACGTCGGAAATAGTCACGAGCAGTGCACGTGAACGTTTGTGGAGTCCAAAAAACACGAGTTCAGGTTCTGGGAATGCTCGCGATTTTCTCGTCAACGGTTTCTCGGATCGCAATTCTGTCGCTTCTAACGTGTTCCTCGTGTCATTTTACGTCGGAATTAGTCTTGAGAAATGCACAAACACGGTTCTGGAGTTCAAAAAACACGAGATCAGGTTTTTGGAATGCTCGCGATTTTCTCGTCAACGGTTTCTCGGTTCGCAATTCTGTCGCTTCCATCGTGATCCTCGTGTCATTTTACGTCGGAAATAGTCACGAGCAGTGCACGTGAACGTTTGTGGAGTCCAAAAAACACGAGTTCAGGTTCTGGGAATGCTCGCGATTTTCTCGTCAACGGTTTCTCGGATCGCAATTCTGTCGCTTATAACGTGTTCCTCGTGTCATTTTACGTCGGAATTAGTCTTGAGAAATGCACAAACACGGTTCTGGAGTTCAAAAAACACGAGATCAGGTTTTGGGAATGCTCGCGATTTTCTCGTCAACGGTTTCTCGGATCGCAATTCTGTCGCTTCCAACGTGATCCTCGTGTCATTTTACGTCGGAAATAGTCACGAGCAGTGCACGTGAACGTTTGTGGAGTCCAAAAAACACGAGTTCAGGTTCTGGGAATGCTCGCGTTTTTCTCGTCAACGGTTTCTCGGATCGCAATTCTGTCGCTTCTAACGTGTTCCTCGTGTCATTTTACGTCGGAATTAATCTTGAGAAATGCACAAACACGGTTCTGGAGTTCAAAAAACACGAGATCAGGTTTTGGGAATGCTCGCGATTTTCTCGTCAACGTTCGCCCGGATTGCAATTCTGTCGCTTCCAACGCGTTCCTCGCGTCATTTTACATCGGAATTAGTCATGAGAAAGGCACAAACACGGTTCAGGAGCCCAAGAAACACGAGATCAGGATTCGGGAATGCTCGCGATTTTCTCGTCAACGGTTTCTCGGATCGCAATTCTGTCGCTTCCAACGTGTTCCTCGTGTCATTTTACGTCGGAATTAGTCTTGAGAAATGCACAAACACGGTTCTGGAGTTCAAAAAACACGAGATCAGGTTTTTGGAATGCTCGCGATTTTCTCGACAACGGTTTCTCGGTTCGCAATTCTGTCGCTTCCATCGTGATCCTCGTGTCATTTTACGTCGGAAATAGACACGAGCAGTGCACGTGAACGTTTGTGGAGTCCAAAAAACACGAGTTCAGGTTCTGGGAATGCTCGCGATTTTCTCGTCAACGGTTTCTCGGATCGCAATTCTGTCACTTCTAACGTGTTCCTCGTGTCATTTTACGTCGGAATTAGTCTTGAGAAATGCACAAACACGGTTCTGGAGTTCAAAAAACACGAGATCAGGTTTTGGGAATGCTCGCGATTTTCTCGTCAACGGTTTCTCGGATCGCAATTCTGTCGCTTCTAACGTGTTCCTCGTGTCATTTTACGTCGGAATTAGTCTTGAGAAATGCACAAACACGGTTCTGGAGTTCAAAAAACACGAGATCAGGTTTTTGGAATGCTCGCGATTTTCTCGTCAACGGTTTCTCGGTTCGCAATTCTGTCGCTTCCATCGTGATCCTCGTGTCATTTTACGTCGGAAATAGTCACGAGCAGTGCACGTGAACGTTTGTGGAGTCCAAAAAACACGAGTTCAGGTTCTGGGAATGCTCGCGATTTTCTCGTCAACGGTTTCTCGGATCGCAATTCTGTCGCTTATAACGTGTTCCTCGTGTCATTTTACGTCGGAATTAGTCTTGAGAAATGCACAAACACGGTTCTGGAGTTCAAAAAACACGAGATCAGGTTTTGGGAATGCTCGCGATTTTCTCGTCAACGGTTTCTCGGATCGCAATTCTGTCGCTTATAACGTGTTCCTCGTGTCATTTTACGTCGGAATTAGTCTTGAGAAATGCACAAACACGGTTCTGGAGTTCAAAAAACACGAGATCAGGTTTTGGGAATGCTCGCGATTGTCTCGTCAACGGTTTCTCGGTTCGCAATTCTGTCGCTTCCATCGTGATCCTCGTGTCATTTTACGTCGGAAATAGTCACGAGCAGTGCACGTGAACGTTTGTGGAGTCCAAAAAACACGAGTTCAGGTTCTGGGAATGCTCGCGATTTTCTCGTCAACGGTTTCTCGGATCGCAATTCTGTCGCTTATAACGTGTTCCTCGTGTCATTTTACGTCGGAATTAGTCTTGAGAAATGCACAAACACGGTTCTGGAGTTCAAAAAACACGAGATCAGGTTTTGGGAATGCTCGCGATTTTCTCGTCAACGGTTTCTCGGATCGCAATTCTGTCGCTTCCAACGTGATCCTCGTGTCATTTTACGTCGGAAATAGTCATGAGCAGTGCACGTGAACGTTTGTGGAGTCCAAAAAACACGAGTTCAGGTTCTGGGAATGCTCGCGATTTTCTCGTCAACGGTTTCTCGGATCGCAATTCTGTCGCTTCTAACGTGTTCCTCGTGTCATTTTACGTCGGAATTAGTCTTGAGAAATGCACAAACACGGTTGTGGAGCCCAAAAAACACGAGATCAGTTTCTGGGAATGCTCGCGATTTTCTCGTCAACGGTTTCTCGGATCGCAATTCTGTCGCTTCTAACGTGTTCCTCGTGTCATTTTACGTTGGAATTAGTCTTGAGAAATGCACAAACACGGTTCTGGAGTTCAAAAAACACGAGATCAGTTTCTGGGAATGCTCGCGATTTCCTCGTCAACGGTTTCTCGGATCGCAATTCTGTCGCTTCTAACGTGTTCCTCGTGTCATTTTACGTTGGAATTAGTCTTGAGAAATGCACAAACACGGTTCTGGAGTTCAAAAAACACGAGATCAGTTTCTGGGAATGCTCGCGATTTCCTCGTCAACGGTTTCTCGGATCGCAATTCTGTCGCATCTAACGTGTTCCTCGTGTCATTTTACGTCGGAATTAGTCTTGAGAAATGCACAAACACGGTTCTGGAGCCCAAAAAACACGAGATCAGGTTTTGGGAATGCTCGCGATTTTCTCGTCAACGGTTTCTCGGATCGCAATTCTGTCGCTTCTAACGTGTTCCTCGTGTCATTTTACGTCGGAATTAGTCTTGAGAAATGCACAAACACGGTTCTGGAGTTCAAAAAACACGAGATCAGGTTTTTAGAATGCTCGCGATTTTCTCGTCAACGGTTTCTCGGTTCGCAATTCTGTCGCTTCCATCGTGATCCTCGTGTCATTTTACGTCGGAAATAGTCACGAGCAGTGCACGTGAACGTTTGTGGAGTCCAAAAAACACGAGTTCAGGTTCTGGGAATGCTCGCGATTTTCTCGTCAACGGTTTCTCGGATCGCAATTCTGTCGCTTATAACGTGTTCCTCGTGTCATTTTACGTCGGAATTAGTCTTGAGAAATGCACAAACACGGTTCTGGAGTTCAAAAAACACGAGATCAGGTTTTGGGAATGCTCGCGATTTTCTCGTCAACGGTTTCTCGGATCGCAATTCTGTCGCTTATAACGTGTTCCTCGTGTCATTTTACGTCGGAATTAGTCTTGAGAAATGCACAAACACGGTTCTGGAGTTCAAAAAACACGAGATCAGGTTTTGGGAATGCTCGCGATTTTCTCGTCAACGGTTTCTCGGATCGCAATTCTGTCGCTTCCAACGTGATCCTCGTGTCATTTTACGTCGGAAATAGTCACGAGCAGTGCACGTGAACGTTTGTGGAGTCCAAAAAACACGAGTTCAGGTTCTGGGAATGCTCGCGTTTTTCTCGTCAACGGTTTCTCGGATCGCAATTCTGTCGCTTCTAACGTGTTCCTCGTGTCATTTTACGTCGGAATTAATCTTGAGAAATGCACAAACACGGTTCTGGAGTTCAAAAAACACGAGATCAGGTTTTGGGAATGCTCGCCATTTTCTCGTCAACGTTCGCCCGGATTGCAATTCTGTCGCTTCCAACGCGTTCCTCGCGTCATTTTACATCGGAATTAGTCATGAGAAAGGCACAAACACGGTTGTGGAGCCCAAAAAACACGAGTTCAGGTTCTGGGAATGCTCGCGATTTTCTCGTCAACGGTTTCTCGGATCGCAATTCTGTCGCTTCTAACGTGTTCCTCGTGTCATTTTACGTCGGAATTAGGCTTGAGAAATGCACAAACACGGTTGTGGAGCCCAATAAACACGAGATCAGTTTCTGGGAATGCTCGCGATTTCCTCGTCAACGGTTTCTCGGATCGCAATTCTGTCGCTTCCAACGCGTTCCTCGCGTCATTTTACGTTGGAATTAGTCTTGAGAAATGCACAAACACGGTTCTGGAGTTCAAAAAACACGAGTTCAGGTTTTGGGAATGCTCGCGATTTTCTAGTCAACGGTTTCTCGGATCGCAATTCTGTCGCTTCCAACGCGTTCCTCGCTTCATTTTCAATCGTAATTAGTCTTGAGAAATGCACAAACACGGTTCTGGAGTTCAAAAAACACGAGTTCAGGTTTTGGGAATGCTCGCGATTTTCTAGTAAACGGTTTCTCGGATCGCAATTCCGTCGCTTCCAACGTGTTCCTCGTGTCATTTTACGTCGGAATTAGTCATGAGAAATGCACAAACACGGTTGTGGAGCCCAAAAAACACGAGATCAGTTTCTGGGAATGCTCGCGATTTCCTCGTCAACGGTTTCTCGGATCGCAATTCTGTCGCTTCCAACGCGTTCCTCGCGTCATTTTACGTTGGAATTAGTCTTGAGAAATGCACAAACACGGTTCTGGAGTTCAAAAAACACGAGTTCAGGTTTTGGGAATGCTCGCGATTTTCTAGTCAACGGTTTCTCGGATCGCAATTCTGTCGCTTCCAACGTGATCCTCGTGTCATTTTACGTCGGAAATAGTCACGAGCAGTGCACGTGAACGTTTGTGGAGTCCAAAAAACACGAGTTCAGGTTCTGGGAATGCTCGCGATTTTCTCGTCAACGGTTTCTCGGATCGCAATTCTGTCGCTTCCAACGTGATCCTCGTGTCATTTTACGTCGGAAATAGTCATGAGCAGTGCACGTGAACGTTTGTGGAGTCCAAAAAACACGAGTTCAGGTTCTGGGAATGCTCGCGATTTTCTCGTCAACGGTTTCTCGGATCGCAATTCTGTCGCTTCTAACGTGTTCCTCGTGTCATTTTACGTCGGAATTAGTCTTGAGAAATGCACAAACACGGTTGTGGAGCCCAAAAAACACGAGATCAGTTTCTGGGAATGCTCGCGATTTTCTCGTCAACGGTTTCTCGGATCGCAATTCTGTCGCTTCTAACGTGTTCCTCGTGTCATTTTACGTTGGAATTAGTCTTGAGAAATGCACAAACACGGTTCTGGAGTTCAAAAAACACGAGATCAGTTTCTGGGAATGCTCGCGATTTCCTCGTCAACGGTTTCTCGGATCGCAATTCTGTCGCTTCTAACGTGTTCCTCGTGTCATTTTACGTTGGAATTAGTCTTGAGAAATGCACAAACACGGTTCTGGAGTTCAAAAAACACGAGATCAGTTTCTGGGAATGCTCGCGATTTCCTCGTCAACGGTTTCTCGGATCGCAATTCTGTCGCATCTAACGTGTTCCTCGTGTCATTTTACGTCGGAATTAGTCTTGAGAAATGCACAAACACGGTTCTGGAGCCCAAAAAACACGAGATCAGGTTTTGGGAATGCTCGCGATTTTCTCGTCAACGGTTTCTCGGATCGCAATTCTGTCGCTTCTAACGTGTTCCTCGTGTCATTTTACGTCGGAATTAGTCTTGAGAAATGCACAAACACGGTTCTGGAGTTCAAAAAACACGAGATCAGGTTTTTAGAATGCTCGCGATTTTCTCGTCAACGGTTTCTCGGTTCGCAATTCTGTCGCTTCCATCGTGATCCTCGTGTCATTTTACGTCGGAAATAGTCACGAGCAGTGCACGTGAACGTTTGTGGAGTCCAAAAAACACGAGTTCAGGTTCTGGGAATGCTCGCGATTTTCTCGTCAACGGTTTCTCGGATCGCAATTCTGTCGCTTATAACGTGTTCCTCGTGTCATTTTACGTCGGAATTAGTCTTGAGAAATGCACAAACACGGTTCTGGAGTTCAAAAAACACGAGATCAGGTTTTGGGAATGCTCGCGATTTTCTCGTCAACGGTTTCTCGGATCGCAATTCTGTCGCTTATAACGTGTTCCTCGTGTCATTTTACGTCGGAATTAGTCTTGAGAAATGCACAAACACGGTTCTGGAGTTCAAAAAACACGAGATCAGGTTTTGGGAATGCTCGCGATTGTCTCGTCAACGGTTTCTCGGTTCGCAATTCTGTCGCTTCCATCGTGATCCTCGTGTCATTTTACGTCGGAAATAGTCACGAGCAGTGCACGTGAACGTTTGTGGAGTCCAAAAAACACGAGTTCAGGTTCTGGGAATGCTCGCGATTTTCTCGTCAACGGTTTCTCGGATCGCAATTCTGTCGCTTATAACGTGTTCCTCGTGTCATTTTACGTCGGAATTAGTCTTGAGAAATGCACAAACACGGTTCTGGAGTTCAAAAAACACGAGATCAGGTTTTGGGAATGCTCGCGATTTTCTCGTCAACGGTTTCTCGGATCGCAATTCTGTCGCTTCCAACGTGATCCTCGTGTCATTTTACGTCGGAAATAGTCACGAGCAGTGCACGTGAACGTTTGTGGAGTCCAAAAAACACGAGTTCAGGTTCTGGGAATGCTCGCGTTTTTCTCGTCAACGGTTTCTCGGATCGCAATTCTGTCGCTTCTAACGTGTTCCTCGTGTCATTTTACGTCGGAATTAATCTTGAGAAATGCACAAACACGGTTCTGGAGTTCAAAAAACACGAGATCAGGTTTTGGGAATGCTCGCCATTTTCTCGTCAACGTTCGCCCGGATTGCAATTCTGTCGCTTCCAACGCGTTCCTCGCGTCATTTTACATCGGAATTAGTCATGAGAAAGGCACAAACACGGTTCAGGAGCCCAAGAAACACGAGATCAGGATTCGGGAATGCTCGCGATTTTCTCGTCAACGGTTTCTCGGATCGCAATTCTGTCGCTTCCAACGTGTTCCTCGTGTCATTTTACGTCGGAATTAGTCTTGAGAAATGCACAAACACGGTTCTGGAGTTCAAAAAACACGAGATCAGGTTTTTGGAATGCTCGCGATTTTCTCGACAACGGTTTCTCGGTTCGCAATTCTGTCGCTTCCATCGTGATCCTCGTGTCATTTTACGTCGGAAATAGACACGAGCAGTGCACGTGAACGTTTGTGGAGTCCAAAAAACACGAGTTCAGGTTCTGGGAATGCTCGCGATTTTCTCGTCAACGGTTTCTCGGATCGCAATTCTGTCGCTTCTAACGTGTTCCTCGTGTCATTTTACGTCGGAAGTAGTCTTGAGAAATGCACAAACACGGTTCTGGAGTTCAAAAAACACGAGATCAGGTTTTGGGAATGCTCGCGATTTTCTCGTCAACGGTTTCTCGGATCGCAATTCTGTCGCTTCTAACGTGTTCCTCGTGTCATTTTACGTCGGAATTAGTCTTGAGAAATGCACAAACACGGTTCTGGAGTTCAAAAAACACGAGATCAGGTTTTTGGAATGCTCGCGATTTTCTCGTCAACGGTTTCTCGGTTCGCAATTCTGTCGCTTCCATCGTGATCCTCGTGTCATTTTACGTCGGAAATAGTCACGAGCAGTGCACGTGAACGTTTGTGGAGTCCAAAAAACACGAGTTCAGGTTCTGGGAATGCTCGCGATTTTCTCGTCAACGGTTACTCGGATCGCAATTCTGTCGCTTCTAACGTGTTCCTCGTGTCATTTTACGTCGGAAGTAGTCTTGAGAAATGCATAAACACGGTTCTGGAGTTCAAAAAACACGAGATCAGGTTTTGGGAATGCTCGCGATTTTCTCGTCAACGGTTTCTCGGATCGCAATTCTGGCGCTTCTAACGTGTTCCTCGTGTCATTTTACGTCGGAATTAGTCTTGAGAAATGCACAAACACGGTTCTGGAGTTCAAAAAACACGAGATCAGGTTTTTGGAATGCTCGCGATTTTCTCGTCAACGGTTTCTCGGTTCGCAATTCTGTCGCTTCCATCGTGATCCTCGTGTCATTTTACGTCGGAAATAGTCACGAGCAGTGCACGTGAACGTTTGTGGAGTCCAAAAAACACGAGTTCAGGTTCTGGGAATGCTCGCGATTTTCTCGTCAACGGTTTCTCGGATCGCAATTCTGGCGCTTCTAACGTGTTCCTCGTGTCATTTTACGTCGGAATTAGTCTTGAGAAATGCACAAACACGGTTCTGAAGTTCAAAAAACACGAGATCAGGTTTTGGGAATGCTCGCGATTTTCTCGTCAACGGTTTCTCGGATCGCAATTCTGGCGCTTCTAACGTGTTCCTCGTGTCATTTTACGTCGGAATTAGTCTTGAGAAATGCACAAACACGGTTCTGAAGTTCAAAAAACACGAGATCAGGTTTTGGGAATGCTCGCGATTTTCTCGTCAACGGTTTCTCGGATCGCAATTCTGTCGCTTCCAACGTGTTCCTCGTGTCATTTTACGTCGGAATTAGTCTTGAGAAATGCACAAACACGGTTCTGGAGTTCAAAAAACACGAGTTCAGGTTTTGGGAATGCTCGCGATTTTCTCGTCAACGTTTGCTCGGATTGCGATTCTGTCGCTTCCTACGCGTTTCTCGCGTCCTTTTACATCGGAATTAGTCATGAGAAATGCACAAACACGGTTGTGGAGCCCAAAAAACACGAGATCAGTTTCTGGGAATGCTCGCGATTTTCTCGTCAACGTTTGCCCGGATTGCAATTGTGTCGCTTCCAACGCGTTCCTCGTGTCATTTTACGTCGGAATTAGTCTTGAGAAATGCACAAACACGGTTCTGGAGTTCAAAAAACACGAGATCAGTTTCTGGGAATGCTCGCGATTTCCTCGTCAACGGTTTCTCGGATCGCAATTCTGTCGCTTCTAACGTGTTCCTCGTGTCATTTTACGTCGTAATTAGTCTTGAGAAATGCACAAACACGGTTGTGGAGCCCAAAAAACACGAGATCAGTTTCTGGGAATGCTCGCGATTTTCTCGTCAACGGTTTCTCGGATCGCAATTCTGTCGCTTCTAACGTGTTCCTCGTGTCATTTTACGTTGGAATTAGTCTTGAGAAATGCACAAACACGGTTCTGGAGTTCAAAAAACACGAGATCAGTTTCTGGGAATGCTCGCGATTTCCTCGTCAACGGTTTCTCGGATCGCAATTCTGTCGCTTCTAACGTGTTCCTCGTGTCATTTTACGTCGGAATTAGTCTTGAGAAATGCACAAACACGGTTCTGGAGCCCAAAAAACACGAGATCAGTTTCTGGGAATGCTCGCGATTTCCTCGTCAACGGTTTCTCGGATCGCAATTCTGTCGCTTCTAACGTGTTCCTCGTGTCATTTTACGTCGGAATTAGTCTTGAGAAATGCACAAACACGGTTCTGGAGTTCAAAAAACACGAGATCAGTTTCTGGGAATGCTCGCGATTTCCTCGTCAACGGTTTCTCGGATCGCAATTCTGTCGCTTCCAACGTGTTCCTCGTGTATTTTTTCGTCGGAATTAGTCATGAGCAGTGCACGTGAACGTTTGTGGAGTCCAAAAAACACGAGTTCAGGTTCTGGGAATGCTCGCGATTTTCTCGTCAACGGTTTCTCGGATCGCAATTCTGTCGCTTCTAACGTGTTCCTCGTGTCATTTTACGTCGGAATTAGTCTTGAGAAATGCACAAACACGGTTCTGGAGTTCAAAAAACACGAGATCAGGTTTTTGGAATGCTCGCGATTTTCTCGTCAACGGTTTCTCGGTTCGCAATTCTGTCGCTTCCATCGTGATCCTCGTGTCATTTTACGTCGGAAATAGTCACGAGCAGTGCACGTGAACGTTTGTGGAGTCCAAAAAACACGAGTTCAGGTTCTGGGAATGCTCGCGATTTTCTCGTCAACGGTTTCTCGGATCGCAATTCTGTCGCTTCTAACGTGTTCCTCGTGTCATTTTACGTCGGAATTAGTCTTGAGAAATGCACAAACACGGTTCTGGAGTTCAAAAAACACGAGATCAGGTTTTTGGAATGCTCGCGATTTTCTCGTCAACGGTTTCTCGGTTCGCAATTCTGTCGCTTCCATCGTGATCCTCGTGTCATTTTACGTCGGAAATAGTCACGAGCAGTGCACGTGAACGTTTGTGGAGTCCAAAAAACACGAGTTCAGGTTCTGGGAATGCTCGCGATTTTCTCGTCAACGGTTTCTCGGATCGCAATTCTGTCGCTTATAACGTGTTCCTCGTGTCATTTTACGTCGGAATTAGTCTTGAGAAATGCACAAACACGGTTCTGGAGTTCAAAAAACACGAGATCAGGTTTTGGGAATGCTCGCGATTTTCTCGTCAACGGTTTCTCGGATCGCAATTCTGTCGCTTCCAACGTGATCCTCGTGTCATTTTACGTCGGAAATAGTCACGAGCAGTGCACGTGAACGTTTGTGGAGTCCAAAAAACACGAGTTCAGGTTCTGGGAATGCTCGCGTTTTTCTCGTCAACGGTTTCTCGGATCGCAATTCTGTCGCTTCTAACGTGTTCCTCGTGTCATTTTACGTCGGAATTAATCTTGAGAAATGCACAAACACGGTTCTGGAGTTCAAAAAACACGAGATCAGGTTTTGGGAATGCTCGCGATTTTCTCGTCAACGTTCGCCCGGATTGCAATTCTGTCGCTTCCAACGCGTTCCTCGCGTCATTTTACATCGGAATTAGTCATGAGAAAGGCACAAACACGGTTCAGGAGCCCAAGAAACACGAGATCAGGATTCGGGAATGCTCGCGATTTTCTCGTCAACGGTTTCTCGGATCGCAATTCTGTCGCTTCCAACGTGTTCCTCGTGTCATTTTACGTCGGAATTAGTCTTGAGAAATGCACAAACACGGTTCTGGAGTTCAAAAAACACGAGATCAGGTTTTTGGAATGCTCGCGATTTTCTCGACAACGGTTTCTCGGTTCGCAATTCTGTCGCTTCCATCGTGATCCTCGTGTCATTTTACGTCGGAAATAGACACGAGCAGTGCACGTGAACGTTTGTGGAGTCCAAAAAACACGAGTTCAGGTTCTGGGAATGCTCGCGATTTTCTCGTCAACGGTTTCTCGGATCGCAATTCTGTCACTTCTAACGTGTTCCTCGTGTCATTTTACGTCGGAATTAGTCTTGAGAAATGCACAAACACGGTTCTGGAGTTCAAAAAACACGAGATCAGGTTTTGGGAATGCTCGCGATTTTCTCGTCAACGGTTTCTCGGATCGCAATTCTGTCGCTTCTAACGTGTTCCTCGTGTCATTTTACGTCGGAATTAGTCTTGAGAAATGCACAAACACGGTTCTGGAGTTCAAAAAACACGAGATCAGGTTTTTGGAATGCTCGCGATTTTCTCGTCAACGGTTTCTCGGTTCGCAATTCTGTCGCTTCCATCGTGATCCTCGTGTCATTTTACGTCGGAAATAGTCACGAGCAGTGCACGTGAACGTTTGTGGAGTCCAAAAAACACGAGTTCAGGTTCTGGGAATGCTCGCGATTTTCTCGTCAACGGTTTCTCGGATCGCAATTCTGTCGCTTATAACGTGTTCCTCGTGTCATTTTACGTCGGAATTAGTCTTGAGAAATGCACAAACACGGTTCTGGAGTTCAAAAAACACGAGATCAGGTTTTGGGAATGCTCGCGATTTTCTCGTCAACGGTTTCTCGGATCGCAATTCTGTCGCTTATAACGTGTTCCTCGTGTCATTTTACGTCGGAATTAGTCTTGAGAAATGCACAAACACGGTTCTGGAGTTCAAAAAACACGAGATCAGGTTTTGGGAATGCTCGCGATTGTCTCGTCAACGGTTTCTCGGTTCGCAATTCTGTCGCTTCCATCGTGATCCTCGTGTCATTTTACGTCGGAAATAGTCACGAGCAGTGCACGTGAACGTTTGTGGAGTCCAAAAAACACGAGTTCAGGTTCTGGGAATGCTCGCGATTTTCTCGTCAACGGTTTCTCGGATCGCAATTCTGTCGCTTATAACGTGTTCCTCGTGTCATTTTACGTCGGAATTAGTCTTGAGAAATGCACAAACACGGTTCTGGAGTTCAAAAAACACGAGATCAGGTTTTGGGAATGCTCGCGATTTTCTCGTCAACGGTTTCTCGGATCGCAATTCTGTCGCTTCCAACGTGATCCTCGTGTCATTTTACGTCGGAAATAGTCATGAGAAAGGCACAAACACGGTTCAGGAGCCCAAGAAACACGAGATCAGGATTCGGGAATGCTCGCGATTTTCTCGTCAACGGTTTCTCGGATCGCAATTCTGTCGCTTCCAACGTGTTCCTCGTGTCATTTTACGTCGGAATTAGTCTTGAGAAATGCACAAACGCGGTTCTGGAGTTCAAAAAACACGAGATCAGGTTTTTGGAATGCTCGCGATTTTCTCGACAACGGTTTCTCGGTTCGCAATTCTGTCGCTTCCATCGTGATCCTCGTGTCATTTTACGTCGGAAATAGACACGAGCAGTGCACGTGAACGTTTGTGGAGTCCAAAAAACACGAGTTCAGGTTCTGGGAATGCTCGCGATTTTCTCGTCAACGGTTTCTCGGATCGCAATTCTGTCGCTTCTAACGTGTTCCTCGTGTCATTTTACGTCGGAAGTAGTCTTGAGAAATGCACAAACACGGTTCTGGAGTTCAAAAAACACGAGATCAGGTTTTGGGAATGCTCGCGATTTTCTCGTCAACGGTTTCTCGGATCGCAATTCTGTCGCTTCTAACGTGTTCCTCGTGTCATTTTACGTCGGAATTAGTCTTGAGAAATGCACAAACACGGTTCTGGAGTTCAAAAAACACGAGATCAGGTTTTTGGAATGCTCGCGATTTTCTCGTCAACGGTTTCTCGGTTCGCAATTCTGTCGCTTCCATCGTGATCCTCGTGTCATTTTACGTCGGAAATAGTCACGAGCAGTGCACGTGAACGTTTGTGGAGTCCAAAAAACACGAGTTCAGGTTCTGGGAATGCTAGCGATTTTCTCGTCAACGGTTTCTCGGATCGCAATTCTGTCGCGTATAACGTGTTCCTCGTGTCATTTTACGTCGGAATTAGTCTTGAGAAATGCACAAACACGGTTCTGGAGTTCAAAAAACACGAGATCAGGTTTTGGGACTGCTCGCGATTTTCTCGTCAACGGTTTCTCGGATCGCAATTCTGTCGCTTATAACGTGTTCCTCGTGTCATTTTACGTCGGAATTAGTCTTGAGAAATGCACAAACACGGTTCTGGAGTTCAAAAAACACGAGATCAGGTTTTGGGAATGCTCGCGATTGTCTCGTCAACGGTTTCTCGGTTCGCAATTCTGTCGCTTCCATCGTGATCCTCGTGTCATTTTACGTCGGAAATAGTCACGAGCAGTGCACGTGAACGTTTGTGGAGTCCAAAAAACACGAGTTCAGGTTCTGGGAATGCTCGCGATTTTCTCGTCAACGGTTTCTCGGATCGCTATTCTGTCGCTTATAACGTGTTCCTCGTGTCATTTTACGTCGGAATTAGTCTTGAGAAATGCACAAACACGGTTCTGGAGTTCAAAAAACACGAGATCAGGTTTTGGGAATGCTCGCGATTTTCTCGTCAACGGTTTCTCGGATCGCAATTCTGTCGCTTATAACGTGTTCCTCGTGTCATTTTACGTCGGAATTAGTCTTGAGAAATGACCAAACACGGTTCTGGAGTTCAAAAAACACGAGATCAGGTTTTGGGAATGCTCGCGATTGTCTCGTCAACGGTTTCTCGGTTCGCAATTCTGTCGCTTCCATCGTGATCCTCGTGTCATTTTACGTCGGAAATAGTCACGAGCAGTGCACGTGAACGTTTGTGGAGTCCAAAAAACACGAGTTCAGGTTCTGGGAATGCTCGCGATTTTCTCGTCAACGGTTTCTCGGATCGCAATTCTGTCGCTTATAACGTGTTCCTCGTGTCATTTTACGTCGGAATTAGTCTTGAGAAATGCACAAACACGGTTCTGGAGTTCAAAAAACACGAGATCAGGTTTTGGGAATGCTCGCGATTTTCTCGTCAACGGTTTCTCGGATCGCAATTCTGTCGCTTCCAACGTGATCCTCGTGTCATTTTACATCGGAAATAGTCACGAGCAGTGCACGTGAACGTTTGTGGAGTCCAAAAAACACGAGTTCAGGTTCTGGGAATGCTCGCGTTTTTCTCGTCAACGGTTTCTCGGATCGCAATTCTGTCGCTTCTAACGTGTTCCTCGTGTCATTTTACGTCGGAATTAATCTTGAGAAATGCACAAACACGGTTCTGGAGTTCAAAAAACACGAGATCAGGTTTTGGGAATGCTCGCGATTTTCTCGTCAACGTTCGCCCGGATTGCAATTCTGTCGCTTCCAACGCGTTCCTCGCGTCATTTTACATCGGAATTAGTCATGAGAAAGGCACAAACACGGTTCAGGAGCCCAAGAAACACGAGATCAGGATTCGGGAATGCTCGCGATTTTCTCGTCAACGGTTTCTCGGATCGCAATTCTGTCGCTTCCAACGTGTTCCTCGTGTCATTTTACGTCGGAATTAGTCTTGAGAAATGCACAAACACGGTTCTGGAGTGCAAAAAACACGAGATCAGGTTTTTGGAATGCTCGCGATTTTCTCGACAACGGTTTCTCGGTTCGCAATTCTGTCGCTTCCATCGTGATCCTCGTGTCATTTTACGTCGGAAATAGTCACGAGCAGTGCACGTGAACGTTTGTGGAGTCCAAAAAACACGAGTTCAGGTTCTGGGAATGCTCGCGATTTTCTCGTCAACGGTTTCTCGGATCGCAATTCTGTCGCTTCTAACGTGTTCCTCGTGTCATTTTACGTCGGAATTAGTCTTGAGAAATGCACAAACACGGTTCTGGAGTTCAAAAAACACGAGATCAGGTTTTGGGAATGCTCGCGATTTTCTCGTCAACGTTTGCCCGGATTGCAATTCTGTCGCTTCCAACGCGTTCCTCGCGTCATTTACGTCGGAATTAGTCTTGACAAATGCACAAACACGGTTCAGGAGCCCAAAAAACACGAAATCAGGATTGGGGAATGCTCGCGATTTTCTCGTCAACGGTTTCTCGGATCGCAATTCTGTCGCTTCCAACGTGATCCTCGTGTCATTTTACGTCGGAAATAGCCACGAGCAGTGCACGTGAACGTTTGTGGAGTCCAAAAAACACGAGTTCAGGTTCTGGGAAGGCTCGCGATTTTCTCGTCAACGGTTTCTCGGATCGCAATTCTGTCGCTTCTAACGTGTTCCTCGTGTCATTTTACGTCGGAATTAGTCTTGAGAAATGCACAAACGCGGTTCTGGAGTTCAAAAAACACGAGATCAGGTTTTGGGAATGCTCGCGATTTTCTCGTCAACGTTTGCTCGGATCGCAATTCTGTCGCTTCTAACGTGTTCCTCGTGTCATTTTACGTCGGAATTAGTCATGAGAAAGGCAGAAACACGGTTCAGGAGCCCAAAAAACACGAGATCAGGATTCGTGAATGCTCGCGATTTTCTCGTCAACGGTTTCTCGGATCGCAATTCTGTCGCTTCTAAGGTGTTCCTCGTGTCATTTTACGTCGGAATTAGTCTTGAGAAATGCACAAACACGGTTCTGGAGTTGAAAAAACACGAGTTCAGGTTTTGGGAATGCTCGCGATTTTCTAGTCAACGGTTTCTCGGATCGCAATTCTGTCGCTTCCAACGTGTTCCTCGTGTCATTTTACGTCGGAATTAGTCTTGAGAAATGCACAAACACGGTTCTGGAGTTCAAAAAACACGAGATCAGGTTTTGGGAATGCTCGCGATTTTCTCGTCAACGTTTGCTCGGATTGCAATTCTGTCGCTTCCTACGCGTTCCTCGTGTCATTTTACGTCGGAATTAGTCTTGAGAAATGCACAAACACGTTTCTGGAGTTCAAAAAACACGAGATCAGGTTTTGGGAATGCTCGCGATTTTCTCGTCAACGTTTGCCCGGATTGCAATTCTGTCGCTTCCAACGCGTTCCCCGCGTCATTTTACATCGGAATTAGTCTTGAGAAAGGCACAAACACGGTTCAGGAGCCCAAAAAACACGAGATCAGGATTCGGGAATGCTCGCGATTTTCTCGTCAACGGTTTCACGGTTCGCAATTCTGTCGCTTCCATCGTGATCCTCGTGTCATTTTACGTCGGAAATAGTCACGAGCAGTGCACGTGAACGTTTGTGGAGTCCAAAAAACACGAGTTCAGGTTCTGGGAATGCTCGCGATTTTCTCGTCAACGGTTTCTCGGATCGCAATTCTGTTGCTTCTAACGTGTTCCTCGTGTCATTTTACGTCGGAATTAGTCTTGAGAAATGCACAAACACGGTTCTGGAGTTCAAAAAACACGAGATCAGGTTTTTGGAATGCTCGCGATTTTCTCGTCAACGGTTTCACGGTTCGCAATTCTGTCGCTTCCATCGTGATCCTCGTGTCATTTTACGTCGGAAATAGTCACGAGCAGTGCACGTGAACGTTTGTGGAGTCCAAAAAACACGAGTTCAGGTTCTGATAATGCTCGCGATTTTCTCGTCAACGGTTTCTCGGGTCGCAATTCCGTCGCTTCTAACGTGTTCCTCGTGTCATTTTACGTCGGAAATAGCCACGAGCAGTGCACAAACACGGTTCTGGAGTTCAAAAAACACGAGATCAGGTTTTGGGAATGCTCGCGATTTTCTCGTCAACGGTTTCTCGGTTCGCAATTCTGTCACTTCCATCGTGATCCTCGTGTCATTTTACGTCGGAATTAGTCTTGAGAAATGCACAAACACGGTTCTGGAGTTCAAAAAACACGAGTTCAGGTTTTGGGAATACTCGCGATTTTCTAGTCAACGGTTTCTCGGATCGCAATTCTGTCGCTTCCAACGTGTTCCTCGTGTCATTTTACGTCGGAATTAGTCTTGAGAAATGCACAAACACGTTTCTGGAGTTCAAAAAACACGAGATCAGGTTTGGGGAATGCTCGCGATTTTCTCGTCAACGTTTGCCCGGATTGCAATTCTGTCGCTTCCAACGCGTTCCCCGCGTCATTTTACATCGGAATTAGTCTTGAGAAAGGCACAAACACGGTTCAGGAGCCCAAAAAACACGAGATCAGGATTCGGGAATGCTCGCGATTTTCTCGTCAACGGTTTCTCGGATCGTAATTCTGTAGCTTCTAACGTGTTCCTCGTGTCATTTTACGTCGGAATTAGTCTTGAGAAATGCACAAACACGGTTCTGGAGTTCAAAAAACACGAATTCAGGTTTTGGGAATGCTCGCGATTTTCTCGTCAACGTTTGCTCGGATTGCAATTCTGTCGCTTCCTACGCGTTCCTCGTGTCATTTTACGTCGGAATTAGTCTTGAGAAATGCACAAACACGGTTCTGGAGTTCAAAAAACACGAGTTCAGGTTTTGGGAATGCTCGCGATTTTCTCGTCAACGTTTACTCGGATTGCAATTCTGTCGCTTCCTACGCGTTTCGCGCGTCATTTTACATCGGAATTAGTCATGAGAAAGGCACAAACACGGTTCAGCAGCCCAAAAAACACGAGATCAGGTTTTGGGAATGCTCGCCATTTTCTCGTCAACGGTTTCTCGGTTCGCAATTCTGTCGCTTCCATCGTGATCCTCGTGTCATTTTACGTCGGAAATAGTCACGAGCAGTGCACGTGAACGTTTGTGGAGTCCAAAAAACACGAGTTCAGGTTCTGGGAATGCTCGCGATTTTCTCGTCAACGGTTTCTCGGATCGCAATTCTGTCGCTTCTAACGTGTTCCTCGTGTCATTTTACGTCGGAATTAGTCTTGAGAAATGCACAAACACGGTTCTGGAGTTCAAAAAACACGAGATCAGGTTTTTGGAATGCTCGCGATTTTCTCGTCAACGGTTTCTCGGTTCGCAATTCTGTCGCTTCTAACGTGTTCCTCGTGTCATTTTACGTCGGAATTAGTCTTGAGAAATGCACAAACACGGTCCTGGAGTTCAAAAAACACGAGTTCAGGTTTTGGGAATGCTCGCGATTTTCTCGTCAACGTTTGCTTGGATTGCAATTCTGTCGCTTCCAACGTGATCCTCGTGTCATTTTACGTCGGAAATAGTCACGAGCAGTGCACGTGAACGTTTGTGGAGTCCAAAAAACACGAGTTCAGGTTCTGGGAATGCTCGCGATTTTCTCGTCAACGGTTTCTCGGATCGCAATTCTGTCGCTTCTAACGTGTTCCTCGTGTCATTTTACGTCGGAATTAGTCTTGACAAATGCACAAACGCGGTTCTGGAGTTAAAAAGCACGAGATCAGGTTTTGGGAATGCTCGCGATTTTCTCGTCAACGTTTGCTCGGATTGCAATTCTGTCGCTTCCAACGCGTTCCTCGCGTCATTTTCAATCGGAATTAGTCATGAGAAAGGCACAAACACGGTTCAGGAGCCAAAAAAACACGAGATCAGGTTTTGGGAATGCTCGCCATTTTCTCGTCAACGGTTTCTCGGTTCGCAATTCTGTCGCTTCCATCGTGATCCTCGTGTCATTTTACGTCGGAAATAGTCACGAGCAGTGCACGTGAACGTTTGTGGAGTCCAAAAAACACGAGTTCAGGTTCTGGGAATGCTCGCGATTTTCTCGTCAACGGTTTCTCGGATCGCAATTCTATCGCTTATAACGTGTTCCTCGTGTCATTTTACGTCGGAATTAGTCTTGAGAAATGCACAAACACGGTTCTGGAGTTCAAAAAACACGAGATCAGGTTTTGGGAATGCTCGCGATTTTCTCGTCAACGGTTTCTCGGATCGCAATTCTGTCGCTTCCAACGTGATCCTCGTGTCATTTTACGTCGGAAATAGTCATGAGCAGTGCACGTGAACGTTTGTGGAGTCCAAAAAACACGAGTTCAGGTTTTGGGAATGCTCGCGATTTTCTCATCAACGGTTTCTCGGATCGCAATTCTGTCGCTTCCAACGTGTTCCTCGTGTCATTTTACGTCGGAATTAGGCTTGAGAAATGCACAAACACGGTTCTGGAGTTCAAAAAACACGAGTTCAGGTTTTGGGAATGCTCGCGATTTTCTCGTCAACGTTTGCTTGGATTGAAATTCTGTCGCTTCCTACGCGTTTCTCGCGTCATTTTACATCGGAATTAGTCATGAGAAATGCACAAACACGGTTGTGGAGCCCAAAAAACACGAGATCAGTTTCTGGGAATGCTCGCGATTTCCTCGTCAACGTTTGCCCGGATTGCAATTCTGTCGCTTCCAACGCGTTCCTCGCGTCATTTTACATCAGAATTAGTCATGAGAAAGGCACAAGCACGGTTCAGGAGCCCAAGAAACACGAGATCAGGATTCGGGAATGCTCGTGATTTTCTCGTCAACGGTTTCTCGGATCGCAATTCTGTCGCTTCCAACGTGATCCTCGTATCATTTTACGTCGGAAATAGTCACGAGCAGTGCACGTGAACGTTTGTGGAGTCCAAAAAGCACGAGTTCAGTTTCTGGGAATGCTCGCGATTTCCTCGTCAACGGTTTCTCGGATCGCAATTCTGTCGCTTCTAACGTGTTCCTCGTGTCATTTTACGTCGGAATTAGTCTTGAGAAATGCACAAACACGGTTCTGGAGTTCAAAAAACACGAGTTCAGGTTTTGGGAATGCTCGCGATTTTCTAGTCAACGGTTTCTGGGATCGCAATTCTGTCGCTTCCAACGTCTTCCTCGTGTCATTTTACGTCGGAATTAGTCTTGAGAAATGCACAAACACGGTTCTGGAGTTCAAAAAACACGAGATCAGGTTTTGGGAATGCTCGCGATTTTCTCGTCAACGTTTGCCCGGATTGCAATTCTGTCGCTTCCAACGCGTTCCTCGCGTCATTTTACGTCGGAATTAGTCTTGACAAATGCACAAACACGGTTCAGGAGCCCAAAAAACACGAAATCAGGATTGGGGAATGCTCGCGATTTTCTCGTCAACGGTTTCTCGGATCGCAATTCTGTCGCTTCCAACGTGATCCTCGTGTCATTTTACGTCGGAAATAGCCACGAGCAGTGCACGTGAACGTTTGTGGAGTCCAAAAAACACGAGTTCAGGTTCTGGGAAGGCTCGCGATTTTCTCGTCAACGGTTTCTCGGATCGCAATTCTGTCGCTTCTAACGTGTTCCTCGTGTCATTTTACGTCGGAATTAGTCTTGAGAAATGCACAAACGCGGTTCTGGAGTTCAAAAAACACGAGATCAGGTTTTGGGAATGCTCGCGATTTTCTCGTCAACGTTTGCTCGGATCGCAATTCTGTCGCTTCTAACGTGTTCCTCGTGTCATTTTACGTCGGAATTAGTCATGAGAAATGCACAAACACGGTTCTGGAGTTGAAAAAACACGAGTTCAGGTTTTGGGAATGCTCGCGATTTTCTAGTCAACGGTTTCTCGGATCGCAATTCTGTCGCTTCCAACGTGTTCCTCGTGTCATTTTACGTCGGAATTAGTCTTGAGAAATGCACAAACACGGTTCTGGAGTTCAAAAAACACGAGATCAGGTTTTGGGAATGCTCGCGATTTTCTCGTCAACGTTTGCTCGGATTGCAATTCTGTCGCTTCCTACGCGTTCCTCGTGTCATTTTACGTCGGAATTAGTCTTGAGAAATGCACAAACACGTTTCTGGAGTTCAAAAAACACGAGATCAGGTTTTGGGAATGCTCGCGATTTTCTCGTCAACGTTTGCCCGGATTGCAATTCTGTCGCTTCCAACGCGTTCCCCGCGTCATTTTACATCGGAATTAGTCTTGAGAAAGGCACAAACACGGTTCAGGAGCCCAAAAAACACGAGATCAGGATTCGGGAATGCTCGCGATTTTCTCGTCAACGGTTTCACGGTTCGCAATTCTGTCGCTTCCATCGTGATCCTCGTGTCATTTTACGTCGGAAATAGTCACGAGCAGTGCACGTGAACGTTTGTGGAGTCCAAAAAACACGAGTTCAGGTTCTGGGAATGCTCGCGATTTTCTCGTCAACGGTTTCTCGGATCGCAATTCTGTCGCTTCTAACGTGTTCCTCGTGTCATTTTACGTCGGAATTAGTCTTGACAAATGCACAAACGCGGTTCTGGAGTTAAAAAGCACGAGATCAGGTTTTGGGAATGCTCGCGATTTTCTCGTCAACGTTTGCTCGGATTGCAATTCTGTCGCTTCCAACGCGTTCCTCGCGTCATTTTCAATCGGAATTAGTCATGAGAAAGGCACAAACACGGTTCAGGAGCCAAAAAAACACGAGATCAGGTTTTGGGAATGCTCGCCATTTTCTCGTCAACGGTTTCTCGGTTCGCAATTCTGTCGCTTCCATCGTGATCCTCGTGTCATTTTACGTCGGAAATAGTCACGAGCAGTGCACGTGAACGTTTGTGGAGTCCAAAAAGCACGAGTTCAGTTTCTGGGAATGCTCGCGATTTCCTCGTCAACGGTTTCTCGGATCGCAATTCTGTCGCTTCTAACGTGTTCCTCGTGTCATTTTACGTCGGAATTAGTCTTGAGAAATGCACAAACACGGTTCTGGAGTTCAAAAAACACGAGTTCAGGTTTTGGGAATGCTCGCGATTTTCTAGTCAACGGTTTCTGGGATCGCAATTCTGTCGCTTCCAACGTGTTCCTCGTGTCATTTTACGTCGGAATTAGTCTTGAGAAATGCACAAACACGGTTCTGGAGTTCAAAAAACACGAGATCAGGTTTTGGGAATGCTCGCGATTTTCTCGTCAACGTTTGCCCGGATTGCAATTCTGTCGCTTCCAACGCGTTCCTCGCGTCATTTTACGTCGGAATTAGTCTTGACAAATGCAGAAACACGGTTCAGGAGCCCAAAAAACACGAAATCAGGATTGGGGAATGCTCGCGATTTTCTCGTCAACGGTTTCTCGGATCGCAATTCTGTCGCTTCCAACGTGATCCTCGTGTCATTTTACGTCGGAAATAGCCACGAGCAGTGCACGTGAACGTTTGTGGAGTCCAAAAAACACGAGTTCAGGTTCTGGGAAGGCTCGCGATTTTCTCGTCAACGGTTTCTCGGATCGCAATTCTGTCGCTTCTAACGTGTTCCTCGTGTCATTTTACGTCGGAATTAGTCTTGAGAAATGCACAAACGCGGTTCTGGAGTTCAAAAAACACGAGATCAGGTTTTGGGAATGCTCGCGATTTTCTCGTCAACGTTTGCTCGGATCGCAATTCTGTCGCTTCTAACGTGTTCCTCGTGTCATTTTACGTCGGAATTAGTCATGAGAAAGGCAGAAACACGGTTCAGGAGCCCAAAAAACACGAGATCAGGATTCGTGAATGCTCGCGATTTTCTCGTCAACGGTTTCTCGGATCGCAATTCTGTCGCTTCCAACGCGTTCCCCGCGTCATTTTACATCGGAATTAGTCTTGAGAAAGGCACAAACACGGTTCAGGAGCCCAAAAAACACGAGATCAGGATTCGGGAATGCTCGCGATTTTCTCGTCAACGGTTTCTCGGATCGTAATTCTGTAGCTTCTAACGTGTTCCTCGTGTCATTTTACGTCGGAATTAGTCTTGAGAAATGCACAAACACGGTTCTGGAGTTCAAAAAACACGAGTTCAGGTTTTGGGAATGCTCGCGATTTTCTCGTCAACGTTTGCTCGGATTGCAATTCTGTCGCTTCCTACGCGTTCCTCGTGTCATTTTACGTCGGAATTAGTCTTGAGAAATGCACAAACACGGTTCTGGAGTTCAAAAAACACGAGTTCAGGTTTTGGGAATGCTCGCGATTTTCTCGTCAACGTTTGCTCGGATTGCAATTCTGTCGCTTCCTACGCGTTCCCCGCGTCATTTTACATCGGAATTAGTCTTGAGAAAGGCACAAACACGGTTCAGGAGCCCAAAAAACACGAGATCAGGTTTTGGGAATGCTCGCCATTTTCTCGTCAACGGTTTCTCGGTTCGCAATTCTGTCGCTTCCATCGTGATCCTCGTGTCATTTTACGTCGGAAATAGTCACGAGCAGTGCACGTGAACGTTTGTGGAGTCCAAAAAACACGAGTTCAGGTTCTGGGAATGCTCGCGATTTTCTCGTCAACGGTTTCTCGGATCGCAATTCTGTCGCTTCTAACGTGTTCCTCGTGTCATTTTACGTCGGAATTAGTCTTGAGAAATGCACAAACACGGTTCTGGAGTTCAAAAAACACGAGATCAGGTTTTTGGAATGCTCGCGATTTTCTCGTCAACGGTTTCTCGGTTCGCAATTCTGTCGCTTCTAACGTGTTCCTCGTGTCATTTTACGTCGGAATTAGTCTTGAGAAATGCACAAACACGGTCCTGGAGTTCAAAAAACACGAGTTCAGGTTTTGGGAATGCTCGCGATTTTCTCGTCAACGTTTGCTTGGATTGCAATTCTGTCGCTTCCAACGTGATCCTCGTGTCATTTTACGTCGGAAATAGTCACGAGCAGTGCACGTGAACGTTTGTGGAGTCCAAAAAACACGAGTTCAGGTTCTGGGAATGCTCGCGATTTTCTCGTCAACGGTTTCTCGGATCGCAATTCTGTCGCTTCTAACGTGTTCCTCGTGTCATTTTACGTCGGAATTAGTCTTGACAAATGCACAAACGCGGTTCTGGAGTTAAAAAGCACGAGATCAGGTTTTGGGAATGCTCGCGATTTTCTCGTCAACGTTTGCTCGGATTGCAATTCTGTCGCTTCCAACGCGTTCCTCGCGTCATTTTCAATCGGAATTAGTCATGAGAAAGGCACAAACACGGTTCAGGAGCCAAAAAAACACGAGATCAGGTTTTGGGAATGCTCGCCATTTTCTCGTCAACGGTTTCTCGGTTCGCAATTCTGTCGCTTCCATCGTGATCCTCGTGTCATTTTACGTCGGAAATAGTCACGAGCAGTGCACGTGAACGTTTGTGGAGTCCAAAAAACACGAGTTCAGGTTCTGGGAATGCTCGCGATTTTCTCGTCAACGGTTTCTCGGATCGCAATTCTGTCGCTTATAACGTGTTCCTCGTGTCATTTTACGTCGGAATTAGTCTTGAGAAATGCACAAACACGGTTCTGGAGTTCAAAAAACACGAGATCAGGTTTTGGGAATGCTCGCGATTTTCTCGTCAACGGTTTCTCGGATCGCAATTCTGTCGCTTCCAACGTGATCCTCGTGTCATTTTACGTCGGAAATAGTCATGAGCAGTGCACGTGAACGTTTGTGGAGTCCAAAAAACACGAGTTCAGGTTTTGGGAATGCTCGCGATTTTCTCATCAACGGTTTCTCGGATCGCAATTCTGTCGCTTCCAACGTGTTCCTCGTGTCATTTTACGTCGGAATTAGGCTTGAGAAATGCACAAACACGGTTCTGGAGTTCAAAAAACACGAGTTCAGGTTTTGGGAATGCTCGCGATTTTCTCGTCAACGTTTGCTTGGATTGCAATTCTGTCGCTTCCTACGCGTTTCTCGCGTCATTTTACATCGGAATTAGTCATGAGAAATGCACAAACACGGTTGTGGAGCCCAAAAAACACGAGATCAGTTTCTGGGAATGCTCGCGATTTCCTCGTCAACGTTTGCCCGGATTGCAATTCTGTCGCTTCCAACGCGTTCCTCGCGTCATTTTACATCAGAATTAGTCATGAGAAAGGCACAAGCACGGTTCAGGAGCCCAAGAAACACGAGATCAGGATTCGGGAATGCTCGTGATTTTCTCGTCAACGGTTTCTCGGATCGCAATTCTGTCGCTTCCAACGTGATCCTCGTATCATTTTACGTCGGAAATAGTCACGAGCAGTGCACGTGAACGTTTGTGGAGTCCAAAAAGCACGAGTTCAGTTTCTGGGAATGCTCGCGATTTCCTCGTCAACGGTTTCTCGGATCGCAATTCTGTCGCTTCTAACGTGTTCCTCGTGTCATTTTACGTCGGAATTAGTCTTGAGAAATGCACAAACACGGTTCTGGAGTTCAAAAAACACGAGTTCAGGTTTTGGGAATGCTCGCGATTTTCTAGTCAACGGTTTCTGGGATCGCAATTCTGTCGCTTCCAACGTGTTCCTCGTGTCATTTTACGTCGGAATTAGTCTTGAGAAATGCACAAACACGGTTCTGGAGTTCAAAAAACACGAGATCAGGTTTTGGGAATGCTCGCGATTTTCTCGTCAACGTTTGCCCGGATTGCAATTCTGTCGCTTCCAACGCGTTCCTCGCGTCATTTTACGTCGGAATTAGTCTTGACAAATGCACAAACACGGTTCAGGAGCCCAAAAAACACGAAATCAGGATTGGGGAATGCTCGCGATTTTCTCGTCAACGGTTTCTCGGATCGCAATTCTGTCGCTTCCAACGTGATCCTCGTGTCATTTTACGTCGGAAATAGCCACGAGCAGTGCACGTGAACGTTTGTGGAGTCCAAAAAACACGAGTTCAGGTTCTGGGAAGGCTCGCGATTTTCTCGTCAACGGTTTCTCGGATCGCAATTCTGTCGCTTCCAACGTGTTCCTCGTGTCATTTTACGTCGGAATTAGTCTTGAGAAATGCACAAACACGGTTCTGGAGTTCAAAAAACACGAGATCAGGTTTTGGGAATGCTCGCGATTTTCTCGTCAACGTTTGCTCGGATTGCAATTCTGTCGCTTCCTACGCGTTCCTCGTGTCATTTTACGTCGGAATTAGTCTTGAGAAATGCACAAACACGTTTCTGGAGTTCAAAAAACACGAGATCAGGTTTTGGGAATGCTCGCGATTTTCTCGTCAACGTTTGCCCGGATTGCAATTCTGTCGCTTCCAACGCGTTCCCCGCGTCATTTTACATCGGAATTAGTCTTGAGAAAGGCACAAACACGGTTCAGGAGCCCAAAAAACACGAGATCAGGATTCGGGAATGCTCGCGATTTTCTCGTCAACGGTTTCACGGTTCGCAATTCTGTCGCTTCCATCGTGATCCTCGTGTCATTTTACGTCGGAAATAGTCACGAGCAGTGCACGTGAACGTTTGTGGAGTCCAAAAAACACGAGTTCAGGTTCTGGGAATGCTCGCGATTTTCTCGTCAACGGTTTCTCGGATCGCAATTCTGTTGCTTCTAACGTGTTCCTCGTGTCATTTTACGTCGGAATTAGTCTTGAGAAATGCACAAACACGGTTCTGGAGTTCAAAAAACACGAGATCAGGTTTTTGGAATGCTCGCGATTTTCTCGTCAACGGTTTCACGGTTCGCAATTCTGTCGCTTCCATCGTGATCCTCGTGTCATTTTACGTCGGAAATAGTCACGAGCAGTGCACGTGAACGTTTGTGGAGTCCAAAAAACACGAGTTCAGGTTCTGATAATGCTCGCGATTTTCTCGTCAACGGTTTCTCGGGTCGCAATTCCGTCGCTTCTAACGTGTTCCTCGTGTCATTTTACGTCGGAAATAGCCACGAGCAGTGCACAAACACGGTTCTGGAGTTCAAAAAACACGAGATCAGGTTTTGGGAATGCTCGCGATTTTCTCGTCAACGGTTTCTCGGTTCGCAATTCTGTCACTTCCATCGTGATCCTCGTGTCATTTTACGTCGGAATTAGTCTTGAGAAATGCACAAACACGGTTCTGGAGTTCAAAAAACACGAGTTCAGGTTTTGGGAATACTCGCGATTTTCTAGTCAACGGTTTCTCGGATCGCAATTCTGTCGCTTCCAACGTGTTCCTCGTGTCATTTTACGTCGGAATTAGTCTTGAGAAATGCACAAACACGTTTCTGGAGTTCAAAAAACACGAGATCAGGTTTGGGGAATGCTCGCGATTTTCTCGTCAACGTTTGCCCGGATTGCAATTCTGTCGCTTCCAACGCGTTCCCCGCGTCATTTTACATCGGAATTAGTCTTGAGAAAGGCACAAACACGGTTCAGGAGCCCAAAAAACACGAGATCAGGATTCGGGAATGCTCGCGATTTTCTCGTCAACGGTTTCTCGGATCGTAATTCTGTAGCTTCTAACGTGTTCCTCGTGTCATTTTACGTCGGAATTAGTCTTGAGAAATGCACAAACACGGTTCTGGAGTTCAAAAAACACGAGTTCAGGTTTTGGGAATGCTCGCGATTTTCTCGTCAACGTTTGCTCGGATTGCAATTCTGTCGCTTCCTACGCGTTCCTCGTGTCATTTTACGTCGGAATTAGTCTTGACAAATGCACAAACACGGTTCAGGAGCCCAAAAAACACGAAATCAGGATTGGGGAATGCTCGCGATTTTCTCGTCAACGGTTTCTCGGATCGCAATTCTGTCGCTTCCAACGTGTTCCTCGTGTCATTTTACGTCGGAATTAGTCTTGAGAAATGCACAAACACGGTTCTGGAGTTCAAAAAACACGAGATCAGGTTTTTGGAATGCTCGCGATTTTCTCGTCAACGGTTTCACGGTTCGCAATTCTGTCGCTTCCATCGTGATCCTCGTGTCATTTTACGTCGGAAATAGTCACGAGCAGTGCACGTGAACGTTTGTGGAGTCCAAAAAACACGAGTTCAGGTTCTGATAATGCTCGCGATTTTCTCGTCAACGGTTTCTCGGGTCGCAATTCCGTCGCTTCTAACGTGTTCCTCGTGTCATTTTACGTCGGAAATAGCCACGAGCAGTGCACAAACACGCTTCTGGAGTTCAAAAAACACGAGATCAGGTTTTGGGAATGCTCGCGATTTTCTCGTCAACGGTTTCTCGGTTCGCAATTCTGTCACTTCCATCGTGATCCTCGTGTCATTTTACGTCGGAATTAGTCTTGAGAAATGCACAAACACGGTTCTGGAGTTCAAAAAACACGAGTTCAGGTTTTGGGAATACTCGCGATTTTCTAGTCAACGGTTTCTCGGATCGCAATTCTGTCGCTTCCAACGTGTTCCTCGTGTCATTTTACGTCGGAATTAGTCTTGAGAAATGCACAAACACGTTTCTGGAGTTCAAAAAACACGAGATCAGGTTTGGGGAATGCTCGCGATTTTCTCGTCAACGTTTGCCCGGATTGCAATTCTGTCGCTTCCAACGCGTTCCCCGCGTCATTTTACATCGGAATTAGTCTTGAGAAAGGCACAAACACGGTTCAGGAGCCCAAAAAACACGAGATCAGGATTCGGGAATGCTCGCGATTTTCTCGTCAACGGTTTCTCGGATCGTAATTCTGTAGCTTCTAACGTGTTCCTCGTGTCATTTTACGTCGGAATTAGTCTTGAGAAATGCACAAACACGGTTCTGGAGTTCAAAAAACACGAGTTCAGGTTTTGGGAATGCTCGCGATTTTCTCGTCAACGTTTGCTCGGATTGCAATTCTGTCGCTTCCTACGCGTTCCTCGTGTCATTTTACGTCGGAATTAGTCTTGAGAAATGCACAAACACGGTTCTGGAGTTCAAAAAACACGAGTTCAGGTTTTGGGAATGCTCGCGATTTTCTCGTCAACGTTTACTCGGATTGCAATTCTGTCGCTTCCTACGCGTTTCGCGCGTCATTTTACATCGGAATTAGTCATGAGAAAGGCACAAACACGGTTCAGCAGCCCAAAAAACACGAGATCAGGTTTTGGGAATGCTCGCCATTTTCTCGTCAACGGTTTCTCGGTTCGCAATTCTGTCGCTTCCATCGTGATCCTCGTGTCATTTTACGTCGGAAATAGTCACGAGCAGTGCACGTGAACGTTTGTGGAGTCCAAAAAACACGAGTTCAGGTTCTGGGAATGCTCGCGATTTTCTCGTCAACGGTTTCTCGGATCGCAATTCTGTCGCTTCTAACGTGTTCCTCGTGTCATTTAACGTCGGAATTAGTCTTGAGAAATGCACAAACACGGTTCTGGAGTTCAAAAAACACGAGATCAGGTTTTTGGAATGCTCGCGATTTTCTCGTCAACGGTTTCTCGGTTCGCAATTCTGTCGCTTCTAACGTGTTCCTCGTGTCATTTTACGTCGGAATTAGTCTTGAGAAATGCACAAACACGGTCCTGGAGTTCAAAAAACACGAGTTCAGGTTTTGGGAATGCTCGCGATTTTCTCGTCAACGTTTGCTTGGATTGCAATTCTGTCGCTTCCAACGTGATCCTCGTGTCATTTTACGTCGGAAATAGTCACGAGCAGTGCACGTGAACGTTTGTGGAGTCCAAAAAACACGAGTTCAGGTTCTGGGAATGCTCGCGATTTTCTCGTCAACGGTTTCTCGGATCGCAATTCTGTTGCTTCTAACGTGTTCCTCGTGTCATTTTACGTCGGAATTAGTCTTGAGAAATGCACAAACACGGTTCTGGAGTTCAAAAAACACGAGATCAGGTTTTTGGAATGCTCGCGATTTTCTCGTCAACGGTTTCACGGTTCGCAATTCTGTCGCTTCCATCGTGATCCTCGTGTCATTTTACGTCGGAAATAGTCACGAGCAGTGCACGTGAACGTTTGTGGAGTCCAAAAAACACGAGTTCAGGTTCTGATAATGCTCGCGATTTTCTCGTCAACGGTTTCTCGGGTCGCAATTCCGTCGCTTCTAACGTGTTCCTCGTGTCATTTTACGTCGGAATTAGTCTTGAGAAATGCACAAACACGGTTCTGGAGTTCAAAAAACACGAGTTCAGGTTTTGGAAATGCTCGCGATTTTCTCGTCAACGTTTGCTTGGATTGCAATTCTGTCGCTTCCAACGTGATCCTCGTGTCATTTTACGTCGGAAATAGTCACGAGCAGTGCACGTGAACGTTTGTGGAGTCCAAAAAACACGAGTTCAGGTTCTGGGAATGCTCGCGATTTTCTCGTCAACGGTTTCTCGGATCGCAATTCTGTCGCTTCTAACGTGTTCCTCGTGTCATTTTACGTCGGAATTAGTCTTGAGAAATGCACAAACACGGTTCTGGAGTTCAAAAAACACGAGATCAGGTTTTTGGAATGCTCGCGATTTTCTCGTCAATGTTTGCTCGGATTGCAATTCTGTCGCTTCCTACGCGTTTCTCGCGTCATTTTACATCGGAATTAGTCATGAGAAATGCACAAACACGGTTGTGGAGCCCAAAAAACACGAGATCAGTTTCTGGGAATGCTCGCGATTTCCTCGTCAACGGTTTCTCGGATCGCAATTCTGTCGCTTCTAACGTGTTCCTCGTGTCATTTTACGTCGGAATTAGTCTTGAGAAATGCACAAACACGGTTCTGGAGTTCAAAAAACACGAGTTCAGGTTTTGGGAATGCTCGCGATTTTCTAGTCAACGGTTTCTCGGATCGCAATTCTGTCGCTTCCAACGTGTTCCTCGTGTCATTTTACGTCGGAATTAGTCTTGAGAAATGCACAAACACGGTTCTGGAGTTCAAAAAACAGGAGTTCAGGTTTTGGGAATGCTCGCGATTTTCTCGTCAACGTTTGCTTGGATTGCAATTCTGTCGCTTCCTACGCGTTTCTCGCGTCATTTTACATCGGAATTAGTCATGAGAAATGCACAAACACGGTTGTGGAGCCCAAAAAACACGAGATCAGTTTCTGGGAATGCTCGCGATTTCCTCGTCAACGTTTGCCCGGATTGCAATTCTGTCGCTTCCAACGCGTTCCTCGCGTCATTTTACATCAGAATTAGTCATGAGAAAGGCACAAGCACGGTTCAGGAGCCCAAGAAACACGAGATCAGGATTCGGGAATGCTCGTGATTTTCTCGTCAACGGTTTCTCGGATCGCAATTCTGTCGCTTCCAACGTGATCCTCGTATCATTTTACGTCGGAAATAGTCACGAGCAGTGCACGTGAACGTTTGTGGAGTCCAAAAAGCACGAGTTCAGTTTCTGGGAATGCTCGCGATTTCCTCGTCAACGGTTTCTCGGATCGCAATTCTGTCGCTTCTAACGTGTTCCTCGTGTCATTTTACGTCGGAATTAGTCTTGAGAAATGCACAAACACGGTTCTGGAGTTCAAAAAACACGAGTTCAGGTTTTGGGAATGCTCGCGATTTTCTAGTCAACGGTTTCTGGGATCGCAATTCTGTCGCTTCCAACGTGTTCCTCGTGTCATTTTACGTCGGAATTAGTCTTGAGAAATGCACAAACACGGTTCTGGAGTTCAAAAAACACGAGATCAGGTTTTGGGAATGCTCGCGATTTTCTCGTCAACGTTTGCCCGGATTGCAATTCTGTCGCTTCCAACGCGTTCCTCGCGTCATTTTACGTCGGAATTAGTCTTGACAAATGCACAAACACGGTTCAGGAGCCCAAAAAACACGAAATCAGGATTGGGGAATGCTCGCGATTTTCTCGTCAACGGTTTCTCGGATCGCAATTCTGTCGCTTCCAACGTGATCCTCGTGTCATTTTACGTCGGAAATAGCCACGAGCAGTGCACGTGAACGTTTGTGGAGTCCAAAAAACACGAGTTCAGGTTCTGGGAAGGCTCGCGATTTTCTCGTCAACGGTTTCTCGGATCGCAATTCTGTCGCTTCTAACGTGTTCCTCGTGTCATTTTACGTCGGAATTAGTCTTGAGAAATGCACAAACGCGGTTCTGGAGTTCAAAAAACACGAGATCAGGTTTTGGGAATGCTCGCGATTTTCTCGTCAACGTTTGCCCGGATCGCAATTCTGTCGCTTCTAACGTGTTCCTCGTGTCATTTTACGTCGGAATTAGTCATGAGAAAGGCAGAAACACGGTTCAGGAGCCCAAAAAACACGAGATCAGGATTCGTGAATGCTCGCGATTTTCTCGTCAACGGTTTCTCGGATCGCAATTCTGTCGCTTCTAAGGTGTTCCTCGTGTCATTTTACGTCGGAATTAGTCTTGAGAAATGCACAAACACGGTTCTGGAGTTGAAAAAACACGAGTTCAGGTTTTGGGAATGCTCGCGATTTTCTAGTCAACGGTTTCTCGGATCGCAATTCTGTCGCTTCCAACGTGTTCCTCGTGTCATTTTACGTCGGAATTAGTCTTGAGAAATGCACAAACACGGTTCTGGAGTTCAAAAAACACGAGATCAGGTTTTGGGAATGCTCGCGATTTTCTCGTCAACGTTTGCTCGGATTGCAATTCTGTCGCTTCCTACGCGTTCCTCGTGTCATTTTACGTCGGAATTAGTCTTGAGAAATGCACAAACACGTTTCTGGAGTTCAAAAAACACGAGATCAGGTTTTGGGAATGCTCGCGATTTTCTCGTCAACGTTTGCCCGGATTGCAATTCTGTCGCTTCCAACGCGTTCCCCGCGTCATTTTACATCGGAATTAGTCTTGAGAAAGGCACAAACACGGTTCAGGAGCCCAAAAAACACGAGATCAGGATTCGGGAATGCTCGCGATTTTCTCGTCAACGGTTTCACGGTTCGCAATTCTGTCGCTTCCATCGTGATCCTCGTGTCATTTTACGTCGGAAATAGTCACGAGCAGTGCACGTGAACGTTTGTGGAGTCCAAAAAACACGAGTTCAGGTTCTGGGAATGCTCGCGATTTTCTCGTCAACGGTTTCTCGGATCGCAATTCTGTTGCTTCTAACGTGTTCCTCGTGTCATTTTACGTCGGAATTAGTCTTGAGAAATGCACAAACACGGTTCTGGAGTTCAAAAAACACGAGATCAGGTTTTTGGAATGCTCGCGATTTTCTCGTCAACGGTTTCACGGTTCGCAATTCTGTCGCTTCCATCGTGATCCTCGTGTCATTTTACGTCGGAAATAGTCACGAGCAGTGCACGTGAACGTTTGTGGAGTCCAAAAAACACGAGTTCAGGTTCTGATAATGCTCGCGATTTTCTCGTCAACGGTTTCTCGGGTCGCAATTCCGTCGCTTCTAACGTGTTCCTCGTGTCATTTTACGTCGGAAATAGCCACGAGCAGTGCACAAACACGGTTCTGGAGTTCAAAAAACACGAGATCAGGTTTTGGGAATGCTCGCGATTTTCTCGTCAACGGTTTCTCGGTTCGCAATTCTGTCACTTCCATCGTGATCCTCGTGTCATTTTACGTCGGAATTAGTCTTGAGAAATGCACAAACACGGTTCTGGAGTTCAAAAAACACGAGTTCAGGTTTTGGGAATACTCGCGATTTTCTAGTCAACGGTTTCTCGGATCGCAATTCTGTCGCTTCCAACGTGTTCTTCGTGTCATTTTACGTCGGAATTAGTCTTGAGAAATGCACAAACACGTTTCTGGAGTTCAAAAAACACGAGATCAGGTTTGGGGAATGCTCGCGATTTTCTCGTCAACGTTTGCCCGGATTGCAATTCTGTCGCTTCCAACGCGTTCCCCGCGTCATTTTACATCGGAATTAGTCTTGAGAAAGGCACAAACACGGTTCAGGAGCCCAAAAAACACGAGATCAGGATTCGGGAATGCTCGCGATTTTCTCGTCAACGGTTTCTCGGATCGTAATTCTGTAGCTTCTAACGTGTTCCTCGTGTCATTTTACGTCGGAATTAGTCTTGAGAAATGCACAAACACGGTTCTGGAGTTCAAAAAACACGAGTTCAGGTTTTGGGAATGCTCGCGATTTTCTCGTCAACGTTTGCTCGGATTGCAATTCTGTCGCTTCCTACGCGTTCCTCGTGTCATTTTACGTCGGAATTAGTCTTGAGAAATGCACAAACACGGTTCTGGAGTTCAAAAAACACGAGTTCAGGTTTTGGGAATGCTCGCGATTTTCTCGTCAACGTTTACTCGGATTGCAATTCTGTCGCTTCCTACGCGTTTCGCGCGTCATTTTACATCGGAATTAGTCATGAGAAAGGCACAAACACGGTTCAGCAGCCCAAAAAACACGAGATCAGGTTTTGGGAATGCTCGCCATTTTCTCGTCAACGGTTTCTCGGTTCGCAATTCTGTCGCTTCCATCGTGATCCTCGTGTCATTTTACGTCGGAAATAGTCACGAGCAGTGCACGTGAACGTTTGTGGAGTCCAAAAAACACGAGTTCAGGTTCTGGGAATGCTCGCGATTTTCTCGTCAACGGTTTCTCGGATCGCAATTCTGTCGCTTCTAACGTGTTCCTCGTGTCATTTTACGTCGGAATTAGTCTTGAGAAATGCACAAACACGGTTCTGGAGTTCAAAAAACACGAGATCAGGTTTTTGGAATGCTCGCGATTTTCTCGTCAACGGTTTCTCGGTTCGCAATTCTGTCGCTTCTAACGTGTTCCTCGTGTCATTTTACGTCGGAATTAGTCTTGAGAAATGCACAAACACGGTCCTGGAGTTCAAAAAACACGAGTTCAGGTTTTGGGAATGCTCGCGATTTTCTCGTCAACGTTTGCTTGGATTGCAAGTCTGTCGCTTCCAACGTGATCCTCGTGTCATTTTACGTCGGAAATAGTCACGAGCAGTGCACGTGAACGTTTGTGGAGTCCAAAAAACACGAGTTCAGGTTCTGGGAATGCTCGCGATTTTCTCGTCAACGGTTTCTCGGATCGCAATTCTGTTGCTTCTAACGTGTTCCTCGTGTCATTTTACGTCGGAATTAGTCTTGAGAAATGCACAAACACGGTTCTGGAGTTCAAAAAACACGAGATCAGGTTTTTGGAATGCTCGCGATTTTCTCGTCAACGGTTTCACGGTTCGCAATTCTGTCGCTTCCATCGTGATCCTCGTGTCATTTTACGTCGGAAATAGTCACGAGCAGTGCACGTGAACGTTTGTGGAGTCCAAAAAACACGAGTTCAGGTTCTGATAATGCTCGCGATTTTCTCGTCAACGGTTTCTCGGGTCGCAATTCCGTCGCTTCTAACGTGTTCCTCGTGTCATTTTACGTCGGAATTAGTCTTGAGAAATGCACAAACACGGTTCTGGAGTTCAAAAAACACGAGTTCAGGTTTTGGAAATGCTCGCGATTTTCTCGTCAACGTTTGCTTGGATTGCAATTCTGTCGCTTCCAACGTGATCCTCGTGTCATTTTACGTCGGAAATAGTCACGAGCAGTGCACGTGAACGTTTGTGGAGTCCAAAAAACACGAGTTCAGGTTCTGGGAATGCTCGCGATTTTCTCGTCAACGGTTTCTCGGATCGCAATTCTGTCGCTTCTAACGTGTTCCTCGTGTCATTTTACGTCGGAATTAGTCTTGAGAAATGCACAAACACGGTTCTGGAGTTCAAAAAACACGAGATCAGGTTTTTGGAATGCTCGCGATTTTCTCGTCAATGTTTGCTCGGATTGCAATTCTGTCGCTTCCTACGCGTTTCTCGCGTCATTTTACATCGGAATTAGTCATGAGAAATGCACAAACACGGTTGTGGAGCCCAAAAAACACGAGATCAGTTTCTGGGAATGCTCGCGATTTCCTCGTCAACGGTTTCTCGGATCGCAATTCTGTCGCTTCTAACGTGTTCCTCGTGTCATTTTACGTCGGAATTAGTCTTGAGAAATGCACAAACACGGTTCTGGAGTTCAAAAAACACGAGTTCAGGTTTTGGGAATGCTCGCGATTTTCTAGTCAACGGTTTCTCGGATCGCAATTCTGTCGCTTCCAACGTGTTCCTCGTGTCATTTTACGTCGGAATTAGTCTTGAGAAATGCACAAACACGGTTCTGGAGTTCAAAAAACAGGAGTTCAGGTTTTGGGAATGCTCGCGATTTTCTCGTCAACGTTTGCTTGGATTGCAATTCTGTCGCTTCCTACGCGTTTCTCGCGTCATTTTACATCGGAATTAGTCATGAGAAATGCACAAACGCGGTTGTGGAGCCCAAAAAACACGAGATCAGTTTCTGGGAATGCTCGCGATTTCCTCGTCAACGGTTTCTCGGATCGCAATTCTGTCGCTTCTAACGTGTTCCTCGTGTCATTTTACGTCGGAATTAGTCTTGAGAAATGCACAAACACGGTTCTGGAGTTCAAAAAACACGAGATCAGGTTTTTGGAATGCTCGCGATTTTCTCGTCAATGTTTGCTCGGATTGCAATTCTGTCGCTTCCTACGCGTTTCTCGCGTCATTTTACATCGGAATTAGTCATGAGAAATGCACAAACACGGTTGTGGAGCCCAAAAAACACGAGATCAGTTTCTGGGAATGCTCGCGATTTCCTCGTCAACGGTTTCTCGGATCGCAATTCTGTCGCTTCTAACGTGTTCCTCGTGTCATTTTACGTCGGAATTAGTCTTGAGAAATGCACAAACACGGTTCTGGAGTTCAAAAAACACGAGTTCAGGTTTTGGGAATGCTCGCGATTTTCTAGTCAACGGTTTCTCGGATCGCAATTCTGTCGCTTCCAACGTGTTCCTCGTGTCATTTTACGTCGGAATTAGTCTTGAGAAATGCACAAACACGGTTCTGGAGTTCAAAAAACAGGAGTTCAGGTTTTGGGAATGCTCGCGATTTTCTCGTCAACGTTTGCTTGGATTGCAATTCTGTCGCTTCCTACGCGTTTCTCGCGTCATTTTACATCGGAATTAGTCATGAGAAATGCACAAACGCGGTTGTGGAGCCCAAAAAACACGAGATCAGTTTCTGGGAATGCTCGCGATTTCCTCGTCAACGGTTTCTCGGATCGCAATTCTGTCGCTTCTAACGTGTTCCTCGTGTCATTTTACGTCGGAATTAGTCTTGAGAAATGCACAAACACGGTTCTGCAGTTCAAAAAACACGAGATCAGGTTTTTGGAATGCTCGCGATTTTCTCGTCAACGGTTTCTCGGTTCGCAATTCTGTCGCTTCTAACGTGTTCCTCGTGTCATTTTACGTCGGAATTAGTCTTGAGAAATGCACAAACACGGTCCTGGAGTTCAAAAAACACGAGTTCAGGTTTTGGGAATGCTCGCGATTTTCTCGTCAACGTTTGCTTGGATTGCAATTCTGTCGCTTCCAACGTGATCCTCGTGTCATTTTACGTCGGAAATAGTCACGAGCAGTGCACGTGAACCTTTGTGGAGTCCAAAAAACACGAGTTCAGGTTCTGATAATGCTCGCGATTTTCTCGTCAACGGTTTCTCGGGTCGCAATTCCGTCGCTTCTAACGTGTTCCTCGTGTCATTTTACGTCGGAAATAGCCACGAGCAGTGCACAAACACGGTTCTGGAGTTCAAAAAACACGAGATCAGGTTTCGGGAATGCTCGCGATTTTCTCGTCAACGGTTTCTCGGTTCGCAATTCTGTCACTTCCATCGTGATCCTCGTGTCATTTTACGTCGGAATTAGTCTTGAGAAATGCACAAACACGGTTCAGGAGTTCAAAAAACACGAGATCAGGATTCGGGAATGCTCGCGATTTTCTCGTCAACGTTTACTCGGATTGCAATTCTGTCGCTTCCTACGCGTTTCGCGCGTCATTTTACATCGGAATTAGTCATGAGAAAGGCACAAACACGGTTCAGCAGCCCAAAAAACACGAGATCAGGTTTTGGGAATGCTCGCCATTTTCTCGTCAACGGTTTCTCGGTTCGCAATTCTGTCGCTTCCATCGTGATCCTCGTGTCATTTTACGTCGGAAATAGTCACGAGCAGTGCACGTGAACGTTTGTGGAGTCCAAAAAACACGAGTTCAGGTTCTGGGAATGCTCGCGATTTTCTCGTCAACGGTTTCTCGGATCGCAATTCTGTCGCTTCTAACGTGTTCCTCGTGTCATTTTACGTCGGAATTAGTCTTGAGAAATGCACAAACACGGTTCTGGAGTTCAAAAAACACGAGATCAGGTTTTTGGAATGCTCGCGATTTTCTCGTCAACGGTTTCTCGGTTCGCAATTCTGTCGCTTCTAACGTGTTCCTCGTGTCATTTTACGTCGGAATTAGTCTTGAGAAATGCACAAACACGGTCCTGGAGTTCAAAAAACACGAGTTCAGGTTTTGGGAATGCTCGCGATTTTCTCGTCAACGTTTGCTTGGATTGCAATTCTGTCGCTTCCAACGTGATCCTCGTGTCATTTTACGTCGGAAATAGTCACGAGCAGTGCACGTGAACGTTTGTGGAGTCCAAAAAACACGAGTTCAGGTTCTGGGAATGCTCGCGATTTTCTCGTCAACGGTTTCTCGGATCGCAATTCTGTTGCTTCTAACGTGTTCCTCGTGTCATTTTACGTCGGAATTAGTCTTGAGAAATGCACAAACACGGTTCTGGAGTTCAAAAAACACGAGATCAGGTTTTTGGAATGCTCGCGATTTTCTCGTCAACGGTTTCACGGTTCGCAATTCTGTCGCTTCCATCGTGATCCTCGTGTCATTTTACGTCGGAAATAGTCACGAGCAGTGCACGTGAACGTTTGTGGAGTCCAAAAAACACGAGTTCAGGTTCTGATAATGCTCGCGATTTTCTCGTCAACGGTTTCTCGGGTCGCAATTCCGTCGCTTCTAACGTGTTCCTCGTGTCATTTTACGTCGGAAATAGCCACGAGCAGTGCACAAACACGGTTCTGGAGTTCAAAAAACACGAGATCAGGTTTTGGGAATGCTCGCGATTTTCTCGTCAACGGTTTCTCGGTTCGCAATTCTGTCACTTCCATCGTGATCCTCGTGTCATTTTACGTCGGAATTAGTCTTGAGAAATGCACAAACACGGTTCTGGAGTTCAAAAAACACGAGTTCAGGTTTTGGGAATACTCGCGATTTTCTAGTCAACGGTTTCTCGGATCGCAATTCTGTCGCTTCTAACGTGTTCCTCGTGTCATTTTACGTCGGAATTAGTCTTGAGAAATGCACAAACACGGTTCTGGAGTTCAAAAAACACGAGATCAGGTTTTTGGAATGCTCGCGATTTTCTCGTCAATGTTTGCTCGGATTGCAATTCTGTCGCTTCCTACGCGTTTCTCGCGTCATTTTACATCGGAATTAGTCATGAGAAATGCACAAACACGGTTGTGGAGCCCAAAAAACACGAGATCAGTTTCTGGGAATGCTCGCGATTTCCTCGTCAACGGTTTCTCAGATCGCAATTCTGTCGCTTCTAACGTGTTCCTCGTGTCATTTTACGTCGGAATTAGTCTTGAGAAATGCACAAACACGGTTCTGGAGTTCAAAAAACACGAGTTCAGGTTTTGGGAATGCTCGCGATTTTCTAGTCAACGGTTTCTCGGATCGCAATTCTGTCGCTTCCAACGTGTTCCTCGTGTCATTTTACGTCGGAATTAGTCTTGAGAAATGCACAAACACGGTTCTGGAGTTCAAAAAACAGGAGTTCAGGTTTTGGGAATGCTCGCGATTTTCTCGTCAACGTTTGCTTGGATTGCAATTCTGTCGCTTCCTACGCGTTTCTCGCGTCATTTTACATCGGAATTAGTCATGAGAAATGCACAAACGCGGTTGTGGAGCCCAAAAAACACGAGATCAGTTTCTGGGAATGCTCGCGATTTCCTCGTCAACGGTTTCTCGGATCGCAATTCTGTCGCTTCTAACGTGTTCCTCGTGTCATTTTACGTCGGAATTAGTCTTGAGAAATGCACAAACACGGTTCTGCAGTTCAAAAAACACGAGTTCAGGTTTTGGGAATACTCGCGATTTTCCAGTCAACGGTTTCTCGGATCGCAATTCTGTCGCTTCCAACGTGTTCCTCGTGTCATTTTACGTCGGAATTAGTCTTGAGAAATGCACAAACACGTTTCTGGAGTTCAAAAAACACGAGATCAGGTTTTGGGAATGCTCGCGATTTTCTCGTCAACGTTTGCCCGGATTGCAATTCTGTCGCTTCCAACGCGTTCCCCGCGTCATTTTACATCGGAATTAGTCTTGAGAAAGGCACAAACACGGTTCAGGAGCCCAAAAAACACGAGATCAGGATTCGGGAGTGCTCGCGATTTTCTCGTCAACGGTTTCTCGGATCGCAATTCTGTCGATTCTAACGTGTTCCTCGTGTCATTTTACGTCGGAATTAGTCTTGAGAAATGCACAAACACGGTTCTGGAGTTCAAAAAACACGAGTTCAGGTTTTGGGAATGCTCGCGATTTTCTCGTCAACGTTTGCTCGGATTGCAATTCTGTCGCTTCCTACGCGTTCCTCGTGTCATTTTACGTCGGAATTAGTCTTGAGAAATGCACAAACACGGTTCTGGAGTTCAAAAAACACGAGTTCAGGTTTTGGGAATGCTCGCGATTTTCTCGTCAACGTTTACTCGGATTGCAATTCTGTCGCTTCCTACGCGTTTCTCGCGTCATTTTACATCGGAATTAGTCATGAGAAAGGCACAAACACGGTTCAGCAGCCCAAAAAACACGAGATCAGGTTTTGGGAATGCTCGCCATTTTCTCGTCAACGGTTTCTCCGTTCGCAATTCTGTCGCTTCCATCGTGATCCTCGTGTCATTTTACGTCGGAAATAGTCACGAGCAGTGCACGTGAACGTTTGTGGAGTCCAAAAAACACGAGTTCAGGTTCTGGGAATGCTCGCGATTTTCTCGTCAACGGTTTCTCGGATCGCAATTCTGTCGCTTCTAACGTGTTCCTCGTGTCATTTTACGTCGGAATTAGTCTTGAGAAATGCACAAACACGGTTCTGGAGTTCAAAAAACACGAGATCAGGTTTTTGCAATGCTCGCGATTTTCTCGTCAACGGTTTCTCGGTACGCAATTCTGTCGCTTCTAACGTGTTCCTCGTGTCATTTTACGTCGGAATTAGTCTTGAGAAATGCACAAACACGGTCCTGGAGTTCAAAAAACACGAGTTCAGGTTTTGGGAATGCTCGCGATTTTCTCGTCAACGGTTTCACGGTTCGCAATTCTGTCGCTTCCATCGTGATCCTCGTGTCATTTTACGTCGGAAATAGTCACGAGCAGTGCACGTGAACGTTTGTGGAGTCCAAAAAACACGAGATCAGGTTTTTGGAATGCTCGCGATTTTCTCGTCAACGGTTTCTCGGGTCGCAATTCCGTCGCTTCTAACGTGTTCCTCGTGTCATTTTACGTCGGAATTAGTCTTGAGAAATGCACAAACACGGTTCTGGAGTTCAAAAAACACGAGATCAGGTTTTGGGAATGCTCGCGATTTTCTCGTCAACGGTTTCTCGGTTCGCAATTCTGTCGCTTCCATCGTGATCCTCGTGTCATTTTACGTCGGAAATAGTCACGAGCAGTGCACGTGAACGTTTGTGGAGTCCAAAAAACACGAGTTCAGGTTCTGGGAATGCTCGCGATTTTCTCGTCAACGGTTTCTCTGATCGCAATTCTGTCGCTTCTAACGTGTTCCTCGTGTCATTTTACGTCGGAATTAATCTTGAGAAATGCACAAACACGGTTCTGGAGTTCAAAAAACACGAGATCAGGTTTTGGGAATGCTCGCGATTTTCTCGTCAACGTTCGCCCGGATTGCAATTCTGTCGCTTCCAACGCGTTCCTCGCGTCATTTTACATCGGAATTAGTCATGAGAAAGGCACAAACACGGTTCAGGAGCCCAAGAAACACGAGATCAGGATTCGGGAATGCTCGCGATTTTCTCGTCAACGGTTTCTCGGATCGCAATTCTGTCGCTTCCAACGTGTTCCTCGTGTCATTTTACGTCGGAATTAGTCTTGAGAAATGCACAAACACGGTTCTGGAGTTCAAAAAACACGAGATCAGGTTTTTGGAATGCTCGCGATTTTCTCGTCAACGGTTTCTCGGTTCGCAATTCTGTCGCTTCCATCGTGATCCTTGTGTCATTTTACGTCGGAAATAGACACGAGCAGTGCACGTGAACGTTTGTGGAGTCCAAAAAACACGAGTTCAGGTTCTGGGAATGCTCGCGATTTTCTCGTCAACGTTTGCCCGGATTGCAATTCTGTCGCTTCCAACGCGTTCCTCGTGTCATTTTACGTCGGAATTAGTCTTGAGAAATGCACAAACACGGTTCTGGAGTTCAAAAAACACGAGATCAGGTTTTTGGAATGCTCGCGATTTTCTCGTCAACGGTTTCACGGTTCGCAATTCTGTCGCTTCCATCGTGATCCTCGTGTCATTTTACGTCGGAAATAGTCACGAGCAGTGCACGTGAACGTTTGTGGAGTCCAAAAAACACGAGTTCAGGTTCTGATAATGCTCGCGATTTTCTCGTCAACGGTTTCTCGGATCGCAATTCTGTCGCTTCCAACGTGTTCCTCGTGTCATTTTACGTCGGAATTAGTCTTGAGAAATGCACAAACACGGTTCTGGAGTTCAAAAAACACGAGATCAGGTTTTGGGAATGCTCGCGATTTTCTCGTCAACGTTTGCCCGGATTGCAATTCTGTCGCTTCCAACGCGTTCCCCGCGTCATTTTACATCGGAATTAGTCTTGAGAAAGGCACAAACACGGTTCAGGAGCCCAAAAAACACGAGATCAGGATTCGGGAGTGCTCGCGATTTTCTCGTCAACGGTTTCTCGGATCGCAATTCTGTCGATTCTAACGTGTTCCTCGTGTCATTTTACGTCGGAATTAGTCTTGAGAAATGCACAAACACGGTTCTGGAGTTCAAAAAACACGAGTTCAGGTTTTGGGAATGCTCGCGATTTTCTCGTCAACGTTTGCTCGGATTGCAATTCTGTCGCTTCCTACGCGTTCCTCGTGTCATTTTACGTCGGAATTAGTCTTGAGAAATGCACAAACACGGTTCTGGAGTTCAAAAAACACGAGTTCAGGTTTTGGGAATGCTCGCGATTTTCTCGTCAACGTTTACTCGGATTGCAATTCTGTCGCTTCCTACGCGTTTCTCGCGTCATTTTACATCGGAATTAGTCATGAGAAAGGCACAAACACGGTTCAGCAGCCCAAAAAACACGAGATCAGGTTTTGGGAATGCTCGCCATTTTCTCGTCAACGGTTTCTCCGTTCGCAATTCTGTCGCTTCCATCGTGATCCTCGTGTCATTTTACGTCGGAAATAGTCACGAGCAGTGCACGTGAACGTTTGTGGAGTCCAAAAAACACGAGTTCAGGTTCTGGGAATGCTCGCGATTTTCTCGTCAACGGTTTCTCGGATCGCAATTCTGTCGCTTCTAACGTGTTCCTCGTGTCATTTTACGTCGGAATTAGTCTTGAGAAATGCACAAACACGGTTCTGGAGTTCAAAAAACACGAGATCAGGTTTTTGCAATGCTCGCGATTTTCTCGTCAACGGTTTCTCGGTACGCAATTCTGTCGCTTCTAACGTGTTCCTCGTGTCATTTTACGTCGGAATTAGTCTTGAGAAATGCACAAACACGGTCCTGGAGTTCAAAAAACACGAGTTCAGGTTTTGGGAATGCTCGCGATTTTCTCGTCAACGGTTTCACGGTTCGCAATTCTGTCGCTTCCATCGTGATCCTCGTGTCATTTTACGTCGGAAATAGTCACGAGCAGTGCACGTGAACGTTTGTGGAGTCCAAAAAACACGAGTTCAGGTTCTGATAATGCTCGCGATTTTCTCGTCAACGGTTTCTCGGGTCGCAATTCCGTCGCTTCTAACGTGTTCCTCGTGTCATTTTACGTCGGAATTAGTCTTGAGAAATGCACAAACACGGTTCTGGAGTTCAAAAAACACGAGATCAGGTTTTGGGAATGCTCGCGATTTTCTCGTCAACGGTTTCTCGGTTCGCAATTCTGTCGCTTCCATCGTGATCCTCGTGTCATTTTACGTCGGAAATAGTCACGAGCAGTGCACGTGAACGTTTGTGGAGTCCAAAAAACACGAGTTCAGGTTCTGGGAATGCTCGCGATTTTCTCGTCAACGGTTTCTCTGATCGCAATTCTGTCGCTTCTAACGTGTTCCTCGTGTCATTTTACGTCGGAATTAATCTTGAGAAATGCACAAACACGGTTCTGGAGTTCAAAAAACACGAGATCAGGTTTTGGGAATGCTCGCGATTTTCTCGTCAACGTTCGCCCGGATTGCAATTCTGTCGCTTCCAACGCGTTCCTCGCGTCATTTTACATCGGAATTAGTCATGAGAAAGGCACAAACACGGTTCAGGAGCCCAAGAAACACGAGATCAGGATTCGGGAATGCTCGCGATTTTCTCGTCAACGGTTTCTCGGATCGCAATTCTGTCGCTTCCAACGTGTTCCTCGTGTCATTTTACGTCGGAATTAGTCTTGAGAAATGCACAAACACGGTTCTGGAGTTCAAAAAACACGAGATCAGGTTTTTGGAATGCTCGCGATTTTCTCGTCAACGGTTTCTCGGTTCGCAATTCTGTCGCTTCCATCGTGATCCTTGTGTCATTTTACGTCGGAAATAGACACGAGCAGTGCACGTGAACGTTTGTGGAGTCCAAAAAACACGAGTTCAGGTTCTGGGAATGCTCGCGATTTTCTCGTCAACGTTTGCCCGGATTGCAATTCTGTCGCTTCCTACGCGTTTCTCGCGTCATTTTACATCGGAATTAGTCATGAGAAATGCACAAACGCGGTTGTGGAGCCCAAAAAACACGAGATCAGGTTTTGGGAATGCTCGCCATTTTCTCGTCAACGGTTTCTCCGTTCGCAATTCTGTCGCTTCCATCGTGATCCTCGTGTCATTTTACGTCGGAATTAGTCTTGAGAAATGCACAAACACGGTTCTGGAGTTCAAAAAACACGAGATCAGGTTTTTGGAATGCTCGCGATTTTCTCGTCAACGGTTTCTCGGTACGCAATTCTGTCGCTTCTAACGTGTTCCTCGTGTCATTTTACGTCGGAATTAGTCTTGAGAAATGCACAAACACGGTCCTGGAGTTCAAAAAACACGAGTTCAGGTTTTGGGAATGCTCGCGATTTTCTCGTCAACGTTTGCTTGGATTGCAATTCTGTCGCTTCCAACGTGATCCTCGTGTCATTTTACGTCGGAAATAGTCACGAGCAGTGCACGTGAACGTTTGTGGAGTCCAAAAAACACGAGTTCAGGTTCTGGGAATGCTCGCGATTTTCTCGTCAACGGTTTCTCGGATCGCAATTCTGTTGCTTCTAACGTGTTCCTCGTGTCATTTTACGTCGGAATTAGTCTTGAGAAATGCACAAACACGGTTCTGGAGTTCAAAAAACACGAGATCAGGTTTTTGGAATGCTCGCGATTTTCTCGTCAACGGTTTCACGGTTCGCAATTCTGTCGCTTCCATCGTGATCCTCGTGTCATTTTACGTCGGAAATAGTCACGAGCAGTGCACGTGAACGTTTGTGGAGTCCAAAAAACACGAGTTCAGGTTCTGATAATGCTCGCGATTTTCTCGTCAACGGTTTCTCGGGTCGCAATTCCGTCGCTTCTAACGTGTTCCTCGTGTCATTTTACGTCGGAATTAGTCTTGAGAAATGCACAAACACGGTTCTGGAGTTCAAAAAACACGAGATCAGGTTTTGGGAATGCTCGCGATTTTCTCGTCAACGGTTTCTCGGTTCGCAATTCTGTCGCTTCCATCGTGATCCTCGTGTCATTTTACGTCGGAAATAGACACGAGCAGTGCACGTGAACGTTTGTGGAGTCCAAAAAACACGAGTTCAGGTTCTGGGAATGCTCGCGATTTTCTCGTCAACGTTTGCCCGGATTGCAATTCTGTCGCTTCCAACGCGTTCCTCGTGTCATTTTACGTCGGAATTAGTCTTGAGAAATGCACAAACACGGTTCTGGAGTTCAAAAAACACGAGATCAGGTTTTTGGAATGCTCGCGATTTTCTCGTCAACGGTTTCTCGGTTCGCAATTCTGTCGCTTCCATCGTGATCCTTGTGTCATTTTACGTCGGAAATAGACACGAGCAGTGCACGTGAACGTTTGTGGAGTCCAAAAAACACGAGTTCAGGTTCTGGGAATGCTCGCGATTTTCTCGTCAACGTTTGCCCGAATCGCAATTCTGTCGCTTCCAACGCGTTCCTCGTGTCATTTTACGTCGGAATTAGTCTTGAAAAATGCACAAACACGGTTCTGGAGTTCAAAAAACACGAGATCAGGTTTTTGGAATGCTCGCGATTTTCTCGTCAACGGTTTCACGGTTCGCAATTCTGTCGCTTCCATCGTGATCCTCGTGTCATTTTACGTCGGAAATAGTCACGAGCAGTGCACGTGAACGTTTGTGGAGTCCAAAAAACACGAGTTCAGGTTCTGATAATGCTCGCGATTTTCTCGTCAACGGTTTCTCGGGTCGCAATTCCGTCGCTTCTAACGTGTTCCTCGTGTCATTTTACGTCGGAATTAGTCTTGAGAAATGCACAAACACGGTTCTGGAGTTCAAAAAACACGAGTTCAGGTTTTGGAAATGCTCGCGATTTTCTCGTCAACGTTTGCTTGGATTACAATTCTGTCGCTTCCAACGTGATCCTCGTGTCATTTTACGTCGGAAATAGTCACGAGCAGTGCACGTGAACGTTTGTGGAGTCCAAAAAACACGAGTTCAGGTTCTGGGAATGCTCGCGATTTTCTCGTCAACGGTTTTTCGGATCGCAATTCTGTCGCTTCTAACGTGTTCCTCGTGTCATTTTACGTCGGAATTAGTCTTGAGAAATGCACAAACACGGTTCTGGAGTTCAAAAAACACGAGATCAGGTTTTTGGAATGCTCGCGATTTTCTCGTCAATGTTTGCTCGGATTGCAATTCTGTCGCTTCCTACGCGTTTCTCGCGTCATTTTACATCGGAATTAGTCATGAGAAATGCACAAACACGGTTGTGGAGCCCAAAAAACACGAGATCAGTTTCTGGGAATGCTCGCGATTTCCTCGTCAACGGTTTCTCGGATCGCAATTCTGTCGCTTCTAACGTGTTCCTCGTGTCATTTTACGTCGGAATTAGTCTTGAGAAATGCACAAACACGGTTCTGGAGTTCAAAAAACACGAGTTCAGGTTTTGGGAATGCTCGCGATTTTCTAGTCAACGGTTTCTCGGATCGCAATTCTGTCGCTTCCAACGTGTTCCTCGTGTCATTTTACGTCGGAATTAGTCTTGAGAAATGCACAAACACGGTTCTGGAGTTCAAAAAACAGGAGTTCAGGTTTTGGGAATGCTCGCGATTTTCTCGTCAACGTTTGCTTGGATTGCAATTCTGTCGCTTCCTACGCGTTTCTCGCGTCATTTTACATCGGAATTAGTCATGAGAAATGCACAAACGCGGTTGTGGAGCCCAAAAAACACGAGATCAGTTTCTGGGAATGCTCGCGATTTCCTCGTCAACGGTTTCTCGGATCGCAATTCTGTCGCTTCTAACGTGTTCCTCGTGTCATTTTACGTCGGAATTAGTCTTGAGAAATGCACAAACACGGTTCTGGAGTTCAAAAAACACGAGTTCAGGTTTTGGGAATACTCGCGATTTTCTAGTCAACGGTTTCTCGGATCGCAATTCTGTCGCTTCCAACGTGTTCCTCGTGTCATTTTACGTCGGAATTAGTCTTGAGAAATGCACAAACACGTTTCTGGAGTTCAAAAAACACGAGATCAGGTTTTGGGAATGCTCGCGATTTTCTCGTCAACGTTTGCCCGGATTGCAATTCTGTCGCTTCCAACGCGTTCCCCGCGTCATTTTACATCGGAATTAGTCTTGAGAAAGGCACAAACACGGTTCAGGAGCCCAAAAAACACGAGATCAGGATTCGGGAATGCTCGCGATTTTCTCGTCAACGGTTTCTCGGATCGCAATTCTGTCGCTTCTAACGTGTTCCTCGTGTCATTTTACGTCGGAATTAGTCTTGAGAAATGCACAAACACGGTTCTGGAGTTCAAAAAACACGAGTTCAGGTTTTGGGAATGCTCGCGATTTTCTCGTCAACGTTTGCTCGGATTGCAATTCTGTCGCTTCCTACGCGTTCCTCGTGTCATTTTACGTCGGAATTAGTCTTGAGAAATGCACAAACACGGTTCTGGAGTTCAAAAAACACGAGTTCAGGTTTTGGGAATGCTCGCGATTTTCTCGTCAACGTTTACTCGGATTGCAATTCTGTCGCTTCCTACGCGTTTCTCGCGTCATTTTACATCGGAATTAGTCATGAGAAAGGCACAAACACGGTTCAGCAGCCCAAAAAACACGAGATCAGGTTTTGGGAATGCTCGCCATTTTCTCGTCAACGGTTTCTCCGTTCGCAATTCTGTCGCTTCCATCGTGATCCTCGTGTCATTTTACGTCGGAATTAGTCTTGAGAAATGCACAAACACGGTTCTGGAGTTCAAAAAACACGAGATCAGGTTTTTGGAATGCTCGCGATTTTCTCGTCAACGGTTTCTCGGTACGCAATTCTGTCGCTTCTAACGTGTTCCTCGTGTCATTTTACGTCGGAATTAGTCTTGAGAAATGCACAAACACGGTCCTGGAGTTCAAAAAACACGAGTTCAGGTTTTGGGAATGCTCGCGATTTTCTCGTCAACGTTTGCTTGGATTGCAATTCTGTCGCTTCCAACGTGATCCTCGTGTCATTTTACGTCGGAAATAGTCACGAGCAGTGCACGTGAACGTTTGTGGAGTCCAAAAAACACGAGTTCAGGTTCTGGGAATGCTCGCGATTTTCTCGTCAACGGTTTCTCGGATCGCAATTCTGTTGCTTCTAACGTGTTCCTCGTGTCATTTTACGTCGGAATTAGTCTTGAGAAATGCACAAACACGGTTCTGGAGTTCAAAAAACACGAGATCAGGTTTTTGGAATGCTCGCGATTTTCTCGTCAACGGTTTCACGGTTCGCAATTCTGTCGCTTCCATCGTGATCCTCGTGTCATTTTACGTCGGAAATAGTCACGAGCAGTGCACGTGAACGTTTGTGGAGTCCAAAAAACACGAGTTCAGGTTCTGATAATGCTCGCGATTTTCTCGTCAACGGTTTCTCGGGTCGCAATTCCGTCGCTTCTAACGTGTTCCTCGTGTCATTTTACGTCGGAATTAGTCTTGAGAAATGCACAAACACGGTTCTGGAGTTCAAAAAACACGAGATCAGGTTTTGGGAATGCTCGCGATTTTCTCGTCAACGGTTTCTCGGTTCGCAATTCTGTCGCTTCCATCGTGATCCTCGTGTCATTTTACGTCGGAAATAGTCACGAGCAGTGCACGTGAACGTTTGTGGAGTCCAAAAAACACGAGTTCAAGTTCTGGGAATGCTCGCGATTTTCTCGTCAACGGTTTCTCTGATCGCAATTCTGTCGCTTCTAACGTGTTCCTCGTGTCATTTTACGTCGGAATTAATCTTGAGAAATGCACAAACACGGTTCTGGAGTTCAAAAAACACGAGATCAGGTTTTGGGAATGCTCGCGATTTTCTCGTCAACGGTTTCTCGGTTCGCAATTCTGTCGCTTGCATCGTGATCCTTGTGTCATTTTACGTCGGAAATAGACACGAGCAGTGCACGTGAACGTTTGTGGAATCCAAAAAACACGAGTTCAGGTTCTGGGAATGCTCGCGATTTTCTCGTCAACGTTTGCCCGGATTGCAATTCTGTCGCTTCCAACGCGTTCCTCGTGTCATTTTACGTCGGAATTAGTCTTGAGAAATGCACAAACACGGTTCTGGAGTTCAAAAAACACGAGATCAGGTTTTTGGAATGCTCGCGATTTTCTCGTCAACGGTTTCACGGTTCGCAATTCTGTCGCTTCCATCGTGATCCTCGTGTCATTTTACGTCGGAAATAGTCACGAGCAGTGCACGTGAACGTTTGTGGAGTCCAAAAAACACGAGTTCAGGTTCTGATAATGCTCGCGATTTTCTCGTTAACGGTTTCTCGGATCGCAATTCTGTCGCTTCCAACGTGTTCCTCGTGTCATTTTACGCCGGAATTAGTCTTGAGAAATGCACAAACACGGTTCTGGAGTTCAAAAAACACGAGATCAGGTTTTTGGAATGCTCGCGATTTTCTCGTCAACGGTTTCTCGGTTCGCAATTCTGTCGCTTCCATCGTGATCCTTGTGTCATTTTACGTCGGAAATAGACACGAGCAGTGCACGTGAACGTTTGTGGAGTCCAAAAAACACGAGTTCAGGTTCTGGGAATGCTCGCGATTTTCTCGTCAACGTTTGCCCGGATCGCAATTCTGTCGCTTCCAACGCGTTCCTCGTGTCATTTTACGTCGGAATTAGTCTTGAAAAATGCACAAACACGGTTCTGGAGTTCAAAAAACACGAGATCAGGTTTTTGGAATGCTCGCGATTTTCTCGTCAACGGTTTCACGGTTCGCAATTCTGTCGCTTCCATCGTGATCCTCGTGTCATTTTACGTCGGAAATAGTCACGAGCAGTGCACGTGAACGTTTGTGGAGTCCAAAAAACACGAGTTCAGGTTCTGATAATGCTCGCGATTTTCTCGTCAACGGTTTCTCGGGTCGCAATTCCGTCGCTTCTAACGTGTTCCTCGTGTCATTTTACGTCGGAATTAGTCTTGAGAAATGCACAAACACGGTTCTGGAGTTCAAAAAACACGAGTTCAGGTTTTGGAAATGCTCGCGATTTTCTCGTCAACGTTTGCTTGGATTGCAATTCTGTCGCTTCCAACGTGATCCTCGTGTCATTTTACGTCGGAAATAGTCACGAGCAGTGCACGTGAACGTTTGTGGAGTCCAAAAAACACGAGTTCAGGTTCTGGGAATGCTCGCGATTTTCTCGTCAACGGTTTCTCGGATCGCAATTCTGTCGCTTCTAACGTGTTCCTCGTGTCATTTTACGTCGGAATTAGTCTTGAGAAATGCACAAACACGGTTCTGGAGTTCAAAAAACACGAGATCAGGTTTTTGGAATGCTCGCGATTTTCTCGTCAATGTTTGCTCGGATTGCAATTCTGTCGCTTCCTACGCGTTTCTCGCGTCATTTTACATCGGAATTAGTCATGAGAAATGCACAAACACGGTTGTGGAGCCCAAAAAACACGAGATCAGTTTCTGGGAATGCTCGCGATTTCCTCGTCAACGGTTTCTCGGATCGCAATTCTGTCGCTTCTAACGTGTTCCTCGTGTCATTTTACGTCGGAATTAGTCTTGAGAAATGCACAAACACGGTTCTGGAGTTCAAAAAACACGAGTTCAGGTTTTGGGAATGCTCGCGATTTTCTAGTCAACGGTTTCTCGGATCGCAATTCTGTCGCTTCCAACGTGTTCCTCGTGTCATTTTACGTCGGAATTAGTCTTGAGAAATGCACAAACACGGTTCTGGAGTTCAAAAAACAGGAGTTCAGGTTTTGGGAATGCTCGCGATTTTCTCGTCAACGTTTGCTTGGATTGCAATTCTGTCGCTTCCTACGCGTTTCTCGCGTCATTTTACATCGGAATTAGTCATGAGAAATGCACAAACGCGGTTGTGGAGCCCAAAAAACACGAGATCAGTTTCTGGGAATGCTCGCGATTTCCTCGTCAACGGTTTCTCGGATCGCAATTCTGTCGCTTCTAACGTGTTCCTCGTGTCATTTTACGTCGGAATTAGTCTTGAGAAATGCACAAACACGGTTCTGGAGTTCAAAAAACACGAGTTCAGGTTTTGGGAATACTCGCGATTTTCTAGTCAACGGTTTCTCGGATCGCAATTCTGTCGCTTCCAACGTGTTCCTCGTGTCATTTTACGTCGGAATTAGTCTTGAGAAATGCACAAACACGTTTCTGGAGTTCAAAAAACACGAGATCAGGTTTTGGGAATGCTCGCGATTTTCTCGTCAACGTTTGCCCGGATTGCAATTCTGTCGCTTCCAACGCGTTCCCCGCGTCATTTTACATCGGAATTAGTCTTGAGAAAGGCACAAACACGGTTCAGGAGCCCAAAAAACACGAGATCAGGATTCGGGAATGCTCGCGATTTTCTCGTCAACGGTTTCTCGGATCGCAATTCTGTCGCTTCTAACGTGTTCCTCGTGTCATTTTACGTCGGAATTAGTCTTGAGAAATGCACAAACACGGTTCTGGAGTTCAAAAAACACGAGTTCAGGTTTTGGGAATGCTCGCGATTTTCTCGTCAACGTTTGCTCGGATTGCAATTCTGTCGCTTCCTACGCGTTCCTCGTGTCATTTTACGTCGGAATTAGTCTTGAGAAATGCACAAACACGGTTCTGGAGTTCAAAAAACACGAGTTCAGGTTTTGGGAATGCTCGCGATTTTCTCGTCAACGTTTACTCGGATTGCAATTCTGTCGCTTCCTACGCGTTTCTCGCGTCATTTTACATCGGAATTAGTCATGAGAAAGGCACAAACACGGTTCAGCAGCCCAAAAAACACGAGATCAGGTTTTGGGAATGCTCGCCATTTTCTCGTCAACGGTTTCTCCGTTCGCAATTCTGTCGCTTCCATCGTGATCCTCGTGTCATTTTACGTCGGAATTAGTCTTGAGAAATGCACAAACACGGTTCTGGAGTTCAAAAAACACGAGATCAGGTTTTTGGAATGCTCGCGATTTTCTCGTCAACGGTTTCTCGGTACGCAATTCTGTCGCTTCTAACGTGTTCCTCGTGTCATTTTACGTCGGAATTAGTCTTGAGAAATGCACAAACACGGTCCTGGAGTTCAAAAAACACGAGTTCAGGTTTTGGGAATGCTCGCGATTTTCTCGTCAACGTTTGCTTGGATTGCAATTCTGTCGCTTCCAACGTGATCCTCGTGTCATTTTACGTCGGAAATAGTCACGAGCAGTGCACGTGAACGTTTGTGGAGTCCAAAAAACACGAGTTCAGGTTCTGGGAATGCTCGCGATTTTCTCGTCAACGGTTTCTCGGATCGCAATTCTGTTGCTTCTAACGTGTTCCTCGTGTCATTTTACGTCGGAATTAGTCTTGAGAAATGCACAAACACGGTTCTGGAGTTCAAAAAACACGAGATCAGGTTTTTGGAATGCTCGCGATTTTCTCGTCAACGGTTTCACGGTTCGCAATTCTGTCGCTTCCATCGTGATCCTCGTGTCATTTTACGTCGGAAATAGTCACGAGCAGTGCACGTGAACGTTTGTGGAGTCCAAAAAACACGAGTTCAGGTTCTGATAATGCTCGCGATTTTCTCGTCAACGGTTTCTCGGGTCGCAATTCCGTCGCTTCTAACGTGTTCCTCGTGTCATTTTACGTCGGAATTAGTCTTGAGAAATGCACAAACACGGTTCTGGAGTTCAAAAAACACGAGATCAGGTTTTGGGAATGCTCGCGATTTTCTCGTCAACGGTTTCTCGGTTCGCAATTCTGTCGCTTCCATCGTGATCCTCGTGTCATTTTACGTCGGAAATAGTCACGAGCAGTGCACGTGAACGTTTGTGGAGTCCAAAAAACACGAGTTCAAGTTCTGGGAATGCTCGCGATTTTCTCGTCAACGGTTTCTCTGATCGCAATTCTGTCGCTTCTAACGTGTTCCTCGTGTCATTTTACGTCGGAATTAATCTTGAGAAATGCACAAACACGGTTCTGGAGTTCAAAAAACACGAGATCAGGTTTTGGGAATGCTCGCGATTTTCTCGTCAACGGTTTCTCGGTTCGCAATTCTGTCGCTTGCATCGTGATCCTTGTGTCATTTTACGTCGGAAATAGACACGAGCAGTGCACGTGAACGTTTGTGGAATCCAAAAAACACGAGTTCAGGTTCTGGGAATGCTCGCGATTTTCTCGTCAACGTTTGCCCGGATTGCAATTCTGTCGCTTCCAACGCGTTCCTCGTGTCATTTTACGTCGGAATTAGTCTTGAGAAATGCACAAACACGGTTCTGGAGTTCAAAAAACACGAGATCAGGTTTTTGGAATGCTCGCGATTTTCTCGTCAACGGTTTCACGGTTCGCAATTCTGTCGCTTCCATCGTGATCCTCGTGTCATTTTACGTCGGAAATAGTCACGAGCAGTGCACGTGAACGTTTGTGGAGTCCAAAAAACACGAGTTCAGGTTCTGATAATGCTCGCGATTTTCTCGTTAACGGTTTCTCGGATCGCAATTCTGTCGCTTCCAACGTGTTCCTCGTGTCATTTTACGCCGGAATTAGTCTTGAGAAATGCACAAACACGGTTCTGGAGTTCAAAAAACACGAGATCAGGTTTTTGGAATGCTCGCGATTTTCTCGTCAACGGTTTCTCGGTTCGCAATTCTGTCGCTTCCATCGTGATCCTTGTGTCATTTTACGTCGGAAATAGACACGAGCAGTGCACGTGAACGTTTGTGGAGTCCAAAAAACACGAGTTCAGGTTCTGGGAATGCTCGCGATTTTCTCGTCAACGTTTGCCCGGATCGCAATTCTGTCGCTTCCAACGCGTTCCTCGTGTCATTTTACGTCGGAATTAGTCTTGAGAAATGCACAAACACGGTTCTGGAGTTCAAAAAACACGAGATCAGGTTTTTGGAATGCTCGCGATTTTCTCGTCAACGGTTTCACGGTTCGCAATTCTGTCGCTTCCATCGTGATCCTCGTGTCATTTTACGTCGGAAATAGTCACGAGCAGTGCACGTGAACGTTTGTGGAGTCCAAAAAACACGAGTTCAGGTTCTGATAATGCTCGCGATTTTCTCGTCAACGGTTTCTCGGGTCGCAATTCCGTCGCTTCTAACGTGTTCCTCGTGTCATTTTACGTCGGAATTAGTCTTGAGAAATGCACAAACACGGTTCTGGAGTTCAAAAAACACGAGTTCAGGTTTTGGAAATGCTCGCGATTTTCTCGTCAACGTTTGCTTGGATTGCAATTCTGTCGCTTCCAACGTGATCCTCGTGTCATTTTACGTCGGAAATAGTCACGAGCAGTGCACGTGAACGTTTGTGGAGTCCAAAAAACACGAGTTCAGGTTCTGGGAATGCTCGCGATTTTCTCGTCAACGGTTTCTCGGATCGCAATTCTGTCGCTTCTAACGTGTTCCTCGTGTCATTTTACGTCGGAATTAGTCTTGACAAATGCACAAACACGGTTCTGGAGTTCAAAAAACACGAGATCAGATTTTTGGAATGCTCGCGATTTTCTCGTCAATGTTTGCTCGGATTGCAATTCTGTCGCTTCCTACGCGTTTCTCGCGTCATTTTACATCGGAATTAGTCATGAGAAATGCACAAACACGGTTGTGGAGCCCAAAAAACACGAGATCAGTTTCTGGGAATGCTCGCGATTTCCTCGTCAACGGTTTCTCGGATCGCAATTCTGTCGCTTCTAACGTGTTCCTCGTGTCATTTTACGTCGGAATTAGTCTTGAGAAATGCACAAACACGGTTATGGAGTTCAAAAAACACGAGTTCAGGTTTTGGGAATGCTCGCGATTTTCTAGTCAACGGTTTCTCGGATTGCAATTCTGTCGCTTCCAACGCGTTCCCCGCGTCATTTTACATCGGAATTAGTCTTGAGAAAGGCACAAACACGGTTCAGGAGCCCAAAAAACACGAGATCAGGATTCGGGAATGCTCGCGATTTTCTCGTCAACGGTTTCTCGGATCGCAATTCTGTCGCTTCTAACGTGTTCCTCGTGTCATTTTACGTCGGAATTAGTCTTGAGAAATGCACAAACACGGTTCTGGAGTTCAAAAAACACGAGTTCAGGTTTTGGGAATGCTCGCGATTTTCTCGTCAACGTTTGCTCGGATTGCAATTCTGTCGCTTCCATCGTGATCCTCGTGTCATTTTACGTCGGAATTAGTCTTGAGAAATGCACAAACACGGTTCTGGAGTTCAAAAAACACGAGATCAGGTTTTTGGAATGCTCGCGATTTTCTCGTCAACGGTTTCTCGGTACGCAATTCTGTCGCTTCTAACGTGTTCCTCGTGTCATTTTACGTCGGAATTAGTCTTGAGAAATGCACAAACACGGTCCTGGAGTTCAAAAAACACGAGTTCAGGTTTTGGGAATGCTCGCGATTTTCTCGTCAACGTTTGCTTGGATTGCAATTCTGTCGCTTCCAACGTGATCCTCGTGTCATTTTACGTCGGAAATAGTCACGAGCAGTGCACGTGAACGTTTGTGGAGTCCAAAAAACACGAGTTCAGGTTCTGGGAATGCTCGCGATTTTCTCGTCAACGGTTTCTCGGATCGCAATTCTGTTGCTTCTAACGTGTTCCTCGTGTCATTTTACGTCGGAATTAGTCTTGAGAAATGCACAAACACGGTTCTGGAGTTCAAAAAACACGAGATCAGGTTTTTGGAATGCTCGCGATTTTCTCGTCAACGGTTTCACGGTTCGCAATTCTGTCGCTTCCATCGTGATCCTCGTGTCATTTTACGTCGGAAATAGTCACGAGCAGTGCACGTGAACGTTTGTGGAGTCCAAAAAACACGAGTTCAGGTTCTGATAATGCTCGCGATTTTCTCGTCAACGGTTTCTCGGGTCGCAATTCCGTCGCTTCTAACGTGTTCCTCGTGTCATTTTACGTCGGAATTAGTCTTGAGAAATGCACAAACACGGTTCTGGAGTTCAAAAAACACGAGATCAGGTTTTGGGAATGCTCGCGATTTTCTCGTCAACGGTTTCTCGGTTCGCAATTCTGTCGCTTCCATCGTGATCCTCGTGTCATTTTACGTCGGAAATAGTCACGAGCAGTGCACGTCAACGTTTGTGGAGTCCAAAAAACACGAGTTCAAGTTCTGGGAATGCTCGCGATTTTCTCGTCAACGGTTTCTCTGATCGCAATTCTGTCGCTTCTAACGTGTTCCTCGTGTCATTTTACGTCGGAATTAATCTTGAGAAATGCACAAACACGGTTCTGGAGTTCAAAAAACACGAGATCAGGTTTTGGGAATGCTCGCGATTTTCTCGTCAACGGTTTCTCGGTTCGCAATTCTGTCGCTTGCATCGTGATCCTTGTGTCATTTTACGTCGGAAATAGACACGAGCAGTGCACGTGAACGTTTGTGGAATCCAAAAAACACGAGTTCAGGTTCTGGGAATGCTCGCGATTTTCTCGTCAACGTTTGCCCGGATTGCAATTCTGTCGCTTCCAACGCGTTCCTCGTGTCATTTTACGTCGGAATTAGTCTTGAGAAATGCACAAACACGGTTCTGGAGTTCAAAAAACACGAGATCAGGTTTTTGGAATGCTCGCGATTTTCTCGTCAACGGTTTCACGGTTCGCAATTCTGTCGCTTCCATCGTGATCCTCGTGTCATTTTACGTCGGAAATAGTCACGAGCAGTGCACGTGAACGTTTGTGGAGTCCAAAAAACACGAGTTCAGGTTCTGATAATGCTCGCGATTTTCTCGTTAACGGTTTCTCGGATCGCAATTCTGTCGCTTCCAACGTGTTCCTCGTGTCATTTTACGCCGGAATTAGTCTTGAGAAATGCACAAACACGGTTCTGGAGTTCAAAAAACACGAGATCAGGTTTTTGGAATGCTCGCGATTTTCTCGTCAACGGTTTCTCGGTTCGCAATTCTGTCGCTTCCATCGTGATCCTTGTGTCATTTTACGTCGGAAATAGACACGAGCAGTGCACGTGAACGTTTGTGGAGTCCAAAAAACACGAGTTCAGGTTCTGGGAATGCTCGCGATTTTCTCGTCAACGTTTGCCCGGATCGCAATTCTGTCGCTTCCAACGCGTTCCTCGTGTCATTTTACGTCGGAATTAGTCTTGAGAAATGCACAAACACGGTTCTGGAGTTCAAAAAACACGAGATCAGGTTTTTGGAATGCTCGCGATTTTCTCGTCAACGGTTTCACGGTTCGCAATTCTGTCGCTTCCATCGTGATCCTCGTGTCATTTTACGTCGGAAATAGTCACGAGCAGTGCACGTGAACGTTTGTGGAGTCCAAAAAACACGAGTTCAGGTTCTGATAATGCTCGCGATTTTCTCGTCAACGGTTTCTCGGGTCGCAATTCCGTCGCTTCTAACGTGTTCCTCGTGTCATTTTACGTCGGAATTAGTCTTGACAAATGCACAAACACGGTTCTGGAGTTCAAAAAACACGAGATCAGGTTTTTGGAATGCTCGCGATTTTCTCGTCAATGTTTGCTCGGATTGCAATTCTGTCGCTTCCTACGCGTTTCTCGCGTCATTTTACATCGGAATTAGTCATGAGAAATGCACAAACACGGTTGTGGAGCCCAAAAAACACGAGATCAGTTTCTGGGAATGCTCGCGATTTCCTCGTCAACGGTTTCTCGGATCGCAATTCTGTCGCTTCTAACGTGTTCCTCGTGTCATTTTACGTCGGAATTAGTCTTGAGAAATGCACAAACACGGTTATGGAGTTCAAAAAACACGAGTTCAGGTTTTGGGAATGCTCGCGATTTTCTAGTCAACGGTTTCTCGGATTGCAATTCTGTCGCTTCCAACGCGTTCCCCGCGTCATTTTACATCGGAATTAGTCTTGAGAAAGGCACAAACACGGTTCAGGAGCCCAAAAAACACGAGATCAGGATTCGGGAATGCTCGCGATTTTCTCGTCAACGGTTTCTCGGATCGCAATTCTGTCGCTTCTAACGTGTTCCTCGTGTCATTTTACGTCGGAATTAGTCTTGAGAAATGCACAAACACGGTTCTGGAGTTCAAAAAACACGAGTTCAGGTTTTGGGAATGCTCGCGATTTTCTCGTCAACGTTTGCTCGGATTGCAATTCTGTCGCTTCCTACGCGTTCCTCGTGTCATTTTACGTCGGAATTAGTCTTGAGAAATGCACAAACACGGTTCTGGAGTTCAAAAAACACGAGTTCAGGTTTTGGGAATGCTCGCGATTTTCTCGTCAACGTTTACTCGGATTGCAATTCTGTCGCTTCCTACGCGTTTCTCGCGTCATTTTACATCGGAATTAGTCATGAGAAAGGCACAAACACGGTTCAGCAGCCCAAAAAACACGAGATCAGGTTTTGGGAATGCTCGCCATTTTCTCGTCAACGGTTTCTCCGTTCGCAATTCTGTCGCTTCCATCGTGATCCTCGTGTCATTTTACGTCGGAATTAGTCTTGAGAAATGCACAAACACGGTTCTGGAGTTCAAAAAACACGAGATCAGGTTTTTGGAATGCTCGCGATTTTCTCGTCAACGGTTTCTCGGTACGCAATTCTGTCGCTTCTAACGTGTTCCTCGTGTCATTTTACGTCGGAATTAGTCTTGAGAAATGCACAAACACGGTCCTGGAGTTCAAAAAACACGAGTTCAGGTTTTGGGAATGCTCGCGATTTTCTCGTCAACGTTTGCTTGGATTGCAATTCTGTCGCTTCCAACGTGATCCTCGTGTCATTTTACGTCGGAAATAGTCACGAGCAGTGCACGTGAACGTTTGTGGAGTCCAAAAAACACGAGTTCAGGTTCTGGGAATGCTCGCGATTTTCTCGTCAACGGTTTCTCGGATCGCAATTCTGTTGCTTCTAACGTGTTCCTCGTGTCATTTTACGTCGGAATTAGTCTTGAGAAATGCACAAACACGGTTCTGGAGTTCAAAAAACACGAGATCAGGTTTTTGGAATGCTCGCGATTTTCTCGTCAACGGTTTCACGGTTCGCAATTCTGTCGCTTCCATCGTGATCCTCGTGTCATTTTACGTCGGAAATAGTCACGAGCAGTGCACGTGAACGTTTGTGGAGTCCAAAAAACACGAGTTCAGGTTCTGATAATGCTCGCGATTTTCTCGTCAACGGTTTCTCGGGTCGCAATTCCGTCGCTTCTAACGTGTTCCTCGTGTCATTTTACGTCGGAATTAGTCTTGAGAAATGCACAAACACGGTTCTGGAGTTCAAAAAACACGAGATCAGGTTTTGGGAATGCTCGCGATTTTCTCGTCAACGGTTTCTCGGTTCGCAATTCTGTCGCTTCCATCGTGATCCTCGTGTCATTTTACGTCGGAAATAGTCACGAGCAGTGCACGTGAACGTTTGTGGAGTCCAAAAAACACGAGTTCAAGTTCTGGGAATGCTCGCGATTTTCTCGTCAACGGTTTCTCTGATCGCAATTCTGTCGCTTCTAACGTGTTCCTCGTGTCATTTTACGTCGGAATTAATCTTGAGAAATGCACAAACACGGTTCTGGAGTTCAAAAAACACGAGATCAGGTTTTGGGAATGCTCGCGATTTTCTCGTCAACGGTTTCTCGGTTCGCAATTCTGTCGCTTGCATCGTGATCCTTGTGTCATTTTACGTCGGAAATAGACACGAGCAGTGCACGTGAACGTTTGTGGAATCCAAAAAACACGAGTTCAGGTTCTGGGAATGCTCGCGATTTTCTCGTCAACGTTTGCCCGGATTGCAATTCTGTCGCTTCCAACGCGTTCCTCGTGTCATTTTACGTCGGAATTAGTCTTGAGAAATGCACAAACACGGTTCTGGAGTTCAAAAAACACGAGATCAGGTTTTTGGAATGCTCGCGATTTTCTCGTCAACGGTTTCACGGTTCGCAATTCTGTCGCTTCCATCGTGATCCTCGTGTCATTTTACGTCGGAAATAGTCACGAGCAGTGCACGTGAACGTTTGTGGAGTCCAAAAAACACGAGTTCAGGTTCTGATAATGCTCGCGATTTTCTCGTTAACGGTTTCTCGGATCGCAATTCTGTCGCTTCCAACGTGTTCCTCGTGTCATTTTACGCCGGAATTAGTCTTGAGAAATGCACAAACACGGTTCTGGAGTTCAAAAAACACGAGATCAGGTTTTTGGAATGCTCGCGATTTTCTCGTCAACGGTTTCTCGGTTCGCAATTCTGTCGCTTCCATCGTGATCCTTGTGTCATTTTACGTCGGAAATAGACACGAGCAGTGCACGTGAACGTTTGTGGAGTCCAAAAAACACGAGTTCAGGTTCTGGGAATGCTCGCGATTTTCTCGTCAACGTTTGCCCGGATCGCAATTCTGTCGCTTCCAACGCGTTCCTCGTGTCATTTTACGTCGGAATTAGTCTTGAGAAATGCACAAACACGGTTCTGGAGTTCAAAAAACACGAGATCAGGTTTTTGGAATGCTCGCGATTTTCTCGTCAACGGTTTCACGGTTCGCAATTCTGTCGCTTCCATCGTGATCCTCGTGTCATTTTACGTCGGAAATAGTCACGAGCAGTGCACGTGAACGTTTGTGGAGTCCAAAAAACACGAGTTCAGGTTCTGATAATGCTCGCGATTTTCTCGTCAACGGTTTCTCGGGTCGCAATTCCGTCGCTTCTAACGTGTTCCTCGTGTCATTTTACGTCGGAATTAGTCTTGAGAAATGCACAAACACGGTTCTGGAGTTCAAAAAACACGAGTTCAGGTTTTGGAAATGCTCGCGATTTTCTCGTCAACGTTTGCTTGGATTGCAATTCTGTCGCTTCCAACGTGATCCTCGTGTCATTTTACGTCGGAAATAGTCACGAGCAGTGCACGTGAACGTTTGTGGAGTCCAAAAAACACGAGTTCAGGTTCTGGGAATGCTCGCGATTTTCTCGTCAACGGTTTCTCGGATCGCAATTCTGTCGCTTCTAACGTGTTCCTCGTGTCATTTTACGTCGGAATTAGTCTTGACAAATGCACAAACACGGTTCTGGAGTTCAAAAAACACGAGATCAGGTTTTTGGAATGCTCGCGATTTTCTCGTCAATGTTTGCTCGGATTGCAATTCTGTCGCTTCCTACGCGTTTCTCGCGTCATTTTACATCGGAATTAGTCATGAGAAATGCACAAACACGGTTGTGGAGCCCAAAAAACACGAGATCAGTTTCTGGGAATGCTCGCGATTTCCTCGTCAACGGTTTCTCGGATCGCAATTCTGTCGCTTCTAACGTGTTCCTCGTGTCATTTTACGTCGGAATTAGTCTTGAGAAATGCACAAACACGGTTATGGAGTTCAAAAAACACGAGTTCAGGTTTTGGGAATGCTCGCGATTTTCTAGTCAACGGTTTCTCGGATCGCAATTCTGTCGCTTCCAACGTGTTCCTCGTGTCATTTTACGTCGGAATTAGTCTTGAGAAATGCACAAACACGGTTCTGGAGTTCAAAAAACACGAGTTCAGGTTTTGGAAATGCTCGCGATTTTCTCGTCAACGTTTGCTTGGATTGCAATTCTGTCGCTTCCAACGTGATCCTCGTGTCATTTTACGTCGGAAATAGTCACGAGCAGTGCACGTGAACGTTTGTGGAGTCCAAAAAACACGAGTTCAGGTTCTGGGAATGCTCGCGATTTTCTCGTCAACGGTTTCTCGGATCGCAATTCTGTTGCTTCTAACGTGTTCCTCGTGTCATTTTACGTCGGAATTAGTCTTGAGAAATGCACAAACACGGTTCTGGAGTTCAAAAAACACGAGATCAGGTTTTTGGAATGCTCGCGATTTTCTCGTCAACGGTTTCACGGTTCGCAATTCTGTCGCTTCCATCGTGATCCTCGTGTCATTTTACGTCGGAAATAGTCACGAGCAGTGCACGTGAACGTTTGTGGAGTCCAAAAAACACGAGTTCAGGTTCTGATAATGCTCGCGATTTTCTCGTCAACGGTTTCTCGGGTCGCAATTCCGTCGCTTCTAACGTGTTCCTCGTGTCATTTTACGTCGGAATTAGTCTTGAGAAATGCACAAACACGGTTCTGGAGTTCAAAAAACACGAGATCAGGTTTTGGGAATGCTCGCGATTTTCTCGTCAACGGTTTCTCGGTTCGCAATTCTGTCGCTTCCATCGTGATCCTCGTGTCATTTTACGTCGGAAATAGTCACGAGCAGTGCACGTGAACGTTTGTGGAGTCCAAAAAACACGAGTTCAAGTTCTGGGAATGCTCGCGATTTTCTCGTCAACGGTTTCTCTGATCGCAATTCTGTCGCTTCTAACGTGTTCCTCGTGTCATTTTACGTCGGAATTAATCTTGAGAAATGCACAAACACGGTTCTGGAGTTCAAAAAACACGAGATCAGGTTTTGGGAATGCTCGCGATTTTCTCGTCAACGGTTTCTCGGTTCGCAATTCTGTCGCTTGCATCGTGATCCTTGTGTCATTTTACGTCGGAAATAGACACGAGCAGTGCACGTGAACGTTTGTGGAATCCAAAAAACACGAGTTCAGGTTCTGGGAATGCTCGCGATTTTCTCGTCAACGTTTGCCCGGATTGCAATTCTGTCGCTTCCAACGCGTTCCTCGTGTCATTTTACGTCGGAATTAGTCTTGAGAAATGCACAAACACGGTTCTGGAGTTCAAAAAACACGAGATCAGGTTTTTGGAATGCTCGCGATTTTCTCGTCAACGGTTTCACGGTTCGCAATTCTGTCGCTTCCATCGTGATCCTCGTGTCATTTTACGTCGGAAATAGTCACGAGCAGTGCACGTGAACGTTTGTGGAGTCCAAAAAACACGAGTTCAGGTTCTGATAATGCTCGCGATTTTCTCGTTAACGGTTTCTCGGATCGCAATTCTGTCGCTTCCAACGTGTTCCTCGTGTCATTTTACGCCGGAATTAGTCTTGAGAAATGCACAAACACGGTTCTGGAGTTCAAAAAACACGAGATCAGGTTTTTGGAATGCTCGCGATTTTCTCGTCAACGGTTTCTCGGTTCGCAATTCTGTCGCTTCCATCGTGATCCTTGTGTCATTTTACGTCGGAAATAGACACGAGCAGTGCACGTGAACGTTTGTGGAGTCCAAAAAACACGAGTTCAGGTTCTGGGAATGCTCGCGATTTTCTCGTCAACGTTTGCCCGGATCGCAATTCTGTCGCTTCCAACGCGTTCCTCGTGTCATTTTACGTCGGAATTAGTCTTGAGAAATGCACAAACACGGTTCTGGAGTTCAAAAAACACGAGATCAGGTTTTTGGAATGCTCGCGATTTTCTCGTCAACGGTTTCACGGTTCGCAATTCTGTCGCTTCCATCGTGATCCTCGTGTCATTTTACGTCGGAAATAGTCACGAGCAGTGCACGTGAACGTTTGTGGAGTCCAAAAAACACGAGTTCAGGTTCTGATAATGCTCGCGATTTTCTCGTTAACGGTTTCTCGGATCGCAATTCTGTCGCTTCCAACGTGTTCCTCGTGTCATTTTACGCCGGAATTAGTCTTGAGAAATGCACAAACACGGTTCTGGAGTTCAAAAAACACGAGATCAGGTTTTTGGAATGCTCGCGATTTTCTCGTCAACGGTTTCTCGGTTCGCAATTCTGTCGCTTCCATCGTGATCCTTGTGTCATTTTACGTCGGAAATAGACACGAGCAGTGCACGTGAACGTTTGTGGAGTCCAAAAAACACGAGTTCAGGTTCTGGGAATGCTCGCGATTTTCTCGTCAACGTTTGCCCGGATCGCAATTCTGTCGCTTCCAACGCGTTCCTCGTGTCATTTTACGTCGGAATTAGTCTTGAGAAATGCACAAACACGGTTCTGGAGTTCAAAAAACACGAGATCAGGTTTTTGGAATGCTCGCGATTTTCTCGTCAACGGTTTCACGGTTCGCAATTCTGTCGCTTCCATCGTGATCCTCGTGTCATTTTACGTCGGAAATAGTCACGAGCAGTGCACGTGAACGTTTGTGGAGTCCAAAAAACACGAGTTCAGGTTCTGATAATGCTCGCGATTTTCTCGTCAACGGTTTCTCGGGTCGCAATTCCGTCGCTTCTAACGTGTTCCTCGTGTCATTTTACGTCGGAATTAGTCTTGAGAAATGCACAAACACGGTTCTGGAGTTCAAAAAACACGAGTTCAGGTTTTGGAAATGCTCGCGATTTTCTCGTCAACGTTTGCTTGGATTGCAATTCTGTCGCTTCCAACGTGATCCTCGTGTCATTTTACGTCGGAAATAGTCACGAGCAGTGCACGTGAACGTTTGTGGAGTCCAAAAAACACGAGTTCAGGTTCTGGGAATGCTCGCGATTTTCTCGTCAACGGTTTCTCGGATCGCAATTCTGTCGCTTCTAACGTGTTCCTCGTGTCATTTTACGTCGGAATTAGTCTTGACAAATGCACAAACACGGTTCTGGAGTTCAAAAAACACGAGATCAGGTTTTTGGAATGCTCGCGATTTTCTCGTCAATGTTTGCTCGGATTGCAATTCTGTCGCTTCCTACGCGTTTCTCGCGTCATTTTACATCGGAATTAGTCATGAGAAATGCACAAACACGGTTGTGGAGCCCAAAAAACACGAGATCAGTTTCTGGGAATGCTCGCGATTTCCTCGTCAACGGTTTCTCGGATCGCAATTCTGTCGCTTCTAACGTGTTCCTCGTGTCATTTTACGTCGAAATTAGTCTTGAGAAATGCACAAACACGGTTATGGAGTTCAAAAAACACGAGTTCAGGTTTTGGGAATGCTCGCGATTTTCTAGTCAACGGTTTCTCGGATTGCAATTCTGTCGCTTCCAACGCGTTCCCCGCGTCATTTTACATCGGAATTAGTCTTGAGAAAGGCACAAACACGGTTCAGGAGCCCAAAAAACACGAGATCAGGATTCGGGAATGCTCGCGATTTTCTCGTCAACGGTTTCTCGGATCGCAATTCTGTCGCTTCTAACGTGTTCCTCGTGTCATTTTACGTCGGAATTAGTCTTGAGAAATGCACAAACACGGTTCTGGAGTTCAAAAAACACGAGTTCAGGTTTTGGGAATGCTCGCGATTTTCTCGTCAACGTTTGCTCGGATTGCAATTCTGTCGCTTCCTACGCGTTCCTCGTGTCATTTTACGTCGGAATTAGTCTTGAGAAATGCACAAACACGGTTCTGGAGTTCAAAAAACACGAGTTCAGGTTTTGGGAATGCTCGCGATTTTCTCGTCAACGTTTACTCGGATTGCAATTCTGTCGCTTCCTACGCGTTTCTCGCGTCATTTTACATCGGAATTAGTCATGAGAAAGGCACAAACACGGTTCAGCAGCCCAAAAAACACGAGATCAGGTTTTGGGAATGCTCGCCATTTTCTCGTCAACGGTTTCTCCGTTCGCAATTCTGTCGCTTCCATCGTGATCCTCGTGTCATTTTACGTCGGAATTAGTCTTGAGAAATGCACAAACACGGTTCTGGAGTTCAAAAAACACGAGATCAGGTTTTTGGAATGCTCGCGATTTTCTCGTCAACGGTTTCTCGGTACGCAATTCTGTCGCTTCTAACGTGTTCCTCGTGTCATTTTACGTCGGAATTAGTCTTGAGAAATGCACAAACACGGTCCTGGAGTTCAAAAAACACGAGTTCAGGTTTTGGGAATGCTCGCGATTTTCTCGTCAACGTTTGCTTGGATTGCAATTCTGTCGCTTCCAACGTGATCCTCGTGTCATTTTACGTCGGAAATAGTCACGAGCAGTGCACGTGAACGTTTGTGGAGTCCAAAAAACACGAGTTCAGGTTCTGGGAATGCTCGCGATTTTCTCGTCAACGGTTTCTCGGATCGCAATTCTGTTGCTTCTAACGTGTTCCTCGTGTCATTTTACGTCGGAATTAGTCTTGAGAAATGCACAAACACGGTTCTGGAGTTCAAAAAACACGAGATCAGGTTTTTGGAATGCTCGCGATTTTCTCGTCAACGGTTTCACGGTTCGCAATTCTGTCGCTTCCATCGTGATCCTCGTGTCATTTTACGTCGGAAATAGTCACGAGCAGTGCACGTGAACGTTTGTGGAGTCCAAAAAACACGAGTTCAGGTTCTGATAATGCTCGCGATTTTCTCGTCAACGGTTTCTCGGGTCGCAATTCCGTCGCTTCTAACGTGTTCCTCGTGTCATTTTACGTCGGAATTAGTCTTGAGAAATGCACAAACACGGTTCTGGAGTTCAAAAAACACGAGATCAGGTTTTGGGAATGCTCGCGATTTTCTCGTCAACGGTTTCTCGGTTCGCAATTCTGTCGCTTCCATCGTGATCCTCGTGTCATTTTACGTCGGAAATAGTCACGAGCAGTGCACGTGAACGTTTGTGGAGTCCAAAAAACACGAGTTCAAGTTCTGGGAATGCTCGCGATTTTCTCGTCAACGGTTTCTCTGATCGCAATTCTGTCGCTTCTAACGTGTTCCTCGTGTCATTTTACGTCGGAATTAATCTTGAGAAATGCACAAACACGGTTCTGGAGTTCAAAAAACACGAGATCAGGTTTTGGGAATGCTCGCGATTTTCTCGTCAACGGTTTCTCGGTTCGCAATTCTGTCGCTTGCATCGTGATCCTTGTGTCATTTTACGTCGGAAATAGACACGAGCAGTGCACGTGAACGTTTGTGGAATCCAAAAAACACGAGTTCAGGTTCTGGGAATGCTCGCGATTTTCTCGTCAACGTTTGCCCGGATTGCAATTCTGTCGCTTCCAACGCGTTCCTCGTGTCATTTTACGTCGGAATTAGTCTTGAGAAATGCACAAACACGGTTCTGGAGTTCAAAAAACACGAGATCAGGTTTTTGGAATGCTCGCGATTTTCTCGTCAACGGTTTCACGGTTCGCAATTCTGTCGCTTCCATCGTGATCCTCGTGTCATTTTACGTCGGAAATAGTCACGAGCAGTGCACGTGAACGTTTGTGGAGTCCAAAAAACACGAGTTCAGGTTCTGATAATGCTCGCGATTTTCTCGTTAACGGTTTCTCGGATCGCAATTCTGTCGCTTCCAACGTGTTCCTCGTGTCATTTTACGCCGGAATTAGTCTTGAGAAATGCACAAACACGGTTCTGGAGTTCAAAAAACACGAGATCAGGTTTTTGGAATGCTCGCGATTTTCTCGTCAACGGTTTCTCGGTTCGCAATTCTGTCGCTTCCATCGTGATCCTTGTGTCATTTTACGTCGGAAATAGACACGAGCAGTGCACGTGAACGTTTGTGGAGTCCAAAAAACACGAGTTCAGGTTCTGGGAATGCTCGCGATTTTCTCGTCAACGTTTGCCCGGATCGCAATTCTGTCGCTTCCAACGCGTTCCTCGTGTCATTTTACGTCGGAATTAGTCTTGAGAAATGCACAAACACGGTTCTGGAGTTCAAAAAACACGAGATCAGGTTTTTGGAATGCTCGCGATTTTCTCGTCAACGGTTTCACGGTTCGCAATTCTGTCGCTTCCATCGTGATCCTCGTGTCATTTTACGTCGGAAATAGTCACGAGCAGTGCACGTGAACGTTTGTGGAGTCCAAAAAACACGAGTTCAGGTTCTGATAATGCTCGCGATTTTCTCGTCAACGGTTTCTCGGGTCGCAATTCCGTCGCTTCTAACGTGTTCCTCGTGTCATTTTACGTCGGAATTAGTCTTGAGAAATGCACAAACACGGTTCTGGAGTTCAAAAAACACGAGTTCAGGTTTTGGAAATGCTCGCGATTTTCTCGTCAACGTTTGCTTGGATTGCAATTCTGTCGCTTCCAACGTGATCCTCGTGTCATTTTACGTCGGAAATAGTCACGAGCAGTGCACGTGAACGTTTGTGGAGTCCAAAAAACACGAGTTCAGGTTCTGGGAATGCTCGCGATTTTCTCGTCAACGGTTTCTCGGATCGCAATTCTGTCGCTTCTAACGTGTTCCTCGTGTCATTTTACGTCGGAATTAGTCTTGACAAATGCACAAACACGGTTCTGGAGTTCAAAAAACACGAGATCAGGTTTTTGGAATGCTCGCGATTTTCTCGTCAATGTTTGCTCGGATTGCAATTCTGTCGCTTCCTACGCGTTTCTCGCGTCATTTTACATCGGAATTAGTCATGAGAAATGCACAAACACGGTTGTGGAGCCCAAAAAACACGAGATCAGTTTCTGGGAATGCTCGCGATTTCCTCGTCAACGGTTTCTCGGATCGCAATTCTGTCGCTTCTAACGTGTTCCTCGTGTCATTTTACGTCGGAATTAGTCTTGAGAAATGCACAAACACGGTTATGGAGTTCAAAAAACACGAGTTCAGGTTTTGGGAATGCTCGCGATTTTCTAGTCAACGGTTTCTCGGATCGCAATTCTGTCGCTTCCAACGTGTTCCTCGTGTCATTTTACGTCGGAATTAGTCTTGAGAAATGCACAAACACGGTTCTGGAGTTCAAAAAACACGAGTTCAGGTTTTGGAAATGCTCGCGATTTTCTCGTCAACGTTTGCTTGGATTGCAATTCTGTCGCTTCCAACGTGATCCTCGTGTCATTTTACGTCGGAAATAGTCACGAGCAGTGCACGTGAACGTTTGTGGAGTCCAAAAAACACGAGTTCAGGTTCTGGGAATGCTCGCGATTTTCTCGTCAACGGTTTCTCGGATCGCAATTCTGTTGCTTCTAACGTGTTCCTCGTGTCATTTTACGTCGGAATTAGTCTTGAGAAATGCACAAACACGGTTCTGGAGTTCAAAAAACACGAGATCAGGTTTTTGGAATGCTCGCGATTTTCTCGTCAACGGTTTCACGGTTCGCAATTCTGTCGCTTCCATCGTGATCCTCGTGTCATTTTACGTCGGAAATAGTCACGAGCAGTGCACGTGAACGTTTGTGGAGTCCAAAAAACACGAGTTCAGGTTCTGATAATGCTCGCGATTTTCTCGTCAACGGTTTCTCGGGTCGCAATTCCGTCGCTTCTAACGTGTTCCTCGTGTCATTTTACGTCGGAATTAGTCTTGAGAAATGCACAAACACGGTTCTGGAGTTCAAAAAACACGAGATCAGGTTTTGGGAATGCTCGCGATTTTCTCGTCAACGGTTTCTCGGTTCGCAATTCTGTCGCTTCCATCGTGATCCTCGTGTCATTTTACGTCGGAAATAGTCACGAGCAGTGCACGTGAACGTTTGTGGAGTCCAAAAAACACGAGTTCAAGTTCTGGGAATGCTCGCGATTTTCTCGTCAACGGTTTCTCTGATCGCAATTCTGTCGCTTCTAACGTGTTCCTCGTGTCATTTTACGTCGGAATTAATCTTGAGAAATGCACAAACACGGTTCTGGAGTTCAAAAAACACGAGATCAGGTTTTGGGAATGCTCGCGATTTTCTCGTCAACGGTTTCTCGGTTCGCAATTCTGTCGCTTGCATCGTGATCCTTGTGTCATTTTACGTCGGAAATAGACACGAGCAGTGCACGTGAACGTTTGTGGAATCCAAAAAACACGAGTTCAGGTTCTGGGAATGCTCGCGATTTTCTCGTCAACGTTTGCCCGGATTGCAATTCTGTCGCTTCCAACGCGTTCCTCGTGTCATTTTACGTCGGAATTAGTCTTGAGAAATGCACAAACACGGTTCTGGAGTTCAAAAAACACGAGATCAGGTTTTTGGAATGCTCGCGATTTTCTCGTCAACGGTTTCACGGTTCGCAATTCTGTCGCTTCCATCGTGATCCTCGTGTCATTTTACGTCGGAAATAGTCACGAGCAGTGCACGTGAACGTTTGTGGAGTCCAAAAAACACGAGTTCAGGTTCTGATAATGCTCGCGATTTTCTCGTTAACGGTTTCTCGGATCGCAATTCTGTCGCTTCCAACGTGTTCCTCGTGTCATTTTACGCCGGAATTAGTCTTGAGAAATGCACAAACACGGTTCTGGAGTTCAAAAAACACGAGATCAGGTTTTTGGAATGCTCGCGATTTTCTCGTCAACGGTTTCTCGGTTCGCAATTCTGTCGCTTCCATCGTGATCCTTGTGTCATTTTACGTCGGAAATAGACACGAGCAGTGCACGTGAACGTTTGTGGAGTCCAAAAAACACGAGTTCAGGTTCTGGGAATGCTCGCGATTTTCTCGTCAACGTTTGCCCGGATCGCAATTCTGTCGCTTCCAACGCGTTCCTCGTGTCATTTTACGTCGGAATTAGTCTTGAGAAATGCACAAACACGGTTCTGGAGTTCAAAAAACACGAGATCAGGTTTTTGGAATGCTCGCGATTTTCTCGTCAACGGTTTCACGGTTCGCAATTCTGTCGCTTCCATCGTGATCCTCGTGTCATTTTACGTCGGAAATAGTCACGAGCAGTGCACGTGAACGTTTGTGGAGTCCAAAAAACACGAGTTCAGGTTCTGATAATGCTCGCGATTTTCTCGTCAACGGTTTCTCGGGTCGCAATTCCGTCGCTTCTAACGTGTTCCTCGTGTCATTTTACGTCGGAATTAGTCTTGAGAAATGCACAAACACGGTTCTGGAGTTCAAAAAACACGAGTTCAGGTTTTGGAAATGCTCGCGATTTTCTCGTCAACGTTTGCTTGGATTGCAATTCTGTCGCTTCCAACGTGATCCTCGTGTCATTTTACGTCGGAAATAGTCACGAGCAGTGCACGTGAACGTTTGTGGAGTCCAAAAAACACGAGTTCAGGTTCTGGGAATGCTCGCGATTTTCTCGTCAACGGTTTCTCGGATCGCAATTCTGTCGCTTCTAACGTGTTCCTCGTGTCATTTTACGTCGGAATTAGTCTTGACAAATGCACAAACACGGTTCTGGAGTTCAAAAAACACGAGATCAGGTTTTTGGAATGCTCGCGATTTTCTCGTCAATGTTTGCTCGGATTGCAATTCTGTCGCTTCCTACGCGTTTCTCGCGTCATTTTACATCGGAATTAGTCATGAGAAATGCACAAACACGGTTGTGGAGCCCAAAAAACACGAGTTCAAGTTCTGGGAATGCTCGCGATTTTCTCGTCAACGGTTTCTCTGATCGCAATTCTGTCGCTTCTAACGTGTTCCTCGTGTCATTTTACGTCGGAATTAATCTTGAGAAATGCACAAACACGGTTCTGGAGTTCAAAAAACACGAGATCAGGTTTTGGGAATGCTCGCGATTTTCTCGTCAACGGTTTCTCGGTTCGCAATTCTGTCGCTTGCATCGTGATCCTTGTGTCATTTTACGTCGGAAATAGACACGAGCAGTGCACGTGAACGTTTGTGGAATCCAAAAAACACGAGTTCAGGTTCTGGGAATGCTCGCGATTTTCTCGTCAACGTTTGCCCGGATTGCAATTCTGTCGCTTCCAACGCGTTCCTCGTGTCATTTTACGTCGGAATTAGTCTTGAGAAATGCACAAACACGGTTCTGGAGTTCAAAAAACACGAGATCAGGTTTTTGGAATGCTCGCGATTTTCTCGTCAACGGTTTCACGGTTCGCAATTCTGTCGCTTCCATCGTGATCCTCGTGTCATTTTACGTCGGAAATAGTCACGAGCAGTGCACGTGAACGTTTGTGGAGTCCAAAAAACACGAGTTCAGGTTCTGATAATGCTCGCGATTTTCTCGTTAACGGTTTCTCGGATCGCAATTCTGTCGCTTCCAACGTGTTCCTCGTGTCATTTTACGCCGGAATTAGTCTTGAGAAATGCACAAACACGGTTCTGGAGTTCAAAAAACACGAGATCAGGTTTTTGGAATGCTCGCGATTTTCTCGTCAACGGTTTCTCGGTTCGCAATTCTGTCGCTTCCATCGTGATCCTTGTGTCATTTTACGTCGGAAATAGACACGAGCAGTGCACGTGAACGTTTGTGGAGTCCAAAAAACACGAGTTCAGGTTCTGGGAATGCTCGCGATTTTCTCGTCAACGTTTGCCCGGATCGCAATTCTGTCGCTTCCAACGCGTTCCTCGTGTCATTTTACGTCGGAATTAGTCTTGAGAAATGCACAAACACGGTTCTGGAGTTCAAAAAACACGAGATCAGGTTTTGGGAATGCTCGCGATTTTCTCGTCAACGGTTTCTCGGTTCGCAATTCTGTCGCTTGCATCGTGATCCTTGTGTCATTTTACGTCGGAAATAGACACGAGCAGTGCACGTGAACGTTTGTGGAGTCCAAAAAACACGAGTTCAGGTTCTGGGAATGCTCGCGATTTTCTCGTCAACGTTTGCCCGGATCGCAATTCTGTCGCTTCCAACGCGTTCCTCGTGTCATTTTACGTCGGAATTAGTCTTGAGAAATGCACAAACACGGTTCTGGAGTTCAAAAAACACGAGTTCAGGTTCTGGGAATGCTCGCGATTTTCTCGTCAACGGTTTCTCTGATCGCAATTCTGTCGCTTCTAACGTGTTCCTCGTGTCATTTTACGTCGGAATTAATCTTGAGAAATGCACAAACACGGTTCTGGAGTTCAAAAAACACGAGATCAGGTTTTGGGAATGCTCGCGATTTTCTCGTCAACGGTTTCTCGGTTCGCAATTCTGTCGCTTGCATCGTGATCCTTGTGTCATTTTACGTCGGAAATAGACACGAGCAGTGCACGTGAACGTTTGTGGAATCCAAAAAACACGAGTTCAGGTTCTGGGAATGCTCGCGATTTTCTCGTCAACGTTTGCCCGGATTGCAATTCTGTCGCTTCCAACGCGTTCCTCGTGTCATTTTACGTCGGAATTAGTCTTGAGAAATGCACAAACACGGTTCTGGAGTTCAAAAAACACGAGATCAGGTTTTTGGAATGCTCGCGATTTTCTCGTCAACGGTTTCACGGTTCGCAATTCTGTCGCTTCCATCGTGATCCTCGTGTCATTTTACGTCGGAAATAGTCACGAGCAGTGCACGTGAACGTTTGTGGAGTCCAAAAAACACGAGTTCAGGTTCTGATAATGCTCGCGATTTTCTCGTTAACGGTTTCTCGGATCGCAATTCTGTCGCTTCCAACGTGTTCCTCGTGTCATTTTACGCCGGAATTAGTCTTGAGAAATGCACAAACACGGTTCTGGAGTTCAAAAAACACGAGATCAGGTTTTTGGAATGCTCGCGATTTTCTCGTCAACGGTTTCTCGGTTCGCAATTCTGTCGCTTCCATCGTGATCCTTGTGTCATTTTACGTCGGAAATAGACACGAGCAGTGCACGTGAACGTTTGTGGAGTCCAAAAAACACGAGTTCAGGTTCTGGGAATGCTCGCGATTTTCTCGTCAACGTTTGCCCGGATCGCAATTCTGTCGCTTCCAACGCGTTCCTCGTGTCATTTTACGTCGGAATTAGTCTTGAGAAATGCACAAACACGGTTCTGGAGTTCAAAAAACACGAGATCAGGTTTTTGGAATGCTCGCGATTTTCTCGTCAACGGTTTCACGGTTCGCAATTCTGTCGCTTCCATCGTGATCCTCGTGTCATTTTACGTCGGAAATAGTCACGAGCAGTGCACGTGAACGTTTGTGGAGTCCAAAAAACACGAGTTCAGGTTCTGATAATGCTCGCGATTTTCTCGTCAACGGTTTCTCGGGTCGCAATTCCGTCGCTTCTAACGTGTTCCTCGTGTCATTTTACGTCGGAATTAGTCTTGAGAAATGCACAAACACGGTTCTGGAGTTCAAAAAACACGAGTTCAGGTTTTGGAAATGCTCGCGATTTTCTCGTCAACGTTTGCTTGGATTGCAATTCTGTCGCTTCCAACGTGATCCTCGTGTCATTTTACGTCGGAAATAGTCACGAGCAGTGCACGTGAACGTTTGTGGAGTCCAAAAAACACGAGTTCAGGTTCTGGGAATGCTCGCGATTTTCTCGTCAACGGTTTCTCGGATCGCAATTCTGTCGCTTCTAACGTGTTCCTCGTGTCATTTTACGTCGGAATTAGTCTTGACAAATGCACAAACACGGTTCTGGAGTTCAAAAAACACGAGATCAGGTTTTTGGAATGCTCGCGATTTTCTCGTCAATGTTTGCTCGGATTGCAATTCTGTCGCTTCCTACGCGTTTCTCGCGTCATTTTACATCGGAATTAGTCATGAGAAATGCACAAACACGGTTGTGGAGCCCAAAAAACACGAGTTCAAGTTCTGGGAATGCTCGCGATTTTCTCGTCAACGGTTTCTCTGATCGCAATTCTGTCGCTTCTAACGTGTTCCTCGTGTCATTTTACGTCGGAATTAATCTTGAGAAATGCACAAACACGGTTCTGGAGTTCAAAAAACACGAGATCAGGTTTTGGGAATGCTCGCGATTTTCTCGTCAACGGTTTCTCGGTTCGCAATTCTGTCGCTTGCATCGTGATCCTTGTGTCATTTTACGTCGGAAATAGACACGAGCAGTGCACGTGAACGTTTGTGGAATCCAAAAAACACGAGTTCAGGTTCTGGGAATGCTCGCGATTTTCTCGTCAACGTTTGCCCGGATTGCAATTCTGTCGCTTCCAACGCGTTCCTCGTGTCATTTTACGTCGGAATTAGTCTTGAGAAATGCACAAACACGGTTCTGGAGTTCAAAAAACACGAGATCAGGTTTTTGGAATGCTCGCGATTTTCTCGTCAACGGTTTCACGGTTCGCAATTCTGTCGCTTCCATCGTGATCCTCGTGTCATTTTACGTCGGAAATAGTCACGAGCAGTGCACGTGAACGTTTGTGGAGTCCAAAAAACACGAGTTCAGGTTCTGATAATGCTCGCGATTTTCTCGTTAACGGTTTCTCGGATCGCAATTCTGTCGCTTCCAACGTGTTCCTCGTGTCATTTTACGCCGGAATTAGTCTTGAGAAATGCACAAACACGGTTCTGGAGTTCAAAAAACACGAGATCAGGTTTTTGGAATGCTCGCGATTTTCTCGTCAACGGTTTCTCGGTTCGCAATTCTGTCGCTTCCATCGTGATCCTTGTGTCATTTTACGTCGGAAATAGACACGAGCAGTGCACGTGAACGTTTGTGGAGTCCAAAAAACACGAGTTCAGGTTCTGGGAATGCTCGCGATTTTCTCGTCAACGTTTGCCCGGATCGCAATTCTGTCGCTTCCAACGCGTTCCTCGTGTCATTTTACGTCGGAATTAGTCTTGAGAAATGCACAAACACGGTTCTGGAGTTCAAAAAACACGAGATCAGGTTTTTGGAATGCTCGCGATTTTCTCGTCAACGGTTTCACGGTTCGCAATTCTGTCGCTTCCATCGTGATCCTCGTGTCATTTTACGTCGGAAATAGTCACGAGCAGTGCACGTGAACGTTTGTGGAGTCCAAAAAACACGAGTTCAGGTTCTGATAATGCTCGCGATTTTCTCGTCAACGGTTTCTCGGGTCGCAATTCCGTCGCTTCTAACGTGTTCCTCGTGTCATTTTACGTCGGAATTAGTCTTGAGAAATGCACAAACACGGTTCTGGAGTTCAAAAAACACGAGTTCAGGTTTTGGAAATGCTCGCGATTTTCTCGTCAACGTTTGCTTGGATTGCAATTCTGTCGCTTCCAACGTGATCCTCGTGTCATTTTACGTCGGAAATAGTCACGAGCAGTGCACGTGAACGTTTGTGGAGTCCAAAAAACACGAGTTCAGGTTCTGGGAATGCTCGCGATTTTCTCGTCAACGGTTTCTCGGATCGCAATTCTGTCGCTTCTAACGTGTTCCTCGTGTCATTTTACGTCGGAATTAGTCTTGACAAATGCACAAACACGGTTCTGGAGTTCAAAAAACACGAGATCAGGTTTTTGGAATGCTCGCGATTTTCTCGTCAATGTTTGCTCGGATTGCAATTCTGTCGCTTCCTACGCGTTTCTCGCGTCATTTTACATCGGAATTAGTCATGAGAAATGCACAAACACGGTTGTGGAGCCCAAAAAACACGAGATCAGTTTCTGGGAATGCTCGCGATTTCCTCGTCAACGGTTTCTCGGATCGCAATTCTGTCGCTTCTAACGTGTTCCTCGTGTCATTTTACGTCGGAATTAGTCTTGAGAAATGCACAAACACGGTTATGGAGTTCAAAAAACACGAGTTCAGGTTTTGGGAATGCTCGCGATTTTCTAGTCAACGGTTTCTCGGATCGCAATTCTGTCGCTTCCAACGTGTTCCTCGTGTCATTTTACGTCGGAATTAGTCTTGAGAAATGCACAAACACGGTTCTGGAGTTCAAAAAACACGAGTTCAGGTTTTGGAAATGCTCGCGATTTTCTCGTCAACGTTTGCTTGGATTGCAATTCTGTCGCTTCCAACGTGATCCTCGTGTCATTTTACGTCGGAAATAGTCACGAGCAGTGCACGTGAACGTTTGTGGAGTCCAAAAAACACGAGTTCAGGTTCTGGGAATGCTCGCGATTTTCTCGTCAACGGTTTCTCGGATCGCAATTCTGTCGCTTCTAACGTGTTCCTCGTGTCATTTTACGTCGGAATTAGTCTTGAGAAATGCACAAACACGGTTCTGGAGTTCAAAAAACACGAGATCAGGTTTTTGGAATGCTCGCGATTTTCTCGTCAATGTTTGCTCGGATTGCAATTCTGTCGCTTCCTACGCGTTTCTCGCGTCATTTTACATCGGAATTAGTCATGAGAAATGCACAAACACGGTTGTGGAGCCCAAAAAACACGAGATCAGTTTCTGGGAATGCTCGCGATTTCCTCGTCAACGGTTTCTCGGATCGCAATTCTGTCGCTTCTAACGTGTTCCTCGTGTCATTTTACGTCGGAATTAGTCTTGAGAAATGCACAAACACGGTTCTGGAGTTCAAAAAACACGAGTTCAGGTTTTGGGAATGCTCGCGATTTTCTAGTCAACGGTTTCTCGGATCGCAATTCTGTCGCTTCCAACGTGTTCCTCGTGTCATTTTACGTCGGAATTAGTCTTGAGAAATGCACAAACACGGTTCTGGAGTTCAAAAAACAGGAGTTCAGGTTTTGGGAATGCTCGCGATTTTCTCGTCAACGTTTGCTTGGATTGCAATTCTGTCGCTTCCTACGCGTTTCTCGCGTCATTTTACATCGGAATTAGTCATGAGAAATGCACAAACGCGGTTGTGGAGCCCAAAAAACACGAGATCAGTTTCTGGGAATGCTCGCGATTTCCTCGTCAACGGTTTCTCGGATCGCAATTCTGTCGCTTCTAACGTGTTCCTCGTGTCATTTTACGTCGGAATTAGTCTTGAGAAATGCACAAACACGGTTCTGGAGTTCAAAAAACACGAGTTCAGGTTTTGGGAATACTCGCGATTTTCTAGTCAACGGTTTCTCGGATCGCAATTCTGTCGCTTCCAACGTGTTCCTCGTGTCATTTTACGTCGGAATTAGTCTTGAGAAATGCACAAACACGTTTCTGGAGTTCAAAAAACACGAGATCAGGTTTTGGGAATGCTCGCGATTTTCTCGTCAACGTTTGCCCGGATTGCAATTCTGTCGCTTCCAACGCGTTCCCCGCGTCATTTTACATCGGAATTAGTCTTGAGAAAGGCACAAACACGGTTCAGGAGCCCAAAAAACACGAGATCAGGATTCGGGAATGCTCGCGATTTTCTCGTCAACGGTTTCTCGGATCGCAATTCTGTCGCTTCTAACGTGTTCCTCGTGTCATTTTACGTCGGAATTAGTCTTGAGAAATGCACAAACACGGTTCTGGAGTTCAAAAAACACGAGTTCAGGTTTTGGGAATGCTCGCGATTTTCTCGTCAACGTTTGCTCGGATTGCAATTCTGTCGCTTCCTACGCGTTCCTCGTGTCATTTTACGTCGGAATTAGTCTTGAGAAATGCACAAACACGGTTCTGGAGTTCAAAAAACACGAGTTCAGGTTTTGGGAATGCTCGCGATTTTCTCGTCAACGTTTACTCGGATTGCAATTCTGTCGCTTCCTACGCGTTTCTCGCGTCATTTTACATCGGAATTAGTCATGAGAAAGGCACAAACACGGTTCAGCAGCCCAAAAAACACGAGATCAGGTTTTGGGAATGCTCGCCATTTTCTCGTCAACGGTTTCTCCGTTCGCAATTCTGTCGCTTCCATCGTGATCCTCGTGTCATTTTACGTCGGAATTAGTCTTGAGAAATGCACAAACACGGTTCTGGAGTTCAAAAAACACGAGATCAGGTTTTTGGAATGCTCGCGATTTTCTCGTCAACGGTTTCTCGGTACGCAATTCTGTCGCTTCTAACGTGTTCCTCGTGTCATTTTACGTCGGAATTAGTCTTGAGAAATGCACAAACACGGTCCTGGAGTTCAAAAAACACGAGTTCAGGTTTTGGGAATGCTCGCGATTTTCTCGTCAACGTTTGCTTGGATTGCAATTCTGTCGCTTCCAACGTGATCCTCGTGTCATTTTACGTCGGAAATAGTCACGAGCAGTGCACGTGAACGTTTGTGGAGTCCAAAAAACACGAGTTCAGGTTCTGGGAATGCTCGCGATTTTCTCGTCAACGGTTTCTCGGATCGCAATTCTGTTGCTTCTAACGTGTTCCTCGTGTCATTTTACGTCGGAATTAGTCTTGAGAAATGCACAAACACGGTTCTGGAGTTCAAAAAACACGAGATCAGGTTTTTGGAATGCTCGCGATTTTCTCGTCAACGGTTTCACGGTTCGCAATTCTGTCGCTTCCATCGTGATCCTCGTGTCATTTTACGTCGGAAATAGTCACGAGCAGTGCACGTGAACGTTTGTGGAGTCCAAAAAACACGAGTTCAGGTTCTGATAATGCTCGCGATTTTCTCGTCAACGGTTTCTCGGGTCGCAATTCCGTCGCTTCTAACGTGTTCCTCGTGTCATTTTACGTCGGAATTAGTCTTGAGAAATGCACAAACACGGTTCTGGAGTTCAAAAAACACGAGATCAGGTTTTGGGAATGCTCGCGATTTTCTCGTCAACGGTTTCTCGGTTCGCAATTCTGTCGCTTCCATCGTGATCCTCGTGTCATTTTACGTCGGAAATAGTCACGAGCAGTGCACGTGAACGTTTGTGGAGTCCAAAAAACACGAGTTCAAGTTCTGGGAATGCTCGCGATTTTCTCGTCAACGGTTTCTCTGATCGCAATTCTGTCGCTTCTAACGTGTTCCTCGTGTCATTTTACGTCGGAATTAATCTTGAGAAATGCACAAACACGGTTCTGGAGTTCAAAAAACACGAGATCAGGTTTTGGGAATGCTCGCGATTTTCTCGTCAACGGTTTCTCGGTTCGCAATTCTGTCGCTTCCATCGTGATCCTTGTGTCATTTTACGTCGGAAATAGACACGAGCAGTGCACGTGAACGTTTGTGGAATCCAAAAAACACGAGTTCAGGTTCTGGGAATGCTCGCGATTTTCTCGTCAACGTTTGCCCGGATTGCAATTCTGTCGCTTCCAACGCGTTCCTCGTGTCATTTTACGTCGGAATTAGTCTTGAGAAATGCACAAACACGGTTCTGGAGTTCAAAAAACACGAGATCAGGTTTTTGGAATGCTCGCGATTTTCTCGTCAACGGTTTCACGGTTCGCAATTCTGTCGCTTCCATCGTGATCCTCGTGTCATTTTACGTCGGAAATAGTCACGAGCAGTGCACGTGAACGTTTGTGGAGTCCAAAAAACACGAGTTCAGGTTCTGATAATGCTCGCGATTTTCTCGTTAACAGTTTCTCGGATCGCAATTCTGTCGCTTCCAACGTGTTCCTCGTGTCATTTTACGCCGGAATTAGTCTTGAGAAATGCACAAACACGGTTCTGGAGTTCAAAAAACACGAGATCAGGTTTTTGGAATGCTCGCGATTTTCTCGTCAACGGTTTCTCGGTTCGCAATTCTGTCGCTTCCATCGTGATCCTTGTGTCATTTTACGTCGGAAATAGACACGAGCAGTGCACGTGAACGTTTGTGGAGTCCAAAAAACACGAGTTCAGGTTCTGGGAATGCTCGCGATTTTCTCGTCAACGTTTGCCCGGATCGCAATTCTGTCGCTTCCAACGCGTTCCTCGTGTCATTTTACGTCGGAATTAGTCTTGAGAAATGCACAAACACGGTTCTGGAGTTCAAAAAACACGAGATCAGGTTTTTGGAATGCTCGCGATTTTCTCGTCAACGGTTTCACGGTTCGCAATTCTGTCGCTTCCATCGTGATCCTCGTGTCATTTTACGTCGGAAATAGTCACGAGCAGTGCACGTGAACGTTTGTGGAGTCTAAAAAACACGAGTTCAGGTTCTGATAATGCTCGCGATTTTCTCGTCAACGGTTTCTCGGGTCGCAATTCCGTCGCTTCTAACGTGTTCCTCGTGTCATTTTACGTCGGAATTAGTCTTGAGAAATGCACAAACACGGTTCTGGAGTTCAAAAAACACGAGTTCAGGTTTTGGAAATGCTCGCGATTTTCTCGTCAAGGTTTGCTTGGATTGCAATTCTGTCGCTTCCAACGTGATCCTCGTGTCATTTTACGTCGGAAATAGTCACGAGCAGTGCACGTGAACGTTTGTGGAGTCCAAAAAACACGAGTTCAGGTTCTGGGAATGCTCGCGATTTTCTCGTCAACGGTTTCTCGGATCGCAATTCTGTCGCTTCTAACGTGTTCCTCGTGTCATTTTACGTCGGAATTAGTCTTGACAAATGCACAAACACGGTTCTGGAGTTCAAAAAACACGAGATCAGGTTTTTGGAATGCTCGCGATTTTCTCGTCAATGTTTGCTCGGATTGCAATTCTGTCGCTTCCTACGCGTTTCTCGCGTCATTTTACATCGGAATTAGTCATGAGAAATGCACAAACACGGTTGTGGAGCCCAAAAAACACGAGATCAGTTTCTGGGAATGCTCGCGATTTCCTCGTCAACGGTTTCTCGGATCGCAATTCTGTCGCTTCTAACGTGTTCCTCGTGTCATTTTACGTCGGAATTAGTCTTGAGAAATGCACAAACACGGTTATGGAGTTCAAAAAACACGAGTTCAGGTTTTGGGAATGCTCGCGATTTTCTAGTCAACGGTTTCTCGGATCGCAATTCTGTCGCTTCCAACGTGTTCCTCGTGTCATTTTACGTCGGAATTAGTCTTGAGAAATGCACAAACACGGTTCTGGAGTTCAAAAAACACGAGTTCAGGTTTTGGAAATGCTCGCGATTTTCTCGTCAACGTTTGCTTGGATTGCAATTCTGTCGCTTCCAACGTGATCCTCGTGTCATTTTACGTCGGAAATAGTCACGAGCAGTGCACGTGAACGTTTGTGGAGTCCAAAAAACACGAGTTCAGGTTCTGATAATGCTCGCGATTTTCTCGTCAACGGTTTCTCGGGTCGCAATTCCGTCGCTTCTAACGTGTTCCTCGTGTCATTTTACGTCGGAATTAGTCTTGAGAAATGCACAAACACGGTTCTGGAGTTCAAAAAACACGAGTTCAGGTTTTGGAAATGCTCGCGATTTTCTCGTCAACGTTTGCTTGGATTGCAATTCTGTCGCTTCCATCGTGATCCTTGTGTCATTTTACGTCGGAAATAGACACGAGCAGTGCACGTGAACGTTTGTGGAGTCCAAAAAACACGAGTTCAGGTTCTGGGAATGCTCGCGATTTTCTCGTCAACGTTTGCCCGGATCGCAATTCTGTCGCTTCCAACGCGTTCCTCGTGTCATTTTACGTCGGAATTAGTCTTGAGAAATGCACAAACACGGTTCTGGAGTTCAAAAAACACGAGATCAGGTTTTTGGAATGCTCGCGATTTTCTCGTCAACGGTTTCACGGTTCGCAATTCTGTCGCTTCCATCGTGATCCTCGTGTCATTTTACGTCGGAAATAGTCACGAGCAGTGCACGTGAACGTTTGTGGAGTCCAAAAAACACGAGTTCAGGTTCTGATAATGCTCGCGATTTTCTCGTCAACGGTTTCTCGGGTCGCAATTCCGTCGCTTCTAACGTGTTCCTCGTGTCATTTTACGTCGGAATTAGTCTTGAGAAATGCACAAACACGGTTCTGGAGTTCAAAAAACACGAGTTCAGGTTTTGGGAATGCTCGCGATTTTCTAGTCAACGGTTTCTCGGATCGCAATTCTGTCGCTTCCAACGTGTTCCTCGTGTCATTTTACGTCGGAATTAGTCTTGAGAAATGCACAAACACGGTTCTGGAGTTCAAAAAACAGGAGTTCAGGTTTTGGGAATGCTCGCGATTTTCTCGTCAACGTTTGCTCGGATCGCAATTCTGTCGCTTCTAACGTGTTCCTCGTGTCATTTTACGTCGGAATTAGTCTTGACAAATGCACAAACACGGTTCTGGAGTTCAAAAAACACGAGATCAGGTTTTTGGAATGCTCGCGATTTTCTCGTCAATGTTTGCTCGGATTGCAATTCTGTCGCTTCCTACGCGTTTCTCGCGTCATTTTACATCGGAATTAGTCATGAGAAATGCACAAACACGGTTGTGGAGCCCAAAAAACACGAGATCAGTTTCTGGGAATGCTCGCGATTTCCTCGTCAACGGTTTCTCGGATCGCAATTCTGTCGCTTCTAACGTGTTCCTCGTGTCATTTTACGTCGGAATTAGTCTTGAGAAATGCACAAACACGGTTATGGAGTTCAAAAAACACGAGTTCAGGTTTTGGGAATGCTCGCGATTTTCTAGTCAACGGTTTCTCGGATCGCAATTCTGTCGCTTCCAACGTGTTCCTCGTGTCATTTTACGTCGGAATTAGTCTTGAGAAATGCACAAACACGGTTCTGGAGTTCAAAAAACACGAGTTCAGGTTTTGGAAATGCTCGCGATTTTCTCGTCAACGTTTGCTTGGATTGCAATTCTGTCGCTTCCAACGTGATCCTCGTGTCATTTTACGTCGGAAATAGTCACGAGCAGTGCACGTGAACGTTTGTGGAGTCCAAAAAACACGAGTTCAGGTTCTGGGAATGCTCGCGATTTTCTCGTCAACGGTTTCTCGGATCGCAATTCTGTCGCTTCTAACGTGTTCCTCGTGTCATTTTACGTCGGAATTAGTCTTGAGAAATGCACAAACACGGTTCTGGAGTTCAAAAAACACGAGATCAGGTTTTTGGAATGCTCGCGATTTTCTCGTCAATGTTTGCTCGGATTGCAATTCTGTCGCTTCCTACGCGTTTCTCGCGTCATTTTACATCGGAATTAGTCATGAGAAATGCACAAACACGGTTGTGGAGCCCAAAAAACACGAGATCAGTTTCTGGGAATGCTCGCGATTTCCTCGTCAACGGTTTCTCGGATCGCAATTCTGTCGCTTCTAACGTGTTCCTCGTGTCATTTTACGTCGGAATTAGTCTTGAGAAATGCACAAACACGGTTCTGGAGTTCAAAAAACACGAGTTCAGGTTTTGGGAATGCTCGCGATTTTCTAGTCAACGGTTTCTCGGATCGCAATTCTGTCGCTTCCAACGTGTTCCTCGTGTCATTTTACGTCGGAATTAGTCTTGAGAAATGCACAAACACGGTTCTGGAGTTCAAAAAACAGGAGTTCAGGTTTTGGGAATGCTCGCGATTTTCTCGTCAACGTTTGCTTGGATTGCAATTCTGTCGCTTCCTACGCGTTTCTCGCGTCATTTTACATCGGAATTAGTCATGAGAAATGCACAAACGCGGTTGTGGAGCCCAAAAAACACGAGATCAGTTTCTGGGAATGCTCGCGATTTCCTCGTCAACGGTTTCTCGGATCGCAATTCTGTCGCTTCTAACGTGTTCCTCGTGTCATTTTACGTCGGAATTAGTCTTGAGAAATGCACAAACACGGTTCTGGAGTTCAAAAAACACGAGTTCAGGTTTTGGGAATACTCGCGATTTTCTAGTCAACGGTTTCTCGGATCGCAATTCTGTCGCTTCCAACGTGTTCCTCGTGTCATTTTACGTCGGAATTAGTCTTGAGAAATGCACAAACACGTTTCTGGAGTTCAAAAAACACGAGATCAGGTTTTGGGAATGCTCGCGATTTTCTCGTCAACGTTTGCCCGGATTGCAATTCTGTCGCTTCCAACGCGTTCCCCGCGTCATTTTACATCGGAATTAGTCTTGAGAAAGGCACAAACACGGTTCAGGAGCCCAAAAAACACGAGATCAGGATTCGGGAATGCTCGCGATTTTCTCGTCAACGGTTTCTCGGATCGCAATTCTGTCGCTTCTAACGTGTTCCTCGTGTCATTTTACGTCGGAATTAGTCTTGAGAAATGCACAAACACGGTTCTGGAGTTCAAAAAACACGAGTTCAGGTTTTGGGAATGCTCGCGATTTTCTCGTCAACGTTTGCTCGGATTGCAATTCTGTCGCTTCCTACGCGTTCCTCGTGTCATTTTACGTCGGAATTAGTCTTGAGAAATGCACAAACACGGTTCTGGAGTTCAAAAAACACGAGTTCAGGTTTTGGGAATGCTCGCGATTTTCTCGTCAACGTTTACTCGGATTGCAATTCTGTCGCTTCCTACGCGTTTCTCGCGTCATTTTACATCGGAATTAGTCATGAGAAAGGCACAAACACGGTTCAGCAGCCCAAAAAACACGAGATCAGGTTTTGGGAATGCTCGCCATTTTCTCGTCAACGGTTTCTCCGTTCGCAATTCTGTCGCTTCCATCGTGATCCTCGTGTCATTTTACGTCGGAATTAGTCTTGAGAAATGCACAAACACGGTTCTGGAGTTCAAAAAACACGAGATCAGGTTTTTGGAATGCTCGCGATTTTCTCGTCAACGGTTTCTCGGTACGCAATTCTGTCGCTTCTAACGTGTTCCTCGTGTCATTTTACGTCGGAATTAGTCTTGAGAAATGCACAAACACGGTCCTGGAGTTCAAAAAACACGAGTTCAGGTTTTGGGAATGCTCGCGATTTTCTCGTCAACGTTTGCTTGGATTGCAATTCTGTCGCTTCCAACGTGATCCTCGTGTCATTTTACGTCGGAAATAGTCACGAGCAGTGCACGTGAACGTTTGTGGAGTCCAAAAAACACGAGTTCAGGTTCTGGGAATGCTCGCGATTTTCTCGTCAACGGTTTCTCGGATCGCAATTCTGTTGCTTCTAACGTGTTCCTCGTGTCATTTTACGTCGGAATTAGTCTTGAGAAATGCACAAACACGGTTCTGGAGTTCAAAAAACACGAGATCAGGTTTTTGGAATGCTCGCGATTTTCTCGTCAACGGTTTCACGGTTCGCAATTCTGTCGCTTCCATCGTGATCCTCGTGTCATTTTACGTCGGAAATAGTCACGAGCAGTGCACGTGAACGTTTGTGGAGTCCAAAAAACACGAGTTCAGGTTCTGATAATGCTCGCGATTTTCTCGTCAACGGTTTCTCGGGTCGCAATTCCGTCGCTTCTAACGTGTTCCTCGTGTCATTTTACGTCGGAATTAGTCTTGAGAAATGCACAAACACGGTTCTGGAGTTCAAAAAACACGAGATCAGGTTTTGGGAATGCTCGCGATTTTCTCGTCAACGGTTTCTCGGTTCGCAATTCTGTCGCTTCCATCGTGATCCTCGTGTCATTTTACGTCGGAAATAGTCACGAGCAGTGCACGTGAACGTTTGTGGAGTCCAAAAAACACGAGTTCAAGTTCTGGGAATGCTCGCGATTTTCTCGTCAACGGTTTCTCTGATCGCAATTCTGTCGCTTCTAACGTGTTCCTCGTGTCATTTTACGTCGGAATTAATCTTGAGAAATGCACAAACACGGTTCTGGAGTTCAAAAAACACGAGATCAGGTTTTGGGAATGCTCGCGATTTTCTCGTCAACGGTTTCTCGGTTCGCAATTCTGTCGCTTCCATCGTGATCCTTGTGTCATTTTACGTCGGAAATAGACACGAGCAGTGCACGTGAACGTTTGTGGAATCCAAAAAACACGAGTTCAGGTTCTGGGAATGCTCGCGATTTTCTCGTCAACGTTTGCCCGGATTGCAATTCTGTCGCTTCCAACGCGTTCCTCGTGTCATTTTACGTCGGAATTAGTCTTGAGAAATGCACAAACACGGTTCTGGAGTTCAAAAAACACGAGATCAGGTTTTTGGAATGCTCGCGATTTTCTCGTCAACGGTTTCACGGTTCGCAATTCTGTCGCTTCCATCGTGATCCTCGTGTCATTTTACGTCGGAAATAGTCACGAGCAGTGCACGTGAACGTTTGTGGAGTCCAAAAAACACGAGTTCAGGTTCTGATAATGCTCGCGATTTTCTCGTTAACAGTTTCTCGGATCGCAATTCTGTCGCTTCCAACGTGTTCCTCGTGTCATTTTACGCCGGAATTAGTCTTGAGAAATGCACAAACACGGTTCTGGAGTTCAAAAAACACGAGATCAGGTTTTTGGAATGCTCGCGATTTTCTCGTCAACGGTTTCTCGGTTCGCAATTCTGTCGCTTCCATCGTGATCCTTGTGTCATTTTACGTCGGAAATAGACACGAGCAGTGCACGTGAACGTTTGTGGAGTCCAAAAAACACGAGTTCAGGTTCTGGGAATGCTCGCGATTTTCTCGTCAACGTTTGCCCGGATCGCAATTCTGTCGCTTCCAACGCGTTCCTCGTGTCATTTTACGTCGGAATTAGTCTTGAGAAATGCACAAACACGGTTCTGGAGTTCAAAAAACACGAGATCAGGTTTTTGGAATGCTCGCGATTTTCTCGTCAACGGTTTCACGGTTCGCAATTCTGTCGCTTCCATCGTGATCCTCGTGTCATTTTACGTCGGAAATAGTCACGAGCAGTGCACGTGAACGTTTGTGGAGTCTAAAAAACACGAGTTCAGGTTCTGATAATGCTCGCGATTTTCTCGTCAACGGTTTCTCGGGTCGCAATTCCGTCGCTTCTAACGTGTTCCTCGTGTCATTTTACGTCGGAATTAGTCTTGAGAAATGCACAAACACGGTTCTGGAGTTCAAAAAACACGAGTTCAGGTTTTGGAAATGCTCGCGATTTTCTCGTCAAGGTTTGCTTGGATTGCAATTCTGTCGCTTCCAACGTGATCCTCGTGTCATTTTACGTCGGAAATAGTCACGAGCAGTGCACGTGAACGTTTGTGGAGTCCAAAAAACACGAGTTCAGGTTCTGGGAATGCTCGCGATTTTCTCGTCAACGGTTTCTCGGATCGCAATTCTGTCGCTTCTAACGTGTTCCTCGTGTCATTTTACGTCGGAATTAGTCTTGACAAATGCACAAACACGGTTCTGGAGTTCAAAAAACACGAGATCAGGTTTTTGGAATGCTCGCGATTTTCTCGTCAATGTTTGCTCGGATTGCAATTCTGTCGCTTCCTACGCGTTTCTCGCGTCATTTTACATCGGAATTAGTCATGAGAAATGCACAAACACGGTTGTGGAGCCCAAAAAACACGAGATCAGTTTCTGGGAATGCTCGCGATTTCCTCGTCAACGGTTTCTCGGATCGCAATTCTGTCGCTTCTAACGTGTTCCTCGTGTCATTTTACGTCGGAATTAGTCTTGAGAAATGCACAAACACGGTTATGGAGTTCAAAAAACACGAGTTCAGGTTTTGGGAATGCTCGCGATTTTCTAGTCAACGGTTTCTCGGATCGCAATTCTGTCGCTTCCAACGTGTTCCTCGTGTCATTTTACGTCGGAATTAGTCTTGAGAAATGCACAAACACGGTTCTGGAGTTCAAAAAACACGAGTTCAGGTTTTGGAAATGCTCGCGATTTTCTCGTCAACGTTTGCTTGGATTGCAATTCTGTCGCTTCCAACGTGATCCTCGTGTCATTTTACGTCGGAAATAGTCACGAGCAGTGCACGTGAACGTTTGTGGAGTCCAAAAAACACGAGTTCAGGTTCTGATAATGCTCGCGATTTTCTCGTCAACGGTTTCTCGGGTCGCAATTCCGTCGCTTCTAACGTGTTCCTCGTGTCATTTTACGTCGGAATTAGTCTTGAGAAATGCACAAACACGGTTCTGGAGTTCAAAAAACACGAGTTCAGGTTTTGGAAATGCTCGCGATTTTCTCGTCAACGTTTGCTTGGATTGCAATTCTGTCGCTTCCATCGTGATCCTTGTGTCATTTTACGTCGGAAATAGACACGAGCAGTGCACGTGAACGTTTGTGGAGTCCAAAAAACACGAGTTCAGGTTCTGGGAATGCTCGCGATTTTCTCGTCAACGTTTGCCCGGATCGCAATTCTGTCGCTTCCAACGCGTTCCTCGTGTCATTTTACGTCGGAATTAGTCTTGAGAAATGCACAAACACGGTTCTGGAGTTCAAAAAACACGAGATCAGGTTTTTGGAATGCTCGCGATTTTCTCGTCAACGGTTTCACGGTTCGCAATTCTGTCGCTTCCATCGTGATCCTCGTGTCATTTTACGTCGGAAATAGTCACGAGCAGTGCACGTGAACGTTTGTGGAGTCCAAAAAACACGAGTTCAGGTTCTGATAATGCTCGCGATTTTCTCGTCAACGGTTTCTCGGGTCGCAATTCCGTCGCTTCTAACGTGTTCCTCGTGTCATTTTACGTCGGAATTAGTCTTGAGAAATGCACAAACACGGTTCTGGAGTTCAAAAAACACGAGTTCAGGTTTTGGGAATGCTCGCGATTTTCTAGTCAACGGTTTCTCGGATCGCAATTCTGTCGCTTCCAACGTGTTCCTCGTGTCATTTTACGTCGGAATTAGTCTTGAGAAATGCACAAACACGGTTCTGGAGTTCAAAAAACAGGAGTTCAGGTTTTGGGAATGCTCGCGATTTTCTCGTCAACGTTTGCTTGGATTGCAATTCTGTCGCTTCCTACGCGTTTCTCGCGTCATTTTACATCGGAATTAGTCATGAGAAATGCACAAACGCGGTTGTGGAGCCCAAAAAACACGAGTTCAGTTTCTGGGAATGCTCGCGATTTCCTCGTCAACGGTTTCTCGGATCGCAATTCTGTCGCTTCTAACGTGTTCCTCGTGTCATTTTACGTCGGAATTAGTCTTGAGAAATGCACAAACACGGTTCTGGAGTTCAAAAAACACGAGTTCAGGTTTTGGGAATACTCGCGATTTTCTAGTCAACGGTTTCTCGGATCGCAATTCTGTCGCTTCCAACGTGTTCCTCGTGTCATTTTACGTCGGAATTAGTCTTGAGAAATGCACAAACACGTTTCTGGAGTTCAAAAAACACGAGATCAGGTTTTGGGAATGCTCGCGATTTTCTCGTCAACGTTTGCCCGGATTGCAATTCTGTCGCTTCCAACGCGTTCCCCGCGTCATTTTACATCGGAATTAGTCTTGAGAAAGGCACAAACACGGTTCAGGAGCCCAAAAAACACGAGATCAGGATTCGGGAATGCTCGCGATTTTCTCGTCAACGGTTTCTCGGATCGCAATTCTGTCGCTTCTAACGTGTTCCTCGTGTCATTTTACGTCGGAATTAGTCTTGAGAAATGCACAAACACGGTTCTGGAGTTCAAAAAACACGAGTTCAGGTTTTGGAAATGCTCGCGATTTTCTCGTCAACGTTTGCTCGGATTGCAATTCTGTCGCTTCCTACGCGTTCCTCGTGTCATTTTACGTCGGAATTAGTCTTGAGAAATGCACAAACACGGTTCTGGAGTTCAAAAAACACGAGTTCAGGTTTTGGGAATGCTCGCGATTTTCTCGTCAACGTTTACTCGGATTGCAATTCTGTCGCTTCCTACGCGTTTCTCGCGTCATTTTACATCGGAATTAGTCATGAGAAAGGCACAAACACGGTTCAGCAGCCCAAAAAACACGAGATCAGGTTTTGGGAATGCTCGCCATTTTCTCGTCAACGGTTTCTCGGTTCGCAATTCTGTCGCTTCCATCGTGATCCTCGTGTCATTTTACGTCGGAAATAGTCACGAGCAGTGCACGTGAACGTTTGTGGAGTCCAAAAAACACGAGTTCAGGTTCTGGGAATGCTCGCGATTTTCTCGTCAACGGTTTCTCGGATCGCAATTCTGTCGCTTCTAACGTGTTCCTCGTGTCATTTTACGTCGGAATTAGTCTTGAGAAATGCACAAACACGGTTCTGGAGTTCAAAAAACACGAGATCAGGTTTTTGGAATGCTCGCGATTTTCTCGTCAACGGTTTCTCGGTACGCAATTCTGTCGCTTCTAACGTGTTCCTCGTGTCATTTTACGTCGGAATTAGTCTTGAGAAATGCACAAACACGGTCCTGGAGTTCAAAAAACACGAGTTCAGGTTTTGGGAATGCTCGCGATTTTCTCGTCAACGTTTGCTTGGATTGCAATTCTGTCGCTTCCAACGTGATCCTCCTGTCATTTTACGTCGGAAATAGTCACGAGCAGTGCACGTGAACGTTTGTGGAGTCCAAAAAACACGAGTTCAGGTTCTGGGAATGCTCGCGATTTTCTCGTCAACGGTTTCTCGGATCGCAATTCTGTTGCTTCTAACGTGTTCCTCGTGTCATTTTACGTCGGAATTAGTCTTGAGAAATGCACAAACACGGTTCTGGAGTTCAAAAAACACGAGATCAGGTTTTTGGAATGCTCGCGATTTTCTCGTCAACGGTTTCACGGTTCGCAATTCTGTCGCTTCCATCGTGATCCTCGTGTCATTTTACGTCGGAAATAGTCACGAGCAGTGCACGTGAACGTTTGTGGAGTCCACAAAACACGAGTTCAGGTTCTGATAATGCTCGCGATTTTCTCGTCAACGGTTTCTCGGGTCGCAATTCCGTCGCTTCTAACGTGTTCCTCGTGTCATTTTACGTCGGAATTAGTCTTGAGAAATGCACAAACACGGTTCTGGAGTTCAAAAAACACGAGATCAGGTTTTGGGAATGCTCGCGATTTTCTCGTCAACGGTTTCTCGGTTCGCAATTCTGTCGCTTCCATCGTGATCCTCGTGTCATTTTACGTCGGAAATAGTCACGAGCAGTGCACGTGAACGTTTGTGGGGTCCAAAAAACACGAGTTCAGGTTCTGGGAATGCTCGCGATTTTCTCGTCAACGGTTTCTCTGATCGCAATTCTGTCGCTTCTAACGTGTTCCTCGTGTCATTTTACGTCGGAATTAATCTTGAGAAATGCACAAACACGGTTCTGGAGTTAAAAAAACACGAGATCAGGTTTTGGGAATGCTCGCGATTTTCTCGTCAACGTTCGCCCGGATTGCAATTCTGTCGCTTCCAACGCGTTCCTCGCGTCATTTTACATCGGAATTAGTCATGAGAAAGGCACAAACACGGTTCAGGAGCCCAAGAAACACGAGATCAGGATCCGGGAATGCTCGCGATTTTCTCGTCAACAGTTTCTCGGATCGCAATTCTGTCGCTTCCAACGTGTTCCTCGTGTCATTTTACGTCGGAATTAGTCTTGAGAAATGCACAAACACGGTTCTGGAGTTCAAAAAACACGAGATCAGGTTTTTGGAATGCTCGCGATTTTCTCGTCAACGGTTTCTCGGTTCGCAATTCTGTCGCTTCCATCGTGATCCTTGTGTCATTTTACGTCGGAAATAGACACGAGCAGTGCACGTGAACGTTTGTGGAGTCCAAAAAACACGAGTTCAGGTTCTGGGAATGCTCGCGATTTTCTCGTCAACGTTTGCCCGGATTGCAATTCTGTCGCTTCCAACGCGTTCCTCGTGTCATTTTACGTCGGAATTAGTCTTGAGAAATGCACAAACACGGTTCTGGAGTTCAAAAAACACGAGATCAGTTTCTGGGAATGCTCGCGATTTCCTCGTCAACGGTTTCTCGGATCGCAATTCTGTCGCTTCCAACGTGTTCCTCGTGTCATTTTACGTCGGAATTAGCCTTGAGAAATGCACAAACACGGTTCTGGAGTTCAAGAAACACGAGATCAGGTTTTGGGAATGCTCGCGATTTTCTCGTCAACGTTTGCCCGGATTGCAATTCTGTCGCTTCCAACGCGTTCCTCGCGTCATTTTACATCGGAATTAGTCTTAAGAAAGGCACAAACACGGTTCAGGAGCCCAAAAAACACGAGATCAGGATTCGGGAATGCTCGCGATTTTCTCGTCAACGGTTTCTCGGATCGCAATTCTGTCGCTTCTAACGTGTTCCTCGTGTCATTTTACGTCGGAATTAGTCTTGAGAAATGCACAAACACGGTTCTGGAGTTCAAAAAACACGAGTTCAGGTTTTGGGAATGCTCGCGATTTTCTCGTCAACGTTTGCTCGGATTGCAATTCTGTCGCTTCCTACGCGTTCCTCGTGTCATTTTACGTCGGAATTAGTCTTGAGAAAGGCACAAACACGGTTCAGCAGCCCAAAAAACACGAGATCAGGTTTTGGGAATGCTCGCCATTTTCTCGTCAACGGTTTCTCGGTTCGCAATTCTGTCGCTTCCATCGTGATCCTCGTGTCATTTTACGTCGGAAGTAGTCTTGAGAAATGCACAAACACGGTTCTGGAGTTCAAAAAACACGAGATCAGGTTTTGGGAATGCTCGCGATTTTCTCGTTAACGGTTTCTCGGATCGCAATTCTGTCGCTTCTAACGTGTTCCTCGTGTCATTTTACGTCGGAATTAGTCTTGAGAAACGCACAAACACGGTTCTGAAGTTCAAAAAACACGAGATCAGGTTTTGGGAATGCTCGCGATTTCCTCGTCAACGGTTTCTCGGATCGCAATTCTGTCGCTTCTAACGTGTTCCTCGTGTCATTTTACGTCGGAATTAGTCTTGAGAAATGCACAAACACGGTTCAGGAGCCCAAAAAACACGAGATCAGGATTCGGGAATGCTCGCGATTTTCTCGTCAATGGTTTCTCGGATCGCAATTCTGTCGCTTCTAACGTGTTCCTCGTGTCATTTTACGTCGGAATTAGTCTTGAGAAATGCACAAACACGGTTCTGGAGTTCAAAAAACACGAGATCAGGTTTTTGGAATGCTCGCGATTTTCTCGTCAACGGTTTCTCGGTTCGCAATTCTGTCGCTTCCATCGTGATCCTTGTGTCATTTTACGTCGGAAATAGACACGAGCAGTGCACGTGAACGTTTGTGGAGTCCAAAAAACACGAGTTCAGGTTCTGGGAATGCTCGCGATTTTCTCGTCAACGTTTGCCCGGATTGCAATTCTGTCGCTTCCAACGCGTTCCTCGTGTCATTTTACGTCGGAATTAGTCTTGAGAAATGCACAAACACGGTTCTGGAGTTCAAAAAACACGAGATCAGTTTCTGGGAATGCTCGCGATTTCCTCGTCAACGGTTTCTCGGATCGCAATTCTGTCGCTTCCAACGTGTTCCTCGTGTCATTTTACGTCGGAATTAGCCTTGAGAAATGCACAAACACGGTTCTGGAGTTCAAGAAACACGAGATCAGGTTTTGGGAATGCTCGCGATTTTCTCGTCAACGTTTGCCCGGATTGCAATTCTGTCGCTTCCAACGCGTTCCTCGCGTCATTTTACATCGGAATTAGTCTTGAGAAAGGCACAAACACGGTTCAGGAGCCCAAAAAACACGAGATCAGGATTCGGGAATGCTCGCGATTTTCTCGTCAACGGTTTCTCGGATCGCAATTCTGTCGCTTCTAACGTGTTCCTCGTGTCATTTTACGTCGGAATTAGTCTTGAGAAATGCACAAACACGGTTCTGGAGTTCAAAAAACACGAGTTCAGGTTTTGGGAATGCTCGCGATTTTCTCGTCAACGTTTGCTCGGATTGCAATTCTGTCGCTTCCTACGCGTTCCTCGTGTCATTTTACGTCGGAATTAGTCTTGAGAAATGCACAAACACGGTTCTGGAGTTCAAAAAACACGAGTTCAGGTTTTGGGAATGCTCGCGATTTTCTCGTCAACGTTTACTCGGATTGCAATTCTGTCGCTTCCTACGCGTTTCTCGCGTCATTTTACATCGGAATTAGTCATGAGAAAGGCACAAACACGGTTCAGCAGCCCAAAAAACACGAGATCAGGTTTTGGGAATGCTCGCCATTTTCTCGTCAACGGTTTCTCGGTTCGCAATTCTGTCGCTTCCATCGTGATCCTCGTGTCATTTTACGTCGGAAGTAGTCTTGAGAAATGCACAAACACGGTTCTGGAGTTCAAAAAACACGAGATCAGGTTTTGGGAATGCTCGCGATTTTCTCGTCAACGGTTTCTCGGATCGCAATTCTGTCGCTTCTAACGTTTTCCTCGTGTCATTTTACGTCGGAATTAGTCTTGAGAAATGCACAAACACGGTTCTGAAGTTCAAAAAACACGAGATCAGGTTTTGGGAATGCTCGCGATTTCCTCGTCAACGGTTTCTCGGATCGCAATTCTGTCGCTTCTAACGTGTTCCTCGTGTCATTTTACGTCGGAATTAGTCTTGAGAAATGCACAAACACGGTTCAGGAGCCCAAAAAACACGAGATCAGGATTCGGGAATGCTCGCGATTTTCTCGTCAATGGTTTCTCGGATCGCAATTCTGTCGCTTCTAACGTGTTCCTCGTGTCATTTTACGTCGGAATTAGTCTTGAGAAATGCACAAACACGGTTCTGGAGTTCAAAAAACACGAGTTCAGGTTTTGGGAATGCTCGCGATTTTCGCGTCAACGTTTGCTCGGATTGCAATTCTGTCGCTTCCTACGCGTTTCTCGCGTCATTTTACATCGGAATTAGTCATGAGAAATGCACAAACACGGTTGTGGAGCCCAAAAAACACGAGATCAGTTTCTGGGAATGCTCGCGATTTTCTCGTCAACGGTTTCTCGGATCGCAATTCTGTCGCTTCTAACGTGTTCCTCGTGTCATTTTACGTCGGAAGTAGTCTTGAGAAATGCACAAACACGGTTCTGGAGTTCAAAAAACACGAGATCAGGTTTTGGGAATGCTCGCGATTTTCTCGTCAACGGTTTCTCGGATCGCAATTCTGTCGCTTCCAACGTGATCCTCGTGCCTTTTTTCGTCGGAAATAGTCATGAGCAGTGCACGTGAACGTTTGTGGAGTACAAAAAACACGAGTTCAGGTTATGGGAATGCTCGCGATTTTCTCATCAACGGTTTCTCGGATCGCAATTCTGTCGCTTCCAACGTGATCCTCGTGTCATTTTACGTCGGAAATAGTCACGAGCAGTGCACGTGAACGTTTGTGGAGTCCAAAAAACAGGAGTTCAGGTTCTGGGAATGCTCGCGATTTTCTCGTCAACGGTTTCTCGGATCGCAATTCTGTCGCTTCTAACGTGTTCCTCGTGTCATTTTACGTCGGAATTAGTCTTGACAAATGCACAAACGCGGTTCTGGAGTTCAAAAAACACGAGATCAGGTTTTGGGAATGCTCGCGATTTTCTCGTCAACGTTTGCTCGGATCGCAATTCTGTCGCTTCTAACGTGTTCCTCGTGTCATTTTACGTCGGAATTAGTCATGAGAAAGGCACAAACACGGTTCAGGAGCCCAAAAAACACGAGATCAGGATTCGTGAATGCTCGCGATTTTCTCGTCAACGGTTTCTCGGATCGCAATTCTGTCGCTTCCAACGTGATCCTCGTGTCATTTTACGTCGGAAATAGTCACGAGCAGTGCACGTGAACGTTTGTGGAGTACAAAAAACACGAGTTCAGGTTTTGGGAATGCTCGCGATTTTCTCATCAACGGTTTCTCGGATCGCAATTCTGTCGCTTCTAACGTGTTCCTCGTGTCATTTTACGTCGGAATTAGTCTTGAGAAATGCACAAACACGGTTCTGGAGTTCAAACAACACGAGTTCAGGTTCTGGGAATGCTCGCGATTTTCTCGTCAACGGTTTCTCGGATCGCAATTCTGTCGCTTATAACGTGTTCCTCGTGTCATTTTACGTCGGAATTAGTCTTGAGAAATGCACAAACACGGTTCTGGAGTTCAAAAAACACGAGATCAGGTTTTGGGAATGCTCGCGATTTTCTCGTCAACGGTTTCTCGGATCGCAATTCTGTCGCTTCCAACGTGATCCTCGTGCCTTTTTTCGTCGGAAATAGTCATGAGCAGTGCACGTGAACGTTTGTGGAGTACAAAAAACACGAGTTCAGGTTTTGGGAATGCTCGCGATTTTCTCATCAACGGTTTCTTGGATCGCAATTCTGTCGCTTCCAACGTGATCCTCGTGTCATTTTACGTCGGAAATAGTCACGAGCAGTGCACGTGAACGTTTGTGGAGTCCAAAAAACAGGAGTTCAGGTTCTGGGAATGCTCGCGATTTTCTCGTCAACGGTTTCTCGGATCGCAATTCTGTCGCTTCTAACGTGTTCCTCGTGTCATTTTACGTCGGAATTAGTCTTGACAAATGCACAAACGCGGGTCTGGAGTTCAAAAAACACGAGATCAGGTTTTGGGAATGCTCGCGATTTTCTCGTCAACGTTTGCTCGGATCGCAATTCTGTCGCTTCTAACGTGTTCCTCGTGTCATTTTACGTCGGAATTAGTCATGAGAAAGGCACAAACACGGTTCAGGAGCCCAAAAAACACGAGATCAGGATTCGTGAATGCTCGCGATTTTCTCGTCAACGGTTTCTCGGATCGCAATTCTGTCGCTTCCAACGTGATCCTCGTGTCATTTTACGTCGGAAATAGTCACGAGCAGTGCACGTGAACGTTTGTGGAGTCCAAAAAACAGGAGTTCAGGTTCTGGGAATGCTCGCGATTTTCTCGTCAACGGTTTCTCGGATCGCAATTCTGTCGCTTCTAACGTGTTCCTCGTGTCATTTTACGTCGGAATTGGTCTTGACAAATGCACAAACGCGGGTCTGGAGTTCAAAAAACACGAGATCAGGTTTTGGGAATGCTCGCGATTTTCTCGTCAACGTTTGCTCGGATCGCAATTCTGTCGCTTCTAACGTGTTCCTCGTGTCATTTTACGTCGGAATTAGTCATGAGAAAGGCACAAACACGGTTCAGGAGCCCAAAAAACACGAGATCAGGATTCGTGAATGCTCGCGATTTTCTCATCAACGGTTTCTCGGATCGCAATTCTGTCGCTTCCAACGTGATCCTCGTGTCATTTTACGTCGGAAATAGTCACGAGCAGTGCACGCGAACGTTTGTGGAGTCCAAAAAACAGGAGTTCAGGTTCTGGGAATGCTCGCGATTTTCTCGTCAACGGTTTCTCGGATCGCAATTCTGTCGCTTCTAACGTGTTCCTCGTGTCATTTTACGTCGGAATTAGTCTTGACAAATGCACAAACGCGGTTCTGGAGTTCAAAAAACACGAGATCAGGTTTTGGGAATGCTCGCGATTTTCTCGTCAACGTTTGCTCGGATCGCAATTCTGTCGCTTCTAACGCGTTCCTCGTGTCATTTTACGTCGGAATTAGTCATGAGAAAGGCACAAACACGGTTCAGGAGCCCAAAAAACACGAGATCAGGATTCGTGAATGCTCGCGATTTTCTCGTCAACGGTTTCTCGGATCGCAATTCTGTCGCTTCCAACGTGATCCTCGTGTCATTTTACGTCGGAAATAGTCACGAGCAGTGCACGTGAACGTTTGTGGAGTACAAAAAACACGAGTTCAGGTTTTGGGAATGCTCGCGATTTTCTCATCAACGGTTTCTCGGATCGCAATTCTGTCGCTTCTAACGTGTTCCTCGTGTCATTTTACGTCGGAATTAGTCTTGAGAAATGCACAAACACGGTTCTGGAGTTCAAACAACACGAGTTCAGGTTCTGGGAATGCTCGCGATTTTCTCGTCAACGGTTTCTCGGATCGCAATTCTGTCGCTTATAACGTGTTCCTCGTGTCATTTTACGTCGGAATTAGTCTTGAGAAATGCACAAACACGGTTCTGGAGTTCAAAAAACACGAGATCAGGTTTTGGGAATGCTCGCGATTTTCTCGTCAACGGTTTCTCGGATCGCAATTCTGTCGCTTCCAACGTGATCCTCGTGCCTTTTTTCGTCGGAAATAGTCATGAGCAGTGCACGTGAACGTTTGTGGAGTACAAAAAACACGAGTTCAGGTTTTGGGAATGCTCGCGATTTTCTCATCAACGGTTTCTTGGATCGCAATTCTGTCGCTTCCAACGTGATCCTCGTGTCATTTTACGTCGGAAATAGTCACGAGCAGTGCACGTGAACGTTTGTGGAGTCCAAAAAACAGGAGTTCAGGTTCTGGGAATGCTCGCGATTTTCTCGTCAACGGTTTCTCGGATCGCAATTCTGTCGCTTCTAACGTGTTCCTCGTGTCATTTTACGTCGGAATTAGTCTTGACAAATGCACAAACGCGGGTCTGGAGTTCAAAAAACACGAGATCAGGTTTTGGGAATGCTCGCGATTTTCTCGTCAACGTTTGCTCGGATCGCAATTCTGTCGCTTCTAACGTGTTCCTCGTGTCATTTTACGTCGGAATTAGTCATGAGAAAGGCACAAACACGGTTCAGGAGCCCAAAAAACACGAGATCAGGATTCGTGAATGCTCGCGATTTTCTCGTCAACGGTTTCTCGGATCGCAATTCTGTCGCTTCCAACGTGATCCTCGTGTCATTTTACGTCGGAAATAGTCACGAGCAGTGCACGTGAACGTTTGTGGAGTCCAAAAAACAGGAGTTCAGGTTCTGGGAATGCTCGCGATTTTCTCGTCAACGGTTTCTCGGATCGCAATTCTGTCGCTTCTAACGTGTTCCTCGTGTCATTTTACGTCGGAATTGGTCTTGACAAATGCACAAACGCGGGTCTGGAGTTCAAAAAACACGAGATCAGGTTTTGGGAATGCTCGCGATTTTCTCGTCAACGTTTGCTCGGATCGCAATTCTGTCGCTTCTAACGTGTTCCTCGTGTCATTTTACGTCGGAATTAGTCATGAGAAAGGCACAAACACGGTTCAGGAGCCCAAAAAGCACGAGATCAGGATTCGTGAATGCTCGCGATTTTCTCATCAACGGTTTCTCGGATCGCAATTCTGTCGCTTCCAACGTGATCCTCGTGTCATTTTACGTCGGAAATAGTCACGAGCAGTGCACGCGAGCGTTTGTGGAGTCCAAAAAACAGGAGTTCAGGTTCTGGGAATGCTCGCGATTTTCTCGTCAACGGTTTCTCGGATCGCAATTCTGTCGCTTCTAACGTGTTCCTCGTGTCATTTTACGTCGGAATTAGTCTTGACAAATGCACAAACGCGGTTCTGGAGTTCAAAAAACACGAGATCAGGTTTTGGGAATGCTCGCGATTTTCTCGTCAACGTTTGCTCGGATCGCAATTCTGTCGCTTCTAACGTGTTCCTCGTGTCATTTTACGTCGGAATTAGTCATGAGAAAGGCACAAACACGGTTCAGGAGCCCAAAAAACACGAGATCAGGATTCGTGAATGCTCGCGATTTTCTCATCAACGGTTTCTTGGATCGCAATTCTGTCGCTTCCAACGTGATCCTCGTGTCATTTTACGTCGGAAATAGTCACGAGCAGTGCACGTGAACGTTTGTGGAGTCCAAAAAACAGGAGTTCAGGTTCTGGGAATGCTCGCGATTTTCTCGTCAACGGTTTCTCGGATCGCAATTCTGTCGCTTCTAACGTGTTCCTCGTGTCATTTTACGTCGGAATTAGTCTTGACAAATGCACAAACGCGGGTCTGGAGTTCAAAAAACACGAGATCAGGTTTTGGGAATGCTCGCGATTTTCTCATCAACGTTTGCTCGGATCGCAATTCTGTCGCTTCTAACGTGTTCCTCGTGTCATTTTACGTCGGAATTAGTCATGAGAAAGGCACAAACACGGTTCAGGAGCCCAAAAAACACGAGATCAGGATTCGTGAATGCTCGCGATTTTCTCGTCAACGGTTTCTCGGATCGCAATTCTGTCGCTTCCAACGTGATCCTCGTGTCATTTTACGTCGGAAATAGTCACGAGCAGTGCACGTGAACGTTTGTGGAGTCCAAAAAACAGGAGTTCAGGTTCTGGGAATGCTCGCGATTTTCTCGTCAACGGTTTCTCGGATCGCAATTCTGTCGCTTCTAACGTGTTCCTCGTGTCATTTTACGTCGGAATTGGTCTTGACAAATGCACAAACGCGGGTCTGGAGTTCAAAAAACACGAGATCAGGTTTTGGGAATGCTCGCGATTTTCTCGTCAACGTTTGCTCGGATCGCAATTCTGTCGCTTCTAACGTGTTCCTCGTGTCATTTTACGTCGGAATTAGTCATGAGAAAGGCACAAACACGGTTCAGGAGCCCAAAAAACACGAGATCAGGATTCGTGAATGCTCGCGATTTTCTCATCAACGGTTTCTCGGATCGCAATTCTGTCGCTTCCAACGTGATCCTCGTGTCATTTTACGTCGGAAATAGTCACGAGCAGTGCACGCGAGCGTTTGTGGAGTCCAAAAAACAGGAGTTCAGGTTCTGGGAATGCTCGCGATTTTCTCGTCAACGGTTTCTCGGATCGCAATTCTGTCGCTTCTAACGTGTTCCTCGTGTCATTTTACGTCGGAATTAGTCTTGACAAATGCACAAACGCGGTTCTGGAGTTCAAAAAACACGAGATCAGGTTTTGGGAATGCTCGCGATTTTCTCGTCAACGTTTGCTCGGATCGCAATTCTGTCGCTTCTAACGTGTTCCTCGTGTCATTTTACGTCGGAATTAGTCATGAGAAAGGCACAAACACGGTTCAGGAGCCCAAAAAACACGAGATCAGGATTCGTGAATGCTCGCGATTTTCTCGTCAACGGTTTCTCGGATCGCAATTCTGTCGCTTCCAACGTGATCCTCGTGTCATTTTACGTCGGAAATAGTCACGAGCAGTGCAAGTGAACGTTTGTGAAGTACAAAAAACACGAGTTCAGGTTTTGGGAATGCTCGCGATTTTCTCATCAACGGTTTCTCGGATCGCAATTCTGTCGCTTCTAACGTGTTCCTCGTGTCATTTTACGTCGGAATTAGTCTTGAGAAATGCACAAACACGGTTCTGGAGTTCAAACAACACGAGTTCAGGTTCTGGGAATGCTCGCGATTTTCTCGTCAACGGTTTCTCGGATCGCAATTCTGTCGCTTATAACGTGTTCCTCGTGTCATTTTACGTCGGAATTAGTCTTGAGAAATGCACAAACACGGTTCTGGAGTTCAAAAAACACGAGATCAGGTTTTGGGAATGCTCGCGATTTTCTCGTCAACGGTTTCTCGGAACGCAATTCTGTCGCTTCCAACGTGATCCTCGTGCCTTTTTTCGTCGGAAATAGTCATGAGCAGTGCACGTGAACGTTTGTGGAGTACAAAAAACACGAGTTCAGGTTTTGGGAATGCTCGCTATTTTCTCATCAACGGTTTCTCGGATCGCAATTCTGTCGCTTCCAACGTGATCCTCGTGTCATTTTACGTCGGAAATAGTCACGAGCAGTGCACGTGAACGTTTGTGGAGTCCAAAAAACAGGAGTTCAGGTTCTGGGAATGCTCGCGATTTTCTCGTCAACGGTTTCTCGGATCGCAATTCTGTCGCTTCTAACGTGTTCCTCGTGTCATTTTACGTCGGAATTAGTCTTGACAAATGCACAAACGCGGGTCTGGAGTTCAAAAAACACGAGATCAGGTTTTGGGAATGCTCGCGATTTTCTCGTCAACGTTTGCTCGGATCGCAATTCTGTCGCTTCTAACGTGTTCCTCGTGTCATTTTACGTCGGAATTAGTCATGAGAAAGGCACAAACACGGTTCAGGAGCCCAAAAAACACGAGATCAGGATTCGTGAATGCTCGCGATTTTCTCGTCAACGGTTTCTCGGATCGCAATTCTGTCGCTTCCAACGTGATCCTCGTGTCATTTTACGTCGGAAATAGTCACGAGCAGTGCACGTGAACGTTTGTGGAGTCCAAAAAACACGAGTTCAGGTTCTGGGAATGCTCGCGATTTTCTCGTCAACGGTTTCTCGGATCGCTATTCTGTCGCTTCTAACGTGTTCCTCGTGTCATTTTACGTCGGAATTAGTCATGAGAAAGGCACAAACACGGTTCAGGAGCCCAAAAAACACGAGATCAGGATTGGGGAATGCTCGCGATTTTCTCGTCAACGGTTTCTCGGATCGCAATTCTGTCGCTTCCAACGTGATCCTCGTGTCATTTTACGTCGGAAATAGTCACGAGCAGTGCACGTGAACGTTTGTGGAGTCCAAAAAACAGGAGTTCAGGTTCTGGGAATGCTCGCGATTTTCTCGTCAACGGTTTCTCGGATCGCAATTCTGTCGCTTCTAACGTGTTCCTCGTGTCATTTTACGTCGGAATTAGTCTTGACAAATGCACAAACGCGGGTCTGGAGTTCAAAAAACACGAGATCAGGTTTTGGGAATGCTCGCGATTTTCTCGTCAACGTTTGCCCGGATTGCAATTCTGTCGCTTCCAACGCGTTCCTCGCGTCATTTTACATCGGAATTAGTCATGAGAAAGGCACAAACACGGTTCAGGAGCCGAAGAAACACGAGATCAGGATTCGGGAATGCTCGCGATTTTCTCGTCAACGGTTTCTCGCATCGCAATTCTGTCGCTTCCAACGTGATCCTCGTGTCATTTTACGTCGGAAATAGTCACGAGCAGTGCACGTGAACGTTTGTGGAGTCCAAAAAACACGAGTTCAGTTTCTGGGAATGCTCGCGATTTCCTCGTCAACGGTTTCTCGGATCGCAATTCTGTCACTTCCAACGTGATCCTCGTGTCATTTTACGTCGGGAATAGTCATGAGCAGTGCACGTGAACGTTTGTGGAGTCCAAAAAACACGAGTTCAGTTTCTGGGAATGCTCGCGATTTCCTCGTTAACGGTTTCTCGGATCGCAATTCTGTCGCTTCCAACGTGATCCTCGTGTCATTTTACGTCGGAAATAGTCACGAGCAGTGCACGTGAACGTTTGTGGAATCCAAAAAACACGAGTTCAGGTTCTGGGAAGGCTCGCGTTTTTCTCGTCAACGGTTTCTCGGATCGCAATTCTGTCGCTTCTAACGTGTTCCTCGTGTCATTTTACGTCGGAATTAGTCTTGAGAAATGCACAAACACGGTTCTGGAGTTCAAACAACACGAGATCAGTTTTTGGGAATGCTCGCGATTTTCTCGTCAACGTTTGCCCGGATTGCAATTCTGTCGCTTCCAACGCGTTCCTCGCGTCATTTTACATCGGAATTAGTCATGAGAAAGGCACAAACACGGTTCAGGAGCCCAAGAAACACGAGATCAGGATTCGGGAATGCTCGCGATTTTCTCGTCAACGGTTTCTCGGATCGCAATTCGGTCGCTTCCATCGTGATCCTCGTGTCATTTTACGTCGGAAATAGTCACGAGCAGTGCACGTGAACGTTTGTGGAGTCCAAAAAACACGAGTTCAGGTTCTGGGAATGCTCGCGATTTTCTCGTCAACGGTTTCTCGGATCGCAATTCTGTCGCTTCTAACGTGTTCCTCGTGTCATTTTACGTCGGAATTAGTCTTGAGAAATGCACAAACACGGTTCTGGAGTTCAAAAAACACGAGATCAGGTTTTGGGAATGCTCGCGATTTTCTCGTCAACGGTTTCTCGGATCGCAATTCTGTCGCTTCTAACGTGTTCCTCGTGTCGTTTTACGTCGGAATTAGTCTTGAGAAATGCACAAACACGGTTCTGGAGTTCAAAAAACACGAGATCAGGTTTTTGGAATGCTCGCGATTTTCTCGTCAACGGTTTCTCGGTTCGCAATTCTGTCGCTTCCATCGTGATCCTCGTGTCATTTTACGTCGGAAATAGTCACGAGCAGTGCACGTGAACGTTTGTGGAGTCCAAAAAACACGAGTTCAGGTTCTGGGAATGCTCGCGATTTTCTCGTCAACGGTTTCTCGGATCGCAATTCTGTCGCTTCTAACGTGTTCCTCGTGTCATTTTACGTCGGAATTAGTCTTGAGAAATGCACAAACACGGTTCTGGAGTTCAAAAAACACGAGATCAGGTTTTGGGAATGCTCGCGATTTTCTCGTCAACGGTTTCTCGGATCGCAATTCTGTCGCTTCCAACGTGTTCCTCGTGTCATTTTACGTCGGAATTAGTCATGAGAAAGGCACAAACACGGTTCAGGAGCCCAAAAAACACGAGATCAGGTTTTGGGAATGCTCGCCATTTTCTCGTCAACGGTTTCTCGGTTCGCAATTCTGTCGCTTCCATCGTGATCCTCGTGTCATTTTACGTCGGAAATAGTCACGAGCAGTGCACGTGAACGTTTGTGGAGTCCAAAAAACACGAGTTCAGGTTTTGGGAATGCTCGCGATTTTCTCATCAACGGTTTCTCGGATCGCAATTCTGTCGCTTCCAACGTGTTCCTCGTGTCATTTTACGTCGGAATTAGTCTTGAGAAATGCACAAACACGGTTCTGGAGTTCAAAAAACACGAGTTCAGGTTTTGGGAATGCTCACGATTTTCTCGTCAACGTTTGCCCGGATTGCAATTTTGTCGCTTCCAACGCGTTCCTCGCGTCATTTTACGTCGGAATTAGTCTTGACAAATGCACAAACACGGTTCAGGAGCCCAAAAAACACGAAATCAGGATTGGGGAATGCTCGCGATTTTCTCGTCAACGGTTTCTCGGATCGCAATTCTGTCGCTTCCAACGTGATCCTCGTGTCATTTTACGTCGGAAATAGCCACGAGCAGTGCACGTGAACGCTTGTGGAGTCCAAAAAACACGAGTTCAGGTTCTGGGAAGGCTCGCGATTTTCTCGTCAACGGTTTCTCGGATCGCAATTCTGTCGCTTCTAACGTGTTCCTCGTGTCATTTTACGTCGGAATTAGTCTTGAGAAATGCACAAACACGGTTCTGGAGTTCAAACAACACGAGATCAGGTTTTGGGAATGCTCGCGATTTTCTCGTCAACGTTTGCCCGGATTGCAATTCTGTCTCTTCCAACGCGTTCCTCGCGTCATTTTACATCGGAATTAGTCATGAGAAAGGCAGAAACACGGTTCAGGAGCCCAAAAAACACGAGATCAGGATTCGGGAATGCTCGCGATTTTCTCGTCAACGGTTTCTCGGATCGCAATTCTGTCGCTTCCAACGTGATCCTCGTGTCATTTTACGTCGGAAATAGTCACGAGCAGTGCACGTGAACGTTTGTGGAGTCCAAAAAACACGAGTTCAGGTTCTGGGAATGCTCGCGATTTTCTCGTCAACGGTTTCTCGGATCGCAATTCTGTCGCTTCCAACGTTTTCCTCGTGTCATTTTACGTCGGAATTAGTCTTGACAAATGCACAAACGCGGTTCTGGAGTTCAAAAAACACGAGATCAGGTTTTGGGAATGCTCGCGATTTTCTCGTCAACGTTTGCTCGGATCGCAATTCTGTCGCTTCTAACGTGTTCCTCGTGTCATTTTACGTCGGAATTAGTCATGAGAAAGGCACAAACACGGTTCAGGAGCCCAAAAAACACGAGATCAGGATTCGTGAATGCTCGCGATTTTCTCGTCAACGTTTGCCCGGATCGCAATTCTGTCGCTTCCAACGCGTTCCTCGCGTCATTTTACATCGGAATTAGTCATGAGAAAGGCACAAGCACGGTTCAGGAGCCCAAGAAACACGAGATCAGGATTCGGGAATGCTCGCGATTTTCTCGTCAACGGTTTCTCGGATCGCAATTCTGTCGCTTCCAACGTGATCCTCGTGTCATTTTACGTCGGAAATAGTCACGAGCAGTGCGCGTGAACGTTTGTGGAGTCCAAAAAACACGAGTTCAGTTTCTGGGAATGCTCGCGATTTCCTCGTCAACGGTTTCTCGGATCGCAATTCTGTCGCTTCCAACGTGATCCTCGTGTCATTTTACGTCGGTAATAGTCACGAGCAGTGCACGTGAACGTTTGTGGAGTCCAAAAAACACGAGTTCAGTTTCTGGGAATGCTCGCGATTTTCTCGTCAACGTTTGCCCGGATTGCAATTCTGTCTCTTCCAACGCGTTCCTCGCGTCATTTTACATCGGAATTAGTCATGAGAAAGGCAGAAACACGGTTCAGGAGCCCAAAAAACACGAGATCAGGATTCGGGAATGCTCGCGATTTTCTCGTCAACGGTTTCTCGGATCGCAATTCTGTCGCTTCCAACGTGATCCTCGTGTCATTTTACGTCGGTAATAGTCACGAGCAGTGCACGTGAACGTTTGTGGAGTCCAAAAAACACGAGTTCAGGTTCTGGGAATGCTCGCGATTTTCTCGTCAACGGTTTCTCGGATCGCAATTCTGTCGCTTCCAACGTTTTCCTCGTGTCATTTTACGTCGGAATTAGTCTTGACAAATGCACAAACGCGGTTCTGGAGTTCAAAAAACACGAGATCAGGTTTTGGGAATGCTCGCGATTTTCTCGTCAACGTTTGCTCGGATCGCAATTCTGTCGCTTCTAACGTGTTCCTCGTGTCATTTTACGTCGGAATTAGTCATGAGAAAGGCACAAACACGGTTCAGGAGCCCAAAAAACACGAGATCAGGATTCGTGAATGCTCGCGATTTTCTCGTCAACGGTTTCTCGGATCGCAATTCTGTCGCTTCCAACGTGATCCTCGTGTCATTTTACGTCGGAAATAGTCACGAGCAGTGCACGTGAACGTTTGTGGAGTCCAAAAAACACGAGTTCAGGTTCTGGGAATGCTCGCGATTTTCTCGTCAACGGTTTCTCGGATCGCAATTCTGTCGCTTCTAACGTATTCCTCGTGTCATTTTACGTCGGAATTAGTCATGAGAAAGGCACAAACACGGTTCAGGAGCCCAAAAAACACGAGATCAGGATTGGGGAATGCTCGCGATTTTCTCGTCAACGGTTTCTCGGATCGCAATTCTGTCGCTTCCAACGTGATCCTCGTGTCATTTTACGTCGGAAATAGTCACGAGCAGTGCACGTGAACGTTTGTGAAATCCAAAAAACACGAGTTCAGGTTCTGGGAAGGCTCGCGATTTTCTCGTCAACGGTTTCTCGGATCGCAATTCTGTCGCTTCTAACGTGTTCCTCGTGTCATTTTACGTCGGAATTAGTCTTGAGAAATGCACAAACACGGTTCTGGAGTTCAAAAAACACGAGATCAGGTTTTTGGAATGCTCGCGATATTCTCGTCAACGTTTGCTCGGATTGCAATTCTGTCGCTTCCTACGCGTTTCTCGTGTCATTTTACATCGGAATTAGTCATGAGAAATGCACAAACACGGTTGTGGAGCCCAAAAAACACGAGATCAGTTTCTGGGAATGCTCGCGATTTCCTCGTCAACGGTTTCTCGGATCGCAATTCTGTCGCTTCTAACGTGTTCCTCGTGTCATTTTACGTCGGAATTAGTCTTGAGAAATGCACAAACACGGTTCTGGAGTTCAAAAAACACGAGTTCAGGTTTTGGGAATGCTCGCGATTTTCTAGTCAACGATTTCTCGGATCGCAATTCTGTCGCTTCCAACGTGTTCCTCGTGTTATTTTACGTCGGAATTAGTCTTGAGAAATGCACAAACACGGTTCTGGAGTTCAAAAAACACGAGATCAGGTTTTGGGAATGCTCGCGATTTTCTCGTCAACGTTTGCCCGGATTGCAATTCTGTCGCTTCTAACGTGTTCCTCGTGTCATTTTACATCGGAATTAGTCTTGAGAAAGGCACAAACACGGTTCAGGAGCCCAAAAAACACGAGATCAGGATTCGGGAATGCTCGCGATTTTCTCGTCAACGGTTTCTCGGATCGCAATTCTGTCGCTTCTAACGTGTTCCTCGTGTCATTTTACGTCGGAATTAGTCTTGAGAAATGTACAAACACGGTTCTGGAGTTCAAAAAACACGAGTTCAGGTTTTGGGAATGCTCGCGATTTTCTCGTCAACGTTTGCTCGGATTGCAATTCTGTCGCTTCCTACGCGTTTCTCGCGTCATTTTACATCGGAATTAGTCATGAGAAATGCACAAACACGGTTGTGGAGCCCAAAAAACACGAGATCAGTTTCTGGGAATGCTCGCGATTTTCTAGTCAACGGTTTTTCGGATCGCAATTCTGTCGCTTCCAACGTGTTCCTCGTGTCATTTTACGTCGGAATTAGTCTTGAGAAATGCACAAACACGGTTCTGGAGTTCAAAAAACACGAGATCAGGTTTTGGGAATGCTCGCGATTTTCTCGTCAACGGTTTCTCGGATCGCAATTCTGTCGCTTCCAACGTGTTCCTCGTGTCATTTTACGTCGGAATTAGTCTTGAGAAATGCACAAACACGGTTCTGGAGTTCAAAAAACACGAGATCAGGTTTTGGGAATGCTCGCGATTTTCTCGTCAACGTTTGCCCGGATTGCAATTCTGTCGCTTCCAATGCGTTCCTCGCGTCATTTTACGTCGGAATTAGTCTTGACAAATGCACAAACACGGTTCAGGATCCCAAAAAACACGAAACCAGGATTGGGGAATGCTCGCGATTTTCTCGTCAACGGTTTCTCGGATCGCAATTCTGTCGCTTATAACGTGTTCCTCGTGTCATTTTACGTCGGAATTAGTCTTGAGAAATGCACAAACACGGTTCTGGAGTTCAAAAAACACGAGATCAGGTTTTGGGAATGCTCGCGATTTTCTCGTCAACGGTTTCTCGGAACGCAATTCTGTCGCTTCCAACGTGATCCTCGTGCCTTTTTTCGTCGGAAATAGTCATGAGCAGTGCACGTGAACGTTTGTGGAGTACAAAAAACACGAGTTCAGGTTTTGGGAATGCTCGCTATTTTCTCATCAACGGTTTCTCGGATCGCAATTCTGTCGCTTCCAACGTGATCCTCGTGTCATTTTACGTCGGAAATAGTCACGAGCAGTGCACGTGAACGTTTGTGGAGTCCAAAAAACAGGAGTTCAGGTTCTGGGAATGCTCGCGATTTTCTCGTCAACGGTTTCTCGGATCGCAATTCTGTCGCTTCTAACGTGTTCCTCGTGTCATTTTACGTCGGAATTAGTCTTGACAAATGCACAAACGCGGGTCTGGAGTTCAAAAAACACGAGATCAGGTTTTGGGAATGCTCGCGATTTTCTCGTCAACGTTTGCTCGGATCGCAATTCTGTCGCTTCTAACGTGTTCCTCGTGTCATTTTACGTCGGAATTAGTCATGAGAAAGGCACAAACACGGTTCAGGAGCCCAAAAAACACGAGATCAGGATTCGTGAATGCTCGCGATTTTCTCGTCAACGGTTTCTCGGATCGCAATTCTGTCGCTTCCAACGTGATCCTCGTGTCATTTTACGTCGGAAATAGTCACGAGCAGTGCACGTGAACGTTTGTGGAGTCCAAAAAACACGAGTTCAGGTTCTGGGAATGCTCGCGATTTTCTCGTCAACGGTTTCTCGGATCGCTATTCTGTCGCTTCTAACGTGTTCCTCGTGTCATTTTACGTCGGAATTAGTCATGAGAAAGGCACAAACACGGTTCAGGAGCCCAAAAAACACGAGATCAGGATTGGGGAATGCTCGCGATTTTCTCGTCAACGGTTTCTCGGATCGCAATTCTGTCGCTTCCAACGTGATCCTCGTGTCATTTTACGTCGGAAATAGTCACGAGCAGTGCACGTGAACGTTTGTGGAGTCCAAAAAACAGGAGTTCAGGTTCTGGGAATGCTCGCGATTTTCTCGTCAACGGTTTCTCGGATCGCAATTCTGTCGCTTCTAACGTGTTCCTCGTGTCATTTTACGTCGGAATTAGTCTTGACAAATGCACAAACGCGGGTCTGGAGTTCAAAAAACACGAGATCAGGTTTTGGGAATGCTCGCGATTTTCTCGTCAACGTTTGCCCGGATTGCAATTCTGTCGCTTCCAACGCGTTCCTCGCGTCATTTTACATCGGAATTAGTCATGAGAAAGGCACAAACACGGTTCAGGAGCCGAAGAAACACGAGATCAGGATTCGGGAATGCTCGCGATTTTCTCGTCAACGGTTTCTCGCATCGCAATTCTGTCGCTTCCAACGTGATCCTCGTGTCATTTTACGTCGGAAATAGTCACGAGCAGTGCACGTGAACGTTTGTGGAGTCCAAAAAACACGAGTTCAGTTTCTGGGAATGCTCGCGATTTCCTCGTCAACGGTTTCTCGGATCGCAATTCTGTCACTTCCAACGTGATCCTCGTGTCATTTTACGTCGGGAATAGTCATGAGCAGTGCACGTGAACGTTTGTGGAGTCCAAAAAACACGAGTTCAGTTTCTGGGAATGCTCGCGATTTCCTCGTTAACGGTTTCTCGGATCGCAATTCTGTCGCTTCCAACGTGATCCTCGTGTCATTTTACGTCGGAAATAGTCACGAGCAGTGCACGTGAACGTTTGTGGAATCCAAAAAACACGAGTTCAGGTTCTGGGAAGGCTCGCGTTTTTCTCGTCAACGGTTTCTCGGATCGCAATTCTGTCGCTTCTAACGTGTTCCTCGTGTCATTTTACGTCGGAATTAGTCTTGAGAAATGCACAAACACGGTTCTGGAGTTCAAACAACACGAGATCAGTTTTTGGGAATGCTCGCGATTTTCTCGTCAACGTTTGCCCGGATTGCAATTCTGTCGCTTCCAACGCGTTCCTCGCGTCATTTTACATCGGAATTAGTCATGAGAAATGCACAAACACGGTTGTGGAGCCCAAAAAACACGAGATCAGTTTCTGGGAATGCTCGCGATTTTCTAGTCAACGGTTTTTCGGATCGCAATTCTGTCGCTTCCAACGTGTTCCTCGTGTCATTTTACGTCGGAATTAGTCTTGAGAAATGCACAAACACGGTTCTGGAGTTCAAAAAACACGAGATCAGGTTTTGGGAATGCTCGCGATTTTCTCGTCAACGGTTTCTCGGATCGCAATTCTGTCGCTTCCAACGTGTTCCTCGTGTCATTTTACGTCGGAATTAGTCTTGAGAAATGCACAAACACGGTTCTGGAGTTCAAAAAACACGAGATCAGGTTTTGGGAATGCTCGCGATTTTCTCGTCAACGTTTGCCCGGATTGCAATTCTGTCGCTTCCAATGCGTTCCTCGCGTCATTTTACGTCGGAATTAGTCTTGACAAATGCACAAACACGGTTCAGGATCCCAAAAAACACGAAACCAGGATTGGGGAATGCTCGCGATTTTCTCGTCAACGGTTTCTCGGATCGCAATTCTGTCGCTTATAACGTGTTCCTCGTGTCATTTTACGTCGGAATTAGTCTTGAGAAATGCACAAACACGGTTCTGGAGTTCAAAAAACACGAGATCAGGTTTTGGGAATGCTCGCGATTTTCTCGTCAACGGTTTCTCGGAACGCAATTCTGTCGCTTCCAACGTGATCCTCGTGCCTTTTTTCGTCGGAAATAGTCATGAGCAGTGCACGTGAACGTTTGTGGAGTACAAAAAACACGAGTTCAGGTTTTGGGAATGCTCGCTATTTTCTCATCAACGGTTTCTCGGATCGCAATTCTGTCGCTTCCAACGTGATCCTCGTGTCATTTTACGTCGGAAATAGTCACGAGCAGTGCACGTGAACGTTTGTGGAGTCCAAAAAACAGGAGTTCAGGTTCTGGGAATGCTCGCGATTTTCTCGTCAACGGTTTCTCGGATCGCAATTCTGTCGCTTCTAACGTGTTCCTCGTGTCATTTTACGTCGGAATTAGTCTTGACAAATGCACAAACGCGGGTCTGGAGTTCAAAAAACACGAGATCAGGTTTTGGGAATGCTCGCGATTTTCTCGTCAACGTTTGCTCGGATCGCAATTCTGTCGCTTCTAACGTGTTCCTCGTGTCATTTTACGTCGGAATTAGTCATGAGAAAGGCACAAACACGGTTCAGGAGCCCAAAAAACACGAGATCAGGATTCGTGAATGCTCGCGATTTTCTCGTCAACGGTTTCTCGGATCGCAATTCTGTCGCTTCCAACGTGATCCTCGTGTCATTTTACGTCGGAAATAGTCACGAGCAGTGCACGTGAACGTTTGTGGAGTCCAAAAAACACGAGTTCAGGTTCTGGGAATGCTCGCGATTTTCTCGTCAACGGTTTCTCGGATCGCTATTCTGTCGCTTCTAACGTGTTCCTCGTGTCATTTTACGTCGGAATTAGTCATGAGAAAGGCACAAACACGGTTCAGGAGCCCAAAAAACACGAGATCAGGATTGGGGAATGCTCGCGATTTTCTCGTCAACGGTTTCTCGGATCGCAATTCTGTCGCTTCCAACGTGATCCTCGTGTCATTTTACGTCGGAAATAGTCACGAGCAGTGCACGTGAACGTTTGTGGAGTCCAAAAAACAGGAGTTCAGGTTCTGGGAATGCTCGCGATTTTCTCGTCAACGGTTTCTCGGATCGCAATTCTGTCGCTTCTAACGTGTTCCTCGTGTCATTTTACGTCGGAATTAGTCTTGACAAATGCACAAACGCGGGTCTGGAGTTCAAAAAACACGAGATCAGGTTTTGGGAATGCTCGCGATTTTCTCGTCAACGTTTGCCCGGATTGCAATTCTGTCGCTTCCAACGCGTTCCTCGCGTCATTTTACATCGGAATTAGTCATGAGAAAGGCACAAACACGGTTCAGGAGCCGAAGAAACACGAGATCAGGATTCGGGAATGCTCGCGATTTTCTCGTCAACGGTTTCTCGCATCGCAATTCTGTCGCTTCCAACGTGATCCTCGTGTCATTTTACGTCGGAAATAGTCACGAGCAGTGCACGTGAACGTTTGTGGAGTCCAAAAAACACGAGTTCAGTTTCTGGGAATGCTCGCGATTTCCTCGTCAACGGTTTCTCGGATCGCAATTCTGTCACTTCCAACGTGATCCTCGTGTCATTTTACGTCGGGAATAGTCATGAGCAGTGCACGTGAACGTTTGTGGAGTCCAAAAAACACGAGTTCAGTTTCTGGGAATGCTCGCGATTTCCTCGTTAACGGTTTCTCGGATCGCAATTCTGTCGCTTCCAACGTGATCCTCGTGTCATTTTACGTCGGAAATAGTCACGAGCAGTGCACGTGAACGTTTGTGGAATCCAAAAAACACGAGTTCAGGTTCTGGGAAGGCTCGCGTTTTTCTCGTCAACGGTTTCTCGGATCGCAATTCTGTCGCTTCTAACGTGTTCCTCGTGTCATTTTACGTCGGAATTAGTCTTGAGAAATGCACAAACACGGTTCTGGAGTTCAAACAACACGAGATCAGTTTTTGGGAATGCTCGCGATTTTCTCGTCAACGTTTGCCCGGATTGCAATTCTGTCGCTTCCAACGCGTTCCTCGCGTCATTTTACATCGGAATTAGTCATGAGAAAGGCACAAACACGGTTCAGGAGCCCAAGAAACACGAGATCAGGATTCGGGAATGCTCGCGATTTTCTCGTCAACGGTTTCTCGGATCGCAATTCGGTCGCTTCCATCGTGATCCTCGTGTCATTTTACGTCGGAAATAGTCACGAGCAGTGCACGTGAACGTTTGTGGAGTCCAAAAAACACGAGTTCAGGTTCTGGGAATGCTCGCGATTTTCTCGTCAACGGTTTCTCGGATCGCAATTCTGTCGCTTCTAACGTGTTCCTCGTGTCATTTTACGTCGGAATTAGTCTTGAGAAATGCACAAACACGGTTCTGGAGTTCAAAAAACACGAGATCAGGTTTTGGGAATGCTCGCGATTTTCTCGTCAACGGTTTCTCGGATCGCAATTCTGTCGCTTCTAACGTGTTCCTCGTGTCGTTTTACGTCGGAATTAGTCTTGAGAAATGCACAAACACGGTTCTGGAGTTCAAAAAACACGAGATCAGGTTTTTGGAATGCTCGCGATTTTCTCGTCAACGGTTTCTCGGTTCGCAATTCTGTCGCTTCCATCGTGATCCTCGTGTCATTTTACGTCGGAAATAGTCACGAGCAGTGCACGTGAACGTTTGTGGAGTCCAAAAAACACGAGTTCAGGTTCTGGGAATGCTCGCGATTTTCTCGTCAACGGTTTCTCGGATCGCAATTCTGTCGCTTCTAACGTGTTCCTCGTGTCATTTTACGTCGGAATTAGTCTTGAGAAATGCACAAACACGGTTCTGGAGTTCAAAAAACACGAGATCAGGTTTTGGGAATGCTCGCGATTTTCTCGTCAACGGTTTCTCGGATCGCAATTCTGTCGCTTCCAACGTGTTCCTCGTGTCATTTTACGTCGGAATTAGTCATGAGAAAGGCACAAACACGGTTCAGGAGCCCAAAAAACACGAGATCAGGTTTTGGGAATGCTCGCCATTTTCTCGTCAACGGTTTCTCGGTTCGCAATTCTGTCGCTTCCATCGTGATCCTCGTGTCATTTTACGTCGGAAATAGTCACGAGCAGTGCACGTGAACGTTTGTGGAGTCCAAAAAACACGAGTTCAGGTTTTGGGAATGCTCGCGATTTTCTCATCAACGGTTTCTCGGATCGCAATTCTGTCGCTTCCAACGTGTTCCTCGTGTCATTTTACGTCGGAATTAGTCTTGAGAAATGCACAAACACGGTTCTGGAGTTCAAAAAACACGAGTTCAGGTTTTGGGAATGCTCACGATTTTCTCGTCAACGTTTGCCCGGATTGCAATTTTGTCGCTTCCAACGCGTTCCTCGCGTCATTTTACGTCGGAATTAGTCTTGACAAATGCACAAACACGGTTCAGGAGCCCAAAAAACACGAAATCAGGATTGGGGAATGCTCGCGATTTTCTCGTCAACGGTTTCTCGGATCGCAATTCTGTCGCTTCCAACGTGATCCTCGTGTCATTTTACGTCGGAAATAGCCACGAGCAGTGCACGTGAACGCTTGTGGAGTCCAAAAAACACGAGTTCAGGTTCTGGGAAGGCTCGCGATTTTCTCGTCAACGGTTTCTCGGATCGCAATTCTGTCGCTTCTAACGTGTTCCTCGTGTCATTTTACGTCGGAATTAGTCTTGAGAAATGCACAAACACGGTTCTGGAGTTCAAACAACACGAGATCAGGTTTTGGGAATGCTCGCGATTTTCTCGTCAACGTTTGCCCGGATTGCAATTCTGTCTCTTCCAACGCGTTCCTCGCGTCATTTTACATCGGAATTAGTCATGAGAAAGGCAGAAACACGGTTCAGGAGCCCAAAAAACACGAGATCAGGATTCGGGAATGCTCGCGATTTTCTCGTCAACGGTTTCTCGGATCGCAATTCTGTCGCTTCCAACGTGATCCTCGTGTCATTTTACGTCGGAAATAGTCACGAGCAGTGCACGTGAACGTTTGTGGAGTCCAAAAAACACGAGTTCAGGTTCTGGGAATGCTCGCGATTTTCTCGTCAACGGTTTCTCGGATCGCAATTCTGTCGCTTCCAACGTTTTCCTCGTGTCATTTTACGTCGGAATTAGTCTTGACAAATGCACAAACGCGGTTCTGGAGTTCAAAAAACACGAGATCAGGTTTTGGGAATGCTCGCGATTTTCTCGTCAACGTTTGCTCGGATCGCAATTCTGTCGCTTCTAACGTGTTCCTCGTGTCATTTTACGTCGGAATTAGTCATGAGAAAGGCACAAACACGGTTCAGGAGCCCAAAAAACACGAGATCAGGATTCGTGAATGCTCGCGATTTTCTCGTCAACGTTTGCCCGGATCGCAATTCTGTCGCTTCCAACGCGTTCCTCGCGTCATTTTACATCGGAATTAGTCATGAGAAAGGCACAAGCACGGTTCAGGAGCCCAAGAAACACGAGATCAGGATTCGGGAATGCTCGCGATTTTCTCGTCAACGGTTTCTCGGATCGCAATTCTGTCGCTTCCAACGTGATCCTCGTGTCATTTTACGTCGGAAATAGTCACGAGCAGTGCGCGTGAACGTTTGTGGAGTCCAAAAAACACGAGTTCAGTTTCTGGGAATGCTCGCGATTTCCTCGTCAACGGTTTCTCGGATCGCAATTCTGTCGCTTCCAACGTGATCCTCGTGTCATTTTACGTCGGTAATAGTCACGAGCAGTGCACGTGAACGTTTGTGGAGTCCAAAAAACACGAGTTCAGTTTCTGGGAATGCTCGCGATTTTCTCGTCAACGTTTGCCCGGATTGCAATTCTGTCTCTTCCAACGCGTTCCTCGCGTCATTTTACATCGGAATTAGTCATGAGAAAGGCAGAAACACGGTTCAGGAGCCCAAAAAACACGAGATCAGGATTCGGGAATGCTCGCGATTTTCTCGTCAACGGTTTCTCGGATCGCAATTCTGTCGCTTCCAACGTGATCCTCGTGTCATTTTACGTCGGTAATAGTCACGAGCAGTGCACGTGAACGTTTGTGGAGTCCAAAAAACACGAGTTCAGGTTCTGGGAATGCTCGCGATTTTCTCGTCAACGGTTTCTCGGATCGCAATTCTGTCGCTTCCAACGTTTTCCTCGTGTCATTTTACGTCGGAATTAGTCTTGACAAATGCACAAACGCGGTTCTGGAGTTCAAAAAACACGAGATCAGGTTTTGGGAATGCTCGCGATTTTCTCGTCAACGTTTGCTCGGATCGCAATTCTGTCGCTTCTAACGTGTTCCTCGTGTCATTTTACGTCGGAATTAGTCATGAGAAAGGCACAAACACGGTTCAGGAGCCCAAAAAACACGAGATCAGGATTCGTGAATGCTCGCGATTTTCTCGTCAACGGTTTCTCGGATCGCAATTCTGTCGCTTCCAACGTGATCCTCGTGTCATTTTACGTCGGAAATAGTCACGAGCAGTGCACGTGAACGTTTGTGGAGTCCAAAAAACACGAGTTCAGGTTCTGGGAATGCTCGCGATTTTCTCGTCAACGGTTTCTCGGATCGCAATTCTGTCGCTTCTAACGTATTCCTCGTGTCATTTTACGTCGGAATTAGTCATGAGAAAGGCACAAACACGGTTCTGGAGTTCAAAAAACACGAGATCAGGTTTTTGGAATGCTCGCGATATTCTCGTCAACGTTTGCTCGGATTGCAATTCTGTCGCTTCCTACGCGTTTCTCGTGTCATTTTACATCGGAATTAGTCATGAGAAATGCACAAACACGGTTGTGGAGCCCAAAAAACACGAGATCAGTTTCTGGGAATGCTCGCGATTTCCTCGTCAACGGTTTCTCGGATCGCAATTCTGTCGCTTCTAACGTGTTCCTCGTGTCATTTTACGTCGGAATTAGTCTTGAGAAATGCACAAACACGGTTCTGGAGTTCAAAAAACACGAGTTCAGGTTTTGGGAATGCTCGCGATTTTCTAGTCAACGATTTCTCGGATCGCAATTCTGTCGCTTCCAACGTGTTCCTCGTGTTATTTTACGTCGGAATTAGTCTTGAGAAATGCACAAACACGGTTCTGGAGTTCAAAAAACACGAGATCAGGTTTTGGGAATGCTCGCGATTTTCTCGTCAACGTTTGCCCGGATTGCAATTCTGTCGCTTCTAACGTGTTCCTCGTGTCATTTTACATCGGAATTAGTCTTGAGAAAGGCACAAACACGGTTCAGGAGCCCAAAAAACACGAGATCAGGATTCGGGAATGCTCGCGATTTTCTCGTCAACGGTTTCTCGGATCGCAATTCTGTCGCTTCTAACGTGTTCCTCGTGTCATTTTACGTCGGAATTAGTCTTGAGAAATGTACAAACACGGTTCTGGAGTTCAAAAAACACGAGTTCAGGTTTTGGGAATGCTCGCGATTTTCTCGTCAACGTTTGCTCGGATTGCAATTCTGTCGCTTCCTACGCGTTTCTCGCGTCATTTTACATCGGAATTAGTCATGAGAAATGCACAAACACGGTTGTGGAGCCCAAAAAACACGAGATCAGTTTCTGGGAATGCTCGCGATTTTCTAGTCAACGGTTTTTCGGATCGCAATTCTGTCGCTTCCAACGTGTTCCTCGTGTCATTTTACGTCGGAATTAGTCTTGAGAAATGCACAAACACGGTTCTGGAGTTCAAAAAACACGAGATCAGGTTTTGGGAATGCTCGCGATTTTCTCGTCAACGGTTTCTCGGATCGCAATTCTGTCGCTTCCAACGTGTTCCTCGTGTCATTTTACGTCGGAATTAGTCTTGAGAAATGCACAAACACGGTTCTGGAGTTCAAAAAACACGAGATCAGGTTTTGGGAATGCTCGCGATTTTCTCGTCAACGTTTGCCCGGATTGCAATTCTGTCGCTTCCAATGCGTTCCTCGCGTCATTTTACGTCGGAATTAGTCTTGACAAATGCACAAACACGGTTCAGGATCCCAAAAAACACGAAACCAGGATTGGGGAATGCTCGCGATTTTCTCGTCAACGGTTTCTCGGATCGCAATTCTGTCGCTTCCAACGTGATCCTCGTGTCATTTTACGTCGGAATTAGTCATGAGAAATGCACAAACACGGTTGTGGAGCCAAAAAAACACGAGATCAGTTTCTGAGAATGCTCGCGATTTCCTCGTCAACGGTTTCTCGGATCGCAATTCTGTCGCTTCTAACGTGTTCCTCGTGTCATTTTACGTCGGAATTAGTCTTGAGAAATGCACAAACACGGTTCTGGAGTTCAAAAAACACGAGATCAGGTTTTTGGAATGCTCGCGATTTTCTCGTCAACGGTTTCTCGGTTCGCAATTCTGTCGCTTCCAACGCGTTCCTCGCGTCATTTTACATCGGAATTAGTCATCAGAAAGGCAGAAACACGGTTCAGGAGCCCAAAAAACACGAGATCAGGATTCGGGAATGCTCGCGATTTTCTCGTCAACGGTTTCTCGGATCGCAATTCTGTCGCTTCCAACGTGATCCTCGTGTCATTTTACATCGGAAATAGTCACGAGCAGTGCACGTGAACGTTTGTGGAGTCCAAAAAACACGAGTTCAGGTTCTGGGAATGCTCGCGATTTTCTCGTCAACGGTTTCTCGGATCGCAATTCTGTCGCTTCTAACGTGTTCCTCGTGTCATTTTACGTCGGAATTAGTCTTGAGAAATGCACAAACACGGTTCAGGAGCCCAAAAAACACGAGATCAGGATTCGGGAATGCTCGCGATTTTCTCGTCAATGGTTTCTCGGATCGCAATTCTGTCGCTTCTAACGTGTTCCTCGTGTCATTTTACGTCGGAATTAGTCTTGAGAAATGCACAAACACGGTTCTGGAGTTCAAAAAACACGAGTTCAGGTTTTGGGAATGCTCGCGATTTTCGCGTCAACGTTTGCTCGGATTGCAATTCTGTCGCTTCCTACGCGTTTCTCGCGTCATTTTACATCGGAATTAGTCATGAGAAATGCACAAACACGGTTGTGGAGCCCAAAAAACACGAGATCAGTTTCTGGGAATGCTCGCGATTTTCTCGTCAACGGTTTCTCGGATCGCAATTCTGTCGCTTCTAACGTGTTCCTCGTGTCATTTTACGTCGGAAGTAGTCTTGAGAAATGCACAAACACGGTTCTGGATTTCAAAAAACACGAGATCAGGTTTTGGGAATGCTCGCGATTTTCTCGTCAACGGTTTCTCGGATCGCAATTCTGTCGCTTCTAACGTGTTCCTCGTGTCATTTTACGTCGGAATTAGTCTTGAGAAATGCACAAACACGGTTCTGGAGTTCAAACAACACGAGATCAGGTTTTGGGAATGCTCGCGATTTTCTCGTCAACGTTTGCCCGGATTGCAATTCTGTCTCTTCCAACGCGTTCCTCGCGTCATTTTACATCGGAATTAGTCATGAGAAAGGCAGAAACACGGTTCAGGAGCCCAAAAAACACGAGATCAGGATTCGGGAATGCTCGCGATTTTCTCGTCAACGGTTTCTCGGATCGCAATTCTGTCGCTTCCAACGTGATCCTCGTGTCATTTTACGTCGGAAATAGTCACGAGCAGTGCACGTGAACGTTTGTGGAGTCCAAAAAACACGAGTTCAGGTTCTGGGAAAGCTCGCGATTTTCTCGTCAACGGTTTCTCGGATCGCAATTCTGTCGCTTCCAACGTTTTCCTCGTGTCATTTTACGTCGGAATTAGTCTTGACAAATGCACAAACGCGGTTCTGGAGTTCAAAAAACACGAGATCAGGTTTTGGGAATGCTCGCGATTTTCTCGTCAACGTTTGCTCGGATCGCAATTCTGTCGCTTCTAACGTGTTCCTCGTGTCATTTTACGTCGGAATTAGTCATGAGAAAGGCACAAACACGGTTCAGGAGCCCAAAAAACACGAGATCAGGATTCGTGAATGCTCGCGATTTTCTCGTCAACGTTTGCCCGGATCGCAATTCTGTCGCTTCCAACGCGTTCCTCGCGTCATTTTACATCGGAATTAGTCATGAGAAAGGCACAAGCACGGTTCAGGAGCCCAAGAAACACGAGATCAGGATTCGGGAATGCTCGCGATTTTCTCGTCAACGGTTTCTCGGATCGCAATTCTGTCGCTTCCAACGTGATCCTCGTGTCATTTTACGTCGGAAATAGTCACGAGCAGTGCACGTGAACGTTTGTGGAGTCCAAAAAACACGAGTTCAGTTTCTGGGAATGCTCGCGATTTCCTCGTCAACGGTTTCTCGGATCGCAATTCTGTCGCTTCTAACGTGTTCCTCGTGTCATTTTACGTCGGAGTTAGTCTTGAGAAATGCACAAACACGGTTCTGGAGTTCAAAAAACACGAGTTCAGGTTTTGGGAATGCTCGCGATTTTCTAGTCAACGGTTTCTCGGATCGCAATTCTGTCGCTTCCAACGTGTTCCTCGTGTCATTTTACGTCGGAAATAGCCACGAGCAGTGCACGTGAACGCTTGTGGAGTCCAAAAAACACGAGTTCAGGTTCTGGGAAGGCTCGCGATTTTCTCGTCAACGGTTTCTCGGATCGCAATTCTGTCGCTTCTAACGTGTTCCTCGTGTAATTTTACGTCGGAATTAGTCTTGAGAAATGCACAAACACGGTTCTGGAGTTCAAACAACACGAGATCAGGTTTTGGGAATGCTCGCGATTTTCTCGTCAACGTTTGCCCGGATTGCAATTCTGTCTCTTCCAACGCGTTCCTCGCGTCATTTTACATCGGAATTAGTCATGAGAAAGGCAGAAACACGGTTCAGGAGCCCAAAAAACACGAGATCAGGATTCGGGAATGCTCGCGATTTTCTCGTCAACGGTTTCTCGGATCGCAATTCTGTCGCTTCCAACGTGATCCTCGTGTCATTTTACGTCGGTAATAGTCACGAGCAGTGCACGTGAACGTTTGTGGAGTCCAAAAAACACGAGTTCAGGTTCTGGGAATGCTCGCGATTTTCTCGTCAACGGTTTCTCGGATCGCAATTCTGTCGCTTCCAACGTTTTCCTCGTGTCATTTTACGTCGGAATTAGTCATGAGAAAGGCACAAACACGGTTCAGGAGCCCAAAAAACACGAGATCAGGATTGGGGAATGCTCGCGATTTTCTGGTCAACGGTTTCTCGGATCGCAATTCTGTCGCTTCCAACGTGATCCTCGTGTCATTTTACGTCGGAAATAGTCACGAGCAGTGCACGTGAACGTTTGTGAAATCCAAAAAACACGAGTTCAGGTTCTGGGAAGGCTCGCGATTTTCTCGTCAACGGTTTCTCGGATCGCAATTCTGTCGCTTCTAACGTGTTCCTCGTGTCATTTTACGTCGGAATTAGTCTTGAGAAATGCACAAACACGGTTCTGGAGTTCAAAAAACACGAGATCAGGTTTTTGGAATGCTCGCGATATTCTCGTCAACGTTTGCTCGGATTGCAATTCTGTCGCTTCCTACGCGTTTCTCGTGTCATTTTACATCGGAATTAGTCATGAGAAATGCACAAACACGGTTGTGGAGCCCAAAAAACACGAGATCAGTTTCTGGGAATGCTCGCGATTTCCTCGTCAACGGTTTCTCGGATCGCAATTCTGTCGCTTCTAACGTGTTCCTCGTGTCATTTTACGTCGGAATTAGTCTTGAGAAATGCACAAACACGGTTCTGGAGTTCAAAAAACACGAGTTCAGGTTTTGGGAATGCTCGCGATTTTCTAGTCAACGATTTCTCGGATCGCAATTCTGTCGCTTCCAACGTGTTCCTCGTGTTATTTTACGTCGGAATTAGTCTTGAGAAATGCACAAACACGGTTCTGGAGTTCAAAAAACACGAGATCAGGTTTTGGGAATGCTCGCGATTTTCTCGTCAACGTTTGCCCGGATTGCAATTCTGTCGCTTCTAACGTGTTCCTCGTGTCATTTTACATCGGAATTAGTCTTGAGAAAGGCACAAACACGGTTCAGGAGCCCAAAAAACACGAGATCAGGATTCGGGAATGCTCGCGATTTTCTCGTCAACGGTTTCTCGGATCGCAATTCTGTCGCTTCTAACGTGTTCCTCGTGTCATTTTACGTCGGAATTAGTCTTGAGAAATGTACAAACACGGTTCTGGAGTTCAAAAAACACGAGTTCAGGTTTTGGGAATGCTCGCGATTTTCTCGTCAACGTTTGCTCGGATTGCAATTCTGTCGCTTCCTACGCGTTTCTCGCGTCATTTTACATCGGAATTAGTCATGAGAAATGCACAAACACGGTTGTGGAGCCCAAAAAACACGAGATCAGTTTCTGGGAATGCTCGCGATTTCCTCATCAACGGTTTCTCGGATCGCAATTCTGTCGCTTCTAACGTGTTCCTCGTGTCATTTTACGTCGGAATTAGTCTTGAGAAATGCACAAACACGGTTCTGGAGTTCAAAAAACACGAGTTCAGGTTTTGGGAATGCTCGCGATTTTCTAGTCAACGGTTTCTCGGATCGCAATTCTGTCGCTTCCAACGTGTTCCTCGTGTCATTTTACGTCGGAATTAGTCTTGAGAAATGCACAAACACGGTTCTGGAGTTCAAAAAACACGAGATCAGGTTTTGGGAATGCTCGCGATTTTCTCGTCAACGTTTGCCCGGATTGCAATTCTGTCGCTTCCAACGCGTTCCCCGCGTCATTTTACATCGGAATCAGTCTTGAGAAAGGCACAAACACGGTTCAGGAGCCCAAAAAACACGAGATCAGGATTCGGGAATGCTCGCGATTTTCTCGTCAACGGTTTCTCGGATCGCAATTCTGTCGCTTCCAACGTGTTCCTCGTGTCATTTTACGTCGGAATTAGTCTTGAGAAATGCACAAACACGGTTCTGGAGTTCAAAAAACACGAGATCAGGTTTTGGGAATGCTCGCGATTTTCTCGTCAACGTTTGCCCGGATTGCAATTCTGTCGCTTCCAATGCGTTCCTCGCGTCATTTTACGTCGGAATTAGTCTTGACAAATGCACAAACACGGTTCAGGATCCCAAAAAACACGAAACCAGGATTGGGGAATGCTCGCGATTTTCTCGTCAACGGTTTCTTGGATCGCAATTCTGTCGCTTCCAACGTGATCCTCGTGTCATTTTACGTCGGAATTAGTCATGAGAAATGCACAAACACGGTTGTGGAGCCAAAAAAACACGAGATCAGTTTCTGAGAATGCTCGCGATTTCCTCGTCAACGGTTTCTCGGATCGCAATTCTGTCGCTTCTAACGTGTTCCTCGTGTCATTTTACGTCGGAATTAGTCTTGAGAAATGCACAAACACGGTTCTGGAGTTCAAAAAACACGAGATCAGGTTTTTGGAATGCTCGCGATTTTCTCGTCAACGGTTTCTCGGTTCGCAATTCTGTCGCTTCCAACGCGTTCCTCGCGTCATTTTACATCGGAATTAGTCATCAGAAAGGCAGAAACACGGTTCAGGAGCCCAAAAAACACGAGATCAGGATTCGGGAATGCTCGCGATTTTCTCGTCAACGGTTTCTCGGATCGCAATTCTGTCGCTTCCAACGTGATCCTCGTGTCATTTTACATCGGAAATAGTCACGAGCAGTGCACGTGAACGTTTGTGGAGTCCAAAAAACACGAGTTCAGGTTCTGGGAATGCTCGCGATTTTCTCGTCAACGGTTTCTCGGATCGCAATTCTGTCGCTTCTAACGTGTTCCTCGTGTCATTTTACGTCGGAATTAGTCATGAGAAAGGCACAAACACGGTTCAGGAGCCCAAGAAACACGAGATCAGGATTCGGGAATGCTCGCGATTTTCGCGTCAACGGTTTCTCGGATCGCAATTCTGTCGCTTCCAACGTGATCCTCGTGTCATTTTACGTCGGAAATAGCCACGAGCAGTGCACGTGAACGTTTGTGGAGTCCAAAAAACACGAGTTCAGGTTCTGGGAAGGCCCGCGATTTTCTCGTCAACGGTTTCTCGGATCGCAATTCTGTCGCTTCTAACGTGTTCCTCGTGTCATTTTACGTCGGAAATAGACACGAGCAGTGCACGTGAACGTTTGTGGAGTCCAAAAAACACGAGTTCAGGTTCTGGGAATGCTCGCGATTTTCTCGTCAACGTTTGCCCGGATTGCAATTCTGTCGCTTCCAACGCGTTCCTCGTGTCATTTTACGTCGGAATTAGTCTTGAGAAATGCACAAACACGGTTCTGGAGTTCAAAAAACACGAGATCAGTTTCTGGGAATGCTCGCGATTTCCTCGTCAACGGTTTCTCGGATCGCAATTCTGTCGCTTCCAACGTTTTCCTCGTGTCATTTTACGTCGGAATTAGTCTTGACAAATGCACAAACGCGGTTCTGGAGTTCAAAAAACACGAGATCAGGTTTTGGGAATGCTCGCGATTTTCTCGTCAACGTTTGCTCGGATCGCAATTCTGTCGCTTCTAACGTGTTCCTCGTGTCATTTTACGTCGGAATTAGTCATGAGAAAGGCACAAACACGGTTCAGGAGCCCAAAAAACACGAGATCAGGATTCGTGAATGCTCGCGATTTTCTCGTCAACGGTTTCTCGGATCGCAATTCTGTCGCTTCTAACGTGTTCCTCGTGTCATTTTACGTCGGAATTAGTCTTGAGAAATGCACAAACACGGTTCTGGAGTTCAAAAAACACGAGATCAGGTTTTTGGAATGCTCGCGATATTCTCGTCAACGTTTGCTCGGATTGCAATTCTGTCGCTTCCTACGCGTTTCTCGTATCATTTTACATCGGAATTAGTCATGAGAAATGCACAAACACGGTTGTGGAGCCCAAAAAACACGAGATCAGTTTCTGGGAATGCTCGCGATTTCCTCGTCAACGGTTTCTCGGATCGCAATTCTGTCGCTTCTAACGTGTTCCTCGTGTCATTTTACGTCGGAATTAGTCTTGAGAAATGCACAAACACGGTTCTGGAGTTCAAAAAACACGAGTTCAGGTTTTGGGAATGCTCGCGATTTTCTAGTCAACGATTTCTCGGATCGCAATTCTGTCGCTTCCAACGTGTTCCTCGTGTCATTTTACGTCGGAATTAGTCTTGAGAAATGCACAAACACGGTTCTGGAGTTCAAAAAACACGAGATCAGGTTTTGGGAATGCTCGCGATTTTCTCGTCAACGTTTGCCCGGATTGCAATTCTGTCGCTTCTAACGTGTTCCTCGTGTCATTTTACATCGGAATTAGTCTTGAGAAAGGCACAAACACGGTTCAGGAGCCCAAAAAACACGAGATCAGGATTCGGGAATGCTCGCGATTTTCTCGTCAACGGTTTCTCGGATCGCAATTCTGTCGCTTCTAACGTGTTCCTCGTGTCATTTTACGTCGGAATTAGTCTTGAGAAATGTACAAACACGGTTCTGGAGTTCAAAAAACACGAGTTCAGGTTTTGGGAATGCTCGCGATTTTCTCGTCAACGTTTGCTCGGATTGCAATTCTTTCGCTTCCTACGCGTTTCTCGCGTCATTTTACATCGGAATTAGTCATGAGAAATGCACAAACACGGTTGTGGAGCCCAAAAAACACGAGATCAGTTTCTGGGAATGCTCGCGATTTCCTCATCAACGGTTTCTCGGATCGCAATTCTGTCGCTTCTAACGTGTTCCTCGTGTCATTTTACGTCGGAATTAGTCTTGAGAAATGCACAAACACGGTTCTGGAGTTCAAAAAACACGAGATCAGGTTTTGGGAATGCTCGCGATTTTCTCGTCAACGTTTGCCCGGATTGCAATTCTGTCGCTTCCAACGCGTTCCCCGTGTCATTTTACATCGGAATCAGTCTTGAGAAAGGCACAAACACGGTTCAGGAGCCCAAAAAACACGAGATCAGGATTCGGGAATGCTCGCGATTTTCTCGTCAACGGTTTCTCGGATCGCAATTCTGTCGCTTCCAACGTGTTCCTCGTGTCATTTTACGTCGGAAATAGACACGAGCAGTGCACGTGAACGTTTGTGGAGTCCAAAAAACACGAGTTCAGGTTCTGGGAATGCTCGCGATTTTCTCGTCAACGTTTGCCCGGATTGCAATTCTGTCGCTTCCAACGCGTTCCTCGTGTCATTTTACGTCGGAATTAGTCTTGAGAAATGCACAAACACGGTTCTGGAGTTCAAAAAACACGAGATCAGTTTCTGGGAATGCTCGCGATTTCCTCGTCAACGGTTTCTCGGATCGCAATTCTGTCGCTTCCAACGTTTTCCTCGTGTCATTTTACGTCGGAATTAGTCTTGACAAATGCACTAACGCGGTTCTGGAGTTCAAAAAACACGAGATCAGGTTTTGGGAATGCTCGCGATTTTCTCGTCAACGTTTGCTCGGATCGCAATTCTGTCGCTTCTAACGTGTTCCTCGTGTCATTTTACGTCGGAATTAGTCATGAGAAAGGCACAAACACGGTTCAGGAGCCCAAAAAACACGAGATCAGGATTCGTGAATGCTCGCGATTTTCTCGTCAACGGTTTCTCGGATCGCAATTCTGTCGCTTCCAACGTGATCCTCGTGTCATTTTACGTCGGAAATAGTCACGAGCAGTGCACGTGAACGTTTGTGGAGTCCAAAAAACACGAGTTCGGTTCTGGGAAGGCTCGCGATTTTCTCGTCAACGGTTTCTCGGATCGCAATTCTGTCGCTTCTAACGTGTTCCTCGTGTCATTTTACGTCGGAATTAGTCTTGAGAAATGCACAAACACGGTTCTGGAGTTCAAAAAACACGAGATCAGGTTTTTGGAATGCTCGCGATATTCTCGTCAACGTTTGCTCGGATTGCAATTCTGTCGCTTCCTACGCGTTTCTCGTATCATTTTACATCGGAATTAGTCATGAGAAATGCACAAACACGGTTGTGGAGCCCAAAAAACACGAGATCAGTTTCTGGGAATGCTCGCGATTTCCTCGTCAACGGTTTCTCGGATCGCAATTCTGTCGCTTCTAACGTGTTCCTCGTGTCATTTTACGTCGGAATTAGTCTTGAGAAATGCACAAACACGGTTCTGGAGTTCAAAAAACACGAGTTCAGGTTTTGGGAATGCTCGCGATTTTCTAGTCAACGATTTCTCGGATCGCAATTCTGTCGCTTCCAACGTGTTCCTCGTGTCATTTTACGTCGGAATTAGTCTTGAGAAATGCACAAACACGGTTCTGGAGTTCAAAAAACACGAGATCAGGTTTTGGGAATGCTCGCGATTTTCTCGTCAACGTTTGCCCGGATTGCAATTCTGTCGCTTCTAACGTGTTCCTCGTGTCATTTTACATCGGAATTAGTCTTGAGAAAGGCACAAACACGGTTCAGGAGCCCAAAAAACACGAGATCAGGATTCGGGAATGCTCGCGATTTTCTCGTCAACGGTTTCTCGGATCGCAATTCTGTCGCTTCTAACGTGTTCCTCGTGTCATTTTACGTCGGAATTAGTCCTGAGAAATGTACAAACACGGTTCTGGAGTTCAAAAAACACGAGTTCAGGTTTTGGGAATGCTCGCGATTTTCTCGTCAACGTTTGCTCGGATTGCAATTCTTTCGCTTCCTACGCGTTTCTCGCGTCATTTTACATCGGAATTAGTCATGAGAAATGCACAAACACGGTTGTGGAGCCCAAAAAACACGAGATCAGTTTCTGGGAATGCTCGCGATTTCCTCATCAACGGTTTCTCGGATCGCAATTCTGTCGCTTCTAACGTGTTCCTCGTGTCATTTTACGTCGGAATTAGTCTTGAGAAATGCACAAACGCGGTTCTGGAGTTCAAAAAACACGAGATCAGGTTTTGGGAATGCTCGCGATTTTCTCGTCAACGTTTGCCCGGATTGCAATTCTGTCGCTTCCAACGCGTTCCCCGTGTCATTTTACATCGGAATCAGTCTTGAGAAAGGCACAAACACGGTTCAGGAGCCCAAAAAACACGAGATCAGGATTCGGGAATGCTCGCGATTTTCTCGTCAACGGTTTCTCGGATCGCAATTCTGTCGCTTCCAACGTGTTCCTCGTGTCATTTTACGTCGGAATTAGTCTTGAGAAATGCACAAACACGGTTCTGGAGTTCAAAAAACACGAGATCAGGTTTTGGGAATGCTCGCGATTTTCTCGTCAACGTTTGCCCGGATTGCAATTCTGTCGCTTCCGATGCGTTCCTCGCGTCATTTTACGTCGGAATTAGTCTTGACAAATGCACAAACACGGTTCAGGATCCCAAAAAACACGAAACCAGGATTGGGGAATGCTCGCGATTTTCTCGTCAACGGTTTCTCGGATCGCAATTCTGTCGCTTCCAACGTGATCCTCGTGTCATTTTACGTCGGAATTAGTCATGAGAAATGCACAAACACGGTTGTGGAGCCAAAAAAACACGAGATCAGTTTCTGAGAATGCTCGCGATTTCCTCGTCAACGGTTTCTCGGATCGCAATTCTGTCGCTTCTAACGTGTTCCTCGTGTCATTTTACGTCGGAATTAGTCTTGAGAAATGCACAAACACGGTTCTGGAGTTCAAAAAACACGAGATCAGGTTTTTGGAATGCTCGCGATTTTCTCGTCAACGGTTTCTCGGTTCGCAATTCTGTCGCTTCCAACGCGTTCCTCGCGTCATTTTACATCGGAATTAGTCATGAGAAAGGCAGAAACACGGTTCAGGAGCCCAAAAAACACGAGATCAGGATTCGGGAATGCTCGCGATTTTCTCGTCAACGGTTTCTCGGATCGCAATTCTGTCGCTTCCAACGTGATCCTCGTGTCATTTTACATCGGAAATAGTCACGAGCAGTGCACGTGAACGTTTGTGGAGTCCAAAAAACACGAGTTCAGGTTCTGGGAATGCTCGCGATTTTCTCGTCAACGGTTTCTCGGATCGCAATTCTGTCGCTTCTAACGTGTTCCTCGTGTCATTTTACGTCGGAATTAGTCATGAGAAAGGCACAAACACGGTTCAGGAGCCCAAGAAACACGAGATCAGGATTCGGGAATGCTCGCGATTTTCTCGTCAACGGTTTCTCGGATCGCAATTCTGTCGCTTCTAACGTGTTCCTCGTGTCATTTTACGTCGGAATTAATCATGAGAAATGCACAAACACGGTTCTGGAGTTCAAAAAACACGAGTTCAGGTTTTGGGAATGCTCGCGATTTTCTCGTCAACGTTTGCCCGGATTGCAATTCTGTCGCTTCCAACGCGTTCCTCGCGTCATTTTACATCGGAATTAGTCTTGAGAAAGGCACAAACACGGTTCAGGAACCCAAAAAACACGAGATCAGGATTCGGGAATGCTCGCGATTTTCTCGTCAACGGTTTCTCGGATCGCAATTCTGTCGCTTCCAACGTGATCCTCGTGTCATTTTACGTCGGAAATAGTCATGAGCAGTGCACGTGAACGTTTGTGGAGTCCAAAAAACACGAGTTCAGGTTTTGGGAATGCTCGCGATTTTCTCATCAACGGTTTCTCGGATCGCAATTCTGTCGCTTCTAACGTGTTCCTCGTGTCATTTTACGTCGGAATTAGTCTTGAGAAATGCACAAACACGGTTCTGGAGTTCAAAAAACACGAGATCAGGTTTTTGGAATGCTCGCGATTTTCTCGTCAACGTTTGCTCGGATTGCAATTCTGTCGCTTCCTACGCGTTTCTCGTGTCATTTTACATCGGAATTATTCATGAGAAATGCACAAACACGGTTGTGGAGCCCAAAAAACACGAGTTCAGGTTTTGGGAATGCTCGCGATTTTCTCATCAACGGTTTCTCGGATCGCAATTCTGTCGCTTCCAACGTGTTCCTCGTGTCATTTTACGTCGGAATTAGTCTTGAGAAAGGCACAAACACGGTTCAGGAGCCCAAAAAACACGAGATCAGGATTCGGGAATGCTCGCGATTTTCTCGTCAACGGTTTCTCGGATCGCAATTCTGTCGCTTCTAACGTGTTCCTCGTGTCATTTTACGTCGGAATTAGTCTTGAGAAATGCACAAACACGGTTCTGGAGTTCAAAAAACACGAGTTCAGGTTTTGGGAATGCTCGCGATTTTCTCGTCAACGTTTGCCCGGATTGCAATTCTGTCGCTTCCAACGCGTTCCTCGCGTCATTTTACATCGGAATTAGTCTTGAGAAAGGCACAAACACGGTTCAGGAGCCCAAAAAACACGAGATCAGGATTCGGGAATGCTCGCGATTTTCTCGTCAACGGTTTCTCGGATCGCAATTCTGTCGCTTCCAACGTGATCCTCGTGTCATTTTACGTCGGAAATAGTCATGAGCAGTGCACGTGAACGTTTGTGGAGTCCAAAAAACACGAGTTCAGGTTTTGGGAATGCTCGCGATTTTCTCATCAACGGTTTCTCGGATCGCAATTCTGTCGCTTCTAACGTGTTCCTCGTGTCATTTTACGTCGGAATTAGTCTTGACAAATGCACAAACGCGGTTCTGGAGTTCAAAAAACACGAGATCAGGTTTTGGGAATGCTCGCGATTTTCTCGTCAACGTTTGCTCGGATCGCAATTCTGTCGCTTCTAACGTGTTCCTCGTGTCATTTTACGTCGGAATTAGTCATGAGAAAGGCACAAACACGGTTCAGGAGCCCAAAAAACACGAGATCAGGATTCGTGAATGCTCGCGATTTTCTCGTCAACGGTTTCTCGGATCGCAATTCTGTCGCTTCCAACGTGATCCTCGTGTCATTTTACGTCGGAATTAGTCATGAGAAAGGCACAAACACGGTTCAGGAGCCCAAAAAACACGAGATCAGGATTGGGGAATGCTCGCGATTTTCTCGTCAACGGTTTCTCGGATCGCAATTCTGTCGCTTCCAACGTGATCCTCGTGTCATTTTACGTCGGAAATAGTCACGAGCAGTGCACGTGAACGTTTGTGAAATCCAAAAAACACGAGTTCAGGTTCTGGGAAGGCTCGCGATTTTCTCGTCAACGGTTTCTCGGATCGCAATTCTGTCGCTTCTAACGTGTTCCTCGTGTCATTTTACGTCGGAATTAGTCTTGAGAAATGCACAAACACGGTTCTGGAGTTCAAAAAACACGAGATCAGGTTTTTGGAATGCTCGCGATATTCTCGTCAACGTTTGCTCGGATTGCAATTCTGTCGCTTCCTACGCGTTTCTCGTGTCATTTTACATCGGAATTAGTCATGAGAAATGCACAAACACGGTTGTGGAGCCCAAAAAACACGAGATCAGTTTCTGGGAATGCTCGCGATTTCCTCGTCAACGGTTTCTCGGATCGCAATTCTGTCGCTTCTAACGTGTTCCTCGTGTCATTTTACGTCGGAATTAGTCTTGAGAAATGCACAAACACGGTTCTGGAGTTCAAAAAACACGAGTTCAGGTTTTGGGAATGCTCGCGATTTTCTCGTCAACGGTTTCTCGGATCGCAATTCTGTCGCTTCTAACGTGTTCCTCGTGTCATTTTACGTCGGAATTAGTCTTGAGAAATGTACAAACACGGTTCTGGAGTTCAAAAAACACGAGTTCAGGTTTTGGGAATGCTCGCGATTTTCTCGTCAACGTTTGCTCGGATTGCAATTCTGTCGCTTCCTACGCGTTTCTCGCGTCATTTTACATCGGAATTAGTCATGAGAAATGCACAAACACGGTTGTGGAGCCCAAAAAACACGAGATCAGTTTCTGGGAATGCTCGCGATTTCCTCATCAACGGTTTCTCGGATCGCAATTCTGTCGCTTCTAACGTGTTCCTCGTGTCATTTTACATCGGAATCAGTCTTGAGAAAGGCACAAACACGGTTCAGGAGCCCAAAAAACACGAGATCAGGATTCGGGAATGCTCGCGATTTTCTCGTCAACGGTTTCTCGGATCGCAATTCTGTCGCTTCCAACGTGTTCCTCGTGTCATTTTACGTCGGAATTAGTCTTGAGAAATGCACAAACACGGTTCTGGAGTTCAAAAAACACGAGATCAGGTTTTGGGAATGCTCGCGATTTTCTCGTCAACGTTTGCCCGGATTGCAATTCTGTCGCTTCCAATGCGTTCCTCGCGTCATTTTACGTCGGAATTAGTCTTGACAAATGCACAAACACGGTTCAGGATCCCAAAAAACACGAAATCAGGATTGGGGAATGCTCGCGATTTTCTCGTCAACGGTTTCTCGGATCGCAATTCTGTCGCTTCCAACGTGATCCTCGTGTCATTTTACGTCGGAATTAGTCATGAGAAATGCACAAACACGGTTGTGGAGCCAAAAAAACACGAGATCAGTTTCTGAGAATGCTCGCCATTTCCTCGTCAACAGTTTCTCGGATCGCAATTCTGTCGCTTCTAACGTGTTCCTCGTGTCATTTTACGTCGGAATTAGTCTTGAGAAATGCACAAACACGGTTCTGGAGTTCAAAAAACACGAGATCAGGTTTTTGGAATGCTCGCGATTTTCTCGTCAACGGTTTCTCGGTTCGCAATTCTGTCGCTTCCAACGCGTTCCTCGCGTCATTTTACATCGGAATTAGTCATGAGAAAGGCAGAAACACGGTTCAGGAGCCCAAAAAACACGAGATCAGGATTCGGGAATGCTCGCGATTTTCTCGTCAACGGTTTCTCGGATCGCAATTCTGTCGCTTCCAACGTGATCCTCGTGTCATTTTACGTCGGAAATAGTCACGAGCAGTGCACGTGAACGTTTGTGGAGTCCAAAAAACACGAGTTCAGGTTCTGGGAATGCTCGCGATTTTCTCGTCAACGGTTTCTCGGATCGCAATTCTGTCGCTTCTAACGTGTTCCTCGTGTCATTTTACGTCGGAATTAGTCATGAGAAAGGCACAAACACGGTTCAGGAGCCCAAGAAACACGAGATCAGGATTTGGGAATGCTCGCGATTTTCTCGTCAACGGTTTCTCGGATCGCAATTCTGTCGCTTCCAACGTGATCCTCGTGTCATTTTACGTCGGAAATAGCCACGAGCAGTGCACGTGAACGTTTGTGGAGTCCAAAAAACACGAGTACAGGTTCTGGGAAGGCTCGCGATTTTCTCGTCAACGGTTTCTCGGATCGCAATTCTGTCGCTTCTAACGTGTTCCTCGTGTCATTTTACGTCGGAAATAGACACGAGCAGTGCACGTGAACGTTTGTGGAGTCCAAAAAACACGAGTTCAGGTTCTGGGAATGCTCGCGATTTTCTCGTCAACGTTTGCCCGGATTGCAATTCTGTCGCTTCCAACGCGTTCCTCGTGTCATTTTACGTCGGAATTAGTCTTGAGAAATGCACAAACACGGTTCTGGAGTTCAAAAAACACGAGATCAGTTTCTGGGAATGCTCGCGATTTCCTCGTCAACGTTTGCCCGGATTGCAATTCTGTCGCTTCCAACGCGTTCCTCGCGTCATTTTACATCGGAATTAGTCTTGAGAAAGGCACAAACACGGTTCAGGAGCCCAAAAAACACGAGATCAGGATTCGGGAATGCTCGCGATTTTCTCGTCAACGGTTTCTCGGATCGCAATTCTGTCGCTTCTAACGTGTTCCTCGTGTCATTTTACGTCGGAATTAGTCATGAGAAAGGCACAAACACGGTTCAGGAGCCCAAAAAACACGAGATCAGGATTGGGGAATGCTCGCGATTTTCTCGTCAACGGTTTCTCGGATCGCAATTCTGTCGCTTCCAACGTGATCCTCGTGTCATTTTACGTCGGAAATAGTCACGAGCAGTGCACGTGAATGTTTGTGAAATCCAAAAAACACGAGTTCAGGTTCTGGGAAGGCTCGCGATTTTCTCGTCAACGGTTTCTCGGATCGCAATTCTGTCGCTTCTAACGTGTTCCTCGTGTCATTTTACGTCGGAATTAGTCTTGAGAAATGCACAAACACGGTTCTGGAGTTCAAAAAACACGAGATCAGGTTTTTGGAATGCTCGCGATATTCTCGTCAACGTTTGCTCGGATTGCAATTCTGTCGCTTCCTACGCGTTTCTCGTGTCATTTTACATCGGAATTAGTCATGCGAAATGCACAAACACGGTTGTGGAGCCCAAAAAACACGAGATCAGTTTCTGGGAATGCTCGCGATTTCCTCGTCAACGGTTTCTCGGATCGCAATTCTGTCGCTCCTAACGTGTTCCTCGTGTCATTTTACGTCGGAATTAGTCTTGAGAAATGCACAAACACGGTTCTGGAGTTCAAAAAACACGAGTTCAGGTTTTGGGAATGCTCGCGATTTTCTAGTCAACGGTTTCTCGGATCGCAATTCTGTCGCTTCCAACGTGTTCCTCGTGTCATTTTACGTCGGAATTAGTCTTGAGAAATGCACAAACACGGTTCTGGAGTTCAAAAAACACGAGATCAGGTTTTGGGAATGCTCGCGATTTTCTCGTCAACGGTTTCTCGGATCGCAATTCTGTCGCTTCTAACGTGTTCCTCGTGTCATTTTACGTCGGAATTAGTCATGAGAAAGGCACAAACACGGTTCAGGAGCCCAAGAAACACGAGATCAGGATTCGGGAATGCTCGCGATTTTCTCGTCAACGGTTTCTCGGATTGCAATTCTGTCGCTTCCAACGTGATCCTCGTGTCATTTTACGTCGGAAATAGCCACGAGCAGTGCACGTGAACGTTTGTGGAGTCCAAAAAACACGAGTTCAGGTTCTGGGAAGGCTCGCGATTTTCTCGTCAACGGTTTCTCGGATCGCAATTCTGTCGCTTCTAACGTGTTCCTCGTGTCATTTTACGTCGGAAATAGACACGAGCAGTGCACGTGAACGTTTGTGGAGTCCAAAAAACACGAGTTCAGGTTCTGGGAATGCTCGCGATTTTCTCGTCAACGTTTGCCCGGATTGCAATTCTGTCGCTTCCAACGCGTTCCTCGTGTCATTTTACGTCGGAATTAGTCTTGAGAAATGCACAAACACGGTTCTGGAGTTCAAAAAACACGAGATCAGTTTCTGGGAATGCTCGCGATTTCCTCGTCAACGTTTGCCCGGATTGCAATTCTGTCGCTTCCAACGCGTTCCTCGCGTCATTTTACATCGGAATTAGTCTTGAGAAAGGCACAAACACGGTTCAGGAGCCCAAAAAACACGAGATCAGGATTCGGGAATGCTCGCGATTTTCTCGTCAACGGTTTCTCGGATCGCAATTCTGTCGCTTCTAACGTGTTCCTCGTGTCATTTTACGTCGGAATTAGTCATGAGAAATGCACAAACACGGTTCTGGAGTTCAAAAAACACGAGTTCAGGTTTTGGGAATGCTCGCGATTTTCTCGTCAACGTTTGCCCGGATTGCAATTCTGTCGCTTCCAACGCGTTCCTCGCGTCATTTTACATCGGAATTAGTCTTGAGAAATGCACAAACACGGTTCTGGAGTTCAAAAAACACGAGATCAGTTTCTGGGAATGCTCGCGATTTCCTCGTCAACGTTTGCCCGGATTGCAATTCTGTCGCTTCCAACGCGTTCCTCGCGTCATTTTACATCGGAATTAGTCTTGAGAAAGGCACAAACACGGTTCAGGAGCCCAAAAAACACGAGATCAGGATTCGGGAATGCTCGCGATTTTCTCGTCAACGGTTTCTCGGATCGCAATTCTGTCGCTTCCAACGTGATCCTCGTGTCATTTTACGTCGGAAATAGTCATGAGCAGTGCACGTGAACGTTTGTGGAGTCCAAAAAACACGAGTTCAGGTTTTGGGAATGCTCGCGATTTTCTCATCAACGGTTTCTCGGATCGCAATTCTGTCGCTTCTAACGTATTCCTCGTGTCATTTTACGTCGGAATTAGTCTTGAGAAATGCACAAACACGGTTCTGGAGTTCAAAAAACACGAGATCAGGTTTTTGGAATGCTCGCGATTTTCTCGTCAACGTTTGCTCGGATTGCAATTCTGTCGCTTCCTACGCGTTTCTCGTGTCATTTTACATCGGAATTATTCATGAGAAATGCACAAACACGGTTGTGGAGCCCAAAAAACACGAGTTCAGGTTTTGGGAATGCTCGCGATTTTCTCATCAACGGTTTCTCGGATCGCAATTCTGTCGCTTCCAACGTGTTCCTCGTGTCATTTTACGTCGGAATTAGTCTTGAGAAAGGCACAAACACGGTTCAGGAGCCCAAAAAACACGAGATCAGGATTCGGGAATGCTCGCGATTTTCTCGTCAACGGTTTCTCGGATCGCAATTCTGTCGCTTCTAACGTGTTCCTCGTGTCATTTTACGTCGGAATTAGTCTTGAGAAATGCACAAACACGGTTCTGGAGTTCAAAAAACACGAGTTCAGGTTTTGGGAATGCTCGCGATTTTCTCGTCAACGTTTACCCGGATTGCAATTCTGTCGCTTCCAACGCGTTCCTCGCGTCATTTTACATCGGAGTTAGTCTTGAGAAAGGCACAAACACGGTTCAGGAGCCCAAAAAACACGAGATCAGGATTCGGGAATGCTCGCGATTTTCTCGTCAACGGTTTCTCGGATCGCAATTCTGTCGCTTCTAACGTGTTCCTCGTGTCATTTTACGTCGGAATTAGTCTTGAGAAATGTACAAACACGGTTCTGGAGTTCAAAAAACACGAGTTCAGGTTTTGGGAATGCTCGCGATTTTCTCGTCAACGTTTGCTCGGATTGCAATTCTGTCGCTTCCTACGCGTTTCTCGCGTCATTTTACATCGGAATTAGTCATGAGAAATGCACAAACACGGTTGTGGAGCCCAAAAAACACGAGATCAGTTTCTGGGAATGCTCGCGATTTCCTCATCAACGGTTTCTCGGATCGCAATTCTGTCGCTTCTAACGTGTTCCTCGTGTCATTTTACGTCGGAATTAGTCTTGAGAAATGCACAAACACGGTTCTGGAGTTCAAAAAACACGAGTTCAGGTTTTGGGAATGCTCGCGATTTTCTAGTCAACGGTTTCTCGGATCGCAATTCTGTCGCTTCCAACGTGTTCCTCGTGTCATTTTACGTCGGAATTAGTCTTGAGAAATGGACAAACACGGTTCTGGAGTTCAAAAAACACGAGATCAGGTTTTGGGAATACTCGCGATTTTCTCGTCAACGTTTGCCCGGATTGCAATTCTGTCGCTTCCAACGCGTTCCCCGCGTCATTTTACATCGAAATCAGTCTTGAGAAAGGCACAAACACGGTTCAGGAGCCCAAAAAACACGAGATCAGGATTCGGGAATGCTCGCGATTTTCTCGTCAACGGTTTCTCGGATCGCAATTCTGTCGCTTCCAACGTGTTCCTCGTGTCATTTTACGTCGGAATTAGTCTTGAGAAATGCACAAACACGGTTCTGGAGTTCAAAAAACACGAGATCAGGTTTTGGGAAGGCTCGCGATTTTCTCGTCAACGGTTTCTCGGATCGCAATTCTGTCGCTTCTAACGTGTTCCTCGTGTCATTTTACGTCGGAATTAGTCTTGAGAAATGCACAAACACGGTTCTGGAGTTCAAAAAACACGAGATCAGGTTTTTGGAATGCTCGCGATATTCTCGTCAACGTTTGCTCGGATTGCAATTCTGTCGCTTCCTACGCGTTTCTCGTGTCATTTTACATCGGAATTAGTCATGCGAAATGCACAAACACGGTTGTGGAGCCCAAAAAACACGAGATCAGTTTCTGGGAATGCTCGCGATTTCCTCGTCAACGGTTTCTCGGATCGCAATTCTGTCGCTCCTAACGTGTTCCTCGTGTCATGTTACGTCGGAATTAGTCTTGAGAAATGCACAAACACGGTTCTGGAGTTCAAAAAACACGAGTTCAGGTTTTGGGAATGCTCGCGATTTTCTAGTCAACGGTTTCTCGGATCGCAATTCTGTCGCTTCCAACGTGTTCCTCGTGTCATTTTACGTCGGAATTAGTCTTGAGAAATGCACAAACACGGTTCTGGAGTTCAAAAAACACGAGATCAGGTTTTGGGAATGCTCGCGATTTTCTCGTCAACGTTTGCCCGGATTGCAATTCTGTCGCTTCTAACGTGTTCCTCGTGTCATTTTACATCGGAATTAGTCTTGAGAAAGGCACAAACACGGTTCAGGAGCCCAAAAAACACGAGATCAGGATTCGGGAATGCTCGCGATTTCCTCGTCAACGGTTTCTCGGATCGCAATTCTGTCGCTCCTAACGTGTTCCTCGTGTCATTTTACGTCGGAATTAGTCTTGAGAAATGCACAAACACGGTTCTGGAGTTCAAAAAACACGAGTTCAGGTTTTGGGAATGCTCGCGATTTTCTAGTCAACGGTTTCTCGGATCGCAATTCTGTCGCTTCCAACGTGTTCCTCGTGTCATTTTACGTCGGAATTAGTCTTGAGAAATGCACAAACACGGTTCTGGAGTTCAAAAAACACGAGATCAGGTTTTGGGAATGCTCGCGATTTTCTCGTCAACGTTTGCCCGGATTGCAATTCTGTCGCTTCTAACGTGTTCCTCGTGTCATTTTACGTCGGAATTAGTCTTGAGAAGTGCACAAACACGGTTCTGGAGTTCAAAAAACACGAGATCAGGTTTTTGGAATGCTCGCGATTTTCTCGTCAACGGTTTCTCGGTTCGCAATTCTGTCGCTTCCAACGCGTTCCTCGTGTCATTTTACGTCGGAATTAGTCATGAGAAACGCACAAACACGGTTCAGGAGCCCAAGAAACACGAGATCAGGATTCGGGAACGCTCGCGATTTTCTCGTCAACGGTTTCTCGGATCGCAATTCTGTCGCTTCCAACGTGATCCTCGTGTCATTTTACGTCGGAAATAGTCACGAGCAGTGCACGTGAACGTTTGTGGAGTCCAAAAAACACGAGTTCAGGTTCTGGGAATGCTCGCGATTTTCTCGTCAACGGTTTCTCGGATCGCAATTCTGTCGCTTCTAACGTGTTCCTCGTGTCATTTTACGTCGGAATTAGTCATGAGAAAGGCACAAACACGGTTCAGGAGCCCAAGAAACACGAGATCAGGATTCGGGAATGCTCGCGATTTTCTCGTCAACGGTTTCTCGGATTGCAATTCTGTCGCTTCCAACGTGATCCTCGTGTCATTTTACGTCGGAAATAGCCACGAGCAGTGCACGTGAACGTTTGTGGAGTCCAAAAAACACGAGTTCAGGTTCTGGGAAGGCTCGCGATTTTCTCGTCAACGGTTTCTCGGATCGCAATTCTGTCGCTTCTAACGTGTTCCTCGTGTCATTTTACGTCGGAAATAGACACGAGCAGTGCACGTGAACGTTTGTGGAGTCCAAAAAACACGAGTTCAGGTTCTGGGAATGCTCGCGATTTTCTCGTCAACGTTTGCCCGGATTGCAATTCTGTCGCTTCCAACGCGTTCCTCGTGTCATTTTACGTCGGAATTAGTCTTGAGAAATGCACAAACACGGTTCTGGAGTTCAAAAAACACGAGATCAGTTTCTGGGAATGCTCGCGATTTCCTCGTCAACGTTTGCCCGGATTGCAATTCTGTCGCTTCCAACGCGTTCCTCGCGTCATTTTACATCGGAATTAGTCTTGAGAAAGGCACAAACACGGTTCAGGAGCCCAAAAAACACGAGATCAGGATTCGGGAATGCTCGCGATTTTCTCGTCAACGGTTTCTCGGATCGCAATTCTGTCGCTTCTAACGTGTTCCTCGTGTCATTTTACGTCGGAATTAGTCATGAGAAATGCACAAACACGGTTCTGGAGTTCAAAAAACACGAGTTCAGGTTTTGGGAATGCTCGCGATTTTCTCGTCAACGTTTGCCCGGATTGCAATTCTGTCGCTTCCAACGCGTTCCTCGCGTCATTTTACATCGGAATTAGTCTTGAGAAATGCACAAACACGGTTCTGGAGTTCAAAAAACACGAGATCAGTTTCTGGGAATGCTCGCGATTTCCTCGTCAACGTTTGCCCGGATTGCAATTCTGTCGCTTCCAACGCGTTCCTCGCGTCATTTTACATCGGAATTAGTCTTGAGAAAGGCACAAACACGGTTCAGGAGCCCAAAAAACACGAGATCAGGATTCGGGAATGCTCGCGATTTTCTCGTCAACGGTTTCTCGGATCGCAATTCTGTCGCTTCCAACGTGATCCTCGTGTCATTTTACGTCGGAAATAGTCATGAGCAGTGCACGTGAACGTTTGTGGAGTCCAAAAAACACGAGTTCAGGTTTTGGGAATGCTCGCGATTTTCTCATCAACGGTTTCTCGGATCGCAATTCTGTCGCTTCTAACGTATTCCTCGTGTCATTTTACGTCGGAATTAGTCTTGAGAAATGCACAAACACGGTTCTGGAGTTCAAAAAACACGAGATCAGGTTTTTGGAATGCTCGCGATTTTCTCGTCAACGTTTGCTCGGATTGCAATTCTGTCGCTTCCTACGCGTTTCTCGTGTCATTTTACATCGGAATTATTCATGAGAAATGCACAAACACGGTTGTGGAGCCCAAAAAACACGAGTTCAGGTTTTGGGAATGCTCGCGATTTTCTCATCAACGGTTTCTCGGATCGCAATTCTGTCGCTTCCAACGTGTTCCTCGTGTCATTTTACGTCGGAATTAGTCTTGAGAAAGGCACAAACACGGTTCAGGAGCCCAAAAAACACGAGATCAGGATTCGGGAATGCTCGCGATTTTCTCGTCAACGGTTTCTCGGATCGCAATTCTGTCGCTTCTAACGTGTTCCTCGTGTCATTTTACGTCGGAATTAGTCTTGAGAAATGCACAAACACGGTTCTGGAGTTCAAAAAACACGAGTTCAGGTTTTGGGAATGCTCGCGATTTTCTCGTCAACGTTTACCCGGATTGCAATTCTGTCGCTTCCAACGCGTTCCTCGCGTCATTTTACATCGGAGTTAGTCTTGAGAAAGGCACAAACACGGTTCAGGAGCCCAAAAAACACGAGATCAGGATTCGGGAATGCTCGCGATTTTCTCGTCAACGGTTTCTCGGATCGCAATTCTGTCGCTTCTAACGTGTTCCTCGTGTCATTTTACGTCGGAATTAGTCTTGAGAAATGTACAAACACGGTTCTGGAGTTCAAAAAACACGAGTTCAGGTTTTGGGAATGCTCGCGATTTTCTCGTCAACGTTTGCTCGGATTGCAATTCTGTCGCTTCCTACGCGTTTCTCGCGTCATTTTACATCGGAATTAGTCATGAGAAATGCACAAACACGGTTGTGGAGCCCAAAAAACACGAGATCAGTTTCTGGGAATGCTCGCGATTTCCTCATCAACGGTTTCTCGGATCGCAATTCTGTCGCTTCTAACGTGTTCCTCGTGTCATTTTACGTCGGAATTAGTCTTGAGAAATGCACAAACACGGTTCTGGAGTTCAAAAAACACGAGTTCAGGTTTTGGGAATGCTCGCGATTTTCTAGTCAACGGTTTCTCGGATCGCAATTCTGTCGCTTCCAACGTGTTCCTCGTGTCATTTTACGTCGGAATTAGTCTTGAGAAATGGACAAACACGGTTCTGGAGTTCAAAAAACACGAGATCAGGTTTTGGGAATGCTCGCGATTTTCTCGTCAACGTTTGCCCGGATTGCAATTCTGTCGCTTCCAACGCGTTCCCCGCGTCATTTTACATCGAAATCAGTCTTGAGAAAGGCACAAACACGGTTCAGGAGCCCAAAAAACACGAGATCAGGATTCGGGAATGCTCGCGATTTTCTCGTCAACGGTTTCTCGGATCGCAATTCTGTCGCTTCCAACGTGTTCCTCGTGTCATTTTACGTCGGAATTAGTCTTGAGAAATGCACAAACACGGTTCTGGAGTTCAAAAAACACGAGATCAGGTTTTGGGAATGCTCGCGATTTTCTCGTCAACGTTTGCCCGGATTGCAATTCTGTCGCTTCCAATGCGTTCCTCGCGTCATTTTACGTCGGAATTAGTCTTGACAAATGCACAAACACGGTTCAGGATCCCAAAAAACACGAAATCAGGATTGGGGAATGCTCGCGATTTTCTCGTCAACGGTTTCTCGGATCGCAATTCTGTCGCTTCCAACGTGATCCTCGTGTCATTTTACGTCGGAATTAGTCATGAGAAATGCACAAACACGGTTGTGGAGCCAAAAAAACACGAGATCAGTTTCTGAGAATGCTCGCGATTTCCTCGTCAACGGTTTCTCGGATCGCAATTCTGTCGCTTCTAACGTGTTCCTCGTGTCATTTTACGTCGGAATTAGTCTTGAGAAATGCACAAACACGGTTCTGGAGTTCAAAAAACACGAGATCAGGTTTTGGGAATGCTCGCGATTTTCTCGTCAACGTTTGCCCGGATTGCAATTCTGTCGCTTCTAACGTGTTCCTCGTGTCATTTTACATCGGAATTAGTCTTGAGAAAGGCACAAACACGGTTCAGGAGCCCAAAAAACACGAGATCAGGATTCGGGAATGCTCGCGATTTTCTCGTCAACGGTTTCTCGGATCGCAATTCTGTCGCTTCTAACGTGTTCCTCGTGTCATTTTACGTCGGAATTAGTCTTGAGAAATGTACAAACACGGTTCTGCAGTTCAAAAAACACGAGTTCATGTTTTGGGAATGCTCGCGATTTTCTCGTCAACGTTTGCTCGGATTGCAATTCTGTCGCTTCCTACGCGTTTCTCGCGTCATTTTACATCGGAATTAGTCATGAGAAATGCACAAACACGGTTGTGGAGCCCAAAAAACACGAGATCAGGTTTTGGGAATGCTCGCGATTTTCTCGTCAACGTTTGTCCGGATCGCAATTCTGTCGCTTCTAACGTGTTCCTCGTGTCATTTTACGTCGGAATTAGTCTTGAGAAATGCACAAACACGGTTCTGGAGTTCAAAAAACACGAGTTCAGGTTTTGGGAATGCTCGCGATTTTCTAGTCAACGGTTTCTCGGATCGCAATTCTGTCGCTTCCAACGTGTTCCTCGTGTCATTTTACGTCGGAATTAGTCTTGAGAAATGCACAAACACGGTTCTGGAGTTCAAAAAACACGAGATCAGGTTTTGGGAATGCTCGCGATTTTCTCGTCAACGTTTGTCCGGATTGCAATTCTGTCGCTTCCAACGCGTTCCCCGCGTCATTTTACATCGGAATCAGTCTTGAGAAAGGCACAAACACGGTTCAGGAGCCCAAAAAACACGAGATCAGGATTCGGGAATGCTCGCGATTTTCTCGTCAACGGTTTCTCGGATCGCAATTCTGTCGCTTCCAACGTGATCCTCGTGTCATTTTACGTCGGAAATAGTCACGAGCAGTGCACGTGAACGTTTGTGGAGTGCAAAAAACACGAGTTCAGGTTCTGGGAATGCTCGCGATTTCCTCGTCAACGGTTTCTCGGATCGCAATTCTGTCGCTTCCAACATGTTCCTCGTGTCATTTTTCGTCGGAATTAGTCTTGACAAATGCACAAACGCGGTTCTGGAGTTAAAAAAACACGAGATCAGGTTTTGGGAATGCTCGCGATTTTCTCGTCAACGTTTGCTCGGATTGCAATTCTGTCGCTTCCAACGTGTTCCTCGTGTCATTTTCAATCGGAATTAGTCATGAGAAAGGCACAAACACGGTTCAGGAGCCCAAAAAACACGAGATCAGGTTTTGGGAATGCTCGCGATTTTCTCGTCAACGTTTGCCCGGATTGCAATTCTGTCGCTTCCTACGCGTTTCTCGCGTCATTTTACATCTGAATTAGTCATGAGAAATGCACAAACACGGTTGTGGAGCCCAAAAAACACGAGATCAGTTTCTGGGAATGCTCGCGATTTCCTCATCAACGGTTTCTCGGATCGCAATTCTGTCGCTTCTAACGTGTTCCTCGTGTCATTTTACGTCGGAATTAGTCTTGAGAAATGCACAAACACGGTTCTGGAGTTCAAAAAACACGAGTTCATGTTTTGGGAATGCTCGCGATTTTCTAGTCAACGGTTTCTCGGATCGCAATTCTGTCGCTTCCAACGTGTTCCTCGTGTCATTTTACGTCGGAATTAGTCTTGAGAAATGCACAAACACGGTTCTGGAGTTCAAAAAACACGAGATCATGTTTTGGGAATGCTCGCGATTTTCTCGTCAACGTTTGTCCGGATTGCAATTCTGTCGCTTCCAACGCGTTCCCCGCGTCATTTTACATCGGAATCAGTCTTGAGAAAGGCACAAACACGGTTCAGGAGCCCAAAAAACACGAGATCAGGATTCGGGAATGCTCGCGATTTTCTCGTCAACGGTTTCTCGGATCGCAATTCTGTCGCTTCCAACGTGATCCTCGTGTCATTTTACGTCGGAAAAAGTCACGAGCAGTGCACGTGAACGTTTGTGGAGTGCAAAAAACACGAGTTCAGGTTCTGGGAATGCTCGCGATTTCCTCGTCAACGGTTTCTCGGATCGCAATTCTGTCGCTTCCAACGTGTTCCTCGTGTCATTTTACGTCGGAATTAGTCTTGACAAATGCACAAACGCGGTTCTGGAGTTAAAAAAACACGAGATCAGGTTTTGGGAATGCTCGCGATTTTCTCGTCAACGTTTGCTCGGATTGCAATTCTGTCGCTTCCAACGTGTTCCTCGTGTCATTTTCAATCGGAATTAGTCATGAGAAAGGCACAAACACGGTTCAGGAGCCCAAAAAACACGAGATCAGGTTTTGGGAATGCTCGCGATTTCCTCATCAACGGTTTCTCGGATCGCAATTCTGTCGCTTCTAACGTGTTCCTCGTGTCATTTTACGTCGGAATTAGTCTTGAGAAATGCACAAACACGGTTCTGGAGTTCAAAAAACACGAGATCAGGTTTTTGGAATGCTCGCGATTTTCTCGTCAACGGTTTCTCGGTTCGCAATTCTGTCGCTTCCAACGCGTTCCTCGTGTCATTTTACGCCGGAATTAGTCATGAGAAAGGCACAAACACGGTTCAGGAGCCCAAGAAACACGAGATCAGGATTCGGGAATGCTCGCGATTTTCTCGTCAACGGTTTCTCGGATCGCAATTCTGTCGCTTCCAACGTGATCCTCGTGTCATTTTACGTCGGAAATAGTCACGAGCAGTGCACGTGAACGTTTGTGGAGTCCAAAAAACACGAGTTCAGGTTCTGGGAATGCTCGCGATTTTCTCGTCAACGGTTTCTCGGATCGCAATTCTGTCGCTTCTAACGTGTTCCTCGTGTCATTTTACGTCGGAATTAGTCATGAGAAAGGCACAAACACGGTTCAGGAGCCCAAGAAACACGAGATCAGGATTCGGGAATGCTCGCGATTTTCTCGTCAACGGTTTCTCGGATCGCAATTCTGTCGCTTCCAACGTGATCCTCGTGTCATTTTACGTCGGAAATAGCCACGAGCAGTGCACGTGAACGTTTGTGGAGTCCAAAAAACACGAGTTCAGGTTCTGGGAAGGCTCGCGATTTTCTCGTCAACGGTTTCTCGGATCGCAATTCTGTCGCTTCTAACGTGTTCCTCGTGTCATTTTACGTCGGAAATAGACACGAGCAGTGCACGTGAACGTTTGTGGAGTCCAAAAAACACGAGTTCAGGTTCTGGGAATGCTCGCGATTTTCTCGTCAACGTTTGCCCGGATTGCAATTCTGTCGCTTCCAACGCGTTCCTCGTGTCATTTTACGTCGGAATTAGTCTTGAGAAATGCACAAACACGGTTCTGGAGTTCAAAAAACACGAGATCAGTTTCTGGGAATGCTCGCGATTTCCTCGTCAACGTTTGCCCGGATTGCAATTCTGTCGCTTCCAACGCGTTCCTCGCGTCATTTTACATCGGAATTAGTCTTGAGAAAGGCACAAACACGGTTCAGGAGCCCAAAAAACACGAGATCAGGATTCGGGAATGCTCGCGATTTTCTCGTCAACGGTTTCTCGGATCGCAATTCTGTCGCTTCTAACGTGTTCCTCGTGTCATTTTACGTCGGAATTAGTCATGAGAAATGCACAAACACGGTTCTGGAGTTCAAAAAACACGAGTTCAGGTTTTGGGAATGCTCGCGATTTTCTCGTCAACGTTTGCCCGGATTGCAATTCTGTCGCTTCCAACGCGTTCCTCGCGTCATTTTACATCGGAATTAGTCTTGAGAAAGGCACAAACACGGTTCAGGAGCCCAAAAAACACGAGATCAGGATTCGGGAATGCTCGCGATTTTCTCGTCAACGGTTTCTCGGATCGCAATTCTGTCGCTTCCAACGTGATCCTCGTGTCATTTTACGTCGGAAATAGTCATGAGCAGTGCACGTGAACGTTTGTGGAGTCCAAAAAACACGAGTTCAGGTTTTGGGAATGCTCGCGATTTTCTCATCAACGGTTTCTCGGATCGCAATTCTGTCGCTTCTAACGTGTTCCTCGTGTCATTTTACGTTGGAATTAGTCTTGAGAAATGCACAAACACGGTTCTGGAGTTCAAAAAACACGAGATCAGGTTTTTGGAATGCTCGCGATTTTCTCGTCAACGTTTGCTCGGATTGCAATTCTGTCGCTTCCTACGCGTTTCTCGTGTCATTTTACGTCGGAATTAGTCTTGAGAAAGGCACAAACACGGTTCAGGAGCCCAAAAAACACGAGATCAGGATTCGGGAATGCTCGCGATTTTCTCGTCAACGGTTTCTCGGATCGCAATTCTGTCGCTTCTAACGTGTTCCTCGTGTCATTTTACGTCGGAATTAGTCTTGAGAAATGCACAAACACCGTTCTGGAGTTCAAAAAACACGAGTTCAGGTTTTGGGAATGCTCGCGATTTTCTCGTCAACGTTTGCCCGGATTGCAATTCTGTCGCTTCCAACGCGTTCCTCGCGTCATTTTACATCGGAATTAGTCTTGAGAAAGGCACAAACACGGTTCAGGAGCCCAAAAAACACGAGATCAGGATTCGGGAATGCTCGCGATTTTCTCGTCAACGGTTTCTCGGATCGCAATTCTGTCGCTTCCAACGTGATCCTCGTGTCATTTTACGTCGGAAATAGTCATGAGCAGTGCACGTGAACGTTTGTGGAGTCCAAAAAACACGAGTTCAGGTTTTGGGAATGCTCGCGATTTTCTCATCAACGGTTTCTCGGATCGCAATTCTGTCGCTTCTAACGTGTTCCTCGTGTCATTTTACGTCGGAATTAGTCTTGAGAAATGCACAAACACGGTTCTGGAGTTCAAAAAACACGAGTTCAAGTTTTGGGAATGCTCGCGATTTTCTCGTCAACGTTTGCCCGGATTGCAATTCTGTCGCTTCCAACGCGTTCCTCGCGTCATTTTACATCGGAATTAGTCATGAGAAAGGCACAAGCACGGTTCAGGAGCTCAAGAAACACGAGATCAGGATTCGGGAATGCTCGCGATTTTCTCGTCAACGGTTTCTCGGATCGCAATTCTGTCGCTTCCAACGTGATCCTCGTATCATTTTACGTCGGAAATAGTCACGAGCAGTGCACGTGAACGTTTGTGGAGTCCAAAAAACACGAGTTCAGTTTCTGGGAATGCTCGCGATTTCCTCGTCAACGGTTTCTCGGATCGCAATTCTGTCGCTTCTAACGTGTTCCTCGTGTCATTTTACGTCGGAATTAGTCTTGAGAAATGCACAAACACAGTTCTGGAGTTCAAAAAACACGAGATCAGGTTTTTGGAATGCTCGCGATTTTCTCGTCAACGTTTGCTCGGATTGCAATTCTGTCGCTTCCTACGCGTTTCTCGTGTCATTTTACATCGGAATTATTCATGAGAAATGCACAAACACGGTTGTGGAGCCCAAAAAACACGAGATCAGTTTCTGGGAATGCTCGCGATTTCCTCGTCAACGGTTTCTCGGATCGCAATTCTGTCGCTTCTAACGTGTTCCTCGTGTCATTTTACGTCGGAATTAGTCTTGAGAAATGTACAAACACGGTTCTGGAGTTCAAAAAACACGAGTTCAGGTTTTGGGAATGCTCGCGATTTTCTCGTCAACGTTTGCTCGGATTGCAATTCTGTCGCTTCCTACGCGTTTCTCGCGTCATTTTACATCGGAATTAGTCATGAGAAGTGCACAAACACGGTTGTGGAGCCCAAAAAACACGAGATCAGTTTCTGGGAATGCTCGCGATTTCCTCATCAACGGTTTCTCGGATCGCAATTCTGTCGCTTCTAACGTGTTCCTCGTGTCATTTTACGTCGGAATTAGTCTTGAGAAATGCACAAACACGGTTCTGGAGTTCAAAAAACACGAGTTCAGGTTTTGGGAATGCTCGCGATTTTCTAGTCAACGGTTTCTCGGATCGCAATTCTGTCGCTTCCAACGTGTTCCTCGTGTCATTTTACGTCGGAATTAGTCTTGAGAAATGCACAAACACGGTTCTGGAGTTCAAAAAACACGAGATCAGGTTTTGGGAATGCTCGCGATTTTCTAGTCAACGTTTGCCCGGATTGCAATTCTGTCGCTTCCAACGCGTTCCCCGCGTCATTTTACATCGGAATCAGTCTTGAGAAAGGCACAAACACGGTTCAGGAGCCCAAAAAACACGAGATCAGGATTCGGGAATGCTCGCGATTTTCTCGTCAACGGTTTCTCGGATCGCAATTCTGTCGCTTCCAACGTGTTCCTCGTGTCATTTTACGTCGGAATTAGTCTTGAGAAATGCACAAACACGGTTCTGGAGTTCAAAAAACACGAGATCAGGTTTTGGGAATGCTCGCGATTTTCTCGTCAACGTTTGCCCGGATTGCAATTCTGTCGCTTCCAATGCGTTCCTCGCGTCATTTTACGTCGGAATTAGTCTTGACAAATGCACAAACACGGTTCAGGATCCCAAAAAACACGAAATCAGGATTGGGGAATGCTCGCGATTTTCTCGTCAACGGTTTCTCGGATCGCAATTCTGTCGCTTCCAACGTGATCCTCGTGTCATTTTACGTCGGAATTAGTCATGAGAAATGCACAAACACGGTTGTGGAGCCAAAAAAACACGAGATCAGTTTCTGAGAATGCTCGCGATTTCCTCGTCAACGGTTTCTCGGATCGCAATTCTGTCGCTTCTAACGTGTTCCTCGTGTCATTTTACGTCGGAATTAGTCTTGAGAAATGCACAAACACGGTTCTGGAGTTCAAAAAACACGAGATCAGGTTTTGGGAATGCTCGCGATTTTCTCGTCAACGTTTGCCCGGATTGCAATTCTGTCGCTTCTAACGTGTTCCTCGTGTCATTTTACATCGGAATTAGTCTTGAGAAAGGCACAAACACGGTTCAGGAGCCCAAAAAACACGAGATCAGGATTCGGGAATGCTCGCGATTTTCTCGTCAACGGTTTCTCGGATCGCAATTCTGTCGCTTCTAACGTGTTCCTCGTGTCATTTTACGTCGGAATTAGTCTTGAGAAATGTACAAACACGGTTCTGCAGTTCAAAAAACACGAGTTCAGGTTTTGGGAATGCTCGCGATTTTCTCGTCAACGTTTGCTCGGATTGCAATTCTGTCGCTTCCTACGCGTTTCTCGCGTCATTTTACATCGGAATTAGTCATGAGAAATGCACAAACACGGTTGTGGAGCCCAAAAAACACGAGATCAGTTTCTGGGAATGCTCGCGATTTCCTCATCAACGGTTTCTCGGATCGCAATTCTGTCGCTTCTAACGTGTTCCTCGTGTCATTTTACGTCGGAATTAGTCATGAGAAATGCACAAACACGGTTCTGGAGTTCAAAAAACACGAGTTCAGGTTTTGGGAATGCTCGCGATTTTCTCGTCAACGTTTGCCCGGATTGCAATTCTGTCGCTTCCAACGCGTTCCTCGCGTCATTTTACATCGGAATTAGTCTTGAGAAAGGCACAAACACGGTTCAGGAGCCCAAAAAACACGAGATCAGGATTCGGGAATGCTCGCGATTTTCTCGTCAACGGTTTCTCGGATCGCAATTCTGTCGCTTCCAACGTGATCCTCGTGTCATTTTACGTCGGAAATAGTCATGAGCAGTGCACGTGAACGTTTGTGGAGTCCAAAAAACACGAGTTCAGGTTTTGGGAATGCTCGCGATTTTCTCATCAACGGTTTCTCGGATCGCAATTCTGTCGCTTCTAACGTGTTCCTCGTGTCATTTTACGTTGGAATTAGTCTTGAGAAATGCACAAACACGGTTCTGGAGTTCAAAAAACACGAGATCAGGTTTTTGGAATGCTCGCGATTTTCTCGTCAACGTTTGCTCGGATTGCAATTCTGTCGCTTCCTACGCGTTTCTCGTGTCATTTTACGTCGGAATTAGTCTTGAGAAAGGCACAAACACGGTTCAGGAGCCCAAAAAACACGAGATCAGGATTCGGGAATGCTCGCGATTTTCTCGTCAACGGTTTCTCGGATCGCAATTCTGTCGCTTCTAACGTGTTCCTCGTGTCATTTTACGTCGGAACTAGTCTTGAGAAATGCACAAACACCGTTCTGGAGTTCAAAAAACACGAGTTCAGGTTTTGGGAATGCTCGCGATTTTCTCGTCAACGTTTGCCCGGATTGCAATTCTGTCGCTTCCAACGCGTTCCTCGCGTCATTTTACATCGGAATTAGTCTTGAGAAAGGCACAAACACGGTTCAGGAGCCCAAAAAACACGAGATCAGGATTCGGGAATGCTCGCGATTTTCTCGTCAACGGTTTCTCGGATCGCAATTCTGTCGCTTCCAACGTGATCCTCGTGTCATTTTACGTCGGAAATAGTCATGAGCAGTGCACGTGAACGTTTGTGGAGTCCAAAAAACACGAGTTCAGGTTTTGGGAATGCTCGCGATTTTCTCATCAACGGTTTCTCGGATCGCAATTCTGTCGCTTCTAACGTGTTCCTCGTGTCATTTTACGTCGGAATTAGTCTTGAGAAATGCACAAACACGGTTCTGGAGTTCAAAAAACACGAGTTCAAGTTTTGGGAATGCTCGCGATTTTCTCGTCAACGTTTGCCCGGATTGCAATTCTGTCGCTTCCAACGCGTTCCTCGCGTCATTTTACATCGGAATTAGTCATGAGAAAGGCACAAGCACGGTTCAGGAGCTCAAGAAACACGAGATCAGGATTCGGGAATGCTCGCGATTTTCTCGTCAACGGTTTCTCGGATCGCAATTCTGTCGCTTCCAACGTGATCCTCGTATCATTTTACGTCGGAAATAGTCACGAGCAGTGCACGTGAACGTTTGTGGAGTCCAAAAAACACGAGTTCAGTTTCTGGGAATGCTCGCGATTTCCTCGTCAACGGTTTCTCGGATCGCAATTCTGTCGCTTCTAACGTGTTCCTCGTGTCATTTTACGTCGGAATTAGTCTTGAGAAATGCACAAACACAGTTCTGGAGTTCAAAAAACACGAGATCAGGTTTTTGGAATGCTCGCGATTTTCTCGTCAACGTTTGCTCGGATTGCAATTCTGTCGCTTCCTACGCGTTTCTCGTGTCATTTTACATCGGAATTATTCATGAGAAATGCACAAACACGGTTGTGGAGCCCAAAAAACACGAGATCAGTTTCTGGGAATGCTCGCGATTTCCTCGTCAACGGTTTCTCGGATCGCAATTCTGTCGCTTCTAACGTGTTCCTCGTGTCATTTTACGTCGGAATTAGTCTTGAGAAATGTACAAACACGGTTCTGGAGTTCAAAAAACACGAGTTCAGGTTTTGGGAATGCTCGCGATTTTCTCGTCAACGTTTGCCCGGATTGCAATTCTGTCGCTTCCAACGCGTTCCCCGCGTCATTTTACATCGGAATCAGTCTTGATAAAGGCACAAACACGGTTCAGGAGCCCAAAAAACACGAGATCAGGATTCGGGAATGCTCGCGATTTTCTCGTCAACGGTTTCTCGGATCGCAATTCTGTCGCTTCCAACGTGTTCCTCGTGTCATTTTACGTCGGAATTAGTCTTGAGAAATGCACAAACACGGTTCTGGAGTTCAAAAAACACGAGATCAGGTTTTGGGAATGCTCGCGATTTTCTCGTCAACGTTTGCCCGGATTGCAATTCTGTCGCTTCCAATGCGTTCCTCGCGTCATTTTACGTCGGAATTAGTCTTGACAAATGCACAAACACGGTTCAGGATCCCAAAAAACACGAAATCAGGATTGGGGAATGCTCGCGATTTTCTCGTCAACGGTTTCTCGGATCGCAATTCTGTCGCTTCCAACGTGATCCTCGTGTCATTTTACGTCGGAATTAGTCATGAGAAATGCACAAACACGGTTGTGGAGCCAAAAAAACACGAGATCAGTTTCTGAGAATGCTCGCGATTTCCTCGTCAACGGTTTCTCGGATCGCAATTCTGTCGCTTCTAACGTGTTCCTCGTGTCATTTTACGTCGGAATTAGTCTTGAGAAATGCACAAACACGGTTCTGGAGTTCAAAAAACACGAGATCAGGTTTTGGGAATGCTCGCGATTTTCTCGTCAACGTTTGCCCGGATTGCAATTCTGTCGCTTCTAACGTGTTCCTCGTGTCATTTTACATCGGAATTAGTCTTGAGAAAGGCACAAACACGGTTCAGGAGCCCAAAAAACACGAGATCAGGATTCGGGAATGCTCGCGATTTTCTCGTCAACGGTTTCTCGGATCGCAATTCTGTCGCTTCTAACGTGTTCCTCGTGTCATTTTACGTCGGAATTAGTCTTGAGAAATGTACAAACACGGTTCTGCAGTTCAAAAAACACGAGTTCAGGTTTTGGGAATGCTCGCGATTTTCTCGTCAACGTTTGCTCGGATTGCAATTCTGTCGCTTCCTACGCGTTTCTCGCGTCATTTTACATCGGAATTAGTCATGAGAAATGCACAAACACGGTTGTGGAGCCCAAAAAACACGAGATCAGTTTCTGGGAATGCTCGCGATTTCCTCATCAACGGTTTCTCGGATCGCAATTCTGTCGCTTCTAACGTGTTCCTCGTGTCATTTTACGTCGGAATTAGTCTTGAGAAATGCACAAACACGGTTCTGGAGTTCAAAAAACACGAGTTCAGGTTTTGGGAATGCTCGCGATTTTCTAGTCAACGGTTTCTCGGATCGCAATTCTGTCGCTTCCAACGTGTTCCTCGTGTCATTTTACGTCGGAATTAGTCTTGAGAAATGCACAAACACGGTTCTGGAGTTCAAAAAACACGAGATCAGGTTTTGGGAATGCTCGCGATTTTCTCGTCAACGTTTGTCCGGATTGCAATTCTGTCGCTTCCAACGCGTTCCCCGCGTCATTTTACATCGGAATCAGTCTTGAGAAAGGCACAAACACGGTCAGGAGCCCAAAAAACACGAGATCAGGATTCGGGAATGCTCGCGATTTTCTCGTCAACGGTTTCTCGGATCGCAATTCTGTCGCTTCCAACGTGATCCTCGTGTCATTTTACGTCGGAAATAGTCACGAGCAGTGCACGTGAACGTTTGTGGAGTGCAAAAAACACGAGTTCAGGTTCTGGGAATGCTCGCGATTTCCTCGTCAACGGTTTCTCGGATCGCAATTCTGTCGCTTCCAACGTGTTCCTCGTGTCATTTTACGTCGGAATTAGTCTTGACAAATGCACAAACGCGGTTCTGGAGTTAAAAAAACACGAGATCAGGTTTTGGGAATGCTCGCGATTTTCTCGTCAACGTTTGCTCGGATTGCAATTCTGTCGCTTCCAACGTGTTCCTCGTGTCATTTTCAATCGGAATTAGTCATGAGAAAGGCACAAACACGGTTCAGGAGCCCAAAAAACACGAGATCAGGTTTTGGGAATGCTCGCGATTTTCTCGTCAACGTTTGCCCGGATTGCAATTCTGTCGCTTCCTACGCGTTTCTCGCGTCATTTTACATCGGAATTAGTCATGAGAAATGCACAAACACGGCTGTGGAGCCCAAAAAACACGAGATCAGTTTCTGGGAATGCTCGCGATTTCCTCATCAACGGTTTCTCGGATCGCAATTCTGTCGCTTCTAACGTGTTCCTCGTGTCATTTTACGTCGGAATTAGTCTTGAGAAATGCACAAACACGGTTCTGGAGTTCAAAAAACACGAGTTCAGGTTTTGGGAATGCTCGCGATTATCTAGTCAACGGTTTCTCGGATCGCAATTCTGTCGCTTCCAACGTGTTCCTCGTGTCATTTTACGTCGGAATTAGTCTTGAGAAATGCACAAACACGGTTCTGGAGTTCAAAAAACACGAGATCAGGTTTTGGGAATGCTCGCGATTTTCTCGTCAACGTTTGTCCGGATTGCAATTCTGTCGCTTCCAACGCGTTCCCCGCGTCATTTTACATCGGAATCAGTCTTGAGAAAGGCACAAACACGGTTCAGGAGCCCAAAAAACACGAGATCAGGATTCGGGAATGCTCGCGATTTTCTCGTCAACGGTTTCTCGGATCGCAATTCTGTCGCTTCCAACGTGATCCTCGTGTCATTTTACGTCGGAAATAGTCACGAGCAGTGCACGTGAACGTTTGTGGAGTGCAAAAAACACGAGTTCAGGTTCTGGGAATGCTCGCGATTTCCTCGTCAACGGTTTCTCGGATCGCAATTCTGTCGCTTCCAACGTGTTCCTCGTGTCATTTTACGTCGGAATTAGTCTTGACAAATGCACAAACGCGGTTCTGGAGTTAAAAAAACACGAGATCAGGTTTTGGGAATGCTCGCGATTTTCTCGTCAACGTTTGCTCGGATTGCAATTCTGTCGCTTCCAACGTGTTCCTCGTGTCATTTTCAATCGGACTTAGTCATGAGAAAGGCACAAACACGGTTCAGGAGCCCAAAAAACACGAGATCAGGTTTTGGGAATGCTCGCGATTTTCTCGTCAACGTTTGCCCGGATTGCAATTCTGTCGCTTCCAACGCGTTCCTCGCGTCATTTTACATCGGAATTAGTCTTGAGAAAGGCACAAACACGGTTCAGGAGCCCAAAAAACACGAGATCAGGATTCGGGAATGCTCGCGATTTTCTCGTCAACGGTTTCTCGGATCGCAATTCTGTCGCTTCCAACGTGATCCTCGTGTCATTTTACGTCGGAAATAGTCACGAGCAGTGCACGTGAACGTTTGTGGAATCCAAAAAACACGAGTTCAGGTTTTGGGAATGCTCGCGATTTTCTCGTCAACGTTTGCCCGGATTGCAATTCTGTCGCTTCCAACGCGTTCCTCGCGTCATTTTACATCGGAATTAGTCATGAGAAAGGCACAAACACGGTTCAGGAGCCCAAGAAACACGAGATCAGTATTCGGGAATGCTCGCGATTTTCTCGTCAACAGTTTCTCGGATCGCAATTTTGTCGCTTCCAACGTGATCCTCGTGTCATTTTACGTCGGAAATAGTCACGAGCAGTGCACGTGAACGTTTGTGGAGTCCAAAAAACACGAGTTCAGTTTCTGGGAATGCTCGCGATTTCCTCGTCAACGGTTTCTCGGATCGCAATTCTGTCGCTTCTAACGTGTTCCTCGTGTCATTTTACGTCGGAATTAGTCTTGAGAAATGCACAAACACGGTGCTGGAGTTCAAAAAACACGAGATCAGGTTTTTGGAATGCTCGCGATTTTTTCGTCAACGGTTTCTCGGTTCGCAATTCTGTCGCTTCCATCGTGATCCTCGTGTCATTTTACGTCGGAAATAGTCACGAGCAGTGCACGTGAACGTTTGTGGAGTCCAAAAAACACGAGTTCAGGTTCTGGGAATGCTCGCGATTTTCTCGTCAACGGTTTCTCGGATCGCAATTCTGTCGCTTCTAACCTGTTCCTCCTGTCATTTTACGTCGGAATTAGTCTTGAGAAATGCACAAACACGGTTCTGGAGTTCAAAAAACACGAGATCAGGTTTTGGGAATGCTCGCGATTTTCTCGTCAACGGTTTCTCGGATCGCAATTCTGTCGCTTTCAACGTGTTCCTCGTGTCATTTTACGTCGGAATTAGTCTTGAGAAATGCACAAACACGGTTCTGGAGTTCAAAAAACACGAGTTCAGGTTTTGGGAATGCTCGCGATTTTCTCGTCAACGTTTGCTCGGATTGCAATTCTGTCGCTTCCTACGCGTTTCTCGCGTCATTTTACATCGGAATTAGTCTTGAGAAAGGCACAAACACGGTTCAGGAGCCCAAGAAACACGAGATCAGGATTCGGGAATGCTCGCAATTTTCTCGTCAACGGTTTCTCGGATCGCAATTATGTCGCTTCTAACGTGTTCCTCGTGTCATTTTACGTCGGAATTAGTCTTGAGAAATGCACAAACACGGTTCTGGAGTTCAAAAAACACGAGTTCAGGTTTTGGGAATGCTCGCGATTTTCTCGTCAACGTTTGCTCGGATTGCAATTCTGTCGCTTCCTACGCATTTCTCGCGTCATTTTACATCGGAATTAGTCATGAGAAATGCACAAACACGGTTGTGGAGCCCAAAAAACACGAGATCAGTTTCTGGGAATGCTCGCGATTTTCTCGTCAACGGTTTCTCGGATCGCAATTCTGTCTCTTCCAACGTGATCCTCGTGTCATTTTACGTCGGAAATAGTCACGAGCAGTGCACGTGAACGTTTGTGGAGTCCAAAAAACACGAGTTCAGGTTCTGGGAATGCTCGCGATTTTCTCGTCAACGGTTTCTCGGATCGCAATTCTGTCGCTTCTAACGTGTTCCTCGTGTCATTTTACGTCGGAATTAGTCTTGACAAATGCACAAACGCGGTTCTGGAGTTCAAAAAACACGAGATCAGGTTTTGGGAATGCTCGCGATTTTCTCGTCAACGTTTGCTCGGATCGCAATTCTGTCGCTTCTAACGTGTTCCTCGTGTCATTTTACGTCGGAATTAGTCATGAGAAAGGCACAAACACGGTTCAGGAGCCCAAAAAACACGAGATCAGGATTCGTGAATGCTCGCGATTTTCTCGTCAACGGTTTCTCGGATCGCAATTCTGTCGCTTCCAACGTGATCCTCGTGTCATTTTACGACGGAAATAGTCACGAGCAGTGCACGTGAACGTTTGTGGAGTTCAAAAAACACGAGTTCAGGTTCTGGGAATGCTCGCGATTTTCTCGTCAACGGTTTCTCGGATCGCAATTCTGTCGCTTCTAACGTGTTCCTCGTGTCATTTTACGTCGGAATTAGTCATGAGAAAGGCACAAACACGGTTCAGGAGCCCAAAAAACACGAGATCAGGATTGGGGAATGCTCGCGATTTTCTCGTCAACGGTTTCTCGGATCGCAATTCTGTCGCTTCCAACGTGATCCTCGTGTCATTTTACGTCGGAAATAGTCACGAGCAGTGCACGTGAACGTTTGTGGAGTCCAAAAAACACGAGTTCAGGTTTTGGGAATGCTCGCGATTTTCTCGTCAACGGTTTCTCGGATCGCAATTATGTCGCTTCTAACGTGTTCCTCGTGTCATTTTACGTCGGAATTAGTCTTGAGAAATGCACAAACACGGTTCTGGAGTTCAAAAAACACGAGATCAGGTTTTGGGAATGCTCGCGATTTTCTCGTCAACGGTTTCTCGGATCGCAATTCTGTCGCTTCTAACGTGTTCCTCGTGTCATTTTACGTCGGAATTAGTCTTGAGAAATGCACAAACACGTTTCTGGAGTTCAAACAACACGAGATCAGGTTTTGGGAATGCTCGCGATTTTCTCGTCAACGTTTGCCCGGATTGCAATTCTGTCGCTTCCAACGCGTTCCTCGCGTCATTTTACATCGGAATTAGTCATGAGAAAGGCACAAACACGGTTCAGGAGCCCAAGAAACACGAGATCAGTATTCGGGAATGCTCGCGATTTTCTCGTCAACAGTTTCTCGGATCGCAATTTTGTCGCTTCCAACGTGATCCTCGTGTCATTTTACGTCGGAAATAGTCACGAGCAGTGCACGTGAACGTTTGTGGAGTCCAAAAAACACGAGTTCAGTTTCTGGGAATGCTCGCGATTTCCTCGTCAACGGTTTCTCGGATCGCAATTCTGTCGCTTCTAACGTGTTCCTCGTGTCATTTTACGTCGGAATTAGTCTTGAGAAATGCACAAACACGGTTCTGGAGTTCAAAAAACACGAGATCAGGTTTTGGGAATGCTCGCGATTTTCTCGTCAACGGTTTCTCGGATCGCAATTCTGTCGCTTTCAACGTGTTCCTCGTGTCATTTTACGTCGCAATTAGTCTTGAGAAATGCACAAACACGGTTCTGGAGTTCAAAAAACACGAGTTCAGGTTTTGGGAATGCTCGCGATTTTCTCGTCAACGTTTGCTCGGATTGCAATTCTGTCGCTTCCTACGCGTTTCTCGCGTCATTTTACATCGGAATTAGTCTTGAGAAAGGCACAAACACGGTTCAGGAGCCCAAAAAACACGAGATCAGGATTCGGGAATGCTCGCGATTTTCTCGTCAACGGTTTCTCGGATCGCAATTCTGTCGCTTCCAACGTGATCCTCGTGTCATTTTACGTCGGAAATAGTCATGAGCAGTGCACGTGAACGTTTGTGGAGTCCAAAAAACACGAGTTCAGGTTTTGGGAATGCTCGCGATTTTCTCATCAACGGTTTCTCGGATCGCAATTCTGTCGCTTCTAACGTGTTCCTCGTGTCATTTTACGTCGGAATTAGTCTTGAGAAATGCACAAACACGGTTCTGGAGTTCAAAAAACACGAGTTCAGGTTTTGGGAATGCTCGCGATTTTCTCGTCAACGTTTGCCCGGATTGCAATTCTGTCGCTTCCAACGCGTTCCTCGCGTCATTTTACATCGCAATTAGTCATGAGAAAGGCACAAGCACGGTTCAGGAGCTCAAGAAACACGAGATCAGGATTCGGGAATGCTCGCGATTTTCTCGTCAACGGTTTCTCGGATCGCAATTCTGTCGCTTCCAACGTGATCCTCGTATCATTTTACGTCGGAAATAGTCACGAGCAGTGCACGTGAACGTTTGTGGAGTCCAAAAAACACGAGTTCAGTTTCTGGGAATGCTCGCGATTTCCTCGTCAACGGTTTCTCGGATCGCAATTCTGTCGCTTCTAACGTGTTCCTCGTGTCATTTTACGTCGGAATTAGTCTTGAGAAATGCACAAACACGGTTCTGGAGTTCAAAAAACACGAGTTCAGGTTTTGGGAATGCTCGCGATTTTCTAGTCAACGGTTTCTCGGATCGCAATTCTGTCGCTTCCAACGTGATCCTCGTGTCATTTTACGTCGGAAATAGTCACGAGCAGTGCACGTGAAAGTTTGTGGAGTCCAAAAAACACGAGTTCAGGTTCTGGGAAGGCTCGCGATTTTCTCGTCAACGGTTTCTCGGATCGCAATTCTGTCGCTTCTAACGTGTTCCTCGTGTCATTTTACGTCGGAATTAGTCTTGAGAAATGCACAAACACGGTTCTGGAGTTCAAACAACACGAGATCAGGTTTTGGGAATGCTCGCGATTTTCTCGTCAACGTTTGCCCGGATTGCAATTCTGTCTCTTCCAACGCGTTCCTCGCGTCATTTTACATCGGAATTAGTCATGAGAAAGGCAGAAACACGGTTCAGGAGCCCAAAAAACACGAGATCAGGATTCGGGAATGCTCGCGATTTTCTCGTCAACGGTTTCTCGGATCGCAATTCTGTCGCTTCCAACGTGATCCTCGTGTCATTTTACGTCGGAAATAGTCACGAGCAGTGCACGTGAACGTTTGTGGAGTCCAAAAAACACGAGTTCAGGTCCTGGGAATGCTCGCGATATTCTCGTCAACGGTTTCTCGGATCGCAATTCTGTCGCTTCCAACGTGTTCCTCGTGTCATTTTACGTCGGAATTAGTCATGAGAAATGCACAAACACGGTTGTGGAGCCCAAAAAACACGAGATCAGTTTCTGGGAATGCTCGCGATTTCCTCATCAACGGTTTCTCGGATCGCAATTCTGTCGCTTCTAACGTGTTCCTCGTGTCATTTTACGTCGGAATTAGTCTTGAGAAATGCACAAACACGGTTCTGGAGTTCAAAAAACACGAGTTCAGGTTTTGGGAATGCTCGCGATTTTCTAGTCAACGGTTTCTCGGATCGCAATTCTGTCGCTTCCAACGTGTTCCTCGTGTCATTTTACGTCGGAATTAGTCTTGAGAAATGCACAAACACGGTTCTGGAGTTCAAAAAACACGAGATCAGGATTCGTGAATGCTCGCGATTTTCTCGTCAACGGTTTCTCGGATCGCAATTCTGTCGCTTCCAACGTGATCCTCGTGTCATTTTACGACGGAAATAGTCACGAGCAGTGCACGTGAACGTTTGTGGAGTTCAAAAAACACGAGTTCAGGTTCTGGGAATGCTCGCGATTTTCTCGTCAACGGTTTCTCGGATCGCAATTCTGTCGCTTCTAACGTGTTCCTCGTGTCATTTTACGTCGGAATTAGTCATGAGAAAGGCACAAACACGGTTCAGGAGCCCAAAAAACACGAGATCAGGATTGGGGAATGCTCGCGATTTTCTCGTCAACGGTTTCTCGGATCGCAATTCTGTCGCTTCCAACGTGATCCTCGTGTCATTTTACGTCGGAAATAGTCACGAGCAGTGCACGTGAACGTTTGTGGAGTCCAAAAAACACGAGTTCAGGTTTTGGGAATGCTCGCGATTTTCTCGTCAACGGTTTCTCGGATCGCAATTATGTCGCTTCTAACGTGTTCCTCGTGTCATTTTACGTCGGAATTAGTCTTGAGAAATGCACAAACACGGTTCTGGAGTTCAAAAAACACGAGATCAGGTTTTGGGAATGCTCGCGATTTTCTCGTCAACGGTTTCTCGGATCGCAATTCTGTCGCTTCTAACGTGTTCCTCGTGTCATTTTACGTCGGAATTAGTCTTGAGAAATGCACAAACACGTTTCTGGAGTTCAAACAACACGAGATCAGGTTTTGGGAATGCTCGCGATTTTCTCGTCAACGTTTGCCCGGATTGCAATTCTGTCGCTTCCAACGCGTTCCTCGCGTCATTTTACATCGGAATTAGTCATGAGAAAGGCACAAACACGGTTCAGGAGCCCAAGAAACACGAGATCAGTATTCGGGAATGCTCGCGATTTTCTCGTCAACAGTTTCTCGGATCGCAATTTTGTCGCTTCCAACGTGATCCTCGTGTCATTTTACGTCGGAAATAGTCACGAGCAGTGCACGTGAACGTTTGTGGAGTCCAAAAAACACGAGTTCAGTTTCTGGGAATGCTCGCGATTTCCTCGTCAACGGTTTCTCGGATCGCAATTCTGTCGCTTCTAACGTGTTCCTCGTGTCATTTTACGTCGGAATTAGTCTTGAGAAATGCACAAACACGGTTCTGGAGTTCAAAAAACACGAGATCAGGTTTTGGGAATGCTCGCGATTTTCTCGTCAACGGTTTCTCGGATCGCAATTCTGTCGCTTTCAACGTGTTCCTCGTGTCATTTTACGTCGCAATTAGTCTTGAGAAATGCACAAACACGGTTCTGGAGTTCAAAAAACACGAGTTCAGGTTTTGGGAATGCTCGCGATTTTCTCGTCAACGTTTGCTCGGATTGCAATTCTGTCGCTTCCTACGCGTTTCTCGCGTCATTTTACATCGGAATTAGTCTTGAGAAAGGCACAAACACGGTTCAGGAGCCCAAAAAACACGAGATCAGGATTCGGGAATGCTCGCGATTTTCTCGTCAACGGTTTCTCGGATCGCAATTCTGTCGCTTCCAACGTGATCCTCGTGTCATTTTACGTCGGAAATAGTCATGAGCAGTGCACGTGAACGTTTGTGGAGTCCAAAAAACACGAGTTCAGGTTTTGGGAATGCTCGCGATTTTCTCATCAACGGTTTCTCGGATCGCAATTCTGTCGCTTCTAACGTGTTCCTCGTGTCATTTTACGTCGGAATTAGTCTTGAGAAATGCACAAACACGGTTCTGGAGTTCAAAAAACACGAGTTCAGGTTTTGGGAATGCTCGCGATTTTCTCGTCAACGTTTGCCCGGATTGCAATTCTGTCGCTTCCAACGCGTTCCTCGCGTCATTTTACATCGCAATTAGTCATGAGAAAGGCACAAGCACGGTTCAGGAGCTCAAGAAACACGAGATCAGGATTCGGGAATGCTCGCGATTTTCTCGTCAACGGTTTCTCGGATCGCAATTCTGTCGCTTCCAACGTGATCCTCGTATCATTTTACGTCGGAAATAGTCACGAGCAGTGCACGTGAACGTTTGTGGAGTCCAAAAAACACGAGTTCAGTTTCTGGGAATGCTCGCGATTTCCTCGTCAACGGTTTCTCGGATCGCAATTCTGTCGCTTCTAACGTGTTCCTCGTGTCATTTTACGTCGGAATTAGTCTTGAGAAATGCACAAACACGGTTCTGGAGTTCAAAAAACACGAGTTCAGGTTTTGGGAATGCTCGCGATTTTCTAGTCAACGGTTTCTCGGATCGCAATTCTGTCGCTTCCAACGTGATCCTCGTGTCATTTTACGTCGGAAATAGTCACGAGCAGTGCACGTGAAAGTTTGTGGAGTCCAAAAAACACGAGTTCAGGTTCTGGGAAGGCTCGCGATTTTCTCGTCAACGGTTTCTCGGATCGCAATTCTGTCGCTTCTAACGTGTTCCTCGTGTCATTTTACGTCGGAATTAGTCTTGAGAAATGCACAAACACGGTTCTGGAGTTCAAACAACACGAGATCAGGTTTTGGGAATGCTCGCGATTTTCTCGTCAACGTTTGCCCGGATTGCAATTCTGTCTCTTCCAACGCGTTCCTCGCGTCATTTTACATCGGAATTAGTCATGAGAAAGGCAGAAACACGGTTCAGGAGCCCAAAAAACACGAGATCAGGATTCGGGAATGCTCGCGATTTTCTCGTCAACGGTTTCTCGGATCGCAATTCTGTCGCTTCCAACGTGATCCTCGTGTCATTTTACGTCGGAAATAGTCACGAGCAGTGCACGTGAACGTTTGTGGAGTCCAAAAAACACGAGTTCAGGTCCTGGGAATGCTCGCGATATTCTCGTCAACGGTTTCTCGGATCGCAATTCTGTCGCTTCCAACGTGTTCCTCGTGTCATTTTACGTCGGAATTAGTCATGAGAAATGCACAAACACGGTTGTGGAGCCCAAAAAACACGAGATCAGTTTCTGGGAATGCTCGCGATTTCCTCATCAACGGTTTCTCGGATCGCAATTCTGTCGCTTCTAACGTGTTCCTCGTGTCATTTTACGTCGGAATTAGTCTTGAGAAATGCACAAACACGGTTCTGGAGTTCAAAAAACACGAGTTCAGGTTTTGGGAATGCTCGCGATTTTCTAGTCAACGGTTTCTCGGATCGCAATTCTGTCGCTTCCAACGTGTTCCTCGTGTCATTTTACGTCGGAATTAGTCTTGAGAAATGCACAAACACGGTTCTGGAGTTCAAAAAACACGAGATCAGGTTTTGGGAATGCTCGCGATTTTCTCGTCAACGTTTGCCCGGATTGCAATTCTGTCGCTTCCAACGCGTTCCCCGCGTCATTTTACATCGGAATCAGTCTTGAGAAAGGCACAAACACGGTTCAGGAGCCCAAAAAACACGAGATCAGGATTCGGGAATGCTCGCGATTTTCTCGTCAACGGTTTCTCGGATCGCAATTCTGTCGCTTCCAACGTGTTCCTCGTGTCATTTTACGTCGGAATTAGTCTTGAGAAATGCACAAACACGGTTCTGGAGTTCAAAAAACACGAGATCAGGTTTTGGGAATGCTCGCGATTTTCTCGTCAACGTTTGCCCGGATTGCAATTCTGTCGCTTCCAACGCGTTCCTCGCGTCATTTTACGTCGGGATTAGTCTTGAGAAATGCACAAACACGGTTCTGGAGTTCAAAAAACACGAGATCAGGATTCGGGAATGCTCGCGATTTTCTCGTCAACGGTTTCTCGGATCGCAATTCTGTCGCTTCCAACGTGATCCTCGTGTCATTTTACGTCGGAATTAGTCATGAGAAATGCACAAACACGGTTGTGGAGCCCAAAAAACACGAGATCAGTTTCTGAGAATGCTCGCGATTTCCTCGTCAACGGTTTCTGGGATCGCAATTCTGTCGCTTCTAACGTGTTCCTCGTGTCATTTTACGTCGGAATTAGTCTTGAGAAATGCACAAACACGGTTCTGGAGTTCAAAAAACACGAGATCAGGATTCGGGAATGCTCGCGATTTTCTCGTCAACGGTTTCTCGGATCGCAATTCTGTCGCTTCCAACGTGATCCTCGTGTCATTTTACGTCGGAAATAGACACGAGTAGTGCACGTGAACGTTTGTGGAGTCCAAAAAACACGAGTTCAGGTTCTGGGAATGCTCGCGATTTTCTCGTCAACGTTTGCCCGGATTGCAATTCTGTCGCTTCCAACGCGTTCCTCGCGTCATTTTACATCGGAATTAGTCTTGAGAAAGGCACAAACACGGTTCAGGAGCCCAAAAAACACGAGATCAGGATTCGGGAATGCTCGCGATTTTCTCGTGAACGGTTTCTCGGATCGCAATTCTGTCGCTTCTAACGTGTTCCTCGTGTCATTTTACGTCGGAATTCGTCTTGAGAAATGCACAAACACGGTTCTGGAGTTCAAAAAACACGAGTTCAGGTTTTGGGAATGCTCGCGATTTTCTCGTCAACGTTTGCTCGGATTGCAATTCTGTCGCTTCCTACGCGTTTCTCGCGTCATTTTACATCGGAATTAGTCATGAGAAATGCACAAACACGGTTGTGGAGCCCAAAAAACACGAGATCAGTTTCTGGGAATGCTCGCGATTTTCTCGTCAACGGTTTCTCGGATCGCAATTCTGTCGCTTCTAACGTGTTCCTCGTGTCATTTTACGTCGGAATTAGTCTTGAGAAATGCACAAACACGGTTCTGGAGTTCAAAAAACACGAGATCAGGTTTTTGGAATGCTCGCGATTTTCTCGTCAACGGTTTCTCGGTTCGCAATTCTGTCGCTTCCATCGTGATCCTCGTGTCATTTTACGTCGGAAATAGTCACGAGCAGTGCACGTGAACGTTTGTGGAGTCCAAAAAACACGAGTTCAGGTTCTGGGAATGCTCGCGATTTTCTCGTCAACGGTTTCTCGGATCGCAATTCTGTCGCTTCTAACGTGTTCCTCGTGTCATTTTACGTCGGAATTAGTCTTGAGAAATGCACAAACACGGTTCTGAAGTTCAAAAAACACGAGATCAGGTTTTGGGAATGCTCGCGATTTTCTCGTCAACGGTTTCTCGGATCGCAATTCTGTCGCTTCCAACGTGTTCCTCGTGTCATTTTACGTCGGAATTAGTCTTTACAAATGCACAAACGCGGTTCTGGAGTTAAAAAAACACGAGATCAGGTTTTGGGAATGCTCGCGATTTTCTCGTCAACGTTTGCTCGGATTGCAATTCTGTCGCTTCCAACGCGTTCCTCGCGTCATTTTCAATCGGAATTAGTCATGAGAAAGGCACAAACACGGTTCAGGAGCCCAAAAAACACGAGATCAGGTTTTGGGAATGCTCGCCATTTTCTCGTCAATGGTTTCTCGGTTCGCAATTCTGTCGCTTCCATCGTGATCCTCGTGTCATTTTACGTCGGAAATAGTCACGAGCAGTGCACGTGAACGTTTGTGGAGTCCAAAAAACACGAGTTCAGGTTCTGGGAATGCTCGCGATTTTCTCGTCAACGGTTTCTCGGATCGCAATTCTGTCGCTTATAACGTGTTCCTCGTGTCATTTTACGTCGGAATTAGTCTTGAGAAATGCACAAACACGGTTCTGGAGTTCAAAAAAGACGAGATCAGGTTTTGGGAATGCTCGCCATTTTCTCGTCAACGGTTTCTCGGTTCGCAATTCTGTCGCTTCCATCGTGATCCTCGTGTCATTTTACGTCGGAAATAGTCACGAGCAGTGCACGTGAACGTTTGTGGAGTCCAAAAAACACGAGTTCAGGTTCTGGGAATGCTCGCGATTTTCTCGTCAACGGTTTCTCGGATCGCAATTCTGTCGCTTCCAACGTGATCCTCGTGTCATTTTACGTCGGAAATAGTCACGAGCTGTGCACGTGAACGTTTGTGGAGTCCAAAAAACACGAGTTCAGGTTCTGGGAATGCTCGCGATTTTCTCGTCAACGTTTGCCCGGATTGCAATTCTGTCGCTTCCAACGCGTTCCTCGCGTCATTTTACATCGGAATTAGTCTTGAGAAAGGCACAAACACGGTTCAGGAGCCCAAAAAACACGAGATCAGGATTCGGGAATGCTCGCGATTTTCTCGTGAACGGTTTCTCGGATCGCAATTCTGTCGCTTCTAACGTGTTCCTCGTGTCATTTTACGTCGGAATTCGTCTTGAGAAATGCACAAACACGGTTCTGGAGTTCAAAAAACACGAGTTCAGGTTTTGGGAATGCTCGCGATTTTCTCGTCAACGTTTGCTCGGATTGCAATTCTGTCGCTTCCTACGCGTTTCTCGCGTCATTTTACATCGGAATTAGTCATGAGAAATGCACAAACACGGTTGTGGAGCCCAAAAAACACGAGATCAGTTTCTGGGAATGCTCGCGATTTTCTCGTCAACGGTTTCTCGGATCGCAATTCTGTCGCTTCTAACGTGTTCCTCGTGTCATTTTACGTCGGAATTAGTCTTGAGAAATGCACAAACACGGTTCTGGAGTTCAAAAAACACGAGATCAGGTTTTTGGAATGCTCGCGATTTTCTCGTCAACGGTTTCTCGGTTCGCAATTCTGTCGCTTCCATCGTGATCCTCGTGTCATTTTACGTCGGAAATAGTCACGAGCAGTGCACGTGAACGTTTGTGGAGTCCAAAAAACACGAGTTCAGGTTCTGGGAATGCTCGCGATTTTCTCGTCAACGGTTTCTCGGATCGCAATTCTGTCGCTTCTAACGTGTTCCTCGTGTCATTTTACGTCGGAATTAGTCTTGAGAAATGCACAAACACGGTTCTGAAGTTCAAAAAACACGAGATCAGGTTTTGGGAATGCTCGCGATTTTCTCGTCAACGGTTTCTCGGATCGCAATTCTGTCGCTTCCAACGTGTTCCTCGTGTCATTTTACGTCGGAATTAGTCTTTACAAATGCACAAACGCGGTTCTGGAGTTAAAAAAACACGAGATCAGGTTTTGGGAATGCTCGCGATTTTCTCGTCAACGTTTGCTCGGATTGCAATTCTGTCGCTTCCAACGCGTTCCTCGCGTCATTTTCAATCGGAATTAGTCATGAGAAAGGCACAAACACGGTTCAGGAGCCCAAAAAACAGGAGATCAGGTTTTGGGAATGCTCGCCATTTTCTCGTCAACGGTTTCTCGGTTCGCAATTCTGTCGCTTCCATCGTGATCCTCGTGTCATTTTACGTCGGAAATAGTCACGAGCAGTGCACGTGAACGTTTGTGGAGTCCAAAAAACACGAGTTCAGGTTCTGGGAATGCTCGCGATTTTCTCGTCAACGGTTTCTCGGATCGCAATTCTGTCGCTTATAACGTGTTCCTCGTGTCATTTTACGTCGGAATTAGTCTTGAGAAATGCACAAACACGGTTCTGGAGTTCAAAAAAGACGAGATCAGGTTTTGGGAATGCTCGCCATTTTCTCGTCAACGGTTTCTCGGTTCGCAATTCTGTCGCTTCCATCGTGATCCTCGTGTCATTTTACGTCGGAAATAGTCACGAGCAGTGCACGTGAACGTTTGTGGAGTCCAAAAAACACGAGTTCAGGTTCTGGGAATGCTCGCGATTTTCTCGTCAACGGTTTCTCGGATCGCAATTCTGTCGCTTCCAACGTGATCCTCGTGTCATTTTACGTCGGAAATAGTCACGAGCAGTGCACGTGAACGTTTGTGGAGTCCAAAAAACACGAGATCAGGTTTTGGGAATTCTCGCCATTTTCTCGTCAACGGTTTCTCGGTTCGCAATTCTGTCGCTTCCAGCGTGTTCCTCGTGTCATTTTACGTCGGAATTAGTCTTGAGAAATGCACAAACACGGTTCTGGAGTTCAAAAAACACGAGTTCAGGTTTTGGGAATGCTCGCGATTTTCTCGTCAACGTTTGCCCGGATTGCAATTCTGTCGCTTCCAACGCGTACCTCGCGTCATTTTACATCGGAATTAGTCATGAGAAAGGCACAAGCACGGTTCAGGAGCCCAAGAAACACGAGATCAGTATTCGGGAATGCTCGCGATTTTCTCGTCAACAGTTTCTCGGATCGCAATTCTGTCGCTTCCAACGTGATCCTCGTATCATTTTACGTCGGAAATAGCCACGAGCAGTGCACGTGAACGTTTGTGGAGTCCAAAAAACACGAGTTCAGGTTCTGGGAAGGCTCGCGATTTTCTCGTCAACGTTTGCCCGGATTGCAATTCTGTCGCTTCCAACGCGTTCCCCGCGTCATTTTACATCGGAATCAGTCTTGAGAAAGGCACAAACACGGTTCAGGAGCCCAAAAAACACGAGATCAGGATTCGGGAATGCTCGCGATTTTCTCGTCAACGGTTTCTCGGATCGCAATTCTGTCGCTTCCAACGTGTTCCTCGTGTCATTTTACGTCGGAATTAGTCTTGAGAAATGCACAAACACGGTTCTGGAGTTCAAAAAACACGAGATCAGGTTTTGGGAATGCTCGCGATTTTCTCGTCAACGTTTGCCCGGATTGCAATTCTGTCGCTTCCAACGCGTTCCCCGCGTCATTTTACATCGGAATCAGTCTTGAGAAAGGCACAAACACGGTTCAGGAGCCCAAAAAACACGAGATCAGGATTCGGGAATGCTCGCGATTTTCTCGTCAACGGTTTCTCGGATCGCAATTCTGTCGCTTCCAACGTGTTCCTCGTGTCATTTTACGTCGGAATTAGTCTTGAGAAATGCACAAACACGGTTCTGGAGTTCAAAAAACACGAGATCAGGTTTTGGGAATGCTCGCGATTTTCTCGTCAACGTTTGCCCGGATTGCAATTCTATCGCTTCCAACGCGTTCCTCGCGTCATTTTACGTCGGGATTAGTCTTGACAAATGCACAAACACGGTTCAGGAGCCCGAAAAACACGAAATCAGGATTGGGGAATGCTCGCGATTTTCTCGTCAACGGTTTCTCGGATCGCAATTCTGTCGCTTCCAACGTGATCCTCGTGTCATTTTACGTCGGAATTAGTCATGAGAAATGCACAAACACGGTTGTGGAGCCCAAAAAACACGAGATCAGTTTCTGAGAATGCTCGCGATTTCCTCGTCAACGGTTTCTCGGATCGCAATTCTGTCGCTTCTAACGTGTTCCTCGTGTCATTTTACGTCGGAATTAGTCTTGAGAAATGCACAAACACGGTTCTGGAGTTCAAAAAACACGAGATCAGGATTCGGGAATGCTCGCGATTTTCTCGTCAACGGTTTCTCGGATCGCAATTCTGTCGCTTCCAACGTGATCCTCGTGTCATTTTACGTCGGAAATAGTCACGAGCAGTGCACGTGAACGTTTGTGGAGTCCAAAAAACACGAGTTCAGGTTCTGGGAATGCTCGCGATTTTCTCGTCAACGGTTTCTCGGATCGCAATTCTGTCGCTTCTAACGTGTTCCTCGTGTCATTTTACGTCGGAATTAGTCTTGAGAAATGCACAAACACGGTTCTGGAGTTCAAAAAACACGATATCAGGTTTTTGGAATGCTCGCGATTTTCTCGTCAACGGTTTCACGGTTCGCAATTCTGTCGCTTCCATCGTGATCCTCGTGTCATTTTACGTCGGAAATAGACACGAGCAGTGCACGTGAACGTTTGTGGAGTCCAAAAAACACGAGTTCAGGTTCTGGGAATGCTCGCGATTTTCTCGTCAACGTTTGCCCGGATTGCAATTCTGTCGCTTCCAACGCGTTCCTCGTGTCATTTTACGTCGGAATTAGTCTTGAGAAATGCACAAACACGGTTCTGGAGTTCAAAAAACACGAGATCAGTTTCTGGGAATGCTCGCGATTTCCTCGTCAACGGTTTCTCGGATCGCAATTCTGTCGCTTCCAACGTGTTCCTCGTGTCATTTTACGTCGGAATTAGTCTTGAGAAATGCACAAACACGGTTCTGGAGTTCAAAAAACACGAGATCAGGTTTTGGGAATGCTCGCGATTTTCTCGTCAACGTTTGCCCGGATTGCAATTCTGTCGCTTCCAACGCGTTCCTCGCGTCATTTTACAACGGAATTAGTCTTGAGAAAGGCACAAACACGGTTCAGGAGCCCAAAAAACACGAGATCAGGATTCGGGAATGCTCGCGATTTTCTCGTCAACGGTTTCTCGGATCGCAATTCTGTCGCTTCTAACGTGTTCCTCGTGTCATTTTACGTCGGAATTAGTCTTGAGAAATGCACAAACACGGTTCTGGAGTTCAAAAAACACGAGATCAGGTTTTGGGAATGCTCGCGATTTTCTCGTCAACGTTTGCCCGGATTGCAATTCTGTCGCTTTCAACGCGTTCCCCGCGTCATTTTACATCGGAATCAGTCTTGAGAAAGGCACAAACACGGTTCAGGAGCCCAAAAAACACGAGATCAGGATTCGGGAATGCTCGCGATTTTCTCGTCAACGGTTTCTCGGATCGCAATTCTGTCGCTTCCAACGTGTTCCTCGTGTCATTTTACGTCGGAATTAGTCTTGAGAAATGCACAAACACGGTTCTGGAGTTCAAAAAACACGAGATCAGGTTTTGGGAATGCTCGCGATTTTCTCGTCAACGTTTGCCCGGATTGCAATTCTATCGCTTCCAACGCGTTCCTCGCGTCATTTTACGTCGGGATTAGTCTTGACAAATGCACAAACACGGTTCAGGAGCCCAAAAAACACGAAATCAGGATTGGGGAATGCTCGCGATTTTCTCGTCAACGGTTTCTCGGATCGCAATTCTGTCGCTTCCAACGTGATCCTCGTGTCATTTTACGTCGGAATTAGTCATGAGAAATGCACAAACACGGTTGTGGAGCCCAAAAAACACGAGATCAGTTTCTGAGAATGCTCGCGATTTCCTCGTCAACGGTTTCTCGGATCGCAATTCTGTCGCTTCTAACGTGTTCCTCGTGTCATTTTACGTCGGAATTAGTCTTGAGAAATGCACAAACACGGTTCTGGAGTTCAAAAAACACGAGTTCAGGTTTTGGGAATGCTCGCGATTTTCTAGTCAACGGTTTCTCGGATCGCAATTCTGTCGCTTCCAACGTGTTCCTCGTGTCATTTTACGTCGGAATTAGTCTTGAGAAATGCACAAACACGGTTCTGGAGTTCAAAAAACACGAGATCAGGTTTTGGGAATGCTCGCGATTTTCTCGTCAACGTTTGTCCGGATTGCAATTCTGTCGCTTCCAACGCGTTCCCCGCGTCATTTTACATCGGAATCAGTCTTGAGAAAGGCACAAACACGGTCAGGAGCCCAAAAAACACGAGATCAGGATTCGGGAATGCTCGCGATTTTCTCGTCAACGGTTTCTCGGATCGCAATTCTGTCGCTTCCAACGTGATCCTCGTGTCATTTTACGTCGGAAATAGTCACGAGCAGTGCACGTGAACGTTTGTGGAGTGCAAAAAACACGAGTTCAGGTTCTGGGAATGCTCGCGATTTCCTCGTCAACGGTTTCTCGGATCGCAATTCTGTCGCTTCCAACGTGTTCCTCGTGTCATTTTACGTCGGAATTAGTCTTGACAAATGCACAAACGCGGTTCTGGAGTTAAAAAAACACGAGATCAGGTTTTGGGAATGCTCGCGATTTTCTCGTCAACGTTTGCTCGGATTGCAATTCTGTCGCTTCCAACGTGTTCCTCGTGTCATTTTCAATCGGAATTAGTCATGAGAAAGGCACAAACACGGTTCAGGAGCCCAAAAAACACGAGATCAGGTTTTGGGAATGCTCGCGATTTTCTCGTCAACGTTTGCCCGGATTGCAATTCTGTCGCTTCCTACGCGTTTCTCGCGTCATTTTACATCGGAATTAGTCATGAGAAATGCACAAACACGGCTGTGGAGCCCAAAAAACACGAGATCAGTTTCTGGGAATGCTCGCGATTTCCTCATCAACGGTTTCTCGGATCGCAATTCTGTCGCTTCCAACGTGTTCCTCGTGTCATTTTACGTCGGAATTAGTCTTGACAAATGCACAAACGCGGTTCTGGAGTTAAAAAAACACGAGATCAGGTTTTGGGAATGCTCGCGATTTTCTCGTCAACGTTTGCTCGGATTGCAATTCTGTCGCTTCCAACGTGTTCCTCGTGTCATTTTCAATCGGACTTAGTCATGAGAAAGGCACAAACACGGTTCAGGAGCCCAAAAAACACGAGATCAGGTTTTGGGAATGCTCGCGATTTTCTCGTCAACGTTTGCCCGGATTGCAATTCTGTCGCTTCCAACGCGTTCCTCGCGTCATTTTACATCGGAATTAGTCTTGAGAAAGGCACAAACACGGTTCAGGAGCCCAAAAAACACGAGATCAGGATTCGGGAATGCTCGCGATTTTCTCGTCAACGGTTTCTCGGATCGCAATTCTGTCGCTTCCAACGTGATCCTCGTGTCATTTTACGTCGGAAATAGTCACGAGCAGTGCACGTGAACGTTTGTGGAATCCAAAAAACACGAGTTCAGGTTTTGGGAATGCTCGCGATTTTCTCGTCAACGTTTGCCCGGATTGCAATTCTGTCGCTTCCAACGCGTTCCTCGCGTCATTTTACATCGGAATTAGTCATGAGAAAGGCACAAACACGGTTCAGGAGCCCAAGAAACACGAGATCAGTATTCGGGAATGCTCGCGATTTTCTCGTCAACAGTTTCTCGGATCGCAATTTTGTCGCTTCCAACGTGATCCTCGTGTCATTTTACGTCGGAAATAGTCACGAGCAGTGCACGTGAACGTTTGTGGAGTCCAAAAAACACGAGTTCAGTTTCTGGGAATGCTCGCGATTTCCTCATCAACGGTTTCTCGGATCGCAATTCTGTCGCTTCTAACGTGTTCCTCGTGTCATTTTACGTCGGAATTAGTCTTGAGAAATGCACAAACACGGTGCTGGAGTTCAAAAAACACGAGATCAGGTTTTTGGAATGCTCGCGATTTTTTCGTCAACGGTTTCTCGGTTCGCAATTCTGTCGCTTCCATCGTGATCCTCGTGTCATTTTACGTCGGAAATAGTCACGAGCAGTGCACGTGAACGTTTGTGGAGTCCAAAAAACACGAGTTCAGGTTCTGGGAATGCTCGCGATTTTCTCGTCAACGGTTTCTCGGATCGCAATTCTGTCGCTTCTAACCTGTTCCTCCTGTCATTTTACGTCGGAATTAGTCTTGAGAAATGCACAAACACGGTTCTGGAGTTCAAAAAACACGAGATCAGGTTTTGGGAATGCTCGCGATTTTCTCGTCAACGGTTTCTCGGATCGCAATTCTGTCGCTTTCAACGTGTTCCTCGTGTCATTTTACGTCGGAATTAGTCTTGAGAAATGCACAAACACGGTTCTGGAGTTCAAAAAACACGAGTTCAGGTTTTGGGAATGCTCGCGATTTTCTCGTCAACGTTTGCTCGGATTGCAATTCTGTCGCTTCCTACGCGTTTCTCGCGTCATTTTACATCGGAATTAGTCTTGAGAAAGGCACAAACACGGTTCAGGAGCCCAAGAAACACGAGATCAGGATTCGGGAATGCTCGCAATTTTCTCGTCAACGGTTTCTCGGATCGCAATTATGTCGCTTCTAACGTGTTCCTCGTGTCATTTTACGTCGGAATTAGTCTTGAGAAATGCACAAACACGGTTCTGGAGTTCAAAAAACACGAGTTCAGGTTTTGGGAATGCTCGCGATTTTCTCGTCAACGTTTGCTCGGATTGCAATTCTGTCGCTTCCTACGCATTTCTCGCGTCATTTTACATCGGAATTAGTCATGAGAAATGCACAAACACGGTTGTGGAGCCCAAAAAACACGAGATCAGTTTCTGGGAATGCTCGCGATTTTCTCGTCAACGGTTTCTCGGATCGCAATTCTGTCTCTTCCAACGTGATCCTCGTGTCATTTTACGTCGGAAATAGTCACGAGCAGTGCACGTGAACGTTTGTGGAGTCCAAAAAACACGAGTTCAGGTTCTGGGAATGCTCGCGATTTTCTCGTCAACGGTTTCTCGGATCGCAATTCTGTCGCTTCTAACGTGTTCCTCGTGTCATTTTACGTCGGAATTAGTCTTGACAAATGCACAAACGCGGTTCTGGAGTTCAAAAAACACGAGATCAGGTTTTGGGAATGCTCGCGATTTTCTCGTCAACGTTTGCTCGGATCGCAATTCTGTCGCTTCTAACGTGTTCCTCGTGTCATTTTACGTCGGAATTAGTCATGAGAAAGGCACAAACACGGTTCAGGAGCCCAAAAAACACGAGATCAGGATTCGTGAATGCTCGCGATTTTCTCGTCAACGGTTTCTCGGATCGCAATTCTGTCGCTTCCAACGTGATCCTCGTGTCATTTTACGACGGAAATAGTCACGAGCAGTGCACGTGAACGTTTGTGGAGTTCAAAAAACACGAGTTCAGGTTCTGGGAATGCTCGCGATTTTCTCGTCAACGGTTTCTCGGATCGCAATTCTGTCGCTTCTAACGTGTTCCTCGTGTCATTTTACGTCGGAATTAGTCATGAGAAAGGCACAAACACGGTTCAGGAGCCCAAAAAACACGAGATCAGGATTGGGGAATGCTCGCGATTTTCTCGTCAACGGTTTCTCGGATCGCAATTCTGTCGCTTCCAACGTGATCCTCGTGTCATTTTACGTCGGAAATAGTCACGAGCAGTGCACGTGAACGTTTGTGGAGTCCAAAAAACACGAGTTCAGGTTTTGGGAATGCTCGCGATTTTCTCGTCAACGGTTTCTCGGATCGCAATTATGTCGCTTCTAACGTGTTCCTCGTGTCATTTTACGTCGGAATTAGTCTTGAGAAATGCACAAACACGGTTCTGGAGTTCAAAAAACACGAGATCAGGTTTTGGGAATGCTCGCGATTTTCTCGTCAACGGTTTCTCGGATCGCAATTCTGTCGCTTCTAACGTGTTCCTCGTGTCATTTTACGTCGGAATTAGTCTTGAGAAATGCACAAACACGTTTCTGGAGTTCAAACAACACGAGATCAGGTTTTGGGAATGCTCGCGATTTTCTCGTCAACGTTTGCCCGGATTGCAATTCTGTCGCTTCCAACGCGTTCCTCGCGTCATTTTACATCGGAATTAGTCATGAGAAAGGCACAAACACGGTTCAGGAGCCCAAGAAACACGAGATCAGTATTCGGGAATGCTCGCGATTTTCTCGTCAACAGTTTCTCGGATCGCAATTTTGTCGCTTCCAACGTGATCCTCGTGTCATTTTACGTCGGAAATAGTCACGAGCAGTGCACGTGAACGTTTGTGGAGTCCAAAAAACACGAGTTCAGTTTCTGGGAATGCTCGCGATTTCCTCGTCAACGGTTTCTCGGATCGCAATTCTGTCGCTTCTAACGTGTTCCTCGTGTCATTTTACGTCGGAATTAGTCTTGAGAAATGCACAAACACGGTTCTGGAGTTCAAAAAACACGAGATCAGGTTTTGGGAATGCTCGCGATTTTCTCGTCAACGGTTTCTCGGATCGCAATTCTGTCGCTTTCAACGTGTTCCTCGTGTCATTTTACGTCGCAATTAGTCTTGAGAAATGCACAAACACGGTTCTGGAGTTCAAAAAACACGAGTTCAGGTTTTGGGAATGCTCGCGATTTTCTCGTCAACGTTTGCTCGGATTGCAATTCTGTCGCTTCCTACGCGTTTCTCGCGTCATTTTACATCGGAATTAGTCTTGAGAAAGGCACAAACACGGTTCAGGAGCCCAAAAAACACGAGATCAGGATTCGGGAATGCTCGCGATTTTCTCGTCAACGGTTTCTCGGATCGCAATTCTGTCGCTTCCAACGTGATCCTCGTGTCATTTTACGTCGGAAATAGTCATGAGCAGTGCACGTGAACGTTTGTGGAGTCCAAAAAACACGAGTTCAGGTTTTGGGAATGCTCGCGATTTTCTCATCAACGGTTTCTCGGATCGCAATTCTGTCGCTTCTAACGTGTTCCTCGTGTCATTTTACGTCGGAATTAGTCTTGAGAAATGCACAAACACGGTTCTGGAGTTCAAAAAACACGAGTTCAGGTTTTGGGAATGCTCGCGATTTTCTCGTCAACGTTTGCCCGGATTGCAATTCTGTCGCTTCCAACGCGTTCCTCGCGTCATTTTACATCGCAATTAGTCATGAGAAAGGCACAAGCACGGTTCAGGAGCTCAAGAAACACGAGATCAGGATTCGGGAATGCTCGCGATTTTCTCGTCAACGGTTTCTCGGATCGCAATTCTGTCGCTTCCAACGTGATCCTCGTATCATTTTACGTCGGAAATAGTCACGAGCAGTGCACGTGAACGTTTGTGGAGTCCAAAAAACACGAGTTCAGTTTCTGGGAATGCTCGCGATTTCCTCGTCAACGGTTTCTCGGATCGCAATTCTGTCGCTTCTAACGTGTTCCTCGTGTCATTTTACGTCGGAATTAGTCTTGAGAAATGCACAAACACGGTTCTGGAGTTCAAAAAACACGAGTTCAGGTTTTGGGAATGCTCGCGATTTTCTAGTCAACGGTTTCTCGGATCGCAATTCTGTCGCTTCCAACGTGATCCTCGTGTCATTTTACGTCGGAAATAGTCACGAGCAGTGCACGTGAAAGTTTGTGGAGTCCAAAAAACACGAGTTCAGGTTCTGGGAAGGCTCGCGATTTTCTCGTCAACGGTTTCTCGGATCGCAATTCTGTCGCTTCTAACGTGTTCCTCGTGTCATTTTACGTCGGAATTAGTCTTGAGAAATGCACAAACACGGTTCTGGAGTTCAAACAACACGAGATCAGGTTTTGGGAATGCTCGCGATTTTCTCGTCAACGTTTGCCCGGATTGCAATTCTGTCTCTTCCAACGCGTTCCTCGCGTCATTTTACATCGGAATTAGTCATGAGAAAGGCAGAAACACGGTTCAGGAGCCCAAAAAACACGAGATCAGGATTCGGGAATGCTCGCGATTTTCTCGTCAACGGTTTCTCGGATCGCAATTCTGTCGCTTCCAACGTGATCCTCGTGTCATTTTACGTCGGAAATAGTCACGAGCAGTGCACGTGAACGTTTGTGGAGTCCAAAAAACACGAGTTCAGGTCCTGGGAATGCTCGCGATATTCTCGTCAACGGTTTCTCGGATCGCAATTCTGTCGCTTCCAACGTGTTCCTCGTGTCATTTTACGTCGGAATTAGTCATGAGAAATGCACAAACACGGTTGTGGAGCCCAAAAAACACGAGATCAGTTTCTGGGAATGCTCGCGATTTCCTCATCAACGGTTTCTCGGATCGCAATTCTGTCGCTTCTAACGTGTTCCTCGTGTCATTTTACGTCGGAATTAGTCTTGAGAAATGCACAAACACGGTTCTGGAGTTCAAAAAACACGAGTTCAGGTTTTGGGAATGCTCGCGATTTTCTAGTCAACGGTTTCTCGGATCGCAATTCTGTCGCTTCCAACGTGTTCCTCGTGTCATTTTACGTCGGAATTAGTCTTGAGAAATGCACAAACACGGTTCTGGAGTTCAAAAAACACGAGATCAGGTTTTGGGAATGCTCGCGATTTTCTCGTCAACGTTTGCCCGGATTGCAATTCTGTCGCTTCCAACGCGTTCCCCGCGTCATTTTACATCGGAATCAGTCTTGAGAAAGGCACAAACACGGTTCAGGAGCCCAAAAAACACGAGATCAGGATTCGGGAATGCTCGCGATTTTCTCGTCAACGGTTTCTCGGATCGCAATTCTGTCGCTTCCAACGTGTTCCTCGTGTCATTTTACGTCGGAATTAGTCTTGAGAAATGCACAAACACGGTTCTGGAGTTCAAAAAACACGAGATCAGGTTTTGGGAATGCTCGCGATTTTCTCGTCAACGTTTGCCCGGATTGCAATTCTGTCGCTTCCAACGCGTTCCTCGCGTCATTTTACGTCGGGATTAGTCTTGAGAAATGCACAAACACGGTTCTGGAGTTCAAAAAACACGAGATCAGGATTCGGGAATGCTCGCGATTTTCTCGTCAACGGTTTCTCGGATCGCAATTCTGTCGCTTCCAACGTGATCCTCGTGTCATTTTACGTCGGAATTAGTCATGAGAAATGCACAAACACGGTTGTGGAGCCCAAAAAACACGAGATCAGTTTCTGAGAATGCTCGCGATTTCCTCGTCAACGGTTTCTGGGATCGCAATTCTGTCGCTTCTAACGTGTTCCTCGTGTCATTTTACGTCGGAATTAGTCTTGAGAAATGCACAAACACGGTTCTGGAGTTCAAAAAACACGAGATCAGGATTCGGGAATGCTCGCGATTTTCTCGTCAACGGTTTCTCGGATCGCAATTCTGTCGCTTCCAACGTGATCCTCGTGTCATTTTACGTCGGAAATAGACACGAGTAGTGCACGTGAACGTTTGTGGAGTCCAAAAAACACGAGTTCAGGTTCTGGGAATGCTCGCGATTTTCTCGTCAACGTTTGCCCGGATTGCAATTCTGTCGCTTCCAACGCGTTCCTCGCGTCATTTTACATCGGAATTAGTCTTGAGAAAGGCACAAACACGGTTCAGGAGCCCAAAAAACACGAGATCAGGATTCGGGAATGCTCGCGATTTTCTCGTGAACGGTTTCTCGGATCGCAATTCTGTCGCTTCTAACGTGTTCCTCGTGTCATTTTACGTCGGAATTCGTCTTGAGAAATGCACAAACACGGTTCTGGAGTTCAAAAAACACGAGTTCAGGTTTTGGGAATGCTCGCGATTTTCTCGTCAACGTTTGCTCGGATTGCAATTCTGTCGCTTCCTACGCGTTTCTCGCGTCATTTTACATCGGAATTAGTCATGAGAAATGCACAAACACGGTTGTGGAGCCCAAAAAACACGAGATCAGTTTCTGGGAATGCTCGCGATTTTCTCGTCAACGGTTTCTCGGATCGCAATTCTGTCGCTTCTAACGTGTTCCTCGTGTCATTTTACGTCGGAATTAGTCTTGAGAAATGCACAAACACGGTTCTGGAGTTCAAAAAACACGAGATCAGGTTTTTGGAATGCTCGCGATTTTCTCGTCAACGGTTTCTCGGTTCGCAATTCTGTCGCTTCCATCGTGATCCTCGTGTCATTTTACGTCGGAAATAGTCACGAGCAGTGCACGTGAACGTTTGTGGAGTCCAAAAAACACGAGTTCAGGTTCTGGGAATGCTCGCGATTTTCTCGTCAACGGTTTCTCGGATCGCAATTCTGTCGCTTCTAACGTGTTCCTCGTGTCATTTTACGTCGGAATTAGTCTTGAGAAATGCACAAACACGGTTCTGAAGTTCAAAAAACACGAGATCAGGTTTTGGGAATGCTCGCGATTTTCTCGTCAACGGTTTCTCGGATCGCAATTCTGTCGCTTCCAACGTGTTCCTCGTGTCATTTTACGTCGGAATTAGTCTTTACAAATGCACAAACGCGGTTCTGGAGTTAAAAAAACACGAGATCAGGTTTTGGGAATGCTCGCGATTTTCTCGTCAACGTTTGCTCGGATTGCAATTCTGTCGCTTCCAACGCGTTCCTCGCGTCATTTTCAATCGGAATTAGTCATGAGAAAGGCACAAACACGGTTCAGGAGCCCAAAAAACACGAGATCAGGTTTTGGGAATGCTCGCCATTTTCTCGTCAATGGTTTCTCGGTTCGCAATTCTGTCGCTTCCATCGTGATCCTCGTGTCATTTTACGTCGGAAATAGTCACGAGCAGTGCACGTGAACGTTTGTGGAGTCCAAAAAACACGAGTTCAGGTTCTGGGAATGCTCGCGATTTTCTCGTCAACGGTTTCTCGGATCGCAATTCTGTCGCTTATAACGTGTTCCTCGTGTCATTTTACGTCGGAATTAGTCTTGAGAAATGCACAAACACGGTTCTGGAGTTCAAAAAAGACGAGATCAGGTTTTGGGAATGCTCGCCATTTTCTCGTCAACGGTTTCTCGGTTCGCAATTCTGTCGCTTCCATCGTGATCCTCGTGTCATTTTACGTCGGAAATAGTCACGAGCAGTGCACGTGAACGTTTGTGGAGTCCAAAAAACACGAGTTCAGGTTCTGGGAATGCTCGCGATTTTCTCGTCAACGGTTTCTCGGATCGCAATTCTGTCGCTTCCAACGTGATCCTCGTGTCATTTTACGTCGGAAATAGTCACGAGCTGTGCACGTGAACGTTTGTGGAGTCCAAAAAACACGAGTTCAGGTTCTGGGAATGCTCGCGATTTTCTCGTCAACGTTTGCCCGGATTGCAATTCTGTCGCTTCCAACGCGTTCCTCGCGTCATTTTACATCGGAATTAGTCTTGAGAAAGGCACAAACACGGTTCAGGAGCCCAAAAAACACGAGATCAGGATTCGGGAATGCTCGCGATTTTCTCGTGAACGGTTTCTCGGATCGCAATTCTGTCGCTTCTAACGTGTTCCTCGTGTCATTTTACGTCGGAATTCGTCTTGAGAAATGCACAAACACGGTTCTGGAGTTCAAAAAACACGAGTTCAGGTTTTGGGAATGCTCGCGATTTTCTCGTCAACGTTTGCTCGGATTGCAATTCTGTCGCTTCCTACGCGTTTCTCGCGTCATTTTACATCGGAATTAGTCATGAGAAATGCACAAACACGGTTGTGGAGCCCAAAAAACACGAGATCAGTTTCTGGGAATGCTCGCGATTTTCTCGTCAACGGTTTCTCGGATCGCAATTCTGTCGCTTCTAACGTGTTCCTCGTGTCATTTTACGTCGGAATTAGTCTTGAGAAATGCACAAACACGGTTCTGGAGTTCAAAAAACACGAGATCAGGTTTTTGGAATGCTCGCGATTTTCTCGTCAACGGTTTCTCGGTTCGCAATTCTGTCGCTTCCATCGTGATCCTCGTGTCATTTTACGTCGGAAATAGTCACGAGCAGTGCACGTGAACGTTTGTGGAGTCCAAAAAACACGAGTTCAGGTTCTGGGAATGCTCGCGATTTTCTCGTCAACGGTTTCTCGGATCGCAATTCTGTCGCTTCTAACGTGTTCCTCGTGTCATTTTACGTCGGAATTAGTCTTGAGAAATGCACAAACACGGTTCTGAAGTTCAAAAAACACGAGATCAGGTTTTGGGAATGCTCGCGATTTTCTCGTCAACGGTTTCTCGGATCGCAATTCTGTCGCTTCCAACGTGTTCCTCGTGTCATTTTACGTCGGAATTAGTCTTTACAAATGCACAAACGCGGTTCTGGAGTTAAAAAAACACGAGATCAGGTTTTGGGAATGCTCGCGATTTTCTCGTCAACGTTTGCTCGGATTGCAATTCTGTCGCTTCCAACGCGTTCCTCGCGTCATTTTCAATCGGAATTAGTCATGAGAAAGGCACAAACACGGTTCAGGAGCCCAAAAAACAGGAGATCAGGTTTTGGGAATGCTCGCCATTTTCTCGTCAACGGTTTCTCGGTTCGCAATTCTGTCGCTTCCATCGTGATCCTCGTGTCATTTTACGTCGGAAATAGTCACGAGCAGTGCACGTGAACGTTTGTGGAGTCCAAAAAACACGAGTTCAGGTTCTGGGAATGCTCGCGATTTTCTCGTCAACGGTTTCTCGGATCGCAATTCTGTCGCTTATAACGTGTTCCTCGTGTCATTTTACGTCGGAATTAGTCTTGAGAAATGCACAAACACGGTTCTGGAGTTCAAAAAAGACGAGATCAGGTTTTGGGAATGCTCGCCATTTTCTCGTCAACGGTTTCTCGGTTCGCAATTCTGTCGCTTCCATCGTGATCCTCGTGTCATTTTACGTCGGAAATAGTCACGAGCAGTGCACGTGAACGTTTGTGGAGTCCAAAAAACACGAGTTCAGGTTCTGGGAATGCTCGCGATTTTCTCGTCAACGGTTTCTCGGATCGCAATTCTGTCGCTTCCAACGTGATCCTCGTGTCATTTTACGTCGGAAATAGTCACGAGCAGTGCACGTGAACGTTTGTGGAGTCCAAAAAACACGAGATCAGGTTTTGGGAATGCTCGCCATTTTCTCGTCAACGGTTTCTCGGTTCGCAATTCTGTCGCTTCCAGCGTGTTCCTCGTGTCATTTTACGTCGGAATTAGTCTTGAGAAATGCACAAACACGGTTCTGGAGTTCAAAAAACACGAGTTCAGGTTTTGGGAATGCTCGCGATTTTCTCGTCAACGTTTGCCCGGATTGCAATTCTGTCGCTTCCAACGCGTACCTCGCGTCATTTTACATCGGAATTAGTCATGAGAAAGGCACAAGCACGGTTCAGGAGCCCAAGAAACACGAGATCAGTATTCGGGAATGCTCGCGATTTTCTCGTCAACAGTTTCTCGGATCGCAATTCTGTCGCTTCCAACGTGATCCTCGTATCATTTTACGTCGGAAATAGCCACGAGCAGTGCACGTGAACGTTTGTGGAGTTCAAAAAACACGAGTTCAGGTTCTGGGAAGGCTCGCGATTTTCTCGTCAACGTTTGCCCGGATTGCAATTCTGTCGCTTCCAACGCGTTCCCCGCGTCATTTTACATCGGAATCAGTCTTGAGAAAGGCACAAACACGGTTCAGGAGCCCAAAAAACACGAGATCAGGATTCGGGAATGCTCGCGATTTTCTCGTCAACGGTTTCTCGGATCGCAATTCTGTCGCTTCCAACGTGTTCCTCGTGTCATTTTACGTCGGAATTAGTCTTGAGAAATGCACAAACACGGTTCTGGAGTTCAAAAAACACGAGATCAGGTTTTGGGAATGCTCGCGATTTTCTCGTCAACGTTTGCCCGGATTGCAATTCTGTCGCTTCCAACGCGTTCCCCGCGTCATTTTACATCGGAATCAGTCTTGAGAAAGGCACAAACACGGTTCAGGAGCCCAAAAAACACGAGATCAGGATTCGGGAATGCTCGCGATTTTCTCGTCAACGGTTTCTCGGATCGCAATTCTGTCGCTTCCAACGTGTTCCTCGTGTCATTTTACGTCGGAATTAGTCTTGAGAAATGCACAAACACGGTTCTGGAGTTCAAAAAACACGAGATCAGGTTTTGGGAATGCTCGCGATTTTCTCGTCAACGTTTGCCCGGATTGCAATTCTATCGCTTCCAACGCGTTCCTCGCGTCATTTTACGTCGGGATTAGTCTTGACAAATGCACAAACACGGTTCAGGAGCCCGAAAAACACGAAATCAGGATTGGGGAATGCTCGCGATTTTCTCGTCAACGGTTTCTCGGATCGCAATTCTGTCGCTTCCAACGTGATCCTCGTGTCATTTTACGTCGGAATTAGTCATGAGAAATGCACAAACACGGTTGTGGAGCCCAAAAAACACGAGATCAGTTTCTGAGAATGCTCGCGATTTCCTCGTCAACGGTTTCTCGGATCGCAATTCTGTCGCTTCTAACGTGTTCCTCGTGTCATTTTACGTCGGAATTAGTCTTGAGAAATGCACAAACACGGTTCTGGAGTTCAAAAAACACGAGATCAGGATTCGGGAATGCTCGCGATTTTCTCGTCAACGGTTTCTCGGATCGCAATTCTGTCGCTTCCAACGTGATCCTCGTGTCATTTTACGTCGGAAATAGTCACGAGCAGTGCACGTGAACGTTTGTGGAGTCCAAAAAACACGAGTTCAGGTTCTGGGAATGCTCGCGATTTTCTCGTCAACGGTTTCTCGGATCGCAATTCTGTCGCTTCTAACGTGTTCCTCGTGTCATTTTACGTCGGAATTAGTCTTGAGAAATGCACAAACACGGTTCTGGAGTTCAAAAAACACGAGTTCAGGATTGGGGAATGCTCGCGATTTTCTCGTCAACGGTTTCTCGGATCGCAATTCTGTCGCTTCCAACGTGATCCTCGTGTCATTTTACGTCGGAATTAGTCATGAGAAATGCACAAACACGGTTGTGGAGCCCAAAAAACACGAGATCAGTTTCTGAGAATGCTCGCGATTTTCTCGTCAACGGTTTCTCGGATCGCAATTCTGTCGCTTCTAACGTGTTCCTCGTGTCATTTTACGTCGGAATTAGTCTTGAGAAATGCACAAACACGGTTCTGGAGTTCAAAAAACACGATATCAGGTTTTTGGAATGCTCGCGATTTTCTCGTCAACGGTTTCACGGTTCGCAATTCTGTCGCTTCCATCGTGATCCTCGTGTCATTTTACGTCGGAAATAGACACGAGCAGTGCACGTGAACGTTTGTGGAGTCCAAAAAACACGAGTTCAGGTTCTGGGAATGCTCGCGATTTTCTCGTCAACGTTTGCCCGGATTGCAATTCTGTCGCTTCCAACGCGTTCCTCGTGTCATTTTACGTCGGAATTAGTCTTGAGAAATGCACAAACACGGTTCTGGAGTTCAAAAAACACGAGATCAGTTTCTGGGAATGCTCGCGATTTTCTCGTCAACGTTTGCCCGGATTGCAATTCTGTCGCTTCCAACGCGTTCCTCGCGTCATTTTACATCGGAATTAGTCTTGAGAAAGGCACAAACACGGTTCAGGAGCCCAAAAAACACGAGATCAGGATTCGGGAATGCTCGCGATTTTCTCGTCAACGGTTTCTCGGATCGCAATTCTGTCGCTTCTAACGTGTTCCTCGTGTCATTTTACGTCGGAATTCGTCTTGAGAAATGCACAAACACGGTTCTGGAGTTCAAAAAACACGAGTTCAGGTTTTGGGAATGCTCGCGATTTTCTCGTCAACGTTTGCTCGGATTGCAATTCTGTCGCTTCCTACGCGTTTCTCGCGTCATTTTACATCGGAATTAGTCATGAGAAATGCACAAACACGGTTGTGGAGCCCAAAAAACACGAGATCAGTTTCTGGGAATGCTCGCGATTTTCTCGTCAACGGTTTCTCGGATCGCAATTCTGTCGCTTCTAACGTGTTCCTCGTGTCATTTTACGTCGGAATTAGTCTTGAGAAATGCACAAACACGGTTCTGGAGTTCAAAAAACACGAGATCAGGTTTTTGGAATGCTCGCGATTTTCTCGTCAACGGTTTCTCGGTTCGCAATTCTGTCGCTTCCATCGTGATCCTCGTGTCATTTTACGTCGGAAATAGTCACGAGCAGTGCACGTGAACGTTTGTGGAGTCCAAAAAACACGAGTTCAGGTTCTGGGAATGCTCGCGATTTTCTCGTCAACGGTTTCTCGGATCGCAATTCTGTCGCTTCTAACGTGTTCCTCGTGTCATTTTACGTCGGAATTAGTCTTGAGAAATGCACAAACACGGTTCTGAAGTTCAAAAAACACAAGATCAGGTTTTGGGAATGCTCGCGATTTTCTCGTCAACGGTTTCTCGGATCGCAATTCTGTCGCTTCCAACGTGATCCTCGTGTCATTTTACGTCGGAAATAGTCATGAGCAGTGCACGTGAACGTTTGTGGAGTCCAAAAAACACGAGTTCAGGTTCTGGGAATGCTCGCGATTTTCTCGTCAACGGTTTCTCGGATCGCAATTCTGTCGCTTCTAACGTGTTCCTCGTGTCATTTTACGTCGGAATTAGTCTTGAGAAATGCACAAACACGGTTCTGGAGTTCAAAAAACACGAGATCAGTTTCTGGGAATGCTCGCGATTTTCTCGTCAACGTTTGCCCGGATTGCAATTCTGTCGCTTCCAACGCGTTCCTCGCGTCATTTTACATCGGAATTAGTCTTGAGAAAGGCACAAACACGGTTCAGGAGCCCAAAAAACACGAGATCAGGATTCGGGAATGCTCGCGATTTTCTCGTCAACGGTTTCTCGGATCGCAATTCTGTCGCTTCTAACGTGTTCCTCGTGTCATTTTACGTCGGAATTCGTCTTGAGAAATGCACAAACACGGTTCTGGAGTTCAAAAAACACGAGTTCAGGTTTTGGGAATGCTCGCGATTTTCTCGTCAACGTTTGCTCGGATTGCAATTCTGTCGCTTCCTACGCGTTTCTCGCGTCATTTTACATCGGAATTAGTCATGAGAAATGCACAAACACGGTTGTGGAGCCCAAAAAACACGAGATCAGTTTCTGGGAATGCTCGCGATTTTCTCGTCAACGGTTTCTCGGATCGCAATTCTGTCGCTTCTAACGTGTTCCTCGTGTCATTTTACGTCGGAATTAGTCTTGAGAAATGCACAAACACGGTTCTGGAGTTCAAAAAACACGAGATCAGGTTTTTGGAATGCTCGCGATTTTCTCGTCAACGGTTTCTCGGTTCGCAATTCTGTCGCTTCCATCGTGATCCTCGTGTCATTTTACGTCGGAAATAGTCACGAGCAGTGCACGTGAACGTTTGTGGAGTCCAAAAAACACGAGTTCAGGTTCTGGGAATGCTCGCGATTTTCTCGTCAACGGTTTCTCGGATCGCAATTCTGTCGCTTCTAACGTGTTCCTCGTGTCATTTTACGTCGGAATTAGTCTTGAGAAATGCACAAACACGGTTCTGAAGTTCAAAAAACACAAGATCAGGTTTTGGGAATGCTCGCGATTTTCTCGTCAACGGTTTCTCGGATCGCAATTCTGTCGCTTCCAACGTGATCCTCGTGTCATTTTACGTCGGAAATAGTCATGAGCAGTGCACGTGAACGTTTGTGGAGTCCAAAAAACACGAGTTCAGGTTTTGGGAATGCTCGCGATTTTCTCATCAACGGTTTCTCGGATCGCAATTCTGTCGCTTCCAACGTGTTCCTCGTGTCATTTTACGTCGGAATTAGTCTTGAGAAATGCACAAACACGGTTCTGGAGTTCAAAAAACACGAGTTCAGGTTTTGGGAATGCTCGCGATTTTCTCGTCAACGTTTGCCCGGATTGCAATTCTGTCGCTTTCAACGCGTACCTCGCGTCATTTTACATCGGAATTAGTCATGAGAAAGGCACAAGCACGGTTCAGGAGCCCAAGAAACACGAGATCAGTATTCGGGAATGCTCGCGATTTTCTCGTCAACGGTTTCTCGGATCGCAATTCTGTCGCTTCCAACGTGATCCTCGTATCATTTTACGTCGGAAATAGTCACGAGCAGTGCACGTGAACGTTTGTGGAGTCCAAAAAACACGAGTTCAGTTTCTGGGAATGCTCGCGATTTCCTCGTCAACGGTTTCTCGGATCGCAATTCTGTCGCTTCTAACGTGTTCCTCGTGTCATTTTACGTCGGAATTAGTCTTGAGAAATGCACAAACACGGTTCTGGAGTTCAAAAAACACGAGATCAGGTTTTGGGAATGCTCGCGATTTTCTCGTCAACGGTTTCTCGGATCGCAATTCTGTCGCTTCCAACGTGATCCTCGTGTCATTTTACGTCGGAAATAGCCACGAGCAGTGCACGTGAACGTTTGTGGAGTCCAAAAAACACGAGTTCAGGTTCTGGGAAGGCTCGCGATTTTCTCGTCAACGGTTTCTCGGATCGCAATTCTGTCGCTTCTAACGTGTTCCTCGTGTCATTTTACGTCGGAATTAGTCTTGAGAAATGCACAAACACGGTTCTGGAGTTCAAACAACACGAGATCAGGTTTTGGGAATGCTCGCGATTTTCTCGTCAACGTTTGCCCGGATTGCAATTCTGTCGCTTCCAACGCGTTCCTCGCGTCATTTTACATCGGAATTAGTCATGAGAAAGGCAGAAACACGGTTCAGGAGCCCAAAAACACGAGATCAGGATTCGGGAATGCTCGCGATTTTCTCGTCAACGGTTTCTCGGATCGCAATTCTGTCGCTTCTAACGTGTTCCTCGTGTCATTTTACGTCGGAATTAGTCTTGACAAATGCACAAACGCGTTTCTGGAGTTCAAAAAACACGAGATCAGGTTTTGGGAATGCTCGCGATTTTCTCGTCAACGTTTGCTCGGATCGCAATTCTGTCGCTTCTAACGTGTTCCTCGTGTCATTTTACGTCGGAATTAGTCAAGAGAAAGGCAGAAACACGGTTCAGGAGCCCAAAAAACATGAGATCAGGATTCGTGAATGCTCGCGATTTTCTCGTCAACGGTTTCTCGGATCGCAATTCTGTCGCTTCCAACGTGATCCTCGTGTCATTTTACGTCGGAAATAGTCACGAGCAGTGCACGTGAACGTTTGTGGAATCCAAAAAACACGAGTTCAGGTTCTGGGAATGCTCGCGATTTTCTCGTCAACGGTTTCTCGGATCGCAATTCTGTCGCTTCTAACGTGTTCCTCGTGTCATTTTACGTCGGAATTAGTCTTGAGAAATGCACAAACACGGTTCTGGAGTTCAAAAAACACGAGATCAGGTTTTTGGAATGCTCGCGATTTTCTCGTCAATGTTTGCTCGGATTGCAATTCTGTCGCTTCCTACGCGTTTCTCGCGTCATTTTACATCGGAATTAGTCATGAGAAATGCACAAACACGGTTGTGGAGCCCAAAAAACACGAGATCAGTTTCTGGGAATGCTCGCGATTTCCTCGTCAACGGTTTCTCGGATCGCTATTCTGTCGCTTCTAACGTGTTCCTCGTGTCATTTTACGTCGGAATTAGTCTTGAGAAATGCACAAACACGGTTCTGGAGTTCAAAAAACACGAGTTCAGGTTTTGGGAATGCTCGCGATTTTCTAGTCAACGGTTTCTCGGATCGCAATTCTGTCGCTTCCAATGTGTTCCTCGTGTCATTTTACGTCGGAATTAGTCTTTACACATGCCAAACGCGGTTCTGGAGTTAAAAAAACACGAGATCAGGTTTTGGGAATGCTCGCGATTTTCTCGTCAACGTTTGCTCGGATTGCAATTCTGTCGCTTCCAACGCGTTCCTCGCGTCATTTTCAATCGGAATTAGTCATGAGAAAGGCACAAACACGGTTCAGGAGCCCAAAAAACACGAGGTCAGGTTTTGGGAATGCTCGCCATTTTCTCGTCAACGGTTTCTCGGTTCGCAATTCTGTCGCTTCCATCGTGATCCTCGTGTCATTTTACGTCGGAAATAGTCACGAGCAGTGCACGTGAACGTTTGTGGAGTCCAAAAAACACGAGTTCAGGTTCTGGGAATGCTCGCGATTTTCTCGTCAACGGTTTCTCGGATCGCAATTCTGTCGCTTATAACGTGTTCCTCGTGTCATTTTACGTCGGAATTAGTCTTGAGAAATGCACAAACACGGTTCTGGAGTTCAAAAAACACGAGATCAGGTTTTGGGAATGCTCGCGATTTTCTCGTCAACGGTTTCTCGGATCGCAATTCTGTCGCTTCCAACGTGATCCTCGTGTCATTTTACGTCGGAAATAGTCATGAGCAGTGCACGTGAACGTTTGTGGAGTCCAAAAAACACGAGTTCAGGTTTTGGGAATGCTCGCGATTTTCTCATCAACGGTTTCTCGGATCGCAATTCTGTCGCTTCCAACGTGTTCCTCGTGTCATTTTACGTCGGAATTAGTCTTGAGAAATGCACAAACACGGTTCAGGAGCCCAAGAAACACGAGATCAGTATTCGGGAATGCTCGCGATTTTCTCGTCAACGGTTTCTCGAATCGCAATTCTGTCGCTTCTAACGTGTTCCTCGTGTCATTTTACGTCGGAATTAGTCTTGAGAAATGCACAAACACGGTTCTGGAGTTCAAAAAACACTAGATCAGGTTTTGGGAATGCTCGCGATTTTCTCGTCAACGGTTTCTCGGATCGCAATTCTGTCGCTTCTAACGTGTTCCTCGTGTCATTTTACGTCGGAATTAGTCTTGAGAAATGCACAAACACGGTTGTGGAGCCCAAAAAACACGAGATCAGTTTCTGGGAATGCTCGCGATTTCCTCGTCAACGGTTTCTCGGATCGCAATTCTGTCGCTTCTAACGTGTTCCTCGTGTCATATTAGTCTTGAGAAATGCACAAACACGGTTCTGGAGTTCAAAAAATACGAGTTCATGTTTTGGGAATACTCGCGATTTTCTAGTCAACGGTTTCTCGGATCGCAATTCTGTCGCTTCCAACGTGTTCCTCGTGTCATTTTACGTCGGAATTAGTCTTGAGAAATGCACAAACACGGTTCTGGAGTTCAAAAAACACGAGATCAGGTTTTGGGAATGCTCGCGATTTTCTCGTCAACGTTTGCTCGGATTGCAATTCTGTCGCTTCCAACGCGTTCCCCGCGTCATTTTACATCGGAATTAGTCTTGAGAAAGGCACAAACACGGTTCAGGAGCCCAAAAAACACGAGATCAGGATTCGGGAATGCTCGCGATTTTCTCGTCAACGGTTTCTCGGATCGCAATTCTGTCGCTTCTAACGTGTTCCTCGTGTCATTTTACGTCGGAATTACTCTTGAGAAATGCACAAACACGGTTCTGGAGTTCAAAAAACACGAGTTCAGGTTTTGGGAATGCTCGCGATTTTCTCGTCAACGTTTGCTCGGTTTGCAATTCTGTCGCTTCCTACGCGTTCCTCGTGTCATTTTACGTCGGAATTAGTCTTGAGAAATGCACAAACACGGTTCTGGAGTTCAAAAAACACGAGTTCATGTTTTGGGAATGCTCCCGATTGTCTCGTCAACGTTTACTCGGATTGCAATTCTGTCGCTTCCTACGCGTTTCTCGCGTCATTTTACATCGGAATTAGTCATGAGAAAGGCACAAGCACGGTTCAGGAGCCCAAGAAACACGAGATCAGTATTCGGGAATGCTCGCGATTTTCTCGTCAACGGTTTCTCGGATCGCAATTCTGTCGCTTCCAACGTGATCCTCGTATCATTTTACGTCGGAAATAGTCACGAGCAGTGCACGTGAACGTTTGTGGAGTCCAAAAAACACGAGTTCAGTTTCTGGGAATGCTCGCGATTTCCTCGTCAACGGTTTCTCGGATCGCAATTCTGTCGCTTCTAACGTGTTCCTCGTGTCATTTTACGTCGGAATTAGTCTTGAGAAATGCACAAACACGGTTCTGGAGTTCAAAAAACACGAGTTCAGGTTTTGGGAATGCTCGCGATTTTCTAGTAAACGGTTTCTCGGATCGCAATTCTGTCGCTTCCAACGTGTTCCTCGTGTCATTTTACGTCGGAATTAGTCTTGAGAAATGCACAAACACGGTTCTGGAGTTCAAAAAACACGAGATCAGGTTTTGGGAATGCTCGCGATTTTCTCGTCAACGGTTTCTCGGATCGCAATTCTGTCGCTTCCAACGTGATCCTCGTGTCATTTTACGTCGGAAATAGCCACGAGCAGTGCACGTGAACGTTTGTGGAGTCCAAAAAACACGAGTTCAGGTTCTGGGAAGGCTCGCGATTTTCTCGTCAACGGTTTCTCGGATCGCAATTCTGTCGCTTCTAACGTGTTCCTCGTGTCATTTTACGTCGGAATTAGTCTTGAGAAATGCACAAACACGGTTCTGGAGTTCAAACAACACGAGATCAGGTTTTGGGAATGCTCGCGATTTTCTCGTCAACGTTTGCCCGGATTGCAATTCTGTCGCTTCCAACGCGTTCCTCGCGTCATTTTACATCGGAATTAGTCATGCGAAAGGCAGAAACACGGTTCAGGAGCCCAAAAAACACGAGATCAGGATTCGGGAATGCTCGCGATTTTCTCGTCAACGGTTTCTCGGATCGCAATTCTGTCGCTTCCAACGTGATCCTCGTGTCATTTTACGTCGGAAATAGTCACGAGCAGTGCACGTGAACGTTTGTGGAGTCCAAAAAACACGAGTTCAGGTTCTGGGAATGCTCGCGATTTTCTCGTCAACGGTTTCTCGGATCGCAATTCTGTCGCTTCCATCGTGATCCTCGTGTCATTTTACGTCGGAAATAGTCACGAGCAGTGCACGTGAACGTTTGTGGAGTCCAAAAAACACGAGTTCAGGTTCTGGGAATGCTCGCGATTTTCTCGTCAACGGTTTCTCGGATCGCAATTCTGTCGCTTCTAACGTGTTCCTCGTGTCATTTTACGTCGGAATTAGTCTTGAGAAATGCACAAACACGGTTCTGAAGTTCAAAAAACACGAGATCAGGTTTTGGGAATGCTCGCGATTTTCTCGTCAACGGTTTCTCGGATCGCAATTCTGTCGCTTCCAACGTGTTCCTCGTGTCATTTTACGTCGGAATTAGTCATGAGAAAGGCACAAACACGGTTCAGGAGCCCAAAAAACACGAGATCAGGTTTTCGGAATGCTCGCCATTTTCTCGTCAACGGTTTCTCGGTTCGCAATTCTGTCGCTTCCATCGTGATCCTCGTGTCATTTTACGTCGTAAATAGTCACGAGCAGTGCACGTGAACGTTTGTGGAGTCCAAAAAACACGAGTTCAGGTTCTGGGAATGCTCGCGATTTTCTCGTCAACGGTTTCTCGGATCGCAATTCTGTCGCTTATAACGTGTTCCTCGTGTCATTTTACGTCGGAATTAGTCTTGAGAAATGCACAAACACGGTTCTGGAGTTCAAAAAACACGAGATCAGGTTTTGGGAATGCTCGCGATTTTCTCGTCAACGGTTTCTCGGATCGCAATTCTGTCGCTTCCAACGTGATCCTCGTGTCATTTTACGTCGGAAATAGTCATGAGCAGTGCACGTGAACGTTTGTGGAGTCCAAAAAACACGAGTTCAGGTTCTGGGAAGGCTCGCGATTTTCTCGTCAACGGTTTCTCGGATCGCAATTCTGTCGCTTCTAACGTGTTCCTCGTGTCATTTTACGTCGGAATTAGTCTTGAGAAATGCACAAACACGGTTCTGGAGTTCAAACAACACAAGATCAGGTTTTGGGAATGCTCGCGATTTTCTCGTCAACGTTTGCCCGGATTGCAATTCTGTCGCTTCCAACGCGTTCCTCGCGTCATTTTACATCGGAATTAGTCATGAGAAAGGCAGAAACACGGTTCAGGAGCCCAAAAAACACGAGATCAGGATTCGGGAATGCTCGCGATTTTCTCGTCAACGGTTTCTCGGATCGCAATTCTGTCGCTTCCAACGTGATCCTCGTGTCATTTTACGTCGGAAATAGTCACGAGCAGTGCACGTGAACGTTTGTGGAGTCCAAAAAACACGAGTTCAGGTTCTGGGAATGCTCGCGATTTTCTCGTCAACGGTTTCTCGGATCGCAATTCTGTCGCTTCCAACGTGATCATCGTGTCATTTTACGTCGGAAATAGTCACGAGCAGTGCACGTGAACGTTTGTGGAGTCCAAAAAACACGAGTTCAGGTTCTGGGAATGCTCGCGATTTTCTCGTCAACGGTTTTTCGGATCGCAATTCTGTCGCTTCTAACGTGTTCCTCGTGTCATTTTACGTCGGAATTAGTCTTGAGAAATGCACAAACACGGTTCTGGAGTTCAAAAAACACGAGTTCAGGTTTTGGGAATGCTCGCGATTTTCTAGTCAACGGTTTCTCGGATCGCAATTCTGTCGCATCCAATGTGTTCCTCGTGTCATTTTACGTCGGAATTAGTCTTGAGAAATGCACAAACACGGTTCTGGAGTTCAAAAAACACTAGATCAGGTTTTGGGAATGCTCGCGATTTTCTCGTCAACGTTTGCTTGGATTGCAATTCTGTCGCTTCCTACGCGTTTCTCGCGTCATTTTACATCGGAATTAGTCATGAGAAATGCACAAACACGGTTGTGGAGCCCAAAAAACACGAGATCAGTTTCTGGGAATGCTCGCGATTTCCTCGTCAACGGTTTCTCGGATCGCAATTCTGTCGCTTCTAACGTGTTCCTCGTGTCATTTTACGTCGGAATTAGTCTTGAGAAATGCACAAACACGGTTCTGGAGTTCAAAAAATACGAGTTCATGTTTTGGGAATACTCGCGATTTTCTAGTCAACGGTTTCTCGGATCGCAATTCTGTCGCTTCCAACGTGTTCCTCGTGTCATTTTACGTCGGAATTAGTCTTGAGAAATGCACAAACACGGTTCTGGAGTTCAAAAAACACGAGATCAGGTTTTGGGAATGCTCGCGATTTTCTCGTCAACGTTTGCCCGGATTGCAATTCTGTCGCTTCCAACGCGTTCCCCGCGTCATTTTACATCGGAATTAGTCTTGAGAAAGGCACAAACACGGTTCAGGAGCCCAAAAAACACGAGATCAGGATTCGGGAATGCTCGCGATTTTCTCGTCAACGGTTTCTCGGATCGCAATTCTGTCGCTTCTAACGTGTTCCTCGTGTCATTTTACGTCGGAATTAGTCTTGAGAAATGCACAAACACGGTTCTGGAGTTCAAAAAACACGAGTTCAGGTTTTGGGAATGCTCGCGATTTTCTCGTCAACGTTTGCTTGGATTGCAATTCTGTCGCTTCCTACGCGTTTCTCGCGTCATTTTACATCGGAATTAGTCATGAGAAATGCACAAACACGGTTGTGGAGCCCAAAAAACACGAGATCAGTTTCTGTGAATGCTCGCGATTTCCTCGTCAACGTTTGCCCGGATTGCAATTCTGTCGCTTCCAACGCGTTCCTCGCGTCATTTTACATCGGAATTAGTCTTGAGAAAGGCACAAACACGGTTCAGGAGCCCAAAAAACACGAGATCAGGATTCGGGAATGCTCGCGATTTTCTCGTCAACGGTTTCTCGGATCGCAATTCTGTCGCTTCTAACGTGTTCCTCGTGTCATTTTACGTCGGAATTAGTCTTGAGAAATGCACAAACACGGTTCTGGAGTTCAAAAAACACGAGTTCAGGTTTTGGGAATGCTCGCGATTTTCTCGTCAACGTTTGCTTGGATTGCAATTCTGTCGCTTCCTACGCGTTTCTCGCGTCATTTTACATCGGAATTAGTCATGAGAAATGCACAAACACGGTTGTGGAGCCCAAAAAACACGAGATCAGTTTCTGGGAATGCTCGCGATTTCCTCGTCAACGGTTTCTCGGATCGCAATTCTGTCGCTTCTAACGTGTTCCTCGTGTCATTTTACGTCGGAATTAGTCTTGAGAAATGCACAAACACGGTTCTGGAGTTCAAAAAATACGAGTTCATGTTTTGGGAATACTCGCGATTTTCTAGTCAACGGTTTCTCGGATCGCAATTCTGTGGCTTCCAACGTGTTCCTCGTGTCATTTTACGTCGGAATTAGTCTTGAGAAATGCACAAACACGGTTCTGGAGTTCAAAAAACACGAGTTCAGGTTTTGGGAATGCTCGCGATTTTCTCGTCAACGTTTGCCCGGATTGCAATTCTGTCGCTTCCAACGCGTTCCTCGCGTCATTTTACATCGGAATTAGTCATGAGAAAGGCAGAAACACGGTTCAGGAGCCCAAAAAACACGAGATCAGGATTCGGGAATGCTCGCGATTTTCTCGTCAACGGTTTCTCGGATGGCAATTCTGTCGCTTCCAACGTGATCCTCGTGTCATTTTACGTCGGAAATAGTCACGAGCAGTGCACGTGAACGTTTGTGGAGTCCAAAAAACACGAGTTCAGGTTCTGGGAATGCTCGCGATTTTCTCGTCAACGGTTTCTCGGATCGCAATTCTGTCGCTTCCAACGTGTTCCTCGTGTCATTTTACGTCGGGATTAGTCATGAGAAAGGCACAAACACAGTTCAGGAGCCCAAAAAACACGAGATCAGGGTTGGGGAATGCTCGCGATTTTCTCGTCAACGGTTTCTCGGATCGCAATTCTGTCGCTTCCAACGTGATCATCGTGTCATTTTACGTCGGAAATAGTCACGAGCAGTGCACGTGAACGTTTGTGGAGTCCAAAAAACACGAGTTCAGGTTCTGGGAATGCTCGCGATTTTCTCGTCAACGGTTTTTCGGATCGCAATTCTGTCGCTTCTAACGTGTTCCTCGTGTCATTTTACGTCGGAATTAGTCTTGAGAAATGCACAAACACGGTTCTGGAGTTCAAAAAACACGAGTTCAGGTTTTGGGAATGCTCGCGATTTTCTAGTCAACGGTTTCTCGGATCGCAATTCTGTCGCATCCAATGTGTTCCTCGTGTCATTTTACGTCGGAATTAGTCTTGAGAAATGCACAAACACGGTTCTGGAGTTCAAAAAACACTAGATCAGGTTTTGGGAATGCTCGCGATTTTCTCGTCAACGTTTGCTTGGATTGCAATTCTGTCGCTTCCTACGCGTTTCTCGCGTCATTTTACATCGGAATTAGTCATGAGAAATGCACAAACACGGTTGTGGAGCCCAAAAAACACGAGATCAGTTTCTGGGAATGCTCGCGATTTCCTCGTCAACGGTTTCTCGGATCGCAATTCTGTCGCTTCTAACGTGTTCCTCGTGTCATTTTACGTCGGAATTAGTCTTGAGAAATGCACAAACACGGTTCTGGAGTTCAAAAAATACGAGTTCATGTTTTGGGAATACTCGCGATTTTCTAGTCAACGGTTTCTCGGATCGCAATTCTGTCGCTTCCAACGTGTTCCTCGTGTCATTTTACGTCGGAATTAGTCTTGAGAAATGCACAAACACGGTTCTGGAGTTCAAAAAACACGAGATCAGGTTTTGGGAATGCTCGCGATTTTCTCGTCAACGTTTGCCCGGATTGCAATTCTGTCGCTTCCAACGCGTTCCCCGCGTCATTTTACATCGGAATTAGTCTTGAGAAAGGCACAAACACGGTTCAGGAGCCCAAAAAACACGAGATCAGGATTCGGGAATGCTCGCGATTTTCTCGTCAACGGTTTCTCGGATCGCAATTCTGTCGCTTCTAACGTGTTCCTCGTGTCATTTTACGTCGGAATTAGTCTTGAGAAATGCACAAACACGGTTCTGGAGTTCAAAAAACACGAGTTCAGGTTTTGGGAATGCTCGCGATTTTCTCGTCAACGTTTGCTTGGATTGCAATTCTGTCGCTTCCTACGCGTTTCTCGCGTCATTTTACATCGGAATTAGTCATGAGAAATGCACAAACACGGTTGTGGAGCCCAAAAAACACGAGATCAGTTTCTGTGAATGCTCGCGATTTCCTCGTCAACGTTTGCCCGGATTGCAATTCTGTCGCTTCCAACGCGTTCCTCGCGTCATTTTACATCGGAATTAGTCTTGAGAAAGGCACAAACACGGTTCAGGAGCCCAAAAAACACGAGATCAGGATTCGGGAATGCTCGCGATTTTCTCGTCAACGGTTTCTCGGATCGCAATTCTGTCGCTTCTAACGTGTTCCTCGTGTCATTTTACGTCGGAATTAGTCTTGAGAAATGCACAAACACGGTTCTGGAGTTCAAAAAACACGAGTTCAGGTTTTGGGAATGCTCGCGATTTTCTCGTCAACGTTTGCTTGGATTGCAATTCTGTCGCTTCCTACGCGTTTCTCGCGTCATTTTACATCGGAATTAGTCATGAGAAATGCACAAACACGGTTGTGGAGCCCAAAAAACACGAGATCAGTTTCTGGGAATGCTCGCGATTTCCTCGTCAACGGTTTCTCGGATCGCAATTCTGTCGCTTCTAACGTGTTCCTCGTGTCATTTTACGTCGGAATTAGTCTTGAGAAATGCACAAACACGGTTCTGGAGTTCAAAAAATACGAGTTCATGTTTTGGGAATACTCGCGATTTTCTAGTCAACGGTTTCTCGGATCGCAATTCTGTGGCTTCCAACGTGTTCCTCGTGTCATTTTACGTCGGAATTAGTCTTGAGAAATGCACAAACACGGTTCTGGAGTTCAAAAAACACGAGTTCAGGTTTTGGGAATGCTCGCGATTTTCTCGTCAACGTTTGCTCGGATTGCAATTCTGTCGCTTCCTACGCGTTCCTCGTGTCATTTTACGTCGGAATTAGTCTTGAGAAATGCACAAACACGGTTCTGGAGTTCAAAAAACACGAGTTCATGTTTTGGGAATGCTCCCGATTTTCTCGTCAACGGTTTCTCGGATCGCAATTCTGTCGCTTCCAACGTGATCCTCGTGTCATTTTACGTCGGAAATAGCCACGAGCAGTGCACGTGAACGTTTGTGGAGTCCAAAAAACACGAGTTCAGGTTCTGGGAAGGCTCGCGATTTTCTCGTCAACGGTTTCTCGGATCGCAATTCTGTCGCTTCTAACGTGTTCCTCGTGTCATTTTACGTCGGAATTAGTCTTGAGAAATGCACAAACACGGTTCTGGAGTTCAAACAACACGAGATCAGGTTTTGGGAATGCTCGCGATTTTCTCGTCAACGTTTGCCCGGATTGCAATTCTGTCGCTTCCAACGCGTTCCTCGCGTCATTTTACATCGGAATTAGTCATGAGAAAGGCAGAAACACGGTTCAGGAGCCCAAAAAACACGAGATCAGGATTCGGGAATGCTCGCGATTTTCTCGTCAACGGTTTCTCGGATCGCAATTCTGTCGCTTCCAACGTGATCCTCGTGTCATTTTACGTCGGAAATAGTCACGAGCAGTGCACGTGAACGTTTGTGGAGTCCAAAAAACACGAGTTCAGGTTCTGGGAATGCTCGCGATTTTCTCGTCAACGGTTTCTCGGATCGCAATTCTGTCGCTTCCAACGTGTTCCTCGTGTCATTTTACGTCGGGATTAGTCATGAGAAAGGCACAAACACGGTTCAGGAGCCCAAAAAACACGAGATCAGGGTTGGGGAATGCTCGCGATTTTCTCGTCAACGGTTTCTCGGATCGCAATTCTGTCGCTTCCAACGTGATCATCGTGTCATTTTACGTCGGAAATAGTCACGAGCAGTGCACGTGAACGTTTGTGGAGTCCAAAAAACACGAGTTCAGGTTCTGGGAATGCTCGCGATTTTCTCGTCAACGGTTTCTCGGATCGCAATTCTGTCGCTTCTAACGTGTTCCTCGTGTCATTTTACGTGGGAATTAGTCTTGAGAAATGCACAAACACGGTTCTGGAGTTCAAAAAACACGAGTTCAGGTTTTGGGAATGCTCGCGATTTTCTAGTCAACGGTTTCTCGGATCGCAATTCTGTCGCATCCAATGTGTTCCTCGTGTCATTTTACGTCGGAATTAGTCTTGAGAAATGCACAAACACGGTTCTGGAGTTCAAAAAACACTAGATCAGGTTTTGGGAATGCTCGCGATTTTCTCGTCAACGTTTGCTTGGATTGCAATTCTGTCGCTTCCTACGCGTTTCTCGCGTCATTTTACATCGGAATTAGTCATGAGAAATGCACAAACACGGTTGTGGAGCCCAAAAAACACGAGATCAGTTTCTGGGAATGCTCGCGATTTCCTCGTCAACGGTTTCTCGGATCGCAATTCTGTCGCTTCTAACGTGTTCCTCGTGTCATTTTACGTCGGAATTAGTCTTGAGAAATGCACAAACACGGTTCTGGAGTTCAAAAAATACGAGTTCATGTTTTGGGAATACTCGCGATTTTCTAGTCAACGGTTTCTCGGATCGCAATTCTGTCGCTTCCAACGCGTTCCCCGCGTCATTTTACATCGGAATTAGTCTTGAGAAAGGCACAAACACGTTTCAGGAGCCCAAAAAACACGAGATCAGGATTCGGGAATGCTCGCGATTTTCTCGTCAACGGTTTCTCGGATCGCAATTCTGTCGCTTCTAACGTGTTCCACGTGTCATTTTACGTCGGAATTAGTCTTGAGAAATGCACAAACACGGTTCTGGAGTTCAAAAAACACGAGTTCAGGTTTTGGGAATGCTCGCGATTTTCTCGTCAACGTTTGCTTGGATTGCAATTCTGTCGCTTCCTACGCGTTTCTCGCGTCATTTTACATCGGAATTAGTCATGAGAAATGCACAAACACGGTTGTGGAGCCCAAAAAACACGAGATCAGTTTCTGGGAATGCTCGCGATTTCCTCGTCAACGTTTGCCCGGATTGCAATTCTGTCGCTTCCAACGCGTTCCTCGCGTCATTTTACATCGGAATTAGTCTTGAGAAAGGCACAAACACGGTTCAGGAGCCGAAAAAAAATGAGATCAGGATTCGGGAATGCTCGCGATTTTCTCGTCAACGGTTTCTCGGATCGCAATTCTGTCGCTTCTAACGTGTTCCTCGTGTCATTTTACGTCGGAATTAGTCTTGAGAAATGCACAAACACGGTTCTGGAGTTCAAAAAACACGAGTTCAGGTTTTGGGAATGCTCGCGATTTTCTCGTCAACGTTTGCTTGGATTGCAATTCTGTCGCTTCCTACGCGTTTCTCGCGTCATTTTACATCGGAATTAGTCATGAGAAATGCACAAACACGGTTGTGGAGCCCAAAAAACACGAGATCAGTTTCTGGGAATGCTCGCGATTTCCTCGTCAACGGTTTCTCGGATCGCAATTCTGTCGCTTCTAACGTGTTCCTCGTGTCATTTTACGTCGGAATTAGTCTTGAGAAATGCACAAACACGGTTCTGGAGTTCAAAAAATACGAGTTCATGTTTTGGGAATACTCGCGATTTTCTAGTCAACGGTTTCTCGGATCGCAATTCTGTCGCTTCCAACGTGTTCCTCGTGTCATTTTACGTCGGAATTAGTCTTGAGAAATGCACAAACACGGTTCTGGAGTTCAAAAAACACGAGTTCAGGTTTTGGGAATGCTCGCGATTTTCTCGTCAACGTTTGCTCGGATTGCAATTCTGTCGCTTCCTACGCCTTCCTCGTGTCATTTTACGTCGGAATTAGTCTTGAGAAATGCACAAACACGGTTCTGGAGTTCAAAAAACACGAGTTCATGTTTTGGGAATGCTCCCGATTTTCTCGTCAACGTTTACTCGGATTGCAATTCTGTCGCTTCCTACGCGTTTCTCGCGTCATTTTACATCGGAATTAGTCATGAGAAAGGCACAAGCACGGTTCAGGAGCCCAAGAAACACGAGATCAGTATTCGGGAATGCTCGCGATTTTCTCGTCAACGGTTTCTCGGATCGCAATTCTGTCGCTTCCAACGTGATCCTCGTATCATTTTACGTCGGAAATAGTCACGAGCAGTGCACGTGAACGTTTGTGGAGTCCAAAAAACACGAGTTCAGTTTCTGGGAATGCTCGCGATTTCCTCGTCAACGGTTTCTCGGATCGCAATTCTGTCGCTTCTAACGTGTTCCTCGTGTCATTTTACGTCGGAATTAGTCTTGAGAAATGCACAAACACGGTTCTGGAGTTCAAAAAACACGAGTTCAGGTTTTGGGAATGCTCGCGATTTTCTAGTAAACGGTTTCTCGGATCGCAATTCTGTCGCTTCCAACGTGTTCCTCGTGTCATTTTACGTCGGAATTAGTCTTGAGAAATGCACAAACACGGTTCTGGAGTTCAAAAAACACGAGATCAGGTTTTGGGAATGCTCGCGATTTTCTCGTCAACGGTTTCTCGGATCGCAATTCTGTCGCTTCCAACGTGATCCTCGTGTCATTTTACGTCGGAAATAGCCACGAGCAGTGCACGTGAACGTTTGTGGAGTCCAAAAAACACGAGTTCAGGTTCTGGGAAGGCTCGCGATTTTCTCGTCAACGGTTTCTCGGATCGCAATTCTGTCGCTTCTAACGTGTTCCTCGTGTCATTTTACGTCGGAATTAGTCTTGAGAAATGCACAAACACGGTTCTGGAGTTCAAACAACACGAGATCAGGTTTTGGGAATGCTCGCGATTTTCTCGTCAACGTTTGCCCGGATTGCAATTCTGTCGCTTCCAACGCGTTCCTCGCGTCATTTTACATCGGAATTAGTCATGAGAAAGGCAGAAACACGGTTCAGGAGCCCAAAAAACACGAGATCAGGATTCGGGAATGCTCGCGATTTTCTCGTCAACGGTTTCTCGGATCGCAATTCTGTCGCTTCCAACGTGATCCTCGTGTCATTTTACGTCGGAAATAGTCACGAGCAGTGCACGTGAACGTTTGTGGAGTCCAAAAAACACGAGTTCAGGTTCTGGGAATGCTCGCGATTTTCTCGTCAACGGTTTCTCGGATCGCAATTCTGTCGCTTCCATCGTGATCCTCGTGTCATTTTACGTCGTAAATAGTCACGAGCAGTGCACGTGAACGTTTGTGGAGTCCAAAAAACAGGAGTTCAGGTTCTGGGAATGCTCGCGATTTTCTCGTCAACGGTTTCTCGGATCGCAATTCTGTCGCTTATAACGTGTTCCTCGTGTCATTTTACGTCGGAATTAGTCTTGAGAAATGCACAAACACGGTTCTGGAGTTCAAAAAACACGAGATCAGGTTTTGGGAATGCTCGCGATTTTCTCGTCAACGGTTTCTCGGATCGCAATTCTGTCGCTTCCAACGTGATCCTCGTGTCATTTTACGTCGGAAATAGTCATGAGCAGTGCACGTGAACGTTTGTGGAGTCCAAAAAACACGAGTTCAGGTTTTGGGAATGCTCGCGATTTTCTCATCAACGGTTTCTCGGATCGCAATTCTGTCGCTTCCAACGTGTTCCTCGTGTCATTTTACGTCGGAATTAGTCTTGAGAAATGCACAAACACGGTTCTGGAGTTCAAAAAACACGAGTTCAGGTTTTGGGAATGCTCGCGATTTTCTAGTAAACGGTTTCTCGGATCGCAATTCTGTCGCTTCCAACGTGTTCCTCGTGTCATTTTACGTCGGAATTAGTCTTGAGAAATGCACAAACACGGTTCTGGAGTTCAAAAAACACGAGATCAGGTTTTGGGAATGCTCGCGATTTTCTCGTCAACGGTTTCTCGGATCGCAATTCTGTCGCTTCCAACGTGATCCTCGTGTCATTTTACGTCGGAAATAGCCACGAGCAGTGCACGTGAACGTTTGTGGAGTCCAAAAAACACGAGTTCAGGTTCTGGGAAGGCTCGCGATTTTCTCGTCAACGGTTTCTCGGATCGCAATTCTGTCGCTTCTAACGTGTTCCTCGTGTCATTTTACGTCGGAATTAGTCTTGAGAAATGCACAAACACGGTTCTGGAGTTCAAACAACACGAGATCAGGTTTTGGGAATGCTCGCGATTTTCTCGTCAACGTTTGCCCGGATTGCAATTCTGTCGCTTCCAACGCGTTCCTCGCGTCATTTTACATCGGAATTAGTCATGAGAAAGGCAGAAACACGGTTCAGGAGCCCAAAAAACACGAGATCAGGATTCGGGAATGCTCGCGATTTTCTCGTCAACGGTTTCTCGGATCGCAATTCTGTCGCTTCCAACGTGATCCTCGTGTCATTTTACGTCGGAAATAGTCACGAGCAGTGCACGTAAACGTTTGTGGAGTCCAAAAAACACGAGTTCAGGTTCTGGGAATGCTCGCGATTTTCTCGTCAACGGTTTCTCGGATCGCAATTCTGTCGCTTCCAACGTGTTCCTCGTGTCATTTTACGTCGGGATTAGTCATGAGAAAGGCACAAACACGGTTCAGGAGCCCAAAAAACACGAGATCAGGGTTGGGGAATGCTCGCGATTTTCTCGTCAACGGTTTCTCGGATCGCAATTCTGTCGCTTCCAACGTGATCATCGTGTCATTTTACGTCGGAAATAGTCACGAGCAGTGCACGTGAACGTTTGTGGAGTCCAAAAAACACGAGTTCAGGTTCTGGGAATGCTCGCGATTTTCTCGTCAACGGTTTCTCGGATCGCAATTCTGTCGCTTCTAACGTGTTCCTCGTGTCATTTTACGTCGGAATTAGTCTTGAGAAATGCACAAACACGGTTCTGGAGTTCAAAAAATACGAGTTCATGTTTTGGGAATACTCGCGATTTTCTAGTCAACGGTTTCTCGGATCGCAATTCTGTGGCTTCCAACGTGTTCCTCGTGTCATTTTACGTCGGAATTAGTCTTGAGAAATGCACAAACACGGTTCTGGAGTTCAAAAAACACGAGTTCAGGTTTTGGGAATGCTCGCGATTTTCTCGTCAACGTTTGCTCGGATTGCAATTCTGTCGCTTCCTACGCGTTCCTCGTGTCATTTTACGTCGGAATTAGTCTTGAGAAATGCACAAACACGGTTCTGGAGTTCAAAAAACACGAGTTCATGTTTTGGGAATGCTCCCGATTTTCTCGTCAACGGTTTCTCGGATCGCAATTCTGTCGCTTCCAACGTGATCCTCGTGTCATTTTACGTCGGAAATAGCCACGAGCAGTGCACGTGAACGTTTGTGGAGTCCAAAAAACACGAGTTCAGGTTCTGGGAAGGCTCGCGATTTTCTCGTCAACGGTTTCTCGGATCGCAATTCTGTCGCTTCTAACGTGTTCCTCGTGTCATTTTACGTCGGAATTAGTCTTGAGAAATGCACAAACACGGTTCTGGAGTTCAAACAACACGAGATCAGGTTTTGGGAATGCTCGCGATTTTCTCGTCAACGTTTGCCCGGATTGCAATTCTGTCGCTTCCAACGCGTTCCTCGCGTCATTTTACATCGGAATTAGTCATGAGAAAGGCAGAAACACGGTTCAGGAGCCCAAAAAACACGAGATCAGGATTCGGGAATGCTCGCGATTTTCTCGTCAACGGTTTCTCGGATCGCAATTCTGTCGCTTCCAACGTGATCCTCGTGTCATTTTACGTCGGAAATAGTCACGAGCAGTGCACGTGAACGTTTGTGGAGTCCAAAAAACACGAGTTCAGGTTCTGGGAATGCTCGCGATTTTCTCGTCAACGGTTTCTCGGATCGCAATTCTGTCGCTTCCAACGTGTTCCTCGTGTCATTTTACGTCGGGATTAGTCATGAGAAAGGCACAAACACGGTTCAGGAGCCCAAAAAACACGAGATCAGGGTTGGGGAATGCTCGCGATTTTCTCGTCAACGGTTTCTCGGATCGCAATTCTGTCGCTTCCAACGTGATCATCGTGTCATTTTACGTCGGAAATAGTCACGAGCAGTGCACGTGAACGTTTGTGGAGTCCAAAAAACACGAGTTCAGGTTCTGGGAATGCTCGCGATTTTCTCGTCAACGGTTTCTCGGATCGCAATTCTGTCGCTTCTAACGTGTTCCTCGTGTCATTTTACGTCGGAATTAGTCTTGAGAAATGCACAAACACGGTTCTGGAGTTCAAAAAACACGAGTTCAGGTTTTGGGAATGCTCGCGATTTTCTAGTCAACGGTTTCTCGGATCGCAATTCTGTCGCATCCAATGTGTTCCTCGTGTCATTTTACGTCGGAATTAGTCTTGAGAAATGCACAAACACGGTTCTGGAGTTCAAAAAACACTAGATCAGGTTTTGGGAATGCTCGCGATTTTCTCGTCAACGTTTGCTTGGATTGCAATTCTGTCGCTTCCTACGCGTTTCTCGCGTCATTTTACATCGGAATTAGTCATGAGAAATGCACAAACACGGTTGTGGAGCCCAAAAAACACGAGATCAGTTTCTGGGAATGCTCGCGATTTCCTCGTCAACGGTTTCTCGGATCGCAATTCTGTCGCTTCTAACGTGTTCCTCGTGTCATTTTACGTCGGAATTAGTCTTGAGAAATGCACAAACACGGTTCTGGAGTTCAAAAAATACGAGTTCATGTTTTGGGAATACTCGCGATTTTCTAGTCAACGGTTTCTCGGATCGCAATTCTGTCGCTTCCAACGCGTTCCCCGCGTCATTTTACATCGGAATTAGTCTTGAGAAAGGCACAAACACGTTTCAGGAGCCCAAAAAACACGAGATCAGGATTCGGGAATGCTCGCGATTTTCTCGTCAACGGTTTCTCGGATCGCAATTCTGTCGCTTCTAACGTGTTCCTCGTGTCATTTTACGTCGGAATTAGTCTTGAGAAATGCACAAACACGGTTCTGGAGTTCAAAAAACACGAGTTCAGGTTTTGGGAATGCTCGCGATTTTCTCGTCAACGTTTGCTTGGATTGCAATTCTGTCGCTTCCTACGCGTTCCTCGCGTCATTTTACATCGGAATTAGTCATGAGAAAGGCAGAAACACGGTTCAGGAGCCCAAAAAACACGAGATCAGGATTCGGGAATGCTCGCGATTTTCTCGTCAACGGTTTCTCGGATCGCAATTCTGTCGCTTCCAACGTGATCCTCGTGTCATTTTACGTCGGAAATAGTCACGAGCAGTGCACGTGAACGTTTGTGGAGTCCAAAAAACACGAGTTCAGGTTCTGGGAATGCTCGCGATTTTCTCGTCAACGGTTTCTCGGATCGCAATTCTGTCGCTTCCAACGTGTTCCTCGTGTCATTTTACGTCGGGATTAGTCATGAGAAAGGCACAAACACGGTTCAGGAGCCCAAAAAACACGAGATCAGGGTTGGGGAATGCTCGCGATTTTCTCGTCAACGGTTTCTCGGATCGCAATTCTGTCGCTTCCAACGTGATCATCGTGTCATTTTACGTCGGAAATAGTCACGAGCAGTGCACGTGAACGTTTGTGGAGTCCAAAAAACACGAGTTCAGGTTCTGGGAATGCTCGCGATTTTCTCGTCAACGGTTTCTCGGATCGCAATTCTGTCGCTTCTAACGTGTTCCTCGTGTCATTTTACGTCGGAATTAGTCTTGAGAAATGCACAAACACGGTTCTGGAGTTCAAAAAACACGAGTTCAGGTTTTGGGAATGCTCGCGATTTTCTAGTCAACGGTTTCTCGGATCGCAATTCTGTCGCATCCAATGTGTTCCTCGTGTCATTTTACGTCGGAATTAGTCTTGAGAAATGCACAAACACGGTTCTGGAGTTCAAAAAACACTAGATCAGGTTTTGGGAATGCTCGCGATTTTCTCGTCAACGTTTGCTTGGATTGCAATTCTGTCGCTTCCTACGCGTTTCTCGCGTCATTTTACATCGGAATTAGTCATGAGAAATGCACAAACACGGTTGTGGAGCCCAAAAAACACGAGATCAGTTTCTGGGAATGCTCGCGATTTCCTCGTCAACGGTTTCTCGGATCGCAATTCTGTCGCTTCTAACGTGTTCCTCGTGTCATTTTACGTCGGAATTAGTCTTGAGAAATGCACAAACACGGTTCTGGAGTTCAAAAAATACGAGTTCATGTTTTGGGAATACTCGCGATTTTCTAGTCAACGGTTTCTCGGATCGCAATTCTGTCGCTTCCAACGCGTTCCCCGCGTCATTTTACATCGGAATTAGTCTTGAGAAAGGCACAAACACGTTTCAGGAGCCCAAAAAACACGAGATCAGGATTCGGGAATGCTCGCGATTTTCTCGTCAACGGTTTCTCGGATCGCAATTCTGTCGCTTCTAACGTGTTCCTCGTGTCATTTTACGTCGGAATTAGTCTTGAGAAATGCACAAACACGGTTCTGGAGTTCAAAAAACACGAGTTCAGGTTTTGGGAATGCTCGCGATTTTCTCGTCAACGTTTGCTTGGATTGCAATTCTGTCGCTTCCTACGCGTTTCTCGCGTCATTTTACATCGGAATTAGTCATGAGAAATGCACAAACACGGTTGTGGAGCCCAAAAAACACGAGATCAGTTTCTGGGAATGCTCGCGATTTCCTCGTCAACGTTTGCCCGGATTGCAATTCTGTCGCTTCCAACGCGTTCCTCGCGTCATTTTACATCGGAATTAGTCTTGAGAAAGGCACAAACACGGTTCAGGAGCCGAAAAAAAATGAGATCAGGATTCGGGAATGCTCGCGATTTTCTCGTCAACGGTTTCTCGGATCGCAATTCTGTCGCTTCTAACGTGTTCCTCGTGTCATTTTACGTCGGAATTAGTCTTGAGAAATGCACAAACACGGTTCTGGAGTTCAAAAAACACGAGTTCAGGTTTTGGGAATGCTCGCGATTTTCTCGTCAACGTTTGCTTGGATTGCAATTCTGTCGCTTCCTACGCGTTTCTCGCGTCATTTTACATCGGAATTAGTCATGAGAAATGCACAAACACGGTTGTGGAGCCCAAAAAACACGAGATCAGTTTCTGGGAATGCTCGCGATTTCCTCGTCAACGGTTTCTCGGATCGCAATTCTGTCGCTTCTAACGTGTTCCTCGTGTCATTTTACGTCGGAATTAGTCTTGAGAAATGCACAAACACGGTTCTGGAGTTCAAAAAATACGAGTTCATGTTTTGGGAATACTCGCGATTTTCTAGTCAACGGTTTCTCGGATCGCAATTCTGTCGCTTCCAACGTGTTCCTCGTGTCATTTTACGTCGGGATTAGTCATGAGAAAGGCACAAACACGGTTCAGGAGCCCAAAAAACACGAGATCAGGGTTGGGGAATGCTCGCGATTTTCTCGTCAACGGTTTCTCGGATCGCAATTCTGTCGCTTCCAACGTGATCATCGTGTCATTTTACGTCGGAAATAGTCACGAGCAGTGCACGTGAACGTTTGTGGAGTCCAAAAAACACGAGTTCAGGTTCTGGGAATGCTCGCGATTTTCTCGTCAACGGTTTCTCGGATCGCAATTCTGTCGCTTCTAACGTGTTCCTCGTGTCATTTTACGTCGGAATTAGTCTTGAGAAATGCACAAACACGGTTCTGGAGTTCAAAAAACACGAGTTCAGGTTTTGGGAATGCTCGCGATTTTCTAGTCAACGGTTTCTCGGATCGCAATTCTGTCGCATCCAATGTGTTCCTCGTGTCATTTTACGTCGGAATTAGTCTTGAGAAATGCACAAACACGGTTCTGGAGTTCAAAAAACACTAGATCAGGTTTTGGGAATGCTCGCGATTTTCTCGTCAACGTTTGCTTGGATTGCAATTCTGTCGCTTCCTACGCGTTTCTCGCGTCATTTTACATCGGAATTAGTCATGAGAAATGCACAAACACGGTTGTGGAGCCCAAAAAACACGAGATCAGTTTCTGGGAATGCTCGCGATTTCCTCGTCAACGGTTTCTCGGATCGCAATTCTGTCGCTTCTAACGTGTTCCTCGTGTCATTTTACGTCGGAATTAGTCTTGAGAAATGCACAAACACGGTTCTGGAGTTCAAAAAATACGAGTTCATGTTTTGGGAATACTCGCGATTTTCTAGTCAACGGTTTCTCGGATCGCAATTCTGTCGCTTCCAACGCGTTCCCCGCGTCATTTTACATCGGAATTAGTCTTGAGAAAGGCACAAACACGTTTCAGGAGCCCAAAAAACACGAGATCAGGATTCGGGAATGCTCGCGATTTTCTCGTCAACGGTTTCTCGGATCGCAATTCTGTCGCTTCTAACGTGTTCCTCGTGTCATTTTACGTCGGAATTAGTCTTGAGAAATGCACAAACACGGTTCTGGAGTTCAAAAAACACGAGTTCAGGTTTTGGGAATGCTCGCGATTTTCTCGTCAACGTTTGCTTGGATTGCAATTCTGTCGCTTCCTACGCGTTTCTCGCGTCATTTTACATCGGAATTAGTCATGAGAAATGCACAAACACGGTTGTGGAGCCCAAAAAACACGAGATCAGTTTCTGGGAATGCTCGCGATTTCCTCGTCAACGTTTGCCCGGATTGCAATTCTGTCGCTTCCAACGCGTTCCTCGCGTCATTTTACATCGGAATTAGTCTTGAGAAAGGCACAAACACGGTTCAGGAGCCGAAAAAAAATGAGATCAGGATTCGGGAATGCTCGCGATTTTCTCGTCAACGGTTTCTCGGATCGCAATTCTGTCGCTTCTAACGTGTTCCTCGTGTCATTTTACGTCGGAATTAGTCTTGAGAAATGCACAAACACGGTTCTGGAGTTCAAAAAACACGAGTTCAGGTTTTGGGAATGCTCGCGATTTTCTCGTCAACGTTTGCTTGGATTGCAATTCTGTCGCTTCCTACGCGTTTCTCGCGTCATTTTACATCGGAATTAGTCATGAGAAATGCACAAACACGGTTGTGGAGCCCAAAAAACACGAGATCAGTTTCTGGGAATGCTCGCGATTTCCTCGTCAACGGTTTCTCGGATCGCAATTCTGTCGCTTCTAACGTGTTCCTCGTGTCATTTTACGTCGGAATTAGTCTTGAGAAATGCACAAACACGGTTCTGGAGTTCAAAAAATACGAGTTCATGTTTTGGGAATACTCGCGATTTTCTAGTCAACGGTTTCTCGGATCGCAATTCTGTCGCTTCCAACGTGTTCCTCGTGTCATTTTACGTCGGAATTAGTCTTGAGAAATGCACAAACACGGTTCTGGAGTTCAAAAAACACGAGTTCAGGTTTTGGGAATGCTCGCGATTTTCTCGTCAACGTTTGCTCGGATTGCAATTCTGTCGCTTCCTACGCCTTCCTCGTGTCATTTTACGTCGGAATTAGTCTTGAGAAATGCACAAACACGGTTCTGGAGTTCAAAAAACACGAGTTCATGTTTTGGGAATGCTCCCGATTTTCTCGTCAACGTTTACTCGGATTGCAATTCTGTCGCTTCCTACGCGTTTCTCGCGTCATTTTACATCGGAATTAGTCATGAGAAAGGCACAAACACGGTTGTGGAGCCCAAAAAACACGAGATCAGTTTCTGGGAATGCTCGCGATTTCCTCGTCAACGGTTTCTCGGATCGCAATTCTGTCGCTTCTAACGTGTTCCTCGTGTCATTTTACGTCGGAATTAGTCTTGAGAAATGCACAAACACGGTTCTGGAGTTCAAAAAATACGAGTTCATGTTTTGGGAATACTCGCGATTTTCTAGTCAACGGTTTCTCGGATCGCAATTCTGTCGCTTCCAACGTGATCCTCGTATCATTTTACGTCGGAAATAGTCACGAGCAGTGCACGTGAACGTTTGTGGAGTCCAAAAAACACGAGTTCAGTTTCTGGGAATGCTCGCGATTTCCTCGTCAACGGTTTCTCGGATCGCAATTCTGTCGCTTCTAACGTGTTCCTCGTGTCATTTTACGTCGGAATTAGTCTTGAGAAATGCACAAACACGGTTCTGGAGTTCAAAAAACACGAGTTCAGGTTTTGGGAATGCTCGCGATTTTCTAGTAAACGGTTTCTCGGATTGCAATTCTGTCGCTTCCAACGTGTTCCTCGTGTCATTTTACGTCGGAATTAGTCTTGAGAAATGCACAAACACGGTTCTGGAGTTCAAAAAACACGAGATCAGGTTTTGGGAATGCTCGCGATTTTCTCGTCAACGGTTTCTCGGATCGCAATTCTGTCGCTTCCAACGTGATCCTCGTGTCATTTTACGTCGGAAATAGCCACGAGCAGTGCACGTGAACGTTTGTGGAGTCCAAAAAACACGAGTTCAGGTTCTGGGAAGGCTCGCGATTTTCTCGTCAACGGTTTCTCGGATCGCAATTCTGTCGCTTCTAACGTGTTCCTCGTGTCATTTTACGTCGGAATTAGTCTTGAGAAATGCACAAACACGGTTCTGGAGTTCAAACAACACGAGATCAGGTTTTGGGAATGCTCGCGATTTTCTCGTCAACGTTTGCCCGGATTGCAATTCTGTCGCTTCCAACGCGTTCCTCGCGTCATTTTACATCGGAATTAGTCATGAGAAAGGCAGAAACACGGTTCAGGAGCCCAAAAAACACGAGATCAGGATTCGGGAATGCTCGCGATTTTCTCGTCAACGGTTTCTCGGATCGCAATTCTGTCGCTTCCAACGTGATCCTCGTGTCATTTTACGTCGGAAATAGTCACGAGCAGTGCACGTGAACGTTTGTGGAGTCCAAAAAACACGAGTTCAGGTTCTGGGAATGCTCGCGATTTTCTCGTCAACGGTTTCTCGGATCGCAATTCTGTCGCTTCCATCGTGATCCTCGTGTCATTTTACGTCGTAAATAGTCACGAGCAGTGCACGTGAACGTTTGTGGAGTCCAAAAAACAGGAGTTCAGGTTCTGGGAATGCTCGCGATTTTCTCGTCAACGGTTTCTCGGATCGCAATTCTGTCGCTTATAACGTGTTCCTCGTGTCATTTTACGTCGGAATTAGTCTTGAGAAATGCACAAACACGGTTCTGGAGTTCAAAAAACACGAGATCAGGTTTTGGGAATGCTCGCGATTTTCTCGTCAACGGTTTCTCGGATCGCAATTCTGTCGCTTCCAACGTGATCCTCGTGTCATTTTACGTCGGAAATAGTCATGAGCAGTGCACGTGAACGTTTGTGGAGTCCAAAAAACACGAGTTCAGGTTTTGGGAATGCTCGCGATTTTCTCATCAACGGTTTCTCGGATCGCAATTCTGTCGCTTCCAACGTGTTCCTCGTGTCATTTTACGTCGGAATTAGTCTTGAGAAATGCACAAACACGGTTCTGGAGTTCAAAAAACACGAGTTCAGGTTTTGGGAATGCTCGCGATTTTCTAGTAAACGGTTTCTCGGATCGCAATTCTGTCGCTTCCAACGTGTTCCTCGTGTCATTTTACGTCGGAATTAGTCTTGAGAAATGCACAAACACGGTTCTGGAGTTCAAAAAACACGAGATCAGGTTTTGGGAATGCTCGCGATTTTCTCGTCAACGGTTTCTCGGATCGCAATTCTGTCGCTTCCAACGTGATCCTCGTGTCATTTTACGTCGGAAATAGCCACGAGCAGTGCACGTGAACGTTTGTGGAGTCCAAAAAACACGAGTTCAGGTTCTGGGAAGGCTCGCGATTTTCTCGTCAACGGTTTCTCGGATCGCAATTCTGTCGCTTCTAACGTGTTCCTCGTGTCATTTTACGTCGGAATTAGTCTTGAGAAATGCACAAACACGGTTCTGGAGTTCAAACAACACGAGATCAGGTTTTGGGAATGCTCGCGATTTTCTCGTCAACGTTTGCCCGGATTGCAATTCTGTCGCTTCCAACGCGTTCCTCGCGTCATTTTACATCGGAATTAGTCATGAGAAAGGCAGAAACACGGTTCAGGAGCCCAAAAAACACGAGATCAGGATTCGGGAATGCTCGCGATTTTCTCGACAACGGTTTCTCGGATCGCAATTCTGTCGCTTCCAACGTGATCCTCGTGTCATTTTACGTCGGAAATAGTCACGAGCAGTGCACGTAAACGTTTGTGGAGTCCAAAAAACACGAGTTCAGGTTCTGGGAATGCTCGCGATTTTCTCGTCAACGGTTTCTCGGATCGCAATTCTGTCGCTTCCAACGTGTTCCTCGTGTCATTTTACGTCGGGATTAGTCATGAGAAAGGCACAAACACGGTTCAGGAGCCCAAAAAACACGAGATCAGGGTTGGGGAATGCTCGCGATTTTCTCGTCAACGGTTTCTCGGATCGCAATTCTGTCGCTTCCAACGTGATCATCGTGTCATTTTACGTCGGAAATAGTCACGAGCAGTGCACGTGAACGTTTGTGGAGTCCAAAAAACACGAGTTCAGGTTCTGGGAATGCTCGCGATTTTCTCGTCAACGGTTTCTCGGATCGCAATTCTGTCGCTTCTAACGTGTTCCTCGTGTCATTTTACGTCGGAATTAGTCTTGAGAAATACACAAACACGGTTCTGGAGTTCAAAAAATACGAGTTCATGTTTTGGGAATACTCGCGATTTTCTAGTCAACGGTTTCTCGGATCGCAATTCTGTGGCTTCCAACGTGTTCCTCGTGTCATTTTACGTCGGAATTAGTCTTGAGAAATGCACAAACACGGTTCTGGAGTTCAAAAAACACGAGTTCAGGTTTTGGGAATGCTCGCGATTTTCTCGTCAACGTTTGCTCGGATTGCAATTCTGTCGCTTCCTACGCGTTCCTCGTGTCATTTTACGTCGGAATTAGTCTTGAGAAATGCACAAACACGGTTCTGGAGTTCAAAAAACACGAGTTCATGTTTTGGGAATGCTCCCGATTTTCTCGTCAACGGTTTCTCGGATCGCAATTCTGTCGCTTCCAACGTGATCCTCGTGTCATTTTACGTCGGAAATAGCCACGAGCAGTGCACGTGAACGTTTGTGGAGTCCAAAAAACACGAGTTCAGGTTCTGGGAAGGCTCGCGATTTTCTCGTCAACGGTTTCTCGGATCGCAATTCTGTCGCTTCTAACGTGTTCCTCGTGTCATTTTACGTCGGAATTAGTCTTGAGAAATGCACAAACACGGTTCTGGAGTTCAAACAACACGAGATCAGGTTTTGGGAATGCTCGCGATTTTCTCGTCAACGTTTGCCCGGATTGCAATTCTGTCGCTTCCAACGCGTTCCTCGCGTCATTTTACATCGGAATTAGTCATGAGAAAGGCAGAAACACGGTTCAGGAGCCCAAAAAACACGAGATCAGGATTCGGGAATGCTCGCGATTTTCTCGTCAACGGTTTCTCGGATCGCAATTCTGTCGCTTCCAACGTGATCCTCGTGTCATTTTACGTCGGAAATAGTCACGAGCAGTGCACGTGAACGTTTGTGGAGTCCAAAAAACACGAGTTCAGGTTCTGGGAATGCTCGCGATTTTCTCGTCAACGGTTTCTCGGATCGCAATTCTGTCGCTTCCAACGTGTTCCTCGTGTCATTTTACGTCGGGATTAGTCATGAGAAAGGCACAAACACGGTTCAGGAGCCCAAAAAACACGAGATCAGGGTTGGGGAATGCTCGCGATTTTCTCGTCAACGGTTTCTCGGATCGCAATTCTGTCGCTTCCAACGTGATCATCGTGTCATTTTACGTCGGAAATAGTCACGAGCAGTGCACGTGAACGTTTGTGGAGTCCAAAAAACACGAGTTCAGGTTCTGGGAATGCTCGCGATTTTCTCGTCAACGGTTTCTCGGATCGCAATTCTGTCGCTTCTAACGTGTTCCTCGTGTCATTTTACGTCGGAATTAGTCTTGAGAAATGCACAAACACGGTTCTGGAGTTCAAAAAACACGAGTTCAGGTTTTGGGAATGCTCGCGATTTTCTAGTCAACGGTTTCTCGGATCGCAATTCTGTCGCATCCAATGTGTTCCTCGTGTCATTTTACGTCGGAATTAGTCTTGAGAAATGCACAAACACGGTTCTGGAGTTCAAAAAACACTAGATCAGGTTTTGGGAATGCTCGCGATTTTCTCGTCAACGTTTGCTTGGATTGCAATTCTGTCGCTTCCTACGCGTTTCTCGCGTCATTTTACATCGGAATTAGTCATGAGAAATGCACAAACACGGTTGTGGAGCCCAAAAAACACGAGATCAGTTTCTGGGAATGCTCGCGATTTCCTCGTCAACGGTTTCTCGGATCGCAATTCTGTCGCTTCTAACGTGTTCCTCGTGTCATTTTACGTCGGAATTAGTCTTGAGAAATGCACAAACACGGTTCTGGAGTTCAAAAAATACGAGTTCATGTTTTGGGAATACTCGCGATTTTCTAGTCAACGGTTTCTCGGATCGCAATTCTGTCGCTTCCAACGCGTTCCCCGCGTCATTTTACATCGGAATTAGTCTTGAGAAAGGCACAAACACGTTTCAGGAGCCCAAAAAACACGAGATCAGGATTCGGGAATGCTCGCGATTTTCTCGTCAACGGTTTCTCGGATCGCAATTCTGTCGCTTCTAACGTGTTCCTCGTGTCATTTTACGTCGGAATTAGTCTTGAGAAATGCACAAACACGGTTCTGGAGTTCAAAAAACACGAGTTCAGGTTTTGGGAATGCTCGCGATTTTCTCGTCAACGTTTGCTTGGATTGCAATTCTGTCGCTTCCTACGCGTTTCTCGCGTCATTTTACATCGGAATTAGTCATGAGAAATGCACAAACACGGTTGTGGAGCCCAAAAAACACGAGATCAGTTTCTGGGAATGCTCGCGATTTCCTCGTCAACGTTTGCCCGGATTGCAATTCTGTCGCTTCCAACGCGTTCCTCGCGTCATTTTACATCGGAATTAGTCTTGAGAAAGGCACAAACACGGTTCAGGAGCCGAAAAAAAATGAGATCAGGATTCGGGAATGCTCGCGATTTTCTCGTCAACGGTTTCTCGGATCGCAATTCTGTCGCTTCTAACGTATTCCTCGTGTCATTTTACGTCGGAATTAGTCTTGAGAAATGCACAAACACGGTTCTGGAGTTCAAAAAACACGAGTTCAGGTTTTGGGAATGCTCGCGATTTTCTCGTCAACGTTTGCTTGGATTGCAATTCTGTCGCTTCCTACGCGTTTCTCGCGTCATTTTACATCGGAATTAGTCATGAGAAATGCACAAACACGGTTGTGGAGCCCAAAAAACACGAGATCAGTTTCTGGGAATGCTCGCGATTTCCTCGTCAACGGTTTCTCGGATCGCAATTCTGTCGCTTCTAACGTGTTCCTCGTGTCATTTTACGTCGGAATTAGTCTTGAGAAATGCACAAACACGGTTCTGGAGTTCAAAAAATACGAGTTCATGTTTTGGGAATACTCGCGATTTTCTAGTCAACGGTTTCTCGGATCGCAATTCTGTCGCTTCCAACGTGTTCCTCGTGTCATTTTACGTCGGAATTAGTCTTGAGAAATGCACAAACACGGTTCTGGAGTTCAAAAAACACGAGTTCAGGTTTTGGGAATGCTCGCGATTTTCTCGTCAACGTTTGCTCGGATTGCAATTCTGTCGCTTCCTACGCCTTCCTCGTGTCATTTTACGTCGGAATTAGTCTTGAGAAATGCACAAACACGGTTCTGGAGTTCAAAAAACACGAGTTCATGTTTTGGGAATGCTCCCGATTTTCTCGTCAACGTTTACTCGGATTGCAATTCTGTCGCTTCCTACGCGTTTCTCGCGTCATTTTACATCGGAATTAGTCATGAGAAAGGCACAAGCACGGTTCAGGAGCCCAAGAAACACGAGATCAGTATTCGGGAATGCTCGCGATTTTCTCGTCAACGGTTTCTCGGATCGCAATTCTGTCGCTTCCAACGTGATCCTCGTATCATTTTACGTCGGAAATAGTCACGAGCAGTGCACGTGAACGTTTGTGGAGTCCAAAAAACACGAGTTCAGTTTCTGGGAATGCTCGCGATTTCCTCGTCAACGGTTTCTCGGATCGCAATTCTGTCGCTTCTAACGTGTTCCTCGTGTCATTTTACGTCGGAATTAGTCTTGAGAAATGCACAAACACGGTTCTGGAGTTCAAAAAACACGAGTTCAGGTTTTGGGAATGCTCGCGATTTTCTAGTAAACGGTTTCTCGGATCGCAATTCTGTCGCTTCCAACGTGTTCCTCGTGTCATTTTACGTCGGAATTAGTCTTGAGAAATGCACAAACACGGTTCTGGAGTTCAAAAAACACGAGATCAGGTTTTGGGAATGCTCGCGATTTTCTCGTCAACGGTTTCTCGGATCGCAATTCTGTCGCTTCCAACGTGATCCTCGTGTCATTTTACGTCGGAAATAGCCACGAGCAGTGCACGTGAACGTTTGTGGAGTCCAAAAAACACGAGTTCAGGTTCTGGGAAGGCTCGCGATTTTCTCGTCAACGGTTTCTCGGATCGCAATTCTGTCGCTTCTAACGTGTTCCTCGTGTCATTTTACGTCGGAATTAGTCTTGAGAAATGCACAAACACGGTTCTGGAGTTCAAACAACACGAGATCAGGTTTTGGGAATGCTCGCGATTTTCTCGTCAACGTTTGCCCGGATTGCAATTCTGTCGCTTCCAACGCGTTCCTCGCGTCATTTTACATCGGATTTAGTCATGAGAAAGGCAGAAACACGGTTCAGGAGCCCAAAAAACACGAGATCAGGATTCGGGAATGCTCGCGATTTTCTCGTCAACGGTTTCTCGGATCGCAATTCTGTCGCTTCCAACGTGATCCTCGTGTCATTTTACGTCGGAAATAGTCACGAGCAGTGCACGTGAACGTTTGTGGAGTCCAAAAAACACGAGTTCAGGTTCTGGGAATGCTCGCGATTTTCTCGTCAACGGTTTCTCGGATCGCAATTCTGTCGCTTCCATCGTGATCCTCGTGTCATTTTACGTCGTAAATAGTCACGAGCAGTGCACGTGAACGTTTGTGGAGTCCAAAAAACAGGAGTTCAGGTTCTGGGAATGCTCGCGATTTTCTCGTCAACGGTTTCTCGGATCGCAATTCTGTCGCTTATAACGTGTTCCTCGTGTCATTTTACGTCGGAATTAGTCTTGAGAAATGCACAAACACGGTTCTGGAGTTCAAAAAACACGAGATCAGGTTTTGGGAATGCTCGCGATTTTCTCGTCAACGGTTTCTCGGATCGCAATTCTGTCGCTTCCAACGTGATCCTCGTGTCATTTTACGTCGGAAATAGTCATGAGCAGTGCACGTGAACGTTTGTGGAGTCCAAAAAACACGAGTTCAGGTTTTGGGAATGCTCGCGATTTTCTCATCAACGGTTTCTCGGATCGCAATTCTGTCGCTTCCAACGTGTTCCTCGTGTCATTTTACGTCGGAATTAGTCTTGAGAAATGCACAAACACGGTTCTGGAGTTCAAAAAACACGAGTTCAGGTTTTGGGAATGCTCGCGATTTTCTAGTAAACGGTTTCTCGGATCGCAATTCTGTCGCTTCCAACGTGTTCCTCGTGTCATTTTACGTCGGAATTAGTCTTGAGAAATGCACAAACACGGTTCTGGAGTTCAAAAAACACGAGATCAGGTTTTGGGAATGCTCGCGATTTTCTCGTCAACGGTTTCTCGGATCGCAATTCTGTCGCTTCCAACGTGATCCTCGTGTCATTTTACGTCGGAAATAGCCACGAGCAGTGCACGTGAACGTTTGTGGAGTCCAAAAAACACGAGTTCAGGTTCTGGGAAGGCTCGCGATTTTCTCGTCAACGGTTTCTCGGATCGCAATTCTGTCGCTTCTAACGTGTTCCTCGTGTCATTTTACGTCGGAATTAGTCTTGAGAAATGCACAAACACGGTTCTGGAGTTCAAACAACACGAGATCAGGTTTTGGGAATGCTCGCGATTTTCTCGTCAACGTTTGCCCGGATTGCAATTCTGTCGCTTCCAACGCGTTCCTCGCGTCATTTTACATCGGAATTAGTCATGAGAAAGGCAGAAACACGGTTCAGGAGCCCAAAAAACACGAGATCAGGATTCGGGAATGCTCGCGATTTTCTCGTCAACGGTTTCTCGGATCGCAATTCTGTCGCTTCCAACGTGATCCTCGTGTCATTTTACGTCGGAAATAGTCACGAGCAGTGCACGTAAACGTTTGTGGAGTCCAAAAAACACGAATTCAGGTTCTGGGAATGCTCGCGATTTTCTCGTCAACGGTTTCTCGGATCGCAATTCTGTCGCTTCCAACGTGTTCCTCGTGTCATTTTACGTCGGGATTAGTCATGAGAAAGGCACAAACACGGTTCAGGAGCCCAAAAAACACGAGATCAGGGTTGGGGAATGCTCGCGATTTTCTCGTCAACGGTTTCTCGGATCGCAATTCTGTCGCTTCCAACGTGATCATCGTGTCATTTTACGTCGGAAATAGTCACGAGCAGTGCACGTGAACGTTTGTGGAGTCCAAAAAACACGAGTTCAGGTTCTGGGAATGCTCGCGATTTTCTCGTCAACGGTTTCTCGGATCGCAATTCTGTCGCTTCTAACGTGTTCCTCGTGTCATTTTACGTCGGAATTAGTCTTGAGAAATGCACAAACACGGTTCTGGAGTTCAAAAAACACGAGTTCAGGTTTTGGGAATGCTCGCGATTTTCTAGTCAACGGTTTCTCGGATCGCAATTCTGTCGCATCCAATGTGTTCCTCGTGTCATTTTACGTCGGAATTAGTCTTGAGAAATGCACAAACACGGTTCTGGAGTTCAAAAAACACTAGATCAGGTTTTGGGAATGCTCGCGATTTTCTCGTCAACGTTTGCTTGGATTGCAATTCTGTCGCTTCCTACGCGTTTCTCGCGTCATTTTACATCGGAATTAGTCATGAGAAATGCACAAACACGGTTGTAGAGCCCAAAAAACACGAGATCAGTTTCTGGGAATGCTCGCGATTTCCTCGTCAACGGTTTCTCGGATCGCAATTCTGTCGCTTCTAACGTGTTCCTCGTGTCATTTTACGTCGGAATTAGTCTTGAGAAATGCACAAACACGGTTCTGGAGTTCAAAAAATACGAGTTCATGTTTTGGGAATACTCGCGATTTTCTAGTCAACGGTTTCTCGGATCGCAATTCTGTCGCTTCCAACGTGTTCCTCGTGTCATTTTACGTCGGAATTAGTCTTGAGAAATGCACAAACACGGTTCTGGAGTTCAAAAAACACGAGATCAGGTTTTGGGAATGCTCGCGATTTTCTCGTCAACGTTTGCCCGGATTGCAATTCTGTCGCTTCCAACGCGTTCCCCGCGTCATTTTACATCGGAATTAGTCTTGAGAAAGGCACAAACACGGTTCAGGAGCCCAAAAAACACGAGATCAGGATTCGGGAATGCTCGCGATTTTCTCGTCAACGGTTTCTCGGATCGCAATTCTGTCGCTTCTAACGTGTTCCTCGTGTCATTTTACGTCGGAATTAGTCTTGAGAAATGCACAAACACGGTTCTGGAGTTCAAAAAACACGAGTTCAGGTTTTGGGAATGCTCGCGATTTTCTCGTCAACGTTTGCTTGGATTGCAATTCTGTCGCTTCCTACGCGTTTCTCGCGTCATTTTACATCGGAATTAGTCATGAGAAATGCACAAACACGGTTGTGGAGCCCAAAAAACACGAGATCAGTTTCTGGGAATGCTCGCGATTTCCTCGTCAACGTTTGCCCGGATTGCAATTCTGTCGCTTCCAACGCGTTCCTCGCGTCATTTTACATCGGAATTAGTCTTGAGAAAGGCACAAACACGGTTCAGGAGCCCAAAAAACACGAGATCAGGATTCGGGAATGCTCGCGATTTTCTCGTCAACGGTTTCTCGGATCGCAATTCTGTCGCTTCTAACGTGTTCCTCGTGTCATTTTACGTCGGAATTAGTCTTGAGAAATGCACAAACACGGTTCTGGAGTTCAAAAAACACGAGTTCAGGTTTTGGGAATGCTCGCGATTTTCTCGTCAACGTTTGCTTGGATTGCAATTCTGTCGCTTCCTACGCGTTTCTCGCTTCATTTTACATCGGAATTAGTCATGAGAAATGCACAAACACGGTTGTGGAGCCCAAAAAACACGAGATCAGTTTCTGGGAATGCTCGGGTTTTCCTCGTCAACGGTTTCTCGGATCGCAATTCTGTCGCTTCTAACGTGTTCCTCGTGTCATTTTACGTCGGAATTAGTCTTGAGAAATGCACAAACACGGTTCTGGAGTTCAAAAAATACGAGTTCATGTTTTGGGAATGCTCGCGATTTTCTCGTCAACGGTTTCTCGGATCGCAATTCTGTCGCTTCTAACGTGTTCCTCGTGTCATTTTACGTCGGAATTAGTCTTGAGAAATGCACAAACACGGTTCTGGAGTTCAAAAAACACGAGTTCAGGTTTTGGGAATGCTCGCGATTTTCTCGTCAACGTTTGCTTGGATTGCAATTCTGTCGCTTCCTACGCGTTTCTCGCTTCATTTTACATCGGAATTAGTCATGAGAAATGCACAAACACGGTTGTGGAGCCCAAAAAACACGAGATCAGTTTCTGGGAATGCTCGGGTTTTCCTCGTCAACGGTTTCTCGGATCGCAATTCTGTCGCTTCTAACGTGTTCCTCGTGTCATTTTACGTCGGAATTAGTCTTGAGAAATGCACAAACACGGTTCTGGAGTTCAAAAAATACGAGTTCATGTTTTGGGAATACTCGCGATTTTCTAGTCAACGGTTTCTCGGATCGCAATTCTGTCGCTTCCAACGTGTTCCTCGTGTCATTTTACGTCGGAATTAGTCTTGAGAAATGCACAAACACGGTTCTGGAGTTCAAAAAACACGAGATCAGGTTTTGGGAATGCTCGCGATTTTCTCGTCAACGTTTGCCCGGATTGCAATTCTGTCGCTTCCAACGCGTTCCCCGCGTCATTTTACATCGGAATTAGTCTTGAGAAAGGCACAAACACGGTTCAGGAGCCCAAAAAACACGAGATCAGGATTCGGGAATGCTCGCGATTTTCTCGTCAACGGTTTCTCGGATCGCAATTCTGTCGCTTCTAACGTGTTCCTCGTGTCATTTTACGTCGGAATTAGTCTTGAGAAATGCACAAACACGGTTCTGGAGTTCAAAAAACACGAGTTCAGGTTTTGGGAATGCTCGCGATTTTCTCGTCAACGTTTGCTTGGATTGCAATTCTGTCGCTTCCTACGCGTTTCTCGCGTCATTTTACATCGGAATTAGTCATGAGAAATGCACAAACACGGTTGTGGAGCCCAAAAAACACGAGATCAGTTTCTGGGAATGCTCGCGATTTCCTCGTCAACGGTTTCTCGGATCGCAATTCTGTCGCTTCTAACGTGTTCCTCGTGTCATTTTACGTTGGAATTAGTCTTGAGAAATGCACAAACACGGTTCTGGAGTTCAAAAAACACGAGATCAGGTTTTGGGAATGCTCGCGATTTTCTCGTCAACGTTTGCCCGGATTGCAATTCTGTCGCTTCCAACGCGTTCCTCGCGTCATTTTACATCGGAATTAGTCTTGAGAAAGGCACAAACACGGTTCAGGAGCCCAAAAAACACGAGATCGGGATTCGGGAATGCTCGCGATTTTCTCGTCAACGGTTTCTCGGATCGCAATTCTGTCGCTTCTAACGTGTTCCTCGTGTCATTTTACGTCGGAATTAGTCTTGAGAAATGCACAAACACGGTTCTGGAGTTCAAAAAACACGAGATCAGGTTTTGGGAATGCTCGCGATTTTCTCGTCAACGGTTTCTCGGATCGCAATTCTGTCGCTTCCAACGTGATCCTCGTGTCATTTTACGTCGGAAATAGCCACGAGCAGTGCACGTGAACGTTTGTGGAGTCCAAAAAACACGAGTTCAGGTTCTGGGAAGGCTCGCGATTTTCTCGTCAACGGTTTCTCGGATCGCAATTCTGTCGCTTCTAACGTGTTCCTCGTGTCATTTTACGTCGGAATTAGTCTTGAGAAATGCACAAACACGGTTCTGGAGTTCAAACAACACGAGATCAGGTTTTGGGAATGCTCGCGATTTCCTCGTCAACGGTTTCTCGGATCGCAATTCTGTCGCATCTAACGTGTTCCTCGTGTCATTTTACGTCGGAATTAGTCTTGAGAAATGCACAAACACGGTTCAGGAGCCCAAAAAACACGAGATCAGGATTCGGGAATGCTCGCGATTTTCTCGTCAACGGTTTCTCGGATCGCAATTCTGTCGCTTCCAAAGTGATCCTCGTGTCATTTTACGTCGGAAATAGTCACGAGCAGTGCACGTGAACGTTTGTGGAGTCCAAAAAACACGAGTTCAGGTTCTGGGAATGCCCGCGATTTCCTCGTTAACGGTTTCTCGGATCGCAATTCTGTCGCTTCTAACGTGTTCCTCGTGTCATTTTACGTCGGAATTAGTCTTGACAAATGCACAAACGCGGTTCTGGAGTTCAAAAAACACGAGATCAGGTTTTGGGAATGCTCGCGATTTTCTCGTCAACGTTTGCCCGGATTGCAATTCTGTCGCTTCCAACGCGTTCCCCGCGTCATTTTACATCGGAATTAGTCTTGAGAAAGGCACAAACACGGTTCAGGAGCCCAAAAAACACGAGATCAGGATTCGGGAATGCTCGCGATTTTCTCGTCAACGGTTTCTCGGATCGCAATTCTGTCGCTTCTAACGTGTTCCTCGTGTCATTTTACGTCGGAATTAGTCTTGAGAAATGCACAAACACGTTTCTGGAGTTCAAAAAACACGAGTTCAGGTTTTGGGAATGCTCGCGATTTTCTCGTCAACGTTTGCTTGGATTGCAATTCTGTCGCTTCCTACGCGTTTCTCGCGTCATTTTACATCGGAATTAGTCATGAGAAATGCACAAACACGGTTGTGGAGCCCAAAAAACACGAGATCAGTTTCTGGGAATGCTCGCGATTTCCTCGTCAACGGTTTCTCGGATCGCAATTCTGTCGCATCTAACGTGTTCCTCGTGTCATTTTACGTCGGAATTAGTCTTGAGAAATGCACAAACACGGTTCTGGAGTTCAAAAAATACGAGTTCATGTTTTGGGAATACTCGCGATTTTCTAGTCAACGGTTTCTCGGATCGCAATTCTGTTGCTTCCAACGTGTTCCTCGTGTCATTTTACGTCGGAATTAGTCTTGAGAAATGCATAAACACGGTTCTGGAGTTCAAAAAACACGAGATCAGGTTTTGGGAATGCTCGCGATTTTCTCGTCAACGTTTGCCCGGATTGCAATTCTGTCGCTTCCAACGCGTTCCCCGCGTCATTTTACATCGGAATTAGTCTTGAGAAAGGCACAAACACGGTTCAGGAGCCCAAAAAACACGAGATCAGGATTCGGGAATGCTCGCGATTTTCTCGTCAACGGTTTCTCGGATCGCAATTCTGTCGCTTCTAACGTGTTCCTCGTGTCATTTTACGTCGGAATTAGTCTTGAGAAATGCACAAACACGGTTCTGGAGTTCAAAAAACACGAGTTCAGGTTTTGGGAATGCTCGCGATTTTCTCGTCAACGTTTGCTCGGATTGCAATTCTGTCGCTTCCTACGCGTTTCTCGCGTCATTTTACATCGGAATTAGTCATGAGAAAGGCACAAACACGGTTCAGGAGCCCAAAAAACACGAGATCATGTTTTGGGAATGCTCGCGATTTTCTCGTCAACGTTTGCTCGGATTGCAATTCTGTCGCTTCCTACGCGTTTCTCGCGTCATTTTACATCGGAATTAGTCATGAGAAATGCACAAACACGGTTCTGGAGTTCAAACAACACGAGATCAGGTTTTGGGAATGCTCGCGATTTCCTCGTCAACGGTTTCTCGGATCGCAATTCTGTCGCATCTAACGTGTTCCTCGTGTCATTTTACGTTGGAATTAGTCTTGAGAAATGCACAAACACGGTTCTGGAGTTCAAAAAACACGAGATCAGGTTTTGGGAATGCTCGCGATTTTCTCGTCAACGGTTTCTCGGATCGCAATTCTGTCGCTTCCAACGTGTTCCTCGTGTCATTTTACGTCGGAATTAGTCTTGACAAATGCACAAACGCGGTTCTGGAGTTAAAAAAACCCGAGATCAGGTTTTGGGAATGCTCGCGATTTTCTCGTCAACGTTTACTCGGATTGCAATTCTGTCGCTTCCTACGCGTTTCTCGCGTCATTTTACATCGGAATTAGTCATGAGAAAGGCACAAACACGGTTCAGGAGCCCAAAAAACACGAGATCAGGTTTTGGGAATGCTCGCCATTTTCTCGTCAACGGTTTCTCGGTTCGCAATTCTGTGGCTTCCATCGTGATCCTCGTGTCATTTTACGTCGGAAATAGTCACGAGCAGTGCACGTGAACGTTTGTGGAGTCCAAAAAACACGAGTTCAGGTTCTGGGAATGCTCGCGATTTTCTCGTCAACGGTTTCTCGGTTCGCAATTCTGTCGCTTCTAACGTGTTCCTCGTGTCATTTTACGTCGGAATTAGTCTTGAGAAATGCACAAACACGGTTCTGGAGTTCAAAAAACACGAGTTCAGGTTCTGGGAAGGCTCGCGATTTTCTCGTCAACGGTTTCTCGGATCGCAATTCTGTCGCTTCTAACGTGTTCCTCGTGTCATTTTACGTCGGAATTAGTCTTGAGAAATGCACAAACACGGTTCTGGAGTTCAAACAACACGAGATCAGGTTTTGGGAATGCTCGCGATTTTCTCGTCAACGTTTGCCCGGATTGCAATTCTGTCGCTTCCAACGCGTTCCTCGCGTTATTTTACATCGGAATTAGTCATGAGAAAGGCAGAAACACGGTTCAGGAGCCCAAAAAACACGAGTTCAGGTTCTGGGAATGCTCGCGATTTTCTCGTCAACGGTTTCTCGGATCGCAATTCTGTCGCTTCTAACGTGTTCCTCGTGTCATTTTACGTCGGAATTAATCTTGAGAAATGCACAAACACGGTCCTGAAGTTCAAAAAACACGAGATCAGGTTTTGGGAATGCTCGCGATTTCCTCGTCAACGGTTTCTCGGATCGCAATTCTGTCGCTTCTAACGTGTTCCTCGTGTCATTTTACGTCGGAATTAGTCTTGAGAAATGCACAAACACGGTTCTGGAGTTAAAAAAACACGAGTTCAGGTTTTGGGAATGCTCGCGATTTTCTAGTCAACGGTTTCTCGGATCGCAATTCTGTCGCTTCTAACGTGTTCCTCGTGTCATTTTACGTTGGAATTAGTCTTGAGAAATGCACAAACACGGTTCTGGAGTTCAAAAAACACGAGATCAGGTTTTGGGAATGCTCGCGATTTTCTCGTCAACGTTTGCCCGGATTGCAATTCTGTCGCTTCCAACGCGTTCCTCGCGTCATTTTACATCGGAATTAGTCTTGAGAAATGCACAAACACGGTTCTGGAGTTCAAAAAACACGAGATCAGGTTTTGGGAATGCTCGCGATTTTCTCGTCAACGGTTTCTCGGATCGCAATTCTGTCGCTTCCAACGTGATCCTCGTGTCATTTTACGTCGGAAATAGCCACGAGCAGTGCACGTGAACGTTTGTGGAGTCCAAAAAACACGAGTTCAGGTTCTGGGAAGGCTCGCGATTTTCTCGTCAACGGTTTCTCGGATCGCAATTCTGTCGCTTCTAACGTGTTCCTCGTGTCATTTTACGTCGGAATTAGTCTTGAGAAATGCACAAACACGGTTCTGGAGTTCAAACAACACGAGATCAGGTTTTGGGAATGCTCGCGATTTCCTCGTCAACGGTTTCTCGGATCGCAATTCTGTCGCATCTAACGTGTTCCTCGTGTCATTTTACGTCGGAATTAGTCTTGAGAAATGCACAAACACGGTTCAGGAGCCCAAAAAACACGAGATCAGGATTCGGGAATGCTCGCGATTTTCTCGTCAACGGTTTCTCGGATCGCAATTCTGTCGCTTCCAACGTGATCCTCGTGTCATTTTACGTCGGAAATAGTCACGAGCAGTGCACGTGAACGTTTGTGGAGTCCAAAAAACACGAGTTCAGGTTCTGGGAATGCCCGCGATTTCCTCGTTAACGGTTTCTCGGATCGCAATTCTGTCGCTTCTAACGTGTTCCTCGTGTCATTTTACGTCGGAATTAGTCTTGACAAATGCACAAACGCGGTTCTGGAGTTAAAAAAACCCGAGATCAGGTTTTGGGAATGCTCGCGATTTTCTCGTCAACGTTTACTCGGATTGCAATTCTGTCGCTTCCTACGCGTTTCTCGCGTCATTTTACATCGGAATTAGTCATGAGAAAGGCACAAACACGGTTCAGGAGCCCAAAAAACACGAGATCAGGTTTTGGGAATGCTCGCCATTTTCTCGTCAACGGTTTCTCGGTTCGCAATTCTGTGGCTTCCATCGTGATCCTCGTGTCATTTTACGTCGGAAATAGTCACGAGCAGTGCACGTGAACGTTTGTGGAGTCCAAAAAACACGAGTTCAGGTTCTGGGAATGCTCGCGATTTTCTCGTCAACGGTTTCTCGGTTCGCAATTCTGTCGCTTCTAACGTGTTCCTCGTGTCATTTTACGTCGGAATTAGTCTTGAGAAATGCACAAACACGGTTCTGGAGTTCAAAAAACACGAGTTCAGGTTCTGGGAAGGCTCGCGATTTTCTCGTCAACGGTTTCTCGGATCGCAATTCTGTCGCTTCTAACGTGTTCCTCGTGTCATTTTACGTCGGAATTAGTCTTGAGAAATGCACAAACACGGTTCTGGAGTTCAAACAACACGAGATCAGGTTTTGGGAATGCTCGCGATTTTCTCGTCAACGTTTGCCCGGATTGCAATTCTGTCGCTTCCAACGCGTTCCTCGCGTTATTTTACATCGGAATTAGTCATGAGAAAGGCAGAAACACGGTTCAGGAGCCCAAAAAACACGAGTTCAGGTTCTGGGAATGCTCGCGATTTTCTCGTCAACGGTTTCTCGGATCGCAATTCTGTCGCTTCTAACGTGTTCCTCGTGTCATTTTACGTCGGAATTAATCTTGAGAAATGCACAAACACGGTCCTGAAGTTCAAAAAACACGAGATCAGGTTTTGGGAATGCTCGCGATTTCCTCGTCAACGGTTTCTCGGATCGCAATTCTGTCGCATCTAACGTGTTCCTCGTGTCATTTTACGTCGGAATTAGTCTTGAGAAATGCACAAACACGGTTCAGGAGCCCAAAAAACACGAGATCAGGATTCGGGAATGCTCGCGATTTTCTCGTCAACGGTTTCTCGGATCGCAATTCTGTCGCTTCCAACGTGATCCTCGTGTCATTTTACGTCGGAAATAGTCACGAGCAGTGCACGTGAACGTTTGTGGAGTCCAAAAAACACGAGTTCAGGTTCTGGGAATGCCCGCGATTTCCTCGTTAACGGTTTCTCGGATCGCAATTCTGTCGCTTCTAACGTGTTCCTCGTGTCATTTTACGTCGGAATTAGTCTTGACAAATGCACAAACGCGGTTCTGGAGTTAAAAAAACCCGAGATCAGGTTTTGGGAATGCTCGCGATTTTCTCGTCAACGTTTACTCGGATTGCAATTCTGTCGCTTCCTACGCGTTTCTCGCGTCATTTTACATCGGAATTAGTCATGAGAAAGGCACAAACACGGTTCAGGAGCCCAAAAAACACGAGATCAGGTTTTGGGAATGCTCGCCATTTTCTCGTCAACGGTTTCTCGGTTCGCAATTCTGTCGCTTCCATCGTGATCCTCGTGTCATTTTACGTCGGAAATAGTCACGAGCAGTGCACGTGAACGTTTGTGGAGTCCAAAAAACACGAGTTCAGGTTCTGGGAATGCTCGCGATTTTCTCGTCAACGGTTTCTCGGATCGCAATTCTGTCGCTTCTAACGTGTTCCTCGTGTCATTTTACGTCGGAATTAGTCTTGAGAAATCCACAAACACGGTTCTGGAGTTCAAAAAACACGAGATCAGGTTTTTGGAATGCTCGCGATTTTCTCGTCAACGGTTTCTCGGTTCGCAATTCTGTCGCTTCTAACGTGTTCCTCGTGTCATTTTACGTCGGAATTAGTCTTGAGAAATGCACAAACACGGTTCTGGAGTTCAAAAAACACGAGTTCAGGTTTTGGGAATGCTCGCAATTTTCTCGTCAACGTTTGCTTGGATTGCAATTCTGTCGCTTCCAACGTGATCCTCGTGTCATTTTACGTCGGAAATAGTCACGAGCAGTGCACGTGAACGTTTGTGGAGTCCAAAAAACACGAGTTCAGGTTCTGGGAATGCTCGCGATTTTCTCGTCAACGGTTTCTCGGATCGCAATTCTGTCGCTTCTAACGTGTTCCTCGTGTCATTTTACGTCGGAATTAATCTTGAGAAATGCACAAACACGGTTCAGGAGCCCAAAAAACACGAGATCAGGATTCGGGAATGCTCGCGATTTTCTCGTCAACGGTTTCTCGGATCGCAATTCTGTCGCTTCCAACGTGATCCTCGTGTCATTTTACGTCGGAAATAGTCACGAGCAGTGCACGTGAACGTTTGTGGAGTCCAAAAAACACGAGTTCAGGTTCTGGGAATGCCCGCGATTTCCTCGTTAACGGTTTCTCGGATCGCAATTCTGTCGCTTCTAACGTGTTCCTCGTGTCATTTTACGTCGGAATTAGTCTTGACAAATGCACAAACGCGGTTCTGGAGTTAAAAAAACCCGAGATCAGGTTTTGGGAATGCTCGCGATTTTCTCGTCAACGTTTACTCGGATTGCAATTCTGTCGCTTCCTACGCGTTTCTCGCGTCATTTTACATCGGAATTAGTCATGAGAAAGGCACAAACACGGTTCAGGAGCCCAAAAAACACGAGATCAGGTTTTGGGAATGCTCGCCATTTTCTCGTCAACGGTTTCTCGGTTCGCAATTCTGTCGCTTCCATCGTGATCCTCGTGTCATTTTACGTCGGAAATAGTCACGAGCAGTGCACGTGAACGTTTGTGGAGTCCAAAAAACACGAGTTCAGGTTCTGGGAATGCTCGCGATTTTCTCGTCAACGGTTTCTCGGATCGCAATTCTGTCGCTTCTAACGTGTTCCTCGTGTCATTTTACGTCGGAATTAGTCTTGAGAAATCCACAAACACGGTTCTGGAGTTCAAAAAACACGAGATCAGGTTTTTGGAATGCTCGCGATTTTCTCGTCAACGGTTTCTCGGTTCGCAATTCTGTCGCTTCTAACGTGTTCCTCGTGTCATTTTACGTCGGAATTAGTCTTGAGAAATGCACAAACACGGTTCTGGAGTTCAAAAAACACGAGTTCAGGTTTTGGGAATGCTCGCAATTTTCTCGTCAACGTTTGCTTGGATTGCAATTCTGTCGCTTCCAACGTGATCCTCGTGTCATTTTACGTCGGAAATAGTCACGAGCAGTGCACGTGAACGTTTGTGGAGTCCAAAAAACACGAGTTCAGGTTCTGGGAATGCTCGCGATTTTCTCGTCAACGGTTTCTCGGATCGCAATTCTGTCGCTTCTAACGTGTTCCTCGTGTCATTTTACGTCGGAATTAATCTTGAGAAATGCACAAACACGGTTCTGAAGTTCAAAAAACACGTGATCAGGTTTTGGGAATGCTCGCGATTTCCTCGTCAACGGTTTCTCGGATCGCAATTCTGTCGCTTCTAACGTGTTCCTCGTGTCATTTTACGTCGGAATTAGTCTTGAGAAATGCACAAACACGGTTCAGGAGCCCAAAAAACACGAGATCAGGATTCGGGAATGCTCGCGATTTTCTCGTCAACGGTTTCTCGGATCGCAATTCTGTCGCTTCCAACGTGATCCTCGTGTCATTTTACGTCGGAAATAGTCACGAGCAGTGCACGTGAACGTTTGTGGAGTCCAAAAAACACGAGTTCAGGTTCTGGGAATGCCCGCGATTTCCTCGTTAACGGTTTCTCGGATCGCAATTCTGTCGCTTCCAACGTGATCCTCGTGTCATTTTACGTCGGAAATAGTCACGAGCAGTGCACGTGAACGTTTGTGGAATCCAAAAAACACGAGTTCAGGTTCTGGGAATGCCCGCGATTTCCTCGTTAACGGTTTCTCGGATCGCAATTCTGTCGCTTCTAACGTGTTCCTCGTGTCATTTTACGTCGGAATTAGTCAAGAGAAAGGCAGAAACACGGTTCAGGAGCCCAAAAAACACGAGATCAGGATTCGTGAATGCTCGCGATTTTCTCGTCAACGGTTTCTCGGATCGCAATTCTGTCGCTTCCAACGTGATCCTCGTTTCATTTTACGTCGGAAATAGTCACGAGCAGTGCACGTGAACGTTTGTGGAATCCAAAAAACACGAGTTCAGGTTCTGGGAATGCTCGCGATTTTCTCGTCAACGGTTTCTCGGATCGCAATTCTGTCGCTTCTAACGTGTTCCTCGTGTCATTTTACGTCGGGATTAGTCATGAGAAAGGCACAAACACGGTTCAGGAGCCCAAAAAACACGAGATCAGGGTTGGGGAATGCTCGCGATTTTCTCGTCAACGGTTTCTCGGATCGCAATTCTGTCGCTTCCAACGTGATCCTCGTGTCATTTTACGTCGGAAATAGTCACGAGCAGTGCACGTGAACGTTTGTGGAATCCAAAAAACACGAGTTCAGGTTCTGGGAAGGCTCGCGATTTTCTCGTCAACGGTTTCTCGGATCGCAATTCTGTCGCTTCTAACGTGTTGCTCGTGTCATTTTACGTCGGAATTAGTCTTGAGAAATGCACAAACACGGTTCTGGAGTTCAAACAACACGAGATCAGGTTTTGGGAATGCTCGCGATTTTCTCGTCAACGTTTGCCCGGATTGCAATTCTGTCGCTTCCAACGCGTTCCTCGCGTCATTTTACATCGGAATTAGTCATGAGAAAGGCACAAACACGGTTCAGGAGCCCAAGAAACACGAGATCAGGATTCGGGAATGCTCGCGATTTTCTCGTCAACGGTTTCTCGGATCGCAATTCTGTCGCTTCCAACGTGATCCTCGTGTCATTTTACGTCGGAAATAGTCACGAGCAGTGCACGTGAACGTTTGTGGAGTCCAAAAAACACGAGTTCAGGTTCTGGGAATGCTCGCGATTTTCTCGTCAACGTTTGCTTGGATTGCAATTCTGTCGCTTCCAACGTGATCCTCGTGTCATTTTACGTCGGAAATAGTCACGAGCAGTGCACGTGAACGTTTGTGGAGTCCAAAAAACACGAGTTCAGGTTCTGGGAATGCTCGCGATTTTCTCGTCAACGGTTTCTCGGATCGCAATTCTGTCGCTTCTAACGTGTTCCTCGTGTCATTTTACGTCGGAATTAATCTTGAGAAATGCACAAACACGGTTCTGAAGTTAAAAAAACACGAGATCAGGTTTTGGGAATGCTCGCGTTTTCCTCGTCAACGGTTTCTCGGATCGCAATTCTGTCGCTTCTAACGTGTTCCTCGTGTCATTTTACGTCGGAATTAGTCTTGAGAAATGCACAAACACGGTTCAGGAGCCCAAAAAACACGAGATCAGGATTCGGGAATGCTCGCGATTTTCTCGTCAACGGTTTCTCGGATCGCAATTCTGTCGCTTCCAACGTGATCCTCGTGTCATTTTACGTCGGAAATAGTCACGAGCAGTGCACGTGAACGTTTGTGGAGTCCAAAAAACACGAGTTCAGGTTCTGGGAATGCCCGCGATTTCCTCGTTAACGGTTTCTCGGATCGCAATTCTGTCGCTTCCAACGTGATCCTCGTGTCATTTTACGTCGAAAATAGTCACGAGCAGTGCACGTGAACGTTTGTGGAATCCAAAAAACACGAGTTCAGGTTCTGGGAATGCCCGCGATTTCCTCGTTAACGGTTTCTCGGATCGCAATTCTGTCGCTTCTAACGTGTTCCTCGTGTCATTTTACGTCGGAATTAGTCTTGACAAATGCACAAACGCGGTTCTGGAGTTCAAAAAACACGAGATCAGGTTTTGGGAATGCTCGCGATTTTCTCGTCAACGTTTGCTCGGATCGCAATTCTGTCGCTTCTAACGTGTTCCTCGTGTCATTTTACGTCGGAATTAGTCAAGAGAAAGGCAGAAACACGGTTCAGGAGCCCAAAAAACACGAGATCAGGATTCGTGAATGCTCGCGATTTTCTCGTCAACGGTTTCTCGGATCGCAATTCTGTCGCTTCCAACGTGATCCTCGTGTCATTTTACGTCGGAAATAGTCACGAGCAGTGCACGTGAACGTTTGTGGAATCCAAAAAACACGAGTTCAGGTTCTGGGAATGCTCGCGATTTTCTCGTCAACGGTTTCTCGGATCGCAATTCTGTCGCTTCTAACGTGTTCCTCGTGTCATTTTACGTCGGGATTAGTCATGAGAAAGGCACAAACACGGTTCAGGAGCCCAAAAAACACGAGATCAGGCTTGGGGAATGCTCGCGATTTTCTCGTCAACGGTTTCTCGGATCACAATTCTGTCGCTTCCAACGTGATCCTCGTGTCATTTTACGTCGGAAATAGTCACGAGCAGTGCACGTGAACGTTTGTGGAATCCAAAAAACACGAGTTCAGGTTCTGGGAAGGCTCGCGATTTTCTCGTCAACGGTTTCTCGGATCGCAATTCTGTCGCTTCTAACGTGTTGCTCGTGTCATTTTACGTCGGAATTAGTCTTGAGAAATGCACAAACACGGTTCTGGAGTTCAAACAACACGAGATCAGGTTTTGGGAATGCTCGCGATTTTCTCGTCAACGTTTGCCCGGATTGCAATTCTGTCGCTTCCAACGCGTTCCTCGCGTCATTTTACATCGGAATTAGTCATGAGAAAGGCACAAACACGGTTCAGGAGCCCAAGAAACACGAGATCAGGATTCGGGAATGCTCGCGATTTTCTCGTCAACGGTTTCTCGGATCGCAATTCTGTCGCTTCCAACGTGATCCTCGTGTCATTTTACGTCGGAAATAGTCACGAGCAGTGCACGTGAACGTTTGTGGAGTCCAAAAAACACGAGTTCAGGTTCTGGGAATGCTCGCGATTTTCTCGTCAACGGTTTCTCGGATCGCAATTCTGTCGCTTCTAGCGTGTTCCTCGTGTCATTTTACGTCGGAATTAGTCTTGAGAAATGCACAAACACGGTTCTGGAGTTCAAAAAACACGAGATCAGGTTTTTGGAATGCTCGCGATTTTCTCGTCAACGGTTTCTCGGATCGCAATTCTGTCGCTTCCAATGTGTTCCTCGTGTCATTTTACGTTGGAATTAGTCTTGAGAAATGCACAAACACGGTTCTGGAGTTCAAAAAACACGAGATCAGGTTTTTGGAATGCTCGCGATTTTCTCGTCAACGTTTGCCCGGATTGCAATTCTGTCGCTTCCAACGCGTTCCTCGCGTCATTTTACATCGGAATTAGTCTTGAGAAAGGCACAAACACGGTTCAGGAGCCCAAAAAACACGAGATCAGGATTCGGGAATGCTCGCGATTTTCTCGTCAACGGTTTCTCGGATCGCAATTCTGTCGCTTCTAACGTGTTCCTCGTGTCATTTTACGTCGGAATTAGTCTTGAGAAATGCACAAACACGGTTCTGGAGTTCAAAAAACACGAGTTCAGGTTTTGGGAATGCTCGCGATTTTCTCGTCAACGTTTGCTTGGATTGCAATTCTGTCGCTGCCTACGCGTTTCTCGCGTCATTTTACATCGGAATTAGTCATGAGAAATGCACAAACACGGTTGTGGAGCCCAAAAAACACGAGATCAGTTTCTGGGAATGCTCGCGATTTCCTCGTCAACGGTTTCTCGGATCGCAATTCTGTCGCTTCTAACGTGTTCCTCGTGTCATATTAGTCTTGAGAAATGCACAAACACGGTTCTGGAGTTCAAAAAATACGAGTTCATGTTTTGGGAATACTCGCGATTTTCTAGTCAACGGTTTCTCGGATCGCAATTCTGTCGCTTCCAACGTGTTCCTCGTGTCATTTTACGTCGGAATTAGTCTTGAGAAATGCACAAACACGGTTCTGGAGTTCAAAAAACACGAGATCAGGTTTTGGGAATGCTCGCGATTTTCTCGTCAACGTTTGCCCGGATTGCAATTCTGTCGCTTCCAACGCGTTCCCCGCGTCATTTTACATCGGAATTAGTCTTGAGAAAGGCACAAACACGGTTCAGGAGCCCAAAAAACACGAGATCAGGATTCGGGAATGCTCGCGATTTTCTCGTCAACGGTTTCTCGGATCGCAATTCTGTCGCTTCTAACGTGTTCCTCGTGTCATTTTACGTCGGAATTAGTCTTGAGAAATGCACAAACACGGTTCTGGAGTTCAAAAAACACGAGTTCAGGTTTTGGGAATGCTCGCGATTTTCTCGTCAACGTTTGCTCGGATTGCAATTCTGTCGCTTCCTACGCGTTCCTCGTGTCATTTTACGTCGGAATTAGTCTTGAGAAATGCACAAACACGGTTCTGGAGTTCAAAAAACACGAGTTCAGGTTTTGGGAATGCTCGCGATTTTCTCGTCAACGTTTACTCGGATTGCAATTCTGTCGCTTCCTACGCGTTTCTCGCGTCATTTTACATCGGAATTAGTCATGAGAAAGGCACAAACACGGTTCAGGAGCCCAAAAAACACGAGATCATGTTTTGGGAATGCTCGCGATTTTCTCGTCAACGTTTGCTCGGATTGCAATTCTGTCGCTTCCTACGCGTTTCTCGCGTCATTTTACATCGGAATTGGTCATGAGAAAGGCACAAGCACGGTTCAGGACCCCAAGAAACACGAGATCAGTATTCGGGAATGCTCGCGATTTTCTCGTCAACGTTTGCCCGGATTGCAATTCTGTCGCTTCCAACGCGTTCCTCGCGTCATTTTACATCGGAATTAGTCATGAGAAAGGCAGAAACACGGTTCAGGAGCCCAAAAAACACGAGTTCAGGTTCTGGGAATGCTCGCGATTTTCTCGTCAACGGTTTCTCGGATCGCAATTCTGTCGCTTCTAACGTGTTCCTCGTGTCATTTTACGTCGGAATTAATCTTGAGAAATGCACAAACACGGTCCTGAAGTTCAAAAAACACGAGATCAGGTTTTGGGAATGCTCGCGATTTCCTCGTCAACGGTTTCTCGGATCGCAATTCTGTCGCATCTAACGTGTTCCTCGTGTCATTTTACGTCGGAATTAGTCTTGAGAAATGCACAAACACGGTTCAGGAGCCCAAAAAACACGAGATCAGGATTCGGGAATGCTCGCGATTTTCTCGTCAACGGTTTCTCGGATCGCAATTCTGTCGCTTCCAACGTGATCCTCGTGTCATTTTACGTCGGAAATAGTCACGAGCAGTGCACGTGAACGTTTGTGGAGTCCAAAGAACACGAGTTCAGGTTCTGGGAATGCCCGCGATTTCCTCGTTAACGGTTTCTCGGATCGCAATTCTGTCGCTTCTAACGTGTTCCTCGTGTCATTTTACGTCGGAATTAGTCTTGACAAATGCACAAACGCGGTTCTGGAGTTAAAAAAACCCGAGATCAGGTTTTGGGAATGCTCGCGATTTTCTCGTCAACGTTTACTCGGATTGCAATTCTGTCGCTTCCTACGCGTTTCTCGCGTCATTTTACATCGGAATTAGTCATGAGAAAGGCACAAACACGGTTCAGGAGCCCAAAAAACACGAGATCAGGTTTTGGGAATGCTCGCCATTTTCTCGTCAACGGTTTCTCGGTTCGCAATTCTGTCGCTTCCATCGTGATCCTCGTGTCATTTTACGTCGGAAATAGTCACGAGCAGTGCACGTGAACGTTTGTGGAGTCCAAAAAACACGAGTTCAGGTTCTGGGAATGCTCGCGATTTTCTCGTCAACGGTTTCTCGGATTGCAATTCTGTCGCTTCCAACGCGTTCCTCGTGTCATTTTACGTCGGAATTAGTCTTGAGAAATCCACAAACACGGTTCTGGAGTTCAAAAAACACGAGATCAGGTTTTTGGAATGCTCGCGATTTTCTCGTCAACGGTTTCTCGGTTCGCAATTCTGTCGCTTCTAACGTGTTCCTCGTGTCATTTTACGTCGGAATTAGTCTTGAGAAATGCACAAACACGGTTCTGGAGTTCAAAAAACACGAGTTCAGGTTTTGGGAATGCTCGCGATTTTCTCGTCAACGTTTGCTTGGATTGCAATTCTGTCGCTTCCAACGTGATCCTCGTGTCATTTTACGTCGGAAATAGTCGCGAGCAGTGCACGTGAACGTTTGTGGCGTCCAAAAAACACGAGTTCAGGTTCTGGGAATGCTCGCGATTTTCTCGTCAACGGTTTCTCGGATCGCAATTCTGTCGCTTCTAACGTGTTCCTCGTGTCATTTTACGTCGGAATTAATCTTGAGAAATGCACAAACACGGTTCTGAAGTTCAAAAAACACGAGATCAGGTTTTGGGAATGCTCGCGATTTCCTCGTCAACGGTTTCTCGGATCGCAATTCTGTCGCTTCTAACGTGTTCCTCGTGTCATTTTACGTCGGAATTAGTCTTGAGAAATGCACAAACACGGTTCAGGAGCCCAAAAAACACGAGATCAGGATTCGGGAATGCTCGCGATTTTCTCGTCAACGGTTTCTCGGATCGCAATTCTGTCGCTTCCAACGTGATCCTCGTGTCATTTTACGTCGGAAATAGTCACGAGCAGTGCACGTGAACGTTTGTGGAGTCCAAAAAACACGAGTTCAGGTTCTGGGAATGCCCGCGATTTCCTTGTTAACGGTTTCTCGGATCGCAATTCTGTCGCTTCCAACGTGATCCTCGTGTCATTTTACGTCGGAAATAGTCACGAGCAGTGCACGTGAACGTTTGTGGAATCCAAAAAACACGAGTTCAGGTTCTGGGAATGCCCGCGATTTCCTCGTTAACGGTTTCTCGGATCGCAATTCTGTCGCTTCTAACGTGTTCCTCGTGTCATTTTACGTCGGAATTAGTCTTGACAAATGCACAAACGCGGTTCTGGAGTTCAAAAAACACGAGATCAGGTTTTGGGAATGCTCGCGATTTTCTCGTCAACGTTTGCTCGGATCGCAATTCTGTCGCTTCTAACGTGTTCCTCGTGTCATTTTACGTCGGAATTAGTCAAGAGAAAGGCAGAAACACGGTTCAGGAGCCCAAAAAACACGAGATCAGGATTCGTGAATGCTCGCGATTTTCTCGTCAACGGTTTCTCGGATCGCAATTCTGTCGCTTCCAACGTGATCCTCGTTTCATTTTACGTCGGAAATAGTCACGAGCAGTGCACGTGAACGTTTGTGGAATCCAAAAAACACGAGTTCAGGTTCTGGGAATGCTCGCGATTTTCTCGTCAACGGTTTCTCGGATCGCAATTCTGTCGCTTCTAACGTGTTCCTCGTGTCATTTTACGTCGGGATTAGTCATGAGAAAGGCACAAACACGGTTCAGGAGCCCAAAAAACACGAGATCAGGGTTGGGGAATGCTCGCGATTTTCTCGTCAACGGTTTCTCGGATCGCAATTCTGTCGCTTCCAACGTGATCCTCGTGTCATTTTACGTCGGAATTAGTCTTGAGAAATGCACAAACACGGTTCTGGAGTTCAAACAACACGAGATCAGGTTTTGGGAATGCTCGCGATTTTCTCGTCAACGTTTGCCCGGATTGCAATTCTGTCGCTTCCAACGCGTTCCTCGCGTCATTTTACATCGGAATTAGTCATGAGAAAGGCAGAAACACGGTTCAGGAGCCCAAAAAACACGAGATCAGGATTCGGGAATGCTCGCGATTTTCTCGTCAACGGTTTCTCGGATCGCAATTCTGTCGCTTCCAACGTGTTCCTCGTGTCATTTTACGTCGGGATTAGTCATGAGAAAGGCACAAACACGGTTCAGGAGCCCAAAAAACACGAGATCAGGGTTGGGGAATGCTCGCGATTTTCTCGTCAACGGTTTCTCGGATCGCAATTCTGTCGCTTCCAACGTGATCATCGTGTCATTTTACGTCGGAAATAGTCACGAGCAGTGCACGTGAACGTTTGTGGAGTCCAAAAAACACGAGTTCAGGTTCTGGGAATGCTCGCGATTTTCTCGTCAACGGTTTCTCGGATCGCAATTCTGTCGCTTCTAACGTGTTCCTCGTGTCATTTTACGTCGGAATTAGTCTTGAGAAATGCACAAACACGGTTCTGGAGTTCAAAAAACACGAGTTCAGGTTTTGGGAATGCTCGCGATTTTCTAGTCAACGGTTTCTCGGATCGCAATTCTGTCGCATCCAATGTGTTCCTCGTGTCATTTTACGTCGGAATTAGTCTTGAGAAATGCACAAACACGGTTCTGGAGTTCAAAAAACACTAGATCAGGTTTTGGGAATGCTCGCGATTTTCTCGTCAACGTTTGCTTGGATTGCAATTCTGTCGCTTCCTACGCGTTTCTCGCGTCATTTTACATCGGAATTAGTCATGAGAAATGCACAAACACGGTTGTGGAGCCCAAAAAACACGAGATCAGTTTCTGGGAATGCTCGCGATTTCCTCGTCAACGGTTTCTCGGATCGCAATTCTGTCGCTTCTAACGTGTTCCTCGTGTCATTTTACGTCGGAATTAGTCTTGAGAAATGCACAAACACGGTTCTGGAGTTCAAAAAATACGAGTTCATGTTTTGGGAATACTCGCGATTTTCTAGTCAACGGTTTCTCGGATCGCAATTCTGTCGCTTCCAACGTGTTCCTCGTGTCATTTTACGTCGGAATTAGTCTTGAGAAATGCACAAACACGGTTCTGGAGTTCAAAAAACACGAGATCAGGTTTTGGGAATGCTCGCGATTTTCTCGTCAACGTTTGCCCGGATTGCAATTCTGTCGCTTCCAACGCGTTCCCCGCGTCATTTTACATCGGAATTAGTCTTGAGAAAGGCACAAACACGGTTCAGGAGCCCAAAAAACACGAGATCAGGATTCGGGAATGCTCGCGATTTTCTCGTCAACGGTTTCTCGGATCGCAATTCTGTCGCTTCTAACGTGTTCCTCGTGTCATTTTACGTCGGAATTAGTCTTGAGAAATGCACAAACACGGTTCTGGAGTTCAAAAAACACGAGTTCAGGTTTTGGGAATGCTCGCGATTTTCTCGTCAACGTTTGCTTGGATTGCAATTCTGTCGCTTCCTACGCGTTTCTCGCGTCATTTTACATCGGAATTAGTCATGAGAAATGCACAAACACGGTTGTGGAGCCCAAAAAACACGAGATCAGTTTCTGGGAATGCTCGCGATTTCCTCGTCAACGTTTGCCCGGATTGCAATTCTGTCGCTTCCAACGCGTTCCTCGCGTCATTTTACATCGGAATTAGTCTTGAGAAAGGCACAAACACGGTTCAGGAGCCCAAAAAACACGAGATCAGGATTCGGGAATGCTCGCGATTTTCTCGTCAACGGTTTCTCGGATCGCAATTCTGTCGCTTCTAACGTGTTCCTCGTGTCATTTTACGTCGGAATTAGTCTTGAGAAATGCACAAACACGGTTCTGGAGTTCAAAAAACACGAGTTCAGGTTTTGGGAATGCTCGCGATTTTCTCGTCAACGTTTGCTTGGATTGCAATTCTGTCGCTTCCTACGCGTTTCTCGCGTCATTTTACATCGGAATTAGTCATGAGAAATGCACAAACACGGTTGTGGAGCCCAAAAAACACGAGATCAGTTTCTGGGAATGCTCGGGTTTTCCTCGTCAACGGTTTCTCGGATCGCAATTCTGTCGCTTCTAACGTGTTCCTCGTGTCATTTTACGTCGGAATTAGTCTTGAGAAATGCACAAACACGGTTCTGGAGTTCAAAAAATACGAGTTCATGTTTTGGGAATACTCGCGATTTTCTAGTCAACGGTTTCTCGGATCGCAATTCTGTCGCTTCCAACGTGTTCCTCGTGTCATTTTACGTCGGAATTAGTCTTGAGAAATGCACAAACACGGTTCTGGAGTTCAAAAAACACGAGATCAGGTTTTGGGAATGCTCGCGATTTTCTCGTCAACGTTTGCCCGGATTGCAATTCTGTCGCTTCCAACGCGTTCCCCGCGTCATTTTACATCGGAATTAGTCTTGAGAAAGGCACAAACACGGTTCAGGAGCCCAAAAAACACGAGATCAGGATTCGGGAATGCTCGCGATTTTCTCGTCAACGGTTTCTCGGATCGCAATTCTGTCGCTTCTAACGTGTTCCTCGTGTCATTTTACGTCGGAATTAGTCTTGAGAAATGCACAAACACGTTTCTGGAGTTCAAAAAACACGAGTTCAGGTTTTGGGAATGCTCGCGATTTTCTCGTCAACGTTTGCTTGGATTGCAATTCTGTCGCTTCCTACGCGTTTCTCGCGTCATTTTACATCGGAATTAGTCATGAGAAATGCACAAACACGGTTGTGGAGCCCAAAAAACACGAGATCAGTTTCTGGGAATGCTCGCGATTTCCTCGTCAACGGTTTCTCGGATCGCAATTCTGTCGCTTCTAACGTGTTCCTCGTGTCATTTTACGTCGGAATTAGTCTTGAGAAATGCACAAACACGGTTCTGGAGTTCAAAAAATACGAGTTCATGTTTTGGGAATACTCGCGATTTTCTAGTCAACGGTTTCTCGGATCGCAATTCTGTTGCTTCCAACGTGTTCCTCGTGTCATTTTACGTCGGAATTAGTCTTGAGAAATGCATAAACACGGTTCTGGAGTTCAAAAAACACGAGATCAGGTTTTGGGAATGCTCGCGATTTTCTCGTCAACGTTTGCCCGGATTGCAATTCTGTCGCTTCCAACGCGTTCCCCGCGTCATTTTACATCGGAATTAGTCTTGAGAAAGGCACAAACACGGATCAGGAGCCCAAAAAACACGAGATCAGGATTCGGGAATGCTCGCGATTTTCTCGTCAACGGTTTCTCGGATCGCAATTCTGTCGCTTCTAACGTGTTCCTCGTGTCATTTTACGTCGGAATTAGTCTTGAGAAATGCACAAACACGGTTCTGGAGTTCAAAAAACACGAGTTCAGGTTTTGGGAATGCTCGCGATTTTCTCGTCAACGTTTGCTCGGATTGCAATTCTGTCGCTTCCTACGCGTTCCTCGTGTCATTTTACGTCGGAATTAGTCTTGAGAAATGCACAAACACGGTTCTGGAGGTCAAAAAACACGAGTTCAGGTTTTGGGAATGCTCGCGATTTTCTAGTCAACGGTTTCTCGGATCGCAATTCTGTCGCTTCTAACGTGTTCCTCGTGTCATTTTACGTTGGAATTAGTCTTGAGAAATGCACAAACACGGTTCTGGAGTTCAAAAAACACGAGATCAGGTTTTGGGAATGCTCGCGATTTTCTCGTCAACGTTTGCCCGGATTGCAATTCTGTCGCTTCCAACGCGTTCCTCGCGTCATTTTACATCGGAATTAGTCTTGAGAAAGGCACAAACACGGTTCAGGAGCCCAAAAAACACGAGATCGGGATTCGGGAATGCTCGCGATTTTCTCGTCAACGGTTTCTCGGATCGCAATTCTGTCGCTTCTAACGTGTTCCTCGTGTCATTTTACGTCGGAATTAGTCTTGAGAAATGCACAAACACGGTTCTGGAGTTCAAAAAACACGAGATCAGGTTTTGGGAATGCTCGCGATTTTCTCGTCAACGGTTTCTCGGATCGCAATTCTGTCGCTTCCAACGTGATCCTCGTGTCATTTTACGTCGGAAATAGCCACGAGCAGTGCACGTGAACGTTTGTGGAGTCCAAAAAACACGAGTTCAGGTTCTGGGAAGGCTCGCGATTTTCTCGTCAACGGTTTCTCGGATCGCAATTCTGTCGCTTCTAACGTGTTCCTCGTGTCATTTTACGTCGGAATTAGTCTTGAGAAATGCACAAACACGGTTCTGGAGTTCAAAAAACACGAGATCAGGTTTTGGGAATGCTCGCGATTTTCTCGTCAACGGTTTCTCGGATCGCAATTCTGTCGCTTCCAACGTGATCCTCGTGTCATTTTACGTCGGAAATAGCCACGAGCAGTGCACGTGAACGTTTGTGGAGTCCAAAAAACACGAGTTCAGGTTCTGGGAAGGCTCGCGATTTTCTCGTCAACGGTTTCTCGGATCGCAATTCTGTCGCTTCTAACGTGTTCCTCGTGTCATTTTACGTCGGAATTAGTCTTGAGAAATGCACAAACACGGTTCTGGAGTTCAAAAAACACGAGTTCAGGTTTTGGGAATGCTCGCGATTTTCTCGTCAACGTTTGCTTGGATTGCAATTCTGTCGCTTCCAACGTGATCCTCGTGTCATTTTACGTCGGAAATAGTCGCGAGCAGTGCACGTGAACGTTTGTGGAGTCCAAAAAACACGAGTTCAGGTTCTGGGAATGCTCGCGATTTTCTCGTCAACGGTTTCTCGGATCGCAATTCTGTCGCTTCTAACGTGTTCCTCGTGTCATTTTACGTCGGAATTAATCTTGAGAAATGCACAAACACGGTTCTGAAGTTCAAAAAACACGAGATCAGGTTTTGGGAATGCTCGCGATTTCCTCGTCAACGGTTTCTCGGATCGCAATTCTGTCGCTTCTAACGTGTTCCTCGTGTCATTTTACGTCGGAATTAGTCTTGAGAAATGCACAAACACGGTTCAGGAGCCCAAAAAACACGAGATCAGGATTCGGGAATGCTCGCGATTTTCTCGTCAACGGTTTCTCGGATCGCAATTCTGTCGCTTCCAACGTGATCCTCGTGTCATTTTACGTCGGAAATAGTCACGAGCAGTGCACGTGAACGTTTGTGGAGTCCAAAAAACACGAGTTCAGGTTCTGGGAATGCCCGCGATTTCCTCGTTAACGGTTTCTCGGATCGCAATTCTGTCGCTTCCAACGTGATCCTCGTGTCATTTTACGTCGGAAATAGTCACGAGCAGTGCACGTGAACGTTTGTGGAATCCAAAAAACACGAGTTCAGGTTCTGGGAATGCCCGCGATTTCCTCGTTAACGGTTTCTCGGATCGCAATTCTGTCGCTTCTAACGTGTTCCTCGTGTCATTTTACGTCGGAATTAGTCTTGACAAATGCACAAACGCGGTTCTGGAGTTCAAAAAACACGAGATCAGGTTTTGGGAATGCTCGCGATTTTCTCGTCAACGTTTGCTCGGATCGCAATTCTGTCGCTTCTAACGTGTTCCTCGTGTCATTTTACGTCGGAATTAGTCAAGAGAAAGGCAGAAACACGGTTCAGGAGCCCAAAAAACACGAGATCAGGATTCGTGAATGCTCGCGATTTTCTCGTCAACGGTTTCTCGGATCGCAATTCTGTCGCTTCCAACGTGATCCTCGTTTCATTTTACGTCGGAAATAGTCACGAGCAGTGCACGTGAACGTTTGTGGAATCCAAAAAACACGAGTTCAGGTTCTGGGAATGCTCGCGATTTTCTCGTCAACGGTTTCTCGGATCGCAATTCTGTCGCTTCTAACGTGTTCCTCGTGTCATTTTACGTCGGGATTAGTCATGAGAAAGGCACAAACACGGTTCAGGAGCCCAAAAAACACGAGATCAGGGTTGGGGAATGCTCGCGATTTTCTCGTCAACGGTTTCTCGGATCGCAATTCTGTCGCTTCCAACGTGATCCTCGTGTCATTTTACGTCGGAATTAGTCTTGAGAAATGCACAAACACGGTTCTGGAGTTCAAACAACACGAGATCAGGTTTTGGGAATGCTCGCGATTTTCTCGTCAACGTTTGCCCGGATTGCAATTCTGTCGCTTCCAACGCGTTCCTCGCGTCATTTTACATCGGAATTAGTCATGAGAAAGGCAGAAACACGGTTCAGGAGCCCAAAAAACACGAGATCAGGATTCGGGAATGCTCGCGATTTTCTCGTCAACGGTTTCTCGGATCGCAATTCTGTCGCTTCCAACGTGTTCCTCGTGTCATTTTACGTCGGGATTAGTCATGAGAAAGGCACAAACACGGTTCAGGAGCCCAAAAAACACGAGATCAGGGTTGGGGAATGCTCGCGATTTTCTCGTCAACGGTTTCTCGGATCGCAATTCTGTCGCTTCCAACGTGATCATCGTGTCATTTTACGTCGGAAATAGTCACGAGCAGTGCACGTGAACGTTTGTGGAGTCCAAAAAACACGAGTTCAGGTTCTGGGAATGCTCGCGATTTTCTCGTCAACGGTTTCTCGGATCGCAATTCTGTCGCTTCTAACGTGTTCCTCGTGTCATTTTACGTCGGAATTAGTCTTGAGAAATGCACAAACACGGTTCTGGAGTTCAAAAAACACGAGTTCAGGTTTTGGGAATGCTCGCGATTTTCTAGTCAACGGTTTCTCGGATCGCAATTCTGTCGCATCCAATGTGTTCCTCGTGTCATTTTACGTCGGAATTAGTCTTGAGAAATGCACAAACACGGTTCTGGAGTTCAAAAAACACTAGATCAGGTTTTGGGAATGCTCGCGATTTTCTCGTCAACGTTTGCTTGGATTGCAATTCTGTCGCTTCCTACGCGTTTCTCGCGTCATTTTACATCGGAATTAGTCATGAGAAATGCACAAACACGGTTGTGGAGCCCAAAAAACACGAGATCAGTTTCTGGGAATGCTCGCGATTTCCTCGTCAACGGTTTCTCGGATCGCAATTCTGTCGCTTCTAACGTGTTCCTCGTGTCATTTTACGTCGGAATTAGTCTTGAGAAATGCACAAACACGGTTCTGGAGTTCAAAAAATACGAGTTCATGTTTTGGGAATACTCGCGATTTTCTAGTCAACGGTTTCTCGGATCGCAATTCTGTCGCTTCCAACGTGTTCCTCGTGTCATTTTACGTCGGAATTAGTCTTGAGAAATGCACAAACACGGTTCTGGAGTTCAAAAAACACGAGATCAGGTTTTGGGAATGCTCGCGATTTTCTCGTCAACGTTTGCCCGGATTGCAATTCTGTCGCTTCCAACGCGTTCCCCGCGTCATTTTACATCGGAATTAGTCTTGAGAAAGGCACAAACACGGTTCAGGAGCCCAAAAAACACGAGATCAGGATTCGGGAATGCTCGCGATTTTCTCGTCAACGGTTTCTCGGATCGCAATTCTGTCGCTTCTAACGTGTTCCTCGTGTCATTTTACGTCGGAATTAGTCTTGAGAAATGCACAAACACGGTTCTGGAGTTCAAAAAACACGAGTTCAGGTTTTGGGAATGCTCGCGATTTTCTCGTCAACGTTTGCTTGGATTGCAATTCTGTCGCTTCCTACGCGTTTCTCGCGTCATTTTACATCGGAATTAGTCATGAGAAATGCACAAACACGGTTGTGGAGCCCAAAAAACACGAGATCAGTTTCTGGGAATGCTCGCGATTTCCTCGTCAACGTTTGCCCGGATTGCAATTCTGTCGCTTCCAACGCGTTCCTCGCGTCATTTTACATCGGAATTAGTCTTGAGAAAGGCACAAACACGGTTCAGGAGCCCAAAAAACACGAGATCAGGATTCGGGAATGCTCGCGATTTTCTCGTCAACGGTTTCTCGGATCGCAATTCTGTCGCTTCTAACGTGTTCCTCGTGTCATTTTACGTCGGAATTAGTCTTGAGAAATGCACAAACACGGTTCTGGAGTTCAAAAAACACGAGTTCAGGTTTTGGGAATGCTCGCGATTTTCTCGTCAACGTTTGCTTGGATTGCAATTCTGTCGCTTCCTACGCGTTTCTCGCGTCATTTTACATCGGAATTAGTCATGAGAAATGCACAAACACGGTTGTGGAGCCCAAAAAACACGAGATCAGTTTCTGGGAATGCTCGGGTTTTCCTCGTCAACGGTTTCTCGGATCGCAATTCTGTCGCTTCTAACGTGTTCCTCGTGTCATTTTACGTCGGAATTAGTCTTGAGAAATGCACAAACACGGTTCTGGAGTTCAAAAAATACGAGTTCATGTTTTGGGAATACTCGCGATTTTCTAGTCAACGGTTTCTCGGATCGCAATTCTGTCGCTTCCAACGTGTTCCTCGTGTCATTTTACGTCGGAATTAGTCTTGAGAAATGCACAAACACGGTTCTGGAGTTCAAAAAACACGAGATCAGGTTTTGGGAATGCTCGCGATTTTCTCGTCAACGTTTGCCCGGATTGCAATTCTGTCGCTTCCAACGCGTTCCCCGCGTCATTTTACATCGGAATTAGTCTTGAGAAAGGCACAAACACGGTTCAGGAGCCCAAAAAACACGAGATCAGGATTCGGGAATGCTCGCGATTTTCTCGTCAACGGTTTCTCGGATCGCAATTCTGTCGCTTCTAACGTGTTCCTCGTGTCATTTTACGTCGGAATTAGTCTTGAGAAATGCACAAACACGTTTCTGGAGTTCAAAAAACACGAGTTCAGGTTTTGGGAATGCTCGCGATTTTCTCGTCAACGTTTGCTTGGATTGCAATTCTGTCGCTTCCTACGCGTTTCTCGCGTCATTTTACATCGGAATTAGTCATGAGAAATGCACAAACACGGTTGTGGAGCCCAAAAAACACGAGATCAGTTTCTGGGAATGCTCGCGATTTCCTCGTCAACGGTTTCTCGGATCGCAATTCTGTCGCTTCTAACGTGTTCCTCGTGTCATTTTACGTCGGAATTAGTCTTGAGAAATGCACAAACACGGTTCTGGAGTTCAAAAAATACGAGTTCATGTTTTGGGAATACTCGCGATTTTCTAGTCAACGGTTTCTCGGATCGCAATTCTGTTGCTTCCAACGTGTTCCTCGTGTCATTTTACGTCGGAATTAGTCTTGAGAAATGCATAAACACGGTTCTGGAGTTCAAAAAACACGAGATCAGGTTTTGGGAATGCTCGCGATTTTCTCGTCAACGTTTGCCCGGATTGCAATTCTGTCGCTTCCAACGCGTTCCCCGCGTCATTTTACATCGGAATTAGTCTTGAGAAAGGCACAAACACGGATCAGGAGCCCAAAAAACACGAGATCAGGATTCGGGAATGCTCGCGATTTTCTCGTCAACGGTTTCTCGGATCGCAATTCTGTCGCTTCTAACGTGTTCCTCGTGTCATTTTACGTCGGAATTAGTCTTGAGAAATGCACAAACACGGTTCTGGAGTTCAAAAAACACGAGTTCAGGTTTTGGGAATGCTCGCGATTTTCTCGTCAACGTTTGCTCGGATTGCAATTCTGTCGCTTCCTACGCGTTCCTCGTGTCATTTTACGTCGGAATTAGTCTTGAGAAATGCACAAACACGGTTCTGGAGGTCAAAAAACACGAGTTCAGGTTTTGGGAATGCTCGCGATTTTCTAGTCAACGGTTTCTCGGATCGCAATTCTGTCGCTTCTAACGTGTTCCTCGTGTCATTTTACGTTGGAATTAGTCTTGAGAAATGCACAAACACGGTTCTGGAGTTCAAAAAACACGAGATCAGGTTTTGGGAATGCTCGCGATTTTCTCGTCAACGTTTGCCCGGATTGCAATTCTGTCGCTTCCAACGCGTTCCTCGCGTCATTTTACATCGGAATTAGTCTTGAGAAAGGCACAAACACGGTTCAGGAGCCCAAAAAACACGAGATCGGGATTCGGGAATGCTCGCGATTTTCTCGTCAACGGTTTCTCGGATCGCAATTCTGTCGCTTCTAACGTGTTCCTCGTGTCATTTTACGTCGGAATTAGTCTTGAGAAATGCACAAACACGGTTCTGGAGTTCAAAAAACACGAGATCAGGTTTTGGGAATGCTCGCGATTTTCTCGTCAACGGTTTCTCGGATCGCAATTCTGTCGCTTCCAACGTGATCCTCGTGTCATTTTACGTCGGAAATAGCCACGAGCAGTGCACGTGAACGTTTGTGGAGTCCAAAAAACACGAGTTCAGGTTCTGGGAAGGCTCGCGATTTTCTCGTCAACGGTTTCTCGGATCGCAATTCTGTCGCTTCTAACGTGTTCCTCGTGTCATTTTACGTCGGAATTAGTCTTGAGAAATGCACAAACACGGTTCTGGAGTTCAAACAACACGAGATCAGGTTTTGGGAATGCTCGCGATTTTCTCGTCAACGTTTGCCCGGATTGCAATTCTGTCGCTTCCAACGCGTTCCTCGCGTCATTTTACATCGGAATTAGTCATGAGAAAGGCAGAAACACGGTTCAGGAGCCCAAAAAACACGAGTTCAGGTTCTGGGAATGCTCGCGATTTTCTCGTCAACGGTTTCTCGGATCGCAATTCTGTCGCTTCTAACGTGTTCCTCGTGTCATTTTACGTCGGAATTAATCTTGAGAAATGCACAAACACGGTCCTGAAGTTCAAAAAACACGAGATCAGGTTTTGGGAATGCTCGCGATTTCCTCGTCAACGGTTTCTCGGATCGCAATTCTGTCGCATCTAACGTGTTCCTCGTGTCATTTTACGTCGGAATTAGTCTTGAGAAATGCACAAACACGGTTCAGGAGCCCAAAAAACACGAGATCAGGATTCGGGAATGCTCGCGATTTTCTCGTCAACGGTTTCTCGGATCGCAATTCTGTCGCTTCCAACGTGATCCTCGTGTCATTTTACGTCGGAAATAGTCACGAGCAGTGCACGTGAACGTTTGTGGAGTCCAAAAAACACGAGTTCAGGTTCTGGGAATGCCCGCGATTTCCTCGTTAACGGTTTCTCGGATCGCAATTCTGTCGCTTCTAACGTGTTCCTCGTGTCATTTTACGTCGGAATTAGTCTTGACAAATGCACAAACGCGGTTCTGGAATTAAAAAAACCCGAGATCAGGTTTTGGGAATGCTCGCGATTTTCTCGTCAACGTTTACTCGGATTGCAATTCTGTCGCTTCCTACGCGTTTCTCGCGTCATTTTACATCGGAATTAGTCATGAGAAAGGCACAAACACGGTTCAGGAGCCCAAAAAACACGAGATCAGGTTTTGGGAATGCTCGCCATTTTCTCGTCAACGGTTTCTCGGTTCGCAATTCTGTCGCTTCCATCGTGATCCTCGTGTCATTTTACGTCGGAATTAGTCTTGAGAAAGGCACAAACACGGTTCAGGAGCCCAAAAAACACGAGATCGGGATTCGGGAATGCTCGCGATTTTCTCGTCAACGGTTTCTCGGATCGCAATTCTGTCGCTTCTAACGTGTTCCTCGTGTCATTTTACGTCGGAATTAGTCTTGAGAAATGCACAAACACGGTTCTGGAGTTCAAAAAACACGAGATCAGGTTTTGGGAATGCTCGCGATTTTCTCGTCAACGGTTTCTCGGATCGCAATTCTGTCGCTTCCAACGTGATCCTCGTGTCATTTTACGTCGGAAATAGCCACGAGCAGTGCACGTGAACGTTTGTGGAGTCCAAAAAACACGAGTTCAGGTTCTGGGAAGGCTCGCGATTTTCTCGTCAACGGTTTCTCGGATCGCAATTCTGTCGCTTCTAACGTGTTCCTCGTGTCATTTTACGTCGGAATTAGTCTTGAGAAATGCACAAACACGGTTCTGGAGTTCAAACAACACGAGATCAGGTTTTGGGAATGCTCGCGATTTTCTCGTCAACGTTTGCCCGGATTGCAATTCTGTCGCTTCCAACGCGTTCCTCGCGTCATTTTACATCGGAATTAGTCATGAGAAAGGCAGAAACACGGTTCAGGAGCCCAAAAAACACGAGTTCAGGTTCTGGGAATGCTCGCGATTTTCTCGTCAACGGTTTCTCGGATCGCAATTCTGTCGCTTCTAACGTGTTCCTCGTGTCATTTTACGTCGGAATTAATCTTGAGAAATGCACAAACACGGTCCTGAAGTTCAAAAAACACGAGATCAGGTTTTGGGAATGCTCGCGATTTCCTCGTCAACGGTTTCTCGGATCGCAATTCTGTCGCATCTAACGTGTTCCTCGTGTCATTTTACGTCGGAATTAGTCTTGAGAAATGCACAAACACGGTTCAGGAGCCCAAAAAACACGAGATCAGGATTCGGGAATGCTCGCGATTTTCTCGTCAACGGTTTCTCGGATCGCAATTCTGTCGCTTCCAACGTGATCCTCGTGTCATTTTACGTCGGAAATAGTCACGAGCAGTGCACGTGAACGTTTGTGGAGTCCAAAAAACACGAGTTCAGGTTCTGGGAATGCCCGCGATTTCCTCGTTAACGGTTTCTCGGATCGCAATTCTGTCGCTTCTAACGTGTTCCTCGTGTCATTTTACGTCGGAATTAGTCTTGACAAATGCACAAACGCGGTTCTGGAATTAAAAAAACCCGAGATCAGGTTTTGGGAATGCTCGCGATTTTCTCGTCAACGTTTACTCGGATTGCAATTCTGTCGCTTCCTACGCGTTTCTCGCGTCATTTTACATCGGAATTAGTCATGAGAAAGGCACAAACACGGTTCAGGAGCCCAAAAAACACGAGATCAGGTTTTGGGAATGCTCGCCATTTTCTCGTCAACGGTTTCTCGGTTCGCAATTCTGTCGCTTCCATCGTGATCCTCGTGTCATTTTACGTCGGAAATAGTCACGAGCAGTGCACGTGAACGTTTGTGGAGTCCAAAAAACACGAGTTCAGGTTCTGGGAATGCTCGCGATTTTCTCGTCAACGGTTTCTCGGATCGCAATTCTGTCGCTTCTAACGTGTTCCTCGTGTCATTTTACGTCGGAATTAGTCTTGAGAAATCCACAAACACGGTTCTGGAGTTCAAAAAACACGAGATCAGGTTTTTGGAATGCTCGCGATTTTCTCGTCAACGGTTTCTCGGTTCGCAATTCTGTCGCTTCTAACGTGTTCCTCGTGTCATTTTACGTCGGAATTAGTCTTGAGAAATGCACAAACACGGTTCTGGAGTTCAAAAAACACGAGTTCAGGTTTTGGGAATGCTCGCGATTTTCTCGTCAACGTTTGCTTGGATTGCAATTCTGTCGCTTCCAACGTGATCCTCGTGTCATTTTACGTCGGAAATAGTCACGAGCAGTGCACGTGAACGTTTGTGGAGTCCAAAAAACACGAGTTCAGGTTCTGGGAATGCTCGCGATTTTCTCGTCAACGGTTTCTCGGATCGCAATTCTGTCGCTTCTAACGTGTTCCTCGTGTCATTTTACGTCGGAATTAATCTTGAGAAATGCACAAACACGGTTCTGAAGTTCAAAAAACACGAGATCAGGTTTTGGGAATGCTCGCGATTTCCTCGTCAACGGTTTCTCGGATCGCAATTCTGTCGCTTCTAACGTGTTCCTCGTGTCACTTTACGTCGGAATTAGTCTTGAGAAATGCACAAACACGGTTCAGGAGCCCAAAAAACACGAGATCAGGATTCGGGAATGCTCGCGATTTTCTCGTCAACGGTTTCTCGGATCGCAATTCTGTCGCTTCCAACGTGATCCTCGTGTCATTTTACGTCGGAAATAGTCACGAGCAGTGCACGTGAACGTTTGTGGAATCCAAAAAACACGAGTTCAGGTTCTGGGAATGCCCGCGATTTCCTCGTTAACGGTTTCTCGGATCGCAATTCTGTCGCTTCTAACGTGTTCCTCGTGTCATTTTACGTCGGAATTAGTCTTCACAAATGCACAAACGCGGTTCTGGAGTTCAAAAAACACGAGATCAGGTTTTGGGAATGCTCGCGATTTTCTCGTCAACGTTTGCTCGGATCGCAATTCTGTCGCTTCTAACGTGTTCCTCGTGTCATTTTACGTCGGAATTAGTCAAGAGAAAGGCAGAAACACGGTTCAGGAGCCCAAAAAACACGAGATCAGGATTCGTGAATGCTCGCGATTTTCTCGTCAACGGTTTCTCGGATCGCAATTCTGTCGCTTCCAACGTGATCCTCGTGTCATTTTACGTCGGAAATAGTCACGAGCAGTGCACGTGAACGTTTGTGGAATCCAAAAAACACGAGTTCAGGTTCTGGGAATGCCCGCGATTTCCTCGTTAACGGTTTCTCGGATCGCAATTCTGTCGCTTCTAACGTGTTCCTCGTGTCATTTTACGTCGGAATTAGTCTTCACAAATGCACAAACGCGGTTCTGGAGTTCAAAAAACACGAGATCAGGTTTTGGGAATGCTCGCGATTTTCTCGTCAACGTTTGCTCGGATCGCAATTCTGTCGCTTCTAACGTGTTCCTCGTGTCATTTTACGTCGGAATTAGTCAAGAGAAAGGCAGAAACACGGTTCAGGAGCCCAAAAAACACGAGATCAGGATTCGTGAATGCTCGCGATTTTCTCGTCAACGGTTTCTCGGATCGCAATTCTGTCGCTTCCAACGTGATCCTCGTTTCATTTTACGTCGGAAATAGTCACGAGCAGTGCACGTGAACGTTTGTGGAATCCAAAAAACACGAGTTCAGGTTCTGGGAATGCTCGCGATTTTCTCGTCAACGGTTTCTCGGATCGCAATTCTGTCGCTTCCAACGCGTTCCTCGCGTCATTTTACATCGGAATTAGTCTTGAGAAAGGCACAAACACGGTTCAGGAGCCCAAAAAACACGAGATCAGGATTCGGGAATGCTCGCGATTTTCTCGTCAACGGTTTCTCGGATCGCAATTCTGTCGCTTCTAACGTGTTCCTCGTGTCATTTTACGTCGGAATTAGTCTTGAGAAATGCACAAACACGGTTCTGGAGTTCAAAAAACACGAGTTCAGGTTTTGGGAATGCTCGCGATTTTCTCGTCAACGTTTGCTTGGATTGCAATTCTGTCGCTGCCTACGCGTTTCTCGCGTCATTTTACATCGGAATTAGTCATGAGAAATGCACAAACACGGTTGTGGAGCCCAAAAAACACGAGATCAGTTTCTGGGAATGCTCGCGATTTCCTCGTCAACGGTTTCTCGGATCGCAATTCTGTCGCTTCTAACGTGTTCCTCGTGTCATATTAGTCTTGAGAAATGCACAAACACGGTTCTGGAGTTCAAAAAATACGAGTTCATGTTTTGGGAATACTCGCGATTTTCTAGTCAACGGTTTCTCGGATCGCAATTCTGTCGCTTCCAACGTGTTCCTCGTGTCATTTTACGTCGGAATTAGTCTTGAGAAATGCACAAACACGGTTCTGGAGTTCAAAAAACACGAGATCAGGTTTTGGGAATGCTCGCGATTTTCTCGTCAACGTTTGCCCGGATTGCAATTCTGTCGCTTCCAACGCGTTCCCCGCGTCATTTTACATCGGAATTAGTCTTGAGAAAGGCACAAACACGGTTCAGGAGCCCAAAAAACACGAGATCAGGATTCGGGAATGCTCGCGATTTTCTCGTCAACGGTTTCTCGGATCGCAATTCTGTCGCTTCTAACGTGTTCCTCGTGTCATTTTACGTCGGAATTAGTCTTGAGAAATGCACAAACACGGTTCTGGAGTTCAAAAAACACGAGTTCAGGTTTTGGGAATGCTCGCGATTTTCTCGTCAACGTTTGCTCGGATTGCAATTCTGTCGCTTCCTACGCGTTCCTCGTGTCATTTTACGTCGGAATTAGTCTTGAGAAATGCACAAACACGGTTCTGGAGTTCAAAAAACACGAGTTCAGGTTTTGGGAATGCTCGCGATTTTCTCGTCAACGTTTACTTGGATTGCAATTCTGTCGCTTCCTACGCGTTTCTCGCGTCATTTTACATCGGAATTAGTCATGAGAAAGGCACAAACACGGTTCAGGAGCCCAAAAAACACGAGATCATGTTTTGGGAATGCTCGCGATTTTCTCGTCAACGTTTGCTCGGATTGCAATTCTGTCGCTTCCTACGCGTTTCTCGCGTCATTTTACATCGGAATTGGTCATGAGAAAGGCACAAGCACGGTTCAGGAGCCCAAGAAACACGAGATCAGTATTCGGGAATGCTCGCGATTTTCTCGTCAACGTTTGCCCGGATTGCAATTCTGTCGCTTCCAACGCGTTCCTCGCATCATTTTACATCGGAATTAGTCATGAGAAAGGCAGAAACACGGTTCAGGAGCCCAAAAAACACGAGTTCAGGTTCTGGGAATGCTCGCGATTTTCTCGTCAACGGTTTCTCGGATCGCAATTCTGTCGCTTCTAACGTGTTCCTCGTGTCATTTTACGTCGGAATTAATCTTGAGAAATGCACAAACACGGTCCTGAAGTTCAAAAAACACGAGATCAGGTTTTGGGAATGCTCGCGATTTCCTCGTCAACGGTTTCTCGGATCGCAATTCTGTCGCATCTAACGTGTTCCTCGTGTCATTTTACGTCGGAATTAGTCTTGAGAAATGCACAAACACGGTTCAGGAGCCCAAAAAACACGAGATCAGGATTCGGGAATGCTCGCGATTTTCTCGTCAACGGTTTCTCGGATCGCAATTCTGTCGCTTCCAACGTGATCCTCGTGTCATTTTACGTCGGAAATAGTCACGAGCAGTGCACGTGAACGTTTGTGGAGTCCAAAAAACACGAGTTCAGGTTCTGGGAATGCCCGCGATTTCCTCGTTAACGGTTTCTCGGATCGCAATTCTGTCGCTTCTAACGTGTTCCTCGTGTCATTTTACGTCGGAATTAGTCTTGACAAATGCACAAACGCGGTTCTGGAGTTAAAAAAACCCGAGATCAGGTTTTGGGAATGCTCGCGATTTTCTCGTCAACGTTTACTCGGATTGCAATTCTGTCGCTTCCTACGCGTTTCTCGCGTCATTTTACATCGGAATTAGTCATGAGAAAGGCACAAACACGGTTCAGGAGCCCAAAAAACACGAGATCAGGTTTTGGGAATGCTCGCCATTTTCTCGTCAACGGTTTCTCGGTTCGCAATTCTGTCGCTTCCATCGTGATCCTCGTGTCATTTTACGTCGGAAATAGTCACGAGCAGTGCACGTGAACGTTTGTGGAGTCCAAAAAACACGAGTTCAGGTTCTGGGAATGCTCGCGATTTTCTCGTCAACGGTTTCTCGGATTGCAATTCTGTCGCTTCCAACGCGTTCCTCGTGTCATTTTACGTCGGAATTAGTCTTGAGAAATCCACAAACACGGTTCTGGAGTTCAAAAAACACGAGATCAGGTTTTTGGAATGCTCGCGATTTTCTCGTCAACGGTTTCTCGGTTCGCAATTCTGTCGCTTCTAACGTGTTCCTCGTGTCATTTTACGTCGGAATTAGTCTTGAGAAATGCACAAACACGGTTCTGGAGTTCAAAAAACACGAGTTCAGGTTTTGGGAATGCTCGCGATTTTCTCGTCAACGTTTGCTTGGATTGCAATTCTGTCGCTTCCAACGTGATCCTCGTGTCATTTTACGTCGGAAATAGTCACGAGCAGTGCACGTGAACGTTTGTGGAGTCCAAAAAACACGAGTTCAGGTTCTGGGAATGCTCGCGATTTTCTCGTCAACGGTTTCTCGGATCGCAATTCTGTCGCTTCTAACGTGTTCCTCGTGTCATTTTACGTCGGAATTAATCTTGAGAAATGCACAAACACGGTTCTGAAGTTCAAAAAACACGAGATCAGGTTTTGGGAATGCTCGCGATTTCCTCGTCAACGGTTTCTCGGATCGCAATTCTGTCGCTTCTAACGTGTTCCTCGTGTCATTTTACGTCGGAATTAGTCTTGAGAAATGCACAAACACGGTTCAGGAGCCCAAAAAACACGAGATCAGGATTCGGGAATGCTCGCGATTTTCTCGTCAACGGTTTCTCGGATCGCAATTCTGTCGCTTCCAACGTGATCCTCGTGTCATTTTACGTCGGAAATAGTCACGAGCAGTGCACGTGAACGTTTGTGGAGTCCAAAAAACACGAGTTCAGGTTCTGGGAATGCCCGCGATTTCCTCGTTAACGGTTTCTCGGATCGCAATTCTGTCGCTTCCAACGTGATCCTCGTGTCATTTTACGTCGGAAATAGTCACGAGCAGTGCACGTGAACGTTTGTGGAATCCAAAAAACACGAGTTCAGGTTCTGGGAATGCCCGCGATTTCCTCGTTAACGGTTTCTCGGATCGCAATTCTGTCGCTTCTAACGTGTTCCTCGTGTCATTTTACGTCGGAATTAGTCTTGACAAATGCACAAACGCGGTTCTGGAGTTCAAAAAACACGAGATCAGGTTTTGGGAATGCTCGCGATTTTCTCGTCAACGTTTGCTCGGATCGCAATTCTGTCGCTTCTAACGTGTTCCTCGTGTCATTTTACGTCGGAATTAGTCAAGAGAAAGGCAGAAACACGGTTCAGGAGCCCAAAAAACACGAGATCAGGATTCGTGAATGCTCGCGATTTTCTCGTCAACGGTTTCTCGGATCGCAATTCTGTCGCTTCCAACGTGATCCTCGTTTCATTTTACGTCGGAAATAGTCACGAGCAGTGCACGTGAACGTTTGTGGAATCCAAAAAACACGAGTTCAGGTTCTGGGAATGCTCGCGATTTTCTCGTCAACGGTTTCTCGGATCGCAATTCTGTCGCTTCTAACGTGTTCCTCGTGTCATTTTACGTCGGGATTAGTCATGAGAAAGGCACAAACACGGTTCAGGAGCCCAAAAAACACGAGATCAGGGTTGGGGAATGCTCGCGATTTTCTCGTCAACGGTTTCTCGGATCGCAATTCTGTCGCTTCCAACGTGATCCTCGTGTCATTTTACGTCGGAAATAGTCACGAGCAGTGCACGTGAACGTTTGTGGAATCCAAAAAACACGAGTTCAGGTTCTGGGAAGGCTCGCGATTTTCTCGTCAACGGTTTCTCGGATCGCAATTCTGTCGCTTCTAACGTGTTGCTCGTGTCATTTTACGTCGGAATTAGTCTTGAGAAATGCACAAACACGGTTCTGGAGTTCAAACAACACGAGATCAGGTTTTGGGAATGCTCGCGATTTTCTCGTCAACGTTTGCCCGGATTGCAATTCTGTCGCTTCCAACGCGTTCCTCGCGTCATTTTACATCGGAATTAGTCATGAGAAAGGCACAAACACGGTTCAGGAGCCCAAGAAACACGAGATCAGGATTCGGGAATGCTCGCGATTTTCTCGTCAACGGTTTCTCGGATCGCAATTCTGTCGCTTCCAACGTGATCCTCGTGTCATTTTACGTCGGAAATAGTCACGAGCAGTGCACGTGAACGTTTGTGGAGTCCAAAAAACACGAGTTCAGGTTCTGGGAATGCTCGCGATTTTCTCGTCAACGTTTGCTTGGATTGCAATTCTGTCGCTTCTAACGTGTTCCTCGTGTCATTTTACGTCGGAAATAGTCACGAGCAGTGCACGTGAACGTTTGTGGAATCCAAAAAACACGAGTTCAGGTTCTGGGAATTCCCGCGATTTCCTCGTTAACGGTTTCTCGGATCGCAATTCTGTCGCTTCTAACGTGTTCCTCGTGTCATTTTACGTCGGAATTAGTCTTGACAAATGCACAAACGCGGTTCCGGAGTTCAAAAAACACGAGATCAGGTTTTGGGAATGCTCGCGATTTTCTCGTCAACGTTTGCTCGGATCGCAATTCTGTCGCTTCTAACGTGTTCCTCGTGTCATTTTACGTCGGAATTAGTCAAGAGAAAGGCAGAAACACGGTTCAGGAGCCCAAAAAACACGAGATCAGGATTCGTGAATGCTCGCGATTTTCTCGTCAACGGTTTCTCGGATCGCAATTCTGTCGCTTCCAACGTGATCCTCGTGTCATTTTACGTCGGAAATAGTCACGAGCAGTGCACGTGAACGTTTGTGGAATCCAAAAAACACGAGTTCAGGTTCTGGGAAGGCTCGCGATTTTCCCGTCAACGGTTTCTCGGATCGCAATTCTGTCGCTTCTAACGTGTTGCTCGTGTCATTTTACGTCGGAATTAGTCTTGAGAAATGCACAAACACGGTTCTGGAGTTCAAACAACACGAGATCAGGTTTTGGGAATGCTCGCGATTTTCTCGTCAACGTTTGCCCGGATTGCAATTCTGTCGCTTCCAACGCGTTCCTCGCGTCATTTTACATCGGAATTAGTCATGAGAAAGGCACAAACACGGTTCAGGAGCCCAAGAAACACGAGATCAGGATTCGGGAATGCTCGCGATTTTCTCGTCAACGGTTTCTCGGATCGCAATTCTGTCGCTTCCAACGTGATCCTCGTGTCATTTTACGTCGGAAATAGTCACGAGCAGTGCACGTGAACGTTTGTGGAGTCCAAAAAACACGAGTTCAGGTTCTGGGAATGCTCGCGATTTTCTCGTCAACGGTTTCTCGGATCGCAATTCTGTCGCTTCTAACGTGTTCCTCGTGTCATTTTACGTCGGAATTAGTCTTGAGAAATGCACAAACACGGTTCTGGAGTTCAAAAAACACGAGATCAGGTTTTTGGAATGCTCGCGATTTTCTCGTCAATGTTTGCTCGGATTGCAATTCTGTCGCTTCCTACGCGTTTCTCGCGTCATTTTACATCGGAATTAGTCATGAGAAATGCACAAACACGGTTGTGGAGCGCAAAAAACACGAGATCAGTTTCTGGGAATGCTCGCGATTTCCAAGTCAACGGTTTCTCGGATCGCTATTCTGTCGCTTCTAACGTGTTCCTCGTGTCATTTTACGTCGGAATTAGTCTTGAGAAATGCACAAACACGGTTCTGGAGTTCAAAAAACACGAGTTCAGGTTTTGGGAATGCTCGCGATTTTCTAGTCAACGGTTTCTCGGATCGCAATTCTGTCGCTTCCAATGTGTTCCTCGTGTCATTTTACGTCGGAATTAGTCTTGAGAAATGCACAAACACGGTTCTGGAGTTCAAAAAACACTAGATCAGGTTTTGGGAATGCTCGCGATTTTCTCGTCAACGTTTGCCCGGATTGCAATTCTGTCGCTTCCAACGCGTTCCTCGCGTCATTTTACATCGGAATTAGTCTTGAGAAAGGCACAAACACGGTTCAGGAGCCCAAAAAACACGAGATCAGGATTCGGGAATGCTCGCGATTTTCTCGTCAACGGTTTCTCGGATCGCAATTCTGTCGCTTCTAACGTGTTCCTCGTGTCATTTTACGTCGGAATTAGTCTTGAGAAATGCACAAACACGGTTCTGGAGTTCAAAAAACACGAGATCAGGTTTTTGGAATGCTCGCGATTTTCTCGTCAATGTTTGCTCGGATTGCAATTCTGTCGCTTCCTACGCGTTTCTCGCGTCATTTTACATCGGAATTAGTCATGAGAAATGCACAAACACGGTTGTGGAGCCCAAAAAACACGAGATCAGTTTCTGGGAATGCTCGCGATTTCCAAGTCAACGGTTTCTCGGATCGCTATTCTGTCGCTTCTAACGTGTTCCTCGTGTCATTTTACGTCGGAATTAGTCTTGAGAAATGCACAAACACGGTTCTGGAGTTCAAAAAACACGAGTTCAGGTTTTGGGAATGCTCGCGATTTTCTAGTCAACGGTTTCTCGGATCGCAATTCTGTCGCTTCCAATGTGTTCCTCGTGTCATTTTACGTCGGAATTAGTCTTGAGAAATGCACAAACACGGTTCTGGAGTTCAAAAAACACTAGATCAGGTTTTGGGAATGCTCGCGATTTTCTCGTCAACGTTTGCCCGGATTGCAATTCTGTCGCTTCCAACGCGTTCCTCGCGTCATTTTACATCGGAATTAGTCTTGAGAAAGGCACAAACACGGTTCAGGAGCCCAAAAAACACGAGATCAGGATTCGGGAATGCTCGCGATTTTCTCGTCAACGGTTTCTCGGATCGCAATTCTGTCGCTTCTAACGTGTTCCTCGTGTCATTTTACGTCGGAATTAGTCTTGAGAAATGCACAAACACGGTTCTGGAGTTCAAAAAACACGAGTTCAGGTTTTGGGAATGCTCGCGATTTTCTCGTCAACGTTTGCTTGGATTGCAATTCTGTCGCTGCCTACGCGTTTCTCGCGTCATTTTACATCGGAATTAGTCATGAGAAATGCACAAACACGGTTGTGGAGCCCAAAAAACACGAGATCAGTTTCTGGGAATGCTCGCGATTTCCTCGTCAACGGTTTCTCGGATCGCAATTCTGTCGCTTCTAACGTGTTCCTCGTGTCATATTAGTCTTGAAAAATGCACAAACACGGTTCTGGAGTTCAAAAAATACGAGTTCATGTTTTGGGAATACTCGCGATTTTCTAGTCAACGGTTTCTCGGATCGCAATTCTGTCGCTTCCAACGTGTTCCTCGTGTCATTTTACGTCGGAATTAGTCTTGAGAAATGCACAAACACGGTTCTGGAGTTCAAAAAACACGAGATCAGGTTTTGGGAATGCTCGCGATTTTCTCGTCAACGTTTGCCCGGATTGCAATTCTGTCGCTTCCAACGCGTTCCCCGCGTCATTTTACATCGGAATTAGTCTTGAGAAAGGCACAAACACGGTTCAGGAGCCCAAGAAACACGAGATCAGGATTCGGGAATGCTCGCGATTTTCTCGTCAACGGTTTCTCGGATCGCAATTCTGTCGCTTCTAACGTGTTCCTCGTGTCATTTTACGTCGGAATTAGTCTTGAGAAATGCACAAACACGGTTCTAGAGTTCAAAAAACACGAGTTCAGGTTTTGGGAATGCTCGCGATTTTCTCGTCAACGTTTGCTTGGATTGCAATTCTGTCGCTTCCTACGCGTTCCTCGTGTCATTTTACGTCGGAATTAGTCTTGAGAAATGCACAAACACGGTTCTGGAGTTCAAAAAACACGAGTTCAGGTTTTGGGAATGCTCGCGATTTTCTCGTCAACGTTTGCTTGGATTGCAATTCTGTCGCTGCCTACGCGTTTCTCGCGTCATTTTACATCGGAATTAGTCATGAGAAATGCACAAACACGGTTGTGGAGCCCAAAAAACACGAGATCAGTTTCTGGGAATGCTCGCGATTTCCTCGTCAACGGTTTCTCGGATCGCAATTCTGTCGCTTCTAACGTGTTCCTCGTGTCATATTAGTCTTGAGAAATGCACAAACACGGTTCTGGAGTTCAAAAAATACGAGTTCATGTTTTGGGAATACTCGCGATTTTCTAGTCAACGGTTTCTCGGATCGCAATTCTGTCGCTTCCAACGTGTTCCTCGTGTCATTTTACGTCGGAATTAGTCTTGAGAAATGCACAAACACGGTTCTGGAGTTCAAAAAACACGAGATCAGGTTTTGGGAATGCTCGCGATTTTCTCGTCAACGTTTGCCCGGATTGCAATTCTGTCGCTTCCAACGCGTTCCCCGCGTCATTTTACATCGGAATTAGTCTTGAGAAAGGCACAAACACGGTTCAGGAGCCCAAAAAACACGAGATCAGGATTCGGGAATGCTCGCGATTTTCTCGTCAACGTTTGCCCGGATTGCAATTCTGTCGCTTCCAACGCGTTCCTCGCGTCATTTTACATCGGAATTAGTCTTGAGAAAGGCACAAACACGGTTCAGGAGCCCAAAAAACACGAGATCAGGATTCGGGAATGCTCGCGATTTTCTCGTCAACGGTTTCTCGGATCGCAATTCTGTCGCTTCTAACGTGTTCCTCGTGTCATTTTACGTCGGAATTAGTCTTGAGAAATGCACAAACACGGTTCTGGAGTTCAAAAAACACGAGTTCAGGTTTTGGGAATGCTCGCGATTTTCTCGTCAACGTTTGCTTGGATTGCAATTCTGTCGCTGCCTACGCGTTTCTCGCGTCATTTTACATCGGAATTAGTCATGAGAAATGCACAAACACGGTTGTGGAGCCCAAAAAACACGAGATCAGTTTCTGGGAATGCTCGCGATTTCCTCGTCAACGGTTTCTCGGATCGCAATTCTGTCGCTTCTAACGTGTTCCTCGTGTCATATTAGTCTTGAAAAATGCACAAACACGGTTCTGGAGTTCAAAAAATACGAGTTCATGTTTTGGGAATACTCGCGATTTTCTAGTCAACGGTTTCTCGGATCGCAATTCTGTCGCTTCCAACGTGTTCCTCGTGTCATTTTACGTCGGAATTAGTCTTGAGAAATGCACAAACACGGTTCTGGAGTTCAAAAAACACGAGATCAGGTTTTGGGAATGCTCGCGATTTTCTCGTCAACGTTTGCCCGGATTGCAATTCTGTCGCTTCCAACGCGTTCCCCGCGTCATTTTACATCGGAATTAGTCTTGAGAAAGGCACAAACACGGTTCAGGAGCCCAAGAAACACGAGATCAGGATTCGGGAATGCTCGCGATTTTCTCGTCAACGGTTTCTCGGATCGCAATTCTGTCGCTTCTAACGTGTTCCTCGTGTCATTTTACGTCGGAATTAGTCTTGAGAAATGCACAAACACGGTTCTAGAGTTCAAAAAACACGAGTTCAGGTTTTGGGAATGCTCGCGATTTTCTCGTCAACGTTTGCTTGGATTGCAATTCTGTCGCTTCCTACGCGTTCCTCGTGTCATTTTACGTCGGAATTAGTCTTGAGAAATGCACAAACACGGTTCTGGAGTTCAAAAAACACGAGTTCAGGTTTTGGGAATGCTCGCGATTTTCTCGTCAACGTTTGCTTGGATTGCAATTCTGTCGCTGCCTACGCGTTTCTCGCGTCATTTTACATCGGAATTAGTCATGAGAAATGCACAAACACGGTTGTGGAGCCCAAAAAACACGAGATCAGTTTCTGGGAATGCTCGCGATTTCCTCGTCAACGGTTTCTCGGATCGCAATTCTGTCGCTTCTAACGTGTTCCTCGTGTCATATTAGTCTTGAGAAATGCACAAACACGGTTCTGGAGTTCAAAAAATACGAGTTCATGTTTTGGGAATACTCGCGATTTTCTAGTCAACGGTTTCTCGGATCGCAATTCTGTCGCTTCCAACGTGTTCCTCGTGTCATTTTACGTCGGAATTAGTCTTGAGAAATGCACAAACACGGTTCTGGAGTTCAAAAAACACGAGATCAGGTTTTGGGAATGCTCGCGATTTTCTCGTCAACGTTTGCCCGGATTGCAATTCTGTCGCTTCCAACGCGTTCCCCGCGTCATTTTACATCGGAATTAGTCTTGAGAAAGGCACAAACACGGTTCAGGAGCCCAAAAAACACGAGATCAGGATTCGGGAATGCTCGCGATTTTCTCGTCAACGGTTTCTCGGATCGCAATTCTGTCGCTTCTAACGTGTTCCTCGTGTCATTTTACGTCGGAATTAGTCTTGAGAAATGCACAAACACGGTTCTAGAGTTCAAAAAACACGAGTTCAGGTTTTGGGAATGCTCGCGATTTTCTCGTCAACGTTTGCTCGGATTGCAATTCTGTCGCTTCCTACGCGTTCCTCGTGTCATTTTACGTCGGAATTAGTCTTGAGAAATGCACAAACACGGTTCTGGAGTTCAAAAAACACGAGTTCAGGTTTTGGGAATGCTCGCGATTTTCTCGTCAACGTTTACTCGGATTGCAATTCTGTCGCTTCCTACGCGTTTCTCGCGTCATTTTACATCGGAATTAGTCATGAGAAAGGCACAAACACGGTTCAGGAGCCCAAAAAACACGAGATCATGTTTTGGGAATGCTCGCGATTTTCTCGTCAACGTTTGCTCGGATTGCAATTCTGTCGCTTCCTACGCGTTTCTCGCGTCATTTTACATCGGAATTAGTCATGAGAAAGGCACAAGCACGGTTCAGGAGCCCAAGAAACACGAGATCAGTATTCGGGAATGCTCGCGATTTTCTCGTCAACGGTTTCTCGGATCGCAATTCTGTCGCTTCCAACGTGATCCTCGTGTCATTTTACGTCGGAAATAGTCACGAGCAGTGCACGTGAACGTTTGTGGAGTCCAAAAAACACGAGTTCAGTTTCTGGGAATGCTCGCGATTTCCTCGTCAACGGTTTCTCGGATCGCAATTCTGTCGCTTCTAACGTGTTCCTCGTGTCATTTTACGTCGGAATTAGTCTTGAGAAATGCACAAACACGGTTCTGGAGTTCAAAAAACACGAGTTCAGGTTTTGGGAATGCTCGCGATTTTCTAGTAAACGGTTTCTCGGATCGCAATTCTGTTGCTTCCAACGTGTTCCTCGTGTCATTTTACGTCGGAATTAGTCTTGAGAAATGCACAAACACGGTTCTGGAGTTCAAACAACACGAGATCAGGTTTTGGGAATGCTCGCGATTTTCTCGTCAACGTTTGCCCGGATTGCAATTCTGTCGCTTCCAACGCGTTCCTCGCGTCATTTTACATCGGAATTAGTCATGAGAAAGGCAGAAACACGGTTCAGGAGCCCAAAAAACACGAGATCAGGATTCGGGAATGCTCGCGATTTTCTCGTCAACGGTTTCTCGGATCGCAATTCTGTCGCTTCCAACGTGTTCCTCGTGTCATTTTACGTCGGAATTAGTCTTGAGAAATGCACAAACACGGTTCTGGAGTTCAAAAAATACGAGTTCATGTTTTGGGAATACTCGCGATTTTCTAGTCAACGGTTTCTCGGATCGCAATTCTGTTGCTTCCAACGTGTTCCTCGTGTCATTTTACGTCGGAATTAGTCTTGAGAAATGCATAAACACGGTTCTGGAGTTCAAAAAACACGAGATCAGGTTTTGGGAATGCTCGCGATTTTCTCGTCAACGTTTGCCCGGATTGCAATTCTGTCGCTTCCAACGCGTTCCCCGCGTCATTTTACATCGGAATTAGTCTTGAGAAAGGCACAAACACGGTTCAGGAGCCCAAAAAACACGAGATCAGGATTCGGGAATGCTCGCGATTTTCTCGTCAACGGTTTCTCGGATCGCAATTCTGTCGCTTCTAACGTGTTCCTCGTGTCATTTTACGTCGGAATTAGTCTTGAGAAATGCACAAACACGGTTCTGGAGTTCAAAAAACACGAGTTCAGGTTTTGGGAATGCTCGCGATTTTCTCGTCAACGTTTGCTCGGATTGCAATTCTGTCGCTTCCTACGCGTTTCTCGCGTCATTTTACATCGGAATTAGTCATGAGAAAGGCACAAACACGGTTCAGGAGCCCAAAAAACACGAGATCATGTTTTGGGAATGCTCGCGATTTTCTCGTCAACGTTTGCTCGGATTGCAATTCTGTCGCTTCCTACGCGTTTCTCGCGTCATTTTACATCGGAATTAGTCATGAGAAATGCACAAACACGGTTGTGGAGCCCAAAAAACACGAGATCAGTTTCTGGGAATGCTCGCGATTTCCTCGTCAACGGTTTCTCGGATCGCAATTCTGTCGCTTCTAACGTGTTCCTCGTGTCATTTTACGTCGGAATTAGTCTTGAGAAATGCACAAACACGGTTCTGGAGTTCAAAAAACACGAGTTCAGGTTTTGGGAATGCTCGCGATTTTCTAGTCAACGGTTTCTCGGATCGCAATTCTGTCGCTTCTAACGTGTTCCTCGTGTCATTTTACGTTGGAATTAGTCTTGAGAAATGCACAAACACGGTTCTGGAGTTCAAAAAACACGAGATCAGGTTTTGGGAATGCTCGCGATTTTCTCGTCAACGTTTGCCCGGATTGCAATTCTGTCGCTTCCAACGCGTTCCTCGCGTCATTTTACATCGGAATTAGTCTTGAGAAAGGCACAAACACGGTTCAGGAGCCCAAAAAACACGAGATCGGGATTCGGGAATGCTCGCGATTTTCTCGTCAACGGTTTCTCGGATCGCAATTCTGTCGCATCTAACGTGTTCCTCGTGTCATTTTACGTCGGAATTAGTCTTGAGAAATGCACAAACACGGTTCAGGAGCCCAAAAAACACGAGATCAGGATTCGGGAATGCTCGCGATTTTCTCGTCAACGGTTTCTCGGATCGCAATTCTGTCGCTTCCAACGTGATCCTCGTGTCATTTTACGTCGGAAATAGTCACGAGCAGTGCACGTGAACGTTTGTGGAGTCCAAAAAACACGAGTTCAGGTTCTGGGAATGCCCGCGATTTCCTCGTTAACGGTTTCTCGGATCGCAATTCTGTCGCTTCTAACGTGTTCCTCGTGTCATTTTACGTCGGAATTAGTCTTGACAAATGCACAAACGCGGTTCTGGAGTTAAAAAAACCCGAGATCAGGTTTTGGGAATGCTCGCGATTTTCTCGTCAACGTTTACTCGGATTGCAATTCTGTCGCTTCCTACGCGTTTCTCGCGTCATTTTACATCGGAATTAGTCATGAGAAAGGCACAAACACGGTTCAGGAGCCCAAAAAACACGAGATCAGGTTTTGGGAATGCTCGCCATTTTCTCGTCAACGGTTTCTCGGTTCGCAATTCTGTGGCTTCCATCGTGATCCTCGTGTCATTTTACGTCGGAAATAGTCACGAGCAGTGCACGTGAACGTTTGTGGAGTCCAAAAAACACGAGTTCAGGTTCTGGGAATGCTCGCGATTTTCTCGTCAACGGTTTCTCGGTTCGCAATTCTGTCGCTTCTAACGTGTTCCTCGTGTCATTTTACGTCGGAATTAGTCTTGAGAAATGCACAAACACGGTTCTGGAGTTCAAAAAACACGAGTTCAGGTTCTGGGAAGGCTCGCGATTTTCTCGTCAACGGTTTCTCGGATCGCAATTCTGTCGCTTCTAACGTGTTCCTCGTGTCATTTTACGTCGGAATTAGTCTTGAGAAATGCACAAACACGGTTCTGGAGTTCAAACAACACGAGATCAGGTTTTGGGAATGCTCGCGATTTTCTCGTCAACGTTTGCCCGGATTGCAATTCTGTCGCTTCCAACGCGTTCCTCGCGTCATTTTACATCGGAATTAGTCATGAGAAAGGCAGAAACACGGTTCAGGAGCCCAAAAAACACGAGTTCAGGTTCTGGGAATGCTCGCGATTTTCTCGTCAACGGTTTCTCGGATCGAAATTCTGTCGCTTCTAACGTGTTCCTCGTGTCATTTTACGTCGGAATTAATCTTGAGAAATGCACAAACACGGTCCTGAAGTTCAAAAAACACGAGATCAGGTTTTGGGAATGCTCGCGATTTCCTCGTCAACGGTTTCTCGGATCGCAATTCTGTCGCATCTAACGTGTTCCTCGTGTCATTTTACGTCGGAATTAGTCTTGAGAAATGCACAAACACGGTTCAGGAGCCCAAAAAACACGAGATCAGGATTCGGGAATGCTCGCGATTTTCTCGTCAACGGTTTCTCGGATCGCAATTCTGTCGCTTCCAACGTGATCCTCGTGTCATTTTACGTCGGAAATAGTCACGAGCAGTGCACGTGAACGTTTGTGGAGTCCAAAAAACACGAGTTCAGGTTCTGGGAATGCCCGCGATTTCCTCGTTAACGGTTTCTCGGATCGCAATTCTGTCGCTTCTAACGTGTTCCTCGTGTCATTTTACGTCGGAATTAGTCTTGACAAATGCACAAACGCGGTTCTGGAGTTAAAAAAACCCGAGATCAGGTTTTGGGAATGCTCGCGATTTTCTCGTCAACGTTTACTCGGATTGCAATTCTGTCGCTTCCTACGCGTTTCTCGCGTCATTTTACATCGGAATTAGTCATGAGAAAGGCACAAACACGGTTCAGGAGCCCAAAAAACACGAGATCAGGTTTTGGGAATGCTCGCCATTTTCTCGTCAACGGTTTCTCGGTTCGCAATTCTGTCGCTTCCATCGTGATCCTCGTGTCATTTTACGTCGGAAATAGTCACGAGCAGTGCACGTGAACGTTTGTGGAGTCCAAAAAACACGAGTTCAGGTTCTGGGAATGCTCGCGATTTTCTCGTCAACGGTTTCTCGGATCGCAATTCTGTCGCTTCTAACGTGTTCCTCGTGTCATTTTACGTCGGAATTAGTCTTGAGAAATCCACAAACACGGTTCTGGAGTTCAAAAAACACGAGATCAGGTTTTTGGAATGCTCGCGATTTTCTCGTCAACGGTTTCTCGGTTCGCAATTCTGTCGCTTCTAACGTGTTCCTCGTGTCATTTTACGTCGGAATTAGTCTTGAGAAATGCACAAACACGGTTCTGGAGTTCAAAAAACACGAGTTCAGGTTTTGGGAATGCTCGCGATTTTCTCGTCAACGTTTGCTTGGATTGCAATTCTGTCGCTTCCAACGTGATCCTCGTGTCATTTTACGTCGGAAATAGTCACGAGCAGTGCACGTGAACGTTTGTGGAGTCCAAAAAACACGAGTTCAGGTTCTGGGAATGCTCGCGATTTTCTCGTCAACGGTTTCTCGGATCGCAATTCTGTCGCTTCTAACGTGTTCCTCGTGTCATTTTACGTCGGAATTAATCTTGAGAAATGCACAAACACGGTTCTGAAGTTCAAAAAACACGAGATCAGGTTTTGGGAATGCTCGCGATTTCCTCGTCAACGGTTTCTCGGATCGCAATTCTGTCGCTTCTAACGTGTTCCTCGTGTCATTTTACGTCGGAATTAGTCTTGAGAAATGCACAAACACGGTTCAGGAGCCCAAAAAACACGAGATCAGGATTCGGGAATGCTCGCGATTTTCTCGTCAACGGTTTCTCGGATCGCAATTCTGTCGCTTCCAACGTGATCCTCGTGTCATTTTACGTCGGAAATAGTCACGAGCAGTGCACGTGAACGTTTGTGGAGTCCAAAAAACACGAGTTCAGGTTCTGGGAATGCCCGCGATTTCCTCGTTAACGGTTTCTCGGATCGCAATTCTGTCGCTTCCAACGTGATCCTCGTGTCATTTTACGTCGGAAATAGTCACGAGCAGTGCACGTGAACGTTTGTGGAATCCAAAAAACACGAGTTCAGGTTCTGGGAATGCCCGCGATTTCCTCGTTAACGGTTTCTCGGATCGCAATTCTGTCGCTTCTAACGTGTTCCTCGTGTCATTTTACGTCGGAATTAGTCAAGAGAAAGGCAGAAACACGGTTCAGGAGCCCAAAAAACACGAGATCAGGATTCGTGAATGCTCGCGATTTTCTCGTCAACGGTTTCTCGGATCGCAATTCTGTCGCTTCCAACGTGATCCTCGTTTCATTTTACGTCGGAAATAGTCACGAGCAGTGCACGTGAACGTTTGTGGAATCCAAAAAACACGAGTTCAGGTTCTGGGAATGCTCGCGATTTTCTCGTCAACGGTTTCTCGGATCGCAATTCTGTCGCTTCTAACGTGTTCCTCGTGTCATTTTACGTCGGGATTAGTCATGAGAAAGGCACAAACACGGTTCAGGAGCCCAAAAAACACGAGATCAGGGTTGGGGAATGCTCGCGATTTTCTCGTCAACGGTTTCTCGGATCGCAATTCTGTCGCTTCCAACGTGATCCTCGTGTCATTTTACGTCGGAAATAGTCACGAGCAGTGCACGTGAACGTTTGTGGAATCCAAAAAACACGAGTTCAGGTTCTGGGAAGGCTCGCGATTTTCTCGTCAACGGTTTCTCGGATCGCAATTCTGTCGCTTCTAACGTGTTGCTCGTGTCATTTTACGTCGGAATTAGTCTTGAGAAATGCACAAACACGGTTCTGGAGTTCAAACAACACGAGATCAGGTTTTGGGAATGCTCGCGATTTTCTCGTCAACGTTTGCCCGGATTGCAATTCTGTCGCTTCCAACGCGTTCCTCGCGTCATTTTACATCGGAATTAGTCATGAGAAAGGCACAAACACGGTTCAGGAGCCCAAGAAACACGAGATCAGGATTCGGGAATGCTCGCGATTTTCTCGTCAACGGTTTCTCGGATCGCAATTCTGTCGCTTCCAACGTGATCCTCGTGTCATTTTACGTCGGAAATAGTCACGAGCAGTGCACGTGAATGTTTGTGGAGTCCAAAAAACACGAGTTCAGGTTCTGGGAATGCTCGCGATTTTCTCGTCAACGTTTGCTTGGATTGCAATTCTGTCGCTTCCAACGTGATCCTCGTGTCATTTTACGTCGGAAATAGTCACGAGCAGTGCACGTGAACGTTTGTGGAGTCCAAAAAACACGAGTTCAGGTTCTGGGAATGCTCGCGATTTTCTCGTCAACGGTTTCTCGGATCGCAATTCTGTCGCTTCTAACGTGTTCCTCGTGTCATTTTACGTCGGAATTAATCTTGAGAAATGCACAAACACGGTTCTGAAGTTAAAAAAACACGAGATCAGGTTTTGGGAATGCTCGCGATTTCCTCGTCAACGGTTTCTCGGATCGCAATTCTGTCGCTTCTAACGTGTTCCTCGTGTCATTTTACGTCGGAATTAGTCTTGAGAAATGCACAAACACGGTTCAGGAGCCCAAAAAACACGAGATCAGGATTCGGGAATGCTCGCGATTTTCTCGTCAACGGTTTCTCGGATCGCAATTCTGTCGCTTCCAACGTGATCCTCGTGTCATTTTACGTCGGAAATAGTCACGAGCAGTGCACGTGAACGTTTGTGGAGTCCAAAAAACACGAGTTCAGGTTCTGGGAATGCCCGCGATTTCCTCGTTAACGGTTTCTCGGATCGCAATTCTGTCGCTTCCAACGTGATCCTCGTGTCATTTTACGTCGAAAATAGTCACGAGCAGTGCACGTGAACGTTTGTGGAATCCAAAAAACACGAGTTCAGGTTCTGGGAATGCTCGCGATTTCCTCGTTAACGGTTTCTCGGATCGCAATTCTGTCGCTTCTAACGTGTTCCTCGTGTCATTTTACGTCGGAATTAGTCTTGACAAATGCACAAACGCGGTTCTGGAGTTCAAAAAACACGAGATCAGGTTTTGGGAATGCTCGCGATTTTCTCGTCAACGTTTGCTCGGATCGCAATTCTGTCGCTTCTAACGTGTTCCTCGTGTCATTTTACGTCGGATTTAGTCAAGAGAAAGGCAGAAACACGGTTCAGGAGCCCAAAAAACACGAGATCAGGATTCGTGAATGCTCGCGATTTTCTCGTCAACGGTTTCTCGGATCGCAATTCTGTCGCTTCCAACGTGATCCTCGTGTCATTTTACGTCGGAAATAGTCACGAGCAGTGCACGTGAACGTTTGTGGAATCCAAAAAACACGAGTTCAGGTTCTGGGAATGCTCGCGATTTTCTCGTCAACGGTTTCTCGGATCGCAATTCTGTCGCTTCTAACGTGTTCCTCGTGTCATTTTACGTCGGGATTAGTCATGAGAAAGGCACAAACACGGTTCAGGAGCCCAAAAAACACGAGATCAGGCTTGGGGAATGCTCGCGATTTTCTCGTCAACGGTTTCTCGGATCACAATTCTGTCGCTTCCAACGTGATCCTCGTGTCATTTTACGTCGGAAATAGTCACGAGCAGTGCACGTGAACGTTTGTGGAATCCAAAAAACACGAGTTCAGGTTCTGGGAAGGCTCGCGATTTTCTCGTCAACGGTTTCTCGGATCGCAATTCTGTCGCTTCTAACGTGTTGCTCGTGTCATTTTACGTCGGAATTAGTCTTGAGAAATGCACAAACACGGTTCTGGAGTTCAAACAACACGAGATCAGGTTTTGGGAATGCTCGCGATTTTCTCGTCAACGTTTGCCCGGATTGCAATTCTGTCGCTTCCAACGCGTTCCTCGCGTCATTTTACATCGGAATTAGTCATGAGGAAGGCACAAACACGGTTCAGGAGCCCAAGAAACACGAGATCAGGATTCGGGAATGCTCGCGATTTTCTCGTCAACGGTTTCTCGGATCGCAATTCTGTCGCTTCCAACGTGATCCTCGTGTCATTTTACGTCGGAAATAGTCACGAGCAGTGCACGTGAACGTTTGTGGAGTCCAAAAAACACGAGTTCAGGTTCTGGGAATGCTCGCGATTTTCTCGTCAACGGTTTCTCGGATCGCAATTCTGTCGCTTCTAGCGTGTTCCTCGTGTCATTTTACGTCGGAATTAGTCTTGAGAAATGCACAAACACGGTTCTGGAGTTCAAAAAACACGAGATCAGGTTTTTGGAATGCTCGCGATTTTCTCGTCAACGGTTTCTCGGATCGCAATTCTGTCGCTTCCAATGTGTTCCTCGTGTCATTTTACGTTGGAATTAGTCTTGAGAAATGCACAAACACGGTTCTGGAGTTCAAAAAACACGAGATCAGGTTTTTGGAATGCTCGCGATTTTCTCGTCAACGTTTGCCCGGATTGCAATTCTGTCGCTTCCAACGCGTTCCTCGCGTCATTTTACATCGGAATTAGTCTTGAGAAAGGCACAAACACGGTTCAGGAGCCCAAAAAACACGAGATCAGGATTCGGGAATGCTCGCGATTTTCTCGTCAACGGTTTCTCGGATCGCAATTCTGTCGCTTCTAACGTGTTCCTCGTGTCATTTTACGTCGGAATTAGTCTTGAGAAATGCACAAACACGGTTCTGGAGTTCAAAAAACACGAGTTCAGGTTTTGGGAATGCTCGCGATTTTCTCGTCAACGTTTGCTTGGATTGCAATTCTGTCGCTGCCTACGCGTTTCTCGCGTCATTTTACATCGGAATTAGTCATGAGAAATGCACAAACACGGTTGTGGAGCCCAAAAAACACGAGATCAGTTTCTGGGAATGCTCGCGATTTCCTCGTCAACGGTTTCTCGGATCGCAATTCTGTCGCTTCTAACGTGTTCCTCGTGTCATATTAGTCTTGAGAAATGCACAAACACGGTTCTGGAGTTCAAAAAATACGAGTTCATGTTTTGGGAATACTCGCGATTTTCTAGTCAACGGTTTCTCGGATCGCAATTCTGTCGCTTCCAACGTGTTCCTCGTGTCATTTTACGTCGGAATTAGTCTTGAGAAATGCACAAACACGGTTCTGGAGTTCAAAAAACACGAGATCAGGTTTTGGGAATGCTCGCGATTTTCTCGTCAACGTTTGCCCGGATTGCAATTCTGTCGCTTCCAACGCGTTCCCCGCGTCATTTTACATCGGAATTAGTCTTGAGAAAGGCACAAACACGGTTCAGGAGCCCAAAAAACACGAGATCAGGATTCGGGAATGCTCGCGATTTTCTCGTCAACGGTTTCTCGGATCGCAATTCTGTCGCTTCTAACGTGTTCCTCGTGTCATTTTACGTCGGAATTAGTCTTGAGAAATGCACAAACACGGTTCTGGAGTTCAAAAAACACGAGTTCAGGTTTTGGGAATGCTCGCGATTTTCTCGTCAACGTTTGCTCGGATTGCAATTCTGTCGCTTCCTACGCGTTCCTCGTGTCATTTTACGTCGGAATTAGTCTTGAGAAATGCACAAACACGGTTCTGGAGTTCAAAAAACACGAGTTCAGGTTTTGGGAATGCTCGCGATTTTCTCGTCAACGTTTACTCGGATTGCAATTCTGTCGCTTCCTACGCGTTTCTCGCGTCATTTTACATCGGAATTAGTCATGAGAAAGGCACAAACACGGTTCAGGAGCCCAAAAAACACGAGATCATGTTTTGGGAATGCTCGCGATTTTCTCGTCAACGTTTGCTCGGATTGCAATTCTGTCGCTTCCTACGCGTTTCTCGCGTCATTTTACATCGGAATTGGTCATGAGAAAGGCACAAGCACGGTTCAGGAGCCCAAGAAACACGAGATCAGTATTCGGGAATGCTCGCGATTTTCTCGTCAACGTTTGCCCGGATTGCAATTCTGTCGCTTCCAACGCGTTCCTCGCGTCATTTTACATCGGAATTAGTCATGAGAAAGGCAGAAACACGGTTCAGGAGCCCAAAAAACACGAGTTCAGGTTCTGGGAATGCTCGCGATTTTCTCGTCAACGGTTTCTCGGATCGCAATTCTGTCGCTTCTAACGTGTTCCTCGTGTCATTTTACGTCGGAATTAATCTTGAGAAATGCACAAACACGGTCCTGAAGTTCAAAAAACACGAGATCAGGTTTTGGGAATGCTCGCGATTTCCTCGTCAACGGTTTCTCGGATCGCAATTCTGTCGCATCTAACGTGTTCCTCGTGTCATTTTACGTCGGAATTAGTCTTGAGAAATGCACAAACACGGTTCAGGAGCCCAAAAAACACGAGATCAGGATTCGGGAATGCTCGCGATTTTCTCGTCAACGGTTTCTCGGATCGCAATTCTGTCGCTTCCAACGTGATCCTCGTGTCATTTTACGTCGGAAATAGTCACGAGCAGTGCACGTGAACGTTTGTGGAGTCCAAAGAACACGAGTTCAGGTTCTGGGAATGCCCGCGATTTCCTCGTTAACGGTTTCTCGGATCGCAATTCTGTCGCTTCTAACGTGTTCCTCGTGTCATTTTACGTCGGAATTAGTCTTGACAAATGCACAAACGCGGTTCTGGAGTTAAAAAAACCCGAGATCAGGTTTTGGGAATGCTCGCGATTTTCTCGTCAACGTTTACTCGGATTGCAATTCTGTCGCTTCCTACGCGTTTCTCGCGTCATTTTACATCGGAATTAGTCATGAGAAATGCACAAACACGGTTCTGGAGTTCAAAAAACACGAGATCAGGTTTTGGGAATGCTCGCGATTTTCTCGTCAACGTTTGCCCGGATTGCAATTCTGTCGCTTCCAACGCGTTCCCCGCGTCATTTTACATCGGAATTAGTCTTGAGAAAGGCACAAACACGGTTCAGGAGCCCAAAAAACACGAGATCAGGATTCGGGAATGCTCGCGATTTTCTCGTCAACGGTTTCTCGGATCGCAATTCTGTCGCTTCTAACGTGTTCCTCGTGTCATTTTACGTCGGAATTAGTCTTGAGAAATGCACAAACACGGTTCTGGAGTTCAAAAAACACGAGTTCAGGTTTTGGGAATGCTCGCGATTTTCTCGTCAACGTTTGCTCGGATTGCAATTCTGTCGCTTCCTACGCGTTCCTCGTGTCATTTTACGTCGGAATTAGTCTTGAGAAATGCACAAACACGGTTCTGGAGTTCAAAAAACACGAGTTCAGGTTTTGGGAATGCTCGCGATTTTCTCGTCAACGTTTACTCGGATTGCAATTCTGTCGCTTCCTACGCGTTTCTCGCGTCATTTTACATCGGAATTAGTCATGAGAAAGGCACAAACACGGTTCAGGAGCCCAAAAAACACGAGATCATGTTTTGGGAATGCTCGCGATTTTCTCGTCAACGTTTGCTCGGATTGCAATTCTGTCGCTTCCTACGCGTTTCTCGCGTCATTTTACATCGGAATTGGTCATGAGAAAGGCACAAGCACGGTTCAGGAGCCCAAGAAACACGAGATCAGTATTCGGGAATGCTCGCGATTTTCTCGTCAACGTTTGCCCGGATTGCAATTCTGTCGCTTCCAACGCGTTCCTCGCGTCATTTTACATCGGAATTAGTCATGAGAAAGGCAGAAACACGGTTCAGGAGCCCAAAAAACACGAGTTCAGGTTCTGGGAATGCTCGCGATTTTCTCGTCAACGGTTTCTCGGATCGCAATTCTGTCGCTTCTAACGTGTTCCTCGTGTCATTTTACGTCGGAATTAATCTTGAGAAATGCACAAACACGGTCCTGAAGTTCAAAAAACACGAGATCAGGTTTTGGGAATGCTCGCGATTTCCTCGTCAACGGTTTCTCGGATCGCAATTCTGTCGCATCTAACGTGTTCCTCGTGTCATTTTACGTCGGAATTAGTCTTGAGAAATGCACAAACACGGTTCAGGAGCCCAAAAAACACGAGATCAGGATTCGGGAATGCTCGCGATTTTCTCGTCAACGGTTTCTCGGATCGCAATTCTGTCGCTTCCAACGTGATCCTCGTGTCATTTTACGTCGGAAATAGTCACGAGCAGTGCACGTGAACGTTTGTGGAGTCCAAAGAACACGAGTTCAGGTTCTGGGAATGCCCGCGATTTCCTCGTTAACGGTTTCTCGGATCGCAATTCTGTCGCTTCTAACGTGTTCCTCGTGTCATTTTACGTCGGAATTAGTCTTGACAAATGCACAAACGCGGTTCTGGAGTTAAAAAAACCCGAGATCAGGTTTTGGGAATGCTCGCGATTTTCTCGTCAACGTTTACTCGGATTGCAATTCTGTCGCTTCCTACGCGTTTCTCGCGTCATTTTACATCGGAATTAGTCATGAGAAAGGCACAAACACGGTTCAGGAGCCCAAAAAACACGAGATCAGGTTTTGGGAATGCTCGCCATTTTCTCGTCAACGGTTTCTCGGTTCGCAATTCTGTCGCTTCCATCGTGATCCTCGTGTCATTTTACGTCGGAAATAGTCACGAGCAGTGCACGTGAACGTTTGTGGAGTCCAAAAAACACGAGTTCAGGTTCTGGGAATGCTCGCGATTTTCTCGTCAACGGTTTCTCGGATTGCAATTCTGTCGCTTCCAACGCGTTCCTCGTGTCATTTTACGTCGGAATTAGTCTTGAGAAATCCACAAACACGGTTCTGGAGTTCAAAAAACACGAGATCAGGTTTTTGGAATGCTCGCGATTTTCTCGTCAACGGTTTCTCGGTTCGCAATTCTGTCGCTTCTAACGTGTTCCTCGTGTCATTTTACGTCGGAATTAGTCTTGAGAAATGCACAAACACGGTTCTGGAGTTCAAAAAACACGAGTTCAGGTTTTGGGAATGCTCGCGATTTTCTCGTCAACGTTTGCTTGGATTGCAATTCTGTCGCTTCCAACGTGATCCTCGTGTCATTTTACGTCGGAAATAGTCACGAGCAGTGCACGTGAACGTTTGTGGAGTCCAAAAAACACGAGTTCAGGTTCTGGGAATGCTCGCGATTTTCTCGTCAACGGTTTCTCGGATCGCAATTCTGTCGCTTCTAACGTGTTCCTCGTGTCATTTTACGTCGGAATTAATCTTGAGAAATGCACAAACACGGTTCTGAAGTTCAAAAAACACGAGATCAGGTTTTGGGAATGCTCGCGATTTCCTCGTCAACGGTTTCTCGGATCGCAATTCTGTCGCTTCTAACGTGTTCCTCGTGTCATTTTACGTCGGAATTAGTCTTGAGAAATGCACAAACACGGTTCAGGAGCCCAAAAAACACGAGATCAGGATTCGGGAATGCTCGCGATTTTCTCGTCAACGGTTTCTCGGATCGCAATTCTGTCGCTTCCAACGTGATCCTCGTGTCATTTTACGTCGGAAATAGTCACGAGCAGTGCACGTGAACGTTTGTGGAGTCCAAAAAACACGAGTTCAGGTTCTGGGAATGCCCGCGATTTCCTCGTTAACGGTTTCTCGGATCGCAATTCTGTCGCTTCCAACGTGATCCTCGTGTCATTTTACGTCGGAAATAGTCACGAGCAGTGCACGTGAACGTTTGTGGAATCCAAAAAACACGAGTTCAGGTTCTGGGAATGCCCGCGATTTCCTCGTTAACGGTTTCTCGGATCGCAATTCTGTCGCTTCTAACGTGTTCCTCGTGTCATTTTACGTCGGAATTAGTCTTGACAAATGCACAAACGCGGTTCTGGAGTTCAAAAAACACGAGATCAGGTTTTGGGAATGCTCGCGATTTTCTCGTCAACGTTTGCTCGGATCGCAATTCTGTCGCTTCTAACGTGTTCCTCGTGTCATTTTACGTCGGAATTAGTCAAGAGAAAGGCAGAAACACGGTTCAGGAGCCCAAAAAACACGAGATCAGGATTCGTGAATGCTCGCGATTTTCTCGTCAACGGTTTCTCGGATCGCAATTCTGTCGCTTCCAACGTGATCCTCGTTTCATTTTACGTCGGAAATAGTCACGAGCAGTGCACGTGAACGTTTGTGGAATCCAAAAAACACGAGTTCAGGTTCTGGGAATGCTCGCGATTTTCTCGTCAACGGTTTCTCGGATCGCAATTCTGTCGCTTCTAACGTGTTCCTCGTGTCATTTTACGTCGGGATTAGTCATGAGAAAGGCACAAACACGGTTCAGGAGCCCAAAAAACACGAGATCAGGGTTGGGGAATGCTCGCGATTTTCTCGTCAACGGTTTCTCGGATCGCAATTCTGTCGCTTCCAACGTGATCCTCGTGTCATTTTACGTCGGAATTAGTCTTGAGAAATGCACAAACACGGTTCTGGAGTTCAAACAACACGAGATCAGGTTTTGGGAATGCTCGCGATTTTCTCGTCAACGTTTGCCCGGATTGCAATTCTGTCGCTTCCAACGCGTTCCTCGCGTCATTTTACATCGGAATTAGTCATGAGAAAGGCAGAAACACGGTTCAGGAGCCCAAAAAACACGAGATCAGGATTCGGGAATGCTCGCGATTTTCTCGTCAACGGTTTCTCGGATCGCAATTCTGTCGCTTCCAACGTGTTCCTCGTGTCATTTTACGTCGGGATTAGTCATGAGAAAGGCACAAACACGGTTCAGGAGCCCAAAAAACACGAGATCAGGGTTGGGGAATGCTCGCGATTTTCTCGTCAACGGTTTCTCGGATCGCAATTCTGTCGCTTCCAACGTGATCATCGTGTCATTTTACGTCGGAAATAGTCACGAGCAGTGCACGTGAACGTTTGTGGAGTCCAAAAAACACGAGTTCAGGTTCTGGGAATGCTCGCGATTTTCTCGTCAACGGTTTCTCGGATCGCAATTCTGTCGCTTCTAACGTGTTCCTCGTGTCATTTTACGTCGGAATTAGTCTTGAGAAATGCACAAACACGGTTCTGGAGTTCAAAAAACACGAGTTCAGGTTTTGGGAATGCTCGCGATTTTCTAGTCAACGGTTTCTCGGATCGCAATTCTGTCGCATCCAATGTGTTCCTCGTGTCATTTTACGTCGGAATTAGTCTTGAGAAATGCACAAACACGGTTCTGGAGTTCAAAAAACACTAGATCAGGTTTTGGGAATGCTCGCGATTTTCTCGTCAACGTTTGCTTGGATTGCAATTCTGTCGCTTCCTACGCGTTTCTCGCGTCATTTTACATCGGAATTAGTCATGAGAAATGCACAAACACGGTTGTGGAGCCCAAAAAACACGAGATCAGTTTCTGGGAATGCTCGCGATTTCCTCGTCAACGGTTTCTCGGATCGCAATTCTGTCGCTTCTAACGTGTTCCTCGTGTCATTTTACGTCGGAATTAGTCTTGAGAAATGCACAAACACGGTTCTGGAGTTCAAAAAATACGAGTTCATGTTTTGGGAATACTCGCGATTTTCTAGTCAACGGTTTCTCGGATCGCAATTCTGTCGCTTCCAACGTGTTCCTCGTGTCATTTTACGTCGGAATTAGTCTTGAGAAATGCACAAACACGGTTCTGGAGTTCAAAAAACACGAGATCAGGTTTTGGGAATGCTCGCGATTTTCTCGTCAACGTTTGCCCGGATTGCAATTCTGTCGCTTCCAACGCGTTCCCCGCGTCATTTTACATCGGAATTAGTCTTGAGAAAGGCACAAACACGGTTCAGGAGCCCAAAAAACACGAGATCAGGATTCGGGAATGCTCGCGATTTTCTCGTCAACGGTTTCTCGGATCGCAATTCTGTCGCTTCTAACGTGTTCCTCGTGTCATTTTACGTCGGAATTAGTCTTGAGAAATGCACAAACACGGTTCTGGAGTTCAAAAAACACGAGTTCAGGTTTTGGGAATGCTCGCGATTTTCTCGTCAACGTTTGCTTGGATTGCAATTCTGTCGCTTCCTACGCGTTTCTCGCGTCATTTTACATCGGAATTAGTCATGAGAAATGCACAAACACGGTTGTGGAGCCCAAAAAACACGAGATCAGTTTCTGGGAATGCTCGCGATTTCCTCGTCAACGTTTGCCCGGATTGCAATTCTGTCGCTTCCAACGCGTTCCTCGCGTCATTTTACATCGGAATTAGTCTTGAGAAAGGCACAAACACGGTTCAGGAGCCCAAAAAACACGAGATCAGGATTCGGGAATGCTCGCGATTTTCTCGTCAACGGTTTCTCGGATCGCAATTCTGTCGCTTCTAACGTGTTCCTCGTGTCATTTTACGTCGGAATTAGTCTTGAGAAATGCACAAACACGGTTCTGGAGTTCAAAAAACACGAGTTCAGGTTTTGGGAATGCTCGCGATTTTCTCGTCAACGTTTGCTTGGATTGCAATTCTGTCGCTTCCTACGCGTTTCTCGCGTCATTTTACATCGGAATTAGTCATGAGAAATGCACAAACACGGTTGTGGAGCCCAAAAAACACGAGATCAGTTTCTGGGAATGCTCGGGTTTTCCTCGTCAACGGTTTCTCGGATCGCAATTCTGTCGCTTCTAACGTGTTCCTCGTGTCATTTTACGTCGGAATTAGTCTTGAGAAATGCACAAACACGGTTCTGGAGTTCAAAAAATACGAGTTCATGTTTTGGGAATACTCGCGATTTTCTAGTCAACGGTTTCTCGGATCGCAATTCTGTCGCTTCCAACGTGTTCCTCGTGTCATTTTACGTCGGAATTAGTCTTGAGAAATGCACAAACACGGTTCTGGAGTTCAAAAAACACGAGATCAGGTTTTGGGAATGCTCGCGATTTTCTCGTCAACGTTTGCCCGGATTGCAATTCTGTCGCTTCCAACGCGTTCCCCGCGTCATTTTACATCGGAATTAGTCTTGAGAAAGGCACAAACACGGTTCAGGAGCCCAAAAAACACGAGATCAGGATTCGGGAATGCTCGCGATTTTCTCGTCAACGGTTTCTCGGATCGCAATTCTGTCGCTTCTAACGTGTTCCTCGTGTCATTTTACGTCGGAATTAGTCTTGAGAAATGCACAAACACGTTTCTGGAGTTCAAAAAACACGAGTTCAGGTTTTGGGAATGCTCGCGATTTTCTCGTCAACGTTTGCTTGGATTGCAATTCTGTCGCTTCCTACGCGTTTCTCGCGTCATTTTACATCGGAATTAGTCATGAGAAATGCACAAACACGGTTGTGGAGCCCAAAAAACACGAGATCAGTTTCTGGGAATGCTCGCGATTTCCTCGTCAACGGTATCTCGGATCGCAATTCTGTCGCTTCTAACGTGTTCCTCGTGTCATTTTACGTCGGAATTAGTCTTGAGAAATGCACAAACACGGTTCTGGAGTTCAAAAAATACGAGTTCATGTTTTGGGAATACTCGCGATTTTCTAGTCAACGGTTTCTCGGATCGCAATTCTGTTGCTTCCAACGTGTTCCTCGTGTCATTTTACGTCGGAATTAGTCTTGAGAAATGCATAAACACGGTTCTGGAGTTCAAAAAACACGAGATCAGGTTTTGGGAATGCTCGCGATTTTCTCGTCAACGTTTGCCCGGATTGCAATTCTGTCGCTTCCAACGCGTTCCCCGCGTCATTTTACATCGGAATTAGTCTTGAGAAAGGCACAAACACGGATCAGGAGCCCAAAAAACACGAGATCAGGATTCGGGAATGCTCGCGATTTTCTCGTCAACGGTTTCTCGGATCGCAATTCTGTCGCTTCTAACGTGTTCCTCGTGTCATTTTACGTCGGAATTAGTCTTGAGAAATGCACAAACACGGTTCTGGAGTTCAAAAAACACGAGTTCAGGTTTTGGGAATGCTCGCGATTTTCTCGTCAACGTTTGCTCGGATTGCAATTCTGTCGCTTCCTACGCGTTCCTCGTGTCATTTTACGTCGGAATTAGTCTTGAGAAATGCACAAACACGGTTCTGGAGGTCAAAAAACACGAGTTAAGGTTTTGGGAATGCTCGCGATTTTCTAGTCAACGGTTTCTCGGATCGCAATTCTGTCGCTTCTAACGTGTTCCTCGTGTCATTTTACGTTGGAATTAGTCTTGAGAAATGCACAAACACGGTTCTGGAGTTCAAAAAACACGAGATCAGGTTTTGGGAATGCTCGCGATTTTCTCGTCAACGTTTGCCCGGATTGCAATTCTGTCGCTTCCAACGCGTTCCTCGCGTCATTTTACATCGGAATTAGTCTTGAGAAAGGCACAAACACGGTTCAGGAGCCCAAAAAACACGAGATCGGGATTCGGGAATGCTCGCGATTTTCTCGTCAACGGTTTCTCGGATCGCAATTCTGTCGCTTCTAACGTGTTCCTCGTGTCATTTTACGTCGGAATTAGTCTTGAGAAATGCACAAACACGGTTCTGGAGTTCAAAAAACACGAGATCAGGTTTTGGGAATGCTCGCGATTTTCTCGTCAACGGTTTCTCGGATCGCAATTCTGTCGCTTCCAACGTGATCCTCGTGTCATTTTACGTCGGAAATAGCCACGAGCAGTGCACGTGAACGTTTGTGGAGTCCAAAAAACACGAGTTCAGGTTCTGGGAAGGCTCGCGATTTTCTCGTCAACGGTTTCTCGGATCGCAATTCTGTCGCTTCTAACGTGTTCCTCGTGTCATTTTACGTCGGAATTAGTCTTGAGAAATGCACAAACACGGTTCTGGAGTTCAAACAACACGAGATCAGGTTTTGGGAATGCTCGCGATTTTCTCGTCAACGTTTGCCCGGATTGCAATTCTGTCGCTTCCAACGCGTTCCTCGCGTCATTTTACATCGGAATTAGTCATGAGAAAGGCAGAAACACGGTTCAGGAGCCCAAAAAACACGAGTTCAGGTTCTGGGAATGCTCGCGATTTTCTCGTCAACGGTTTCTCGGATCGCAATTCTGTCGCTTCTAACGTGTTCCTCGTGTCATTTTACGTCGGAATTAATCTTGAGAAATGCACAAACACGGTCCTGAAGTTCAAAAAACACGAGATCAGGTTTTGGGAATGCTCGCGATTTCCTCGTCAACGGTTTCTCGGATCGCAATTCTGTCGCATCTAACGTGTTCCTCGTGTCATTTTACGTCGGAATTAGTCTTGAGAAATGCACAAACACGGTTCAGGAGCCCAAAAAACACGAGATCAGGATTCGGGAATGCTCGCGATTTTCTCGTCAACGGTTTCTCGGATCGCAATTCTGTCGCTTCCAACGTGATCCTCGTGTCATTTTACGTCGGAAATAGTCACGAGCAGTGCACGTGAACGTTTGTGGAGTCCAAAAAACACGAGTTCAGGTTCTGGGAATGCCCGCGATTTCCTCGTTAACGGTTTCTCGGATCGCAATTCTGTCGCTTCTAACGTGTTCCTCGTGTCATTTTACGTCGGAATTAGTCTTGACAAATGCACAAACGCGGTTCTGGAATTAAAAAAACCCGAGATCAGGTTTTGGGAATGCTCGCGATTTTCTCGTCAACGTTTACTCGGATTGCAATTCTGTCGCTTCCTACGCGTTTCTCGCGTCATTTTACATCGGAATTAGTCATGAGAAAGGCACAAACACGGTTCAGGAGCCCAAAAAACACGAGATCAGGTTTTGGGAATGCTCGCCATTTTCTCGTCAACGGTTTCTCGGTTCGCAATTCTGTCGCTTCCATCGTGATCCTCGTGTCATTTTACGTCGGAAATAGTCACGAGCAGTGCACGTGAACGTTTGTGGAGTCCAAAAAACACGAGTTCAGGTTCTGGGAATGCCCGCGATTTCCTCGTTAACGGTTTCTCGGATCGCAATTCTGTCGCTTCTAACGTGTTCCTCGTGTCATTTTACGTCGGAATTAGTCTTGACAAATGCACAAACGCGGTTCTGGAGTTCAAAAAACACGAGTTCAGGTTTTGGGAATGCTCGCGATTTTCTCGTCAACGTTTGCTCGGATTGCAATTCTGTCGCTTCCTACGCGTTCCTCGTGTCATTTTACGTCGGAATTAGTCTTGAGAAATGCACAAACACGGTTCTGGAGGTCAAAAAACACGAGTTCAGGTTTTGGGAATGCTCGCGATTTTCTAGTCAACGGTTTCTCGGATCGCAATTCTGTCGCTTCTAACGTGTTCCTCGTGTCATTTTACGTTGGAATTAGTCTTGAGAAATGCACAAACACGGTTCTGGAGTTCAAAAAACACGAGATCAGGTTTTGGGAATGCTCGCGATTTTCTCGTCAACGTTTGCCCGGATTGCAATTCTGTCGCTTCCAACGCGTTCCTCGCGTCATTTTACATCGGAATTAGTCTTGAGAAAGGCACAAACACGGTTCAGGAGCCCAAAAAACACGAGATCGGGATTCGGGAATGCTCGCGATTTTCTCGTCAACGGTTTCTCGGATCGCAATTCTGTCGCTTCTAACGTGTTCCTCGTGTCATTTTACGTCGGAATTAGTCTTGAGAAATGCACAAACACGGTTCTGGAGTTCAAAAAACACGAGATCAGGTTTTGGGAATGCTCGCGATTTTCTCGTCAACGGTTTCTCGGATCGCAATTCTGTCGCTTCCAACGTGATCCTCGTGTCATTTTACGTCGGAAATAGCCACGAGCAGTGCACGTGAACGTTTGTGGAGTCCAAAAAACACGAGTTCAGGTTCTGGGAAGGCTCGCGATTTTCTCGTCAACGGTTTCTCGGATCGCAATTCTGTCGCTTCTAACGTGTTCCTCGTGTCATTTTACGTCGGAATTAGTCTTGAGAAATGCACAAACACGGTTCTGGAGTTCAAACAACACGAGATCAGGTTTTGGGAATGCTCGCGATTTTCTCGTCAACGTTTGCCCGGATTGCAATTCTGTCGCTTCCAACGCGTTCCTCGCGTCATTTTACATCGGAATTAGTCATGAGAAAGGCAGAAACACGGTTCAGGAGCCCAAAAAACACGAGTTCAGGTTCTGGGAATGCTCGCGATTTTCTCGTCAACGGTTTCTCGGATCGCAATTCTGTCGCTTCTAACGTGTTCCTCGTGTCATTTTACGTCGGAATTAATCTTGAGAAATGCACAAACACGGTCCTGAAGTTCAAAAAACACGAGATCAGGTTTTGGGAATGCTCGCGATTTCCTCGTCAACGGTTTCTCGGATCGCAATTCTGTCGCATCTAACGTGTTCCTCGTGTCATTTTACGTCGGAATTAGTCTTGAGAAATGCACAAACACGGTTCAGGAGCCCAAAAAACACGAGATCAGGATTCGGGAATGCTCGCGATTTTCTCGTCAACGGTTTCTCGGATCGCAATTCTGTCGCTTCCAACGTGATCCTCGTGTCATTTTACGTCGGAAATAGTCACGAGCAGTGCACGTGAACGTTTGTGGAGTCCAAAAAACACGAGTTCAGGTTCTGGGAATGCCCGCGATTTCCTCGTTAACGGTTTCTCGGATCGCAATTCTGTCGCTTCTAACGTGTTCCTCGTGTCATTTTACGTCGGAATTAGTCTTGACAAATGCACAAACGCGGTTCTGGAATTAAAAAAACCCGAGATCAGGTTTTGGGAGTGCTCGCGATTTTCTCGTCAACGTTTACTCGGATTGCAATTCTGTCGCTTCCTACGCGTTTCTCGCGTCATTTTACATCGGAATTAGTCATGAGAAAGGCACAAACACGGTTCAGGAGCCCAAAAAACACGAGATCAGGTTTTGGGAATGCTCGCCATTTTCTCGTCAACGGTTTCTCGGTTCGCAATTCTGTCGCTTCCATCGTGATCCTCGTGTCATTTTACGTCGGAAATAGTCACGAGCAGTGCACGTGAACGTTTGTGGAGTCCAAAAAACACGAGTTCAGGTTCTGGGAATGCTCGCGATTTTCTCGTCAACGGTTTCTCGGATCGCAATTCTGTCGCTTCTAACGTGTTCCTCGTGTCATTTTACGTCGGAATTAGTCTTGAGAAATCCACAAACACGGTTCTGGAGTTCAAAAAACACGAGATCAGGTTTTTGGAATGCTCGCGATTTTCTCGTCAACGGTTTCTCGGTTCGCAATTCTGTCGCTTCTAACGTGTTCCTCGTGTCATTTTACGTCGGAATTAGTCTTGAGAAATGCACAAACACGGTTCTGGAGTTCAAAAAACACGAGTTCAGGTTTTGGGAATGCTCGCGATTTTCTCGTCAACGTTTGCTTGGATTGCAATTCTGTCGCTTCCAACGTGATCCTCGTGTCATTTTACGTCGGAAATAGTCACGAGCAGTGCACGTGAACGTTTGTGGAGTCCAAAAAACACGAGTTCAGGTTCTGGGAATGCTCGCGATTTTCTCGTCAACGGTTTCTCGGATCGCAATTCTGTCGCTTCTAACGTGTTCCTCGTGTCATTTTACGTCGGAATTAATCTTGAGAAATGCACAAACACGGTTCTGAAGTTCAAAAAACACGAGATCAGGTTTTGGGAATGCTCGCGATTTCCTCGTCAACGGTTTCTCGGATCGCAATTCTGTCGCTTCTAACGTGTTCCTCGTGTCACTTTACGTCGGAATTAGTCTTGAGAAATGCACAAACACGGTTCAGGAGCCCAAAAAACACGAGATCAGGATTCGGGAATGCTCGCGATTTTCTCGTCAACGGTTTCTCGGATCGCAATTCTGTCGCTTCCAACGTGATCCTCGTGTCATTTTACGTCGGAAATAGTCACGAGCAGTGCACGTGAACGTTTGTGGAATCCAAAAAACACGAGTTCAGGTTCTGGGAATGCCCGCGATTTCCTCGTTAACGGTTTCTCGGATCGCAATTCTGTCGCTTCTAACGTGTTCCTCGTGTCATTTTACGTCGGAATTAGTCTTCACAAATGCACAAACGCGGTTCTGGAGTTCAAAAAACACGAGATCAGGTTTTGGGAATGCTCGCGATTTTCTCGTCAACGTTTGCTCGGATCGCAATTCTGTCGCTTCTAACGTGTTCCTCGTGTCATTTTACGTCGGAATTAGTCAAGAGAAAGGCAGAAACACGGTTCAGGAGCCCAAAAAACACGAGATCAGGATTCGTGAATGCTCGCGATTTTCTCGTCAACGGTTTCTCGGATCGCAATTCTGTCGCTTCCAACGTGATCCTCGTGTCATTTTACGTCGGAAATAGTCACGAGCAGTGCACGTGAACGTTTGTGGAATCCAAAAAACACGAGTTCAGGTTCTGGGAATGCCCGCGATTTCCTCGTTAACGGTTTCTCGGATCGCAATTCTGTCGCTTCTAACGTGTTCCTCGTGTCATTTTACGTCGGAATTAGTCTTCACAAATGCACAAACGCGGTTCTGGAGTTCAAAAAACACGAGATCAGGTTTTGGGAATGCTCGCGATTTTCTCGTCAACGTTTGCTCGGATCGCAATTCTGTCGCTTCTAACGTGTTCCTCGTGTCATTTTACGTCGGAATTAGTCAAGAGAAAGGCAGAAACACGGTTCAGGAGCCCAAAAAACACGAGATCAGGATTCGTGAATGCTCGCGATTTTCTCGTCAACGGTTTCTCGGATCGCAATTCTGTCGCTTCCAACGTGATCCTCGTTTCATTTTACGTCGGAAATAGTCACGAGCAGTGCACGTGAACGTTTGTGGAATCCAAAAAACACGAGTTCAGGTTCTGGGAATGCTCGCGATTTTCTCGTCAACGGTTTCTCGGATCGCAATTCTGTCGCTTCCAACGCGTTCCTCGCGTCATTTTACATCGGAATTAGTCTTGAGAAAGGCACAAACACGGTTCAGGAGCCCAAAAAACACGAGATCAGGATTCGGGAATGCTCGCGATTTTCTCGTCAACGGTTTCTCGGATCGCAATTCTGTCGCTTCTAACGTGTTCCTCGTGTCATTTTACGTCGGAATTAGTCTTGAGAAATGCACAAACACGGTTCTGGAGTTCAAAAAACACGAGTTCAGGTTTTGGGAATGCTCGCGATTTTCTCGTCAACGTTTGCTTGGATTGCAATTCTGTCGCTGCCTACGCGTTTCTCGCGTCATTTTACATCGGAATTAGTCATGAGAAATGCACAAACACGGTTCTGGAGTTCAAAAAACACGAGTTCAGGTTTTGGGAATGCTCGCGATTTTCTCGTCAACGTTTACTTGGATTGCAATTCTGTCGCTTCCTACGCGTTTCTCGCGTCATTTTACATCAGAATTAGTCATGAGAAAGGCACAAACACGGTTCAGGAGCCCAAAAAACACGAGATCATGTTTTGGGAATGCTCGCGATTTTCTCGTCAACGTTTGTTCGGATTGCAATTCTGTCGCTTCCTACGCGTTTCTCGCGTCATTTTACATCGGAATTGGTCATGAGAAAGGCACAAGCACGGTTCAGGAGCCCAAGAAACACGAGATCAGTATTCGGGAATGCTCGCGATTTTATCGTCAACGTTTGCCCGGATTGCAATTCTGTCGCTTCCAACGCGTTCCTCGCGTCATTTTACATCGGAATTAGTCATGAGAAAGGCAGAAACACGGTTCAGGAGCCCAAAAAACACGAGTTCAGGTTCTGGGAATGCTCGCGATTTTCTCGTCAACGGTTTCTCGGATCGCAATTCTGTCGCTTCTAACGTGTTCCTCGTGTCATTTTACGTCGGAATTAATCTTGAGAAATGCACAAACACGGTCCTGAAGTTCAAAAAACACGAGATCAGGTTTTGGGAATGCTCGCGATTTCCTCGTCAACGGTTTCTCGGATCGCAATTCTGTCGCATCTAACGTGTTCCTCGTGTCATTTTACGTCGGAATTAGTCTTGAGAAATGCACAAACACGGTTCAGGAGCCCAAAAAACACGAGATCAGGATTCGGGAATGCTCGCGATTTTCTCGTCAACGGTTTCTCGGATCGCAATTCTGTCGCTTTCAACGTGATCCTCGTGTCATTTTACGTCGGAAATAGTCACGAGCAGTGCACGTGAACGTTTGTGGAGTCCAAAAAACACGAGTTCAGGTTCTGGGAATGCCCGCGATTTCCTCGTTAACGGTTTCTCGGATCGCAATTCTGTCGCTTCTAACGTGTTCCTCGTGTCATTTTACGTCGGAATTAGTCTTGACAAATGCACAAACGCGGTTCTGGAGTTAAAAAAACCCGAGATCAGGTTTTGGGAATGCTCGCGATTTTCTCGTCAACGTTTACTCGGATTGCAATTCTGTCGCTTCCTACGCGTTTCTCGCGTCATTTTACATCGGAATTAGTCATGAGAAAGGCACAAACACGGTTCAGGAGCCCAAAAAACACGAGATCAGGTTTTGGGAATGCTCGCCATTTTCTCGTCAACGGTTTCTCGGTTCGCAATTCTGTCGCTTCCATCGTGATCCTCGTGTCATTTTACGTCGGAAATAGTCACGAGCAGTGCACGTGAACGTTTGTGGAGTCCAAAAAACACGAGTTCAGGTTCTGGGAATGCTCGCGATTTTCTCGTCAACGGTTTCTCGGATTGCAATTCTGTCGCTTCCAACGCGTTCCTCGTGTCATTTTACGTCGGAATTAGTCTTGAGAAATCCACAAACACGGTTCTGGAGTTCAAAAAACACGAGATCAGGTTTTTGGAATGCTCGCGATTTTCTCGTCAACGGTTTCTCGGTTCGCAATTCTGTCGCTTCTAACGTGTTCCTCGTGTCATTTTACGTCGGAATTAGTCTTGAGAAATGCACAAACACGGTTCTGGAGTTCAAAAAACACGAGTTCAGGTTTTGGGAATGCTCGCGATTTTCTCGTCAACGTTTGCTTGGATTGCAATTCTGTCGCTTCCAACGTGATCCTCGTGTCATTTTACGTCGGAAATAGTCACGAGCAGTGCACGTGAACGTTTGTGGAGTCCAAAAAACACGAGTTCAGGTTCTGGGAATGCTCGCGATTTTCTCGTCAACGGTTTCTCGGATCGCAATTCTGTCGCTTCTAACGTGTTCCTCGTGTCATTTTACGTCGGAATTAATCTTGAGAAATGCACAAACACGGTTCTGAAGTTCAAAAAACACGAGATCAGGTTTTGGGAATGCTCGCGATTTCCTCGTCAACGGTTTCTCGGATCGCAATTCTGTCGCTTCTAACGTGTTCCTCGTGTCATTTTACGTCGGAATTAGTCTTGAGAAATGCACAAACACGGTTCAGGAGCCCAAAAAACACGAGATCAGGATTCGGGAATGCTCGCGATTTTCTCGTCAACGGTTTCTCGGATCGCAATTCTGTCGCTTCCAACGTGATCCTCGTGTCATTTTACGTCGGAAATAGTCACGAGCAGTGCACGTGAACGTTTGTGGAGTCCAAAAAACACGAGTTCAGGTTCTGGGAATGCCCGCGATTTCCTCGTTAACGGTTTCTCGGATCGCAATTCTGTCGCTTCCAACGTGATCCTCGTGTCATTTTACGTCGGAAATAGTCACGAGCAGTGCACGTGAACGTTTGTGGAATCCAAAAAACACGAGTTCAGGTTCTGGGAATGCCCGCGATTTCCTCGTTAACGGTTTCTCGGATCGCAATTCTGTCGCTTCTAACGTGTTCCTCGTGTCATTTTACGTCGGAATTAGTCTTGACAAATGCACAAACGCGGTTCTGGAGTTCAAAAAACACGAGATCAGGTTTTGGGAATGCTCGCGATTTTCTCGTCAACGTTTGCTCGGATCGCAATTCTGTCGCTTCTAACGTGTTCCTCGTGTCATTTTACTTCGGAATTAGTCAAGAGAAAGGCAGAAACACGGTTCAGGAGCCCAAAAAACACGAGATCAGGATTCGTGAATGCTCGCGATTTTCTCGTCAACGGTTTCTCGGATCGCAATTCTGTCGCTTCCAACGTGATCCTCGTTTCATTTTACGTCGGAAATAGTCACGAGCAGTGCACGTGAACGTTTGTGGAATCCAAAAAACACGAGTTCAGGTTCTGGGAATGCTCGCGATTTTCTCGTCAACGGTTTCTCGGATCGCAATTCTGTCGCTTCTAACGTGTTCCTCGTGTCATTTTACGTCGGGATTAGTCATGAGAAAGGCACAAACACGGTTCAGGAGCCCAAAAAACACGAGATCAGGGTTGGGGAATGCTCGCGATTTTCTCGTCAACGGTTTCTCGGATCGCAATTCTGTCGCTTCCAACGTGATCCTCGTGTCATTTTACGTCGGAAATAGTCACGAGCAGTGCACGTGAACGTTTGTGGAATCCAAAAAACACGAGTTCAGGTTCTGGGAAGGCTCGCGATTTTCTCGTCAACGGTTTCTCGGATCGCAATTCTGTCGCTTCTAACGTGTTGCTCGTGTCATTTTACGTCGGAATTAGTCTTGAGAAATGCACAAACACGGTTCTGGAGTTCAAACAACACGAGATCAGGTTTTGGGAATGCTCGCGATTTTCTCGTCAACGTTTGCCCGGATTGCAATTCTGTCGCTTCCAACGCGTTCCTCGCGTCATTTTACATCGGAATTAGTCATGAGAAAGGCACAAACACGGTTCAGGAGCCCAAGAAACACGAGATCAGGATTCGGGAATGCTCGCGATTTTCTCGTCAACGGTTTCTCGGATCGCAATTCTGTCGCTTCCAACGTGATCCTCGTGTCATTTTACGTCGGAAATAGTCACGAGCAGTGCACGTGAACGTTTGTGGAGTCCAAAAAACACGAGTTCAGGTTCTGGGAATGCTCGCGATTTTCTCGTCAACGTTTGCTTGGATTGCAATTCTGTCGCTTCCAACGTGATCCTCGTGTCATTTTACGTCGGAAATAGTCACGAGCAGTGCACGTGAACGTTTGTGGAGTCCAAAAAACACGAGTTCAGGTTCTGGGAATGCTCGCGATTTTCTCGTCAACGGTTTCTCGGATCGCAATTCTGTCGCTTCTAACGTGTTCCTCGTGTCATTTTACGTCGGAATTAATCTTGAGAAATGCACAAACACGGTTCTGAAGTTCAAAAAACACGAGATCAGGTTTTGGGAATGCTCGCGATTTCCTCGTCAACGGTTTCTCGGATCGCAATTCTGTCGCTTCTAACGTGTTCCTCGTGTCATTTTACGTCGGAATTAGTCTTGAGAAATGCACAAACACGGTTCAGGAGCCCAAAAAACACGAGATCAGGATTCGGGAATGCTCGCGATTTTCTCGTCAACGGTTTCTCGGATCGCAATTCTGTCGCTTCCAACGTGATCCTCGTGTCATTTTACGTCGGAAATAGTCACGAGCAGTGCACGTGAACGTTTGTGGAGTCCAAAAAACACGAGTTCAGGTTCTGGGAATGCCCGCGATTTCCTCGTTAACGGTTTCTCGGATCGCAATTCTGTCGCTTCCAACGTGATCCTCGTGTCATTTTACGTCGGAAATAGTCACGAGCAGTGCACGTGAACGTTTGTGGAATCCAAAAAACACGAGTTCAGGTTCTGGGAATTCCCGCGATTTCCTCGTTAACGGTTTCTCGGATCGCAATTCTGTCGCTTCTAACGTGTTCCTCGTGTCATTTTACGTCGGAATTAGTCTTGACAAATGCACAAACGCGGTTCCGGAGTTCAAAAAACACGAGATCAGGTTTTGGGAATGCTCGCGATTTTCTCGTCAACGTTTGCTCGGATCGCAATTCTGTCGCTTCTAACGTGTTCCTCGTGTCATTTTACGTCGGAATTAGTCAAGAGAAAGGCAGAAACACGGTTCAGGAGCCCAAAAAACACGAGATCAGGATTCGTGAATGCTCGCGATTTTCTCGTCAACGGTTTCTCGGATCGCAATTCTGTCGCTTCCAACGTGATCCTCGTGTCATTTTACGTCGGAAATAGTCACGAGCAGTGCACGTGAACGTTTGTGGAATCCAAAAAACACGAGTTCAGGTTCTGGGAAGGCTCGCGATTTTCCCGTCAACGGTTTCTCGGATCGCAATTCTGTCGCTTCTAACGTGTTGCTCGTGTCATTTTACGTCGGAATTAGTCTTGAGAAATGCACAAACACGGTTCTGGAGTTCAAACAACACGAGATCAGGTTTTGGGAATGCTCGCGATTTTCTCGTCAACGTTTGCCCGGATTGCAATTCTGTCGCTTCCAACGCGTTCCTCGCGTCATTTTACATCGGAATTAGTCATGAGAAAGGCACAAACACGGTTCAGGAGCCCAAGAAACACGAGATCAGGATTCGGGAATGCTCGCGATTTTCTCGTCAACGGTTTCTCGGATCGCAATTCTGTCGCTTCTAACGTGTTCCTCGTGTCATTTTACGTCGGAATTAGTCTTGAGAAATGCACAAACACGGTTCTGGAGTTCAAAAAACACGAGTTCAGGTTTTGGGAATGCTCGCGATTTTCTAGTCAACGGTTTCTCGGATCGCAATTCTGTCGCTTCCAATGTGTTCCTCGTGTCATTTTACGTCGGAATTAGTCTTGAGAAATGCACAAACACGGTTCTGGAGTTCAAAAAACACTAGATCAGGTTTTGGGAATGCTCGCGATTTTCTCGTCAACGTTTGCCCGGATTGCAATTCTGTCGCTTCCAACGCGTTCCTCGCGTCATTTTACATCGGAATTAGTCTTGAGAAAGGCACAAACACGGTTCAGGAGCCCAAAAAACACGAGATCAGGATTCGGGAATGCTCGCGATTTTCTCGTCAACGGTTTCTCGGATCGCAATTCTGTCGCTTCTAACGTGTTCCTCGTGTCATTTTACGTCGGAATTAGTCTTGAGAAATGCACAAACACGGTTCTGGAGTTCAAAAAACACGAGTTCAGGTTTTGGGAATGCTCGCGATTTTCTCGTCAACGTTTGCTTGGATTGCAATTCTGTCGCTGCCTACGCGTTTCTCGCGTCATTTTACATCGGAATTAGTCATGAGAAATGCACAAACACGGTTGTGGAGCCCAAAAAACACGAGATCAGTTTCTGGGAATGCTCGCGATTTCCTCGTCAACGGTTTCTCGGATCGCAATTCTGTCGCTTCTAACGTGTTCCTCGTGTCATATTAGTCTTGAAAAATGCACAAACACGGTTCTGGAGTTCAAAAAATACGAGTTCATGTTTTGGGAATACTCGCGATTTTCTAGTCAACGGTTTCTCGGATCGCAATTCTGTCGCTTCCAACGTGTTCCTCGTGTCATTTTACGTCGGAATTAGTCTTGAGAAATGCACAAACACGGTTCTGGAGTTCAAAAAACACGAGATCAGGTTTTGGGAATGCTCGCGATTTTCTCGTCAACGTTTGCCCGGATTGCAATTCTGTCGCTTCCAACGCGTTCCCCGCGTCATTTTACATCGGAATTAGTCTTGAGAAAGGCACAAACACGGTTCAGGAGCCCAAGAAACACGAGATCAGGATTCGGGAATGCTCGCGATTTTCTCGTCAACGGTTTCTCGGATCGCAATTCTGTCGCTTCTAACGTGTTCCTCGTGTCATTTTACGTCGGAATTAGTCTTGAGAAATGCACAAACACGGTTCTAGAGTTCAAAAAACACGAGTTCAGGTTTTGGGAATGCTCGCGATTTTCTCGTCAACGTTTGCTCGGATTGCAATTCTGTCGCTTCCTACGCGTTCCTCGTGTCATTTTACGTCGGAATTAGTCTTGAGAAATGCACAAACACGGTTCTGGAGTTCAAAAAACACGAGTTCAGGTTTTGGGAATGCTCGCGATTTTCTCGTCAACGTTTGCTTGGATTGCAATTCTGTCGCTGCCTACGCGTTTCTCGCGTCATTTTACATCGGAATTAGTCATGAGAAATGCACAAACACGGTTCTGGAGTTCAAAAAACACGAGTTCAGGTTTTGGGAATGCTCGCGATTTTCTCGTCAACGTTTGCTTGGATTGCAATTCTGTCGCTGCCTACGCGTTTCTCGCGTCATTTTACATCGGAATTAGTCATGAGAAATGCACAAACACGGTTGTGGAGCCCAAAAAACACGAGATCAGTTTCTGGGAATGCTCGCGATTTCCTCGTCAACGGTTTCTCGGATCGCAATTCTGTCGCTTCTAACGTGTTCCTCGTGTCATATTAGTCTTGAGAAATGCACAAACACGGTTCTGGAGTTCAAAAAATACGAGTTCATGTTTTGGGAATACTCGCGATTTTCTAGTCAACGGTTTCTCGGATCGCAATTCTGTCGCTTCCAACGTGTTCCTCGTGTCATTTTACGTCGGAATTAGTCTTGAGAAATGCACAAACACGGTTCTGGAGTTCAAAAAACACGAGATCAGGTTTTGGGAATGCTCGCGATTTTCTCGTCAACGTTTGCCCGGATTGCAATTCTGTCGCTTCCAACGCGTTCCCCGCGTCATTTTACATCGGAATTAGTCTTGAGAAAGGCACAAACACGGTTCAGGAGCCCAAAAAACACGAGATCAGGATTCGGGAATGCTCGCGATTTTCTCGTCAACGGTTTCTCGGATCGCAATTCTGTCGCTTCTAACGTGTTCCTCGTGTCATTTTACGTCGGAATTAGTCTTGAGAAATGCACAAACACGGTTCTAGAGTTCAAAAAACACGAGTTCAGGTTTTGGGAATGCTCGCGATTTTCTCGTCAACGTTTGCTCGGATTGCAATTCTGTCGCTTCCTACGCGTTCCTCGTGTCATTTTACGTCGGAATTAGTCTTGAGAAATGCACAAACACGGTTCTGGAGTTCAAAAAACACGAGTTCAGGTTTTGGGAATGCTCGCGATTTTCTCGTCAACGTTTACTCGGATTGCAATTCTGTCGCTTCCTACGCGTTTCTCGCGTCATTTTACATCGGAATTAGTCATGAGAAAGGCACAAACACGGTTCAGGAGCCCAAAAAACACGAGATCATGTTTTGGGAATGCTCGCGATTTTCTCGTCAACGTTTGCTCGGATTGCAATTCTGTCGCTTCCTACGCGTTTCTCGCGTCATTTTACATCGGAATTAGTCATGAGAAAGGCACAAGCACGGTTCAGGAGCCCAAGAAACACGAGATCAGTATTCGGGAATGCTCGCGATTTTCTCGTCAACGGTTTCTCGGATCGCAATTCTGTCGCTTCCAACGTGATCCTCGTGTCATTTTACGTCGGAAATAGTCACGAGCAGTGCACGTGAACGTTTGTGGAGTCCAAAAAACACGAGTTCAGTTTCTGGGAATGCTCGCGATTTCCTCGTCAACGGTTTCTCGGATCGCAATTCTGTCGCTTCTAACGTGTTCCTCGTGTCATTTTACGTCGGAATTAGTCTTGAGAAATGCACAAACACGGTTCTGGAGTTCAAAAAATACGAGTTCAGGTTTTGGGAATGCTCGCGATTTTCTAGTAAACGGTTTCTCGGATCGCAATTCTGTCGCTTCCAACGTGATCCTCGTGTCATTTTACGTCGGAAATAGTAACGAGCAGTGCACGTGAACGTTTGTGGAGTCCAAAAAACACGAGTTCAGGTTCTGGGAATGCTCGCGATTTTCTCGTCAACGGTTTCTCGGATCGCAATTCTGTCGCTTCCAACGTGTTCCTCGTGTCATTTTACGTCGGGATTAGTCATGAGAAAGGCAGAAACACGGTTCAGGAGCCCAAAAAACACGAGATCAGGATTCGGGAATGCTCGCGATTTTCTCGTCAACGGTTTCTCGGATCGCAATTCTGTCGCTTCCAACGTGATCCTCGTGTCATTTTACGTCGGAATTAGTCTTGAGAAATGCACAAACACAGTTCTGGAGTTCAAAAAACACTAGATCAGGTTTTGGGAATGCTCGCGATTTTCTCGTCAACGTTTGCCCGGATTGCAATTCTGTCGCTTCCAACGCGTTCCTCGCGTCATTTTACATCGGAATTAGTCTTGAGAAAGGCACAAACACGGTTCAGGAGCCCAAAAAACACGAGATCAGGATTCGGGAATGCTCGCGATTTTCTCGTCAACGGTTTCTCGGATCGCAATTCTGTCGCTTCTAACGTGTTCCTCGTGTCATTTTACGTCGGAATTAGTCTTGAGAAATGCACAAACACGGTTCTGGAGTTCAAAAAACACGAGTTCAGGTTTTGGGAATGCTCGCGATTTTCTCGTCAACGTTTGCTTGGATTGCAATTCTGTCGCTGCCTACGCGTTTCTCGCGTCATTTTACATCGGAATTAGTCATGAGAAATGCACAAACACGGTTGTGGAGCCCAAAAAACACGAGATCAGTTTCTGGGAATGCTCGCGATTTCCTCGTCAACGGTTTCTCGGATCGCAATTCTGTCGCTTCTAACGTGTTCCTCGTGTCATATTAGTCTTGAGAAATGCACAAACACGGTTCTGGAGTTCAAAAAATACGAGTTCATGTTTTGGGAATACTCGCGATTTTCTAGTCAACGGTTTCTCGGATCGCAATTCTGTCGCTTCCAACGTGTTCCTCGTGTCATTTTACGTCGGAATTAGTCTTGAGAAATGCACAAACACGCTTCTGGAGTTCAAAAAACACGAGATCAGGTTTTGGGAATGCTCGCGATTTTCTCGTCAACGTTTGCCCGGATTGCAATTCTGTCGCTTCCAACGCGTTCCCCGCGTCATTTTACATCGGAATTAGTCTTGAGAAAGGCACAAACACGGTTCAGGAGCCCAAAAAACACGAGATCAGGATTCGGGAATGCTCGCGATTTTCTCGTCAACGGTTTCTCGGATCGCAATTCTGTCGCTTCTAACGTGTTCCTCGTGTCATTTTACGTCGGAATTAGTCTTGAGAAATGCACAAACACGGTTCTGGAGTTCAAAAAACACGAGTTCAGGTTTTGGGAATGCTCGCGATTTTCTCGTCAACGTTTGCTCGGATTGCAATTCTGTCGCTTCCTACGCGTTCCTCGTGTCATTTTACGTCGGAATTAGTCTTGAGAAATGCACAAACACGGTTCTGGAGTTCAAAAAACACGAGTTCAGGTTTTGGGAATGCTCGCGATTTTCTCGTCAACGTTTACTCGGATTGCAATTCTGTCGCTTCCTACGCGTTTCTCGCGTCATTTTACATCGGAATTAGTCATGAGAAAGGCACAAACACGGTTCAGGAGCCCAAAAAACACGAGATCATGTTTTGGGAATGCTCGCGATTTTCTCGTCAACGTTTGCTCGGATTGCAATTCTGTCGCTTCCTACGCGTTTCTCGCGTCATTTTACATCGGAATTAGTCATGAGAAAGGCACAAGCACGGTTCAGGAGCCCAAGAAACACGAGATCAGTATTCGGGAATGCTCGCGATTTTCTCGTCAACGGTTTCTCGGATCGCAATTCTGTCGCTTCCAACGTGATCCTCGTATCATTTTACGTCGGAAATAGTCACGAGCAGTGCACGTGAACGTTTGTGGAGTCCAAAAAACACGAGTTCAGTTTCTGGGAATGCTCGCGATTTCCTCGTCAACGGTTTCTCGGATCGCAATTCTGTCGCTTCTAACGTGTTCCTCGTGTCATTTTACGTCGGAATTAGTCTTGAGAAATGCACAAACACGGTTCTGGAGTTCAAAAAACACGAGTTCAGGTTTTGGGAATGCTCGCGATTTTCTAGTAAACGGTTTCTCGGATCGCAATTCTGTTGCTTCCAACGTGTTCCTCGTGTCATTTTACGTCGGAATTAGTCTTGAGAAATGCACAAACACGGTTCTGGAGTTCAAACAACACGAGATCAGGTTTTGGGAATGCTCGCGATTTTCTCGTCAACGTTTGCCCGGATTGCAATTCTGTCGCTTCCAACGCGTTCCTCGCGTCATTTTACATCGGAATTAGTCATGAGAAAGGCAGAAACACGGTTCAGGAGCCCAAAAAACACGAGATCAGGATTCGGGAATGCTCGCGATTTTCTCGTCAACGGTTTCTCGGATCGCAATTCTGTCGCTTCCAACGTGATCCTCGTGTCATTTTACGTCGGAAATAGTAACGAGCAGTGCACGTGAACGTTTGTGGAGTCCAAAAAACACGAGTTCAGGTTCTGGGAATGCTCGCGATTTTCTCGTCAACGGTTTCTCGGATCGCAATTCTGTCGCTTCCAACGTGTTCCTCGTGTCATTTTACGTCGGGATTAGTCATGAGAAAGGCAGAAACACGGTTCAGGAGCCCAAAAAACACGAGATCAGGATTCGGGAATGCTCGCGATTTTCTCGTCAACGTTTGCCCGGATTGCAATTCTGTCGCTTCCAACGCGTTCCTCGCGTCATTTTACATCGGAATTAGTCATGAGAAAGGCAGAAACACGGTTCAGGAGCCCAAAAAACACGAGATCAGGATTCGGGAATGCTCGCGATTTTCTCGTCAACGGTTTCTCGGATCGCAATTCTGTCGCTTCCAACGTGATCCTCGTGTCATTTTACGTCGGAATTAGTCATGAGAAAGGCACAAGCACGGTTCAGGAGCCCAAGAAACACGAGATCAGTATTCGGGAATGCTCGCGATTTTCTCGTCAACGGTTTCTCGGATCGCAATTCTGTCGCTTCCAACGTGATCCTCGTATCATTTTACGTCGGAAATAGTCACGAGCAGTGCACGTGAACGTTTGTGGAGTCCAAAAAACACGAGTTCAGTTTCTGGGAATGCTCGCGATTTCCTCGTCAACGGTTTCTCGGATCGCAATTCTGTCGCTTCTAACGTGTTCCTCGTGTCATTTTACGTCGGAATTAGTCTTGAGAAATGCACAAACACGGTTCTGGAGTTCAAAAAACACGAGTTCAGGTTTTGGGAATGCTCGCGATTTTCTAGTAAACGGTTTCTCGGATCGCAATTCTGTTGCTTCCAACGTGTCTCTCGTGTCATTTTACGTCGGAATTAGTCTTGAGAAATGCACAAACACGGTTCTGGAGTTCAAACAACACGAGATCAGGTTTTGGGAATGCTCGCGATTTTCTCGTCAACGTTTGCCCGGATTGCAATTCTGTCGCTTCCAACGCGTTCCTCGCGTCATTTTACATCGGAATTAGTCATGAGAAAGGCAGAAACACGGTTCAGGAGCCCAAAAAACACGAGATCAGGATTCGGGAATGCTCGCGATTTTCTCGTCAACGGTTTCTCGGATCGCAATTCTGTCGCTTCCAACGTGATCCTCGTGTCATTTTACGTCGGAAATAGTAACGAGCAGTGCACGTGAACGTTTGTGGAGTCCAAAAAACACGAGTTCAGGTTCTGGGAATGCTCGCGATTTTCTCGTCAACGGTTTCTCGGATCGCAATTCTGTCGCTTCCAACGTGTTCCTCGTGTCATTTTACGTCGGGATTAGTCATGAGAAAGGCAGAAACACGGTTCAGGAGCCCAAAAAACACGAGATCAGGATTCGGGAATGCTCGCGATTTTCTCGTCAACGGTTTCTCGGATCGCAATTCTGTCGCTTCCAACGTGATCCTCGTGTCATTTTACGTCGGAATTAGTCTTGAGAAATGCACAAACACGGTTCTGGAGTTCAAAAAACACTAGATCAGGTTTTGGGAATGCTCGCGATTTTCTCGTCAACGTTTGCCCGGATTGCAATTCTGTCGCTTCCAACGCGTTCCTCGCGTCATTTTACATCGGAATTAGTCTTGAGAAAGGCACAAACACGGCTCAGGAGCCCAAAAAACACGAGATCAGGATTCGGGAATGCTCGCGATTTTCTCGTCAACGGTTTCTCGGATCGCAATTCTGTCGCTTCTAACGTGTTCCTCGTGTCATTTTACGTCGGAGTTAGTCTTGAGAAATGCACAAACACGGTTCTGGAGTTCAAAAAACACGAGTTCAGGTTTTGGGAATGCTCGCGATTTTCTCGTCAACGTTTGCTTGGATTGCAATTCTGTCGCTGCCTACGCGTTTCTCGCGTCATTTTACATCGGAATTAGTCATGAGAAATGCACAAACACGGTTGTGGAGCCCAAAAAACACGAGATCAGTTTCTGGGAATGCTCGCGATTTCCTCGTCAACGGTTTCTCGGATCGCAATTCTGTCGCTTCTAACGTGTTCCTCGTGTCATATTAGTCTTGAGAAATGCACAAACACGGTTCTGGAGTTCAAAAAATACGAGTTCATGTTTTGGGAATACTCGCGATTTTCTAGTCAACGGTTTCTCGGATCGCAATTCTGTCGCTTCCAACGTGTTCCTCGTGTCATTTTACGTCGGAATTAGTCTTGAGAAATGCACAAACACGGTTCTGGAGTTCAAAAAACACGAGATCAGGTTTTGGGAATGCTCGCGATTTTCTCGTCAACGTTTGCCCGGATTGCAATTCTGTCGCTTCCAACGCGTTCCCCGCGTCATTTTACATCGGAATTAGTCTTGAGAAAGGCACAAACACGGTTCAGGAGCCCAAAAAACACGAGATCAGGATTCGGGAATGCTCGCGATTTTCTCGTCAACGGTTTCTCGGATCGCAATTCTGTCGCTTCTAACGTGTTCCTCGTGTCATTTTACGTCGGAATTAGTCTTGAGAAATGCACAAACACGGTTCTGGAGTTCAAAAAACACGAGTTCAGGTTTTGGGAATGCTCGCGATTTTCTCGTCAACGTTTGCTCGGATCGCAATTCTGTCGCTTCTAACGTGTTCCTCGTGTCATATTAGTCTTGAGAAATGCACAAACACGGTTCTGGAGTTCAAAAAATACGAGTTCATGTTTTGGGAATACTCGCGATTTTCTAGTCAACGGTTTCTCGGATCGCAATTCTGTCGCTTCCAACGTGTTCCTCGTGTCATTTTACGTCGGAATTAGTCTTGAGAAATGCACAAACACGGTTCTGGAGTTCAAAAAACACGAGATCAGGTTTTGGGAATGCTCGCGATTTTCTCGTCAACGTTTGCCCGGATTGCAATTCTGTCGCTTCCAACGCGTTCCCCGCGTCATTTTACATCGGAATTAGTCTTGAGAAAGGCACAAACACGGTTCAGGAGCCCAAAAAACACGAGATCAGGATTCGGGAATGCTCGCGATTTTCTCGTCAACGGTTTCTCGGATCGCAATTCTGTCGCTTCTAACGTGTTCCTCGTGTCATTTTACGTCGGAATTAGTCTTGAGAAATGCACAAACACGGTTCTGGAGTTCAAAAAACACGAGTTCAGGTTTTGGGAATGCTCGCGATTTTCTCGTCAACGTTTGCTCGGATTGCAATTCTGTCGCTTCCTACGCGTTCCTCGTGTCATTTTACGTCGGAATTAGTCTTGAGAAATGCACAAACACGGTTCTGGAGTTCAAAAAACACGAGTTCAGGTTTTGGGAATGCTCGCGATTTTCTCGTCAACGTTTACTCGGATTGCAATTCTGTCGCTTCCTACGCGTTTCTCGCGTCATTTTACATCGGAATTAGTCATGAGAAAGGCACAAACACGGTTCAGGAGCCCAAAAAACACGAGATCATGTTTTGGGAATGCTCGCGATTTTCTCGTCAACGTTTGCTCGGATTGCAATTCTGTCGCTTCCTACGCGTTTCTCGCGTCATTTTACATCGGAATTAGTCATGAGAAAGGCACAAGCACGGTTCAGGAGCCCAAGAAACACGAGATCAGTATTCGGGAATGCTCGCGATTTTCTCGTCAACGGTTTCTCGGATCGCAATTCTGTCGCTTCCAACGTGATCCTCGTATCATTTTACGTCGGAAATAGTCACGAGCAGTGCACGTGAACGTTTGTGGAGTCCAAAAAACACGAGTTCAGTTTCTGGGAATGCTCGCGATTTCCTCGTCAACGGTTTCTCGGATCGCAATTCTGTCGCTTCTAACGTGTTCCTCGTGTCATTTTACGTCGGAATTAGTCTTGAGAAATGCACAAACACGGTTCTGGAGTTCAAAAAACACGAGTTCAGGTTTTGGGAATGCTCGCGATTTTCTAGTAAACGGTTTCTCGGATCGCAATTCTGTTGCTTCCAACGTGTTCCTCGTGTCATTTTACGTCGGAATTAGTCTTGAGAAATGCACAAACACGGTTCTGGAGTTCAAACAACACGAGATCAGGTTTTGGGAATGCTCGCGATTTTCTCGTCAACGTTTGCCCGGATTGCAATTCTGTCGCTTCCAACGCGTTCCTCGCGTCATTTTACATCGGAATTAGTCATGAGAAAGGCAGAAACACGGTTCAGGAGCCCAAAAAACACGAGATCAGGATTCGGGAATGCTCGCGATTTTCTCGTCAACGGTTTCTCGGATCGCAATTCTGTCGCTTCCAACGTGTTCCTCGTGTCATTTTACGTCGGGATTAGTCATGAGAAAGGCAGAAACACGGTTCAGGAGCCCAAAAAACACGAGATCAGGATTCGGGAATGCTCGCGATTTTCTCGTCAACGTTTGCCCGGATTGCAATTCTGTCGCTTCCAACGCGTTCCTCGCGTCATTTTACATCGGAATTAGTCATGAGAAAGGCAGAAACACGGTTCAGGAGCCCAAAAAACACGAGATCAGGATTCGGGAATGCTCGCGATTTTCTCGTCAACGGTTTCTCGGATCGCAATTCTGTCGCTTCCAACGTGATCCTCGTGTCATTTTACGTCGGAAATAGTAACGAGCAGTGCACGTGAACGTTTGTGGAGTCCAAAAAACACGAGTTCAGGTTCTGGGAATGCTCGCGATTTTCTCGTCAACGGTTTCTCGGATCGCAATTCTGTCGCTTCCAACGTGTTCCTCGTGTCATTTTACGTCGGGATTAGTCATGAGAAAGGCAGAAACACGGTTCAGGAGCCCAAAAAACACGAGATCAGGATTCGGGAATGCTCGCGATTTTCTCGTCAACGGTTTCTCGGATCGCAATTCTGTCGCTTCCAACGTGATCCTCGTGTCATTTTACCTCGGAAATAGTCACGAGCAGTGCACGTGAACGTCTGTGGAGTCCAAAAAACACGAGTTCAGGTTCTGGGAATGCTCGCGATTTCCTCGTCAACGGTTTCTCGGATCGCAATTCTGTCGCTTCTAACGTGTTCCTCGTGTCATTTTACGTCGGAATTAGTCTTGAGAAATGCACAAACACGGTTCTGGAGTTCAAAAAACACGAGATCAGGATTCGGGATTGCTCGCGATTTTCTCGTCAACGGTTTCTCGGTTCGCAATTCTGTTGCTTCCATCGTGATCCTCGTGTCATTTTACGTCGGAAATAGTCACGAGCAGTGCACGTGAACGTTTGTGGAGTCCAAAAAACACGAGTTCAGGTTCTGGGAAGGCTCGCGATTTTCTCGTCAACGGTTTCTCGGATCGCAATTCTGTCGCTTCTAACGTGTTCCTCGTGTCATTTTACGTCGGAATTAGTCTTGAGAAATGCACAAACACGGTTCTGGAGTTCAAAAAACACGAGTTCAGGTTTTGGGAATGCTCGCGATTTTCTCGTCAACGTTTGCTTGGATTGCAATTCTGTCGCTGCCTACGCGTTTCTCGCGTCATTTTACATCGGAATTAGTCATGAGAAATGCACAAACACGGTTGTGGAGCCCAAAAAACACGAGATCAGTTTCTGGGAATGCTCGCGATTTCCTCGTCAACGGTTTCTCGGATCGCAATTCTGTCGCTTCTAACGTGTTCCTCGTGTCATATTAGTCTTGAGAAATGCACAAACACGGTTCTGGAGTTCAAAAAATACGAGTTCATGTTTTGGGAATACTCGCGATTTTCTAGTCAACGGTTTCTCGGATCGCAATTCTGTCGCTTCCAACGTGTTCCTCGTGTCATTTTACGTCGGAATTAGTCTTGAGAAATGCACAAACACGGTTCTGGAGTTCAAAAAACACGAGATCAGGTTTTGGGAATGCTCGCGATTTTCTCGTCAACGTTTGCCCGGATTGCAATTCTGTCGCTTCCAACGCGTTCCCCGCGTCATTTTACATCGGAATTAGTCTTGAGAAAGGCACAAACACGGTTCAGGAGCCCAAAAAACACGAGATCAGGATTCGGGAATGCTCGCGATTTTCTCGTCAACGGTTTCTCGGATCGCAATTCTGTCGCTTCTAACGTGTTCCTCGTGTCATTTTACGTCGGAATTAGTCTTGAGAAATGCACAAACACGGTTCTAGAGTTCAAAAAACACGAGTTCAGGTTTTGGGAATGCTCGCGATTTTCTCGTCAACGTTTGCTCGGATTGCAATTCTGTCGCTTCCTACGCGTTCCTCGTGTCATTTTACGTCGGAATTAGTCTTGAGAAATGCACAAACACGGGTCTGGAGTTCAAAAAACACGAGTTCAGGTTTTGGGAATGCTCGCGATTTTCTCGTCAACGTTTACTCGGATTGCAATTCTGTCGCTTCCTACGCGTTTCTCGCGTCATTTTACATCGGAATTAGTCATGAGAAAGGCACAAACACGGTTCAGGAGCCCAAAAAACACGAGATCATGTTTTGGGAATGCTCGCGATTTTCTCGTCAACGTTTGCTCGGATTGCAATTCTGTCGCTTCCTACGCGTTTCTCGCGTCATTTTACATCGGAATTAGTCATGAGAAAGGCACAAGCACGGTTCAGGAGCCCAAGAAACACGAGATCAGTATTCGGGAATGCTCGCGATTTTCTCGTCAACGGTTTCTCGGATCGCAATTCTGTCGCTTCCAACGTGATCCTCGTATCATTTTACGTCGGAAATAGTCAGGAGCAGTGCACGTGAACGTTTGTGGAGTCCAAAAAACACGAGTTCAGTTTCTGGGAATGCTCGCGATTTCCTCGTCAACGGTTTCTCGGATCGCAATTCTGTCGCTTCTAACGTGTTCCTCGTGTCATTTTACGTCGGAATTAGTCTTGAGAAATGCACAAACACGGTTCTGGAGTTCAAAAAACACGAGTTCAGGTTTTGGGAATGCTCGCGATTTTCTAGTAAACGGTTTCTCGGATCGCAATTCTGTTGCTTCCAACGTGTCTCTCGTGTCATTTTACGTCGGAATTAGTCTTGAGAAATGCACAAACACGGTTCTGGAGTTCAAAAAACACGAGTTCAGGTTTTGGGAATGCTCGCGATTTTCTAGTAAACGGTTTCTCGGATCGCAATTCTGTCGCTTCCAACGTGATCCTCGTGTCATTTTACCTCGGAAATAGTCACGAGCAGTGCACGTGAACGTCTGTGGAGTCCAAAAAACACGAGTTCAGGTTCTGGGAATGCTCGCGATTTCCTCGTCAACGGTTTCTCGGATCGCAATTCTGTCGCTTCTAACGTGTTCCTCGTGTCATTTTACGTCGGAATTAGTCTTGAGAAATGCACAAACACGGTTCTGGAGTTCAAACAACACGAGATCAGGTTTTGGGAATGCTCGCGATTTTCTCGTCAACGTTTGCCCGGATTGCAATTCTGTCGCTTCCAACGCGTTCCTCGCGTCATTTTACATCGGAATTAGTCATGAGAAAGGCAGAAACACGGTTCAGGAGCCCAAAAAACACGAGATCAGGATTCGGGAATGCTCGCGATTTTCTCGTCAACGGTTTCTCGGATCGCAATTCTGTCGCTTCCAACGTGATCCTCGTGTCATTTTACGTCGGAAATAGTAACGAGCAGTGCACGTGAACGTTTGTGGAGTCCAAAAAACACGAGTTCAGGTTCTGGGAATGCTCGCGATTTTCTCGTCAACGGTTTCTCGGATCGCAATTCTGTCGCTTCCAACGTGTTCCTCGTGTCATTTTACGTCGGGATTAGTCATGAGAAAGGCAGAAACACGGTTCAGGAGCCCAAAAAACACGAGATCAGGATTCGGGAATGCTCGCGATTTTCTCGTCAACGGTTTCTCGGATCGCAATTCTGTCGCTTCCAACGTGATCCTCGTGTCATTTTACGTCGGAATTAGTCTTGAGAAATGCACAAACACGGTTCTGGAGTTCAAAAAACACTAGATCAGGTTTTGGGAATGCTCGCGATTTTCTCGTCAACGTTTGCCCGGATTGCAATTCTGTCGCTTCCAACGCGTTCCTCGCGTCATTTTACATCGGAATTAGTCTTGAGAAAGGCACAAACACGGTTCAGGAGCCCAAAAAACACGAGATCAGGATTCGGGAATGCTCGCGATTTTCTCGTCAACGGTTTCTCGGATCGCAATTCTGTCGCTTCTAACGTGTTCCTCGTGTCATTTTACGTCGGAGTTAGTCTTGAGAAATGCACAAACACGGTTCTGGAGTTCAAAAAACACGAGTTCAGGTTTTGGGAATGCTCGCGATTTTCTCGTCAACGTTTGCTTGGATTGCAATTCTGTCGCTGCCTACGCGTTTCTCGCGTCATTTTACATCGGAATTAGTCATGAGAAATGCACAAACACGGTTGTGGAGCCCAAAAAACACGAGATCAGTTTCTGGGAATGCTCGCGATTTCCTCGTCAACGGTTTCTCGGATCGCAATTCTGTCGCTTCTAACGTGTTCCTCGTGTCATATTAGTCTTGAGAAATGCACAAACACGGTTCTGGAGTTCAAAAAATACGAGTTCATGTTTTGGGAATACTCGCGATTTTCTAGTCAACGGTTTCTCGGATCGCAATTCTGTCGCTTCCAACGTGTTCCTCGTGTCATTTTACGTCGGAATTAGTCTTGAGAAATGCACAAACACGGTTCTGGAGTTCAAAAAACACGAGATCAGGTTTTGGGAATGCTCGCGATTTTCTCGTCAACGTTTGCCCGGATTGCAATTCTGTCGCTTCCAACGCGTTCCCCGCGTCATTTTACATCGGAATTAGTCTTGAGAAAGGCACAAACACGGTTCAGGAGCCCAAAAAACACGAGATCAGGATTCGGGAATGCTCGCGATTTTCTCGTCAACGGTTTCTCGGATCGCAATTCTGTCGCTTCTAACGTGTTCCTCGTGTCATTTTACGTCGGAATTAGTCTTGAGAAATGCACAAACACGGTTCTGGAGTTCAAAAAACACGAGTTCAGGTTTTGGGAATGCTCGCGATTTTCTCGTCAACGTTTGCTCGGATTGCAATTCTGTCGCTTCCTACGCGTTCCTCGTGTCATTTTACGTCGGAATTAGTCTTGAGAAATGCACAAACACGGTTCTGGAGTTCAAAAAACACGAGTTCAGGTTTTGGGAATGCTCGCGATTTTCTCGTCAACGTTTACTCGGATTGCAATTCTGTCGCTTCCTACGCGTTTCTCGCGTCATTTTACATCGGAATTAGTCATGAGAAAGGCACAAACACGGTTCAGGAGCCCAAAAAACACGAGATCATGTTTTGGGAATGCTCGCGATTTTCTCGTCAACGTTTGCTCGGATTGCAATTCTGTCGCTTCCTACGCGTTTCTCGCGTCATTTTACATCGGAATTAGTCATGAGAAAGGCACAAGCACGGTTCAGGAGCCCAAGAAACACGAGATCAGTATTCGGGAATGCTCGCGATTTTCTCGTCAACGGTTTCTCGGATCGCAATTCTGTCGCTTCCAACGTGATCCTCGTATCATTTTACGTCGGAAATAGTCACGAGCAGTGCACGTGAACGTTTGTGGAGTCCAAAAAACACGAGTTCAGTTTCTGGGAATGCTCGCGATTTCCTCGTCAACGGTTTCTCGGATCGCAATTCTGTCGCTTCTAACGTGTTCCTCGTGTCATTTTACGTCGGAATTAGTCTTGAGAAATGCACAAACACGGTTCTGGAGTTCAAAAAACACGAGTTCAGGTTTTGGGAATGCTCGCGATTTTCTAGTAAACGGTTTCTCGGATCGCAATTCTGTTGCTTCCAACGTGTTCCTCGTGTCATTTTACGTCGGAATTAGTCTTGAGAAATGCACAAACACGGTTCTGGAGTTCCAACAACACGAGATCAGGTTTTGGGAATGCTCGCGATTTTCTCGTCAACGTTTGCCCGGATTGCAATTCTGTCGCTTCCAACGCGTTCCTCGCGTCATTTTACATCGGAATTAGTCATGAGAAAGGCAGAAACACGGTTCAGGAGCCCAAAAAACACGAGATCAGGATTCGGGAATGCTCGCGATTTTCTCGTCAACGGTTTCTCGGATCGCAATTCTGTCGCTTCCAACGTGTTCCTCGTGTCATTTTACGTCGGGATTAGTCATGAGAAAGGCAGAAACACGGTTCAGGAGCCCAAAAAACACGAGATCAGGATTCGGGAATGCTCGCGATTTTCTCGTCAACGTTTGCCCGGATTGCAATTCTGTCGCTTCCAACGCGTTCCTCGCGTCATTTTACATCGGAATTAGTCATGAGAAAGGCAGAAACACGGTTCAGGAGCCCAAAAAACACGAGATCAGGATTCGGGAATGCTCGCGATTTTCTCGTCAACGGTTTCTCGGATCGCAATTCTGTCGCTTCCAACGTGATCCTCGTGTCATTTTACGTCGGAAATAGTAACGAGCAGTGCACGTGAACGTTTGTGGAGTCCAAAAAACACGAGTTCAGGTTCTGGGAATGCTCGCGATTTTCTCGTCAACGGTTTCTCGGATCGCAATTCTGTCGCTTCCAACGTGTTCCTCGTGTCATTTTACGTCGGGATTAGTCATGAGAAAGGCAGAAACACGGTTCAGGAGCCCAAAAAACACGAGATCAGGATTCGGGAATGCTCGCGATTTTCTCGTCAACGGTTTCTCGGATCGCAATTCTGTCGCTTCCAACGTGATCCTCGTGTCATTTTACCTCGGAAATAGTCACGAGCAGTGCACGTGAACGTCTGTGGAGTCCAAAAAACACGAGTTCAGGTTCTGGGAATGCTCGCGATTTCCTCGTCAACGGTTTCTCGGATCGCAATTCTGTCGCTTCTAACGTGTTCCTCGTGTCATTTTACGTCGGAATTAGTCTTGAGAAATGCACAAACACGGTTCTGGAGTTCAAAAAACACGAGATCAGGATTCGGGATTGCTCGCGATTTTCTCGTCAACGGTTTCTCGGTTCGCAATTCTGTTGCTTCCATCGTGATCCTCGTGTCATTTTACGTCGGAAATAGTCACGAGCAGTGCACGTGAACGTTTGTGGAGTCCAAAAAACACGAGTTCAGGTTCTGGGAAGGCTCGCGATTTTCTCGTCAACGGTTTCTCGGATCGCAATTCTGTCGCTTCTAACGTGTTCCTCGTGTCATTTTACGTCGGAATTAGTCTTGAGAAATGCACAAACACGGTTCTGGAGTTCAAAAAACACGAGTTCAGGTTTTGGGAATGCTCGCGATTTTCTCGTCAACGTTTGCTTGGATTGCAATTCTGTCGCTTCCTACGCGTTTCTCGCGTCATTTTACATCGGAATTAGTCATGAGAAAGGCACAAACACGGTTCAGGAGCCCAAAAAACACGAGATCATGTTTTGGGAATGCTCGCGATTTTCTCGTCAACGTTTGCTCGGATTGCAATTCTGTCGCTTCCTACGCGTTTCTCGCGTCATTTTACATCGGAATTAGTCATGAGAAAGGCACAAGCACGGTTCAGGAGCCCAAGAAACACGAGATCAGTATTCGGGAATGCTCGCGATTTTCTCGTCAACGGTTTCTCGGATCGCAATTCTGTCGCTTCCAACGTGATCCTCGTATCATTTTACGTCGGAAATAGTCACGAGCAGTGCACGTGAACGTTTGTGGAGTCCAAAAAACACGAGTTCAGTTTCTGGGAATGCTCGCGATTTCCTCGTCAACGGTTTCTCGGATCGCAATTCTGTCGCTTCTAACGTGTTCCTCGTGTCATTTTACGTCGGAATTAGTCTTGAGAAATGCACAAACACGGTTCTGGAGTTCAAAAAACACGAGTTCAGGTTTTGGGAATGCTCGCGATTTTCTAGTAAACGGTTTCTCGGATCGCAATTCTGTTGCTTCCAACGTGTTCCTCGTGTCATTTTACGTCGGAATTAGTCTTGAGAAATGCACAAACACGGTTCTGGAGTTCCAACAACACGAGATCAGGTTTTGGGAATGCTCGCGATTTTCTCGTCAACGTTTGCCCGGATTGCAATTCTGTCGCTTCCAACGCGTTCCTCGCGTCATTTTACATCGGAATTAGTCATGAGAAAGGCAGAAACACGGTTCAGGAGCCCAAAAAACACGAGATCAGGATTCGGGAATGCTCGCGATTTTCTCGTCAACGGTTTCTCGGATCGCAATTCTGTCGCTTCCAACGTGTTCCTCGTGTCATTTTACGTCGGGATTAGTCATGAGAAAGGCAGAAACACGGTTCAGGAGCCCAAAAAACACGAGATCAGGATTCGGGAATGCTCGCGATTTTCTCGTCAACGTTTGCCCGGATTGCAATTCTGTCGCTTCCAACGCGTTCCTCGCGTCATTTTACATCGGAATTAGTCATGAGAAAGGCAGAAACACGGTTCAGGAGCCCAAAAAACACGAGATCAGGATTCGGGAATGCTCGCGATTTTCTCGTCAACGGTTTCTCGGATCGCAATTCTGTCGCTTCCAACGTGATCCTCGTGTCATTTTACGTCGGAAATAGTAACGAGCAGTGCACGTGAACGTTTGTGGAGTCCAAAAAACACGAGTTCAGGTTCTGGGAATGCTCGCGATTTTCTCGTCAACGGTTTCTCGGATCGCAATTCTGTCGCTTCCAACGTGTTCCTCGTGTCATTTTACGTCGGGATTAGTCATGAGAAAGGCAGAAACACGGTTCAGGAGCCCAAAAAACACGAGATCAGGATTCGGGAATGCTCGCGATTTTCTCGTCAACGGTTTCTCGGATCGCAATTCTGTCGCTTCCAACGTGATCCTCGTGTCATTTTACCTCGGAAATAGTCACGAGCAGTGCACGTGAACGTCTGTGGAGTCCAAAAAACACGAGTTCAGGTTCTGGGAATGCTCGCGATTTCCTCGTCAACGGTTTCTCGGATCGCAATTCTGTCGCTTCTAACGTGTTCCTCGTGTCATTTTACGTCGGAATTAGTCTTGAGAAATGCACAAACACGGTTCTGGAGTTCAAAAAACACGAGATCAGGATTCGGGATTGCTCGCGATTTTCTCGTCAACGGTTTCTCGGTTCGCAATTCTGTTGCTTCCATCGTGATCCTCGTGTCATTTTACGTCGGAAATAGTCACGAGCAGTGCACGTGAACGTTTGTGGAGTCCAAAAAACACGAGTTCAGGTTCTGGGAATGCCCGCGATTTCCTTGTTAACGGTTTCTCGGATCGCAATTCTGTCGCTTCCAACGTGATCCTCGTGTCATTTTACGTCGGAAATAGTCACGAGCAGTGCACGTGAACGTTTGTGGAATCCAAAAAACACGAGTTCAGGTTCTGGGAATGCCCGCGATTTCCTCGTTAACGGTTTCTCGGATCGCAATTCTGTCGCTTCTAACGTGTTCCTCGTGTCATTTTACATCGGAATTAGTCATGAGAAAGGCAGAAACACGGTTCAGGAGCCCAAAAAACACGAGATCAGGATTCGGGAATGCTCGCGATTTTCTCGTCAACGGTTTCTCGGATCGCAATTCTGTCGCTTCCAACGTGTTCCTCGTGTCATTTTACGTCGGGATTAGTCATGAGAAAGGCAGAAACACGGTTCAGGAGCCCAAAAAACACGAGATCAGGATTCGGGAATGCTCGCGATTTTCTCGTCAACGTTTGCCCGGATTGCAATTCTGTCGCTTCCAACGCGTTCCTCGCGTCATTTTACATCGGAATTAGTCATGAGAAAGGCAGAAACACGGTTCAGGAGCCCAAAAAACACGAGATCAGGATTCGGGAATGCTCGCGATTTTCTCGTCAACGGTTTCTCGGATCGCAATTCTGTCGCTTCCAACGTGATCCTCGTGTCATTTTACGTCGGAAATAGTAACGAGCAGTGCACGTGAACGTTTGTGGAGTCCAAAAAACACGAGTTCAGGTTCTGGGAATGCTCGCGATTTTCTCGTCAACGGTTTCTCGGATCGCAATTCTGTCGCTTCCAACGTGTTCCTCGTGTCATTTTACGTCGGGATTAGTCATGAGAAAGGCAGAAACACGGTTCAGGAGCCCAAAAAACACGAGATCAGGATTCGGGAATGCTCGCGATTTTCTCGTCAACGGTTTCTCGGATCGCAATTCTGTCGCTTCCAACGTGATCCTCGTGTCATTTTACCTCGGAAATAGTCACGAGCAGTGCACGTGAACGTCTGTGGAGTCCAAAAAACACGAGTTCAGGTTCTGGGAATGCTCGCGATTTCCTCGTCAACGGTTTCTCGGATCGCAATTCTGTCGCTTCTAACGTGTTCCTCGTGTCATTTTACGTCGGAATTAGTCTTGAGAAATGCACAAACACGGTTCTGGAGTTCAAAAAACACGAGATCAGGATTCGGGATTGCTCGCGATTTTCTCGTCAACGGTTTCTCGGTTCGCAATTCTGTTGCTTCCATCGTGATCCTCGTGTCATTTTACGTCGGAAATAGTCACGAGCAGTGCACGTGAACGTTTGTGGAGTCCAAAAAACACGAGTTCAGGTTCTGGGAAGGCTCGCGATTTTCTCGTCAACGGTTTCTCGGATCGCAATTCTGTCGCTTCTAACGTGTTCCTCGTGTCATTTTACGTCGGAATTAGTCTTGAGAAATGCACAAACACGGTTCTGGAGTTCAAAAAACACGAGTTCAGGTTTTGGGAATGCTCGCGATTTTCTCGTCAACGTTTGCTTGGATTGCAATTCTGTCGCTTCCTACGCGTTTCTCGCGTCATTTTACATCGGAATTAGTCATGAGAAAGGCACAAACACGGTTCAGGAGCCCAAAAAACACGAGATCATGTTTTGGGAATGCTCGCGATTTTCTCGTCAACGTTTGCTCGGATTGCAATTCTGTCGCTTCCTACGCGTTTCTCGCGTCATTTTACATCGGAATTAGTCATGAGAAAGGCACAAGCACGGTTCAGGAGCCCAAGAAACACGAGATCAGTATTCGGGAATGCTCGCGATTTTCTCGTCAACGGTTTCTCGGATCGCAATTCTGTCGCTTCCAACGTGATCCTCGTATCATTTTACGTCGGAAATAGTCACGAGCAGTGCACGTGAACGTTTGTGGAGTCCAAAAAACACGAGTTCAGTTTCTGGGAATGCTCGCGATTTCCTCGTCAACGGTTTCTCGGATCGCAATTCTGTCGCTTCTAACGTGTTCCTCGTGTCATTTTACGTCGGAATTAGTCTTGAGAAATGCACAAACACGGTTCTGGAGTTCAAAAAACACGAGTTCAGGTTTTGGGAATGCTCGCGATTTTCTAGTAAACGGTTTCTCGGATCGCAATTCTGTTGCTTCCAACGTGTTCCTCGTGTCATTTTACGTCGGAATTAGTCTTGAGAAATGCACAAACACGGTTCTGGAGTTCCAACAACACGAGATCAGGTTTTGGGAATGCTCGCGATTTTCTCGTCAACGTTTGCCCGGATTGCAATTCTGTCGCTTCCAACGCGTTCCTCGCGTCATTTTACATCGGAATTAGTCATGAGAAAGGCAGAAACACGGTTCAGGAGCCCAAAAAACACGAGATCAGGATTCGGGAATGCTCGCGATTTTCTCGTCAACGGTTTCTCGGATCGCAATTCTGTCGCTTCCAACGTGTTCCTCGTGTCATTTTACGTCGGGATTAGTCATGAGAAAGGCAGAAACACGGTTCAGGAGCCCAAAAAACACGAGATCAGGATTCGGGAATGCTCGCGATTTTCTCGTCAACGTTTGCCCGGATTGCAATTCTGTCGCTTCCAACGCGTTCCTCGCGTCATTTTACATCGGAATTAGTCATGAGAAAGGCAGAAACACGGTTCAGGAGCCCAAAAAACACGAGATCAGGATTCGGGAATGCTCGCGATTTTCTCGTCAACGGTTTCTCGGATCGCAATTCTGTCGCTTCCAACGTGATCCTCGTGTCATTTTACGTCGGAAATAGTAACGAGCAGTGCACGTGAACGTTTGTGGAGTCCAAAAAACACGAGTTCAGGTTCTGGGAATGCTCGCGATTTTCTCGTCAACGGTTTCTCGGATCGCAATTCTGTCGCTTCCAACGTGTTCCTCGTGTCATTTTACGTCGGGATTAGTCATGAGAAAGGCAGAAACACGGTTCAGGAGCCCAAAAAACACGAGATCAGGATTCGGGAATGCTCGCGATTTTCTCGTCAACGGTTTCTCGGATCGCAATTCTGTCGCTTCCAACGTGATCCTCGTGTCATTTTACCTCGGAAATAGTCACGAGCAGTGCACGTGAACGTCTGTGGAGTCCAAAAAACACGAGTTCAGGTTCTGGGAATGCTCGCGATTTCCTCGTCAACGGTTTCTCGGATCGCAATTCTGTCGCTTCTAACGTGTTCCTCGTGTCATTTTACGTCGGAATTAGTCTTGAGAAATGCACAAACACGGTTCTGGAGTTCAAAAAACACGAGATCAGGATTCGGGATTGCTCGCGATTTTCTCGTCAACGGTTTCTCGGTTCGCAATTCTGTTGCTTCCATCGTGATCCTCGTGTCATTTTACGTCGGAAATAGTCACGAGCAGTGCACGTGAACGTTTGTGGAGTCCAAAAAACACGAGTTCAGGTTCTGGGAAGGCTCGCGATTTTCTCGTCAACGGTTTCTCGGATCGCAATTCTGTCGCTTCTAACGTGTTCCTCGTGTCATTTTACGTCGGAATTAGTCTTGAGAAATGCACAAACACGGTTCTGGAGTTCAAAAAACACGAGTTCAGGTTTTGGGAATGCTCGCGATTTTCTCGTCAACGTTTGCTTGGATTGCAATTCTGTCGCTGCCTACGCGTTTCTCGCGTCATTTTACATCGGAATTAGTCATGAGAAATGCACAAACACGGTTGTGGAGCCCAAAAAACACGAGATCAGTTTCTGGGAATGCTCGCGATTTCCTCGTCAACGGTTTCTCGGATCGCAATTCTGTCGCTTCTAACGTGTTCCTCGTGTCATATTAGTCTTGAGAAATGCACAAACACGGTTCTGGAGTTCAAAAAATACGAGTTCATGTTTTGGGAATACTCGCGATTTTCTAGTCAACGGTTTCTCGGATCGCAATTCTGTCGCTTCCAACGTGTTCCTCGTGTCATTTTACGTCGGAATTAGTCTTGAGAAATGCACAAACACGGTTCTGGAGTTCAAAAAACACGAGATCAGGTTTTGGGAATGCTCGCGATTTTCTCGTCAACGTTTGCCCGGATTGCAATTCTGTCGCTTCCAACGCGTTCCCCGCGTCATTTTACATCGGAATTAGTCTTGAGAAAGGCACAAACACGGTTCAGGAGCCCAAAAAACACGAGATCAGGATTCGGGAATGCTCGCGATTTTCTCGTCAACGGTTTCTCGGATCGCAATTCTGTCGCTTCTAACGTGTTCCTCGTGTCATTTTACGTCGGAATTAGTCTTGAGAAATGCACAAACACGGTTCTAGAGTTCAAAAAACACGAGTTCAGGTTTTGGGAATGCTCGCGATTTTCTCGTCAACGTTTGCTCGGATTGCAATTCTGTCGCTTCCTACGCGTTCCTCGTGTCATTTTACGTCGGAATTAGTCTTGAGAAATGCACAAACACGGTTCTGGAGTTCAAAAAACACGAGTTCAGGTTTTGGGAATGCTCGCGATTTTCTCGTCAACGTTTACTCGGATTGCAATTCTGTCGCTTCCTACGCGTTTCTCGCGTCATTTTACATCGGAATTAGTCATGAGAAAGGCACAAACACGGTTCAGGAGCCCAAAAAACACGAGTTCAGGTTTTGGGAATGCTCGCGATTTTCTCGTCAACGTTTGCTTGGATTGCAATTCTGTCGCTGCCTACGCGTTTCTCGCGTCATTTTACATCGGAATTAGTCATGAGAAATGCACAAACACGGTTGTGGAGCCCAAAAAACACGAGATCAGTTTCTGGGAATGCTCGCGATTTCCTCGTCAACGGTTTCTCGGATCGCAATTCTGTCGCTTCTAACGTGTTCCTCGTGTCATATTAGTCTTGAGAAATGCACAAACACGGTTCTGGAGTTCAAAAAATACGAGTTCATGTTTTGGGAATACTCGCGATTTTCTAGTCAACGGTTTCTCGGATCGCAATTCTGTCGCTTCCAACGTGTTCCTCGTGTCATTTTACGTCGGAATTAGTCTTGAGAAATGCACAAACACGGTTCTGGAGTTCAAAAAACACGAGATCAGGTTTTGGGAATGCTCGCGATTTTCTCGTCAACGTTTGCCCGGATTGCAATTCTGTCGCTTCCAACGCGTTCCCCGCGTCATTTTACATCGGAATTAGTCTTGAGAAAGGCACAAACACGGTTCAGGAGCCCAAAAAACACGAGATCAGGATTCGGGAATGCTCGCGATTTTCTCGTCAACGGTTTCTCGGATCGCAATTCTGTCGCTTCTAACGTGTTCCTCGTGTCATTTTACGTCGGAATTAGTCTTGAGAAATGCACAAACACGGTTCTAGAGTTCAAAAAACACGAGTTCAGGTTTTGGGAATGCTCGCGATTTTCTCGTCAACGTTTGCTCGGATTGCAATTCTGTCGCTTCCTACGCGTTCCTCGTGTCATTTTACGTCGGAATTAGTCTTGAGAAATGCACAAACACGGTTCTGGAGTTCAAAAAACACGAGTTCAGGTTTTGGGAATGCTCGCGATTTTCTCGTCAACGTTTACTCGGATTGCAATTCTGTCGCTTCCTACGCGTTTCTCGCGTCATTTTACATCGGAATTAGTCATGAGAAAGGCACAAACACGGTTCAGGAGCCCAAAAAACACGAGATCATGTTTTGGGAATGCTCGCGATTTTCTCGTCAACGTTTGCTCGGATTGCAATTCTGTCGCTTCCTACGCGTTTCTCGCGTCATTTTACATCGGAATTAGTCATGAGAAAGGCACAAGCACGGTTCAGGAGCCCAAGAAACACGAGATCAGTATTCGGGAATGCTCGCGATTTTCTCGTCAACGGTTTCTCGGATCGCAATTCTGTCGCTTCCAACGTGATCCTCGTATCATTTTACGTCGGAAATAGTCACGAGCAGTGCACGTGAACGTTTGTGGAGTCCAAAAAACACGAGTTCAGTTTCTGGGAATGCTCGCGATTTCCTCGTCAACGGTTTCTCGGATCGCAATTCTGTCGCTTCTAACGTGTTCCTCGTGTCATTTTACGTCGGAATTAGTCTTGAGAAATGCACAAACACGGTTCTGGAGTTCAAAAAACACGAGTTCAGGTTTTGGGAATGCTCGCGATTTTCTAGTAAACGGTTTCTCGGATCGCAATTCTGTTGCTTCCAACGTGTCTCTCGTGTCATTTTACGTCGGAATTAGTCTTGAGAAATGCACAAACACGGTTCTGGAGTTCAAACAACACGAGATCAGGTTTTGGGAATGCTCGCGATTTTCTCGTCAACGTTTGCCCGGATTGCAATTCTGTCGCTTCCAACGCGTTCCTCGCGTCATTTTACATCGGAATTAGTCATGAGAAAGGCAGAAACACGGTTCAGGAGCCCAAAAAACACGAGATCAGGATTCGGGAATGCTCGCGATTTTCTCGTCAACGGTTTCTCGGATCGCAATTCTGTCGCTTCCAACGTGATCCTCGTGTCATTTTACGTCGGAAATAGTAACGAGCAGTGCACGTGAACGTTTGTGGAGTCCAAAAAACACGAGTTCAGGTTCTGGGAATGCTCGCGATTTTCTCGTCAACGGTTTCTCGGATCGCAATTCTGTCGCTTCCAACGTGTTCCTCGTGTCATTTTACGTCGGGATTAGTCATGAGAAAGGCAGAAACACGGTTCAGGAGCCCAAAAAACACGAGATCAGGATTCGGGAATGCTCGCGATTTTCTCGTCAACGGTTTCTCGGATCGCAATTCTGTCGCTTCCAACGTGATCCTCGTGTCATTTTACGTCGGAATTAGTCTTGAGAAATGCACAAACACGGTTCTGGAGTTCAAAAAACACTAGATCAGGTTTTGGGAATGCTCGCGATTTTCTCGTCAACGTTTGCCCGGATTGCAATTCTGTCGCTTCCAACGCGTTCCTCGCGTCATTTTACATCGGAATTAGTCTTGAGAAAGGCACAAACACGGTTCAGGAGCCCAAAAAACACGAGATCAGGATTCGGGAATGCTCGCGATTTTCTCGTCAACGGTTTCTCGGATCGCAATTCTGTCGCTTCTAACGTGTTCCTCGTGTCATTTTACGTCGGAATTAGTCTTGAGAAATGCACAAACACGGTTCTGGAGTTCAAAAAACACGAGTTCAGGTTTTGGGAATGCTCGCGATTTTCTCGTCAACGTTTGCTTGGATTGCAATTCTGTCGCTGCCTACGCGTTTCTCGCGTCATTTTACATCGGAATTAGTCATGAGAAATGCACAAACACGGTTGTGGAGCCCAAAAAACACGAGATCAGTTTCTGGGAATGCTCGCGATTTCCTCGTCAACGGTTTCTCGGATCGCAATTCTGTCGCTTCTAACGTGTTCCTCGTGTCATATTAGTCTTGAGAAATGCACAAACACGGTTCTGGAGTTCAAAAAATACGAGTTCATGTTTTGGGAATACTCGCGATTTTCTAGTCAACGGTTTCTCGGATCGCAATTCTGTCGCTTCCAACGTGTTCCTCGTGTCATTTTACGTCGGAATTAGTCTTGAGAAATGCACAAACACGGTTCTGGAGTTCAAAAAACACGAGATCAGGTTTTGGGAATGCTCGCGATTTTCTCGTCAACGTTTGCCCGGATTGCAATTCTGTCGCTTCCAACGCGTTCCCCGCGTCATTTTACATCGGAATTAGTCTTGAGAAAGGCACAAACACGGTTCAGGAGCCCAAAAAACACGAGATCAGGATTCGGGAATGCTCGCGATTTTCTCGTCAACGGTTTCTCGGATCGCAATTCTGTCGCTTCTAACGTGTTCCTCGTGTCATTTTACGTCGGAATTAGTCTTGAGAAATGCACAAACACGGTTCTGGAGTTCAAAAAACACGAGTTCAGGTTTTGGGAATGCTCGCGATTTTCTCGTCAACGTTTGCTCGGATTGCAATTCTGTCGCTTCCTACGCGTTCCTCGTGTCATTTTACGTCGGAATTAGTCTTGAGAAATGCACAAACACGGTTCTGGAGTTCAAAAAACACGAGTTCAGGTTTTGGGAATGCTCGCGATTTTCTCGTCAACGTTTACTCGGATTGCAATTCTGTCGCTTCCTACGCGTTTCTCGCGTCATTTTACATCGGAATTAGTCATGAGAAAGGCACAAACACGGTTCAGGAGCCCAAAAAACACGAGATCATGTTTTGGGAATGCTCGCGATTTTCTCGTCAACGTTTGCTCGGATTGCAATTCTGTCGCTTCCTACGCGTTTCTCGCGTCATTTTACATCGGAATTAGTCATGAGAAAGGCACAAGCACGGTTCAGGAGCCCAAGAAACACGAGATCAGTATTCGGGAATGCTCGCGATTTTCTCGTCAACGGTTTCTCGGATCGCAATTCTGTCGCTTCCAACGTGATCCTCGTATCATTTTACGTCGGAAATAGTCACGAGCAGTGCACGTGAACGTTTGTGGAGTCCAAAAAACACGAGTTCAGTTTCTGGGAATGCTCGCGATTTCCTCGTCAACGGTTTCTCGGATCGCAATTCTGTCGCTTCTAACGTGTTCCTCGTGTCATTTTACTTCGGAATTAGTCTTGAGAAATGCACAAACACGGTTCTGGAGTTCAAAAAACACGAGTTCAGGTTTTGGGAATGCTCGCGATTTTCTAGTAAACGGTTTCTCGGATCGCAATTCTGTTGCTTCCAACGTGTTCCTCGTGTCATTTTACGTCGGAATTAGTCTTGAGAAATGCACAAACACGGTTCTGGAGTTCAAACAACACGAGATCAGGTTTTGGGAATGCTCGCGATTTTCTCGTCAACGTTTGCCCGGATTGCAATTCTGTCGCTTCCAACGCGTTCCTCGCGTCATTTTACATCGGAATTAGTCATGAGAAAGGCAGAAACACGGTTCAGGAGCCCAAAAAACACGAGATCAGGATTCGGGAATGCTCGCGATTTTCTCGTCAACGGTTTCTCGGATCGCAATTCTGTCGCTTCCAACGTGATCCTCGTGTCATTTTACGTCGGAAATAGTCACGAGCAGTGCACGTGAACGTCTGTGGAGTCCAAAAAACACGAGTTCAGGTTCTGGGAATGCTCGCGATTTCCTCGTCAACGGTTTCTCGGATCGCAATTCTGTCGCTTCTAACGTGTTCCTCGTGTCATTTTACGTCGGAACTAGTCTTGAGAAATGCACAAACACGGTTCTGGAGTTCAAAAAACACGAGATCAGGATTCGGGATTGCTCGCGATTTTCTCGTCAACGGTTTCTCGGTTCGCAATTCTGTCGCTTCCATCGTGATCCTCGTGTCATTTTACGTCGGAAATAGTCACGAGCAGTGCACGTGAACGTTTGTGGAGTCCAAAAAACACGAGTTCAGGTTCTGGGAAGGCTCGCGATTTTCTCGTCAACGGTTTCTCGGATCGCAATTCTGTCGCTTCTAACGTGTTGCTCGTGTCATTTTACGTCGGAATTAGTCTTGAGAAATGCACAAACACGGTTCTGGAGTTCAAACAACACGAGATCAGGTTTTGGGAATGCTCGCGATTTTCTCGTCAACGTTTGCCCGGATTGCAATTCTGTCGCTTCCAACGCGTTCCTCGCGTCATTTTACATCGGAATTAGTCATGAGAAAGGCACAAACACGGTTCAGGAGCCCAAGAAACACGAGATCAGGATTCGGGAATGCTCGCGATTTTCTCGTCAACGGTTTCTCGGATCGCAATTCTGTCGCTTCCAACGTGATCCTCGTGTCATTTTACGTCGGAAATAGTCACGAGCAGTGCACGTGAACGTTTGTGGAGTCCAAAAAACACGAGTTCAGGTTCTGGGAATGCTCGCGATTTTCTCGTCAACTGTTTCTCGGATCGCAATTCTGTCGCTTCTAACGTGTTCCTCGTGTCATTTTACGTCGGAATTAGTCTTGAGAAATGCACAAACACGGTTCTGGAGTTCAAAAAACACGAGATCAGGTTTTTGGAATGCTCGCGATTTTCTCGTCAATGTTTGCTCGGATTGCAATTCTGTCGCTTCCTACGCGTTTCTCGCGTCATTTTACATCGGAATTAGTCATGAGAAATGCACAAACACGGTTGTGGAGCCCAAAAAACACGAGATCAGTTTCTGGGAATGCTCGCGATTTCCAAGTCAACGGTTTCTCGGATCGCTATTCTGTCGCTTCTAACGTGTTCCTCGTGTCATTTTACGTCGGAATTAGTCTTGAGAAATGCACAAACACGGTTCTGGAGTTCAAAAAACACGAGTTCAGGTTTTGGGAATGCTCGCGATTTTCTAGTCAACGGTTTCTCGGATCGCAATTCTGTCGCTTCCAATGTGTTCCTCGTGTCATTTTACGTCGGAATTAGTCTTGAGAAATGCACAAACACGGTTCTGGAGTTCAAAAAACACTAGATCAGGTTTTGGGAATGCTCGCGATTTTCTCGTCAACGTTTGCCCGGATTGCAATTCTGTCGCTTCCAACGAGTTCCTCGCGTCATTTTACGTCGGAATTAGTCTTGAGAAATGCACAAACACGGTTCTGGAGTTCAAAAAACACGAGATCAGGATTCGGGATTGCTCGCGATTTTCTCGTCAACGGTTTCTCGGTTCGCAATTCTGTCGCTTCCATCGTGATCCTCGTGTCATTTTACGTCGGAAATAGTCACGAGCAGTGCACGTGAACGTTTGTGGAGTCCAAAAAACACGAGTTCAGGTTCTGGGAAGGCTCGCGATTTTCTCGTCAACGGTTTCTCGGATCGCAATTCTGTCGCTTCTAACGTGTTGCTCGTGTCATTTTACGTCGGAATTAGTCTTGAGAAATGCACAAACACGGTTCTGGAGTTCAAACAACACGAGATCAGGTTTTGGGAATGCTCGCGATTTTCTCGTCAACGTTTGCCCGGATTGCAATTCTGTCGCTTCCAACGCGTTCCTCGCGTCATTTTACATCGGAATTAGTCATGAGAAAGGCACAAACACGGTTCAGGAGCCCAAGAAACACGAGATCAGGATTCGGGAATGCTCGCGATTTTCTCGTCAACGGTTTCTCGGATCGCAATTCTGTCGCTTCCAACGTGATCCTCGTGTCATTTTACGTCGGAAATAGTCACGAGCAGTGCACGTGAACGTTTGTGGAGTCCAAAAAACACGAGTTCAGGTTCTGGGAATGCTCGCGATTTTCTCGTCAACGGTTTCTCGGATCGCAATTCTGTCGCTTCTAACGTGTTCCTCGTGTCATTTTACGTCGGAATTAGTCTTGAGAAATGCACAAACACGGTTCTGGAGTTCAAAAAACACGAGATCAGGTTTTTGTAATGCTCGCGATTTTCTCGTCAATGTTTGCTCGGATTGCAATTCTGTCGCTTCCTACGCGTTTCTCGCGTCATTTTACATCGGAATTAGTCATGAGAAATGCACAAACACGGTTGTGGAGCCCAAAAAACACGAGATCAGTTTCTGGGAATGCTCGCGATTTCCAAGTCAACGGTTTCTCGGATCGCTATTCTGTCGCTTCTAACGTGTTCCTCGTGTCATTTTACGTCGGAATTAGTCTTGAGAAATGCAGAAACACGGTTCTGGAGTTCAAAAAACACGAGTTCAGGTTTTGGGAATGCTCGCGATTTTCTAGTCAACGGTTTCTCGGATCGCAATTCTGTCGCTTCCAATGTGTTCCTCGTGTCATTTTACGTCGGAATTAGTCTTGAGAAATGCACAAACACGGTTCTGGAGTTCAAAAAACACTAGATCAGGTTTTGGGAATGCTCGCGATTTTCTCGTCAACGTTTGCCCGGATTGCAATTCTGTCGCTTCCAACGCGTTCCTCGCGTCATTTTACATCGGAATTAGTCTTGAGAAAGGCACAAACACGGTTCAGGAGCCCAAAAAACACGAGATCAGGATTCGGGAATGCTCGCGATTTTCTCGTCAACGGTTTCTCGGATCGCAATTCTGTCGCTTCTAACGTGTTCCTCGTGTCATTTTACGTCGGAATTAGTCTTGAGAAATGCACAAACACGGTTCTGGAGTTCAAAAAACACGAGTTCAGGTTTTGGGAATGCTCGCGATTTTCTCGTCAACGTTTGCTCGGATTGCAATTCTGTCGCTTCCTACGCGTTTCTCGCGTCATTTTACATCGGAATTAGTCATGAGAAAGGCACAAGCACGGTTCAGGAGCCCAAGAAACACGAGATCAGTATTCGGGAATGCTCGCGATTTTCTCGTCAACGGTTTCTCGGATCGCAATTCTGTCGCTTCCAACGTGATCCTCGTATCATTTTACGTCGGAAATAGTCACGAGCAGTGCACGTGAACGTTTGTGGAGTCCAAAAAACACGAGTTCAGTTTCTGGGAATGCTCGCGATTTCCTCGTCAACGGTTTCTCGGATCGCAATTCTGTCGCTTCTAACGTGTTCCTCGTGTCATTTTACGTCGGAATTAGTCTTGAGAAATGCACAAACACGGTTCTGGAGTTCAAAAAACACGAGTTCAGGTTTTGGGAATGCTCGCGATTTTCTAGTAAACGGTTTCTCGGATCGCAATTCTGTTGCTTCCAACGTGTTCCTCGTGTCATTTTACGTCGGAATTAGTCTTGAGAAATGCACAAACACGGTTCTGGAGTTCAAACAACACGAGATCAGGTTTTGGGAATGCTCGCGATTTTCTCGTCAACGTTTGCCCGGATTGCAATTCTGTCGCTTCCAACGCGTTCCTCGCGTCATTTTACATCGGAATTAGTCATGAGAAAGGCAGAAACACGGTTCAGGAGCCCAAAAAACACGAGATCAGGATTCGGGAATGCTCGCGATTTTCTCGTCAACGGTTTCTCGGATCGCAATTCTGTCGCTTCCAACGTGATCCTCGTGTCATTTTACGTCGGAAATAGTAACGAGCAGTGCACGTGAACGTTTGTGGAGTCCAAAAAACACGAGTTCAGGTTCTGGGAATGCTCGCGATTTTCTCGTCAACGGTTTCTCGGATCGCAATTCTGTCGCTTCCAACGTGTTCCTCGTGTCATTTTACGTCGGGATTAGTCATGAGAAAGGCAGAAACACGGTTCAGGAGCCCAAAAAACACGAGATCAGGATTCGGGAATGCTCGCGATTTTCTCGTCAACGGTTTCTCGGATCGCAATTCTGTCGCTTCCAACGTGATCCTCGTGTCATTTTACGTCGGAAATAGTCACGAGCAGTGCACGTGAACGTCTGTGGAGTCCAAAAAACACGAGTTCAGGTTCTGGGAATGCTCGCGATTTCCTCGTTAACGGTTTCTCGGATCGCAATTCTGTCGCTTCTAACGTGTTCCTCGTGTCATTTTACGTCGGAATTAGTCTTGAGAAATGCACAAACACGGTTCTGGAGTTCAAAAAACACGAGATCAGGATTCGGGATTGCTCGCGATTTTCTCGTCAACGGTTTCTCGGTTCGCAATTCTGTCGCTTCCATCGTGATCCTCGTGTCATTTTACGTCGGAAATAGTCACGAGCAGTGCACGTGAACGTTTGTGGAGTCCAAAAAACACGAGTTCAGGTTCTGGGAATGCTCGCGATTTTCTCGTCAACGGTTTCTCGGATCGCAATTCTGTCGCTTCTAACGTGTTCCTCGTGTCATTTTACGTCGGAATTAGTCTTGAGAAATGCACAAACACGGTTCTGGAGTTCAAAAAACACGAGATCAGGTTTTGGGAATGCTCGCGATTTTCTCGTCAACGTTTGCCCGGATTGCAATTCTGTCGCTTCCAACGCGTTCCTCGCGTCATTTTACATCGGAATTAGTCATGAGAAAGGCAGAAACACGGTTCAGGAGCCCAAAAAACACGAGATCAGGATTCGGGAATGCTCGCGATTTTCTCGTCAACGGTTTCTCGGATCGCAATTCTGTCGCTTCCAACGTGATCCTCGTGTCATTTTACGTCGGAAATAGTAACGAGCAGTGCACGTGAACGTTTGTGGAGTCCAAAAAACACGAGTTCAGGTTCTGGGAATGCTCGCGATTTTCTCGTCAACGGTTTCTCGGATCGCAATTCTGTCGCTTCCAACGTGTTCCTCGTGTCATTTTACGTCGGGATTAGTCATGAGAAAGGCAGAAACACGGTTCAGGAGCCCAAAAAACACGAGATCAGGATTCGGGAATGCTCGCGATTTTCTCGTCAACGGTTTCTCGGATCGCAATTCTGTCGCTTCCAACGTGATCCTCGTGTCATTTTACGTCGGAAATAGTCACGAGCAGTGCACGTGAACGTCTGTGGAGTCCAAAAAACACGAGTTCAGGTTCTGGGAATGCTCGCGATTTCCTCGTCAACGGTTTCTCGGATCGCAATTCTGTCGCTTCTAACGTGTTCCTCGTGTCATTTTACGTCGGAATTAGTCTTGAGAAATGCACAAACACGGTTCTGGAGTTCAAAAAACACGAGTTCAGGTTTTGGGAATGCTCGCGATTTTCTAGTCAACGGTTTCTCGGATCGCAAGTCTGTCGCTTCCAACGTGTTCCTCGTGTCATTTTACGTCGGAATTAGTCTTGAGAAATGCACAAACACGGTTCTGGTGTTCAAAAAACACGAGATCAGGTTTTGGGAATGCTCGCGATTTTCTCGTCAACGTTTGCCCGGATTGCAATTCTGTCGCTTCCAACGCGTTCCTCGCGTCATTTTACATCGGAATTAGTCTTGAGAAAGGCACAAACACGGTTCAGGAGCCCAAAAAACACGAGATCAGGATTCGGGAATGCTCGCGATTTTCTCGTCAACGGTTTCTCGGATCGCAATTCTGTCGCTTCCAACGTGATCCTCGTCTCATTTTACGTCGGAAATAGTCACGAGCAGTGCACGTGAACGTTTGTGGAGTCCAAAAAACACGAGTTCAGGTTCTGGGAATGCTCGCGATTTTCTCGTCAACGGTTTCCCGGATTGCAATTCTGTCGCTTCCAACGCGTTCCTCGCGTCATTTTACGTCGGAATTAGTCTTGACAAATGCACAAACACGGTTCAGGAACCCAAAAAACACGAAATCAGGATTCGGGAATGCTCGCGATTTTCTCGTCAACGGTTTCTCGGATCGCAATTCTGTCGCTTCCAACGTGATCCTCGTGTCATTTTACGTCGGAAATAGCCACGAGCAGTGCACGTGAACGTTTGTGGAGTCCAAAAAACACGAGTTCAGGTTCTGGGAATGCTCGCGATTTCCTCGTCAACGGTTTCTCGGATCGCAATTCTGTCGCTTCCAACGTGTTCCTCGTGTCATTTTACGTCGGAATTAGTCTTGACAAATGCACAAACGCGGTTGTGGAGTTAAAAAAACACGAGATCAGGTTTTGGGAATGCTCGCGATTTTCTCGTCAACGTTTGCTCGGATTGCAATTCTGTCGCTTCCATCGTGATCCTCGTGTCATTTTACGTCGGAAATAGTCACGAGCAGTGCACGTGAACGTTTGTGGAATCCAAAAAACACGAGTTCAGGTTCTGGGAAGGCTCGCGATTTTCTCGTCAACGGTTTCTCGGATCGCAATTCTGTCGCTTCTAACGTGTTCCTCGTGTCATTTTACGTCGGAATTAGTCTTGAGAAATGCACAAACACGGTTCTGGAGTTCAAAAAACACGAGATCAGGTTTTGGGAATGCTCGCGATTTTCTCGTCAACGGTTTCTCGGATCGCAATTCTGTCGCTTCCAACGTGTTCCTCGTGTCATTTTACGTCGGAATTAGTCTTGAGAAATGCACAAACACGGTTCTGGAGTTCAAAAAACACGAGTTCAGGTTTTGGGAATGCTCGCGATTTTCTCGTCAACGTTTGCTCGGATTGCAATTCTGTCGCTTCCTACGCGTTTCTCGCGTCATTTTACATCGGAATTAGTCATGAGAAATGCACAAACACGGTTGTGGAGCCCAAAAAACACGAGATCAGTTTCTGGGAATGCTCGCGATTTCCTCGTCAACGGTTTCTCGGATCGCAATTCTGTCGCTTCTAACGTGTTCCTCGTGTCATTTTACGTCGGAATTAGTCTTGAGAAATGCACAAACACGGTTCTGGAGTTCAAAAAACACGAGTTCAGGTTTTGGGAATGCTCGCGATTTTCTAGTCAACGGTTTCTCGGATCGCAAGTCTGTCGCTTCCAACGTGTTCCTCGTGTCATTTTACGTCGGAATTAGTCTTGAGAAATGCACAAACACGGTTCTGGTGTTCAAAAAACACGAGATCAGGTTTTGGGAATGCTCGCGATTTTCTCGTCAACGTTTGCCCGGATTGCAATTCTGTCGCTTCCAACGCGTTCCTCGCGTCATTTTACATCGGAATTAGTCTTGAGAAAGGCACAAACACGGTTCAGGAGCCCAAAAAACACGAGATCAGGATTCGGGAATGCTCGCGATTTTCTCGTCAACGGTTTCTCGGATCGCAATTCTGTCGCTTCCAACGTGATCCTCGTGTCATTTTACGTCGGAAATAGTCACGAGCAGTGCATGTGAACGTTTGTGGAGTCCAAAAAACACGAGTTCAGGTTCTGGGAATGCTCGCGATTTTCTCGTCAACGGTTTCCCGGATTGCAATTCTGTCGCTTCCAACGCGTTCCTCGCGTCATTTTACGTCGGAATTAGTCTTGACAAATGCACAAACACGGTTCAGGAGCCCAAAAAACACGAAATCAGGATTCGGGAATGCTCGCGATTTTCTCGTCAACGGTTTCTCGGATCGCAATTCTGTCGCTTCCAACGTGATCCTCGTGTCATTTTACGTCGGAAATAGCCACGAGCAGTGCACGTGAACGTTTGTGGAGTCCAAAAAACACGAGTTCAGGTTCTGGGAAGGCTCGCGATTTTCTCGTCAACGGTTTCTCGGATCGCAATTCTGTCGCTTCTAACGCGTTCCTCGCGTCATTTTACATCGGAATTAGTCATGAGAAAGGCAGAAACACGGTTCAGGAGCCCAAAAAACACGAGATCAGGATTCGGGAATGCTCGCGATTTTCTCGTCAACGGTTTCTCGGATCGCAATTCTGTCGCTTCCAACGTGATCCTCGTGTCATTTTACGTCGGAAATAGTCACGAGCAGTGCACGTGAACGTTTGTGGAATCCAAAAAACACGAGTTCAGGTTCTGGGAAGGCTCGCGATTTTCTCGTCAACGGTTTCTCGGATCGCAATTCTGTCGCTTCTAACGTGTTCCTCGTGTCATTTTACGTCGGAATAAGTCTTGAGAAATGCACAAACACGGTTCTGGAGTTCAAACAACACGAGATCAGGTTTTGGGAATGCTCGCGATTTTCTCGCCAACGTTTGCCCGGATTGCAATTCTGTCGCTTCCAACGCGTTCCTCGCGTCATTTTACATCGGAATTAGTCTTGAGAAAGGCACAAACACGGTTCAGGAGCCCAAAAAACACGAGATCAGGATTCGGGAATGCTCGCGATTTTCTCGTCAACGGTTTCTCGGATCGCAATTCTGTCGCTTCCAACGTGATCCTCGTGTCATTTTACGTCGGAAATAGTCACGAGCAGTGCACGTGAACGTTTGTGGAGTCCAAAAAACACGAGTTCAGGTTCTGGGAATGCTCGCGATTTCCTCGTCAACGGTTTCTCGGATCGCAATTCTGTCGCTTCCAACGTGTTCCTCGTGTCATTTTACGTCGGAATTAGTCTTGACAAATGCACAAACGCGGTTGTGGAGTTAAAAAAACACGAGATCAGGTTTTGGGAATGCTCGCGATTTTCTCGTCAACGTTTGCTCGGATTGCAATTCTGTCGCTTCCATCGTGATCCTCGTGTCATTTTACGTCGGAAATAGTCACGAGCAGTGCACGTGAACGTTTGTGGAATCCAAAAAACACGAGTTCAGGTTCTGGGAAGGCTCGCGATTTTCTCGTCAACGGTTTCTCGGATCGCAATTCTGTCGCCTCTAACGTGTTCCTCGTGTCATTTTACGTCGGAATTAGTCTTGAGAAATGCACAAACACGGTTCTGGAGTTCAAAAAACACGAGATCAGGTTTTGGGAATGCTCGCGATTTTCTCGTCAACGGTTTCTCGGATCGCAATTCTGTCGCTTCCAACGTGTTCCTCGTGTCATTTTACGTCGGAATTAGTCTTGAGAAATGCACAAACACGGTTCTGGAGTTCAAAAAACACGAGTTCAGGTTTTGGGAATGCTCGCGATTTTCTCGTCAACGTTTGCTCGGATTGCAATTCTGTCGCTTCCTACGCGTTTCTCGCGTCATTTTACATCGGAATTAGTCATGAGAAATGCACAAACACGGTTGTGGAGCCCAAAAAACACGAGATCAGTTTCTGGGAATGCTCGCGATTTCCTCGTCAACGGTTTCTCGGATCGCAATTCTGTCGCTTCTAACGTGTTCCTCGTGTCATTTTACGTCGGAATTAGTCTTGAGAAATGCACAAACACGGTTCTGGAGTTCAAAAAACACGAGTTCAGGTTTTGGGAATGCTCGCGATTTTCTAGTCAACGGTTTCTCGGATCGCAAGTCTGTCGCTTCCAACGTGTTCCTCGTGTCATTTTACGTCGGAATTAGTCTTGAGAAATGCACAAACACGGTTCTGGAGTTAAAAAAACACGAGATCAGGTTTTGGGAATGCTCGCGATTTTCTCGTCAACGTTTGCCCGGATTGCAATTCTGTCGCTTCCAACGCGTTCCTCGCGTCATTTTACATCGGAATTAGTCTTGAGAAAGGCACAAACACGGTTCAGGAGCCCAAAAAACACGAGATCAGGATTCGGGAATGCTCGCGATTTTCTCGTCAACGGTTTCTCGGATCGCAATTCTGTCGCTTCTAACGCGTTCCTCGCGTCATTTTACATCGGAATTAGTCATGAGAAAGGCAGAAACACGGTTCAGGAGCCCAAAAAACACGAGATCAGGATTCGGGAATGCTCGCGATTTTCTCGTCAACGGTTTCTCGGATCGCAATTCTGTCGCTTCCAACGTGATCCTCGTGTCATTTTACGTCGGAAATAGTCACGAGCAGTGCACGTGAACGTTTGTGGAATCCAAAAAACACGAGTTCAGGTTCTGGGAAGGCTCGCGATTTTCTCGTCAACGGTTTCTCGGATCGCAATTCTGTCGCTTCTAACGTGTTCCTCGTGTCATTTTACGTCGGAATAAGTCTTGAGAAATGCACAAACACGGTTCTGGAGTTCAAACAACACGAGATCAGGTTTTGGGAATGCTCGCGATTTTCTCGCCAACGTTTGCCCGGATTGCAATTCTGTCGCTTCCAACGCGTTCCTCGCGTCATTTTACATCGGAATTAGTCTTGAGAAAGGCACAAACACGGTTCAGGAGCCCAAAAAACACGAGATCAGGATTCGGGAATGCTCGCGATTTTCTCGTCAACGGTTTCTCGGATCGCAATTCTGTCGCTTCCAACGTGATCCTCGTGTCATTTTACGTCGGAAATAGTCACGAGCAGTGCACGTGAACGTTTGTGGAGTCCAAAAAACACGAGTTCAGGTTCTGGGAATGCTCGCGATTTCCTCGTCAACGGTTTCTCGGATCGCAATTCTGTCGCTTCCAACGTGTTCCTCGTGTCATTTTACGTCGGAATTAGTCTTGACAAATGCACAAACGCGGTTGTGGAGTTAAAAAAACACGAGATCAGGTTTTGGGAATGCTCGCGATTTTCTCGTCAACGTTTGCTCGGATTGCAATTCTGTCGCTTCCATCGTGATCCTCGTGTCATTTTACGTCGGAAATAGTCACGAGCAGTGCACGTGAACGTTTGTGGAATCCAAAAAACACGAGTTCAGGTTCTGGGAAGGCTCGCGATTTTCTCGTCAACGGTTTCTCGGATCGCAATTCTGTCGCCTCTAACGTGTTCCTCGTGTCATTTTACGTCGGAATTAGTCTTGAGAAATGCACAAACACGGTTCTGGAGTTCAAAAAACACGAGATCAGGTTTTGGGAATGCTCGCGATTTTCTCGTCAACGGTTTCTCGGATCGCAATTCTGTCGCTTCCAACGTGTTCCTCGTGTCATTTTACGTCGGAATTAGTCTTGAGAAATGCACAAACACGGTTCTGGAGTTCAAAAAACACGAGTTCAGGTTTTGGGAATGCTCGCGATTTTCTCGTCAACGTTTGCTCGGATTGCAATTCTGTCGCTTCCTACGCGTTTCTCGCGTCATTTTACATCGGAATTAGTCATGAGAAATGCACAAACACGGTTGTGGAGCCCAAAAAACACGAGATCAGTTTCTGGGAATGCTCGCGATTTCCTCGTCAACGGTTTCTCGGATCGCAATTCTGTCGCTTCTAACGTGTTCCTCGTGTCATTTTACGTCGGAATTAGTCTTGAGAAATGCACAAACACGGTTCTGGAGTTCAAAAAACACGAGTTCAGGTTTTGGGAATGCTCGCGATTTTCTAGTCAACGGTTTCTCGGATCGCAAGTCTGTCGCTTCCAACGTGTTCCTCGTGTCATTTTACGTCGGAATTAGTCTTGAGAAATGCACAAACACGGTTCTGGAGTTAAAAAAACACGAGATCAGGTTTTGGGAATGCTCGCGATTTTCTCGTCAACGTTTGCCCGGATTGCAATTCTGTCGCTTCCAACGCGTTCCTCGCGTCATTTTACATCGGAATTAGTCTTGAGAAAGGCACAAACACGGTTCAGGAGCCCAAAAAACACGAGATCAGGATTCGGGAATGCTCGCGATTTTCTCGTCAACGGTTTCTCGGATCGCAATTCTGTCGCTTCCAACGTGATCCTCGTGTCATTTTACGTCGGAAATAGTCACGAGCAGTGCACGTGAACGTTTGTGGAGTCCAAAAAACACGAGTTCAGGTTCTGGGAATGCTCGCGATTTCCTCGTCAACGGTTTCTCGGATCGCAATTCTGTCGCTTCTAACGCGTTCCTCGCGTCATTTTACATCGGAATTAGTCATGAGAAAGGCAGAAACACGGTTCAGGAGCCCAAAAAACACGAGATCAGGATTCGGTAATGCTCGCGATTTTCTCGTCAACGGTTTCTCGGATCGCAATTCTGTCGCTTCCAACGTGATCCTCGTGTCATTTTACGTCGGAAATAGTCACGAGCAGTGCACGTGAACGTTTGTGGAGTCCAAAAAACACGAGTTCAGGTTCTGGGAATGCTCGCGATTTCCTCGTCAACGGTTTCTCGGATCGCAATTCTGTCGCTTCCAACGCGTTCCTCGCGTCATTTTACATCGGAATTAGTCATGAGAAAGGCAGAAACACGGTTCAGGAGCCCAAAAAACACGAGATCAGGATTCGGGAATGCTCGCGATTTTCTCGTCAACGGTTTCTCGGATCGCAATTCTGTCGCTTCCAACGTGATCCTCGTGTCATTTTACGTCGGAAATAGTAACGAGCAGTGCACGTGAACGTTTGTGGAGTCCAAAAAACACGAGTTCAGGTTCTGGGAATGCTCGCGATTTTCTCGTCAACGGTTTCTCGGATCGCAATTCTGTCGCTTCCAACGTGTTCCTCGTGTCATTTTACGTCGGGATTAGTCATGAGAAAGGCAGAAACACGGTTCAGGAGCCCAAAAAACACGAGATCAGGATTCGGGAATGCTCGCGATTTTCTCGTCAACGGTTTCTCGGATCGCAATTCTGTCGCTTCCAACGTGATCCTCGTGTCATTTTACGTCGGAAATAGTCACGAGCAGTGCACGTGAACGTCTGTGGAGTCCAAAAAACACGAGTTCAGGTTCTGGGAATGCTCGCGATTTCCTCGTCAACGGTTTCTCGGATCGCAATTCTGTCGCTTCTAACGTGTTCCTCGTGTCATTTTACGTCGGAATTAGTCTTGAGAAATGCACAAACACGGTTCTGGAGTTCAAAAAACACGAGATCAGGATTCGGGATTGCTCGCGATTTTCTCGTCAACGGTTTCTCGGTTCGCAATTCTGTCGCTTCCATCGTGATCCTCGTGTCATTTTACGTCGGAAATAGTCACGAGCAGTGCACGTGAACGTTTGTGGAGTCCAAAAAACACGAGTTCAGGTTCTGGGAAGGCTCGCGATTTTCTCGTCAACGGTTTCTCGGATCGCAATTCTGTCGCTTCTAACGTGTTGCTCGTGTCATTTTACGTCGGAATTAGTCTTGAGAAATGCACAAACACGGTTCTGGAGTTCAAACAACACGAGATCAGGTTTTGGGAATGCTCGCGATTTTCTCGTCAACGTTTGCCCGGATTGCAATTCTGTCGCTTCCAACGCGTTCCTCGCGTCATTTTACATCGGAATTAGTCATGAGAAAGGCACAAACACGGTTCAGGAGCCCAAGAAACACGAGATCAGGATTCGGGAATGCTCGCGATTTTCTCGTCAACGGTTTCTCGGATCGCAATTCTGTCGCTTCCAACGTGATCCTCGTGTCATTTTACGTCGGAAATAGTCACGAGCAGTGCACGTGAACGTTTGTGGAGTCCAAAAAACACGAGTTCAGGTTCTGGGAATGCTCGCGATTTTCTCGTCAACGGTTTCTCGGATCGCAATTCTGTCGCTTCTAACGTGTTCCTCGTGTCATTTTACGTCGGAATTAGTCTTGAGAAATGCACAAACACGGTTCTGGAGTTCAAAAAACACGAGATCAGGTTTTTGGAATGCTCGCGATTTTCTCGTCAATGTTTCCTCGGATTGCAATTCTGTCGCTTCCTACGCGTTTCTCGCGTCATTTTACATCGGAATTAGTCATGAGAAATGCACAAACACGGTTGTGGAGCCCAAAAAACACGAGATCAGTTTCTGGGAATGCTCGCGATTTCCAAGTCAACGGTTTCTCGGATCGCTATTCTGTCGCTTCTAACGTGTTCCTCGTGTCATTTTACGTCGGAATTAGTCTTGAGAAATGCACAAACACGGTTCTGGAGTTCAAAAAACACGAGTTCAGGTTTTGGGAATGCTCGCGATTTTCTAGTCAACGGTTTCTCGGATCGCAATTCTGTCGCTTCCAATGTGTTCCTCGTGTCATTTTACGTCGGAATTAGTCTTGAGAAATGCACAAACACGGTTCTGGAGTTCAAAAAACACTAGATCAGGTTTTGGGAATGCTCGCGATTTTCTCGTCAACGTTTGCCCGGATTGCAATTCTGTCGCTTCCAACGAGTTCCTCGCGTCATTTTACATCGGAATTAGTCTTGAGAAAGGCACAAACACGGTTCAGGAGCCCAAAAAACACGAGATCAGGATTCGGGAATGCTCGCGATTTTCTCGTCAACGGTTTCTCGGATCGCAATTCTGTCGCTTCCAACGTGATCCTCGTGTCATTTTACGTCGGAAATAGTCACGAGCAGTGCACGTGAACGTCTGTGGAGTCCAAAAAACACGAGTTCAGGTTCTGGGAATGCTCGCGATTTCCTCGTCAACGGTTTCTCGGATCGCAATTCTGTCGCTTCTAACGTGTTCCTCGTGTCATTTTACGTCGGAATTAGTCTTGAGAAATGCACAAACACGGTTCTGGAGTTCAAAAAACACGAGATCAGGATTCGGGATTGCTCGCGATTTTCTCGTCAACGGTTTCTCGGTTCGCAATTCTGTCGCTTCCATCGTGATCCTCGTGTCATTTTACGTCGGAAATAGTCACGAGCAGTGCACGTGAACGTTTGTGGAGTCCAAAAAACACGAGTTCAGGTTCTGGGAAGGCTCGCGATTTTCTCGTCAACGGTTTCTCGGATCGCAATTCTGTCGCTTCTAACGTGTTGCTCGTGTCATTTTACGTCGGAATTAGTCTTGAGAAATGCACAAACACGGTTCTGGAGTTCAAACAACACGAGATCAGGTTTTGGGAATGCTCGCGATTTTCTCGTCAACGTTTGCCCGGATTGCAATTCTGTCGCTTCCAACGCGTTCCTCGCGTCATTTTACATCGGAATTAGTCATGAGAAAGGCACAAACACGGTTCAGGAGCCCAAGAAACACGAGATCAGGATTCGGGAATGCTCGCGATTTTCTCGTCAACGGTTTCTCGGATCGCAATTCTGTCGCTTCCAACGTGATCCTCGTGTCATTTTACGTCGGAAATAGTCACGAGCAGTGCACGTGAACGTTTGTGGAGTCCAAAAAACACGAGTTCAGGTTCTGGGAATGCTCGCGATTTTCTCGTCAACGGTTTCTCGGATCGCAATTCTGTCGCTTCTAACGTGTTCCTCGTGTCATTTTACGTCGGAATTAGTCTTGAGAAATGCACAAACACGGTTCTGGAGTTCAAAAAACACGAGATCAGGTTTTTGTAATGCTCGCGATTTTCTCGTCAATGTTTGCTCGGATTGCAATTCTGTCGCTTCCTACGCGTTTCTCGCGTCATTTTACATCGGAATTAGTCATGAGAAATGCACAAACACGGTTGTGGAGCCCAAAAAACACGAGATCAGTTTCTGGGAATGCTCGCGATTTCCAAGTCAACGGTTTCTCGGATCGCTATTCTGTCGCTTCTAACGTGTTCCTCGTGTCATTTTACGTCGGAATTAGTCTTGAGAAATGCAGAAACACGGTTCTGGAGTTCAAAAAACACGAGTTCAGGTTTTGGGAATGCTCGCGATTTTCTAGTCAACGGTTTCTCGGATCGCAATTCTGTCGCTTCCAATGTGTTCCTCGTGTCATTTTACGTCGGAATTAGTCTTGAGAAATGCACAAACACGGTTCTGGAGTTCAAAAAACACTAGATCAGGTTTTGGGAATGCTCGCGATTTTCTCGTCAACGTTTGCCCGGATTGCAATTCTGTCGCTTCCAACGCGTTCCTCGCGTCATTTTACATCGGAATTAGTCTTGAGAAAGGCACAAACACGGTTCAGGAGCCCAAAAAACACGAGATCAGGATTCGGGAATGCTCGCGATTTTCTCGTCAACGGTTTCTCGGATCGCAATTCTGTCGCTTCTAACGTGTTCCTCGTGTCATTTTACGTCGGAATTAGTCTTGAGAAATGCACAAACACGGTTCTGGAGTTCAAAAAACACGAGTTCAGGTTTTGGGAATGCTCGCGATTTTCTCGTCAACGTTTGCTCGGATTGCAATTCTGTCGCTTCCTACGCGTTTCTCGCGTCATTTTACATCGGAATTAGTCATGAGAAAGGCACAAGCACGGTTCAGGAGCCCAAGAAACACGAGATCAGTATTCGGGAATGCTCGCGATTTTCTCGTCAACGGTTTCTCGGATCGCAATTCTGTCGCTTCCAACGTGATCCTCGTATCATTTTACGTCGGAAATAGTCACGAGCAGTGCACGTGAACGTTTGTGGAGTCCAAAAAACACGAGTTCAGTTTCTGGGAATGCTCGCGATTTCCTCGTCAACGGTTTCTCGGATCGCAATTCTGTCGCTTCTAACGTGTTCCTCGTGTCATTTTACGTCGGAATTAGTCTTGAGAAATGCACAAACACGGTTCTGGAGTTCAAAAAACACGAGTTCAGGTTTTGGGAATGCTCGCGATTTTCTAGTAAACGGTTTCTCGGATCGCAATTCTGTTGCTTCCAACGTGTTCCTCGTGTCATTTTACGTCGGAATTAGTCTTGAGAAATGCACAAACACGGTTCTGGAGTTCAAACAACACGAGATCAGGTTTTGGGAATGCTCGCGATTTTCTCGTCAACGTTTGCCCGGATTGCAATTCTGTCGCTTCCAACGCGTTCCTCGCGTCATTTTACATCGGAATTAGTCATGAGAAAGGCAGAAACACGGTTCAGGAGCCCAAAAAACACGAGATCAGGATTCGGGAATGCTCGCGATTTTCTCGTCAACGGTTTCTCGGATCGCAATTCTGTCGCTTCCAACGTGATCCTCGTGTCATTTTACGTCGGAAATAGTAACGAGCAGTGCACGTGAACGTTTGTGGAGTCCAAAAAACACGAGTTCAGGTTCTGGGAATGCTCGCGATTTTCTCGTCAACGGTTTCTCGGATCGCAATTCTGTCGCTTCCAACGTGTTCCTCGTGTCATTTTACGTCGGGATTAGTCATGAGAAAGGCAGAAACACGGTTCAGGAGCCCAAAAAACACGAGATCAGGATTCGGGAATGCTCGCGATTTTCTCGTCAACGGTTTCTCGGATCGCAATTCTGTCGCTTCCAACGTGATCCTCGTGTCATTTTACGTCGGAAATAGTCACGAGCAGTGCACGTGAACGTCTGTGGAGTCCAAAAAACACGAGTTCAGGTTCTGGGAATGCTCGCGATTTCCTCGTTAACGGTTTCTCGGATCGCAATTCTGTCGCTTCTAACGTGTTCCTCGTGTCATTTTACGTCGGAATTAGTCTTGAGAAATGCACAAACACGGTTCTGGAGTTCAAAAAACACGAGATCAGGATTCGGGATTGCTCGCGATTTTCTCGTCAACGGTTTCTCGGTTCGCAATTCTGTCGCTTCCATCGTGATCCTCGTGTCATTTTACGTCGGAAATAGTCACGAGCAGTGCACGTGAACGTTTGTGGAGTCCAAAAAACACGAGTTCAGGTTCTGGGAATGCTCGCGATTTTCTCGTCAACGGTTTCTCGGATCGCAATTCTGTCGCTTCTAACGTGTTCCTCGTGTCATTTTACGTCGGAATTAGTCTTGAGAAATGCACAAACACGGTTCTGGAGTTCAAAAAACACGAGATCAGGTTTTGGGAATGCTCGCGATTTTCTCGTCAACGTTTGCCCGGATTGCAATTCTGTCGCTTCCAACGCGTTCCTCGCGTCATTTTACATCGGAATTAGTCATGAGAAAGGCAGAAACACGGTTCAGGAGCCCAAAAAACACGAGATCAGGATTCGGGAATGCTCGCGATTTTCTCGTCAACGGTTTCTCGGATCGCAATTCTGTCGCTTCCAACGTGATCCTCGTGTCATTTTACGTCGGAAATAGTAACGAGCAGTGCACGTGAACGTTTGTGGAGTCCAAAAAACACGAGTTCAGGTTCTGGGAATGCTCGCGATTTTCTCGTCAACGGTTTCTCGGATCGCAATTCTGTCGCTTCCAACGTGTTCCTCGTGTCATTTTACGTCGGGATTAGTCATGAGAAAGGCAGAAACACGGTTCAGGAGCCCAAAAAACACGAGATCAGGATTCGGGAATGCTCGCGATTTTCTCGTCAACGGTTTCTCGGATCGCAATTCTGTCGCTTCCAACGTGATCCTCGTGTCATTTTACGTCGGAAATAGTCACGAGCAGTGCACGTGAACGTCTGTGGAGTCCAAAAAACACGAGTTCAGGTTCTGGGAATGCTCGCGATTTCCTCGTCAACGGTTTCTCGGATCGCAATTCTGTCGCTTCTAACGTGTTCCTCGTGTCATTTTACGTCGGAATTAGTCTTGAGAAATGCACAAACACGGTTCTGGAGTTCAAAAAACACGAGTTCAGGTTTTGGGAATGCTCGCGATTTTCTAGTCAACGGTTTCTCGGATCGCAAGTCTGTCGCTTCCAACGTGTTCCTCGTGTCATTTTACGTCGGAATTAGTCTTGAGAAATGCACAAACACGGTTCTGGTGTTCAAAAAACACGAGATCAGGTTTTGGGAATGCTCGCGATTTTCTGGTCAACGTTTGCCCGGATTGCAATTCTGTCGCTTCCAACGCGTTCCTCGCGTCATTTTACATCGGAATTAGTCTTGAGAAAGGCACAAACACGGTTCAGGAGCCCAAAAAACACGAGATCAGGATTCGGGAATGCTCGCGATTTTCTCGTCAACGGTTTCTCGGATCGCAATTCTGTCGCTTCCAACGTGATCCTCGTCTCATTTTACGTCGGAAATAGTCACGAGCAGTGCACGTGAACGTTTGTGGAGTCCAAAAAACACGAGTTCAGGTTCTGGGAATGCTCGCGATTTTCTCGTCAACGGTTTCCCGGATTGCAATTCTGTCGCTTCCAACGCGTTCCTCGCGTCATTTTACGTCGGAATTAGTCTTGACAAATGCACAAACACGGTTCAGGAACCCAAAAAACACGAAATCAGGATTCGGGAATGCTCGCGATTTTCTCGTCAACGGTTTCTCGGATCGCAATTCTGTCGCTTCCAACGTGATCCTCGTGTCATTTTACGTCGGAAATAGCCACGAGCAGTGCACGTGAACGTTTGTGGAGTCCAAAAAACACGAGTTCAGGTTCTGGGAAGGCTCGCGATTTTCTCGTCAACGGTTTCTCGGATCGCAATTCTGTCGCTTCTATCGCGTTCCTCGCGTCATTTTACATCGGAATTAGTCATGAGAAAGGCAGAAACACGGTTCAGGAGCCCAAAAAACACGAGATCAGGATTCGGGAATGCTCGCGATTTTCTCGTCAACGGTTTCTCGGATCGCAATTCTGTCGCTTCCAACGTGATCCTCGTGTCATTTTACGTCGGAAATAGTCACGAGCAGTGCACGTGAACGTTTGTGGAATCCAAAAAACACGAGTTCAGGTTCTGGGAAGGCTCGCGATTTTCTCGTCAACGGTTTCTCGGATCGCAATTCTGTCGCTTCTAACGTGTTCCTCGTGTCATTTTACGTCGGAATTAGTCTTGAGAAATGCACAAACACGGTTCTGGAGTTCAAACAACACGAGATCAGGTTTTGGGAATGCTCGCGATTTTCTCGCCAACGTTTGCCCGGATTGCAATTCTGTCGCTTCCAACGCGTTCCTCGCGTCATTTTACATCGGAATTAGTCTTGAGAAAGGCACAAACACGGTTCAGGAGCCCAAAAAACACGAGATCAGGATTCGGGAATGCTCGCGATTTTCTCGTCAACGGTTTCTCGGATCGCAATTCTGTCGCTTCCAACGTGATCCTCGTGTCATTTTACGTCGGAAATAGTCACGAGCAGTGCACGTGAACGTTTGTGGAGTCCAAAAAACACGAGTTCAGGTTCTGGGAATGCTCGCGATTTCCTCGTCAACGGTTTCTCGGATCGCAATTCTGTCGCTTCCAACGTGTTCCTCGTGTCATTTTACGTCGGAATTAGTCTTGACAAATGCACAAACGCGGTTGTGGAGTTAAAAAAACACGAGATCAGGTTTTGGGAATGCTCGCGATTTTCTCGTCAACGTTTGCTCGGATTGCAATTCTGTCGCTTCCATCGTGATCCTCGTGTCATTTTACGTCGGAAATAGTCACGAGCAGTGCACGTGAACGTTTGTGGAATCCAAAAAACACGAGTTCAGGTTCTGGGAAGGCTCGCGATTTTCTCGTCAACGGTTTCTCGGATCGCAATTCTGTCGCTTCTAACGTGTTCCTCGTGTCATTTTACGTCGGAATTAGTCTTGAGAAATGCACAAACACGGTTCTGGAGTTCAAAAAACACGAGATCAGGTTTTGGGAATGCTCGCGATTTTCTCGTCAACGGTTTCTCGGATCGCAATTCTGTCGCTTCCAACGTGTTCCTCGTGTCATTTTACGTCGGAATTAGTCTTGAGAAATGCACAAACACGGTTCTGGAGTTCAAAAAACACGAGTTCAGGTTTTGGGAATGCTCGCGATTTTCTCGTCAACGTTTGCTCGGATTGCAATTCTGTCGCTTCCTACGCGTTTCTCGCGTCATTTTACATCGGAATTAGTCATGAGAAATGCACAAACACGGTTGTGGAGCCCAAAAAACACGAGATCAGTTTCTGGGAATGCTCGCGATTTCCTCGTCAACGGTTTCTCGGATCGCAATTCTGTCGCTTCTAACGTGTTCCTCGTGTCATTTTACGTCGGAATTAGTCTTGAGAAATGCACAAACACGGTTCTGGAGTTCAAAAAACACGAGTTCAGGTTTTGGGAATGCTCGCGATTTTCTAGTCAACGGTTTCTCGGATCGCAAGTCTGTCGCTTCCAACGTGTTCCTCGTGTCATTTTACGTCGGAATTAGTCTTGAGAAATGCACAAACACGGTTCTGGTGTTCAAAAAACACGAGATCAGGTTTTGGGAATGCTCGCGATTTTCTCGTCAACGTTTGCCCGGATTGCAATTCTGTCGCTTCCAACGCGTTCCTCGCGTCATTTTACATCGGAATTAGTCTTGAGAAAGGCACAAACACGGTTCAGGAGCCCAAAAAACACGAGATCAGGATTCGGGAATGCTCGCGATTTTCTCGTCAACGGTTTCTCGGATCGCAATTCTGTCGCTTCCAACGTGATCCTCGTGTCATTTTACGTCGGAAATAGTCACGAGCAGTGCACGTGAACGTTTGTGGAGTCCAAAAAACACGAGTTCAGGTTCTGGGAATGCTCGCGATTTTCTCGTCAACGGTTTCCCGGATTGCAATTCTGTCGCTTCCAACGCGTTCCTCGCGTCATTTTACGTCGGAATTAGTCTTGACAAATGCACAAACACGGTTCAGGAGCCCAAAAAACACGAAATCAGGATTCGGGAATGCTCGCGATTTTCTCGTCAACGGTTTCTCGGATCGCAATTCTGTCGCTTCCAACGTGATCCTCGTGTCATTTTACGTCGGAAATAGCCACGAGCAGTGCACGTGAACGTTTGTGGAGTCCAAAAAACACGAGTTCAGGTTCTGGGAAGGCTCGCGATTTTCTCGTCAACGGTTTCTCGGATCGCAATTCTGTCGCTTCTAACGCGTTCCTCGCGTCATTTTACATCGGAATTAGTCATGAGAAAGGCAGAAACACGGTTCAGGAGCCCAAAAAACACGAGATCAGGATTCGGGAATGCTCGCGATTTTCTCGTCAACGGTTTCTCGGATCGCAATTCTGTCGCTTCCAACGTGATCCTCGTGTCATTTTACGTCGGAAATAGTCACGAGCAGTGCACGTGAACGTTTGTGGAATCCAAAAAACACGAGTTCAGGTTCTGGGAAGGCTCGCGATTTTCTCGTCAACGGTTTCTCGGATCGCAATTCTGTCGCTTCTAACGTGTTCCTCGTGTCATTTTACGTCGGAATAAGTCTTGAGAAATGCACAAACACGGTTCTGGAGTTCAAACAACACGAGATCAGGTTTTGGGAATGCTCGCGATTTTCTCGCCAACGTTTGCCCGGATTGCAATTCTGTCGCTTCCAACGCGTTCCTCGCGTCATTTTACATCGGAATTAGTCTTGAGAAAGGCACAAACACGGTTCAGGAGCCCAAAAAACACGAGATCAGGATTCGGGAATGCTCGCGATTTTCTCGTCAACGGTTTCTCGGATCGCAATTCTGTCGCTTCCAACGTGATCCTCGTGTCATTTTACGTCGGAAATAGTCACGAGCAGTGCACGTGAACGTTTGTGGAGTCCAAAAAACACGAGTTCAGGTTCTGGGAATGCTCGCGATTTCCTCGTCAACGGTTTCTCGGATCGCAATTCTGTCGCTTCCAACGTGTTCCTCGTGTCATTTTACGTCGGAATTAGTCTTGACAAATGCACAAACGCGGTTGTGGAGTTAAAAAAACACGAGATCAGGTTTTGGGAATGCTCGCGATTTTCTCGTCAACGTTTGCTCGGATTGCAATTCTGTCGCTTCCATCGTGATCCTCGTGTCATTTTACGTCGGAAATAGTCACGAGCAGTGCACGTGAACGTTTGTGGAATCCAAAAAACACGAGTTCAGGTTCTGGGAAGGCTCGCGATTTTCTCGTCAACGGTTTCTCGGATCGCAATTCTGTCGCCTCTAACGTGTTCCTCGTGTCATTTTACGTCGGAATTAGTCTTGAGAAATGCACAAACACGGTTCTGGAGTTCAAAAAACACGAGATCAGGTTTTGGGAATGCTCGCGATTTTCTCGTCAACGGTTTCTCGGATCGCAATTCTGTCGCTTCCAACGTGTTCCTCGTGTCATTTTACGTCGGAATTAGTCTTGAGAAATGCACAAACACGGTTCTGGAGTTCAAAAAACACGAGTTCAGGTTTTGGGAATGCTCGCGATTTTCTCGTCAACGTTTGCTCGGATTGCAATTCTGTCGCTTCCTACGCGTTTCTCGCGTCATTTTACATCGGAATTAGTCATGAGAAATGCACAAACACGGTTGTGGAGCCCAAAAAACACGAGATCAGTTTCTGGGAATGCTCGCGATTTCCTCGTCAACGGTTTCTCGGATCGCAATTCTGTCGCCGTGTTCCTCGTGTCATTTTACGTCGGAATTAGTCTTGAGAAATGCACAAACACGGTTCTGGAGTTCAAAAAACACGAGTTCAGGTTTTGGGAATGCTCGCGATTTTCTAGTCAACGGTTTCTCGGATCGCAAGTCTGTCGCTTCCAACGTGTTCCTCGTGTCATTTTACGTCGGAATTAGTCTTGAGAAATGCACAAACACGGTTCTGGAGTTCAAAAAACACGAGATCAGGTTTTGGGAATGCTCGCGATTTTCTCGTCAACGTTTGCCCGGATTGCAATTCTGTCGCTTCCAACGCGTTCCTCGCGTCATTTTACATCGGAATTAGTCTTGAGAAAGGCACAAACACGGTTCAGGAGCCCAAAAAACACGAGATCAGGATTCGGGAATGCTCGCGATTTTCTCGTCAACGGTTTCTCGGATCGCAATTCTGTCGCTTCCAACGTGATCCTCGTGTCATTTTACGTCGGAAATAGTCACGAGCAGTGCACGTGAACGTTTGTGGAGTCCAAAAAACACGAGTTCAGGTTCTGGGAATGCTCGCGATTTCCTCGTCAACGGTTTCTCGGATCGCAATTCTGTCGCTTCTAACGCGTTCCTCGCGTCATTTTACATCGGAATTAGTCATGAGAAAGGCAGAAACACGGTTCAGGAGCCCAAAAAACACGAGATCAGGATTCGGTAATGCTCGCGATTTTCTCGTCAACGGTTTCTCGGATCGCAATTCTGTCGCTTCCAACGTGATCCTCGTGTCATTTTACGTCGGAAATAGTCACGAGCAGTGCACGTGAACGTTTGTGGAGTCCAAAAAACACGAGTTCAGGTTCTGGGAATGCTCGCGATTTCCTCGTCAACGGTTTCTCGGATCGCAATTCTGTCGCTTCTAACGTGTTCCTCGTGTCATTTTACGTCGGAATTAGTCTTGAGAAATGCACAAACACGGTTCTGGAGTTCAAAAAACACGAGATCAGGATTCGGGATTGCTCGCGATTTTCTCGTCAACGGTTTCTCGGTTCGCAATTCTGTCGCTTCCATCGTGATCCTCGTATCATTTTACGTCGGAAATAGTCACGAGCAGTGCACGTGAACGTTTGTGGAGTCCAAAAAACACGAGATCAGGTTTTGGGAATGCTCGCGATTTCCTCGTCAACGGTTTCTCGGATCGCAATTCTGTCGCTTCTAACGTGTTCCTCGTGTCATTTTACGTCGGAATTAGTCTTGAGAAATCCACAAACACGGTTCTGGAGTTCAAAAAACACGAGATCAGGTTTTTGGAATGCTCGCGATTTTCTCGTCAACGGTTTCTCGGTTCGCAATTCTGTCGCTTCTAACGTGTTCCTCGTGTCATTTTACGTCGGAATTAGTCTTGAGAAATGCACAAACACGGTTCTGGAGTTCAAAAAACACGAGTTCAGGTTTTGGGAATGCTCGCGATTTTCTCGTCAACGTTTGCTCGGATTGCAATTCTGTCGCTTCCTACGCGTTTCTCGCGTCATTTTACATCGGAATTAGTCATGAGAAATGCACAAACACGGTTGTGGAGCCCAAAAAACACGAGATCAGTTTCTGGGAATGCTCGCGATTTCCTCGTCAACGGTTTCTCGGATCGCAATTCTGTCGCTTCTAACGTGTTCCTCGTGTCATTTTACGTCGGAATTAGTCTTGAGAAATGCACAAACACGGTTCTGGAGTTCAAAAAACACGAGTTCAGGTTTTGGGAATGCTCGCGATTTTCTAGTCAACGGTTTCTCGGATCGCAAGTCTGTCGCTTCCAACGTGTTCCTCGTGTCATTTTACGTCGGAATTAGTCTTGAGAAATGCACAAACACGGTTCTGGAGTTCAAAAAACACGAGTTCAGGTTTTGGGAATGCTCGCGATTTTCTCGTCAACGTTTGCTTGGATTGCAATTCTGTCGCTTCCAACGTGATCCTCGTGTCATTTTACGTCGGAAATAGTCACGAGCAGTGCACGTGAACGTTTGTGGAGTCCAAAAAACACGAGTTCAGGTTCTGGGAATGCTCGCGATTTTCTCGTCAACGGTTTCTCGGATCGCAATTCTGTCGCTTCTAACGTGTTCCTCGTGTCATTTTACGTCGGAATTAATCTTGAGAAATGCACAAACACGGTTCTGAAGTTCAAAAAACACGAGATCAGGTTTTGGGAATGCTCGCGATTTCCTCGTCAACGGTTTCTCGGATCGCAATTCTGTCGCTTCTAACGTGTTCCTCGTGTCATTTTACGTCGGAATTAGTCTTGAGAAATCCACAAACACGGTTCTGGAGTTCAAAAAACACGAGATCAGGTTTTTGGAATGCTCGCGATTTTCTCGTCAACGGTTTCTCGGTTCGCAATTCTGTCGCTTCTAACGTGTTCCTCGTGTCATTTTACGTCGGAATTAGTCTTGAGAAATGCACAAACACGGTTCTGGAGTTCAAAAAACACGAGTTCAGGTTTTGGGAATGCTCGCGATTTTCTCGTCAACGTTTGCTTGGATTGCAATTCTGTCGCTTCCAACGTGATCCTCGTGTCATTTTACGTCGGAAATAGTCACGAGCAGTGCACGTGAACGTTTGTGGAGTCCAAAAAACACGAGTTCAGGTTCTGGGAATGCTCGCGATTTTCTCGTCAACGGTTTCTCGGATCGCAATTCTGTCGCTTCTAACGTGTTCCTCGTGTCATTTTACGTCGGAATTAATCTTGAGAAATGCACAAACACGGTTCTGAAGTTCAAAAAACACGAGATCAGGTTTTGGGAATGCTCGCGATTTCCTCGTCAACGGTTTCTCGGATCGCAATTCTGTCGCTTCTAACGTGTTCCTCGTGTCATTTTACGTCGGAATTAGTCTTGAGAAATGCACAAACACGGTGCAGGAGCCCAAAAAACACGAGATCAGGATTCGGGAATGCTCGCGATTTTCTCGTCAACGGTTTCTCGGATCGCAATTCTGTCGCTTCCAACGTGATCCTCGTGTCATTTTACGTCGGAAATAGTCACGAGCAGTGCACGTGAACGTTTGTGGAGTCCAAAAAACACGAGTTCAGGTTCTGGGAATGCCCGCGATTTCCTCGTTAACGGTTTCTCGGATCGCAATTCTGTCGCTTCCAACGTGATCCTCGTGTCATTTTACGTCGGAAATAGTCACGAGCAGTGCACGTGAACGTTTGTGGAATCCAAAAAACACGAGTTCAGGTTCTGGGAATGCCCGCGATTTCCTCGTTAACGGTTTCTCGGATCGCAATTCTGTCGCTTCTAACGTGTTCCTCGTGTCATTTTACGTCGGAATTAGTCTTGACAAATGCACAAACGCGGTTCTGGAGTTCAAAAAACACGAGATCAGGTTTTGGGAATGCTCGCGATTTTCTCGTCAACGTTTGCTCGGATCGCAATTCTGTCGCTTCTAACGTGTTCCTCGTGTCATTTTACGTCGGAATTAGTCAAGAGAAAGGCAGAAACACGGTTCAGGAGCCCAAAAAACACGAGATCAGGATTCGTGAATGCTCGCGATTTTCTCGTCAACGGTTTCTCGGATCGCAATTCTGTCGCTTCCAACGTGATCCTCGTGTCATTTTACGTCGGAAATAGTCACGAGCAGTGCACGTGAACGTTTGTGGAATCCAAAAAACACGAGTTCAGGTTCTGGGAATGCTCGCGATTTTCTCGTCAACGGTTTCTCGGATCGCAATTCTGTCGCTTCTAACGTGTTCCTCGTGTCATTTTACGTCGGGATTAGTCATGAGAAAGGCACAAACACGGTTCAGGAGCCCAAAAAACACGAGATCAGGGTTGGGGAATGCTCGCGATTTTCTCGTCAACGGTTTCTCGGATCGCAATTCTGTCGCTTCCAACGTGATCCTCGTGTCATTTTACGTCGGAAATAGTCACGAGCAGTGCACGTGAACGTTTGTGGAATCCAAAAAACACGAGTTCAGGTTCTGGGAAGGCTCGCGATTTTCTCGTCAACGGTTTCTCGGATCGCAATTCTGTCGCTTCTAACGTGATCCTCGTGTCATTTTACGTCGGAATTAGTCTTGAGAAATGCACAAACACGGTTCTGGAGTTCAAACAACACGAGATCAGGTTTTGGGAATGCTCGCGATTTTCTCGTCAACGTTTGCCCGGATTGCAATTCTGTCGCTTCCAACGCGTTCCTCGCGTCATTTTACATCGGAATTAGTCATGAGAAAGGCACAAACACGGTTCAGGAGCCCAAGAAACACGAGATCAGGATTCGGGAATGCTCGCGATTTTCTCGTCAACGGTTTCTCGGATCGCAATTCTGTCGCTTCCAACGTGATCCTCGTGTCATTTTACGTCGGAAATAGTCACGAGCAGTGCACGTGAACGTTTGAGGAGTCCAAAAAACACGAGTTCAGGTTCTGGGAATGCTCGCGATTTTCTCGTCAACGGTTTCTCGGATCGCAATTCTGTCGCTTCTAACGTGTTCCTCGTGTCATTTTACGTCGGAATTAGTCTTGAGAAATGCACAAACACGGTTCTGGAGTTCAAAAAACACGAGATCAGGTTTTTGGAATGCTCGCGATTTTCTCGTCAATGTTTGCTCGGATTGCAATTCTGTCGCTTCCTACGCGTTTCTCGCGTCATTTTACATCGGAATTAGTCATGAGAAATGCACAAACACGGTTGTGGAGCCCAAAAAACACGAGATCAGTTTCTGGGAATGCTCGCGATTTCCAAGTCAACGGTTTCTCGGATCGCTATTCTGTCGCTTCTAACGTGTTCCTCGTGTCATTTTACGTCGGAATTAGTCTTGAGAAATGCACAAACACGGTTCTGGAGTTCAAAAAACACGAGTTCAGGTTTTGGGAATGCTCGCGATTTTCTAGTCAACGGTTTCTCGGATCGCAATTCTGTCGCTTCCAATGTGTTCCTCGTGTCATTTTACGTCGGAATTAGTCTTGAGAAATGCACAAACACGGTTCTGGAGTTCAAAAAACACTAGATCAGGTTTTGGGAATGCTCGCGATTTTCTCGTCAACGTTTGCCCGGATTGCAATTCTGTCGCTTCCAACGCGTTCCTCGCGTCATTTTACATCGGAATTAGTCTTGAGAAAGGCACAAAGACGGTTCAGGAGCCCAAAAAACACGAGAACAGGATTCGGGAATGCTCGCGATTTTCTCGTCAACGGTTTCTCGGATCGCAATTCTGTCGCTTCTAACGTGTTCCTCGTGTCATTTTACGTCGGAATTAGTCTTGAGAAATGCACAAACACTGTTCTGGAGTTCAAGAAACACGAGTTCAGGTTTTGGGAATGCTCGCGATTTTCTCGTTAACGTTTGCTTGGATTGCAATTCTGTCGCTTCCTACGCGTTTCTCGCGTCATTTTACATCGGAATTAGTCATGAGAAATGCACAAACACGGTTGTGGAGCCCAAAAAACACGAGATCAGTTTCTGGGAATGCTCGCGATTTCCTCGTCAACGGTTTCTCGGATCGCAATTCTGTCGCTTCTAACGTGTTCCTCGTGTCATATTAGTCTTGAGAAATGCACAAACACGGTTCTGGAGTTCAAAAAACACGAGTTCAGGTTTTGGGAATGCTCGCGATTTTCTCGTCAACGTTTACTCGGATTGCAATTCTGTCGCTTCCTACGCGTTTCTCGCGTCATTTTACATCGGAATTAGTCATGAGAAAGGCACAAACACGGTTCAGGAGCCCAAAAAACACGAGATCATGTTTTGGGAATGCTCGCGATTTTCTCGTCAACGTTTGCTCGGATTGCAATTCTGTCGCTTCCTACGCGTTTCTCGCGTCATTTTACATCGGAATTAGTCATGAGAAAGGCACAAGCACGGTTCAGGAGCCCAAGAAACACGAGATCAGTATTCGGGAATGCTCGCGATTTTCTCGTCAACGGTTTCTCGGATCGCAATTCTGTCGCTTCCAGCGTGATCCTCGTGTCATTTTACGTCGGAAATAGTCACGAGCAGTGCACGTGAACGTTTGTGGAATCCAAAAAACACGAGTTCAGGTTCTGGGAATGCCCGCGATTTCCTCGTTAACGGTTTCTCGGATCGCAATTCTGTCGCTTCTAACGTGTTCCTCGTGTCATTTTACGTCGGAATTAGTCTTGACAAATGCACAAACGCGGTTCTGGAGTTCAAAAAACACGAGATCAGGTTTTGGGAATGCTCGCGATTTTCTCGTCAACGTTTGCTCGGATCGCAATTCTGTCGGTTCTAACGTGTTCCTCGTGTCATTTTACGTCGGAATTAGTCAAGAGAAAGGCAGAAACACGGTTCAGGAGCCCAAAAAACACGAGATCAGGATTCGTGAATGCTCGCGATTTTCTCGTCAACGGTTTCTCGGATCGCAATTCTGTCGCTTCCAACGTGATCCTCGTGTCATTTTACGTCGGAAATAGTCACGAGCAGTGCACGTGAACGTTTGTGGAATCCAAAAAACACGAGTTCAGGTTCTGGGAATGCTCGCGATTTTCTCGTCAACGGTTTCTCGGATCGCAATTCTGTCGCTTCTAACGTGTTCCTCGTGTCATTTTACGTCGGGATTAGTCATGAGAAAGGCACAAACACGGTTCAGGAGCCCAAAAAACACGAGATCAGGGTTGGGGAATGCTCGCGATTTTCTCGTCAACGGTTTCTCGGATCGCAATTCTGTCGCTTCCAACGTGATCCTCGTGTCATTTTACGTCGGAAATAGTCACGAGCAGTGCACGTGAACGTTTGTGGAATCCAAAAAACACGAGTTCAGGTTCTGGGAAGGCTCGCGATTTTCTCGTCAACGGTTTCTCGGATCGCAATTCTGTCGCTTCTAACGTGATCCTCGTGTCATTTTACGTCGGAATTAGTCTTGAGAAATGCACAAACACGGTTCTGGAGTTCAAACAACACGAGATCAGGTTTTGGGAATGCTCGCGATTTTCTCGTCAACGTTTGCCCGGATTGCAATTCTGTCGCTTCCAACGCGTTCCTCGCGTCATTTTACATCGGAATTAGTCATGAGAAAGGCCCAAACACGGTTCAGGAGCCCAAGAAACACGAGATCAGGATTCGGGAATGCTCGCGATTTTCTCGTCAACGGTTTCTCGGATCGCAATTCTGTCGCTTCCAACGTGATCCTCGTGTCATTTTACGTCGGAAATAGTCACGAGCAGTGCACGTGAACGTTTGTGGAGTCCAAAAAACACGAGTTCAGGTTCTGGGAATGCTCGCGATTTTCTCGTCAACGGTTTCTCGGATCGCAATTCTGTCGCTTCTAACGTGTTCCTCGTGTCATTTTACGTCGGAATTAGTCTTGAGAAATGCACAAACACGGTTCTGGAGTTCAAAAAACACGAGATCAGGTTTTTGGAATGCTCGCGATTTTCTCGTCAATGTTTGCTCGGATTGCAATTCTGTCGCTTCCTACGCGTTTCTCGCGTCATTTTACATCGGAATTAGTCATGAGAAATGCACAAACACGGTTGTGGAGCCCAAAAAACACGAGATCAGTTTCTGGGAATGCTCGCGATTTCCAAGTCAACGGTTTCTCGGATCGCTATTCTGTCGCTTCTAACGTGTTCCTCGTGTCATTTTACGTCGGAATTAGTCTTGAGAAATGCACAAACACGGTTCTGGAGTTCAAAAAACACGAGTTCAGGTTTTGGGAATGCTCGCGATTTTCTAGTCAACGGTTTCTCGGATCGCAATTCTGTCGCTTCCAACGTGATCCTCGTGTCATTTTACGTCGGAAATAGTCACGAGCAGTGCACGTGAACGTTTGTGGAGTCCAAAAAACACGAGTTCAGGTTCTGGGAATGCCCGCGATTTCCTCGTTAACGGTTTCTCGGATCGCAATTCTGTCGCTTCCAACGTGATCCTCGTGTCATTTTACGTCGGAAATAGTCACGAGCAGTGCACGTGAACGTTTGTGGAATCCAAAAAACACGAGTTCAGGTTCTGGGAATGCCCGCGATTTCCTCGTTAACGGTTTCTCGGATCGCAATTCTGTCGCTTCTAACGTGTTCCTCGTGTCATTTTACGTCGGAATTAGTCTTGACAAATGCACAAACGCGGTTCTGGAGTTCAAAAAACACGAGATCAGGTTTTGGGAATGCTCGCGATTTTCTCGTCAACGTTTGCTCGGATCGCAATTCTGTCGCTTCTAACGTGTTCCTCGTGTCATTTTACGTCGGAATTAGTCAAGAGAAAGGCAGAAACACGGTTCAGGAGCCCAAAAAACACGAGATCAGGATTCGTGAATGCTCGCGATTTTCTCGTCAACGGTTTCTCGGATCGCAATTCTGTCGCTTCCAACGTGATCCTCGTGTCATTTTACGTCGGAAATAGTCACGAGCAGTGCACGTGAACGTTTGTGGAATCCAAAAAACACGAGTTCAGGTTCTGGGAATGCTCGCGATTTTCTCGTCAACGGTTTCTCGGATCGCAATTCTGTCGCTTCTAACGTGTTCCTCGTGTCATTTTACGTCGGGATTAGTCATGAGAAAGGCACAAACACGGTTCAGGAGCCCAAAAAACACGAGATCAGGGTTGGGGAATGCTCGCGATTTTCTCGTCAACGGTTTCTCGGATCGCAATTCTGTCGCTTCCAACGTGATCCTCGTGTCATTTTACGTCGGAAATAGTCACGAGCAGTGCACGTGAACGTTTGTGGAATCCAAAAAACACGAGTTCAGGTTCTGGGAAGGCTCGCGATTTTCTCGTCAACGGTTTCTCGGATCGCAATTCTGTCGCTTCTAACGTGATCCTCGTGTCATTTTACGTCGGAATTAGTCTTGAGAAATGCACAAACACGGTTCTGGAGTTCAAACAACACGAGATCAGGTTTTGGGAATGCTCGCGATTTTCTCGTCAACGTTTGCCCGGATTGCAATTCTGTCGCTTCCAACGCGTTCCTCGCGTCATTTTACATCGGAATTAGTCATGAGAAAGGCACAAACACGGTTCAGGAGCCCAAGAAACACGAGATCAGGATTCGGGAATGCTCGCGATTTTCTCGTCAACGGTTTCTCGGATCGCAATTCTGTCGCTTCCAACGTGATCCTCGTGTCATTTTACGTCGGAAATAGTCACGAGCAGTGCACGTGAACGTTTGTGGAGTCCAAAAAACACGAGTTCAGGTTCTGGGAATGCTCGCGATTTTCTCGTCAACGGTTTCTCGGATCGCAATTCTGTCGCTTCTAACGTGTTCCTCGTGTCATTTTACGTCGGAATTAGTCTTGAGAAATGCACAAACACGGTTCTGGAGTTCAAAAAACACGAGATCAGGTTTTTGGAATGCTCGCGATTTTCTCGTCAATGTTTGCTCGGATTGCAATTCTGTCGCTTCCTACGCGTTTCTCGCGTCATTTTACATCGGAATTAGTCATGAGAAATGCACAAACACGGTTGTGGAGCCCAAAAAACACGAGATCAGTTTCTGGGAATGCTCGCGATTTCCAAGTCAACGGTTTCTCGGATCGCTATTCTGTCGCTTCTAACGTGTTCCTCGTGTCATTTTACGTCGGAATTAGTCTTGAGAAATGCACAAACACGGTTCTGGAGTTCAAAAAACACGAGTTCAGGTTTTGGGAATGCTCGCGATTTTCTAGTCAACGGTTTCTCGGATCGCAATTCTGTCGCTTCCAATGTGTTCCTCGTGTCATTTTACGTCGGAATTAGTCTTGAGAAATGCACAAACACGGTTCTGGAGTTCAAAAAACACTAGATCAGGTTTTGGGAATGCTCGCGATTTTCTCGTCAACGTTTGCCCGGATTGCAATTCTGTCGCTTCCAACGCGTTCCTCGCGTCATTTTACATCGGAATTAGTCTTGAGAAAGGCACAAAGACGGTTCAGGAGCCCAAAAAACACGAGAACAGGATTCGGGAATGCTCGCGATTTTCTCGTCAACGGTTTCTCGGATCGCAATTCTGTCGCTTCTAACGTGTTCCTCGTGTCATTTTACGTCGGAATTAGTCTTGAGAAATGCACAAACACTGTTCTGGAGTTCAAGAAACACGAGTTCAGGTTTTGGGAATGCTCGCGATTTTCTCGTTAACGTTTGCTTGGATTGCAATTCTGTCGCTTCCTACGCGTTTCTCGCGTCATTTTACATCGGAATTAGTCATGAGAAATGCACAAACACGGTTGTGGAGCCCAAAAAACACGAGATCAGTTTCTGGGAATGCTCGCGATTTCCTCGTCAACGGTTTCTCGGATCGCAATTCTGTCGCTTCTAACGTGTTCCTCGTGTCATATTAGTCTTGAGAAATGCACAAACACGGTTCTGGAGTTCAAAAAACACGAGTTCAGGTTTTGGGAATGCTCGCGATTTTCTCGTCAACGTTTACTCGGATTGCAATTCTGTCGCTTCCTACGCGTTTCTCGCGTCATTTTACATCGGAATTAGTCATGAGAAAGGCACAAACACGGTTCAGGAGCCCAAAAAACACGAGATCATGTTTTGGGAATGCTCGCGATTTTCTCGTCAACGTTTGCTCGGATTGCAATTCTGTCGCTTCCTACGCGTTTCTCGCGTCATTTTACATCGGAATTAGTCATGAGAAAGGCACAAGCACGGTTCAGGAGCCCAAGAAACACGAGATCAGTATTCGGGAATGCTCGCGATTTTCTCGTCAACGGTTTCTCGGATCGCAATTCTGTCGCTTCCAGCGTGATCCTCGTGTCATTTTACGTCGGAAATAGTCACGAGCAGTGCACGTGAACGTTTGTGGAATCCAAAAAACACGAGTTCAGGTTCTGGGAATGCCCGCGATTTCCTCGTTAACGGTTTCTCGGATCGCAATTCTGTCGCTTCTAACGTGTTCCTCGTGTCATTTTACGTCGGAATTAGTCTTGACAAATGCACAAACGCGGTTCTGGAGTTCAAAAAACACGAGATCAGGTTTTGGGAATGCTCGCGATTTTCTCGTCAACGTTTGCTCGGATCGCAATTCTGTCGGTTCTAACGTGTTCCTCGTGTCATTTTACGTCGGAATTAGTCAAGAGAAAGGCAGAAACACGGTTCAGGAGCCCAAAAAACACGAGATCAGGATTCGTGAATGCTCGCGATTTTCTCGTCAACGGTTTCTCGGATCGCAATTCTGTCGCTTCCAACGTGATCCTCGTGTCATTTTACGTCGGAAATAGTCACGAGCAGTGCACGTGAACGTTTGTGGAATCCAAAAAACACGAGTTCAGGTTCTGGGAATGCTCGCGATTTTCTCGTCAACGGTTTCTCGGATCGCAATTCTGTCGCTTCTAACGTGTTCCTCGTGTCATTTTACGTCGGGATTAGTCATGAGAAAGGCACAAACACGGTTCAGGAGCCCAAAAAACACGAGATCAGGGTTGGGGAATGCTCGCGATTTTCTCGTCAACGGTTTCTCGGATCGCAATTCTGTCGCTTCCAACGTGATCCTCGTGTCATTTTACGTCGGAAATAGTCACGAGCAGTGCACGTGAACGTTTGTGGAATCCAAAAAACACGAGTTCAGGTTCTGGGAAGGCTCGCGATTTTCTCGTCAACGGTTTCTCGGATCGCAATTCTGTCGCTTCTAACGTGATCCTCGTGTCATTTTACGTCGGAATTAGTCTTGAGAAATGCACAAACACGGTTCTGGAGTTCAAACAACACGAGATCAGGTTTTGGGAATGCTCGCGATTTTCTCGTCAACGTTTGCCCGGATTGCAATTCTGTCGCTTCCAACGCGTTCCTCGCGTCATTTTACATCGGAATTAGTCATGAGAAAGGCCCAAACACGGTTCAGGAGCCCAAGAAACACGAGATCAGGATTCGGGAATGCTCGCGATTTTCTCGTCAACGGTTTCTCGGATCGCAATTCTGTCGCTTCCAACGTGATCCTCGTGTCATTTTACGTCGGAAATAGTCACGAGCAGTGCACGTGAACGTTTGTGGAGTCCAAAAAACACGAGTTCAGGTTCTATGAATGCTCGCGATTTTCTCGTCAACGGTTTCTCGGATCGCAATTCTGTCGCTTCTAACGTGTTCCTCGTGTCATTTTACGTCGGAATTAGTCTTGAGAAATGCACAAACACGGTTCTGGAGTTCAAAAAACACGAGATCAGGTTTTTGGAATGCTCGCGATTTTCTCGTCAATGTTTGCTCGGATTGCAATTCTGTCGCTTCCTACGCGTTTCTCGCGTCATTTTACATCGGAATTAGTCATGAGAAATGCACAAACACGGTTGTGGAGCCCAAAAAACACGAGATCAGTTTCTGGGAATGCTCGCGATTTCCAAGTCAACGGTTTCTCGGATCGCTATTCTGTCGCTTCTAACGTGTTCCTCGTGTCATTTTACGTCGGAATTAGTCTTGAGAAATGCACAAACACGGTTCTGGAGTTCAAAAAACACGAGTTCAGGTTTTGGGAATGCTCGCGATTTTCTAGTCAACGGTTTCTCGGATCGCAATTCTGTCGCTTCCAATGTGTTCCTCGTGTCATTTTACGTCGGAATTAGTCTTGAGAAATGCACAAACACGGTTCTGGAGTTCAAAAAACACTAGATCAGGTTTTGGGAATGCTCGCGATTTTCTCGTCAACGTTTGCCCGGATTGCAATTCTGTCGCTTCCAACGCGTTCCTCGCGTCATTTTACATCGGAATTAGTCTTGAGAAAGGCACAAAGACGGTTCAGGAGCCCAAAAAACACGAGAACAGGATTCGGGAATGCTCGCGATTTTCTCGTCAACGGTTTCTCGGATCGCAATTCTGTCGCTTCTAACGTGTTCCTCGTGTCATTTTACGTCGGAATTAGTCTTGAGAAATGCACAAACACTGTTCTGGAGTTCAAAAAACACGAGTTCAGGTTTTGGGAATGCTCGCGATTTTCTCGTCAACGTTTGCTTGGATTGCAATTCTGTCGCTTCCTACGCGTTTCTCGCGTCATTTTACATCGGAATTAGTCATGAGAAATGCACAAACACGGTTGTGGAGCCCAAAAAACACGAGATCAGTTTCTGGGAATGCTCGCGATTTCCTCGTCAACGGTTTCTCGGATCGCAATTCTGTCGCTTCTAACGTGTTCCTCGTGTCATATTAGTCTTGAGAAATGCACAAACACGGTTCTGGAGTTCAAAAAATACGAGTTCATGTTTTGGGAATACTCGCGATTTTCTAGTCAACGGTTTCTCGGATCGCAATTCTGTCGCTTCCAACGTGTTCCTCGTGTCATTTTACGTCGGAATTAGTCTTGAGAAATGCACAAACACGGTTCTGGAGTTCAAAAAACACTAGATCAGGTTTTGGGAATGCTCGCGATTTTCTCGTCAACGTTTGCCCGGATTGCAATTCTGTCGCTTCCAACGCGTTCCTCGCGTCATTTTACATCGGAATTAGTCTTGAGAAAGGCACAAAGACGGTTCAGGAGCCCAAAAAACACGAGAACAGGATTCGGGAATGCTCGCGATTTTCTCGTCAACGGTTTCTCGGATCGCAATTCTGTCGCTTCTAACGTGTTCCTCGTGTCATTTTACGTCGGAATTAGTCTTGAGAAATGCACAAACACTGTTCTGGAGTTCAAAAAACACGAGTTCAGGTTTTGGGAATGCTCGCGATTTTCTCGTCAACGTTTGCTTGGATTGCAATTCTGTCGCTTCCTACGCGTTTCTCGCGTCATTTTACATCGGAATTAGTCATGAGAAATGCACAAACACGGTTGTGGAGCCCAAAAAACACGAGATCAGTTTCTGGGAATGCTCGCGATTTCCTCGTCAACGGTTTCTCGGATCGCAATTCTGTCGCTTCTAACGTGTTCCTCGTGTCATATTAGTCTTGAGAAATGCACAAACACGGTTCTGGAGTTCAAAAAATACGAGTTCATGTTTTGGGAATACTCGCGATTTTCTAGTCAACGGTTTCTCGGATCGCAATTCTGTCGCTTCCAACGTGTTCCTCGTGTCATTTTACGTCGGAATTAGTCTTGAGAAAGGCACAAACACGGTTCAGGAGCCCAAAAAACACGAGATCAGGATTCGGGAATGCTCGCGATTTTCTCGTCAACGGTTTCTCGGATCGCAATTCTGTCGCTTCTAACGTGTTCCTCGTGTCATTTTACGTCGGAATTAGTCTTGAGAAATGCACAAACACGGTTCTGGAGTTCAAAAAACACGAGTTCAGGTTTTGGGAATGCTCGCGATTTTCTCGTCAACGTTTGCTCGGATTGCAATTCTGTCGCTTCCTACGCGTTCCTCGTGTCATTTTACGTCGGAATTAGTCTTGAGAAATGCACAAACACGGTTCTGGAGTTCAAAAAACACGAGTTCAGGTTTTGGGAATGCTCGCGATTTTCTCGTCAACGTTTACTCGGATTGCAATTCTGTCGCTTCCTACGCGTTTCTCGCGTCATTTTACATCGGAATTAGTCATGAGAAAGGCACAAACACGGTTCAGGAGCCCAAAAAACACGAGATCATGTTTTGGGAATGCTCGCGATTTTCTCGTCAACGTTTGCTCGGATTGCAATTCTGTCGCTTCCTACGCGTTTCTCGCGTCATTTTACATCGGAATTAGTCATGAGAAAGGCACAAGCACGGTTCAGGAGCCCAAGAAACACGAGATCAGTATTCGGGAATGCTCGCGATTTTCTCGTCAACGGTTTCTCGGATCGCAATTCTGTCGCTTCCAACGTGATCCTCGTATCATTTTACGTCGGAAATAGTCACGAGCAGTGCACGTGAACGTTTGTGGAGTCCAAAAAACACGAGTTCAGTTTCTGGGAATGCTCGCGATTTCCTCGTCAACGGTTTCTCGGATCGCAATTCTGTCGCTTCTAACGTGTTCCTCGTGTCATTTTACGTCGGAATTAGTCTTGAGAAATGCACAAACACGGTTCTGGAGTTCAAAAAACACGAGTTCAGGTTTTGGGAATGCTCGCGATTTTCTAGTAAACGGTTTCTCGGATCGCAATTCTGTCGCTTCCAACGTGTTCCTCGTGTCATTTTACGTCGGAATTAGTCTTGAGAAATGCACAAACACGGTTCTGGAGTTCAAAAAACACGAGATCAGGTTTTTGGAATGCTCGCGATTTTCTCGTCAATGTTTCCTCGGATTGCAATTCTGTCGCTTCCTACGCGTTTCTCGCGTCATTTTACATCGGAATTAGTCATGAGAAATGCACAAACACGGTTGTGGAGCCCAAAAAACACGAGATCAGTTTCTGGGAATGCTCGCGATTTCCAAGTCAACGGTTTCTCGGATCGCTATTCTGTCGCTTCTAACGTGTTCCTCGTGTCATTTTACGTCGGAATTAGTCTTGAGAAATGCACAAACACGGTTCTGGAGTTCAAAAAACACGAGTTCAGGTTTTGGGAATGCTCGCGATTTTCTAGTCAACGGTTTCTCGGATCGCAATTCTGTCGCTTCTAACGTGTTCCTCGTGTCATATTAGTCTTGAGAAATGCACAAACACGGTTCTGGAGTTCAAAAAATACGAGTTCATGTTTTGGGAATACTCGCGATTTTCTAGTCAACGTGTTCAAAGTCTTCTGTTCTTATCATGAGTCCTTCAGTTGAGGTCCGTGCGACCTTTTTTTTTCTTGGCATGAGCCGGCCGGGGCGGCCCGTACCCCCTCCCTTTTTTCCCTAATAACCCGTGATGGGGAAAATTCGAAGAATTCCTAATCCTGGGAGGCAAGCAGGTCCATCCCCTCTCCCCGACATGATTCGGGTAACCTAGACTTGTGAGAGTTCAGTATTCCTTGAGCCTTCCTGCAAGTAAGTCTGCCAAGTTGCGAGGAGGTACGATATGTGCTTCAGGACGAGTTAGCCCGCGGTCTCGGGGCAGAGTTGAGAGTACACGTGGAGTAGCCTGAGTTCGCTCGCATGCTCTCGGCTTGGCCTTGCGACCATTCCTGAAGCACGCAATACTATTAATACCACTCCATTTCTTTATCGTTCTTATTCGTATTATTGGGAAATTAGTATTTCCATTGGTCAAGATTCCCTAGTTCGGAATCGAGACCATCTGTTCATCCATGTTGATTAATATTCCCATGTTCGGAAAAGATACCATCTTCCCTCTCACATACTGGTCAATGTTCCCTCGTTCGGACTGAAGACTGTCCTATCATTCACATTGTCAATTTCTTGTTCGGAATGGACAACTCCAACTCAAACTACTTCCCGTTGCCATTCCCACGTTCGGAAAAGGCACAAACCACTAACGCTGAGTAGAGATTACACCTTTCTTTATTTTCAGGAATCTTCCTTCATGTTTCTTGACCGTTTAGATTTACGACCTGTAATACCTTGAATAAAACTCTTAACATTTTGGTCCTTCGAGCCGGATAGGTAAACGGTGTCAAGATGAGGATCAGTCACATCAAAAGCCGCATCGAGGAGCAAGCCACCTACATAGACTCCATAAAACACGCGGTCGAAAAACTGATGAGTGTGGGTTCAATCAGTATATCAATTCATCGGGTGGAAGCACGAAAAGAAGCGGTGAAAGAAGCATGGCAAAAATTCTCGGTTACCAATGACGCCATCAAAATCGCTATGAAGCAACTTAACCCAACTGATTTGCAAGCAATAACTGATCATCGTTACTTTAAAGAAAACCAATTCAACACAACCCACGGAAGTTACTTGGAAGCTATAGAAGCAATGAATGCATTATGGGACCGCCTAAAGGATGAGCGAACACGATCCCCGTCAGTCCAATCAGGAGCAGCATCAATGGGACTCTCCGCCATGTTTGGACCTCGCCTTCCACCACTCAATTTACCGACTTTTGATGGATCGCCATCAGAGTGGTTAGCTTTCAAGGACTTATTTGATTCAATGGTGATATCCAATCCGAACTTATCACCGGTATGGAAGCTCCACTATCTAAAGCAATGCCTGAAAGGCACTGCCGCACATCTATTGAAAAACACCGCATTAACCACCGACAACTTTCAAAGGGCCTGGGATGCACTTGTCTCATTCTATGAAAATAAGCGCCTACTAATCAACTCAGCTTTGCAGTCTCTCTTCAACATTAAACGAATGGTTAAGGAATCGGCACATGAAATGGAGACCTTATATACAACGATCACTCAAATCTATCGTACTCTTGAGACTCTTGGCCGCCCCGTAGAAACGTGGGACGATTTTTTGGTTTTCATTGCCGTCCAGAGAATGGACCCGGATTCAGTGCGAGCATGGGAGAATCATCTGGGATCGTCCAAAGACCCTCCAACTTGGAAACAATTTATTGAATTCCTGATGACGCGGCTGCTCACCATGCAGGCCGTGGAGAAATCACGAAAACCGAGCAGCTCATCTAACCAACAACCAATGAGGATTCATCACGTAACAGAAGCTCCGAATGCAACCCCACCATGCAAACTATGCTCATCAGGCCACTATATTGCTCGCTGCCCAGAATACATCAACCAAACGATTGACAAAAAAATGGCAATAATAACGACACACAAATTGTGCTACAACTGCTTGGGTCCACATCAGGCTTCAAATTGTCGGTCCGCAAAACGCTGTGTAAAATGTGGAAAGAAACATCATTCTTCCATTCATAAGTCAACGCAACACAAAACCCAGAACAACCCGACTCTGGGGCCTAGTGCTCAAGCCAACTGTGCAGCGACTGACCGACGTTCCTCACGACCACGCACACTATTGGCAACTGCTCAACTGATAGTTGGTTCAAACAACGGGAATCAAGAAATGGCTAGAGCGTTTATCGATCCAGGATCACAAATCTCCTTTATTTCCGAACGGTTAACGCAAAGGCTCCATCTGAAGCGAGAAAAATCAACACTATTGCTACGCGGCATTGGAGCATCAAAAGCTGGACGAACCAAAGGAATGGTCTCGGTCATACTGAAACCACACTTCAAATCAACAGCACAGTGTATACTCTCTGCCCACGTTCTGCCGAAGCTGACCTCAAAATTGTCCGGTGCCGACAGCCATATAAAGAATTTACCACACCTGAAACATCTTCAACTAGCTGATCCAGGCTTCTGTACATCAGGCTACATTGACGTAATCATCGGTGCAGATTATTATGGTCAAATCCTCGAAGAAGGACTTCGACGAGGTGGATCCAACACTCCGACAGCTCAAGCGACAATCTTCGGCTGGGTGCTGCTAGGTTCTGCGGAGTCTGCCACATCTACCACGGCTCAGAGCTATCACGTTTCTGTCGACGATGAACTGAACGAATTACTTCAAAGGTTTTGGACCCTTGATGACTTGCCTCAAGATACTACAACCTTGCTGTCCGCCGAAGATCAAGAGTGCGAGAACCATTTCAAAACCACTCATTCTCGAGACAATACTGGACGCTATATTGTGGGGTTACCCTTTAAAAAACCCATGACTCACCTAGGCGAATCAGAAACTGGAGCATTGAGAATGCTATCAACTTTATCCAAGCGACTACAATTAGATCCGCCACTTCACCAGGCCTACAACGACTTTCTGAAAGAATATGAAGCATTGAACCACATGAAAAAGATCCCAGCGATAATTCCAGAACCAACCCAAACCTACTATATTCCACACCACGGTGTGCTCCGGCCTAGCAGCCTTACGACAAAACTTAGAGTGGTATTCAACGCATCAGCGAAAACAACGACGGGCATCTCTTTGAATCACCTTTTGCATACAGGTCAAAAACTTCAACTCGATTTAATTGATGTCCTACTCTGGTTCCGTCAGTTTCTCTACGTCTTTATGACCGACATCGAAAAGATGTACCGTCAGATTAAAGTATTACCATCAAACTGGGACTTTCAACGAATTGTTTGGAAGGATGAGTCAGGAAAAATCGAAAAGTACCAGCTAACAACCGTTACCTATGGGATGGCTTGTGCGCCGTTCCTTGCGCTTCGCACTATGCTACAACTCGTTGAGGATGAAGGACTCAAATTCCCATTGGCAGTGAACACCTTAACAAAAGGCCGATATGTGGATGATCTTTTCGGAGGCGCCAGCACACTTGAAGAAGCAAGAAGCACTGTCCAACAAGTGAACGGCCTGTGGAAGGCGGGCGGCTTCCCACTTAAAAAATGGATAAGTAACCAACCAGACATTCTCCGAGACATTCCCCAGACTGATCAACTTCTTCAAAATGCAGTTCCAATCGACCGATCCACTACCGTCTGCGCCTTAGGCATGAGCTGGAATCCAACTACAGATACATTCCACTATGCTTGGACTGTCTCAGGACCAGCCAATGCAACAAAACGATCAGTTTTATCAACTATTGCGCGATTTTTTGATCCATTGGGATTATTAAACCCCATCGTCATCAGCGCAAAAATACTTCTGCAGGAACTGTGGTCCCTTCGACTTGATTGGGACGATCCATTGACACCGCGTCTAGCAGCAAAGTGGACAGCCTTCACACAACAATTGCAAGAATTACCTATCCTTTCAGTCCCACGGTGGCTAAAGATGACCTCAACCAGCTCCTGGGAAATACATGGATTCTGTGATGCTTCCCAACAAGCATTGGCAGCCACTGTCCACCTACGAACTAGTGACCAATCTGAGAAAGTTGAAACAACACTCATCTGCTCCAAAACCAAGGTAGCTCCCTTGAAGAGATTGACGATTCCCCGACTAGAACTATCGGCAGCCGTGCTTCTCTCAAAGCTGGTTCATCACGTTACTCACGTTTTGAAGATAAACAACCTACCAGTGCATCTCTGGACCGATTCCGCTATAACGTACACGTGGATAAGTAATCACCCGTCAAGATGGAAGGAATTTGTTCACAATCGAGTCTGCTTTATACAGGAAACGCTCCCTACAGCAAAGTGGCATTTCATCTCAGGGAAAGAAAATCCTGCGGATTGTGCGACCCGAGGTCTTACACCCGTTCAATTATCACAACATTCATTATGGTGGAAGGGCCCAGCATGGCTGCAGCAGCCTTCTTCTATGTGGCCTGCCGCGCTGGAAATACCAAGTCCCCATGAACACTTGGAAGAGCAGCCTGTCCACGCACATCCAGTCACTACTCGAAGTACCAGAGCGCATTGGGATCTATTGGATAAGTACTCAACATTAACTCGACTTCTTCGCATCACCGCAACTTGCAAAAGGGCTCTACTACTCATGAAAAAAGGAGCAGATTCCCTTCTTCGCTCTCCGATTACTCCTCAAGAATTGGAGGATGCTAAATGTTATTGGATACAGCGAATCCAACGAAACTACTTCACCAAGGAGTTTAATCTACTTTCCAAAGGAGAGTCAATCCAAAATTCAAGCCCTCTCGCTCGCCTCACTCCATACCTCGACTCTCAAGGATTATTACGATTAGGAGGAAGGATTCACGCATCACTCCTCCCATTTGACGCCAAGCATCCCTTTCTTCTGCCACGAGATTCTCGTCTTACTGAACTGATCATAGCCGACAGCCACATCAAGACACTACATGGCGGGACTTCAGTTACGTTGACGCACATAAGAAACAATTACTGGATTCTTGGAGGACGAATTCCGATCCGCACTTTCATATGGAAATGCGTAAAGTGCGCCCGGTATCGGAAAGTACGATCCCAACAATTAATGGGCCGATTGCCCACTCACCGCGTCACCTCCGCGAGGCCATTCTTGCACTCTGGAGTGGATTATGCGGGGCCAATACAACTCAAGACGTGGAAAGGAAAAAATGCGAGGACCTACAAGGCTTATATTGCCCTTTTTGTATGTGAAGCTACTTCTGCTCTTCACCTCGAGTTGGTAACGGATTATACCAGCGAAGCCTTTCTTGCTGCCTATCGACGATTTACATCCCGGCGAGGTATATGTGCAACCATTCGGAGTGACTGCGGAACCAACTTCGTGAAGGGCGACTCGGACCTTCAAGCCCTGTTTTCCGCAGCCTCAACGGAACAGGGAAAGATGGCATCACTCCTCGCCACTGATGGTACCCAATGGCTCTTTAACCCACCAGCCGCCCCGCATTTTGGTGGCCTCTGGGAAGCAGGAGTTAAGTCCGTTAAATACCACCTCCGACGTATCGTTGGAGATCACAAATTAACTTACGAAGAGATGGCAACTCTCTTAACACAAATTGAAGCCGTACTCAATTCGCGACCACTCTGCCCACTTACTGAAGATCCTGACGATTTGAGTGTGCTCACTCCAGGTCATTTTTTGGTTGGAGAATCGTTAGCTCTAGTGCCTGAGCCATCGACCAGCTTGATTCCAATGAACCGATTATCTCGCTGGCAACTACTCCGTCAGCTGGTGGAATCATTCTGGACCAAATGGTCCAAGGAGTGCTTGCAAAGGTATCAACCCTGAACAAATGGACTCAGCCGACTTCAATTTTCGAGAAGGGAGCGGTCGTTCTTGTAATCGACGAGCGATATCCACCGTCAAAGTGGCCGCTGGCCCGAATTACCGATGTCCATCCTGGCGACGACGGACATATTCGAGTGGTGACTGTGAAAACGCAATTCTCGCTTTTCAAGCGACCAATCACTAAGCTTTGTATCCTTCCAATCGAGAAGCATATTGTATAATTTTCGTTCAATTAAAATTAACGAAGGCGGGCGGAAAATGTTCAAAGTCTTCTGTTCTTATCATGAGTCCTTCAGTTGAGGTCCGTGCGACCTTTTTTTTTCTTGGCATGAGCCGGCCGGGGCGGCCCGTACCCCCTCCCTTTTTTCCCTAATAACCCGTGATGGGGAAAATTCGAAGAATTCCTAATCCTGGGAGGCAAGCAGGTCCATCCCCTCTCCCCGACATGATTCGGGTAACCTAGACTTGTGAGAGTTCAGTATTCCTTGAGCCTTCCTGCAAGTAAGTCTGCCAAGTTGCGAGGAGGTACGATATGTGCTTCAGGACGAGTTAGCCCGCGGTCTCGGGGCAGAGTTGAGAGTACACGTGGAGTAGCCTGAGTTCGCTCGCATGCTCTCGGCTTGGCCTTGCGACCATTCCTGAAGCACGCAATACTATTAATACCACTCCATTTCTTTATCGTTCTTATTCGTATTATTGGGAAATTAGTATTTCCATTGGTCAAGATTCCCTAGTTCGGAATCGAGACCATCTGTTCATCCATGTTGATTAATATTCCCATGTTCGGAAAAGATACCATCTTCCCTCTCACATACTGGTCAATGTTCCCTCGTTCGGACTGAAGACTGTCCTATCATTCACATTGTCAATTTCTTGTTCGGAATGGACAACTCCAACTCAAACTACTTCCCGTTGCCATTCCCACGTTCGGAAAAGGCACAAACCACTAACGCTGAGTAGAGATTACACCTTTCTTTATTTTCAGGAATCTTCCTTCATGTTTCTTGACCGTTTAGATTTACGACCTGTAATACCTTGAATAAAACTCTTAACACAACGGTTTCTCGGATCGCAATTCTGTCGCTTCCAACGTGTTCCTCGTGTCATTTTACGTCGGAATTAGTCTTGAGAAAGGCACAAACACGGTTCAGGAGCCCAAAAAACACGAGATCAGGATTCGGGAATGCTCGCGATTTTCTCGTCAACGGCTTCTCGGATCGCAATTCTGTCGCTTCTAACGTGTTCCTCGTGTCATTTTACGTCGGAATTAGTCTTGAGAAATGCACAAACACGGTTCTGGAGTTCAAAAAACACGAGTTCAGGTTTTGGGAATGCTCGCGATTTTCTCGTCAACGTTTGCTCGGATTGCAATTCTGTCGCTTCCTACGCGTTCCTCGTGTCATTTTACGTCGGAATTAGTCTTGAGAAATGCACAAACACGGTTCTGGAGTTCAAAAAACACGAGTTCAGGTTTTGGGAATGCTCGCGATTTTCTCGTCAACGTTTACTCGGATTGCAATTCTGTCGCTTCCTACGCGTTTCTCGCGTCATTTTACATCGGAATTAGTCATGAGAAAGGCACAAACACGGTTCAGGAGCCCAAAAAACACGAGATCATGTTTTGGGAATGCTCGCGATTTTCTCGTCAACGTTTGCTCGGATTGCAATTCTGTCGCTTCCTACGCGTTTCTCGCGTCATTTTACATCGGAATTAGTCATGAGAAAGGCACAAGCACGGTTCAGGAGCCCAAGAAACACGAGATCAGTATTCGGGAATGCTCGCGATTTTCTCGTCAACGGTTTCTCGGATCGCAATTCTGTCGCTTCCAACGTGATCCTCGTATCATTTTACGTCGGAAATAGTCACGAGCAGTGCACGTGAACGTTTGTGGAGTCCAAAAAACACGAGTTCAGTTTCTGGGAATGCTCGCGATTTCCTCGTCAACGGTTTCTCGGATCGCAATTCTGTCGCTTCTAACGTGTTCCTCGTGTCATTTTACGTCGGAATTAGTCTTGAGAAATGCACAAACACGGTTCTGGAGTTCAAAAAACACGAGTTCAGGTTTTGGGAATGCTCGCGATTTTCTAGTAAACGGTTTCTCGGATCGCAATTCTGTCGCTTCCAACGTGTTCCTCGTGTCATTTTACGTCGGAATTAGTCTTGAGAAATGCACAAACACGGTTCTGGAGTTCAAAAAACACGAGATCAGGTTTTGGGAATGCTCGCGATTTTCTCGTCAACGGTTTCTCGGATCGCAATTCTGTCGCTTCCAACGTGATCCTCGTGTCATTTTACGTCGGAAATAGCCACGAGCAGTGCACGTGAACGTTTGTGGAGTCCAAAAAACACGAGTTCAGGTTCTGGGAAGGCTCGCGATTTTCTCGTCAACGGTTTCTCGGATCGCAATTCTGTCGCTTCTAACGTGTTCCTCGTGTCATTTTACGTCGGAATTAGTCTTGAGAAATGCACAAACACGGTTCTGGAGTTCAAACAACACGAGATCAGGTTTTGGGAATGCTCGCGATTTTCTCGTCAACGTTTGCCCGGATTGCAATTCTGTCGCTTCCAACGCGTTCCTCGCGTCATTTTACATCGGAATTAGTCATGAGAAAGGCAGAAACACGGTTCAGGAGCCCAAAAAACACGAGATCAGGATTCGGGAATGCTCGCGATTTTCTCGTCAACGGTTTCTCGGATCGCAATTCTGTCGCTTCCAACGTGATCCTCGTGTCATTTTACGTCGGAAATAGTCACGAGCAGTGCACGTGAACGTTTGTGGAGTCCAAAAAACACGAGTTCAGGTTCTGGGAATGCTCGCGATTTTCTCGTCAACGGTTTCTCGGATCGCAATTCTGTCGCTTCCAACGTGTTCCTCGTGTCATTTTACGTCGGGATTAGTCATGAGAAAGGCAGAAACACGGTTCAGGAGCCCAAAAAACACGAGATCAGGATTCGGGAATGCTCGCGATTTTCTCGTCAACGGTTTCTCGGTTCGCAATTCTGTCGCTTCCATCGTGATCCTCGTGTCATTTTACGTCGGAAATAGTCACGAGCAGTGCACGTGAACGTTTGTGGAGTCCAAAAAACACGAGTTCAGGTTCTGGGAATGCTCGCGATTTTCTCGTCAACGGTTTCTCGGATCGCAATTCTGTCGCTTCTAACGTGTTCCTCGTGTCATTTTACGTCGGAATTAGTCTTGAGAAATGCACAAACACGGTTCTGGAGTTCAAAAAACACGAGATCAGGTTTTGGGAATGCTCGCGATTTTCTCGTCAACGGTTTCTCGGATCGCAATTCTGTCGCTTCCAACGTGTTCCTCGTGTCATTTTACGTCGGAATTAGTCTTGAGAAATGCACAAACACGGTTCTGGAGTTCAAAAAACACGAGTTCAGGTTTTGGGAATGCTCGCGATTTTCTCGTCAACGTTTGCTCGGATTGCAATTCTGTCGCTTCCTACGCGTTTCTCGCGTCATTTTACATCGGAATTAGTCATGAGAAATGCACAAACACGGTTGTGGAGCCCAAAAAACACGAGATCAGTTTCTGGGAATGCTCGCGATTTCCTCGTCAACGGTATCTCGGATCGCAATTCTGTCGCTTCTAACGTGTTCCTCGTGTCGTTTTACGTCGGAATTAGTCTTGAGAAATGCACAAACACGGTTCTGGAGTTCAAAAAACACGAGTTCAGGTTTTGGGAATGCTCGCGATTTTCTAGTCAACGGTTTCTCGGATCGCAAGTCTGTCGCTTCCAACGTGTTCCTCGTGTCATTTTACGTCGGAATTAGTCTTGAGAAATGCACAAACACGGTTCTGGAGTTCAAAAAACACGAGATCAGGTTTTGGGAATGCTCGCGATTTTCTCGTCAACGTTTGCCCGGATTGCAATTCTGTCGCTTCCAACGCGTTCCTCGCGTCATTTTACATCGGAATTAGTCTTGAGAAAGGCACAAACACGGTTCAGGAGCCCAAAAAACACGAGATCAGGATTCGGGAATGCTCGCGATTTTCTCGTCAACGGTTTCTCGGATCGCAATTCTGTCGCTTCCAACGTGATCCTCGTGTCATTTTACGTCGGAAATAGTCACGAGCAGTGCACGTGAACGTTTGTGGAGTCCAAAAAACACGAGTTCAGGTTCTGGGAATGCTCGCGATTTTCTCGTCAACGGTTTCCCGGATTGCAATTCTGTCGCTTCCAACGCGTTCCTCGCGTCATTTTACGTCGGAATTAGTCTTGACAAATGCACAAACACGGTTCAGGAGCCCAAAAAACACGAAATCAGGATTCGGGAATGCTCGCGATTTTCTCGTCAACGGTTTCTCGGATCGCAATTCTGTCGCTTCCAACGTGATCCTCGTGTCATTTTACGTCGGAAATAGCCACGAGCAGTGCACGTGAACGTTTGTGGAGTCCAAAAAACACGAGTTCAGGTTCTGGGAAGGCTCGCGATTTTCTCGTCAACGGTTTCTCGGATCGCAATTCTGTCGCTTCTAACGCGTTCCTCGCGTCATTTTACATCGGAATTAGTCATGAGAAAGGCAGAAACACGGTTCAGGAGCCCAAAAAACACGAGATCAGGATTCGGGAATGCTCGCGATTTTCTCGTCAACGGTTTCTCGGATCGCAATTCTGTCGCTTCCAACGTGATCCTCGTGTCATTTTACGTCGGAAATAGTCACGAGCAGTGCACGTGAACGTTTGTGGAATCCAAAAAACACGAGTTCAGGTTCTGGGAAGGCTCGCGATTTTCTCGTCAACGGTTTCTCGGATCGCAATTCTGTCGCTTCTAACGTGTTCCTCGTGTCATTTTACGTCGGAATTAGTCTTGAGAAATGCACAAACACGGTTCTGGAGTTCAAACAACACGAGATCAGGTTTTGGGAATGCTCGCGATTTTCTCGCCAACGTTTGCCCGGATTGCAATTCTGTCGCTTCCAACGCGTTCCGCGCGTCATTTTACATCGGAATTAGTCTTGAGAAAGGCACAAACACGGTTCAGGAGCCCAAAAAACACGAGATCAGGATTCGGGAATGCTCGCGATTTTCTCGTCAACGGTTTCTCGGATCGCAATTCTGTCGCTTCCAACGTGATCCTCGTGTCATTTTACGTCGGAAATAGTCACGAGCAGTGCACGTGAACGTTTGTGGTGTCCAAAAAACACGAGTTCAGGTTCTGGGAATGCTCGCGATTTCCTCGTCAACGGTTTCTCGGATCGCAATTCTGTCGCTTCCAACGTGTTCCTCGTGTCATTTTACGTCGGAATTAGTCTTGACAAATGCACAAACGCGGTTGTGGAGTTAAAAAAACACGAGATCAGGTTTTGGGAATGCTCGCGATTTTCTCGTCAACGTTTGCTCGGATTGCAATTCTGTCGCTTCCATCGTGATCCTCGTGTCATTTTACGTCGGAAATAGTCACGAGCAGTGCACGTGAACGTTTGTGGAATCCAAAAAACAGGAGTTCAGGTTCTGGGAAGGCTCGCGATTTTCTCGTCAACGGTTTCTCGGATCGCAATTCTGTCGCTTCTAACGTGTTCCTCGTGTCATTTTACGTCGGAATTAGTCTTGAGAAATGCACAAACACGGTTCTGGAGTTCAAAAAACACGAGATCAGGTTTTGGGAATGCTCGCGATTTTCTCGTCAACGGTTTCTCGGATCGCAATTCTGTCGCTTCCAACGTGATCCTCGTGTCATTTTACGTCGGAAATAGTCACGAGCAGTGCACGTGAACGTTTGTGGAGTCCAAAAAACACGAGTTCAGGTTCTGGGAATGCTCGCGATTTTCTCGTCAACGGTTTCTCGGATCGCAATTCTGTCGCTTCCAACGTGATCCTCGTGTCATTTTACGTCGGAAATAGCCACGAGCAGTGCACGTGAACGTTTGTGGAGTCCAAAAAACACGAGTTCAGGTTCTGGGAAGGCTCGCGATTTTCTCGTCAACGGTTTCTCGGATCGCAATTCTGTCGCTTCTAACGCGTTCCTCGCGTCATTTTACATCGGAATTAGTCATGAGAAAGGCAGAAACACGGTTCAGGAGCCCAAAAAACACGAGATCAGGATTCGGGAATGCTCGCGATTTTCTCGTCAACGGTTTCTCGGATCGCAATTCTGTCGCTTCCAACGTGATCCTCGTGTCATTTTAAGTCGGAAATAGTCACGAGCAGTGCACGTGAACGTTTGTGGAATCCAAAAAACACGAGTTCAGGTTCTGGGAAGGCTCGCGATTTTCTCGTCAACGGTTTCTCGGATCGCAATTCTGTCGCTTCTAACGTGTTCCTCGTGTCATTTTACGTCGGAATTAGTCTTGAGAAATGCACAAACACGGTTCTGGAGTTCAAACAACACGAGATCAGGTTTTGGGAATGCTCGCGATTTTCTCGCCAACGTTTGCCCGGATTGCAATTCTGTCGCTTCCAACGCGTTCCGCGCGTCATTTTACATCGGAATTAGTCTTGAGAAAGGCACAAACACGGTTCAGGAGCCCAAAAAACACGAGATCAGGATTCGGGAATGCTCGCGATTTTCTCGTCAACGGTTTCTCGGATCGCAATTCTGTCGCTTCCAACGTGATCCTCGTGTCATTTTACGTCGGAAATAGTCACGAGCAGTGCACGTGAACGTTTGTGGTGTCCAAAAAACACGAGTTCAGGTTCTGGGAATGCTCGCGATTTCCTCGTCAACGGTTTCTCGGATCGCAATTCTGTCGCTTCCAACGTGTTCCTCGTGTCATTTTACGTCGGAATTAGTCTTGACAAATGCACAAACGCGGTTGTGGAGTTAAAAAAACACGAGATCAGGTTTTGGGAATGCTCGCGATTTTCTCGTCAACGTTTGCTCGGATTGCAATTCTGTCGCTTCCATCGTGATCCTCGTGTCATTTTACGTCGGAAATAGTCACGAGCAGTGCACGTGAACGTTTGTGGAATCCAAAAAACAGGAGTTCAGGTTCTGGGAAGGCTCGCGATTTTCTCGTCAACGGTTTCTCGGATCGCAATTCTGTCGCTTCTAACGTGTTCCTCGTGTCATTTTACGTCGGAATTAGTCTTGAGAAATGCACAAACACGGTTCTGGAGTTCAAAAAACACGAGATCAGGTTTTGGGAATGCTCGCGATTTTCTCGTCAACGGTTTCTCGGATCGCAATTCTGTCGCTTCCAACGTGATCCTCGTGTCATTTTACGTCGGAAATAGTCACGAGCAGTGCACGTGAACGTTTGTGGAGTCCAAAAAACACGAGTTCAGGTTCTGGGAATGCTCGCGATTTCCTCGTCAACGGTTTCTCGGATCGCAATTCTGTCGCTTCTAACGTGTTCCTCGTGTCATTTTACGTCGGAATTAGTCTTGAGAAATGCACAAACACGGTTCTGGAGTTCAAAAAACACGAGATCAGGATTCGGGATTGCTCGCGATTTTCTCGTCAACGGTTTCTCGGTTCGCAATTCTGTCGCTTCCATCGTGATCCTCGTGTCATTTTACGTCGGAAATAGTCACGAGCAGTGCACGTGAACGTTTGTGGAGTCCAAAAAACACGAGTTCAGGTTCTGGGAATGCTCGCGATTTTCTCGTCAACGGTTTCTCGGATCGCAATTCTGTCGCTTCTAACGTGTTCCTCGTGTCATTTTACGTCGGAATTAGTCTTGAGAAATGCACAAACACGGTTCTGGAGTTCAAAAAACACGAGATCAGGTTTTGGGAATGCTCGCGATTTTCTCGTCAACGGTTTCTCGGATCGCAATTCTGTCGCTTCCAACGTGTTCCTCGTGTCATTTTACGTCGGAATTAGTCTTGAGAAATGCACAAACACGGTTCTGGAGTTCAAAAAACACGAGTTCAGGTTTTGGGAATGCTCGCGATTTTCTAGTCAACGGTTTCTCGGATCGCAAGTCTGTCGCTTCCAACGTGTTCCTCGTGTCATTTTACGTCGGAATTAGTCTTGAGAAATGCACAAACACGGTTCTGGAGTTCAAAAAACACGAGATCAGGTTTTGGGAATGCTCGCGATTTTCTCGTCAACGTTTGCCCGGATTGCAATTCTGTCGCTTCCAACGCGTTCCTCGCGTCATTTTACATCGGAATTAGTCTTGAGAAAGGCACAAACACGGTTCAGGAGCCCAAAAAACACGAGATCAGGATTCGAGAATGCTCGCGATTTTCTCGTCAACGGTCCTCGGATCGCAATTCTGTCGCTTCCAACGTGATCCTCGTGTCATTTTACGTCGGAAATAGTCACGAGCAGTGCACGTGAACGTTTGTGGAGTCCAAAAAATACGAGTTCAGGTTCTGGGAATGCTCGCGATTTTCTCGTCAACGGTTTCTCGGATCGCAATTCTGTCGCTTCTAACGCGTTCCTCGCGTCATTTTACATCGGAATTAGTCATGAGAAAGGCAGAAACACGGTTCAGGAGCCCAAAAAACACGAGATCAGGATTCGGGAATGCTCGCGATTTTCTCGTCAACGGTTTCTCGGATCGCAATTCTGTCGCTTCTAACGTGTTCCTCGTGTCATTTTACGTCGGAATTAGTCTTGAGAAATGCACAAACACGGTTCTGGAGTTCAAAAAACACGAGATCAGGTTTTGGGAATGCTCGCGATTTTCTCGTCAACGGTTTCTCGGATCGCAATTCTGTCGCTTCCAACGTGTTCCTCGTGTCATTTTACGTCGGAATTAGTCTTGAGAAATGCACAAACACGGTTCTGGAGTTCAAAAAACACGAGTTCAGGTTTTGGGAATGCTCGCGATTTTCTCGTCAACGTTTGCTCGGATTGCAATTCTGTCGCTTCCTACGCGTTTCTCGCGTCATTTTACATCGGAATTAGTCATGAGAAATGCACAAACACGGTTGTGGAGCCCAAAAAACACGAGATCAGTTTCTGGGAATGCTCGCGATTTCCTCGTCAACGGTTTCTCGGATCGCAATTCTGTCGCTTCTAACGTGTTCCTCGTGTCATTTTACGTCGGAATTAGTCTTGAGAAATGCACAAACACGGTTCTGGAGTTCAAAAAACACGAGTTCAGGTTTTGGGAATGCTCGCGATTTTCTAGTCAACGGTTTCTCGGATCGCAAGTCTGTCGCTTCCAACGTGTTCCTCGTGTCATTTTACGTCGGAATTAGTCTTGAGAAATGCACAAACACGGTTCTGGAGTTCAAAAAACACGAGATCAGGTTTTGGGAATGCTCGCGATTTTCTCGTCAACGTTTGCCCGGATTGCAATTCTGTCGCTTCTAACGTGTTCCTCGTGTCATTTTACGTCGGAATTAGTCTTGAGAAATGCACAAACACGGTTCTGGAGTTCAAAAAACACGAGATCAGGATTCGGGATTGCTCGCGATTTTCTCGTCAACGGTTTCTCGGTTCGCAATTCTGTCGCTTCCATCGTGATCCTCGTGTCATTTTACGTCGGAAATAGTCACGAGCAGTGCACGTGAACGTTTGTGGAGTCCAAAAAACACGAGTTCAGGTTCTGGGAATGCTCGCGATTTTCTCGTCAACGGTTTCTCGGATCGCAATTCTGTCGCTTCTAACGTGTTCCTCGTGTCATTTTACGTCGGAATTAGTCTTGAGAAATGCACAAACACGGTTCTGGAGTTCAAAAAACACGAGATCAGGTTTTGGGAATGCTCGCGATTTTCTCGTCAACGGTTTCTCGGATCGCAATTCTGTCGCTTCCAACGTGTTCCTCGTGTCATTTTACGTCGGAATTAGTCTTGAGAAATGCACAAACACGGTTCTGGAGTTCAAAAAACACGAGTTCAGGTTTTGGGAATGCTCGCGATTTTCTCGTCAACGTTTGCTCGGATTGCAATTCTGTCGCTTCCTACGCGTTTCTCGCGTCATTTTACATCGGAATTAGTCACGAGAAATGCACAAACACGGTTGTGGAGCCCAAAAAACACGAGATCAGTTTCTGGGAATGCTCGCGATTTCCTCGTCAACGGTTTCTCGGATCGCAATTCTGTCGCTTCTAACGCGTTCCTCGCGTCATTTTACATCGGAATTAGTCATGAGAAAGGCAGAAACACGGTTCAGGAGCCCAAAAAACACGAGATCAGGATTCGGGAATGCTCGCGATTTTCTCGTCAACGGTTTCTCGGATCGCAATTCTGTCGCTTCTAACGTGTTCCTCGTGTCATTTTACGTCGGAATTAGTCTTGAGAAATGCACAAACACGGTTCTGGAGTTCAAAAAACACGAGATCAGGTTTTGGGAATGCTCGCGATTTTCTCGTCAACGTTTGCCCGGATTGCAATTCTGTCGCTTCCAACGCGTTCCTCGCGTCATTTTACATCGGAATTAGTCTTGAGAAAGGCACAAACACGGTTCAGGAGCCCAAAAAACACGAGATCAGGATTCGAGAATGCTCGCGATTTTCTCGTCAACGGTCCTCGGATCGCAATTCTGTCGCTTCCAACGTGATCCTCGTGTCATTTTACGTCGGAAATAGTCACGAGCAGTGCACGTGAACGTTTGTGGAGTCCAAAAAATACGAGTTCAGGTTCTGGGAATGCTCGCGATTTTCTCGTCAACGGTTTCTCGGATCGCAATTCTGTCGCTTCTAACGCGTTCCTCGCGTCATTTTACATCGGAATTAGTCATGAGAAAGGCAGAAACACGGTTCAGGAGCCCAAAAAACACGAGATCAGGATTCGGGAATGCTCGCGATTTTCTCGTCAACGGTTTCTCGGATCGCAATTCTGTCGCTTCTAACGTGTTCCTCGTGTCATTTTACGTCGGAATTAGTCTTGAGAAATGCACAAACACGGTTCTGGAGTTCAAAAAACACGAGATCAGGTTTTGGGAATGCTCGCGATTTTCTCGTCAACGGTTTCTCGGATCGCAATTCTGTCGCTTCCAACGTGTTCCTCGTGTCATTTTACGTCGGAATTAGTCTTGAGAAATGCACAAACACGGTTCTGGAGTTCAAAAAACACGAGTTCAGGTTTTGGGAATGCTCGCGATTTTCTCGTCAACGTTTGCTCGGATTGCAATTCTGTCGCTTCCTACGCGTTCCTCGCGTCATTTTACATCGGAATTAGTCATGAGAAAGGCAGAAACACGGTTCAGGAGCCCAAAAAACACGAGATCAGGATTCGGGAATGCTCGCGATTTTCTCGTCAACGGTTTCTCGGATCGCAATTCTGTCGCTTCCAACGTGATCCTCGTGTCATTTTACGTCGGAAATAGTCACGAGCAGTGCACGTGAACGTTTGTGGAGTCCAAAAAACACGAGTTCAGGTTCTGGGAATGCTCGCGATTTTCTCGTCAACGGTTTCTCGGATCGCAATTCTGTCGCTTCCAACGTGTTCCTCGTGTCATTTTACGTCGGGATTAGTCATGAGAAAGGCAGAAACACGGTTCAGGAGCCCAAAAAACACGAGATCAGGATTCGGGAATGCTCGCGATTTTCTCGTCAACGGTTTCTCGGTTCGCAATTCTGTCGCTTCCATCGTGATCCTCGTGTCATTTTACGTCGGAAATAGTCACGAGCAGTGCACGTGAACGTTTGTGGAGTCCAAAAAACACGAGTTCAGGTTCTGGGAATGCTCGCGATTTTCTCGTCAACGGTTTCTCGGATCGCAATTCTGTCGCTTCTAACGTGTTCCTCGTGTCATTTTACGTCGGAATTAGTCTTGAGAAATGCACAAACACGGTTCTGGAGTTCAAAAAACACGAGATCAGGTTTTGGGAATGCTCGCGATTTTCTCGTCAACGGTTTCTCGGATCGCAATTCTGTCGCTTCCAACGTGTTCCTCGTGTCATTTTACGTCGGAATTAGTCTTGAGAAATGCACAAACACGGTTCTGGAGTTCAAAAAACACGAGTTCAGGTTTTGGGAATGCTCGCGATTTTCTCGTCAACGTTTGCTCGGATTGCAATTCTGTCGCTTCCTACGCGTTTCTCGCGTCATTTTACATCGGAATTAGTCATGAGAAATGCACAAACACGGTTGTGGAGCCCAAAAAACACGAGATCAGTTTCTGGGAATGCTCGCGATTTCCTCGTCAACGGTATCTCGGATCGCAATTCTGTCGCTTCTAACGTGTTCCTCGTGTCGTTTTACGTCGGAATTAGTCTTGAGAAATGCACAAACACGGTTCTGGAGTTCAAAAAACACGAGTTCAGGTTTTGGGAATGCTCGCGATTTTCTAGTCAACGGTTTCTCGGATCGCAAGTCTGTCGCTTCCAACGTGTTCCTCGTGTCATTTTACGTCGGAATTAGTCTTGAGAAATGCACAAACACGGTTCTGGAGTTCAAAAAACACGAGATCAGGTTTTGGGAATGCTCGCGATTTTCTCGTCAACGTTTGCCCGGATTGCAATTCTGTCGCTTCCAACGCGTTCCTCGCGTCATTTTACATCGGAATTAGTCTTGAGAAAGGCACAAACACGGTTCAGGAGCCCAAAAAACACGAGATCAGGATTCGGGAATGCTCGCGATTTTCTCGTCAACGGTTTCTCGGATCGCAATTCTGTCGCTTCCAACGTGATCCTCGTGTCATTTTACGTCGGAAATAGTCACGAGCAGTGCACGTGAACGTTTGTGGAGTCCAAAAAACACGAGTTCAGGTTCTGGGAATGCTCGCGATTTTCTCGTCAACGGTTTCCCGGATTGCAATTCTGTCGCTTCCAACGCGTTCCTCGCGTCATTTTACGTCGGAATTAGTCTTGACAAATGCACAAACACGGTTCAGGAGCCCAAAAAACACGAAATCAGGATTCGGGAATGCTCGCGATTTTCTCGTCAACGGTTTCTCGGATCGCAATTCTGTCGCTTCCAACGTGATCCTCGTGTCATTTTACGTCGGAAATAGCCACGAGCAGTGCACGTGAACGTTTGTGGAGTCCAAAAAACACGAGTTCAGGTTCTGGGAAGGCTCGCGATTTTCTCGTCAACGGTTTCTCGGATCGCAATTCTGTCGCTTCTAACGCGTTCCTCGCGTCATTTTACATCGGAATTAGTCATGAGAAAGGCAGAAACACGGTTCAGGAGCCCAAAAAACACGAGATCAGGATTCGGGAATGCTCGCGATTTTCTCGTCAACGGTTTCTCGGATCGCAATTCTGTCGCTTCCAACGTGATCCTCGTGTCATTTTACGTCGGAAATAGTCACGAGCAGTGCACGTGAACGTTTGTGGAATCCAAAAAACACGAGTTCAGGTTCTGGGAAGGCTCGCGATTTTCTCGTCAACGGTTTCTCGGATCGCAATTCTGTCGCTTCTAACGTGTTCCTCGTGTCATTTTACGTCGGAATTAGTCTTGAGAAATGCACAAACACGGTTCTGGAGTTCAAACAACACGAGATCAGGTTTTGGGAATGCTCGCGATTTTCTCGCCAACGTTTGCCCGGATTGCAATTCTGTCGCTTCCAACGCGTTCCGCGCGTCATTTTACATCGGAATTAGTCTTGAGAAAGGCACAAACACGGTTCAGGAGCCCAAAAAACACGAGATCAGGATTCGGGAATGCTCGCGATTTTCTCGTCAACGGTTTCTCGGATCGCAATTCTGTCGCTTCCAACGTGATCCTCGTGTCATTTTACGTCGGAAATAGTCACGAGCAGTGCACGTGAACGTTTGTGGTGTCCAAAAAACACGAGTTCAGGTTCTGGGAATGCTCGCGATTTCCTCGTCAACGGTTTCTCGGATCGCAATTCTGTCGCTTCCAACGTGTTCCTCGTGTCATTTTACGTCGGAATTAGTCTTGACAAATGCACAAACGCGGTTGTGGAGTTAAAAAAACACGAGATCAGGTTTTGGGAATGCTCGCGATTTTCTCGTCAACGTTTGCTCGGATTGCAATTCTGTCGCTTCCATCGTGATCCTCGTGTCATTTTACGTCGGAAATAGTCACGAGCAGTGCACGTGAACGTTTGTGGAATCCAAAAAACAGGAGTTCAGGTTCTGGGAAGGCTCGCGATTTTCTCGTCAACGGTTTCTCGGATCGCAATTCTGTCGCTTCTAACGTGTTCCTCGTGTCATTTTACGTCGGAATTAGTCTTGAGAAATGCACAAACACGGTTCTGGAGTTCAAAAAACACGAGATCAGGTTTTGGGAATGCTCGCGATTTTCTCGTCAACGGTTTCTCGGATCGCAATTCTGTCGCTTCCAACGTGATCCTCGTGTCATTTTACGTCGGAAATAGTCACGAGCAGTGCACGTGAACGTTTGTGGAGTCCAAAAAACACGAGTTCAGGTTCTGGGAATGCTCGCGATTTTCTCGTCAACGGTTTCTCGGATCGCAATTCTGTCGCTTCCAACGTGATCCTCGTGTCATTTTACGTCGGAAATAGCCACGAGCAGTGCACGTGAACGTTTGTGGAGTCCAAAAAACACGAGTTCAGGTTCTGGGAAGGCTCGCGATTTTCTCGTCAACGGTTTCTCGGATCGCAATTCTGTCGCTTCTAACGCGTTCCTCGCGTCATTTTACATCGGAATTAGTCATGAGAAAGGCAGAAACACGGTTCAGGAGCCCAAAAAACACGAGATCAGGATTCGGGAATGCTCGCGATTTTCTCGTCAACGGTTTCTCGGATCGCAATTCTGTCGCTTCCAACGTGATCCTCGTGTCATTTTAAGTCGGAAATAGTCACGAGCAGTGCACGTGAACGTTTGTGGAATCCAAAAAACACGAGTTCAGGTTCTGGGAAGGCTCGCGATTTTCTCGTCAACGGTTTCTCGGATCGCAATTCTGTCGCTTCTAACGTGTTCCTCGTGTCATTTTACGTCGGAATTAGTCTTGAGAAATGCACAAACACGGTTCTGGAGTTCAAACAACACGAGATCAGGTTTTGGGAATGCTCGCGATTTTCTCGCCAACGTTTGCCCGGATTGCAATTCTGTCGCTTCCAACGCGTTCCGCGCGTCATTTTACATCGGAATTAGTCTTGAGAAAGGCACAAACACGGTTCAGGAGCCCAAAAAACACGAGATCAGGATTCGGGAATGCTCGCGATTTTCTCGTCAACGGTTTCTCGGATCGCAATTCTGTCGCTTCCAACGTGATCCTCGTGTCATTTTACGTCGGAAATAGTCACGAGCAGTGCACGTGAACGTTTGTGGTGTCCAAAAAACACGAGTTCAGGTTCTGGGAATGCTCGCGATTTCCTCGTCAACGGTTTCTCGGATCGCAATTCTGTCGCTTCCAACGTGTTCCTCGTGTCATTTTACGTCGGAATTAGTCTTGACAAATGCACAAACGCGGTTGTGGAGTTAAAAAAACACGAGATCAGGTTTTGGGAATGCTCGCGATTTTCTCGTCAACGTTTGCTCGGATTGCAATTCTGTCGCTTCCATCGTGATCCTCGTGTCATTTTACGTCGGAAATAGTCACGAGCAGTGCACGTGAACGTTTGTGGAATCCAAAAAACAGGAGTTCAGGTTCTGGGAAGGCTCGCGATTTTCTCGTCAACGGTTTCTCGGATCGCAATTCTGTCGCTTCTAACGTGTTCCTCGTGTCATTTTACGTCGGAATTAGTCTTGAGAAATGCACAAACACGGTTCTGGAGTTCAAAAAACACGAGATCAGGTTTTGGGAATGCTCGCGATTTTCTCGTCAACGGTTTCTCGGATCGCAATTCTGTCGCTTCCAACGTGATCCTCGTGTCATTTTACGTCGGAAATAGTCACGAGCAGTGCACGTGAACGTTTGTGGAGTCCAAAAAACACGAGTTCAGGTTCTGGGAATGCTCGCGATTTCCTCGTCAACGGTTTCTCGGATCGCAATTCTGTCGCTTCTAACGTGTTCCTCGTGTCATTTTACGTCGGAATTAGTCTTGAGAAATGCACAAACACGGTTCTGGAGTTCAAAAAACACGAGATCAGGATTCGGGATTGCTCGCGATTTTCTCGTCAACGGTTTCTCGGTTCGCAATTCTGTCGCTTCCATCGTGATCCTCGTGTCATTTTACGTCGGAAATAGTCACGAGCAGTGCACGTGAACGTTTGTGGAGTCCAAAAAACACGAGTTCAGGTTCTGGGAATGCTCGCGATTTTCTCGTCAACGGTTTCTCGGATCGCAATTCTGTCGCTTCTAACGTGTTCCTCGTGTCATTTTACGTCGGAATTAGTCTTGAGAAATGCACAAACACGGTTCTGGAGTTCAAAAAACACGAGATCAGGTTTTGGGAATGCTCGCGATTTTCTCGTCAACGGTTTCTCGGATCGCAATTCTGTCGCTTCCAACGTGTTCCTCGTGTCATTTTACGTCGGAATTAGTCTTGAGAAATGCACAAACACGGTTCTGGAGTTCAAAAAACACGAGTTCAGGTTTTGGGAATGCTCGCGATTTTCTAGTCAACGGTTTCTCGGATCGCAAGTCTGTCGCTTCCAACGTGTTCCTCGTGTCATTTTACGTCGGAATTAGTCTTGAGAAATGCACAAACACGGTTCTGGAGTTCAAAAAACACGAGATCAGGTTTTGGGAATGCTCGCGATTTTCTCGTCAACGTTTGCCCGGATTGCAATTCTGTCGCTTCCAACGCGTTCCTCGCGTCATTTTACATCGGAATTAGTCTTGAGAAAGGCACAAACACGGTTCAGGAGCCCAAAAAACACGAGATCAGGATTCGAGAATGCTCGCGATTTTCTCGTCAACGGTCCTCGGATCGCAATTCTGTCGCTTCCAACGTGATCCTCGTGTCATTTTACGTCGGAAATAGTCACGAGCAGTGCACGTGAACGTTTGTGGAGTCCAAAAAATACGAGTTCAGGTTCTGGGAATGCTCGCGATTTTCTCGTCAACGGTTTCTCGGATCGCAATTCTGTCGCTTCTAACGCGTTCCTCGCGTCATTTTACATCGGAATTAGTCATGAGAAAGGCAGAAACACGGTTCAGGAGCCCAAAAAACACGAGATCAGGATTCGGGAATGCTCGCGATTTTCTCGTCAACGGTTTCTCGGATCGCAATTCTGTCGCTTCTAACGTGTTCCTCGTGTCATTTTACGTCGGAATTAGTCTTGAGAAATGCACAAACACGGTTCTGGAGTTCAAAAAACACGAGATCAGGTTTTGGGAATGCTCGCGATTTTCTCGTCAACGGTTTCTCGGATCGCAATTCTGTCGCTTCCAACGTGTTCCTCGTGTCATTTTACGTCGGAATTAGTCTTGAGAAATGCACAAACACGGTTCTGGAGTTCAAAAAACACGAGTTCAGGTTTTGGGAATGCTCGCGATTTTCTCGTCAACGTTTGCTCGGATTGCAATTCTGTCGCTTCCTACGCGTTTCTCGCGTCATTTTACATCGGAATTAGTCATGAGAAATGCACAAACACGGTTGTGGAGCCCAAAAAACACGAGATCAGTTTCTGGGAATGCTCGCGATTTCCTCGTCAACGGTTTCTCGGATCGCAATTCTGTCGCTTCTAACGTGTTCCTCGTGTCATTTTACGTCGGAATTAGTCTTGAGAAATGCACAAACACGGTTCTGGAGTTCAAAAAACACGAGTTCAGGTTTTGGGAATGCTCGCGATTTTCTAGTCAACGGTTTCTCGGATCGCAAGTCTGTCGCTTCCAACGTGTTCCTCGTGTCATTTTACGTCGGAATTAGTCTTGAGAAATGCACAAACACGGTTCTGGAGTTCAAAAAACACGAGATCAGGTTTTGGGAATGCTCGCGATTTTCTCGTCAACGTTTGCCCGGATTGCAATTCTGTCGCTTCTAACGTGTTCCTCGTGTCATTTTACGTCGGAATTAGTCTTGAGAAATGCACAAACACGGTTCTGGAGTTCAAAAAACACGAGATCAGGATTCGGGATTGCTCGCGATTTTCTCGTCAACGGTTTCTCGGTTCGCAATTCTGTCGCTTCCATCGTGATCCTCGTGTCATTTTACGTCGGAAATAGTCACGAGCAGTGCACGTGAACGTTTGTGGAGTCCAAAAAACACGAGTTCAGGTTCTGGGAATGCTCGCGATTTTCTCGTCAACGGTTTCTCGGATCGCAATTCTGTCGCTTCTAACGTGTTCCTCGTGTCATTTTACGTCGGAATTAGTCTTGAGAAATGCACAAACACGGTTCTGGAGTTCAAAAAACACGAGATCAGGTTTTGGGAATGCTCGCGATTTTCTCGTCAACGGTTTCTCGGATCGCAATTCTGTCGCTTCCAACGTGTTCCTCGTGTCATTTTACGTCGGAATTAGTCTTGAGAAATGCACAAACACGGTTCTGGAGTTCAAAAAACACGAGTTCAGGTTTTGGGAATGCTCGCGATTTTCTCGTCAACGTTTGCTCGGATTGCAATTCTGTCGCTTCCTACGCGTTTCTCGCGTCATTTTACATCGGAATTAGTCACGAGAAATGCACAAACACGGTTGTGGAGCCCAAAAAACACGAGATCAGTTTCTGGGAATGCTCGCGATTTCCTCGTCAACGGTTTCTCGGATCGCAATTCTGTCGCTTCTAACGCGTTCCTCGCGTCATTTTACATCGGAATTAGTCATGAGAAAGGCAGAAACACGGTTCAGGAGCCCAAAAAACACGAGATCAGGATTCGGGAATGCTCGCGATTTTCTCGTCAACGGTTTCTCGGATCGCAATTCTGTCGCTTCTAACGTGTTCCTCGTGTCATTTTACGTCGGAATTAGTCTTGAGAAATGCACAAACACGGTTCTGGAGTTCAAAAAACACGAGATCAGGTTTTGGGAATGCTCGCGATTTTCTCGTCAACGTTTGCCCGGATTGCAATTCTGTCGCTTCCAACGCGTTCCTCGCGTCATTTTACATCGGAATTAGTCTTGAGAAAGGCACAAACACGGTTCAGGAGCCCAAAAAACACGAGATCAGGATTCGAGAATGCTCGCGATTTTCTCGTCAACGGTCCTCGGATCGCAATTCTGTCGCTTCCAACGTGATCCTCGTGTCATTTTACGTCGGAAATAGTCACGAGCAGTGCACGTGAACGTTTGTGGAGTCCAAAAAATACGAGTTCAGGTTCTGGGAATGCTCGCGATTTTCTCGTCAACGGTTTCTCGGATCGCAATTCTGTCGCTTCTAACGCGTTCCTCGCGTCATTTTACATCGGAATTAGTCATGAGAAAGGCAGAAACACGGTTCAGGAGCCCAAAAAACACGAGATCAGGATTCGGGAATGCTCGCGATTTTCTCGTCAACGGTTTCTCGGATCGCAATTCTGTCGCTTCTAACGTGTTCCTCGTGTCATTTTACGTCGGAATTAGTCTTGAGAAATGCACAAACACGGTTCTGGAGTTCAAAAAACACGAGATCAGGTTTTGGGAATGCTCGCGATTTTCTCGTCAACGGTTTCTCGGATCGCAATTCTGTCGCTTCCAACGTGTTCCTCGTGTCATTTTACGTCGGAATTAGTCTTGAGAAATGCACAAACACGGTTCTGGAGTTCAAAAAACACGAGTTCAGGTTTTGGGAATGCTCGCGATTTTCTCGTCAACGTTTGCTCGGATTGCAATTCTGTCGCTTCCTACGCGTTTCTCGCGTCATTTTACATCGGAATTAGTCATGAGAAATGCACAAACACGGTTGTGGAGCCCAAAAAACACGAGATCAGTTTCTGGGAATGCTCGCGATTTCCTCGTCAACGGTTTCTCGGATCGCAATTCTGTCGCTTCTAACGTGTTCCTCGTGTCATTTTACGTCGGAATTAGTCTTGAGAAATGCACAAACACGGTTCTGGAGTTCAAAAAACACGAGTTCAGGTTTTGGGAATGCTCGCGATTTTCTAGTCAACGGTTTCTCGGATCGCAAGTCTGTCGCTTCCAACGTGTTCCTCGTGTCATTTTACGTCGGAATTAGTCTTGAGAAATGCACAAACACGGTTCTGGAGTTCAAAAAACACGAGATCAGGTTTTGGGAATGCTCGCGATTTTCTCGTCAACGTTTGCCCGGATTGCAATTCTGTCGCTTCTAACGTGTTCCTCGTGTCATTTTACGTCGGAATTAGTCTTGAGAAATGCACAAACACGGTTCTGGAGTTCAAAAAACACGAGATCAGGATTCGGGATTGCTCGCGATTTTCTCGTCAACGGTTTCTCGGTTCGCAATTCTGTCGCTTCCATCGTGATCCTCGTGTCATTTTACGTCGGAAATAGTCACGAGCAGTGCACGTGAACGTTTGTGGAGTCCAAAAAACACGAGTTCAGGTTCTGGGAATGCTCGCGATTTTCTCGTCAACGGTTTCTCGGATCGCAATTCTGTCGCTTCTAACGTGTTCCTCGTGTCATTTTACGTCGGAATTAGTCTTGAGAAATGCACAAACACGGTTCTGGAGTTCAAAAAACACGAGATCAGGTTTTGGGAATGCTCGCGATTTTCTCGTCAACGGTTTCTCGGATCGCAATTCTGTCGCTTCCAACGTGTTCCTCGTGTCATTTTACGTCGGAATTAGTCTTGAGAAATGCACAAACACGGTTCTGGAGTTCAAAAAACACGAGTTCAGGTTTTGGGAATGCTCGCGATTTTCTCGTCAACGTTTGCTCGGATTGCAATTCTGTCGCTTCCTACGCGTTTCTCGCGTCATTTTACATCGGAATTAGTCACGAGAAATGCACAAACACGGTTGTGGAGCCCAAAAAACACGAGATCAGTTTCTGGGAATGCTCGCGATTTCCTCGTCAACGGTTTCTCGGATCGCAATTCTGTCGCTTCTAACGCGTTCCTCGCGTCATTTTACATCGGAATTAGTCATGAGAAAGGCAGAAACACGGTTCAGGAGCCCAAAAAACACGAGATCAGGATTCGGGAATGCTCGCGATTTTCTCGTCAACGGTTTCTCGGATCGCAATTCTGTCGCTTCTAACGTGTTCCTCGTGTCATTTTACGTCGGAATTAGTCTTGAGAAATGCACAAACACGGTTCTGGAGTTCAAAAAACACGAGATCAGGTTTTGGGAATGCTCGCGATTTTCTCGTCAACGGTTTCTCGGATCGCAATTCTGTCGCTTCCAACGTGTTCCTCGTGTCATTTTACGTCGGAATTAGTCTTGAGAAATGCACAAACACGGTTCTGGAGTTCAAAAAACACGAGTTCAGGTTTTGGGAATGCTCGCGATTTTCTCGTCAACGTTTGCTCGGATTGCAATTCTGTCGCTTCCTACGCGTTTCTCGCGTCATTTTACATCGGAATTAGTCATGAGAAATGCACAAACACGGTTGTGGAGCCCAAAAAACACGAGATCAGTTTCTGGGAATGCTCGCGATTTCCTCGTCAACGGTTTCTCGGATCGCAATTCTGTCGCTTCTAACGTGTTCCTCGTGTCATTTTACGTCGGAATTAGTCTTGAGAAATGCACAAACACGGTTCTGGAGTTCAAAAAACACGAGTTCAGGTTTTGGGAATGCTCGCGATTTTCTAGTCAACGGTTTCTCGGATCGCAAGTCTGTCGCTTCCAACGTGTTCCTCGTGTCATTTTACGTCGGAATTAGTCTTGAGAAATGCACAAACACGGTTCTGGAGTTCAAAAAACACGAGATCAGGTTTTGGGAATGCTCGCGATTTTCTCGTCAACGTTTGCCCGGATTGCAATTCTGTCGCTTCCAACGCGTTCCTCGCGTCATTTTACATCGGAATTAGTCTTGAGAAAGGCACAAACACGGTTCAGGAGCCCAAAAAACACGAGATCAGGATTCGGGAATGCTCGCGATTTTCTCGTCAACGGTTTCTCGGATCGCAATTCTGTCGCTTCCAACGTGATCCTCGTGTCATTTTACGTCGGAAATAGTCACGAGCAGTGCACGTGAACGTTTGTGGAGTCCAAAAAACACGAGTTCAGGTTCTGGGAATGCTCGCGATTTTCTCGTCAACGGTTTCCCGGATTGCAATTCTGTCGCTTCCAACGCGTTCCTCGCGTCATTTTACGTCGGAATTAGTCTTGACAAATGCACAAACACGGTTCAGGAGCCCAAAAAACACGAAATCAGGATTCGGGAATGCTCGCGATTTTCTCGTCAACGGTTTCTCGGATCGCAATTCTGTCGCTTCCAACGTGATCCTCGTGTCATTTTACGTCGGAAATAGCCACGAGCAGTGCACGTGAACGTTTGTGGAGTCCAAAAAACACGAGTTCAGGTTCTGGGAAGGCTCGCGATTTTCTCGTCAACGGTTTCTCGGATCGCAATTCTGTCGCTTCTAACGCGTTCCTCGCGTCATTTTACATCGGAATTAGTCATGAGAAAGGCAGAAACACGGTTCAGGAGCCCAAAAAACACGAGATCAGGATTCGGGAATGCTCGCGATTTTCTCGTCAACGGTTTCTCGGATCGCAATTCTGTCGCTTCCAACGTGATCCTCGTGTCATTTTACGTCGGAAATAGTCACGAGCAGTGCACGTGAACGTTTGTGGAATCCAAAAAACACGAGTTCAGGTTCTGGGAAGGCTCGCGATTTTCTCGTCAACGGTTTCTCGGATCGCAATTCTGTCGCTTCTAACGTGTTCCTCGTGTCATTTTACGTCGGAATTAGTCTTGAGAAATGCACAAACACGGTTCTGGAGTTCAAACAACACGAGATCAGGTTTTGGGAATGCTCGCGATTTTCTCGTCAACGTTTGCCCGGATTGCAATTCTGTCGCTTCCAACGCGTTCCTCGCGTCATTTTACATCGGAATTAGTCTTGAGAAAGGCACAAACACGGTTCAGGAGCCCAAAAAACACGAGATCAGGATTCGGGAATGCTCGCGATTTTCTCGTCAACGGTTTCTCGGATCGCAATTCTGTCGCTTCCAACGTGATCCTCGTGTCATTTTACGTCGGAAATAGTCACGAGCAGTGCACGTGAACGTTTGTGGAGTCCAAAAAACACGAGTTCAGGTTCTGGGAATGCTCGCGATTTTCTCGTCAACGGTTTCCCGGATTGCAATTCTGTCGCTTCCAACGCGTTCCTCGCGTCATTTTACGTCGGAATTAGTCTTGACAAATGCACAAACACGGTTCAGGAGCCCAAAAAACACGAAATCAGGATTCGGGAATGCTCGCGATTTTCTCGTCAACGGTTTCTCGGATCGCAATTCTGTCGCTTCCAACGTGATCCTCGTGTCATTTTACGTCGGAAATAGCCACGAGCAGTGCACGTGAACGTTTGTGGAGTCCAAAAAACACGAGTTCAGGTTCTGGGAAGGCTCGCGATTTTCTCGTCAACGGTTTCTCGGATCGCAATTCTGTCGCTTCTAACGCGTTCCTCGCGTCATTTTACATCGGAATTAGTCATGAGAAAGGCAGAAACACGGTTCAGGAGCCCAAAAAACACGAGATCAGGATTCGGGAATGCTCGCGATTTTCTCGTCAACGGTTTCTCGGATCGCAATTCTGTCGCTTCCAACGTGATCCTCGTGTCATTTTACGTCGGAAATAGTCACGAGCAGTGCACGTGAACGTTTGTGGAATCCAAAAAACACGAGTTCAGGTTCTGGGAAGGCTCGCGATTTTCTCGTCAACGGTTTCTCGGATCGCAATTCTGTCGCTTCTAACGTGTTCCTCGTGTCATTTTACGTCGGAATTAGTCTTGAGAAATGCACAAACACGGTTCTGGAGTTCAAACAACACGAGATCAGGTTTTGGGAATGCTCGCGATTTTCTCGTCAACGTTTGCCCGGATTGCAATTCTGTCGCTTCCAACGCGTTCCTCGCGTCATTTTACATCGGAATTAGTCTTGAGAAAGGCACAAACACGATTCAGGAGCCCAAAAAACACGAGATCAGGATTCGGGAATGCTCGCGATTTTCTCGTCAACGGTTTCTCGGATCGCAATTCTGTCGCTTCCAACGTGATCCTCGTGTCATTTTACGTCGGAAATAGTCACGAGCAGTGCACGTGAACGTTTGTGGAGTCCAAAAAACACGAGTTCAGGTTCTGGGAATGCTCGCGATTTTCTCGTCAACGGTTTCCCGGATTGCAATTCTGTCGCTTCCAACGCGTTCCTCGCGTCATTTTACGTCGGAATTAGTCTTGACAAATGCACAAACACGGTTCAGGAGCCCAAAAAACACGAAATCAGGATTCGGGAATGCTCGCGATTTTCTCGTCAACGGTTTCTCGGATCGCAATTCTGTCGCTTCCAACGTGATCCTCGTGTCATTTTACGTCGGAAATAGCCACGAGCAGTGCACGTGAACGTTTGTGGAGTCCAAAAAACACGAGTTCAGGTTCTGGGAAGGCTCGCGATTTTCTCGTCAACGGTTTCTCGGATCGCAATTCTGTCGCTTCTAACGCGTTCCTCGCGTCATTTTACATCGGAATTAGTCATGAGAAAGGCAGAAACACGGTTCAGGAGCCCAAAAAACACGAGATCAGGATTCGGGAATGCTCGCGATTTTCTCGTCAACGGTTTCTCGGATCGCAATTCTGTCGCTTCCAACGTGATCCTCGTGTCATTTTACGTCGGAAATAGTCACGAGCAGTGCACGTGAACGTTTGTGGAATCCAAAAAACACGAGTTCAGGTTCTGGGAAGGCTCGCGATTTTCTCGTCAACGGTTTCTCGGATCGCAATTCTGTCGCTTCTAACGTGTTCCTCGTGTCATTTTACGTCGGAATTAGTCTTGAGAAATGCACAAACACGGTTCTGGAGTTCAAACAACACGAGATCAGGTTTTGGGAATGCTCGCGATTTTCTCGCCAACGTTTGCCCGGATTGCAATTCTGTCGCTTCCAACGCGTTCCGCGCGTCATTTTACATCGGAATTAGTCTTGAGAAAGGCACAAACACGGTTCAGGAGCCCAAAAAACACGAGATCAGGATTCGGGAATGCTCGCGATTTTCTCGTCAACGGTTTCTCGGATCGCAATTCTGTCGCTTCCAACGTGATCCTCGTGTCATTTTACGTCGGAAATAGTCACGAGCAGTGCACGTGAACGTTTGTGGAGTCCAAAAAACACGAGTTCAGGTTCTGGGAATGCTCGCGATTTCCTCGTCAACGGTTTCTCGGATCGCAATTCTGTCGCTTCCAACGTGATCCTCGTGTCATTTTACGTCGGAAATAGCCACGAGCAGTGCACGTGAACGTTTGTGGAGTCCAAAAAACACGAGTTCAGGTTCTGGGAAGGCTCGCGATTTTCTCGTCAACGGTTTCTCGGATCGCAATTCTGTCGCTTCTAACGCGTTCCTCGCGTCATTTTACATCGGAATTAGTCATGAGAAAGGCAGAAACACGGTTCAGGAGCCCAAAAAACACGAGATCAGGATTCGGGAATGCTCGCGATTTTCTCGTCAACGGTTTCTCGGATCGCAATTCTGTCGCTTCCAACGTGATCCTCGTGTCATTTTACGTCGGAAATAGTCACGAGCAGTGCACGTGAACGTTTGTGGAATCCAAAAAACACGAGTTCAGGTTCTGGGAAGGCTCGCGATTTTCTCGTCAACGGTTTCTCGGATCGCAATTCTGTCGCTTCTAACGTGTTCCTCGTGTCATTTTACGTCGGAATTAGTCTTGAGAAATGCACAAACACGGTTCTGGAGTTCAAACAACACGAGATCAGGTTTTGGGAATGCTCGCGATTTTCTCGTCAACGTTTGCCCGGATTGCAATTCTGTCGCTTCCAACGCGTTCCTCGCGTCATTTTACATCGGAATTAGTCTTGAGAAAGGCACAAACACGATTCAGGAGCCCAAAAAACACGAGATCAGGATTCGGGAATGCTCGCGATTTTCTCGTCAACGGTTTCTCGGATCGCAATTCTGTCGCTTCCAACGTGATCCTCGTGTCATTTTACGTCGGAAATAGTCACGAGCAGTGCACGTGAACGTTTGTGGAGTCCAAAAAACACGAGTTCAGGTTCTGGGAATGCTCGCGATTTTCTCGTCAACGGTTTCCCGGATTGCAATTCTGTCGCTTCCAACGCGTTCCTCGCGTCATTTTACGTCGGAATTAGTCTTGACAAATGCACAAACACGGTTCAGGAGCCCAAAAAACACGAAATCAGGATTCGGGAATGCTCGCGATTTTCTCGTCAACGGTTTCTCGGATCGCAATTCTGTCGCTTCCAACGTGATCCTCGTGTCATTTTACGTCGGAAATAGCCACGAGCAGTGCACGTGAACGTTTGTGGAGTCCAAAAAACACGAGTTCAGGTTCTGGGAAGGCTCGCGATTTTCTCGTCAACGGTTTCTCGGATCGCAATTCTGTCGCTTCTAACGCGTTCCTCGCGTCATTTTACATCGGAATTAGTCATGAGAAAGGCAGAAACACGGTTCAGGAGCCCAAAAAACACGAGATCAGGATTCGGGAATGCTCGCGATTTTCTCGTCAACGGTTTCTCGGATCGCAATTCTGTCGCTTCCAACGTGATCCTCGTGTCATTTTACGTCGGAAATAGTCACGAGCAGTGCACGTGAACGTTTGTGGAATCCAAAAAACACGAGTTCAGGTTCTGGGAAGGCTCGCGATTTTCTCGTCAACGGTTTCTCGGATCGCAATTCTGTCGCTTCTAACGTGTTCCTCGTGTCATTTTACGTCGGAATTAGTCTTGAGAAATGCACAAACACGGTTCTGGAGTTCAAACAACACGAGATCAGGTTTTGGGAATGCTCGCGATTTTCTCGCCAACGTTTGCCCGGATTGCAATTCTGTCGCTTCCAACGCGTTCCGCGCGTCATTTTACATCGGAATTAGTCTTGAGAAAGGCACAAACACGGTTCAGGAGCCCAAAAAACACGAGATCAGGATTCGGGAATGCTCGCGATTTTCTCGTCAACGGTTTCTCGGATCGCAATTCTGTCGCTTCCAACGTGATCCTCGTGTCATTTTACGTCGGAAATAGTCACGAGCAGTGCACGTGAACGTTTGTGGAGTCCAAAAAACACGAGTTCAGGTTCTGGGAATGCTCGCGATTTCCTCGTCAACGGTTTCTCGGATCGCAATTCAGTCGCTTCCAACGTGTTCCTCGTGTCATTTTACGTCGGAATTAGTCTTGACAAATGCACAAACGCGGTTGTGGAGTTAAAAAAACACGAGATCAGGTTTTGGGAATGCTCGCGATTTTCTCGTCAACGTTTGCTCGGATTGCAATTCTGTCGCTTCCATCGTGATCCTCGTGTCATTTTACGTCGGAAATAGTCACGAGCAGTGCACGTGAACGTTTGTGGAATCCAAAAAACAGGAGTTCAGGTTCTGGGAAGGCTCGCGATTTTCTCGTCAACGGTTTCTCGGATCGCAATTCTGTCGCTTCTAACGCGTTCCTCGCGTCATTTTACATCGGAATTAGTCATGAGAAAGGCACAAACACGATTCAGGAGCCCAAAAAACACGAGATCAGGATTCGGGAATGCTCGCGATTTTCTCGTCAACGTTTGCTCGGATTGCAATTCTGTCGCTTCCTACGCGTTTCTCGCGTCATTTTACATCGGAATTAGTCATGAGAAATGCACAAACACGGTTGTGGAGCCCAAAAAACACGAGATCAGTTTCTGGGAATGCTCGCGATTTCCTCGTCAACGGTTTCTCGGATCGCAATTCTGTCGCTTCTAACGTGTTCCTCGTGTCATTTTACGTCGGAATTAGTCTTGAGAAATGCACAAACACGGTTCTGGAGTTCAAAAAACACGAGTTCAGGTTTTGGGAATGCTCGCGATTTTCTAGTCAACGGTTTCTCGGATCGCAAGTCTGTCGCTTCCAACGTGTTCCTCGTGTCATTTTACGTCGGAAATAGTCACGAGCAGTGCACGTGAACGTTTGTGGAGTCCAAAAAACACGAGTTCAGGTTCTGGGAATGCTCGCGATTTTCTCGTCAAGGGTTTCCCGGATTGCAATTCTGTCGCTTCCAACGCGTTCCTCGCGTCATTTTACGTCGGAATTAGTCTTGACAAATGCACAAACACGGTTCAGGAGCCCAAAAAACACGAAATCAGGATTCGGGAATGCTCGCGATTTTCTCGTCAACGGTTTCTCGGATCGCAATTCTGTCGCTTCCAACGTGATCCTCGTGTCATTTTACGTCGGAAATAGCCACGAGCAGTGCACGTGAACGTTTGTGGAGTCCAAAAAACACGAGTTCAGGTTCTGGGAAGGCTCGCGATTTTCTCGTCAACGGTTTCTCGGATCGCAATTCTGTCGCTTCTAACGCGTTCCTCGCGTCATTTTACATCGGAATTAGTCATGAGAAAGGCAGAAACACGGTTCAGGAGCCCAAAAAACACGAGATCAGGATTCGGGAATGCTCGCGATTTTCTCGTCAACGGTTTCTCGGATCGCAATTCTGTCGCTTCCAACGTGATCCTCGTGTCATTTTACGTCGGAAATAGTCACGAGCAGTGCACGTGAACGTTTGTGGAATCCAAAAAACACGAGTTCAGGTTCTGGGAAGGCTCGCGATTTTCTCGTCAACGGTTTCTCGGATCGCAATTCTGTCGCTTCTAACGTGTTCCTCGTGTCATTTTACGTCGGAATTAGTCTTGAGAAATGCACAAACACGGTTCTGGAGTTCAAACAACACGAGATCAGGTTTTGGGAATGCTCGCGATTTTCTCGCCAACGTTTGCCCGGATTGCAATTCTGTCGCTTCCAACGCGTTCCGCGCGTCATTTTACATCGGAATTAGTCTTGAGAAAGGCACAAACACGGTTCAGGAGCCCAAAAAACACGAGATCAGGATTCGGGAATGCTCGCGATTTTCTCGTCAACGGTTTCTCGGATCGCAATTCTGTCGTTCCAACGTGATCCTCGTGTCATTTTACGTCGGAAATAGTCACGAGCAGTGCACGTGAACGTTTGTGGAGTCCAAAAAACACGAGTTCAGGTTCTGGGAATGCTCGCGATTTCCTCGTCAACGGTTTCTCGGATCGCAATTCTGTCGCTTCCAACGTGTTCCTCGTGTCATTTTACGTCGGAATTAGTCTTGACAAATGCACAAACGCGGTTGTGGAGTTAAAAAAACACGAGATCAGGTTTTGGGAATGCTCGCGATTTTCTCGTCAACGTTTGCTCGGATTGCAATTCTGTCGCTTCCATCGTGATCCTCGTGTCATTTTACGTCGGAAATAGTCACGAGCAGTGCACGTGAACGTTTGTGGAATCCAAAAAACAGGAGTTCAGGTTCTGGGAAGGCTCGCGATTTTCTCGTCAACGGTTTCTCGGATCGCAATTCTGTCGCTTCTAACGTGTTCCTCGTGTCATTTTACGTCGGAATTAGTCTTGAGAAATGCACAAACACGGTTCTGGAGTTCAAAAAACACGAGATCAGGTTTTGGGAATGCTCGCGATTTTCTCGTCAACGGTTTCTCGGATCGCAATTCTGTCGCTTCCAACGTGATCCTCGTGTCATTTTACGTCGGAAATAGTCACGAGCAGTGCACGTGAACGTTTGTGGAGTCCAAAAAACACGAGTTCAGGTTCTGGGAATGCTCGCGATTTCCTCGTCAACGGTTTCTCGGATCGCAATTCTGTCGCTTCTAAAGTGTTCCTCGTGTCATTTTACGTCGGAATTAGTCTTGAGAAATACACAAACACGGTTCTGGAGTTCAAAAAACACGAGATCAGGATTCGGGATTGCTCGCGATTTTCTCGTCAACGGTTTCTCGGTTCGCAATTCTGTCGCTTCCATCGTGATCCTCGTGTCATTTTACGTCGGAAATAGTCACGAGCAGTGCACGTGAACGTTTGTGGAGTCCAAAAAACACGAGTTCAGGTTCTGGGAATGCTCGCGATTTTCTCGTCAACGGTTTCTCGGATCGCAATTCTGTCGCTTCTAACGTGTTCCTCGCGTCATTTTACATCGGAATTAGTCACGAGAAATGCACAAACACGGTTGTGGAGCCCAAAAAACACGAGATCAGTTTCTGGGAATGCTCGCGATTTCCTCGTCAACGGTTTCTCGGATCGCAATTCTGTCGCTTCTAACGTGTTCCTCGTGTCATTTTACGTCGGAATTAGTCTTGAGAAATGCACAAACACGGTTCTGGAGTTCAAAAAACACGAGTTCAGGTTTTGGGAATGCTCGCGATTTTCTAGTCAACGGTTTCTCGGATCGCAAGTCTGTCACTTCCAACGTGTTCCTCGTGTCATTTTACGTCGGAATTAGTCTTGAGAAATGCACAAACACGGTTCTGGAGTTCAAAAAACACGAGATCAGGTTTTGGGAATGCTCGCGATTTTCTCGTCAACGTTTGCCCGGATTGCAATTCTGTCGCTTCCAACGCGTTCCTCGCGTCATTTTACATCGGAATTGGTCTTGAGAAAGGCACAAACACGGTTCAGGAGCCCAAAAAACACGAGATCAGGATTCGGGAATGCTCGCGATTTTCTCGTCAACGGTCCTCGGATCGCAATTCTGTCGCTTCCAACGTGATCCTCGTGTCATTTTACGTCGGAAATAGTCACGAGCAGTGCACGTGAACGTTTGTGGAGTCCAAAAAATACGAGTTCAGGTTCTGGGAATGCTCGCGATTTTCTCGTCAACGGTTTCTCGGATCGCAATTCTGTCGCTTCTAACGCGTTCCTCGCGTCATTTTACATCGGAATTAGTCATGAGAAAGGCAGAAACACGGTTCAGGAGCCCAAAAAACACGAGATCAGGATTCGGGAATGCTCGCGATTTTCTCGTCAACGGTTTCTCGGATCGCAATTCTGTCGCTTCCAACGTGATCCTCGTGTCATTTTACGTCGGAAATAGTCACGAGCAGTGCACGTGAACGTTTGTGGAATCCAAAAAACACGAGTTCAGGTTCTGGGAAGGCTCGCGATTTTCTCGCCAACGGTTTCTCGGATCGCAATTCTGTCGCTTCTAACGTGTTCCTCGTGTCATTTTACGTCGGAATTAGTCTTGAGAAATGCACAAACACGGTTCTGGAGTTCAAAAAACACGAGATCAGGTTTTGGGAATGCTCGCGATTTTCTCGTCAACGGTTTCTCGGATCGCAATTCTGTCGCTTCCAACGTGTTCCTCGTGTCATTTTACGTCGGAATTAGTCTTGAGAAATGCACAAACACGGTTCTGGAGTTCAAAAAACACGAGTTCAGGTTTTGGGAATGCTCGCGATTTTCTCGTCAACGTTTGCTCGGATTGCAATTCTGTCGCTTCCTACGCGTTTCTCGCGTCATTTTACATCGGAATTAGTCATGAGAAATGCACAAACACGGTTGTGGAGCCCAAAAAACACGAGATCAGTTTCTGGGAATGCTCGCGATTTCCTCGTCAACGGTTTCTCGGATCGCAATTCTGTCGCTTCTAACGTGTTCCTCGTGTCATTTTACGTCGGAATTAGTCTTGAGAAATGCACAAACACGGTTCTGGAGTTCAAAAAACACGAGATCAGGTTTTGGGAATGCTCGCGATTTTCTCGTCAACGGTTTCTCGGATCGCAATTCTGTCGCTTCCAACGTGATCCTCGTGTCATTTTACGTCGGAAATAGTCACGAGCAGTGCACGTGAACGTTTGTGGAGTCCAAAAAACACGAGTTCAGGTTCTGGGAATGCTCGCGATTTCCTCGTCAACGGTTTCTCGGATCGCAATTCTGTCGCTTCTAACGTGTTCCTCGTGTCATTTTACGTCGGAATTAGTCTTGAGAAATGCACAAACACGGTTCTGGAGTTCAAAAAACACGAGATCAGGATTCGGGATTGCTCGCGATTTTCTCGTCAACGGTTTCTCGGTTCGCAATTCTGTCGCTTCCATCGTGATCCTCGTGTCATTTTACGTCGGAAATAGTCACGAGCAGTGCACGTGAACGTTTGTGGAGTCCAAAAAACACGAGTTCAGGTTCTGGGAATGCTCGCGATTTTCTCGTCAACGGTTTCTCGGATCGCAATTCTGTCGCTTCTAACGTGTTCCTCGCGTCATTTTACATCGGAATTAGTCACGAGAAATGCACAAACACGGTTGTGGAGCCCAAAAAACACGAGATCAGTTTCTGGGAATGCTCGCGATTTCCTCGTCAACGGTTTCTCGGATCGCAATTCTGTCGCTTCTAACGTGTTCCTCGTGTCATTTTACGTCGGAATTAGTCTTGAGAAATGCACAAACACGGTTCTGGAGTTCAAAAAACACGAGTTCAGGTTTTGGGAATGCTCGCGATTTTCTAGTCAACGGTTTCTCGGATCGCAAGTCTGTCGCTTCCAACGTGTTCCTCGTGTCATTTTACGTCGGAATTAGTCTTGAGAAATGCACAAACACGGTTCTGGAGTTCAAAAAACACGAGATCAGGTTTTGGGAATGCTCGCGATTTTCTCGTCAACGTTTGCCCGGATTGCAATTCTGTCGCTTCCAACGCGTTCCTCGCGTCATTTTACATCGGAATTAGTCTTGAGAAAGGCACAAACACGGTTCAGGAGCCCAAAAAACACGAGATCAGGATTCGGGAATGCTCGCGATTTTCTCGTCAACGGTCCTCGGATCGCAATTCTGTCGCTTCCAACGTGATCCTCGTGTCATTTTACGTCGGAAATAGTCACGAGCAGTGCACGTGAACGTTTGTGGAGTCCAAAAAATACGAGTTCAGGTTCTGGGAATGCTCGCGATTTTCTCGTCAACGGTTTCTCGGATCGCAATTCTGTCGCTTCTAACGCGTTCCTCGCGTCATTTTACATCGGAATTAGTCATGAGAAAGGCAGAAACACGGTTCAGGAGCCCAAAAAACACGAGATCAGGATTCGGGAATGCTCGCGATTTTCTCGTCAACGGTTTCTCGGATCGCAATTCTGTCGCTTCCAACGTGATCCTCGTGTCATTTTACGTCGGAATTAGTCTTGAGAAATGCACAAACACGGTTCTGGAGTTCAAAAAACACGAGTTCAGGTTTTGGGAATGCTCGCGATTTTCTCGTCAACGTTTGCTCGGATTGCAATTCTGTCGCTTCCTACGCGTTTCTCGCGTCATTTTACATCGGAATTAGTCATGAGAAATGCACAAACACGGTTGTGGAGCCCAAAAAACACGAGATCAGTTTCTGGGAATGCTCGCGATTTCCTCGTCAACGGTTTCTCGGATCGCAATTCTGTCGCTTCTAACGTGTTCCTCGTGTCATTTTACGTCGGAATTAGTCTTGAGAAATGCACAAACACGGTTCTGGAGTTCAAAAAACACGAGATCAGGTTTTGGGAATGCTCGCGATTTTCTCGTCAACGGTTTCTCGGATCGCAATTCTGTCGCTTCCAACGTGATCCTCGTGTCATTTTACGTCGGAAATAGTCACGAGCAGTGCACGTGAACGTTTGTGGAGTCCAAAAAACACGAGTTCAGGTTCTGGGAATGCTCGCGATTTCCTCGTCAACGGTTTCTCGGATCGCAATTCTGTCGCTTCTAACGTGTTCCTCGTGTCATTTTACGTCGGAATTAGTCTTGAGAAATGCACAAACACGGTTCTGGAGTTCAAAAAACACGAGATCAGGATTCGGGATTGCTCGCGATTTTCTCGTCAACGGTTTCTCGGTTCGCAATTCTGTCGCTTCCATCGTGATCCTCGTGTCATTTTACGTCGGAAATAGTCACGAGCAGTGCACGTGAACGTTTGTGGAGTCCAAAAAACACGAGTTCAGGTTCTGGGAATGCTCGCGATTTTCTCGTCAACGGTTTCTCGGATCGCAATTCTGTCGCTTCTAACGTGTTCCTCGCGTCATTTTACATCGGAATTAGTCACGAGAAATGCACAAACACGGTTGTGGAGCCCAAAAAACACGAGATCAGTTTCTGGGAATGCTCGCGATTTCCTCGTCAACGGTTTCTCGGATCGCAATTCTGTCGCTTCTAACGTGTTCCTCGTGTCATTTTACGTCGGAATTAGTCTTGAGAAATGCACAAACACGGTTCTGGAGTTCAAAAAACACGAGTTCAGGTTTTGGGAATGCTCGCGATTTTCTAGTCAACGGTTTCTCGGATCGCAAGTCTGTCGCTTCCAACGTGTTCCTCGTGTCATTTTACGTCGGAATTAGTCTTGAGAAATGCACAAACACGGTTCTGGAGTTCAAAAAACACGAGATCAGGTTTTGGGAATGCTCGCGATTTTCTCGTCAACGTTTGCCCGGATTGCAATTCTGTCGCTTCCAACGCGTTCCTCGCGTCATTTTACATCGGAATTAGTCTTGAGAAAGGCACAAACACGGTTCAGGAGCCCAAAAAACACGAGATCAGGATTCGGGAATGCTCGCGATTTTCTCGTCAACGGTCCTCGGATCGCAATTCTGTCGCTTCCAACGTGATCCTCGTGTCATTTTACGTCGGAAATAGTCACGAGCAGTGCACGTGAACGTTTGTGGAGTCCAAAAAATACGAGTTCAGGTTCTGGGAATGCTCGCGATTTTCTCGTCAACGGTTTCTCGGATCGCAATTCTGTCGCTTCTAACGCGTTCCTCGCGTCATTTTACATCGGAATTAGTCATGAGAAAGGCAGAAACACGGTTCAGGAGCCCAAAAAACACGAGATCAGGATTCGGGAATGCTCGCGATTTTCTCGTCAACGGTTTCTCGGATCGCAATTCTGTCGCTTCCAACGTGATCCTCGTGTCATTTTACGTCGGAAATAGTCACGAGCAGTGCACGTGAACGTTTGTGGAATCCAAAAAACACGAGTTCAGGTTCTGGGAAGGCTCGCGATTTTCTCGCCAACGGTTTCTCGGATCGCAATTCTGTCGCTTCTAACGTGTTCCTCGTGTCATTTTACGTCGGAATTAGTCTTGAGAAATGCACAAACACGGTTCTGGAGTTCAAAAAACACGAGATCAGGTTTTGGGAATGCTCGCGATTTTCTCGTCAACGGTTTCTCGGATCGCAATTCTGTCGCTTCCAACGTGTTCCTCGTGTCATTTTACGTCGGAATTAGTCTTGAGAAATGCACAAACACGGTTCTGGAGTTCAAAAAACACGAGTTCAGGTTTTGGGAATGCTCGCGATTTTCTCGTCAACGTTTGCTCGGATTGCAATTCTGTCGCTTCCTACGCGTTTCTCGCGTCATTTTACATCGGAATTAGTCATGAGAAATGCACAAACACGGTTGTGGAGCCCAAAAAACACGAGATCAGTTTCTGGGAATGCTCGCGATTTCCTCGTCAACGGTTTCTCGGATCGCAATACTGTCGCTTCTAACGTGTTCCTCGTGTCATTTTACGTCGGAATTAGTCTTGAGAAATGCACAAACACGGTTCTGGAGTTCAAAAAACACGAGATCAGGTTTTGGGAATGCTCGCGATTTTCTCGTCAACGGTTTCTCGGATCGCAATTCTGTCGCTTCCAACGTGATCCTCGTGTCATTTTACGTCGGAAATAGACACGAGCAGTGCACGTGAACGTTTGTGGAGTCCAAAAAACACGAGTTCAGGTTCTGGGAATGCTCGCGATTTCCTCGTCAACGGTTTCTCGGATCGCAATTCTGTCGCTTCTAACGTGTTCCTCGTGTCATTTTACGTCGGAATTAGTCTTGAGAAATGCACAAACACGGTTCTGGAGTTCAAAAAACACGAGATCAGGATTCGGGATTGCTCGCGATTTTCTCGTCAACGGTTTCTCGGTTCGCAATTCTGTCGCTTCCATCGTGATCCTCGTGTCATTTTACGTCGGAAATAGTCACGAGCAGTGCACGTGAACGTTTGTGGAGTCCAAAAAACACGAGTTCAGGTTCTGGGAATGCTCGCGATTTTCTCGTCAACGGTTTCTCGGATCGCAATTCTGTCGCTTCTAACGTGTTCCTCGCGTCATTTTACATCGGAATTAGTCACGAGAAATGCACAAACACGGTTGTGGAGCCCAAAAAACACGAGATCAGTTTCTGGGAATGCTCGCGATTTCCTCGTCAACGGTTTCTCGGATCGCAATTCTGTCGCTTCTAACGTGTTCCTCGTGTCATTTTACGTCGGAATTAGTCTTGAGAAATGCACAAACACGGTTCTGGAGTTCAAAAAACACGAGTTCAGGTTTTGGGAATGCTCGCGATTTTCTAGTCAACGGTTTCTCGGATCGCAAGTCTGTCGCTTCCAACGTGTTCCTCGTGTCATTTTACGTCGGAATTAGTCTTGAGAAATGCACAAACACGGTTCTGGAGTTCAAAAAACACGAGATCAGGTTTTGGGAATGCTCGCGATTTTCTCGTCAACGGTTTCTCGGATCGCAATTCTGTCGCTTCTAACGTGTTCCTCGTGTCATTTTACGTCGGAATTAGTCTTGAGAAATGCACAAACACGGTTCTGGAGTTCAAAAAACACGAGATCAGGTTTTGGGAATGCTCGCGATTTTCTCGTCAACGGTTTCTCGGATCGCAATTCTGTCGCTTCTAACGTGTTCCTCGTGTCATTTTACGTCGGAAATAGTCACGAGCAGTGCACGTGAACGTTTGTGGAATCCAAAAAACAGGAGTTCAGGTTCTGGGAAGGCTCGCGATTTCCTCGTCAACGGTTTCTCGGATCGCAATTCTGTCGCTTCTAACGTGTTCCTCGTGTCATTTTACGTCGGAATTAGTCTTGAGAAATGCACAAACACGGTTCTGGAGTTCAAAAAACACGAGATCAGGATTCGGGATTGCTCGCGATTTTCTCGTCAACGGTTTCTCGGTTCGCAATTCTGTCGCTTCCATCGTGATCCTCGTGTCATTTTACGTCGGAAATAGTCACGAGCAGTGCACGTGAACGTTTGTGGAGTCCAAAAAACACGAGTTCAGGTTCTGGGAATGCTCGCGATTTTCTCGTCAACGGTTTCTCGGATCGCAATTCTGTCGCTTCTAACGTGTTCCTCGTGTCATTTTACGTCGGAATTAGTCTTGAGAAATGCACAAACACGGTTCTGGAGTTCAAAAAACACGAGATCAGGTTTTGGGAATGCTCGCGATTTTCTCGTCAACGGTTTCTCGGATCGCAATTCTGTCGCTTCCAACGTGTTCCTCGTGTCATTTTACGTCGGAATTAGTCTTGAGAAATGCACAAACACGGTTCTGGAGTTCAAAAAACACGAGTTCAGGTTTTGGGAATGCTCGCGATTTTCTAGTCAACGGTTTCTCGGATCGCAAGTCTGTCGCTTCCAACGTGTTCCTCGTGTCATTTTACGTCGGAATTAGTCTTGAGAAATGCACAAACACGGTTCTGGAGTTCAAAAAACACGAGATCAGGTTTTGGGAATGCTCGCGATTTTCTCGTCAACGTTTGCCCGGATTGCAATTCTGTCGCTTCCAACGCGTTCCTCGCGTCATTTTACATCGGAATTAGTCTTGAGAAAGGCACAAACACGGTTCAGGAGCCCAAAAAACACGAGATCAGGATTCGAGAATGCTCGCGATTTTCTCGTCAACGGTCCTCGGATCGCAATTCTGTCGCTTCCAACGTGATCCTCGTGTCATTTTACGTCGGAAATAGTCACGAGCAGTGCACGTGAACGTTTGTGGAGTCCAAAAAATACGAGTTCAGGTTCTGGGAATGCTCGCGATTTTCTCGTCAACGGTTTCTCGGATCGCAATTCTGTCGCTTCTAACGCGTTCCTCGCGTCATTTTACATCGGAATTAGTCATGAGAAAGGCAGAAACACGGTTCAGGAGCCCAAAAAACACGAGATCAGGATTCGGGAATGCTCGCGATTTTCTCGTCAACGGTTTCTCGGATCGCAATTCTGTCGCTTCTAACGTGTTCCTCGTGTCATTTTACGTCGGAATTAGTCTTGAGAAATGCACAAACACGGTTCTGGAGTTCAAAAAACACGAGATCAGGTTTTGGGAATGCTCGCGATTTTCTCGTCAACGGTTTCTCGGATCGCAATTCTGTCGCTTCCAACGTGTTCCTCGTGTCATTTTACGTCGGAATTAGTCTTGAGAAATGCACAAACACGGTTCTGGAGTTCAAAAAACACGAGTTCAGGTTTTGGGAATGCTCGCGATTTTCTCGTCAACGTTTGCTCGGATTGCAATTCTGTCGCTTCCTACGCGTTTCTCGCGTCATTTTACATCGGAATTAGTCATGAGAAATGCACAAACACGGTTGTGGAGCCCAAAAAACACGAGATCAGTTTCTGGGAATGCTCGCGATTTCCTCGTCAACGGTTTCTCGGATCGCAATTCTGTCGCTTCTAACGTGTTCCTCGTGTCATTTTACGTCGGAATTAGTCTTGAGAAATGCACAAACACGGTTCTGGAGTTCAAAAAACACGAGTTCAGGTTTTGGGAATGCTCGTGATTTTCTAGTCAACGGTTTCTCGGATCGCAAGTCTGTCGCTTCCAACGTGTTCCTCGTGTCATTTTACGTCGGAATTAGTCTTGAGAAATGCACAAACACGGTTCTGGAGTTCAAAAAACACGAGATCAGGTTTTGGGAATGCTCGCGATTTTCTCGTCAACGTTTGCCCGGATTGCAATTCTGTCGCTTCTAACGTGTTCCTCGTGTCATTTTACGTCGGAATTAGTCTTGAGAAATGCACAAACACGGTTCTGGAGTTCAAAAAACACGAGATCAGGATTCGGGATTGCTCGCGATTTTCTCGTCAACGGTTTCTCGGTTCGCAATTCTGTTGCTTCCATCGTGATCCTCGTGTCATTTTACGTCGGAAATAGTCACGAGCAGTGCACGTGAACGTTTGTGGAGTCCAAAAAACACGAGTTCAGGTTCTGGGAATGCTCGCGATTTTCTCGTCAACGGTTTCTCGGATCGCAATTCTGTCGCTTCTAACGTGTTCCTCGTGTCATTTTACGTCGGAATTAGTCTTGAGAAATGCACAAACACGGTTCTGGAGTTCAAAAAACACGAGATCAGGTTTTGGGAATGCTCGCGATTTTCTCGTCAACGGTTTCTCGGATCGCAATTCTGTCGCTTCCAACGTGTTCCTCGTGTCATTTTACGTCGGAATTAGTCTTGAGAAATGCACAAACACGGTTCTGGAGTTCAAAAAACACGAGTTCAGGTTTTGGGAATGCTCGCGATTTTCTCGTCAACGTTTGCTCGGATGGCAATTCTGTCGCTTCCTACGCGTTTCTCGCGTCATTTTACATCGGAATTAGTCACGAGAAATGCACAAACACGGTTGTGGAGCCCAAAAAACACGAGATCAGTTTCTGGGAATGCTCGCGATTTCCTCGTCAACGGTTTCTCGGATCGCAATTCTGTCGCTTCTAACGCGTTCCTCGCGTCATTTTACATCGGAATTAGTCATGAGAAAGGCAGAAACACGGTTCAGGAGCCCAAAAAACACGAGATCAGGATTCGGGAATGCTCGCGATTTTCTCGTCAACGGTTTCTCGGATCGCAATTCTGTCGCTTCTAACGTGTTCCTCGTGTCATTTTACGTCGGAATTAGTCTTGAGAAATGCACAAACACGGTTCTGGAGTTCAAAAAACACGAGATCAGGTTTTGGGAATGCTCGCGATTTTCTCGTCAACGGTTTCTCGGATCGCAATTCTGTCGCTTCCAACGTGTTCCTCGTGTCATTTTACGTCGGAATTAGTCTTGAGAAATGCACAAACACGGTTCTGGAGTTCAAAAAACACGAGTTCAGGTTTTGGGAATGCTCGCGATTTTCTCGTCAACGTTTGCTCGGATTGCAATTCTGTCGCTTCCTACGCGTTTCTCGCGTCATTTTACATCGGAATTAGTCATGAGAAATGCACAAACACGGTTGTGGAGCCCAAAAAACACGAGATCAGTTTCTGGGAATGCTCGCGATTTCCTCGTCAACGGTTTCTCGGATCGCAATTCTGTCGCTTCTAACGTGTTCCTCGTGTCATTTTACGTCGGAATTAGTCTTGAGAAATGCACAAACACGGTTCTGGAGTTCAAAAAACACGAGTTCAGGTTTTGGGAATGCTCGCGATTTTCTAGTCAACGGTTTCTCGGATCGCAAGTCTGTCGCTTCCAACGTGTTCCTCGTGTCATTTTACGTCGGAATTAGTCTTGAGAAATGCACAAACACGGTTCTGGAGTTCAAAAAACACGAGATCAGGTTTTGGGAATGCTCGCGATTTTCTCGTCAACGTTTGCCCGGATTGCAATTCTGTCGCTTCCAACGCGTTCCTCGCGTCATTTTACATCGGAATTAGTCTTGAGAAAGGCACAAACACGGTTCAGGAGCCCAAAAAACACGAGATCAGGATTCGGGAATGCTCGCGATTTCCTCGTCAACGGTTTCTCGGATCGCAATTCTGTCGCTTCTAACGTGTTCCTCGTGTCATTTTACGTCGGAATTAGTCTTGAGAAATGCACAAACACGGTTCTGGAGTTCAAAAAACACGAGTTCAGGTTTTGGGAATGCTCGCGATTTTCTAGTCAACGGTTTCTCGGATCGCAAGTCTGTCGCTTCCAACGTGTTCCTCGTGTCATTTTACGTCGGAATTAGTCTTGAGAAATGCACAAACACGGTTCTGGAGTTCAAAAAACACGAGATCAGGTTTTGGGAATGCTCGCGATTTTCTCGTCAACGTTTGCCCGGATTGCAATTCTGTCGCTTCTAACGTGTTCCTCGTGTCATTTTACGTCGGAATTAGTCTTGAGAAATGCACAAACACGGTTCTGGAGTTCAAAAAACACGAGATCAGGATTCGGGATTGCTCGCGATTTTCTCGTCAACGGTTTCTCGGTTCGCAATTCTGTCGCTTCCATCGTGATCCTCGTGTCATTTTACGTCGGAAATAGTCACGAGCAGTGCACGTGAACGTTTGTGGAGTCCAAAAAACACGAGTTCAGGTTCTGGGAATGCTCGCGATTTTCTCGTCAACGGTTTCTCGGATCGCAATTCTGTCGCTTCTAACGTGTTCCTCGTGTCATTTTACGTCGGAATTAGTCTTGAGAAATGCACAAACACGGTTCTGGAGTTCAAAAAACACGAGATCAGGTTTTGGGAATGCTCGCGATTTTCTCGTCAACGGTTTCTCGGATCGCAATTCTGTCGCTTCCAACGTGTTCCTCGTGTCATTTTACGTCGGAATTAGTCTTGAGAAATGCACAAACACGGTTCTGGAGTTCAAAAAACACGAGTTCAGGTTTTGGGAATGCTCGCGATTTTCTCGTCAACGTTTGCTCGGATTGCAATTCTGTCGCTTCCTACGCGTTTCTCGCGTCATTTTACATCGGAATTAGTCACGAGAAATGCACAAACACGGTTGTGGAGCCCAAAAAACACGAGATCAGTTTCTGGGAATGCTCGCGATTTCCTCGTCAACGGTTTCTCGGATCGCAATTCTGTCGCTTCTAACGCGTTCCTCGCGTCATTTTACATCGGAATTAGTCATGAGAAAGGCAGAAACACGGTTCAGGAGCCCAAAAAACACGAGATCAGGATTCGGGAATGCTCGCGATTTTCTCGTCAACGGTTTCTCGGATCGCAATTCTGTCGCTTCTAACGTGTTCCTCGTGTCATTTTACGTCGGAATTAGTCTTGAGAAATGCACAAACACGGTTCTGGAGTTCAAAAAACACGAGATCAGGTTTTGGGAATGCTCGCGATTTTCTCGTCAACGGTTTCTCGGATCGCAATTCTGTCGCTTCCAACGTGTTCCTCGTGTCATTTTACGTCGGAATTAGTCTTGAGAAATGCACAAACACGGTTCTGGAGTTCAAAAAACACGAGTTCAGGTTTTGGGAATGCTCGCGATTTTCTCGTCAACGTTTGCTCGGATTGCAATTCTGTCGCTTCCTACGCGTTTCTCGCGTCATTTTACATCGGAATTAGTCATGAGAAATGCACAAACACGGTTGTGGAGCCCAAAAAACACGAGATCAGTTTCTGGGAATGCTCGCGATTTCCTCGTCAACGGTTTCTCGGATCGCAATTCTGTCGCTTCTAACGTGTTCCTCGTGTCATTTTACGTCGGAATTAGTCTTGAGAAATGCACAAACACGGTTCTGGAGTTCAAAAAACACGAGTTCAGGTTTTGGGAATGCTCGCGATTTTCTAGTCAACGGTTTCTCGGATCGCAAGTCTGTCGCTTCCAACGTGTTCCTCGTGTCATTTTACGTCGGAATTAGTCTTGAGAAATGCACAAACACGGTTCTGGAGTTCAAAAAACACGAGATCAGGTTTTGGGAATGCTCGCGATTTTCTCGTCAACGTTTGCCCGGATTGCAATTCTGTCGCTTCCAACGCGTTCCTCGCGTCATTTTACATCGGAATTAGTCTTGAGAAAGGCACAAACACGGTTCAGGAGCCCAAAAAACACGAGATCAGGATTCGGGAATGCTCGCGATTTTCTCGTCAACGGTTTCTCGGATCGCAATTCTGTCGCTTCCAACGTGATCCTCGTGTCATTTTACGTCGGAAATAGTCACGAGCAGTGCACGTGAACGTTTGTGGAGTCCAAAAAACACGAGTTCAGGTTCTGGGAATGCTCGCGATTTTCTCGTCAACGGTTTCCCGGATTGCAATTCTGTCGCTTCCAACGCGTTCCTCGCGTCATTTTACGTCGGAATTAGTCTTGACAAATGCACAAACACGGTTCAGGAGCCCAAAAAACACGAAATCAGGATTCGGGAATGCTCGCGATTTTCTCGTCAACGGTTTCTCGGATCGCAATTCTGTCGCTTCCAACGTGATCCTCGTGTCATTTTACGTCGGAAATAGCCACGAGCAGTGCACGTGAACGTTTGTGGAGTCCAAAAAACACGAGTTCAGGTTCTGGGAAGGCTCGCGATTTTCTCGTCAACGGTTTCTCGGATCGCAATTCTGTCGCTTCTAACGCGTTCCTCGCGTCATTTTACATCGGAATTAGTCATGAGAAAGGCAGAAACACGGTTCAGGAGCCCAAAAAACACGAGATCAGGATTCGGGAATGCTCGCGATTTTCTCGTCAACGGTTTCTCGGATCGCAATTCTGTCGCTTCCAACGTGATCCTCGTGTCATTTTACGTCGGAAATAGTCACGAGCAGTGCACGTGAACGTTTGTGGAATCCAAAAAACACGAGTTCAGGTTCTGGGAAGGCTCGCGATTTTCTCGTCAACGGTTTCTCGGATCGCAATTCTGTCGCTTCTAACGTGTTCCTCGTGTCATTTTACGTCGGAATTAGTCTTGAGAAATGCACAAACACGGTTCTGGAGTTCAAACAACACGAGATCAGGTTTTGGGAATGCTCGCGATTTTCTCGTCAACGTTTGCCCGGATTGCAATTCTGTCGCTTCCAACGCGTTCCTCGCGTCATTTTACATCGGAATTAGTCTTGAGAAAGGCACAAACACGATTCAGGAGCCCAAAAAACACGAGATCAGGATTCGGGAATGCTCGCGATTTTCTCGTCAACGGTTTCTCGGATCGCAATTCTGTCGCTTCCAACGTGATCCTCGTGTCATTTTACGTCGGAAATAGTCACGAGCAGTGCACGTGAACGTTTGTGGAGTCCAAAAAACACGAGTTCAGGTTCTGGGAATGCTCGCGATTTTCTCGTCAACGGTTTCCCGGATTGCAATTCTGTCGCTTCCAACGCGTTCCTCGCGTCATTTTACGTCGGAATTAGTCTTGACAAATGCACAAACACGGTTCAGGAGCCCAAAAAACACGAAATCAGGATTCGGGAATGCTCGCGATTTTCTCGTCAACGGTTTCTCGGATCGCAATTCTGTCGCTTCCAACGTGATCCTCGTGTCATTTTACGTCGGAAATAGCCACGAGCAGTGCACGTGAACGTTTGTGGAGTCCAAAAAACACGAGTTCAGGTTCTGGGAAGGCTCGCGATTTTCTCGTCAACGGTTTCTCGGATCGCAATTCTGTCGCTTCTAACGCGTTCCTCGCGTCATTTTACATCGGAATTAGTCATGAGAAAGGCAGAAACACGGTTCAGGAGCCCAAAAAACACGAGATCAGGATTCGGGAATGCTCGCGATTTTCTCGTCAACGGTTTCTCGGATCGCAATTCTGTCGCTTCCAACGTGATCCTCGTGTCATTTTACGTCGGAAATAGTCACGAGCAGTGCACGTGAACGTTTGTGGAATCCAAAAAACACGAGTTCAGGTTCTGGGAAGGCTCGCGATTTTCTCGTCAACGGTTTCTCGGATCGCAATTCTGTCGCTTCTAACGTGTTCCTCGTGTCATTTTACGTCGGAATTAGTCTTGAGAAATGCACAAACACGGTTCTGGAGTTCAAACAACACGAGATCAGGTTTTGGGAATGCTCGCGATTTTCTCGCCAACGTTTGCCCGGATTGCAATTCTGTCGCTTCCAACGCGTTCCGCGCGTCATTTTACATCGGAATTAGTCTTGAGAAAGGCACAAACACGGTTCAGGAGCCCAAAAAACACGAGATCAGGATTCGGGAATGCTCGCGATTTTCTCGTCAACGGTTTCTCGGATCGCAATTCTGTCGCTTCCAACGTGATCCTCGTGTCATTTTACGTCGGAAATAGTCACGAGCAGTGCACGTGAACGTTTGTGGAGTCCAAAAAACACGAGTTCAGGTTCTGGGAATGCTCGCGATTTCCTCGTCAACGGTTTCTCGGATCGCAATTCTGTCGCTTCCAACGTGATCCTCGTGTCATTTTACGTCGGAAATAGCCACGAGCAGTGCACGTGAACGTTTGTGGAGTCCAAAAAACACGAGTTCAGGTTCTGGGAAGGCTCGCGATTTTCTCGTCAACGGTTTCTCGGATCGCAATTCTGTCGCTTCTAACGCGTTCCTCGCGTCATTTTACATCGGAATTAGTCATGAGAAAGGCAGAAACACGGTTCAGGAGCCCAAAAAACACGAGATCAGGATTCGGGAATGCTCGCGATTTTCTCGTCAACGGTTTCTCGGATCGCAATTCTGTCGCTTCCAACGTGATCCTCGTGTCATTTTACGTCGGAAATAGTCACGAGCAGTGCACGTGAACGTTTGTGGAATCCAAAAAACACGAGTTCAGGTTCTGGGAAGGCTCGCGATTTTCTCGTCAACGGTTTCTCGGATCGCAATTCTGTCGCTTCTAACGTGTTCCTCGTGTCATTTTACGTCGGAATTAGTCTTGAGAAATGCACAAACACGGTTCTGGAGTTCAAACAACACGAGATCAGGTTTTGGGAATGCTCGCGATTTTCTCGTCAACGTTTGCCCGGATTGCAATTCTGTCGCTTCCAACGCGTTCCTCGCGTCATTTTACATCGGAATTAGTCTTGAGAAAGGCACAAACACGATTCAGGAGCCCAAAAAACACGAGATCAGGATTCGGGAATGCTCGCGATTTTCTCGTCAACGGTTTCTCGGATCGCAATTCTGTCGCTTCCAACGTGATCCTCGTGTCATTTTACGTCGGAAATAGTCACGAGCAGTGCACGTGAACGTTTGTGGAGTCCAAAAAACACGAGTTCAGGTTCTGGGAATGCTCGCGATTTTCTCGTCAACGGTTTCCCGGATTGCAATTCTGTCGCTTCCAACGCGTTCCTCGCGTCATTTTACGTCGGAATTAGTCTTGACAAATGCACAAACACGGTTCAGGAGCCCAAAAAACACGAAATCAGGATTCGGGAATGCTCGCGATTTTCTCGTCAACGGTTTCTCGGATCGCAATTCTGTCGCTTCCAACGTGATCCTCGTGTCATTTTACGTCGGAAATAGCCACGAGCAGTGCACGTGAACGTTTGTGGAGTCCAAAAAACACGAGTTCAGGTTCTGGGAAGGCTCGCGATTTTCTCGTCAACGGTTTCTCGGATCGCAATTCTGTCGCTTCTAACGCGTTCCTCGCGTCATTTTACATCGGAATTAGTCATGAGAAAGGCAGAAACACGGTTCAGGAGCCCAAAAAACACGAGATCAGGATTCGGGAATGCTCGCGATTTTCTCGTCAACGGTTTCTCGGATCGCAATTCTGTCGCTTCCAACGTGATCCTCGTGTCATTTTACGTCGGAAATAGTCACGAGCAGTGCACGTGAACGTTTGTGGAATCCAAAAAACACGAGTTCAGGTTCTGGGAAGGCTCGCGATTTTCTCGTCAACGGTTTCTCGGATCGCAATTCTGTCGCTTCTAACGTGTTCCTCGTGTCATTTTACGTCGGAATTAGTCTTGAGAAATGCACAAACACGGTTCTGGAGTTCAAACAACACGAGATCAGGTTTTGGGAATGCTCGCGATTTTCTCGCCAACGTTTGCCCGGATTGCAATTCTGTCGCTTCCAACGCGTTCCGCGCGTCATTTTACATCGGAATTAGTCTTGAGAAAGGCACAAACACGGTTCAGGAGCCCAAAAAACACGAGATCAGGATTCGGGAATGCTCGCGATTTTCTCGTCAACGGTTTCTCGGATCGCAATTCTGTCGCTTCCAACGTGATCCTCGTGTCATTTTACGTCGGAAATAGTCACGAGCAGTGCACGTGAACGTTTGTGGAGTCCAAAAAACACGAGTTCAGGTTCTGGGAATGCTCGCGATTTCCTCGTCAACGGTTTCTCGGATCGCAATTCAGTCGCTTCCAACGTGTTCCTCGTGTCATTTTACGTCGGAATTAGTCTTGACAAATGCACAAACGCGGTTGTGGAGTTAAAAAAACACGAGATCAGGTTTTGGGAATGCTCGCGATTTTCTCGTCAACGTTTGCTCGGATTGCAATTCTGTCGCTTCCATCGTGATCCTCGTGTCATTTTACGTCGGAAATAGTCACGAGCAGTGCACGTGAACGTTTGTGGAATCCAAAAAACAGGAGTTCAGGTTCTGGGAAGGCTCGCGATTTTCTCGTCAACGGTTTCTCGGATCGCAATTCTGTCGCTTCTAACGCGTTCCTCGCGTCATTTTACATCGGAATTAGTCATGAGAAAGGCACAAACACGATTCAGGAGCCCAAAAAACACGAGATCAGGATTCGGGAATGCTCGCGATTTTCTCGTCAACGTTTGCTCGGATTGCAATTCTGTCGCTTCCTACGCGTTTCTCGCGTCATTTTACATCGGAATTAGTCATGAGAAATGCACAAACACGGTTGTGGAGCCCAAAAAACACGAGATCAGTTTCTGGGAATGCTCGCGATTTCCTCGTCAACGGTTTCTCGGATCGCAATTCTGTCGCTTCTAACGTGTTCCTCGTGTCATTTTACGTCGGAATTAGTCTTGAGAAATGCACAAACACGGTTCTGGAGTTCAAAAAACACGAGTTCAGGTTTTGGGAATGCTCGCGATTTTCTAGTCAACGGTTTCTCGGATCGCAAGTCTGTCGCTTCCAACGTGTTCCTCGTGTCATTTTACGTCGGAATTAGTCTTGAGAAATGCACAAACACGGTTCTGGAGTTAAAAAAAAACGAGATCAGGTTTTGGGAATGCTCGTGATTTTCTCGTCAACGTTTGCCCGGATTGCAATTCTGTCGCTTCCAACGCGTTCCTCGCGTCATTTTACGTCGGAATTAGTCTTGACAAATGCACAAACACGGTTCAGGAGCCCAAAAAACACGAAATCAGGATTCGGGAATGCTCGCGATTTTCTCGTCAACGGTTTCTCGGATCGCAATTCTGTCGCTTCCAACGTGATCCTCGTGTCATTTTACGTCGGAAATAGCCACGAGCAGTGCACGTGAACGTTTGTGGAGTCCAAAAAACACGAGTTCAGGTTCTGGGAAGGCTCGCGATTTTCTCGTCAACGGTTTCTCGGATCGCAATTCTGTCGCTTCTAACGCGTTCCTCGCGTCATTTTACATCGGAATTAGTCATGAGAAAGGCAGAAACACGGTTCAGGAGCCCAAAAAACACGAGATCAGGATTCGGGAATGCTCGCGATTTTCTCGTCAACGGTTTCTCGGATCGCAATTCTGTCGTTCCAACGTGATCCTCGTGTCATTTTACGTCGGAAATAGTCACGAGCAGTGCACGTGAACGTTTGTGGAGTCCAAAAAACACGAGTTCAGGTTCTGGGAATGCTCGCGATTTCCTCGTCAACGGTTTCTCGGATCGCAATTCTGTCGCTTCCAACGTGTTCCTCGTGTCATTTTACGTCGGAATTAGTCTTGACAAATGCACAAACGCGGTTGTGGAGTTAAAAAAACACGAGATCAGGTTTTGGGAATGCTCGCGATTTTCTCGTCAACGTTTGCTCGGATTGCAATTCTGTCGCTTCCATCGTGATCCTCGTGTCATTTTACGTCGGAAATAGTCACGAGCAGTGCACGTGAACGTTTGTGGAATCCAAAAAACAGGAGTTCAGGTTCTGGGAAGGCTCGCGATTTTCTCGTCAACGGTTTCTCGGATCGCAATTCTGTCGCTTCTAACGTGTTCCTCGTGTCATTTTACGTCGGAATTAGTCTTGAGAAATGCACAAACACGGTTCTGGAGTTCAAAAAACACGAGATCAGGTTTTGGGAATGCTCGCGATTTTCTCGTCAACGGTTTCTCGGATCGCAATTCTGTCGCTTCCAACGTGATCCTCGTGTCATTTTACGTCGGAAATAGTCACGAGCAGTGCACGTGAACGTTTGTGGAGTCCAAAAAACACGAGTTCAGGTTCTGGGAATGCTCGCGATTTCCTCGTCAACGGTTTCTCGGATCGCAATTCTGTCGCTTCTAAAGTGTTCCTCGTGTCATTTTACGTCGGAATTAGTCTTGAGAAATACACAAACACGGTTCTGGAGTTCAAAAAACACGAGATCAGGATTCGGGATTGCTCGCGATTTTCTCGTCAACGGTTTCTCGGTTCGCAATTCTGTCGCTTCCATCGTGATCCTCGTGTCATTTTACGTCGGAAATAGTCACGAGCAGTGCACGTGAACGTTTGTGGAGTCCAAAAAACACGAGTTCAGGTTCTGGGAATGCTCGCGATTTTCTCGTCAACGGTTTCTCGGATCGCAATTCTGTCGCTTCTAACGTGTTCCTCGCGTCATTTTACATCGGAATTAGTCACGAGAAATGCACAAACACGGTTGTGGAGCCCAAAAAACACGAGATCAGTTTCTGGGAATGCTCGCGATTTCCTCGTCAACGGTTTCTCGGATCGCAATTCTGTCGCTTCTAACGTGTTCCTCGTGTCATTTTACGTCGGAATTAGTCTTGAGAAATGCACAAACACGGTTCTGGAGTTCAAAAAACACGAGTTCAGGTTTTGGGAATGCTCGCGATTTTCTAGTCAACGGTTTCTCGGATCGCAAGTCTGTCACTTCCAACGTGTTCCTCGTGTCATTTTACGTCGGAATTAGTCTTGAGAAATGCACAAACACGGTTCTGGAGTTCAAAAAACACGAGATCAGGTTTTGGGAATGCTCGCGATTTTCTCGTCAACGTTTGCCCGGATTGCAATTCTGTCGCTTCCAACGCGTTCCTCGCGTCATTTTACATCGGAATTGGTCTTGAGAAAGGCACAAACACGGTTCAGGAGCCCAAAAAACACGAGATCAGGATTCGGGAATGCTCGCGATTTTCTCGTCAACGGTCCTCGGATCGCAATTCTGTCGCTTCCAACGTGATCCTCGTGTCATTTTACGTCGGAAATAGTCACGAGCAGTGCACGTGAACGTTTGTGGAGTCCAAAAAATACGAGTTCAGGTTCTGGGAATGCTCGCGATTTTCTCGTCAACGGTTTCTCGGATCGCAATTCTGTCGCTTCTAACGCGTTCCTCGCGTCATTTTACATCGGAATTAGTCATGAGAAAGGCAGAAACACGGTTCAGGAGCCCAAAAAACACGAGATCAGGATTCGGGAATGCTCGCGATTTTCTCGTCAACGGTTTCTCGGATCGCAATTCTGTCGCTTCCAACGTGATCCTCGTGTCATTTTACGTCGGAAATAGTCACGAGCAGTGCACGTGAACGTTTGTGGAATCCAAAAAACACGAGTTCAGGTTCTGGGAAGGCTCGCGATTTTCTCGCCAACGGTTTCTCGGATCGCAATTCTGTCGCTTCTAACGTGTTCCTCGTGTCATTTTACGTCGGAATTAGTCTTGAGAAATGCACAAACACGGTTCTGGAGTTCAAAAAACACGAGATCAGGTTTTGGGAATGCTCGCGATTTTCTCGTCAACGGTTTCTCGGATCGCAATTCTGTCGCTTCCAACGTGTTCCTCGTGTCATTTTACGTCGGAATTAGTCTTGAGAAATGCACAAACACGGTTCTGGAGTTAAAAAAACACGAGTTCAGGTTTTGGGAATGCTCGCGATTTTCTCGTCAACGTTTGCTCGGATTGCAATTCTGTCGCTTCCTACGCGTTTCTCGCGTCATTTTACATCGGAATTAGTCATGAGAAATGCACAAACACGGTTGTGGAGCCCAAAAAACACGAGATCAGTTTCTGGGAATGCTCGCGATTTCCTCGTCAACGGTTTCTCGGATCGCAATTCTGTCGCTTCTAACGTGTTCCTCGTGTCATTTTACGTCGGAATTAGTCTTGAGAAATGCACAAACACGGTTCTGGAGTTCAAAAAACACGAGATCAGGTTTTGGGAATGCTCGCGATTTTCTCGTCAACGGTTTCTCGGATCGCAATTCTGTCGCTTCCAACGTGATCCTCGTGTCATTTTACGTCGGAAATAGTCACGAGCAGTGCACGTGAACGTTTGTGGAGTCCAAAAAACACGAGTTCAGGTTCTGGGAATGCTCGCGATTTCCTCGTCAACGGTTTCTCGGATCGCAATTCTGTCGCTTCTAACGTGTTCCTCGTGTCATTTTACGTCGGAATTAGTCTTGAGAAATGCACAAACACGGTTCTGGAGTTCAAAAAACACGAGATCAGGATTCGGGATTGCTCGCGATTTTCTCGTCAACGGTTTCTCGGTTCGCAATTCTGTCGCTTCCATCGTGATCCTCGTGTCATTTTACGTCGGAAATAGTCACGAGGAGTGCACGTGAACGTTTGTGGAGTCCAAAAAACACGAGTTCAGGTTCTGGGAATGCTCGCGATTTTCTCGTCAACGGTTTCTCGGATCGCAATTCTGTCGCTTCTAACGTGTTCCTCGCGTCATTTTACATCGGAATTAGTCACGAGAAATGCACAAACACGGTTGTGGAGCCCAAAAAACACGAGATCAGTTTCTGGGAATGCTCGCGATTTCCTCGTCAACGGTTTCTCGGATCGCAATTCTGTCGCTTCTAACGTGTTCCTCGTGTCATTTTACGTCGGAATTAGTCTTGAGAAATGCACAAACACGGTTCTGGAGTTCAAAAAACACGAGTTCAGGTTTTGGGAATGCTCGCGATTTTCTAGTCAACGGTTTCTCGGATCGCAAGTCTGTCGCTTCCAACGTGTTCCTCGTGTCATTTTACGTCGGAATTAGTCTTGAGAAATGCACAAACACGGTTCTGGAGTTCAAAAAACACGAGATCAGGTTTTGGGAATGCTCGCGATTTTCTCGTCAACGTTTGCCCGGATTGCAATTCTGTCGCTTCCAACGCGTTCCTCGCGTCATTTTACATCGGAATTAGTCTTGAGAAAGGCACAAACACGGTTCAGGAGCCCAAAAAACACGAGATCAGGATTCGGGAATGCTCGCGATTTTCTCGTCAACGGTCCTCGGATCGCAATTCTGTCGCTTCCAACGTGATCCTCGTGTCATTTTACGTCGGAAATAGTCACGAGCAGTGCACGTGAACGTTTGTGGAGTCCAAAAAATACGAGTTCAGGTTCTGGGAATGCTCGCGATTTTCTCGTCAACGGTTTCTCGGATCGCAATTCTGTCGCTTCTAACGCGTTCCTCGCGTCATTTTACATCGGAATTAGTCATGAGAAAGGCAGAAACACGGTTCAGGAGCCCAAAAAACACGAGATCAGGATTCGGGAATGCTCGCGATTTTCTCGTCAACGGTTTCTCGGATCGCAATTCTGTCGCTTCCAACGTGATCCTCGTGTCATTTTACGTCGGAAATAGTCACGAGCAGTGCACGTGAACGTTTGTGGAATCCAAAAAACACGAGTTCAGGTTCTGGGAAGGCTCGCGATTTTCTCGCCAACGGTTTCTCGGATCGCAATTCTGTCGCTTCTAACGTGTTCCTCGTGTCATTTTACGTCGGAATTAGTCTTGAGAAATGCACAAACACGGTTCTGGAGTTCAAAAAACACGAGATCAGGTTTTGGGAATGCTCGCGATTTTCTCGTCAACGGTTTCTCGGATCGCAATTCTGTCGCTTCCAACGTGTTCCTCGTGTCATTTTACGTCGGAATTAGTCTTGAGAAATGCACAAACACGGTTCTGGAGTTCAAAAAACACGAGTTCAGGTTTTGGGAATGCTCGCGATTTTCTCGTCAACGTTTGCTCGGATTGCAATTCTGTCGCTTCCTACGCGTTTCTCGCGTCATTTTACATCGGAATTAGTCATGAGAAATGCACAAACACGGTTGTGGAGCCCAAAAAACACGAGATCAGTTTCTGGGAATGCTCGCGATTTCCTCGTCAACGGTTTCTCGGATCGCAATACTGTCGCTTCTAACGTGTTCCTCGTGTCATTTTACGTCGGAATTAGTCTTGAGAAATGCACAAACACGGTTCTGGAGTTCAAAAAACACGAGATCAGGTTTTGGGAATGCTCGCGATTTTCTCGTCAACGGTTTCTCGGATCGCAATTCTGTCGCTTCCAACGTGATCCTCGTGTCATTTTACGTCGGAAATAGTCACGAGCAGTGCACGTGAACGTTTGTGGAGTCCAAAAAACACGAGTTCAGGTTCTGGGAATGCTCGCGATTTCCTCGTCAACGGTTTCTCGGATCGCAATTCTGTCGCTTCTAACGTGTTCCTCGTGTCATTTTACGTCGGAATTAGTCTTGAGAAATGCACAAACACGGTTCTGGAGTTCAAAAAACACGAGATCAGGATTCGGGATTGCTCGCGATTTTCTCGTCAACGGTTTCTCGGTTCGCAATTCTGTCGCTTCCATCGTGATCCTCGTGTCATTTTACGTCGGAAATAGTCACGAGCAGTGCACGTGAACGTTTGTGGAGTCCAAAAAACACGAGTTCAGGTTCTGGGAATGCTCGCGATTTTCTCGTCAACGGTTTCTCGGATCGCAATTCTGTCGCTTCTAACGTGTTCCTCGCGTCATTTTACATCGGAATTAGTCACGAGAAATGCACAAACACGGTTGTGGAGCCCAAAAAACACGAGATCAGTTTCTGGGAATGCTCGCGATTTCCTCGTCAACGGTTTCTCGGATCGCAATTCTGTCGCTTCTAACGTGTTCCTCGTGTCATTTTACGTCGGAATTAGTCTTGAGAAATGCACAAACACGGTTCTGGAGTTCAAAAAACACGAGTTCAGGTTTTGGGAATGCTCGCGATTTTCTAGTCAACGGTTTCTCGGATCGCAAGTCTGTCGCTTCCAACGTGTTCCTCGTGTCATTTTACGTCGGAATTAGTCTTGAGAAATGCACAAACACGGTTCTGGAGTTCAAAAAACACGAGATCAGGTTTTGGGAATGCTCGCGATTTTCTCGTCAACGTTTGCCCGGATTGCAATTCTGTCGCTTCCAACGCGTTCCTCGCGTCATTTTACATCGGAATTAGTCTTGAGAAAGGCACAAACACGGTTCAGGAGCCCAAAAAACACGAGATCAGGATTCGGGAATGCTCGCGATTTTCTCGTCAACGGTCCTCGGATCGCAATTCTGTCGCTTCCAACGTGATCCTCGTGTCATTTTACGTCGGAAATAGTCACGAGCAGTGCACGTGAACGTTTGTGGAGTCCAAAAAATACGAGTTCAGGTTCTGGGAATGCTCGCGATTTTCTCGTCAACGGTTTCTCGGATCGCAATTCTGTCGCTTCTAACGCGTTCCTCGCGTCATTTTACATCGGAATTAGTCATGAGAAAGGCAGAAACACGGTTCAGGAGCCCAAAAAACACGAGATCAGGATTCGGGAATGCTCGCGATTTTCTCGTCAACGGTTTCTCGGATCGCAATTCTGTCGCTTCCAACGTGATCCTCGTGTCATTTTACGTCGGAAATAGTCACGAGCAGTGCACGTGAACGTTTGTGGAATCCAAAAAACACGAGTTCAGGTTCTGGGAAGGCTCGCGATTTTCTCGCCAACGGTTTCTCGGATCGCAATTCTGTCGCTTCTAACGTGTTCCTCGTGTCATTTTACGTCGGAATTAGTCTTGAGAAATGCACAAACACGGTTCTGGAGTTCAAAAAACACGAGATCAGGTTTTGGGAATGCTCGCGATTTTCTCGTCAACGGTTTCTCGGATCGCAATTCTGTCGCTTCCAACGTGTTCCTCGTGTCATTTTACGTCGGAATTAGTCTTGAGAAATGCACAAACACGGTTCTGGAGTTCAAAAAACACGAGTTCAGGTTTTGGGAATGCTCGCGATTTTCTCGTCAACGTTTGCTCGGATTGCAATTCTGTCGCTTCCTACGCGTTTCTCGCGTCATTTTACATCGGAATTAGTCATGAGAAATGCACAAACACGGTTGTGGAGCCCAAAAAACACGAGATCAGTTTCTGGGAATGCTCGCGATTTCCTCGTCAACGGTTTCTCGGATCGCAATTCTGTCGCTTCTAACGTGTTCCTCGTGTCATTTTACGTCGGAATTAGTCTTGAGAAATGCACAAACACGGTTCTGGAGTTCAAAAAACACGAGTTCAGGTTTTGGGAATGCTCGCGATTTTCTAGTCAACGGTTTCTCGGATCGCAAGTCTGTCGCTTCCAACGTGTTCCTCGTGTCATTTTACGTCGGAATTAGTCTTGAGAAATGCACAAACACGGTTCTGGAGTTCAAAAAACACGAGATCAGGTTTTGGGAATGCTCGCGATTTTCTCGTCAACGTTTGCCCGGATTGCAATTCTGTCGCTTCCAACGCGTTCCTCGCGTCATTTTACATCGGAATTAGTCTTGAGAAAGGCACAAACACGGTTCAGGAGCCCAAAAAACACGAGATCAGGATTCGGGAATGCTCGCGATTTTCTCGTCAACGGTTTCTCGGATCGCAATTCTGTCGCTTCCAACGTGATCCTCGTGTCATTTTACGTCGGAAATAGTCACGAGCAGTGCACGTGAACGTTTGTGGAGTCCAAAAAACACGAGTTCAGGTTCTGGGAATGCTCGCGATTTTCTCGTCAACGGTTTCCCGGATTGCAATTCTGTCGCTTCCAACGCGTTCCTCGCGTCATTTTACGTCGGAATTAGTCTTGACAAATGCACAAACACGGTTCAGGAGCCCAAAAAACACGAAATCAGGATTCGGGAATGCTCGCGATTTTCTCGTCAACGGTTTCTCGGATCGCAATTCTGTCGCTTCCAACGTGATCCTCGTGTCATTTTACGTCGGAAATAGCCACGAGCAGTGCACGTGAACGTTTGTGGAGTCCAAAAAACACGAGTTCAGGTTCTGGGAAGGCTCGCGATTTTCTCGTCAACGGTTTCTCGGATCGCAATTCTGTCGCTTCTAACGCGTTCCTCGCGTCATTTTACATCAGAATTAGTCATGAGAAAGGCAGAAACACGGTTCAGGAGCCCAAAAAACACGAGATCAGGATTCGGGAATGCTCGCGATTTTCTCGTCAACGGTTTCTCGGATCGCAATTCTGTCGCTTCCAACGTGATCCTCGTGTCATTTTACGTCGGAAATAGTCACGAGCAGTGCACGTGAACGTTTGTGGAATCCAAAAAACACGAGTTCAGGTTCTGGGAAGGCTCGCGATTTTCTCGTCAACGGTTTCTCGGATCGCAATTCTGTCGCTTCTAACGTGTTCCTCGTGTCATTTTACGTCGGAATTAGTCTTGAGAAATGCACAAACACGGTTCTGGAGTTCAAACAACACGAGATCAGGTTTTGGGAATGCTCGCGATTTTCTCGCCAACGTTTGCCCGGATTGCAATTCTGTCGCTTCCAACGCGTTCCTCGCGTCATTTTACATCGGAATTAGTCTTGAGAAAGGCACAAACACGGTTCAGGAGCCCAAAAAACACGAGATCAGGATTCGGGAATGCTCGCGATTTTCTCGTCAACGGTTTCTCGGATCGCAATTCTGTCGCTTCCAACGTGATCCTCGTGTCATTTTACGTCGGAAATAGTCACGAGCAGTGCACGTGAACGTTTGTGGAATCCAAAAAACACGAGTTCAGGTTCTGGGTAGGCTCGCGATTTTCTCGTCAACGGTTTCTCGGATCGCAATTCTGTCGCTTCTAACGTGTTCCTCGTGTCATTTTACGTCGGAATTAGTCTTGAGAAATGCACAAACACGGTTCTGGAGTTCAAACAACACGAGATCAGGATTCGGGAATGCTCGCGATTTTCTCGTCAACGGTTTCTCGGATCGCAATTCTGTCGCTTCCAACGTGATCCTCGTGTCATTTTACTTCGGAAATAGTCACGAGCAGTGCACGTGAACGTTTGTGGAATCCAAAAAACACGAGTTCAGGTTCTGGGTAGGCTCGCGATTTTCTCGTCAACGGTTTCTCGGATCGCAATTCTGTCGCTTCTAACGTGTTCCTCGTGTCATTTTACGTCGGAATTAGTCTTGAGAAATGCACAAACACGGTTCTGGAGTTCAAAAAACAGGAGATCAGGTTTTGGGAATGCTCGCGATTTTCTCGTCAACGTTTGCCCGGATTGCAATTCTGTCGCTTCCAACGCGTTCCTCGCGTCATTTTACATCGGAATTAGTCTTGAGAAAGGCACAAACACGGTTCAGGAGCCCAAAAAACACGAGATCAGGATTCGGGAATGCTCGCGATTTCCTCGTCAACGGTTTCTCGGATCGCAATTCTGTCGCTTCTAACGTGTTCCTCGTGTCATTTTACGTCGGAATTAGTCTTGAGAAATGCACAAACACGGTTCTGGAGTTCAAAAAACACGAGTTCAGGTTTTGGGAATGCTCGCGATTTTCTAGTCAACGGTTTCTCGGATCGCAAGTCTGTCGCTTCCAACGTGTTCCTCGTGTCATTTTACGTCGGAATTAGTCTTGAGAAATGCACAAACACGGTTCTGGAGTTCAAAAAACACGAGATCAGGTTTTGGGAATGCTCGCGATTTTCTCGTCAACGTTTGCCCGGATTGCAATTCTGTCGCTTCTAACGTGTTCCTCGTGTCATTTTACGTCGGAATTAGTCTTGAGAAATGCACAAACACGGTTCTGGAGTTCAAAAAACACGAGATCAGGATTCGGGATTGCTCGCGATTTTCTCGTCAACGGTTTCTCGGTTCGCAATTCTGTCGCTTCCATCGTGATCCTCGTGTCATTTTACGTCGGAAATAGTCACGAGCAGTGCACGTGAACGTTTGTGGAGTCCAAAAAACACGAGTTCAGGTTCTGGGAATGCTCGCGATTTTCTCGTCAACGGTTTCTCGGATCGCAATTCTGTCGCTTCTAACGTGTTCCTCGTGTCATTTTACGTCGGAATTAGTCTTGAGAAATGCACAAACACGGTTCTGGAGTTCAAAAAACACGAGATCAGGTTTTGGGAATGCTCGCGATTTTCTCGTCAACGGTTTCTCGGATCGCAATTCTGTCGCTTCCAACGTGTTCCTCGTGTCATTTTACGTCGGAATTAGTCTTGAGAAATGCACAAACACGGTTCTGGAGTTCAAAAAACACGAGTTCAGGTTTTGGGAATGCTCGCGATTTTCTCGTCAACGTTTGCTCGGATTGCAATTCTGTCGCTTCCTACGCGTTTCTCGCGTCATTTTACATCGGAATTAGTCACGAGAAATGCACAAACACGGTTGTGGAGCCCAAAAAACACGAGATCAGTTTCTGGGAATGCTCGCGATTTCCTCGTCAACGGTTTCTCGGATCGCAATTCTGTCGCTTCTAACGCGTTCCTCGCGTCATTTTACATCGGAATTAGTCATGAGAAAGGCAGAAACACGGTTCAGGAGCCCAAAAAACACGAGATCAGGATTCGGGAATGCTCGCGATTTTCTCGTCAACGGTTTCTCGGATCGCAATTCTGTCGCTTCTAACGTGTTCCTCGTGTCATTTTACGTCGGAATTAGTCTTGAGAAATGCACAAACACGGTTCTGGAGTTCAAAAAACACGAGATCAGGTTTTGGGAATGCTCGCGATTTTCTCGTCAACGGTTTCTCGGATCGCAATTCTGTCGCTTCCAACGTGTTCCTCGTGTCATTTTACGTCGGAATTAGTCTTGAGAAATGCACAAACACGGTTCTGGAGTTCAAAAAACACGAGTTCAGGTTTTGGGAATGCTCGCGATTTTCTCGTCAACGTTTGCTCGGATTGCAATTCTGTCGCTTCCTACGCGTTTCTCGCGTCATTTTACATCGGAATTAGTCATGAGAAATGCACAAACACGGTTGTGGAGCCCAAAAAACACGAGATCAGTTTCTGGGAATGCTCGCGATTTCCTCGTCAACGGTTTCTCGGATCGCAATTCTGTCGCTTCTAACGTGTTCCTCGTGTCATTTTACGTCGGAATTAGTCTTGAGAAATGCACAAACACGGTTCTGGAGTTCAAAAAACACGAGTTCAGGTTTTGGGAATGCTCGCGATTTTCTAGTCAACGGTTTCTCGGATCGCAAGTCTGTCGCTTCCAACGTGTTCCTCGTGTCATTTTACGTCGGAATTAGTCTTGAGAAATGCACAAACACGGTTCTGGAGTTCAAAAAACACGAGATCAGGTTTTGGGAATGCTCGCGATTTTCTCGTCAACGTTTGCCCGGATTGCAATTCTGTCGCTTCCAACGCGTTCCTCGCGTCATTTTACATCGGAATTAGTCTTGAGAAAGGCACAAACACGGTTCAGGAGCCCAAAAAACACGAGATCAGGATTCGGGAATGCTCGCGATTTTCTCGTCAACGGTTTCTCGGATCGCAATTCTGTCGCTTCCAACGTGATCCTCGTGTCATTTTACGTCGGAAATAGTCACGAGCAGTGCACGTGAACGTTTGTGGAGTCCAAAAAACACGAGTTCAGGTTCTGGGAATGCTCGCGATTTTCTCGTCAACGGTTTCCCGGATTGCAATTCTGTCGCTTCCAACGCGTTCCTCGCGTCATTTTACGTCGGAATTAGTCTTGACAAATGCACAAACACGGTTCAGGAGCCCAAAAAACACGAAATCAGGATTCGGGAATGCTCGCGATTTTCTCGTCAACGGTTTCTCGGATCGCAATTCTGTCGCTTCCAACGTGATCCTCGTGTCATTTTACGTCGGAAATAGCCACGAGCAGTGCACGTGAACGTTTGTGGAGTCCAAAAAACACGAGTTCAGGTTCTGGGAAGGCTCGCGATTTTCTCGTCAACGGTTTCTCGGATCGCAATTCTGTCGCTTCTAACGCGTTCCTCGCGTCATTTTACATCGGAATTAGTCATGAGAAAGGCAGAAACACGGTTCAGGAGCCCAAAAAACACGAGATCAGGATTCGGGAATGCTCGCGATTTTCTCGTCAACGGTTTCTCGGATCGCAATTCTGTCGCTTCCAACGTGATCCTCGTGTCATTTTACGTCGGAAATAGTCACGAGCAGTGCACGTGAACGTTTGTGGAATCCAAAAAACACGAGTTCAGGTTCTGGGAAGGCTCGCGATTTTCTCGTCAACGGTTTCTCGGATCGCAATTCTGTCGCTTCTAACGTGTTCCTCGTGTCATTTTACGTCGGAATTAGTCTTGAGAAATGCACAAACACGGTTCTGGAGTTCAAACAACACGAGATCAGGTTTTGGGAATGCTCGCGATTTTCTCGTCAACGTTTGCCCGGATTGCAATTCTGTCGCTTCCAACGCGTTCCTCGCGTCATTTTACATCGGAATTAGTCTTGAGAAAGGCACAAACACGATTCAGGAGCCCAAAAAACACGAGATCAGGATTCGGGAATGCTCGCGATTTTCTCGTCAACGGTTTCTCGGATCGCAATTCTGTCGCTTCCAACGTGATCCTCGTGTCATTTTACGTCGGAAATAGTCACGAGCAGTGCACGTGAACGTTTGTGGAGTCCAAAAAACACGAGTTCAGGTTCTGGGAATGCTCGCGATTTTCTCGTCAACGGTTTCCCGGATTGCAATTCTGTCGCTTCCAACGCGTTCCTCGCGTCATTTTACGTCGGAATTAGTCTTGACAAATGCACAAACACGGTTCAGGAGCCCAAAAAACACGAAATCAGGATTCGGGAATGCTCGCGATTTTCTCGTCAACGGTTTCTCGGATCGCAATTCTGTCGCTTCCAACGTGATCCTCGTGTCATTTTACGTCGGAAATAGCCACGAGCAGTGCACGTGAACGTTTGTGGAGTCCAAAAAACACGAGTTCAGGTTCTGGGAAGGCTCGCGATTTTCTCGTCAACGGTTTCTCGGATCGCAATTCTGTCGCTTCTAACGCGTTCCTCGCGTCATTTTACATCGGAATTAGTCATGAGAAAGGCAGAAACACGGTTCAGGAGCCCAAAAAACACGAGATCAGGATTCGGGAATGCTCGCGATTTTCTCGTCAACGGTTTCTCGGATCGCAATTCTGTCGCTTCCAACGTGATCCTCGTGTCATTTTACGTCGGAAATAGTCACGAGCAGTGCACGTGAACGTTTGTGGAATCCAAAAAACACGAGTTCAGGTTCTGGGAAGGCTCGCGATTTTCTCGTCAACGGTTTCTCGGATCGCAATTCTGTCGCTTCTAACGTGTTCCTCGTGTCATTTTACGTCGGAATTAGTCTTGAGAAATGCACAAACACGGTTCTGGAGTTCAAACAACACGAGATCAGGTTTTGGGAATGCTCGCGATTTTCTCGCCAACGTTTGCCCGGATTGCAATTCTGTCGCTTCCAACGCGTTCCGCGCGTCATTTTACATCGGAATTAGTCTTGAGAAAGGCACAAACACGGTTCAGGAGCCCAAAAAACACGAGATCAGGATTCGGGAATGCTCGCGATTTTCTCGTCAACGGTTTCTCGGATCGCAATTCTGTCGCTTCCAACGTGATCCTCGTGTCATTTTACGTCGGAAATAGTCACGAGCAGTGCACGTGAACGTTTGTGGAGTCCAAAAAACACGAGTTCAGGTTCTGGGAATGCTCGCGATTTCCTCGTCAACGGTTTCTCGGATCGCAATTCTGTCGCTTCCAACGTGATCCTCGTGTCATTTTACGTCGGAAATAGCCACGAGCAGTGCACGTGAACGTTTGTGGAGTCCAAAAAACACGAGTTCAGGTTCTGGGAAGGCTCGCGATTTTCTCGTCAACGGTTTCTCGGATCGCAATTCTGTCGCTTCTAACGCGTTCCTCGCGTCATTTTACATCGGAATTAGTCATGAGAAAGGCAGAAACACGGTTCAGGAGCCCAAAAAACACGAGATCAGGATTCGGGAATGCTCGCGATTTTCTCGTCAACGGTTTCTCGGATCGCAATTCTGTCGCTTCCAACGTGATCCTCGTGTCATTTTACGTCGGAAATAGTCACGAGCAGTGCACGTGAACGTTTGTGGAATCCAAAAAACACGAGTTCAGGTTCTGGGAAGGCTCGCGATTTTCTCGTCAACGGTTTCTCGGATCGCAATTCTGTCGCTTCTAACGTGTTCCTCGTGTCATTTTACGTCGGAATTAGTCTTGAGAAATGCACAAACACGGTTCTGGAGTTCAAACAACACGAGATCAGGTTTTGGGAATGCTCGCGATTTTCTCGTCAACGTTTGCCCGGATTGCAATTCTGTCGCTTCCAACGCGTTCCTCGCGTCATTTTACATCGGAATTAGTCTTGAGAAAGGCACAAACACGATTCAGGAGCCCAAAAAACACGAGATCAGGATTCGGGAATGCTCGCGATTTTCTCGTCAACGGTTTCTCGGATCGCAATTCTGTCGCTTCCAACGTGATCCTCGTGTCATTTTACGTCGGAAATAGTCACGAGCAGTGCACGTGAACGTTTGTGGAGTCCAAAAAACACGAGTTCAGGTTCTGGGAATGCTCGCGATTTTCTCGTCAACGGTTTCCCGGATTGCAATTCTGTCGCTTCCAACGCGTTCCTCGCGTCATTTTACGTCGGAATTAGTCTTGACAAATGCACAAACACGGTTCAGGAGCCCAAAAAACACGAAATCAGGATTCGGGAATGCTCGCGATTTTCTCGTCAACGGTTTCTCGGATCGCAATTCTGTCGCTTCCAACGTGATCCTCGTGTCATTTTACGTCGGAAATAGCCACGAGCAGTGCACGTGAACGTTTGTGGAGTCCAAAAAACACGAGTTCAGGTTCTGGGAAGGCTCGCGATTTTCTCGTCAACGGTTTCTCGGATCGCAATTCTGTCGCTTCTAACGCGTTCCTCGCGTCATTTTACATCGGAATTAGTCATGAGAAAGGCAGAAACACGGTTCAGGAGCCCAAAAAACACGAGATCAGGATTCGGGAATGCTCGCGATTTTCTCGTCAACGGTTTCTCGGATCGCAATTCTGTCGCTTCCAACGTGATCCTCGTGTCATTTTACGTCGGAAATAGTCACGAGCAGTGCACGTGAACGTTTGTGGAATCCAAAAAACACGAGTTCAGGTTCTGGGAAGGCTCGCGATTTTCTCGTCAACGGTTTCTCGGATCGCAATTCTGTCGCTTCTAACGTGTTCCTCGTGTCATTTTACGTCGGAATTAGTCTTGAGAAATGCACAAACACGGTTCTGGAGTTCAAACAACACGAGATCAGGTTTTGGGAATGCTCGCGATTTTCTCGCCAACGTTTGCCCGGATTGCAATTCTGTCGCTTCCAACGCGTTCCGCGCGTCATTTTACATCGGAATTAGTCTTGAGAAAGGCACAAACACGGTTCAGGAGCCCAAAAAACACGAGATCAGGATTCGGGAATGCTCGCGATTTTCTCGTCAACGGTTTCTCGGATCGCAATTCTGTCGCTTCCAACGTGATCCTCGTGTCATTTTACGTCGGAAATAGTCACGAGCAGTGCACGTGAACGTTTGTGGAGTCGAAAAAACACGAGTTCAGGTTCTGGGAATGCTCGCGATTTCCTCGTCAACGGTTTCTCGGATCGCAATTCAGTCGCTTCCAACGTGTTCCTCGTGTCATTTTACGTCGGAATTAGTCTTGACAAATGCACAAACGCGGTTGTGGAGTTAAAAAAACACGAGATCAGGTTTTGGGAATGCTCGCGATTTTCTCGTCAACGTTTGCTCGGATTGCAATTCTGTCGCTTCCATCGTGATCCTCGTGTCATTTTACGTCGGAAATAGTCACGAGCAGTGCACGTGAACGTTTGTGGAATCCAAAAAACAGGAGTTCAGGTTCTGGGAAGGCTCGCGATTTTCTCGTCAACGGTTTCTCGGATCGCAATTCTGTCGCTTCTAACGCGTTCCTCGCGTCATTTTACATCGGAATTAGTCATGAGAAAGGCACAAACACGATTCAGGAGCCCAAAAAACACGAGATCAGGATTCGGGAATGCTCGCGATTTTCTCGTCAACGTTTGCTCGGATTGCAATTCTGTCGCTTCCTACGCGTTTCTCGCGTCATTTTACATCGGAATTAGTCATGAGAAATGCACAAACACGGTTGTGGAGCCCAAAAAACACGAGATCAGTTTCTGGGAATGCTCGCGATTTCCTCGTCAACGGTTTCTCGGATCGCAATTCTGTCGCTTCTAACGTGTTCCTCGTGTCATTTTACGTCGGAATTAGTCTTGAGAAATGCACAAACACGGTTCTGGAGTTCAAAAAACACGAGTTCAGGTTTTGGGAATGCTCGCGATTTTCTAGTCAACGGTTTCTCGGATCGCAAGTCTGTCGCTTCCAACGTGTTCCTCGTGTCATTTTACGTCGGAATTAGTCTTGAGAAATGCACAAACACGGTTCTGGAGTTAAAAAAAAACGAGATCAGGTTTTGGGAATGCTCGTGATTTTCTCGTCAACGTTTGCCCGGATTGCAATTCTGTCGCTTCCAACGCGTTCCTCGCGTCATTTTACGTCGGAATTAGTCTTGACAAATGCACAAACACGGTTCAGGAGCCCAAAAAACACGAAATCAGGATTCGGGAATGCTCGCGATTTTCTCGTCAACGGTTTCTCGGATCGCAATTCTGTCGCTTCCAACGTGATCCTCGTGTCATTTTACGTCGGAAATAGCCACGAGCAGTGCACGTGAACGTTTGTGGAGTCCAAAAAACACGAGTTCAGGTTCTGGGAAGGCTCGCGATTTTCTCGTCAACGGTTTCTCGGATCGCAATTCTGTCGCTTCTAACGTGTTCCTCGTGTCATTTTACGTCGGAATTAGTCTTGAGAAATGCACAAACACGGTTCTGGAGTTCAAACAACACGAGATCAGGTTTTGGGAATGCTCGCGATTTTCTCGCCAACGTTTGCCCGGATTGCAATTCTGTCGCTTCCAACGCGTTCCGCGCGTCATTTTACATCGGAATTAGTCTTGAGAAAGGCACAAACACGGTTCAGGAGCCCAAAAAACACGAGATCAGGATTCGGGAATGCTCGCGATTTTCTCGTCAACGGTTTCTCGGATCGCAATTCTGTCGTTCCAACGTGATCCTCGTGTCATTTTACGTCGGAAATAGTCACGAGCAGTGCACGTGAACGTTTGTGGAGTCCAAAAAACACGAGTTCAGGTTCTGGGAATGCTCGCGATTTCCTCGTCAACGGTTTCTCGGATCGCAATTCTGTCGCTTCCAACGTGTTCCTCGTGTCATTTTACGTCGGAATTAGTCTTGACAAATGCACAAACGCGGTTGTGGAGTTAAAAAAACACGAGATCAGGTTTTGGGAATGCTCGCGATTTTCTCGTCAACGTTTGCTCGGATTGCAATTCTGTCGCTTCCATCGTGATCCTCGTGTCATTTTACGTCGGAAATAGTCACGAGCAGTGCACGTGAACGTTTGTGGAATCCAAAAAACAGGAGTTCAGGTTCTGGGAAGGCTCGCGATTTTCTCGTCAACGGTTTCTCGGATCGCAATTCTGTCGCTTCTAACGTGTTCCTCGTGTCATTTTACGTCGGAATTAGTCTTGAGAAATGCACAAACACGGTTCTGGAGTTCAAAAAACACGAGATCAGGTTTTGGGAATGCTCGCGATTTTCTCGTCAACGGTTTCTCGGATCGCAATTCTGTCGCTTCCAACGTGATCCTCGTGTCATTTTACGTCGGAAATAGTCACGAGCAGTGCACGTGAACGTTTGTGGAGTCCAAAAAACACGAGTTCAGGTTCTGGGAATGCTCGCGATTTCCTCGTCAACGGTTTCTCGGATCGCAATTCTGTCGCTTCTAAAGTGTTCCTCGTGTCATTTTACGTCGGAATTAGTCTTGAGAAATACACAAACACGGTTCTGGAGTTCAAAAAACACGAGATCAGGATTCGGGATTGCTCGCGATTTTCTCGTCAACGGTTTCTCGGTTCGCAATTCTGTCGCTTCCATCGTGATCCTCGTGTCATTTTACGTCGGAAATAGTCACGAGCAGTGCACGTGAACGTTTGTGGAGTCCAAAAAACACGAGTTCAGGTTCTGGGAATGCTCGCGATTTTCTCGTCAACGGTTTCTCGGATCGCAATTCTGTCGCTTCTAACGTGTTCCTCGCGTCATTTTACATCGGAATTAGTCACGAGAAATGCACAAACACGGTTGTGGAGCCCAAAAAACACGAGATCAGTTTCTGGGAATGCTCGCGATTTCCTCGTCAACGGTTTCTCGGATCGCAATTCTGTCGCTTCTAACGTGTTCCTCGTGTCATTTTACGTCGGAATTAGTCTTGAGAAATGCACAAACACGGTTCTGGAGTTCAAAAAACACGAGTTCAGGTTTTGGGAATGCTCGCGATTTTCTAGTCAACGGTTTCTCGGATCGCAAGTCTGTCACTTCCAACGTGTTCCTCGTGTCATTTTACGTCGGAATTAGTCTTGAGAAATGCACAAACACGGTTCTGGAGTTCAAAAAACACGAGATCAGGTTTTGGGAATGCTCGCGATTTTCTCGTCAACGTTTGCCCGGATTGCAATTCTGTCGCTTCCAACGCGTTCCTCGCGTCATTTTACATCGGAATTGGTCTTGAGAAAGGCACAAACACGGTTCAGGAGCCCAAAAAACACGAGATCAGGATTCGGGAATGCTCGCGATTTTCTCGTCAACGGTCCTCGGATCGCAATTCTGTCGCTTCCAACGTGATCCTCGTGTCATTTTACGTCGGAAATAGTCACGAGCAGTGCACGTGAACGTTTGTGGAGTCCAAAAAATACGAGTTCAGGTTCTGGGAATGCTCGCGATTTTCTCGTCAACGGTTTCTCGGATCGCAATTCTGTCGCTTCTAACGCGTTCCTCGCGTCATTTTACATCGGAATTAGTCATGAGAAAGGCAGAAACACGGTTCAGGAGCCCAAAAAACACGAGATCAGGATTCGGGAATGCTCGCGATTTTCTCGTCAACGGTTTCTCGGATCGCAATTCTGTCGCTTCCAACGTGATCCTCGTGTCATTTTACGTCGGAAATAGTCACGAGCAGTGCACGTGAACGTTTGTGGAATCCAAAAAACACGAGTTCAGGTTCTGGGAAGGCTCGCGATTTTCTCGCCAACGGTTTCTCGGATCGCAATTCTGTCGCTTCTAACGTGTTCCTCGTGTCATTTTACGTCGGAATTAGTCTTGAGAAATGCACAAACACGGTTCTGGAGTTCAAAAAACACGAGATCAGGTTTTGGGAATGCTCGCGATTTTCTCGTCAACGGTTTCTCGGATCGCAATTCTGTCGCTTCCAACGTGTTCCTCGTGTCATTTTACGTCGGAATTAGTCTTGAGAAATGCACAAACACGGTTCTGGAGTTCAAAAAACACGAGTTCAGGTTTTGGGAATGCTCGCGATTTTCTCGTCAACGTTTGCTCGGATTGCAATTCTGTCGCTTCCTACGCGTTTCTCGCGTCATTTTACATCGGAATTAGTCATGAGAAATGCACAAACACGGTTGTGGAGCCCAAAAAACACGAGATCAGTTTCTGGGAATGCTCGCGATTTCCTCGTCAACGGTTTCTCGGATCGCAATTCTGTCGCTTCTAACGTGTTCCTCGTGTCATTTTACGTCGGAATTAGTCTTGAGAAATGCACAAACACGGTTCTGGAGTTCAAAAAACACGAGATCAGGTTTTGGGAATGCTCGCGATTTTCTCGTCAACGGTTTCTCGGATCGCAATTCTGTCGCTTCCAACGTGATCCTCGTGTCATTTTACGTCGGAAATAGTCACGAGCAGTGCACGTGAACGTTTGTGGAGTCCAAAAAACACGAGTTCAGGTTCTGGGAATGCTCGCGATTTCCTCGTCAACGGTTTCTCGGATCGCAATTCTGTCGCTTCTAACGTGTTCCTCGTGTCATTTTACGTCGGAATTAGTCTTGAGAAATGCACAAACACGGTTCTGGAGTTCAAAAAACACGAGATCAGGATTCGGGATTGCTCGCGATTTTCTCGTCAACGGTTTCTCGGTTCGCAATTCTGTCGCTTCCATCGTGATCCTCGTGTCATTTTACGTCGGAAATAGTCACGAGGAGTGCACGTGAACGTTTGTGGAGTCCAAAAAACACGAGTTCAGGTTCTGGGAATGCTCGCGATTTTCTCGTCAACGGTTTCTCGGATCGCAATTCTGTCGCTTCTAACGTGTTCCTCGCGTCATTTTACATCGGAATTAGTCACGAGAAATGCACAAACACGGTTGTGGAGCCCAAAAAACACGAGATCAGTTTCTGGGAATGCTCGCGATTTCCTCGTCAACGGTTTCTCGGATCGCAATTCTGTCGCTTCTAACGTGTTCCTCGTGTCATTTTACGTCGGAATTAGTCTTGAGAAATGCACAAACACGGTTCTGGAGTTCAAAAAACACGAGTTCAGGTTTTGGGAATGCTCGCGATTTTCTAGTCAACGGTTTCTCGGATCGCAAGTCTGTCGCTTCCAACGTGTTCCTCGTGTCATTTTACGTCGGAATTAGTCTTGAGAAATGCACAAACACGGTTCTGGAGTTCAAAAAACACGAGATCAGGTTTTGGGAATGCTCGCGATTTTCTCGTCAACGTTTGCCCGGATTGCAATTCTGTCGCTTCCAACGCGTTCCTCGCGTCATTTTACATCGGAATTAGTCTTGAGAAAGGCACAAACACGGTTCAGGAGCCCAAAAAACACGAGATCAGGATTCGGGAATGCTCGCGATTTTCTCGTCAACGGTCCTCGGATCGCAATTCTGTCGCTTCCAACGTGATCCTCGTGTCATTTTACGTCGGAAATAGTCACGAGCAGTGCACGTGAACGTTTGTGGAGTCCAAAAAATACGAGTTCAGGTTCTGGGAATGCTCGCGATTTTCTCGTCAACGGTTTCTCGGATCGCAATTCTGTCGCTTCTAACGCGTTCCTCGCGTCATTTTACATCGGAATTAGTCATGAGAAAGGCAGAAACACGGTTCAGGAGCCCAAAAAACACGAGATCAGGATTCGGGAATGCTCGCGATTTTCTCGTCAACGGTTTCTCGGATCGCAATTCTGTCGCTTCCAACGTGATCCTCGTGTCATTTTACGTCGGAAATAGTCACGAGCAGTGCACGTGAACGTTTGTGGAATCCAAAAAACACGAGTTCAGGTTCTGGGAAGGCTCGCGATTTTCTCGCCAACGGTTTCTCGGATCGCAATTCTGTCGCTTCTAACGTGTTCCTCGTGTCATTTTACGTCGGAATTAGTCTTGAGAAATGCACAAACACGGTTCTGGAGTTCAAAAAACACGAGATCAGGTTTTGGGAATGCTCGCGATTTTCTCGTCAACGGTTTCTCGGATCGCAATTCTGTCGCTTCCAACGTGTTCCTCGTGTCATTTTACGTCGGAATTAGTCTTGAGAAATGCACAAACACGGTTCTGGAGTTCAAAAAACACGAGTTCAGGTTTTGGGAATGCTCGCGATTTTCTCGTCAACGTTTGCTCGGATTGCAATTCTGTCGCTTCCTACGCGTTTCTCGCGTCATTTTACATCGGAATTAGTCATGAGAAATGCACAAACACGGTTGTGGAGCCCAAAAAACACGAGATCAGTTTCTGGGAATGCTCGCGATTTCCTCGTCAACGGTTTCTCGGATCGCAATACTGTCGCTTCTAACGTGTTCCTCGTGTCATTTTACGTCGGAATTAGTCTTGAGAAATGCACAAACACGGTTCTGGAGTTCAAAAAACACGAGATCAGGTTTTGGGAATGCTCGCGATTTTCTCGTCAACGGTTTCTCGGATCGCAATTCTGTCGCTTCCAACGTGATCCTCGTGTCATTTTACGTCGGAAATAGTCACGAGCAGTGCACGTGAACGTTTGTGGAGTCCAAAAAACACGAGTTCAGGTTCTGGGAATGCTCGCGATTTCCTCGTCAACGGTTTCTCGGATCGCAATTCTGTCGCTTCTAACGTGTTCCTCGTGTCATTTTACGTCGGAATTAGTCTTGAGAAATGCACAAACACGGTTCTGGAGTTCAAAAAACACGAGATCAGGATTCGGGATTGCTCGCGATTTTCTCGTCAACGGTTTCTCGGTTCGCAATTCTGTCGCTTCCATCGTGATCCTCGTGTCATTTTACGTCGGAAATAGTCACGAGCAGTGCACGTGAACGTTTGTGGAGTCCAAAAAACACGAGTTCAGGTTCTGGGAATGCTCGCGATTTTCTCGTCAACGGTTTCTCGGATCGCAATTCTGTCGCTTCTAACGTGTTCCTCGCGTCATTTTACATCGGAATTAGTCACGAGAAATGCACAAACACGGTTGTGGAGCCCAAAAAACACGAGATCAGTTTCTGGGAATGCTCGCGATTTCCTCGTCAACGGTTTCTCGGATCGCAATTCTGTCGCTTCTAACGTGTTCCTCGTGTCATTTTACGTCGGAATTAGTCTTGAGAAATGCACAAACACGGTTCTGGAGTTCAAAAAACACGAGTTCAGGTTTTGGGAATGCTCGCGATTTTCTAGTCAACGGTTTCTCGGATCGCAAGTCTGTCGCTTCCAACGTGTTCCTCGTGTCATTTTACGTCGGAATTAGTCTTGAGAAATGCACAAACACGGTTCTGGAGTTCAAAAAACACGAGATCAGGTTTTGGGAATGCTCGCGATTTTCTCGTCAACGTTTGCCCGGATTGCAATTCTGTCGCTTCCAACGCGTTCCTCGCGTCATTTTACATCGGAATTAGTCTTGAGAAAGGCACAAACACGGTTCAGGAGCCCAAAAAACACGAGATCAGGATTCGGGAATGCTCGCGATTTTCTCGTCAACGGTCCTCGGATCGCAATTCTGTCGCTTCCAACGTGATCCTCGTGTCATTTTACGTCGGAAATAGTCACGAGCAGTGCACGTGAACGTTTGTGGAGTCCAAAAAATACGAGTTCAGGTTCTGGGAATGCTCGCGATTTTCTCGTCAACGGTTTCTCGGATCGCAATTCTGTCGCTTCTAACGCGTTCCTCGCGTCATTTTACATCGGAATTAGTCATGAGAAAGGCAGAAACACGGTTCAGGAGCCCAAAAAACACGAGATCAGGATTCGGGAATGCTCGCGATTTTCTCGTCAACGGTTTCTCGGATCGCAATTCTGTCGCTTCCAACGTGATCCTCGTGTCATTTTACGTCGGAAATAGTCACGAGCAGTGCACGTGAACGTTTGTGGAATCCAAAAAACACGAGTTCAGGTTCTGGGAAGGCTCGCGATTTTCTCGCCAACGGTTTCTCGGATCGCAATTCTGTCGCTTCTAACGTGTTCCTCGTGTCATTTTACGTCGGAATTAGTCTTGAGAAATGCACAAACACGGTTCTGGAGTTCAAAAAACACGAGATCAGGTTTTGGGAATGCTCGCGATTTTCTCGTCAACGGTTTCTCGGATCGCAATTCTGTCGCTTCCAACGTGTTCCTCGTGTCATTTTACGTCGGAATTAGTCTTGAGAAATGCACAAACACGGTTCTGGAGTTCAAAAAACACGAGTTCAGGTTTTGGGAATGCTCGCGATTTTCTCGTCAACGTTTGCTCGGATTGCAATTCTGTCGCTTCCTACGCGTTTCTCGCGTCATTTTACATCGGAATTAGTCATGAGAAATGCACAAACACGGTTGTGGAGCCCAAAAAACACGAGATCAGTTTCTGGGAATGCTCGCGATTTCCTCGTCAACGGTTTCTCGGATCGCAATTCTGTCGCTTCTAACGTGTTCCTCGTGTCATTTTACGTCGGAATTAGTCTTGAGAAATGCACAAACACGGTTCTGGAGTTCAAAAAACACGAGTTCAGGTTTTGGGAATGCTCGCGATTTTCTAGTCAACGGTTTCTCGGATCGCAAGTCTGTCGCTTCCAACGTGTTCCTCGTGTCATTTTACGTCGGAATTAGTCTTGAGAAATGCACAAACACGGTTCTGGAGTTCAAAAAACACGAGATCAGGTTTTGGGAATGCTCGCGATTTTCTCGTCAACGTTTGCCCGGATTGCAATTCTGTCGCTTCCAACGCGTTCCTCGCGTCATTTTACATCGGAATTAGTCTTGAGAAAGGCACAAACACGGTTCAGGAGCCCAAAAAACACGAGATCAGGATTCGGGAATGCTCGCGATTTTCTCGTCAACGGTTTCTCGGATCGCAATTCTGTCGCTTCCAACGTGATCCTCGTGTCATTTTACGTCGGAAATAGTCACGAGCAGTGCACGTGAACGTTTGTGGAGTCCAAAAAACACGAGTTCAGGTTCTGGGAATGCTCGCGATTTTCTCGTCAACGGTTTCCCGGATTGCAATTCTGTCGCTTCCAACGCGTTCCTCGCGTCATTTTACGTCGGAATTAGTCTTGACAAATGCACAAACACGGTTCAGGAGCCCAAAAAACACGAAATCAGGATTCGGGAATGCTCGCGATTTTCTCGTCAACGGTTTCTCGGATCGCAATTCTGTCGCTTCCAACGTGATCCTCGTGTCATTTTACGTCGGAAATAGCCACGAGCAGTGCACGTGAACGTTTGTGGAGTCCAAAAAACACGAGTTCAGGTTCTGGGAAGGCTCGCGATTTTCTCGTCAACGGTTTCTCGGATCGCAATTCTGTCGCTTCTAACGCGTTCCTCGCGTCATTTTACATCAGAATTAGTCATGAGAAAGGCAGAAACACGGTTCAGGAGCCCAAAAAACACGAGATCAGGATTCGGGAATGCTCGCGATTTTCTCGTCAACGGTTTCTCGGATCGCAATTCTGTCGCTTCCAACGTGATCCTCGTGTCATTTTACGTCGGAAATAGTCACGAGCAGTGCACGTGAACGTTTGTGGAATCCAAAAAACACGAGTTCAGGTTCTGGGAAGGCTCGCGATTTTCTCGTCAACGGTTTCTCGGATCGCAATTCTGTCGCTTCTAACGTGTTCCTCGTGTCATTTTACGTCGGAATTAGTCTTGAGAAATGCACAAACACGGTTCTGGAGTTCAAACAACACGAGATCAGGTTTTGGGAATGCTCGCGATTTTCTCGCCAACGTTTGCCCGGATTGCAATTCTGTCGCTTCCAACGCGTTCCTCGCGTCATTTTACATCGGAATTAGTCTTGAGAAAGGCACAAACACGGTTCAGGAGCCCAAAAAACACGAGATCAGGATTCGGGAATGCTCGCGATTTTCTCGTCAACGGTTTCTCGGATCGCAATTCTGTCGCTTCCAACGTGATCCTCGTGTCATTTTACGTCGGAAATAGTCACGAGCAGTGCACGTGAACGTTTGTGGAATCCAAAAAACACGAGTTCAGGTTCTGGGTAGGCTCGCGATTTTCTCGTCAACGGTTTCTCGGATCGCAATTCTGTCGCTTCTAACGTGTTCCTCGTGTCATTTTACGTCGGAATTAGTCTTGAGAAATGCACAAACACGGTTCTGGAGTTCAAACAACACGAGATCAGGATTCGGGAATGCTCGCGATTTTCTCGTCAACGGTTTCTCGGATCGCAATTCTGTCGCTTCCAACGTGATCCTCGTGTCATTTTACTTCGGAAATAGTCACGAGCAGTGCACGTGAACGTTTGTGGAATCCAAAAAACACGAGTTCAGGTTCTGGGTAGGCTCGCGATTTTCTCGTCAACGGTTTCTCGGATCGCAATTCTGTCGCTTCTAACGTGTTCCTCGTGTCATTTTACGTCGGAATTAGTCTTGAGAAATGCACAAACACGGTTCTGGAGTTCAAAAAACAGGAGATCAGGTTTTGGGAATGCTCGCGATTTTCTCGTCAACGTTTGCCCGGATTGCAATTCTGTCGCTTGCAACGCGTTCCTCGCGTCATTTTACATCGGAATTAGTCTTGAGAAAGGCACAAACGCGGTTGTGGAGTTAAAAAAACACGAGATCAGGTTTTGGGAATGCTCGCGATTTTCTCGTCAACGTTTGCTCGGATTGCAATTCTGTCGCTTCCATCGTGATCCTCGTGTCATTTTACGTCGGAAATAGTCACGAGCAGTGCACGTGAACGTTTGTGGAATCCAAAAAACACGAGTTCAGGTTCTGGGAAGGCTCGCGATTTTCTCGTCAACGGTTTCTCGGATCGCAATTCTGTCGCTTCTAACGTGTTCCTCGTGTCATTTTACGTCGGAATTAGTCTTGAGAAATGCACAAACACGGTTCTGGAGTTCAAAAAACACGAGATCAGGTTTTGGGAATGCTCGCGATTTTCTCGTCAACGGTGTCTCGGATCGCAATTCTGTCGCTTCCAACGTGTTCCTCGTGTCATTTTACGTCGGAATTAGTCTTGAGAAATGCACAAACACGGTTCTGGAGTTCAAAAAACACGAGTTCAGGTTTTGGGAATGCTCGCGATTTTCTCGTCAACGTTTGCTCGGATTGCAATTCTGTCGCTTCCTACGCGTTTTCCGCGTCATTTTACATCGGAATTAGTCATGAGAAATGCACAAACACGGTTGTGGAGCCCAAAAAACACGAGATCAGTTTCTGGGAATGCTCGCGATTTCCTCGTCAACGGTTTCTCGGATCGCAATTCTGTCGCTTCTAACGTGTTCCTCGTGTCATTTTACGTCGGAATTAGTCTTGAGAAATGCACAAACACGGTTCTGGAGTTCAAAAAACACGAGTTCAGGTTTTGGGAATGCTCGCGATTTTCTAGTCAACGGTTTCTCGGATCGCAAGTCTGTCGCTTCCAACGTGTTCCTCGTGTCATTTTACGTCGGAATTAGTCTTGAGAAATGCACAAACACGGTTCTGGAGTTCAAAAAACAGGAGATCAGGTTTTGGGAATGCTCGCGATTTTCTCGTCAACGTTTGCCCGGATTGCAATTCTGTCGCTTGCAACGCGTTCCTCGCGTCATTTTACATCGGAATTAGTCTTGAGAAAGGCACAAACACGGTTCAGGAGCCCAAAAAACACGAGATCAGGATTCGGGAATGCTCGCGATTTTCTCGTCAACGGTTTCTCCGATCGCAATTCTGTCGCTTCCAACGTGATCCTCGTGTCATTTTACGTCGGAAATAGTCACGAGCAGTGCACGTGAACGTTTGTGGAGTCCAAAAAACACGAGTTCAGGTTCTGGGAATGCTCGCGATTTTCTCGTCAACGTTTGCTCGGATTGCAATTCTGTCGCTTCCAACGCGTTCCTCGCGTCATTTTCAATCGGAATTAGTCATGAGAAAGGCACAAACACGGTTCAGGAGCCCAAAAAACACGAGATCAGGTTTTGGGAATGCTCGCGATTTCCTCGTCAACGGTTTCTCGGATCGCAATTCTGTCGCTTCCATCGTGATCCTCGTGTCATTTTACGTCGGAATTAGTCTTGAGAAATGCACAAACACGGTTCTGGAGTTCAAAAAACACGAGATCAGGTTTTTGGAATGCTCGCGATTTTCTCGTCAACGGTTTCTCGGTACGCAATTCTGTCGCTTCTAACGTGTTCCTCGTGTCATTTTACGTCGGAATTAGTCTTGAGAAATGCACAAACACGGTCCTGGAGTTCAAAAAACACGAGTTCAGGTTTTGGGAATGCTCGCGATTTTCTCGTCAACGTTTGCTTGGATCGCAATTCTGTCGCTTCCAACGTGATCCTCGTGTCATTTTACGTCGGAAATAGTCACGAGCAGTGCACGTGAACGTTTGTGGAGTCCAAAAAACACGAGTTCAGGTTCTGGGAATGCTCGCGATTTTCTCGTCAACGGTTTCTCGGATCGCAATTCTGTTGCTTCTAACGTGTTCCTCGTGTCATTTTACGTCGGAATTAGTCTTGAGAAATGCACAAACACGGTTCTGGAGTTCAAAAAACACGAGATCAGGTTTTTGGAATGCTCGCGATTTTCTCGTCAACGGTTTCACGGTTCGCAATTCTGTCGCTTCCATCGTGATCCTCGTGTCATTTTACGTCGGAAATAGTCACGAGCAGTGCACGTGAACGTTTGTGGAGTCCAAAAAACACGAGTTCAGGTTCTGATAATGCTCGCGATTTTCTCGTCAACGGTTTCTCGGGTCGCAATTCCGTCGCTTCTAACGTGTTCCTCGTGTCATTTTACGTCGGAATTAGTCTTGAGAAATGCACAAACACGGTTCTGGAGTTCAAAAAACACGAGATCAGGTTTTGGGAATGCTCGCGATTTTCTCGTCAACGGTTTCTCGGTTCGCAATTCTGTCGCTTCCATCGTGATCCTCGTGTCATTTTACGTCGGAAATAGTCACGAGCAGTGCACGTGAACGTTTGTGGAGTCCAAAAAACACGAGTTCAAGTTCTGGGAATGCTCGCGATTTTCTCGTCAACGGTTTCTCTGATCGCAATTCTGTCGCTTCTAACGTGTTCCTCGTGTCATTTTACGTCGGAATTAATCTTGAGAAATGCACAAACACGGTTCTGGAGTTCAAAAAACACGAGATCAGGTTTTGGGAATGCTCGCGATTTTCTCGTCAACGGTTTCTCGGTTCGCAATTCTGTCGCTTCCATCGTGATCCTTGTGTCATTTTACGTCGGAAATAGACACGAGCAGTGCACGTGAACGTTTGTGGAATCCAAAAAACACGAGTTCAGGTTCTGGGAATGCTCGCGATTTTCTCGTCAACGTTTGCCCGGATTGCAATTCTGTCGCTTCCAACGCGTTCCTCGTGTCATTTTACGTCGGAATTAGTCTTGAGAAATGCACAAACACGGTTCTGGAGTTCAAAAAACACGAGATCAGGTTTTTGGAATGCTCGCGATTTTCTCGTCAACGGTTTCACGGTTCGCAATTCTGTCGCTTCCATCGTGATCCTCGTGTCATTTTACGTCGGAAATAGTCACGAGCAGTGCACGTGAACGTTTGTGGAGTCCAAAAAACACGAGTTCAGGTTCTGATAATGCTCGCGATTTTCTCGTTAACGGTTTCTCGGATCGCAATTCTGTCGCTTCCAACGTGTTCCTCGTGTCATTTTACGCCGGAATTAGTCTTGAGAAATGCACAAACACGGTTCTGGAGTTCAAAAAACACGAGATCAGGTTTTTGGAATGCTCGCGATTTTCTCGTCAACGGTTTCTCGGTTCGCAATTCTGTCGCTTCCATCGTGATCCTTGTGTCATTTTACGTCGGAAATAGACACGAGCAGTGCACGTGAACGTTTGTGGAGTCCAAAAAACACGAGTTCAGGTTCTGGGAATGCTCGCGATTTTCTCGTCAACGTTTGCCCGGATCGCAATTCTGTCGCTTCCAACGCGTTCCTCGTGTCATTTTACGTCGGAATTAGTCTTGAGAAATGCACAAACACGGTTCTGGAGTTCAAAAAACACGAGATCAGGTTTTTGGAATGCTCGCGATTTTCTCGTCAACGGTTTCACGGTTCGCAATTCTGTCGCTTCCATCGTGATCCTCGTGTCATTTTACGTCGGAAATAGTCACGAGCAGTGCACGTGAACGTTTGTGGAGTCCAAAAAACACGAGTTCAGGTTCTGATAATGCTCGCGATTTTCTCGTCAACGGTTTCTCGGGTCGCAATTCCGTCGCTTCTAACGTGTTCCTCGTGTCATTTTACGTCGGAATTAGTCTTGAGAAATGCACAAACACGGTTCTGGAGTTCAAAAAACACGAGTTCAGGTTTTGGAAATGCTCGCGATTTTCTCGTCAAGGTTTGCTTGGATTGCAATTCTGTCGCTTCCAACGTGATCCTCGTGTCATTTTACGTCGGAAATAGTCACGAGCAGTGCACGTGAACGTTTGTGGAGTCCAAAAAACACGAGTTCAGGTTCTGGGAATGCTCGCGATTTTCTCGTCAACGGTTTCTCGGATCGCAATTCTGTCGCTTCTAACGTGTTCCTCGTGTCATTTTACGTCGGAATTAGTCTTGACAAATGCACAAACACGGTTCTGGAGTTCAAAAAACACGAGATCAGGTTTTTGGAATGCTCGCGATTTTCTCGTCAATGTTTGCTCGGATTGCAATTCTGTCGCTTCCTACGCGTTTCTCGCGTCATTTTACATCGGAATTAGTCATGAGAAATGCACAAACACGGTTGTGGAGCCCAAAAAACACGAGATCAGTTTCTGGGAATGCTCGCGATTTCCTCGTCAACGGTTTCTCGGATCGCAATTCTGTCGCTTCTAACGTGTTCCTCGTGTCATTTTACGTCGGAATTAGTCTTGAGAAATGCACAAACACGGTTATGGAGTTCAAAAAACACGAGTTCAGGTTTTGGGAATGCTCGCGATTTTCTAGTCAACGGTTTCTCGGATCGCAATTCTGTCGCTTCCAACGTGTTCCTCGTGTCATTTTACGTCGGAATTAGTCTTGAGAAATGCACAAACACGGTTCTGGAGTTCAAAAAACACGAGTTCAGGTTTTGGAAATGCTCGCGATTTTCTCGTCAACGTTTGCTTGGATTGCAATTCTGTCGCTTCCAACGTGATCCTCGTGTCATTTTACGTCGGAAATAGTCACGAGCAGTGCACGTGAACGTTTGTGGAGTCCAAAAAACACGAGTTCAGGTTCTGATAATGCTCGCGATTTTCTCGTCAACGGTTTCTCGGGTCGCAATTCCGTCGCTTCTAACGTGTTCCTCGTGTCATTTTACGTCGGAATTAGTCTTGAGAAATGCACAAACACGGTTCTGGAGTTCAAAAAACACGAGTTCAGGTTTTGGAAATGCTCGCGATTTTCTCGTCAACGTTTGCTTGGATTGCAATTCTGTCGCTTCCATCGTGATCCTTGTGTCATTTTACGTCGGAAATAGACACGAGCAGTGCACGTGAACGTTTGTGGAGTCCAAAAAACACGAGTTCAGGTTCTGGGAATGCTCGCGATTTTCTCGTCAACGTTTGCCCGGATCGCAATTCTGTCGCTTCCAACGCGTTCCTCGTGTCATTTTACGTCGGAATTAGTCTTGAGAAATGCACAAACACGGTTCTGGAGTTCAAAAAACACGAGATCAGGTTTTGGGAATGCTCGCGATTTTCTCGTCAACGGTGTCTCGGATCGCAATTCTGTCGCTTCCAACGTGTTCCTCGTGTCATTTTACGTCGGAATTAGTCTTGAGAAATGCACAAACACGGTTCTGGAGTTCAAAAAACACGAGTTCAGGTTTTGGGAATGCTCGCGATTTTCTCGTCAACGTTTGCTCGGATTGCAATTCTGTCGCTTCCTACGCGTTTTCCGCGTCATTTTACATCGGAATTAGTCATGAGAAATGCACAAACACGGTTGTGGAGCCCAAAAAACACGAGATCAGTTTCTGGGAATGCTCGCGATTTCCTCGTCAACGGTTTCTCGGATCGCAATTCTGTCGCTTCTAACGTGTTCCTCGTGTCATTTTACGTCGGAATTAGTCTTGAGAAATGCACAAACACGGTTCTGGAGTTCAAAAAACACGAGTTCAGGTTTTGGGAATGCTCGCGATTTTCTAGTCAACGGTTTCTCGGATCGCAAGTCTGTCGCTTCCAACGTGTTCCTCGTGTCATTTTACGTCGGAATTAGTCTTGAGAAATGCACAAACACGGTTCTGGAGTTCAAAAAACAGGAGATCAGGTTTTGGGAATGCTCGCGATTTTCTCGTCAACGTTTGCCCGGATTGCAATTCTGTCGCTTGCAACGCGTTCCTCGCGTCATTTTACATCGGAATTAGTCTTGAGAAAGGCACAAACACGGTTCAGGAGCCCAAAAAACACGAGATCAGGATTCGGGAATGCTCGCGATTTTCTCGTCAACGGTTTCTCCGATCGCAATTCTGTCGCTTCCAACGTGATCCTCGTGTCATTTTACGTCGGAAATAGTCACGAGCAGTGCACGTGAACGTTTGTGGAGTCCAAAAAACACGAGTTCAGGTTCTGGGAATGCTCGCGATTTTCTCGTCAACGTTTGCTCGGATTGCAATTCTGTCGCTTCCAACGCGTTCCTCGCGTCATTTTCAATCGGAATTAGTCATGAGAAAGGCACAAACACGGTTCAGGAGCCCAAAAAACACGAGATCAGGTTTTGGGAATGCTCGCGATTTCCTCGTCAACGGTTTCTCGGATCGCAATTCTGTCGCTTCCAACGTGTTCCTCGTGTCATTTTACGTCGGAATTAGTCTTGAGAAATGCACAAACACGGTTCTGGAGTTCAAAAACACGAGTTCAGGTTTTGGGAATGCTCGCGATTTTCTAGTCAACGGTTTCTCGGATCGCAATTCTGTCGCTTCCAACGTGATCCTCGTGTCATTTTACGTCGGAAATAGTCACGAGCAGTGCACGTGAACGTTTGTGGAGTCCAAAAAACACGAGTTCAGGTTCTGGGAATGCTCGCGATTTTCTCGTCAACGGTTTCCCGGATTGCAATTCTGTCGCTTCCAACGCGTTCCTCGCGTCATTTTACGTCGGAATTAGTCTTGACAAATGCACAAACACGGTTCAGGAGCCCAAAAAACACGAAATCAGGATTCGGGAATGCTCGCGATTTTCTCGTCAACGGTTTCTCGGATCGCAATTCTGTCGCTTCCAACGTGATCCTCGTGTCATTTTACGTCGGAAATAGCCACGAGCAGTGCACGTGAACGTTTGTGGAGTCCAAAAAACACGAGTTCAGGTTCTGGGAAGGCTCGCGATTTTCTCGTCAACGGTTTCTCGGATCGCAATTCTGTCGCTTCTAACGCGTTCCTCGCGTCATTTTACATCGGAATTAGTCATGAGAAAGGCAGAAACACGGTTCAGGAGCCCAAAAAACACGAGATCAGGATTCGGGAATGCTCGCGATTTTCTCGTCAACGGTTTCTCGGATCGCAATTCTGTCGCTTCCAACGTGATCCTCGTGTCATTTTACGTCGGAAATAGTCACGAGCAGTGCACGTGAACGTTTGTGGAATCCAAAAAACACGAGTTCAGGTTCTGGGAAGGCTCGCGATTTTCTCGTCAACGGTTTCTCGGATCGCAATTCTGTCGCTTCTAACGTGTTCCTCGTGTCATTTTACGTCGGAATTAGTCTTGAGAAATGCACAAACACGGTTCTGGAGTTCAAACAACACGAGATCAGGTTTTGGGAATGCTCGCGATTTTCTCGCCAACGTTTGCCCGGATTGCAATTCTGTCGCTTCCAACGCGTTCCTCGCGTCATTTTACATCGGAATTAGTCTTGAGAAAGGCACAAACACGGTTCAGGAGCCCAAAAAACACGAGATCAGGATTCGGGAATGCTCGCGATTTTCTCGTCAACGGTTTCTCGGATCGCAATTCTGTCGCTTCCAACGTGATCCTCGTGTCATTTTACGTCGGAAATAGTCACGAGCAGTGCACGTGAACGTTTGTGGAATCCAAAAAACACGAGTTCAGGTTCTGGGTAGGCTCGCGATTTTCTCGTCAACGGTTTCTCGGATCGCAATTCTGTCGCTTCTAACGTGTTCCTCGTGTCATTTTACGTCGGAATTAGTCTTGAGAAATGCACAAACACGGTTCTGGAGTTCAAACAACACGAGATCAGGATTCGGGAATGCTCGCGATTTTCTCGTCAACGGTTTCTCGGATCGCAATTCTGTCGCTTCCAACGTGATCCTCGTGTCATTTTACGTCGGAAATAGTCACGAGCAGTGCACGTGAACGTTTGTGGAATCCAAAAAACACGAGTTCAGGTTCTGGGTAGGCTCGCGATTTTCTCGTCAACGGTTTCTCGGATCGCAATTCTGTCGCTTCTAACGTGTTCCTCGTGTCATTTTACGTCGGAATTAGTCTTGAGAAATGCACAAACACGGTTCTGGAGTTCAAAAAACACGAGATCAGGTTTTGGGAATGCTCGCGATTTTCTCGTCAACGGTGTCTCGGATCGCAATTCTGTCGCTTCCAACGGGTTCCTCGTGTCATTTTACGTCGGAATTAGTCTTGAGAAATGCACAAACACGGTTCTGGAGTTCAAAAAACACGAGTTCAGGTTTTGGGAATGCTCGCGATTTTCTCGTCAACGTTTGCTCGGATTGCAATTCTGTCGCTTCCTACGCGTTTTCCGCGTCATTTTACATCGGAATTAGTCATGAGAAATGCACAAACACGGTTGTGGAGCCCAAAAAACACGAGATCAGTTTCTGGGAATGCTCGCGATTTCCTCGTCAACGGTTTCTCGGATCGCAATTCTGTCGCTTCTAACGTGTTCCTCGTGTCATTTTACGTCGGAATTAGTCTTGAGAAATGCACAAACACGGTTCTGGAGTTCAAAAAACACGAGTTCAGGTTTTGGGAATGCTCGCGATTTTCTAGTCAACGGTTTCTCGGATCGCAAGTCTGTCGCTTCCAACGTGTTCCTCGTGTCATTTTACGTCGGAATTAGTCTTGAGAAATGCACAAACACGGTTCTGGAGTTCAAAAAACAGGAGATCAGGTTTTGGGAATGCTCGCGATTTTCTCGTCAACGTTTGCCCGGATTGCAATTCTGTCGCTTGCAACGCGTTCCTCGCGTCATTTTACATCGGAATTAGTCTTGAGAAAGGCACAAACACGGTTCAGGAGCCCAAAAAACACGAGATCAGGATTCGGGAATGCTCGCGATTTTCTCGTCAACGGTTTCTCCGATCGCAATTCTGTCGCTTCCAACGTGATCCTCGTGTCATTTTACGTCGGAAATAGTCACGAGCAGTGCACGTGAACGTTTGTGGAGTCCAAAAAACACGAGTTCAGGTTCTGGGTAGGCTCGCGATTTTCTCGTCAACGGTTTCTCGGATCGCAATTCTGTCGCTTCTAACGTGTTCCTCGTGTCATTTTACGTCGGAATTAGTCTTGAGAAATGCACAAACACGGTTCTGGAGTTCAAAAAACACGAGATCAGGTTTTGGGAATGCTCGCGATTTTCTCGTCAACGGTGTCTCGGATCGCAATTCTGTCGCTTCCAACGGGTTCCTCGTGTCATTTTACGTCGGAATTAGTCTTGAGAAATGCACAAACACGGTTCTGGAGTTCAAAAAACACGAGTTCAGGTTTTGGGAATGCTCGCGATTTTCTCGTCAACGTTTGCTCGGATTGCAATTCTGTCGCTTCCTACGCGTTTTCCGCGTCATTTTACATCGGAATTAGTCATGAGAAATGCACAAACACGGTTGTGGAGCCCAAAAAACACGAGATCAGTTTCTGGGAATGCTCGCGATTTCCTCGTCAACGGTTTCTCGGATCGCAATTCTGTCGCTTCTAACGTGTTCCTCGTGTCATTTTACGTCGGAATTAGTCTTGAGAAATGCACAAACACGGTTCTGGAGTTCAAAAAACACGAGTTCAGGTTTTGGGAATGCTCGCGATTTTCTAGTCAACGGTTTCTCGGATCGCAAGTCTGTCGCTTCCAACGTGTTCCTCGTGTCATTTTACGTCGGAATTAGTCTTGAGAAATGCACAAACACGGTTCTGGAGTTCAAAAAACAGGAGATCAGGTTTTGGGAATGCTCGCGATTTTCTCGTCAACGTTTGCCCGGATTGCAATTCTGTCGCTTGCAACGCGTTCCTCGCGTCATTTTACATCGGAATTAGTCTTGAGAAAGGCACAAACACGGTTCAGGAGCCCAAAAAACACGAGATCAGGATTCGGGAATGCTCGCGATTTTCTCGTCAACGGTTTCTCCGATCGCAATTCTGTCGCTTCCAACGTGATCCTCGTGTCATTTTACGTCGGAAATAGTCACGAGCAGTGCACGTGAACGTTTGTGGAGTCCAAAAAACACGAGTTCAGGTTCTGGGAATGCTCGCGATTTTCTCGTCAACGTTTGCTCGGATTGCAATTCTGTCGCTTCCAACGCGTTCCTCGCGTCATTTTCAATCGGAATTAGTCATGAGAAAGGCACAAACACGGTTCAGGAGCCCAAAAAACACGAGATCAGGTTTTGGGAATGCTCGCGATTTCCTCGTCAACGGTTTCTCGGATCGCAATTCTGTCGCTTCCAACGTGTTCCTCGTGTCATTTTACGTCGGAATTAGTCTTGAGAAATGCACAAACACGGTTCTGGAGTTCAAAAACACGAGTTCAGGTTTTGGGAATGCTCGCGATTTTCTAGTCAACGGTTTCTCGGATCGCAATTCTGTCGCTTCCAACGTGTTCCTCGTGTCATTTTACGTCGGAATTAGTCTTGAGAAATGCACAAACACGGTTCTGGAGTTCAAAAAACACGAGATCAGGTTTTGGGAATGCTCGCGATTTTCTCGTCAACGTTTGCCCGGATTGCAATTCTGTCGCTTCCAACGCGTTCCTCGCGTCATTTTACGTCGGAATTAGTCTTGACAAATGCACAAACACGGTTCAGGAGCCCAAAAAACACGAAATCAGGATTCGGGAATGCTCGCGATTTTCTCGTCAACGGTTTCTCGGATCGCAATTCTGTCGCTTCCAACGTGATCCTCGTGTCATTTTACGTCGGAAATAGCCACGAGCAGTGCACGTGAACGTTTGTGGAGTCCAAAAAACACGAGTTCAGGTTCTGGGAAGGCTCGCGATTTTCTCGTCAACGGTTTCTCGGATCGCAATTCTGTCGCTTCTAACGCGTTCCTCGCGTCATTTTACATCGGAATTAGTCATGAGAAAGGCAGAAACACGGTTCAGGAGCCCAAAAAACACGAGATCAGGATTCGGGAATGCTCGCGATTTTCTCGTCAACGGTTTCTCGGATCGCAATTCTGTCGCTTCCATCGTGATCCTCGTGTCATTTTACGTCGGAAATAGTCACGAGCAGTGCACGTGAACGTTTGTGGAGTCCAAAAAACACGAGATCAGGTTTTGGGAATGCTCGCGATTTTCTCGTCAACGTTTGCCCGGATTGCAATTCTGTCGCTTCCAACGCGTTGCTCGCGTCATTTTACATCGGAATTAGTCTTGAGAAAGGCACAAACACGGTTCAGGAGCCCAAAAAACACGAGATCAGGATTCGGGAATGCTCGCGATTTTCTCGTCAACGGTTTCTCGGATCGCAATTCTGTCGCTTCCAACGTGATCCTCGTGTCATTTTACGTCGGAAATAGCCACGAGCAGTGCACGTGAACGTTTGTGGAGTCCAAAAAACACGAGTTCAGGTTCTGGGAAGGCTCGCGATTTCCTCGTCAACGGTTTCTCGGATCGCAATTCTGTCGCTTCTAACGTGTTCCTCGTGTCATTTTACGTCGGAATTAGTCTTGAGAAATGCACAAACACGGTTCTGGAGTTCACAAAACACGAGTTCAGGTTTTGGGAATGCTCGCGATTTTCTAGTCAACGGTTTCTCGGATCGCAAGTCTGTCGCTTCCAACGTGTTCCTCGTGTCATTTTACGTCGGAATTAGTCTTGAGAAATGCACAAACACGGTTCTGGAGTTCAAAAAAAACGAGATCAGGTTTTGGGAATGCTCGCGATTTTCTCGTCAACGGTTTCTCGGATCGCAATTCTGTCGCTTCTAACGCGTTCCTCGCGTCATTTTACATCGGAATTAGTCATGAGAAAGGCAGAAACACGGTTCAGGAGCCCAAAAAACACGAGATCAGGATTCGGGAATGCTCGCGATTTTCTCGTCAACGGTTTCTCGGATCGCAATTCTGTCGCTTCCAACGTGATCCTCGTGTCATTTTACGTCGGAAATAGTCACGAGCAGTGCACGTGAACGTTTGTGGAATCCAAAAAATACGAGTTCAGGTTCTGGGAAGGCTCGCGATTTTCTCGTCAACGGTTTCTCGGATCGCAATTCTGTCGCTTCTAACGTGTTCCTCGTGTCATTTTACGTCGGAATTAGTCTTGAGAAATGCACAAACACGGTTCAGGAGCCCAAAAAACACGAGATCAGGATTCGGGAATGCTCGCGATTTTCTCGTCAACGGTTTCTCGGATCGCAATTCTGTCGCTTCCAACGTGATCCTCGTGTCATTTTACGTCGGAAATAGTCACGAGCAGTGCACGTGAACGTTTGTGGAGTCCAAAAAACACGAGTTCAGGTTCTGGGAATGCTCGCGATTTCCTCGTCAACGGTTTCTCGGATCGCAATTCTGTCGCTTCCAACGTGTTCCTCGTGTCATTTTACGTCGGAATTAGTCTTGAGAAATGCACAAACACGGTTCTGGAGTTCAAAAAACAGGAGATCAGGTTTTGGGAATGCTCGCGATTTTCTCGTCAACGTTTGCCCGGATTGCAATTCTGTCGCTTCCAACGCGTTCCTCGCGTCATTTTACGTCGGAATTAGTCTTGACAAATGCACAAACACGGTTCAGGAGCCCAAAAAACACGAAATCAGGATTCGGGAATGCTCGCGATTTTCTCGTCAACGGTTTCTCGGATCGCAATTCTGTCGCTTCCAACGTGATCCTCGTGTCATTTTACGTCGGAAATAGCCACGAGCAGTGCACGTGAACGTTTGTGGAGTCCAAAAAACACGAGTTCAGGTTCTGGGAAGGCTCGCGATTTTCTCGTCAACTGTTTCTCGGATCGCAATTCTGTCGCTTCTAACGCGTTCCTCGCGTCATTTTACATCGGAATTAGTCATGAGAAAGGCAGAAACACGGTTCAGGAGCCCAAAAAACACGAGATCAGGATTCGGGAATGCTCGCGATTTTCTCGTCAACGGTTTCTCGGATCGCAATTCTGTCGCTTCCATCGTGATCCTCGTGTCATTTTACGTCGGAAATAGTCACGAGCAGTGCACGTGAACGTTTGTGGAGTCCAAAAAACACGAGATCAGGTTTTGGGAATGCTCGCGATTTTCTAGTCAACGGTTTCTCGGATCGCAAGTCTGTCGCTTCCAACGTGTTCCTCGTGTCATTTTACGTCGGAATTAGTCTTGAGAAATGCACAAACACGGTTCTGGAGTTCAAAAAACACGAGATCAGGTTTTGGGAATGCTCGCGATTTTCTCGTCAACGTTTGCCCGGATTGCAATTCTGTCGCTTCCAACGCGTTCCTCGCGTCATTTTACGTCGGAATTAGTCTTGACAAATGCACAAACACGGTTCAGGAGCCCAAAAAACACGAAATCAGGATTCGGGAATGCTCGCGATTTTCTCGTCAACGGTTTCTCGGATCGCAATTCTGTCGCTTCCAACGTGATCCTCGTGTCATTTTACGTCGGAAATAGCCACGAGCAGTGCACGTGAACGTTTGTGGAGTCCAAAAAACACGAGTTCAGGTTCTGGGAAGGCTCGCGATTTCCTCGTCAACGGTTTCTCGGATCGCAATTCTGTCGCTTCTAACGTGTTCCTCGTGTCATTTTACGTCGGAATTAGTCTTGAGAAATGCACAAACACGGTTCTGGAGTTCACAAAACACGAGTTCAGGTTTTGGGAATGCTCGCGATTTTCTAGTCAACGGTTTCTCGGATCGCAAGTATGTCGCTTCCAACGTGTTCCTCGTGTCATTTTACGTCGGAATTAGTCTTGAGAAATGCACAAACACGGTTCTGGAGTTCAAAAAAAACGAGATCAGGTTTTGGGAATGCTCGCGATTTTCTCGTCAACGGTTTCTCGGATCGCAATTCTGTCGCTTCTAACGCGTTCCTCGCGTCATTTTACATCGGAATTAGTCATGAGAAAGGCAGAAACACGGTTCAGGAGCCCAAAAAACACGAGATCAGGATTCGGGAATGCTCGCGATTTTCTCGTCAACGGTTTCTCGGATCGCAATTCTGTCGCTTCCAACGTGATCCTCGTGTCATTTTACGTCGGAAATAGTCACGAGCAGTGCACGTGAACGTTTGTGGAATCCAAAAAACACGAGTTCAGGTTCTGGGAAGGCTCGCGATTTTCTCGTCAACGGTTTCTCGGATCGCAATTCTGTCGCTTCTAACGTGTTCCTCGTGTCATTTTACGTCGGAATTAGTCTTGAGAAATGCACAAACACGGTTCTGGAGTTCAAACAACACGAGATCAGGTTTTGGGAATGCTCGCGATTTTCTCGTCAACGGTTTCTCGGATCGCAATTCTGTCGCTTCCAACGTGATCCTCGTGTCATTTTACGTCGGAAATAGTCACGAGCAGTGCACGTGAACGTTTGTGGAATCCAAAAAACACGAGTTCAGGTTCTGGGAATGCTCGCGATTTCCTCGTCAACGGTTTCTCGGATCGCAATTCTGTCGCTTCCAACGTGTTCCTCGTGTCATTTTACGTCGGAATTAGTCTTGAGAAATGCACAAACACGGTTCTGGAGTTCAAAAAACAGGAGATCAGGTTTTGGGAATGCTCGCGATTTTCTCGTCAACGTTTGCCCGGATTGCAATTCTGTCGCTTGCAACGCGTTCCTCGCGTCATTTTACATCGGAATTAGTCTTGAGAAAGGCACAAACGCGGTTGTGGAGTTAAAAAAACACGAGATCAGGTTTTGGGAATGCTCGCGATTTTCTCGTCAACGTTTGCTCGGATTGCAATTCTGTCGCTTCCAACGTGTTCCTCGTGTCATTTTACGTCGGAATTAGTCTTGAGAAATGCACAAACACGGTTCTGGAGTTCAAAAAACAGGAGATCAGGTTTTGGGAATGCTCGCGATTTTCTCGTCAACGTTTGCCCGGATTGCAATTCTGTCGCTTGCAACGCGTTCCTCGCGTCATTTTACATCGGAATTAGTCTTGAGAAAGGCACAAACGCGGTTGTGGAGTTAAAAAAACACGAGATCAGGTTTTGGGAATGCTCGCGATTTTCTCGTCAACGTTTGCTCGGATTGCAATTCTGTCGCTTCCATCGTGATCCTCGTGTCATTTTACGTCGGAAATAGTCACGAGCAGTGCACGTGAACGTTTGTGGAATCCAAAAAACACGAGTTCAGGTTCTGGGAAGGCTCGCGATTTTCTCGTCAACGGTTTCTCGGATCGCAATTCTGTCGCTTCTAACGTGTTCCTCGTGTCATTTTACGTTGGAATTAGTCTTGAGAAATGCACAAACACGGTTCTGGAGTTCAAAAAACACGAGATCAGGTTTTGGGAATGCTCGCGATTTTCTCGTCAACGGTGTCTCGGATCACAATTCTGTCGCTTCCAACGTGTTCCTCGTGTCATTTTACGTCGGAATTAGTCTTGAGAAATGCACAAACACGGTTCTGGAGTTCAAAAAACACGAGTTCAGGTTTTGGGAATGCTCGCGATTTTCTCGTCAACGTTTGCTCGGATTGCAATTCTGTCGCTTCCTACGCGTTTTCCGCGTCATTTTACATCGGAATTAGTCATGAGAAATGCACAAACACGGTTGTGGAGCCCAAAAAACACGAGATCAGTTTCTGGGAATGCTCGCGATTTCCTCGTCAACGGTTTCTCGGATCGCAATTCTGTCGCTTCTAACGTGTTCCTCGTGTCATTTTACGTCGGAATTAGTCTTGAGAAATGCACAAACACGGTTCTGGAGTTCAAAAAACACGAGTTCAGGTTTTGGGAATGCTCGCGATTTTCTAGTCAACGGTTTCTCGGATCGCAAGTCTGTCGCTTCCAACGTGTTCCTCGTGTCATTTTACGTCGGAATTAGTCTTGAGAAATGCACAAACACGGTTCTGGAGTTCAAAAAACAGGAGATCAGGTTTTGGGAATGCTCGCGATTTTCTCGTCAACGTTTGCCCGGATTGCAATTCTGTCGCTTGCAACGCGTTCCTCGCGTCATTTTACATCGGAATTAGTCTTGAGAAAGGCACAAACACGGTTCAGGAGCCCAAAAAACACGAGATCAGGATTCGGGAATGCTCGCGATTTTCTCGTCAACGGTTTCTCCGATCGCAATTCTGTCGCTTCCAACGTGATCCTCGTGTCATTTTACGTCGGAAATAGTCACGAGCAGTGCACGTGAACGTTTGTGGAGTCCAAAAAACACGATTTCAGGTTCTGGGAATGCTCGCGATTTTCTCGTCAACGTTTGCTCGGATTGCAATTCTGTCGCTTCCAACGCGTTCCTCGCGTCATTTTCAATCGGAATTAGTCATGAGAAAGGCACAAACACGGTTCAGGAGCCCAAAAAACACGAGATCAGGTTTTGGGAATGCTCGCGATTTCCTCGTCAACGGTTTCTCGGATCGCAATTCTGTCGCTTCCAACGTGTTCCTCGTGTCATTTTACGTCGGAATTAGTCTTGAGAAATGCACAAACACGGTTCTGGAGTTCAAAAACACGAGTTCAGGTTTTGGGAATGCTCGCGATTTTCTAGTCAACGGTTTCTCGGATCGCAATTCTGTCGCTTCCAACGTGTTCCTCGTGTCATTTTACGTCGGAATTAGTCTTGAGAAATGCACAAACACGGTTCTGGAGTTCAAAAAACACGAGATCAGGTTTTGGGAATGCTCGCGATTTTCTCGTCAACGTTTGCCCGGATTGCAATTCTGTCGCTTCCAACGCGTTCCTCGCGTCATTTTACGTCGGAATTAGTCTTGACAAATGCACAAACACGGTTCAGGAGTCCAAAAAACACGAGTTCAGGTTCTGGGAAGCTCGCGATTTTCTCGTCAACGGTTTCCCGGATTGCAATTCTGTCGCTTCCAACGTGATCCTCGTGTCATTTTACGTCGGAAATAGCCACGAGCAGTGCACGTGAACGTTTGTGGAGTCCAAAAAACACGAGTTCAGGTTCTGGGAAGGCTCGCGATTTTCTCGTCAACGGTTTCTCGGATCGCAATTCTGTCGCTTCTAACGCGTTCCTCGCGTCATTTTACATCGGAATTAGTCATGAGAAATGCACAAACACGGTTCTGGAGTTCAAAAAACACGAGTTCAGGTTTTGGGAATGCTCGCGATTTTCTAGTCAACGGTTTCTCGGATCGCAAGTCTGTCGCTTCCAACGTGTTCCTCGTGTCATTTTACGTCGGAATTAGTCTTCAGAAATGCACAAACACGGTTCTGGAGTTCAAAAAACACGAGATCAGGTTTTGGGAATGCTCGCGATTTTCTCGTCAACGTTTGCCCGGATTGCAATTCTGTCGCTTCCAACGCGTTCCTCGCGTCATTTTACATCGGAATTAGTCTTGAGAAAGGCACAAACACGGTTCAGGAGCCCAAAAAACACGAGATCAGGATTCGGGAATGCTCGCGATTTTCTCGTCAACGGTTTCTCGGATCGCAATTCTGTCGCTTCCAACGTGTTCCTCGTGTCATTTTACGTCGGAATTAGTCTTGAGAAATGCACAAACACGGTTCTGGAGTTCAAAAAACACGAGTTCAGGTTTTGGGAATGCTCGCGATTTTCTCGTCAACGTTTGCTCGGATTGCAATTCTGTCGCTTCCTACGCGTTTCTCGCGTCATTTTACATCGGAATTAGTCATGAGAAATGCACAAACACGGTTGTGGAGCCCAAAAAACACGAGATCAGTTTCTGGGAATGCTCGCGATTTCCTCGTCAACGGTTTCTCGGATCGCAATTCTGTCGCTTCTAACGTGTTCCTCGTGTCATTTTACGTCGGAATTAGTCTTGAGAAATGCACAAACACGGTTCTGGAGTTCACAAAACACGAGTTCAGGTTTTGGGAATGCTCGCGATTTTCTAGTCAACGGTTTCTCGGATCGCAAGTCTGTCGCTTCCAACGTGTTCCTCGTGTCATTTTACGTCGGAATTAGTCTTGAGAAATGCACAAACACGGTTCTGGAGTTCAAAAAACACGAGATCAGGTTTTGGGAATGCTCGCGATTTTCTCGTCAACGTTTGCCCGGATTGCAATTCTGTCGCTTCCAACGCGTTCCTCGCGTCATTTTACATCGGAATTAGTCTTGAGAAAGGCACAAACACGGTTCAGGAGCCCAAAAAACACGAGATCAGGATTCGGGAATGCTCGCGATTTTCTCGTCAACGGTTTCTCGGATCGCAATTCTGTCGCTTCCAACGTGATCCTCGTGTCATTTTACGTCGGAAATAGTCACGAGCAGTGCACGTGAACGTTTGTGGAGTCCAAAAAACACGAGTTCAGGTTCTGGGAATGCTCGCGATTTTCTCGTCAACGGTTTCCCGGATTGCAATTCTGTCGCTTCCAACGCGTTCCTCGCGTCATTTTACGTCGGAATTAGTCTTGACAAATGCACAAACACGGTTCAGGAGCCCAAAAAACACGAAATCAGGATTCGGGAATGCTCGCGATTTTCTCGTCAACGGTTTCTCGGATCGCAATTCTGTCGCTTCCAACGTGATCCTCGTGTCATTTTACGTCGGAATTAGTCTTGAGAAATGCACAAACACGGTTCTGGAGTTCAAACAACACGAGATCAGGTTTTGGGAATGCTCGCGATTTTCTCGCCAACGTTTGCCCGGATTGCAATTCTGTCGCTTCCAACGCGTTCCTCGCGTCATTTTACATCGGAATTAGTCTTGAGAAAGGCACAAACACGGTTCAGGAGCCCAAAAAACACGAGATCAGGATTCGGGAATGCTCGCGATTTTCTCGTCAACGGTTTCTCGGATCGCAATTCTGTCGCTTCCAACGTGATCCTCGTGTCATTTTACGTCGGAAATAGTCACGAGCAGTGCACGTGTACGTTTGTGGAGTCCAAAAAACACGAGTTCAGGTTCTGGGAATGCTCGCGATTTCCTCGTCAACGGTTTCTCGGATCGCAATTCTGTCGCTTCCAACGTGTTCCTCGTGTCATTTTACGTCGGAATTAGTCTTGACAAATGCACAAACGCGGTTGTGGAGTTAAAAAAACACGAGATCAGGTTTTGGGAATGCTCGCGATTTTCTCGTCAACGTTTGCTCGGATTGCAATTCTGTCGCTTCCATCGTGATCCTCGTGTCATTTTACGTCGGAAATAGTCACGAGCAGTGCACGTGAACGTTTGTGGAATCCAAAAAACACGAGTTCAGGTTCTGGGAAGGCTCGCGATTTTCTCGTCAACGGTTTCTCGGATCGCAATTCTGTCGCTTCTAACGTGTTCCTCGTGTCATTTTACGTCGGAATTAGTCTTGAGAAATGCACAAACACCGTTCTGGAGTTCAAAAAACACGAGATCAGGTTTTGGGAATGCTCGCGATTTTCTCGTCAACGGTTTCTCGGATCGCAATTCTGTCGCTTCCAACGTGTTCCTCGTGTCATTTTACGTCGGAATTAGTCTTGAGAAATGCACAAACACGGTTCTGGAGTTCAAAAAACACGAGTTCAGGTTTTGGGAATGCTCGCGATTTTCTCGTCAACGTTTGCTCGGATTGCAATTCTGTCGCTTCCTACGCGTTTTCCGCGTCATTTTACATCGGAATTAGTCATGAGAAATGCACAAACACGGTTGTGGAGCCCAAAAAACACGAGATCAGTTTCTGGGAATGCTCGCGATTTCCTCGTCAACGGTTTCTCGGATCGCAATTCTGTCGCTTCTAACGTGTTCCTCGTGTCATTTTACGTCGGAATTAGTCTTGAGAAATGCACAAACACGGTTCTGGAGTTCAAAAAACACGAGTTCAGGTTTTGGGAATGCTCGCGATTTTCTAGTCAACGGTTTCTCGGATCGCAAGTCTGTCGCTTCCAACGTGTTCCTCGTGTCATTTTACGTCGGAATTAGTCTTGAGAAATGCACAAACACGATTCTGGAGTTCAAAAAACACGAGATCAGGTTTTGGGAATGCTCGCGATTTCCTCGTCAACGGTTTCTCGGATCGCAAGTCTGTCGCTTCCAACGTGTTCCTCGTGTCATTTTACGTCGGAATTAGTCTTGAGAAATGCACAAACACGATTCTGGAGTTCAAAAAACACGAGATCAGGTTTTGGGAATGCTCGCGATTTCCTCGTCAACGGTTTCTCGGATCGCAATTCTGTCGCTTCTAACGTGTTCCTCGTGTCATTTTACGTCGGAATTAGTCTTGAGAAATGCACAAACACGGTTCTGGAGTTCAAAAAACACGAGTTCAGGTTTTGGGAATGCTCGCGATTTTCTAGTCAACGGTTTCTCGGATCGCAAGTCTGTCGCTTCCAACGTGTTCCTCGTGTCATTTTACGTCGGAATTAGTCTTGAGAAATGCACAAACACGATTCTGGAGTTAAAAAAACACGAGATCAGGTTTTGGGAATGCTCGCGATTTTCTCGTCAACGTTTGCTCGGATTGCAATTCTGTCGCTTCCAACGTGTTCCTCGTGTCATTTTACGTCGGAATTAGTCTTGACAAATGCACAAACGCTGTTCTGGAGTTAAAAAAACACGAGATCAGGTTTTGGGAATGCTCGCGATTTTCTCGTCAACGTTTGCTCGGATTGCAATTCTGTCGCTTCCAACGCGTTCCTCGCGTCATTTTCAATCGGAATTAGTCATGAGAAAGGCACAAACACGGTTCAGGAGCCCAAAAAACACGAGATCAGGTTCTGGGAATGCTCGCGATTTCCTCGTCAACGGTTTCTCGGATCGCAATTCTGTCGCTTCCAACGTGTTCCTCGTGTCATTTTACGTCGGAATTAGTCTTGAGAAATGCACAAACACGGTTCTGGAGTTCAAAAAACACGAGTTCAGGTTTTGGGAATGCTCGCGATTTTCTAGTCAACGGTTTCTCGGATCGCAATTCTGTCGCTTCCAACGTGTTCCTCGTGTCATTTTACGTCGGAATTAGTCTTGACAAATGCACAAACGCGGTTGTGGAGTTAAAAAAACACGAGATCAGGTTTTGGGAATGCTCGCGATTTTCTCGTCAACGTTTGCTCGGATTGCAATTCTGTCGCTTCCATCGTGATCCTCGTGTCATTTTACGTCGGAAATAGTCACGAGCAGTGCACGTGAACGTTTGTGGAGTCCAAAAAACACGAGTTCAGGTTCTGGGAAGGCTCGCGATTTTCTCGTCAACGGTTTCTCGGATCGCAATTCTGTCGCTTCTAACGCGTTCCTCGCGTCATTTTACATCGGAATTAGTCATGAGAAAGGCAGAAACACGGTTCAGGAGCCCAAAAAACACGAGATCAGGATTCGGGAATGCTCGCGATTTTCTCGTCAACGGTTTCTCGGATCGCAATTCTGTCGCTTCCAACGTGTTCCTCGTGTCATTTTACGTCGGAATTAGTCTTGAGAAATGCACAAACACGGTTCTGGAGTTCAAAAAACACGAGTTCAGGTTTTGGGAATGCTCGCGATTTTCTCGTCAACGTTTGCTCGGATTGCAATTCTGTCGCTTCCTACGCGTTTCTCGCGTCATTTTACATCGGAATTAGTCATGAGAAATGCACAAACACGGTTGTGGAGCCCAAAAAACACGAGATCAGTTTCTGGGAATGCTCGCGATTTCCTCGTCAACGGTTTCTCGGATCGCAATTCTGTCGCTTCCAACGTGTTCCTCGTGTCATTTTACGTCGGAATTAGTCTTGACAAATGCACAAACGCGGTTGTGGAGTTAAAAAAACACGAGATCAGGTTTTGGGAATGCTCGCGATTTTCTCGTCAACGTTTGCTCGGATTGCAATTCTGTCGCTTCCATCGTGATCCTCGTGTCATTTTACGTCGGAAATAGTCACGAGCAGTGCACGTGAACGTTTGTGGAATCCAAAAAACACGAGTTCAGGTTCTGGGAAGGCTCGCGATTTTCTCGTCAACGGTTTCTCGGATCGCAATTCTGTCGCTTCTAACGTGTTCCTCGTGTCATTTTACGTCGGAATTAGTCTTGAGAAATGCACAAACACCGTTCTGGAGTTCAAAAAACACGAGATCAGGTTTTGGGAATGCTCGCGATTTTCTCGTCAACGGTTTCTCGGATCGCAATTCTGTCGCTTCCAACGTGTTCCTCGTGTCATTTTACGTCGGAATTAGTCTTGAGAAATGCACAAACACGGTTCTGGAGTTCAAAAAACACGAGTTCAGGTTTTGGGAATGCTCGCGATTTTCTCGTCAACGTTTGCTCGGATTGCAATTCTGTCGCTTCCTACGCGTTTTCCGCGTCATTTTACATCGGAATTAGTCATGAGAAATGCACAAACACGGTTGTGGAGCCCAAAAAACACGAGATCAGTTTCTGGGAATGCTCGCGATTTCCTCGTCAACGGTTTCTCGGATCGCAATTCTGTCGCTTCTAACGTGTTCCTCGTGTCATTTTACGTCGGAATTAGTCTTGAGAAATGCACAAACACGGTTCTGGAGTTCAAAAAACACGAGTTCAGGTTTTGGGAATGCTCGCGATTTTCTAGTCAACGGTTTCTCGGATCGCAAGTCTGTCGCTTCCAACGTGTTCCTCGTGTCATTTTACGTCGGAATTAGTCTTGAGAAATGCACAAACACGATTCTGGAGTTCAAAAAACACGAGATCAGGTTTTGGGAATGCTCGCGATTTCCTCGTCAACGGTTTCTCGGATCGCAATTCTGTCGCTTCTAACGTGTTCCTCGTGTCATTTTACGTCGGAATTAGTCTTGAGAAATGCACAAACACGGTTCTGGAGTTCAAAAAACACGAGTTCAGGTTTTGGGAATGCTCGCGATTTTCTAGTCAACGGTTTCTCGGATCGCAAGTCTGTCGCTTCCAACGTGTTCCTCGTGTCATTTTACGTCGGAATTAGTCTTGAGAAATGCACAAACACGATTCTGGAGTTAAAAAAACACGAGATCAGGTTTTGGGAATGCTCGCGATTTTCTCGTCAACGTTTGCTCGGATTGCAATTCTGTCGCTTCCAACGTGTTCCTCGTGTCATTTTACGTCGGAATTAGTCTTGACAAATGCACAAACGCTGTTCTGGAGTTAAAAAAACACGAGATCAGGTTTTGGGAATGCTCGCGATTTTCTCGTCAACGTTTGCTCGGATTGCAATTCTGTCGCTTCCAACGCGTTCCTCGCGTCATTTTCAATCGGAATTAGTCATGAGAAAGGCACAAACACGGTTCAGGAGCCCAAAAAACACGAGATCAGGTTCTGGGAATGCTCGCGATTTCCTCGTCAACGGTTTCTCGGATCGCAATTCTGTCGCTTCCAACGTGTTCCTCGTGTCATTTTACGTCGGAATTAGTCTTGAGAAATGCACAAACACGGTTCTGGAGTTCAAAAAACACGAGATCAGGTTTTGGGAATGCTCGCGATTTCCTCGTCAACGGTTTCTCGGATCGCAATTCTGTCGCTTCTAACGTGTTCCTCGTGTCATTTTACGTCGGAATTAGTCTTGAGAAATGCACAAACACGGTTCTGGAGTTCAAAAAACACGAGTTCAGGTTTTGGGAATGCTCGCGATTTTCTAGTCAACGGTTTCTCGGATCGCAAGTCTGTCGCTTCCAACGTGTTCCTCGTGTCATTTTACGTCGGAATTAGTCTTGAGAAATGCACAAACACGATTCTGGAGTTAAAAAAACACGAGATCAGGTTTTGGGAATGCTCGCGATTTTCTCGTCAACGTTTGCTCGGATTGCAATTCTGTCGCTTCCAACGTGTTCCTCGTGTCATTTTACGTCGGAATTAGTCTTGACAAATGCACAAACGCTGTTCTGGAGTTAAAAAAACACGAGATCAGGTTTTGGGAATGCTCGCGATTTTCTCGTCAACGTTTGCTCGGATTGCAATTCTGTCGCTTCCAACGCGTTCCTCGCGTCATTTTCAATCGGAATTAGTCATGAGAAAGGCACAAACACGGTTCAGGAGCCCAAAAAACACGAGATCAGGTTCTGGGAATGCTCGCGATTTCCTCGTCAACGGTTTCTCGGATCGCAATTCTGTCGCTTCCAACGTGTTCCTCGCGTCATTTTACATCGGAATTAGTCATGAGAAAGGCAGAAACACGGTTCAGGAGCCCAAAAAACACGAGATCAGGATTCGGGAATGCTCGCGATTTTCTCGTCAACGGTTTCTCGGATCGCAATTCTGTCGCTTCCAACGTGTTCCTCGTGTCATTTTACGTCGGAATTAGTCTTGAGAAATGCACAAACACGGTTCTGGAGTTCAAAAAACACGAGTTCAGGTTCTGGGAATGCTCGCGATTTCCTCGTCAACGTTTGCTCGGATTGCAATTCTGTCGCTTCCTACGCGTTTCTCGCGTCATTTTACATCGGAATTAGTCATGAGAAATGCACAAACACGGTTGTGGAGCCCAAAAAACACGAGATCAGTTTCTGGGAATGCTCGCGATTTCCTCGTCAACGGTTTCTCGGATCGCAATTCTGTCGCTTCTAACGTGTTCCTCGTGTCATTTTACGTCGGAATTAGTCTTGAGAAATGCACAAACACGGTTCTGGAGTTCACAAAACACGAGTTCAGGTTTTGGGAATGCTCGCGATTTTCTAGTCAACGGTTTCTCGGATCGCAAGTCTGTCGCTTCCAACGTGTTCCTCGTGTCATTTTACGTCGGAATTAGTCTTGAGAAATGCACAAACACGGTTCTGGAGTTCAAAAAACACGAGATCAGGTTTTGGGAATGCTCGCGATTTTCTCGTCAACGTTTGCCCGGATTGCAATTCTGTCGCTTCCAACGCGTTCCTCGCGTCATTTTACATCGGAATTAGTCTTGAGAAAGGCACAAACACGGTTCAGGAGCCCAAAAAACACGAGATCAGGATTCGGGAATGCTCGCGATTTTCTCGTCAACGGTTTCTCGGATCGCAATTCTGTCGCTTCCAACGTGATCCTCGTGTCATTTTACGTCGGAAATAGTCACGAGCAGTGCACGTGTACGTTTGTGGAGTCCAAAAAACACGAGTTCAGGTTCTGGGAATGCTCGCGATTTCCTCGTCAACGGTTTCTCGGATCGCAATTCTGTCGCTTCCAACGTGTTCCTCGTGTCATTTTACGTCGGAATTAGTCTTGACAAATGCACAAACGCGGTTGTGGAGTTAAAAAAACACGAGATCAGGTTTTGGGAATGCTCGCGATTTTCTCGTCAACGTTTGCTCGGATTGCAATTCTGTCGCTTCCATCGTGATCCTCGTGTCATTTTACGTCGGAAATAGTCACGAGCAGTGCACGTGAACGTTTGTGGAATCCAAAAAACACGAGTTCAGGTTCTGGGAAGGCTCGCGATTTTCTCGTCAACGGTTTCTCGGATCGCAATTCTGTCGCTTCTAACGTGTTCCTCGTGTCATTTTACGTCGGAATTAGTCTTGAGAAATGCACAAACACCGTTCTGGAGTTCAAAAAACACGAGATCAGGTTTTGGGAATGCTCGCGATTTTCTCGTCAACGGTTTCTCGGATCGCAATTCTGTCGCTTCCAACGTGTTCCTCGTGTCATTTTACGTCGGAATTAGTCTTGAGAAATGCACAAACACGGTTCTGGAGTTCAAAAAACACGAGTTCAGGTTTTGGGAATGCTCGCGATTTTCTCGTCAACGTTTGCTCGGATTGCAATTCTGTCGCTTCCTACGCGTTTTCCGCGTCATTTTACATCGGAATTAGTCATGAGAAATGCACAAACACGGTTGTGGAGCCCAAAAAACACGAGATCAGTTTCTGGGAATGCTCGCGATTTCCTCGTCAACGGTTTCTCGGATCGCAATTCTGTCGCTTCTAACGTGTTCCTCGTGTCATTTTACGTCGGAATTAGTCTTGAGAAATGCACAAACACGGTTCTGGAGTTCAAAAAACACGAGTTCAGGTTTTGGGAATGCTCGCGATTTTCTAGTCAACGGTTTCTCGGATCGCAAGTCTGTCGCTTCCAACGTGTTCCTCGTGTCATTTTACGTCGGAATTAGTCTTGAGAAATGCACAAACACGATTCTGGAGTTCAAAAAACACGAGATCAGGTTTTGGGAATGCTCGCGATTTCCTCGTCAACGGTTTCTCGGATCGCAATTCTGTCGCTTCTAACGTGTTCCTCGTGTCATTTTACGTCGGAATTAGTCTTGAGAAATGCACAAACACGGTTCTGGAGTTCAAAAAACACGAGTTCAGGTTTTGGGAATGCTCGCGATTTTCTAGTCAACGGTTTCTCGGATCGCAAGTCTGACGCTTCCAACGTGTTCCTCGTGTCATTTTACGTCGGAATTAGTCTTGAGAAATGCACAAACACGATTCTGGAGTTAAAAAAACACGAGATCAGGTTTTGGGAATGCTCGCGATTTTCTCGTCAACGTTTGCTCGGATTGCAATTCTGTCGCTTCCAACGTGTTCCTCGTGTCATTTTACGTCGGAATTAGTCTTGACAAATGCACAAACGCTGTTCTGGAGTTAAAAAAACACGAGATCAGGTTTTGGGAATGCTCGCGATTTTCTCGTCAACGTTTGCTCGGATTGCAATTCTGTCGCTTCCAACGCGTTCCTCGCGTCATTTTCAATCGGAATTAGTCATGAGAAAGGCACAAACACGGTTCAGGAGCCCAAAAAACACGAGATCAGGTTCTGGGAATGCTCGCGATTTCCTCGTCAACGGTTTCTCGGATCGCAATTCTGTCGCTTCCAACGTGTTCCTCGTGTCATTTTACGTCGGAATTAGTCTTGAGAAATGCACAAACACGGTTCTGGAGTTCAAAAAACACGAGTTCAGGTTTTGGGAATGCTCGCGATTTTCTAGTCAACGGTTTCTCGGATCGCAATTCTGTCGCTTCCAACGTGTTCCTCGTGTCATTTTACGTCGGAATTAGTCTTGAGAAATGCACAAACACGGTTCTGGAGTTCAAAAAACACGAGATCAGGTTTTGGGAATGCTCGCGATTTTCTCGTCAACGTTTGCCCGGATTGCAATTCTGTCGCTTCCAACGTGATCCTCGTGTCATTTTACGTCGGAAATAGTCACGAGCAGTGCACGTGAACGTTTGTGGAGTCCAAAAAACACGAGTTCAAGTTCTGGGAATGCTCGCGATTTCCTCGTCAACGGTTTCTCGGATCGCAATTCTGTCGCTTCCAACGTGTTCCTCGTGTCATTTTACGTCGGAATTAGTCTTGACAAATGCACAAACGCGGTTGTGGAGTTAAAAAAACACGAGATCAGGTTTTGGGAATGCTCGCGATTTTCTCGTCAACGTTTGCTCGGATTGCAATTCTGTCGCTTCCATCGTGATCCTCGTGTCATTTTACGTCGGAAATAGTCACGAGCAGTGCACGTGAACGTTTGTGGAGTCCAAAAAACACGAGTTCAGGTTCTGGGAAGGCTCGCGATTTTCTCGTCAACGGTTTCTCGGATCGCAATTCTGTCGCTTCTAACGCGTTCCTCGCGTCATTTTACATCGGAATTAGTCATGAGAAAGGCAGAAACACGGTTCAGGAGCCCAAAAAACACGAGATCAGGATTCGGGAATGCTCGCAATTTTCTCGTCAACGGTTTCTCGGATCGCAATTCTGTCGCTTCCAACGTGTTCCTCGTGTCATTTTACGTCGGAATTAGTCTTGAGAAATGCACAAACACGGTTCTGGAGTTCAAAAAACACGAGTTCAGGTTTTGGGAATGCTCGCGATTTTCTCGTCAACGTTTGCTCGGATTGCAATTCTGTCGCTTCCTACGCGTTTCTCGCGTCATTTTACATCGGAATTAGTCATGAGAAATGCACAAACACGGTTGTGGAGCCCAAAAAACACGAGATCAGTTTCTGGGAATGCTCGCGATTTCCTCGTCAACGGTTTCTCGGATCGCAATTCTGTCGCTTCTAACGTGTTCCTCGTGTCATTTTACGTCGGAATTAGTCTTGAGAAATGCACAAACACGGTTCTGGAGTTCACAAAACACTAGTTCAGGTTTTGGGAATGCTCGCGATTTTCTAGTCAACGGTTTCTCGGATCGCAAGTCTGTCGCTTCCAACGTGTTCCTCGTGTCATTTTACGTCGGAATTAGTCTTGAGAAATGCACAAACACGGTTCTGGAGTTCAAAAAACACGAGATCAGGTTTTGGGAATGCTCGCGATTTTCTCGTCAACGTTTGCCCGGATTGCAATTCTGTCGCTTCCAACGCGTTCCTCGCGTCATTTTACATCGGAATTAGTCTTGAGAAAGGCACAAACACGGTTCAGGAGCCCAAAAAACACGAGATCAGGATTCGGGAATGCTCGCGATTTTCTCGTCAACGGTTTCTCGGATCGCAATTCTGTCGCTTCCAACGTGATCCTCGTGTCATTTTACGTCGGAAATAGTCACGAGCAGTGCACGTGAACGTTTGTGGAGTCCAAAAAACACGAGTTCAGGTTCTGGGAATGCTCGCGATTTTCTCGTCAACGGTTTCCCGGATTGCAATTCTGTCGCTTCCAACGCGTTCCTCGCGTCATTTTACGTCGGAATTAGTCTTGACAAATGCACAAACACGGTTCAGGAGCCCAAAAAACACGAAATCAGGATTCGGGAATGCTCGCGATTTTCTCGCCAACGGTTTTTCGGATCGCAATTCTGTCGCTTCCAACGTGATCCTCGTGTCATTTTACGTCGGAATTAGTCTTGAGAAATGCACAAACACGGTTCTGGATTTCAAACAACACGAGATCAGGTTTTGGGAATGCTCGCGATTTTCTCGCCAACGTTTGCCCGGATTGCAATTCTGTCGCTTCCAACGCGTTCCTCGCGTCATTTTACATCGGAATTAGTCTTGAGAAAGGCACAAACACGGTTCAGGAGCCCAAAAAACACGAGATCAGGATTCGGGAATGCTCGCGATTTTCTCGTCAACGGTTTCTCGGATCGCAATTCTGTCGCTTCCAACGTGATCCTCGTGTCATTTTACGTCGGAAATAGTCACGAGCAGTGCACGTGTACGTTTGTGGAGTCCAAAAAACACGAGTTCAGGTTCTGGGAATGCTCGCGATTTCCTCGTCAACGGTTTCTCGGATCGCAATTCTGTCGCTTCCAACGTGTTCCTCGTGTCATTTTACGTCGGAATTAGTCTTGACAAATGCACAAACGCGGTTGTGGAGTTAAAAAAACACGAGATCAGGTTTTGGGAATGCTCGCGATTTTCTCGTCAACGTTTGCTCGGATTGCAATTCTGTCGCTTCCATCGTGATCCTCGTGTCATTTTACGTCGGAAATAGTCACGAGCAGTGCACGTGAACGTTTGTGGAATCCAAAAAACACGAGTTCAGGTTCTGGGAAGGCTCGCGATTTTCTCGTCAACGGTTTCTCGGATCGCAATTCTGTCGCTTCTAACGTGTTCCTCGTGTCATTTTACGTCGGAATTAGTCTTGAGAAATGCACAAACACCGTTCTGGAGTTCAAAAAACACGAGATCAGGTTTTGGGAATGCTCGCGATTTTCTCGTCAACGGTTTCTCGGATCGCAATTCTGTCGCTTCCAACGTGTTCCTCGTGTCATTTTACGTCGGAATTAGTCTTGAGAAATGCACAAACACGGTTCTGGAGTTCAAAAAACACGAGTTCAGGTTTTGGGAATGCTCGCGATTTTCTCGTCAACGTTTGTTCGGATTGCAATTCTGTCGCTTCCTACGCGTTTTCCGCGTCATTTTACATCGGAATTAGTCATGAGAAATGCACAAACACGGTTGTGGCGCCCAAAAAACACGAGTTCAGGTTTTGGGAATGCTCGCGATTTTCTAGTCAACGGTTTCTCGGATCGCAAGTCTGTCGCTTCCAACGTGTTCCTCGTGTCATTTTACGTCGGAATTAGTCTTGAGAAATGCACAAACACGATTCTGGAGTTCAAAAAACACGAGATCAGGTTTTGGGAATGCTCGCGATTTTCTCGTCAACGTTTGCCCGGATTGCAATTCTGTCGCTTGCAACGCGTTCCTCGCGTCATTTTACATCGGAATTAGTCTTGAGAAAGGCACAAACACGGTTCAGGAGCCCAAAAAACACGAGATCAGGTTTTGGGAATACTCGCGATTTTCTAGTCAACGGTTTCCCGGATTGCAATTCTGTCGCTTCCAACGCGTTCCTCGCGTCATTTTACGTCGGAATTAGTCTTGACAAATGCACAAACACGGTTCAGGAGCCCAAAAAACACGAAATCAGGATTCGGGAATGCTCGCGATTTTCTCGTCAACGGTTTCTCGGATCGCAATTCTGTCGCTTCCAACGTGATCCTCGTGTCATTTTACGTCGGAATTAGTCTTGAGAAATGCACAAACACGGTTCTGGAGTTCAAAAAACACGAGTTCAGGTTTTGGGAATGCTCGCGATTTTCTCGTCAACGTTTGTTCGGATTGCAATTCTGTCGCTTCCTACGCGTTTTCCGCGTCATTTTACATCGGAATTAGTCATGAGAAATGCACAAACACGGTTGTGGAGCCCAAAAAACACGAGTTCAGGTTTTGGGAATGCTCGCGATTTTCTAGTCAACGGTTTCTCGGATCGCAAGTCTGTCGCTTCCAACGTGTTCCTCGTGTCATTTTACGTCGGAATTAGTCTTGAGAAATGCACAAACACGATTCTGGAGTTCAAAAAACACGAGATCAGGTTTTGGGAATGCTCGCGATTTTCTCGTCAACGTTTGCCCGGATTGCAATTCTGTCGCTTGCAACGCGTTCCTCGCGTCATTTTACATCGGAATTAGTCTTGAGAAAGGCACAAACACGGTTCAGGAGCCCAAAAAACACGAGATCAGGATTCGGGAATGCTCGCGATTTTCTCGTCAACGGTTTCTCGGATCGCAATTCTGTCGCTTCCAACGTGTTCCTCGTGTCATTTTACGTCGGAATTAGTCTTGAGAAATGCACAAACACGGTTCTGGAGTTTAAAAAACACGAGTTCAGGTTTTGGGAATGCTCGCGATTTTCTAGTCAACGGTTTCTCGGATCGCAAGTCTGTCGCTTCCAACGTGTTCCTCGTGTCATTTTACGTCGGAATTAGTCTTGAGAAATGCACAAACACGATTCTGGAGTTCAAAAAACACGAGATCAGGTTTTGGGAATGCTCGCGATTTTCTCGTCAACGTTTGCCCGGATTGCAATTCTGTCGCTTGCAACGCGTTCCTCGCGTCATTTTACATCGGAATTAGTCTTGAGAAAGGCACAAACGCTGTTCTGGAGTTAAAAAAACACGAGATCAGGTTTTGGGAATGCTCGCGATTTTCTCGTCAACGTTTGCTCGGATTGCAATTCTGTCGCTTCCAACGTGTTCCTCGTGTCATTTTACGTCGGAATTAGTCTTGACAAATGCACAAACGCTGTTCTGGAGTTAAAAAAACACGAGATCAGGTTTTGGGAATGCTCGCGATTTTCTCGTCAACGTTTGCTCGGATTGCAATTCTGTCGCTTCCAACGTGTTCCTCGTGTCATTTTACGTCGGAATTAGTCTTGAGAAATGCACAAACACGGTTCTGGAGTTCAAAAAACACGAGTTCAGGTTTTGGGAATGCTCGCGATTTTCTCGTCAACGTTTGCTCGGATTGCAATTATTTCGCTTCCTACGCGTTTTCCGCGTCATTTTACATCGGAATTAGTCATGAGAAATGCACAAACACGGTTCTGGAGTTTAAAAAACACGAGTTCAGTTTTTGGGAATGCTCGCGATTTTCTAGTCAACGGTTTCTCGGATCGCAAGTCTGTCGCTTCCAACGTGTTCCTCGTGTCATTTTACGTCGGAATTAGTCTTGAGAAATGCACAAACACGATTCTGGAGTTCAAAAAACACGAGATCAGGTTTTGGGAATGCTCGCGATTTTCTCGTCAACGTTTGCTCGGATTGCAATTCTGTCGCTTCCAACGCGTTCCTCGCGTCATTTTCAATCGGAATTAGTCATGAGAAAGGCACAAACACGGTTCAGGAGCCCAAAAAACACGAGATCAGGTTTTGGGAATGCTCGCGATTTCCTCGTCAACGGTTTCTCGGATCGCAATTCTGTCGCTTCCAACGTGTTCCTCGTGTCATTTTACGTCGGAATTAGTCTTGAGAAATGCACAAACACGGTTCTGGAGTTCAAAAAACACGAGTTCAGGTTTTGGGAATGCTCGCGATTTTCTCGTCAACGTTTGCCCGGATTGCAATTCTGTCGCTTCCAACGTGATCCTCGTGTCATTTTACGTCGGAAATAGTCACGAGCAGTGCACGTGAACGTTTGTGGAGTCCAAAAAACACGAGTTCAGGTTCTGGGAATGCTCGCGATTTCCTCGTCAACGGTTTCTCGGATCGCAATTCTGTCGCTTCCAACGTGTTCCTCGTGTCATTTTACGTCGGAATTAGTCTTGACAAATGCACAAACGCGGTTGTGGAGTTAAAAAAACACGAGATCAGGTTTTGGGAATGCTCGCGATTTTCTCGTCAACGTTTGCTCGGATTGCAATTCTGTCGCTTCCATCGTGATCCTCGTGTCATTTTACGTCGGAAATAGTCACGAGCAGTGCACGTGAACGTTTGTGGAATCCAAAAAACACGAGTTCAGGTTCTGGGAATGCTCGCGATTTCCTCGTCAACGGTTTCTCGGATCGCAATTCTGTCGCTTCCAACGTGTTCCTCGTGTCATTTTACGTCGGAATTAGTCTTGACAAATGCACAAACGCGGTTGTGGAGTTAAAAAAACACGAGATCAGGTTTTGGGAATGCTCGCGATTTTCTCGTCAACGTTTGCTCGGATTGCAATTCTGTCGCTTCCAACGCGTTCCTCGCGTCATTTTCAATCGGAATTAGTCATGAGAAAGGCACAAACACGGTTCAGGAGCCCAAAAAACACGAGATCAGGTTCTGGGAATGCTCGCGATTTCCTCGTCAACGGTTTCTCGGATCGCAATTCTGTCGCTTCCAACGTGTTCCTCGTGTCATTTTACGTCGGAATTAGTCTTGAGAAATGCACAAACACGGTTCTGGAGTTCAAAAAACACGAGATCAGGTTTTGGGAATGCTCGCGATTTTCTCGTCAACGTTTGCCCGGATTGCAATTCTGTCGCTTCCAACGTGATCCTCGTGTCATTTTACGTCGGAAATAGTCACGAGCAGTGCACGTGAACGTTTGTGGAATCCAAAAAACACGAGTTCAGGTTTTGGGAATGCTCGCGATTTTCTCGTCAACGTTTGCTCGGATTGCAATTCTGTCGCTTCCAACGTGTTCCTCGTGTCATTTTACGTCGGAATTAGTCTTGACAAATGCACAAACGCTGTTCTGGAGTTAAAAAAACACGAGATCAGGTTTTGGGAATGCTCGCGATTTTCTCGTCAACGTTTGCTCGGATTGCAATTCTGTCGCTTCCAACGCGTTCCTCGCGTCATTTTCAATCGGAATTAGTCATGAGAAAGGCACAAACACGGTTCAGGAGCCCAAAAAACACGAGATCAGGTTCTGGGAATGCTCGCGATTTCCTCGTCAACGGTTTCTCGGATCGCAATTCTGTCGCTTCCAACGTGTTCCTCGTGTCATTTTACGTCGGAATTAGTCTTGAGAAATGCACAAACACGGTTCTGGAGTTCAAAAAACACGAGATCAGGTTTTGGGAATGCTCGCGATTTTCTCGTCAACGTTTGCCCGGATTGCAATTCTGTCGCTTCCAACGTGATCCTCGTGTCATTTTACGTCGGAATTAGTCTTGAGAAATGCACAAACACGATTCTGGAGTTCAAAAAACACGAGATCAGGTTTTGGGAATGCTCGCGATTTTCTCGTCAACGTTTGCCCGGATTGCAATTCTGTCGCTTGCAACGCGTTCCTCGCGTCATTTTACATCGGAATTAGTCTTGAGAAAGGCACAAACACGGTTCAGGAGCCCAAAAAACACGAGATCAGGATTCGGGAATGCTCGCGATTTTCCCGTCAACGGTTTCTCGGATCGCAATTCTGTCGCTTCCAACGTGTTCCTCGTGTCATTTTACGTCGGAATTAGTCTTGAGAAATGCACAAACACGGTTCTGGAGTTTAAAAAACACGAGTTCAGGTTTTGGGAATGCTCGCGATTTTCTAGTCAACGGTTTCTCGGATCGCAAGTCTGTCGCTTCCATCGTGATCCTCGTGTCATTTTACGTCGGAAATAGTCACGAGCAGTGCACGTGAACGTTTGTGGAGTCCAAAAAACACGAGTTCAGGTTCTGATAATGCTCGCGATTTTCTCGTCAACGGTTTCTCGGATCGCAATTCTGTCGCTTCTAACGTGTTCCTCGTGTCATTTTACGTCGGAATTAGTCTTGAGAAATGCACAAACACGGTTCTGGAGTTCAAAAAACACGAGTTCAGGTTTTGGGAATGCTCGCGATTTTCTCGTCAACGTTTGCTTGGATTGCAATTCTGTCGCTTCCTACGCGTTTCTCGCGTCATTTTAGATCGGAATTAGTCATGAGAAATGCACAAACACGGTTGTGGAGCCCAAAAAACACGAGATCAGTTTCTGGGAATGCTCGCGATTTCCTCGTCAACGGTTTCTCTGATCGCAATTCTGTCGCTTCTAACGTGTTCCTCGTGTCATTTTACGTCGGAATTAATCTTGAGAAATGCACAAACACGGTTCTGGAGTTCAAAAAACACGAGATCAGGTTTTGGGAATGCTCGCGATTTTCTCGTCAACGTTCGCCCGGATTGCAATTCTGTCGCTTCCAACGCGTTCCTCGCGTCATTTTACATCGGAATTAGTCTTGAGAAAGGCACAAACACGGTTCAGGAGCCCAAAAAACACGAGATCAGGATTCGGGAATGCTCGCGATTTTCTCGTCAACGGTTTCTCGGATCGCAATTCTGTCGCTTCCAACGTGTTCCTCGTGTCATTTTACGTCGGAATTAGTCTTGAGAAATGCACAAACACGGTTCAGGAGCCCAAAAAACACGAGATCAGGTTTTGGGAATGCTCGCCATTTTCTCGTCAACGGTTTCTCGGTTCGCAATTCTGTCGCTTCCATCGTGATCCTCGTGTCATTTTACGTCGGAAATAGTCACGAGCAGTGCACGTGAACGTTTGTGGAGTCCAAAAAACACGAGTTCAGGTTCTGGGAATGCTCGCGATTTTCTCGTCAACGGTTTCTCTGATCGCAATTCTGTCGCTTCCAACGTGTTCCTCGTGTCATTTTACGTCGGAATTAGTCTTGAGAAATGCACAAACACGGTTCTGGAGTTCAAAAAACACGAGATCAGGTTTTGGGAATGCTCGCGATTTTCTCGTCAACGTTTGCCCGGATTGCAATTCTGTCGCTTCCAACGCGTTCCTCGCGTCATTTTACATCGGAATTAGTCTTGAGAAAGGCACAAACACGGTTCAGGAGCCCAAAAAACACGAGATCAGGATTCGGGAATGCTCGCGATTTTCTCGTCAACGGTTTCTCGGATCGCAATTCTGTCGCTTCTAACGTGTTCCTCGTGTCATTTTACGTCGGAATTAGTCTTGAGAAATGCACAAACACGGTTCTGGAGTTCAAAAAACACGAGTTCAGGTTTTGGGAATGCTCGCGATTTTCTCGTCAACGTTTGCTTGGATTGCAATTCTGTCGCTTCCTACGCGTTTCTCGCGTCATTTTACATCGGAATTAATCATGAGAAATGCACAAACACGGTTGTGGAGCCCAAAAAACACGAGATCAGTTTCTGGGAATGCTCGCGATTTCCTCGTCAACGGTTTCTCGGATCGCCATTCTGTCGCTTCTAACGTGTTCCTCGTGTCATTTTACGTCGGAATTAGTCTTGAGAAATGCACAAACACGGTTCTGGAGTTCAAAAAACACGAGATCAGGTTTTGGGAATGCTCGCGATTTTCTCGTCAACGTTTGCCCGGATTGCAATTCTGTCGCTTCCAACGAGTTCCCCGCGTCATTTTACATCGGAATTAGTCTTGAGAAAGGCACAAACACGGTTCAGGAGCCCAAAAAACACGAGATCAGGATTCGGGAATGCTCGCGATTTTCTCGTCAACGGTTTCTCGGATCGCAATTCTGTCGCTTCTAACGTGTTCCTCGTGTCATTTTACGTCGGAATTAGTCTTGAGAAATGCACAAACACGGTTCTGGAGTTCAAAAAACACGAGTTCAGGTTTTGGGAATGCTCGCGATTTTCTCGTCAACGTTTGCTCGGATTGCAATTCTGTCGCTTCCTACGCGTTCCTCGTGTCATTTTACGTCGGAATTAGTCTTGAGAAATGCACAAACACGGTTCAGGAGCCCAAAAAACACGAGATCAGGTTTTGGGAATGCTCGCCATTTTCTCGTCAACGGTTTCTCGGTTCGCAATTCTGTCGCTTCCATCGTAATCCTCATGTCATTTTACGTCGGAAATAGTCACGAGCAGTGCACGTGAACGTTTGTGGAGTCCAAAAAACACGAGTTCAGGTTCTGGGAATGCTCGCGATTTTCTCGTCAACGGTTTCTCGGATCGCAATTCTGTCGCTTCTAACGTGTTCCTCGTGTCATTTTACGTCGGAATTAGTCTTGAGAAATGCACAAACACGGTTCTGGAGTTCAAAAAACACGAGATCAGGTTTTTGGAATGCTCGCGATTTTCTCGTCAACGGTTTCACGGTTCGCAATTCTGTCGCTTCCATCGTGATCCTCGTGTCATTTTACGTCGGAAATAGTCACGAGCAGTGCACGTGAACGTTTGTGGAGTCCAAAAAACACGAGTTCAGGTTCTGATAATGCTCGCGATTTTCTCGTCAACGGTTTCTCGGATCGCAATTCTGTCGCTTCTAACGTGTTCCTCGTGTCATTTTACGTCGGAATTAGTCTTGAGAAATGCACAAACACGGTTCTGGAGTTCAAAAAACACGAGATCAGGTTTTGGGAATGCTCGCGATTTTCTCGTCAACGGTTTCTCGGTTCGCAATTCTGTCGCTTCCATCGTGATCCTCGTGTCATTTTACGTCGGAAATAGTCACGAGCAGTGCACGTGAACGTTTGTGGAGTCCAAAAAACACGAGTTCAGGTTCTGGGAATGCTCGCGATTTTCTCGTCAACGTTTGCTCGGATTGCAATTCTGTCGCTTCCTACGCGTTCCTCGTGTCATTTTACGTCGGAATTAGTCTTGAGAAATGCACAAACACGGTTCAGGAGCCCAAAAATAACGAGATCAGGTTTTGGGAATGCTCGCCATTTTCTCGTCAACGGTTTCTCGGATCGCAATTCTGTCGCTTCCAACGTGTTCCTCGTGTCATTTTACGTTGGAATTAGTCTTGAGAAATGCACAAACACGGTTCTGGAGTTCAAAAAACACGAGATCAGGTTTTTGGAATGCTCGCGATTTTCTCGTCAACAGTTTCTCGGTTCGCAATTCTGTCGCTTCCATCGTGATCCTCGTGTCATTTTACGTCGGAAATAGACACGAGCAGTGCACGTGAACGTTTGTGGATTCCAAAAAACACGAGTTCAGGTTCTGGGAATGCTCGCGATTTTCTCGTCAACGTTTGCCCGGATTGCAATTCTGTCGCTTCCAACGTGTTCCTCGTGTCATTTTACGTCGGAATTAGTCTTGAGAAATGCACAAACACGGTTCTGGAGTTCAAAAAACACGAGTTCAGGTTTTGGGAATACTCGCGATTTTCTAGTCAACGGTTTCTCGGATCGCAATTCTGTCGCTTCCAACGTGTTCCTCGTGTCATTATACGTCGGAATTAGTCTTGAGAAATGCACAAACACGGTTCTGGAGTTCAAAAAACACGAGATCAGGTTTTGGGAATACTCGCGATTTTCTAGTCAACGGTTTCTCGGATCGCAATTCTGTCGCTTCCAACGTGTTCCTCGTGTCATTTTACGTCGGAATTAGTCTTGAGAAATGCACAAACACGGTTCTGGAGTTCAAAAAACACGAGTTCAGGTTTTGGGAATACTCGCGATTTTCTAGTCAACGGTTTCTCGGATCGCAATTCTGTCGCTTCCAACGTGTTCCTCGTGTCATTATACGTCGGAATTAGTCTTGAGAAATGCACAAACACGGTTCTGGAGTTCAAAAAACACGAGATCAGGTTTTGGGAATGCTCGCGATTTTCTCGTCAACGTTTGCCCGGATTGCAATTCTGTCGCTTCCAACGAGTTCCCCGCGTCATTTTACATCGGAATTAGTCTTGAGAAAGGCACAAACACGGTTCAGGAGCCCAAAAAACACGAGATCAGGATTCGGGAATGCTCGCGATTTTCTCGTCAACGGTTTCTCGGATCGCAATTCTGTCGCTTCTAACGTGTGCCTCGTGTCATTTTACGTCGGAATTAGTCTTGAGAAATGCACAAACACGGTTCTGGAGTTCAAAAAACACGAGTTCAGGTTTTGGGAATGCTCGCGATTTTCTAGTCAACGGTTTCTCGGATCGCAATTCTGTCGCTTCCTACGTGTTCCTCGTGTCATTTTACGTCGGAATTAGTCTTGAGGAATGCACAAACACGGTTCTGGAGTTCAAAAAACACGAGATCAGGTTTTGGGAATGCTCGCGATTTTCTAGTCAACGTTTGCCCGGATTGCAATTCTGTCGCTTCCAACGAGTTCCCCGCGTCATTTTACATCGGAATTAGTCTTGAGAAATGCACAAACACGGTTCAGGAGCCCAAAAAACACGAGATCAGGTTTTGGGAATGCTCGCCATTTTCTCGTCAACGGTTTCTCGGTTCGCAATTCTGTCGCTTCCATCGTGATCCTCGTGTCATTTTACGTCGGAAATAGTCACGAGCAGTGCACGCGAACGTTTGTGGAGTCCAAAAAACACGAGTTCAGGTTCTGGGAATGCTCGCGATTTTCTCGTCAACGGTTTCTCGGATCGCAATTCTGTCGCTTCTAACGTGTTCCTCGTGTCATTTTACGTCGGAATTAGTCTTGAGAAATGCACAAACACGGTTCTGGAGTTCAAAAAACACGAGATCAGGTTTTTGGAATGCTCGCGATTTTCTCGTCAACGGTTTCACGGTTCGCAATTCTGTCGCTTCCATCGTGATCCTCGTGTCATTTTACGTCGGAAATAGTCACGAGCAGTGCACGTGAACGTTTGTGGAGTCCAAAAAACACGAGTTCAGGTTCTGATAATGCTCGCGATTTTCTCGTCAACGGTTTCTCGGATCGCAATTCTGTCGCTTCTAACGTGTTCCTCGTGTCATTTTACGTCGGAATTAGTCTTGAGAAATGCACAAACACGGTTCTGGAGTTCAAAAAACACGAGATCAGGTTTTGGGAATGCTCGCGATTTTCACGTCAACGGTTTCTCGGTTCGCAATTCTGTCGCTTCCATCGTGATCCTCGTGTCATTTTACGTCGGAAATAGTCACGAGCAGTGCACGTGAACGTTTGTGGAGTCCAAAAAACACGAGTTCAGGTTCTGGGAATGCTCGCGATTTTCTCGTCAACGGTTTCTCTGATCGCAATTCTGTCGCTTCTAACGTGTTCCTCGTGTCATTTTACGTCGGAATTAATCTTGAGAAATGCACAAACACGGTTCTGGAGTTCAAAAAACACGAGATCAGGTTTTGGGAATGCTCGCGATTTTCTCGTCAACGTTCGCCCGGATTGCAATTCTGTCGCTTCCAACGCGTTCCTCGCGTCATTTTACATCGGAATTAGTCATGAGAAAGGCACAAACACGGTTCAGGAGCCCAAGAAACACGAGATCAGGATTCGGGAATGCTCGCGATTTTCTCGTCAACGGGATTCTCGGATCGCAATTCTGTCGCTTCCAACGTGTTCCTCGTGTCATTTTACGTTGGAATTAGTCTTGAGAAATGCACAAACACGGTTCTGGAGTTCAAAAAACACGAGATCAGGTTTTTGGAATGCTCGCGATTTTCTCGTCAACGGTTTCTCGGTTCGCAATTCTGTCGCTTCCATCGTGATCCTCGTGTCATTTTACGTCGGAAATAGACACGAGCAGTGCACGTGAACGTTTGTGGAGTCCAAAAAACACGAGTTCAGGTTCTGGGAATGCTCGCGATTTTCTCGTCAACGTTTGCCCGGATTGCAATTCTGTCGCTTCCAACGTGTTCCTCGTGTCATTTTACATCGGAATTAGTCTTGAGAAATGCACAAACACGGTTCTGGAGTTCAAAAAACACGAGATCAGGTTTTGGGAATGCTCGCGATTTTCTCGTCAACGTTTGCCCGGATTGCAATTCTGTCGCTTCCAACGAGTTCCCCGCGTCATTTTACATCGGAATTAGTCTTGAGAAAGGCACAAACACGGTTCAGGAGCCCAAAAAACACGAGATCAGGATTCGGGAATGCTCGCGATTTTCTCGTCAACGGTTTCTCGGATCGCAATTCTGTCGCTTCTAACGTGTTCCTCGTGTCATTTTACGTCGGAATTAGTCTTGAGAAATGCACAAACACGGTTCTGGAGTTCAAAAAACACGAGTTCAGGTTTTGGGAATGCTCGCGATTTTCTCGTCAACGGTTTCTCGGATCGCAATTCTGTCGCTTCTAACGTGTTCCTCGTGTCATTTTACGTCGGAATTAGTCTTGAGAAATGCACAAACACGGTTCTGGAGTTCAAAAAACACGAGATCAGGTTTTTGGAATGCTCGCGATTTTCTCGTCAACGGTTTCGCGGTTCGCAATTCTGTCGCTTCCATCGTGATCCTCGTGTCATTTTACGTCGGAAATAGTCACGAGCAGTGCACGTGAACGTTTGTGGAGTCCAAAAAACACGAGTTCAGGTTCTGGGAATGCTCGCGATTTTCTCGTCAACGGTTTCTCGGATTGCAATTCTGTCGCTTCCTACGCGTTTCTCGCGTCATTTTACATCGGAATTAGTCATGAGAAATGCACAAACACGGTTGTGGAGCCCAAAAAACACGAGATCAGTTTCTGGGAATGCTCGCGATTTCCTCGTCAACGGTTTCTCGGATCGCAATTCTGTCGCTTCCATCGTGATCCTCGTGTCATTTTACGTCGGAAATAGTCACGAGCAGTGCACGTGAACGTTTGTGGAGTCCAAAAAACACGAGTTCAGGTTCTGGGAATGCTCGCGATTTTCTCGTCAACGGTTTCTCGGATCGCAATTCTGTCGCTTCTAACGTGTTCCTCGTGTCATTTTACGTCGGAATTAGTCTTGAGAAATGCACAAACACGGTTCTGGAGTTCAAAAAACACGAGATCAGGTTTTTGGAATGCTCGCGATTTTCTCGTCAACGGTTTCACGGTTCGCAATTCTGTCGCTTCCATCGTGATCCTCGTGTCATTTTACGTCGGAAATAGTCACGAGCAGTGCACGTGAACGTTTGTGGAGTCCAAAAAACACGAGTTCAGGTTCTGATAATGCTCGCGATTTTCTCGTCAACGGTTTCTCGGGTCGCAATTCTGTCGCTTCTAACGTGTTCCTCGTGTCATTTTACGTCGGAATTAGTCTTGAGAAATGCACAAACACGGTTCTGGAGTTCAAAAAACACGAGTTCAGGTTTTGGGAATGCTCGCGATTTTCTCGTCAACGTTTGCTTGGATTGCAATTCTGTCGCTTCCTACGCGTTTCTCGCGTCATTTTAGATCGGAATTAGTCATGAGAAATGCACAAACACGGTTGTGGAGCCCAAAAAACACGAGATCAGTTTCTGGGAATGCTCGCGATTTCCTCGTCAACGGTTTCTCTGATCGCAATTCTGTCGCTTCTAACGTGTTCCTCGTGTCATTTTACGTCGGAATTAATCTTGAGAAATGCACAAACACGGTTCTGGAGTTCAAAAAACACGAGTTCAGGTTTTGGGAATACTCGCGATTTTCTAGTCAACGGTTTCTCGGATCGCAATTCTGTCGCTTCCAACGTGTTCCTCGTGTCATTTTACGTCGGAATTAGTCTTGAGAAATGCACAAACACGGTTCTGGAGTTCAAAAAACACGAGATCAGGTTTTGGGAATGCTCGCGATTTTCTCGTCAACGTTTGCCCGGATTGCAATTCTGTCGCTTCCAACGAGTTCCCCGCGTCATTTTACATCGGAATTAGTCTTGAGAAAGGCACAAACACGGTTCAGGAGCCCAAAAAACACGAGATCAGGATTCGGGAATGCTCGCGATTTTCTCGTCAACGGTTTCTCGGATCGCAATTCTGTCGCTTCTAACGTGTTCCTCGTGTCATTTTACGTCGGAATTAGTCTTGAGAAATGCACAAACACGGTTCTGGAGTTCAAAAAACACGAGTTCAGGTTTTGGGAATGCTCGCGATTTTCTCGTCAACGGTTTCTCGGATCGCAATTCTGTCGCTTCTAACGTGTTCCTCGTGTCATTTTACGTCGGAATTAGTCTTGAGAAATGCACAAACACGGTTCTGGAGTTCAAAAAACACGAGATCAGGTTTTTGGAATGCTCGCGATTTTCTCGTCAACGGTTTCGCGGTTCGCAATTCTGTCGCTTCCATCGTGATCCTCGTGTCATTTTACGTCGGAAATAGTCACGAGCAGTGCACGTGAACGTTTGTGGAGTCCAAAAAACACGAGTTCAGGTTCTGGGAATGCTCGCGATTTTCTCGTCAACGGTTTCTCGGATTGCAATTCTGTCGCTTCCTACGCGTTTCTCGCGTCATTTTACATCGGAATTAGTCATGAGAAATGCACAAACACGGTTGTGGAGCCCAAAAAACACGAGATCAGTTTCTGGGAATGCTCGCGATTTCCTCGTCAACGGTTTCTCGGATCGCAATTCTGTCGCTTCCATCGTGAGCCTCGTGTCATTTTACGTCGGAAATAGTCACGAGCAGTGCACGTGAACGTTTGTGGAGTCCAAAAAACACGAGTTCAGGTTCTGATAATGCTCGCGATTTTCTCGTCAACGGTTTCTCGGGTCGCAATTCTGTCGCTTCTAACGTGTTCCTCGTGTCATTTTACGTCGGAATTAGTCTTGAGAAATGCACAAACACGGTTCTGGAGTTCAAAAAACACGAGTTCAGGTTTTGGGAATGCTCGCGATTTTCTCGTCAACGTTTGCTTGGATTGCAATTCTGTCGCTTCCTACGCGTTTCTCGCGTCATTTTAGATCGGAATTAGTCATGAGAAATGCACAAACACGGTTGTGGAGCCCAAAAAACACGAGATCAGTTTCTGGGAATGCTCGCGATTTCCTCGTCAACGGTTTCTCTGATCGCAATTCTGTCGCTTCTAACGTGTTCCTCGTGTCATTTTACGTCGGAATTAATCTTGAGAAATGCACAAACACGGTTCTGGAGTTCAAAAAACACGAGTTCAGGTTTTGGGAATACTCGCGATTTTCTAGTCAACGGTTTCTCGGATCGCAATTCTGTCGCTTCCAACGTGTTCCTCGTGTCATTTTACGTCGGAATTAGTCTTGAGAAATGCACAAACACGGTTCTGGAGTTCAAAAAACACGAGATCAGGTTTTGGGAATGCTCGCGATTTTCTCGTCAACGTTTGCCCGGATTGCAATTCTGTCGCTTCCAACGAGTTCCCCGCGTCATTTTACATCGGAATTAGTCTTGAGAAAGGCACAAACACGGTTCAGGAGCCCAAAAAACACGAGATCAGGATTCGGGAATGCTCGCGATTTTCTCGTCAACGGTTTCTCGGATCGCAATTCTGTCGCTTCTAACGTGTTCCTCGTGTCATTTTACGTCGGAATTAGTCTTGAGAAATGCACAAACACGGTTCTGGAGTTCAAAAAACACGAGTTCAGGTTTTGGGAATGCTCGCGATTTTCTCGTCAACGGTTTCTCGGATCGCAATTCTGTCGCTTCTAACGTGTTCCTCGTGTCATTTTACGTCGGAATTAGTCTTGAGAAATGCACAAACACGGTTCTGGAGTTCAAAAAACACGAGATCAGGTTTTTGGAATGCTCGCGATTTTCTCGTCAACGGTTTCGCGGTTCGCAATTCTGTCGCTTCCATCGTGATCCTCGTGTCATTTTACGTCGGAAATAGTCACGAGCAGTGCACGTGAACGTTTGTGGAGTCCAAAAAACACGAGTTCAGGTTCTGGGAATGCTCGCGATTTTCTCGTCAACGGTTTCTCGGATTGCAATTCTGTCGCTTCCTACGCGTTTCTCGCGTCATTTTACATCGGAATTAGTCATGAGAAATGCACAAACACGGTTGTGGAGCCCAAAAAACACGAGATCAGTTTCTGGGAATGCTCGCGATTTCCTCGTCAACGGTTTCTCGGATCGCAATTCTGTCGCTTCCATCGTGATCCTCGTGTCATTTTACGTCGGAAATAGTCACGAGCAGTGCACGTGAACGTTTGTGGAGTCCAAAAAACACGAGTTCAGGTTCTGGGAATGCTCGCGATTTTCTCGTCAACGGTTTCTCGGATCGCAATTCTGTCGCTTCTAACGTGTTCCTCGTGTCATTTTACGTCGGAATTAGTCTTGAGAAATGCACAAACACGGTTCTGGAGTTCAAAAAACACGAGATCAGGTTTTTGGAATGCTCGCGATTTTCTCGTCAACGGTTTCACGGTTCGCAATTCTGTCGCTTCCATCGTGATCCTCGTGTCATTTTACGTCGGAAATAGTCACGAGCAGTGCACGTGAACGTTTGTGGAGTCCAAAAAACACGAGTTCAGGTTCTGATAATGCTCGCGATTTTCTCGTCAACGGTTTCTCGGATCGCAATTCTGTCGCTTCTAACGTGTTCCTCGTGTCATTTTACGTCGGAATTAGTCTTGAGAAATGCACAAACACGGTTCTGGAGTTCAAAAAACACGAGTTCAGGTTTTGGGAATGCTCGCGATTTTCTCGTCAACGTTTGCTTGGATTGCAATTCTATCGCTTCCTACGCGTTTCTCGCGTCATTTTAGATCGGAATTAGTCATGAGAAATGCACAAACACGGTTGTGGAGCCCAAAAAACACGAGATCAGTTTCTGGGAATGCTCGCGATTTCCTCGTCAACGGTTTCTCTGATCGCAATTCTGTCGCTTCTAACGTGTTCCTCGTGTCATTTTACGTCGGAATTAATCTTGAGAAATGCACAAACACGGTTCTGGAGTTCAAAAAACACGAGATCAGGTTTTGGGAATGCTCGCGATTTTCTCGTCAACGTTCGCCCGGATTGCAATTCTGTCGCTTCCAACGCGTTCCTCGCGTCATTTTACATCGGAATTAGTCTTGAGAAAGGCACAAACACGGTTCAGGAGCCCAAAAAACACGAGATCAGGATTCGGGAATGCTCGCGATTTTCTCATCAACGGTTTCTCGGATCGCAATTCTGTCGCTTCTAACGTGTTCCTCGTGTCATTTTACGTCGGAATTAGTCTTGAGAAATGCACAAACACGGTTCTGGAGTTCAAAAAACACGAGTTCAGGTTTTGGGAATGCTCGCGATTTTCTCGTCAACGGTTTCTCGGATCGCAATTCTGTCGCTTCTAACGTGTTCCTCGTGTCATTTTACGTCGGAATTAGTCTTGAGAAATGCACAAACACGGTTCTGGAGTTCAAAAAACACGAGATCAGGTTTTTGGAATGCTCGCGATTTTCTCGTCAACGGTTTCGCGGTTCGCAATTCTGTCGCTTCCATCGTGATCCTCGTGTCATTTTACGTCGGAAATAGTCACGAGCAGTGCACGTGAACGTTTGTGGAGTCCAAAAAACACGAGTTCAGGTTCTGGGAATGCTCGCGATTTTCTCGTCAACGGTTTCTCGGATTGCAATTCTGTCGCTTCCTACGCGTTTCTCGCGTCATTTTACATCGGAATTAGTCATGAGAAATGCACAAACACGGTTGTGGAGCCCAAAAAACACGAGATCAGTTTCTGGGAATGCTCGCGATTTCCTCGTCAACGGTTTCTCGGATCGCAATTCTGTCGCTTCCATCGTGATCCTCGTGTCATTTTACGTCGGAAATAGTCACGAGCAGTGCACGTGAACGTTTGTGGAGTCCAAAAAACACGAGTTCAGGTTCTGGGAATGCTCGCGATTTTCTCGTCAACGGTTTCTCGGATCGCAATTCTGTCGCTTCTAACGTGTTCCTCGTGTCATTTTACGTCGGAATTAGTCTTGAGAAATGCACAAACACGGTTCTGGAGTTCAAAAAACACGAGATCAGGTTTTTGGAATGCTCGCGATTTTCTCGTCAACGGTTTCACGGTTCGCAATTCTGTCGCTTCCATCGTGATCCTCGTGTCATTTTACGTCGGAAATAGTCACGAGCAGTGCACGTGAACGTTTGTGGAGTCCAAAAAACACGAGTTCAGGTTCTGATAATGCTCGCGATTTTCTCGTCAACGGTTTCTCGGGTCGCAATTCTGTCGCTTCTAACGTGTTCCTCGTGTCATTTTACGTCGGAATTAGTCTTGAGAAATGCACAAACACGGTTCTGGAGTTCAAAAAACACGAGTTCAGGTTTTGGGAATGCTCGCGATTTTCTCGTCAACGTTTGCTTGGATTGCAATTCTGTCGCTTCCTACGCGTTTCTCGCGTCATTTTAGATCGGAATTAGTCATGAGAAATGCACAAACACGGTTGTGGAGCCCAAAAAACACGAGATCAGTTTCTGGGAATGCTCGCGATTTCCTCGTCAACGGTTTCTCGGATCGCAATTCTGTCGCTTCCAACGTGTTCCTCGTGTCATTTTACGTCGGAATTAGTCTTGAGAAATGCACAAACACGGTTCTGGAGTTCAAAAAACAAGAGATCAGGTTTTGGGAAGGCTCCCGATTTTCTCGTCAACGTTTGCCCGGATTGCAATTCTGTCGCTTCCAACGAGTTCCCCGCGTCATTTTACATCGGAATTAGTCTTGAGAAAGGCACAAACACGGTTCAGGAGCCCAAAAAACACGAGATCAGGATTCGGGAATGCTCGCGATTTTCTCGTCAACGGTTTCTCGGATCGCAATTCTGTCGCTTCTAACGTGTGCCTCGTGTCATTTTACGTCGGAATTAGTCTTGAGAAATGCACAAACACGGTTGTGGAGCCCAAAAAACACGAGATCAGTTTCTGGGAATGCTCGCGATTTCCTCGTCAACGGTTTCTCTGATCGCAATTCTGTCGCTTCTAACGTGTTCCTCGTGTCATTTTACGTCGGAATTAATCTTGAGAAATGCACAAACACGGTTCTGGAGTTCAAAAAACACGAGATCAGGTTTTGGGAATGCTCGCGATTTTCTCGTCAACGTTCGCCCGGATTGCAATTCTGTCGCTTCCAACGCGTTCCTCGCGTCATTTTACATCGGAATTAGTCTTGAGAAAGGCACAAACACGGTTCAGGAGCCCAAAAAACACGAGATCAGGATTCGGGAATGCTCGCGATTTTCTCGTCAACGGTTTCTCGGATCGCAATTCTGTCGCTTCTAACGTGTTCCTCGTGTCATTTTACGTCGGAATTAGTCTTGAGAAATGCACAAACACGGTTCTGGAGTTCAAAAAACACGAGTTCAGGTTTTGGGAATGCTCGCGATTTTCTCGTCAACGGTTTCTCGGATCGCAATTCTGTCGCTTCTAACGTGTTCCTCGTGTCATTTTACGTCGGAATTAGTCTTGAGAAATGCACAAACACGGTTCTGGAGTTCAAAAAACACGAGATCAGGTTTTTGGAATGCTCGCGATTTTCTCGTCAACGGTTTCGCGGTTCGCAATTCTGTCGCTTCCATCGTGATCCTCGTGTCATTTTACGTCGGAAATAGTCACGAGCAGTGCACGTGAACGTTTGTGGAGTCCAAAAAACACGAGTTCAGGTTCTGGGAATGCTCGCGATTTTCTCGTCAACGGTTTCTCGGATTGCAATTCTGTCGCTTCCTACGCGTTTCTCGCGTCATTTTACATCGGAATTAGTCATGAGAAATGCACAAACACGGTTGTGGAGCCCAAAAAACACGAGATCAGTTTCTGGGAATGCTCGCGATTTCCTCGTCAACGGTTTCTCGGATCGCAATTCTGTCGCTTCCATCGTGATCCTCGTGTCATTTTACGTCGGAAATAGTCACGAGCAGTGCACGTGAACGTTTGTGGAGTCCAAAAAACACGAGTTCAGGTTCTGATAATGCTCGCGATTTTCTCGTCAACGGTTTCTCGGGTCGCAATTCTGTCGCTTCTAACGTGTTCCTCGTGTCATTTTACGTCGGAATTAGTCTTGAGAAATGCACAAACACGGTTCTGGAGTTCAAAAAACACGAGTTCAGGTTTTGGGAATGCTCGCGATTTTCTCGTCAACGTTTGCTTGGATTGCAATTCTGTCGCTTCCTACGCGTTTCTCGCGTCATTTTAGATCGGAATTAGTCATGAGAAATGCACAAACACGGTTGTGGAGCCCAAAAAACACGAGATCAGTTTCTGGGAATGCTCGCGATTTCCTCGTCAACGGTTTCTCGGATCGCAATTCTGTCGCTTCTAACGTGTTCCTCGTGTCATTTTACGTCGGAATTAGTCTTGAGAAATGCACAAACACGGTTCTGGAGTTCAAAAAACACGAGATCAGGTTTTTGGAATGCTCGCGATTTTCTCGTCAACGGTTTCGCGGTTCGCAATTCTGTCGCTTCCATCGTGATCCTCGTGTCATTTTACGTCGGAAATAGTCACGAGCAGTGCACGTGAACGTTTGTGGAGTCCAAAAAACACGAGTTCAGGTTCTGGGAATGCTCGCGATTTTCTCGTCAACGGTTTCTCGGATTGCAATTCTGTCGCTTCCTACGCGTTTCTCGCGTCATTTTACATCGGAATTAGTCATGAGAAATGCACAAACACGGTTGTGGAGCCCAAAAAACACGAGATCAGTTTCTGGGAATGCTCGCGATTTCCTCGTCAACGGTTTCTCGGATCGCAATTCTGTCGCTTCCATCGTGATCCTCGTGTCATTTTACGTCGGAAATAGTCACGAGCAGTGCACGTGAACGTTTGTGGAGTCCAAAAAACACGAGTTCAGGTTCTGGGAATGCTCGCGATTTTCTCGTCAACGGTTTCTCGGATCGCAATTCTGTCGCTTCTAACGTGTTCCTCGTGTCATTTTACGTCGGAATTAGTCTTGAGAAATGCACAAACACGGTTCTGGAGTTCAAAAAACACGAGATCAGGTTTTTGGAATGCTCGCGATTTTCTCGTCAACGGTTTCACGGTTCGCAATTCTGTCGCTTCCATCGTGATCCTCGTGTCATTTTACGTCGGAAATAGTCACGAGCAGTGCACGTGAACGTTTGTGGAGTCCAAAAAACACGAGTTCAGGTTCTGATAATGCTCACGATTTTCTCGTCAACGGTTTCTCGGGTCGCAATTCTGTCGCTTCTAACGTGTTCCTCGTGTCATTTTACGTCGGAATTAGTCTTGAGAAATGCACAAACACGGTTCTGGAGTTCAAAAAACACGAGTTCAGGTTTTGGGAATGCTCGCGATTTTCTCGTCAACGTTTGCTTGGATTGCAATTCTGTCGCTTCCTACGCGTTTCTCGCGTCATTTTAGATCGGAATTAGTCATGAGAAATGCACAAACACGGTTGTGGAGCCCAAAAAACACGAGATCAGTTTCTGGGAATGCTCGCGATTTCCTCGTCAACGGTTTCTCGGATCGCAATTCTGTCGCTTCCAACGTGTTCCTCGTGTCATTTTACATCGGAATTAGTCTTGAGAAAGGCACAAACACGGTTCAGGAGCCCAAAAAACACGAGATCAGGATTCGGGAATGCTCGCGATTTTCTCGTCAACGGTTTCTCGGATCGCAATTCTGTCGCTTCTAACGTGTTCCTCGTGTCATTTTACGTCGGAATTAGTCTTGAGAAATGCACAAACACGGTTCTGGAGTTCAAAAAACACGAGTTCAGGTTTTGGGAATGCTCGCGATTTTCTCGTCAACGGTTTCTCGGATCGCAATTCTGTCGCTTCTAACGTGTTCCTCGTGTCATTTTACGTCGGAATTAGTCTTGAGAAATGCACAAACACGGTTCTGGAGTTCAAAAAACACGAGATCAGGTTTTTGGAATGCTCGCGATTTTCTCGTCAACGGTTTCGCGGTTCGCAATTCTGTCGCTTCCATCGTGATCCTCGTGTCATTTTACGTCGGAAATAGTCACGAGCAGTGCACGTGAACGTTTGTGGAGTCCAAAAAACACGAGTTCAGGTTCTGGGAATGCTCGCGATTTTCTCGTCAACGGTTTCTCGGATTGCAATTCTGTCGCTTCCTACGCGTTTCTCGCGTCATTTTACATCGGAATTAGTCATGAGAAATGCACAAACACGGTTGTGGAGCCCAAAAAACACGAGATCAGTTTCTGGGAATGCTCGCGATTTCCTCGTCAACGGTTTCTCGGATCGCAATTCTGTCGCTTCCATCGTGATCCTCGTGTCATTTTACGTCGGAAATAGTCACGAGCAGTGCACGTGAACGTTTGTGGAGTCCAAAAAACACGAGTTCAGGTTCTGGGAATGCTCGCGATTTTCTCGTCAACGGTTTCTCGGATCGCAATTCTGTCGCTTCTAACGTGTTCCTCGTGTCATTTTACGTCGGAATTAGTCTTGAGAAATGCACAAACACGGTTCTGGAGTTCAAAAAACACGAGATCAGGTTTTTGGAATGCTCGCGATTTTCTCGTCAACGGTTTCACGGTTCGCAATTCTGTCGCTTCCATCGTGATCCTCGTGTCATTTTACGTCGGAAATAGTCACGAGCAGTGCACGTGAACGTTTGTGGAGTCCAAAAAACACGAGTTCAGGTTCTGATAATGCTCGCGATTTTCTCGTCAACGGTTTCTCGGGTCGCAATTCTGTCGCTTCTAACGTGTTCCTCGTGTCATTTTACGTCGGAATTAGTCTTGAGAAATGCACAAACACGGTTCTGGAGTTCAAAAAACACGAGTTCAGGTTTTGGGAATGCTCGCGATTTTCTCGTCAACGTTTGCTTGGATTGCAATTCTGTCGCTTCCTACGCGTTTCTCGCGTCATTTTAGATCGGAATTAGTCATGAGAAATGCACAAACACGGTTGTGGAGCCCAAAAAACACGAGATCAGTTTCTGGGAATGCTCGCGATTTCCTCGTCAACGGTTTCTCGGATCGCAATTCTGTCGCTTCCAACGTGTTCCTCGTGTCATTTTACGTCGGAATTAGTCTTGAGAAATGCACAAACACGGTTCTGGAGTTCAAAAAACAAGAGATCAGGTTTTGGGAAGGCTCCCGATTTTCTCGTCAACGTTTGCCCGGATTGCAATTCTGTCGCTTCCAACGAGTTCCCCGCGTCATTTTACATCGGAATTAGTCTTGAGAAAGGCACAAACACGGTTCAGGAGCCCAAAAAACACGAGATCAGGATTCGGGAATGCTCGCGATTTTCTCGTCAACGGTTTCTCGGATCGCAATTCTGTCGCTTCTAACGTGTGCCTCGTGTCATTTTACGTCGGAATTAGTCTTGAGAAATGCACAAACACGGTTCTGGAGTTCAAAAAACACGAGTTCAGGTTTTGGGAATGCTCGCGATTTTCTCGTCAACGTTTGCTCGGATTGCAATTCTGTCGCTTCCTACGCGTTCCTCGTGTCATTTTACGTCGGAATTAGTCTTGAGAAATGCACAAACACGGTTCAGGAGCCCAAAAAACACGAGATCAGGTTTTGGGAATGCTCGCCATTTTCTCGTCAACGGTTTCTCGGTTCGCAATTCTGTCGCTTCCATCGTGATCCTCGTGTCATTTTACGTCGGAAATAGTCACGAGCAGTGCACGTGAACGTTTGTGGAGTCCAAAAAACACGAGTTCAGGTTCTGATAATGCTCGCGATTTTCTCGTCAACGGTTTCTCGGGTCGCAATTCTGTCGCTTCTAACGTGTTCCTCGTGTCATTTTACGTCGGAATTAGTCTTGAGAAATGCACAAACACGGTTCTGGAGTTCAAAAAACACGAGTTCAGGTTTTGGGAATGCTCGCGATTTTCTCGTCAACGTTTGCTTGGATTGCAATTCTGTCGCTTCCTACGCGTTTCTCGCGTCATTTTAGATCGGAATTAGTCATGAGAAATGCACAAACACGGTTGTGGAGCCCAAAAAACACGAGATCAGTTTCTGGGAATGCTCGCGATTTCCTCGTCAACGGTTTCTCGGATCGCAATTCTGTCGCTTCCAACGTGTTCCTCGTGTCATTTTACGTCGGAATTAGTCTTGAGAAATGCACAAACACGGTTCTGGAGTTCAAAAAACAAGAGATCAGGTTTTGGGAAGGCTCCCGATTTTCTCGTCAACGTTTGCCCGGATTGCAATTCTGTGGCTTCCAACGCGTTCCTCGCGTCATTTTACATCGGAATTAGTCTTGAGAAAGGCACAAACACGGTTCAGGAGCCCAAAAAACACGAGATCAGGATTCGGGGATGCTCGCGATTTTCTCGTCAACGGTTTCTCGGATCGCAATTCTGTCGCTTCTAACGTGTGCCTCGTGTCATTTTACGTCGGAATTAGTCTTGAGAAATGCACAAACACGGTTCTGGAGTTCAAAAAACAAGAGATCAGGTTTTGGGAAGGCTCCCGATTTTCTCGTCAACGTTTGCCCGGATTGCAATTCTGTGGCTTCCAACGCGTTCCTCGCGTCATTTTACATCGGAATTAGTCTTGAGAAAGGCACAAACACGGTTCAGGAGCCCAAAAAACACGAGATCAGGATTCGGGGATGCTCGCGATTTTCTCGTCAACGGTTTCTCGGATCGCAATTCTGTCGCTTCTAACGTGTGCCTCGTGTCATTTTACGTCGGAATTAGTCTTGAGAAATGCACAAACACGGTTCTGGAGTTCAAAAAACACGAGTTCAGGTTTTGGGAATGCTCGCGATTTTCTCGTCAACGTTTGCTCGGATTGCAATTCTGTCGCTTCCTACGCGTTCCTCGTGTCATTTTACGTCGGAATTAGTCTTGAGAAATGCACAAACACGGTTCAGGAGCCCAAAAAACACGAGATCAGGTTTTGGGAATGCTCGCCATTTTCTCGTCAACGGTTTCTCGGTTCGCAATTCTGTCGCTTCCAACGTGATCCTCGTGTCATTTTACGTCGGAAATAGTCACGAGCAGTGCACGTGAACGTTTGTGGAGTCCAAAAAACACGAGTTCAGGTTCTGGGAATGCTCGCGATTTCCTCGTCAACGGTTTCTCGGATCGCAATTCTGTCGCTTCCAACGTGTTCCTCGTGTCATTTTACGTCGGAATTAGTCTTGACAAATGCACAAACGCGGTTCTGGAGTTAAAAAAACACGAGATCAGGTTTTGGGAATGCTCGCGATTTTCTCGTCAACGTTTGCTCGGATTGCAATTCTGCCGCTTCCAACGCGTTCCTCGCGTCATTTTCAATCGGAATTAGTCATGAGAAAGGCACAAACACGGTTCAGGAGCCCAAAAAACACGAGATCAGGTTTTGGGAATGCTCGCCATTTTCTCGTCAACGGTTTCTCGGTTCGCAATTCTGTCGCTTCCATCGTGATCCTCGTGTCATTTTACGTCGGAAATAGTCAGGAGCAGTGCACGTGAACGTTTGTGGAGTCCAAAAAACACGAGTTCAGGTTCTGGGAATGCTCGCGATTTTCTCGTCAACGGTTTCTCGGATCGCAATTCTGTCGCTTATAACGTGTTCCTCGTGTCATTTTACGTCGGAATTAGTCTTGAGAAATGCACAAACACGGATCTGGAGTTCAAAAAACACGAGATCAGGTTTTGGGAATGCTCGCGATTTTCTCGTCAACGGTTTCTCGGATCGCAATTCTGTCGCTTCCAACGTGATCCTCGTGTCATTTTACGTCGGCAATAGTCATGAGCAGTGCACGTGAACGTTTGTGGAGTCCAAAAAACACGAGTTCAGGTTCTGGGAATGCTCGCGATTTCCTCGTCAACGGTTTCTCGGATCGCAATTCTGTCGCTTCCAACGTGTTCCTCGTGTCATTTTACGTCGGAATTAGTCTTGACAAATGCACAAACGCGGTTCTGGAGTTAAAAAAACACGAGATCAGGTTTTGGGAATGCTCGCGATTTTCTCGTCAACGTTTGCTCGGATTGCAATTCTGCCGCTTCCAACGCGTTCCTCGCGTCATTTTCAATCGGAATTAGTCATGAGAAAGGCACAAACACGGTTCTGGAGTTCAAAAAACACGAGATCAGGTTTTTGGAATGCTCGCGATTTTCTCGTCGACGGTTTCTCGGTTCGCAATTCTGTCGCTTCCATCGTGATCCTCGTGTCATTTTACGTCGGAAATAGTCACGAGCAGTGCACGTGAACGTTTGTGGAGTCCAAAAAACACGAGTTCAGGTTCTGGGAATGCTCGCGATTTTCTCGTCAACGGTTTCTCGGATCGCAATTCTGTCGCTTCTAACGTGTTCCTCGTGTCATTTTACGTCGGAAGTAGTCTTGAGAAATGCACAAACACGGTTCTGGAGTTCAAAAAACACGAGATCAGGTTTTGGGAATGCTCGCGATTTTCTCGTCAACGGTTTCTCGGATCGCAATTCTGTCGCTTCTAACGTGTTCCTCGTGTCATTTTACGTCGGAATTAGTCTTGAGAAATGCACAAACACGGTTCAGGAGCCCAAAAAACACGAGATCAGGATTCGGGAATGCTCGCAATTTTCTCGTCAACGGTTTCTCGGATCGCAATTCTGTCGCTTCCAACGTGATCCTAGTGTCATTTTACGTCGGAAATAGTCACGAGCAGTGCACGTGAACGTTTGTGGAGTCCAAAAAACACGAGTTCAGGTTCTGGGAATGCTCGCGATTTCCTCGTCAACGGTTTCTCGGATCGCAATTCTGTCGCTTCCAACGTGTTCCTCGTGTCATTTTACGCCGGAATTAGTCTTGACAAATGCACAAACGCGGTTCTGGAGTTAAAAAAACACGAGATCAGGTTTTGGGAATGCTCGCGATTTTCTCGTCAACGTTTGCTCGGATTGCAATTCTGTCGCTTCCAACGCGTTCCTCGCGTCATTTTCAATCGGAATTAGTCTTGAGAAATGCACAAACACGGTTCTGGAGTTCAAAAAACACGAGATCAGGTTTTGGGAATGCTCGCGATTTTCTCGTCAACGGTTTCTCGGATCGCAATTCTGTCGCTTCTAACGTGTTCCTCGTGTCATTTTACGTCGGAATTAGTCTTGAGAAATGCACAGACACGGATCTGGAGTTCAAAAAACACGAGATCAGGTTTTGGGAATGCTCGCGATTTTCTCGTCAACGGTTTCTCGGATCGCAATTCTGTCGCTTCCAACGTGATCCTCGTGTCATTTTACGTCGGAAATAGTCATGAGAAATGCACAAACACGGTTCTGGAGTTCAAAAAACACGAGATCAGGTTTTGGGAATGCTCGCGATTTTCTCGTCAACGGTTTCTCGGATCGCAATTCTGTCGCTTCTAACGTGTTCCTCGTGTCATTTTACGTCGGAATTAGTCTTGAGAAATGCACAGACACGGATCTGGAGTTCAAAAAACACGAGATCAGGTTTTGGGAATGCTCGCGATTTTCTCGTCAACGGTTTCTCGGTTCGCAATTCTGTCGCTTCCATCGTGATCCTCGTGTCATTTTACGTCGGAAATAGTCACGAGCAGTGCACGTGAACGTTTGTGGAGTCCAAAAAACACGAGTTCAGGTTCAGGGAATGCTCGCGATTTTCTCGTCAACGGTTTCTCGGATCGCAATTCTGTCGCTTCTAACGTGTTCCTCGCGTCATTTTCAATCGGAATTAGTCTTGAGAAATGCACAAACACGGTTCTGGAGTTCAAAAAACACGAGATCAGGTTTTGGGAATGCTCGCGATTTTCTCGTCAACGGTTTCTCGGATCGCAATTCTGTCGCTTCTAACGTGTTCCTCGTGTCATTTTACGTCGGAATTAGTCTTGAGAAATGCACAAACACGGTTCTGGAGTTCAAAAAACACGAGATCAGGTTTTTGGAATGCTCGCGATTTTCTCGTCAACGGTTTCTCGGTTCGCAATTCTGTCGCTTCCATCGTGATCCTCGTGTCATTTTACGTCGGAAATAGTCACGAGCAGTGCACGTGAACGTTTGTGGAGTCCAAAAAACACGAGTTCAGGTTCTGGGAATGCTCGCGATTTTCTCGTCAACGGTTTCTCGGATCGCAATTCTGTCGCTTCTAACGTGTTCCTCGTGTCATTTTACGTCGGAATTAGGCTTGAGAAATGCACAAACACGGTTCTGGAGTTCAAAAAACACGAGATCAGGTTTTTGGAATGCTCGCGATTTTCTCGTCAACGGTTTCTCGGTTCGCAATTCTGTCGCTTCCATCGTGATCCTCGTGTCATTTTACGTCGGAAATAGTCACGAGCAGTGCACGTGAACGTTTGTGGAGTCCAAAAAACACGAGTTCAGGTTCTGGGAATGCTCGCGATTTTCTCGTCAACGGTTTCTCGGATCGCAATTCTGTCGCTTCTAACGTGTTCCTCGTGTCATTTTACGTCGGAAGTAGTCTTGAGAAATGCACAAACACGGTTCTGGAGTTCAAAAAACACGAGATCAGGTTTTGGGAATGCTCGCGATTTTCTCGTCAACGGTTTCTCGGATCGCAATTCTGTCGCTTCTAACGTGTTCCTCGTGTCATTTTACGTCGGAAGTAGTCTTGAGAAATGCACAAACACGGTTCTGGAGTTCAAAAAACACGAGATCAGGTTTTGGGAATGCTCGCGATTTTCTCGTCAACGGTTTCTCGGATCGCAATTCTGTCGCTTCTAACGTGTTCCTCGTGTCATTTTACGTCGGAATTAGTCTTGCGAAATGCACAAACACGGTTCTGGAGTTCAAAAAACACGAGATCAGGTTTTTGGAATGCTCGCGATTTTCTCGTCAACGGTTTCTCGGTTCGAAATTCTGTCGCTTCCATCGTGATCCTCGTGTCATTTTACGTCGGAAATAGTCACGAGCAGTGCACGTGAACGTTTGTGGAGTCCAAAAAACACGAGTTCAGGTTCTGGGAATGCTCGCGATTTTCTCGTCAACGGTTTCTCGGATCGCAATTCTGTCGCTTCTAACGTGTTCCTCGTGTCATTTTACGTCGGAAGTAGTCTTGAGAAATGCACAAACACGGTTCTGGAGTTCAAAAAACACGAGATCAGGTTTTGGGAATGCTCGCGATTTTCTCGTCAACGGTTTCTCGGATCGCAATTCTGTCGCTTCCAACGTGTTCCTCGTGTCATTTCACGTCGGAATTAGTCTTGAGAAATGCACAAACACGGTTCTGGAGTTCAAAAAACACGAGATCAGGTTTTGGGAATGCTCGCGATTTTCTCGTCAACGTTTGCCCGGATTGCAATTCTGTCGCTTCCAACGAGTTCCCCGCGTCATTTTACATCGGAATTAGTCTTGAGAAAGGCACAAACACGGTTCAGGAGCCCAAAAAACACGAGATCAGGATTCGGGAATGCTCGCGATTTACTCGTCAACGGTTTCTCGGATCGCAATTCTTTCGCTTCTAACGTGTTCCTCGTGTCATTTTACGTCGGAATTAGTCTTGAGAAATGCACAAACACGGTTCTGGAGTTCAAAAAACACGAGTTCAGGTTTTGGGAATGCTCGCGATTTTCTCGTCAACGTTTGCTCGGATTGCAATTCTGTCGCTTCCTACGCGTTCCTCGTGTCATTTTACGTCGGAATTAGTCTTGAGAAATGCACAAACACGGTTCAGGAGCCCAAAAAACACGAGATCAGGTTTTGGGAATGCTCGCCATTTTCTCGTCAACGGTTTCTCGGTTCGCAATTCTGTCGCTTCCATCGTGATCCTCGTGTCATTTTACGTCGGAAATAGTCACGAGCAGTGCACGTGAACGTTTGTGGAGTTCAAAAAACACGAGATCAGTTTCTGGGAATGCTCGCGATTTCCTCGTCAACGGTTTCTCGGATCGCAATTCTGTCGCTTCTAACGTGTTCCTCGTGTCATTTTACGTCGGAATTAGTCTTGAGAAATGCACAAACACGGTTCTGGAGCCCAAAAAACACGAGCTCAGTTTCTGGGAATGCTCGCGATTTCCTCGTCAACGGTTTCTCGGATCGCAATTCTGTCGCTTCTAACGTGTTCCTCGTGTCATTTTACGTTGGAATTAGTCTTGAGAAATGCACAAACACGGTTCTGGAGTTCAAAAAACACGAGATCAGTTTCTGGGAATGCTCGCGATTTCCTCGTCAACGGTATCTCGGATCGCAATTCTGTCGCTTCTAACGTGTTCCTCGTGTCATTTTACGTCGGAATTAGTCTTGAGAAATGCACAAACACGGTTCTGGAGCCCAAAAAACACGAGATCAGTTTCTGGGAATGCTCGCGATTTCCTCGTCAACGGTTTCTCGGATCGCAATTCTGTCGCTTCTAACGTGTTCCTCGTGTCATTTTACGTCGGAATTAGTCTTGAGAAATGCACAAACACGGTTCTGAAGTTCAAAAAACACGAGATCAGGTTTTGGGAATGCTCGCGATTTTCTCGTCGACGGTTTCTCGGATCGCAATTCTGTCGCTTCTAACGTGTTCCTCGTGTCATTTTACGTCGGAATTAGTCTTGAGAAATGCACAAACACGGTTCTGAAGTTCAAAAAACACGAGATCAGGTTTTGGGAATGCTCGCGATTTTCTCGTCAACGGTTTCTCGGATCGCAATTCTGTCGCTTCCAACGTGTTCCTCGTGTATTTTTTCGTCGGAATTAGTCATGAGCAGTGCACGTGAACGTTTGTGGAGTCCAAAAAACACGAGATCAGGTTTTGGGAATGCTCGCGATTTTCTCGTCGACGGTTTCTCGGATCGCAATTCTGTCGCTTCTAACGTGTTCCTCGTGTCATTTTACGTCAGAATTAGTCTTGAGAAATGCACAAACACGGTTCTGAAGTTCAAAAAACACGAGATCAGGTTTTGGGAATGCTCGCGATTTTCTCGTCAACGGTTTCTCGGATCGCAATTCTGTCGCTTCCAACGTGTTCCTCGTGTATTTTTTCGTCGGAATTAGTCATGAGCAGTGCACGTGAACGTTTGTGGAGTCCAAAAAACACGAGTTCAGGTTCTGGGAATGCTCGCGATTTTCTCGTCAACGGTTTCTCGGATCGCAATTCTGTCGCTTCTAACGTGTTCCTCGTGTCATTTTACGTCGGAAGTAGTCTTGAGAAATGCACAAACACGGTTCTGGAGTTCAAAAAACACGAGATCAGGTTTTGGGAATGCTCGCGATTTTCTCGTCAACGGTTTCTCGGATCGCAATTCTGTCGCTTCTAACGTGTTCCTCGTGTCATTTTACGTCGGAATTAGTCTTGCGAAATGCACAAACACGGTTCTGGAGTTCAAAAAACACGAGATCAGGTTTTTGGAATGCTCGCGATTTTCTCGTCAACGGTTTCTCGGTTCGCAATTCTGTCGCTTCCATCGTGATCCTCGTGTCATTTTACGTCGGAAATAGTCACGAGCAGTGCACGTGAACGTTTGTGGAGTCCAAAAAACACGAGTTCAGGTTCTGGGAATGCTCGCGATTTTCTCGTCAACGGTTTCTCGGATCGCAATTCTGTCGCTTCTAACGTGTTCCTCGTGTCATTTTACGTCGGAATTAGGCTTGAGAAATGCACAAACACGGTTCTGGAGTTCAAAAAACACGAGATCAGGTTTTTGGAATGCTCGCGATTTTCTCGTCAACGGTTTCTCGGTTCGCAATTCTGTCGCTTCCATCGTGATCCTCGTGTCATTTTACGTCGGAAATAGTCACGAGCAATGCACGTGAACGTTTGTGGAGTCCAAGAAACACGAGTTCAGGTTCTGGGAATGCTCGCGATTTTCTCGTCAACGGTTTCTCGGATCGCAATTCTGTCGCTTCTAACGTGTTCCTCGTGTCATTTTACGTCGGAAGTAGTCTTGAGAAATGCACAAACACGGTTCTGGAGTTCAAAAAACACGAGATCAGGTTTTGGGAATGCTCGCGATTTTCTCGTCAACGGTTTCTCGGATCGCAATTCTGTCGCTTCTAACGTGTTCCTCGTGTCATTTTACGTCGGAAGTAGTCTTGAGAAATGCACAAACACGGTTCTGGAGTTCAAAAAACACGAGATCAGGTTTTGGGAATGCTCGCGATTTTCTCGTCAACGGTTTCTCGGATCGCAATTCTGTCGCTTCCAACGTGTTCCTCGTGTCATTTCACGTCGGAATTAGTCTTGAGAAATGCACAAACACGGTTCTGGAGTTCAAAAAACACGAGATCAGGTTTTGGGAATGCTCGCGATTTTCTCGTCAACGTTTGCCCGGATTGCAATTCTGTCGCTTCCAACGAGTTCCCCGCGTCATTTTACATCGGAATTAGTCTTGAGAAAGGCACAAACACGGTTCAGGAGCCCAAAAAACACGAGATCAGGATTCGGGAATGCTCGCGATTTTCTCGTCAACGGTTTCTCGGATCGCAATTCTGTCGCTTCCTACGCGTTCCTCGTGTCATTTTACGTCGGAATTAGTCTTGAGAAATGCACAAACACGGTTCAGGAGCCCAAAAAACACGAGATCAGGTTTTGGGAATGCTCGCCATTTTCTCGTCAACGGTTTCTCGGTTCGCAATTCTGTCGCTTCCATCGTGATCCTCGTGTCATTTTACGTCGGAAATAGTCACGAGCAGTGCACGTGAACGTTTGTGGAGTCCAAAAAACACGAGTTCAGGTTCTGGGAATGCTCGCGATTTTCTCGTCAACGGTTTCTCGGATCGCAATTCTGTCGCTTCTAACGTGTTCCTCGTGTCATTTTACGTCGGAATTAGTCTTGAGAAATGCACAAACACGGTTCTGGAGTTCAAAAAACACGAGATCAGGTTTTTGGAATGCTCGCGATTTTCTCGTCAACGGTTTCACGGTTCGCAATTCTGTCGCTTCCATCGTGATCCTCGTGTCATTTTACGTCGGAAATAGTCACGAGCAGTGCACGTGAACGTTTGTGGAGTCCAAAAAACACGAGTTCAGGTTCTGATAATGCTCGCGATTTTCTCGTCAACGGTTTCTCGGATCGCAATTCTGTCGCTTCTAACGTGTTCCTCGTGTCATTTTACGTCGGAATTAGTCTTGAGAAATGCACAAACACGGTTCTGGAGTTCAAAAAACATGAGATCAGGTTTTGGGAATGCTCGCGATTTTCTCGTCAACGGTTTCTCGGTTCGCAATTCTGTCGCTTCCATCGTGATCCTCGTGTCATTTTACGTCGGAAATAGTCACGAGCAGTGCACGTGAACGTTTGTGGAGTCCAAAAAACACGAGTTCAGGTTCTGGGAATGCTCGCGATTTTCTCGTCAACGGTTTCTCTGATCGCAATTCTGTCGCTTCTAACGTGTTCCTCGTGTCATTTTACGTCGGAATTAATCTTGAGAAATGCACAAACACGGTTCTGGAGTTCAAAAAACACGAGATCAGGTTTTGGGAATGCTCGCGATTTTCTCGTCAACGTTCGCCCGGATTGCAATTCTGTCGCTTCCAACGCGTTCCTCGCGTCATTTTACATCGGAATTAGTCATGAGAAAGGCACAAACACGGTTCAGGAGCCCAAGAAACACGAGATCAGGATTCGGGAATGCTCGCGATTTTCTCGTCAACGGTTTCTCGGATCGCAATTCTGTCGCTTCCAACGTGTTCCTCGTGTCATTTTACGTTGGAATTAGTCTTGAGAAATGCACAAACACGGTTCTGGAGTTCAAAAAACACGAGATCAGGTTTTTGGAATGCTCGCGATTTTCTCGTCAACGGTTTCTCGGTTCGCAATTCTGTCGCTTCCATCGTGATCCTCGTGTCATTTTACGTCGGAAATAGACACGAGCAGTGCACGTGAACGTTTGTGGAGTCCAAAAAACACGAGTTCAGGTTCTGGGAATGCTCGCGATTTTCTCGTCAACGTTCGCCCGGATTGCAATTCTGTCGCTTCCAACGCGTTCCTCGTGTCATTTTACGTCGGAATTAGTCTTGAGAAATGCACAAACACGGTTCTGGAGTTCAAAAAACACGAGATCAGTTTCTGGGAATGCTCGCGATTTCCTCGTCAACGGTTTCTCGGATCGCAATTCTGTCGCTTCCAACGTGTTCCTCGTGTCATTTTACATCGGAATTAGTCTTGAGAAAGGCACAAACACGGTTCAGGAGCCCAAAAAACACGAGATCAGGATTCGGGAATGCTCGCGATTTTCTCGTCAACGGTTTCTCGGATTGCAATTCTGTCGCTTCTAACGTGTTCCTCGTGTCATTTTACGTCGGAATTAGTCTTGAGAAATGCACAAACACGGTTCTGGAGTTAAAAAAACACGAGTTCAGGTTTTGAGAATGCTCGCGATTTTCTCGTCAACGTTTGCTCGGATTGCAATTCTGTCGCTTCCTACGCGTTTCTCGCGTCATTTTACATCGGAATTAGTCATGAGAAATGCACAAACACGGTTGTGGAGCCCAAAAAACACGAGATCAGTTTCTGGGAATGCTCGCGATTTCCTCGTCAACGGTTTCTCGGATCGCAATTCTGTCGCTTCCAACGTGTTCCTCGTGTCATTTTACGTCGGAATTAGTCTTGAGAAATGCACAAACACGGTTCTGGAGTTCAAAAAACACTAGATCAGGTTTTGGGAATGCTCGCGATTTTCTTGTCAACGGTTTCTCGGATCGCAATTCTGTCGCTTATAACGTGTTCCTCGTGTCATTTTACGTCGGAATTAGTCTTGAGAAATGCACAAACACGGATCTGGAGTTCAAAAAACACGAGATCAGGTTTTGGGAATGCTCGCGATTTTCTCGTCAACGGTTTCTCGGATCGCAATTCTGTCGCTTCCAACGTGATCCTCGTGTCATTTTACGTCGGAAATAGTCATGAGCAGTGCACGTGAACGTTTGTGGAGTCCAAAAAACACGAGTTCAGGTTCTGGGAATGCTCGCGATTTTCTCGTCAACGGTTTCTCGGATCGCAATTCTGTCGCTTCTAACGTGTTCCTCGTGTCATTTTACGTCGGAATTAGTCTTGAGAAATGCACAAACACGGTTCTGGAGTTCAAAAAACACGAGATCAGGTTTTTGGAATGCTCGCGATTTTCTCGTCAACGGTTTCTCGGTTCGCAATTCTGTCGCTTCCATCGTGATCCTCGTGTCATTTTACGTCGGAAATAGTCACGAGCAGTGCACGTGAACGTTTGTGGAGTCCAAAAAACACGAGTTCAGGTTCAGGGAATGCTCGCGATTTTCTCGTCAACGGTTTCTCGGATCGCAATTCTGTCGCTTCTAACGTGTTCCTCGTGTCATTTTACGTCGGAATTAGGCTTGAGAAATGCACAAACACGGTTCTGGAGTTCAAAAAACACGAGATCAGGTTTTTGGAATGCTCGCGATTTTCTCGTCAACGGTTTCTCGGTTCGCAATTCTGTCGCTTCCATCGTGATCCTCGTGTCATTTTACGTCGGAAATAGTCACGAGCAGTGCACGTGAACGTTTGTGGAGTCCAAAAAACACGAGTTCAGGTTCTGGGAATGCTCGCGATTTTCTCGTCAACGGTTTCTCGGATCGCAATTCTGTCGCTTCTAACGTGTTCCTCGTGTCATTTTACGTCGGAAGTAGTCTTGAGAAATGCACAAACACGGTTCTGGAGTTCAAAAAACACGAGATCAGGTTTTGGGAATGCTCGCGATTTTCTCGTCAACGGTTTCTCGGATCGCAATTCTGTCGCTTCTAACGTGTTCCTCGTGTCATTTTACGTCGGAATTAGTCTTGAGAAATGCACAAACACGGTTCAGGAGCCCAAAAAACACGAGATCAGGATTCGGGAATGCTCGCAATTTTCTCGTCAACGGTTTCTCGGATCGCAATTCTGTCGCTTCCAACGTGATCCTAGTGTCATTTTACGTCGGAAATAGTCACGAGCAGTGCACGTGAACGTTTGTGGAGTCCAAAAAACACGAGTTCAGGTTCTGGGAATGCTCGCGATTTCCTCGTCAACGGTTTCTCGGATCGCAATTCTGTCGCTTCCAACGTGTTCCTCGTGTCATTTTACGCCGGAATTAGTCTTGACAAATGCACAAACGCGGTTCTGGAGTTAAAAAAACACGAGATCAGGTTTTGGGAATGCTCGCGATTTTCTCGTCAACGTTTGCTCGGATTGCAATTCTGTCGCTTCCAACGCGTTCCTCGCGTCATTTTCAATCGGAATTAGTCTTGAGAAATGCACAAACACGGTTCTGGAGTTCAAAAAACACGAGATCAGGTTTTGGGAATGCTCGCGATTTTCTCGTCAACGGTTTCTCGGATCGCAATTCTGTCGCTTCTAACGTGTTCCTCGTGTCATTTTACGTCGGAATTAGTCTTGAGAAATGCACAAACACGGATCTGGAGTTCAAAAAACACGAGATCAGGTTTTGGGAATGCTCGCGATTTTCTCGTCAACGGTTTCTCGGATCGCAATTCTGTCGCTTCCAACGTGATCCTCGTGTCATTTTACGTCGGAAATAGTCATGAGCAGTGCACGTGAACGTTTGTGGAGTCCAAAAAACACGAGTTCAGGTTCTGGGAATGCTCGCGATTTTCTCGTCAACGGTTTCTCGGATCGCAATTCTGTCGCTTCTAACGTGTTCCTCGTGTCATTTTACGTCGGAATTAGTCTTGAGAAATGCACAAACACGGTTCTGGAGTTCAAAAAACACGAGATCAGGTTTTTGGAATGCTCGCGATTTTCTCGTCAACGGTTTCTCGGTTCGCAATTCTGTCGCTTCCATCGTGATCCTCGTGTCATTTTACGTCGGAAATAGTCACGAGCAGTGCACGTGAACGTTTGTGGAGTCCAAAAAACACGAGTTCAGGTTCAGGGAATGCTCGCGATTTTCTCGTCAACGGTTTCTCGGATCGCAATTCTGTCGCTTCTAACGTGTTCCTCGTGTCATTTTACGTCGGAATTAGGCTTGAGAAATGCACAAACACGGTTCTGGAGTTCAAAAAACACGAGATCAGGTTTTTGGAATGCTCGCGATTTTCTCGTCAACGGTTTCTCGGTTCGCAATTCTGTCGCTTCCATCGTGATCCTCGTGTCATTTTACGTCGGAAATAGTCACGAGCAGTGCACGTGAACGTTTGTGGAGTCCAAAAAACACGAGTTCAGGTTCTGGGAATGCTCGCGATTTTCTCGTCAACGGTTTCTCGGATCGCAATTCTGTCGCTTCTAACGTGTTCCTCGTGTCATTTTACGTCGGAAGTAGTCTTGAGAAATGCACAAACACGGTTCTGGAGTTCAAAAAACACGAGATCAGGTTTTGGGAATGCTCGCGATTTTCTCGTCAACGGTTTCTCGGATCGCAATTCTGTCGCTTCTAACGTGTTCCTCGTGTCATTTTACGTCGGAAGTAGTCTTGAGAAATGCACAAACACGGTTCTGGAGTTCAAAAAACACGAGATCAGTTTCTGGGAATGCTCGCGATTTTCTCGTCAACGGTTTCTCGGATCGCAATTCTGTCGCTTCTAACGTGTTCCTCGTGTCATTTTACGTCGGAATTAGTCTTGAGAAATGCACAAACACGGTTCTGGAGCCCAAAAAACACGAGATCAGGTTTTGGGAATGCTCGCGATTTTCTCGTCAACGTTTGCCCGGATTGCAATTCTGTCGCTTCCAACGAGTTCCCCGCGTCATTTTACATCGGAATTAGTCTTGAGAAAGGCACAAACACGGTTCAGGAGCCCAAAAAACACGAGATCAGGATTCGGGAATGCTCGCGATTTTCTCGTCAACGGTTTCTCGGATCGCAATTCTGTCGCTTCTAACGTGTTCCTCGTGTCATTTTACGTCGGAATTAGTCTTGAGAAATGCACAAACACGGTTCTGGAGTTCAAAAAACACGAGTTCAGGTTTTGGGAATGCTCGCGATTTTCTCGTCAACGTTTGCTCGGATTGCAATTCTGTCGCTTCCTACGCGTTCCTCGTGTCATTTTACGTCGGAATTAGTCTTGAGAAATGCACAAACACGGTTCAGGAGCCCAAAAAACACGAGATCAGGTTTTGGGAATGCTCGCCATTTTCTCGTCAACGGTTTCTCGGTTCGCAATTCTGTCGCTTCCATCGTGATCCTCGTGTCATTTTACGTCGGAAATAGTCACGAGCAGTGCACATGAACGTTTGTGGAGTCCAAAAAACACGAGTTCAGGTTCTGGGAATGCTCGCGATTTTCTCGTCAACGGTTTCTCGGATCGCAATTCTGTCGCTTCTAACGTGTTCCTCGTGTCATTTTACGTCGGAATTAGTCTTGAGAAATGCACAAACACGGTTCAGGAGCCCAAGAAACACGAGATCAGGATTCGGGAATGCTCGCGATTTTCTCGTCAACGGTTTCTCGGATCGCAATTCTGTCGCTTCCAACGTGTTCCTCGTGTCATTTTACGTTGGAATTAGTCTTGAGAAATGCACAAACACGGTTCTGGAGTTCAAAAAACACGAGATCAGGTTTTTGGAATGCTCGCGATTTTCTCGTCAACGGTTTCTCGGTTCGCAATTCTGTCGCTTCCATCGTGATCCTCGTGTCATTTTACGTCGGAAATAGACACGAGCAGTGCACGTGAACGTTTGTGGAGTCCAAAAAACACGAGTTCAGGTTCTGATAATGCTCGCGATTTTCTCGTCAACGGTTTCTCGGATCGCAATTCTGTCGCTTCTAACGTGTTCCTCGTGTCATTTTACGTCGGAATTAGTCTTGAGAAATGCACAAACACGGTTCTGGAGTTCAAAAAACATGAGATCAGGTTTTGGGAATGCTCGCGATTTTCTCGTCAACGGTTTCTCGGTTCGCAATTCTGTCGCTTCCATCGTGATCCTCGTGTCATTTTACGTCGGAAATAGTCACGAGCAGTGCACGTGAACGTTTGTGGAGTCCAAAAAACACGAGTTCAGGTTCTGGGAATGCTCGCGATTTTCTCGTCAACGGTTTCTCTGATCGCAATTCTGTCGCTTCTAACGTGTTCCTCGTGTCATTTTACGTCGGAATTAATCTTGAGAAATGCACAAACACGGTTCTGGAGTTCAAAAAACACGAGATCAGGTTTTGGGAATGCTCGCGATTTTCTCGTCAACGTTCGCCCGGATTGCAATTCTGTCGCTTCCAACGCGTTCCTCGCGTCATTTTACATCGGAATTAGTCATGAGAAAGGCACAAACACGGTTCAGGAGCCCAAGAAACACGAGATCAGGATTCGGGAATGCTCGCGATTTTCTCGTCAACGGTTTCTCGGATCGCAATTCTGTCGCTTCCAACGTGTTCCTCGTGTCATTTTACGTTGGAATTAGTCTTGAGAAATGCACAAACACGGTTCTGGAGTTCAAAAAACACGAGATCAGGTTTTTGGAATGCTCGCGATTTTCTCGTCAACGGTTTCTCGGTTCGCAATTCTGTCGCTTCCATCGTGATCCTCGTGTCATTTTACGTCGGAAATAGACACGAGCAGTGCACGTGAACGTTTGTGGAGTCCAAAAAACACGAGTTCAGGTTCTGGGAATGCTCGCGATTTTCTCGTCAACGTTCGCCCGGATTGCAATTCTGTCGCTTCCAACGCGTTCCTCGTGTCATTTTACGTCGGAATTAGTCTTGAGAAATGCACAAACACGGTTCTGGAGTTCAAAAAACACGAGATCAGTTTCTGGGAATGCTCGCGATTTCCTCGTCAACGGTTTCTCGGATCGCAATTCTGTCGCTTCCAACGTGTTCCTCGTGTCATTTTACATCGGAATTAGTCTTGAGAAAGGCACAAACACGGTTCAGGAGCCCAAAAAACACGAGATCAGGATTCGGGAATGCTCGCGATTTTCTCGTCAACGGTTTCTCGGATTGCAATTCTGTCGCTTCTAACGTGTTCCTCGTGTCATTTTACGTCGGAATTAGTCTTGAGAAATGCACAAACACGGTTCTGGAGTTAAAAAAACACGAGATCAGGTTTTGGGAATGCTCGCGATTTTCTCGTCAACGTTTGCTCGGATTGCAATTCTGTCGCTTCCAACGCGTTCCTCGCGTCATTTTCAATCGGAATTAGTCTTGAGAAATGCACAAACACGGTTCTGGAGTTCAAAAAACACGAGATCAGGTTTTGGGAATGCTCGCGATTTTCTCGTCAACGGTTTCTCGGATCGCAATTCTGTCGCTTCTAACGTGTTCCTCGTGTCATTTTACGTCGGAATTAGTCTTGAGAAATGCACAAACACGGATCTGGAGTTCAAAAAACACGAGATCAGGTTTTGGGAATGCTCGCGATTTTCTCGTCAACGGTTTCTCGGATCGCAATTCTGTCGCTTCCAACGTGATCCTCGTGTCATTTTACGTCGGAAATAGTCATGAGCAGTGCACGTGAACGTTTGTGGAGTCCAAAAAACACGAGTTCAGGTTCTGGGAATGCTCGCGATTTTCTCGTCAACGGTTTCTCGGATCGCAATTCTGTCGCTTCGAACGTGTTCCTCGTGTCATTTTACGTCGGAATTAGTCTTGAGAAATGCACAAACACGGTTCTGGAGTTCAAAAAACACGAGATCAGGTTTTTGGAATGCTCGCGATTTTCTCGTCAACGGTTTCTCGGTTCGCAATTCTGTCGCTTCCATCGTGATCCTCGTGTCATTTTACGTCGGAAATAGTCACGAGCAGTGCACGTGAACGTTTGTGGAGTCCAAAAAACACGAGTTCAGGTTCAGGGAATGCTCGCGATTTTCTCGTCAACGGTTTCTCGGATCGCAATTCTGTCGCTTCTAACGTGTTCCTCGTGTCATTTTACGTCGGAATTAGGCTTGAGAAATGCACAAACACGGTTCTGGAGTTCAAAAAACACGAGATCAGGTTTTTGGAATGCTCGCGATTTTCTCGTCAACGGTTTCTCGGTTCGCAATTCTGTCGCTTCCATCGTGATCCTCGTGTCATTTTACGTCGGAAATAGTCACGAGCAGTGCACGTGAACGTTTGTGGAGTCCAAAAAACACGAGTTCAGGTTCTGGGAATGCTCGCGATTTTCTCGTCAACGGTTTCTCGGATCGCAATTCTGTCGCTTCTAACGTGTTCCTCGTGTCATTTTACGTCGGAAGTAGTCTTGAGAAATGCACAAACACGGTTCTGGAGTTCAAAAAACACGAGATCAGGTTTTGGGAATGCTCGCGATTTTCTCGTCAACGGTTTCTCGGATCGCAATTCTGTCGCTTCTAACGTGTTCCTCGTGTCATTTTACGTCGGAAGTAGTCTTGAGAAATGCACAAACACGGTTCTGGAGTTCAAAAAACACGAGATCAGTTTCTGGGAATGCTCGCGATTTTCTCGTCAACGGTTTCTCGGATCGCAATTCTGTCGCTTCTAACGTGTTCCTCGTGTCATTTTACGTCGGAATTAGTCTTGAGAAATGCACAAACACGGTTCTGGAGCCCAAAAAACACGAGATCAGGTTTTGGGAATGCTCGCGATTTTCTCGTCAACGTTTGCCCGGATTGCAATTCTGTCGCTTCCAACGAGTTCCCCGCGTCATTTTACATCGGAATTAGTCTTGAGAAAGGCACAAACACGGTTCAGGAGCCCAAAAAACACGAGATCAGGATTCGGGAATGCTCGCGATTTTCTCGTCAACGGTTTCTCGGATCGCAATTCTGTCGCTTCTAACGTGTTCCTCGTGTCATTTTACGTCGGAATTAGTCTTGAGAAATGCACAAACACGGTTCTGGAGTTCAAAAAACACGAGTTCAGGTTTTGGGAATGCTCGCGATTTTCTCGTCAACGTTTGCTCGGATTGCAATTCTGTCGCTTCCTACGCGTTCCTCGTGTCATTTTACGTCGGAATTAGTCTTGAGAAATGCACAAACACGGTTCAGGAGCCCAAAAAACACGAGATCAGGTTTTGGGAATGCTCGCCATTTTCTCGTCAACGGTTTCTCGGTTCGCAATTCTGTCGCTTCCATCGTGATCCTCGTGTCATTTTACGTCGGAAATAGTCACGAGCAGTGCACATGAACGTTTGTGGAGTCCAAAAAACACGAGTTCAGGTTCTGGGAATGCTCGCGATTTTCTCGTCAACGGTTTCTCGGATCGCAATTCTGTCGCTTCTAACGTGTTCCTCGTGTCATTTTACGTCGGAATTAGTCTTGAGAAATGCACAAACACGGTTCAGGAGCCCAAGAAACACGAGATCAGGATTCGGGAATGCTCGCGATTTTCTCGTCAACGGTTTCTCGGATCGCAATTCTGTCGCTTCCAACGTGTTCCTCGTGTCATTTTACGTTGGAATTAGTCTTGAGAAATGCACAAACACGGTTCTGGAGTTCAAAAAACACGAGATCAGGTTTTTGGAATGCTCGCGATTTTCTCGTCAACGGTTTCTCGGTTCGCAATTCTGTCGCTTCCATCGTGATCCTCGTGTCATTTTACGTCGGAAATAGACACGAGCAGTGCACGTGAACGTTTGTGGAGTCCAAAAAACACGAGTTCAGGTTCTGGGAATGCTCGCGATTTTCTCGTCAACGTTCGCCCGGATTGCAATTCTGTCGCTTCCAACGCGTTCCTCGTGTCATTTTACGTCGGAATTAGTCTTGAGAAATGCACAAACACGGTTCTGGAGTTCAAAAAACACGAGATCAGTTTCTGGGAATGCTCGCGATTTCCTCGTCAACGGTTTCTCGGATCGCAATTCTGTCGCTTCCAACGTGTTCCTCGTGTCATTTTACGTCGGAATTAGTCTTGAGAAATGCACAAACACGGTTCTGGAGTTCAAAAAACACGAGATCAGGTTTTGGGAATGCTCGCGATTTTCTCGTCAACGTTTGCCCGGATTGCAATTCTGTCGCTTCCAACGCGTTCCTCGCGTCATTTTACATCGGAATTAGTCTTGAGAAAGGCACAAACACGGTTCAGGAGCCCAAAAAACACGAGATCAGGATTCGGGAATGCTCGCGATTTTCTCGTCAACGGTTTCTCGGATCGCAATTCTGTCGCTTCTAACGTGTTCCTCGTGTCATTTTACGTCGGAATTAGTCTTGAGAAATGCACAAACACGGTTCTGGAGTTAAAAAAACACGAGTTCAGGTTTTGAGAATGCTCGCGATTTTCTCGTCAACGTTTGCTCGGATTGCAATTCTGTCGCTTCCTACGCGTTTCTCGCGTCATTTTACATCGGAATTAGTCATGAGAAATGCACAAACACGGTTGTGGAGCCCAAAAAACACGAGATCAGTTTCTGGGAATGCTCGCGATTTCCTCGTCAACGGTTTCTCGGATCGCAATTCTGTCGCTTCCAACGTGTTCCTCGTGTCATTTTACGTCGGAATTAGTCTTGAGAAATGCACAAACACGGTTCTGGAGTTCAAAAAACACTAGATCAGGTTTTGGGAATGCTCGCGATTTTCTCGTCAACGGTTTCTCGGATCGCAATTCTGTCGCTTATAACGTGTTCCTCGTGTCATTTTACGTCGGAATTAGTCTTGAGAAATGCACAAACACGGATCTGGAGTTCAAAAAACACGAGATCAGGTTTTGGGAATGCTCGCGATTTTCTCGTCAACGGTTTCTCGGTTCGCAATTCTGTCGCTTCCATCGTGATCCTCGTGTCATTTTACGTCGGAAATAGTCACGAGCAGTGCACGTGAACGTTTGTGGAGTCCAAAAAACACGAGTTCAGGTTCTGGGAATGCTCGCGATTTTCTCGTCAACGGTTTCTCGGATCGCAATTCTGTCGCTTATAACGTGTTCCTCGTGTCATTTTACGTCGGAATTAGTCTTGAGAAATGCACAAACACGGATCTGGAGTTCAAAAAACACGAGATCAGGTTTTTGGAATGCTAGCGATTTTCTCGTCAACGGTTTCTCGGTTCGCAATTCTGTCGCTTCCATCGTGATCCTCGTGTCATTTTACGTCGGAAATAGTCACGAGCAGTGCACGTGAACGTTTGTGGAGTCCAAAAAACACGAGTTCAGGTTCTGGGAATGCTCGCGATTTTCTCGTCAACGGTTTCTCGGATCGCAATTCTGTCGCTTCTAACGTGTTCCTCGTGTCATTTTACGTCGGAAGTAGTCTTGAGAAATGCACAAACACGGTTCTGGAGTTCAAAAAACACGAGATCAGGTTTTGGGAATGCTCGCGATTTTCTCGTCAACGGTTTCTCGGATCGCAATTCTGTCGCTTCTAACGTGTTCCTCGTGTCATTTTACGTCGGAATTAGTCTTGAGAAATGCACAAACACGGTTCAGGAGCCCAAAAAACACGAGATCAGGATTCGGGAATGCTCGCAATTTTCTCGTCAACGGTTTCTCGGATCGCAATTCTGTCGCTTCCAACGTGATCCTAGTGTCATTTTACGTCGGAAATAGTCACGAGCAGTGCACGTGAACGTTTGTGGAGTCCAAAAAACACGAGTTCAGGTTCTGGGAATGCTCGCGATTTCCTCGTCAACGGTTTCTCGGATCGCAATTCTGTCGCTTCCAACGTGTTCCTCGTGTCATTTTACGCCGGAATTAGTCTTGACAAATGCACAAACGCGGTTCTGGAGTTAAAAAAACACGAGATCAGGTTTTGGGAATGCTCGCGATTTTCTCGTCAACGTTTGCTCGGATTGCAATTCTGTCGCTTCCAACGCGTTCCTCGCGTCATTTTCAATCGGAATTAGTCTTGAGAAATGCACAAACACGGTTCTGGAGTTCAAAAAACACGAGATCAGGTTTTGGGAATGCTCGCGATTTTCTCGTCAACGGTTTCTCGGATCGCAATTCTGTCGCTTCTAACGTGTTCCTCGTGTCATTTTACGTCGGAATTAGTCTTGAGAAATGCACAAACACGGATCTGGAGTTCAAAAAACACGAGATCAGGTTTTGGGAATGCTCGCGATTTTCTCGTCAACGGTTTCTCGGATCGCAATTCTGTCGCTTCCAACGTGATCCTCGTGTCATTTTACGTCGGAAATAGTCATGAGCAGTGCACGTGAACGTTTGTGGAGTCCAAAAAACACGAGTTCAGGTTCTGGGAATGCTCGCGATTTTCTCGTCAACGGTTTCTCGGATCGCAATTCTGTCGCTTCTAACGTGTTCCTCGTGTCATTTTACGTCGGAATTAGTCTTGAGAAATGCACAAACACGGTTCTGGAGTTCAAAAAACACGAGATCAGGTTTTTGGAATGCTCGCGATTTTCTCGTCAACGGTTTCTCGGTTCGCAATTCTGTCGCTTCCATCGTGATCCTCGTGTCATTTTACGTCGGAAATAGTCACGAGCAGTGCACGTGAACGTTTGTGGAGTCCAAAAAACACGAGTTCAGGTTCAGGGAATGCTCGCGATTTTCTCGTCAACGGTTTCTCGGATCGCAATTCTGTCGCTTCTAACGTGTTCCTCGTGTCATTTTACGTCGGAATTAGGCTTGAGAAATGCACAAACACGGTTCTGGAGTTCAAAAAACACGAGATCAGGTTTTTGGAATGCTCGCGATTTTCTCGTCAACGGTTTCTCGGTTCGCAATTCTGTCGCTTCCATCGTGATCCTCGTGTCATTTTACGTCGGAAATAGTCACGAGCAGTGCACGTGAACGTTTGTGGAGTCCAAAAAACACGAGTTCAGGTTCTGGGAATGCTCGCGATTTTCTCGTCAACGGTTTCTCGGATCGCAATTCTGTCGCTTCTAACGTGTTCCTCGTGTCATTTTACGTCGGAAGTAGTCTTGAGAAATGCACAAACACGGTTCTGGAGTTCAAAAAACACGAGATCAGGTTTTGGGAATGCTCGCGATTTTCTCGTCAACGGTTTCTCGGATCGCAATTCTGTCGCTTCTAACGTGTTCCTCGTGTCATTTTACGTCGGAAGTAGTCTTGAGAAATGCACAAACACGGTTCTGGAGTTCAAAAAACACGAGATCAGTTTCTGGGAATGCTCGCGATTTTCTCGTCAACGGTTTCTCGGATCGCAATTCTGTCGCTTCTAACGTGTTCCTCGTGTCATTTTACGTCGGAATTAGTCTTGAGAAATGCACAAACACGGTTCTGGAGCCCAAAAAACACGAGATCAGGTTTTGGGAATGCTCGCGATTTTCTCGTCAACGTTTGCCCGGATTGCAATTCTGTCGCTTCCAACGAGTTCCCCGCGTCATTTTACATCGGAATTAGTCTTGAGAAAGGCACAAACACGGTTCAGGAGCCCAAAAAACACGAGATCAGGATTCGGGAATGCTCGCGATTTTCTCGTCAACGGTTTCTCGGATCGCAATTCTGTCGCTTCTAACGTGTTCCTCGTGTCATTTTACGTCGGAATTAGTCTTGAGAAATGCACAAACACGGTTCTGGAGTTCAAAAAACACGAGTTCAGGTTTTGGGAATGCTCGCGATTTTCTCGTCAACGTTTGCTCGGATTGCAATTCTGTCGCTTCCTACGCGTTCCTCGTGTCATTTTACGTCGGAATTAGTCTTGAGAAATGCACAAACACGGTTCAGGAGCCCAAAAAACACGAGATCAGGTTTTGGGAATGCTCGCCATTTTCTCGTCAACGGTTTCTCGGTTCGCAATTCTGTCGCTTCCATCGTGATCCTCGTGTCATTTTACGTCGGAAATAGTCACGAGCAGTGCACGTGAACGTTTGTGGAGTCCAAAAAACACGAGTTCAGGTTCTGGGAATGCTCGCGATTTTCTCGTCAACGGTTTCTCGGATCGCAATTCTGTCGCTTCTAACGTGTTCCTCGTGTCATTTTACGTCGGAATTAGTCTTGAGAAATGCACAAACACGGTTCTGGAGTTCAAAAAACACGAGATCAGGTTTTTGGAATGCTCGCGATTTTCTCGTCAACGGTTTCACGGTTCGCAATTCTGTCGCTTCCATCGTGATCCTCGTGTCATTTTACGTCGGAAATAGTCACGAGCAGTGCACGTGAACGTTTGTGGAGTTCAAAAAACACGAGATCAGTTTCTGGGAATGCTCGCGATTTCCTCGTCAACGGTTTCTCGGATCGCAATTCTGTCGCTTCTAACGTGTTCCTCGTGTCATTTTACGTCGGAATTAGTCTTGAGAAATGCACAAACACGGTTCTGGAGCCCAAAAAACACGAGCTCAGTTTCTGGGAATGCTCGCGATTTCCTCGTCAACGGTTTCTCGGATCGCAATTCTGTCGCTTCTAACGTGTTCCTCGTGTCATTTTACGTTGGAATTAGTCTTGAGAAATGCACAAACACGGTTCTGGAGTTCAAAAAACACGAGATCAGTTTCTGGGAATGCTCGCGATTTCCTCGTCAACGGTATCTCGGATCGCAATTCTGTCGCTTCTAACGTGTTCCTCGTGTCATTTTACGTCGGAATTAGTCTTGAGAAATGCACAAACACGGTTCTGGAGCCCAAAAAACACGAGATCAGTTTCTGGGAATGCTCGCGATTTCCTCGTCAACGGTTTCTCGGATCGCAATTCTGTCGCTTCTAACGTGTTCCTCGTGTCATTTTACGTCGGAATTAGTCTTGAGAAATGCACAAACACGGTTCTGAAGTTCAAAAAACACGAGATCAGGTTTTGGGAATGCTCGCGATTTTCTCGTCGACGGTTTCTCGGATCGCAATTCTGTCGCTTCTAACGTGTTCCTCGTGTCATTTTACGTCGGAATTAGTCTTGAGAAATGCACAAACACGGTTCTGAAGTTCAAAAAACACGAGATCAGGTTTTGGGAATGCTCGCGATTTTCTCGTCAACGGTTTCTCGGATCGCAATTCTGTCGCTTCCAACGTGTTCCTCGTGTATTTTTTCGTCGGAATTAGTCATGAGCAGTGCACGTGAACGTTTGTGGAGTCCAAAAAACACGAGATCAGGTTTTGGGAATGCTCGCGATTTTCTCGTCGACGGTTTCTCGGATCGCAATTCTGTCGCTTCTAACGTGTTCGTCGTGTCATTTTACGTCAGAATTAGTCTTGAGAAATGCACAAACACGGTTCTGAAGTTCAAAAAACACGAGATCAGGTTTTGGGAATGCTCGCGATTTTCTCGTCAACGGTTTCTCGGATCGCAATTCTGTCGCTTCCAACGTGTTCCTCGTGTATTTTTTCGTCGGAATTAGTCATGAGCAGTGCACGTGAACGTTTGTGGAGTCCAAAAAACACGAGTTCAGGTTCTGGGAATGCTCGCGATTTTCTCGTCAACGGTTTCTCGGATCGCAATTCTGTCGCTTCTAACGTGTTCCTCGTGTCATTTTACGTCGGAAGTAGTCTTGAGAAATGCACAAACACGGTTCTGGAGTTCAAAAAACACGAGATCAGGTTTTGGGAATGCTCGCGATTTTCTCGTCAACGGTTTCTCGGATCGCAATTCTGTCGCTTCTAACGTGTTCCTCGTGTCATTTTACGTCGGAATTAGTCTTGCGAAATGCACAAACACGGTTCTGGAGTTCAAAAAACACGAGATCAGGTTTTTGGAATGCTCGCGATTTTCTCGTCAACGGTTTCTCGGTTCGCAATTCTGTCGCTTCCATCGTGATCCTCGTGTCATTTTACGTCGGAAATAGTCACGAGCAGTGCACGTGAACGTTTGTGGAGTCCAAAAAACACGAGTTCAGGTTCTGGGAATGCTCGCGATTTTCTCGTCAACGGTTTCTCGGATCGCAATTCTGTCGCTTCCATCGTGATCCTCGTGTCATTTTACGTCGGAAATAGTCACGAGCAATGCACGTGAACGTTTGTGGAGTCCAAGAAACACGAGTTCAGGTTCTGGGAATGCTCGCGATTTTCTCGTCAACGGTTTCTCGGATCGCAATTCTGTCGCTTCTAACGTGTTCCTCGTGTCATTTTACGTCGGAAGTAGTCTTGAGAAATGCACAAACACGGTTCTGGAGTTCAAAAAACACGAGATCAGGTTTTGGGAATGCTCGCGATTTTCTCGTCAACGGTTTCTCGGATCGCAATTCTGTCGCTTCCAACGTGTTCCTCGTGTCATTTCACGTCGGAATTAGTCTTGAGAAATGCACAAACACGGTTCTGGAGTTCAAAAAACACGAGATCAGGTTTTGGGAATGCTCGCGATTTTCTCGTCAACGTTTGCCCGGATTGCAATTCTGTCGCTTCCAACGAGTTCCCCGCGTCATTTTACATCGGAATTAGTCTTGAGAAAGGCACAAACACGGTTCAGGAGCCCAAAAAACACGAGATCAGGATTCGGGAATGCTCGCGATTTTCTCGTCAACGGTTTCTCGGATCGCAATTCTGTCGCTTCCTACGCGTTCCTCGTGTCATTTTACGTCGGAATTAGTCTTGAGAAATGCACAAACACGGTTCAGGAGCCCAAAAAACACGAGATCAGGTTTTGGGAATGCTCGCCATTTTCTCGTCAACGGTTTCTCGGTTCGCAATTCTGTCGCTTCCATCGTGATCCTCGCGTCATTTTACGTCGGAAATAGTCACGAGCAGTGCACGTGAACGTTTGTGGAGTCCAAAAAACACGAGTTCAGGTTCTGGGAATGCTCGCGATTTTCTCGTCAACGGTTTCTCTGATCGCAATTCTGTCGCTTCTAACGTGTTCCTCGTGTCATTTTACGTCGGAATTAATCTTGAGAAATGCACAAACACGGTTCTGGAGTTCAAAAAACACGAGATCAGGTTTTGGGAATGCTCGCGATTTTCTCGTCAACGTTCGCCCGGATTGCAATTCTGTCGCTTCCAACGCGTTCCTCGCGTCATTTTACATCGGAATTAGTCATGAGAAAGGCACAAACACGGTTCAGGAGCCCAAGAAACACGAGATCAGGATTCGGGAATGCTCGCGATTTTGTCGTCAACGGTTTCTCGGATCGCAATTCTGTCGCTTCCAACGTGTTCCTCGTGTCATTTTACGTTGGAATTAGTCTTGAGAAATGCACAAACACGGTTCTGGAGTTCAAAAAACACGAGATCAGGTTTTTGGAATGCTCGCGATTTTCTCGTCAACGGTTTCTCGGTTCGCAATTCTGTCGCTTCCATCGTGATCCTCGTGTCATTTTACGTCGGAAATAGACACGAGCAGTGCACGTGAACGTTTGTGGAGTCCAAAAAACACGAGTTCAGGTTCTGGGAATGCTCGCGATTTTCTCGTCAACGTTCGCCCGGATTGCAATTCTGTCGCTTCCAACGCGTTCCTCGTGTCATTTTACGTCGGAATTAGTCTTGAGAAATGCACAAACACGGTTCTGGAGTTCAAAAAACACGAGATCAGTTTCTGGGAATGCTTGCGATTTCCTCGTCAACGGTTTCTCGGATCGCAATTCTGTCGCTTCCAACGTGTTCCTCGTGTCATTTTACGTCGGAATTAGTCTTGAGAAATGCACAAACACGGTTCTGGAGTTCAAAAAACACGAGATCAGGTTTTGGGAATGCTCGCGATTTTCTCGTCAACGTTTGCCCGGATTGCAATTCTGTCGCTTCCAACGCGTTCCTCGCGTCATTTTACATCGGAATTAGTCTTGAGAAAGGCACAAACACGGTTCAGGAGCCCAAAAAACACGAGATCAGGATTCGGGAATGCTCGCGATTTTCTCGTCAACGGTTTCTCGGATCGCAATTCTGTCGCTTCTAACGTGTTCCTCGTGTCATTTTACGTCGGAATTAGTCTTGAGAAATGCACAAACACGGTTCTGGAGTTAAAAAAACACGAGTTCAGGTTTTGAGAATGCTCGCGATTTTCTCGTCAACGTTTGCTCGGATTGCAATTCTGTCGCTTCCTACGCGTTTCTCGCGTCATTTTACATCGGAATTAGTCATGAGAAATGCACAAACACGGTTGTGGAGCCCAAAAAACACGAGATCAGTTTCTGGGAATGCTCGCGATTTCCTCGTCAACGGTTTCTCGGATCGCAATTCTGTCGCTTCCAACGTGTTCCTCGTGTCATTTTACGTCGGAATTAGTCTTGAGAAATGCACAAACACGGTTCTGGAGTTCAAAAAACACTAGATCAGGTTTTGGGAATGCTCGCGATTTTCTCGTCAACGTTTGCCCGGATTGCAATTCTGTCGCTTCCAACGCGTTCCTCGCGTCATTTTACATCGGAATTAGTCTTGAGAAAGGCACAAACACGGTTCAGGAGCCCAAAAAACACGAGATCAGGATTCGGGAATGCTCGCGATTTTCTCGTCAACGGTTTCTCGGATCGCAATTCTGTCGCTTCTAACGTGTTCCTCGTGTCATTTTACGTCGGAATTAGTCTTGAGAAATGCACAAACACGGTTCTGGAGTTCAAAAAACACGAGTTCAGGTTTTGGGAATGCTCGCGATTTTCGCGTCAACGTTTGCTCGGATTGCAATTCTGTCGCTTCCTACGCGTTTCTCGCGTCATTTTACATCGGAATTAGTCATGAGAAATGCACAAACACGGTTGTGGAGCCCAAAAAACACGAGATCAGTTTCTGGGAATGCTCGCGATTTTCTCGTCAACGGTTTCTCGGATCGCAATTCTGTCGCTTCTAACGTGTTCCTCGTGTCATTTTACGTCGGAATTAGTCTTGAGAAATGCACAAACACGGTTCGGGAGTTCAAAAAACACGAGATCAGGTTTTGGGAATGCTCGCGATTTTCTCGTCAACGTTTGCCCGGATTGCAATTCTGTCGCTTCCAACGCGTTCCTCGCGTCATTTTACATCGGAATTAGTCTTGAGAAAGGCACAACCACGGTTCAGGAGCCCAAAAAACACGAGATCAGGATTCGGGAATGCTCGCGATTTTCTCGTCAACGGTTTCTCGGATCGCAATTCTGTCGCTTCTAACGTGTTCCTCGTGTCATTTTACGTCGGAATTAGGCTTGAGAAATGCACAAACACGGTTCTGGAGTTCAAAAAACACGAGATCAGGTTTTGGGAATGCTCGCGATTTTCTCGTCAACGGTTTCTCGGTTCGCAATTCTGTCGCTTCCATCGTGATCCTCGTGTCATTTTACATCGGAAATAGTCACGAGCAGTGCACGTGAACGTTTGTGGAGTCCAAAAAACACGAGTTCAGGTTCTGGGAATGCTCGCGATTTCCTCGTCAACGGTTTCTCGGATCGCAATTCTGTCGCTTATAACGTGTTCCTCGTGTCATTTTACGTCGGAATTAGTCTTGAGAAATGCACAAACACGGTTCTGGAGTTCAAAAAACACGAGATCAGGTTTTGGGAATGCTCGCGATTTTCTAGTAAAAGGTTTCTCGGATCGCAATTCCGTCGCTTCCAACGTGTTCCTCGTGTCATTTTACGTCGGAATTAGTCTTGAGAAATACACAAACACGGTTGTGGAGCCCAAAAAACACGAGATCAGTTTCTGGGAATGCTCGCGATTTCCTCGTCAACGGTTTCTCGGATCGCAATTCTGTCGCTTCCAACGCGTTCCTCGCGTCATTTTACGTTGGAATTAGTCTTGAAAAATGCACAAACACGGTTCTGGAGTTCAAAAAACACGAGTTCAGGTTTTGGGAATGCTCGCGATTTTCTAGTCAACGGTTTCTCGGATCGCAATTCTGTCGCTTCCAACGTGATCCTCGTGTCATTTTACGTCGGAAATAGTCACGAGCAGTGCACGTGAACGTTTGTGGAGTCCAAAAAATACGAGTTCAGGTTCTGGGAATGCTCGCGATTTCCTCGTCAACGGTTTCTCGGATCGCAATTCTGTCGCTTCCAACGTGTTCCTCGTGTCATTTTACGTCGGAATTAGTCTTGACAAATGCACAAACGCGGTTCTGGAGTTAAAAAAACACGAGATCAGGTTTTGGGAATGCTCGCGATTTTCTCGTCAACGTTTGCTCGGATTGCAATTCTGCCGCTTCCAACGCGTTCCTCGCGTCATTTTCAATCGGAATTAGTCATGAGAAAGGCACAAACACGGTTCAGGAGCCCAAAAAACACGAGATCAGGTTTTGGGAATGCTCGCCATTTTCTCGTCAACGGTTTCTCGGTTCGCAATTCTGTCGCTTCCATCGTGATCCTCGTGTCATTTTACGTCGGAAATAGTCACGAGCAGTGCACGTGAACGTTTGTGGAGTCCAAAAAACACGAGTTCAGGTTCTGGGAATGCTCGCGATTTCCTCGTCAACGGTTTCTCGGATCGCAATTCTGTCGCTTCCAACGTGTTCCTCGTGTCATTTTACGTCGGAATTAGTCTTGAGAAATGCACAAACACGGTTCTGGAGTTCAAAAAACACGAGTTCAGGTTTTGGGAATGCTCGCGATTTTCTAGTAAACGGTTTCTCGGATCGCAATTCCGTCGCTTCCAACGTGTTCCTCGTGTCATTTTACGTCGGAAATAGACACGAGCAGTGCAATTGAACGTTTGTGGAGTCCAAAAAACACGAGTTCAGGTTCTGGGAATGCTCGCGATTTCCTCGTCAACGGTTTCTCGGATCGCAATTCTGTCGCTTCCAACGTGTTCCTCGTGTCATTTTACGTCGGAATTAGTCTTGAGAAATGCACAAACACGGTTCTGGAGTTCAAAAAACACGAGTTCAGGTTTTGGGAATGCTCGCGATTTTCTAGTAAACGGTTTCTCGGATCGCAATTCCGTCGCTTCCAACGTGTTCCTCGTGTCATTTTACGTCGGAATTAGTCATGAGATATGCACAAACACGGTTGTGGAGCCCAAAAAACACGAGATCAGTTTCTGGGAATGCTCGCGATTTCCTCGTCAACGGTTTCTCGGATCGCAATTCTGTCGCTTCCAACGCGTTCCTCGCGTCATTTTACGTTGGAATTAGTCTTGAGAAATGCACAAACACGGTTCTGGAGTTCAAAAAACACGAGTTCAGGTTTTGGGAATGCTCGCGATTTTCTAGTCAACGGTTTCTCGGATCGCAATTCTGTCGCTTCCAACGTGATCCTCGTGTCATTTTACGTCGGAAATAGTCACGAGCAGTGCACGTGAACGTTTGTGGAGTCCAAAAAACACGAGTTCAGGTTCTGGGAATGCTCGCGATTTCCTCGTCAACGGTTTCTCGGATCGCAATTCTGTCGCTTCCAACGTGTCCCTCGTGTCATTTTACGTCGGAATTAGTCTTGACAAATGCACTAACGCGGTTCTGGAGTTAAAAAAACACGAGATCAGGTTTTGGGAATGCTCGCGATTTTCTCGTCAACGTTTGCTCGGATTGCAATTCTGCCGCTTCCAACGCGTTCCTCGCGTCATTTTCAATCGGAATTAGTCATGAGAAAGGCACAAACACGGTTCAGGAGCCCAAAAAACACGAGATCAGGTTTTGGGAATGCTCGCCATTTTCTCGTCAACGGTTTCTCGGTTCGCAATTCTGTCGCTTCCATCGTGATCCTCGTGTCATTTTACGTCGGAAATAGTCACGAGCAGTGCACGTGAACGTTTGTGGAGTCCAAAAAACACGAGTTCAGGTTCTGGGAATGCTCGCGATTTTCTCGTCAACGGTTTCTCGGATCGCAATTCTGTCGCTTATAACGTGTTCCTCGTGTCATTTTACGTCGGAATTAGTCTTGAGAAATGCACAAACACGGTTCTGGAGTTCAAAAAACACGAGATCAGGTTTTGGGAATGCTCGCGATTTTCTCGTCAACGGTTTCTCGGATCGCAATTCTGTCGCTTCCAACGTGATCCTCGTGTCATTTTACGTCGGAAATAGTCATGAGCAGTGCACGTGAACGTTTGTGGAGTCCAAAAAACACGAGTTCAGGTTCTGGGAATGCTCGCGATTTTCTCGTCAACGGTTTCTCGGATCGCAATTCTGTCGCTTCTAACGTGTTCCTCGTGTCATTTTACGTCGGAATTAGTCTTGAGAAATGCACAAACACGGTTCTGGAGTTCAAAAAACACGAGATCAGGTTTTTGGAATGCTCGCGATTTTCTCGTCAACGGTTTCTCGGTTCGCAATTCTGTCGCTTCCATCGTGATCCTCGTGTCATTTTACATCGGAAATAGTCACGAGCAGTGCACGTGAACGTTTGTGGAGTCCAAAAAACACGAGTTCAGGTTCTGGGAATGCTCGCGATTTTCTCGTCAACGGTTTCTCGGTTCGCAATTCTGTCGCTTCCATCGTGATCCTCGTGTCATTTTACATCGGAAATAGTCACGAGCAGTGCACGTGAACGTTTGTGGAGTCCAAAAAACACGAGTTCAGGTTCTGGGAATGCTCGCGATTTTCTCGTCAACGGTTTCTCGGATCGCAATTCTGTCGCTTCTAACGTGTTCCTCGTGTCATTTTACGTCGGAATTAGTCTTGAGAAATGCACAAACACGGTTCTGGAGTTCAAAAAACACGAGATCAGGTTTTTGGAATGCTCGCGATTTTCTCGTCAACGGTTTCTCGGATCGCAATTCTGTCGCTTCTAACGTGTTCCTCGTGTCATTTTACGTCGGAATTAGTCTTGAGAAATGCACAAACACGGTTCTGGAGTTCAAAAAACACGAGATCAGGTTTTTGGAATGCTCGCGATTTTCTCGTCAACGGTTTCTCGGTTCGCAATTCTGTCGCTTCCATCGTGATCCTCGTGTCATTTTACATCGGAAATAGTCACGAGCAGTGCACGTGAACGTTTGTGGAGTCCAAAAAACACGAGTTCAGGTTCTGGGAATGCTCGCGATTTTCTCGTCAACGGTTTCTCGGTTCGCAATTCTGTCGCTTCCATCGTGATCCTCGTGTCATTTTACATCGGAAATAGTCACGAGCAGTGCACGTGAACGTTTGTGGAGTCCAAAAAACACGAGTTCAGGTTCTGGGAATGCTCGCGATTTTCTCGTCAACGGTTTCTCGGATCGCAATTCTGTCGCTTCTAACGTGTTCCTCGTGTCATTTTACGTCGGAATTAGGCTTGAGAAATGCACAAACACGGTTCTGGAGTTCAAAAAACACGAGATCAGGTTTTTGGAATGCTCGCGATTTTCTCGTCAACGGTTTCTCGGTTCGCAATTCTGTCGCTTCCATCGTGATCCTCGTGTCATTTTACGTCGGAAATAGTCACGAGCAATGCACGTGAACGTTTGTGGAGTCCAAAAAACACGAGTTCAGGTTCTGGGAATGCTCGCGATTTTCTCGTCAACGGTTTCTCGGATCGCAATTCTGTCGCTTCTAACGTGTTCCTCGTGTCATTTTACGTCGGAAGTAGTCTTGAGAAATGCACAAACACGGTTCTGGAGTTCAAAAAACACGAGATCAGGTTTTGGGAATGCTCGCGATTTTCTCGTCAACGGTTTCTCGGATCGCAATTCTGTCGCTTCCAACGTGTTCCTCGTGTCATTTCACGTCGGAATTAGTCTTGAGAAATGCACAAACACGGTTCTGGAGTTCAAAAAACACGAGATCAGGTTTTGGGAATGCTCGCGATTTTCTCGTCAACGTTTGCCCGGATTGCAATTCTGTCGCTTCCAACGAGTTCCCCGCGTCATTTTACATCGGAATTAGTCTTGAGAAAGGCACAAACACGGTTCAGGAGCCCAAAAAACACGAGATCAGGATTCGGGAATGCTCGCGATTTTCTCGTCAACGGTTTCTCGGATCGCAATTCTGTCGCTTCCTACGCGTTCCTCGTGTCATTTTACGTCGGAATTAGTCTTGAGAAATGCACAAACACGGTTCAGGAGCCCAAAAAACACGAGATCAGGTTTTGGGAATGCTCGCCATTTTCTCGTCAACGGTTTCTCGGTTCGCAATTCTGTCGCTTCCATCGTGATCCTCGTGTCATTTTACGTCGGAAATAGTCACGAGCAATGCACGTGAACGTTTGTGGAGTCCAAAAAACACGAGTTCAGGTTCTGGGAATGCTCGCGATTTTCTCGTCAACGGTTTCTCGGATCGCAATTCTGTCGCTTCTAACGTGTTCCTCGTGTCATTTTACGTCGGAAGTAGTCTTGAGAAATGCACAAACACGGTTCTGGAGTTCAAAAAACACGAGATCAGGTTTTGGGAATGCTCGCGATTTTCTCGTCAACGGTTTCTCGGATCGCAATTCTGTCGCTTCCAACGTGTTCCTCGTGTCATTTCACGTCGGAATTAGTCTTGAGAAATGCACAAACACGGTTCTGGAGTTCAAAAAACACGAGATCAGGTTTTGGGAATGCTCGCGATTTTCTCGTCAACGTTTGCCCGGATTGCAATTCTGTCGCTTCCAACGAGTTCCCCGCGTCATTTTACATCGGAATTAGTCTTGAGAAAGGCACAAACACGGTTCAGGAGCCCAAAAAACACGAGATCAGGATTCGGGAATGCTCGCGATTTTCTCGTCAACGGTTTCTCGGATCGCAAATCTGTCGCTTCCTACGCGTTCCTCGTGTCATTTTACGTCGGAATTAGTCTTGAGAAATGCACAAACACGGTTCAGGAGCCCAAAAAACACGAGATCAGGTTTTGGGAATGCTCGCCATTTTCTCGTCAACGGTTTCTCGGTTCGCAATTCTGTCGCTTCCATCGTGATCCTCGTGTCATTTTACGTCGGAAATAGTCACGAGCAGTGCACGTGAACGTTTGTGGAGTCCAAAAAACACGAGTTCAGGTTCTGGGAATGCTCGCGATTTTCTCGTCAACGGTTTCTCGGATCGCAATTCTGTCGCTTCTAACGTGTTCCTCGTGTCATTTTACGTCGGAAGTAGTCTTGAGAAATGCACAAACACGGTTCTGGAGTTCAAAAAACACGAGATCAGGTTTTGGGAATGCTCGCGATTTTCTCGTCAACGGTTTCTCGGATCGCAATTCTGTCGCTTCCAACGTGTTCCTCGTGTCATTTCACGTCGGAATTAGTCTTGAGAAATGCACAAACACGGTTCTGGAGTTCAAAAAACACGAGATCAGGTTTTGGGAATGCTCGCGATTTTCTCGTCAACGTTTGCCCGGATTGCAATTCTGTCGCTTCCAACGAGTTCCCCGCGTCATTTTACATCGGAATTAGTCTTGAGAAAGGCACAAACACGGTTCAGGAGCCCAAAAAACACGAGATCAGGATTCGGGAATGCTCGCGATTTTCTCGTCAACGGTTTCTCGGATCGCAATTCTGTCGCTTCCTACGCGTTCCTCGTGTCATTTTACGTCGGAATTAGTCTTGAGAAATGCACAAACACGGTTCAGGAGCCCAAAAAACACGAGATCAGGTTTTGGGAATGCTCGCCATTTTCTCGTCAACGGTTTCTCGGTTCGCAATTCTGTCGCTTCCATCGTGATCCTCGTGTCATTTTACGTCGGAAATAGTCACGAGCAGTGCACGTGAACGTTTGTGGAGTCCAAAAAACACGAGTTCAGGTTCTGGGAATGCTCGCGATTTTCTCGTCAACGGTTTCTCGGATCGCAATTCTGTCGCTTCTAACGTGTTCCTCGTGTCATTTTACGTCGGAAGTAGTCTTGAGAAATGCACAAACACGGTTCTGGAGTTCAAAAAACACGAGATCAGGTTTTGGGAATGCTCGCGATTTTCTCGTCAACGGTTTCTCGGATCGCAATTCTGTCGCTTCCAACGTGTTCCTCGTGTCATTTCACGTCGGAATTAGTCTTGAGAAATGCACAAACACGGTTCTGGAGTTCAAAAAACACGAGATCAGGTTTTGGGAATGCTCGCGATTTTCTCGTCAACGTTTGCCCGGATTGCAATTCTGTCGCTTCCAACGAGTTCCCCGCGTCATTTTACATCGGAATTAGTCTTGAGAAAGGCACAAACACGGTTCAGGAGCCCAAAAAACACGAGATCAGGATTCGGGAATGCTCGCGATTTTCTCGTCAACGGTTTCTCGGATCGCAATTCTGTCGCTTCCTACGCGTTCCTCGTGTCATTTTACGTCGGAATTAGTCTTGAGAAATGCACAAACACGGTTCAGGAGCCCAAAAAACACGAGATCAGGTTTTGGGAATGCTCGCCATTTTCTCGTCAACGGTTTCTCGGTTCGCAATTCTGTCGCTTCCATCGTGATCCTCGTGTCATTTTACGTCGGAAATAGTCACGAGCAGTGCACGTGAACGTTTGTGGAGTCCAAAAAACACGAGTTCAGGTTCTGGGAATGCTCGCGATTTTCTCGTCAACGGTTTCTCGGATCGCAATTCTGTCGCTTCTAACGTGTTCCTCGTGTCATTTTACGTCGGAATTAGTCTTGAGAAATGCACAAACACGGTTCTGGAGTTCAAAAAACACGAGATCAGGTTTTTGGAATGCTCGCGATTTTCTCGTCAACGGTTTCACGGTTCGCAATTCTGTCGCTTCCATCGTGATCCTCGTGTCATTTTACGTCGGAAATAGTCACGAGCAGTGCACGTGAACGTTTGTGGAGTCCAAAAAACACGAGTTCAGGTTCTCATAATGCTCGCGATTTTCTCGTCAACGGTTTCTCGGATCGCAATTCTGTCGCTTCTAACGTGTTCCTCGTGTCATTTTACGTCGGAATTAGTCTTGAGAAATGCACAAACACGGTTCTGGAGTTCAAAAAACACGAGATCAGGTTTTGGGAATGCTCGCGATTTTCTCGTCAACGGTTTCTCGGTTCGCAATTCTGTCGCTTCCATCGTGATCCTCGTGTCATTTTACGTCGGAAATAGTCACGAGCAGTGCACGTGAACGTTTGTGGAGTCCAAAAAACACGAGTTCAGGTTCTGGGAATGCTCGCGATTTTCTCGTCAACGGTTTCTCTGATCGCAATTCTGTCGCTTCTAACGTGTTCCTCGTGTCATTTTACGTCGGAATTAATCTTGAGAAATGCACAAACACGGTTCTGGAGTTCAAAAAACACGAGATCAGGTTTTGGGAATGCTCGCGATTTTCTCGTCAACGTTCGCCCGGATTGCAATTCTGTCGCTTCCAACGCGTTCCTCGCGTCATTTTACATCGGAATTAGTCATGAGAAAGGCACAAACACGGTTCAGGAGCCCAAGAAACACGAGATCAGGATTCGGGAATGCTCGCGATTTTCTCGTCAACGGTTTCTCGGATCGCAATTCTGTCGCTTCCAACGTGTTCCTCGTGTCATTTTACGTCGGAATTAGTCTTGAGAAATGCACAAACACGTTCTGGAGTTCAAAAAACACGAGATCAGGTTTTGGGAATGCTCGCGATTTTCTCGTCAACGTTTGCCCGGATTGCAATTCTGTCGCTTCCAACGCGTTCCTCGCGTCATTTTACATCGGAATTAGTCTTGAGAAAGGCACAAACACGGTTCAGGAGCCCAAAAAACACGAGATCAGGATTCGGGAATGCTCGCGATTTTCTCGTCAACGGTTTCTCGGATCGCAATTCTGTCGCTTCTAACGTGTTCCTCGCGTCATTTTACGTCGGAATTAGTCTTGAGAAATGCACAAACACGGTTCTGGAGTTAAAAAAACACGAGTTCAGGTTTTGAGAATGCTCGCGATTTTCTCGTCAACGTTTGCTCGGATTGCAATTCTGTCGCTTCCTACGCGTTTCTCGCGTCATTTTACATCGGAATTAGTCATGAGAAATGCACAAACACGGTTGTGGAGCCCAAAAAACACGAGATCAGTTTCTGGGAATGCTCGCGATTTCCTCGTCAACGGTTTCTCGGATCGCAATTCTGTCGCTTCCAACGTGTTCCTCGTGTCATTTTACGTCGGAATTAGTCTTGAGAAATGCACAAACACGGTTCTGGAGTTCAAAAAACACTAGATCAGGTTTTGGGAATGCTCGCGATTTTCTCGTCAACGTTTGCCCGGATTGCAATTCTGTGGCTTCCAACGCGTTCCTCGCGTCATTTTACATCGGAATTAGTCTTGAGAAAGGCACAAACACGGTTCAGGAGCCCAAAAAACACGAGATCAGGATTCGGGAATGCTCGCGATTTTCTCGTCAACGGTTTCTCGGATCGCAATTCTGTCGCTTCTAACGTGTTCCTCGTGTCATTTTACGTCGGAATTAGTCTTGAGAAATGCACAAACACGGTTCTGGAGTTCAAAAAACACGAGTTCAGGTTTTGGGAATGCTCGCGATTTTCGCGTCAACGTTTGCTCGGATTGCAATTCTGTCGCTTCCTACGCGTTTCTCGCGTCATTTTACATCGGAATTAGTCATGAGAAATGCACAAACACGGTTGTGGAGCCCAAAAAACACGAGATCAGTTTCTGGGAATGCTCGCGATTTTCTCGTCAACGGTTTCTCGGATCGCAATTCTGTCGCTTCTAACGTGTTCCTCGTGTCATTTTACGTCGGAATTAGTCTTGAGAAATGCACAAACACGGTTCGGGAGTTCAAAAAACACGAGATCAGGTTTTGGGAATGCTCGCGATTTTCTCGTCAACGTTTGCCCGGATTGCAATTCTGTCGCTTCCAACGCGTTCCTCGCGTCATTTTACATCGGAATTAGTCTTGAGAAAGGCACAACCACGGTTCAGGAGCCCAAAAAACACGAGATCAGGATTCAGGAATGCTCGCGATTTTCTCGTCAACGGTTTCTCGGATCGCAATTCTGTCGCTTCTAACGTGTTCCTCGTGTCATTTTACGTCGGAATTAGGCTTGAGAAATGCACAAACACGGTTCTGGAGTTCAAAAAACACGAGATCAGGTTTTTGGAATGCTCGCGATTTTCTCGTCAACGGTTTCTCGGTTCGCAATTCTGTCGCTTCCATCGTGATCCTCGTGTCATTTTACGTCGGAAATAGTCACGAGCAGTGCACGTGAACGTTTGTGGAGTCCAAAAAACACGAGTTCAGGTTCTGGGAATGCTCGCGATTTTCTCGTCAACGGTTTCTCGGATCGCAATTCTGTCGCTTCTAACGTGTTCCTCGTGTCATTTTACGTCGGAAGTAGTCTTGAGAAATGCACAAACACGGTTCTGGAGTTCAAAAAACACGAGATCAGGTTTTGGGAATGCTCGCGATTTTCTCGTCAACGGTTTCTCGGATCGCAATTCTGTCGCTTCCAACGTGTTCCTCGTGTCATTTTACGTCGGAATTAGTCTTGAGAAATGCACAAACACGGTTCTGGAGTTCAAAAAACACTAGATCAGCTTTTGGGAATGCTCGCGATTTTCTCGTCAACGTTTGCCCGGATTGCAATTCTGTCGCTTCCAACGCGTTCCTCGCGTCATTTTACATCGGAATTAGTCTTGAGAAAGGCACAAACACGGTTCAGGAGCCCAAAAAACACGAGATCAGGATTCGGGAATGCTCGCGATTTTCTCGTCAACGGTTTCTCGGTTCGCAATTCCGTCGCTTCCATCGTGATCCTCGTGTCATTTTACGTCGGAAATAGTCACGAGCAGTGCACGTGAACGTTTGTGGATTCCAAAAAACACGAGTTCAGGTTCTGGGAATGCTCGCGATTTCCTCGTTAACGGTTTCTCGGATCGCAATTCTGTCGCTTCCAACGTGTTCCTCGTGTCATTTTACGTCGGAATTAGTCTTGAGAAATGCACAAACACGGTTCGGGAGTTCAAAAAACACGAGATCAGGTTTTGGGAATGCTCGCGATTTTCTCGTCAACGTTTGCCCGGATTGCAATTCTGTCGCTTCCAACGCGTTCCTCGCGTCATTTTACATCGGAATTAGTCTTGAGAAAGGCACAACCACGGTTCAGGAGCCCAAAAAACACGAGATCAGGATTCGGGAATGCTCGCGATTTTCCCGTCAACGGTTTCTCGGTTCGCAATTCCGTCGCTTCCATCGTGATCCTCGTGTCATTTTACGTCGGAAATAGTCACGAGCAGTGCACGTGAACGTTTGTGGATTCCAAAAAACACGAGTTCAGGTTCTGGGAATGCTCGCGATTTCCTCGTTAACGGTTTCTCGGATCGCAATTCTGTCGCTTCCAACGTGTTCCTCGTGTCATTTTACGTCGGAATTAGTCTTGACAAATGCACAAACGCGGTTCTGGAGTTCAAAAAACACTAGATCAGGTTTTGGGAATGCTCGCGATTTTCTCGTCAACGTTTGCTCGGTTCGCAATTCTGTCGCTTCCATCGTGATCCTCGCGTCATTTTACATCGGAATTAGTCTTGAGAAAGGCACAAACACGGTTCAGGAGCCCAAAAAACACGAGATCAGGATTCGGGAATGCTCGCGATTTTCTCGTCAACGGTTTCTCGGATCGCAATTCTGTCGCTTCTAACGTGTTCCTCGTGTCATTTTACGTCGGAATTAGTCTTGAGAAATGCACAAACACGGTTCTGGAGTTCAAAAAACACGAGTTCAGGTTTTGGGAATGCTCGCGATTTTCGCGTCAACGTTTGCTCGGATTGCAATTCTGTCGCTTCCTACGCGTTTCTCGCGTCATTTTACATCGGAATTAGTCATGAGAAATGCACAAACACGGTTGTGGAGCCCAAAAAACACGAGATCAGTTTCTGGGAATGCTCGCGATTTTCTCGTCAACGGTTTCTCGGATCGCAATTCTGTCGCTTCTAACGTGTTCCTCGTGTCATTTTACGTCGGAATTAGTCTTGAGAAATGCACAAACACGGTTCGGGAGTTCAAAAAACACGAGATCAGGTTTTGGGAATGCTCGCGATTTTCTCGTCAACGTTTGCCCGGATTGCAATTCTGTCGCTTCCAACGCGTTCCTCGCGTCATTTTACATCGGAATTAGTCTTGAGAAAGGCACAACCACGGTTCAGGAGCCCAAAAAACACGAGATCAGGATTCAGGAATGCTCGCGATTTTCTCGTCAACGGTTTCTCGGATCGCAATTCTGTCGCTTCTAACGTGTTCCTCGTGTCATTTTACGTCGGAATTAGGCTTGAGAAATGCACAAACACGGTTCTGGAGTTCAAAAAACACGAGATCAGGTTTTTGGAATGCTCGCGATTTTCTCGTCAACGGTTTCTCGGTTCGCAATTCTGTCGCTTCCATCGTGATCCTCGTGTCATTTTACGTCGGAAATAGTCACGAGCAGTGCACGTGAACGTTTGTGGAGTCCAAAAAACACGAGTTCAGGTTCTGGGAATGCTCGCGATTTTCTCGTCAACGGTTTCTCGGATCGCAATTCTGTCGCTTCTAACGTGTTCCTCGTGTCATTTTACGTCGGAAGTAGTCTTGAGAAATGCACAAACACGGTTCTGGAGTTCAAAAAACACGAGATCAGGTTTTGGGAATGCTCGCGATTTTCTCGTCAACGGTTTCTCGGATCGCAATTCTGTCGCTTCCAACGTGTTCCTCGTGTCATTTTACGTCGGAATTAGTCTTGAGAAATGCACAAACACGGTTCTGGAGTTCAAAAAACACTAGATCAGGTTTTGGGAATGCTCGCGATTTTCTCGTCAACGTTTGCCCGGATTGCAATTCTGTCGCTTCCAACGCGTTCCTCGCGTCATTTTACATCGGAATTAGTCTTGAGAAAGGCACAAACACGGTTCAGGAGCCCAAAAAACACGAGATCAGGATTCGGGAATGCTCGCGATTTTCTCGTCAACGGTTTCTCGGTTCGCAATTCCGTCGCTTCCATCGTGATCCTCGTGTCATTTTACGTCGGAAATAGTCACGAGCAGTGCACGTGAACGTTTGTGGATTCCAAAAAACACGAGTTCAGGTTCTGGGAATGCTCGCGATTTCCTCGTTAACGGTTTCTCGGATCGCAATTCTGTCGCTTCCAACGTGTTCCTCGTGTCATTTTACGTCGGAATTAGTCTTGAGAAATGCACAAACACGGTTCGGGAGTTCAAAAAACACGAGATCAGGTTTTGGGAATGCTCGCGATTTTCTCGTCAACGTTTGCCCGGATTGCAATTCTGTCGCTTCCAACGCGTTCCTCGCGTCATTTTACATCGGAATTAGTCTTGAGAAAGGCACAACCACGGTTCAGGAGCCCAAAAAACACGAGATCAGGATTCGGGAATGCTCGCGATTTTCCCGTCAACGGTTTCTCGGTTCGCAATTCCGTCGCTTCCATCGTGATCCTCGTGTCATTTTACGTCGGAAATAGTCACGAGCAGTGCACGTGAACGTTTGTGGATTCCAAAAAACACGAGTTCAGGTTCTGGGAATGCTCGCGATTTCCTCGTTAACGGTTTCTCGGATCGCAATTCTGTCGCTTCCAACGTGTTCCTCGTGTCATTTTACGTCGGAATTAGTCTTGACAAATGCACAAACGCGGTTCTGGAGTTAAAAAAACACGAGATCAGGTTTTGGGAATGCTCGCGATTTTCTCGTCAACGTTTGCTCGGTTCGCAATTCTGTCGATTCCATCGTGATCCTCGTGTCATTTTACATCGGAAATAGTCACGAGCAGTGCACGTGAACGTTTGTGGAGTCCAAAAAACACGAGTTCAGGTTCTGGGAATGCTCGCGATTTCCTCGTCAACGGTTTCTCGGATCGCAATTCTGTCGCTTCCAACGTGTTCCTCGTGTCATTTTACGTCGGAATTAGTCTTGAGAAATGCACAAACACGGTTCTGGAGTTAAAAAAAAACGAGTTCAGGTTTTGGGAATGCTCGCGATTTTCTAGTCAACGGTTTCTCGGATCGCAATTCTGTCGCTTCCAACGTGATCCTCGTGTCATTTTACGTCGGAAATAGTCACGAGCAGTGCACGAGAACGTTTGTGGAGTCCAAAAAATACGAGTTCAGGTTCTGGGAATGCTCGCGATTTCCTCGTCAACGGTTTCTCGGATCGCAATTCTGTCGCTTCCAACGTGTTCCTCGTGTCATTTTACGTCGGAATTAGTCTTGACAAATGCACAAACGCGGTTCTGGAGTTAAAAAAACACGAGATCAGGTTTTGGGAATGCTCGCGATTTTCTCGTCAACGTTTGCTCGGATTGCAATTCTGCCGCTTCCAACGCGTTCCTCGCGTCATTTTCAATCGGAATTAGTCATGAGAAAGGCACAAACACGGTTCAGGAGCCCAAAAAACACGAGATCAGGTTTTGGGAATGCTCGCCATTTTCTCGTCAACGGTTTCTCGGTTCGCAATTCTGTCGCTTCCATCGTGATCCTCGTGTCATTTTACGTCGGAAATAGTCACGAGCAGTGCACGTGAACGTTTGTGGAGTCCAAAAAACACGAGTTCAGGTTCTGGGAATGCTCGCGATTTCCTCGTCAACGGTTTCTCGGATCGCAATTCTGTCGCTTCCAACGTGTTCCTCGTGTCATTTTACGTCGGAATTAGTCTTGAGAAATGCACAAACACGGTTCTGGAGTTCAAAAAACACGAGTTCAGGTTTTGGGAATGCTCGCGATTTTCTAGTAAACGGTTTCTCGGATCGCAATTCCGTCGCTTCCAACGTGTTCCTCGTGTCATTTTACGTCGGAATTAGTCATGAGATATGCACAAACACGGTTGTGGAGCCCAAAAAACACGAGATCAGTTTCTGGGAATGCTCGCGATTTCCTCGTCAACGGTTTCTCGGATCGCAATTCTGTCGCTTCCAACGCGTTCCTCGCGTCATTTTACGTTGGAATTAGTCTTGAGAAATGCACAAACACGGTTCTGGAGTTCAAAAAACACGAGTTCAGGTTTTGGGAATGCTCGCGATTTTCTAGTCAACGGTTTCTCGGATCGCAATTCTGTCGCTTCCAACGTGTTCCTCGTGTCATTTTACGTCGGAATTAGTCTTGACAAATGCACAAACGCGGTTCTGGAGTTAAAAAAACACGAGATCAGGTTTTGGGAATGCTCGCGATTTTCTCGTCAACGTTTGCTCGGTTCGCAATTCTGTCGCTTCCATCGTGATCCTCGTGTCATTTTACATCGGAAATAGTCACGAGCAGTGCACGTGAACGTTTGTGGAGTCCAAAAAACACGAGTTCAGGTTCTGGGAATGCTCGCGATTTCCTCGTCAACGGTTTCTCGGATCGCAATTCTGTCGCTTCCAACGTGTTCCTCGTGTCATTTTACGTCGGAATTAGTCTTGAGAAATGCACAAACACGGTTCTGGAGTTCAAAAAAAACGAGTTCAGGTTTTGGGAATGCTCGCGATTTTCTAGTCAACGGTTTCTCGGATCGCAATTCTGTCGCTTCCAACGTGATCCTCGTGTCATTTTACGTCGGAAATAGTCACGAGCAGTGCACGAGAACGTTTGTGGAGTCCAAAAAATACGAGTTCAGGTTCTGGGAATGCTCGCGATTTCCTCGTCAACGGTTTCTCGGATCGCAATTCTGTCGCTTCCAACGTGTTCCTCGTGTCATTTTACGTCGGAATTAGTCTTGACAAATGCACAAACGCGGTTCTGGAGTTAAAAAAACACGAGATCAGGTTTTGGGAATGCTCGCGATTTTCTCGTCAACGTTTGCTCGGATTGCAATTCTGCCGCTTCCAACGCGTTCCTCGCGTCATTTTCAATCGGAATTAGTCATGAGAAAGGCACAAACACGGTTCAGGAGCCCAAAAAACACGAGATCAGGTTTTGGGAATGCTCGCCATTTTCTCGTCAACGGTTTCTCGGTTCGCAATTCTGTCGCTTCCATCGTGATCCTCGTGTCATTTTACGTCGGAAATAGTCACGAGCAGTGCACGTGAACGTTTGTGGAGTCCAAAAAACACGAGTTCAGGTTCTGGGAATGCTCGCGATTTCCTCGTCAACGGTTTCTCGGATCGCAATTCTGTCGCTTCCAACGTGTTCCTCGTGTCATTTTACGTCGGAATTAGTCTTGAGAAATGCACAAACACGGTTCTGGAGTTCAAAAAACACGAGTTCAGGTTTTGGGAATGCTCGCGATTTTCTAGTAAACGGTTTCTCGGATCGCAATTCCGTCGCTTCCAACGTGTTCCTCGTGTCATTTTACGTCGGAATTAGTCATGAGATATGCACAAACACGGTTGTGGAGCCCAAAAAACACGAGATCAGTTTCTGGGAATGCTCGCGATTTCCTCGTCAACGGTTTCTCGGATCGCAATTCTGTCGCTTCCAACGCGTTCCTCGCGTCATTTTACGTTGGAATTAGTCTTGAGAAATGCACAAACACGGTTCTGGAGTTCAAAAAACACGAGTTCAGGTTTTGGGAATGCTCGCGATTTTCTAGTCAACGGTTTCTCGGATCGCAATTCTGTCGCTTCCAACGTGATCCTCGTGTCATTTTACGTCGGAAATAGTCACGAGCAGTGCACGTGAACGTTTGTGGAATCCAAAAAACACGAGTTCAGGTTCTGGGAATGCTCGCGATTTCCTCGTCAACGGTTTCTCGGATCGCAATTCTGTCGCTTCCAACGTGTCCCTCGTGTCATTTTACGTCGGAATTAGTCTTGACAAATGCACTAACGCGGTTCTGGAGTTAAAAAAACACGAGATCAGGTTTTGGGAATGCTCGCGATTTTTTCGTCAACGTTTGCTCGGATTGCAATTCTGCCGCTTCCAACGCGTTCCTCGCGTCATTTTCAATCGGAATTAGTCATGAGAAAGGCACAAACACGGTTCAGGAGCCCAAAAAACACGAGATCAGGTTTTGGGAATGCTCGCCATTTTCTCGTCAACGGTTTCTCGGTTCGCAATTCTGTCGCTTCCATCGTGATCCTCGTGTCATTTTACGTCGGAAATAGTCATCGAGCAGTGCACGTGAACGTTTGTGGAGTCCAAAAAACACGAGTTCAGGTTCTGGGAATGCTCGCGATTTTCTCGTCAACGGTTTCTCGGATCGCAATTCTGTCGCTTATAACGTGTTCCTCGTGTCATTTTACGTCGGAATTAGTCTTGAGAAATGCACAAACACGGTTCTGGAGTTCAAAAAACACGAGATCAGGTTTTGGGAATGCTCGCGATTTTCTCGTCAACGGTTTCTCGGATCGCAATTCTGTCGCTTCCAACGTGATCCTCGTGTCATTTTACGTCGGAAATAGTCATGAGCAGTGCACGTGAACGTTTGTGGAGTCCAAAAAACACGAGTTCAGGTTCTGGGAATGCTCGCGATTTTCTCGTCAACGGTTTCTCGGATCGCAATTCTGTCGCTTCTAACGTGTTCCTCGTGTCATTTTACGTCGGAATTAGTCTTGAGAAATGCACAAACACGGTTCTGGAGTTCAAAAAACACGAGATCAGGTTTTTGGAATGCTCGCGATTTTCTCGTCAACGGTTTCTCGGTTCGCAATTCTGTCGCTTCCATCGTGATCCTCGTGTCATTTTACGTCGGAAATAGTCACGAGCAGTGCACGTGAACGTTTGTGGAGTCCAAAAAACACGAGTTCAGGTTCTGGGAATGCTCGCGATTTTCTCGTCAACGGTTTCTCGGATCGCAATTCTGTCGCTTCTAACGTGTTCCTCGTGTCATTTTACGTCGGAATTAGGCTTGAGAAATGTACAAACACGGTTGTGGAGCCCAAAAAACACGAGATCAGTTTCTGGGAATGCTCGCGATTTCCTCGTTAACGGTTTCTCGGATCGCAATTCTGTCGCTTCCAACGCGTTCCTCGCGTCATTTTACGTTGGAATTAGTCTTGACAAATGCACAAACGCGGTTCTGGAGTTAAAAAAACACGAGATCAGGTTTTGGGAATGCTCGCGATTTTCTCGTCAACGTTTGCTCGGATTGCAATTCTGTCGCTTCCAACGCGTTCCTCGCGTCATTTTCAATCGGAATTAGTCATGAGAAAGGCACAAACACGGTTCAGGAGCCCAAAAAACACGAGATCAGGTTTTGGGAATGCTCGCCATTTTCTCGTCAACGGTTTCTCGGTTCGCAATTCTGTCGCTTCCATCGTGATCCTCGTGTCATTTTACGTCGGAAATAGTCACGAGCAGTGCACGTGAACGTTTGTGGAGTCCAAAAAACACGAGTTCAGGTTCTGGGAATGCTCGCGATTTTCTCGTCAACGGTTTCTCGGATCGCAATTCTGTCGCTTCTAACGTGTTCCTCGTGTCATTTTACGTCGGAATTAGTCTTGAGAAATGCACAAACACGGTTCTGGAGTTCAAAAAACACGAGATCAGGTTTTTGGAATGCTCGCGATTTTCTCGTCAACGGTTTCTCGGTTCGCAATTCTGTCGCTTCCATCGTGATCCTCGTGTCATTTTACGTCGGAAATAGTCACGAGCAGTGCACGTGAACGTTTGTGGAGTCCAAAAAACACGAGTTCAGGTTCTGGGAATGCTCGCGATTTTCTCGTCAACGGTTTCTCGGATCGCAATTCTGTCCCTTCTAACGTGTTCCTCGTGTCATTTTACGTCGGAAGTAGTCTTGAGAAATGCACAAACACGGTTCTGGAGTTCAAAAAACACGAGATCAGGTTTTGGGAATGCTCGCGATTTTCTCGTCAACGGTTTCTCGGATCGCAATTCTGTCGCTTCTAACGTGTTCCTCGTGTCATTTTACGTCGGAATTAGTCTTGAGAAATGCACAAACACGGTTCAGGAGCCCAAAAAACACGAGATCAGGATTCGGGAATGCTCGCGATTTTCTCGTCAACGGTTTCTCGGATCGCAATTCTGTCGCTTCCAACGTGATCCTCGTGTCATTTTACGTCGGAAATAGTCACGAGCAGTGCACGTGAACGTTTGTGGAGTCCAAAAAACACGAGTTCAGGTTCTGGGAATGCTCGCGATTTCCTCGTCAACGGTTTCTCGGATCGCAATTCTGTCGCTTCCAACGTGTTCCTCGTGTCATTTTACGTCGGAATTAGTCTTGAGAAATGCACAAACACGGTTCGGGAGTTCAAAAAACACGAGATCAGGTTTTGGGAATGCTCGCGATTTTCTCGTCAACGTTTGCCCGGATTGCAATTCTGTCGCTTCCAACGCGTTCCTCGCGTCATTTTACATCGGAATTAGTCTTGAGAAAGGCACAACCACGGTTCAGGAGCCCAAAAAACACGAGATCAGGATTCAGGAATGCTCGCGATTTTCTCGTCAACGGTTTCTCGGATCGCAATTCTGTCGCTTCTAACGTGTTCCTCGTGTCATTTTACGTCGGAATTAGGCTTGAGAAATGCACAAACACGGTTCTGGAGTTCAAAAAACACGAGATCAGGTTTTTGGAATGCTCGCGATTTTCTCGTCAACGGTTTCTCGGTTCGCAATTCTGTCGCTTCCATCGTGATCCTCGTGTCATTTTACGTCGGAAATAGTCACGAGCAGTGCACGTGAACGTTTGTGGAGTCCAAAAAACACGAGTTCAGGTTCTGGGAATGCTCGCGATTTTCTCGTCAACGGTTTCTCGGATCGCAATTCTGTCGCTTCTAACGTGTTCCTCGTGTCATTTTACGTCGGAAGTAGTCTTGAGAAATGCACAAACACGGTTCTGGAGTTCAAAAAACACGAGATCAGGTTTTGGGAATGCTCGCGATTTTCTCGTCAACGGTTTCTCGGATCGCAATTCTGTCGCTTCCAACGTGTTCCTCGTGTCATTTTACGTCGGAATTAGTCTTGAGAAATGCACAAACACGGTTCTGGAGTTCAAAAAACACTAGATCAGGTTTTGGGAATGCTCGCGATTTTCTCGTCAACGTTTGCCCGGATTGCAATTCTGTCGCTTCCAACGCGTTCCTCGCGTCATTTTACATCGGAATTAGTCTTGAGAAAGGCACAAACACGGTTCAGGAGCCCAAAAAACACGAGATCAGGATTCGGGAATGCTCGCGATTTTCTCGTCAACGGTTTCTCGGTTCGCAATTCCGTCGCTTCCATCGTGATCCTCGTGTCATTTTACGTCGGAAATAGTCACGAGCAGTGCACGTGAACGTTTGTGGATTCCAAAAAACACGAGTTCAGGTTCTGGGAATGCTCGCGATTTCCTCGTCAACGTTTGCCCGGATTGCAATTCTGTCGCTTCCAACGCGTTCCTCGCGTCATTTTACATCGGAATTAGTCTTGAGAAAGGCACAAACACGGTTCAGGAGCCCAAAAAACACGAGATCAGGATTCGGGAATGCTCGCGATTTTCTCGTCAACGGTTTCTCGGATCGCAATTCTGTCGCTTCCAACGTGTTCCTCGTGTCATTTTACGTCGGAATTAGTCTTGAGAAATGCACAAACACGGTTCGGGAGTTCAAAAAACACGAGATCAGGTTTTGGGAATGCTCGCGATTTTCTCGTCAACGTTTGCCCGGATTGCAATTCTGTCGCTTCCAACGCGTTCCTCGCGTCATTTTACATCGGAATTAGTCTTGAGAAAGGCACAACCACGGTTCAGGAGCCCAAAAAACACGAGATCAGGATTCGGGAATGCTCGCGATTTTCCCGTCAACGGTTTCTCGGTTCGCAATTCCGTCGCTTCCATCGTGATCCTCGTGTCATTTTACGTCGGAAATAGTCACGAGCAGTGCACGTGAACGTTTGTGGATTCCAAAAAACACGAGTTCAGGTTCTGGGAATGCTCGCGATTTCCTCGTTAACGGTTTCTCGGATCGCAATTCTGTCGCTTCCAACGTGTTCCTCGTGTCATTTTACGTCGGAATTAGTCTTGACAAATGCACAAACGCGGTTCTGGAGTTCAAAAAACACTAGATCAGGTTTTGGGAATGCTCGCGATTTTCTCGTCAACGTTTGCTCGGTTCGCAATTCTGTCGCTTCCATCGTGATCCTCGCGTCATTTTACATCGGAATTAGTCTTGAGAAAGGCACAAACACGGTTCAGGAGCCCAAAAAACACGAGATCAGGATTCGGGAATGCTCGCGATTTTCTCGTCAACGGTTTCTCGGATCGCAATTCTGTCGCTTCTAACGTGTTCCTCGTGTCATTTTACGTCGGAATTAGTCTTGAGAAATGCACAAACACGGTTCTGGAGTTCAAAAAACACGAGTTCAGGTTTTGGGAATGCTCGCGATTTTCGCGTCAACGTTTGCTCGGATTGCAATTCTGTCGCTTCCTACGCGTTTCTCGCGTCATTTTACATCGGAATTAGTCATGAGAAATGCACAAACACGGTTGTGGAGCCCAAAAAACACGAGATCAGTTTCTGGGAATGCTCGCGATTTTCTCGTCAACGGTTTCTCGGATCGCAATTCTGTCGCTTCTAACGTGTTCCTCGTGTCATTTTACGTCGGAATTAGTCTTGAGAAATGCACAAACACGGTTCGGGAGTTCAAAAAACACGAGATCAGGTTTTGGGAATGCTCGCGATTTTCTCGTCAACGTTTGCCCGGATTGCAATTCTGTCGCTTCCAACGCGTTCCTCGCGTCATTTTACATCGGAATTAGTCTTGAGAAAGGCACAACCACGGTTCAGGAGCCCAAAAAACACGAGATCAGGATTCAGGAATGCTCGCGATTTTCTCGTCAACGGTTTCTCGGATCGCAATTCTGTCGCTTCTAACGTGTTCCTCGTGTCATTTTACGTCGGAATTAGGCTTGAGAAATGCACAAACACGGTTCTGGAGTTCAAAAAACACGAGATCAGGTTTTTGGAATGCTCGCGATTTTCTCGTCAACGGTTTCTCGGTTCGCAATTCTGTCGCTTCCATCGTGATCCTCGTGTCATTTTACGTCGGAAATAGTCACGAGCAGTGCACGTGAACGTTTGTGGAGTCCAAAAAACACGAGTTCAGGTTCTGGGAATGCTCGCGATTTTCTCGTCAACGGTTTCTCGGATCGCAATTCTGTCGCTTCTAACGTGTTCCTCGTGTCATTTTACGTCGGAAGTAGTCTTGAGAAATGCACAAACACGGTTCTGGAGTTCAAAAAACACGAGATCAGGTTTTGGGAATGCTCGCGATTTTCTCGTCAACGGTTTCTCGGATCGCAATTCTGTCGCTTCCAACGTGTTCCTCGTGTCATTTTACGTCGGAATTAGTCTTGAGAAATGCACAAACACGGTTCTGGAGTTCAAAAAACACTAGATCAGGTTTTGGGAATGCTCGCGATTTTCTCGTCAACGTTTGCCCGGATTGCAATTCTGTCGCTTCCAACGCGTTCCTCGCGTCATTTTACATCGGAATTAGTCTTGAGAAAGGCACAAACACGGTTCAGGAGCCCAAAAAACACGAGATCAGGATTCGGGAATGCTCGCGATTTTCTCGTCAACGGTTTCTCGGTTCGCAATTCCGTCGCTTCCATCGTGATCCTCGTGTCATTTTACGTCGGAAATAGTCACGAGCAGTGCACGTGAACGTTTGTGGATTCCAAAAAACACGAGTTCAGGTTCTGGGAATGCTCGCGATTTCCTCGTTAACGGTTTCTCGGATCGCAATTCTGTCGCTTCCAACGTGTTCCTCGTGTCATTTTACGTCGGAATTAGTCTTGAGAAATGCACAAACACGGTTCGGGAGTTCAAAAAACACGAGATCAGGTTTTGGGAATGCTCGCGATTTTCTCGTCAACGTTTGCCCGGATTGCAATTCTGTCGCTTCCAACGCGTTCCTCGCGTCATTTTACATCGGAATTAGTCTTGAGAAAGGCACAACCACGGTTCAGGAGCCCAAAAAACACGAGATCAGGATTCGGGAATGCTCGCGATTTTCCCGTCAACGGTTTCTCGGTTCGCAATTCCGTCGCTTCCATCGTGATCCTCGTGTCATTTTACGTCGGAAATAGTCACGAGCAGTGCACGTGAACGTTTGTGGATTCCAAAAAACACGAGTTCAGGTTCTGGGAATGCTCGCGATTTCCTCGTTAACGGTTTCTCGGATCGCAATTCTGTCGCTTCCAACGTGTTCCTCGTGTCATTTTACGTCGGAATTAGTCTTGACAAATGCACAAACGCGGTTCTGGAGTTAAAAAAACACGAGATCAGGTTTTGGGAATGCTCGCGATTTTCTCGTCAACGTTTGCTCGGTTCGCAATTCTGTCGCTTCCATCGTGATCCTCGTGTCATTTTACATCGGAAATAGTCACGAGCAGTGCACGTGAACGTTTGTGGAGTCCAAAAAACACGAGTTCAGGTTCTGGGAATGCTCGCGATTTCCTCGTCAACGGTTTCTCGGATCGCAATTCTGTCGCTTCCAACGTGTTCCTCGTGTCATTTTACGTCGGAATTAGTCTTGAGAAATGCACAAACACGGTTCTGGAGTTCAAAAAAAACGAGTTCAGGTTTTGGGAATGCTCGCGATTTTCTAGTCAACGGTTTCTCGGATCGCAATTCTGTCGCTTCCAACGTGATCCTCGTGTCATTTTACGTCGGAAATAGTCACGAGCAGTGCACGAGAACGTTTGTGGAGTCCAAAAAATACGAGTTCAGGTTCTGGGAATGCTCGCGATTTCCTCGTCAACGGTTTCTCGGATCGCAATTCTGTCGCTTCCAACGTGTTCCTCGTGTCATTTTACGTCGGAATTAGTCTTGACAAATGCACAAACGCGGTTCTGGAGTTAAAAAAACACGAGATCAGGTTTTGGGAATGCTCGCGATTTTCTCGTCAACGTTTGCTCGGATTGCAATTCTGCCGCTTCCAACGCGTTCCTCGCGTCATTTTCAATCGGAATTAGTCATGAGAAAGGCACAAACACGGTTCAGGAGCCCAAAAAACACGAGATCAGGTTTTGGGAATGCTCGCCATTTTCTCGTCAACGGTTTCTCGGTTCGCAATTCTGTCGCTTCCATCGTGATCCTCGTGTCATTTTACGTCGGAAATAGTCACGAGCAGTGCACGTGAACGTTTGTGGAGTCCAAAAAACACGAGTTCAGGTTCTGGGAATGCTCGCGATTTCCTCGTCAACGGTTTCTCGGATCGCAATTCTGTCGCTTCCAACGTGTTCCTCGTGTCATTTTACGTCGGAATTAGTCTTGAGAAATGCACAAACACGGTTCTGGAGTTCAAAAAACACGAGTTCAGGTTTTGGGAATGCTCGCGATTTTCTAGTAAACGGTTTCTCGGATCGCAATTCCGTCGCTTCCAACGTGTTCCTCGTGTCATTTTACGTCGGAATTAGTCATGAGATATGCACAAACACGGTTGTGGAGCCCAAAAAACACGAGATCAGTTTCTGGGAATGCTCGCGATTTCCTCGTCAACGGTTTCTCGGATCGCAATTCTGTCGCTTCCAACGCGTTCCTCGCGTCATTTTACGTTGGAATTAGTCTTGAGAAATGCACAAACACGGTTCTGGAGTTCAAAAAACACGAGTTCAGGTTTTGGGAATGCTCGCGATTTTCTAGTCAACGGTTTCTCGGATCGCAATTCTGTCGCTTCCAACGTGATCCTCGTGTCATTTTACGTCGGAAATAGTCACGAGCAGTGCACGTGAACGTTTGTGGAATCCAAAAAACACGAGTTCAGGTTCTGGGAATGCTCGCGATTTCCTCGTCAACGGTTTCTCGGATCGCAATTCTGTCGCTTCCAACGTGTCCCTCGTGTCATTTTACGTCGGAATTAGTCTTGACAAATGCACTAACGCGGTTCTGGAGTTAAAAAAACACGAGATCAGGTTTTGGGAATGCTCGCGATTTTTTCGTCAACGTTTGCTCGGATTGCAATTCTGCCGCTTCCAACGCGTTCCTCGCGTCATTTTCAATCGGAATTAGTCATGAGAAAGGCACAAACACGGTTCAGGAGCCCAAAAAACACGAGATCAGGTTTTGGGAATGCTCGCCATTTTCTCGTCAACGGTTTCTCGGTTCGCAATTCTGTCGCTTCCATCGTGATCCTCGTGTCATTTTACGTCGGAAATAGTCATCGAGCAGTGCACGTGAACGTTTGTGGAGTCCAAAAAACACGAGTTCAGGTTCTGGGAATGCTCGCGATTTTCTCGTCAACGGTTTCTCAGATCGCAATTCTGTCGCTTATAACGTGTTCCTCGTGTCATTTTACGTCGGAATTAGTCTTGAGAAATGCACAAACACGGTTCTGGAGTTCAAAAAACACGAGATCAGGTTTTGGGAATGCTCGCGATTTTCTCGTCAACGGTTTCTCGGATCGCAATTCTGTCGCTTCCAACGTGATCCTCGTGTCATTTTACGTCGGAAATAGTCATGAGCAGTGCACGTGAACGTTTGTGGAGTCCAAAAAACACGAGTTCAGGTTCTGGGAATGCTCGCGATTTTCTCGTCAACGGTTTCTCGGATCGCAATTCTGTCGCTTCTAACGTGTTCCTCGTGTCATTTTACGTCGGAATTAGTCTTGAGAAATGCACAAACACGGTTCTGGAGTTCAAAAAACACGAGATCAGGTTTTTGGAATGCTCGCGATTTTCTCGTCAACGGTTTCTCGGTTCGCAATTCTGTCGCTTCCATCGTGATCCTCGTGTCATTTTACGTCGGAAATAGTCACGAGCAGTGCACGTGAACGTTTGTGGAGTCCAAAAAACACGAGTTCAGGTTCTGGGAATGCTCGCGATTTTCTCGTCAACGGTTTCTCGGATCGCAATTCTGTCGCTTCTAACGTGTTCCTCGTGTCATTTTACGTCGGAATTAGGCTTGAGAAATGTACAAACACGGTTGTGGAGCCCAAAAAACACGAGATCAGTTTCTGGGAATGCTCGCGATTTCCTCGTTAACGGTTTCTCGGATCGCAATTCTGTCGCTTCCAACGCGTTCCTCGCGTCATTTTACCTTGGAATTAGTCTTGACAAATGCACAAACGCGGTTCTGGAGTTAAAAAAACACGAGATCAGGTTTTGGGAATGCTCGCGATTTTCTCGTCAACGTTTGCTCGGATTGCAATTCTGTCGCTTCCAACGCGTTCCTCGCGTCATTTTCAATCGGAATTAGTCATGAGAAAGGCACAAACACGGTTCAGGAGCCCAAAAAACACGAGATCAGGTTTTGGGAATGCTCGCCATTTTCTCGTCAACGGTTTCTCGGTTCGCAATTCTGTCGCTTCCATCGTGATCCTCGTGTCATTTTACGTCGGAAATAGTCACGAGCAGTGCACGTGAACGTTTGTGGAGTCCAAAAAACACGAGTTCAGGTTCTGGGAATGCTCGCGATTTTCTCGTCAACGGTTTCTCGGATCGCAATTCTGTCGCTTCTAACGTGTTCCTCGTGTCATTTTACGTCGGAATTAGTCTTGAGAAATGCACAAACACGGTTCTGGAGTTCAAAAAACACGAGATCAGGTTTTTGGAATGCTCGCGATTTTCTCGTCAACGGTTTCTCGGTTCGCAATTCTGTCGCTTCCATCGTGATCCTCGTGTCATTTTACGTCGGAAATAGTCACGAGCAGTGCACGTGAACGTTTGTGGAGTCCAAAAAACACGAGTTCAGGTTCTGGGAATGCTCGCGATTTTCTCGTCAACGGTTTCTCGGATCGCAATTCTGTCCCTTCTAACGTGTTCCTCGTGTCATTTTACGTCGGAAGTAGTCTTGAGAAATGCACAAACACGGTTCTGGAGTTCAAAAAACACGAGATCAGGTTTTGGGAATGCTCGCGATTTTCTCGTCAACGGTTTCTCGGATCGCAATTCTGTCGCTTCTAACGTGTTCCTCGTGTCATTTTACGTCGGAATTAGTCTTGAGAAATGCACAAACACGGTTCAGGAGCCCAAAAAACACGAGATCAGGATTCGGGAATGCTCGCGATTTTCTCGTCAACGGTTTCTCGGATCGCAATTCTGTCGCTTCCAACGTGATCCTCGTGTCATTTTACGTCGGAAATAGTCACGAGCAGTGCACGTGAACGTTTGTGGAGTCCAAAAAACACGAGTTCAGGTTCTGGGAATGCTCGCGATTTCCTCGTCAACGGTTTCTCGGATCGCAATTCTGTCGCTTCCAACGTGTTCCTCGTGTCATTTTACGTCGGAATTAGTCTTGACAAATGCACAAACGCGGTTCTGGAGTTAAAAAAACACGAGATCAGGTTTTGGGAATGCTCGCGATTTTCTCGTCAACGTTTGCTCGGATTGCAATTCTGTCGCTTCCAACGCGTTCCTCGCTTCATTTTCAATCGGAATTAGTCTTGAGAAATGCACAAACACGGTTCTGGAGTTCAAAAAACACGAGATCAGGTTTTGGGAATGCTCGCGATTTTCTCGTCAACGGTTTCTCGGATCGCAATTCTGTCGCTTCTAACGTGTTCCTCGTGTCATTTTACGTCGGAATTAGTCTTGAGAAATGCACAAACACGGTTCTGGAGTTAAAAAAACACGAGATCAGGTTTTGGGAATGCTCGCGATTTCCTCGTCAACGGTTTCTCGGATCGCAATTCTGTCGCTTCCAACGTGTCCCTCGTGTCATTTTACGTCGGAATTAGTCTTGACAAATGCACAAACGCGGTTCTGGAGTTAAAAAAACACGAGATCAGGTTTTGGGAATGCTCGCGATTTTCTCGTCAACGTTTGCTCGGATTGCAATTCTGTCGCTTCCAACGCGTTCCTCGCGTCATTTTCAATCGGAATTAGTCATGAGAAAGGCACAAACACGGTTCAGGAGCCCAAAAAACACGAGATCAGGTTTTGGGAATGCTCGCCATTTTCTCGTCAACGGTTTCTCGGTTCGCAATTCTGTCGCTTCCATCGTGATCCTCGTGTCATTTTACGTCGGAAATAGTCACGAGCAGTGCACGTGAACGTTTGTGGAGTCCAAAAAACACGAGTTCAGGTTCTGGGAATGCTCGCGATTTTCTCGTCAACGGTTTCTCGGATCGCAATTCTGTCGCTTCTAACGTGTTCCTCGTGTCATTTTACGTCGGAATTAGTCTTGAGAAATGCACAAACACGGTTCTGGAGTTCAAAAAACACGAGATCAGGTTTTTGGAATGCTCGCGATTTTCTCGTCAACGGTTTCTCGGTTCGCAATTCTGTCGCTTCCATCGTGATCCTCGTGTCATTTTACGTCGGAAATAGTCACGAGCAGTGCACGTGAACGTTTGTGGAGTCCAAAAAACACGAGTTCAGGTTCTGGGAATGCTCGCGATTTTCTCGTCAACGGTTTCTCGGATCGCAATTCTGTCCCTTCTAACGTGTTCCTCGTGTCATTTTACGTCGGAAGTAGTCTTGAGAAATGCACAAACACGGTTCTGGAGTTCAAAAAACACGAGATCAGGTTTTGGGAATGCTCGCGATTTTCTCGTCAACGGTTTCTCGGATCGCAATTCTGTCGCTTCTAACGTGTTCCTCGTGTCATTTTACGTCGGAATTAGTCTTGAGAAATGCACAAACACGGTTCAGGAGCCCAAAAAACACGAGATCAGGATTCGGGAATGCTCGCGATTTTCTCGTCAACGGTTTCTCGGATCGCAATTCTGTCGCTTCCAACGTGATCCTCGTGTCATTTTACGTCGGAAATAGTCACGAGCAGTGCACGTGAACGTTTGTGGAGTCCAAAAAACACGAGTTCAGGTTCTGGGAATGCTCGCGATTTCCTCGTCAACGGTTTCTCGGATCGCAATTCTGTCGCTTCCAACGTGTTCCTCGTGTCATTTTACGTCGGAATTAGTCTTGACAAATGCACAAACGCGGTTCTGGAGTTAAAAAAACACGAGATCAGGTTTTGGGAATGCTCGCGATTTTCTCGTCAACGTTTGCTCGGATTGCAATTCTGTCGCTTCCAACGCGTTCCTCGCTTCATTTTCAATCGGAATTAGTCTTGAGAAATGCACAAACACGGTTCTGGAGTTCAAAAAACACGAGATCAGGTTTTGGGAATGCTCGCGATTTTCTCGTCAACGGTTTCTCGGATCGCAATTCTGTCGCTTCTAACGTGTTCCTCGTGTCATTTTACGTCGGAATTAGTCTTGAGAAATGCACAAACACGGTTCTGGAGTTCAAAAAACACGAGATCAGGTTTTTGGAATGCTCGCGATTTTCTCGTCAACGGTTTCTCGGTTCGCAATTCTGTCGCTTCCATCGTGATCCTCGTGTCATTTTACGTCGGAAATAGTCACGAGCAGTGCACGTGAACGTTTGTGGAGTCCAAAAAACACGAGTTCAGGTTCTGGGAATGCTCGCGACTTTCTCGTCAACGGTTTCTCGGATCGCAATTCTGTCGCTTCTAACGTGTTCCTCGTGTCATTTTACGTCGGAATTAGGCTTGAGAAATGCACAAACACGGTTGTGGAGCCCAAAAAACACGAGATCAGTTTCTGGGAATGCTCGCGATTTCCTCGTCAACGGTTTCTCGGATCGCAATTCTGTCGCTTCCAACGCGTTCCTCGCGTCATTTTACGTTGGAATTAGTCTTGAGAAATGCACAAACACGGTTCTGGAGTTCAAAAAACACGAGTTCAGGTTTTGGGAATGCTCGCGATTTTCTAGTCAACGGTTTCTCGGATCGCAATTCTGTCGCTTCCAACGTGATCCTCGTGTCATTTTACGTCGGAAATAGTCACGAGCAGTGCACGTGAACGTTTGTGGAGTCCAAAAAACACGAGTTCAGGTTCTGGGAATGCTCGCGATTTTCTCGTCAACGGTTTCTCGGATCGCAATTCTGTCGCTTCTAACGTGTTCCTCGTGTCATTTTACGTCGGAATTAGGCTTGAGAAATGCACAAACACGGTTGTGGAGCCCAAAAAACACGAGATCAGTTTCTGGGAATGCTCGCGATTTCCTCGTCAACGGTTTCTCGGATCACAATTCTGTCGCTTCCAACGCGTTCCTCGCGTCATTTTACGTTGGAATTAGTCTTGAGAAATGCACAAACACGGTTCTGGAGTTCAAAAAACACGAGTTCAGGTTTTGGGAATGCTCGCGATTTTCTAGTCAACGGTTTCTCGGATCGCAATTCTGTCGCTTCCAACGCGTTCCTCGCTTCATTTTCAATCGGAATTAGTCTTGAGAAATGCACAAACACGGTTCTGGAGTTCAAAAAACACGAGTTCAGGTTTTGGGAATGCTCGCGATTTTCTAGTAAACGGTTTCTCGGATCGCAATTCCGTCGCTTCCAACGTGTTCCTCGTGTCATTTTACGTCGGAATTAGTCATGAGAAATGCACAAACACGGTTGTGGAGCCCAAAAAACACGAGATCAGTTTCTGGGAATGCTCGCGATTTCCTCGTCAACGGTTTCTCGGATCGCTATTCTGTCGCTTCCAACGCGTTCCTCGCGTCATTTTACGTTGGAATTAGTCTTGAGAAATGCACAAACACGGTTCTGGAGTTCAAAAAACACGAGTTCAGGTTTTGGGAATGCTCGCGATTTTCTAGTCAACGGTTTCTCGGATCGCAATTCTGTCGCTTCCAACGTGATCCTCGTGTCATTTTACGTCGGAAATAGTCACGAGCAGTGCACGTGAACGTTTGTGGAGTCCAAAAAACACGAGTTCAGGTTCTGGGAATGCTCGCGATTTTCTCGTCAACGGTTTCTCGGATCGCAATTCTGTCGCTTCCAACGTGATCCTCGTGTCATTTTACGTCGGAAATAGTCATGAGCAGTGCACGTGAACGTTTGTGGAGTAAAAAAACACGAGTTCAGGTTCTGGGAATGCTCGCGATTTTCTCGTCAACGGTTTCTCGGATCGCAATTCTGTCGCTTCTAACGTGTTCCTCGTGTCATTTTACGTCGGAATTAGTCTTGAGAAATGCACAAACACGGTTCAGGAGCCCAAAAAATACGAGATCGGGATTCGGGAATGCTCGCGATTTTCTCGTCAACGGTTTCTCGGATCGCAATTCTGTCGCTTCCAACGTGATCCTCGTGTCATTTTACGTCGGAAATAGTCACGAGCAGTGCACGTGAACGTTTGTGGAGTCCAAAAAACACGAGTTCAGGTTCTGGGAATGCTCGCGATTTCCTCGTCAACGGTTTCTCGGATCGCAATTCTGTCGCTTCCAACGTGTTCCTCGTGTCATTTTACGTCGGAATTAGTCTTGACAAATGCACAAACGCGGTTCTGGAGTTAAAAAAGCACGAGATCAGGTTTTGGGAATGCTCGCGATTTTCTCGTCAACGTTTGCTCGGATTGCAATTCTGTCGCTTCCAACGCGTTCCTCGCTTCATTTTCAATCGGAATTAGTCTTGAGAAATGCACAAACACGGTTCTGGAGTTCAAAAAACACGAGATCAGGTTTTGGGAATGCTCGCGATTTTCTCGTCAACGGTTTCTCGGATCGCAATTCTGTCGCTTCTAACGTGTTCCTCGTGTCATTTTACGTCGGAAATAGTCACGAGCAGTGCACGTGAACGTTTGTGGAGTCCAAAAAACACGAGTTCAGGTTCTGGGAATGCTCGCGATTTTCTCGTCAACGGTTTCTCGGATCGCAATTCTGTCGCTTCTAACGTGTTCCTCGTGTCATTTTACGTCGGAATTAGGCTTGAGAAATGCACAAACACGGTTGTGGAGCCCAAAAAACACGAGATCAGTTTCTGGGAATGCTCGCGATTTCCTCGTCAACGGTTTCTCGGATCACAATTCTGTCGCTTCCAACGCGTTCCTCGCGTCATTTTACGTTGGAATTAGTCTTGAGAAATGCACAAACACGGTTCTGGAGTTCAAAAAACACGAGTTCAGGTTTTGGGAATGCTCGCGATTTTCTAGTCAACGGTTTCTCGGATCGCAATTCTGTCGCTTCCAACGCGTTCCTCGCTTCATTTTCAATCGGAATTAGTCTTGAGAAATGCACAAACACGGTTCTGGAGTTCAAAAAACACGAGTTCAGGTTTTGGGAATGCTCGCGATTTTCTAGTAAACGGTTTCTCGGATCGCAATTCCGTCGCTTCCAACGTGTTCCTCGTGTCATTTTACGTCGGAATTAGTCATGAGAAATGCACAAACACGGTTGTGGAGCCCAAAAAACACGAGATCAGTTTCTGGGAATGCTCGCGATTTCCTCGTCAACGGTTTCTCGGATCGCAATTCTGTCGCTTCCAACGCGTTCCTCGCGTCATTTTACGTTGGAATTAGTCTTGAGAAATGCACAAACACGGTTCTGGAGTTCAAAAAACACGAGTTCAGGTTTTGGGAATGCTCGCGATTTTCTAGTCAACGGTTTCTCGGATCGCAATTCTGTCGCTTCCAACGTGATCCTCGTGTCATTTTACGTCGGAAATAGTCACGAGCAGTGCACGTGAACGTTTGTGGAGTCCAAAAAACACGAGTTCAGGTTCTGGGAATGCTCGCGATTTTCTCGTCAACGGTTTCTCGGATCGCAATTCTGTCGCTTCCAACGTGATCCTCGTGTCATTTTACGTCGGAAATAGTCATGAGCAGTGCACGTGAACGTTTGTGGAGTCCAAAAAACACGAGTTCAGGTTCTGGGAATGCTCGCGATTTTCTCGTCAACGGTTTCTCGGATCGCAATTCTGTCGCTTCTAACGTGTTCCTCGTGTCATTTTACGTCGGAATTAGTCTTGAGAAATGCACAAACACGGTTCAGGAGCCCAAAAAACACGAGATCAGGATTCGGGAATGCTCGCGATTTTCTCGTCAACGGTTTCTCGGATCGCAATTCTGTCGCTTCCAACGTGATCCTCGTGTCATTTTACGTCGGAAATAGTCACGAGCAGTGCACGTGAACGTTTGTGGAGTCCAAAAAACACGAGTTCAGGTTCTGGGAATGCTCGCGATTTCCTCGTCAACGGTTTCTCGGATCGCAATTCTGTCGCTTCCAACGTGTTCCTCGTGTCATTTTACGTCGGAAATAGTCACGAGCAGTGCACGTGAACGTTTGTGGAGTCCAAAAAACACGAGTTCAGGTTCTGGGAATGCTCGCGATTTCCTCGTCAACGGTTTCTCGGATCGCAATTCTGTCGCTTCCAACGTGTTCCTCGTGTCATTTTACGTCGGAATTAGTCTTGACAAATGCACAAACGCGGTTCTGGAGTTAAAAAAGCACGAGATCAGGTTTTGGGAATGCTCGCGATTTTCTCGTCAACGTTTGCTCGGATTGCAATTCTGTCGCTTCCAACGCGTTCCTCGCTTCATTTTCAATCGGAATTAGTCTTGAGAAATGCACAAACACGGTTCTGGAGTTCAAAAAACACGAGATCAGGTTTTGGGAATGCTCGCGATTTTCTCGTCAACGGTTTCTCGGATCGCAATTCTGTCGCTTCTAACGTGTTCCTCGTGTCATTTTACGTCGGAAATAGTCACGAGCAGTGCACGTGAACGTTTGTGGAGTCCAAAAAACACGAGTTCAGGTTCTGGGAATGCTCGCGATTTTCTTGTCAACGGTTTCTCGGATCGCAATTCTGTCGCTTCTAACGTGTTCCTCGTGTCATTTTACGTCGGAATTAGGCTTGAGAAATGCACAAACACGGTTGTGGAGCCCAAAAAACACGAGATCAGTTTCTGGGAATGCTCGCGATTTCCTCGTCAACGGTTTCTCGGATCACAATTCTGTCGCTTCCAACGCGTTCCTCGCGTCATTTTACGTTGGAATTAGTCTTGAGAAATGCACAAACACGGTTCTGGAGTTCAAAAAACACGAGTTCAGGTTTTGGGAATGCTCGCGATTTTCTAGTCAACGGTTTCTCGGATCGCAATTCTGTCGCTTCCAACGCGTTCCTCGCTTCATTTTCAATCGGAATTAGTCTTGAGAAATGCACAAACACGGTTCTGGAGTTCAAAAAACACGAGTTCAGGTTTTGGGAATGCTCGCGATTTTCTAGTAAACGGTTTCTCGGATCGCAATTCCGTCGCTTCCAACGTGTTCCTCGTGTCATTTTACGTCGGAATTAGTCATGAGAAATGCACAAACACGGTTGTGGAGCCCAAAAAACACGAGATCAGTTTCTGGGAATGCTCGCGATTTCCTCGTCAACGGTTTCTCGGATCGCAATTCTGTCGCTTCCAACGCGTTCCTCGCGTCATTTTACGTTGGAATTAGTCTTGAGAAATGCACAAACACGGTTCTGGAGTTCAAAAAACACGAGTTCAGGTTTTGGGAATGCTCGCGATTTTCTAGTCAACGGTTTCTCGGATCGCAATTCTGTCGCTTCCAACGTGATCCTCGTGTCATTTTACGTCGGAAATAGTCACGAGCAGTGCACGTGAACGTTTGTGGAGTCCAAAAAACACGAGTTCAGGTTCTGGGAATGCTCGCGATTTTCTCGTCAACGGTTTCTCGGATCGCAATTCTGTCGCTTCCAACGTGATCCTCGTGTCATTTTACGTCGGAAATAGTCATGAGCAGTGCACGTGAACGTTTGTGGAGTCCAAAAAACACGAGTTCAGGTTCTGGGAATGCTCGCGATTTTCTCGTCAACGGTTTCTCGGATCGCAATTCTGTCGCTTCTAACGTGTTCCTCGTGTCATTTTACGTCGGAATTAGTCTTGAGAAATGCACAAACACGGTTCAGGAGCCCAAAAAACACGAGATCAGGATTCGGGAATGCTCGCGATTTTCTCGTCAACGGTTTCTCGGATCGCAATTCTGTCGCTTCCAACGTGATCCTCGTGTCATTTTACGTCGGAAATAGTCACGAGCAGTGCACGTGAACGTTTGTGGAGTCCAAAAAACACGAGTTCAGGTTCTGGGAATGCTCGCGATTTCCTCGTCAACGGTTTCTCGGATCGCAATTCTGTCGCTTCCAACGTGTTCCTCGTGTCATTTTACGTCGGAATTAGTCTTGACAAATGCACAAACGCGGTTCTGGAGTTAAAAAAACACGAGATCAGGTTTTGGGAATGCTCGCGATTTTCTCGTCAACGTTTGCTCGGATTGCAATTCTGTCGCTTCCAACGCGTTCCTCGCTTCATTTTCAATCGGAATTAGTCTTGAGAAATGCACAAACACGGTTCTGGAGTTCAAAAAACACGAGATCAGGTTTTGGGAATGCTCGCGATTTTCTCGTCAACGGTTTCTCGGATCGCAATTCTGTCGCTTCTAACGTGTTCCTCGTGTCATTTTACGTCGGAATTAGTCTTGAGAAATGCACAAACACGGTTCTGGAGTTCAAAAAACACGAGATCAGGTTTTTGGAATGCTCGCGATTTTCTCGTCAACGGTTTCTCGGTTCGCAATTCTGTCGCTTCCATCGTGATCCTCGTGTCATTTTACGTCGGAAATAGTCACGAGCAGTGCACGTGAACGTTTGTGGAGTCCAAAAAACACGAGTTCAGGTTCTGGGAATGCTCGCGATTTTCTCGTCAACGGTTTCTCGGATCGCAATTCTGTCGCTTCTAACGTGTTCCTCGTGTCATTTTACGTCGGAATTAGGCTTGAGAAATGCACAAACACGGTTGTGGAGCCCAAAAAACACGAGATCAGTTTCTGGGAATGCTCGCGATTTCCTCGTCAACGGTTTCTCGGATCGCAATTCTGTCGCTTCCAACGCGTTCCTCGCGTCATTTTACGTTGGAATTAGTCTTGAGAAATGCACAAACACGGTTCTGGAGTTCAAAAAACACGAGTTCAGGTTTTGGGAATGCTCGCGATTTTCTAGTCAACGGTTTCTCGGATCGCAATTCTGTCGCTTCCAACGCGTTCCTCGCTTCATTTTCAATCGGAATTAGTCTTGAGAAGTGCACAAACACGGTTCTGGAGTTCAAAAAACACGAGTTCAGGTTTTGGGAATGCTCGCGATTTTCTAGTAAACGGTTTCTCGGATCGCAATTCCGTCGCTTCCAACGTGTTCCTCGTGTCATTTTACGTCGGAATTAGTCATGAGAAATGCACAAACACGGTTGTGGAGCCCAAAAAACACGAGATCAGTTTCTGGGAATGCTCGCGATTTCCTCGTCAACGGTTTCTCGGATCGCAATTCTGTCGCTTCCAACGCGTTCCTCGCGTCATTTTACGTTGGAATTAGTCTTGAGAAATGCACAAACACGGTTCTGGAGTTCAAAAAACACGAGTTCAGGTTTTGGGAATGCTCGCGATTTTCTAGTCAACGGTTTCTCGGATCGCAATTCTGTCGCTTCCAACGTGATCCTCGTGTCATTTTACGTCGGAAATAGTCACGAGCAGTGCACGTGAACGTTTGTGGAGTCCAAAAAACACGAGTTCAGGTTCTGGGAATGCTCGCGATTTTCTCGTCAACGGTTTCTCGGATCGCAATTCTGTCGCTTCCAACGTGATCCTCGTGTCATTTTACGTCGGAAATAGTCATGAGCAGTGCACGTGAACGTTTGTGGAGTCCAAAAAACACGAGTTCAGGTTCTGGGAATGCTCGCGATTTTCTCGTCAACGGTTTCTCGGATCGCAATTCTGTCGCTTCTAACGTGTTCCTCGTGTCATTTTACGTCGGAATTAGTCTTGAGAAATGCACAAACACGGTTCTGGAGTTCAAAAAACACGAGATCAGGTTTTTGGAATGCTCGCGATTTTCTCGTCAACGGTTTCTCGGTTCGCAATTCTGTCGCTTCCATCGTGATCCTCGTGTCATTTTACGTCGGAAATAGTCACGAGCAGTGCACGTGAACGTTTGTGGAGTCCAAAAAACACGAGTTCAGGTTCTGGGAATGCTCGCGATTTTCTCGTCAACGGTTTCTCGGATCGCAATTCTGTCGCTTCTAACGTGTTCCTCGTGTCATTTTACGTCGTAATTAGGCTTGAGAAATGCACAAACACGGTTGTGGAGCCCAAAAAACACGAGATCAGTTTCTGGGAATGCTCGCGATTTCCTCGTCAACGGTTTCTCGGATCGCAATTCTGTCGCTTCCAACGCGTTCCTCGCGTCATTTTACGTTGGAATTAGTCTTGAGAAATGCACAAACACGGTTCTGGAGTTCAAAAAACACGAGTTCAGGTTTTGGGAATGCTCGCGATTTTCTAGTCAACGGTTTCTCGGATCGCAATTCTGTTGCTTCCAACGCGTTCCTCGCTTCATTTTCAATCGGAATTAGTCTTGAGAAATGCACAAACACGGTTCTGGAGTTAAAAAAACACGAGTTCAGGTTTTGGGAATGCTCGCAATTTTCTAGTAAACGGTTTCTCGGATCGCAATTCCGTCGCTTCCAACGTGTTCCTCGTGTCATTTTACGTCGGAATTAGTCATGAGAAATGCACAAACACGGTTGTGGAGCCCAAAAAACACGAGATTAGTTTCTGGGAATGCTCGCGATTTCCTCGTCAACGGTTTCTCGGATCGCAATTCTGTCGCTTCCAACGCGTTCCTCGCGTCATTTTACGTTGGAATTAGTCTTGAGAAATGCACAAACACGGTTCTGGAGTTCAAAAAACACGAGTTCAGGTTTTGGGAATGCTCGCGATTTTCTAGTCAACGGTTTCTCGGATCGCAATTCTGTCGCTTCCAACGTGATCCTCGTGTCATTTTACGTCGGAAATAGTCACGAGCAGTGCACGTGAACGTTTGTGGAGTCCAAAAAACACGAGTTCAGGTTCTGGGAATGCTCGCGATTTTCTCGTCAACGGTTTCTCGGATCGCAATTCTGTCGCTTCCAACGTGATCCTCGTGTGATTTTACGTCGGAAATAGTCATGAGCAGTGCACGTGAACGTTTGTGGAGTCCAAAAAACACGAGTTCAGGTTCTGGGAATGCTCGCGATTTTCTCGTCAACGGTTTCTCGGTTCGCAATTCTGTCGCTTCCATCGTGATCCTCGTGTCATTTTACGTCGGAAATAGTCACGAGCAGTGCACGTGAACGTTTGTGGAGTCCAAAAAACACGAGTTCAGGTTCTGGGAATGCTCGCGATTTTCTCGTCAACGGTTTCTCGGATCGCAATTCTGTCGCTTCTAACGTGTTCCTCGTGTCATTTTACGTCGGAAGTAGTCTTGAGAAATGCACAAACACGGTTCTGGAGTTCAAAAAACACGAGATCAGGTTTTGGGAATGCTCGCGATTTTCTCGTCAACGGTTTCTCGGATCGCAATTCTGTCGCTTCTAACGTGTTCCTCGTGTCATTTTACGTCGGAATTAGTCTTGAGAAATGCACAAACACGGTTCAGGAGCCCAAAAAACACGAGATCAGGATTCGGGAATGCTCGCGATTTTCTCGTCAACGGTTTCTCGGATCGCAATTCTGTCGCTTCCAACGTGATCCTCGTGTCATTTTACGTCGGAAATAGTCACGAGCAGTGCACGTGAACGTTTGTGGAGTCCAAAAAACACGAGTTCAGGTTCTGGGAATGCTCGCGATTTCCTCGTCAACGGTTTCTCGGATCGCAATTCTGTCGCTTCCAACGTGTTCCTCGTGTCATTTTACGTCGGAATTAGTCTTGACAAATGCACAAACGCGGTTCTGGAGTTAAAAAAACACGAGATCAGGTTTTGGGAATGCTCGCGATTTTCTCGTCAACGTTTGCTCGGATTGCAATTCTGTCGCTTCCAACGCGTTCCTCGCTTCATTTTCAATCGGAATTAGTCTTGAGAAATGCACAAACACGGTTCTGGAGTTCAAAAAACACGAGATCAGGTTTTGGGAATGCTCGCGATTTTCTCGTCAACGGTTTCTCGGATCGCAATTCTGTCGCTTCTAACGTGTTCCTCGTGTCATTTTACGTCGGAATTAGGCTTGAGAAATGCACAAACACGGTTCTGGAGTTCAAAAAACACGAGATCAGGTTTTTGGAATGCTCGCGATTTTCTCGTCAACGGTTTCTCGGTTCGCAATTCTGTCGCTTCCATCGTGATCCTCGTGTCATTTTACGTCGGAAATAGTCACGAGCAGTGCACGTGAACGTTTGTGGAGTCCAAAAAACACGAGTTCAGGTTCTGGGAATGCTCGCGATTTTCTCGTCAACGGTTACTCGGATCGCAATTCTGTCGCTTCTAACGTGTTCCTCGTGTCATTTTACGTCGGAAGTAGTCTTGAGAAATGCACAAACACGGTTCTGGAGTTCAAAAAACACGAGATCAGGTTTTGGGAATGCTCGCGATTTTCTCGTCAACGGTTTCTCGGATCGCAATTCTGTCGCTTCTAACGTGTTCCTCGTGTCATTTTACGTCGGAATTAGTCTTGAGAAATGCACAAACACGGTTCTGGAGTTCAAAAAACACGAGATCAGGTTTTTGGAATGCTCGCGATTTTCTCGTCAACGGTTTCTCGGTTCGCAATTCTGTCGCTTCCATCGTGATCCTCGTGTCATTTTACGTCGGAAATAGTCACGACCAGTGCACGTGAACGTTTGTGGAGTCCAAAAAACACAAGTTCAGGTTCTGGGAATGCTCGCGATTTTCTCGTCAACGGTTTCTCGGATCGCAATTCTGTCGCTTCTAACGTGTTCCTCGTGTCATTTTACGTCGGAATTAGTCTTGAGAAATGCACAAACACGGTTCTGAAGTTCAAAAAACACGAGATCAGGTTTTGGGAATGCTCGCGATTTTCTCGTCAACGGTTTCTCGGATCGCAATTCTGTCGCTTCCAACGTGTTCCTCGTGTCATTTTACGTCGGACTTAGTCTTGAGAAATGCACAAACACGGTTCTGGAGTTCAAAAAACACGAGTTCAGGTTTTGGGAATGCTCGCGATTTTCTCGTCAACGTTTGCTCGGATTGCAATTCTGTCGCTTCCTACGCGTTTCTCGCGTCCTTTTACATCGGAATTAGTCATGAGAAATGCACAAACACGGTTGTGGAGCCCAAAAAACACGAGATCAGTTTCTGGGAATGCTCGCGATTTTCTCGTCAACGTTTGCCCGGATTGCAATTGTGTCGCTTCCAACGCGTTCCTCGTGTCATTTTACGTCGGAATTAGTCTTGAGAAATGCACAAACACGGTTCTGGAGTTCAAAAAACACGAGATCAGTTTCTGGGAATGCTCGCGATTTCCTCGTCAACGGTTTCTCGGATCGCAATTCTGTCGCTTCTAACGTGTTCCTCGTGTCATTTTACGTCGGAATTAGTCTTGAGAAATGCACAAACACGGTTGTGGAGCCCAAAAAACACGAGTTCAGGTTCTGGGAATGCTCGCGATTTTCTCGTCAACGGTTTCTCGGATCGCAATTCTGTCGCTTCTAACGTGTTCCTCGTGTCATTTTACGTCGGAATTAGGCTTGAGAAATGCACAAACACGGTTGTGGAGCCCAATAAACACGAGATCAGTTTCTGGGAATGCTCGCGATTTCCTCGTCAACGGTTTCTCGGATCGCAATTCTGTCGCTTCCAACGCGTTCCTCGCGTCATTTTACGTTGGAATTAGTCTTGAGAAATGCACAAACACGGTTCTGGAGTTCAAAAAACACGAGTTCAGGTTTTGGGAATGCTCGCGATTTTCTAGTCAACGGTTTCTCGGATCGCAATTCTGTCGCTTCCAACGCGTTCCTCGCTTCATTTTCAATCGTAATTAGTCTTGAGAAATGCACAAACACGGTTCTGGAGTTCAAAAAACACGAGTTCAGGTTTTGGGAATGCTCGCGATTTTCTAGTAAACGGTTTCTCGGATCGCAATTCCGTCGCTTCCAACGTGTTCCTCGTGTCATTTTACGTCGGAATTAGTCATGAGAAATGCACAAACACGGTTGTGGAGCCCAAAAAACACGAGATCAGTTTCTGGGAATGCTCGCGATTTCCTCGTCAACGGTTTCTCGGATCGCAATTCTGTCGCTTCCAACGCGTTCCTCGCGTCATTTTACGTTGGAATTAGTCTTGAGAAATGCACAAACACGGTTCTGGAGTTCAAAAAACACGAGTTCAGGTTTTGGGAATGCTCGCGATTTTCTAGTCAACGGTTTCTCGGATCGCAATTCTGTCGCTTCCAACGTGATCCTCGTGTCATTTTACGTCGGAAATAGTCACGAGCAGTGCACGTGAACGTTTGTGGAGTCCAAAAAACACGAGTTCAGGTTCTGGGAATGCTCGCGATTTTCTCGTCAACGGTTTCTCGGATCGCAATTCTGTCGCTTCCAACGTGATCCTCGTGTCATTTTACGTCGGAAATAGTCATGAGCAGTGCACGTGAACGTTTGTGGAGTCCAAAAAACACGAGTTCAGGTTCTGGGAATGCTCGCGATTTTCTCGTCAACGGTTTCTCGGATCGCAATTCTGTCGCTTCTAACGTGTTCCTCGTGTCATTTTACGTCGGAATTAGTCTTGAGAAATGCACAAACACGGTTGTGGAGCCCAAAAAACACGAGATCAGTTTCTGGGAATGCTCGCGATTTTCTCGTCAACGGTTTCTCGGATCGCAATTCTGTCGCTTCTAACGTGTTCCTCGTGTCATTTTACGTTGGAATTAGTCTTGAGAAATGCACAAACACGGTTCTGGAGTTCAAAAAACACGAGATCAGTTTCTGGGAATGCTCGCGATTTCCTCGTCAACGGTTTCTCGGATCGCAATTCTGTCGCTTCTAACGTGTTCCTCGTGTCATTTTACGTTGGAATTAGTCTTGAGAAATGCACAAACACGGTTCTGGAGTTCAAAAAACACGAGATCAGTTTCTGGGAATGCTCGCGATTTCCTCGTCAACGGTTTCTCGGATCGCAATTCTGTCGCATCTAACGTGTTCCTCGTGTCATTTTACGTCGGAATTAGTCTTGAGAAATGCACAAACACGGTTCTGGAGCCCAAAAAACACGAGATCAGGTTTTGGGAATGCTCGCGATTTTCTCGTCAACGGTTTCTCGGATCGCAATTCTGTCGCTTCTAACGTGTTCCTCGTGTCATTTTACGTCGGAATTAGTCTTGAGAAATGCACAAACACGGTTCTGGAGTTCAAAAAACACGAGATCAGGTTTTTAGAATGCTCGCGATTTTCTCGTCAACGGTTTCTCGGTTCGCAATTCTGTCGCTTCCATCGTGATCCTCGTGTCATTTTACGTCGGAAATAGTCACGAGCAGTGCACGTGAACGTTTGTGGAGTCCAAAAAACACGAGTTCAGGTTCTGGGAATGCTCGCGATTTTCTCGTCAACGGTTTCTCGGATCGCAATTCTGTCGCTTATAACGTGTTCCTCGTGTCATTTTACGTCGGAATTAGTCTTGAGAAATGCACAAACACGGTTCTGGAGTTCAAAAAACACGAGATCAGGTTTTGGGAATGCTCGCGATTTTCTCGTCAACGGTTTCTCGGATCGCAATTCTGTCGCTTATAACGTGTTCCTCGTGTCATTTTACGTCGGAATTAGTCTTGAGAAATGCACAAACACGGTTCTGGAGTTCAAAAAACACGAGATCAGGTTTTGGGAATGCTCGCGATTTTCTCGTCAACGGTTTCTCGGATCGCAATTCTGTCGCTTCCAACGTGATCCTCGTGTCATTTTACGTCGGAAATAGTCACGAGCAGTGCACGTGAACGTTTGTGGAGTCCAAAAAACACGAGTTCAGGTTCTGGGAATGCTCGCGTTTTTCTCGTCAACGGTTTCTCGGATCGCAATTCTGTCGCTTCTAACGTGTTCCTCGTGTCATTTTACGTCGGAATTAATCTTGAGAAATGCACAAACACGGTTCTGGAGTTCAAAAAACACGAGATCAGGTTTTGGGAATGCTCGCCATTTTCTCGTCAACGTTCGCCCGGATTGCAATTCTGTCGCTTCCAACGCGTTCCTCGCGTCATTTTACATCGGAATTAGTCATGAGAAAGGCACAAACACGGTTGTGGAGCCCAAAAAACACGAGTTCAGGTTCTGGGAATGCTCGCGATTTTCTCGTCAACGGTTTCTCGGATCGCAATTCTGTCGCTTCTAACGTGTTCCTCGTGTCATTTTACGTCGGAATTAGGCTTGAGAAATGCACAAACACGGTTGTGGAGCCCAATAAACACGAGATCAGTTTCTGGGAATGCTCGCGATTTCCTCGTCAACGGTTTCTCGGATCGCAATTCTGTCGCTTCCAACGCGTTCCTCGCGTCATTTTACGTTGGAATTAGTCTTGAGAAATGCACAAACACGGTTCTGGAGTTCAAAAAACACGAGTTCAGGTTTTGGGAATGCTCGCGATTTTCTAGTCAACGGTTACTCGGATCGCAATTCTGTCGCTTCTAACGTGTTCCTCGTGTCATTTTACGTCGGAAGTAGTCTTGAGAAATGCATAAACACGGTTCTGGAGTTCAAAAAACACGAGTTCAGGTTTTGGGAATGCTCGCGATTTTCTAGTAAACGGTTTCTCGGATCGCAATTCCGTCGCTTCCAACGTGTTCCTCGTGTCATTTTACGTCGGAATTAGTCATGAGAAATGCACAAACACGGTTGTGGAGCCCAAAAAACACGAGATCAGTTTCTGGGAATGCTCGCGATTTCCTCGTCAACGGTTTCTCGGATCGCAATTCTGTCGCTTCCAACGCGTTCCTCGCGTCATTTTACGTTGGAATTAGTCTTGAGAAATGCACAAACACGGTTCTGGAGTTCAAAAAACACGAGTTCAGGTTTTGGGAATGCTCGCGATTTTCTAGTCAACGGTTTCTCGGATCGCAATTCTGTCGCTTCCAACGTGATCCTCGTGTCATTTTACGTCGGAAATAGTCACGAGCAGTGCACGTGAACGTTTGTGGAGTCCAAAAAACACGAGTTCAGGTTCTGGGAATGCTCGCGATTTTCTCGTCAACGGTTTCTCGGATCGCAATTCTGTCGCTTCCAACGTGATCCTCGTGTCATTTTCCGTCGGAAATAGTCATGAGCAGTGCACGTGAACGTTTGTGGAGTCCAAAAAACACGAGTTCAGGTTCTGGGAATGCTCGCGATTTTCTCGTCAACGGTTTCTCGGATCGCAATTCTGTCGCTTCTAACGTGTTCCTCGTGTCATTTTACGTCGGAATTAGTCTTGAGAAATGCACAAACACGGTTGTGGAGCCCAAAAAACACGAGATCAGTTTCTGGGAATGCTCGCGATTTTCTCGTCAACGGTTTCTCGGATCGCAATTCTGTCGCTTCTAACGTGTTCCTCGTGTCATTTTACGTTGGAATTAGTCTTGAGAAATGCACAAACACGGTTCTGGAGTTCAAAAAACACGAGATCAGTTTCTGGGAATGCTCGCGATTTCCTCGTCAACGGTTTCTCGGATCGCAATTCTGTCGCTTCTAACGTGTTCCTCGTGTCATTTTACGTTGGAATTAGTCTTGAGAAATGCACAAACACGGTTCTGGAGTTCAAAAAACACGAGATCAGTTTCTGGGAATGCTCGCGATTTCCTCGTCAACGGTTTCTCGGATCGCAATTCTGTCGCATCTAACGTGTTCCTCGTGTCATTTTACGTCGGAATTAGTCTTGAGAAATGCACAAACACGGTTCTGGAGCCCAAAAAACACGAGATCAGGTTTTGGGAATGCTCGCGATTTTCTCGTCAACGGTTTCTCGGATCGCAATTCTGTCGCTTCTAACGTGTTCCTCGTGTCATTTTACGTCGGAATTAGTCTTGAGAAATGCACAAACACGGTTCTGGAGTTCAAAAAACACGAGATCAGGTTTTTAGAATGCTCGCGATTTTCTCGTCAACGGTTTCTCGGTTCGCAATTCTGTCGCTTCCATCGTGATCCTCGTGTCATTTTACGTCGGAAATAGTCACGAGCAGTGCACGTGAACGTTTGTGGAGTCCAAAAAACACGAGTTCAGGTTCTGGGAATGCTCGCGATTTTCTCGTCAACGGTTTCTCGGATCGCAATTCTGTCGCTTATAACGTGTTCCTCGTGTCATTTTACGTCGGAATTAGTCTTGAGAAATGCACAAACACGGTTCTGGAGTTCAAAAAACACGAGATCAGGTTTTGGGAATGCTCGCGATTTTCTCGTCAACGGTTTCTCGGATCGCAATTCTGTCGCTTATAACGTGTTCCTCGTGTCATTTTACGTCGGAATTAGTCTTGAGAAATGCACAAACACGGTTCTGGAGTTCAAAAAACACGAGATCAGGTTTTGGGAATGCTCGCGATTGTCTCGTCAACGGTTTCTCGGTTCGCAATTCTGTCGCTTCCATCGTGATCCTCGTGTCATTTTACGTCGGAAATAGTCACGAGCAGTGCACGTGAACGTTTGTGGAGTCCAAAAAACACGAGTTCAGGTTCTGGGAATGCTCGCGATTTTCTCGTCAACGGTTTCTCGGATCGCAATTCTGTCGCTTATAACGTGTTCCTCGTGTCATTTTACGTCGGAATTAGTCTTGAGAAATGCACAAACACGGTTCTGGAGTTCAAAAAACACGAGATCAGGTTTTGGGAATGCTCGCGATTTTCTCGTCAACGGTTTCTCGGATCGCAATTCTGTCGCTTCCAACGTGATCCTCGTGTCATTTTACGTCGGAAATAGTCACGAGCAGTGCACGTGAACGTTTGTGGAGTCCAAAAAACACGAGTTCAGGTTCTGGGAATGCTCGCGTTTTTCTCGTCAACGGTTTCTCGGATCGCAATTCTGTCGCTTCTAACGTGTTCCTCGTGTCATTTTACGTCGGAATTAATCTTGAGAAATGCACAAACACGGTTCTGGAGTTCAAAAAACACGAGATCAGGTTTTGGGAATGCTCGCCATTTTCTCGTCAACGTTCGCCCGGATTGCAATTCTGTCGCTTCCAACGCGTTCCTCGCGTCATTTTACATCGGAATTAGTCATGAGAAAGGCACAAACACGGTTCAGGAGCCCAAGAAACACGAGATCAGGATTCGGGAATGCTCGCGATTTTCTCGTCAACGGTTTCTCGGATCGCAATTCTGTCGCTTCCAACGTGTTCCTCGTGTCATTTTACGTCGGAATTAGTCTTGAGAAATGCACAAACACGGTTCTGGAGTTCAAAAAACACGAGATCAGGTTTTTGGAATGCTCGCGATTTTCTCGACAACGGTTTCTCGGTTCGCAATTCTGTCGCTTCCATCGTGATCCTCGTGTCATTTTACGTCGGAAATAGACACGAGCAGTGCACGTGAACGTTTGTGGAGTCCAAAAAACACGAGTTCAGGTTCTGGGAATGCTCGCGATTTTCTCGTCAACGGTTTCTCGGATCGCAATTCTGTCGCTTCTAACGTGTTCCTCGTGTCATTTTACGTCGGAAGTAGTCTTGAGAAATGCACAAACACGGTTCTGGAGTTCAAAAAACACGAGATCAGGTTTTGGGAATGCTCGCGATTTTCTCGTCAACGGTTTCTCGGATCGCAATTCTGTCGCTTCTAACGTGTTCCTCGTGTCATTTTACGTCGGAATTAGTCTTGAGAAATGCACAAACACGGTTCTGGAGTTCAAAAAACACGAGATCAGGTTTTTGGAATGCTCGCGATTTTCTCGTCAACGGTTTCTCGGTTCGCAATTCTGTCGCTTCCATCGTGATCCTCGTGTCATTTTACGTCGGAAATAGTCACGAGCAGTGCACGTGAACGTTTGTGGAGTCCAAAAAACACGAGTTCAGGTTCTGGGAATGCTCGCGATTTTCTCGTCAACGGTTACTCGGATCGCAATTCTGTCGCTTCTAACGTGTTCCTCGTGTCATTTTACGTCGGAAGTAGTCTTGAGAAATGCATAAACACGGTTCTGGAGTTCAAAAAACACGAGATCAGGTTTTGGGAATGCTCGCGATTTTCTCGTCAACGGTTTCTCGGATCGCAATTCTGGCGCTTCTAACGTGTTCCTCGTGTCATTTTACGTCGGAATTAGTCTTGAGAAATGCACAAACACGGTTCTGGAGTTCAAAAAACACGAGATCAGGTTTTTGGAATGCTCGCGATTTTCTCGTCAACGGTTTCTCGGTTCGCAATTCTGTCGCTTCCATCGTGATCCTCGTGTCATTTTACGTCGGAAATAGTCACGAGCAGTGCACGTGAACGTTTGTGGAGTCCAAAAAACACGAGTTCAGGTTCTGGGAATGCTCGCGATTTTCTCGTCAACGGTTTCTCGGATCGCAATTCTGGCACTTCTAACGTGTTCCTCGTGTCATTTTACGTCGGAATTAGTCTTGAGAAATGCACAAACACGGTTCTGAAGTTCAAAAAACACGAGATCAGGTTTTGGGAATGCTCGCGATTTTCTCGTCAACGGTTTCTCGGATCGCAATTCTGTCGCTTCCAACGTGTTCCTCGTGTCATTTTACGTCGGAATTAGTCTTGAGAAATGCACAAACACGGTTCTGGAGTTCAAAAAACACGAGATCAGGTTCTGGGAATGTTCGCGATTTTCTCGTCAACGGTTTCTCGGATCGCAATTCTGGCGCTTCTAACGTGTTCCTCGTGTCATTTTACGTCGGAATTAGTCTTGAGAAATGCACAAACACGGTTCTGAAGTTCAAAAAACACGAGATCAGGTTTTGGGAATGCTCGCGATTTTCTCGTCAACGGTTTCTCGGATCGCAATTCTGTCGCTTCCAACGTGTTCCTCGTGTCATTTTACGTCGGAATTAGTCTTGAGAAATGCACAAACACGGTTCTGGAGTTCAAAAAACACGAGTTCAGGTTTTGGGAATGCTCGCGATTTTCTCGTCAACGTTTGCTCGGATTGCGATTCTGTCGCTTCCTACGCGTTTCTCGCGTCCTTTTACATCGGAATTAGTCATGAGAAATGCACAAACACGGTTGTGGAGCCCAAAAAACACGAGATCAGTTTCTGGGAATGCTCGCGATTTTCTCGTCAACGTTTGCCCGGATTGCAATTGTGTCGCTTCCAACGCGTTCCTCGTGTCATTTTACGTCGGAATTAGTCTTGAGAAATGCACAAACACGGTTCTGGAGTTCAAAAAACACGAGATCAGTTTCTGGGAATGCTCGCGATTTCCTCGTCAACGGTTTCTCGGATCGCAATTCTGTCGCTTCTAACGTGTTCCTCGTGTCATTTTACGTCGTAATTAGTCTTGAGAAATGCACAAACACGGTTGTGGAGCCCAAAAAACACGAGATCAGTTTCTGGGAATGCTCGCGATTTTCTCGTCAACGGTTTCTCGGATCGCAATTCTGTCGCTTCTAACGTGTTCCTCGTGTCATTTTACGTTGGAATTAGTCTTGAGAAATGCACAAACACGGTTCTGGAGTTCAAAAAACACGAGATCAGTTTCTGGGAATGCTCGCGATTTCCTCGTCAACGGTTTCTCGGATCGCAATTCTGTCGCTTCTAACGTGTTCCTCGTGTCATTTTACGTCGGAATTAGTCTTGAGAAATGCACAAACACGGTTCTGGAGCCCAAAAAACACGAGATCAGTTTCTGGGAATGCTCGCGATTTCCTCGTCAACGGTTTCTCGGATCGCAATTCTGTCGCTTCTAACGTGTTCCTCGTGTCATTTTACGTCGGAATTAGTCTTGAGAAATGCACAAACACGGTTCTGGAGTTCAAAAAACACGAGATCAGTTTCTGGGAATGCTCGCGATTTCCTCGTCAACGGTTTCTCGGATCGCAATTCTGTCGCTTCCAACGTGTTCCTCGTGTATTTTTTCGTCGGAATTAGTCATGAGCAGTGCACGTGAACGTTTGTGGAGTCCAAAAAACACGAGTTCAGGTTCTGGGAATGCTCGCGATTTTCTCGTCAACGGTTTCTCGGATCGCAATTCTGTCGCTTCTAACGTGTTCCTCGTGTCATTTTACGTCGGAATTAGTCTTGAGAAATGCACAAACACGGTTCTGGAGTTCAAAAAACACGAGATCAGGTTTTTGGAATGCTCGCGATTTTCTCGTCAACGGTTTCTCGGTTCGCAATTCTGTCGCTTCCATCGTGATCCTCGTGTCATTTTACGTCGGAAATAGTCACGAGCAGTGCACGTGAACGTTTGTGGAGTCCAAAAAACACGAGTTCAGGTTCTGGGAATGCTCGCGATTTTCTCGTCAACGGTTTCTCGGATCGCAATTCTGTCGCTTCTAACGTGTTCCTCGTGTCATTTTACGTCGGAATTAGTCTTGAGAAATGCACAAACACGGTTCTGGAGTTCAAAAAACACGAGATCAGGTTTTTGGAATGCTCGCGATTTTCTCGTCAACGGTTTCTCGGTTCGCAATTCTGTCGCTTCCATCGTGATCCTCGTGTCATTTTACGTCGGAAATAGTCACGAGCAGTGCACGTGAACGTTTGTGGAGTCCAAAAAACACGAGTTCAGGTTCTGGGAATGCTCGCGATTTTCTCGTCAACGGTTTCTCGGATCGCAATTCTGTCGCTTATAACGTGTTCCTCGTGTCATTTTACGTCGGAATTAGTCTTGAGAAATGCACAAACACGGTTCTGGAGTTCAAAAAACACGAGATCAGGTTTTGGGAATGCTCGCGATTTTCTCGTCAACGGTTTCTCGGATCGCAATTCTGTCGCTTCCAACGTGATCCTCGTGTCATTTTACGTCGGAAATAGTCACGAGCAGTGCACGTGAACGTTTGTGGAGTCCAAAAAACACGAGTTCAGGTTCTGGGAATGCTCGCGTTTTTCTCGTCAACGGTTTCTCGGATCGCAATTCTGTCGCTTCTAACGTGTTCCTCGTGTCATTTTACGTCGGAATTAATCTTGAGAAATGCACAAACACGGTTCTGGAGTTCAAAAAACACGAGATCAGGTTTTGGGAATGCTCGCGATTTTCTCGTCAACGTTCGCCCGGATTGCAATTCTGTCGCTTCCAACGCGTTCCTCGCGTCATTTTACATCGGAATTAGTCATGAGAAAGGCACAAACACGGTTCAGGAGCCCAAGAAACACGAGATCAGGATTCGGGAATGCTCGCGATTTTCTCGTCAACGGTTTCTCGGATCGCAATTCTGTCGCTTCCAACGTGTTCCTCGTGTCATTTTACGTCGGAATTAGTCTTGAGAAATGCACAAACACGGTTCTGGAGTTCAAAAAACACGAGATCAGGTTTTTGGAATGCTCGCGATTTTCTCGACAACGGTTTCTCGGTTCGCAATTCTGTCGCTTCCATCGTGATCCTCGTGTCATTTTACGTCGGAAATAGACACGAGCAGTGCACGTGAACGTTTGTGGAGTCCAAAAAACACGAGTTCAGGTTCTGGGAATGCTCGCGATTTTCTCGTCAACGGTTTCTCGGATCGCAATTCTGTCACTTCTAACGTGTTCCTCGTGTCATTTTACGTCGGAAGTAGTCTTGAGAAATGCACAAACACGGTTCTGGAGTTCAAAAAACACGAGATCAGGTTTTGGGAATGCTCGCGATTTTCTCGTCAACGGTTTCTCGGATCGCAATTCTGTCGCTTCTAACGTGTTCCTCGTGTCATTTTACGTCGGAATTAGTCTTGAGAAATGCACAAACACGGTTCTGGAGTTCAAAAAACACGAGATCAGGTTTTTGGAATGCTCGCGATTTTCTCGTCAACGGTTTCTCGGTTCGCAATTCTGTCGCTTCCATCGTGATCCTCGTGTCATTTTACGTCGGAAATAGTCACGAGCAGTGCACGTGAACGTTTGTGGAGTCCAAAAAACACGAGTTCAGGTTCTGGGAATGCTCGCGATTTTCTCGTCAACGGTTTCTCGGATCGCAATTCTGTCGCTTATAACGTGTTCCTCGTGTCATTTTACGTCGGAATTAGTCTTGAGAAATGCACAAACACGGTTCTGGAGTTCAAAAAACACGAGATCAGGTTTTGGGAATGCTCGCGATTTTCTCGTCAACGGTTTCTCGGATCGCAATTCTGTCGCTTATAACGTGTTCCTCGTGTCATTTTACGTCGGAATTAGTCTTGAGAAATGCACAAACACGGTTCTGGAGTTCAAAAAACACGAGATCAGGTTTTGGGAATGCTCGCGATTGTCTCGTCAACGGTTTCTCGGTTCGCAATTCTGTCGCTTCCATCGTGATCCTCGTGTCATTTTACGTCGGAAATAGTCACGAGCAGTGCACGTGAACGTTTGTGGAGTCCAAAAAACACGAGTTCAGGTTCTGGGAATGCTCGCGATTTTCTCGTCAACGGTTTCTCGGATCGCAATTCTGTCGCTTCTAACGTGTTCCTCGTGTCATTTTACGTCGGAATTAGTCTTGAGAAATGCACAAACACGGTTCTGGAGTTCAAAAAACACGAGATCAGGTTTTTGGAATGCTCGCGATTTTCTCGTCAACGGTTTCTCGGTTCGCAATTCTGTCGCTTCCATCGTGATCCTCGTGTCATTTTACGTCGGAAATAGTCACGAGCAGTGCACGTGAACGTTTGTGGAGTCCAAAAAACACGAGTTCAGGTTCTGGGAATGCTCGCGATTTTCTCGTCAACGGTTTCTCGGATCGCAATTCTGTCGCTTCTAACGTGTTCCTCGTGTCATTTTACGTCGGAATTAGTCTTGAGAAATGCACAAACACGGTTCTGGAGTTCAAAAAACACGAGATCAGGTTTTTGGAATGCTCGCGATTTTCTCGTCAACGGTTTCTCGGTTCGCAATTCTGTCGCTTCCATCGTGATCCTCGTGTCATTTTACGTCGGAAATAGTCACGAGCAGTGCACGTGAACGTTTGTGGAGTCCAAAAAACACGAGTTCAGGTTCTGGGAATGCTCGCGATTTTCTCGTCAACGGTTTCTCGGATCGCAATTCTGTCGCTTATAACGTGTTCCTCGTGTCATTTTACGTCGGAATTAGTCTTGAGAAATGCACAAACACGGTTCTGGAGTTCAAAAAACACGAGATCAGGTTTTGGGAATGCTCGCGATTTTCTCGTCAACGGTTTCTCGGATCGCAATTCTGTCGCTTCCAACGTGATCCTCGTGTCATTTTACGTCGGAAATAGTCACGAGCAGTGCACGTGAACGTTTGTGGAGTCCAAAAAACACGAGTTCAGGTTCTGGGAATGCTCGCGTTTTTCTCGTCAACGGTTTCTCGGATCGCAATTCTGTCGCTTCTAACGTGTTCCTCGTGTCATTTTACGTCGGAATTAATCTTGAGAAATGCACAAACACGGTTCTGGAGTTCAAAAAACACGAGATCAGGTTTTGGGAATGCTCGCGATTTTCTCGTCAACGTTCGCCCGGATTGCAATTCTGTCGCTTCCAACGCGTTCCTCGCGTCATTTTACATCGGAATTAGTCATGAGAAAGGCACAAACACGGTTCAGGAGCCCAAGAAACACGAGATCAGGATTCGGGAATGCTCGCGATTTTCTCGTCAACGGTTTCTCGGATCGCAATTCTGTCGCTTCCAACGTGTTCCTCGTGTCATTTTACGTCGGAATTAGTCTTGAGAAATGCACAAACACGGTTCTGGAGTTCAAAAAACACGAGATCAGGTTTTTGGAATGCTCGCGATTTTCTCGACAACGGTTTCTCGGTTCGCAATTCTGTCGCTTCCATCGTGATCCTCGTGTCATTTTACGTCGGAAATAGACACGAGCAGTGCACGTGAACGTTTGTGGAGTCCAAAAAACACGAGTTCAGGTTCTGGGAATGCTCGCGATTTTCTCGTCAACGGTTTCTCGGATCGCAATTCTGTCACTTCTAACGTGTTCCTCGTGTCATTTTACGTCGGAAGTAGTCTTGAGAAATGCACAAACACGGTTCTGGAGTTCAAAAAACACGAGATCAGGTTTTGGGAATGCTCGCGATTTTCTCGTCAACGGTTTCTCGGATCGCAATTCTGTCGCTTCTAACGTGTTCCTCGTGTCATTTTACGTCGGAATTAGTCTTGAGAAATGCACAAACACGGTTCTGGAGTTCAAAAAACACGAGATCAGGTTTTTGGAATGCTCGCGATTTTCTCGTCAACGGTTTCTCGGTTCGCAATTCTGTCGCTTCCATCGTGATCCTCGTGTCATTTTACGTCGGAAATAGTCACGAGCAGTGCACGTGAACGTTTGTGGAGTCCAAAAAACACGAGTTCAGGTTCTGGGAATGCTCGCGATTTTCTCGTCAACGGTTTCTCGGATCGCAATTCTGTCGCTTATAACGTGTTCCTCGTGTCATTTTACGTCGGAATTAGTCTTGAGAAATGCACAAACACGGTTCTGGAGTTCAAAAAACACGAGATCAGGTTTTGGGAATGCTCGCGATTTTCTCGTCAACGGTTTCTCGGATCGCAATTCTGTCGCTTATAACGTGTTCCTCGTGTCATTTTACGTCGGAATTAGTCTTGAGAAATGCACAAACACGGTTCTGGAGTTCAAAAAACACGAGATCAGGTTTTGGGAATGCTCGCGATTGTCTCGTCAACGGTTTCTCGGTTCGCAATTCTGTCGCTTCCATCGTGATCCTCGTGTCATTTTACGTCGGAAATAGTCACGAGCAGTGCACGTGAACGTTTGTGGAGTCCAAAAAACACGAGTTCAGGTTCTGGGAATGCTCGCGATTTTCTCGTCAACGGTTTCTCGGATCGCAATTCTGTCGCTTATAACGTGTTCCTCGTGTCATTTTACGTCGGAATTAGTCTTGAGAAATGCACAAACACGGTTCTGGAGTTCAAAAAACACGAGATCAGGTTTTGGGAATGCTCGCGATTTTCTCGTCAACGGTTTCTCGGATCGCAATTCTGTCGCTTCCAACGTGATCCTCGTGTCATTTTACGTCGGAAATAGTCATGAGAAAGGCACAAACACGGTTCAGGAGCCCAAGAAACACGAGATCAGGATTCGGGAATGCTCGCGATTTTCTCGTCAACGGTTTCTCGGATCGCAATTCTGTCGCTTCCAACGTGTTCCTCGTGTCATTTTACGTCGGAATTAGTCTTGAGAAATGCACAAACGCGGTTCTGGAGTTCAAAAAACACGAGATCAGGTTTTTGGAATGCTCGCGATTTTCTCGACAACGGTTTCTCGGTTCGCAATTCTGTCGCTTCCATCGTGATCCTCGTGTCATTTTACGTCGGAAATAGACACGAGCAGTGCACGTGAACGTTTGTGGAGTCCAAAAAACACGAGTTCAGGTTCTGGGAATGCTCGCGATTTTCTCGTCAACGGTTTCTCGGATCGCAATTCTGTCGCTTCTAACGTGTTCCTCGTGTCATTTTACGTCGGAAGTAGTCTTGAGAAATGCACAAACACGGTTCTGGAGTTCAAAAAACACGAGATCAGGTTTTGGGAATGCTCGCGATTTTCTCGTCAACGGTTTCTCGGATCGCAATTCTGTCGCTTCTAACGTGTTCCTCGTGTCATTTTACGTCGGAATTAGTCTTGAGAAATGCACAAACACGGTTCTGGAGTTCAAAAAACACGAGATCAGGTTTTTGGAATGCTCGCGATTTTCTCGTCAACGGTTTCTCGGTTCGCAATTCTGTCGCTTCCATCGTGATCCTCGTGTCATTTTACGTCGGAAATAGTCACGAGCAGTGCACGTGAACGTTTGTGGAGTCCAAAAAACACGAGTTCAGGTTCTGGGAATGCTAGCGATTTTCTCGTCAACGGTTTCTCGGATCGCAATTCTGTCGCTTATAACGTGTTCCTCGTGTCATTTTACGTCGGAATTAGTCTTGAGAAATGCACAAACACGGTTCTGGAGTTCAAAAAACACGAGATCAGGTTTTGGGAATGCTCGCGATTGTCTCGTCAACGGTTTCTCGGTTCGCAATTCTGTCGCTTCCATCGTGATCCTCGTGTCATTTTACGTCGGAAATAGTCACGAGCAGTGCACGTGAACGTTTGTGGAGTCCAAAAAACACGAGTTCAGGTTCTGGGAATGCTCGCGATTTTCTCGTCAACGGTTTCTCGGATCGCAATTCTGTCGCTTATAACGTGTTCCTCGTGTCATTTTACGTCGGAATTAGTCTTGAGAAATGCACAAACACGGTTCTGGAGTTCAAAAAACACGAGATCAGGTTTTGGGAATGCTCGCGATTTTCTCGTCAACGGTTTCTCGGATCGCAATTCTGTCGCTTATAACGTGTTCCTCGTGTCATTTTACGTCGGAATTAGTCTTGAGAAATGACCAAACACGGTTCTGGAGTTCAAAAAACACGAGATCAGGTTTTGGGAATGCTCGCGATTGTCTCGTCAACGGTTTCTCGGTTCGCAATTCTGTCGCTTCCATCGTGATCCTCGTGTCATTTTACGTCGGAAATAGTCACGAGCAGTGCACGTGAACGTTTGTGGAGTCCAAAAAACACGAGTTCAGGTTCTGGGAATGCTCGCGATTTTCTCGTCAACGGTTTCTCGGATCGCAATTCTGTCGCTTATAACGTGTTCCTCGTGTCATTTTACGTCGGAATTAGTCTTGAGAAATGCACAAACACGGTTCTGGAGTTCAAAAAACACGAGATCAGGTTTTGGGAATGCTCGCGATTTTCTCGTCAACGGTTTCTCGGATCGCAATTCTGTCGCTTCCAACGTGATCCTCGTGTCATTTTACATCGGAAATAGTCACGAGCAGTGCACGTGAACGTTTGTGGAGTCCAAAAAACACGAGTTCAGGTTCTGGGAATGCTCGCGTTTTTCTCGTCAACGGTTTCTCGGATCGCAATTCTGTCGCTTCTAACGTGTTCCTCGTGTCATTTTACGTCGGAATTAATCTTGAGAAATGCACAAACACGGTTCTGGAGTTCAAAAAACACGAGATCAGGTTTTGGGAATGCTCGCGATTTTCTCGTCAACGTTCGCCCGGATTGCAATTCTGTCGCTTCCAACGCGTTCCTCGCGTCATTTTACATCGGAATTAGTCATGAGAAAGGCACAAACACGGTTCAGGAGCCCAAGAAACACGAGATCAGGATTCGGGAATGCTCGCGATTTTCTCGTCAACGGTTTCTCGGATCGCAATTCTGTCGCTTCCAACGTGTTCCTCGTGTCATTTTACGTCGGAATTAGTCTTGAGAAATGCACAAACACGGTTCTGGAGTGCAAAAAACACGAGATCAGGTTTTTGGAATGCTCGCGATTTTCTCGACAACGGTTTCTCGGTTCGCAATTCTGTCGCTTCCATCGTGATCCTCGTGTCATTTTACGTCGGAAATAGTCACGAGCAGTGCACGTGAACGTTTGTGGAGTCCAAAAAACACGAGTTCAGGTTCTGGGAATGCTCGCGATTTTCTCGTCAACGGTTTCTCGGATCGCAATTCTGTCGCTTCTAACGTGTTCCTCGTGTCATTTTACGTCGGAATTAGTCTTGACAAATGCACAAACGCGGTTCTGGAGTTAAAAAGCACGAGATCAGGTTTTGGGAATGCTCGCGATTTTTTCGTCAACGTTTGCTCGGATTGCAATTCTGTCGCTTCCAACGCGTTCCTCGCGTCATTTTCAATCGGAATTAGTCATGAGAAAGGCACAAACACGGTTCAGGAGCCAAAAAAACACGAGATCAGGTTTTGGGAATGCTCGCCATTTTCTCGTCAACGGTTTCTCGGTTCGCAATTCTGTCGCTTCCATCGTGATCCTCGTGTCATTTTACGTCGGAAATAGTCACGAGCAGTGCACGTGAACGTTTGTGGAGTCCAAAAAACACGAGTTCAGGTTCTGGGAATGCTCGCGATTTTCTCGTCAACGGTTTCTCGGATCGCAATTCTGTCGCTTATAACGTGTTCCTCGTGTCATTTTACGTCGGAATTAGTCTTGAGAAATGCACAAACACGGTTCTGGAGTTCAAAAAACACGAGATCAGGTTTTGGGAATGCTCGCGATTTTCTCGTCAACGGTTTCTCGGTTCGCAATTCTGTCGCTTCCATCGTGATCCTCGTGTCATTTTACGTCGGAAATAGTCACGAGCAGTGCACGTGAACGTTTGTGGAGTCCAAAAAACACGAGTTCAGGTTCTGGGAATGCTCGCGATTTTCTCGTCAACGGTTTCTCGGATCGCAATTCTGTCGCTTATAACGTGTTCCTCGTGTCATTTTACGTCGGAATTAGTCTTGAGAAATGCACAAACACGGTTCTGGAGTTCAAAAAACACGAGATCAGGTTTTGGGAATGCTCGCGATTTTCTCGTCAACGGTTTCTCGGATCGCAATTCTGTCGCTTCCAACGTGATCCTCGTGTCATTTTACGTCGGAAATAGTCATGAGCAGTGCACGTGAACGTTTGTGGAGTCCAAAAAACACGAGTTCAGGTTTTGGGAATGCTCGCGATTTTCTCATCAACGGTTTCTCGGATCGCAATTCTGTCGCTTCCAACGTGTTCCTCGTGTCATTTTACGTCGGAATTAGGCTTGAGAAATGCACAAACACGGTTCTGGAGTTCAAAAAACACGAGTTCAGGTTTTGGGAATGCTCGCGATTTTCTCGTCAACGTTTGCTTGGATTGCAATTCTGTCGCTTCCTACGCGTTTCTCGCGTCATTTTACATCGGAATTAGTCATGAGAAATGCACAAACACGGTTGTGGAGCCCAAAAAACACGAGATCAGTTTCTGGGAATGCTCGCGATTTCCTCGTCAACGTTTGCCCGGATTGCAATTCTGTCGCTTCCAACGCGTTCCTCGCGTCATTTTACATCAGAATTAGTCATGAGAAAGGCACAAGCACGGTTCAGGAGCCCAAGAAACACGAGATCAGGATTCGGGAATGCTCGTGATTTTCTCGTCAACGGTTTCTCGGATCGCAATTCTGTCGCTTCCAACGTGATCCTCGTATCATTTTACGTCGGAAATAGTCACGAGCAGTGCACGTGAACGTTTGTGGAGTCCAAAAAGCACGAGTTCAGTTTCTGGGAATGCTCGCGATTTCCTCGTCAACGGTTTCTCGGATCGCAATTCTGTCGCTTCTAACGTGTTCCTCGTGTCATTTTACGTCGGAATTAGTTTTGAGAAATGCACAAACACGGTTCTGGAGTTCAAAAAACACGAGTTCAGGTTTTGGGAATGCTCGCGATTTTCTAGTCAACGGTTTCTGGGATCGCAATTCTGTCGCTTCCAACGTGTTCCTCGTGTCATTTTACGTCGGAATTAGTCTTGAGAAATGCACAAACACGGTTCTGGAGTTCAAAAAACACGAGATCAGGTTTTGGGAATGCTCGCGATTTTCTCGTCAACGTTTGCCCGGATTGCAATTCTGTCGCTTCCAACGCGTTCCTCGCGTCATTTACGTCGGAATTAGTCTTGACAAATGCACAAACACGGTTCAGGAGCCCAAAAAACACGAAATCAGGATTGGGGAATGCTCGCGATTTTCTCGTCAACGGTTTCTCGGATCGCAATTCTGTCGCTTCCAACGTGATCCTCGTGTCATTTTACGTCGGAAATAGCCACGAGCAGTGCACGTGAACGTTTGTGGAGTCCAAAAAACACGAGTTCAGGTTCTGGGAAGGCTCGCGATTTTCTCGTCAACGGTTTCTCGGATCGCAATTCTGTCGCTTCTAACGTGTTCCTCGTGTCATTTTACGTCGGAATTAGGCTTGAGAAATGCACAAACGCGGTTCTGGAGTTCAAAAAACACGAGATCAGGTTTTGGGAATGCTCGCGATTTTCTCGTCAACGTTTGCTCGGATCGCAATTCTGTCGCTTCTAACGTGTTCCTCGTGTCATTTTACGTCGGAATTAGTCATGAGAAAGGCAGAAACACGGTTCAGGAGCCCAAAAAACACGAGATCAGGATTCGTGAATGCTCGCGATTTTCTCGTCAACGGTTTCTCGGATCGCAATTCTGTCGCTTCTAAGGTGTTCCTCGTGTCATTTTACGTCGGAATTAGTCTTGAGAAATGCACAAACACGGTTCTGGAGTTGAAAAAACACGAGTTCAGGTTTTGGGAATGCTCGCGATTTTCTAGTCAACGGTTTCTCGGATCGCAATTCTGTCGCTTCCAACGTGTTCCTCGTGTCATTTTACGTCGGAATTAGTCTTGAGAAATGCACAAACACGGTTCTGGAGTTCAAAAAACACGAGATCAGGTTTTGGGAATGCTCGCGATTTTCTCGTCAACGTTTGCTCGGATTGCAATTCTGTCGCTTCCTACGCGTTCCTCGTGTCATTTTACGTCGGAATTAGTCTTGAGAAATGCACAAACACGTTTCTGGAGTTCAAAAAACACGAGATCAGGTTTTGGGAATGCTCGCGATTTTCTCGTCAACGTTTGCCCGGATTGCAATTCTGTCGCTTCCAACGCGTTCCTCGCGTCATTTTACATTGGAATTAGTCATGAGAAAGGCACAAACACGGTTCAGGAGCCCAAGAAACACGAGATCAGGATTCGGGAATGCTCGCGATTTTCTCGTCAACGGTTTCTCGGATCGCAATTCTGTCGCTTCCAACGTGTTCCTCGTGTCATTTTACGTCGGAATTAGTCTTGAGAAATGCACAAACACGGTTCTGGAGTTCAAAAAACACGAGATCAGGTTTTTGGAATGCTCGCGATTTTCTCGACAACGGTTTCTCGGTTCGCAATTCTGTCGCTTCCATCGTGATCCTCGTGTCATTTTACGTCGGAAATAGACACGAGCAGTGCACGTGAACGTTTGTGGAGTCCAAAAAACACGAGTTCAGGTTCTGGGAATGCTCGCGATTTTCTCGTCAACGGTTTCTCGGATCGCAATTCTGTCACTTCTAACGTGTTCCTCGTGTCATTTTACGTCGGAAGTAGTCTTGAGAAATGCACAAACACGGTTCTGGAGTTCAAAAAACACGAGATCAGGTTTTGGGAATGCTCGCGATTTTCTCGTCAACGGTTTCTCGGATCGCAATTCTGTCGCTTCTAAGGTGTTCCTCGTGTCATTTTACGTCGGAATTAGTCTTGAGAAATGCACAAACACGGTTCTGGAGTTGAAAAAACACGAGTTCAGGTTTTGGGAATGCTCGCGATTTTCTAGTCAACGGTTTCTCGGATCGCAATTCTGTCGCTTCCAACGTGTTCCTCGTGTCATTTTACGTCGGAATTAGTCTTGAGAAATGCACAAACACGGTTCTGGAGTTCAAAAAACACGAGATCAGGTTTTGGGAATGCTCGCGATTTTCTCGTCAACGGTTTCTCGGATCGCAATTCTGTCGCTTCCAACGTGATCCTCGTGTCATTTTACGTCGGAAATAGTCACGAGCAGTGCACGTGAACGTTTGTGGAGTCCAAAAAACACGAGTTCAGGTTCTGGGAATGCTCGCGTTTTTCTCGTCAACGGTTTCTCGGATCGCAATTCTGTCGCTTCTAACGTGTTCCTCGTGTCATTTTACGTCGGAATTAATCTTGAGAAATGCACAAACACGGTTCTGGAGTTCAAAAAACACGAGATCAGGTTTTGGGAATGCTCGCGATTTTCTCGTCAACGTTCGCCCGGATTGCAATTCTGTCGCTTCCAACGCGTTCCTCGCGTCATTTTACATCGGAATTAGTCATGAGAAAGGCACAAACACGGTTCAGGAGCCCAAGAAACACGAGATCAGGATTCGGGAATGCTCGCGATTTTCTCGTCAACGGTTTCTCGGATCGCAATTCTGTCGCTTCCAACGTGTTCCTCGTGTCATTTTACGTCGGAATTAGTCTTGAGAAATGCACAAACACGGTTCTGGAGTTCAAAAAACACGAGATCAGGTTTTTGGAATGCTCGCGATTTTCTCGACAACGGTTTCTCGGTTCGCAATTCTGTCGCTTCCATCGTGATCCTCGTGTCATTTTACGTCGGAAATAGACACGAGCAGTGCACGTGAACGTTTGTGGAGTCCAAAAAACACGAGTTCAGGTTCTGGGAATGCTCGCGATTTTCTCGTCAACGGTTTCTCGGATCGCAATTCTGTCACTTCTAACGTGTTCCTCGTGTCATTTTACGTCGGAAGTAGTCTTGAGAAATGCACAAACACGGTTCTGGAGTTCAAAAAACACGAGATCAGGTTTTGGGAATGCTCGCGATTTTCTCGTCAACGGTTTCTCGGATCGCAATTCTGTCGCTTCTAACGTGTTCCTCGTGTCATTTTACGTCGGAATTAGTCTTGAGAAATGCACAAACACGGTTCTGGAGTTCAAAAAACACGAGATCAGGTTTTTGGAATGCTCGCGATTTTCTCGTCAACGGTTTCTCGGTTCGCAATTCTGTCGCTTCCATCGTGATCCTCGTGTCATTTTACGTCGGAAATAGTCACGAGCAGTGCACGTGAACGTTTGTGGAGTCCAAAAAACACGAGTTCAGGTTCTGGGAATGCTCGCGATTTTCTCGTCAACGGTTTCTCGGATCGCAATTCTGTCGCTTATAACGTGTTCCTCGTGTCATTTTACGTCGGAATTAGTCTTGAGAAATGCACAAACACGGTTCTGGAGTTCAAAAAACACGAGATCAGGTTTTGGGAATGCTCGCGATTTTCTCGTCAACGGTTTCTCGGATCGCAATTCTGTCGCTTATAACGTGTTCCTCGTGTCATTTTACGTCGGAATTAGTCTTGAGAAATGCACAAACACGGTTCTGGAGTTCAAAAAACACGAGATCAGGTTTTGGGAATGCTCGCGATTGTCTCGTCAACGGTTTCTCGGTTCGCAATTCTGTCGCTTCCATCGTGATCCTCGTGTCATTTTACGTCGGAAATAGTCACGAGCAGTGCACGTGAACGTTTGTGGAGTCCAAAAAACACGAGTTCAGGTTCTGGGAATGCTCGCGATTTTCTCGTCAACGGTTTCTCGGATCGCAATTCTGTCGCTTATAACGTGTTCCTCGTGTCATTTTACGTCGGAATTAGTCTTGAGAAATGCACAAACACGGTTCTGGAGTTCAAAAAACACGAGATCAGGTTTTGGGAATGCTCGCGATTTTCTCGTCAACGGTTTCTCGGATCGCAATTCTGTCGCTTCCAACGTGATCCTCGTGTCATTTTACGTCGGAAATAGTCATGAGAAAGGCACAAACACGGTTCAGGAGCCCAAGAAACACGAGATCAGGATTCGGGAATGCTCGCGATTTTCTCGTCAACGGTTTCTCGGATCGCAATTCTGTCGCTTCCAACGTGTTCCTCGTGTCATTTTACGTCGGAATTAGTCTTGAGAAATGCACAAACGCGGTTCTGGAGTTCAAAAAACACGAGATCAGGTTTTTGGAATGCTCGCGATTTTCTCGACAACGGTTTCTCGGTTCGCAATTCTGTCGCTTCCATCGTGATCCTCGTGTCATTTTACGTCGGAAATAGACACGAGCAGTGCACGTGAACGTTTGTGGAGTCCAAAAAACACGAGTTCAGGTTCTGGGAATGCTCGCGATTTTCTCGTCAACGGTTTCTCGGATCGCAATTCTGTCGCTTCTAACGTGTTCCTCGTGTCATTTTACGTCGGAAGTAGTCTTGAGAAATGCACAAACACGGTTCTGGAGTTCAAAAAACACGAGATCAGGTTTTGGGAATGCTCGCGATTTTCTCGTCAACGGTTTCTCGGATCGCAATTCTGTCGCTTCTAACGTGTTCCTCGTGTCATTTTACGTCGGAATTAGTCTTGAGAAATGCACAAACACGGTTCTGGAGTTCAAAAAACACGAGATCAGGTTTTTGGAATGCTCGCGATTTTCTCGTCAACGGTTTCTCGGTTCGCAATTCTGTCGCTTCCATCGTGATCCTCGTGTCATTTTACGTCGGAAATAGTCACGAGCAGTGCACGTGAACGTTTGTGGAGTCCAAAAAACACGAGTTCAGGTTCTGGGAATGCTAGCGATTTTCTCGTCAACGGTTTCTCGGATCGCAATTCTGTCGCTTATAACGTGTTCCTCGTGTCATTTTACGTCGGAATTAGTCTTGAGAAATGCACAAACACGGTTCTGGAGTTCAAAAAACACGAGATCAGGTTTTGGGAATGCTCGCGATTGTCTCGTCAACGGTTTCTCGGTTCGCAATTCTGTCGCTTCCATCGTGATCCTCGTGTCATTTTACGTCGGAAATAGTCACGAGCAGTGCACGTGAACGTTTGTGGAGTCCAAAAAACACGAGTTCAGGTTCTGGGAATGCTCGCGATTTTCTCGTCAACGGTTTCTCGGATCGCAATTCTGTCGCTTATAACGTGTTCCTCGTGTCATTTTACGTCGGAATTAGTCTTGAGAAATGCACAAACACGGTTCTGGAGTTCAAAAAACACGAGATCAGGTTTTGGGAATGCTCGCGATTTTCTCGTCAACGGTTTCTCGGATCGCAATTCTGTCGCTTATAACGTGTTCCTCGTGTCATTTTACGTCGGAATTAGTCTTGAGAAATGACCAAACACGGTTCTGGAGTTCAAAAAACACGAGATCAGGTTTTGGGAATGCTCGCGATTGTCTCGTCAACGGTTTCTCGGTTCGCAATTCTGTCGCTTCCATCGTGATCCTCGTGTCATTTTACGTCGGAAATAGTCACGAGCAGTGCACGTGAACGTTTGTGGAGTCCAAAAAACACGAGTTCAGGTTCTGGGAATGCTCGCGATTTTCTCGTCAACGGTTTCTCGGATCGCAATTCTGTCGCTTATAACGTGTTCCTCGTGTCATTTTACGTCGGAATTAGTCTTGAGAAATGCACAAACACGGTTCTGGAGTTCAAAAAACACGAGATCAGGTTTTGGGAATGCTCGCGATTTTCTCGTCAACGGTTTCTCGGATCGCAATTCTGTCGCTTCCAACGTGATCCTCGTGTCATTTTACATCGGAAATAGTCACGAGCAGTGCACGTGAACGTTTGTGGAGTCCAAAAAACACGAGTTCAGGTTCTGGGAATGCTCGCGTTTTTCTCGTCAACGGTTTCTCGGATCGCAATTCTGTCGCTTCTAACGTGTTCCTCGTGTCATTTTACGTCGGAATTAATCTTGAGAAATGCACAAACACGGTTCTGGAGTTCAAAAAACACGAGATCAGGTTTTGGGAATGCTCGCGATTTTCTCGTCAACGTTCGCCCGGATTGCAATTCTGTCGCTTCCAACGCGTTCCTCGCGTCATTTTACATCGGAATTAGTCATGAGAAAGGCACAAACACGGTTCAGGAGCCCAAGAAACACGAGATCAGGATTCGGGAATGCTCGCGATTTTCTCGTCAACGGTTTCTCGGATCGCAATTCTGTCGCTTCCAACGTGTTCCTCGTGTCATTTTACGTCGGAATTAGTCTTGAGAAATGCACAAACACGGTTCTGGAGTGCAAAAAACACGAGATCAGGTTTTTGGAATGCTCGCGATTTTCTCGACAACGGTTTCTCGGTTCGCAATTCTGTCGCTTCCATCGTGATCCTCGTGTCATTTTACGTCGGAAATAGTCACGAGCAGTGCACGTGAACGTTTGTGGAGTCCAAAAAACACGAGTTCAGGTTCTGGGAATGCTCGCGATTTTCTCGTCAACGGTTTCTCGGATCGCAATTCTGTCGCTTCTAACGTGTTCCTCGTGTCATTTTACGTCGGAATTAGTCTTGACAAATGCACAAACGCGGTTCTGGAGTTAAAAAGCACGAGATCAGGTTTTGGGAATGCTCGCGATTTTCTCGTCAACGTTTGCTCGGATTGCAATTCTGTCGCTTCCAACGCGTTCCTCGCGTCATTTTCAATCGGAATTAGTCATGAGAAAGGCACAAACACGGTTCAGGAGCCAAAAAAACACGAGATCAGGTTTTGGGAATGCTCGCCATTTTCTCGTCAACGGTTTCTCGGTTCGCAATTCTGTCGCTTCCATCGTGATCCTCGTGTCATTTTACGTCGGAAATAGTCACGAGCAGTGCACGTGAACGTTTGTGGAGTCCAAAAAACACGAGTTCAGGTTCTGGGAATGCTCGCGATTTTCTCGTCAACGGTTTCTCGGATCGCAATTCTGTCGCTTATAACGTGTTCCTCGTGTCATTTTACGTCGGAATTAGTCTTGAGAAATGCACAAACACGGTTCTGGAGTTCAAAAAACACGAGATCAGGTTTTGGGAATGCTCGCGATTTTCTCGTCAACGGTTTCTCGGATCGCAATTCTGTCGCTTCCAACGTGATCCTCGTGTCATTTTACGTCGGAAATAGTCATGAGCAGTGCACGTGAACGTTTGTGGAGTCCAAAAAACACGAGTTCAGGTTTTGGGAATGCTCGCGATTTTCTCATCAACGGTTTCTCGGATCGCAATTCTGTCGCTTCCAACGTGTTCCTCGTGTCATTTTACGTCGGAATTAGGCTTGAGAAATGCACAAACACGGTTCTGGAGTTCAAAAAACACGAGTTCAGGTTTTGGGAATGCTCGCGATTTTCTCGTCAACGTTTGCTTGGATTGCAATTCTGTCGCTTCCTACGCGTTTCTCGCGTCATTTTACATCGGAATTAGTCATGAGAAATGCACAAACACGGTTGTGGAGCCCAAAAAACACGAGATCAGTTTCTGGGAATGCTCGCGATTTCCTCGTCAACGTTTGCCCGGATTGCAATTCTGTCGCTTCCAACGCGTTCCTCGCGTCATTTTACATCAGAATTAGTCATGAGAAAGGCACAAGCACGGTTCAGGAGCCCAAGAAACACGAGATCAGGATTCGGGAATGCTCGTGATTTTCTCGTCAACGGTTTCTCGGATCGCAATTCTGTCGCTTCCAACGTGATCCTCGTATCATTTTACGTCGGAAATAGTCACGAGCAGTGCACGTGAACGTTTGTGGAGTCCAAAAAGCACGAGTTCAGTTTCTGGGAATGCTCGCGATTTCCTCGTCAACGGTTTCTCGGATCGCAATTCTGTCGCTTCTAACGTGTTCCTCGTGTCATTTTACGTCGGAATTAGTTTTGAGAAATGCACAAACACGGTTCTGGAGTTCAAAAAACACGAGTTCAGGTTTTGGGAATGCTCGCGATTTTCTAGTCAACGGTTTCTGGGATCGCAATTCTGTCGCTTCCAACGTGTTCCTCGTGTCATTTTACGTCGGAATTAGTCTTGAGAAATGCACAAACACGGTTCTGGAGTTCAAAAAACACGAGATCAGGTTTTGGGAATGCTCGCGATTTTCTCGTCAACGTTTGCCCGGATTGCAATTCTGTCGCTTCCAACGCGTTCCTCGCGTCATTTACGTCGGAATTAGTCTTGACAAATGCACAAACACGGTTCAGGAGCCCAAAAAACACGAAATCAGGATTGGGGAATGCTCGCGATTTTCTCGTCAACGGTTTCTCGGATCGCAATTCTGTCGCTTCCAACGTGATCCTCGTGTCATTTTACGTCGGAAATAGCCACGAGCAGTGCACGTGAACGTTTGTGGAGTCCAAAAAACACGAGTTCAGGTTCTGGGAAGGCTCGCGATTTTCTCGTCAACGGTTTCTCGGATCGCAATTCTGTCGCTTCTAACGTGTTCCTCGTGTCATTTTACGTCGGAATTAGTCTTGAGAAATGCACAAACGCGGTTCTGGAGTTCAAAAAACACGAGATCAGGTTTTGGGAATGCTCGCGATTTTCTCGTCAACGTTTGCTCGGATCGCAATTCTGTCGCTTCTAACGTGTTCCTCGTGTCATTTTACGTCGGAATTAGTCATGAGAAAGGCAGAAACACGGTTCAGGAGCCCAAAAAACACGAGATCAGGATTCGTGAATGCTCGCGATTTTCTCGTCAACGGTTTCTCGGATCGCAATTCTGTCGCTTCTAAGGTGTTCCTCGTGTCATTTTACGTCGGAATTAGTCTTGAGAAATGCACAAACACGGTTCTGGAGTTGAAAAAACACGAGTTCAGGTTTTGGGAATGCTCGCGATTTTCTAGTCAACGGTTTCTCGGATCGCAATTCTGTCGCTTCCAACGTGTTCCTCGTGTCATTTTACGTCGGAATTAGTCTTGAGAAATGCACAAACACGGTTCTGGAGTTCAAAAAACACGAGATCAGGTTTTGGGAATGCTCGCGATTTTCTCGTCAACGTTTGCTCGGATTGCAATTCTGTCGCTTCCTACGCGTTCCTCGTGTCATTTTACGTCGGAATTAGTCTTGAGAAATGCACAAACACGTTTCTGGAGTTCAAAAAACACGAGATCAGGTTTTGGGAATGCTCGCGATTTTCTCGTCAACGTTTGCCCGGATTGCAATTCTGTCGCTTCCAACGCGTTCCCCGCGTCATTTTACATCGGAATTAGTCTTGAGAAAGGCACAAACACGGTTCAGGAGCCCAAAAAACACGAGATCAGGATTCGGGAATGCTCGCGATTTTCTCGTCAACGGTTTCACGGTTCGCAATTCTGTCGCTTCCATCGTGATCCTCGTGTCATTTTACGTCGGAAATAGTCACGAGCAGTGCACGTGAACGTTTGTGGAGTCCAAAAAACACGAGTTCAGGTTCTGGGAATGCTCGCGATTTTCTCGTCAACGGTTTCTCGGATCGCAATTCTGTTGCTTCTAACGTGTTCCTCGTGTCATTTTACGTCGGAATTAGTCTTGAGAAATGCACAAACACGGTTCTGGAGTTCAAAAAACACGAGATCAGGTTTTTGGAATGCTCGCGATTTTCTCGTCAACGGTTTCACGGTTCGCAATTCTGTCGCTTCCATCGTGATCCTCGTGTCATTTTACGTCGGAAATAGTCACGAGCAGTGCACGTGAACGTTTGTGGAGTCCAAAAAACACGAGTTCAGGTTCTGATAATGCTCGCGATTTTCTCGTCAACGGTTTCTCGGGTCGCAATTCCGTCGCTTCTAACGTGTTCCTCGTGTCATTTTACGTCGGAAATAGCCACGAGCAGTGCACAAACACGGTTCTGGAGTTCAAAAAACACGAGATCAGGTTTTGGGAATGCTCGCGATTTTCTCGTCAACGGTTTCTCGGTTCGCAATTCTGTCACTTCCATCGTGATCCTCGTGTCATTTTACGTCGGAATTAGTCTTGAGAAATGCACAAACACGGTTCTGGAGTTCAAAAAACACGAGTTCAGGTTTTGGGAATACTCGCGATTTTCTAGTCAACGGTTTCTCGGATCGCAATTCTGTCGCTTCCAACGTGTTCCTCGTGTCATTTTACGTCGGAATTAGTCTTGAGAAATGCACAAACACGTTTCTGGAGTTCAAAAAACACGAGATCAGGTTTGGGGAATGCTCGCGATTTTCTCGTCAACGTTTGCCCGGATTGCAATTCTGTCGCTTCCAACGCGTTCCCCGCGTCATTTTACATCGGAATTAGTCTTGAGAAAGGCACAAACACGGTTCAGGAGCCCAAAAAACACGAGATCAGGATTCGGGAATGCTCGCGATTTTCTCGTCAACGGTTTCTCGGATCGTAATTCTGTAGCTTCTAACGTGTTCCTCGTGTCATTTTACGTCGGAATTAGTCTTGAGAAATGCACAAACACGGTTCTGGAGTTCAAAAAACACGAGTTCAGGTTTTGGGAATGCTCGCGATTTTCTCGTCAACGTTTGCTCGGATTGCAATTCTGTCGCTTCCTACGCGTTCCTCGTGTCATTTTACGTCGGAATTAGTCTTGAGAAATGCACAAACACGGTTCTGGAGTTCAAAAAACACGAGTTCAGGTTTTGGGAATGCTCGCGATTTTCTCGTCAACGTTTACTCGGATTGCAATTCTGTCGCTTCCTACGCGTTTCGCGCGTCATTTTACATCGGAATTAGTCATGAGAAAGGCACAAACACGGTTCAGCAGCCCAAAAAACACGAGATCAGGTTTTGGGAATGCTCGCCATTTTCTCGTCAACGGTTTCTCGGTTCGCAATTCTGTCGCTTCCATCGTGATCCTCGTGTCATTTTACGTCGGAAATAGTCACGAGCAGTGCACGTGAACGTTTGTGGAGTCCAAAAAACACGAGTTCAGGTTCTGGGAATGCTCGCGATTTTCTCGTCAACGGTTTCTCGGATCGCAATTCTGTCGCTTCTAACGTGTTCCTCGTGTCATTTTACGTCGGAATTAGTCTTGAGAAATGCACAAACACGGTTCTGGAGTTCAAAAAACACGAGATCAGGTTTTTGGAATGCTCGCGATTTTCTCGTCAACGGTTTCTCGGTTCGCAATTCTGTCGCTTCTAACGTGTTCCTCGTGTCATTTTACGTCGGAATTAGTCTTGAGAAATGCACAAACACGGTCCTGGAGTTCAAAAAACACGAGTTCAGGTTTTGGGAATGCTCGCGATTTTCTCGTCAACGTTTGCTTGGATTGCAATTCTGTCGCTTCCAACGTGATCCTCGTGTCATTTTACGTCGGAAATAGTCACGAGCAGTGCACGTGAACGTTTGTGGAGTCCAAAAAACACGAGTTCAGGTTCTGGGAATGCTCGCGATTTTCTCGTCAACGGTTTCTCGGATCGCAATTCTGTCGCTTCTAACGTGTTCCTCGTGTCATTTTACGTCGGAATTAGTCTTGACAAATGCACAAACGCGGTTCTGGAGTTAAAAAGCACGAGATCAGGTTTTGGGAATGCTCGCGATTTTCTCGTCAACGTTTGCTCGGATTGCAATTCTGTCGCTTCCAACGCGTTCCTCGCGTCATTTTCAATCGGAATTAGTCATGAGAAAGGCACAAACACGGTTCAGGAGCCAAAAAAACACGAGATCAGGTTTTGGGAATGCTCGCCATTTTCTCGTCAACGGTTTCTCGGTTCGCAATTCTGTCGCTTCCATCGTGATCCTCGTGTCATTTTACGTCGGAAATAGTCACGAGCAGTGCACGTGAACGTTTGTGGAGTCCAAAAAACACGAGTTCAGGTTCTGGGAATGCTCGCGATTTTCTCGTCAACGGTTTCTCGGATCGCAATTCTATCGCTTATAACGTGTTCCTCGTGTCATTTTACGTCGGAATTAGTCTTGAGAAATGCACAAACACGGTTCTGGAGTTCAAAAAACACGAGATCAGGTTTTGGGAATGCTCGCGATTTTCTCGTCAACGGTTTCTCGGATCGCAATTCTGTCGCTTCCAACGTGATCCTCGTGTCATTTTACGTCGGAAATAGTCATGAGCAGTGCACGTGAACGTTTGTGGAGTCCAAAAAACACGAGTTCAGGTTTTGGGAATGCTCGCGATTTTCTCATCAACGGTTTCTCGGATCGCAATTCTGTCGCTTCCAACGTGTTCCAAGTGTCATTTTACGTCGGAATTAGGCTTGAGAAATGCACAAACACGGTTCTGGAGTTCAAAAAACACGAGTTCAGGTTTTGGGAATGCTCGCGATTTTCTCGTCAACGTTTGCTTGGATTGAAATTCTGTCGCTTCCTACGCGTTTCTCGCGTCATTTTACATCGGAATTAGTCATGAGAAATGCACAAACACGGTTGTGGAGCCCAAAAAACACGAGATCAGTTTCTGGGAATGCTCGCGATTTCCTCGTCAACGTTTGCCCGGATTGCAATTCTGTCGCTTCCAACGCGTTCCTCGCGTCATTTTACATCAGAATTAGTCATGAGAAAGGCACAAGCACGGTTCAGGAGCCCAAGAAACACGAGATCAGGATTCGGGAATGCTCGTGATTTTCTCGTCAACGGTTTCTCGGATCGCAATTCTGTCGCTTCCAACGTGATCCTCGTATCATTTTACGTCGGAAATAGTCACGAGCAGTGCACGTGAACGTTTGTGGAGTCCAAAAAGCACGAGTTCAGTTTCTGGGAATGCTCGCGATTTCCTCGTCAACGGTTTCTCGGATCGCAATTCTGTCGCTTCTAACGTGTTCCTCGTGTCATTTTACGTCGGAATTAGTCTTGAGAAATGCACAAACACGGTTCTGGAGTTCAAAAAACACGAGTTCAGGTTTTGGGAATGCTCGCGATTTTCTAGTCAACGGTTTCTGGGATCGCAATTCTGTCGCTTCCAACGTCTTCCTCGTGTCATTTTACGTCGGAATTAGTCTTGAGAAATGCACAAACACGGTTCTGGAGTTCAAAAAACACGAGATCAGGTTTTGGGAATGCTCGCGATTTTCTCGTCAACGTTTGCCCGGATTGCAATTCTGTCGCTTCCAACGCGTTCCTCGCGTCATTTTACGTCGGAATTAGTCTTGACAAATGCACAAACACGGTTCAGGAGCCCAAAAAACACGAAATCAGGATTGGGGAATGCTCGCGATTTTCTCGTCAACGGTTTCTCGGATCGCAATTCTGTCGCTTCCAACGTGATCCTCGTGTCATTTTACGTCGGAAATAGCCACGAGCAGTGCACGTGAACGTTTGTGGAGTCCAAAAAACACGAGTTCAGGTTCTGGGAAGGCTCGCGATTTTCTCGTCAACGGTTTCTCGGATCGCAATTCTGTCGCTTCTAACGTGTTCCTCGTGTCATTTTACGTCGGAATTAGTCTTGAGAAATGCACAAACGCGGTTCTGGAGTTCAAAAAACACGAGATCAGGTTTTGGGAATGCTCGCGATTTTCTCGTCAACGTTTGCTCGGATCGCAATTCTGTCGCTTCTAACGTGTTCCTCGTGTCATTTTACGTCGGAATTAGTCATGAGAAATGCACAAACACGGTTCTGGAGTTGAAAAAACACGAGTTCAGGTTTTGGGAATGCTCGCGATTTTCTAGTCAACGGTTTCTCGGATCGCAATTCTGTCGCTTCCAACGTGTTCCTCGTGTCATTTTACGTCGGAATTAGTCTTGAGAAATGCACAAACACGGTTCTGGAGTTCAAAAAACACGAGATCAGGTTTTGGGAATGCTCGCGATTTTCTCGTCAACGTTTGCTCGGATTGCAATTCTGTCGCTTCCTACGCGTTCCTCGTGTCATTTTACGTCGGAATTAGTCTTGAGAAATGCACAAACACGTTTCTGGAGTTCAAAAAACACGAGATCAGGTTTTGGGAATGCTCGCGATTTTCTCGTCAACGTTTGCCCGGATTGCAATTCTGTCGCTTCCAACGCGTTCCCCGCGTCATTTTACATCGGAATTAGTCTTGAGAAAGGCACAAACACGGTTCAGGAGCCCAAAAAACACGAGATCAGGATTCGGGAATGCTCGCGATTTTCTCGTCAACGGTTTCACGGTTCGCAATTCTGTCGCTTCCATCGTGATCCTCGTGTCATTTTACGTCGGAAATAGTCACGAGCAGTGCACGTGAACGTTTGTGGAGTCCAAAAAACACGAGTTCAGGTTCTGGGAATGCTCGCGATTTTCTCGTCAACGGTTTCTCGGATCGCAATTCTGTCGCTTCTAACGTGTTCCTCGTGTCATTTTACGTCGGAATTAGTCTTGACAAATGCACAAACGCGGTTCTGGAGTTAAAAAGCACGAGATCAGGTTTTGGGAATGCTCGCGATTTTCTCGTCAACGTTTGCTCGGATTGCAATTCTGTCGCTTCCAACGCGTTCCTCGCGTCATTTTCAATCGGAATTAGTCATGAGAAAGGCACAAACACGGTTCAGGAGCCAAAAAAACACGAGATCAGGTTTTGGGAATGCTCGCCATTTTCTCGTCAACGGTTTCTCGGTTCGCAATTCTGTCGCTTCCATCGTGATCCTCGTGTCATTTTACGTCGGAAATAGTCACGAGCAGTGCACGTGAACGTTTGTGGAGTCCAAAAAGCACGAGTTCAGTTTCTGGGAATGCTCGCGATTTCCTCGTCAACGGTTTCTCGGATCGCAATTCTGTCGCTTCTAACGTGTTCCTCGTGTCATTTTACGTCGGAATTAGTCTTGAGAAATGCACAAACACGGTTCTGGAGTTCAAAAAACACGAGTTCAGGTTTTGGGAATGCTCGCGATTTTCTAGTCAACGGTTTCTGGGATCGCAATTCTGTCGCTTCCAACGTGTTCCTCGTGTCATTTTACGTCGGAATTAGTCTTGAGAAATGCACAAACACGGTTCTGGAGTTCAAAAAACACGAGATCAGGTTTTGGGAATGCTCGCGATTTTCTCGTCAACGTTTGCCCGGATTGCAATTCTGTCGCTTCCAACGCGTTCCTCGCGTCATTTTACGTCGGAATTAGTCTTGACAAATGCAGAAACACGGTTCAGGAGCCCAAAAAACACGAAATCAGGATTGGGGAATGCTCGCGATTTTCTCGTCAACGGTTTCTCGGATCGCAATTCTGTCGCTTCCAACGTGATCCTCGTGTCATTTTACGTCGGAAATAGCCACGAGCAGTGCACGTGAACGTTTGTGGAGTCCAAAAAACACGAGTTCAGGTTCTGGGAAGGCTCGCGATTTTCTCGTCAACGGTTTCTCGGATCGCAATTCTGTCGCTTCTAACGTGTTCCTCGTGTCATTTTACGTCGGAATTAGTCTTGAGAAATGCACAAACGCGGTTCTGGAGTTCAAAAAACACGAGATCAGGTTTTGGGAATGCTCGCGATTTTCTCGTCAACGTTTGCTCGGATCGCAATTCTGTCGCTTCTAACGTGTTCCTCGTGTCATTTTACGTCGGAATTAGTCATGAGAAAGGCAGAAACACGGTTCAGGAGCCCAAAAAACACGAGATCAGGATTCGTGAATGCTCGCGATTTTCTCGTCAACGGTTTCTCGGATCGCAATTCTGTCGCTTCCAACGCGTTCCCCGCGTCATTTTACATCGGAATTAGTCTTGAGAAAGGCACAAACACGGTTCAGGAGCCCAAAAAACACGAGATCAGGATTCGGGAATGCTCGCGATTTTCTCGTCAACGGTTTCTCGGATCGTAATTCTGTAGCTTCTAACGTGTTCCTCGTGTCATTTTACGTCGGAATTAGTCTTGAGAAATGCACAAACACGGTTCTGGAGTTCAAAAAACACGAGTTCAGGTTTTGGGAATGCTCGCGATTTTCTCGTCAACGTTTGCTCGGATTGCAATTCTGTCGCTTCCTACGCGTTCCTCGTGTCATTTTACGTCGGAATTAGTCTTGAGAAATGCACAAACACGGTTCTGGAGTTCAAAAAACACGAGTTCAGGTTTTGGGAATGCTCGCGATTTTCTCGTCAACGTTTGCTCGGATTGCAATTCTGTCGCTTCCTACGCGTTCCCCGCGTCATTTTACATCGGAATTAGTCTTGAGAAAGGCACAAACACGGTTCAGGAGCCCAAAAAACACGAGATCAGGTTTTGGGAATGCTCGCCATTTTCTCGTCAACGGTTTCTCGGTTCGCAATTCTGTCGCTTCCATCGTGATCCTCGTGTCATTTTACGTCGGAAATAGTCACGAGCAGTGCACGTGAACGTTTGTGGAGTCCAAAAAACACGAGTTCAGGTTCTGGGAATGCTCGCGATTTTCTCGTCAACGGTTTCTCGGATCGCAATTCTGTCGCTTCTAACGTGTTCCTCGTGTCATTTTACGTCGGAATTAGTCTTGAGAAATGCACAAACACGGTTCTGGAGTTCAAAAAACACGAGATCAGGTTTTTGGAATGCTCGCGATTTTCTCGTCAACGGTTTCTCGGTTCGCAATTCTGTCGCTTCTAACGTGTTCCTCGTGTCATTTTACGTCGGAATTAGTCTTGAGAAATGCACAAACACGGTCCTGGAGTTCAAAAAACACGAGTTCAGGTTTTGGGAATGCTCGCGATTTTCTCGTCAACGTTTGCTTGGATTGCAATTCTGTCGCTTCCAACGTGATCCTCGTGTCATTTTACGTCGGAAATAGTCACGAGCAGTGCACGTGAACGTTTGTGGAGTCCAAAAAACACGAGTTCAGGTTCTGGGAATGCTCGCGATTTTCTCGTCAACGGTTTCTCGGATCGCAATTCTGTCGCTTCTAACGTGTTCCTCGTGTCATTTTACGTCGGAATTAGTCTTGACAAATGCACAAACGCGGTTCTGGAGTTAAAAAGCACGAGATCAGGTTTTGGGAATGCTCGCGATTTTCTCGTCAACGTTTGCTCGGATTGCAATTCTGTCGCTTCCAACGCGTTCCTCGCGTCATTTTCAATCGGAATTAGTCATGAGAAAGGCACAAACACGGTTCAGGAGCCAAAAAAACACGAGATCAGGTTTTGGGAATGCTCGCCATTTTCTCGTCAACGGTTTCTCGGTTCGCAATTCTGTCGCTTCCATCGTGATCCTCGTGTCATTTTACGTCGGAAATAGTCACGAGCAGTGCACGTGAACGTTTGTGGAGTCCAAAAAACACGAGTTCAGGTTCTGGGAATGCTCGCGATTTTCTCGTCAACGGTTTCTCGGATCGCAATTCTGTCGCTTATAACGTGTTCCTCGTGTCATTTTACGTCGGAATTAGTCTTGAGAAATGCACAAACACGGTTCTGGAGTTCAAAAAACACGAGATCAGGTTTTGGGAATGCTCGCGATTTTCTCGTCAACGGTTTCTCGGATCGCAATTCTGTCGCTTCCAACGTGATCCTCGTGTCATTTTACGTCGGAAATAGTCATGAGCAGTGCACGTGAACGTTTGTGGAGTCCAAAAAACACGAGTTCAGGTTTTGGGAATGCTCGCGATTTTCTCATCAACGGTTTCTCGGATCGCAATTCTGTCGCTTCCAACGTGTTCCTCGTGTCATTTTACGTCGGAATTAGGCTTGAGAAATGCACAAACACGGTTCTGGAGTTCAAAAAACACGAGTTCAGGTTTTGGGAATGCTCGCGATTTTCTCGTCAACGTTTGCTTGGATTGCAATTCTGTCGCTTCCTACGCGTTTCTCGCGTCATTTTACATCGGAATTAGTCATGAGAAATGCACAAACACGGTTGTGGAGCCCAAAAAACACGAGATCAGTTTCTGGGAATGCTCGCGATTTCCTCGTCAACGTTTGCCCGGATTGCAATTCTGTCGCTTCCAACGCGTTCCTCGCGTCATTTTACATCAGAATTAGTCATGAGAAAGGCACAAGCACGGTTCAGGAGCCCAAGAAACACGAGATCAGGATTCGGGAATGCTCGTGATTTTCTCGTCAACGGTTTCTCGGATCGCAATTCTGTCGCTTCCAACGTGATCCTCGTATCATTTTACGTCGGAAATAGTCACGAGCAGTGCACGTGAACGTTTGTGGAGTCCAAAAAGCACGAGTTCAGTTTCTGGGAATGCTCGCGATTTCCTCGTCAACGGTTTCTCGGATCGCAATTCTGTCGCTTCTAACGTGTTCCTCGTGTCATTTTACGTCGGAATTAGTCTTGAGAAATGCACAAACACGGTTCTGGAGTTCAAAAAACACGAGTTCAGGTTTTGGGAATGCTCGCGATTTTCTAGTCAACGGTTTCTGGGATCGCAATTCTGTCGCTTCCAACGTGTTCCTCGTGTCATTTTACGTCGGAATTAGTCTTGAGAAATGCACAAACACGGTTCTGGAGTTCAAAAAACACGAGATCAGGTTTTGGGAATGCTCGCGATTTTCTCGTCAACGTTTGCCCGGATTGCAATTCTGTCGCTTCCAACGCGTTCCTCGCGTCATTTTACGTCGGAATTAGTCTTGACAAATGCACAAACACGGTTCAGGAGCCCAAAAAACACGAAATCAGGATTGGGGAATGCTCGCGATTTTCTCGTCAACGGTTTCTCGGATCGCAATTCTGTCGCTTCTAACGTGTTCCTCGTGTCATTTTACGTCGGAATTAGTCTTGAGAAATGCACAAACGCGGTTCTGGAGTTCAAAAAACACGAGATCAGGTTTTGGGAATGCTCGCGATTTTCTCGTCAACGTTTGCTCGGATCGCAATTCTGTCGCTTCTAACGTGTTCCTCGTGTCATTTTACGTCGGAATTAGTCATGAGAAAGGCAGAAACACGGTTCAGGAGCCCAAAAAACACGAGATCAGGATTCGTGAATGCTCGCGATTTTCTCGTCAACGGTTTCTCGGATCGCAATTCTGTCGCTTCCAACGCGTTCCCCGCGTCATTTTACATCGGAATTAGTCTTGAGAAAGGCACAAACACGGTTCAGGAGCCCAAAAAACACGAGATCAGGATTCGGGAATGCTCGCGATTTTCTCGTCAACGGTTTCTCGGATCGTAATTCTGTAGCTTCTAACGTGTTCCTCGTGTCATTTTACGTCGGAATTAGTCTTGAGAAATGCACAAACACGGTTCTGGAGTTCAAAAAACACGAGTTCAGGTTTTGGGAATGCTCGCGATTTTCTCGTCAACGTTTGCTCGGATTGCAATTCTGTCGCTTCCTACGCGTTCCTCGTGTCATTTTACGTCGGAATTAGTCTTGAGAAATGCACAAACACGGTTCTGGAGTTCAAAAAACACGAGTTCAGGTTTTGGGAATGCTCGCGATTTTCTCGTCAACGTTTGCTCGGATTGCAATTCTGTCGCTTCCTACGCGTTCCCCGCGTCATTTTACATCGGAATTAGTCTTGAGAAAGGCACAAACACGGTTCAGGAGCCCAAAAAACACGAGATCAGGTTTTGGGAATGCTCGCCATTTTCTCGTCAACGGTTTCTCGGTTCGCAATTCTGTCGCTTCCATCGTGATCCTCGTGTCATTTTACGTCGGAAATAGTCACGAGCAGTGCACGTGAACGTTTGTGGAGTCCAAAAAACACGAGTTCAGGTTCTGGGAATGCTCGCGATTTTCTCGTCAACGGTTTCTCGGATCGCAATTCTGTCGCTTCTAACGTGTTCCTCGTGTCATTTTACGTCGGAATTAGTCTTGAGAAATGCACAAACACGGTTCTGGAGTTCAAAAAACACGAGATCAGGTTTTTGGAATGCTCGCGATTTTCTCGTCAACGGTTTCTCGGTTCGCAATTCTGTCGCTTCTAACGTGTTCCTCGTGTCATTTTACGTCGGAATTAGTCTTGAGAAATGCACAAACACGGTCCTGGAGTTCAAAAAACACGAGTTCAGGTTTTGGGAATGCTCGCGATTTTCTCGTCAACGTTTGCTTGGATTGCAATTCTGTCGCTTCCAACGTGATCCTCGTGTCATTTTACGTCGGAAATAGTCACGAGCAGTGCACGTGAACGTTTGTGGAGTCCAAAAAACACGAGTTCAGGTTCTGGGAATGCTCGCGATTTTCTCGTCAACGGTTTCTCGGATCGCAATTCTGTCGCTTCTAACGTGTTCCTCGTGTCATTTTACGTCGGAATTAGTCTTGACAAATGCACAAACGCGGTTCTGGAGTTAAAAAGCACGAGATCAGGTTTTGGGAATGCTCGCGATTTTCTCGTCAACGTTTGCTCGGATTGCAATTCTGTCGCTTCCAACGCGTTCCTCGCGTCATTTTCAATCGGAATTAGTCATGAGAAAGGCACAAACACGGTTCAGGAGCCAAAAAAACACGAGATCAGGTTTTGGGAATGCTCGCCATTTTCTCGTCAACGGTTTCTCGGTTCGCAATTCTGTCGCTTCCATCGTGATCCTCGTGTCATTTTACGTCGGAAATAGTCACGAGCAGTGCACGTGAACGTTTGTGGAGTCCAAAAAACACGAGTTCAGGTTCTGGGAATGCTCGCGATTTTCTCGTCAACGGTTTCTCGGATCGCAATTCTGTCGCTTATAACGTGTTCCTCGTGTCATTTTACGTCGGAATTAGTCTTGAGAAATGCACAAACACGGTTCTGGAGTTCAAAAAACACGAGATCAGGTTTTGGGAATGCTCGCGATTTTCTCGTCAACGGTTTCTCGGATCGCAATTCTGTCGCTTCCAACGTGATCCTCGTGTCATTTTACGTCGGAAATAGTCATGAGCAGTGCACGTGAACGTTTGTGGAGTCCAAAAAACACGAGTTCAGGTTTTGGGAATGCTCGCGATTTTCTCATCAACGGTTTCTCGGATCGCAATTCTGTCGCTTCCAACGTGTTCCTCGTGTCATTTTACGTCGGAATTAGGCTTGAGAAATGCACAAACACGGTTCTGGAGTTCAAAAAACACGAGTTCAGGTTTTGGGAATGCTCGCGATTTTCTCGTCAACGTTTGCTTGGATTGCAATTCTGTCGCTTCCTACGCGTTTCTCGCGTCATTTTACATCGGAATTAGTCATGAGAAATGCACAAACACGGTTGTGGAGCCCAAAAAACACGAGATCAGTTTCTGGGAATGCTCGCGATTTCCTCGTCAACGTTTGCCCGGATTGCAATTCTGTCGCTTCCAACGCGTTCCTCGCGTCATTTTACATCAGAATTAGTCATGAGAAAGGCACAAGCACGGTTCAGGAGCCCAAGAAACACGAGATCAGGATTCGGGAATGCTCGTGATTTTCTCGTCAACGGTTTCTCGGATCGCAATTCTGTCGCTTCCAACGTGATCCTCGTATCATTTTACGTCGGAAATAGTCACGAGCAGTGCACGTGAACGTTTGTGGAGTCCAAAAAGCACGAGTTCAGTTTCTGGGAATGCTCGCGATTTCCTCGTCAACGGTTTCTCGGATCGCAATTCTGTCGCTTCTAACGTGTTCCTCGTGTCATTTTACGTCGGAATTAGTCTTGAGAAATGCACAAACACGGTTCTGGAGTTCAAAAAACACGAGTTCAGGTTTTGGGAATGCTCGCGATTTTCTAGTCAACGGTTTCTGGGATCGCAATTCTGTCGCTTCCAACGCGTTCCTCGCGTCATTTTACGTCGGAATTAGTCTTGACAAATGCACAAACACGGTTCAGGAGCCCAAAAAACACGAAATCAGGATTGGGGAATGCTCGCGATTTTCTCGTCAACGGTTTCTCGGATCGCAATTCTGTCGCTTCCAACGTGATCCTCGTGTCATTTTACGTCGGAAATAGCCACGAGCAGTGCACGTGAACGTTTGTGGAGTCCAAAAAACACGAGTTCAGGTTCTGGGAAGGCTCGCGATTTTCTCGTCAACGGTTTCTCGGATCGCAATTCTGTCGCTTCCAACGTGTTCCTCGTGTCATTTTACGTCGGAATTAGTCTTGAGAAATGCACAAACACGGTTCTGGAGTTCAAAAAACACGAGATCAGGTTTTGGGAATGCTCGCGATTTTCTCGTCAACGTTTGCTCGGATTGCAATTCTGTCGCTTCCTACGCGTTCCTCGTGTCATTTTACGTCGGAATTAGTCTTGAGAAATGCACAAACACGTTTCTGGAGTTCAAAAAACACGAGATCAGGTTTTGGGAATGCTCGCGATTTTCTCGTCAACGTTTGCCCGGATTGCAATTCTGTCGCTTCCAACGCGTTCCCCGCGTCATTTTACATCGGAATTAGTCTTGAGAAAGGCACAAACACGGTTCAGGAGCCCAAAAAACACGAGATCAGGATTCGGGAATGCTCGCGATTTTCTCGTCAACGGTTTCACGGTTCGCAATTCTGTCGCTTCCATCGTGATCCTCGTGTCATTTTACGTCGGAAATAGTCACGAGCAGTGCACGTGAACGTTTGTGGAGTCCAAAAAACACGAGTTCAGGTTCTGGGAATGCTCGCGATTTTCTCGTCAACGGTTTCTCGGATCGCAATTCTGTTGCTTCTAACGTGTTCCTCGTGTCATTTTACGTCGGAATTAGTCTTGAGAAATGCACAAACACGGTTCTGGAGTTCAAAAAACACGAGATCAGGTTTTTGGAATGCTCGCGATTTTCTCGTCAACGGTTTCACGGTTCGCAATTCTGTCGCTTCCATCGTGATCCTCGTGTCATTTTACGTCGGAAATAGTCACGAGCAGTGCACGTGAACGTTTGTGGAGTCCAAAAAACACGAGTTCAGGTTCTGATAATGCTCGCGATTTTCTCGTCAACGGTTTCTCGGGTCGCAATTCCGTCGCTTCTAACGTGTTCCTCGTGTCATTTTACGTCGGAAATAGCCACGAGCAGTGCACAAACACGGTTCTGGAGTTCAAAAAACACGAGATCAGGTTTTGGGAATGCTCGCGATTTTCTCGTCAACGGTTTCTCGGTTCGCAATTCTGTCACTTCCATCGTGATCCTCGTGTCATTTTACGTCGGAATTAGTCTTGAGAAATGCACAAACACGGTTCTGGAGTTCAAAAAACACGAGTTCAGGTTTTGGGAATACTCGCGATTTTCTAGTCAACGGTTTCTCGGATCGCAATTCTGTCGCTTCCAACGTGTTCCTCGTGTCATTTTACGTCGGAATTAGTCTTGAGAAATGCACAAACACGTTTCTGGAGTTCAAAAAACACGAGATCAGGTTTGGGGAATGCTCGCGATTTTCTCGTCAACGTTTGCCCGGATTGCAATTCTGTCGCTTCCAACGCGTTCCCCGCGTCATTTTACATCGGAATTAGTCTTGAGAAAGGCACAAACACGGTTCAGGAGCCCAAAAAACACGAGATCAGGATTCGGGAATGCTCGCGATTTTCTCGTCAACGGTTTCTCGGATCGTAATTCTGTAGCTTCTAACGTGTTCCTCGTGTCATTTTACGTCGGAATTAGTCTTGAGAAATGCACAAACACGGTTCTGGAGTTCAAAAAACACGAGTTCAGGTTTTGGGAATGCTCGCGATTTTCTCGTCAACGTTTGCTCGGATTGCAATTCTGTCGCTTCCTACGCGTTCCTCGTGTCATTTTACGTCGGAATTAGTCTTGACAAATGCACAAACACGGTTCAGGAGCCCAAAAAACACGAAATCAGGATTGGGGAATGCTCGCGATTTTCTCGTCAACGGTTTCTCGGATCGCAATTCTGTCGCTTCCAACGTGTTCCTCGTGTCATTTTACGTCGGAATTAGTCTTGAGAAATGCACAAACACGGTTCTGGAGTTCAAAAAACACGAGATCAGGTTTTTGGAATGCTCGCGATTTTCTCGTCAACGGTTTCACGGTTCGCAATTCTGTCGCTTCCATCGTGATCCTCGTGTCATTTTACGTCGGAAATAGTCACGAGCAGTGCACGTGAACGTTTGTGGAGTCCAAAAAACACGAGTTCAGGTTCTGATAATGCTCGCGATTTTCTCGTCAACGGTTTCTCGGGTCGCAATTCCGTCGCTTCTAACGTGTTCCTCGTGTCATTTTACGTCGGAAATAGCCACGAGCAGTGCACAAACACGCTTCTGGAGTTCAAAAAACACGAGATCAGGTTTTGGGAATGCTCGCGATTTTCTCGTCAACGGTTTCTCGGTTCGCAATTCTGTCACTTCCATCGTGATCCTCGTGTCATTTTACGTCGGAATTAGTCTTGAGAAATGCACAAACACGGTTCTGGAGTTCAAAAAACACGAGTTCAGGTTTTGGGAATACTCGCGATTTTCTAGTCAACGGTTTCTCGGATCGCAATTCTGTCGCTTCCAACGTGTTCCTCGTGTCATTTTACGTCGGAATTAGTCTTGAGAAATGCACAAACACGTTTCTGGAGTTCAAAAAACACGAGATCAGGTTTGGGGAATGCTCGCGATTTTCTCGTCAACGTTTGCCCGGATTGCAATTCTGTCGCTTCCAACGCGTTCCCCGCGTCATTTTACATCGGAATTAGTCTTGAGAAAGGCACAAACACGGTTCAGGAGCCCAAAAAACACGAGATCAGGATTCGGGAATGCTCGCGATTTTCTCGTCAACGGTTTCTCGGATCGTAATTCTGTAGCTTCTAACGTGTTCCTCGTGTCATTTTACGTCGGAATTAGTCTTGAGAAATGCACAAACACGGTTCTGGAGTTCAAAAAACACGAGTTCAGGTTTTGGGAATGCTCGCGATTTTCTCGTCAACGTTTGCTCGGATTGCAATTCTGTCGCTTCCTACGCGTTCCTCGTGTCATTTTACGTCGGAATTAGTCTTGAGAAATGCACAAACACGGTTCTGGAGTTCAAAAAACACGAGTTCAGGTTTTGGGAATGCTCGCGATTTTCTCGTCAACGTTTACTCGGATTGCAATTCTGTCGCTTCCTACGCGTTTCGCGCGTCATTTTACATCGGAATTAGTCATGAGAAAGGCACAAACACGGTTCAGCAGCCCAAAAAACACGAGATCAGGTTTTGGGAATGCTCGCCATTTTCTCGTCAACGGTTTCTCGGTTCGCAATTCTGTCGCTTCCATCGTGATCCTCGTGTCATTTTACGTCGGAAATAGTCACGAGCAGTGCACGTGAACGTTTGTGGAGTCCAAAAAACACGAGTTCAGGTTCTGGGAATGCTCGCGATTTTCTCGTCAACGGTTTCTCGGATCGCAATTCTGTCGCTTCTAACGTGTTCCTCGTGTCATTTAACGTCGGAATTAGTCTTGAGAAATGCACAAACACGGTTCTGGAGTTCAAAAAACACGAGATCAGGTTTTTGGAATGCTCGCGATTTTCTCGTCAACGGTTTCTCGGTTCGCAATTCTGTCGCTTCTAACGTGTTCCTCGTGTCATTTTACGTCGGAATTAGTCTTGAGAAATGCACAAACACGGTCCTGGAGTTCAAAAAACACGAGTTCAGGTTTTGGGAATGCTCGCGATTTTCTCGTCAACGTTTGCTTGGATTGCAATTCTGTCGCTTCCAACGTGATCCTCGTGTCATTTTACGTCGGAAATAGTCACGAGCAGTGCACGTGAACGTTTGTGGAGTCCAAAAAACACGAGTTCAGGTTCTGGGAATGCTCGCGATTTTCTCGTCAACGGTTTCTCGGATCGCAATTCTGTTGCTTCTAACGTGTTCCTCGTGTCATTTTACGTCGGAATTAGTCTTGAGAAATGCACAAACACGGTTCTGGAGTTCAAAAAACACGAGATCAGGTTTTTGGAATGCTCGCGATTTTCTCGTCAACGGTTTCACGGTTCGCAATTCTGTCGCTTCCATCGTGATCCTCGTGTCATTTTACGTCGGAAATAGTCACGAGCAGTGCACGTGAACGTTTGTGGAGTCCAAAAAACACGAGTTCAGGTTCTGATAATGCTCGCGATTTTCTCGTCAACGGTTTCTCGGGTCGCAATTCCGTCGCTTCTAACGTGTTCCTCGTGTCATTTTACGTCGGAATTAGTCTTGAGAAATGCACAAACACGGTTCTGGAGTTCAAAAAACACGAGTTCAGGTTTTGGAAATGCTCGCGATTTTCTCGTCAACGTTTGCTTGGATTGCAATTCTGTCGCTTCCAACGTGATCCTCGTGTCATTTTACGTCGGAAATAGTCACGAGCAGTGCACGTGAACGTTTGTGGAGTCCAAAAAACACGAGTTCAGGTTCTGGGAATGCTCGCGATTTTCTCGTCAACGGTTTCTCGGATCGCAATTCTGTCGCTTCTAACGTGTTCCTCGTGTCATTTTACGTCGGAATTAGTCTTGAGAAATGCACAAACACGGTTCTGGAGTTCAAAAAACACGAGATCAGGTTTTTGGAATGCTCGCGATTTTCTCGTCAATGTTTGCTCGGATTGCAATTCTGTCGCTTCCTACGCGTTTCTCGCGTCATTTTACATCGGAATTAGTCATGAGAAATGCACAAACACGGTTGTGGAGCCCAAAAAACACGAGATCAGTTTCTGGGAATGCTCGCGATTTCCTCGTCAACGGTTTCTCGGATCGCAATTCTGTCGCTTCTAACGTGTTCCTCGTGTCATTTTACGTCGGAATTAGTCTTGAGAAATGCACAAACACGGTTCTGGAGTTCAAAAAACACGAGTTCAGGTTTTGGGAATGCTCGCGATTTTCTAGTCAACGGTTTCTCGGATCGCAATTCTGTCGCTTCCAACGTGTTCCTCGTGTCATTTTACGTCGGAATTAGTCTTGAGAAATGCACAAACACGGTTCTGGAGTTCAAAAAACAGGAGTTCAGGTTTTGGGAATGCTCGCGATTTTCTCGTCAACGTTTGCTTGGATTGCAATTCTGTCGCTTCCTACGCGTTTCTCGCGTCATTTTACATCGGAATTAGTCATGAGAAATGCACAAACACGGTTGTGGAGCCCAAAAAACACGAGATCAGTTTCTGGGAATGCTCGCGATTTCCTCGTCAACGTTTGCCCGGATTGCAATTCTGTCGCTTCCAACGCGTTCCTCGCGTCATTTTACATCAGAATTAGTCATGAGAAAGGCACAAGCACGGTTCAGGAGCCCAAGAAACACGAGATCAGGATTCGGGAATGCTCGTGATTTTCTCGTCAACGGTTTCTCGGATCGCGATTCTGTCGCTTCCAACGTGATCCTCGTATCATTTTACGTCGGAAATAGTCACGAGCAGTGCACGTGAACGTTTGTGGAGTCCAAAAAGCACGAGTTCAGTTTCTGGGAATGCTCGCGATTTCCTCGTCAACGGTTTCTCGGATCGCAATTCTGTCGCTTCTAACGTGTTCCTCGTGTCATTTTACGTCGGAATTAGTCTTGAGAAATGCACAAACACGGTTCTGGAGTTCAAAAAACACGAGTTCAGGTTTTGGGAATGCTCGCGATTTTCTAGTCAACGGTTTCTGGGATCGCAATTCTGTCGCTTCCAACGTGTTCCTCGTGTCATTTTACGTCGGAATTAGTCTTGAGAAATGCACAAACACGGTTCTGGAGTTCAAAAAACACGAGATCAGGTTTTGGGAATGCTCGCGATTTTCTCGTCAACGTTTGCCCGGATTGCAATTCTGTCGCTTCCAACGCGTTCCTCGCGTCATTTTACGTCGGAATTAGTCTTGACAAATGCACAAACACGGTTCAGGAGCCCAAAAAACACGAAATCAGGATTGGGGAATGCTCGCGATTTTCTCGTCAACGGTTTCTCGGATCGCAATTCTGTCGCTTCCAACGTGATCCTCGTGTCATTTTACGTCGGAAATAGCCACGAGCAGTGCACGTGAACGTTTGTGGAGTCCAAAAAACACGAGTTCAGGTTCTGGGAAGGCTCGCGATTTTCTCGTCAACGGTTTCTCGGATCGCAATTCTGTCGCTTCTAACGTGTTCCTCGTGTCATTTTACGTCGGAATTAGTCTTGAGAAATGCACAAACGCGGTTCTGGAGTTCAAAAAACACGAGATCAGGTTTTGGGAATGCTCGCGATTTTCTCGTCAACGTTTGCCCGGATCGCAATTCTGTCGCTTCTAACGTGTTCCTCGTGTCATTTTACGTCGGAATTAGTCATGAGAAAGGCAGAAACACGGTTCAGGAGCCCAAAAAACACGAGATCAGGATTCGTGAATGCTCGCGATTTTCTCGTCAACGGTTTCTCGGATCGCAATTCTGTCGCTTCTAAGGTGTTCCTCGTGTCATTTTACGTCGGAATTAGTCTTGAGAAATGCACAAACACGGTTCTGGAGTTGAAAAAACACGAGTTCAGGTTTTGGGAATGCTCGCGATTTTCTAGTCAACGGTTTCTCGGATCGCAATTCTGTCGCTTCCAACGTGTTCCTCGTGTCATTTTACGTCGGAATTAGTCTTGAGAAATGCACAAACACGGTTCTGGAGTTCAAAAAACACGAGATCAGGTTTTGGGAATGCTCGCGATTTTCTCGTCAACGTTTGCTCGGATTGCAATTCTGTCGCTTCCTACGCGTTCCTCGTGTCATTTTACGTCGGAATTAGTCTTGAGAAATGCACAAACACGTTTCTGGAGTTCAAAAAACACGAGATCAGGTTTTGGGAATGCTCGCGATTTTCTCGTCAACGTTTGCCCGGATTGCAATTCTGTCGCTTCCAACGCGTTCCCCGCGTCATTTTACATCGGAATTAGTCTTGAGAAAGGCACAAACACGGTTCAGGAGCCCAAAAAACACGAGATCAGGATTCGGGAATGCTCGCGATTTTCTCGTCAACGGTTTCACGGTTCGCAATTCTGTCGCTTCCATCGTGATCCTCGTGTCATTTTACGTCGGAAATAGTCACGAGCAGTGCACGTGAACGTTTGTGGAGTCCAAAAAACACGAGTTCAGGTTCTGGGAATGCTCGCGATTTTCTCGTCAACGGTTTCTCGGATCGCAATTCTGTTGCTTCTAACGTGTTCCTCGTGTCATTTTACGTCGGAATTAGTCTTGAGAAATGCACAAACACGGTTCTGGAGTTCAAAAAACACGAGATCAGGTTTTTGGAATGCTCGCGATTTTCTCGTCAACGGTTTCACGGTTCGCAATTCTGTCGCTTCCATCGTGATCCTCGTGTCATTTTACGTCGGAAATAGTCACGAGCAGTGCACGTGAACGTTTGTGGAGTCCAAAAAACACGAGTTCAGGTTCTGATAATGCTCGCGATTTTCTCGTCAACGGTTTCTCGGGTCGCAATTCCGTCGCTTCTAACGTGTTCCTCGTGTCATTTTACGTCGGAAATAGCCACGAGCAGTGCACAAACACGGTTCTGGAGTTCAAAAAACACGAGATCAGGTTTTGGGAATGCTCGCGATTTTCTCGTCAACGGTTTCTCGGTTCGCAATTCTGTCACTTCCATCGTGATCCTCGTGTCATTTTACGTCGGAATTAGTCTTGAGAAATGCACAAACACGGTTCTAGAGTTCAAAAAACACGAGTTCAGGTTTTGGGAATACTCGCGATTTTCTAGTCAACGGTTTCTCGGATCGCAATTCTGTCGCTTCCAACGTGTTCTTCGTGTCATTTTACGTCGGAATTAGTCTTGAGAAATGCACAAACACGTTTCTGGAGTTCAAAAAACACGAGATCAGGTTTGGGGAATGCTCGCGATTTTCTCGTCAACGTTTGCCCGGATTGCAATTCTGTCGCTTCCAACGCGTTCCCCGCGTCATTTTACATCGGAATTAGTCTTGAGAAAGGCACAAACACGGTTCAGGAGCCCAAAAAACACGAGATCAGGATTCGGGAATGCTCGCGATTTTCTCGTCAACGGTTTCTCGGATCGTAATTCTGTAGCTTCTAACGTGTTCCTCGTGTCATTTTACGTCGGAATTAGTCTTGAGAAATGCACAAACACGGTTCTGGAGTTCAAAAAACACGAGTTCAGGTTTTGGGAATGCTCGCGATTTTCTCGTCAACGTTTGCTCGGATTGCAATTCTGTCGCTTCCTACGCGTTCCTCGTGTCATTTTACGTCGGAATTAGTCTTGAGAAATGCACAAACACGGTTCTGGAGTTCAAAAAACACGAGTTCAGGTTTTGGGAATGCTCGCGATTTTCTCGTCAACGTTTACTCGGATTGCAATTCTGTCGCTTCCTACGCGTTTCGCGCGTCATTTTACATCGGAATTAGTCATGAGAAAGGCACAAACACGGTTCAGCAGCCCAAAAAACACGAGATCAGGTTTTGGGAATGCTCGCCATTTTCTCGTCAACGGTTTCTCGGTTCGCAATTCTGTCGCTTCCATCGTGATCCTCGTGTCATTTTACGTCGGAAATAGTCACGAGCAGTGCACGTGAACGTTTGTGGAGTCCAAAAAACACGAGTTCAGGTTCTGGGAATGCTCGCGATTTTCTCGTCAACGGTTTCTCGGATCGCAATTCTGTCGCTTCTAACGTGTTCCTCGTGTCATTTTACGTCGGAATTAGTCTTGAGAAATGCACAAACACGGTTCTGGAGTTCAAAAAACACGAGATCAGGTTTTTGGAATGCTCGCGATTTTCTCGTCAACGGTTTCTCGGTTCGCAATTCTGTCGCTTCTAACGTGTTCCTCGTGTCATTTTACGTCGGAATTAGTCTTGAGAAATGCACAAACACGGTCCTGGAGTTCAAAAAACACGAGTTCAGGTTTTGGGAATGCTCGCGATTTTCTCGTCAACGTTTGCTTGGATTGCAAGTCTGTCGCTTCCAACGTGATCCTCGTGTCATTTTACGTCGGAAATAGTCACGAGCAGTGCACGTGAACGTTTGTGGAGTCCAAAAAACACGAGTTCAGGTTCTGGGAATGCTCGCGATTTTCTCGTCAACGGTTTCTCGGATCGCAATTCTGTTGCTTCTAACGTGTTCCTCGTGTCATTTTACGTCGGAATTAGTCTTGAGAAATGCACAAACACGGTTCTGGAGTTCAAAAAACACGAGATCAGGTTTTTGGAATGCTCGCGATTTTCTCGTCAACGGTTTCACGGTTCGCAATTCTGTCGCTTCCATCGTGATCCTCGTGTCATTTTACGTCGGAAATAGTCACGAGCAGTGCACGTGAACGTTTGTGGAGTCCAAAAAACACGAGTTCAGGTTCTGATAATGCTCGCGATTTTCTCGTCAACGGTTTCTCGGATCGCAATTCTGTCGCTTCTAACGTGTTCCTCGTGTCATTTTACGTCGGAATTAGTCTTGAGAAATGCACAAACACGGTTCTGGAGTTCAAAAAACACGAGTTCAGGTTTTGGAAATGCTCGCGATTTTCTCGTCAACGTTTGCTTGGATTGCAATTCTGTCGCTTCCAACGTGATCCTCGTGTCATTTTACGTCGGAAATAGTCACGAGCAGTGCACGTGAACGTTTGTGGAGTCCAAAAAACACGAGTTCAGGTTCTGGGAATGCTCGCGATTTTCTCGTCAACGGTTTCTCGGATCGCAATTCTGTCGCTTCTAACGTGTTCCTCGTGTCATTTTACGTCGGAATTAGTCTTGAGAAATGCACAAACACGGTTCTGGAGTTCAAAAAACACGAGATCAGGTTTTTGGAATGCTCGCGATTTTCTCGTCAATGTTTGCTCGGATTGCAATTCTGTCGCTTCCTACGCGTTTCTCGCGTCATTTTACATCGGAATTAGTCATGAGAAATGCACAAACACGGTTGTGGAGCCCAAAAAACACGAGATCAGTTTCTGGGAATGCTCGCGATTTCCTCGTCAACGGTTTCTCGGATCGCAATTCTGTCGCTTCTAACGTGTTCCTCGTGTCATTTTACGTCGGAATTAGTCTTGAGAAATGCACAAACACGGTTCTGGAGTTCAAAAAACACGAGTTCAGGTTTTGGGAATGCTCGCGATTTTCTAGTCAACGGTTTCTCGGATCGCAATTCTGTCGCTTCCAACGTGTTCCTCGTGTCATTTTACGTCGGAATTAGTCTTGAGAAATGCACAAACACGGTTCTGGAGTTCAAAAAACAGGAGTTCAGGTTTTGGGAATGCTCGCGATTTTCTCGTCAACGTTTGCTTGGATTGCAATTCTGTCGCTTCCTACGCGTTTCTCGCGTCATTTTACATCGGAATTAGTCATGAGAAATGCACAAACGCGGTTGTGGAGCCCAAAAAACACGAGATCAGTTTCTGGGAATGCTCGCGATTTCCTCGTCAACGGTTTCTCGGATCGCAATTCTGTCGCTTCTAACGTGTTCCTCGTGTCATTTTACGTCGGAATTAGTCTTGAGAAATGCACAAACACGGTTCTGGAGTTCAAAAAACACGAGATCAGGTTTTTGGAATGCTCGCGATTTTCTCGTCAATGTTTGCTCGGATTGCAATTCTGTCGCTTCCTACGCGTTTCTCGCGTCATTTTACATCGGAATTAGTCATGAGAAATGCACAAACACGGTTGTGGAGCCCAAAAAACACGAGATCAGTTTCTGGGAATGCTCGCGATTTCCTCGTCAACGGTTTCTCGGATCGCAATTCTGTCGCTTCTAACGTGTTCCTCGTGTCATTTTACGTCGGAATTAGTCTTGAGAAATGCACAAACACGGTTCTGGAGTTCAAAAAACACGAGTTCAGGTTTTGGGAATGCTCGCGATTTTCTAGTCAACGGTTTCTCGGATCGCAATTCTGTCGCTTCCAACGTGTTCCTCGTGTCATTTTACGTCGGAATTAGTCTTGAGAAATGCACAAACACGGTTCTGGAGTTCAAAAAACAGGAGTTCAGGTTTTGGGAATGCTCGCGATTTTCTCGTCAACGTTTGCTTGGATTGCAATTCTGTCGCTTCCTACGCGTTTCTCGCGTCATTTTACATCGGAATTAGTCATGAGAAATGCACAAACGCGGTTGTGGAGCCCAAAAAACACGAGATCAGTTTCTGGGAATGCTCGCGATTTCCTCGTCAACGGTTTCTCGGATCGCAATTCTGTCGCTTCTAACGTGTTCCTCGTGTCATTTTACGTCGGAATTAGTCTTGAGAAATGCACAAACACGGTTCTGCAGTTCAAAAAACACGAGATCAGGTTTTTGGAATGCTCGCGATTTTCTCGTCAACGGTTTCTCGGTTCGCAATTCTGTCGCTTCTAACGTGTTCCTCGTGTCATTTTACGTCGGAATTAGTCTTGAGAAATGCACAAACACGGTCCTGGAGTTCAAAAAACACGAGTTCAGGTTTTGGGAATGCTCGCGATTTTCTCGTCAACGTTTGCTTGGATTGCAATTCTGTCGCTTCCAACGTGATCCTCGTGTCATTTTACGTCGGAAATAGTCACGAGCAGTGCACGTGAACCTTTGTGGAGTCCAAAAAACACGAGTTCAGGTTCTGATAATGCTCGCGATTTTCTCGTCAACGGTTTCTCGGGTCGCAATTCCGTCGCTTCTAACGTGTTCCTCGTGTCATTTTACGTCGGAAATAGCCACGAGCAGTGCACAAACACGGTTCTGGAGTTCAAAAAACACGAGATCAGGTTTTGGGAATGCTCGCGATTTTCTCGTCAACGGTTTCTCGGTTCGCAATTCTGTCACTTCCATCGTGATCCTCGTGTCATTTTACGTCGGAATTAGTCTTGAGAAATGCACAAACACGGTTCAGGAGTTCAAAAAACACGAGATCAGGATTCGGGAATGCTCGCGATTTTCTCGTCAACGTTTACTCGGATTGCAATTCTGTCGCTTCCTACGCGTTTCGCGCGTCATTTTACATCGGAATTAGTCATGAGAAAGGCACAAACACGGTTCAGCAGCCCAAAAAACACGAGATCAGGTTTTGGGAATGCTCGCCATTTTCTCGTCAACGGTTTCTCGGTTCGCAATTCTGTCGCTTCCATCGTGATCCTCGTGTCATTTTACGTCGGAAATAGTCACGAGCAGTGCACGTGAACGTTTGTGGAGTCCAAAAAACACGAGTTCAGGTTCTGGGAATGCTCGCGATTTTCTCGTCAACGGTTTCTCGGATCGCAATTCTGTCGCTTCTAACGTGTTCCTCGTGTCATTTTACGTCGGAATTAGTCTTGAGAAATGCACAAACACGGTTCTGGAGTTCAAAAAACACGAGATCAGGTTTTTGGAATGCTCGCGATTTTCTCGTCAACGGTTTCTCGGTTCGCAATTCTGTCGCTTCTAACGTGTTCCTCGTGTCATTTTACGTCGGAATTAGTCTTGAGAAATGCACAAACACGGTTCTGGAGTTCAAAAAACACGAGTTCAGGTTTTGGAAATGCTCGCGATTTTCTCGTCAACGTTTGCTTGGATTGCAATTCTGTCGCTTCCAACGTGATCCTCGTGTCATTTTACGTCGGAAATAGTCACGAGCAGTGCACGTGAACGTTTGTGGAGTCCAAAAAACACGAGTTCAGGTTCTGGGAATGCTCGCGATTTTCTCGTCAACGGTTTCTCGGATCGCAATTCTGTCGCTTCTAACGTGTTCCTCGTGTCATTTTACGTCGGAATTAGTCTTGAGAAATGCACAAACACGGTTCTGGAGTTCAAAAAACACGAGATCAGGTTTTTGGAATGCTCGCGATTTTCTCGTCAATGTTTGCTCGGATTGCAATTCTGTCGCTTCCTACGCGTTTCTCGCGTCATTTTACATCGGAATTAGTCATGAGAAATGCACAAACACGGTTGTGGAGCCCAAAAAACACGAGATCAGTTTCTGGGAATGCTCGCGATTTCCTCGTCAACGGTTTCTCGGATCGCAATTCTGTCGCTTCTAACGTGTTCCTCGTGTCATTTTACGTCGGAATTAGTCTTGAGAAATGCACAAACACGGTTCTGGAGTTCAAAAAACACGAGTTCAGGTTTTGGGAATGCTCGCGATTTTCTAGTCAACGGTTTCTCGGATCGCAATTCTGTCGCTTCCAACGTGTTCCTCGTGTCATTTTACGTCGGAATTAGTCTTGAGAAATGCACAAACACGGTTCTGGAGTTCAAAAAACAGGAGTTCAGGTTTTGGGAATGCTCGCGATTTTCTCGTCAACGTTTGCTTGGATTGCAATTCTGTCGCTTCCTACGCGTTTCTCGCGTCATTTTACATCGGAATTAGTCATGAGAAATGCACAAACGCGGTTGTGGAGCCCAAAAAACACGAGATCAGTTTCTGGGAATGCTCGCGATTTCCTCGTCAACGGTTTCTCGGATCGCAATTCTGTCGCTTCTAACGTGTTCCTCGTGTCATTTTACGTCGGAATTAGTCTTGAGAAATGCACAAACACGGTTCTGGAGTTCAAAAAACACGAGATCAGGTTTTTGGAATGCTCGCGATTTTCTCGTCAATGTTTGCTCGGATTGCAATTCTGTCGCTTCCTACGCGTTTCTCGCGTCATTTTACATCGGAATTAGTCATGAGAAATGCACAAACACGGTTGTGGAGCCCAAAAAACACGAGATCAGTTTCTGGGAATGCTCGCGATTTCCTCGTCAACGGTTTCTCGGATCGCAATTCTGTCGCTTCTAACGTGTTCCTCGTGTCATTTTACGTCGGAATTAGTCTTGAGAAATGCACAAACACGGTTCTGGAGTTCAAAAAACACGAGTTCAGGTTTTGGGAATGCTCGCGATTTTCTAGTCAACGGTTTCTCGGATCGCAATTCTGTCGCTTCCAACGTGTTCCTCGTGTCATTTTACGTCGGAATTAGTCTTGAGAAATGCACAAACACGGTTCTGGAGTTCAAAAAACAGGAGTTCAGGTTTTGGGAATGCTCGCGATTTTCTCGTCAACGTTTGCTTGGATTGCAATTCTGTCGCTTCCTACGCGTTTCTCGCGTCATTTTACATCGGAATTAGTCATGAGAAATGCACAAACGCGGTTGTGGAGCCCAAAAAACACGAGATCAGTTTCTGGGAATGCTCGCGATTTCCTCGTCAACGGTTTCTCGGATCGCAATTCTGTCGCTTCTAACGTGTTCCTCGTGTCATTTTACGTCGGAATTAGTCTTGAGAAATGCACAAACACGGTTCTGCAGTTCAAAAAACACGAGATCAGGTTTTTGGAATGCTCGCGATTTTCTCGTCAACGGTTTCTCGGTTCGCAATTCTGTCGCTTCTAACGTGTTCCTCGTGTCATTTTACGTCGGAATTAGTCTTGAGAAATGCACAAACACGGTCCTGGAGTTCAAAAAACACGAGTTCAGGTTTTGGGAATGCTCGCGATTTTCTCGTCAACGTTTGCTTGGATTGCAATTCTGTCGCTTCCAACGTGATCCTCGTGTCATTTTACGTCGGAAATAGTCACGAGCAGTGCACGTGAACCTTTGTGGAGTCCAAAAAACACGAGTTCAGGTTCTGATAATGCTCGCGATTTTCTCGTCAACGGTTTCTCGGGTCGCAATTCCGTCGCTTCTAACGTGTTCCTCGTGTCATTTTACGTCGGAAATAGCCACGAGCAGTGCACAAACACGGTTCTGGAGTTCAAAAAACACGAGATCAGGTTTTGGGAATGCTCGCGATTTTCTCGTCAACGGTTTCTCGGTTCGCAATTCTGTCACTTCCATCGTGATCCTCGTGTCATTTTACGTCGGAATTAGTCTTGAGAAATGCACAAACACGGTTCAGGAGTTCAAAAAACACGAGATCAGGATTCGGGAATGCTCGCGATTTTCTCGTCAACGTTTACTCGGATTGCAATTCTGTCGCTTCCTACGCGTTTCGCGCGTCATTTTACATCGGAATTAGTCATGAGAAAGGCACAAACACGGTTCAGCAGCCCAAAAAACACGAGATCAGGTTTTGGGAATGCTCGCCATTTTCTCGTCAACGGTTTCTCGGTTCGCAATTCTGTCGCTTCCATCGTGATCCTCGTGTCATTTTACGTCGGAAATAGTCACGAGCAGTGCACGTGAACGTTTGTGGAGTCCAAAAAACACGAGTTCAGGTTCTGGGAATGCTCGCGATTTTCTCGTCAACGGTTTCTCGGATCGCAATTCTGTCGCTTCTAACGTGTTCCTCGTGTCATTTTACGTCGGAATTAGTCTTGAGAAATGCACAAACACGGTTCTGGAGTTCAAAAAACACGAGATCAGGTTTTTGGAATGCTCGCGATTTTCTCGTCAACGGTTTCTCGGTTCGCAATTCTGTCGCTTCTAACGTGTTCCTCGTGTCATTTTACGTCGGAATTAGTCTTGAGAAATGCACAAACACGGTCCTGGAGTTCAAAAAACACGAGTTCAGGTTTTGGGAATGCTCGCGATTTTCTCGTCAACGTTTGCTTGGATTGCAATTCTGTCGCTTCCAACGTGATCCTCGTGTCATTTTACGTCGGAAATAGTCACGAGCAGTGCACGTGAACGTTTGTGGAGTCCAAAAAACACGAGTTCAGGTTCTGGGAATGCTCGCGATTTTCTCGTCAACGGTTTCTCGGATCGCAATTCTGTTGCTTCTAACGTGTTCCTCGTGTCATTTTACGTCGGAATTAGTCTTGAGAAATGCACAAACACGGTTCTGGAGTTCAAAAAACACGAGATCAGGTTTTTGGAATGCTCGCGATTTTCTCGTCAACGGTTTCACGGTTCGCAATTCTGTCGCTTCCATCGTGATCCTCGTGTCATTTTACGTCGGAAATAGTCACGAGCAGTGCACGTGAACGTTTGTGGAGTCCAAAAAACACGAGTTCAGGTTCTGATAATGCTCGCGATTTTCTCGTCAACGGTTTCTCGGGTCGCAATTCCGTCGCTTCTAACGTGTTCCTCGTGTCATTTTACGTCGGAAATAGCCACGAGCAGTGCACAAACACGGTTCTGGAGTTCAAAAAACACGAGATCAGGTTTTGGGAATGCTCGCGATTTTCTCGTCAACGGTTTCTCGGTTCGCAATTCTGTCACTTCCATCGTGATCCTCGTGTCATTTTACGTCGGAATTAGTCTTGAGAAATGCACAAACACGGTTCTGGAGTTCAAAAAACACGAGTTCAGGTTTTGGGAATACTCGCGATTTTCTAGTCAACGGTTTCTCGGATCGCAATTCTGTCGCTTCTAACGTGTTCCTCGTGTCATTTTACGTCGGAATTAGTCTTGAGAAATGCACAAACACGGTTCTGGAGTTCAAAAAACACGAGATCAGGTTTTTGGAATGCTCGCGATTTTCTCGTCAATGTTTGCTCGGATTGCAATTCTGTCGCTTCCTACGCGTTTCTCGCGTCATTTTACATCGGAATTAGTCATGAGAAATGCACAAACACGGTTGTGGAGCCCAAAAAACACGAGATCAGTTTCTGGGAATGCTCGCGATTTCCTCGTCAACGGTTTCTCAGATCGCAATTCTGTCGCTTCTAACGTGTTCCTCGTGTCATTTTACGTCGGAATTAGTCTTGAGAAATGCACAAACACGGTTCTGGAGTTCAAAAAACACGAGTTCAGGTTTTGGGAATGCTCGCGATTTTCTAGTCAACGGTTTCTCGGATCGCAATTCTGTCGCTTCCAACGTGTTCCTCGTGTCATTTTACGTCGGAATTAGTCTTGAGAAATGCACAAACACGGTTCTGGAGTTCAAAAAACAGGAGTTCAGGTTTTGGGAATGCTCGCGATTTTCTCGTCAACGTTTGCTTGGATTGCAATTCTGTCGCTTCCTACGCGTTTCTCGCGTCATTTTACATCGGAATTAGTCATGAGAAATGCACAAACGCGGTTGTGGAGCCCAAAAAACACGAGATCAGTTTCTGGGAATGCTCGCGATTTCCTCGTCAACGGTTTCTCGGATCGCAATTCTGTCGCTTCTAACGTGTTCCTCGTGTCATTTTACGTCGGAATTAGTCTTGAGAAATGCACAAACACGGTTCTGCAGTTCAAAAAACACGAGTTCAGGTTTTGGGAATACTCGCGATTTTCCAGTCAACGGTTTCTCGGATCGCAATTCTGTCGCTTCCAACGCGTTCCCCGCGTCATTTTACATCGGAATTAGTCTTGAGAAAGGCACAAACACGGTTCAGGAGCCCAAAAAACACGAGATCAGGATTCGGGAGTGCTCGCGATTTTCTCGTCAACGGTTTCTCGGATCGCAATTCTGTCGATTCTAACGTGTTCCTCGTGTCATTTTACGTCGGAATTAGTCTTGAGAAATGCACAAACACGGTTCTGGAGTTCAAAAAACACGAGTTCAGGTTTTGGGAATGCTCGCGATTTTCTCGTCAACGTTTGCTCGGATTGCAATTCTGTCGCTTCCTACGCGTTCCTCGTGTCATTTTACGTCGGAATTAGTCTTGAGAAATGCACAAACACGGTTCTGGAGTTCAAAAAACACGAGTTCAGGTTTTGGGAATGCTCGCGATTTTCTCGTCAACGTTTACTCGGATTGCAATTCTGTCGCTTCCTACGCGTTTCTCGCGTCATTTTACATCGGAATTAGTCATGAGAAAGGCACAAACACGGTTCAGCAGCCCAAAAAACACGAGATCAGGTTTTGGGAATGCTCGCCATTTTCTCGTCAACGGTTTCTCCGTTCGCAATTCTGTCGCTTCCATCGTGATCCTCGTGTCATTTTACGTCGGAAATAGTCACGAGCAGTGCACGTGAACGTTTGTGGAGTCCAAAAAACACGAGTTCAGGTTCTGGGAATGCTCGCGATTTTCTCGTCAACGGTTTCTCGGATCGCAATTCTGTCGCTTCTAACGTGTTCCTCGTGTCATTTTACGTCGGAATTAGTCTTGAGAAATGCACAAACACGGTTCTGGAGTTCAAAAAACACGAGATCAGGTTTTTGCAATGCTCGCGATTTTCTCGTCAACGGTTTCTCGGTACGCAATTCTGTCGCTTCTAACGTGTTCCTCGTGTCATTTTACGTCGGAATTAGTCTTGAGAAATGCACAAACACGGTCCTGGAGTTCAAAAAACACGAGTTCAGGTTTTGGGAATGCTCGCGATTTTCTCGTCAACGGTTTCACGGTTCGCAATTCTGTCGCTTCCATCGTGATCCTCGTGTCATTTTACGTCGGAAATAGTCACGAGCAGTGCACGTGAACGTTTGTGGAGTCCAAAAAACACGAGATCAGGTTTTTGGAATGCTCGCGATTTTCTCGTCAACGGTTTCTCTGGTCGCAATTCCGTCGCTTCTAACGTGTTCCTCGTGTCATTTTACGTCGGAATTAGTCTTGAGAAATGCACAAACACGGTTCTGGAGTTCAAAAAACACGAGATCAGGTTTTGGGAATGCTCGCGATTTTCTCGTCAACGGTTTCTCGGTTCGCAATTCTGTCGCTTCCATCGTGATCCTCGTGTCATTTTACGTCGGAAATAGTCACGAGCAGTGCACGTGAACGTTTGTGGAGTCCAAAAAACACGAGTTCAGGTTCTGGGAATGCTCGCGATTTTCTCGTCAACGGTTTCTCTGATCGCAATTCTGTCGCTTCTAACGTGTTCCTCGTGTCATTTTACGTCGGAATTAATCTTGAGAAATGCACAAACACGGTTCTGGAGTTCAAAAAACACGAGATCAGGTTTTGGGAATGCTCGCGATTTTCTCGTCAACGTTCGCCCGGATTGCAATTCTGTCGCTTCCAACGCGTTCCTCGCGTCATTTTACATCGGAATTAGTCATGAGAAAGGCACAAACACGGTTCAGGAGCCCAAGAAACACGAGATCAGGATTCGGGAATGCTCGCGATTTTCTCGTCAACGGTTTCTCGGATCGCAATTCTGTCGCTTCCAACGTGTTCCTCGTGTCATTTTACGTCGGAATTAGTCTTGAGAAATGCACAAACACGGTTCTGGAGTTCAAAAAACACGAGATCAGGTTTTTGGAATGCTCGCGATTTTCTCGTCAACGGTTTCTCGGTTCGCAATTCTGTCGCTTCCATCGTGATCCTTGTGTCATTTTACGTCGGAAATAGACACGAGCAGTGCACGTGAACGTTTGTGGAGTCCAAAAAACACGAGTTCAGGTTCTGGGAATGCTCGCGATTTTCTCGTCAACGTTTGCCCGGATTGCAATTCTGTCGCTTCCAACGCGTTCCTCGTGTCATTTTACGTCGGAATTAGTCTTGAGAAATGCACAAACACGGTTCTGGAGTTCAAAAAACACGAGATCAGGTTTTTGGAATGCTCGCGATTTTCTCGTCAACGGTTTCACGGTTCGCAATTCTGTCGCTTCCATCGTGATCCTCGTGTCATTTTACGTCGGAAATAGTCACGAGCAGTGCACGTGAACGTTTGTGGAGTCCAAAAAACACGAGTTCAGGTTCTGATAATGCTCGCGATTTTCTCGTCAACGGTTTCTCGGATCGCAATTCTGTCGCTTCCAACGTGTTCCTCGTGTCATTTTACGTCGGAATTAGTCTTGAGAAATGCACAAACACGGTTCTGGAGTTCAAAAAACACGAGATCAGGTTTTGGGAATGCTCGCGATTTTCTCGTCAACGTTTGCCCGGATTGCAATTCTGTCGCTTCCAACGCGTTCCCCGCGTCATTTTACATCGGAATTAGTCTTGAGAAAGGCACAAACACGGTTCAGGAGCCCAAAAAACACGAGATCAGGATTCGGGAGTGCTCGCGATTTTCTCGTCAACGGTTTCTCGGATCGCAATTCTGTCGATTCTAACGTGTTCCTCGTGTCATTTTACGTCGGAATTAGTCTTGAGAAATGCACAAACACGGTTCTGGAGTTCAAAAAACACGAGTTCAGGTTTTGGGAATGCTCGCGATTTTCTCGTCAACGTTTGCTCGGATTGCAATTCTGTCGCTTCCTACGCGTTCCTCGTGTCATTTTACGTCGGAATTAGTCTTGAGAAATGCACAAACACGGTTCTGGAGTTCAAAAAACACGAGTTCAGGTTTTGGGAATGCTCGCGATTTTCTCGTCAACGTTTACTCGGATTGCAATTCTGTCGCTTCCTACGCGTTTCTCGCGTCATTTTACATCGGAATTAGTCATGAGAAAGGCACAAACACGGTTCAGCAGCCCAAAAAACACGAGATCAGGTTTTGGGAATGCTCGCCATTTTCTCGTCAACGGTTTCTCCGTTCGCAATTCTGTCGCTTCCATCGTGATCCTCGTGTCATTTTACGTCGGAAATAGTCACGAGCAGTGCACGTGAACGTTTGTGGAGTCCAAAAAACACGAGTTCAGGTTCTGGGAATGCTCGCGATTTTCTCGTCAACGGTTTCTCGGATCGCAATTCTGTCGCTTCTAACGTGTTCCTCGTGTCATTTTACGTCGGAATTAGTCTTGAGAAATGCACAAACACGATTCTGGAGTTCAAAAAACACGAGATCAGGTTTTTGCAATGCTCGCGATTTTCTCGTCAACGGTTTCTCGGTACGCAATTCTGTCGCTTCTAACGTGTTCCTCGTGTCATTTTACGTCGGAATTAGTCTTGAGAAATGCACAAACACGGTCCTGGAGTTCAAAAAACACGAGTTCAGGTTTTGGGAATGCTCGCGATTTTCTCGTCAACGGTTTCACGGTTCGCAATTCTGTCGCTTCCATCGTGATCCTCGTGTCATTTTACGTCGGAAATAGTCACGAGCAGTGCACGTGAACGTTTGTGGAGTCCAAAAAACACGAGTTCAGGTTCTGATAATGCTCGCGATTTTCTCGTCAACGGTTTCTCGGGTCGCAATTCCGTCGCTTCTAACGTGTTCCTCGTGTCATTTTACGTCGGAATTAGTCTTGAGAAATGCACAAACACGGTTCTGGAGTTCAAAAAACACGAGATCAGGTTTTGGGAATGCTCGCGATTTTCTCGTCAACGGTTTCTCGGTTCGCAATTCTGTCGCTTCCATCGTGATCCTCGTGTCATTTTACGTCGGAAATAGTCACGAGCAGTGCACGTGAACGTTTGTGGAGTCCAAAAAACACGAGTTCAGGTTCTGGGAATGCTCGCGATTTTCTCGTCAACGGTTTCTCTGATCGCAATTCTGTCGCTTCTAACGTGTTCCTCGTGTCATTTTACGTCGGAATTAATCTTGAGAAATGCACAAACACGGTTCTGGAGTTCAAAAAACACGAGATCAGGTTTTGGGAATGCTCGCGATTTTCTCGTCAACGTTCGCCCGGATTGCAATTCTGTCGCTTCCAACGCGTTCCTCGCGTCATTTTACATCGGAATTAGTCATGAGAAAGGCACAAACACGGTTCAGGAGCCCAAGAAACACGAGATCAGGATTCGGGAATGCTCGCGATTTTCTCGTCAACGGTTTCTCGGATCGCAATTCTGTCGCTTCCAACGTGTTCCTCGTGTCATTTTACGTCGGAATTAGTCTTGAGAAATGCACAAACACGGTTCTGGAGTTCAAAAAACACGAGATCAGGTTTTTGGAATGCTCGCGATTTTCTCGTCAACGGTTTCTCGGTTCGCAATTCTGTCGCTTCCATCGTGATCCTTGTGTCATTTTACGTCGGAAATAGACACGAGCAGTGCACGTGAACGTTTGTGGAGTCCAAAAAACACGAGTTCAGGTTCTGGGAATGCTCGCGATTTTCTCGTCAACGTTTGCCCGGATTGCAATTCTGTCGCTTCCAACGCGTTCCTCGTGTCATTTTACGTCGGAATTAGTCTTGAGAAATGCACAAACACGGTTCTGGAGTTCAAAAAACACGAGATCAGGTTTTTGGAATGCTCGCGATTTTCTCGTCAACGGTTTCACGGTTCGCAATTCTGTCGCTTCCATCGTGATCCTCGTGTCATTTTACGTCGGAAATAGTCACGAGCAGTGCACGTGAACGTTTGTGGAGTCCAAAAAACACGAGTTCAGGTTCTGATAATGCTCGCGATTTTCTCGTCAACGGTTTCTCGGGTCGCAATTCCGTCGCTTCTAACGTGTTCCTCGTGTCATTTTACGTCGGAATTAGTCTTGAGAAATGCACAAACACGGTTCTGGAGTTCAAAAAACACGAGATCAGGTTTTTGGAATGCTCGCGATTTTCTCGTCAACGGTTTCTCGGTACGCAATTCTGTCGCTTCTAACGTGTTCCTCGTGTCATTTTACGTCGGAATTAGTCTTGAGAAATGCACAAACACGGTCCTGGAGTTCAAAAAACACGAGTTCAGGTTTTGGGAATGCTCGCGATTTTCTCGTCAACGTTTGCTTGGATTGCAATTCTGTCGCTTCCAACGTGATCCTCGTGTCATTTTACGTCGGAAATAGTCACGAGCAGTGCACGTGAACGTTTGTGGAGTCCAAAAAACACGAGTTCAGGTTCTGGGAATGCTCGCGATTTTCTCGTCAACGGTTTCTCGGATCGCAATTCTGTTGCTTCTAACGTGTTCCTCGTGTCATTTTACGTCGGAATTAGTCTTGAGAAATGCACAAACACGGTTCTGGAGTTCAAAAAACACGAGATCAGGTTTTTGGAATGCTCGCGATTTTCTCGTCAACGGTTTCACGGTTCGCAATTCTGTCGCTTCCATCGTGATCCTCGTGTCATTTTACGTCGGAAATAGTCACGAGCAGTGCACGTGAACGTTTGTGGAGTCCAAAAAACACGAGTTCAGGTTCTGATAATGCTCGCGATTTTCTCGTCAACGGTTTCTCGGGTCGCAATTCCGTCGCTTCTAACGTGTTCCTCGTGTCATTTTACGTCGGAATTAGTCTTGAGAAATGCACAAACACGGTTCTGGAGTTCAAAAAACACGAGTTCAGGTTTTGGAAATGCTCGCGATTTTCTCGTCAACGTTTGCTTGGATTGCAATTCTGTCGCTTCCAACGTGATCCTCGTGTCATTTTACGTCGGAAATAGTCACGAGCAGTGCACGTGAACGTTTGTGGAGTCCAAAAAACACGAGTTCAGGTTCTGGGAATGCTCGCGATTTTCTCGTCAACGGTTTCTCGGATCGCAATTCTGTCGCTTCTAACGTGTTCCTCGTGTCATTTTACGTCGGAATTAGTCTTGAGAAATGCACAAACACGGTTCTGGAGTTCAAAAAACACGAGATCAGGTTTTTGGAATGCTCGCGATTTTCTCGTCAACGGTTTCTCGGTTCGCAATTCTGTCGCTTGCATCGTGATCCTTGTGTCATTTTACGTCGGAAATAGACACGAGCAGTGCACGTGAACGTTTGTGGAATCCAAAAAACACGAGTTCAGGTTCTGGGAATGCTCGCGATTTTCTCGTCAACGTTTGCCCGGATTGCAATTCTGTCGCTTCCAACGCGTTCCTCGTGTCATTTTACGTCGGAATTAGTCTTGAGAAATGCACAAACACGGTTCTGGAGTTCAAAAAACACGAGATCAGGTTTTTGGAATGCTCGCGATTTTCTCGTCAACGGTTTCACGGTTCGCAATTCTGTCGCTTCCATCGTGATCCTCGTGTCATTTTACGTCGGAAATAGTCACGAGCAGTGCACGTGAACGTTTGTGGAGTCCAAAAAACACGAGTTCAGGTTCTGATAATGCTCGCGATTTTCTCGTTAACGGTTTCTCGGATCGCAATTCTGTCGCTTCCAACGTGTTCCTCGTGTCATTTTACGCCGGAATTAGTCTTGAGAAATGCACAAACACGGTTCTGGAGTTCAAAAAACACGAGATCAGGTTTTTGGAATGCTCGCGATTTTCTCGTCAACGGTTTCTCGGTTCGCAATTCTGTCGCTTCCATCGTGATCCTTGTGTCATTTTACGTCGGAAATAGACACGAGCAGTGCACGTGAACGTTTGTGGAGTCCAAAAAACACGAGTTCAGGTTCTGGGAATGCTCGCGATTTTCTCGTCAACGTTTGCCCGGATCGCAATTCTGTCGCTTCCAACGCGTTCCTCGTGTCATTTTACGTCGGAATTAGTCTTGAGAAATGCACAAACACGGTTCTGGAGTTCAAAAAACACGAGATCAGGTTTTTGGAATGCTCGCGATTTTCTCGTCAACGGTTTCACGGTTCGCAATTCTGTCGCTTCCATCGTGATCCTCGTGTCATTTTACGTCGGAAATAGTCACGAGCAGTGCACGTGAACGTTTGTGGAGTCCAAAAAACACGAGTTCAGGTTCTGATAATGCTCGCGATTTTCTCGTCAACGGTTTCTCGGGTCGCAATTCCGTCGCTTCTAACGTGTTCCTCGTGTCATTTTACGTCGGAATTAGTCTTGAGAAATGCACAAACACGGTTCTGGAGTTCAAAAAACACGAGTTCAGGTTTTGGAAATGCTCGCGATTTTCTCGTCAACGTTTGCTTGGATTGCAATTCTGTCGCTTCCAACGTGATCCTCGTGTCATTTTACGTCGGAAATAGTCACGAGCAGTGCACGTGAACGTTTGTGGAGTCCAAAAAACACGAGTTCAGGTTCTGGGAATGCTCGCGATTTTCTCGTCAACGGTTTCTCGGATCGCAATTCTGTCGCTTCTAACGTGTTCCTCGTGTCATTTTACGTCGGAATTAGTCTTGACAAATGCACAAACACGGTTCTGGAGTTCAAAAAACACGAGATCAGGTTTTTGGAATGCTCGCGATTTTCTCGTCAATGTTTGCTCGGATTGCAATTCTGTCGCTTCCTACGCGTTTCTCGCGTCATTTTACATCGGAATTAGTCATGAGAAATGCACAAACACGGTTGTGGAGCCCAAAAAACACGAGATCAGTTTCTGGGAATGCTCGCGATTTCCTCGTCAACGGTTTCTCGGATCGCAATTCTGTCGCTTCTAACGTGTTCCTCGTGTCATTTTACGTCGGAATTAGTCTTGAGAAATGCACAAACACGGTTATGGAGTTCAAAAAACACGAGTTCAGGTTTTGGGAATGCTCGCGATTTTCTAGTCAACGGTTTCTCGGATCGCAATTCTGTCGCTTCCAACGTGTTCCTCGTGTCATTTTACGTCGGAATTAGTCTTGAGAAATGCACAAACACGGTTCTGGAGTTCAAAAAACACGAGTTCAGGTTTTGGAAATGCTCGCGATTTTCTCGTCAACGTTTGCTTGGATTGCAATTCTGTCGCTTCCAACGTGATCCTCGTGTCATTTTACGTCGGAAATAGTCACGAGCAGTGCACGTGAACGTTTGTGGAGTCCAAAAAACACGAGTTCAGGTTCTGGGAATGCTCGCGATTTTCCCGTCAACGGTTTCTCGGATCGCAATTCTGTCGCTTCTAACGTGTTCCTCGTGTCATTTTACGTCGGAATTAGTCTTGAGAAATGCACAAACACGGTTCTGGAGTTCAAAAAACACGAGATCAGGTTTTTGGAATGCTCGCGATTTTCTCGTCAATGTTTGCTCGGATTGCAATTCTGTCGCTTCCTACGCGTTTCTCGCGTCATTTTACATCGGAATTAGTCATGAGAAATGCACAAACACGGTTGTGGAGCCCAAAAAACACGAGATCAGTTTCTGGGAATGCTCGCGATTTCCTCGTCAACGGTTTCTCGGATCGCAATTCTGTCGCTTCTAACGTGTTCCTCGTGTCATTTTACGTCGGAATTAGTCTTGAGAAATGCACAAACACGGTTCTGGAGTTCAAAAAACACGAGTTCAGGTTTTGGGAATGCTCGCGATTTTCTAGTCAACGGTTTCTCGGATCGCAATTCTGTCGCTTCCAACGTGTTCCTCGTGTCATTTTACGTCGGAATTAGTCTTGAGAAATGCACAAACACGGTTCTGGAGTTCAAAAAACAGGAGTTCAGGTTTTGGGAATGCTCGCGATTTTCTCGTCAACGTTTGCTTGGATTGCAATTCTGTCGCTTCCTACGCGTTTCTCGCGTCATTTTACATCGGAATTAGTCATGAGAAATGCACAAACGCGGTTGTGGAGCCCAAAAAACACGAGATCAGTTTCTGGGAATGCTCGCGATTTCCTCGTCAACGGTTTCTCGGATCGCAATTCTGTCGCTTCTAACGTGTTCCTCGTGTCATTTTACGTCGGAATTAGTCTTGAGAAATGCACAAACACGGTTCTGGAGTTCAAAAAACACGAGTTCAGGTTTTGGGAATACTCGCGATTTTCTAGTCAACGGTTTCTCGGATCGCAATTCTGTCGCTTCCAACGTGTTCCTCGTGTCATTTTACGTCGGAATTAGTCTTGAGAAATGCACAAACACGTTTCTGGAGTTCAAAAAACACGAGATCAGGTTTTGGGAATGCTCGCGATTTTCTCGTCAACGTTTGCCCGGATTGCAATTCTGTCGCTTCCAACGCGTTCCCCGCGTCATTTTACATCGGAATTAGTCTTGAGAAAGGCACAAACACGGTTCAGGAGCCCAAAAAACACGAGATCAGGATTCGGGAATGCTCGCGATTTTCTCGTCAACGGTTTCTCGGATCGCAATTCTGTCGCTTCTAACGTGTTCCTCGTGTCATTTTACGTCGGAATTAGTCTTGAGAAATGCACAAACACGGTTCTGGAGTTCAAAAAACACGAGTTCAGGTTTTGGGAATGCTCGCGATTTTCTCGTCAACGTTTGCTCGGATTGCAATTCTGTCGCTTCCTACGCGTTCCTCGTGTCATTTTACGTCGGAATTAGTCTTGAGAAATGCACAAACACGGTTCTGGAGTTCAAAAAACACGAGTTCAGGTTTTGGGAATGCTCGCGATTTTCTCGTCAACGTTTACTCGGATTGCAATTCTGTCGCTTCCTACGCGTTTCTCGCGTCATTTTACATCGGAATTAGTCATGAGAAAGGCACAAACACGGTTCAGCAGCCCAAAAAACACGAGATCAGGTTTTGGGAATGCTCGCCATTTTCTCGTCAACGGTTTCTCCGTTCGCAATTCTGTCGCTTCCATCGTGATCCTCGTGTCATTTTACGTCGGAATTAGTCTTGAGAAATGCACAAACACGGTTCTGGAGTTCAAAAAACACGAGATCAGGTTTTTGGAATGCTCGCGATTTTCTCGTCAACGGTTTCTCGGTACGCAATTCTGTCGCTTCTAACGTGTTCCTCGTGTCATTTTACGTCGGAATTAGTCTTGAGAAATGCACAAACACGGTCCTGGAGTTCAAAAAACACGAGTTCAGGTTTTGGGAATGCTCGCGATTTTCTCGTCAACGTTTGCTTGGATTGCAATTCTGTCGCTTCCAACGTGATCCTCGTGTCATTTTACGTCGGAAATAGTCACGAGCAGTGCACGTGAACGTTTGTGGAGTCCAAAAAACACGAGTTCAGGTTCTGGGAATGCTCGCGATTTTCTCGTCAACGGTTTCTCGGATCGCAATTCTGTTGCTTCTAACGTGTTCCTCGTGTCATTTTACGTCGGAATTAGTCTTGAGAAATGCACAAACACGGTTCTGGAGTTCAAAAAACACGAGATCAGGTTTTTGGAATGCTCGCGATTTTCTCGTCAACGGTTTCACGGTTCGCAATTCTGTCGCTTCCATCGTGATCCTCGTGTCATTTTACGTCGGAAATAGTCACGAGCAGTGCACGTGAACGTTTGTGGAGTCCAAAAAACACGAGTTCAGGTTCTGATAATGCTCGCGATTTTCTCGTCAACGGTTTCTCGGGTCGCAATTCCGTCGCTTCTAACGTGTTCCTCGTGTCATTTTACGTCGGAATTAGTCTTGAGAAATGCACAAACACGGTTCTGGAGTTCAAAAAACACGAGATCAGGTTTTGGGAATGCTCGCGATTTTCTCGTCAACGGTTTCTCGGTTCGCAATTCTGTCGCTTCCATCGTGATCCTCGTGTCATTTTACGTCGGAAATAGTCACGAGCAGTGCACGTGAACGTTTGTGGAGTCCAAAAAACACGAGTTCAAGTTCTGGGAATGCTCGCGATTTTCTCGTCAACGGTTTCTCTGATCGCAATTCTGTCGCTTCTAACGTGTTCCTCGTGTCATTTTACGTCGGAATTAATCTTGAGAAATGCACAAACACGGTTCTGGAGTTCAAAAAACACGAGATCAGGTTTTGGGAATGCTCGCGATTTTCTCGTCAACGGTTTCTCGGTTCGCAATTCTGTCGCTTCCATCGTGATCCTTGTGTCATTTTACGTCGGAAATAGACACGAGCAGTGCACGTGAACGTTTGTGGAATCCAAAAAACACGAGTTCAGGTTCTGGGAATGCTCGCGATTTTCTCGTCAACGTTTGCCCGGATTGCAATTCTGTCGCTTCCAACGCGTTCCTCGTGTCATTTTACGTCGGAATTAGTCTTGAGAAATGCACAAACACGGTTCTGGAGTTCAAACAACACGAGATCAGGTTTTGGGAATGCTCGCGATTTTCTCGCCAACGTTTGCCCGGATTGCAATTCTGTCGCTTCCAACGCGTTCCTCGTGTCATTTTACGTCGGAATTAGTCTTGAGAAATGCACAAACACGGTTCTGGAGTTCAAAAAACACGAGATCAGGTTTTTGGAATGCTCGCGATTTTCTCGTCAACGGTTTCACGGTTCGCAATTCTGTCGCTTCCATCGTGATCCTCGTGTCATTTTACGTCGGAAATAGTCACGAGCAGTGCACGTGAACGTTTGTGGAGTCCAAAAAACACGAGTTCAGGTTCTGATAATGCTCGCGATTTTCTCGTTAACGGTTTCTCGGATCGCAATTCTGTCGCTTCCAACGTGTTCCTCGTGTCATTTTACGCCGGAATTAGTCTTGAGAAATGCACAAACACGGTTCTGGAGTTCAAAAAACACGAGATCAGGTTTTTGGAATGCTCGCGATTTTCTCGTCAACGGTTTCTCGGTTCGCAATTCTGTCGCTTCCATCGTGATCCTTGTGTCATTTTACGTCGGAAATAGACACGAGCAGTGCACGTGAACGTTTGTGGAGTCCAAAAAACACGAGTTCAGGTTCTGGGAATGCTCGCGATTTTCTCGTCAACGTTTGCCCGGATCGCAATTCTGTCGCTTCCAACGCGTTCCTCGTGTCATTTTACGTCGGAATTAGTCTTGAGAAATGCACAAACACGGTTCTGGAGTTCAAAAAACACGAGATCAGGTTTTTGGAATGCTCGCGATTTTCTCGTCAACGGTTTCACGGTTCGCAATTCTGTCGCTTCCATCGTGATCCTCGTGTCATTTTACGTCGGAAATAGTCACGAGCAGTGCACGTGAACGTTTGTGGAGTCCAAAAAACACGAGTTCAGGTTCTGATAATGCTCGCGATTTTCTCGTCAACGGTTTCTCGGGTCGCAATTCCGTCGCTTCTAACGTGTTCCTCGTGTCATTTTACGTCGGAATTAGTCTTGAGAAATGCACAAACACGGTTCTGGAGTTCAAAAAACACGAGTTCAGGTTTTGGAAATGCTCGCGATTTTCTCGTCAAGGTTTGCTTGGATTGCAATTCTGTCGCTTCCAACGTGATCCTCGTGTCATTTTACGTCGGAAATAGTCACGAGCAGTGCACGTGAACGTTTGTGGAGTCCAAAAAACACGAGTTCAGGTTCTGGGAATGCTCGCGATTTTCTCGTCAACGGTTTCTCGGATCGCAATTCTGTCGCTTCTAACGTGTTCCTCGTGTCATTTTACGTCGGAATTAGTCTTGACAAATGCACAAACACGGTTCTGGAGTTCAAAAAACACGAGATCAGGTTTTTGGAATGCTCGCGATTTTCTCGTCAATGTTTGCTCGGATTGCAATTCTGTCGCTTCCTACGCGTTTCTCGCGTCATTTTACATCGGAATTAGTCATGAGAAATGCACAAACACGGTTGTGGAGCCCAAAAAACACGAGATCAGTTTCTGGGAATGCTCGCGATTTCCTCGTCAACGGTTTCTCGGATCGCAATTCTGTCGCTTCTAACGTGTTCCTCGTGTCATTTTACGTCGGAATTAGTCTTGAGAAATGCACAAACACGGTTATGGAGTTCAAAAAACACGAGTTCAGGTTTTGGGAATGCTCGCGATTTTCTAGTCAACGGTTTCTCGGATCGCAATTCTGTCGCTTCCAACGTGTTCCTCGTGTCATTTTACGTCGGAATTAGTCTTGAGAAATGCACAAACACGGTTCTGGAGTTCAAAAAACACGAGTTCAGGTTTTGGAAATGCTCGCGATTTTCTCGTCAACGTTTGCTTGGATTGCAATTCTGTCGCTTCCAACGTGATCCTCGTGTCATTTTACGTCGGAAATAGTCACGAGCAGTGCACGTGAACGTTTGTGGAGTCCAAAAAACACGAGTTCAGGTTCTGATAATGCTCGCGATTTTCTCGTCAACGGTTTCTCGGGTCGCAATTCCGTCGCTTCTAACGTGTTCCTCGTGTCATTTTACGTCGGAATTAGTCTTGAGAAATGCACAAACACGGTTCTGGAGTTCAAAAAACACGAGTTCAGGTTTTGGAAATGCTCGCGATTTTCTCGTCAACGTTTGCTTGGATTGCAATTCTGTCGCTTCCATCGTGATCCTTGTGTCATTTTACGTCGGAAATAGACACGAGCAGTGCACGTGAACGTTTGTGGAGTCCAAAAAACACGAGTTCAGGTTCTGGGAATGCTCGCGATTTTCTCGTCAACGTTTGCCCGGATCGCAATTCTGTCGCTTCCAACGCGTTCCTCGTGTCATTTTACGTCGGAATTAGTCTTGAGAAATGCACAAACACGGTTCTGGAGTTCAAAAAACACGAGATCAGGTTTTTGGAATGCTCGCGATTTTCTCGTCAACGGTTTCACGGTTCGCAATTCTGTCGCTTCCATCGTGATCCTCGTGTCATTTTACGTCGGAAATAGTCACGAGCAGTGCACGTGAACGTTTGTGGAGTCCAAAAAACACGAGTTCAGGTTCTGATAATGCTCGCGATTTTCTCGTCAACGGTTTCTCGGGTCGCAATTCCGTCGCTTCTAACGTGTTCCTCGTGTCATTTTACGTCGGAATTAGTCTTGAGAAATGCACAAACACGGTTCTGGAGTTCAAAAAACACGAGTTCAGGTTTTGGGAATGCTCGCGATTTTCTAGTCAACGGTTTCTCGGATCGCAATTCTGTCGCTTCCAACGTGTTCCTCGTGTCATTTTACGTCGGAATTAGTCTTGAGAAATGCACAAACACGGTTCTGGAGTTCAAAAAACAGGAGTTCAGGTTTTGGGAATGCTCGCGATTTTCTCGTCAACGTTTGCTTGGATTGCAATTCTGTCGCTTCCTACGCGTTTCTCGCGTCATTTTACATCGGAATTAGTCATGAGAAATGCACAAACGCGGTTGTGGAGCCCAAAAAACACGAGTTCAGTTTCTGGGAATGCTCGCGATTTCCTCGTCAACGGTTTCTCGGATCGCAATTCTGTCGCTTCTAACGTGTTCCTCGTGTCATTTTACGTCGGAATTAGTCTTGAGAAATGCACAAACACGGTTCTGGAGTTCAAAAAACACGAGTTCAGGTTTTGGGAATACTCGCGATTTTCTAGTCAACGGTTTCTCGGATCGCAATTCTGTCGCTTCCAACGTGTTCCTCGTGTCATTTTACGTCGGAATTAGTCTTGAGAAATGCACAAACACGTTTCTGGAGTTCAAAAAACACGAGATCAGGTTTTGGGAATGCTCGCGATTTTCTCGTCAACGTTTGCCCGGATTGCAATTCTGTCGCTTCCAACGCGTTCCCCGCGTCATTTTACATCGGAATTAGTCTTGAGAAAGGCACAAACACGGTTCAGGAGCCCAAAAAACACGAGATCAGGATTCGGGAATGCTCGCGATTTTCTCGTCAACGGTTTCTCGGATCGCAATTCTGTCGCTTCTAACGTGTTCCTCGTGTCATTTTACGTCGGAATTAGTCTTGAGAAATGCACAAACACGGTTCTGGAGTTCAAAAAACACGAGTACAGGTTTTGGAAATGCTCGCGATTTTCTCGTCAACGTTTGCTCGGATTGCAATTCTGTCGCTTCCTACGCGTTCCTCGTGTCATTTTACGTCGGAATTAGTCTTGAGAAATGCACAAACACGGTTCTGGAGTTCAAAAAACACGAGTTCAGGTTTTGGGAATGCTCGCGATTTTCTCGTCAACGTTTGCTTGGATTGCAATTCTGTCGCTTCCAACGTGATCCTCCTGTCATTTTACGTCGGAAATAGTCACGAGCAGTGCACGTGAACGTTTGTGGAGTCCAAAAAACACGAGTTCAGGTTCTGGGAATGCTCGCGATTTTCTCGTCAACGGTTTCTCGGATCGCAATTCTGTTGCTTCTAACGTGTTCCTCGTGTCATTTTACGTCGGAATTAGTCTTGAGAAATGCACAAACACGGTTCTGGAGTTCAAAAAACACGAGATCAGGTTTTTGGAATGCTCGCGATTTTCTCGTCAACGGTTTCACGGTTCGCAATTCTGTCGCTTCCATCGTGATCCTCGTGTCATTTTACGTCGGAAATAGTCACGAGCAGTGCACGTGAACGTTTGTGGAGTCCACAAAACACGAGTTCAGGTTCTGATAATGCTCGCGATTTTCTCGTCAACGGTTTCTCGGGTCGCAATTCCGTCGCTTCTAACGTGTTCCTCGTGTCATTTTACGTCGGAATTAGTCTTGAGAAATGCACAAACACGGTTCTGGAGTTCAAAAAACACGAGATCAGGTTTTGGGAATGCTCGCGATTTTCTCGTCAACGGTTTCTCGGTTCGCAATTCTGTCGCTTCCATCGTGATCCTCGTGTCATTTTACGTCGGAAATAGTCACGAGCAGTGCACGTGAACGTTTGTGGGGTCCAAAAAACACGAGTTCAGGTTCTGGGAATGCTCGCGATTTTCTCGTCAACGGTTTCTCTGATCGCAATTCTGTCGCTTCTAACGTGTTCCTCGTGTCATTTTACGTCGGAATTAATCTTGAGAAATGCACAAACACGGTTCTGGAGTTAAAAAAACACGAGATCAGGTTTTGGGAATGCTCGCGATTTTCTCGTCAACGTTCGCCCGGATTGCAATTCTGTCGCTTCCAACGCGTTCCTCGCGTCATTTTACATCGGAATTAGTCATGAGAAAGGCACAAACACGGTTCAGGAGCCCAAGAAACACGAGATCAGGATCCGGGAATGCTCGCGATTTTCTCGTCAACAGTTTCTCGGATCGCAATTCTGTCGCTTCCAACGTGTTCCTCGTGTCATTTTACGTCGGAATTAGTCTTGAGAAATGCACAAACACGGTTCTGGAGTTCAAAAAACACGAGATCAGGTTTTTGGAATGCTCGCGATTTTCTCGTCAACGGTTTCTCGGTTCGCAATTCTGTCGCTTCCATCGTGATCCTTGTGTCATTTTACGTCGGAAATAGACACGAGCAGTGCACGTGAACGTTTGTGGAGTCCAAAAAACACGAGTTCAGGTTCTGGGAATGCTCGCGATTTTCTCGTCAACGTTTGCCCGGATTGCAATTCTGTCGCTTCCAACGCGTTCCTCGTGTCATTTTACGTCGGAATTAGTCTTGAGAAATGCACAAACACGGTTCTGGAGTTCAAAAAACACGAGATCAGTTTCTGGGAATGCTCGCGATTTCCTCGTCAACGGTTTCTCGGATCGCAATTCTGTCGCTTCCAACGTGTTCCTCGTGTCATTTTACGTCGGAATTAGCCTTGAGAAATGCACAAACACGGTTCTGGAGTTCAAGAAACACGAGATCAGGTTCTGGGAATGCTCGCGATTTTCTCGTCAACGTTTGCCCGGATTGCAATTCTGTCGCTTCCAACGCGTTCCTCGTGTCATTTTACGTCGGAATTAGTCTTGAGAAAGGCACAAACACGGTTCAGGAGCCCAAAAAACACGAGATCAGGATTCGGGAATGCTCGTGATTTTCTCGTCAACGGTTTCTCGGATCGCAATTCTGTCGCTTCTAACGTGTTCCTCGTGTCATTTTACGTCGGAATTAGTCTTGAGAAATGCACAAACACGGTTCTGGAGTTCAAAAAACACGAGTTCAGGTTTTGGGAATGCTCGCGATTTTCTCGTCAACGTTTGCTCGGATTGCAATTCTGTCGCTTCCTACGCGTTCCTCGTGTCATTTTACGTCGGAATTAGTCTTGAGAAATGCACAAACACGGTTCTGGAGTTCAAAAAACACGAGTTCAGGTTTTGGGAATGCTCGCGATTTTCTCGTCAACGTTTACTCGGATTGCAATTCTGTCGCTTCCTACGCGTTTCTCGCGTCATTTTACATCGGAATTAGTCATGAGAAAGGCACAAACACGGTTCAGCAGCCCAAAAAACACGAGATCAGGTTTTGGGAATGCTCGCCATTTTCTCGTCAACGGTTTCTCGGTTCGCAATTCTGTCGCTTCCATCGTGATCCTCGTGTCATTTTACGTCGGAAGTAGTCTTGAGAAATGCACAAACACGGTTCTGGAGTTCAAAAAACACGAGATCAGGTTTTGGGAATGCTCGCGATTTTCTCGTTAACGGTTTCTCGGATCGCAATTCTGTCGCTTCTAACGTGTTCCTCGTGTCATTTTACGTCGGAATTAGTCTTGAGAAACGCACAAACACGGTTCTGAAGTTCAAAAAACACGAGATCAGGTTTTGGGAATGCTCGCGATTTCCTCGTCAACGGTTTCTCGGATCGCAATTCTGTCGCTTCTAACGTGTTCCTCGTGTCATTTTACGTCGGAATTAGTCTTGAGAAATGCACAAACACGGTTCAGGAGCCCAAAAAACACGAGATCAGGATTCGGGAATGCTCGCGATTTTCTCGTCAATGGTTTCTCGGATCGCAATTCTGTCGCTTCTAACGTGTTCCTCGTGTCATTTTACGTCGGAATTAGTCTTGAGAAATGCACAAACACGGTTCTGGAGTTCAAAAAACACGAGATCAGGTTTTTGGAATGCTCGCGATTTTCTCGTCAACGGTTTCTCGGTTCGCAATTCTGTCGCTTCCATCGTGATCCTTGTGTCATTTTACGTCGGAAATAGACACGAGCAGTGCACGTGAACGTTTGTGGAGTCCAAAAAACACGAGTTCAGGTTCTGGGAATGCTCGCGATTTTCTCGTCAACGTTTGCCCGGATTGCAATTCTGTCGCTTCCAACGCGTTCCTCGTGTCATTTTACGTCGGAATTAGTCTTGAGAAATGCACAAACACGGTTCTGGAGTTCAAAAAACACGAGATCAGTTTCTGGGAATGCTCGCGATTTCCTCGTCAACGGTTTCTCGGATCGCAATTCTGTCGCTTCCAACGTGTTCCTCGTGTCATTTTACGTCGGAATTAGCCTTGAGAAATGCACAAACACGGTTCTGGAGTTCAAGAAACACGAGATCAGGTTTTGGGAATGCTCGCGATTTTCTCGTCAACGTTTGCCCGGATTGCAATTCTGTCGCTTCCAACGCGTTCCTCGCGTCATTTTACATCGGAATTAGTCTTGAGAAAGGCACAAACACGGTTCAGGAGCCCAAAAAACACGAGATCAGGATTCGGGAATGCTCGCGATTTTCTCGTCAACGGTTTCTCGGATCGCAATTCTGTCGCTTCTAACGTGTTCCTCGTGTCATTTTACGTCGGAATTAGTCTTGAGAAATGCACAAACACGGTTCTGGAGTTCAAAAAACACGAGTTCAGGTTTTGGGAATGCTCGCGATTTTCTCGTCAACGTTTGCTCGGATTGCAATTCTGTCGCTTCCTACGCGTTCCTCGTGTCATTTTACGTCGGAATTAGTCTTGAGAAATGCACAAACACGGTTCTGGAGTTCAAAAAACACGAGTTCAGGTTTTGGGAATGCTCGCGATTTTCTCGTCAACGTTTACTCGGATTGCAATTCTGTCGCTTCCTACGCGTTTCTCGCGTCATTTTACATCGGAATTAGTCATGAGAAAGGCACAAACACGGTTCAGCAGCCCAAAAAACACGAGATCAGGTTTTGGGAATGCTCGCCATTTTCTCGTCAACGGTTTCTCGGTTCGCAATTCTGTCGCTTCCATCGTGATCCTCGTGTCATTTTACGTCGGAAGTAGTCTTGAGAAATGCACAAACACGGTTCTGGAGTTCAAAAAACACGAGATCAGGTTTTGGGAATGCTCGCGATTTTCTCGTCAACGGTTTCTCGGATCGCAATTCTGTCGCTTCTAACGTTTTCCTCGTGTCATTTTACGTCGGAATTAGTCTTGAGAAATGCACAAACACGGTTCTGAAGTTCAAAAAACACGAGATCAGGTTTTGGGAATGCTCGCGATTTCCTCGTCAACGGTTTCTCGGATCGCAATTCTGTCGCTTCTAACGTGTTCCTCGTGTCATTTTACGTCGGAATTAGTCTTGAGAAATGCACAAACACGGTTCAGGAGCCCAAAAAACACGAGATCAGGATTCGGGAATGCTCGCGATTTTCTCGTCAATGGTTTCTCGGATCGCAATTCTGTCGCTTCTAACGTGTTCCTCGTGTCATTTTACGTCGGAATTAGTCTTGAGAAATGCACAAACACGGTTCTGGAGTTCAAAAAACACGAGTTCAGGTTTTGGGAATGCTCGCGATTTTCGCGTCAACGTTTGCTCGGATTGCAATTCTGTCGCTTCCTACGCGTTTCTCGCGTCATTTTACATCGGAATTAGTCATGAGAAATGCACAAACACGGTTGTGGAGCCCAAAAAACACGAGATCAGTTTCTGGGAATGCTCGCGATTTTCTCGTCAACGGTTTCTCGGATCGCAATTCTGTCGCTTCTAACGTGTTCCTCGTGTCATTTTACGTCGGAAGTAGTCTTGAGAAATGCACAAACACGGTTCTGGAGTTCAAAAAACACGAGATCAGGTTTTGGGAATGCTCGCGATTTTCTCGTCAACGGTTTCTCGGATCGCAATTCTGTCGCTTCCAACGTGATCCTCGTGCCTTTTTTCGTCGGAAATAGTCATGAGCAGTGCACGTGAACGTTTGTGGAGTACAAAAAACACGAGTTCAGGTTATGGGAATGCTCGCGATTTTCTCATCAACGGTTTCTCGGATCGCAATTCTGTCGCTTCCAACGTGATCCTCGTGTCATTTTACGTCGGAAATAGTCACGAGCAGTGCACGTGAACGTTTGTGGAGTCCAAAAAACAGGAGTTCAGGTTCTGGGAATGCTCGCGATTTTCTCGTCAACGGTTTCTCGGATCGCAATTCTGTCGCTTCTAACGTGTTCCTCGTGTCATTTTACGTCGGAATTAGTCTTGACAAATGCACAAACGCGGTTCTGGAGTTCAAAAAACACGAGATCAGGTTTTGGGAATGCTCGCGATTTTCTCGTCAACGTTTGCTCGGATCGCAATTCTGTCGCTTCTAACGTGTTCCTCGTGTCATTTTACGTCGGAATTAGTCATGAGAAAGGCACAAACACGGTTCAGGAGCCCAAAAAACACGAGATCAGGATTCGTGAATGCTCGCGATTTTCTCGTCAACGGTTTCTCGGATCGCAATTCTGTCGCTTCCAACGTGATCCTCGTGTCATTTTACGTCGGAAATAGTCACGAGCAGTGCACGTGAACGTTTGTGGAGTACAAAAAACACGAGTTCAGGTTTTGGGAATGCTCGCGATTTTCTCATCAACGGTTTCTCGGATCGCAATTCTGTCGCTTCTAACGTGTTCCTCGTGTCATTTTACGTCGGAATTAGTCTTGAGAAATGCACAAACACGGTTCTGGAGTTCAAACAACACGAGTTCAGGTTCTGGGAATGCTCGCGATTTTCTCGTCAACGGTTTCTCGGATCGCAATTCTGTCGCTTATAACGTGTTCCTCGTGTCATTTTACGTCGGAATTAGTCTTGAGAAATGCACAAACACGGTTCTGGAGTTCAAAAAACACGAGATCAGGTTTTGGGAATGCTCGCGATTTTCTCGTCAACGGTTTCTCGGATCGCAATTCTGTCGCTTCCAACGTGATCCTCGTGCCTTTTTTCGTCGGAAATAGTCATGAGCAGTGCACGTGAACGTTTGTGGAGTACAAAAAACACGAGTTCAGGTTTTGGGAATGCTCGCGATTTTCTCATCAACGGTTTCTTGGATCGCAATTCTGTCGCTTCCAACGTGATCCTCGTGTCATTTTACGTCGGAAATAGTCACGAGCAGTGCACGTGAACGTTTGTGGAGTCCAAAAAACAGGAGTTCAGGTTCTGGGAATGCTCGCGATTTTCTCGTCAACGGTTTCTCGGATCGCAATTCTGTCGCTTCTAACGTGTTCCTCGTGTCATTTTACGTCGGAATTAGTCTTGACAAATGCACAAACGCGGGTCTGGAGTTCAAAAAACACGAGATCAGGTTTTGGGAATGCTCGCGATTTTCTCGTCAACGTTTGCTCGGATCGCAATTCTGTCGCTTCTAACGTGTTCCTCGTGTCATTTTACGTCGGAATTAGTCATGAGAAAGGCACAAACACGGTTCAGGAGCCCAAAAAACACGAGATCAGGATTCGTGAATGCTCGCGATTTTCTCGTCAACGGTTTCTCGGATCGCAATTCTGTCGCTTCCAACGTGATCCTCGTGTCATTTTACGTCGGAAATAGTCACGAGCAGTGCACGTGAACGTTTGTGGAGTCCAAAAAACAGGAGTTCAGGTTCTGGGAATGCTCGCGATTTTCTCGTCAACGGTTTCTCGGATCGCAATTCTGTCGCTTCTAACGTGTTCCTCGTGTCATTTTACGTCGGAATTGGTCTTGACAAATGCACAAACGCGGGTCTGGAGTTCAAAAAACACGAGATCAGGTTTTGGGAATGCTCGCGATTTTCTCGTCAACGTTTGCTCGGATCGCAATTCTGTCGCTTCTAACGTGTTCCTCGTGTCATTTTACGTCGGAATTAGTCATGAGAAAGGCACAAACACGGTTCAGGAGCCCAAAAAACACGAGATCAGGATTCGTGAATGCTCGCGATTTTCTCATCAACGGTTTCTCGGATCGCAATTCTGTCGCTTCCAACGTGATCCTCGTGTCATTTTACGTCGGAAATAGTCACGAGCAGTGCACGCGAACGTTTGTGGAGTCCAAAAAACAGGAGTTCAGGTTCTGGGAATGCTCGCGATTTTCTCGTCAACGGTTTCTCGGATCGCAATTCTGTCGCTTCTAACGTGTTCCTCGTGTCATTTTACGTCGGAATTAGTCTTGACAAATGCACAAACGCGGTTCTGGAGTTCAAAAAACACGAGATCAGGTTTTGGGAATGCTCGCGATTTTCTCGTCAACGTTTGCTCGGATCGCAATTCTGTCGCTTCTAACGCGTTCCTCGTGTCATTTTACGTCGGAATTAGTCATGAGAAAGGCACAAACACGGTTCAGGAGCCCAAAAAACACGAGATCAGGATTCGTGAATGCTCGCGATTTTCTCGTCAACGGTTTCTCGGATCGCAATTCTGTCGCTTCCAACGTGATCCTCGTGTCATTTTACGTCGGAAATAGTCACGAGCAGTGCACGTGAACGTTTGTGGAGTACAAAAAACACGAGTTCAGGTTTTGGGAATGCTCGCGATTTTCTCATCAACGGTTTCTCGGATCGCAATTCTGTCGCTTCTAACGTGTTCCTCGTGTCATTTTACGTCGGAATTAGTCTTGAGAAATGCACAAACACGGTTCTGGAGTTCAAACAACACGAGTTCAGGTTCTGGGAATGCTCGCGATTTTCTCGTCAACGGTTTCTCGGATCGCAATTCTGTCGCTTATAACGTGTTCCTCGTGTCATTTTACGTCGGAATTAGTCTTGAGAAATGCACAAACACGGTTCTGGAGTTCAAAAAACACGAGATCAGGTTTTGGGAATGCTCGCGATTTTCTCGTCAACGGTTTCTCGGATCGCAATTCTGTCGCTTCCAACGTGATCCTCGTGCCTTTTTTCGTCGGAAATAGTCATGAGCAGTGCACGTGAACGTTTGTGGAGTACAAAAAACACGAGTTCAGGTTTTGGGAATGCTCGCGATTTTCTCATCAACGGTTTCTTGGATCGCAATTCTGTCGCTTCCAACGTGATCCTCGTGTCATTTTACGTCGGAAATAGTCACGAGCAGTGCACGTGAACGTTTGTGGAGTCCAAAAAACAGGAGTTCAGGTTCTGGGAATGCTCGCGATTTTCTCGTCAACGGTTTCTCGGATCGCAATTCTGTCGCTTCTAACGTGTTCCTCGTGTCATTTTACGTCGGAATTAGTCTTGACAAATGCACAAACGCGGGTCTGGAGTTCAAAAAACACGAGATCAGGTTTTGGGAATGCTCGCGATTTTCTCGTCAACGTTTGCTCGGATCGCAATTCTGTCGCTTCTAACGTGTTCCTCGTGTCATTTTACGTCGGAATTAGTCATGAGAAAGGCACAAACACGGTTCAGGAGCCCAAAAAACACGAGATCAGGATTCGTGAATGCTCGCGATTTTCTCGTCAACGGTTTCTCGGATCGCAATTCTGTCGCTTCCAACGTGATCCTCGTGTCATTTTACGTCGGAAATAGTCACGAGCAGTGCACGTGAACGTTTGTGGAGTCCAAAAAACAGGAGTTCAGGTTCTGGGAATGCTCGCGATTTTCTCGTCAACGGTTTCTCGGATCGCAATTCTGTCGCTTCTAACGTGTTCCTCGTGTCATTTTACGTCGGAATTGGTCTTGACAAATGCACAAACGCGGGTTTGGAGTTCAAAAAACACGAGATCAGGTTTTGGGAATGCTCGCGATTTTCTCGTCAACGTTTGCTCGGATCGCAATTCTGTCGCTTCTAACGTGTTCCTCGTGTCATTTTACGTCGGAATTAGTCATGAGAAAGGCACAAACACGGTTCAGGAGCCCAAAAAACACGAGATCAGGATTCGTGAATGCTCGCGATTTTCTCATCAACGGTTTCTCGGATCGCAATTCTGTCGCTTCCAACGTGATCCTCGTGTCATTTTACGTCGGAAATAGTCACGAGCAGTGCACGCGAGCGTTTGTGGAGTCCAAAAAACAGGAGTTCAGGTTCTGGGAATGCTCGCGATTTTCTCGTCAACGGTTTCTCGGATCGCAATTCTGTCGCTTCTAACGTGTTCCTCGTGTCATTTTACGTCGGAATTAGTCTTGACAAATGCACAAACGCGGTTCTGGAGTTCAAAAAACACGAGATCAGGTTTTGGGAATGCTCGCGATTTTCTCGTCAACGTTTGCTCGGATCGCAATTCTGTCGCTTCTAACGTGTTCCTCGTGTCATTTTACGTCGGAATTAGTCATGAGAAAGGCACAAACACGGTTCAGGAGCCCAAAAAACACGAGATCAGGATTCGTGAATGCTCGCGATTTTCTCGTCAACGGTTTCTCGGATCGCAATTCTGTCGCTTCCAACGTGATCCTCGTGTCATTTTACGTCGGAAATAGTCACGAGCAGTGCAAGTGAACGTTTGTGAAGTACAAAAAACACGAGTTCAGGTTTTGGGAATGCTCGCGATTTTCTCATCAACGGTTTCTCGGATCGCAATTCTGTCGCTTCTAACGTGTTCCTCGTGTCATTTTACGTCGGAATTAGTCTTGAGAAATGCACAAACACGGTTCTGGAGTTCAAACAACACGAGTTCAGGTTCTGGGAATGCTCGCGATTTTCTCGTCAACGGTTTCTCGGATCGCAATTCTGTCGCTTATAACGTGTTCCTCGTGTCATTTTACGTCGGAATTAGTCTTGAGAAATGCACAAACACGGTTCTGGAGTTCAAAAAACACGAGATCAGGTTTTGGGAATGCTCGCGATTTTCTCGTCAACGGTTTCTCGGAACGCAATTCTGTCGCTTCCAACGTGATCCTCGTGCCTTTTTTCGTCGGAAATAGTCATGAGCAGTGCACGTGAACGTTTGTGGAGTACAAAAAACACGAGTTCAGGTTTTGGGAATGCTCGCTATTTTCTCATCAACGGTTTCTCGGATCGCAATTCTGTCGCTTCCAACGTGATCCTCGTGTCATTTTACGTCGGAAATAGTCACGAGCAGTGCACGTGAACGTTTGTGGAGTCCAAAAAACAGGAGTTCAGGTTCTGGGAATGCTCGCGATTTTCTCGTCAACGGTTTCTCGGATCGCAATTCTGTCGCTTCTAACGTGTTCCTCGTGTCATTTTACGTCGGAATTAGTCTTGACAAATGCACAAACGCGGGTCTGGAGTTCAAAAAACACGAGATCAGGTTTTGGGAATGCTCGCGATTTTCTCGTCAACGTTTGCTCGGATCGCAATTCTGTCGCTTCTAACGTGTTCCTCGTGTCATTTTACGTCGGAATTAGTCATGAGAAAGGCACAAACACGGTTCAGGAGCCCAAAAAACACGAGATCAGGATTCGTGAATGCTCGCGATTTTCTCGTCAACGGTTTCTCGGATCGCAATTCTGTCGCTTCCAACGTGATCCTCGTGTCATTTTACGTCGGAAATAGTCACGAGCAGTGCACGTGAACGTTTGTGGAGTCCAAAAAACACGAGTTCAGGTTCTGGGAATGCTCGCGATTTTCTCGTCAACGGTTTCTCGGATCGCTATTCTGTCGCTTCTAACGTGTTCCTCGTGTCATTTTACGTCGGAATTAGTCATGAGAAAGGCACAAACACGGTTCAGGAGCCCAAAAAACACGAGATCAGGATTGGGGAATGCTCGCGATTTTCTCGTCAACGGTTTCTCGGATCGCAATTCTGTCGCTTCCAACGTGATCCTCGTGTCATTTTACGTCGGAAATAGTCACGAGCAGTGCACGTGAACGTTTGTGGAGTCCAAAAAACAGGAGTTCAGGTTCTGGGAATGCTCGCGATTTTCTCGTCAACGGTTTCTCGGATCGCAATTCTGTCGCTTCTAACGTGTTCCTCGTGTCATTTTACGTCGGAATTAGTCTTGACAAATGCACAAACGCGGGTCTGGAGTTCAAAAAACACGAGATCAGGTTTTGGGAATGCTCGCGATTTTCTCGTCAACGTTTGCCCGGATTGCAATTCTGTCGCTTCCAACGCGTTCCTCGCGTCATTTTACATCGGAATTAGTCATGAGAAAGGCACAAACACGGTTCAGGAGCCGAAGAAACACGAGATCAGGATTCGGGAATGCTCGCGATTTTCTCGTCAACGGTTTCTCGCATCGCAATTCTGTCGCTTCCAACGTGATCCTCGTGTCATTTTACGTCGGAAATAGTCACGAGCAGTGCACGTGAACGTTTGTGGAGTCCAAAAAACACGAGTTCAGTTTCTGGGAATGCTCGCGATTTCCTCGTCAACGGTTTCTCGGATCGCAATTCTGTCACTTCCAACGTGATCCTCGTGTCATTTTACGTCGGGAATAGTCATGAGCAGTGCACGTGAACGTTTGTGGAGTCCAAAAAACACGAGTTCAGTTTCTGGGAATGCTCGCGATTTCCTCGTTAACGGTTTCTCGGATCGCAATTCTGTCGCTTCCAACGTGATCCTCGTGTCATTTTACGTCGGAAATAGTCACGAGCAGTGCACGTGAACGTTTGTGGAATCCAAAAAACACGAGTTCAGGTTCTGGGAAGGCTCGCGTTTTTCTCGTCAACGGTTTCTCGGATCGCAATTCTGTCGCTTCTAACGTGTTCCTCGTGTCATTTTACGTCGGAATTAGTCTTGAGAAATGCACAAACACGGTTCTGGAGTTCAAACAACACGAGATCAGTTTTTGGGAATGCTCGCGATTTTCTCGTCAACGTTTGCCCGGATTGCAATTCTGTCGCTTCCAACGCGTTCCTCGCGTCATTTTACATCGGAATTAGTCATGAGAAAGGCACAAACACGGTTCAGGAGCCCAAGAAACACGAGATCAGGATTCGGGAATGCTCGCGATTTTCTCGTCAACGGTTTCTCGGATCGCAATTCTGTCGCTTCTAACGTGTTCCTCGTGTCATTTTACGTCGGAATTAGTCTTGAGAAATGCACAAACACGGTTCTGGAGTTCAAAAAACACGAGATCAGGTTTTGGGAATGCTCGCGATTTTCTCGTCAACGGTTTCTCGGATCGCAATTCTGTCGCTTCTAACGTGTTCCTCGTGTCGTTTTACGTCGGAATTAGTCTTGAGAAATGCACAAACACGGTTCTGGAGTTCAAAAAACACGAGATCAGGTTTTTGGAATGCTCGCGATTTTCTCGTCAACGGTTTCTCGGTTCGCAATTCTGTCGCTTCCATCGTGATCCTCGTGTCATTTTACGTCGGAAATAGTCACGAGCAGTGCACGTGAACGTTTGTGGAGTCCAAAAAACACGAGTTCAGGTTCTGGGAATGCTCGCGATTTTCTCGTCAACGGTTTCTCGGATCGCAATTCTGTCGCTTCTAACGTGTTCCTCGTGTCATTTTACGTCGGAATTAGTCTTGAGAAATGCACAAACACGGTTCTGGAGTTCAAAAAACACGAGATCAGGTTTTGGGAATGCTCGCGATTTTCTCGTCAACGGTTTCTCGGATCGCAATTCTGTCGCTTCCAACGTGTTCCTCGTGTCATTTTACGTCGGAATTAGTCATGAGAAAGGCACAAACACGGTTCAGGAGCCCAAAAAACACGAGATCAGGTTTTGGGAATGCTCGCCATTTTCTCGTCAACGGTTTCTCGGTTCGCAATTCTGTCGCTTCCATCGTGATCCTCGTGTCATTTTACGTCGGAAATAGTCACGAGCAGTGCACGTGAACGTTTGTGGAGTCCAAAAAACACGAGTTCAGGTTTTGGGAATGCTCGCGATTTTCTCATCAACGGTTTCTCGGATCGCAATTCTGTCGCTTCCAACGTGTTCCTCGTGTCATTTTACGTCGGAATTAGTCTTGAGAAATGCACAAACACGGTTCTGGAGTTCAAAAAACACGAGTTCAGGTTTTGGGAATGCTCACGATTTTCTCGTCAACGTTTGCCCGGATTGCAATTTTGTCGCTTCCAACGCGTTCCTCGCGTCATTTTACGTCGGAATTAGTCTTGACAAATGCACAAACACGGTTCAGGAGCCCAAAAAACACGAAATCAGGATTGGGGAATGCTCGCGATTTTCTCGTCAACGGTTTCTCGGATCGCAATTCTGTCGCTTCCAACGTGATCCTCGTGTCATTTTACGTCGGAAATAGCCACGAGCAGTGCACGTGAACGCTTGTGGAGTCCAAAAAACACGAGTTCAGGTTCTGGGAAGGCTCGCGATTTTCTCGTCAACGGTTTCTCGGATCGCAATTCTGTCGCTTCTAACGTGTTCCTCGTGTCATTTTACGTCGGAATTAGTCTTGAGAAATGCACAAACACGGTTCTGGAGTTCAAACAACACGAGATCAGGTTTTGGGAATGCTCGCGATTTTCTCGTCAACGTTTGCCCGGATTGCAATTCTGTCTCTTCCAACGCGTTCCTCGCGTCATTTTACATCGGAATTAGTCATGAGAAAGGCAGAAACACGGTTCAGGAGCCCAAAAAACACGAGATCAGGATTCGGGAATGCTCGCGATTTTCTCGTCAACGGTTTCTCGGATCGCAATTCTGTCGCTTCCAACGTGATCCTCGTGTCATTTTACGTCGGAAATAGTCACGAGCAGTGCACGTGAACGTTTGTGGAGTCCAAAAAACACGAGTTCAGGTTCTGGGAATGCTCGCGATTTTCTCGTCAACGGTTTCTCGGATCGCAATTCTGTCGCTTCCAACGTTTTCCTCGTGTCATTTTACGTCGGAATTAGTCTTGACAAATGCACAAACGCGGTTCTGGAGTTCAAAAAACACGAGATCAGGTTTTGGGAATGCTCGCGATTTTCTCGTCAACGTTTGCTCGGATCGCAATTCTGTCGCTTCTAACGTGTTCCTCGTGTCATTTTACGTCGGAATTAGTCATGAGAAAGGCACAAACACGGTTCAGGAGCCCAAAAAACACGAGATCAGGATTCGTGAATGCTCGCGATTTTCTCGTCAACGTTTGCCCGGATCGCAATTCTGTCGCTTCCAACGCGTTCCTCGCGTCATTTTACATCGGAATTAGTCATGAGAAAGGCACAAGCACGGTTCAGGAGCCCAAGAAACACGAGATCAGGATTCGGGAATGCTCGCGATTTTCTCGTCAACGGTTTCTCGGATCGCAATTCTGTCGCTTCCAACGTGATCCTCGTGTCATTTTACGTCGGAAATAGTCACGAGCAGTGCACGTGAACGTTTGTGGAGTCCAAAAAACACGAGTTCAGTTTCTGGGAATGCTCGCGATTTCCTCGTCAACGGTTTCTCGGATCGCAATTCTGTCGCTTCTAACGTGTTCCTCGTGTCATTTTACGTCGGAATTAGTCTTGAGAAATGCACAAACACGGTTCTGGAGTTCAAAAAACACGAGTTCAGGTTTTGGGAATGCTCGCGATTTTCTAGTCAACGGTTTCTCGGATCGCAATTCTGTCGCTTCCAACGTGTTCCTCGTGTCATTTTACGTCGGAAATAGTCACGAGCAGTGCACGTGAACGTTTGTGGAGTCCAAAAAACACGAGTTCAGGTTTTGGGAATGCTCGCGATTTTCTCATCAACGGTTTCTCGGATCGCAATTCTGTCGCTTCCAACGTGTTCCTCGTGTCATTTTACGTCGGAATTAGTCTTGAGAAATGCACAAACACGGTTCTGGAGTTCAAAAAACACGAGTTCAGGTTTTGGGAATGCTCACGATTTTCTCGTCAACGTTTGCCCGGATTGCAATTTTGTCGCTTCCAACGCGTTCCTCGCGTCATTTTACGTCGGAATTAGTCTTGACAAATGCACAAACACGGTTCAGGAGCCCAAAAAACACGAAATCAGGATTGGGGAATGCTCGCGATTTTCTCGTCAACGGTTTCTCGGATCGCAATTCTGTCGCTTCCAACGTGATCCTCGTGTCATTTTACGTCGGAAATAGCCACGAGCAGTGCACGTGAACGCTTGTGGAGTCCAAAAAACACGAGTTCAGGTTCTGGGAAGGCTCGCGATTTTCTCGTCAACGGTTTCTCGGATCGCAATTCTGTCGCTTCTAACGTGTTCCTCGTGTCATTTTACGTCGGAATTAGTCTTGAGAAATGCACAAACACGGTTCTGGAGTTCAAACAACACGAGATCAGGTTTTGGGAATGCTCGCGATTTTCTCGTCAACGTTTGCCCGGATTGCAATTCTGTCTCTTCCAACGCGTTCCTCGCGTCATTTTACATCGGAATTAGTCATGAGAAAGGCAGAAACACGGTTCAGGAGCCCAAAAAACACGAGATCAGGATTCGGGAATGCTCGCGATTTTCTCGTCAACGGTTTCTCGGATCGCAATTCTGTCGCTTCCAACGTGATCCTCGTGTCATTTTACGTCGGAAATAGTCACGAGCAGTGCACGTGAACGTTTGTGGAGTCCAAAAAACACGAGTTCAGGTTCTGGGAATGCTCGCGATTTTCTCGTCAACGGTTTCTCGGATCGCAATTCTGTCGCTTCCAACGTTTTCCTCGTGTCATTTTACGTCGGAATTAGTCTTGACAAATGCACAAACGCGGTTCTGGAGTTCAAAAAACACGAGATCAGGTTTTGGGAATGCTCGCGATTTTCTCGTCAACGTTTGCTCGGATCGCAATTCTGTCGCTTCTAACGTGTTCCTCGTGTCATTTTACGTCGGAATTAGTCATGAGAAAGGCACAAACACGGTTCAGGAGCCCAAAAAACACGAGATCAGGATTCGTGAATGCTCGCGATTTTCTCGTCAACGTTTGCCCGGATCGCAATTCTGTCGCTTCCAACGCGTTCCTCGCGTCATTTTACATCGGAATTAGTCATGAGAAAGGCACAAGCACGGTTCAGGAGCCCAAGAAACACGAGATCAGGATTCGGGAATGCTCGCGATTTTCTCGTCAACGGTTTCTCGGATCGCAATTCTGTCGCTTCCAACGTGATCCTCGTGTCATTTTACGTCGGAAATAGTCACGAGCAGTGCACGTGAACGTTTGTGGAGTCCAAAAAACACGAGTTCAGTTTCTGGGAATGCTCGCGATTTCCTCGTCAACGGTTTCTCGGATCGCAATTCTGTCGCTTCTAACGTGTTCCTCGTGTCATTTTACGTCGGAATTAGTCTTGAGAAATGCACAAACACGGTTCTGGAGTTCAAAAAACACGAGTTCAGGTTTTGGGAATGCTCGCGATTTTCTAGTCAACGGTTTCTCGGATCGCAATTCTGTCGCTTCCAACGTGTTCCTCGTGTCATTTTACGTCGGAAATAGCCACGAGCAGTGCACGTGAACGCTTGTGGAGTCCAAAAAACACGAGTTCAGGTTCTGGGAAGGCTCGCGATTTTCTCGTCAACGGTTTCTCGGATCGCAATTCTGTCGCTTCTAACGTGTTCCTCGTGTCATTTTACGTCGGAATTAGTCTTGACAAATGCACAAACGCGGTTCTGGAGTTCAAAAAACACGAGATCAGGTTTTGGGAATGCTCGCGATTTTCTCGTCAACGTTTGCTCGGATTGCAATTCTGTCGCTTCCTACGCGTTTCTCGCGTCATTTTACATCGGAATTAGTCATGAGAAATGCACAAACACGGTTGTGGAGCCCAAAAAACACGAGATCAGTTTCTGGGAATGCTCGCGATTTTCTAGTCAACGGTTTTTCGGATCGCAATTCTGTCGCTTCCAACGTGTTCCTCGTGTCATTTTACGTCGGAATTAGTCTTGAGAAATGCACAAACACGGTTCTGGAGTTCAAAAAACACGAGATCAGGTTTTGGGAATGCTCGCGATTTTCTCGTCAACGGTTTCTCGGATCGCAATTCTGTCGCTTCCAACGTGTTCCTCGTGTCATTTTACGTCGGAATTAGTCTTGAGAAATGCACAAACACGGTTCTGGAGTTCAAAAAACACGAGATCAGGTTTTGGGAATGCTCGCGATTTTCTCGTCAACGTTTGCCCGGATTGCAATTCTGTCGCTTCCAATGCGTTCCTCGCGTCATTTTACGTCGGAATTAGTCTTGACAAATGCACAAACACGGTTCAGGATCCCAAAAAACACGAAACCAGGATTGGGGAATGCTCGCGATTTTCTCGTCAACGGTTTCTCGGATCGCAATTCTGTCGCTTCCAACGTGATCCTCGTGTCATTTTACGTCGGAATTAGTCATGAGAAATGCACAAACACGGTTGTGGAGCCAAAAAAACACGAGATCAGTTTCTGAGAATGCTCGCGATTTCCTCGTCAACGGTTTCTCGGATCGCAATTCTGTCGCTTCTAACGTGTTCCTCGTGTCATTTTACGTCGGAATTAGTCTTGAGAAATGCACAAACACGGTTCTGGAGTTCAAAAAACACGAGATCAGGTTTTTGGAATGCTCGCGATTTTCTCGTCAACGGTTTCTCGGTTCGCAATTCTGTCGCTTCCAACGCGTTCCTCGCGTCATTTTACATCGGAATTAGTCATCAGAAAGGCAGAAACACGGTTCAGGAGCCCAAAAAACACGAGATCAGGATTCGGGAATGCTCGCGATTTTCTCGTCAACGGTTTCTCGGATCGCAATTCTGTCGCTTCCAACGTGATCCTCGTGTCATTTTACATCGGAAATAGTCACGAGCAGTGCACGTGAACGTTTGTGGAGTCCAAAAAACACGAGTTCAGGTTCTGGGAATGCTCGCGATTTTCTCGTCAACGGTTTCTCGGATCGCAATTCTGTCGCTTCTAACGTGTTCCTCGTGTCATTTTACGTCGGAATTAGTCTTGAGAAATGCACAAACACGGTTCAGGAGCCCAAAAAACACGAGATCAGGATTCGGGAATGCTCGCGATTTTCTCGTCAATGGTTTCTCGGATCGCAATTCTGTCGCTTCTAACGTGTTCCTCGTGTCATTTTACGTCGGAATTAGTCTTGAGAAATGCACAAACACGGTTCTGGAGTTCAAAAAACACGAGTTCACGTTTTGGGAATGCTCGCGATTTTCGCGTCAACGTTTGCTCGGATTGCAATTCTGTCGCTTCCTACGCGTTTCTCGCGTCATTTTACATCGGAATTAGTCATGAGAAATGCACAAACACGGTTGTGGAGCCCAAAAAACACGAGATCAGTTTCTGGGAATGCTCGCGATTTTCTCGTCAACGGTTTCTCGGATCGCAATTCTGTCGCTTCTAACGTGTTCCTCGTGTCATTTTACGTCGGAAGTAGTCTTGAGAAATGCACAAACACGGTTCTGGATTTCAAAAAACACGAGATCAGGTTTTGGGAATGCTCGCGATTTTCTCGTCAACGGTTTCTCGGATCGCAATTCTGTCGCTTCTAACGTGTTCCTCGTGTCATTTTACGTCGGAATTAGTCTTGAGAAATGCACAAACACGGTTCTGGAGTTCAAACAACACGAGATCAGGTTTTGGGAATGCTCGCGATTTTCTCGTCAACGTTTGCCCGGATTGCAATTCTGTCTCTTCCAACGCGTTCCTCGCGTCATTTTACATCGGAATTAGTCATGAGAAAGGCAGAAACACGGTTCAGGAGCCCAAAAAACACGAGATCAGGATTCGGGAATGCTCGCGATTTTCTCGTCAACGGTTTCTCGGATCGCAATTCTGTCGCTTCCAACGTGATCCTCGTGTCATTTTACGTCGGAAATAGTCACGAGCAGTGCACGTGAACGTTTGTGGAGTCCAAAAAACACGAGTTCAGGTTCTGGGAATGCTCGCGATTTTCTCGTCAACGGTTTCTCGGATCGCAATTCTGTCGCTTCCAACGTTTTCCTCGTGTCATTTTACGTCGGAATTAGTCTTGACAAATGCACAAACGCGGTTCTGGAGTTCAAAAAACACGAGATCAGGTTTTGGGAATGCTCGCGATTTTCTCGTCAACGTTTGCTCGGATCGCAATTCTGTCGCTTCTAACGTGTTCCTCGTGTCATTTTACGTCGGAATTAGTCATGAGAAAGGCACAAACACGGTTCAGGAGCCCAAAAAACACGAGATCAGGATTCGTGAATGCTCGCGATTTTCTCGTCAACGTTTGCCCGGATCGCAATTCTGTCGCTTCCAACGCGTTCCTCGCGTCATTTTACATCGGAATTAGTCATGAGAAAGGCACAAGCACGGTTCAGGAGCCCAAGAAACACGAGATCAGGATTCGGGAATGCTCGCGATTTTCTCGTCAACGGTTTCTCGGATCGCAATTCTGTCGCTTCCAACGTGATCCTCGTGTCATTTTACGTCGGAAATAGTCACGAGCAGTGCACGTGAACGTTTGTGGAGTCCAAAAAACACGAGTTCAGTTTCTGGGAATGCTCGCGATTTCCTCGTCAACGGTTTCTCGGATCGCAATTCTGTCGCTTCTAACGTGTTCCTCGTGTCATTTTACGTCGGAATTAGTCTTGAGAAATGCACAAACACGGTTCTGGAGTTCAAAAAACACGAGTTCAGGTTTTGGGAATGCTCGCGATTTTCTAGTCAACGGTTTCTCGGATCGCAATTCTGTCGCTTCCAACGTGTTCCTCGTGTCATTTTACGTCGGAAATAGCCACGAGCAGTGCACGTGAACGCTTGTGGAGTCCAAAAAACACGAGTTCAGGTTCTGGGAAGGCTCGCGATTTTCTCGTCAACGGTTTCTCGGATCGCAATTCTGTCGCTTCTAACGTGTTCCTCGTGTAATTTTACGTCGGAATTAGTCTTGAGAAATGCACAAACACGGTTCTGGAGTTCAAACAACACGAGATCAGGTTTTGGGAATGCTCGCGATTTTCTCGTCAACGTTTGCCCGGATTGCAATTCTGTCTCTTCCAACGCGTTCCTCGCGTCATTTTACATCGGAATTAGTCATGAGAAAGGCAGAAACACGGTTCAGGAGCCCAAAAAACACGAGATCAGGATTCGGGAATGCTCGCGATTTTCTCGTCAACGGTTTCTCGGATCGCAATTCTGTCGCTTCCAACGTGATCCTCGTGTCATTTTACGTCGGTAATAGTCACGAGCAGTGCACGTGAACGTTTGTGGAGTCCAAAAAACACGAGTTCAGGTTCTGGGAATGCTCGCGATTTTCTCGTCAACGGTTTCTCGGATCGCAATTCTGTCGCTTCCAACGTTTTCCTCGTGTCATTTTACGTCGGAATTAGTCATGAGAAAGGCACAAACACGGTTCAGGAGCCCAAAAAACACGAGATCAGGATTGGGGAATGCTCGCGATTTTCTGGTCAACGGTTTCTCGGATCGCAATTCTGTCGCTTCCAACGTGATCCTCGTGTCATTTTACGTCGGAAATAGTCACGAGCAGTGCACGTGAACGTTTGTGAAATCCAAAAAACACGAGTTCAGGTTCTGGGAAGGCTCGCGATTTTCTCGTCAACGGTTTCTCGGATCGCAATTCTGTCGCTTCTATCGTGTTCCTCGTGTCATTTTACGTCGGAATTAGTCTTGAGAAATGCACAAACACGGTTCTGGAGTTCAAAAAACACGAGATCAGGTTTTTGGAATGCTCGCGATATTCTCGTCAACGTTTGCTCGGATTGCAATTCTGTCGCTTCCTACGCGTTTCTCGTGTCATTTTACATCGGAATTAGTCATGAGAAATGCACAAACACGGTTGTGGAGCCCAAAAAACACGAGATCAGTTTCTGGGAATGCTCGCGATTTCCTCGTCAACGGTTTCTCGGATCGCAATTCTGTCGCTTCTAACGTGTTCCTCGTGTCATTTTACGTCGGAATTAGTCTTGAGAAATGCACAAACACGGTTCTGGAGTTCAAAAAACACGAGTTCAGGTTTTGGGAATGCTCGCGATTTTCTAGTCAACGATTTCTCGGATCGCAATTCTGTCGCTTCCAACGTGTTCCTCGTGTTATTTTACGTCGGAATTAGTCTTGAGAAATGCACAAACACGGTTCTGGAGTTCAAAAAACACGAGATCAGGTTTTGGGAATGCTCGCGATTTTCTCGTCAACGTTTGCCCGGATTGCAATTCTGTCGCTTCTAACGTGTTCCTCGTGTCATTTTACATCGGAATTAGTCTTGAGAAAGGCACAAACACGGTTCAGGAGCCCAAAAAACACGAGATCAGGATTCGGGAATGCTCGCGATTTTCTCGTCAACGGTTTCTCGGATCGCAATTCTGTCGCTTCTAACGTGTTCCTCGTGTCATTTTACGTCGGAATTAGTCTTGAGAAATGTACAAACACGGTTCTGGAGTTCAAAAAACACGAGTTCAGGTTTTGGGAATGCTCGCGATTTTCTCGTCAACGTTTGCTCGGATTGCAATTCTGTCGCTTCCTACGCGTTTCTCGCGTCATTTTACATCGGAATTAGTCATGAGAAATGCACAAACACGGTTGTGGAGCCCAAAAAACACGAGATCAGTTTCTGGGAATGCTCGCGATTTCCTCATCAACGGTTTCTCGGATCGCAATTCTGTCGCTTCTAACGTGTTCCTCGTGTCATTTTACGTCGGAATTAGTCTTGAGAAATGCACAAACACGGTTCTGGAGTTCAAAAAACACGAGTTCAGGTTTTGGGAATGCTCGCGATTTTCTAGTCAACGGTTTCTCGGATCGCAATTCTGTCGCTTCCAACGTGTTCCTCGTGTCATTTTACGTCGGAATTAGTCTTGAGAAATGCACAAACACGGTTCTGGAGTTCAAAAAACACGAGATCAGGTTTTGGGAATGCTCGCGATTTTCTCGTCAACGTTTGTCCGGATTGCAATTCTGTCGCTTCCAACGCGTTCCCCGCGTCATTTTACATCGGAATCAGTCTTGAGAAAGGCACAAACACGGTTCAGGAGCCCAAAAAACACGAGATCAGGATTCGGGAATGCTCGCGATTTTCTCGTCAACGGTTTCTCGGATCGCAATTCTGTCGCTTCCAACGTGTTCCTCGTGTCATTTTACGTCGGAATTAGTCTTGAGAAATGCACAAACACGGTTCTGGAGTTCAAAAAACACGAGATCAGGTTTTGGGAATGCTCGCGATTTTCTCGTCAACGTTTGCCCGGATTGCAATTCTGTCGCTTCCAATGCGTTCCTCGCGTCATTTTACGTCGGAATTAGTCTTGACAAATGCACAAACACGGTTCAGGATCCCAAAAAACACGAAACCAGGATTGGGGAATGCTCGCGATTTTCTCGTCAACGGTTTCTTGGATCGCAATTCTGTCGCTTCCAACGTGATCCTCGTGTCATTTTACGTCGGAATTAGTCATGAGAAATGCACAAACACGGTTGTGGAGCCAAAAAAACACGAGATCAGTTTCTGAGAATGCTCGCGATTTCCTCGTCAACGGTTTCTCGGATCGCAATTCTGTCGCTTCTAACGTGTTCCTCGTGTCATTTTACGTCGGAATTAGTCTTGAGAAATGCACAAACACGGTTCTGGAGTTCAAAAAACACGAGATCAGGTTTTTGGAATGCTCGCGATTTTCTCGTCAACGGTTTCTCGGTTCGCAATTCTGTCGCTTCCAACGCGTTCCTCGCGTCATTTTACATCGGAATTAGTCATCAGAAAGGCAGAAACACGGTTCAGGAGCCCAAAAAACACGAGATCAGGATTCGGGAATGCTCGCGATTTTCTCGTCAACGGTTTCTCGGATCGCAATTCTGTCGCTTCCAACGTGATCCTCGTGTCATTTTACATCGGAAATAGTCACGAGCAGTGCACGTGAACGTTTGTGGAGTCCAAAAAACACGAGTTCAGGTTCTGGGAATGCTCGCGATTTTCTCGTCAACGGTTTCTCGGATCGCAATTCTGTCGCTTCTAACGTGTTCCTCGTGTCATTTTACGTCGGAATTAGTCATGAGAAAGGCACAAACACGGTTCAGGAGCCCAAGAAACACGAGATCAGGATTCGGGAATGCTCGCGATTTTCGCGTCAACGGTTTCTCGGATCGCAATTCTGTCGCTTCCAACGTGATCCTCGTGTCATTTTACGTCGGAAATAGCCACGAGCAGTGCACGTGAACGTTTGTGGAGTCCAAAAAACACGAGTTCAGGTTCTGGGAAGGCCCGCGATTTTCTCGTCAACGGTTTCTCGGATCGCAATTCTGTCGCTTCTAACGTGTTCCTCGTGTCATTTTACGTCGGAAATAGACACGAGCAGTGCACGTGAACGTTTGTGGAGTCCAAAAAACACGAGTTCAGGTTCTGGGAATGCTCGCGATTTTCTCGTCAACGTTTGCCCGGATTGCAATTCTGTCGCTTCCAACGCGTTCCTCGTGTCATTTTACGTCGGAATTAGTCTTGAGAAATGCACAAACACGGTTCTGGAGTTCAAAAAACACGAGATCAGTTTCTGGGAATGCTCGCGATTTCCTCGTCAACGGTTTCTCGGATCGCAATTCTGTCGCTTCCAACGTTTTCCTCGTGTCATTTTACGTCGGAATTAGTCTTGACAAATGCACAAACGCGGTTCTGGAGTTCAAAAAACACGAGATCAGGTTTTGGGAATGCTCGCGATTTTCTCGTCAACGTTTGCTCGGATCGCAATTCTGTCGCTTCTAACGTGTTCCTCGTGTCATTTTACGTCGGAATTAGTCATGAGAAAGGCACAAACACGGTTCAGGAGCCCAAAAAACACGAGATCAGGATTCGTGAATGCTCGCGATTTTCTCGTCAACGGTTTCTCGGATCGCAATTCTGTCGCTTCTAACGTGTTCCTCGTGTCATTTTACGTCGGAATTAGTCTTGAGAAATGCACAAACACGGTTCTGGAGTTCAAAAAACACGAGATCAGGTTTTTGGAATGCTCGCGATATTCTCGTCAACGTTTGCTCGGATTGCAATTCTGTCGCTTCCTACGCGTTTCTCGTATCATTTTACATCGGAATTAGTCATGAGAAATGCACAAACACGGTTGTGGAGCCCAAAAAACACGAGATCAGTTTCTGGGAATGCTCGCGATTTCCTCGTCAACGGTTTCTCGGATCGCAATTCTGTCGCTTCTAACGTGTTCCTCGTGTCATTTTACGTCGGAATTAGTCTTGAGAAATGCACAAACACGGTTCTGGAGTTCAAAAAACACGAGTTCAGGTTTTGGGAATGCTCGCGATTTTCTAGTCAACGATTTCTCGGATCGCAATTCTGTCGCTTCCAACGTGTTCCTCGTGTCATTTTACGTCGGAATTAGTCTTGAGAAATGCACAAACACGGTTCTGGAGTTCAAAAAACACGAGATCAGGTTTTGGGAATGCTCGCGATTTTCTCGTCAACGTTTGCCCGGATTGCAATTCTGTCGCTTCTAACGTGTTCCTCGTGTCATTTTACATCGGAATTAGTCTTGAGAAAGGCACAAACACGGTTCAGGAGCCCAAAAAACACGAGATCAGGATTCGGGAATGCTCGCGATTTTCTCGTCAACGGTTTCTCGGATCGCAATTCTGTCGCTTCTAACGTGTTCCTCGTGTCATTTTACGTCGGAATTAGTCTTGAGAAATGTACAAACACGGTTCTGGAGTTCAAAAAACACGAGTTCAGGTTTTGGGAATGCTCGCGATTTTCTCGTCAACGTTTGCTCGGATTGCAATTCTTTCGCTTCCTACGCGTTTCTCGCGTCATTTTACATCGGAATTAGTCATGAGAAATGCACAAACACGGTTGTGGAGCCCAAAAAACACGAGATCAGTTTCTGGGAATGCTCGCGATTTCCTCATCAACGGTTTCTCGGATCGCAATTCTGTCGCTTCTAACGTGTTCCTCGTGTCATTTTACGTCGGAATTAGTCTTGAGAAATGCACAAACACGGTTCTGGAGTTCAAAAAACACGAGATCAGGTTTTGGGAATGCTCGCGATTTTCTCGTCAACGTTTGCCCGGATTGCAATTCTGTCGCTTCCAACGCGTTCCCCGTGTCATTTTACATCGGAATCAGTCTTGAGAAAGGCACAAACACGGTTCAGGAGCCCAAAAAACACGAGATCAGGATTCGGGAATGCTCGCGATTTTCTCGTCAACGGTTTCTCGGATCGCAATTCTGTCGCTTCCAACGTGTTCCTCGTGTCATTTTACGTCGGAAATAGACACGAGCAGTGCACGTGAACGTTTGTGGAGTCCAAAAAACACGAGTTCAGGTTCTGGGAATGCTCGCGATTTTCTCGTCAACGTTTGCCCGGATTGCAATTCTGTCGCTTCCAACGCGTTCCTCGTGTCATTTTACGTCGGAATTAGTCTTGAGAAATGCACAAACACGGTTCTGGAGTTCAAAAAACACGAGATCAGTTTCTGGGAATGCTCGCGATTTCCTCGTCAACGGTTTCTCGGATCGCAATTCTGTCGCTTCCAACGTTTTCCTCGTGTCATTTTACGTCGGAATTAGTCTTGACAAATGCACTAACGCGGTTCTGGAGTTCAAAAAACACGAGATCAGGTTTTGGGAATGCTCGCGATTTTCTCGTCAACGTTTGCTCGGATCGCAATTCTGTCGCTTCTAACGTGTTCCTCGTGTCATTTTACGTCGGAATTAGTCATGAGAAAGGCACAAACACGGTTCAGGAGCCCAAAAAACACGAGATCAGGATTCGTGAATGCTCGCGATTTTCTCGTCAACGGTTTCTCGGATCGCAATTCTGTCGCTTCCAACGTGATCCTCGTGTCATTTTACGTCGGAAATAGTCACGAGCAGTGCACGTGAACGTTTGTGGAGTCCAAAAAACACGAGTTCGGTTCTGGGAAGGCTCGCGATTTTCTCGTCAACGGTTTCTCGGATCGCAATTCTGTCGCTTCTAACGTGTTCCTCGTGTCATTTTACGTCGGAATTAGTCTTGAGAAATGCACAAACACGGTTCTGGAGTTCAAAAAACACGAGATCAGGTTTTTGGAATGCTCGCGATATTCTCGTCAACGTTTGCTCGGATTGCAATTCTGTCGCTTCCTACGCGTTTCTCGTATCATTTTACATCGGAATTAGTCATGAGAAATGCACAAACACGGTTGTGGAGCCCAAAAAACACGAGATCAGTTTCTGGGAATGCTCGCGATTTCCTCGTCAACGGTTTCTCGGATCGCAATTCTGTCGCTTCTAACGTGTTCCTCGTGTCATTTTACGTCGGAATTAGTCTTGAGAAATGCACAAACACGGTTCTGGAGTTCAAAAAACACGAGTTCAGGTTTTGGGAATGCTCGCGATTTTCTAGTCAACGATTTCTCGGATCGCAATTCTGTCGCTTCCAACGTGTTCCTCGTGTCATTTTACGTCGGAATTAGTCTTGAGAAATGCACAAACACGGTTCTGGAGTTCAAAAAACACGAGATCAGGTTTTGGGAATGCTCGCGATTTTCTCGTCAACGTTTGCCCGGATTGCAATTCTGTCGCTTCTAACGTGTTCCTCGTGTCATTTTACATCGGAATTAGTCTTGAGAAAGGCACAAACACGGTTCAGGAGCCCAAAAAACACGAGATCAGGATTCGGGAATGCTCGCGATTTTCTCGTCAACGGTTTCTCGGATCGCAATTCTGTCGCTTCTAACGTGTTCCTCGTGTCATTTTACGTCGGAATTAGTCCTGAGAAATGTACAAACACGGTTCTGGAGTTCAAAAAACACGAGTTCAGGTTTTGGGAATGCTCGCGATTTTCTCGTCAACGTTTGCTCGGATTGCAATTCTTTCGCTTCCTACGCGTTTCTCGCGTCATTTTACATCGGAATTAGTCATGAGAAATGCACAAACACGGTTGTGGAGCCCAAAAAACACGAGATCAGTTTCTGGGAATGCTCGCGATTTCCTCATCAACGGTTTCTCGGATCGCAATTCTGTCGCTTCTAACGTGTTCCTCGTGTCATTTTACGTCGGAATTAGTCTTGAGAAATGCACAAACGCGGTTCTGGAGTTCAAAAAACACGAGATCAGGTTTTGGGAATGCTCGCGATATTCTCGTCAACGTTTGCTCGGATTGCAATTCTGTCGCTTCCTACGCGTTTCTCGTATCATTTTACATCGGAATTAGTCATGAGAAATGCACAAACACGGTTGTGGAGCCCAAAAAACACGAGATCAGTTTCTGGGAATGCTCGCGATTTCCTCGTCAACGGTTTCTCGGATCGCAATTCTGTCGCTTCTAACGTGTTCCTCGTGTCATTTTACGTCGGAATTAGTCTTGAGAAATGCACAAACACGGTTCTGGAGTTCAAAAAACACGAGTTCAGGTTTTGGGAATGCTCGCGATTTTCTAGTCAACGATTTCTCGGATCGCAATTCTGTCGCTTCCAACGTGTTCCTCGTGTCATTTTACGTCGGAATTAGTCTTGAGAAATGCACAAACACGGTTCTGGAGTTCAAAAAACACGAGATCAGGTTTTGGGAATGCTCGCGATTTTCTCGTCAACGTTTGCCCGGATTGCAATTCTGTCGCTTCTAACGTGTTCCTCGTGTCATTTTACATCGGAATTAGTCTTGAGAAAGGCACAAACACGGTTCAGGAGCCCAAAAAACACGAGATCAGGATTCGGGAATGCTCGCGATTTTCTCGTCAACGGTTTCTCGGATCGCAATTCTGTCGCTTCTAACGTGTTCCTCGTGTCATTTTACGTCGGAATTAGTCCTGAGAAATGTACAAACACGGTTCTGGAGTTCAAAAAACACGAGTTCAGGTTTTGGGAATGCTCGCGATTTTCTCGTCAACGTTTGCTCGGATTGCAATTCTTTCGCTTCCTACGCGTTTCTCGCGTCATTTTACATCGGAATTAGTCATGAGAAATGCACAAACACGGTTGTGGAGCCCAAAAAACACGAGATCAGTTTCTGGGAATGCTCGCGATTTCCTCATCAACGGTTTCTCGGATCGCAATTCTGTCGCTTCTAACGTGTTCCTCGTGTCATTTTACGTCGGAATTAGTCTTGAGAAATGCACAAACGCGGTTCTGGAGTTCAAAAAACACGAGATCAGGTTTTGGGAATGCTCGCGATTTTCTCGTCAACATTTGCCCGGATTGCAATTCTGTCGCTTCCAACGCGTTCCCCGTGTCATTTTACATCGGAATCAGTCTTGAGAAAGGCACAAACACGGTTCAGGAGCCCAAAAAACACGAGATCAGGATTCGGGAATGCTCGCGATTTTCTCGTCAACGGTTTCTCGGATCGCAATTCTGTCGCTTCCAACGTGTTCCTCGTGTCATTTTACGTCGGAATTAGTCTTGAGAAATGCACAAACACGGTTCTGGAGTTCAAAAAACACGAGATCAGGTTTTGGGAATGCTCGCGATTTTCTCGTCAACGTTTGCCCGGATTGCAATTCTGTCGCTTCCAATGCGTTCCTCGCGTCATTTTACGTCGGAATTAGTCTTGACAAATGCACAAACACGGTTCAGGATCCCAAAAAACACGAAACCAGGATTGGGGAATGCTCGCGATTTTCTCGTCAACGGTTTCTCGGATCGCAATTCTGTCGCTTCCAACGTGATCCTCGTGTCATTTTACGTCGGAATTAGTCATGAGAAATGCACAAACACGGTTGTGGAGCCAAAAAAACACGAGATCAGTTTCTGAGAATGCTCGCGATTTCCTCGTCAACGGTTTCTCGGATCGCAATTCTGTCGCTTCTAACGTGTTCCTCGTGTCATTTTACGTCGGAATTAGTCTTGAGAAATGCACAAACACGGTTCTGGAGTTCAAAAAACACGAGATCAGGTTTTTGGAATGCTCGCGATTTTCTCGTCAACGGTTTCTCGGTTCGCAATTCTGTCGCTTCCAACGCGTTCCTCGCGTCATTTTACATCGGAATTAGTCATGAGAAAGGCAGAAACACGGTTCAGGAGCCCAAAAAACACGAGATCAGGATTCGGGAATGCTCGCGATTTTCTCGTCAACGGTTTCTCGGATCGCAATTCTGTCGCTTCCAACGTGATCCTCGTGTCATTTTACATCGGAAATAGTCACGAGCAGTGCACGTGAACGTTTGTGGAGTCCAAAAAACACGAGTTCAGGTTCTGGGAATGCTCGCGATTTTCTCGTCAACGGTTTCTCGGATCGCAATTCTGTCGCTTCTAACGTGTTCCTCGTGTCATTTTACGTCGGAATTAGTCATGAGAAAGGCACAAACACGGTTCAGGAGCCCAAGAAACACGAGATCAGGATTCGGGAATGCTCGCGATTTTCTCGTCAACGGTTTCTCGGATCGCAATTCTGTCGCTTCTAACGTGTTCCTCGTGTCATTTTACGTCGGAATTAATCATGAGAAATGCACAAACACGGTTCTGGAGTTCAAAAAACACGAGTTCAGGTTTTGGGAATGCTCGCGATTTTCTCGTCAACGTTTGCCCGGATTGCAATTCTGTCGCTTCCAACGCGTTCCTCGCGTCATTTTACATCGGAATTAGTCTTGAGAAAGGCACAAACACGGTTCAGGAACCCAAAAAACACGAGATCAGGATTCGGGAATGCTCGCGATTTTCTCGTCAACGGTTTCTCGGATCGCAATTCTGTCGCTTCCAACGTGATCCTCGTGTCATTTTACGTCGGAAATAGTCATGAGCAGTGCACGTGAACGTTTGTGGAGTCCAAAAAACACGAGTTCAGGTTTTGGGAATGCTCGCGATTTTCTCATCAACGGTTTCTCGGATCGCAATTCTGTCGCTTCTAACGTGTTCCTCGTGTCATTTTACGTCGGAATTAGTCTTGAGAAATGCACAAACACGGTTCTGGAGTTCAAAAAACACGAGATCAGGTTTTTGGAATGCTCGCGATTTTCTCGTCAACGTTTGCTCGGATTGCAATTCTGTCGCTTCCTACGCGTTTCTCGTGTCATTTTACATCGGAATTATTCATGAGAAATGCACAAACACGGTTGTGGAGCCCAAAAAACACGAGTTCAGGTTTTGGGAATGCTCGCGATTTTCTCATCAACGGTTTCTCGGATCGCAATTCTGTCGCTTCCAACGTGTTCCTCGTGTCATTTTACGTCGGAATTAGTCTTGAGAAAGGCACAAACACGGTTCAGGAGCCCAAAAAACACGAGATCAGGATTCGGGAATGCTCGCGATTTTCTCGTCAACGGTTTCTCGGATCGCAATTCTGTCGCTTCTAACGTGTTCCTCGTGTCATTTTACGTCGGAATTAGTCTTGAGAAATGCACAAACACGGTTCTGGAGTTCAAAAAACACGAGTTCAGGTTTTGGGAATGCTCGCGATTTTCTCGTCAACGTTTGCCCGGATTGCAATTCTGTCGCTTCCAACGCGTTCCTCGCGTCATTTTACATCGGAATTAGTCTTGAGAAAGGCACAAACACGGTTCAGGAGCCCAAAAAACACGAGATCAGGATTCGGGAATGCTCGCGATTTTCTCGTCAACGGTTTCTCGGATCGCAATTCTGTCGCTTCCAACGTGATCCTCGTGTCATTTTACGTCGGAAATAGTCATGAGCAGTGCACGTGAACGTTTGTGGAGTCCAAAAAACACGAGTTCAGGTTTTGGGAATGCTCGCGATTTTCTCATCAACGGTTTCTCGGATCGCAATTCTGTCGCTTCTAACGTGTTCCTCGTGTCATTTTACGTCGGAATTAGTCTTGACAAATGCACAAACGCGGTTCTGGAGTTCAAAAAACACGAGATCAGGTTTTGGGAATGCTCGCGATTTTCTCGTCAACGTTTGCTCGGATCGCAATTCTGTCGCTTCTAACGTGTTCCTCGTGTCATTTTACGTCGGAATTAGTCATGAGAAAGGCACAAACACGGTTCAGGAGCCCAAAAAACACGAGATCAGGATTCGTGAATGCTCGCGATTTTCTCGTCAACGGTTTCTCGGATCGCAATTCTGTCGCTTCCAACGTGATCCTCGTGTCATTTTACGTCGGAATTAGTCATGAGAAAGGCACAAACACGGTTCAGGAGCCCAAAAAACACGAGATCAGGATTGGGGAATGCTCGCGATTTTCTCGTCAACGGTTTCTCGGATCGCAATTCTGTCGCTTCCAACGTGATCCTCGTGTCATTTTACGTCGGAAATAGTCACGAGCAGTGCACGTGAACGTTTGTGAAATCCAAAAAACACGAGTTCAGGTTCTGGGAAGGCTCGCGATTTTCTCGTCAACGGTTTCTCGGATCGCAATTCTGTCGCTTCTAACGTGTTCCTCGTGTCATTTTACGTCGGAATTAGTCTTGAGAAATGCACAAACACGGTTCTGGAGTTCAAAAAACACGAGATCAGGTTTTTGGAATGCTCGCGATATTCTCGTCAACGTTTGCTCGGATTGCAATTCTGTCGCTTCCTACGCGTTTCTCGTGTCATTTTACATCGGAATTAGTCATGAGAAATGCACAAACACGGTTGTGGAGCCCAAAAAACACGAGATCAGTTTCTGGGAATGCTCGCGATTTCCTCGTCAACGGTTTCTCGGATCGCAATTCTGTCGCTTCTAACGTGTTCCTCGTGTCATTTTACGTCGGAATTAGTCTTGAGAAATGCACAAACACGGTTCTGGAGTTCAAAAAACACGAGTTCAGGTTTTGGGAATGCTCGCGATTTTCTAGTCAACGGTTTCTCGGATCGCAATTCTGTCGCTTCCAACGTGTTCCTCGTGTCATTTTACGTCGGAATTAGTCTTGAGAAATGCACAAACACGGTTCTGGAGTTCAAAAAACACGAGATTAGGTTTTGGGAATGCTCGCGATTTTCTCGTCAACGTTTGCCCGGATTGCAATTCTGTCGCTTCTAACGTGTTCCTCGTGTCATTTTACATCGGAATTAGTCTTGAGAAAGGCACAAACACGGTTCAGGAGCCCAAAAAACACGAGATCAGGATTCGGGAATGCTCGCGATTTTCTCGTCAACGGTTTCTCGGATCGCAATTCTGTCGCTTCTAACGTGTTCCTCGTGTCATTTTACGTCGGAATTAGTCTTGAGAAATGTACAAACACGGTTCTGGAGTTCAAAAAACACGAGTTCAGGTTTTGGGAATGCTCGCGATTTTCTCGTCAACGTTTGCTCGGATTGCAATTCTGTCGCTTCCTACGCGTTTCTCGCGTCATTTTACATCGGAATTAGTCATGAGAAATGCACAAACACGGTTGTGGAGCCCAAAAAACACGAGATCAGTTTCTGGGAATGCTCGCGATTTCCTCATCAACGGTTTCTCGGATCGCAATTCTGTCGCTTCTAACGTGTTCCTCGTGTCATTTTACGTCGGAATTAGTCTTGAGAAATGCACAAACACGGTTCTGGAGTTCAAAAAACACGAGTTCAGGTTTTGGGAATGCTCGCGATTTTCTCGTCAACGTTTGCCCGGATTGCAATTCTGTCGCTTCCAACGCGTTCCTCGCGTCATTTTACATCGGAATTAGTCTTGAGAAAGGCACAAACACGGTTCAGGAGCCCAAAAAACACGAGATCAGGATTCGGGAATGCTCGCGATTTTCTCGTCAACGGTTTCTCGGATCGCAATTCTGTCGCTTCCAACGTGATCCTCGTGTCATTTTACGTCGGAAATAGTCATGAGCAGTGCACGTGAACGTTTGTGGAGTCCAACAAACACGAGTTCAGGTTTTGGGAATGCTCGCGATTTTCTCATCAACGGTTTCTCGGATCGCAATTCTGTCGCTTCTAACGTGTTCCTCGTGTCATTTTACGTCGGAATTAGTCTTGACAAATGCACAAACGCGGTTCTGGAGTTCAAAAAACACGAGATCAGGTTTTGGGAATGCTCGCGATTTTCTCGTCAACGTTTGCTCGGATCGCAATTCTGTCGCTTCTAACGTGTTCCTCGTGTCATTTTACGTCGGAATTAGTCATGAGAAAGGCACAAACACGGTTCAGGAGCCCAAAAAACACGAGATCAGGATTCGTGAATGCTCGCGATTTTCTCGTCAACGGTTTCTCGGATCGCAATTCTGTCGCTTCCAACGTGATCCTCGTGTCATTTTACGTCGGAATTAGTCATGAGAAAGGCACAAACACGGTTCAGGAGCCCAAAAAACACGAGATCAGGATTGGGGAATGCTCGCGATTTTCTCGTCAACGGTTTCTCGGATCGCAATTCTGTCGCTTCCAACGTGATCCTCGTGTCATTTTACGTCGGAAATAGTCACGAGCAGTGCACGTGAACGTTTGTGAAATCCAAAAAACACGAGTTCAGGTTCTGGGAAGGCTCGCGATTTTCTCGTCAACGGTTTCTCGGATCGCAATTCTGTCGCTTCTAACGTGTTCCTCGTGTCATTTTACGTCGGAATTAGTCTTGAGAAATGCACAAACACGGTTCTGGAGTTCAAAAAACACGAGATCAGGTTTTTGGAATGCTCGCGATATTCTCGTCAACGTTTGCTCGGATTGCAATTCTGTCGCTTCCTACGCGTTTCTCGTGTCATTTTACATCGGAATTAGTCATGAGAAATGCACAAACACGGTTGTGGAGCCCAAAAAACACGAGATCAGTTTCTGGGAATGCTCGCGATTTCCTCGTCAACGGTTTCTCGGATCGCAATTCTGTCGCTTCTAACGTGTTCCTCGTGTCATTTTACGTCGGAATTAGTCTTGAGAAATGCACAAACACGGTTCTGGAGTTCAAAAAACACGAGTTCAGGTTTTGGGAATGCTCGCGATTTTCTCGTCAACGGTTTCTCGGATCGCAATTCTGTCGCTTCTAACGTGTTCCTCGTGTCATTTTACGTCGGAATTAGTCTTGAGAAATGTACAAACACGGTTCTGGAGTTCAAAAAACACGAGTTCAGGTTTTGGGAATGCTCGCGATTTTCTCGTCAACGTTTGCTCGGATTGCAATTCTGTCGCTTCCTACGCGTTTCTCGCGTCATTTTACATCGGAATTAGTCATGAGAAATGCACAAACACGGTTGTGGAGCCCAAAAAACACGAGATCAGTTTCTGGGAATGCTCGCGATTTCCTCATCAACGGTTTCTCGGATCGCAATTCTGTCGCTTCTAACGTGTTCCTCGTGTCATTTTACATCGGAATCAGTCTTGAGAAAGGCACAAACACGGTTCAGGAGCCCAAAAAACACGAGATCAGGATTCGGGAATGCTCGCGATTTTCTCGTCAACGGTTTCTCGGATCGCAATTCTGTCGCTTCCAACGTGTTCCTCGTGTCATTTTACGTCGGAATTAGTCTTGAGAAATGCACAAACACGGTTCTGGAGTTCAAAAAACACGAGATCAGGTTTTGGGAATGCTCGCGATTTTCTCGTCAACGTTTGCCCGGATTGCAATTCTGTCGCTTCCAATGCGTTCCTCGCGTCATTTTACGTCGGAATTAGTCTTGACAAATGCACAAACACGGTTCAGGATCCCAAAAAACACGAAATCAGGATTGGGGAATGCTCGCGATTTTCTCGTCAACGGTTTCTCGGATCGCAATTCTGTCGCTTCCAACGTGATCCTCGTGTCATTTTACGTCGGAATTAGTCATGAGAAATGCACAAACACGGTTGTGGAGCCAAAAAAACACGAGATCAGTTTCTGAGAATGCTCGCCATTTCCTCGTCAACAGTTTCTCGGATCGCAATTCTGTCGCTTCTAACGTGTTCCTCGTGTCATTTTACGTCGGAATTAGTCTTGAGAAATGCACAAACACGGTTCTGGAGTTCAAAAAACACGAGATCAGGTTTTTGGAATGCTCGCGATTTTCTCGTCAACGGTTTCTCGGTTCGCAATTCTGTCGCTTCCAACGCGTTCCTCGCGTCATTTTACATCGGAATTAGTCATGAGAAAGGCAGAAACACGGTTCAGGAGCCCAAAAAACACGAGATCAGGATTCGGGAATGCTCGCGATTTTCTCGTCAACGGTTTCTCGGATCGCAATTCTGTCGCTTCCAACGTGATCCTCGTGTCATTTTACGTCGGAAATAGTCACGAGCAGTGCACGTGAACGTTTGTGGAGTCCAAAAAACACGAGTTCAGGTTCTGGGAATGCTCGCGATTTTCTCGTCAACGGTTTCTCGGATCGCAATTCTGTCGCTTCTAACGTGTTCCTCGTGTCATTTTACGTCGGAATTAGTCATGAGAAAGGCACAAACACGGTTCAGGAGCCCAAGAAACACGAGATCAGGATTTGGGAATGCTCGCGATTTTCTCGTCAACGGTTTCTCGGATCGCAATTCTGTCGCTTCCAACGTGATCCTCGTGTCATTTTACGTCGGAAATAGCCACGAGCAGTGCACGTGAACGTTTGTGGAGTCCAAAAAACACGAGTACAGGTTCTGGGAAGGCTCGCGATTTTCTCGTCAACGGTTTCTCGGATCGCAATTCTGTCGCTTCTAACGTGTTCCTCGTGTCATTTTACGTCGGAAATAGACACGAGCAGTGCACGTGAACGTTTGTGGAGTCCAAAAAACACGAGTTCAGGTTCTGGGAATGCTCGCGATTTTCTCGTCAACGTTTGCCCGGATTGCAATTCTGTCGCTTCCAACGCGTTCCTCGTGTCATTTTACGTCGGAATTAGTCTTGAGAAATGCACAAACACGGTTCTGGAGTTCAAAAAACACGAGATCAGTTTCTGGGAATGCTCGCGATTTCCTCGTCAACGTTTGCCCGGATTGCAATTCTGTCGCTTCCAACGCGTTCCTCGCGTCATTTTACATCGGAATTAGTCTTGAGAAAGGCACAAACACGGTTCAGGAGCCCAAAAAACACGAGATCAGGATTCGGGAATGCTCGCGATTTTCTCGTCAACGGTTTCTCGGATCGCAATTCTGTCGCTTCTAACGTGTTCCTCGTGTCATTTTACGTCGGAATTAGTCATGAGAAAGGCACAAACACGGTTCAGGAGCCCAAAAAACACGAGATCAGGATTGGGGAATGCTCGCGATTTTCTCGTCAACGGTTTCTCGGATCGCAATTCTGTCGCTTCCAACGTGATCCTCGTGTCATTTTACGTCGGAAATAGTCACGAGCAGTGCACGTGAATGTTTGTGAAATCCAAAAAACACGAGTTCAGGTTCTGGGAAGGCTCGCGATTTTCTCGTCAACGGTTTCTCGGATCGCAATTCTGTCGCTTCTAACGTGTTCCTCGTGTCATTTTACGTCGGAATTAGTCTTGAGAAATGCACAAACACGGTTCTGGAGTTCAAAAAACACGAGATCAGGTTTTTGGAATGCTCGCGATATTCTCGTCAACGTTTGCTCGGATTGCAATTCTGTCGCTTCCTACGCGTTTCTCGTGTCATTTTACATCGGAATTAGTCATGCGAAATGCACAAACACGGTTGTGGAGCCCAAAAAACACGAGATCAGTTTCTGGGAATGCTCGCGATTTCCTCGTCAACGGTTTCTCGGATCGCAATTCTGTCGCTCCTAACGTGTTCCTCGTGTCATTTTACGTCGGAATTAGTCTTGAGAAATGCACAAACACGGTTCTGGAGTTCAAAAAACACGAGTTCAGGTTTTGGGAATGCTCGCGATTTTCTAGTCAACGGTTTCTCGGATCGCAATTCTGTCGCTTCCAACGTGTTCCTCGTGTCATTTTACGTCGGAATTAGTCTTGAGAAATGCACAAACACGGTTCTGGAGTTCAAAAAACACGAGATCAGGTTTTGGGAATGCTCGCGATTTTCTCGTCAACGTTTGCCCGGATTGCAATTCTGTCGCTTCTAACGTGTTCCTCGTGTCATTTTACATCGGAATTAGTCTTGAGAAAGGCACAAACACGGTTCAGGAGCCCAAAAAACACGAGTTCAGGTTTTGGGAATGCTCGCGATTTTCTAGTCAACGGTTTCTCGGATCGCAATTCTGTCGCTTCCAACGTGTTCCTCGTGTCATTTTACGTCGGAATTAGTCTTGAGAAATGCACAAACACGGTTCTGGAGTTCAAAAAACACGAGATCAGGTTTTGGGAATGCTCGCGATTTTCTCGTCAACGTTTGCCCGGATTGCAATTCTGTCGCTTCTAACGTGTTCCTCGTGTCATTTTACGTCGGAATTAGTCTTGAGAAGTGCACAAACACGGTTCTGGAGTTCAAAAAACACGAGATCAGGTTTTTGGAATGCTCGCGATTTTCTCGTCAACGGTTTCTCGGTTCGCAATTCTGTCGCTTCCAACGCGTTCCTCGTGTCATTTTACGTCGGAATTAGTCATGAGAAACGCACAAACACGGTTCAGGAGCCCAAGAAACACGAGATCAGGATTCGGGAACGCTCGCGATTTTCTCGTCAACGGTTTCTCGGATCGCAATTCTGTCGCTTCCAACGTGATCCTCGTGTCATTTTACGTCGGAAATAGTCACGAGCAGTGCACGTGAACGTTTGTGGAGTCCAAAAAACACGAGTTCAGGTTCTGGGAATGCTCGCGATTTTCTCGTCAACGGTTTCTCGGATCGCAATTCTGTCGCTTCTAACGTGTTCCTCGTGTCATTTTACGTCGGAATTAGTCATGAGAAAGGCACAAACACGGTTCAGGAGCCCAAGAAACACGAGATCAGGATTCGGGAATGCTCGCGATTTTCTCGTCAACGGTTTCTCGGATTGCAATTCTGTCGCTTCCAACGTGATCCTCGTGTCATTTTACGTCGGAAATAGCCACGAGCAGTGCACGTGAACGTTTGTGGAGTCCAAAAAACACGAGTTCAGGTTCTGGGAAGGCTCGCGATTTTCTCGTCAACGGTTTCTCGGATCGCAATTCTGTCGCTTCTAACGTGTTCCTCGTGTCATTTTACGTCGGAAATAGACACGAGCAGTGCACGTGAACGTTTGTGGAGTCCAAAAAACACGAGTTCAGGTTCTGGGAATGCTCGCGATTTTCTCGTCAACGTTTGCCCGGATTGCAATTCTGTCGCTTCCAACGCGTTTCTCGTGTCATTTTACGTCGGAATTAGTCTTGAGAAATGCACAAACACGGTTCTGGAGTTCAAAAAACACGAGATCAGTTTCTGGGAATGCTCGCGATTTCCTCGTCAACGTTTGCCCGGATTGCAATTCTGTCGCTTCCAACGCGTTCCTCGCGTCATTTTACATCGGAATTAGTCTTGAGAAAGGCACAAACACGGTTCAGGAGCCCAAAAAACACGAGATCAGGATTCGGGAATGCTCGCGATTTTCTCGTCAACGGTTTCTCGGATCGCAATTCTGTCGCTTCTAACGTGTTCCTCGTGTCATTTTACGTCGGAATTAGTCATGAGAAATGCACAAACACGGTTCTGGAGTTCAAAAAACACGAGTTCAGGTTTTGGGAATGCTCGCGATTTTCTCGTCAACGTTTGCCCGGATTGCAATTCTGTCGCTTCCAACGCGTTCCTCGCGTCATTTTACATCGGAATTAGTCTTGAGAAATGCACAAACACGGTTCTGGAGTTCAAAAAACACGAGATCAGTTTCTGGGAATGCTCGCGATTTCCTCGTCAACGTTTGCCCGGATTGCAATTCTGTCGCTTCCAACGCGTTCCTCGCGTCATTTTACATCGGAATTAGTCTTGAGAAAGGCACAAACACGGTTCAGGAGCCCAAAAAACACGAGATCAGGATTCGGGAATGCTCGCGATTTTCTCGTCAACGGTTTCTCGGATCGCAATTCTGTCGCTTCCAACGTGATCCTCGTGTCATTTTACGTCGGAAATAGTCATGAGCAGTGCACGTGAACGTTTGTGGAGTCCAAAAAACACGAGTTCAGGTTTTGGGAATGCTCGCGATTTTCTCATCAACGGTTTCTCGGATCGCAATTCTGTCGCTTCTAACGTATTCCTCGTGTCATTTTACGTCGGAATTAGTCTTGAGAAATGCACAAACACGGTTCTGGAGTTCAAAAAACACGAGATCAGGTTTTTGGAATGCTCGCGATTTTCTCGTCAACGTTTGCTCGGATTGCAATTCTGTCGCTTCCTACGCGTTTCTCGTGTCATTTTACATCGGAATTATTCATGAGAAATGCACAAACACGGTTGTGGAGCCCAAAAAACACGAGTTCAGGTTTTGGGAATGCTCGCGATTTTCTCATCAACGGTTTCTCGGATCGCAATTCTGTCGCTTCCAACGTGTTCCTCGTGTCATTTTACGTCGGAATTAGTCTTGAGAAAGGCACAAACACGGTTCAGGAGCCCAAAAAACACGAGATCAGGATTCGGGAATGCTCGCGATTTTCTCGTCAACGGTTTCTCGGATCGCAATTCTGTCGCTTCTAACGTGTTCCTCGTGTCATTTTACGTCGGAATTAGTCTTGAGAAATGCACAAACACGGTTCTGGAGTTCAAAAAACACGAGTTCAGGTTTTGGGAATGCTCGCGATTTTCTCGTCAACGTTTACCCGGATTGCAATTCTGTCGCTTCCAACGCGTTCCTCGCGTCATTTTACATCGGAGTTAGTCTTGAGAAAGGCACAAACACGGTTCAGGAGCCCAAAAAACACGAGATCAGGATTCGGGAATGCTCGCGATTTTCTCGTCAACGGTTTCTCGGATCGCAATTCTGTCGCTTCTAACGTGTTCCTCGTGTCATTTTACGTCGGAATTAGTCTTGAGAAATGTACAAACACGGTTCTGGAGTTCAAAAAACACGAGTTCAGGTTTTGGGAATGCTCGCGATTTTCTCGTCAACGTTTGCTCGGATTGCAATTCTGTCGCTTCCTACGCGTTTCTCGCGTCATTTTACATCGGAATTAGTCATGAGAAATGCACAAACACGGTTGTGGAGCCCAAAAAACACGAGATCAGTTTCTGGGAATGCTCGCGATTTCCTCATCAACGGTTTCTCGGATCGCAATTCTGTCGCTTCTAACGTGTTCCTCGTGTCATTTTACGTCGGAATTAGTCTTGAGAAATGCACAAACACGGTTCTGGAGTTCAAAAAACACGAGTTCAGGTTTTGGGAATGCTCGCGATTTTCTAGTCAACGGTTTCTCGGATCGCAATTCTGTCGCTTCCAACGTGTTCCTCGTGTCATTTTACGTCGGAATTAGTCTTGAGAAATGGACAAACACGGTTCTGGAGTTCAAAAAACACGAGATCAGGTTTTGGGAATACTCGCGATTTTCTCGTCAACGTTTGCCCGGATTGCAATTCTGTCGCTTCCAACGCGTTCCCCGCGTCATTTTACATCGAAATCAGTCTTGACAAAGGCACAAACACGGTTCAGGAGCCCAAAAAACACGAGATCAGGATTCGGGAATGCTCGCGATTTTCTCGTCAACGGTTTCTCGGATCGCAATTCTGTCGCTTCCAACGTGTTCCTCGTGTCATTTTACGTCGGAATTAGTCTTGAGAAATGCACAAACACGGTTCTGGAGTTCAAAAAACACGAGATCAGGTTTTGGGAAGGCTCGCGATTTTCTCGTCAACGGTTTCTCGGATCGCAATTCTGTCGCTTCTAACGTGTTCCTCGTGTCATTTTACGTCGGAATTAGTCATGAGAAAGGCACAAACACGGTTCAGGAGCCCAAGAAACACGAGATCAGGATTTGGGAATGCTCGCGATTTTCTCGTCAACGGTTTCTCGGATCGCAATTCTGTCGCTTCCAACGTGATCCTCGTGTCATTTTACGTCGGAAATAGCCACGAGCAGTGCACGTGAACGTTTGTGGAGTCCAAAAAACACGAGTACAGGTTCTGGGAAGGCTCGCGATTTTCTCGTCAACGGTTTCTCGGATCGCAATTCTGTCGCTTCTAACGTGTTCCTCGTGTCATTTTACGTCGGAAATAGACACGAGCAGTGCACGTGAACGTTTGTGGAGTCCAAAAAACACGAGTTCAGGTTCTGGGAATGCTCGCGATTTTCTCGTCAACGTTTGCCCGGATTGCAATTCTGTCGCTTCCAACGCGTTCCTCGTGTCATTTTACGTCGGAATTAGTCTTGAGAAATGCACAAACACGGTTCTGGAGTTCAAAAAACACGAGATCAGTTTCTGGGAATGCTCGCGATTTCCTCGTCAACGTTTGCCCGGATTGCAATTCTGTCGCTTCCAACGCGTTCCTCGCGTCATTTTACATCGGAATTAGTCTTGAGAAAGGCACAAACACGGTTCAGGAGCCCAAAAAACACGAGATCAGGATTCGGGAATGCTCGCGATTTTCTCGTCAACGGTTTCTCGGATCGCAATTCTGTCGCTTCTAACGTGTTCCTCGTGTCATTTTACGTCGGAATTAGTCATGAGAAAGGCACAAACACGGTTCAGGAGCCCAAAAAACACGAGATCAGGATTGGGGAATGCTCGCGATTTTCTCGTCAACGGTTTCTCGGATCGCAATTCTGTCGCTTCCAACGTGATCCTCGTGTCATTTTACGTCGGAAATAGTCACGAGCAGTGCACGTGAATGTTTGTGAAATCCAAAAAACACGAGTTCAGGTTCTGGGAAGGCTCGCGATTTTCTCGTCAACGGTTTCTCGGATCGCAATTCTGTCGCTTCTAACGTGTTCCTCGTGTCATTTTACGTCGGAATTAGTCTTGAGAAATGCACAAACACGGTTCTGGAGTTCAAAAAACACGAGATCAGGTTTTTGGAATGCTCGCGATATTCTCGTCAACGTTTGCTCGGATTGCAATTCTGTCGCTTCCTACGCGTTTCTCGTGTCATTTTACATCGGAATTAGTCATGCGAAATGCACAAACACGGTTGTGGAGCCCAAAAAACACGAGATCAGTTTCTGGGAATGCTCGCGATTTCCTCGTCAACGGTTTCTCGGATCGCAATTCTGTCGCTCCTAACGTGTTCCTCGTGTCATTTTACGTCGGAATTAGTCTTGAGAAATGCACAAACACGGTTCTGGAGTTCAAAAAACACGAGTTCAGGTTTTGGGAATGCTCGCGATTTTCTAGTCAACGGTTTCTCGGATCGCAATTCTGTCGCTTCCAACGTGTTCCTCGTGTCATTTTACGTCGGAATTAGTCTTGAGAAATGCACAAACACGGTTCTGGAGTTCAAAAAACACGAGATCAGGTTTTGGGAATGCTCGCGATTTTCTCGTCAACGTTTGCCCGGATTGCAATTCTGTCGCTTCTAACGTGTTCCTCGTGTCATTTTACATCGGAATTAGTCTTGAGAAAGGCACAAACACGGTTCAGGAGCCCAAAAAACACGAGTTCAGGTTTTGGGAATGCTCGCGATTTTCTAGTCAACGGTTTCTCGGATCGCAATTCTGTCGCTTCCAACGTGTTCCTCGTGTCATTTTACGTCGGAATTAGTCTTGAGAAATGCACAAACACGGTTCTGGAGTTCAAAAAACACGAGATCAGGTTTTGGGAATGCTCGCGATTTTCTCGTCAACGTTTGCCCGGATTGCAATTCTGTCGCTTCTAACGTGTTCCTCGTGTCATTTTACGTCGGAATTAGTCTTGAGAAGTGCACAAACACGGTTCTGGAGTTCAAAAAACACGAGATCAGGTTTTTGGAATGCTCGCGATTTTCTCGTCAACGGTTTCTCGGTTCGCAATTCTGTCGCTTCCAACGCGTTCCTCATGTCATTTTACGTCGGAATTAGTCATGAGAAACGCACAAACACGGTTCAGGAGCCCAAGAAACACGAGATCAGGATTCGGGAACGCTCGCGATTTTCTCGTCAACGGTTTCTCGGATCGCAATTCTGTCGCTTCCAACGTGATCCTCGTGTCATTTTACGTCGGAAATAGTCACGAGCAGTGCACGTGAACGTTTGTGGAGTCCAAAAAACACGAGTTCAGGTTCTGGGAATGCTCGCGATTTTCTCGTCAACGGTTTCTCGGATCGCAATTCTGTCGCTTCCAACGTGTTCCTCGTGTCATTTTACGTCGGAATTAGTCTTGAGAAATGCACAAACACGGTTCTGGAGTTCAAAAAACACGAGATCAGGTTTTGGGAAGGCTCGCGATTTTCTCGTCAACGGTTTCTCGGATCGCAATTCTGTCGCTTCTAACGTGTTCCTCGTGTCATTTTACGTCGGAATTAGTCTTGAGAAATGCACAAACACGGTTCTGGAGTTCAAAAAACACGAGATCAGGTTTTTAGAATGCTCGCGATATTCTCGTCAACGTTTGCTCGGATTGCAATTCTGTCGCTTCCTACGCGTTTCTCGTGTCATTTTACATCGGAATTAGTCATGCGAAATGCACAAACACGGTTGTGGAGCCCAAAAAACACGAGATCAGTTTCTGGGAATGCTCGCGATTTCCTCGTCAACGGTTTCTCGGATCGCAATTCTGTCGCTCCTAACGTGTTCCTCGTGTCATGTTACGTCGGAATTAGTCTTGAGAAATGCACAAACACGGTTCTGGAGTTCAAAAAACACGAGTTCAGGTTTTGGGAATGCTCGCGATTTTCTAGTCAACGGTTTCTCGGATCGCAATTCTGTCGCTTCCAACGTGTTCCTCGTGTCATTTTACGTCGGAATTAGTCTTGAGAAATGCACAAACACGGTTCTGGAGTTCAAAAAACACGAGATCAGGTTTTGGGAATGCTCGCGATTTTCTCGTCAACGTTTGCCCGGATTGCAATTCTGTCGCTTCTAACGTGTTCCTCGTGTCATTTTACATCGGAATTAGTCTTGAGAAAGGCACAAACACGGTTCAGGAGCCCAAAAAACACGAGATCAGGATTCGGGAATGCTCGCGATTTCCTCGTCAACGGTTTCTCGGATCGCAATTCTGTCGCTCCTAACGTGTTCCTCGTGTCATTTTACGTCGGAATTAGTCTTGAGAAATGCACAAACACGGTTCTGGAGTTCAAAAAACACGAGTTCAGGTTTTGGGAATGCTCGCGATTTTCTAGTCAACGGTTTCTCGGATCGCAATTCTGTCGCTTCCAACGTGTTCCTCGTGTCATTTTACGTCGGAATTAGTCTTGAGAAATGCACAAACACGGTTCTGGAGTTCAAAAAACACGAGATCAGGTTTTGGGAATGCTCGCGATTTTCTCGTCAACGTTTGCCCGGATTGCAATTCTGTCGCTTCTAACGTGTTCCTCGTGTCATTTTACGTCGGAATTAGTCTTGAGAAGTGCACAAACACGGTTCTGGAGTTCAAAAAACACGAGATCAGGTTTTTGGAATGCTCGCGATTTTCTCGTCAACGGTTTCTCGGTTCGCAATTCTGTCGCTTCCAACGCGTTCCTCGTGTCATTTTACGTCGGAATTAGTCATGAGAAACGCACAAACACGGTTCAGGAGCCCAAGAAACACGAGATCAGGATTCGGGAACGCTCGCGATTTTCTCGTCAACGGTTTCTCGGATCGCAATTCTGTCGCTTCCAACGTGATCCTCGTGTCATTTTACGTCGGAAATAGTCACGAGCAGTGCACGTGAACGTTTGTGGAGTCCAAAAAACACGAGTTCAGGTTCTGGGAATGCTCGCGATTTTCTCGTCAACGGTTTCTCGGATCGCAATTCTGTCGCTTCTAACGTGTTCCTCGTGTCATTTTACGTCGGAATTAGTCATGAGAAAGGCACAAACACGGTTCAGGAGCCCAAGAAACACGAGATCAGGATTCGGGAATGCTCGCGATTTTCTCGTCAACGGTTTCTCGGATTGCAATTCTGTCGCTTCCAACGTGATCCTCGTGTCATTTTACGTCGGAAATAGCCACGAGCAGTGCACGTGAACGTTTGTGGAGTCCAAAAAACACGAGTTCAGGTTCTGGGAAGGCTCGCGATTTTCTCGTCAACGGTTTCTCGGATCGCAATTCTGTCGCTTCTAACGTGTTCCTCGTGTCATTTTACGTCGGAAATAGACACGAGCAGTGCACGTGAACGTTTGTGGAGTCCAAAAAACACGAGTTCAGGTTCTGGGAATGCTCGCGATTTTCTCGTCAACGTTTGCCCGGATTGCAATTCTGTCGCTTCCAACGCGTTCCTCGTGTCATTTTACGTCGGAATTAGTCTTGAGAAATGCACAAACACGGTTCTGGAGTTCAAAAAACACGAGATCAGTTTCTGGGAATGCTCGCGATTTCCTCGTCAACGTTTGCCCGGATTGCAATTCTGTCGCTTCCAACGCGTTCCTCGCGTCATTTTACATCGGAATTAGTCTTGAGAAAGGCACAAACACGGTTCAGGAGCCCAAAAAACACGAGATCAGGATTCGGGAATGCTCGCGATTTTCTCGTCAACGGTTTCTCGGATCGCAATTCTGTCGCTTCTAACGTGTTCCTCGTGTCATTTTACGTCGGAATTAGTCATGAGAAATGCACAAACACGGTTCTGGAGTTCAAAAAACACGAGTTCAGGTTTTGGGAATGCTCGCGATTTTCTCGTCAACGTTTGCCCGGATTGCAATTCTGTCGCTTCCAACGCGTTCCTCGCGTCATTTTACATCGGAATTAGTCTTGAGAAATGCACAAACACGGTTCTGGAGTTCAAAAAACACGAGATCAGTTTCTGGGAATGCTCGCGATTTCCTCGTCAACGTTTGCCCGGATTGCAATTCTGTCGCTTCCAACGCGTTCCTCGCGTCATTTTACATCGGAATTAGTCTTGAGAAAGGCACAAACACGGTTCAGGAGCCCAAAAAACACGAGATCAGGATTCGGGAATGCTCGCGATTTTCTCGTCAACGGTTTCTCGGATCGCAATTCTGTCGCTTCCAACGTGATCCTCGTGTCATTTTACGTCGGAAATAGTCATGAGCAGTGCACGTGAACGTTTGTGGAGTCCAAAAAACACGAGTTCAGGTTTTGGGAATGCTCGCGATTTTCTCATCAACGGTTTCTCGGATCGCAATTCTGTCGCTTCTAACGTATTCCTCGTGTCATTTTACGTCGGAATTAGTCTTGAGAAATGCACAAACACGGTTCTGGAGTTCAAAAAACACGAGATCAGGTTTTTGGAATGCTCGCGATATTCTCGTCAACGTTTGCTCGGATTGCAATTCTGTCGCTTCCTACGCGTTTCTCGTGTCATTTTACATCGGAATTAGTCATGCGAAATGCACAAACACGGTTGTGGAGCCCAAAAAACACGAGATCAGTTTCTGGGAATGCTCGCGATTTCCTCGTCAACGGTTTCTCGGATCGCAATTCTGTCGCTCCTAACGTGTTCCTCGTGTCATGTTACGTCGGAATTAGTCTTGAGAAATGCACAAACACGGTTCTGGAGTTCAAAAAACACGAGTTCAGGTTTTGGGAATGCTCGCGATTTTCTAGTCAACGGTTTCTCGGATCGCAATTCTGTCGCTTCCAACGTGTTCCTCGTGTCATTTTACGTCGGAATTAGTCTTGAGAAATGCACAAACACGGTTCTGGAGTTCAAAAAACACGAGATCAGGTTTTGGGAATGCTCGCGATTTTCTCGTCAACGTTTGCCCGGATTGCAATTCTGTCGCTTCTAACGTGTTCCTCGTGTCATTTTACATCGGAATTAGTCTTGAGAAAGGCACAAACACGGTTCAGGAGCCCAAAAAACACGAGATCAGGATTCGGGAATGCTCGCGATTTCCTCGTCAACGGTTTCTCGGATCGCAATTCTGTCGCTCCTAACGTGTTCCTCGTGTCATTTTACGTCGGAATTAGTCTTGAGAAATGCACAAACACGGTTCTGGAGTTCAAAAAACACGAGTTCAGGTTTTGGGAATGCTCGCGATTTTCTAGTCAACGGTTTCTCGGATCGCAATTCTGTCGCTTCCAACGTGTTCCTCGTGTCATTTTACGTCGGAATTAGTCTTGAGAAATGCACAAACACGGTTCTGGAGTTCAAAAAACACGAGATCAGGTTTTGGGAATGCTCGCGATTTTCTCGTCAACGTTTGCCCGGATTGCAATTCTGTCGCTTCTAACGTGTTCCTCGTGTCATTTTACGTCGGAATTAGTCTTGAGAAGTGCACAAACACGGTTCTGGAGTTCAAAAAACACGAGATCAGGTTTTTGGAATGCTCGCGATTTTCTCGTCAACGGTTTCTCGGTTCGCAATTCTGTCGCTTCCAACGCGTTCCTCGTGTCATTTTACGTCGGAATTAGTCATGAGAAACGCACAAACACGGTTCAGGAGCCCAAGAAACACGAGATCAGGATTCGGGAACGCTCGCGATTTTCTCGTCAACGGTTTCTCGGATCGCAATTCTGTCGCTTCCAACGTGATCCTCGTGTCATTTTACGTCGGAAATAGTCACGAGCAGTGCACGTGAACGTTTGTGGAGTCCAAAAAACACGAGTTCAGGTTCTGGGAATGCTCGCGATTTTCTCGTCAACGGTTTCTCGGATCGCAATTCTGTCGCTTCTAACGTGTTCCTCGTGTCATTTTACGTCGGAATTAGTCATGAGAAAGGCACAAACACGGTTCAGGAGCCCAAGAAACACGAGATCAGGATTCGGGAATGCTCGCGATTTTCTCGTCAACGGTTTCTCGGATTGCAATTCTGTCGCTTCCAACGTGATCCTCGTGTCATTTTACGTCGGAAATAGCCACGAGCAGTGCACGTGAACGTTTGTGGAGTCCAAAAAACACGAGTTCAGGTTCTGGGAAGGCTCGCGATTTTCTCGTCAACGGTTTCTCGGATCGCAATTCTGTCGCTTCTAACGTGTTCCTCGTGTCATTTTACGTCGGAAATAGACACGAGCAGTGCACGTGAACGTTTGTGGAGTCCAAAAAACACGAGTTCAGGTTCTGGGAATGCTCGCGATTTTCTCGTCAACGTTTGCCCGGATTGCAATTCTGTCGCTTCCAACGCGTTCCTCGTGTCATTTTACGTCGGAATTAGTCTTGAGAAATGCACAAACACGGTTCTGGAGTTCAAAAAACACGAGATCAGTTTCTGGGAATGCTCGCGATTTCCTCGTCAACGTTTGCCCGGATTGCAATTCTGTCGCTTCCAACGCGTTCCTCGCGTCATTTTACATCGGAATTAGTCTTGAGAAAGGCACAAACACGGTTCAGGAGCCCAAAAAACACGAGATCAGGATTCGGGAATGCTCGCGATTTTCTCGTCAACGGTTTCTCGGATCGCAATTCTGTCGCTTCTAACGTGTTCCTCGTGTCATTTTACGTCGGAATTAGTCATGAGAAATGCACAAACACGGTTCTGGAGTTCAAAAAACACGAGTTCAGGTTTTGGGAATGCTCGCGATTTTCTCGTCAACGTTTGCCCGGATTGCAATTCTGTCGCTTCCAACGCGTTCCTCGCGTCATTTTACATCGGAATTAGTCTTGAGAAATGCACAAACACGGTTCTGGAGTTCAAAAAACACGAGATCAGTTTCTGGGAATGCTCGCGATTTCCTCGTCAACGTTTGCCCGGATTGCAATTCTGTCGCTTCCAACGCGTTCCTCGCGTCATTTTACATCGGAATTAGTCTTGAGAAAGGCACAAACACGGTTCAGGAGCCCAAAAAACACGAGATCAGGATTCGGGAATGCTCGCGATTTTCTCGTCAACGGTTTCTCGGATCGCAATTCTGTCGCTTCCAACGTGATCCTCGTGTCATTTTACGTCGGAAATAGTCATGAGCAGTGCACGTGAACGTTTGTGGAGTCCAAAAAACACGAGTTCAGGTTTTGGGAATGCTCGCGATTTTCTCATCAACGGTTTCTCGGATCGCAATTCTGTCGCTTCTAACGTATTCCTCGTGTCATTTTACGTCGGAATTAGTCTTGAGAAATGCACAAACACGGTTCTGGAGTTCAAAAAACACGAGATCAGGTTTTTGGAATGCTCGCGATTTTCTCGTCAACGTTTGCTCGGATTGCAATTCTGTCGCTTCCTACGCGTTTCTCGTGTCATTTTACATCGGAATTATTCATGAGAAATGCACAAACACGGTTGTGGAGCCCAAAAAACACGAGTTCAGGTTTTGGGAATGCTCGCGATTTTCTCATCAACGGTTTCTCGGATCGCAATTCTGTCGCTTCCAACGTGTTCCTCGTGTCATTTTACGTCGGAATTAGTCTTGAGAAAGGCACAAACACGGTTCAGGAGCCCAAAAAACACGAGATCAGGATTCGGGAATGCTCGCGATTTTCTCGTCAACGGTTTCTCGGATCGCAATTCTGTCGCTTCTAACGTGTTCCTCGTGTCATTTTACGTCGGAATTAGTCTTGAGAAATGCACAAACACGGTTCTGGAGTTCAAAAAACACGAGTTCAGGTTTTGGGAATGCTCGCGATTTTCTCGTCAACGTTTACCCGGATTGCAATTCTGTCGCTTCCAACGCGTTCCTCGCGTCATTTTACATCGGAGTTAGTCTTGAGAAAGGCACAAACACGGTTCAGGAGCCCAAAAAACACGAGATCAGGATTCGGGAATGCTCGCGATTTTCTCGTCAACGGTTTCTCGGATCGCAATTCTGTCGCTTCTAACGTGTTCCTCGTGTCATTTTACGTCGGAATTAGTCTTGAGAAATGTACAAACACGGTTCTGGAGTTCAAAAAACACGAGTTCAGGTTTTGGGAATGCTCGCGATTTTCTCGTCAACGTTTGCTCGGATTGCAATTCTGTCGCTTCCTACGCGTTTCTCGCGTCATTTTACATCGGAATTAGTCATGAGAAATGCACAAACACGGTTGTGGAGCCCAAAAAACACGAGATCAGTTTCTGGGAATGCTCGCGATTTCCTCATCAACGGTTTCTCGGATCGCAATTCTGTCGCTTCTAACGTGTTCCTCGTGTCATTTTACGTCGGAATTAGTCTTGAGAAATGCACAAACACGGTTCTGGAGTTCAAAAAACACGAGTTCAGGTTTTGGGAATGCTCGCGATTTTCTAGTCAACGGTTTCTCGGATCGCAATTCTGTCGCTTCCAACGTGTTCCTCGTGTCATTTTACGTCGGAATTAGTCTTGAGAAATGGACAAACACGGTTCTGGAGTTCAAAAAACACGAGATCAGGTTTTGGGAATGCTCGCGATTTTCTCGTCAACGTTTGCCCGGATTGCAATTCTGTCGCTTCCAACGCGTTCCCCGCGTCATTTTACATCGAAATCAGTCTTGAGAAAGGCACAAACACGGTTCAGGAGCCCAAAAAACACGAGATCAGGATTCGGGAATGCTCGCGATTTTCTCGTCAACGGTTTCTCGGATCGCAATTCTGTCGCTTCCAACGTGTTCCTCGTGTCATTTTACGTCGGAATTAGTCTTGAGAAATGCACAAACACGGTTCTGGAGTTCAAAAAACACGAGATCAGGTTTTGGGAATGCTCGCGATTTTCTCGTCAACGTTTGCCCGGATTGCAATTCTGTCGCTTCCAATGCGTTCCTCGCGTCATTTTACGTCGGAATTAGTCTTGACAAATGCACAAACACGGTTCAGGATCCCAAAAAACACGAAATCAGGATTGGGGAATGCTCGCGATTTTCTCGTCAACGGTTTCTCGGATCGCAATTCTGTCGCTTCCAACGTGATCCTCGTGTCATTTTACGTCGGAATTAGTCATGAGAAATGCACATACACGGTTGTGGAGCCAAAAAAACACGAGATCAGTTTCTGAGAATGCTCGCGATTTCCTCGTCAACGGTTTCTCGGATCGCAATTCTGTCGCTTCTAACGTGTTCCTCGTGTCATTTTACGTCGGAATTAGTCTTGAGAAATGCACAAACACGGTTCTGGAGTTCAAAAAACACGAGATCAGGTTTTGGGAATGCTCGCGATTTTCTCGTCAACGTTTGCCCGGATTGCAATTCTGTCGCTTCTAACGTGTTCCTCGTGTCATTTTACATCGGAATTAGTCTTGAGAAAGGCACAAACACGGTTCAGGAGCCCAAAAAACACGAGATCAGGATTCGGGAATGCTCGCGATTTTCTCGTCAACGGTTTCTCGGATCGCAATTCTGTCGCTTCTAACGTGTTCCTCGTGTCATTTTACGTCGGAATTAGTCTTGAGAAATGTACAAACACGGTTCTGCAGTTCAAAAAACACGAGTTCATGTTTTGGGAATGCTCGCGATTTTCTCGTCAACGTTTGCTCGGATTGCAATTCTGTCGCTTCCTACGCGTTTCTCGCGTCATTTTACATCGGAATTAGTCATGAGAAATGCACAAACACGGTTGTGGAGCCCAAAAAACACGAGATCAGGTTTTGGGAATGCTCGCGATTTTCTCGTCAACGTTTGTCCGGATCGCAATTCTGTCGCTTCTAACGTGTTCCTCGTGTCATTTTACGTCGGAATTAGTCTTGAGAAATGCACAAACACGGTTCCGGAGTTCAAAAAACACGAGTTCAGGTTTTGGGAATGCTCGCGATTTTCTAGTCAACGGTTTCTCGGATCGCAATTCTGTCGCTTCCAACGTGTTCCTCGTGTCATTTTACGTCGGAATTAGTCTTGAGAAATGCACAAACACGGTTCTGGAGTTCAAAAAACACGAGATCAGGTTTTGGGAATGCTCGCGATTTTCTCGTCAACGTTTGTCCGGATTGCAATTCTGTCGCTTCCAACGCGTTCCCCGCGTCATTTTACATCGGAATCAGTCTTGAGAAAGGCACAAACACGGTTCAGGAGCCCAAAAAACACGAGATCAGGATTCGGGAATGCTCGCGATTTTCTCGTCAACGGTTTCTCGGATCGCAATTCTGTCGCTTCCAACGTGATCCTCGTGTCATTTTACGTCGGAAATAGTCACGAGCAGTGCACGTGAACGTTTGTGGAGTGCAAAAAACACGAGTTCAGGTTCTGGGAATGCTCGCGATTTCCTCGTCAACGGTTTCTCGGATCGCAATTCTGTCGCTTCCAACATGTTCCTCGTGTCATTTTTCGTCGGAATTAGTCTTGACAAATGCACAAACGCGGTTCTGGAGTTAAAAAAACACGAGATCAGGTTTTGGGAATGCTCGCGATTTTCTCGTCAACGTTTGCTCGGATTGCAATTCTGTCGCTTCCAACGTGTTCCTCGTGTCATTTTCAATCGGAATTAGTCATGAGAAAGGCACAAACACGGTTCAGGAGCCCAAAAAACACGAGATCAGGTTTTGGGAATGCTCGCGATTTTCTCGTCAACGTTTGCCCGGATTGCAATTCTGTCGCTTCCTACGCGTTTCTCGCGTCATTTTACATCTGAATTAGTCATGAGAAATGCACAAACACGGTTGTGGAGCCCAAAAAACACGAGATCAGTTTCTGGGAATGCTCGCGATTTCCTCATCAACGGTTTCTCGGATCGCAATTCTGTCGCTTCTAACGTGTTCCTCGTGTCATTTTACGTCGGAATTAGTCTTGAGAAATGCACAAACACGGTTCTGGAGTTCAAAAAACACGAGTTCATGTTTTGGGAATGCTCGCGATTTTCTAGTCAACGGTTTCTCGGATCGCAATTCTGTCGCTTCCAACGTGTTCCTCGTGTCATTTTACGTCGGAATTAGTCTTGAGAAATGCACAAACACGGTTCTGGAGTTCAAAAAACACGAGATCATGTTTTGGGAATGCTCGCGATTTTCTCGTCAACGTTTGTCCGGATTGCAATTCTGTCGCTTCCAACGCGTTCCCCGCGTCATTTTACATCGGAATCAGTCTTGAGAAAGGCACAAACACGGTTCAGGAGCCCAAAAAACACGAGATCAGGATTCGGGAATGCTCGCGATTTTCTCGTCAACGGTTTCTCGGATCGCAATTCTGTCGCTTCCAACGTGATCCTCGTGTCATTTTACGTCGGAAATAGTCACGAGCAGTGCACGTGAACGTTTGTGGAGTGCAAAAAACACGAGTTCAGGTTCTGGGAATGCTCGCGATTTCCTCGTCAACGGTTTCTCGGATCGCAATTCTGTCGCTTCCAACGTGTTCCTCGTGTCATTTTACGTCGGAATTAGTCTTGACAAATGCACAAACGCGGTTCTGGAGTTAAAAAAACACGAGATCAGGTTTTGGGAATGCTCGCGATTTTCTCGTCAACGTTTGCTCGGATTGCAATTCTGTCGCTTCCAACGTGTTCCTCGTGTCATTTTCAATCGGAATTAGTCATGAGAAAGGCACAAACACGGTTCAGGAGCCCAAAAAACACGAGATCAGGTTTTGGGAATGCTCGCGATTTCCTCATCAACGGTTTCTCGGATCGCAATTCTGTCGCTTCTAACGTGTTCCTCGTGTCATTTTACGTCGGAATTAGTCTTGAGAAATGCACAAACACGGTTCTGGAGTTCAAAAAACACGAGATCAGGTTTTTGGAATGCTCGCGATTTTCTCGTCAACGGTTTCTCGGTTCGCAATTCTGTCGCTTCCAACGCGTTCCTCGTGTCATTTTACGCCGGAATTAGTCATGAGAAAGGCACAAACACGGTTCAGGAGCCCAAGAAACACGAGATCAGGATTCGGGAATGCTCGCGATTTTCTCGTCAACGGTTTCTCGGATCGCAATTCTGTCGCTTCCAACGTGATCCTCGTGTCATTTTACGTCGGAAATAGTCACGAGCAGTGCACGTGAACGTTTGTGGAGTCCAAAAAACACGAGTTCAGGTTCTGGGAATGCTCGCGATTTTCTCGTCAACGGTTTCTCGGATCGCAATTCTGTCGCTTCTAACGTGTTCCTCGTGTCATTTTACGTCGGAATTAGTCATGAGAAAGGCACAAACACGGTTCAGGAGCCCAAGAAACACGAGATCAGGATTCGGGAATGCTCGCGATTTTCTCGTCAACGGTTTCTCGGATCGCAATTCTGTCGCTTCCAACGTGATCCTCGTGTCATTTTACGTCGGAAATAGCCACGAGCAGTGCACGTGAACGTTTGTGGAGTCCAAAAAACACGAGTTCAGGTTCTGGGAAGGCTCGCGATTTTCTCGTCAACGGTTTCTCGGATCGCAATTCTGTCGCTTCTAACGTGTTCCTCGTGTCATTTTACGTCGGAAATAGACACGAGCAGTGCACGTGAACGTTTGTGGAGTCCAAAAAACACGAGTTCAGGTTCTGGGAATGCTCGCGATTTTCTCGTCAACGTTTGCCCGGATTGCAATTCTGTCGCTTCCAACGCGTTCCTCGTGTCATTTTACGTCGGAATTAGTCTTGAGAAATGCACAAACACGGTTCTGGAGTTCAAAAAACACGAGATCAGTTTCTGGGAATGCTCGCGATTTCCTCGTCAACGTTTGCCCGGATTGCAATTCTGTCGCTTCCAACGCGTTCCTCGCGTCATTTTACATCGGAATTAGTCTTGAGAAAGGCACAAACACGGTTCAGGAGCCCAAAAAACACGAGATCAGGATTCGGGAATGCTCGCGATTTTCTCGTCAACGGTTTCTCGGATCGCAATTCTGTCGCTTCTAACGTGTTCCTCGTGTCATTTTACGTCGGAATTAGTCATGAGAAATGCACAAACACGGTTCTGGAGTTCAAAAAACACGAGTTCAGGTTTTGGGAATGCTCGCGATTTTCTCGTCAACGTTTGCCCGGATTGCAATTCTGTCGCTTCCAACGCGTTCCTCGCGTCATTTTACATCGGAATTAGTCTTGAGAAAGGCACAAACACGGTTCAGGAGCCCAAAAAACACGAGATCAGGATTCGGGAATGCTCGCGATTTTCTCGTCAACGGTTTCTCGGATCGCAATTCTGTCGCTTCCAACGTGATCCTCGTGTCATTTTACGTCGGAAATAGTCATGAGCAGTGCACGTGAACGTTTGTGGAGTCCAAAAAACACGAGTTCAGGTTTTGGGAATGCTCGCGATTTTCTCATCAACGGTTTCTCGGATCGCAATTCTGTCGCTTCTAACGTGTTCCTCGTGTCATTTTACGTTGGAATTAGTCTTGAGAAATGCACAAACACGGTTCTGGAGTTCAAAAAACACGAGATCAGGTTTTTGGAATGCTCGCGATTTTCTCGTCAACGTTTGCTCGGATTGCAATTCTGTCGCTTCCTACGCGTTTCTCGTGTCATTTTACGTCGGAATTAGTCTTGAGAAAGGCACAAACACGGTTCAGGAGCCCAAAAAACACGAGATCAGGATTCGGGAATGCTCGCGATTTTTTCGTCAACGGTTTCTCGGATCGCAATTCTGTCGCTTCTAACGTGTTCCTCGTGTCATTTTACGTCGGAATTAGTCTTGAGAAATGCACAAACACCGTTCTGGAGTTCAAAAAACACGAGTTCAGGTTTTGGGAATGCTCGCGATTTTCTCGTCAACGTTTGCCCGGATTGCAATTCTGTCGCTTCCAACGCGTTCCTCGCGTCATTTTACATCGGAATTAGTCTTGAGAAAGGCACAAACACGGTTCAGGAGCCCAAAAAACACGAGATCAGGATTCGGGAATGCTCGCGATTTTCTCGTCAACGGTTTCTCGGATCGCAATTCTGTCGCTTCCAACGTGATCCTCGTGTCATTTTACGTCGGAAATAGTCATGAGCAGTGCACGTGAACGTTTGTGGAGTCCAAAAAACACGAATTCAGGTTTTGGGAATGCTCGCGATTTTCTCATCAACGGTTTCTCGGATCGCAATTCTGTCGCTTCTAACGTGTTCCTCGTGTCATTTTACGTCGGAATTAGTCTTGAGAAATGCACAAACACGGTTCTGGAGTTCAAAAAACACGAGTTCAAGTTTTGGGAATGCTCGCGATTTTCTCGTCAACGTTTGCCCGGATTGCAATTCTGTCGCTTCCAACGCGTTCCTCGCGTCATTTTACATCGGAATTAGTCATGAGAAAGGCACAAGCACGGTTCAGGAGCTCAAGAAACACGAGATCAGGATTCGGGAATGCTCGCGATTTTCTCGTCAACGGTTTCTCGGATCGCAATTCTGTCGCTTCCAACGTGATCCTCGTATCATTTTACGTCGGAAATAGTCACGAGCAGTGCACGTGAACGTTTGTGGAGTCCAAAAAACACGAGTTCAGTTTCTGGGAATGCTCGCGATTTCCTCGTCAACGGTTTCTCGGATCGCAATTCTGTCGCTTCTAACGTGTTCCTCGTGTCATTTTACGTCGGAATTAGTCTTGAGAAATGCACAAACACGGTTCTGGAGTTCAAAAAACACGAGATCAGGTTTTTGGAATGCTCGCGATTTTCTCGTCAACGTTTGCTCGGATTGCAATTCTGTCGCTTCCTACGCGTTTCTCGTGTCATTTTACATCGGAATTATTCATGAGAAATGCACAAACACGGTTGTGGAGCCCAAAAAACACGAGATCAGTTTCTGGGAATGCTCGCGATTTCCTCGTCAACGGTTTCTCGGATCGCAATTCTGTCGCTTCTAACGTGTTCCTCGTGTCATTTTACGTCGGAATTAGTCTTGAGAAATGTACAAACACGGTTCTGGAGTTCAAAAAACACGAGTTCAGGTTTTGGGAATGCTCGCGATTTTCTCGTCAACGTTTGCTCGGATTGCAATTCTGTCGCTTCCTACGCGTTTCTCGCGTCATTTTACATCGGAATTAGTCGTGAGAAGTGCACAAACACGGTTGTGGAGCCCAAAAAACACGAGATCAGTTTCTGGGAATGCTCGCGATTTCCTCATCAACGGTTTCTCGGATCGCAATTCTGTCGCTTCTAACGTGTTCCTCGTGTCATTTTACGTCGGAATTAGTCTTGAGAAATGCACAAACACGGTTCTGGAGTTCAAAAAACACGAGTTCAGGTTTTGGGAATGCTCGCGATTTTCTAGTCAACGGTTTCTCGGATCGCAATTCTGTCGCTTCCAACGTGTTCCTCGTGTCATTTTACGTCGGAATTAGTCTTGAGAAATGCACAAACACGGTTCTGGAGTTCAAAAAACACGAGATCAGGTTTTGGGAATGCTCGCGATTTTCTAGTCAACGTTTGCCCGGATTGCAATTCTGTCGCTTCCAACGCGTTCCCCGCGTCATTTTACATCGGAATCAGTCTTGAGAAAGGCACAAACACGGTTCAGGAGCCCAAAAAACACGAGATCAGGATTCGGGAATGCTCGCGATTTTCTCGTCAACGGTTTCTCGGATCGCAATTCTGTCGCTTCCAACGTGTTCCTCGTGTCATTTTACGTCGGAATTAGTCTTGAGAAATGCACAAACACGGTTCTGGAGTTCAAAAAACACGAGATCAGGTTTTGGGAATGCTCGCGATTTTCTCGTCAACGTTTGCCCGGATTGCAATTCTGTCGCTTCCAATGCGTTCCTCGCGTCATTTTACGTCGGAATTAGTCTTGACAAATGCACAAACACGGTTCAGGATCCCAAAAAACACGAAATCAGGATTGGGGAATGCTCGCGATTTTCTCGTCAACGGTTTCTCGGATCGCAATTCTGTCGCTTCCAACGTGATCCTCGTGTCATTTTACGTCGGAATTAGTCATGAGAAATGCACAAACACGGTTGTGGAGCCAAAAAAACACGAGATCAGTTTCTGAGAATGCTCGCGATTTCCTCGTCAACGGTTTCTCGGATCGCAATTCTGTCGCTTCTAACGTGTTCCTCGTGTCATTTTACGTCGGAATTAGTCTTGAGAAATGCACAAACACGGTTCTGGAGTTCAAAAAACACGAGATCAGGTTTTGGGAATGCTCGCGATTTTCTCGTCAACGTTTGCCCGGATTGCAATTCTGTCGCTTCTAACGTGTTCCTCGTGTCATTTTACATCGGAATTAGTCTTGAGAAAGGCACAAACACGGTTCAGGAGCCCAAAAAACACGAGATCAGGATTCGGGAATGCTCGCGATTTTCTCGTCAACGGTTTCTCGGATCGCAATTCTGTCGCTTCTAACGTGTTCCTCGTGTCATTTTACGTCGGAATTAGTCTTGAGAAATGTACAAACACGGTTCTGCAGTTCAAAAAACACGAGTTCAGGTTTTGGGAATGCTCGCGATTTTCTCGTCAACGTTTGCTCGGATTGCAATTCTGTCGCTTCCTACGCGTTTCTCGCGTCATTTTACATCGGAATTAGTCATGAGAAATGCACAAACACGGTTGTGGAGCCCAAAAAACACGAGATCAGTTTCTGGGAATGCTCGCGATTTCCTCATCAACGGTTTCTCGGATCGCAATTCTGTCGCTTCTAACGTGTTCCTCGTGTCATTTTACGTCGGAATTAGTCTTGAGAAATGCACAAACACGGTTCTGGAGTTCAAAAAACACGAGTTCAGGTTTTGGGAATGCTCGCGATTTTCTAGTCAACGGTTTCTCGGATCGCAATTCTGTCGCTTCCAACGTGTTCCTCGTGTCATTTTACGTCGGAATTAGTCTTGAGAAATGCACAAACACGGTTCTGGAGTTCCATAAACACGAGATCAGGTTTTGGGAATGCTCGCGATTTTCTCGTCAACGTTTGTCCGGATTGCAATTCTGTCGCTTCCAACGCGTTCCCCGCGTCATTTTACATCGGAATCAGTCTTGAGAAAGGCACAAACACGGTCAGGAGCCCAAAAAACACGAGATCAGGATTCGGGAATGCTCGCGATTTTCTCGTCAACGGTTTCTCGGATCGCAATTCTGTCGCTTCCAACGTGATCCTCGTGTCATTTTACGTCGGAAATAGTCACGAGCAGTGCACGTGAACGTTTGTGGAGTGCAAAAAACACGAGTTCAGGTTCTGGGAATGCTCGCGATTTCCTCGTCAACGGTTTCTCGGATCGCAATTCTGTCGCTTCCAACGTGTTCCTCGTGTCATTTTACGTCGGAATTAGTCTTGACAAATGCACAAACGCGGTTCTGGAGTTAAAAAAACACGAGATCAGGTTTTGGGAATGCTCGCGATTTTCTCGTCAACGTTTGCTCGGATTGCAATTCTGTCGCTTCCAACGTGTTCCTCGTGTCATTTTCAATCGGAATTAGTCATGAGAAAGGCACAAACACGGTTCAGGAGCCCAAAAAACACGAGATCAGGTTTTGGGAATGCTCGCGATTTTCTCGTCAACGTTTGCCCGGATTGCAATTCTGTCGCTTCCTACGCGTTTCTCGCGTCATTTTACATCGGAATTAGTCATGAGAAATGCACAAACACGGCTGTGGAGCCCAAAAAACACGAGATCAGTTTCTGGGAATGCTCGCGATTTCCTCATCAACGGTTTCTCGGATCGCAATTCTGTCGCTTCTAACGTGTTCCTCGTGTCATTTTACGTCGGAATTAGTCTTGAGAAATGCACAAACACGGTTCTGGAGTTCAAAAAACACGAGTTCAGGTTTTGGGAATGCTCGCGATTATCTAGTCAACGGTTTCTCGGATCGCAATTCTGTCGCTTCCAACGTGTTCCTCGTGTCATTTTACGTCGGAATTAGTCTTGAGAAATGCACAAACACGGTTCTGGAGTTCAAAAAACACGAGATCAGGTTTTGGGAATGCTCGCGATTTTCTCGTCAACGTTTGTCCGGATTGCAATTCTGTCGCTTCCAACGCGTTCCCCGCGTCATTTTACATCGGAATCAGTCTTGAGAAAGGCACAAACACGGTTCAGGAGCCCAAAAAACACGAGATCAGGATTCGGGAATGCTCGCGATTTTCTCGTCAACGGTTTCTCGGATCGCAATTCTGTCGCTTCCAACGTGATCCTCGTGTCATTTTACGTCGGAAATAGTCACGAGCAGTGCACGTGAACGTTTGTGGAGTGCAAAAAACACGAGTTCAGGTTCTGGGAATGCTCGCGATTTCCTCGTCAACGGTTTCTCGGATCGCAATTCTGTCGCTTCCAACGTGTTCCTCGTGTCATTTTACGTCGGAATTAGTCTTGACAAATGCACAAACGCGGTTCTGGAGTTAAAAAAACACGAGATCAGGTTTTGGGAATGCTCGCGATTTTCTCGTCAACGTTTGCTCGGATTGCAATTCTGTCGCTTCCAACGTGTTCCTCGTGTCATTTTCAATCGGACTTAGTCATGAGAAAGGCACAAACACGGTTCAGGAGCCCAAAAAACACGAGATCAGGTTTTGGGAATGCTCGCGATTTTCTCGTCAACGTTTGCCCGGATTGCAATTCTGTCGCTTCCAACGCGTTCCTCGCGTCATTTTACATCGGAATTAGTCTTGAGAAAGGCACAAACACGGTTCAGGAGCCCAAAAAACACGAGATCAGGATTCGGGAATGCTCGCGATTTTCTCGTCAACGGTTTCTCGGATCGCAATTCTGTCGCTTCCAACGTGATCCTCGTGTCATTTTACGTCGGAAATAGTCACGAGCAGTGCACGTGAACGTTTGTGGAATCCAAAAAACACGAGTTCAGGTTTTGGGAATGCTCGCGATTTTCTCGTCAACGTTTGCCCGGATTGCAATTCTGTCGCTTCCAACGCGTTCCTCGCGTCATTTTACATCGGAATTAGTCATGAGAAAGGCACAAACACGGTTCAGGAGCCCAAGAAACACGAGATCAGTATTCGGGAATGCTCGCGATTTTCTCGTCAACAGTTTCTCGGATCGCAATTTTGTCGCTTCCAACGTGATCCTCGTGTCATTTTACGTCGGAAATAGTCACGAGCAGTGCACGTGAACGTTTGTGGAGTCCAAAAAACACGAGTTCAGTTTCTGGGAATGCTCGCGATTTCCTCGTCAACGGTTTCTCGGATCGCAATTCTGTCGCTTCTAACGTGTTCCTCGTGTCATTTTACGTCGGAATTAGTCTTGAGAAATGCACAAACACGGTGCTGGAGTTCAAAAAACACGAGATCAGGTTTTTGGAATGCTCGCGATTTTTTCGTCAACGGTTTCTCGGTTCGCAATTCTGTCGCTTCCATCGTGATCCTCGTGTCATTTTACGTCGGAAATAGTCACGAGCAGTGCACGTGAACGTTTGTGGAGTCCAAAAAACACGAGTTCAGGTTCTGGGAATGCTCGCGATTTTCTCGTCAACGGTTTCTCGGATCGCAATTCTGTCGCTTCTAACCTGTTCCTCCTGTCATTTTACGTCGGAATTAGTCTTGAGAAATGCACAAACACGGTTCTGGAGTTCAAAAAACACGAGATCAGGTTTTGGGAATGCTCGCGATTTTCTCGTCAACGGTTTCTCGGATCGCAATTCTGTCGCTTTCAACGTGTTCCTCGTGTCATTTTACGTCGGAATTAGTCTTGAGAAATGCACAAACACGGTTCTGGAGTTCAAAAAACACGAGTTCAGGTTTTGGGAATGCTCGCGATTTTCTCGTCAACGTTTGCTCGGATTGCAATTCTGTCGCTTCCTACGCGTTTCTCGCGTCATTTTACATCGGAATTAGTCTTGAGAAAGGCACAAACACGGTTCAGGAGCCCAAGAAACACGAGATCAGGATTCGGGAATGCTCGCAATTTTCTCGTCAACGGTTTCTCGGATCGCAATTATGTCGCTTCTAACGTGTTCCTCGTGTCATTTTACGTCGGAATTAGTCTTGAGAAATGCACAAACACGGTTCTGGAGTTCAAAAAACACGAGTTCAGGTTTTGGGAATGCTCGCGATTTTCTCGTCAACGTTTGCTCGGATTGCAATTCTGTCGCTTCCTACGCATTTCTCGCGTCATTTTACATCGGAATTAGTCATGAGAAATGCACAAACACGGTTGTGGAGCCCAAAAAACACGAGATCAGTTTCTGGGAATGCTCGCGATTTTCTCGTCAACGGTTTCTCGGATCGCAATTCTGTCTCTTCCAACGTGATCCTCGTGTCATTTTACGTCGGAAATAGTCACGAGCAGTGCACGTGAACGTTTGTGGAGTCCAAAAAACACGAGTTCAGGTTCTGGGAATGCTCGCGATTTTCTCGTCAACGGTTTCTCGGATCGCAATTCTGTCGCTTCTAACGTGTTCCTCGTGTCATTTTACGTCGGAATTAGTCTTGACAAATGCACAAACGCGGTTCTGGAGTTCAAAAAACACGAGATCAGGTTTTGGGAATGCTCGCGATTTTCTCGTCAACGTTTGCTCGGATCGCAATTCTGTCGCTTCTAACGTGTTCCTCGTGTCATTTTACGTCGGAATTAGTCATGAGAAAGGCACAAACACGGTTCAGGAGCCCAAAAAACACGAGATCAGGATTCGTGAATGCTCGCGATTTTCTCGTCAACGGTTTCTCGGATCGCAATTCTGTCGCTTCCAACGTGATCCTCGTGTCATTTTACGACGGAAATAGTCACGAGCAGTGCACGTGAACGTTTGTGGAGTTCAAAAAACACGAGTTCAGGTTCTGGGAATGCTCGCGATTTTCTCGTCAACGGTTTCTCGGATCGCAATTCTGTCGCTTCTAACGTGTTCCTCGTGTCATTTTACGTCGGAATTAGTCATGAGAAAGGCACAAACACGGTTCAGGAGCCCAAAAAACACGAGATCAGGATTGGGGAATGCTCGCGATTTTCTCGTCAACGGTTTCTCGGATCGCAATTCTGTCGCTTCCAACGTGATCCTCGTGTCATTTTACGTCGGAAATAGTCACGAGCAGTGCACGTGAACGTTTGTGGAGTCCAAAAAACACGAGTTCAGGTTTTGGGAATGCTCGCGATTTTCTCGTCAACGGTTTCTCGGATCGCAATTATGTCGCTTCTAACGTGTTCCTCGTGTCATTTTACGTCGGAATTAGTCTTGAGAAATGCACAAACACGGTTCTGGAGTTCAAAAAACACGAGATCAGGTTTTGGGAATGCTCGCGATTTTCTCGTCAACGGTTTCTCGGATCGCAATTCTGTCGCTTCTAACGTGTTCCTCGTGTCATTTTACGTCGGAATTAGTCTTGAGAAATGCACAAACACGTTTCTGGAGTTCAAACAACACGAGATCAGGTTTTGGGAATGCTCGCGATTTTCTCGTCAACGTTTGCCCGGATTGCAATTCTGTCGCTTCCAACGCGTTCCTCGCGTCATTTTACATCGGAATTAGTCATGAGAAAGGCACAAACACGGTTCAGGAGCCCAAGAAACACGAGATCAGTATTCGGGAATGCTCGCGATTTTCTCGTCAACAGTTTCTCGGATCGCAATTTTGTCGCTTCCAACGTGATCCTCGTGTCATTTTACGTCGGAAATAGTCACGAGCAGTGCACGTGAACGTTTGTGGAGTCCAAAAAACACGAGTTCAGTTTCTGGGAATGCTCGCGATTTCCTCGTCAACGGTTTCTCGGATCGCAATTCTGTCGCTTCTAACGTGTTCCTCGTGTCATTTTACGTCGGAATTAGTCTTGAGAAATGCACAAACACGGTTCTGGAGTTCAAAAAACACGAGATCAGGTTTTGGGAATGCTCGCGATTTTCTCGTCAACGGTTTCTCGGATCGCAATTCTGTCGCTTTCAACGTGTTCCTCGTGTCATTTTACGTCGCAATTAGTCTTGAGAAATGCACAAACACGGTTCTGGAGTTCAAAAAACACGAGTTCAGGTTTTGGGAATGCTCGCGATTTTCTCGTCAACGTTTGCTCGGATTGCAATTCTGTCGCTTCCTACGCGTTTCTCGCGTCATTTTACATCGGAATTAGTCTTGAGAAAGGCACAAACACGGTTCAGGAGCCCAAAAAACACGAGATCAGGATTCGGGAATGCTCGCGATTTTCTCGTCAACGGTTTCTCGGATCGCAATTCTGTCGCTTCCAACGTGATCCTCGTGTCATTTTACGTCGGAAATAGTCATGAGCAGTGCACGTGAACGTTTGTGGAGTCCAAAAAACACGAGTTCAGGTTTTGGGAATGCTCGCGATTTTCTCATCAACGGTTTCTCGGATCGAAATTCTGTCGCTTCTAACGTGTTCCTCGTGTCATTTTACGTCGGAATTAGTCTTGAGAAATGCACAAACACGGTTCTGGAGTTCAAAAAACACGAGTTCAGGTTTTGGGAATGCTCGCGATTTTCTCGTCAACGTTTGCCCGGATTGCAATTCTGTCGCTTCCAACGCGTTCCTCGCGTCATTTTACATCGCAATTAGTCATGAGAAAGGCACAAGCACGGTTCAGGAGCTCAAGAAACACGAGATCAGGATTCGGGAATGCTCGCGATTTTCTCGTCAACGGTTTCTCGGATCGCAATTCTGTCGCTTCCAACGTGATCCTCGTATCATTTTACGTCGGAAATAGTCACGAGCAGTGCACGTGAACGTTTGTGGAGTCCAAAAAACACGAGTTCAGTTTCTGGGAATGCTCGCGATTTCCTCGTCAACGGTTTCTCGGATCGCAATTCTGTCGCTTCTAACGTGTTCCTCGTGTCATTTTACGTCGGAATTAGTCTTGAGAAATGCACAAACACGGTTCTGGAGTTCAAAAAACACGAGTTCAGGTTTTGGGAATGCTCGCGATTTTCTAGTCAACGGTTTCTCGGATCGCAATTCTGTCGCTTCCAACGTGATCCTCGTGTCATTTTACGTCGGAAATAGTCACGAGCAGTGCACGTGAAAGTTTGTGGAGTCCAAAAAACACGAGTTCAGGTTCTGGGAAGGCTCGCGATTTTCTCGTCAACGGTTTCTCGGATCGCAATTCTGTCGCTTCTAACGTGTTCCTCGTGTCATTTTACGTCGGAATTAGTCTTGAGAAATGCACAAACACGGTTCTGGAGTTCAAACAACACGAGATCAGGTTTTGGGAATGCTCGCGATTTTCTCGTCAACGTTTGCCCGGATTGCAATTCTGTCTCTTCCAACGCGTTCCTCGCGTCATTTTACATCGGAATTAGTCATGAGAAAGGCAGAAACACGGTTCAGGAGCCCAAAAAACACGAGATCAGGATTCGGGAATGCTCGCGATTTTCTCGTCAACGGTTTCTCGGATCGCAATTCTGTCGCTTCCAACGTGATCCTCGTGTCATTTTACGTCGGAAATAGTCACGAGCAGTGCACGTGAACGTTTGTGGAGTCCAAAAAACACGAGTTCAGGTCCTGGGAATGCTCGCGATATTCTCGTCAACGGTTTCTCGGATCGCAATTCTGTCGCTTCCAACGTGTTCCTCGTGTCATTTTACGTCGGAATTAGTCATGAGAAATGCACAAACACGGTTGTGGAGCCCAAAAAACACGAGATCAGTTTCTGGGAATGCTCGCGATTTCCTCATCAACGGTTTCTCGGATCGCAATTCTGTCGCTTCCAACGCGTTCCTCGCGTCATTTTACATCGGAATTAGTCTTGAGAAAGGCACAAACACGGTTCAGGAGCCCAAAAAACACGAGATCAGGATTCGGGAATGCTCGCGATTTTCTCGTGAACGGTTTCTCGGATCGCAATTCTGTCGCTTCTAACGTGTTCCTCGTGTCATTTTACGTCGGAATTCGTCTTGAGAAATGCACAAACACGGTTCTGGAGTTCAAAAAACACGAGTTCAGGTTTTGGGAATGCTCGCGATTTTCTCGTCAACGTTTGCTCGGATTGCAATTCTGTCGCTTCCTACGCGTTTCTCGCGTCATTTTACATCGGAATTAGTCATGAGAAATGCACAAACACGGTTGTGGAGCCCAAAAAACACGAGATCAGTTTCTGGGAATGCTCGCGATTTTCTCGTCAACGGTTTCTCGGATCGCAATTCTGTCGCTTCTAACGTGTTCCTCGTGTCATTTTACGTCGGAATTAGTCTTGAGAAATGCACAAACACGGTTCTGGAGTTCAAAAAACACGAGATCAGGTTTTTGGAATGCTCGCGATTTTCTCGTCAACGGTTTCTCGGTTCGCAATTCTGTCGCTTCCATCGTGATCCTCGTGTCATTTTACGTCGGAAATAGTCACGAGCAGTGCACGTGAACGTTTGTGGAGTCCAAAAAACACGAGTTCAGGTTCTGGGAATGCTCGCGATTTTCTCGTCAACGGTTTCTCGGATCGCAATTCTGTCGCTTCTAACGTGTTCCTCGTGTCATTTTACGTCGGAGTTAGTCTTGAGAAATGCACAAACACGGTTCTGAAGTTCAAAAAACACGAGATCAGGTTTTGGGAATGCTCGCGATTTTCTCGTCAACGGTTTCTCGGATCGCAATTCTGTCGCTTCTAACGTGTTCCTCGTGTCATTTTACGTCGGAATTCGTCTTGAGAAATGCACAAACACGGTTCTGGAGTTCAAAAAACACGAGTTCAGGTTTTGGGAATGCTCGCGATTTTCTCGTCAACGTTTGCTCGGATTGCAATTCTGTCGCTTATAACGTGTTCCTCGTGTCATTTTACGTCGGAATTAGTCTTGAGAAATGCACAAACACGGTTCTGGAGTTCAAAAAAGACGAGATCAGTTTCTGGGAATGCTCGCGATTTTCTCGTCAACGGTTTCTCGGATCGCAATTCTGTCGCTTCTAACGTGTTCCTCGTGTCATTTTACGTCGGAATTAGTCTTGAGAAATGCACAAACACGGTTCTGGAGTTCAAAAAACACGAGATCAGGTTTTTGGAATGCTCGCGATTTTCTCGTCAACGGTTTCTCGGTTCGCAATTCTGTCGCTTCCATCGTGATCCTCGTGTCATTTTACGTCGGAAATAGTCACGAGCAGTGCACGTGAACGTTTGTGGAGTCCAAAAAACACGAGTTCAGGTTCTGGGAATGCTCGCGATTTTCTCGTCAACGGTTTCTCGGATCGCAATTCTGTCGCTTATAACGTGTTCCTCGTGTCATTTTACGTCGGAATTAGTCTTGAGAAATGCACAAACACGGTTCTGGAGTTCAAAAAAGACGAGATCAGGTTTTGGGAATGCTCGCCATTTTCTCGTCAACGGTTTCTCGGTTCGCAATTCTGTCGCTTCCATCGTGATCCTCGTGTCATTTTACGTCGGAAATAGTCACGAGCAGTGCACGTGAACGTTTGTGGAGTCCAAAAAACACGAGTTCAGGTTCTGGGAATGCTCGCGATTTTCTCGTCAACGGTTTCTCGGATCGCAATTCTGTCGCTTCCAACGTGATCCTCGTGTCATTTTACGTCGGAAATAGTCACGAGCTGTGCACGTGAACGTTTGTGGAGTCCAAAAAACACGAGTTCAGGTTCTGGGAATGCTCGCGATTTTCTCGTCAACGTTTGCCCGGATTGCAATTCTGTCGCTTCCAACGCGTTCCTCGCGTCATTTTACATCGGAATTAGTCTTGAGAAAGGCACAAACACGGTTCAGGAGCCCAAAAAACACGAGATCAGGATTCGGGAATGCTCGCGATTTTCTCGTGAACGGTTTCTCGGATCGCAATTCTGTCGCTTCTAACGTGTTCCTCGTGTCATTTTACGTCGGAATTCGTCTTGAGAAATGCACAAACACGGTTCTGGAGTTCAAAAAACACGAGTTCAGGTTTTGGGAATGCTCGCGATTTTCTCGTCAACGTTTGCTCGGATTGCAATTCTGTCGCTTCCTACGCGTTTCTCGCGTCATTTTACATCGGAATTAGTCATGAGAAATGCACAAACACGGTTGTGGAGCCCAAAAAACACGAGATCAGTTTCTGGGAATGCTCGCGATTTTCTCGTCAACGGTTTCTCGGATCGCAATTCTGTCGCTTCTAACGTGTTCCTCGTGTCATTTTACGTCGGAATTAGTCTTGAGAAATGCACAAACACGGTTCTGGAGTTCAAAAAACACGAGATCAGGTTTTTGGAATGCTCGCGATTTTCTCGTCAACGGTTTCTCGGTTCGCAATTCTGTCGCTTCCATCGTGATCCTCGTGTCATTTTACGTCGGAAATAGTCACGAGCAGTGCACGTGAACGTTTGTGGAGTCCAAAAAACACGAGTTCAGGTTCTGGGAATGCTCGCGATTTTCTCGTCAACGGTTTCTCGGATCGCAATTCTGTCGCTTCTAACGTGTTCCTCGTGTCATTTTACGTCGGAATTAGTCTTGAGAAATGCACAAACACGGTTCTGGAGTTCAAAAAAGACGAGATCAGGTTTTGGGAATGCTCGCCATTTTCTCGTCAACGGTTTCTCGGTTCGCAATTCTGTCGCTTCCAACGTGTTCCTCGTGTCATTTTACGTCGGAATTAGTCTTTACAAATGCACAAACGCGGTTCTGGAGTTAAAAAAACACGAGATCAGGTTTTGGGAATGCTCGCGATTTTCTCGTCAACGTTTGCTCGGATTGCAATTCTGTCGCTTCCAACGCGTTCCTCGCGTCATTTTCAATCGGAATTAGTCATGAGAAAGGCACAAACACGGTTCAGGAGCCCAAAAAACAGGAGATCAGGTTTTGGGAATGCTCGCCATTTTCTCGTCAACGGTTTCTCGGTTCGCAATTCTGTCGCTTCCATCGTGATCCTCGTGTCATTTTACGTCGGAAATAGTCACGAGCAGTGCACGTGAACGTTTGTGGAGTCCAAAAAACACGAGTTCAGGTTCTGGGAATGCTCGCGATTTTCTCGTCAACGGTTTCTCGGATCGCAATTCTGTCGCTTATAACGTGTTCCTCGTGTCATTTTACGTCGGAATTAGTCTTGAGAAATGCACAAACACGGTTCTGGAGTTCAAAAAAGACGAGATCAGGTTTTGGGAATGCTCGCCATTTTCTCGTCAACGGTTTCTCGGTTCGCAATTCTGTCGCTTCCATCGTGATCCTCGTGTCATTTTACGTCGGAAATAGTCACGAGCAGTGCACGTGAACGTTTGTGGAGTCCAAAAAACACGAGTTCAGGTTCTGGGAATGCTCGCGATTTTCTCGTCAACGGTTTCTCGGATCGCAATTCTGTCGCTTCCAACGTGATCCTCGTGTCATTTTACGTCGGAAATAGTCACGAGCAGTGCACGTGAACGTTTGTGGAGTCCAAAAAACACGAGATCAGGTTTTGGGAATGCTCGCCATTTTCTCGTCAACGGTTTCTCGGTTCGCAATTCTGTCGCTTCCAGCGTGTTCCTCGTGTCATTTTACGTCGGAATTAGTCTTGAGAAATGCACAAACACGGTTCTGGAGTTCAAAAAACACGAGTTCAGGTTTTGGGAATGCTCGCGATTTTCTCGTCAACGTTTGCCCGGATTGCAATTCTGTCGCTTCCAACGCGTACCTCGCGTCATTTTACATCGGAATTAGTCATGAGAAAGGCACAAGCACGGTTCAGGAGCCCAAGAAACACGAGATCAGTATTCGGGAATGCTCGCGATTTTCTCGTCAACAGTTTCTCGGATCGCAATTCTGTCGCTTCCAACGTGATCCTCGTATCATTTTACGTCGGAAATAGCCACGAGCAGTGCACGTGAACGTTTGTGGAGTCCAAAAAACACGAGTTCAGGTTCTGGGAAGGCTCGCGATTTTCTCGTCAACGTTTGCCCGGATTGCAATTCTGTCGCTTCCAACGCGTTCCCCGCGTCATTTTACATCGGAATCAGTCTTGAGAAAGGCACAAACACGGTTCAGGAGCCCAAAAAACACGAGATCAGGATTCGGGAATGCTCGCGATTTTCTCGTCAACGGTTTCTCGGATCGCAATTCTGTCGCTTCCAACGTGTTCCTCGTGTCATTTTACGTCGGAATTAGTCTTGAGAAATGCACAAACACGGTTCTGGAGTTCAAAAAACACGAGATCAGGTTTTGGGAATGCTCGCGATTTTCTCGTCAACGTTTGCCCGGATTGCAATTCTGTCGCTTCCAACGCGTTCCCCGCGTCATTTTACATCGGAATCAGTCTTGAGAAAGGCACAAACACGGTTCAGGAGCCCAAAAAACACGAGATCAGGATTCGGGAATGCTCGCGATTTTCTCGTCAACGGTTTCTCGGATCGCAATTCTGTCGCTTCCAACGTGTTCCTCGTGTCATTTTACGTCGGAATTAGTCTTGAGAAATGCACAAACACGGTTCTGGAGTTCAAAAAACACGAGATCAGGTTTTGGGAATGCTCGCGATTTTCTCGTCAATGTTTGCCCGGATTGCAATTCTATCGCTTCCAACGCGTTCCTCGCGTCATTTTACGTCGGGATTAGTCTTGACAAATGCACAAACACGGTTCAGGAGCCCGAAAAACACGAAATCAGGATTGGGGAATGCTCGCGATTTTCTCGTCAACGGTTTCTCGGATCGCAATTCTGTCGCTTCCAACGTGATCCTCGTGTCATTTTACGTCGGAATTAGTCATGAGAAATGCACAAACACGGTTGTGGAGCCCAAAAAACACGAGATCAGTTTCTGAGAATGCTCGCGATTTCCTCGTCAACGGTTTCTCGGATCGCAATTCTGTCGCTTCTAACGTGTTCCTCGTGTCATTTTACGTCGGAATTAGTCTTGAGAAATGCACAAACACGGTTCTGGAGTTCAAAAAACACGAGATCAGGATTCGGGAATGCTCGCGATTTTCTCGTCAACGGTTTCTCGGATCGCAATTCTGTCGCTTCCAACGTGATCCTCGTGTCATTTTACGTCGGAAATAGTCACGAGCAGTGCACGTGAACGTTTGTGGAGTCCAAAAAACACGAGTTCAGGTTCTGGGAATGCTCGCGATTTTCTCGTCAACGGTTTCTCGGATCGCAATTCTGTCGCTTCTAACGTGTTCCTCGTGTCATTTTACGTCGGAATTAGTCTTGAGAAATGCACAAACACGGTTCTGGAGTTCAAAAAACACGATATCAGGTTTTTGGAATGCTCGCGATTTTCTCGTCAACGGTTTCACGGTTCGCAATTCTGTCGCTTCCATCGTGATCCTCGTGTCATTTTACGTCGGAAATAGACACGAGCAGTGCACGTGAACGTTTGTGGAGTCCAAAAAACACGAGTTCAGGTTCTGGGAATGCTCGCGATTTTCTCGTCAACGTTTGCCCGGATTGCAATTCTGTCGCTTCCAACGCGTTCCTCGTGTCATTTTACGTCGGAATTAGTCTTGAGAAATGCACAAACACGGTTCTGGAGTTCAAAAAACACGAGATCAGTTTCTGGGAATGCTCGCGATTTCCTCGTCAACGGTTTCTCGGATCGCAATTCTGTCGCTTCCAACGTGTTCCTCGTGTCATTTTACGTCGGAATTAGTCTTGAGAAATGCACAAACACGGTTCTGGAGTTCAAAAAACACGAGATCAGGTTTTGGGAATGCTCGCGATTTTCTCGTCAACGTTTGCCCGGATTGCAATTCTGTCGCTTCCAACGCGTTCCTCGCGTCATTTTACAACGGAATTAGTCTTGAGAAAGGCACAAACACGGTTCAGGAGCCCAAAAAACACGAGATCAGGATTCGGGAATGCTCGCGATTTTCTCGTCAACGGTTTCTCGGATCGCAATTCTGTCGCTTCTAACGTGTTCCTCGTGTCATTTTACGTCGGAATTAGTCTTGAGAAATGCACAAACACGGTTCTGGAGTTCAAAAAACACGAGATCAGGTTTTGGGAATGCTCGCGATTTTCTCGTCAACGTTTGCCCGGATTGCAATTCTGTCGCTTTCAACGCGTTCCCCGCGTCATTTTACATCGGAATCAGTCTTGAGAAAGGCACAAACACGGTTCAGGAGCCCAAAAACACGAGATCAGGATTCGGGAATGCTCGCGATTTTCTCGTCAACGGTTTCTCGGATCGCAATTCTGTCGCTTCCAACGTGTTCCTCGTGTCATTTTACGTCGGAATTAGTCTTGAGAAATGCACAAACACGGTTCTGGAGTTCAAAAAACACGAGATCAGGTTTTGGGAATGCTCGCGATTTTCTCGTCAACGTTTGCCCGGATTGCAATTCTATCGCTTCCAACGCGTTCCTCGCGTCATTTTACGTCGGGATTAGTCTTGACAAATGCACAAACACGGTTCAGGAGCCCAAAAAACACGAAATCAGGATTGGGGAATGCTCGCGATTTTCTCGTCAACGGTTTCTCGGATCGCAATTCTGTCGCTTCCAACGTGATCCTCGTGTCATTTTACGTCGGAATTAGTCATGAGAAATGCACAAACACGGTTGTGGAGCCCAAAAAACACGAGATCAGTTTCTGAGAATGCTCGCGATTTCCTCGTCAACGGTTTCTCGGATCGCAATTCTGTCGCTTCTAACGTGTTCCTCGTGTCATTTTACGTCGGAATTAGTCTTGAGAAATGCACAAACACGGTTCTGGAGTTCAAAAAACACGAGATCAGGATTCGGGAATGCTCGCGATTTTCTCGTCAACGGTTTCTCGGATCGCAATTCTGTCGCTTCCAACGTGATCCTCGTGTCATTTTACGTCGGAAATAGTCACGAGCAGTGCACGTGAACGTTTGTGGAGTCCAAAAAACACGAGTTCAGGTTCTGGGAATGCTCGCGATTTTCTCGTCAACGGTTTCTCGGATCGCAATTCTGTCGCTTCTAACGTGTTCCTCGTGTCATTTTACGTCGGAATTAGTCTTGAGAAATGCACAAACACGGTTCTGGAGTTCAAAAAACACGAGTTCAGGATTGGGGAATGCTCGCGATTTTCTCGTCAACGGTTTCTCGGATCGCAATTCTGTCGCTTCCAACGTGATCCTCGTGTCATTTTACGTCGGAATTAGTCATGAGAAATGCACAAACACGGTTGTGGAGCCCAAAAAACACGAGATCAGTTTCTGAGAATGCTCGCGATTTTCTCGTCAACGGTTTCTCGGATCGCAATTCTGTCGCTTCTAACGTGTTCCTCGTGTCATTTTACGTCGGAATTAGTCTTGAGAAATGCACAAACACGGTTCTGGAGTTCAAAAAACACGATATCAGGTTTTTGGAATGCTCGCGATTTTCTCGTCAACGGTTTCACGGTTCGCAATTCTGTCGCTTCCATCGTGATCCTCGTGTCATTTTACGTCGGAAATAGACACGAGCAGTGCACGTGAACGTTTGTGGAGTCCAAAAAACACGAGTTCAGGTTCTGGGAATGCTCGCGATTTTCTCGTCAACGTTTGCCCGGATTGCAATTCTGTCGCTTCCAACGCGTTCCTCGTGTCATTTTACGTCGGAATTAGTCTTGAGAAATGCACAAACACGGTTCTGGAGTTCAAAAAACACGAGATCAGTTTCTGGGAATGCTCGCGATTTTCTCGTCAACGTTTGCCCGGATTGCAATTCTGTCGCTTCCAACGCGTTCCTCGCGTCATTTTACATCGGAATTAGTCTTGAGAAAGGCACAAACACGGTTCAGGAGCCCAAAAAACACGAGATCAGGATTCGGGAATGCTCGCGATTTTCTCGTCAACGGTTTCTCGGATCGCAATTCTGTCGCTTCTAACGTGTTCCTCGTGTCATTTTACGTCGGAATTCGTCTTGAGAAATGCACAAACACGGTTCTGGAGTTCAAAAAACACGAGTTCAGGTTTTGGGAATGCTCGCGATTTTCTCGTCAACGTTTGCTCGGATTGCAATTCTGTCGCTTCCTACGCGTTTCTCGCGTCATTTTACATCGGAATTAGTCGTGAGAAATGCACAAACACGGTTGTGGAGCCCAAAAAACACGAGATCAGTTTCTGGGAATGCTCGCGATTTTCTCGTCAACGGTTTCTCGGATCGCAATTCTGTCGCTTCTAACGTGTTCCTCGTGTCATTTTACGTCGGAATTAGTCTTGAGAAATGCACAAACACGGTTCTGGAGTTCAAAAAACACGAGATCAGGTTTTTGGAATGCTCGCGATTTTCTCGTCAACGGTTTCTCGGTTCGCAATTCTGTCGCTTCCATCGTGATCCTCGTGTCATTTTACGTCGGAAATAGTCACGAGCAGTGCACGTGAACGTTTGTGGAGTCCAAAAAACACGAGTTCAGGTTCTGGGAATGCTCGCGATTTTCTCGTCAACGGTTTCTCGGATCGCAATTCTGTCGCTTCTAACGTGTTCCTCGTGTCATTTTACGTCGGAATTAGTCTTGAGAAATGCACAAACACGGTTCTGAAGTTCAAAAAACACAAGATCAGGTTTTGGGAATGCTCGCGATTTTCTCGTCAACGGTTTCTCGGATCGCAATTCTGTCGCTTCCAACGTGATCCTCGTGTCATTTTACGTCGGAAATAGTCATGAGCAGTGCACGTGAACGTTTGTGGAGTCCAAAAAACACGAGTTCAGGTTCTGGGAATGCTCGCGATTTTCTCGTCAACGGTTTCTCGGATCGCAATTCTGTCGCTTCTAACGTGTTCCTCGTGTCATTTTACGTCGGAATTAGTCTTGAGAAATGCACAAACACGGTTCTGGAGTTCAAAAAACACGAGATCAGTTTCTGGGAATGCTCGCGATTTTCTCGTCAACGTTTGCCCGGATTGCAATTCTGTCGCTTCCAACGCGTTCCTCGCGTCATTTTACATCGGAATTAGTCTTGAGAAAGGCACAAACACGGTTCAGGAGCCCAAAAAACACGAGATCAGGATTCGGGAATGCTCGCGATTTTCTCGTCAACGGTTTCTCGGATCGCAATTCTGTCGCTTCTAACGTGTTCCTCGTGTCATTTTACGTCGGAATTCGTCTTGAGAAATGCACAAACACGGTTCTGGAGTTCAAAAAACACGAGTTCAGGTTTTGGGAATGCTCGCGATTTTCTCGTCAACGTTTGCTCGGATTGCAATTCTGTCGCTTCCTACGCATTTCTCGCGTCATTTTACATCGGAATTAGTCATGAGAAATGCACAAACACGGTTGTGGAGCCCAAAAAACACGAGATCAGTTTCTGGGAATGCTCGCGATTTTCTCGTCAACGGTTTCTCGGATCGCAATTCTGTCGCTTCTAACGTGTTCCTCGTGTCATTTTACGTCGGAATTAGTCTTGAGAAATGCACAAACACGGTTCTGGAGTTCAAAAAACACGAGATCAGGTTTTTGGAATGCTCGCGATTTTCTCGTCAACGGTTTCTCGGTTCGCAATTCTGTCGCTTCCATCGTGATCCTCGTGTCATTTTACGTCGGAAATAGTCACGAGCAGTGCACGTGAACGTTTGTGGAGTCCAAAAAACACGAGTTCAGGTTCTGGGAATGCTCGCGATTTTCTCGTCAACGGTTTCTCGGATCGCAATTCTGTCGCTTCTAACGTGTTCCTCGTGTCATTTTACGTCGGAATTAGTCTTGAGAAATGCACAAACACGGTTCTGAAGTTCAAAAAACACAAGATCAGGTTTTGGGAATGCTCGCGATTTTCTCGTCAACGGTTTCTCGGATCGCAATTCTGTCGCTTCCAACGTGATCCTCGTGTCATTTTACGTCGGAAATAGTCATGAGCAGTGCACGTGAACGTTTGTGGAGTCCAAAAAACACGAGTTCAGGTTTTGGGAATGCTCGCGATTTTCTCATCAACGGTTTCTCGGATCGCAATTCTGTCGCTTCCAACGTGTTCCTCGTGTCATTTTACGTCGGAATTAGTCTTGAGAAATGCACAAACACGGTTCTGGAGTTCAAAAAACACGAGTTCAGGTTTTGGGAATGCTCGCGATTTTCTCGTCAACGTTTGCCCGGATTGCAATTCTGTCGCTTTCAACGCGTACCTCGCGTCATTTTACATCGGAATTAGTCATGAGAAAGGCACAAGCACGGTTCAGGAGCCCAAGAAACACGAGATCAGTATTCGGGAATGCTCGCGATTTTCTCGTCAACGGTTTCTCGGATCGCAATTCTGTCGCTTCCAACGTGATCCTCGTATCATTTTACGTCGGAAATAGTCACGAGCAGTGCACGTGAACGTTTGTGGAGTCCAAAAAACACGAGTTCAGTTTCTGGGAATGCTCGCGATTTCCTCGTCAACGGTTTCTCGGATCGCAATTCTGTCGCTTCTAACGTGTTCCTCGTGTCATTTTACGTCGGAATTAGTCTTGAGAAATGCACAAACACGGTTCTGGAGTTCAAAAAACACGAGATCAGGTTTTGGGAATGCTCGCGATTTTCTCGTCAACGGTTTCTCGGATCGCAATTCTGTCGCTTCCAACGTGATCCTCGTGTCATTTTACGTCGGAAATAGTCACGAGCAGTGCACGTGAACGTTTGTGGAATCCAAAAAACACGAGTTCAGGTTCTGGGAATGCTCGCGATTTTCTCGTCAACGGTTTCTCGGATCGCAATTCTGTCGCTTCTAACGTGTTCCTCGTGTCATTTTACGTCGGAATTAGTCTTGAGAAATGCACAAACACGGTTCTGGAGTTCAAAAAACACGAGATCAGGTTTTTGGAATGCTCGCGATTTTCTCGTCAATGTTTGCTCGGATTGCAATTCTGTCGCTTCCTACGCGTTTCTCGCGTCATTTTACATCGGAATTAGTCATGAGAAATGCACAAACACGGTTGTGGAGCCCAAAAAACACGAGATCAGTTTCTGGGAATGCTCGCGATTTCCTCGTCAACGGTTTCTCGGATCGCTATTCTGTCGCTTCTAACGTGTTCCTCGTGTCATTTTACGTCGGAATTAGTCTTGAGAAATGCACAAACACGGTTCTGGAGTTCAAAAAACACGAGTTCAGGTTTTGGGAATGCTCGCGATTTTCTAGTCAACGGTTTCTCGGATCGCAATTCTGTCGCTTCCAATGTGTTCCTCGTGTCATTTTACGTCGGAATTAGTCTTTACACATGCCAAACGCGGTTCTGGAGTTAAAAAAACACGAGATCAGGTTTTGGGAATGCTCGCGATTTTCTCGTCAACGGTTTCTCGGATCGCAATTCTGTCGCTTCCAACGTGATCCTCGTATCATTTTACGTCGGAAATAGTCACGAGCAGTGCACGTGAACGTTTGTGGAGTCCAAAAAACACGAGTTCAGTTTCTGGGAATGCTCGCGATTTCCTCGTCAACGGTTTCTCGGATCGCAATTCTGTCGCTTCCAACGTGATCCTCGTGTCATTTTACGTCGGAATTAGTCATGAGAAATGCACAAACACGGTTGTGGAGCCCAAAAAACACGAGATCAGTTTCTGAGAATGCTCGCGATTTCCTCGTCAACGGTTTCTCGGATCGCAATTCTGTCGCTTCTAACGTGTTCCTCGTGTCATTTTACGTCGGAATTAGTCTTGAGAAATGCACAAACACGGTTCTGGAGTTCAAAAAACACGAGATCAGGATTCGGGAATGCTCGCGATTTTCTCGTCAACGGTTTCTCGGATCGCAATTCTGTCGCTTCCAACGTGATCCTCGTGTCATTTTACGTCGGAAATAGTCACGAGCAGTGCACGTGAACGTTTGTGGAGTCCAAAAAACACGAGTTCAGGTTCTGGGAATGCTCGCGATTTTCTCGTCAACGGTTTCTCGGATCGCAATTCTGTCGCTTCTAACGTGTTCCTCGTGTCATTTTACGTCGGAATTAGTCTTGAGAAATGCACAAACACGGTTCTGGAGTTCAAAAAACACGAGTTCAGGATTGGGGAATGCTCGCGATTTTCTCGTCAACGGTTTCTCGGATCGCAATTCTGTCGCTTCCAACGTGATCCTCGTGTCATTTTACGTCGGAATTAGTCATGAGAAATGCACAAACACGGTTGTGGAGCCCAAAAAACACGAGATCAGTTTCTGAGAATGCTCGCGATTTTCTCGTCAACGGTTTCTCGGATCGCAATTCTGTCGCTTCTAACGTGTTCCTCGTGTCATTTTACGTCGGAATTAGTCTTGAGAAATGCACAAACACGGTTCTGGAGTTCAAAAAACACGATATCAGGTTTTTGGAATGCTCGCGATTTTCTCGTCAACGGTTTCACGGTTCGCAATTCTGTCGCTTCCATCGTGATCCTCGTGTCATTTTACGTCGGAAATAGACACGAGCAGTGCACGTGAACGTTTGTGGAGTCCAAAAAACACGAGTTCAGGTTCTGGGAATGCTCGCGATTTTCTCGTCAACGTTTGCCCGGATTGCAATTCTGTCACTTCCAACGCGTTCCTCGTGTCATTTTACGTCGGAATTAGTCTTGAGAAATGCACAAACACGGTTCTGGAGTTCAAAAAACACGAGATCAGTTTCTGGGAATGCTCGCGATTTTCTCGTCAACGTTTGCCCGGATTGCAATTCTGTCGCTTCCAACGCGTTCCTCGCGTCATTTTACATCGGAATTAGTCTTGAGAAAGGCACAAACACGGTTCAGGAGCCCAAAAAACACGAGATCAGGATTCGGGAATGCTCGCGATTTTCTCGTCAACGGTTTCTCGGATCGCAATTCTGTCGCTTCTAACGTGTTCCTCGTGTCATTTTACGTCGGAATTCGTCTTGAGAAATGCACAAACACGGTTCTGGAGTTCAAAAAACACGAGTTCAGGTTTTGGGAATGCTCGCGATTTTCTCGTCAACGTTTGCTCGGATTGCAATTCTGTCGCTTCCTACGCGTTTCTCGCGTCATTTTACATCGGAATTAGTCATGAGAAATGCACAAACACGGTTGTGGAGCCCAAAAAACACGAGATCAGTTTCTGGGAATGCTCGCGATTTTCTCGTCAACGGTTTCTCGGATCGCAATTCTGTCGCTTCTAACGTGTTCCTCGTGTCATTTTACGTCGGAATTAGTCTTGAGAAATGCACAAACACGGTTCTGGAGTTCAAAAAACACGAGATCAGGTTTTTGGAATGCTCGCGATTTTCTCGTCAACGGTTTCTCGGTTCGCAATTCTGTCGCTTCCATCGTGATCCTCGTGTCATTTTACGTCGGAAATAGTCACGAGCAGTGCACGTGAACGTTTGTGGAGTCCAAAAAACACGAGTTCAGGTTCTGGGAATGCTCGCGATTTTCTCGTCAACGGTTTCTCGGATCGCAATTCTGTCGCTTCTAACGTGTTCCTCGTGTCATTTTACGTCGGAATTAGTCTTGAGAAATGCACAAACACGGTTCTGAAGTTCAAAAAACACAAGATCAGGTTTTGGGAATGCTCGCGATTTTCTCGTCAACGGTTTCTCGGATCGCAATTCTGTCGCTTCCAACGTGATCCTCGTGTCATTTTACGTCGGAAATAGTCATGAGCAGTGCACGTGAACGTTTGTGGAGTCCAAAAAACACGAGTTCAGGTTCTGGGAATGCTCGCGATTTTCTCGTCAACGGTTTCTCGGATCGCAATTCTGTCGCTTCTAACGTGTTCCTCGTGTCATTTTACGTCGGAATTAGTCTTGAGAAATGCACAAACACGGTTCTGGAGTTCAAAAAACACGAGATCAGTTTCTGGGAATGCTCGCGATTTTCTCGTCAACGTTTGCCCGGATTGCAATTCTGTCGCTTCCAACGCGTTCCTCGCGTCATTTTACATCGGAATTAGTCTTGAGAAAGGCACAAACACGGTTCAGGAGCCCAAAAAACACGAGATCAGGATTCGGGAATGCTCGCGATTTTCTCGTCAACGGTTTCTCGGATCGCAATTCTGTCGCTTCTAACGTGTTCCTCGTGTCATTTTACGTCGGAATTCGTCTTGAGAAATGCACAAACACGGTTCTGGAGTTCAAAAAACACGAGTTCAGGTTTTGGGAATGCTCGCGATTTTCTCGTCAACGTTTGCTCGGATTGCAATTCTGTCGCTTCCTACGCGTTTCTCGCGTCATTTTACATCGGAATTAGTCATGAGAAATGCACAAACACGGTTGTGGAGCCCAAAAAACACGAGATCAGTTTCTGGGAATGCTCGCGATTTTCTCGTCAACGGTTTCTCGGATCGCAATTCTGTCGCTTCTAACGTGTTCCTCGTGTCATTTTACGTCGGAATTAGTCTTGAGAAATGCACAAACACGGTTCTGGAGTTCAAAAAACACGAGATCAGGTTTTTGGAATGCTCGCGATTTTCTCGTCAACGGTTTCTCGGTTCGCAATTCTGTCGCTTCCATCGTGATCCTCGTGTCATTTTACGTCGGAAATAGTCACGAGCAGTGCACGTGAACGTTTGTGGAGTCCAAAAAACACGAGTTCAGGTTCTGGGAATGCTCGCGATTTTCTCGTCAACGGTTTCTCGGATCGCAATTCTGTCGCTTCTAACGTGTTCCTCGTGTCATTTTACGTCGGAATTAGTCTTGAGAAATGCACAAACACGGTTCTGAAGTTCAAAAAACACAAGATCAGGTTTTGGGAATGCTCGCGATTTTCTCGTCAACGGTTTCTCGGATCGCAATTCTGTCGCTTCCAACGTGATCCTCGTGTCATTTTACGTCGGAAATAGTCATGAGCAGTGCACGTGAACGTTTGTGGAGTCCAAAAAACACGAGTTCAGGTTTTGGGAATGCTCGCGATTTTCTCATCAACGGTTTCTCGGATCGCAATTCTGTCGCTTCCAACGTGTTCCTCGTGTCATTTTACGTCGGAATTAGTCTTGAGAAATGCACAAACACGGTTCTGGAGTTCAAAAAACACGAGTTCAGGTTTTGGGAATGCTCGCGATTTTCTCGTCAACGTTTGCCCGGATTGCAATTCTGTCGCTTTCAACGCGTACCTCGCGTCATTTTACATCGGAATTAGTCATGAGAAAGGCACAAGCACGGTTCAGGAGCCCAAGAAACACGAGATCAGTATTCGGGAATGCTCGCGATTTTCTCGTCAACGGTTTCTCGGATCGCAATTCTGTCGCTTCCAACGTGATCCTCGTATCATTTTACGTCGGAAATAGTCACGAGCAGTGCACGTGAACGTTTGTGGAGTCCAAAAAACACGAGTTCAGTTTCTGGGAATGCTCGCGATTTCCTCGTCAACGGTTTCTCGGATCGCAATTCTGTCGCTTCTAACGTGTTCCTCGTGTCATTTTACGTCGGAATTAGTCTTGAGAAATGCACAAACACGGTTCTGGAGTTCAAAAAACACGAGATCAGGTTTTGGGAATGCTCGCGATTTTCTCGTCAACGGTTTCTCGGATCGCAATTCTGTCGCTTCCAACGTGATCCTCGTGTCATTTTACGTCGGAAATAGTCACGAGCAGTGCACGTGAACGTTTGTGGAATCCAAAAAACACGAGTTCAGGTTCTGGGAATGCTCGCGATTTTCTCGTCAACGGTTTCTCGGATCGCAATTCTGTCGCTTCTAACGTGTTCCTCGTGTCATTTTACGTCGGAATTAGTCTTGAGAAATGCACAAACACGGTTCTGGAGTTCAAAAAACACGAGATCAGGTTTTTGGAATGCTCGCGATTTTCTCGTCAATGTTTGCTCGGATTGCAATTCTGTCGCTTCCTACGCGTTTCTCGCGTCATTTTACATCGGAATTAGTCATGAGAAATGCACAAACACGGTTGTGGAGCCCAAAAAACACGAGATCAGTTTCTGGGAATGCTCGCGATTTCCTCGTCAACGGTTTCTCGGATCGCTATTCTGTCGCTTCTAACGTGTTCCTCGTGTCATTTTACGTCGGAATTAGTCTTGAGAAATGCACAAACACGGTTCTGGAGTTCAAAAAACACGAGTTCAGGTTTTGGGAATGCTCGCGATTTTCTAGTCAACGGTTTCTCGGATCGCAATTCTGTCGCTTCCAATGTGTTCCTCGTGTCATTTTACGTCGGAATTAGTCTTTACACATGCCAAACGCGGTTCTGGAGTTAAAAAAACACGAGATCAGGTTTTGGGAATGCTCGCGATTTTCTCGTCAACGTTTGCTCGGATTGCAATTCTGTCGCTTCCAACGCGTTCCTCGCGTCATTTTCAATCGGAATTAGTCATGAGAAAGGCACAAACACGGTTCAGGAGCCCAAAAAACACGAGGTCAGGTTTTGGGAATGCTCGCCATTTTCTCGTCAACGGTTTCTCGGTTCGCAATTCTGTCGCTTCCATCGTGATCCTCGTGTCATTTTACGTCGGAAATAGTCACGAGCAGTGCACGTGAACGTTTGTGGAGTCCAAAAAACACGAGTTCAGGTTCTGGGAATGCTCGCGATTTTCTCGTCAACGGTTTCTCGAATCGCAATTCTGTCGCTTCTAACGTGTTCCTCGTGTCATTTTACGTCGGAATTAGTCTTGAGAAATGCACAAACACGGTTCTGGAGTTCAAAAAACACTAGATCAGGTTTTGGGAATGCTCGCGATTTTCTCGTCAACGGTTTCTCGGATCGCAATTCTGTCGCTTCTAACGTGTTCCTCGTGTCATTTTACGTCGGAATTAGTCTTGAGAAATGCACAAACACGGTTGTGGAGCCCAAAAAACACGAGATCAGTTTCTGGGAATGCTCGCGATTTCCTCGTCAACGGTTTCTCGGATCGCAATTCTGTCGCTTCTAACGTGTTCCTCGTGTCATATTAGTCTTGAGAAATGCACAAACACGGTTCTGGAGTTCAAAAAATACGAGTTCATGTTTTGGGAATACTCGCGATTTTCTAGTCAACGGTTTCTCGGATCGCAATTCTGTCGCTTCCAACGTGTTCCTCGTGTCATTTTACGTCGGAATTAGTCTTGAGAAATGCACAAACACGGTTCTGGAGTTCAAAAAACACGAGATCAGGTTTTGGGAATGCTCGCGATTTTCTCGTCAACGTTTGCCCGGATTGCAATTCTGTCGCTTCCAACGCGTTCCCCGCGTCATTTTACATCGGAATTAGTCTTGAGAAAGGCACAAACACGGTTCAGGAGCCCAAAAAACACGAGATCAGGATTCGGGAATGCTCGCGATTTTCTCGTCAACGGTTTCTCGGATCGCAATTCTGTCGCTTCTAACGTGTTCCTCGTGTCATTTTACGTCGGAATTACTCTTGAGAAATGCACAAACACGGTTCTGGAGTTCAAAAAACACGAGTTCAGGTTTTGGGAATGCTCGCGATTTTCTCGTCAACGTTTGCTCGGATTGCAATTCTGTCGCTTCCTACGCGTTCCTCGTGTCATTTTACGTCGGAATTAGTCTTGAGAAATGCACAAACACGGTTCTGGAGTTCAAAAAACACGAGTTCATGTTTTGGGAATGCTCCCGATTTTCTCGTCAACGTTTACTCGGATTGCAATTCTGTCGCTTCCTACGCGTTTCTCGCGTCATTTTACATCGGAATTAGTCATGAGAAAGGCACAAGCACGGTTCAGGAGCCCAAGAAACACGAGATCAGTATTCGGGAATGCTCGCGATTTTCTCGTCAACGGTTTCTCGGATCGCAATTCTGTCGCTTCCAACGTGATCCTCGTATCATTTTACGTCGGAAATAGTCACGAGCAGTGCACGTGAACGTTTGTGGAGTCCAAAAAACACGAGTTCAGTTTCTGGGAATGCTCGCGATTTCCTCGTCAACGGTTTCTCGGATCGCAATTCTGTCGCTTCTAACGTGTTCCTCGTGTCATTTTACGTCGGAATTAGTCTTGAGAAATGCACAAACACGGTTCTGGAGTTCAAAAAACACGAGTTCAGGTTTTGGGAATGCTCGCGATTTTCTAGTAAACGGTTTCTCGGATCGCAATTCTGTCGCTTCCAACGTGTTCCTCGTGTCATTTTACGTCGGAATTAGTCTTGAGAAATGCACAAACACGGTTCTGGAGTTCAAAAAACACGAGATCAGGTTTTGGGAATGCTCGCGATTTTCTCGTCAACGGTTTCTCGGATCGCAATTCTGTCGCTTCCAACGTGATCCTCGTGTCATTTTACGTCGGAAATAGCCACGAGCAGTGCACGTGAACGTTTGTGGAGTCCAAAAAACACGAGTTCAGGTTCTGGGAAGGCTCGCGATTTTCTCGTCAACGGTTTCTCGGATCGCAATTCTGTCGCTTCTAACGTGTTCCTCGTGTCATTTTACGTCGGAATTAGTCTTGAGAAATGCACAAACACGGTTCTGGAGTTCAAACAACACGAGATCAGGTTTTGGGAATGCTCGCGATTTTCTCGTCAACGTTTGCCCGGATTGCAATTCTGTCGCTTCCAACGCGTTCCTCGCGTCATTTTACATCGGAATTAGTCATGCGAAAGGCAGAAACACGGTTCAGGAGCCCAAAAAACACGAGATCAGGATTCGGGAATGCTCGCGATTTTCTCGTCAACGGTTTCTCGGATCGCAATTCTGTCGCTTCCAACGTGATCCTCGTGTCATTTTACGTCGGAAATAGTCACGAGCAGTGCACGTGAACGTTTGTGGAGTCCAAAAAACACGAGTTCAGGTTCTGGGAATGCTCGCGATTTTCTCGTCAACGGTTTCTCGGATCGCAATTCTGTCGCTTCCATCGTGATCCTCGTGTCATTTTACGTCGGAAATAGTCACGAGCAGTGCACGTGAACGTTTGTGGAGTCCAAAAAACACGAGTTCAGGTTCTGGGAATGCTCGCGATTTTCTCGTCAACGGTTTCTCGGATCGCAATTCTGTCGCTTCTAACGTGTTCCTCGTGTCATTTTACGTCGGAATTAGTCTTGAGAAATGCACAAACACGGTTCTGAAGTTCAAAAAACACGAGATCAGGTTTTGGGAATGCTCGCGATTTTCTCGTCAACGGTTTCTCGGATCGCAATTCTGTCGCTTCCAACGTGTTCCTCGTGTCATTTTACGTCGGAATTAGTCATGAGAAAGGCACAAACACGGTTCAGGAGCCCAAAAAACACGAGATCAGGTTTTCGGAATGCTCGCCATTTTCTCGTCAACGGTTTCTCGGTTCGCAATTCTGTCGCTTCCATCGTGATCCTCGTGTCATTTTACGTCGTAAATAGTCACGAGCAGTGCACGTGAACGTTTGTGGAGTCCAAAAAACACGAGTTCAGGTTCTGGGAATGCTCGCGATTTTCTCGTCAACGGTTTCTCGGATCGCAATTCTGTCGCTTATAACGTGTTCCTCGTGTCATTTTACGTCGGAATTAGTCTTGAGAAATGCACAAACACGGTTCTGGAGTTCAAAAAACACGAGATCAGGTTTTGGGAATGCTCGCGATTTTCTCGTCAACGGTTTCTCGGATCGCAATTCTGTCGCTTCCAACGTGATCCTCGTGTCATTTTACGTCGGAAATAGTCATGAGCAGTGCACGTGAACGTTTGTGGAGTCCAAAAAACACGAGTTCAGGTTCTGGGAAGGCTCGCGATTTTCTCGTCAACGGTTTCTCGGATCGCAATTCTGTCGCTTCTAACGTGTTCCTCGTGTCATTTTACGTCGGAATTAGTCTTGAGAAATGCACAAACACGGTTCTGGAGTTCAAACAACACAAGATCAGGTTTTGGGAATGCTCGCGATTTTCTCGTCAACGTTTGCCCGGATTGCAATTCTGTCGCTTCCAACGCGTTCCTCGCGTCATTTTACATCGGAATTAGTCATGAGAAAGGCAGAAACACGGTTCAGGAGCCCAAAAAACACGAGATCAGGATTCGGGAATGCTCGCGATTTTCTCGTCAACGGTTTCTCGGATCGCAATTCTGTCGCTTCCAACGTGATCCTCGTGTCATTTTACGTCGGAAATAGTCACGAGCAGTGCACGTGAACGTTTGTGGAGTCCAAAAAACACGAGTTCAGGTTCTGGGAATGCTCGCGATTTTCTCGTCAACGGTTTCTCGGATCGCAATTCTGTCGCTTCCAACGTGATCATCGTGTCATTTTACGTCGGAAATAGTCACGAGCAGTGCACGTGAACGTTTGTGGAGTCCAAAAAACACGAGTTCAAGTTCTGGGAATGCTCGCGATTTTCTCGTCAACGGTTTTTCGGATCGCAATTCTGTCGCTTCTAACGTGTTCCTCGTGTCATTTTACGTCGGAATTAGTCTTGAGAAATGCACAAACACGGTTCTGGAGTTCAAAAAACACGAGTTCAGGTTTTGGGAATGCTCGCGATTTTCTAGTCAACGGTTTCTCGGATCGCAATTCTGTCGCATCCAATGTGTTCCTCGTGTCATTTTACGTCGGAATTAGTCTTGAGAAATGCACAAACACGGTTCTGGAGTTCAAAAAACACTAGATCAGGTTTTGGGAATGCTCGCGATTTTCTCGTCAACGTTTGCTTGGATTGCAATTCTGTCGCTTCCTACGCGTTTCTCGCGTCATTTTACATCGGAATTAGTCATGAGAAATGCACAAACACGGTTGTGGAGCCCAAAAAACACGAGATCAGTTTCTGGGAATGCTCGCGATTTCCTCGTCAACGGTTTCTCGGATCGCAATTCTGTCGCTTCTAACGTGTTCCTCGTGTCATTTTACGTCGGAATTAGTCTTGAGAAATGCACAAACACGGTTCTGGAGTTCAAAAAATACGAGTTCATGTTTTGGGAATACTCGCGATTTTCTAGTCAACGGTTTCTCGGATCGCAATTCTGTCGCTTCCAACGTGTTCCTCGTGTCATTTTACGTCGGAATTAGTCTTGAGAAATGCACAAACACGGTTCTGGAGTTCAAAAAACACGAGATCAGGTTTTGGGAATGCTCGCGATTTTCTCGTCAACGTTTGCCCGGATTGCAATTCTGTCGCTTCCAACGCGTTCCCCGCGTCATTTTACATCGGAATTAGTCTTGAGAAAGGCACAAACACGGTTCAGGAGCCCAAAAAACACGAGATCAGGATTCGGGAATGCTCGCGATTTTCTCGTCAACGGTTTCTCGGATCGCAATTCTGTCGCTTCTAACGTGTTCCTCGTGTCATTTTACGTCGGAATTAGTCTTGAGAAATGCACAAACACGGTTCTGGAGTTCAAAAAACACGAGTTCAGGTTTTGGGAATGCTCGCGATTTTCTCGTCAACGTTTGCTTGGATTGCAATTCTGTCGCTTCCTACGCGTTTCTCGCGTCATTTTACATCGGAATTAGTCATGAGAAATGCACAAACACGGTTGTGGAGCCCAAAAAACACGAGATCAGTTTCTGTGAATGCTCGCGATTTCCTCGTCAACGTTTGCCCGGATTGCAATTCTGTCGCTTCCAACGCGTTCCTCGCGTCATTTTACATCGGAATTAGTCTTGAGAAAGGCACAAACACGGTTCAGGAGCCCAAAAAACACGAGATCAGGATTCGGGAATGCTCGCGATTTTCTCGTCAACGGTTTCTCGGATCGCAATTCTGTCGCTTCTAACGTGTTCCTCGTGTCATTTTACGTCGGAATTAGTCTTGAGAAATGCACAAACACGGTTCTGGAGTTCAAAAAACACGAGTTCAGGTTTTGGGAATGCTCGCGATTTTCTCGTCAACGTTTGCTTGGATTGCAATTCTGTCGCTTCCTACGCGTTTCTCGCGTCATTTTACATCGGAATTAGTCATGAGAAATGCACAAACACGGTTGTGGAGCCCAAAAAACACGAGATCAGTTTCTGGGAATGCTCGCGATTTCCTCGTCAACGGTTTCTCGGATCGCAATTCTGTCGCTTCTAACGTGTTCCTCGTGTCATTTTACGTCGGAATTAGTCTTGAGAAATGCACAAACACGGTTCTGGAGTTCAAAAAATACGAGTTCATGTTTTGGGAATACTCGCGATTTTCTAGTCAACGGTTTCTCGGATCGCAATTCTGTGGCTTCCAACGTGTTCCTCGTGTCATTTTACGTCGGAATTAGTCTTGAGAAATGCACAAACACGGTTCTGGAGTTCAAAAAACACGAGTTCAGGTTTTGGGAATGCTCGCGATTTTCTCGTCAACGTTTGCCCGGATTGCAATTCTGTCGCTTCCAACGCGTTCCTCGCGTCATTTTACATCGGAATTAGTCATGAGAAAGGCAGAAACACGGTTCAGGAGCCCAAAAAACACGAGATCAGGATTCGGGAATGCTCGCGATTTTCTCGTCAACGGTTTCTCGGATCGCAATTCTGTCGCTTCCAACGTGATCCTCGTGTCATTTTACGTCGGAAATAGTCACGAGCAGTGCACGTGAACGTTTGTGGAGTCCAAAAAACACGAGTTCAGGTTCTGGGAATGCTCGCGATTTTCTCGTCAACGGTTTCTCGGATCGCAATTCTGTCGCTTCCAACGTGTTCCTCGTGTCATTTTACGTCGGGATTAGTCATGAGAAAGGCACAAACACAGTTCAGGAGCCCAAAAAACACGAGATCAGGGTTGGGGAATGCTCGCGATTTTCTCGTCAACGGTTTCTCGGATCGCAATTCTGTCGCTTCCAACGTGATCATCGTGTCATTTTACGTCGGAAATAGTCACGAGCAGTGCACGTGAACGTTTGTGGAGTCCAAAAAACACGAGTTCAGGTTCTGGGAATGCTCGCGATTTTCTCGTCAACGGTTTTTCGGATCGCAATTCTGTCGCTTCTAACGTGTTCCTCGTGTCATTTTACGTCGGAATTAGTCTTGAGAAATGCACAAACACGGTTCTGGAGTTCAAAAAACACGAGTTCAGGTTTTGGGAATGCTCGCGATTTTCTAGTCAACGGTTTCTCGGATCGCAATTCTGTCGCATCCAATGTGTTCCTCGTGTCATTTTACGTCGGAATTAGTCTTGAGAAATGCACAAACACGGTTCTGGAGTTCAAAAAACACTAGATCAGGTTTTGGGAATGCTCGCGATTTTCTCGTCAACGTTTGCTTGGATTGCAATTCTGTCGCTTCCTACGCGTTTCTCGCGTCATTTTACATCGGAATTAGTCATGAGAAATGCACAAACACGGTTGTGGAGCCCAAAAAACACGAGATCAGTTTCTGGGAATGCTCGCGATTTCCTCGTCAACGGTTTCTCGGATCGCAATTCTGTCGCTTCTAACGTGTTCCTCGTGTCATTTTACGTCGGAATTAGTCTTGAGAAATGCACAAACACGGTTCTGGAGTTCAAAAAATACGAGTTCATGTTTTGGGAATACTCGCGATTTTCTAGTCAACGGTTTCTCGGATCGCAATTCTGTCGCTTCCAACGTGTTCCTCGTGTCATTTTACGTCGGAATTAGTCTTGAGAAATGCACAAACACGGTTCTGGAGTTCAAAAAACACGAGATCAGGTTTTGGGAATGCTCGCGATTTTCTCGTCAACGTTTGCCCGGATTGCAATTCTGTCGCTTCCAACGCGTTCCCCGCGTCATTTTACATCGGAATTAGTCTTGAGAAAGGCACAAACACGGTTCAGGAGCCCAAAAAACACGAGATCAGGATTCGGGAATGCTCGCGATTTTCTCGTCAACGGTTTCTCGGATCGCAATTCTGTCGCTTCTAACGTGTTCCTCGTGTCATTTTACGTCGGAATTAGTCTTGAGAAATGCACAAACACGGTTCTGGAGTTCAAAAAACACGAGTTCAGGTTTTGGGAATGCTCGCGATTTTCTCGTCAACGTTTGCTTGGATTGCAATTCTGTCGCTTCCTACGCGTTTCTCGCGTCATTTTACATCGGAATTAGTCATGAGAAATGCACAAACACGGTTGTGGAGCCCAAAAAACACGAGATCAGTTTCTGTGAATGCTCGCGATTTCCTCGTCAACGTTTGCCCGGATTGCAATTCTGTCGCTTCCAACGCGTTCCTCGCGTCATTTTACATCGGAATTAGTCTTGAGAAAGGCACAAACACGGTTCAGGAGCCCAAAAAACACGAGATCAGGATTCGGGAATGCTCGCGATTTTCTCGTCAACGGTTTCTCGGATCGCAATTCTGTCGCTTCTAACGTGTTCCTCGTGTCATTTTACGTCGGAATTAGTCTTGAGAAATGCACAAACACGGTTCTGGAGTTCAAAAAACACGAGTTCAGGTTTTGGGAATGCTCGCGATTTTCTCGTCAACGTTTGCTTGGATTGCAATTCTGTCGCTTCCTACGCGTTTCTCGCGTCATTTTACATCGGAATTAGTCATGAGAAATGCACAAACACGGTTGTGGAGCCCAAAAAACACGAGATCAGTTTCTGGGAATGCTCGCGATTTCCTCGTCAACGGTTTCTCGGATCGCAATTCTGTGGCTTCCAACGTGTTCCTCGTGTCATTTTACGTCGGAATTAGTCTTGAGAAATGCACAAACACGGTTCTGGAGTTCAAAAAACACGAGTTCAGGTTTTGGGAATGCTCGCGATTTTCTCGTCAACGTTTGCTCGGATTGCAATTCTGTCGCTTCCTACGCGTTCCTCGTGTCATTTTACGTCGGAATTAGTCTTGAGAAATGCACAAACACGGTTCTGGAGTTCAAAAAACACGAGTTCATGTTTTGGGAATGCTCCCGATTTTCTCGTCAACGGTTTCTCGGATCGCAATTCTGTCGCTTCCAACGTGATCCTCGTGTCATTTTACGTCGGAAATAGCCACGAGCAGTGCACGTGAACGTTTGTGGAGTCCAAAAAACACGAGTTCAGGTTCTGGGAAGGCTCGCGATTTTCTCGTCAACGGTTTCTCGGATCGCAATTCTGTCGCTTCTAACGTGTTCCTCGTGTCATTTTACGTCGGAATTAGTCTTGAGAAATGCACAAACACGGTTCTGGAGTTCAAACAACACGAGATCAGGTTTTGGGAATGCTCGCGATTTTCTCGTCAACGTTTGCCCGGATTGCAATTCTGTCGCTTCCAACGCGTTCCTCGCGTCATTTTACATCGGAATTAGTCATGAGAAAGGCAGAAACACGGTTCAGGAGCCCAAAAAACACGAGATCAGGATTCGGGAATGCTCGCGATTTTCTCGTCAACGGTTTCTCGGATCGCAATTCTGTCGCTTCCAACGTGTTCCTCGTGTCATTTTACGTCGGGATTAGTCATGAGAAAGGCACAAACACGGTTCAGGAGCCCAAAAAACACGAGATCAGGGTTGGGGAATGCTCGCGATTTTCTCGTCAACGGTTTCTCGGATCGCAATTCTGTCGCTTCCAACGTGATCATCGTGTCATTTTACGTCGGAAATAGTCACGAGCAGTGCACGTGAACGTTTGTGGAGTCCAAAAAACACGAGTTCAGGTTCTGGGAATGCTCGCGATTTTCTCGTCAACGGTTTCTCGGATCGCAATTCTGTCGCTTCTAACGTGTTCCTCGTGTCATTTTACGTCGGAATTAGTCTTGAGAAATGCACAAACACGGTTCTGGAGTTCAAAAAACACGAGTTCAGGTTTTGGGAATGCTCGCGATTTTCTAGTCAACGGTTTCTCGGATCGCAATTCTGTCGCATCCAATGTGTTCCTCGTGTCATTTTACGTCGGAATTAGTCTTGAGAAATGCACAAACACGGTTCTGGAGTTCAAAAAACACTAGATCAGGTTTTGGGAATGCTCGCGATTTTCTCGTCAACGTTTGCTTGGATTGCAATTCTGTCGCTTCCTACGCGTTTCTCGCGTCATTTTACATCGGAATTAGTCATGAGAAATGCACAAACACGGTTGTGGAGCCCAAAAAACACGAGATCAGTTTCTGGGAATGCTCGCGATTTCCTCGTCAACGGTTTCTCGGATCGCAATTCTGTCGCTTCTAACGTGTTCCTCGTGTCATTTTACGTCGGAATTAGTCTTGAGAAATGCACAAACACGGTTCTGGAGTTCAAAAAATACGAGTTCATGTTTTGGGAATACTCGCGATTTTCTAGTCAACGGTTTCTCGGATCGCAATTCTGTCGCTTCCAACGCGTTCCCCGCGTCATTTTACATCGGAATTAGTCTTGAGAAAGGCACAAACACGTTTCAGGAGCCCAAAAAACACGAGATCAGGATTCGGGAATGCTCGCGATTTTCTCGTCAACGGTTTCTCGGATCGCAATTCTGTCGCTTCTAACGTGTTCCTCGTGTCATTTTACGTCGGAATTAGTCTTGAGAAATGCACAAACACGGTTCTGGAGTTCAAAAAACACGAGTTCAGGTTTTGGGAATGCTCGCGATTTTCTCGTCAACGTTTGCTTGGATTGCAATTCTGTCGCTTCCTACGCGTTTCTCGCGTCATTTTACATCGGAATTAGTCATGAGAAATGCACAAACACGGTTGTGGAGCCCAAAAAACACGAGATCAGTTTCTGGGAATGCTCGCGATTTCCTCGTCAACGGTTTCTCGGATCGCAATTCTGTCGCTTCTAACGTGTTCCTCGTGTCATTTTACGTCGGAATTAGTCTTGAGAAATGCACAAACACGGTTCTGGAGTTCAAAAAATACGAGTTCATGTTTTGGGAATACTCGCGATTTTCTAGTCAACGGTTTCTCGGATCGCAATTCTGTCGCTTCCAACGTGTTCCTCGTGTCATTTTACGTCGGAATTAGTCTTGAGAAATGCACAAACACGGTTCTGGAGTTCAAAAAACACGAGTTCAGGTTTTGGGAATGCTCGCGATTTTCTCGTCAACGTTTGCTCGGATTGCAATTCTGTCGCTTCCTACGCCTTCCTCGTGTCATTTTACGTCGGAATTAGTCTTGAGAAATGCACAAACACGGTTCTGGAGTTCAAAAAACACGAGTTCATGTTTTGGGAATGCTCCCGATTTTCTCGTCAACGTTTACTCGGATTGCAATTCTGTCGCTTCCTACGCGTTTCTCGCGTCATTTTACATCGGAATTAGTCATGAGAAAGGCACAAGCACGGTTCAGGAGCCCAAGAAACACGAGATCAGTATTCGGGAATGCTCGCGATTTTCTCGTCAACGGTTTCTCGGATCGCAATTCTGTCGCTTCCAACGTGATCCTCGTATCATTTTACGTCGGAAATAGTCACGAGCAGTGCACGTGAACGTTTGTGGAGTCCAAAAAACACGAGTTCAGTTTCTGGGAATGCTCGCGATTTCCTCGTCAACGGTTTCTCGGATCGCAATTCTGTCGCTTCTAACGTGTTCCTCGTGTCATTTTACGTCGGAATTAGTCTTGAGAAATGCACAAACACGGTTCTGGAGTTCAAAAAACACGAGTTCAGGTTTTGGGAATGCTCGCGATTTTCTAGTAAACGGTTTCTCGGATCGCAATTCTGTCGCTTCCAACGTGTTCCTCGTGTCATTTTACGTCGGAATTAGTCTTGAGAAATGCACAAACACGGTTCTGGAGTTCAAAAAACACGAGATCAGGTTTTGGGAATGCTCGCGATTTTCTCGTCAACGGTTTCTCGGATCGCAATTCTGTCGCTTCCAACGTGATCCTCGTGTCATTTTACGTCGGAAATAGCCACGAGCAGTGCACGTGAACGTTTGTGGAGTCCAAAAAACACGAGTTCAGGTTCTGGGAAGGCTCGCGATTTTCTCGTCAACGGTTTCTCGGATCGCAATTCTGTCGCTTCTAACGTGTTCCTCGTGTCATTTTACGTCGGAATTAGTCTTGAGAAATGCACAAACACGGTTCTGGAGTTCAAACAACACGAGATCAGGTTTTGGGAATGCTCGCGATTTTCTCGTCAACGTTTGCCCGGATTGCAATTCTGTCGCTTCCAACGCGTTCCTCGCGTCATTTTACATCGGAATTAGTCATGAGAAAGGCAGAAACACGGTTCAGGAGCCCAAAAAACACGAGATCAGGATTCGGGAATGCTCGCGATTTTCTCGTCAACGGTTTCTCGGATCGCAATTCTGTCGCTTCCAACGTGATCCTCGTGTCATTTTACGTCGGAAATAGTCACGAGCAGTGCACGTGAACGTTTGTGGAGTCCAAAAAACACGAGTTCAGGTTCTGGGAATGCTCGCGATTTTCTCGTCAACGGTTTCTCGGATCGCAATTCTGTCGCTTCCATCGTGATCCTCGTGTCATTTTACGTCGTAAATAGTCACGAGCAGTGCACGTGAACGTTTGTGGAGTCCAAAAAACAGGAGTTCAGGTTCTGGGAATGCTCGCGATTTTCTCGTCAACGGTTTCTCGGATCGCAATTCTGTCGCTTATAACGTGTTCCTCGTGTCATTTTACGTCGGAATTAGTCTTGAGAAATGCACAAACACGGTTCTGGAGTTCAAAAAACACGAGATCAGGTTTTGGGAATGCTCGCGATTTTCTCGTCAACGGTTTCTCGGATCGCAATTCTGTCGCTTCCAACGTGATCCTCGTGTCATTTTACGTCGGAAATAGTCATGAGCAGTGCACGTGAACGTTTGTGGAGTCCAAAAAACACGAGTTCAGGTTTTGGGAATGCTCGCGATTTTCTCATCAACGGTTTCTCGGATCGCAATTCTGTCGCTTCCAACGTGTTCCTCGTGTCATTTTACGTCGGAATTAGTCTTGAGAAATGCACAAACACGGTTCTGGAGTTCAAAAAACACGAGTTCAGGTTTTGGGAATGCTCGCGATTTTCTAGTAAACGGTTTCTCGGATCGCAATTCTGTCGCTTCCAACGTGTTCCTCGTGTCATTTTACGTCGGAATTAGTCTTGAGAAATGCACAAACACGGTTCTGGAGTTCAAAAAACACGAGATCAGGTTTTGGGAATGCTCGCGATTTTCTCGTCAACGGTTTCTCGGATCGCAATTCTGTCGCTTCCAACGTGATCCTCGTGTCATTTTACGTCGGAAATAGCCACGAGCAGTGCACGTGAACGTTTGTGGAGTCCAAAAAACACGAGTTCAGGTTCTGGGAAGGCTCGCGATTTTCTCGTCAACGGTTTCTCGGATCGCAATTCTGTCGCTTCTAACGTGTTCCTCGTGTCATTTTACGTCGGAATTAGTCTTGAGAAATGCACAAACACGGTTCTGGAGTTCAAACAACACGAGATCAGGTTTTGGGAATGCTCGCGATTTTCTCGTCAACGTTTGCCCGGATTGCAATTCTGTCGCTTCCAACGCGTTCCTCGCGTCATTTTACATCGGAATTAGTCATGAGAAAGGCAGAAACACGGTTCAGGAGCCCAAAAAACACGAGATCAGGATTCGGGAATGCTCGCGATTTTCTCGTCAACGGTTTCTCGGATCGCAATTCTGTCGCTTCCAACGTGATCCTCGTGTCATTTTACGTCGGAAATAGTCACGAGCAGTGCACGTAAACGTTTGTGGAGTCCAAAAAACACGAGTTCAGGTTCTGGGAATGCTCGCGATTTTCTCGTCAACGGTTTCTCGGATCGCAATTCTGTCGCTTCCAACGTGTTCCTCGTGTCATTTTACGTCGGGATTAGTCATGAGAAAGGCACAAACACGGTTCAGGAGCCCAAAAAACACGAGATCAGGGTTGGGGAATGCTCGCGATTTTCTCGTCAACGGTTTCTCGGATCGCAATTCTGTCGCTTCCAACGTGATCATCGTGTCATTTTACGTCGGAAATAGTCACGAGCAGTGCACGTGAACGTTTGTGGAGTCCAAAAAATGAGAAAGGCACAAACACGGTTCAGGAGCCCAAAAAACACGAGATCAGGTTCTGGGAATGCTCGCGATTTTCTCGTCAACGGTTTCTCGGATCGCAATTCTGTCGCTTCTAACGTGTTCCTCGTGTCATTTTACGTCGGAATTAGTCTTGAGAAATGCACAAACACGGTTCTGGAGTTCAAAAAACACGAGTTCAGGTTTTGGGAATGCTCGCGATTTTCTAGTCAACGGTTTCTCGGATCGCAATTCTGTCGCATCCAATGTGTTCCTCGTGTCATTTTACGTCGGAATTAGTCTTGAGAAATGCACAAACACGGTTCTGGAGTTCAAAAAACACTAGATCAGGTTTTGGGAATGCTCGCGATTTTCTCGTCAACGTTTGCTTGGATTGCAATTCTGTCGCTTCCTACGCGTTTCTCGCGTCATTTTACATCGGAATTAGTCATGAGAAATGCACAAACACGGTTGTAGAGCCCAAAAAACACGAGATCAGTTTCTGGGAATGCTCGCGATTTCCTCGTCAACGGTTTCTCGGATCGCAATTCTGTCGCTTCTAACGTGTTCCTCGTGTCATTTTACGTCGGAATTAGTCTTGAGAAATGCACAAACACGGTTCTGGAGTTCAAAAAATACGAGTTCATGTTTTGGGAATACTCGCGATTTTCTTGTCAACGGTTTCTCGGATCGCAATTCTGTCGCTTCCAACGTGTTCCTCGTGTCATTTTACGTCGGAATTAGTCTTGAGAAATGCACAAACACGGTTCTGGAGTTCAAAAAACACGAGATCAGGTTTTGGGAATGCTCGCGATTTTCTCGTCAACGTTTGCCCGGATTGCAATTCTGTCGCTTCCAACGCGTTCCCCGCGTCATTTTACATCGGAATTAGTCTTGAGAAAGGCACAAACACGGTTCAGGAGCCCAAAAAACACGAGATCAGGATTCGGGAATGCTCGCGATTTTCTCGTCAACGGTTTCTCGGATCGCAATTCTGTCGCTTCTAACGTGTTCCTCGTGTCATTTTACGTCGGAATTAGTCTTGAGAAATGCACAAACACGGTTCTGGAGTTCAAAAAACACGAGTTCAGGTTTTGGGAATGCTCGCGATTTTCTCGTCAACGTTTGCTTGGATTGCAATTCTGTCGCTTCCTACGCGTTTCTCGCGTCATTTTACATCGGAATTAGTCATGAGAAATGCACAAACACGGTTGTGGAGCCCAAAAAACACGAGATCAGTTTCTGGGAATGCTCGCGATTTCCTCGTCAACGTTTGCCCGGATTGCAATTCTGTCGCTTCCAACGCGTTCCTCGCGTCATTTTACATCGGAATTAGTCTTGAGAAAGGCACAAACACGGTTCAGGAGCCCAAAAAACACGAGATCAGGATTCGGGAATGCTCGCGATTTTCTCGTCAACGGTTTCTCGGATCGCAATTCTGTCGCTTCTAACGTGTTCCTCGTGTCATTTTACGTCGGAATTAGTCTTGAGAAATGCACAAACACGGTTCTGGAGTTCAAAAAACACGAGTTCAGGTTTTGGGAATGCTCGCGATTTTCTCGTCAACGTTTGCTTGGATTGCAATTCTGTCGCTTCCTACGCGTTTCTCGCTTCATTTTACATCGGAATTAGTCATGAGAAATGCACAAACACGGTTGTGGAGCCCAAAAAACACGAGATCAGTTTCTGGGAATGCTCGGGTTTTCCTCGTCAACGGTTTCTCGGATCGCAATTCTGTCGCTTCTAACGTGTTCCTCGTGTCATTTTACGTCGGAATTAGTCTTGAGAAATGCACAAACACGGTTCTGGAGTTCAAAAAATACGAGTTCATGTTTTGGGAATACTCGCGATTTTCTAGTCAACGGTTTCTCGGATCGCAATTCTGTCGCTTCCAACGTGTTCCTCGTGTCATTTTACGTCGGAATTAGTCTTGAGAAATGCACAAACACGGTTCTGGAGTTCAAAAAACACGAGATCAGGTTTTGGGAATGCTCGCGATTTTCTCGTCAACGTTTGCCCGGATTGCAATTCTGTCGCTTCCAACGCGTTCCCCGCGTCATTTTACATCGGAATTAGTCTTGAGAAAGGCACAAACACGGTTCAGGAGCCCAAAAAACACGAGATCAGGATTCGGGAATGCTCGCGATTTTCTCGTCAACGGTTTCTCGGATCGCAATTCTGTCGCTTCTAACGTGTTCCTCGTGTCATTTTACGTCGGAATTAGTCTTGAGAAATGCACAAACACGTTTCTGGAGTTCAAAAAACACGAGTTCAGGTTTTGGGAATGCTCGCGATTTTCTCGTCAACGTTTGCTTGGATTGCAATTCTGTCGCTTCCTACGCGTTTCTCGCGTCATTTTACATCGGAATTAGTCATGAGAAATGCACAAACACGGTTGTGGAGCCCAAAAAACACGAGATCAGTTTCTGGGAATGCTCGCGATTTCCTCGTCAACGGTTTCTCGGATCGCAATTCTGTCGCTTCTAACGTGTTCCTCGTGTCATTTTACGTCGGAATTAGTCTTGAGAAATGCACAAACACGGTTCTGGAGTTCAAAAAATACGAGTTCATGTTTTGGGAATACTCGCGATTTTCTAGTCAACGGTTTCTCGGATCGCAATTCTGTTGCTTCCAACGTGTTCCTCGTGTCATTTTACGTCGGAATTAGTCTTGAGAAATGCATAAACACGGTTCTGGAGTTCAAAAAACACGAGATCAGGTTTTGGGAATGCTCGCGATTTTCTCGTCAACGTTTGCCCGGATTGCAATTCTGTCGCTTCCAACGCGTTCCCCGCGTCATTTTACATCGGAATTAGTCTTGAGAAAGGCACAAACACGGTTCAGGAGCCCAAAAAACACGAGATCAGGATTCGGGAATGCTCGCGATTTTCTCGTCAACGGTTTCTCGGATCGCAATTCTGTCGCTTCTAACGTGTTCCTCGTGTCATTTTACGTCGGAATTAGTCTTGAGAAATGCACAAACACGGTTCTGGAGTTCAAAAAACACGAGTTCAGGTTTTGGGAATGCTCGCGATTTTCTCGTCAACGTTTGCTCGGATTGCAATTCTGTCGCTTCCTACGCGTTCCTCGTGTCATTTTACGTCGGAATTAGTCTTGAGAAATGCACAAACACGGTTCTGGAGTTCAAAAAACACGAGTTCAGGTTTTGGGAATGCTCGCGATTTTCTCGTCAACGTTTGCTTGGATTGCAATTCTGTCGCTTCCTACGCGTTTCTCGCGTCATTTTACATCGGAATTAGTCTTGAGAAATGCACAAACACGGTTCTGGAGTTCAAAAAACACGAGATCAGGTTTTGGGAATGCTCGCGATTTTCTCGTCAACGTTTGCCCGGATTGCAATTCTGTCGCTTCCAACGCGTTCCTCGCGTCATTTTACATCGGAATTAGTCTTGAGAAAGGCACAAACACGGTTCAGGAGCCCAAAAAACACGAGATCGGGATTCGGGAATGCTCGCGATTTTCTCGTCAACGGTTTCTCGGATCGCAATTCTGTCGCTTCTAACGTGTTCCTCGTGTCATTTTACGTCGGAATTAGTCTTGAGAAATGCACAAACACGGTTCTGGAGTTCAAAAAACACGAGATCAGGTTTTGGGAATGCTCGCGATTTTCTCGTCAACGGTTTCTCGGATCGCAATTCTGTCGCTTCCAACGTGATCCTCGTGTCATTTTACGTCGGAAATAGCCACGAGCAGTGCACGTGAACGTTTGTGGAGTCCAAAAAACACGAGTTCAGGTTCTGGGAAGGCTCGCGATTTTCTCGTCAACGGTTTCTCGGATCGCAATTCTGTCGCTTCCAACGCGTTCCTCGCGTCATTTTACATCGGAATTAGTCATGAGAAAGGCAGAAACACGGTTCAGGAGCCCAAAAAACACGAGATCAGGATTCGGGAATGCTCGCGATTTTCTCGTCAACGGTTTCTCGGATCGCAATTCTGTCGCTTCCAACGTGATCCTCGTGTCATTTTACGTCGGAAATAGTCACGAGCAGTGCACGTGAACGTTTGTGGAGTCCAAAAAACACGAGTTCAGGTTCTGGGAATGCTCGCGATTTTCTCGTCAACGGTTTCTCGGATCGCAATTCTGTCGCTTCCATCGTGATCCTCGTGTCATTTTACGTCGTAAATAGTCACGAGCAGTGCACGTGAACGTTTGTGGAGTCCAAAAAACAGGAGTTCAGGTTCTGGGAATGCTCGCGATTTTCTCGTCAACGGTTTCTCGGATCGCAATTCTGTCGCTTATAACGTGTTCCTCGTGTCATTTTACGTCGGAATTAGTCTTGAGAAATGCACAAACACGGTTCTGGAGTTCAAAAAACACGAGATCAGGTTTTGGGAATGCTCGCGATTTTCTCGTCAACGGTTTCTCGGATCGCAATTCTGTCGCTTCCAACGTGATCCTCGTGTCATTTTACGTCGGAAATAGTCATGAGCAGTGCACGTGAACGTTTGTGGAGTCCAAAAAACACGAGTTCAGGTTTTGGGAATGCTCGCGATTTTCTCATCAACGGTTTCTCGGATCGCAATTCTGTCGCTTCCAACGTGTTCCTCGTGTCATTTTACGTCGGAATTAGTCTTGAGAAATGCACAAACACGGTTCTGGAGTTCAAAAAACACGAGTTCAGGTTTTGGGAATGCTCGCGATTTTCTAGTAAACGGTTTCTCGGATCGCAATTCTGTCGCTTCCAACGTGTTCCTCGTGTCATTTTACGTCGGAATTAGTCTTGAGAAATGCACAAACACGGTTCTGGAGTTCAAAAAACACGAGATCAGGTTTTGGGAATGCTCGCGATTTTCTCGTCAACGGTTTCTCGGATCGCAATTCTGTCGCTTCCAACGTGATCCTCGTGTCATTTTACGTCGGAAATAGCCACGAGCAGTGCACGTGAACGTTTGTGGAGTCCAAAAAACACGAGTTCAGGTTCTGGGAAGGCTCGCGATTTTCTCGTCAACGGTTTCTCGGATCGCAATTCTGTCGCTTCTAACGTGTTCCTCGTGTCATTTTACGTCGGAATTAGTCTTGAGAAATGCACAAACACGGTTCTGGAGTTCAAACAACACGAGATCAGGTTTTGGGAATGCTCGCGATTTTCTCGTCAACGTTTGCCCGGATTGCAATTCTGTCGCTTCCAACGCGTTCCTCGCGTCATTTTACATCGGAATTAGTCATGAGAAAGGCAGAAACACGGTTCAGGAGCCCAAAAAACACGAGATCAGGATTCGGGAATGCTCGCGATTTTCTCGTCAACGGTTTCTCGGATCGCAATTCTGTCGCTTCCAACGTGATCCTCGTGTCATTTTACGTCGGAAATAGTCACGAGCAGTGCACGTAAACGTTTGTGGAGTCCAAAAAACACGAGTTCAGGTTCTGGGAATGCTCGCGATTTTCTCGTCAACGGTTTCTCGGATCGCAATTCTGTCGCTTCCAACGTGTTCCTCGTGTCATTTTACGTCGGGATTAGTCATGAGAAAGGCACAAACACGGTTCAGGAGCCCAAAAAACACGAGATCAGGGTTGGGGAATGCTCGCGATTTTCTCGTCAACGGTTTCTCGGATCGCAATTCTGTCGCTTCCAACGTGATCATCGTGTCATTTTACGTCGGAAATAGTCACGAGCAGTGCACGTGAACGTTTGTGGAGTCCAAAAAACACGAGTTCAGGTTCTGGGAATGCTCGCGATTTTCTCGTCAACGGTTTCTCGGATCGCAATTCTGTCGCTTCTAACGTGTTCCTCGTGTCATTTTACGTCGGAATTAGTCTTGAGAAATGCACAAACACGGTTCTGGAGTTCAAAAAACACGAGTTCAGGTTTTGGGAATGCTCGCGATTTTCTAGTCAACGGTTTCTCGGATCGCAATTCTGTCGCATCCAATGTGTTCCTCGTGTCATTTTACGTCGGAATTAGTCTTGAGAAATGCACAAACACGGTTCTGGAGTTCAAAAAACACTAGATCAGGTTTTGGGAATGCTCGCGATTTTCTCGTCAACGTTTGCTTGGATTGCAATTCTGTCGCTTCCTACGCGTTTCTCGCGTCATTTTACATCGGAATTAGTCATGAGAAATGCACAAACACGGTTGTAGAGCCCAAAAAACACGAGATCAGTTTCTGGGAATGCTCGCGATTTCCTCGTCAACGGTTTCTCGGATCGCAATTCTGTCGCTTCTAACGTGTTCCTCGTGTCATTTTACGTCGGAATTAGTCTTGAGAAATGCACAAACACGGTTCTGGAGTTCAAAAAATACGAGTTCATGTTTTGGGAATACTCGCGATTTTCTAGTCAACGGTTTCTCGGATCGCAATTCTGTCGCTTCCAACGTGTTCCTCGTGTCATTTTACGTCGGAATTAGTCTTGAGAAATGCACAAACACGGTTCTGGAGTTCAAAAAACACGAGATCAGGTTTTGGGAATGCTCGCGATTTTCTCGTCAACGTTTGCCCGGATTGCAATTCTGTCGCTTCCAACGCGTTCCCCGCGTCATTTTACATCGGAATTAGTCTTGAGAAAGGCACAAACACGGTTCAGGAGCCCAAAAAACACGAGATCAGGATTCGGGAATGCTCGCGATTTTCTCGTCAACGGTTTCTCGGATCGCAATTCTGTCGCTTCTAACGTGTTCCTCGTGTCATTTTACGTCGGAATTAGTCTTGAGAAATGCACAAACACGGTTCTGGAGTTCAAAAAACACGAGTTCAGGTTTTGGGAATGCTCGCGATTTTCTCGTCAACGTTTGCTTGGATTGCAATTCTGTCGCTTCCTACGCGTTTCTCGCGTCATTTTACATCGGAATTAGTCATGAGAAATGCACAAACACGGTTGTGGAGCCCAAAAAACACGAGATCAGTTTCTGGGAATGCTCGCGATTTCCTCGTCAACGTTTGCCCGGATTGCAATTCTGTCGCTTCCAACGCGTTCCTCGCGTCATTTTACATCGGAATTAGTCTTGAGAAAGGCACAAACACGGTTCAGGAGCCCAAAAAACACGAGATCAGGATTCGGGAATGCTCGCGATTTTCTCGTCAACGGTTTCTCGGATCGCAATTCTGTCGCTTCTAACGTGTTCCTCGTGTCATTTTACGTCGGAATTAGTCTTGAGAAATGCACAAACACGGTTCTGGAGTTCAAAAAACACGAGTTCAGGTTTTGGGAATGCTCGCGATTTTCTCGTCAACGTTTGCTTGGATTGCAATTCTGTCGCTTCCTACGCGTTTCTCGCTTCATTTTACATCGGAATTAGTCATGAGAAATGCACAAACACGGTTGTGGAGCCCAAAAAACACGAGATCAGTTTCTGGGAAAGCTCGGGTTTTCCTCGTCAACGGTTTCTCGGATCGCAATTCTGTCGCTTCTAACGTGTTCCTCGTGTCATTTTACGTCGGAATTAGTCTTGAGAAATGCACAAACACGGTTCTGGAGTTCAAAAAATACGAGTTCATGTTTTGGGAATACTCGCGATTTTCTAGTCAACGGTTTCTCGGATCGCAATTCTGTCGCTTCCAACGTGTTCCTCGTGTCATTTTACGTCGGAATTAGTCTTGAGAAATGCACAAACACGGTTCTGGAGTTCAAAAAACACGAGATCAGGTTTTGGGAATGCTCGCGATTTTCTCGTCAACGTTTGCCCGGATTGCAATTCTGTCGCTTCCAACGCGTTCCCCGCGTCATTTTACATCGGAATTAGTCTTGAGAAAGGCACAAACACGGTTCAGGAGCCCAAAAAACACGAGATCAGGATTCGGGAATGCTCGCGATTTTCTCGTCAACGGTTTCTCGGATCGCAATTCTGTCGCTTCTAACGTGTTCCTCGTGTCATTTTACGTCGGAATTAGTCTTGAGAAATGCACAAACACGTTTCTGGAGTTCAAAAAACACGAGTTCAGGTTTTGGGAATGCTCGCGATTTTCTCGTCAACGTTTGCTTGGATTGCAATTCTGTCGCTTCCTACGCGTTTCTCGCGTCATTTTACATCGGAATTAGTCATGAGAAATGCACAAACACGGTTGTGGAGCCCAAAAAACACGAGATCAGTTTCTGGGAATGCTCGCGATTTCCTCGTCAACGGTTTCTCGGATCGCAATTCTGTCGCTTCTAACGTGTTCCTCGTGTCATTTTACGTCGGAATTAGTCTTGAGAAATGCACAAACACGGTTCTGGAGTTCAAAAAATACGAGTTCATGTTTTGGGAATACTCGCGATTTTCTAGTCAACGGTTTCTCGGATCGCAATTCTGTTGCTTCCAACGTGTTCCTCGTGTCATTTTACGTCGGAATTAGTCTTGAGAAATGCATAAACACGGTTCTGGAGTTCAAAAAACACGAGATCAGGTTTTGGGAATGCTCGCGATTTTCTCGTCAACGTTTGCCCGGATTGCAATTCTGTCGCTTCCAACGCGTTCCCCGCGTCATTTTACATCGGAATTAGTCTTGAGAAAGGCACAAACACGGTTCAGGAGCCCAAAAAACACGAGATCAGGATTCGGGAATGCTCGCGATTTTCTCGTCAACGGTTTCTCGGATCGCAATTCTGTCGCTTCTAACGTGTTCCTCGTGTCATTTTACGTCGGAATTAGTCTTGAGAAATGCACAAACACGGTTCTGGAGTTCAAAAAACACGAGTTCAGGTTTTGGGAATGCTCGCGATTTTCTCGTCAACGTTTGCTCGGATTGCAATTCTGTCGCTTCCTACGCGTTCCTCGTGTCATTTTACGTCGGAATTAGTCTTGAGAAATGCACAAACACGGTTCTGGAGTTCAAAAAACACGAGTTCAGGTTTTGGGAATGCTCGCGATTTTCTCGTCAACGTTTGCTTGGATTGCAATTCTGTCGCTTCCTACGCGTTTCTCGCGTCATTTTACATCGGAATTAGTCTTGAGAAATGCACAAACACGGTTCTGGAGTTCAAAAAACACGAGATCAGGTTTTGGGAATGCTCGCGATTTTCTCGTCAACGTTTGCCCGGATTGCAATTCTGTCGCTTCCAACGCGTTCCTCGCGTCATTTTACATCGGAATTAGTCTTGAGAAAGGCACAAACACGGTTCAGGAGCCCAAAAAACACGAGATCGGGATTCGGGAATGCTCGCGATTTTCTCGTCAACGGTTTCTCGGATCGCAATTCTGTCGCTTCTAACGTGTTCCTCGTGTCATTTTACGTCGGAATTAGTCTTGAGAAATGCACAAACACGGTTCTGGAGTTCAAAAAACACGAGATCAGGTTTTGGGAATGCTCGCGATTTTCTCGTCAACGGTTTCTCGGATCGCAATTCTGTCGCTTCCAACGTGATCCTCGTGTCATTTTACGTCGGAAATAGCCACGAGCAGTGCACGTGAACGTTTGTGGAGTCCAAAAAACACGAGTTCAGGTTCTGGGAAGGCTCGCGATTTTCTCGTCAACGGTTTCTCGGATCGCAATTCTGTCGCTTCTAACGTGTTCCTCGTGTCATTTTACGTCGGAATTAGTCTTGAGAAATGCACAAACACGGTTCTGGAGTTCAAACAACACGAGATCAGGTTTTGGGAATGCTCGCGATTTCCTCGTCAACGGTTTCTCGGATCGCAATTCTGTCGCATCTAACGTGTTCCTCGTGTCATTTTACGTCGGAATTAGTCTTGAGAAATGCACAAACACGGTTCAGGAGCCCAAAAAACACGAGATCAGGATTCGGGAATGCTCGCGATTTTCTCGTCAACGGTTTCTCGGATCGCAATTCTGTCGCTTCCAAAGTGATCCTCGTGTCATTTTACGTCGGAAATAGTCACGAGCAGTGCACGTGAACGTTTGTGGAGTCCAAAAAACACGAGTTCAGGTTCTGGGAATGCCCGCGATTTCCTCGTTAACGGTTTCTCGGATCGCAATTCTGTCGCTTCTAACGTGTTCCTCGTGTCATTTTACGTCGGAATTAGTCTTGACAAATGCACAAACGCGGTTCTGGAGTTCAAAAAACACGAGATCAGGTTTTGGGAATGCTCGCGATTTTCTCGTCAACGTTTGCCCGGATTGCAATTCTGTCGCTTCCAACGCGTTCCCCGCGTCATTTTACATCGGAATTAGTCTTGAGAAAGGCACAAACACGGTTCAGGAGCCCAAAAAACACGAGATCAGGATTCGGGAATGCTCGCGATTTTCTCGTCAACGGTTTCTCGGATCGCAATTCTGTCGCTTCTAACGTGTTCCTCGTGTCATTTTACGTCGGAATTAGTCTTGAGAAATGCACAAACACGTTTCTGGAGTTCAAAAAACACGAGTTCAGGTTTTGGGAATGCTCGCGATTTTCTCGTCAACGTTTGCTTGGATTGCAATTCTGTCGCTTCCTACGCGTTTCTCGCGTCATTTTACATCGGAATTAGTCATGAGAAATGCACAAACACGGTTGTGGAGCCCAAAAAACACGAGATCAGTTTCTGGGAATGCTCGCGATTTCCTCGTCAACGGTTTCTCGGATCGCAATTCTGTCGCTTCTAACGTGTTCCTCGTGTCATTTTACGTCGGAATTAGTCTTGAGAAATGCACAAACACGGTTCTGGAGTTCAAAAAATACGAGTTCATGTTTTGGGAATACTCGCGATTTTCTAGTCAACGGTTTCTCGGATCGCAATTCTGTTGCTTCCAACGTGTTCCTCGTGTCATTTTACGTCGGAATTAGTCTTGAGAAATGCATAAACACGGTTCTGGAGTTCAAAAAACACGAGATCAGGTTTTGGGAATGCTCGCGATTTTCTCGTCAACGTTTGCCCGGATTGCAATTCTGTCGCTTCCAACGCGTTCCCCGCGTCATTTTACATCGGAATTAGTCTTGAGAAAGGCACAAACACGGTTCAGGAGCCCAAAAAACACGAGATCAGGATTCGGGAATGCTCGCGATTTTCTCGTCAACGGTTTCTCGGATCGCAATTCTGTCGCTTCTAACGTGTTCCTCGTGTCATTTTACGTCGGAATTAGTCTTGAGAAATGCACAAACACGGTTCTGGAGTTCAAAAAACACGAGTTCAGGTTTTGGGAATGCTCGCGATTTTCTCGTCAACGTTTGCTCGGATTGCAATTCTGTCGCTTCCTACGCGTTTCTCGCGTCATTTTACATCGGAATTAGTCATGAGAAAGGCACAAACACGGTTCAGGAGCCCAAAAAACACGAGATCATGTTTTGGGAATGCTCGCGATTTTCTCGTCAACGTTTGCTCGGATTGCAATTCTGTCGCTTCCTACGCGTTTCTCGCGTCATTTTACATCGGAATTAGTCATGAGAAATGCACAAACACGGTTGTGGAGCCCAAAAAACACGAGATCAGTTTCTGGGAATGCTCGCGATTTCCTCGTCAACGGTTTCTCGGATCGCAATTCTGTCGCTTCTAACGTGTTCCTCGTGTCATTTTACGTCGGAATTAGTCTTGAGAAATGCACAAACACGGTTCTGGAGTTCAAAAAACACGAGTTCAGGTTTTGGGAATGCTCGCGATTTTCTAGTCAACGGTTTCTCGGATCGCAATTCTGTCGCTTCTAACGTGTTCCTCGTGTCATTTTACGTTGGAATTAGTCTTGAGAAATGCACAAACACGGTTCTGGAGTTCAAAAAACACGAGATCAGGTTTTGGGAATGCTCGCGATTTTCTCGTCAACGTTTGCCCGGATTGCAATTCTGTCGCTTCCAACGCGTTCCTCGCGTCATTTTACATCGGAATTAGTCTTGAGAAATGCACAAACACGGTTCTGGAGTTCAAAAAACACGAGATCAGGTTTTGGGAATGCTCGCGATTTTCTCGTCAACGGTTTCTCGGATCGCAATTCTGTCGCTTCCAACGTGATCCTCGTGTCATTTTACGTCGGAAATAGCCACGAGCAGTGCACGTGAACGTTTGTGGAGTCCAAAAAACACGAGTTCAGGTTCTGGGAAGGCTCGCGATTTTCTCGTCAACGGTTTCTCGGATCGCAATTCTGTCGCTTCTAACGTGTTCCTCGTGTCATTTTACGTCGGAATTAGTCTTGAGAAATGCACAAACACGGTTCTGGAGTTCAAACAACACGAGATCAGGTTTTGGGAATGCTCGCGATTTCCTCGTCAACGGTTTCTCGGATCGCAATTCTGTCGCATCTAACGTGTTCCTCGTGTCATTTTACGTCGGAATTAGTCTTGAGAAATGCACAAACACGGTTCAGGAGCCCAAAAAACACGAGATCAGGATTCGGGAATGCTCGCGATTTTCTCGTCAACGGTTTCTCGGATCGCAATTCTGTCGCTTCCAACGTGATCCTCGTGTCATTTTACGTCGGAAATAGTCACGAGCAGTGCACGTGAACGTTTGTGGAGTCCAAAAAACACGAGTTCAGGTTCTGGGAATGCCCGCGATTTCCTCGTTAACGGTTTCTCGGATCGCAATTCTGTCGCTTCTAACGTGTTCCTCGTGTCATTTTACGTCGGAATTAGTCTTGACAAATGCACAAACGCGGTTCTGGAGTTAAAAAAACCCGAGATCAGGTTTTGGGAATGCTCGCGATTTTCTCGTCAACGTTTACTCGGATTGCAATTCTGTCGCTTCCTACGAGTTTCTCGCGTCATTTTACATCGGAATTAGTCATGAGAAAGGCACAAACACGGTTCAGGAGCCCAAAAAACACGAGATCAGGTTTTGGGAATGCTCGCCATTTTCTCGTCAACGGTTTCTCGGTTCGCAATTCTGTGGCTTCCATCGTGATCCTCGTGTCATTTTACGTCGGAAATAGTCACGAGCAGTGCACGTGAACGTTTGTGGAGTCCAAAAAACACGAGTTCAGGTTCTGGGAATGCTCGCGATTTTCTCGTCAACGGTTTCTCGGTTCGCAATTCTGTCGCTTCTAACGTGTTCCTCGTGTCATTTTACGTCGGAATTAGTCTTGAGAAATGCACAAACACGGTTCTGGAGTTCAAAAAACACGAGTTCAGGTTCTGGGAAGGCTCGCGATTTTCTCGTCAACGGTTTCTCGGATCGCAATTCTGTCGCTTCTAACGTGTTCCTCGTGTCATTTTACGTCGGAATTAGTCTTGAGAAATGCACAAACACGGTTCTGGAGTTCAAACAACACGAGATCAGGTTTTGGGAATGCTCGCGATTTTCTCGTCAACGTTTGCCCGGATTGCAATTCTGTCGCTTCCAACGCGTTCCTCGCGTTATTTTACATCGGAATTAGTCATGAGAAAGGCAGAAACACGGTTCAGGAGCCCAAAAAACACGAGTTCAGGTTCTGGGAATGCTCGCGATTTTCTCGTCAACGGTTTCTCGGATCGCAATTCTGTCGCTTCTAACGTGTTCCTCGTGTCATTTTACGTCGGAATTAATCTTGAGAAATGCACAAACACGGTCCTGAAGTTCAAAAAACACGAGATCAGGTTTTGGGAATGCTCGCGATTTCCTCGTCAACGGTTTCTCGGATCGCAATTCTGTCGCATCTAACGTGTTCCTCGTGTCATTTTACGTCGGAATTAGTCTTGAGAAATGCACAAACACGGTTCAGGAGCCCAAAAAACACGAGATCAGGATTCGGGAATGCTCGCGATTTTCTCGTCAACGGTTTCTCGGATCGCAATTCTGTCGCTTCCAACGTGATCCTCGTGTCATTTTACGTCGGAAATAGTCACGAGCAGTGCACGTGAACGTTTGTGGAGTCCAAAAAACACGAGTTCAGGTTCTGGGAATGCCCGCGATTTCCTCGTTAACGGTTTCTCGGATCGCAATTCTGTCGCTTCTAACGTGTTCCTCGTGTCATTTTACGTCGGAATTAGTCTTGACAAATGCACAAACGCGGTTCTGGAGTTAAAAAAACCCGAGATCAGGTTTTGGGAATGCTCGCGATTTTCTCGTCAACGTTTACTCGGATTGCAATTCTGTCGCTTCCTACGCGTTTCTCGCGTCATTTTACATCGGAATTAGTCATGAGAAAGGCACAAACACGGTTCAGGAGCCCAAAAAACACGAGATCAGGTTTTGGGAATGCTCGCCATTTTCTCGTCAACGGTTTCTCGGTTCGCAATTCTGTCGCTTCCATCGTGATCCTCGTGTCATTTTACGTCGGAAATAGTCACGAGCAGTGCACGTGAACGTTTGTGGAGTCCAAAAAACACGAGTTCAGGTTCTGGGAATGCTCGCGATTTTCTCGTCAACGGTTTCTCGGATCGCAATTCTGTCGCTTCTAACGTGTTCCTCGTGTCATTTTACGTCGGAATTAGTCTTGAGAAATCCACAAACACGGTTCTGGAGTTCAAAAAACACGAGATCAGGTTTTTGGAATGCTCGCGATTTTCTCGTCAACGGTTTCTCGGTTCGCAATTCTGTCGCTTCTAACGTGTTCCTCGTGTCATTTTACGTCGGAATTAGTCTTGAGAAATGCACAAACACGGTTCTGGAGTTCAAAAAACACGAGTTCAGGTTTTGGGAATGCTCGCGATTTTCTCGTCAACGTTTGCTTGGATTGCAATTCTGTCGCTTCCAACGTGATCCTCGTGTCATTTTACGTCGGAAATAGTCACGAGCAGTGCACGTGAACGTTTGTGGAGTCCAAAAAACACGAGTTCAGGTTCTGGGAATGCTCGCGATTTTCTCGTCAACGGTTTCTCGGATCGCAATTCTGTCGCTTCTAACGTGTTCCTCGTGTCATTTTACGTCGGAATTAATCTTGAGAAATGCACAAACACGGTTCTGAAGTTCAAAAAACACGAGATCAGGTTTTGGGAATGCTCGCGATTTCCTCGTCAACGGTTTCTCGGATCGCAATTCTGTCGCTTCTAACGTGTTCCTCGTGTCATTTTACGTCGGAATTAGTCTTGAGAAATGCACAAACACGGTTCAGGAGCCCAAAAAACACGAGATCAGGATTCGGGAATGCTCGCGATTTTCTCGTCAACGGTTTCTCGGATCGCAATTCTGTCGCTTCCAACGTGATCCTCGTGTCATTTTACGTCGGAAATAGTCACGAGCAGTGCACGTGAACGTTTGTGGAGTCCAAAAAACACGAGTTCAGGTTCTGGGAATGCCCGCGATTTCCTCGTTAACGGTTTCTCGGATCGCAATTCTGTCGCTTCCAACGTGATCCTCGTGTCATTTTACGTCGGAAATAGTCACGAGCAGTGCACGTGAACGTTTGTGGAATCCAAAAAACACGAGTTCAGGTTCTGGGAATGCCCGCGATTTCCTCGTTAACGGTTTCTCGGATCGCAATTCTGTCGCTTCTAACGTGTTCCTCGTGTCATTTTACGTCGGAATTAGTCAAGAGAAAGGCAGAAACACGGTTCAGGAGCCCAAAAAACACGAGATCAGGATTCGTGAATGCTCGCGATTTTCTCGTCAACGGTTTCTCGGATCGCAATTCTGTCGCTTCCAACGTGATCCTCGTTTCATTTTACGTCGGAAATAGTCACGAGCAGTGCACGTGAACGTTTGTGGAATCCAAAAAACACGAGTTCAGGTTCTGGGAATGCTCGCGATTTTCTCGTCAACGGTTTCTCGGATCGCAATTCTGTCGCTTCTAACGTGTTCCTCGTGTCATTTTACGTCGGGATTAGTCATGAGAAAGGCACAAACACGGTTCAGGAGCCCAAAAAACACGAGATCAGGGTTGGGGAATGCTCGCGATTTTCTCGTCAACGGTTTCTCGGATCGCAATTCTGTCGCTTCCAACGTGATCCTCGTGTCATTTTACGTCGGAAATAGTCACGAGCAGTGCACGTGAACGTTTGTGGAATCCAAAAAACACGAGTTCAGGTTCTGGGAAGGCTCGCGATTTTCTCGTCAACGGTTTCTCGGATCGCAATTCTGTCGCTTCTAACGTGTTGCTCGTGTCATTTTACGTCGGAATTAGTCTTGAGAAATGCACAAACACGGTTCTGGAGTTCAAACAACACGAGATCAGGTTTTGGGAATGCTCGCGATTTTCTCGTCAACGTTTGCCCGGATTGCAATTCTGTCGCTTCCAACGCGTTCCTCGCGTCATTTTACATCGGAATTAGTCATGAGAAAGGCACAAACACGGTTCAGGAGCCCAAGAAACACGAGATCAGGATTCGGGAATGCTCGCGATTTTCTCGTCAACGGTTTCTCGGATCGCAATTCTGTCGCTTCCAACGTGATCCTCGTGTCATTTTACGTCGGAAATAGTCACGAGCAGTGCACGTGAACGTTTGTGGAGTCCAAAAAACACGAGTTCAGGTTCTGGGAATGCTCGCGATTTTCTCGTCAACGTTTGCTTGGATTGCAATTCTGTCGCTTCCAACGTGATCCTCGTGTCATTTTACGTCGGAAATAGTCACGAGCAGTGCACGTGAACGTTTGTGGAGTCCAAAAAACACGAGTTCAGGTTCTGGGAATGCTCGCGATTTTCTCGTCAACGGTTTCTCGGATCGCAATTCTGTCGCTTCTAACGTGTTCCTCGTGTCATTTTACGTCGGAATTAATCTTGAGAAATGCACAAACACGGTTCTGAAGTTAAAAAAACACGAGATCAGGTTTTGGGAATGCTCGCGATTTCCTCGTCAACGGTTTCTCGGATCGCAATTCTGTCGCTTCTAACGTGTTCCTCGTGTCATTTTACGTCGGAATTAGTCTTGAGAAATGCACAAACACGGTTCAGGAGCCCAAAAAACACGAGATCAGGATTCGGGAATGCTCGCGATTTTCTCGTCAACGGTTTCTCGGATCGCAATTCTGTCGCTTCCAACGTGATCCTCGTGTCATTTTACGTCGGAAATAGTCACGAGCAGTGCACGTGAACGTTTGTGGAGTCCAAAAAACACGAGTTCAGGTTCTGGGAATGCCCGCGATTTCCTCGTTAACGGTTTCTCGGATCGCAATTCTGTCGCTTCCAACGTGATCCTCGTGTCATTTTACGTCGAAAATAGTCACGAGCAGTGCACGTGAACGTTTGTGGAATCCAAAAAACACGAGTTCAGGTTCTGGGAATGCCCGCGATTTCCTCGTTAACGGTTTCTCGGATCGCAATTCTGTCGCTTCTAACGTGTTCCTCGTGTCATTTTACGTCTGAATTAGTCTTGACAAATGCACAAACGCGGTTCTGGAGTTCAAAAAACACGAGATCAGGTTTTGGGAATGCTCGCGATTTTCTCGTCAACGTTTGCTCGGATCGCAATTCTGTCGCTTCTAACGTGTTCCTCGTGTCATTTTACGTCGGGATTAGTCATGAGAAAGGCACAAACACGGTTCAGGAGCCCAAAAAACACGAGATCAGGCTTGGGGAATGCTCGCGATTTTCTCGTCAACGGTTTCTCGGATCACAATTCTGTCGCTTCCAACGTGATCCTCGTGTCATTTTACGTCGGAAATAGTCACGAGCAGTGCACGTGAACGTTTGTGGAATCCAAAAAACACGAGTTCAGGTTCTGGGAAGGCTCGCGATTTTCTCGTCAACGGTTTCTCGGATCGCAATTCTGTCGCTTCTAACGTGTTGCTCGTGTCATTTTACGTCGGAATTAGTCTTGAGAAATGCACAAACACGGTTCTGGAGTTCAAACAACACGAGATCAGGTTTTGGGAATGCTCGCGATTTTCTCGTCAACGTTTGCCCGGATTGCAATTCTGTCGCTTCCAACGCGTTCCTCGCGTCATTTTACATCGGAATTAGTCATGAGAAAGGCACAAACACGGTTCAGGAGCCCAAGAAACACGAGATCAGGATTCGGGAATGCTCGCGATTTTCTCGTCAACGGTTTCTCGGATCGCAATTCTGTCGCTTCCAACGTGATCCTCGTGTCATTTTACGTCGGAAATAGTCACGAGCAGTGCACGTGAACGTTTGTGGAGTCCAAAAAACACGAGTTCAGGTTCTGGGAATGCTCGCGATTTTCTCGTCAACGGTTTCTCGGATCGCAATTCTGTCGCTTCTAGCGTGTTCCTCGTGTCATTTTACGTCGGAATTAGTCTTGAGAAATGCACAAACACGGTTCTGGAGTTCAAAAAACACGAGATCAGGTTTTTGGAATGCTCGCGATTTTCTCGTCAACGGTTTCTCGGATCGCAATTCTGTCGCTTCCAATGTGTTCCTCGTGTCATTTTACGTTGGAATTAGTCTTGAGAAATGCACAAACACGGTTCTGGAGTTCAAAAAACACGAGATCAGGTTTTTGGAATGCTCGCGATTTTCTCGTCAACGTTTGCCCGGATTGCAATTCTGTCGCTTCCAACGCGTTCCTCGCGTCATTTTACATCGGAATTAGTCTTGAGAAAGGCACAAACACGGTTCAGGAGCCCAAAAAACACGAGATCAGGATTCGGGAATGCTCGCGATTTTCTCGTCAACGGTTTCTCGGATCGCAATTCTGTCGCTTCTAACGTGTTCCTCGTGTCATTTTACGTCGGAATTAGTCTTGAGAAATGCACAAACACGGTTCTGGAGTTCAAAAAACACGAGTTCAGGTTTTGGGAATGCTCGCGATTTTCTCGTCAACGTTTGCTTGGATTGCAATTCTGTCGCTGCCTACGCGTTTCTCGCGTCATTTTACATCGGAATTAGTCATGAGAAATGCACAAACACGGTTGTGGAGCCCAAAAAACACGAGATCAGTTTCTGGGAATGCTCGCGATTTCCTCGTCAACGGTTTCTCGGATCGCAATTCTGTCGCTTCTAACGTGTTCCTCGTGTCATATTAGTCTTGAGAAATGCACAAACACGGTTCTGGAGTTCAAAAAATACGAGTTCATGTTTTGGGAATACTCGCGATTTTCTAGTCAACGGTTTCTCGGATCGCAATTCTGTCGCTTCCAACGTGTTCCTCGTGCCATTTTACGTCGGAATTAGTCTTGAGAAATGCACAAACACGGTTCTGGAGTTCAAAAAACACGAGATCAGGTTTTGGGAATGCTCGCGATTTTCTCGTCAACGTTTGCCCGGATTGCAATTCTGTCGCTTCCAACGCGTTCCCCGCGTCATTTTACATCGGAATTAGTCTTGAGAAAGGCACAAACACGGTTCAGGAGCCCAAAAAACACGAGATCAGGATTCGGGAATGCTCGCGATTTTCTCGTCAACGGTTTCTCGGATCGCAATTCTGTCGCTTCTAACGTGTTCCTCGTGTCATTTTACGTCGGAATTAGTCTTGAGAAATGCACAAACACGGTTCTGGAGTTCAAAAAACACGAGTTCAGGTTTTGGGAATGCTCGCGATTTTCTCGTCAACGTTTGCTCGGATTGCAATTCTGTCGCTTCCTACGCGTTCCTCGTGTCATTTTACGTCGGAATTAGTCTTGAGAAATGCACAAACACGGTTCTGGAGTTCAAAAAACACGAGTTCAGGTTTTGGGAATGCTCGCGATTTTCTCGTCAACGTTTACTCGGATTGCAATTCTGTCGCTTCCTACGCGTTTCTCGCGTCATTTTACATCGGAATTAGTCATGAGAAAGGCACAAACACGGTTCAGGAGCCCAAAAAACACGAGATCATGTTTTGGGAATGCTCGCGATTTTCTCGTCAACGTTTGCTCGGATTGCAATTCTGTCGCTTCCTACGCGTTTCTCGCGTCATTTTACATCGGAATTGGTCATGAGAAAGGCACAAGCACGGTTCAGGACCCCAAGAAACACGAGATCAGTATTCGGGAATGCTCGCGATTTTCTCGTCAACGTTTGCCCGGATTGCAATTCTGTCGCTTCCAACGCGTTCCTCGCGTCATTTTACATCGGAATTAGTCATGAGAAAGGCAGAAACACGGTTCAGGAGCCCAAAAAACACGAGTTCAGGTTCTGGGAATGCTCGCGATTTTCTCGTCAACGGTTTCTCGGATCGCAATTCTGTCGCTTCTAACGTGTTCCTCGTGTCATTTTACGTCGGAATTAATCTTGAGAAATGCACAAACACGGTCCTGAAGTTCAAAAAACACGAGATCAGGTTTTGGGAATGCTCGCGATTTCCTCGTCAACGGTTTCTCGGATCGCAATTCTGTCGCATCTAACGTGTTCCTCGTGTCATTTTACGTCGGAATTAGTCTTGAGAAATGCACAAACACGGTTCAGGAGCCCAAAAAACACGAGATCAGGATTCGGGAATGCTCGCGATTTTCTCGTCAACGGTTTCTCGGATCGCAATTCTGTCGCTTCCAACGTGATCCTCGTGTCATTTTACGTCGGAAATAGTCACGAGCAGTGCACGTGAACGTTTGTGGAGTCCAAAGAACACGAGTTCAGGTTCTGGGAATGCCCGCGATTTCCTCGTTAACGGTTTCTCGGATCGCAATTCTGTCGCTTCTAACGTGTTCCTCGTGTCATTTTACGTCGGAATTAGTCTTGACAAATGCACAAACGCGGTTCTGGAGTTAAAAAAACCCGAGATCAGGTTTTGGGAATGCTCGCGATTTTCTCGTCAACGTTTACTCGGATTGCAATTCTGTCGCTTCCTACGCGTTCCCCGCGTCATTTTACATCGGAATTAGTCTTGAGAAAGGCACAAACACGGTTCAGGAGCCCAAAAAACACGAGATCAGGATTCGGGAATGCTCGCGATTTTCTCGTCAACGGTTTCTCGGATCGCAATTCTGTCGCTTCCAACGTGATCCTCGTGTCATTTTACGTCGGAAATAGTCACGAGCAGTGCACGTGAACGTTTGTGGAGTCCAAAAAACACGAGTTCAGGTTCTGGGAATGCTCGCGATTTTCTCGTCAACGGTTTCTCGGATCGCAATTCTGTCGCTTCTAACGTGTTCCTCGTGTCATTTTACGTCGGAATTAGTCTTGAGAAATGCACAAACACGGTTCTGGAGTTCAAAAAACACGAGTTCAGGTTTTGGGAATGCTCGCGATTTTCTAGTCAACGGTTTCTCGGATCGCAATTCTGTCGCATCCAATGTGTTCCTCGTGTCATTTTACGTCGGAATTAGTCTTGAGAAATGCACAAACACGGTTCTGGAGTTCAAAAAACACTAGATCAGGTTTTGGGAATGCTCGCGATTTTCTCGTCAACGTTTGCTTGGATTGCAATTCTGTCGCTTCCAACGTGATCCTCGTGTCATTTTACGTCGGAAATAGTCACGAGCAGTGCACGTGAACGTTTGTGGAGTCCAAAAAACACGAGTTCAGGTTCTGGGAATGCTCGCGATTTTCTCGTCAACGGTTTCTCGGATCGCAATTCTGTCGCTTCTAACGTGTTCCTCGTGTCATTTTACGTCGGAATTAGTCTTGAGAAATGCACAAACACGGTTCTGGAGTTCAAAAAACACGAGTTCAGGTTTTGGGAATGCTCGCGATTTTCTAGTCAACGGTTTCTCGGATCGCAATTCTGTCGCATCCAATGTGTTCCTCGTGTCATTTTACGTCGGAATTAGTCTTGAGAAATGCACAAACACGGTTCTGGAGTTCAAAAAACACTAGATCAGGTTTTGGGAATGCTCGCGATTTTCTCGTCAACGTTTGCTTGGATTGCAATTCTGTCGCTTCCTACGCGTTTCTCGCGTCATTTTACATCGGAATTAGTCATGAGAAATGCACAAACACGGTTGTGGAGCCCAAAAAACACGAGATCAGTTTCTGGGAATGCTCGCGATTTCCTCGTCAACGGTTTCTCGGATCGCAATTCTGTCGCTTCTAACGTGTTCCTCGTGTCATTTTACGTCGGAATTAGTCTTGAGAAATGCACAAACACGGTTCTGGAGTTCAAAAAATACGAGTTCATGTTTTGGGAATACTCGCGATTTTCTAGTCAACGGTTTCTCGGATCGCAATTCTGTCGCTTCCAACGTGTTCCTCGTGTCATTTTACGTCGGAATTAGTCTTGAGAAATGCACAAACACGGTTCTGGAGTTCAAAAAACACGAGATCAGGTTTTGGGAATGCTCGCGATTTTCTCGTCAACGTTTGCCCGGATTGCAATTCTGTCGCTTCCAACGCGTTCCCCGCGTCATTTTACATCGGAATTAGTCTTGAGAAAGGCACAAACACGGTTCAGGAGCCCAAAAAACACGAGATCAGGATTCGGGAATGCTCGCGATTTTCTCGTCAACGGTTTCTCGGATCGCAATTCTGTCGCTTCTAACGTGTTCCTCGTGTCATTTTACGTCGGAATTAGTCTTGAGAAATGCACAAACACGGTTCTGGAGTTCAAAAAACACGAGTTCAGGTTTTGGGAATGCTCGCGATTTTCTCGTCAACGTTTGCTTGGATTGCAATTCTGTCGCTTCCTACGCGTTTCTCGCGTCATTTTACATCGGAATTAGTCATGAGAAATGCACAAACACGGTTGTGGAGCCCAAAAAACACGAGATCAGTTTCTGGGAATGCTCGCGATTTCCTCGTCAACGTTTGCCCGGATTGCAATTCTGTCGCTTCCAACGCGTTCCTCGCGTCATTTTACATCGGAATTAGTCTTGAGAAAGGCACAAACAATGTTCAGGAGCCCAAAAAACACGAGATCAGGATTCGGGAATGCTCGCGATTTTCTCGTCAACGGTTTCTCGGATCGCAATTCTGTCGCTTCTAACGTGTTCCTCGTGTCATTTTACGTCGGAATTAGTCTTGAGAAATGCACAAACACGGTTCTGGAGTTCAAAAAACACGAGTTCAGGTTTTGGGAATGCTCGCGATTTTCTCGTCAACGTTTGCTTGGATTGCAATTCTGTCGCTTCCTACGCGTTTCTCGCGTCATTTTACATCGGAATTAGTCATGAGAAATGCACAAACACGGTTGTGGAGCCCAAAAAACACGAGATCAGTTTCTGGGAATGCTCGGGTTTTCCTCGTCAACGGTTTCTCGGATCGCAATTCTGTCGCTTCTAACGTGTTCCTCGTGTCATTTTACGTCGGAATTAGTCTTGAGAAATGCACAAACACGGTTCTGGAGTTCAAAAAATACGAGTTCATGTTTTGGGAATACTCGCGATTTTCTAGTCAACGGTTTCTCGGATCGCAATTCTGTCGCTTCCAACGTGTTCCTCGTGTCATTTTACGTCGGAATTAGTCTTGAGAAATGCACAAACACGGTTCTGGAGTTCAAAAAACACGAGATCAGGTTTTGGGAATGCTCGCGATTTTCTCGTCAACGTTTGCCCGGATTGCAATTCTGTCGCTTCCAACGCGTTCCCCGCGTCATTTTACATCGGAATTAGTCTTGAGAAAGGCACAAACACGGTTCAGGAGCCCAAAAAACACGAGATCAGGATTCGGGAATGCTCGCGATTTTCTCGTCAACGGTTTCTCGGATCGCAATTCTGTCGCTTCTAACGTGTTCCTCGTGTCATTTTACGTCGGAATTAGTCTTGAGAAATGCACAAACACGTTTCTGGAGTTCAAAAAACACGAGTTCAGGTTTTGGGAATGCTCGCGATTTTCTCGTCAACGTTTGCTTGGATTGCAATTCTGTCGCTTCCTACGCGTTTCTCGCGTCATTTTACATCGGAATTAGTCATGAGAAATGCACAAACACGGTTGTGGAGCCCAAAAAACACGAGATCAGTTTCTGGGAATGCTCGCGATTTCCTCGTCAACGGTTTCTCGGATCGCAATTCTGTCGCTTCTAACGTGTTCCTCGTGTCATTTTACGTCGGAATTAGTCTTGAGAAATGCACAAACACGGTTCTGGAGTTCAAAAAATACGAGTTCATGTTTTGGGAATACTCGCGATTTTCTAGTCAACGGTTTCTCGGATCGCAATTCTGTTGCTTCCAACGTGTTCCTCGTGTCATTTTACGTCGGAATTAGTCTTGAGAAATGCATAAACACGGTTCTGGAGTTCAAAAAACACGAGATCAGGTTTTGGGAATGCTCGCGATTTTCTCGTCAACGTTTGCCCGGATTGCAATTCTGTCGCTTCCAACGCGTTCCCCGCGTCATTTTACATCGGAATTAGTCTTGAGAAAGGCACAAACACGGATCAGGAGCCCAAAAAACACGAGATCAGGATTCGGGAATGCTCGCGATTTTCTCGTCAACGGTTTCTCGGATCGCAATTCTGTCGCTTCTAACGTGTTCCTCGTGTCATTTTACGTCGGAATTAGTCTTGAGAAATGCACAAACACGGTTCTGGAGTTCAAAAAACACGAGTTCAGGTTTTGGGAATGCTCGCGATTTTCTCGTCAACGTTTGCTCGGATTGCAATTCTGTCGCTTCCTACGCGTTCCTCGTGTCATTTTACGTCGGAATTAGTCTTGAGAAATGCACAAACACGGTTCTGGAGGTCAAAAAACACGAGTTCAGGTTTTGGGAATGCTCGCGATTTTCTAGTCAACGGTTTCTCGGATCGCAATTCTGTCGCTTCTAACGTGTTCCTCGTGTCATTTTACGTTGGAATTAGTCTTGAGAAATGCACAAACACGGTTCTGGAGTTCAAAAAACACGAGATCAGGTTTTGGGAATGCTCGCGATTTTCTCGTCAACGTTTGCCCGGATTGCAATTCTGTCGCTTCCAACGCGTTCCTCGCGTCATTTTACATCGGAATTAGTCTTGAGAAAGGCACAAACACGGTTCAGGAGCCCAAAAAACACGAGATCGGGATTCGGGAATGCTCGCGATTTTCTCGTCAACGGTTTCTCGGATCGCAATTCTGTCGCTTCTAACGTGTTCCTCGTGTCATTTTACGTCGGAATTAGTCTTGAGAAATGCACAAACACGGTTCTGGAGTTCAAAAAACACGAGATCAGGTTTTGGGAATGCTCGCGATTTTCTCGTCAACGGTTTCTCGGATCGCAATTCTGTCGCTTCCAACGTGATCCTCGTGTCATTTTACGTCGGAAATAGCCACGAGCAGTGCACGTGAACGTTTGTGGAGTCCAAAAAACACGAGTTCAGGTTCTGGGAAGGCTCGCGATTTTCTCGTCAACGGTTTCTCGGATCGCAATTCTGTCGCTTCTAACGTGTTCCTCGTGTCATTTTACGTCGGAATTAGTCTTGAGAAATGCACAAACACGGTTCTGGAGTTCAAACAACACGAGATCAGGTTTTGGGAATGCTCGCGATTTTCTCGTCAACGTTTGCCCGGATTGCAATTCTGTCGCTTCCAACGCGTTCCTCGCGTCATTTTACATCGGAATTAGTCATGAGAAAGGCAGAAACACGGTTCAGGAGCCCAAAAAACACGAGTTCAGGTTCTGGGAATGCTCGCGATTTTCTCGTCAACGGTTTCTCGGATCGCAATTCTGTCGCTTCTAACGTGTTCCTCGTGTCATTTTACGTCGGAATTAATCTTGAGAAATGCACAAACACGGTCCTGAAGTTCAAAAAACACGAGATCAGGTTTTGGGAATGCTCGCGATTTCCTCGTCAACGGTTTCTCGGATCGCAATTCTGTCGCATCTAACGTGTTCCTCGTGTCATTTTACGTCGGAATTAGTCTTGAGAAATGCACAAACACGGTTCAGGAGCCCAAAAAACACGAGATCAGGATTCGGGAATGCTCGCGATTTTCTCGTCAACGGTTTCTCGGATCGCAATTCTGTCGCTTCCAACGTGATCCTCGTGTCATTTTACGTCGGAAATAGTCACGAGCAGTGCACGTGAACGTTTGTGGAGTCCAAAAAACACGAGTTCAGGTTCTGGGAATGCCCGCGATTTCCTCGTTAACGGTTTCTCGGATCGCAATTCTGTCGCTTCTAACGTGTTCCTCGTGTCATTTTACGTCGGAATTAGTCTTGACAAATGCACAAACGCGGTTCTGGAATTAAAAAAACCCGAGATCAGGTTTTGGGAATGCTCGCGATTTTCTCGTCAACGTTTACTCGGATTGCAATTCTGTCGCTTCCTACGCGTTTCTCGCGTCATTTTACATCGGAATTAGTCATGAGAAAGGCACAAACACGGTTCAGGAGCCCAAAAAACACGAGATCAGGTTTTGGGAATGCTCGCCATTTTCTCGTCAACGGTTTCTCGGTTCGCAATTCTGTCGCTTCCATCGTGATCCTCGTGTCATTTTACGTCGGAATTAGTCTTGAGAAAGGCACAAACACGGTTCAGGAGCCCAAAAAACACGAGATCGGGATTCGGGAATGCTCGCGATTTTCTCGTCAACGGTTTCTCGGATCGCAATTCTGTCGCTTCTAACGTGTTCCTCGTGTCATTTTACGTCGGAATTAGTCTTGAGAAATGCACAAACACGGTTCTGGAGTTCAAAAAACACGAGATCAGGTTTTGGGAATGCTCGCGATTTTCTCGTCAACGGTTTCTCGGATCGCAATTCTGTCGCTTCCAACGTGATCCTCGTGTCATTTTACGTCGGAAATAGCCACGAGCAGTGCACGTGAACGTTTGTGGAGTCCAAAAAACACGAGTTCAGGTTCTGGGAAGGCTCGCGATTTTCTCGTCAACGGTTTCTCGGATCGCAATTCTGTCGCTTCTAACGTGTTCCTCGTGTCATTTTACGTCGGAATTAGTCTTGAGAAATGCACAAACACGGTTCTGGAGTTCAAACAACACGAGATCAGGTTTTGGGAATGCTCGCGATTTTCTCGTCAACGTTTGCCCGGATTGCAATTCTGTCGCTTCCAACGCGTTCCTCGCGTCATTTTACATCGGAATTAGTCATGAGAAAGGCAGAAACACGGTTCAGGAGCCCAAAAAACACGAGTTCAGGTTCTGGGAATGCTCGCGATTTTCTCGTCAACGGTTTCTCGGATCGCAATTCTGTCGCTTCTAACGTGTTCCTCGTGTCATTTTACGTCGGAATTAATCTTGAGAAATGCACAAACACGGTCCTGAAGTTCAAAAAACACGAGATCAGGTTTTGGGAATGCTCGCGATTTTCTCGTCAACGTTTGCCCGGATTGCAATTCTGTCGCTTCCAACGCGTTCCTCGCGTCATTTTACATCGGAATTAGTCTTGAGAAAGGCACAAACACGGTTCAGGAGCCCAAAAAACACGAGATCGGGATTCGGGAATGCTCGCGATTTTCTCGTCAACGGTTTCTCGGATCGCAATTCTGTCGCTTCTAACGTGTTCCTCGTGTCATTTTACGTCGGAATTAGTCTTGAGAAATGCACAAACACGGTTCTGGAGTTCAAAAAACACGAGATCAGGTTTTGGGAATGCTCGCGATTTTCTCGTCAACGGTTTCTCGGATCGCAATTCTGTCGCTTCCAACGTGATCCTCGTGTCATTTTACGTCGGAAATAGCCACGAGCAGTGCACGTGAACGTTTGTGGAGTCCAAAAAACACGAGTTCAGGTTCTGGGAAGGCTCGCGATTTTCTCGTCAACGGTTTCTCGGATCGCAATTCTGTCGCTTCTAACGTGTTCCTCGTGTCATTTTACGTCGGAATTAGTCTTGAGAAATGCACAAACACGGTTCTGGAGTTCAAACAACACGAGATCAGGTTTTGGGAATGCTCGCGATTTTCTCGTCAACGTTTGCCCGGATTGCAATTCTGTCGCTTCCAACGCGTTCCTCGCGTCATTTTACATCGGAATTAGTCATGAGAAAGGCAGAAACACGGTTCAGGAGCCCAAAAAACACGAGTTCAGGTTCTGGGAATGCTCGCGATTTTCTCGTCAACGGTTTCTCGGATCGCAATTCTGTCGCTTCTAACGTGTTCCTCGTGTCATTTTACGTCGGAATTAATCTTGAGAAATGCACAAACACGGTCCTGAAGTTCAAAAAACACGAGATCAGGTTTTGGGAATGCTCGCGATTTCCTCGTCAACGGTTTCTCGGATCGCAATTCTGTCGCATCTAACGTGTTCCTCGTGTCATTTTACGTCGGAATTAGTCTTGAGAAATGCACAAACACGGTTCAGGAGCCCAAAAAACACGAGATCAGGATTCGGGAATGCTCGCGATTTTCTCGTCAACGGTTTCTCGGATCGCAATTCTGTCGCTTCCAACGTGATCCTCGTGTCATTTTACGTCGGAAATAGTCACGAGCAGTGCACGTGAACGTTTGTGGAGTCCAAAAAACACGAGTTCAGGTTCTGGGAATGCCCGCGATTTCCTCGTTAACGGTTTCTCGGATCGCAATTCTGTCGCTTCTAACGTGTTCCTCGTGTCATTTTACGTCGGAATTAGTCTTGACAAATGCACAAACGCGGTTCTGGAATTAAAAAAACCCGAGATCAGGTTTTGGGAATGCTCGCGATTTTCTCGTCAACGTTTACTCGGATTGCAATTCTGTCGCTTCCTACGCGTTTCTCGCGTCATTTTACATCGGAATTAGTCATGAGAAAGGCACAAACACGGTTCAGGAGCCCAAAAAACACGAGATCAGGTTTTGGGAATGCTCGCCATTTTCTCGTCAACGGTTTCTCGGTTCGCAATTCTGTCGCTTCCATCGTGATCCTCGTGTCATTTTACGTCGGAATTAGTCTTGAGAAAGGCACAAACACGGTTCAGGAGCCCAAAAAACACGAGATCGGGATTCGGGAATGCTCGCGATTTTCTCGTCAACGGTTTCTCGGATCGCAATTCTGTCGCTTCTAACGTGTTCCTCGTGTCATTTTACGTCGGAATTAGTCTTGAGAAATGCACAAACACGGTTCTGGAGTTCAAAAAACACGAGATCAGGTTTTGGGAATGCTCGCGATTTTCTCGTCAACGGTTTCTCGGATCGCAATTCTGTCGCTTCCAACGTGATCCTCGTGTCATTTTACGTCGGAAATAGCCACGAGCAGTGCACGTGAACGTTTGTGGAGTCCAAAAAACACGAGTTCAGGTTCTGGGAAGGCTCGCGATTTTCTCGTCAACGGTTTCTCGGATCGCAATTCTGTCGCTTCTAACGTGTTCCTCGTGTCATTTTACGTCGGAATTAGTCTTGAGAAATGCACAAACACGGTTCTGGAGTTCAAACAACACGAGATCAGGTTTTGGGAATGCTCGCGATTTTCTCGTCAACGTTTGCCCGGATTGCAATTCTCTCGCTTCCAACGCGTTCCTCGCGTCATTTTACATCGGAATTAGTCATGAGAAAGGCAGAAACACGGTTCAGGAGCCCAAAAAACACGAGTTCAGGTTCTGGGAATGCTCGCGATTTTCTCGTCAACGGTTTCTCGGATCGCAATTCTGTCGCTTCTAACGTGTTCCTCGTGTCATTTTACGTCGGAATTAATCTTGAGAAATGCACAAACACGGTCCTGAAGTTCAAAAAACACGAGATCAGGTTTTGGGAATGCTCGCGATTTCCTCGTCAACGGTTTCTCGGATCGCAATTCTGTCGCATCTAACGTGTTCCTCGTGTCATTTTACGTCGGAATTAGTCTTGAGAAATGCACAAACACGGTTCAGGAGCCCAAAAAACACGAGATCAGGATTCGGGAATGCTCGCGATTTTCTCGTCAACGGTTTCTCGGATCGCAATTCTGTCGCTTCCAACGTGATCCTCGTGTCATTTTACGTCGGAAATAGTCACGAGCAGTGCACGTGAACGTTTGTGGAGTCCAAAAAACACGAGTTCAGGTTCTGGGAATGCCCGCGATTTCCTCGTTAACGGTTTCTCGGATCGCAATTCTGTCGCTTCTAACGTGTTCCTCGTGTCATTTTACGTCGGAATTAGTCTTGACAAATGCACAAACGCGGTTCTGGAATTAAAAAAACCCGAGATCAGGTTTTGGGAATGCTCGCGATTTTCTCGTCAACGTTTACTCGGATTGCAATTCTGTCGCTTCCTACGCGTTTCTCGCGTCATTTTACATCGGAATTAGTCATGAGAAAGGCACAAACACGGTTCAGGAGCCCAAAAAACACGAGATCAGGTTTTGGGAATGCTCGCCATTTTCTCGTCAACGGTTTCTCGGTTCGCAATTCTGTCGCTTCCATCGTGATCCTCGTGTCATTTTACGTCGGAAATAGTCACGAGCAGTGCACGTGAACGTTTGTGGAGTCCAAAAAACACGAGTTCAGGTTCTGGGAATGCTCGCGATTTTCTCGTCAACGGTTTCTCGGATCGCAATTCTGTCGCTTCTAACGTGTTCCTCGTGTCATTTTACGTCGGAATTAGTCTTGAGAAATCCACAAACACGGTTCTGGAGTTCAAAAAACACGAGATCAGGTTTTTGGAATGCTCGCGATTTTCTCGTCAACGGTTTCTCGGTTCGCAATTCTGTCGCTTCTAACGTGTTCCTCGTGTCATTTTACGTCGGAATTAGTCTTGAGAAATGCACAAACACGGTTCTGGAGTTCAAAAAACACGAGTTCAGGTTTTGGGAATGCTCGCGATTTTCTCGTCAACGTTTGCTTGGATTGCAATTCTGTCGCTTCCAACGTGATCCTCGTGTCATTTTACGTCGGAAATAGTCACGAGCAGTGCACGTGAACGTTTGTGGAGTCCAAAAAACACGAGTTCAGGTTCTGGGAATGCTCGCGATTTTCTCGTCAACGGTTTCTCGGATCGCAATTCTGTCGCTTCTAACGTGTTCCTCGTGTCATTTTACGTCGGAATTAATCTTGAGAAATGCACAAACACGGTTCTGAAGTTCAAAAAACACGAGATCAGGTTTTGGGAATGCTCGCGATTTCCTCGTCAACGGTTTCTCGGATCGCAATTCTGTCGCTTCTAACGTGTTCCTCGTGTCACTTTACGTCGGAATTAGTCTTGAGAAATGCACAAACACGGTTCAGGAGCCCAAAAAACACGAGATCAGGATTCGGGAATGCTCGCGATTTTCTCGTCAACGGTTTCTCGGATCGCAATTCTGTCGCTTCCAACGTGATCCTCGTGTCATTTTACGTCGGAAATAGTCACGAGCAGTGCACGTGAACGTTTGTGGAATCCAAAAAACACGAGTTCAGGTTCTGGGAATGCCCGCGATTTCCTCGTTAACGGTTTCTCGGATCGCAATTCTGTCGCTTCTAACGTGTTCCTCGTGTCATTTTACGTCGGAATTAGTCTTCACAAATGCACAAACGCGGTTCTGGAGTTCAAAAAACACGAGATCAGGTTTTGGGAATGCTCGCGATTTTCTCGTCAACGTTTGCTCGGATCGCAATTCTGTCGCTTCTAACGTGTTCCTCGTGTCATTTTACGTCGGAATTAGTCAAGAGAAAGGCAGAAACACGGTTCAGGAGCCCAAAAAACACGAGATCAGGATTCGTGAATGCTCGCGATTTTCTCGTCAACGGTTTCTCGGATCGCAATTCTGTCGCTTCCAACGTGATCCTCGTGTCATTTTACGTCGGAAATAGTCACGAGCAGTGCACGTGAACGTTTGTGGAATCCAAAAAACACGAGTTCAGGTTCTGGGAATGCCCGCGATTTCCTCGTTAACGGTTTCTCGGATCGCAATTCTGTCGCTTCTAACGTGTTCCTCGTGTCATTTTACGTCGGAATTAGTCTTCACAAATGCACAAACGCGGTTCTGGAGTTCAAAAAACACGAGATCAGGTTTTGGGAATGCTCGCGATTTTCTCGTCAACGTTTGCTCGGATCGCAATTCTGTCGCTTCTAACGTGTTCCTCGTGTCATTTTACGTCGGAATTAGTCAAGAGAAAGGCAGAAACACGGTTCAGGAGCCCAAAAAACACGAGATCAGGATTCGTGAATGCTCGCGATTTTCTCGTCAACGGTTTCTCGGATCGCAATTCTGTCGCTTCCAACGTGATCCTCGTTTCATTTTACGTCGGAAATAGTCACGAGCAGTGCACGTGAACGTTTGTGGAATCCAAAAAACACGAGTTCAGGTTCTGGGAATGCTCGCGATTTTCTCGTCAACGGTTTCTCGGATCGCAATTCTGTCGCTTCCAACGCGTTCCTCGCGTCATTTTACATCGGAATTAGTCTTGAGAAAGGCACAAACACGGTTCAGGAGCCCAAAAAACACGAGATCAGGATTCGGGAATGCTCGCGATTTTCTCGTCAACGGTTTCTCGGATCGCAATTCTGTCGCTTCTAACGTGTTCCTCGTGTCATTTTACGTCGGAATTAGTCTTGAGAAATGCACAAACACGGTTCTGGAGTTCAAAAAACACGAGTTCAGGTTTTGGGAATGCTCGCGATTTTCTCGTCAACGTTTGCTTGGATTGCAATTCTGTCGCTGCCTACGCGTTTCTCGCGTCATTTTACATCGGAATTAGTCATGAGAAATGCACAAACACGGTTGTGGAGCCCAAAAAACACGAGATCAGTTTCTGGGAATGCTCGCGATTTCCTCGTCAACGGTTTCTCGGATCGCAATTCTGTCGCTTCTAACGTGTTCCTCGTGTCATATTAGTCTTGAGAAATGCACAAACACGGTTCTGGAGTTCAAAAAATACGAGTTCATGTTTTGGGAATACTCGCGATTTTCTAGTCAACGGTTTCTCGGATCGCAATTCTGTCGCTTCCAACGTGTTCCTCGTGTCATTTTACGTCGGAATTAGTCTTGAGAAATGCACAAACACGGTTCTGGAGTTCAAAAAACACGAGATCAGGTTTTGGGAATGCTCGCGATTTTCTCGTCAACGTTTGCCCGGATTGCAATTCTGTCGCTTCCAACGCGTTCCCCGCGTCATTTTACATCGGAATTAGTCTTGAGAAAGGCACAAACACGGTTCAGGAGCCCAAAAAACACGAGATCAGGATTCGGGAATGCTCGCGATTTTCTCGTCAACGGTTTCTCGGATCGCAATTCTGTCGCTTCTAACGTGTTCCTCGTGTCATTTTACGTCGGAATTAGTCTTGAGAAATGCACAAACACGGTTCTGGAGTTCAAAAAACACGAGTTCAGGTTTTGGGAATGCTCGCGATTTTCTCGTCAACGTTTGCTCGGATTGCAATTCTGTCGCTTCCTACGCGTTCCTCGTGTCATTTTACGTCGGAATTAGTCTTGAGAAATGCACAAACACGGTTCTGGAGTTCAAAAAACACGAGTTCAGGTTTTGGGAATGCTCGCGATTTTCTCGTCAACGTTAACTTGGATTGCAATTCTGTCGCTTCCTACGCGTTTCTCGCGTCATTTTACATCGGAATTAGTCATGAGAAAGGCACAAACACGGTTCAGGAGCCCAAAAAACACGAGATCATGTTTTGGGAATGCTCGCGATTTTCTCGTCAACGTTTGCTCGGATTGCAATTCTGTCGCTTCCTACGCGTTTCTCGCGTCATTTTACATCGGAATTGGTCATGAGAAAGGCACAAGCACGGTTCAGGAGCCCAAGAAACACGAGATCAGTATTCGGGAATGCTCGCGATTTTCTCGTCAACGTTTGCCCGGATTGCAATTCTGTCGCTTCCAACGCGTTCCTCGCGTCATTTTACATCGGAATTAGTCATGAGAAAGGCAGAAACACGGTTCAGGAGCCCAAAAAACACGAGTTCAGGTTCTGGGAATGCTCGCGATTTTCTCGTCAACGGTTTCTCGGATCGCAATTCTGTCGCTTCTAACGTGTTCCTCGTGTCATTTTACGTCGGAATTAATCTTGAGAAATGCACAAACACGGTCCTGAAGTTCAAAAAACACGAGATCAGGTTTTGGGAATGCTCGCGATTTCCTCGTCAACGGTTTCTCGGATCGCAATTCTGTCGCATCTAACGTGTTCCTCGTGTCATTTTACGTCGGAATTAGTCTTGAGAAATGCACAAACACGGTTCAGGAGCCCAAAAAACACGAGATCAGGATTCGGGAATGCTCGCGATTTTCTCGTCAACGGTTTCTCGGATCGCAATTCTGTCGCTTCCAACGTGATCCTCGTGTCATTTTACGTCGGAAATAGTCACGAGCAGTGCACGTGAACGTTTGTGGAGTCCAAAAAACACGAGTTCAGGTTCTGGGAATGCCCGCGATTTCCTCGTTAACGGTTTCTCGGATCGCAATTCTGTCGCTTCTAACGTGTTCCTCGTGTCATTTTACGTCGGAAATAGTCACGAGCAGTGCACGTGAACGTTTGTGGAATCCAAAAAACACGAGTTCAGGTTCTGGGAAGGCTCGCGATTTTCCCGTCAACGGTTTCTCGGATCGCAATTCTGTCGCTTCTAACGTGTTGCTCGTGTCATTTTACGTCGGAATTAGTCTTGAGAAATGCACAAACACGGTTCTGGAGTTCAAACAACACGAGATCAGGTTTTGGGAATGCTCGCGATTTTCTCGTCAACGTTTGCCCGGATTGCAATTCTGTCGCTTCCAACGCGTTCCTCGCGTCATTTTACATCGGAATTAGTCATGAGAAAGGCACAAACACGGTTCAGGAGCCCAAGAAACACGAGATCAGGATTCGGGAATGCTCGCGATTTTCTCGTCAACGGTTTCTCGGATCGCAATTCTGTCGCTTCCAACGTGATCCTCGTGTCATTTTACGTCGGAAATAGTCACGAGCAGTGCACGTGAACGTTTGTGGAGTCCAAAAAACACGAGTTCAGGTTCTGGGAATGCTCGCGATTTTCTCGTCAACGGTTTCTCGGATCGCAATTCTGTCGCTTCTAACGTGTTCCTCGTGTCATTTTACGTCGGAATTAGTCTTGAGAAATGCACAAACACGGTTCTGGAGTTCAAAAAACACGAGATCAGGTTTTTGGAATGCTCGCGATTTTCTCGTCAATGTTTGCTCGGATTGCAATTCTGTCGCTTCCTACGCGTTTCTCGCGTCATTTTACATCGGAATTAGTCATGAGAAATGCACAAACACGGTTGTGGAGCGCAAAAAACACGAGATCAGTTTCTGGGAATGCTCGCGATTTCCAAGTCAACGGTTTCTCGGATCGCTATTCTGTCGCTTCTAACGTGTTCCTCGTGTCATTTTACGTCGGAATTAGTCTTGAGAAATGCACAAACACGGTTCTGGAGTTCAAAAAACACGAGTTCAGGTTTTGGGAATGCTCGCGATTTTCTAGTCAACGGTTTCTCGGATCGCAATTCTGTCGCTTCCAATGTGTTCCTCGTGTCATTTTACGTCGGAATTAGTCTTGAGAAATGCACAAACACGGTTCTGGAGTTCAAAAAACACTAGATCAGGTTTTGGGAATGCTCGCGATTTTCTCGTCAACGTTTGCCCGGATTGCAATTCTGTCGCTTCCAACGCGTTCCTCGCGTCATTTTACATCGGAATTAGTCTTGAGAAAGGCACAAACACGGTTCAGGAGCCCAAAAAACACGAGATCAGGATTCGGGAATGCTCGCGATTTTCTCGTCAACGGTTTCTCGGATCGCAATTCTGTCGCTTCTAACGTGTTCCTCGTGTCATTTTACGTCGGAATTAGTCTTGAGAAATGCACAAACACGGTTCTGGAGTTCAAAAAACACGAGATCAGGTTTTTGGAATGCTCGCGATTTTCTCGTCAATGTTTGCTCGGATTGCAATTCTGTCGCTTCCTACGCGTTTCTCGCGTCATTTTACATCGGAATTAGTCATGAGAAATGCACAAACACGGTTGTGGAGCCCAAAAAACACGAGATCAGTTTCTGGGAATGCTCGCGATTTCCAAGTCAACGGTTTCTCGGATCGCTATTCTGTCGCTTCTAACGTGTTCCTCGTGTCATTTTACGTCGGAATTAGTCTTGAGAAATGCACAAACACGGTTCTGGAGTTCAAAAAACACGAGTTCAGGTTTTGGGAATGCTCGCGATTTTCTAGTCAACGGTTTCTCGGATCGCAATTCTGTCGCTTCCAATGTGTTCCTCGTGTCATTTTACGTCGGAATTAGTCTTGAGAAATGCACAAACACGGTTCTGGAGTTCAAAAAACACTAGATCAGGTTTTGGGAATGCTCGCGATTTTCTCGTCAACGTTTGCCCGGATTGCAATTCTGTCGCTTCCAACGCGTTCCTCGCGTCATTTTACATCGGAATTAGTCTTGAGAAAGGCACAAACACGGTTCAGGAGCCCAAAAAACACGAGATCAGGATTCGGGAATGCTCGCGATTTTCTCGTCAACGGTTTCTCGGATCGCAATTCTGTCGCTTCTAACGTGTTCCTCGTGTCATATTAGTCTTGAAAAATGCACAAACACGGTTCTGGAGTTCAAAAAATACGAGTTCATGTTTTGGGAATACTCGCGATTTTCTAGTCAACGGTTTCTCGGATCGCAATTCTGTCGCTTCCAACGTGTTCCTCGTGTCATTTTACGTCGGAATTAGTCTTGAGAAATGCACAAACACGGTTCTGGAGTTCAAAAAACACGAGATCAGGTTTTGGGAATGCTCGCGATTTTCTCGTCAACGTTTGCCCGGATTGCAATTCTGTCGCTTCCAACGCGTTCCCCGCGTCATTTTACATCGGAATTAGTCTTGAGAAAGGCACAAACACGGTTCAGGAGCCCAAGAAACACGAGATCAGGATTCGGGAATGCTCGCGATTTTCTCGTCAACGGTTTCTCGGATCGCAATTCTGTCGCTTCTAACGTGTTCCTCGTGTCATTTTACGTCGGAATTAGTCTTGAGAAATGCACAAACACGGTTCTAGAGTTCAAAAAACACGAGTTCAGGTTTTGGGAATGCTCGCGATTTTCTCGTCAACGTTTGCTTGGATTGCAATTCTGTCGCTTCCTACGCGTTCCTCGTGTCATTTTACGTCGGAATTAGTCTTGAGAAATGCACAAACACGGTTCTGGAGTTCAAAAAACACGAGTTCAGGTTTTGGGAATGCTCGCGATTTTCTCGTCAACGTTTGCTTGGATTGCAATTCTGTCGCTGCCTACGCGTTTCTCGCGTCATTTTACATCGGAATTAGTCATGAGAAATGCACAAACACGGTTGTGGAGCCCAAAAAACACGAGATCAGTTTCTGGGAATGCTCGCGATTTCCTCGTCAACGGTTTCTCGGATCGCAATTCTGTCGCTTCTAACGTGTTCCTCGTGTCATATTAGTCTTGAGAAATGCACAAACACGGTTCTGGAGTTCAAAAAATACGAGTTCATGTTTTGGGAATACTCGCGATTTTCTAGTCAACGGTTTCTCGGATCGCAATTCTGTCGCTTCCAACGTGTTCCTCGTGTCATTTTACGTCGGAATTAGTCTTGAGAAATGCACAAACACGGTTCTGGAGTTCAAAAAACACGAGATCAGGTTTTGGGAATGCTCGCGATTTTCTCGTCAACGTTTGCCCGGATTGCAATTCTGTCGCTTCCAACGCGTTCCCCGCGTCATTTTACATCGGAATTAGTCTTGAGAAAGGCACAAACACGGTTCAGGAGCCCAAAAAACACGAGATCAGGATTCGGGAATGCTCGCGATTTTCTCGTCAACGGTTTCTCGGATCGCAATTCTGTCGCTTCTAACGTGTTCCTCGTGTCATTTTACGTCGGAATTAGTCTTGAGAAATGCACAAACACGGTTCTAGAGTTCAAAAAACACGAGTTCAGGTTTTGGGAATGCTCGCGATTTTCTCGTCAACGTTTGCTCGGATTGCAATTCTGTCGCTTCCTACGCGTTCCTCGTGTCATTTTACGTCGGAATTAGTCTTGAGAAATGCACAAACACGGTTCTGGAGTTCAAAAAACACGAGTTCAGGTTTTGGGAATGCTCGCGATTTTCTCGTCAACGTTTACTCGGATTGCAATTCTGTCGCTTCCTACGCGTTTCTCGCGTCATTTTACATCGGAATTAGTCATGAGAAAGGCACAAACACGGTTCAGGAGCCCAAAAAACACGAGATCATGTTTTGGGAATGCTCGCGATTTTCTCGTCAACGTTTGCTCGGATTGCAATTCTGTCGCTTCCTACGCGTTTCTCGCGTCATTTTACATCGGAATTAGTCATGAGAAAGGCACAAGCACGGTTCAGGAGCCCAAGAAACACGAGATCAGTATTCGGGAATGCTCGCGATTTTCTCGTCAACGGTTTCTCGGATCGCAATTCTGTCGCTTCCAACGTGATCCTCGTGTCATTTTACGTCGGAAATAGTCACGAGCAGTGCACGTGAACGTTTGTGGAGTCCAAAAAACACGAGTTCAGTTTCTGGGAATGCTCGCGATTTCCTCGTCAACGGTTTCTCGGATCGCAATTCTGTCGCTTCTAACGTGTTCCTCGTGTCATTTTACGTCGGAATTAGTCTTGAGAAATGCACAAACACGGTTCTGGAGTTCAAAAAACACGAGTTCAGGTTTTGGGAATGCTCGCGATTTTCTAGTAAACGGTTTCTCGGATCGCAATTCTGTTGCTTCCAACGTGTTCCTCGTGTCATTTTACGTCGGAATTAGTCTTGAGAAATGCACAAACACGGTTCTGGAGTTCAAACAACACGAGATCAGGTTTTGGGAATGCTCGCGATTTTCTCGTCAACGTTTGCCCGGATTGCAATTCTGTCGCTTCCAACGCGTTCCTCGCGTCATTTTACATCGGAATTAGTCATGAGAAAGGCAGAAACACGGTTCAGGAGCCCAAAAAACACGAGATCAGGATTCGGGAATGCTCGCGATTTTCTCGTCAACGGTTTCTCGGATCGCAATTCTGTCGCTTCCAACGTGTTCCTCGTGTCATTTTACGTCGGAATTAGTCTTGAGAAATGCACAAACACGGTTCTGGAGTTCAAAAAATACGAGTTCATGTTTTGGGAATACTCGCGATTTTCTAGTCAACGGTTTCTCGGATCGCAATTCTGTTGCTTCCAACGTGTTCCTCGTGTCATTTTACGTCGGAATTAGTCTTGAGAAATGCATAAACACGGTTCTGGAGTTCAAAAAACACGAGATCAGGTTTTGGGAATGCTCGCGATTTTCTCGTCAACGTTTGCCCGGATTGCAATTCTGTCGCTTCCAACGCGTTCCCCGCGTCATTTTACATCGGAATTAGTCTTGAGAAAGGCACAAACACGGTTCAGGAGCCCAAAAAACACGAGATCAGGATTCGGGAATGCTCGCGATTTTCTCGTCAACGGTTTCTCGGATCGCAATTCTGTCGCTTCTAACGTGTTCCTCGTGTCATTTTACGTCGGAATTAGTCTTGAGAAATGCACAAACACGGTTCTGGAGTTCAAAAAACACGAGTTCAGGTTTTGGGAATGCTCGCGATTTTCTCGTCAACGTTTGCTCGGATTGCAATTCTGTCGCTTCCTACGCGTTTCTCGCGTCATTTTACATCGGAATTAGTCATGAGAAAGGCACAAACACGGTTCAGGAGCCCAAAAAACACGAGATCATGTTTTGGGAATGCTCGCGATTTTCTCGTCAACGTTTGCTCGGATTGCAATTCTGTCGCTTCCTACGCGTTTCTCGCGTCATTTTACATCGGAATTAGTCATGAGAAATGCACAAACACGGTTGTGGAGCCCAAAAAACACGAGATCAGTTTCTGGGAATGCTCGCGATTTCCTCGTCAACGGTTTCTCGGATCGCAATTCTGTCGCTTCTAACGTGTTCCTCGTGTCATTTTACGTCGGAATTAGTCTTGAGAAATGCACAAACACGGTTCTGGAGTTCAAAAAACACGAGTTCAGGTTTTGGGAATGCTCGCGATTTTCTAGTCAACGGTTTCTCGGATCGCAATTCTGTCGCTTCTAACGTGTTCCTCGTGTCATTTTACGTTGGAATTAGTCTTGAGAAATGCACAAACACGGTTCTGGAGTTCAAAAAACACGAGATCAGGTTTTGGGAATGCTCGCGATTTTCTCGTCAACGTTTGCCCGGATTGCAATTCTGTCGCTTCCAACGCGTTCCTCGCGTCATTTTACATCGGAATTAGTCTTGAGAAAGGCACAAACACGGTTCAGGAGCCCAAAAAACACGAGATCGGGATTCGGGAATGCTCGCGATTTTCTCGTCAACGGTTTCTCGGATCGCAATTCTGTCGCATCTAACGTGTTCCTCGTGTCATTTTACGTCGGAATTAGTCTTGAGAAATGCACAAACACGGTTCAGGAGCCCAAAAAACACGAGATCAGGATTCGGGAATGCTCGCGATTTTCTCGTCAACGGTTTCTCGGATCGCAATTCTGTCGCTTCCAACGTGATCCTCGTGTCATTTTACGTCGGAAATAGTCACGAGCAGTGCACGTGAACGTTTGTGGAGTCCAAAAAACACGAGTTCAGGTTCTGGGAATGCCCGCGATTTCCTCGTTAACGGTTTCTCGGATCGCAATTCTGTCGCTTCTAACGTGTTCCTCGTGTCATTTTACGTCGGAATTAGTCTTGACAAATGCACAAACGCGGTTCTGGAGTTAAAAAAACCCGAGATCAGGTTTTGGGAATGCTCGCGATTTTCTCGTCAACGTTTACTCGGATTGCAATTCTGTCGCTTCCTACGCGTTTCTCGCGTCATTTTACATCGGAATTAGTCATGAGAAAGGCACAAACACGGTTCAGGAGCCCAAAAAACACGAGATCAGGTTTTGGGAATGCTCGCCATTTTCTCGTCAACGGTTTCTCGGTTCGCAATTCTGTGGCTTCCATCGTGATCCTCGTGTCATTTTACGTCGGAAATAGTCACGAGCAGTGCACGTGAACGTTTGTGGAGTCCAAAAAACACGAGTTCAGGTTCTGGGAATGCTCGCGATTTTCTCGTCAACGGTTTCTCGGTTCGCAATTCTGTCGCTTCTAACGTGTTCCTCGTGTCATTTTACGTCGGAATTAGTCTTGAGAAATGCACAAACACGGTTCTGGAGTTCAAAAAACACGAGTTCAGGTTCTGGGAAGGCTCGCGATTTTCTCGTCAACGGTTTCTCGGATCGCAATTCTGTCGCTTCTAACGTGTTCCTCGTGTCATTTTACGTCGGAATTAGTCTTGAGAAATGCACAAACACGGTTCTGGAGTTCAAACAACACGAGATCAGGTTTTGGGAATGCTCGCGATTTTCTCGTCAACGTTTGCCCGGATTGCAATTCTGTCGCTTCCAACGCGTTCCTCGCGTCATTTTACATCGGAATTAGTCTTGAGAAAGGCACAAACACGGTTCAGGAGCCCAAAAAACACGAGATCAGGATTCGGGAATGCTCGCGATTTTCTCGTCAACGGTTTCTCGGATCGCAATTCTGTCGCTTCTAACGTGTTCCTCGTGTCATTTTACGTCGGAATTAGTCTTGAGAAATGCACAAACACGGTTCTGGAGTTCAAAAAACACGAGTTCAGGTTTTGGGAATGCTCGCGATTTTCTCGTCAACGTTTGCTTGGATTGCAATTCTGTCGCTGCCTACGCGTTTCTCGCGTCATTTTACATCGGAATTAGTCATGAGAAATGCACAAACACGGTTGTGGAGCCCAAAAAACACGAGATCAGTTTCTGGGAATGCTCGCGATTTCCTCGTCAACGGTTTCTCGGATCGCAATTCTGTCGCTTCTAACGTGTTCCTCGTGTCATATTAGTCTTGAGAAATGCACAAACACGGTTCTGGAGTTCAAAAAATACGAGTTCATGTTTTGGGAATACTCGCGATTTTCTAGTCAACGGTTTCTCGGATCGCAATTCTGTCGCTTCCAACGTGTTCCTCGTGTCATTTTACGTCGGAATTAGTCTTGAGAAATGCACAAACACGGTTCTGGAGTTCAAAAAACACGAGATCAGGTTTTGGGAATGCTCGCGATTTTCTCGTCAACGTTTGCCCGGATTGCAATTCTGTCGCTTCCAACGCGTTCCCCGCGTCATTTTACATCGGAATTAGTCTTGAGAAAGGCACAAACACGGTTCAGGAGCCCAAAAAACACGAGATCAGGATTCGGGAATGCTCGCGATTTTCTCGTCAACGGTTTCTCGGATCGCAATTCTGTCGCTTCTAACGTGTTCCTCGTGTCATTTTACGTCGGAATTAGTCTTGAGAAATGCACAAACACGGTTCTGGAGTTCAAAAAACACGAGTTCAGGTTTTGGGAATGCTCGCGATTTTCTCGTCAACGTTTGCTCGGATTGCAATTCTGTCGCTTCCTACGCGTTCCTCGTGTCATTTTACGTCGGAATTAGTCTTGAGAAATGCACAAACACGGTTCTGGAGTTCAAAAAACACGAGTTCAGGTTTTGGGAATGCTCGCGATTTTCTCGTCAACGTTTACTCGGATTGCAATTCTGTCGCTTCCTACGCGTTTCTCGCGTCATTTTACATCGGAATTAGTCATGAGAAAGGCACAAACACGGTTCAGGAGCCCAAAAAACACGAGATCATGTTTTGGGAATGCTCGCGATTTTCTCGTCAACGTTTGCTCGGATTGCAATTCTGTCGCTTCCTACGCGTTTCTCGCGTCATTTTACATCGGAATTGGTCATGAGAAAGGCACAAGCACGGTTCAGGAGCCCAAGAAACACGAGATCAGTATTCGGGAATGCTCGCGATTTTCTCGTCAACGTTTGCCCGGATTGCAATTCTGTCGCTTCCAACGCGTTCCTCGCGTCATTTTACATCGGAATTAGTCATGAGAAAGGCAGAAACACGGTTCAGGAGCCCAAAAAACACGAGTTCAGGTTCTGGGAATGCTCGCGATTTTCTCGTCAACGGTTTCTCGGATCGCAATTCTGTCGCTTCTAACGTGTTCCTCGTGTCATTTTACGTCGGAATTAATCTTGAGAAATGCACAAACACGGTCCTGAAGTTCAAAAAACACGAGATCAGGTTTTGGGAATGCTCGCGATTTCCTCGTCAACGGTTTCTCGGATCGCAATTCTGTCGCATCTAACGTGTTCCTCGTGTCATTTTACGTCGGAATTAGTCTTGAGAAATGCACAAACACGGTTCAGGAGCCCAAAAAACACGAGATCAGGATTCGGGAATGCTCGCGATTTTCTCGTCAACGGTTTCTCGGATCGCAATTCTGTCGCTTCCAACGTGATCCTCGTGTCATTTTACGTCGGAAATAGTCACGAGCAGTGCACGTGAACGTTTGTGGAGTCCAAAGAACACGAGTTCAGGTTCTGGGAATGCCCGCGATTTCCTCGTTAACGGTTTCTCGGATCGCAATTCTGTCGCTTCTAACGTGTTCCTCGTGTCATTTTACGTCGGAATTAGTCTTGACAAATGCACAAACGCGGTTCTGGAGTTAAAAAAACCCGAGATCAGGTTTTGGGAATGCTCGCGATTTTCTCGTCAACGTTTACTCGGATTGCAATTCTGTCGCTTCCTACGCGTTTCTCGCGTCATTTTACATCGGAATTAGTCATGAGAAAGGCACAAACACGGTTCAGGAGCCCAAAAAACACGAGATCAGGTTTTGGGAATGCTCGCCATTTTCTCGTCAACGGTTTCTCGGTTCGCAATTCTGTCGCTTCCATCGTGATCCTCGTGTCATTTTACGTCGGAATTAGTCTTGAGAAATCCACAAACACGGTTCTGGAGTTCAAAAAACACGAGATCAGGTTTTTGGAATGCTCGCGATTTTCTCGTCAACGGTTTCTCGGTTCGCAATTCTGTCGCTTCTAACGTGTTCCTCGTGTCATTTTACGTCGGAATTAGTCTTGAGAAATGCACAAACACGGTTCTGGAGTTCAAAAAACACGAGTTCAGGTTTTGGGAATGCTCGCGATTTTCTCGTCAACGTTTGCTTGGATTGCAATTCTGTCGCTTCCAACGTGATCCTCGTGTCATTTTACGTCGGAAATAGTCACGAGCAGTGCACGTGAACGTTTGTGGAGTCCAAAAAACACGAGTTCAGGTTCTGGGAATGCTCGCGATTTTCTCGTCAACGGTTTCTCGGATCGCAATTCTGTCGCTTCTAACGTGTTCCTCGTGTCATTTTACGTCGGAATTAATCTTGAGAAATGCACAAACACGGTTCTGAAGTTCAAAAAACACGAGATCAGGTTTTGGGAATGCTCGCGATTTCCTCGTCAACGGTTTCTCGGATCGCAATTCTGTCGCTTCTAACGTGTTCCTCGTGTCATTTTACGTCGGAATTAGTCTTGAGAAATGCACAAACACGGTTCAGGAGCCCAAAAAACACGAGATCAGGATTCGGGAATGCTCGCGATTTTCTCGTCAACGGTTTCTCGGATCGCAATTCTGTCGCTTCCAACGTGATCCTCGTGTCATTTTACGTCGGAAATAGTCACGAGCAGTGCACGTGAACGTTTGTGGAGTCCAAAAAACACGAGTTCAGGTTCTGGGAATGCCCGCGATTTCCTCGTTAACGGTTTCTCGGATCGCAATTCTGTCGCTTCCAACGTGATCCTCGTGTCATTTTACGTCGGAAATAGTCACGAGCAGTGCACGTGAACGTTTGTGGAATCCAAAAAACACGAGTTCAGGTTCTGGGAATGCCCGCGATTTCCTCGTTAACGGTTTCTCGGATCGCAATTCTGTCGCTTCTAACGTGTTCCTCGTGTCATTTTACGTCGGAATTAGTCTTGACAAATGCACAAACGCGGTTCTGGAGTTCAAAAAACACGAGATCAGGTTTTGGGAATGCTCGCGATTTTCTCGTCAACGTTTGCTCGGATCGCAATTCTGTCGCTTCTAACGTGTTCCTCGTGTCATTTTACGTCGGAATTAGTCAAGAGAAAGGCAGAAACACGGTTCAGGAGCCCAAAAAACACGAGATCAGGATTCGTGAATGCTCGCGATTTTCTCGTCAACGGTTTCTCGGATCGCAATTCTGTCGCTTCCAACGTGATCCTCGTTTCATTTTACGTCGGAAATAGTCACGAGCAGTGCACGTGAACGTTTGTGGAATCCAAAAAACACGAGTTCAGGTTCTGGGAATGCTCGCGATTTTCTCGTCAACGGTTTCTCGGATCGCAATTCTGTCGCTTCTAACGTGTTCCTCGTGTCATTTTACGTCGGGATTAGTCATGAGAAAGGCACAAACACGGTTCAGGAGCCCAAAAAACACGAGATCAGGGTTGGGGAATGCTCGCGATTTTCTCGTCAACGGTTTCTCGGATCGCAATTCTGTCGCTTCCAACGCGTTCCTCGCGTCATTTTACATCGGAATTAGTCATGAGAAAGGCAGAAACACGGTTCAGGAGCCCAAAAAACACGAGATCAGGATTCGGGAATGCTCGCGATTTTCTCGTCAACGGTTTCTCGGATCGCAATTCTGTCGCTTCCAACGTGTTCCTCGTGTCATTTTACGTCGGGATTAGTCATGAGAAAGGCACAAACACGGTTCAGGAGCCCAAAAAACACGAGATCAGGGTTGGGGAATGCTCGCGATTTTCTCGTCAACGGTTTCTCGGATCGCAATTCTGTCGCTTCCAACGTGATCATCGTGTCATTTTACGTCGGAAATAGTCACGAGCAGTGCACGTGAACGTTTGTGGAGTCCAAAAAACACGAGTTCAGGTTCTGGGAATGCTCGCGATTTTCTCGTCAACGGTTTCTCGGATCGCAATTCTGTCGCTTCTAACGTGTTCCTCGTGTCATTTTACGTCGGAATTAGTCTTGAGAAATGCACAAACACGGTTCTGGAGTTCAAAAAACACGAGTTCAGGTTTTGGGAATGCTCGCGATTTTCTAGTCAACGGTTTCTCGGATCGCAATTCTGTCGCATCCAATGTGTTCCTCGTGTCATTTTACGTCGGAATTAGTCTTGAGAAATGCACAAACACGGTTCTGGAGTTCAAAAAACACTAGATCAGGTTTTGGGAATGCTCGCGATTTTCTCGTCAACGTTTGCTTGGATTGCAATTCTGTCGCTTCCTACGCGTTTCTCGCGTCATTTTACATCGGAATTAGTCATGAGAAATGCACAAACACGGTTGTGGAGCCCAAAAAACACGAGATCAGTTTCTGGGAATGCTCGCGATTTCCTCGTCAACGGTTTCTCGGATCGCAATTCTGTCGCTTCTAACGTGTTCCTCGTGTCATTTTACGTCGGAATTAGTCTTGAGAAATGCACAAACACGGTTCTGGAGTTCAAAAAATACGAGTTCATGTTTTGGGAATACTCGCGATTTTCTAGTCAACGGTTTCTCGGATCGCAATTCTGTCGCTTCCAACGTGTTCCTCGTGTCATTTTACGTCGGAATTAGTCTTGAGAAATGCACAAACACGGTTCTGGAGTTCAAAAAACACGAGATCAGGTTTTGGGAATGCTCGCGATTTTCTCGTCAACGTTTGCCCGGATTGCAATTCTGTCGCTTCCAACGCGTTCCCCGCGTCATTTTACATCGGAATTAGTCTTGAGAAAGGCACAAACACGGTTCAGGAGCCCATAAAACACGAGATCAGGATTCGGGAATGCTCGCGATTTTCTCGTCAACGGTTTCTCGGATCGCAATTCTGTCGCTTCTAACGTGTTCCTCGTGTCATTTTACGTCGGAATTAGTCTTGAGAAATGCACAAACACGGTTCTGGAGTTCAAAAAACACGAGTTCAGGTTTTGGGAATGCTCGCGATTTTCTCGTCAACGTTTGCTTGGATTGCAATTCTGTCGCTTCCTACGCGTTTCTCGCGTCATTTTACATCGGAATTAGTCATGAGAAATGCACAAACACGGTTGTGGAGCCCAAAAAACACGAGATCAGTTTCTGGGAATGCTCGCGATTTCCTCGTCAACGTTTGCCCGGATTGCAATTCTGTCGCTTCCAACGCGTTCCTCGCGTCATTTTACATCGGAATTAGTCTTGAGAAAGGCACAAACACGGTTCAGGAGCCCAAAAAACACGAGATCAGGATTCGGGAATGCTCGCGATTTTCTCGTCAACGGTTTCTCGGATCGCAATTCTGTCGCTTCTAACGTGTTCCTCGTGTCATTTTACGTCGGAATTAGTCTTGAGAAATGCACAAACACGGTTCTGGAGTTCAAAAAACACGAGTTCAGGTTTTGGGAATGCTCGCGATTTTCTCGTCAACGTTTGCTTGGATTGCAATTCTGTCGCTTCCTACGCGTTTCTCGCGTCATTTTACATCGGAATTAGTCATGAGAAATGCACAAACACGGTTGTGGAGCCCAAAAAACACGAGATCAGTTTCTGGGAATGCTCGGGTTTTCCTCGTCAACGGTTTCTCGGATCGCAATTCTGTCGCTTCTAACGTGTTCCTCGTGTCATTTTACGTCGGAATTAGTCTTGAGAAATGCACAAACACGGTTCTGGAGTTCAAAAAATACGAGTTCATGTTTTGGGAATACTCGCGATTTTCTAGTCAACGGTTTCTCGGATCGCAATTCTGTCGCTTCCAACGTGTTCCTCGTGTCATTTTACGTCGGAATTAGTCTTGAGAAATGCACAAACACGGTTCTGGAGTTCAAAAAACACGAGATCAGGTTTTGGGAATGCTCGCGATTTTCTCGTCAACGTTTGCCCGGATTGCAATTCTGTCGCTTCCAACGCGTTCCCCGCGTCATTTTACATCGGAATTAGTCTTGAGAAAGGCACAAACACGGTTCAGGAGCCCAAAAAACACGAGATCAGGATTCGGGAATGCTCGCGATTTTCTCGTCAACGGTTTCTCGGATCGCAATTCTGTCGCTTCTAACGTGTTCCTCGTGTCATTTTACGTCGGAATTAGTCTTGAGAAATGCACAAACACGTTTCTGGAGTTCAAAAAACACGAGTTCAGGTTTTGGGAATGCTCGCGATTTTCTCGTCAACGTTTGCTTGGATTGCAATTCTGTCGCTTCCTACGCGTTTCTCGCGTCATTTTACATCGGAATTAGTCATGAGAAATGCACAAACACGGTTGTGGAGCCCAAAAAACACGAGATCAGTTTCTGGGAATGCTCGCGATTTCCTCGTCAACGGTATCTCGGATCGCAATTCTGTCGCTTCTAACGTGTTCCTCGTGTCATTTTACGTCGGAATTAGTCTTGAGAAATGCACAAACACGGTTCTGGAGTTCAAAAAATACGAGTTCATGTTTTGGGAATACTCACGATTTTCTAGTCAACGGTTTCTCGGATCGCAATTCTGTTGCTTCCAACGTGTTCCTCGTGTCATTTTACGTCGGAATTAGTCTTGAGAAATGCATAAACACGGTTCTGGAGTTCAAAAAACACGAGATCAGGTTTTGGGAATGCTCGCGATTTTCTCGTCAACGTTTGCCCGGATTGCAATTCTGTCGCTTCCAACGCGTTCCCCGCGTCATTTTACATCGGAATTAGTCTTGAGAAAGGCACAAACACGGATCAGGAGCCCAAAAAACACGAGATCAGGATTCGGGAATGCTCGCGATTTTCTCGTCAACGGTTTCTCGGATCGCAATTCTGTCGCTTCTAACGTGTTCCTCGTGTCATTTTACGTCGGAATTAGTCTTGAGAAATGCACAAACACGGTTCTGGAGTTCAAAAAACACGAGTTCAGGTTTTGGGAATGCTCGCGATTTTCTCGTCAACGTTTGCTCGGATTGCAATTCTGTCGCTTCCTACGCGTTCCTCGTGTCATTTTACGTCGGAATTAGTCTTGAGAAATGCACAAACACGGTTCTGGAGGTCAAAAAACACGAGTTCAGGTTTTGGGAATGCTCGCGATTTTCTAGTCAACGGTTTCTCGGATCGCAATTCTGTCGCATCCAATGTGTTCCTCGTGTCATTTTACGTCGGAATTAGTCTTGAGAAATGCACAAACACGGTTCTGGAGTTCAAAAAACACTAGATCAGGTTTTGGGAATGCTCGCGATTTTCTCGTCAACGTTTGCTTGGATTGCAATTCTGTCGCTTCCTACGCGTTTCTCGCGTCATTTTACATCGGAATTAGTCATGAGAAATGCACAAACACGGTTGTGGAGCCCAAAAAACACGAGATCAGTTTCTGGGAATGCTCGCGATTTCCTCGTCAACGGTTTCTCGGATCGCAATTCTGTCGCTTCTAACGTGTTCCTCGTGTCATTTTACGTCGGAATTAGTCTTGAGAAATGCACAAACACGGTTCTGGAGTTCAAAAAATACGAGTTCATGTTTTGGGAATACTCGCGATTTTCTAGTCAACGGTTTCTCGGATCGCAATTCTGTCGCTTCCAACGTGTTCCTCGTGTCATTTTACGTCGGAATTAGTCTTGAGAAATGCACAAACACGGTTCTGGAGTTCAAAAAACACGAGATCAGGTTTTGGGAATGCTCGCGATTTTCTCGTCAACGTTTGCCCGGATTGCAATTCTGTCGCTTCCAACGCGTTCCCCGCGTCATTTTACATCGGAATTAGTCTTGAGAAAGGCACAAACACGGTTCAGGAGCCCAAAAAACACGAGATCAGGATTCGGGAATGCTCGCGATTTTCTCGTCAACGGTTTCTCGGATCGCAATTCTGTCGCTTCTAACGTGTTCCTCGTGTCATTTTACGTCGGAATTAGTCTTGAGAAATGCACAAACACGGTTCTGGAGTTCAAAAAACACGAGTTCAGGTTTTGGGAATGCTCGCGATTTTCTCGTCAACGTTTGCTTGGATTGCAATTCTGTCGCTTCCTACGCGTTTCTCGCGTCATTTTACATCGGAATTAGTCATGAGAAATGCACAAACACGGTTGTGGAGCCCAAAAAACACGAGATCAGTTTCTGGGAATGCTCGCGATTTCCTCGTCAACGTTTGCCCGGATTGCAATTCTGTCGCTTCCAACGCGTTCCTCGCGTCATTTTACATCGGAATTAGTCTTGAGAAAGGCACAAACACGGTTCAGGAGCCCAAAAAACACGAGATCAGGATTCGGGAATGCTCGCGATTTTCTCGTCAACGGTTTCTCGGATCGCAATTCTGTCGCTTCTAACGTGTTCCTCGTGTCATTTTACGTCGGAATTAGTCTTGAGAAATGCACAAACACGGTTCTGGAGTTCAAAAAACACGAGTTCAGGTTTTGGGAATGCTCGCGATTTTCTCGTCAACGTTTGCTTGGATTGCAATTCTGTCGCTTCCTACGCGTTTCTCGCGTCATTTTACATCGGAATTAGTCATGAGAAATGCACAAACACGGTTGTGGAGCCCAAAAAACACGAGATCAGTTTCTGGGAATGCTCGGGTTTTCCTCGTCAACGGTTTCTCGGATCGCAATTCTGTCGCTTCTAACGTGTTCCTCGTGTCATTTTACGTCGGAATTAGTCTTGAGAAATGCACAAACACGGTTCTGGAGTTCAAAAAATACGAGTTCATGTTTTGGGAATACTCGCGATTTTCTAGTCAACGGTTTCTCGGATCGCAATTCTGTCGCTTCCAACGTGTTCCTCGTGTCATTTTACGTCGGAATTAGTCTTGAGAAATGCACAAACACGGTTCTGGAGTTCAAAAAACACGAGATCAGGTTTTGGGAATGCTCGCGATTTTCTCGTCAACGTTTGCCCGGATTGCAATTCTGTCGCTTCCAACGCGTTCCCCGCGTCATTTTACATCGGAATTAGTCTTGAGAAAGGCACAAACACGGTTCAGGAGCCCAAAAAACACGAGATCAGGATTCGGGAATGCTCGCGATTTTCTCGTCAACGGTTTCTCGGATCGCAATTCTGTCGCTTCTAACGTGTTCCTCGTGTCATTTTACGTCGGAATTAGTCTTGAGAAATGCACAAACACGTTTCTGGAGTTCAAAAAACACGAGTTCAGGTTTTGGGAATGCTCGCGATTTTCTCGTCAACGTTTGCTTGGATTGCAATTCTGTCGCTTCCTACGCGTTTCTCGCGTCATTTTACATCGGAATTAGTCATGAGAAATGCACAAACACGGTTGTGGAGCCCAAAAAACACGAGATCAGTTTCTGGGAATGCTCGCGATTTCCTCGTCAACGGTATCTCGGATCGCAATTCTGTCGCTTCTAACGTGTTCCTCGTGTCATTTTACGTCGGAATTAGTCTTGAGAAATGCACAAACACGGTTCTGGAGTTCAAAAAATACGAGTTCATGTTTTGGGAATACTCACGATTTTCTAGTCAACGGTTTCTCGGATCGCAATTCTGTTGCTTCCAACGTGTTCCTCGTGTCATTTTACGTCGGAATTAGTCTTGAGAAATGCATAAACACGGTTCTGGAGTTCAAAAAACACGAGATCAGGTTTTGGGAATGCTCGCGATTTTCTCGTCAACGTTTGCCCGGATTGCAATTCTGTCGCTTCCAACGCGTTCCCCGCGTCATTTTACATCGGAATTAGTCTTGAGAAAGGCACAAACACGGATCAGGAGCCCAAAAAACACGAGATCAGGATTCGGGAATGCTCGCGATTTTCTCGTCAACGGTTTCTCGGATCGCAATTCTGTCGCTTCTAACGTGTTCCTCGTGTCATTTTACGTCGGAATTAGTCTTGAGAAATGCACAAACACGGTTCTGGAGTTCAAAAAACACGAGTTCAGGTTTTGGGAATGCTCGCGATTTTCTCGTCAACGTTTGCTCGGATTGCAATTCTGTCGCTTCCTACGCGTTCCTCGTGTCATTTTACGTCGGAATTAGTCTTGAGAAATGCACAAACACGGTTCTGGAGGTCAAAAAACACGAGTTCAGGTTTTGGGAATGCTCGCGATTTTCTAGTCAACGGTTTCTCGGATCGCAATTCTGTCGCTTCTAACGTGTTCCTCGTGTCATTTTACGTTGGAATTAGTCTTGAGAAATGCACAAACACGGTTCTGGAGTTCAAAAAACACGAGATCAGGTTTTGGGAATGCTCGCGATTTTCTCGTCAACGTTTGCCCGGATTGCAATTCTGTCGCTTCCAACGCGTTCCTCGCGTCATTTTACATCGGAATTAGTCTTGAGAAAGGCACAAACACGGTTCAGGAGCCCAAAAAACACGAGATCGGGATTCGGGAATGCTCGCGATTTTCTCGTCAACGGTTTCTCGGATCGCAATTCTGTCGCTTCTAACGTGTTCCTCGTGTCATTTTACGTCGGAATTAGTCTTGAGAAATGCACAAACACGGTTCTGGAGTTCAAAAAACACGAGATCAGGTTTTGGGAATGCTCGCGATTTTCTCGTCAACGGTTTCTCGGATCGCAATTCTGTCGCTTCCAACGTGATCCTCGTGTCATTTTACGTCGGAAATAGCCACGAGCAGTGCACGTGAACGTTTGTGGAGTCCAAAAAACACGAGTTCAGGTTCTGGGAAGGCTCGCGATTTTCTCGTCAACGGTTTCTCGGATCGCAATTCTGTCGCTTCTAACGTGTTCCTCGTGTCATTTTACGTCGGAATTAGTCTTGAGAAATGCACAAACACGGTTCTGGAGTTCAAACAACACGAGATCAGGTTTTGGGAATGCTCGCGATTTTCTCGTCAACGTTTGCCCGGATTGCAATTCTGTCGCTTCCAACGCGTTCCTCGCGTCATTTTACATCGGAATTAGTCATGAGAAAGGCAGAAACACGGTTCAGGAGCCCAAAAAACACGAGTTCAGGTTCTGGGAATGCTCGCGATTTTCTCGTCAACGGTTTCTCGGATCGCAATTCTGTCGCTTCTAACGTGTTCCTCGTGTCATTTTACGTCGGAATTAATCTTGAGAAATGCACAAACACGGTCCTGAAGTTCAAAAAACACGAGATCAGGTTTTGGGAATGCTCGCGATTTCCTCGTCAACGGTTTCTCGGATCGCAATTCTGTCGCATCTAACGTGTTCCTCGTGTCATTTTACGTCGGAATTAGTCTTGAGAAATGCACAAACACGGTTCAGGAGCCCAAAAAACACGAGATCAGGATTCGGGAATGCTCGCGATTTTCTCGTCAACGGTTTCTCGGATCGCAATTCTGTCGCTTCCAACGTGATCCTCGTGTCATTTTACGTCGGAAATAGTCACGAGCAGTGCACGTGAACGTTTGTGGAGTCCAAAAAACACGAGTTCAGGTTCTGGGAATGCCCGCGATTTCCTCGTTAACGGTTTCTCGGATCGCAATTCTGTCGCTTCTAACGTGTTCCTCGTGTCATTTTACGTCGGAATTAGTCTTGACAAATGCACAAACGCGGTTCTGGAATTAAAAAAACCCGAGATCAGGTTTTGGGAATGCTCGCGATTTTCTCGTCAACGTTTACTCGGATTGCAATTCTGTCGCTTCCTACGCGTTTCTCGCGTCATTTTACATCGGAATTAGTCATGAGAAAGGCACAAACACGGTTCAGGAGCCCAAAAAACACGAGATCAGGTTTTGGGAATGCTCGCCATTTTCTCGTCAACGGTTTCTCGGTTCGCAATTCTGTCGCTTCCATCGTGATCCTCGTGTCATTTTACGTCGGAAATAGTCACGAGCAGTGCACGTGAACGTTTGTGGAGTCCAAAAAACACGAGTTCAGGTTCTGGGAATGCCCGCGATTTCCTCGTTAACGGTTTCTCGGATCGCAATTCTGTCGCTTCTAACGTGTTCCTCGTGTCATTTTACGTCGGAATTAGTCTTGACAAATGCACAAACGCGGTTCTGGAGTTCAAAAAACACGAGTTCAGGTTTTGGGAATGCTCGCGATTTTCTCGTCAACGTTTGCTCGGATTGCAATTCTGTCGCTTCCTACGCGTTCCTCGTGTCATTTTACGTCGGAATTAGTCTTGAGAAATGCACAAACACGGTTCTGGAGGTCAAAAAACACGAGTTCAGGTTTTGGGAATGCTCGCGATTTTCTAGTCAACGGTTTCTCGGATCGCAATTCTGTCGCTTCTAACGTGTTCCTCGTGTCATTTTACGTTGGAATTAGTCTTGAGAAATGCACAAACACGGTTCTGGAGTTCAAAAAACACGAGATCAGGTTTTGGGAATGCTCGCGATTTTCTCGTCAACGTTTGCCCGGATTGCAATTCTGTCGCTTCCAACGCGTTCCTCGCGTCATTTTACATCGGAATTAGTCTTGAGAAAGGCACAAACACGGTTCAGGAGCCCAAAAAACACGAGATCGGGATTCGGGAATGCTCGCGATTTTCTCGTCAACGGTTTCTCGGATCGCAATTCTGTCGCTTCTAACGTGTTCCTCGTGTCATTTTACGTCGGAATTAGTCTTGAGAAATGCACAAACACGGTTCTGGAGTTCAAAAAACACGAGATCAGGTTTTGGGAATGCTCGCGATTTTCTCGTCAACGGTTTCTCGGATCGCAATTCTGTCGCTTCCAACGTGATCCTCGTGTCATTTTACGTCGGAAATAGCCACGAGCAGTGCACGTGAACGTTTGTGGAGTCCAAAAAACACGAGTTCAGGTTCTGGGAAGGCTCGCGATTTTCTCGTCAACGGTTTCTCGGATCGCAATTCTGTCGCTTCTAACGTGTTCCTCGTGTCATTTTACGTCGGAATTAGTCTTGAGAAATGCACAAACACGGTTCTGGAGTTCAAACAACACGAGATCAGGTTTTGGGAATGCTCGCGATTTTCTCGTCAACGTTTGCCCGGATTGCAATTCTGTCGCTTCCAACGCGTTCCTCGCGTCATTTTACATCGGAATTAGTCATGAGAAAGGCAGAAACACGGTTCAGGAGCCCAAAAAACACGAGTTCAGGTTCTGGGAATGCTCGCGATTTTCTCGTCAACGGTTTCTCGGATCGCAATTCTGTCGCTTCTAACGTGTTCCTCGTGTCATTTTACGTCGGAATTAATCTTGAGAAATGCACAAACACGGTCCTGAAGTTCAAAAAACACGAGATCAGGTTTTGGGAATGCTCGCGATTTCCTCGTCAACGGTTTCTCGGATCGCAATTCTGTCGCATCTAACGTGTTCCTCGTGTCATTTTACGTCGGAATTAGTCTTGAGAAATGCACAAACACGGTTCAGGAGCCCAAAAAACACGAGATCAGGATTCGGGAATGCTCGCGATTTTCTCGTCAACGGTTTCTCGGATCGCAATTCTGTCGCTTCCAACGTGATCCTCGTGTCATTTTACGTCGGAAATAGTCACGAGCAGTGCACGTGAACGTTTGTGGAGTCCAAAAAACACGAGTTCAGGTTCTGGGAATGCCCGCGATTTCCTCGTTAACGGTTTCTCGGATCGCAATTCTGTCGCTTCTAACGTGTTCCTCGTGTCATTTTACGTCGGAATTAGTCTTGACAAATGCACAAACGCGGTTCTGGAATTAAAAAAACCCGAGATCAGGTTTTGGGAGTGCTCGCGATTTTCTCGTCAACGTTTACTCGGATTGCAATTCTGTCGCTTCCTACGCGTTTCTCGCGTCATTTTACATCGGAATTAGTCATGAGAAAGGCACAAACACGGTTCAGGAGCCCAAAAAACACGAGATCAGGTTTTGGGAATGCTCGCCATTTTCTCGTCAACGGTTTCTCGGTTCGCAATTCTGTCGCTTCCATCGTGATCCTCGTGTCATTTTACGTCGGAAATAGTCACGAGCAGTGCACGTGAACGTTTGTGGAGTCCAAAAAACACGAGTTCAGGTTCTGGGAATGCTCGCGATTTTCTCGTCAACGGTTTCTCGGATCGCAATTCTGTCGCTTCTAACGTGTTCCTCGTGTCATTTTACGTCGGAATTAGTCTTGAGAAATCCACAAACACTGTTCTGGAGTTCAAAAAACACGAGATCAGGTTTTTGGAATGCTCGCGATTTTCTCGTCAACGGTTTCTCGGTTCGCAATTCTGTCGCTTCTAACGTGTTCCTCGTGTCATTTTACGTCGGAATTAGTCTTGAGAAATGCACAAACACGGTTCTGGAGTTCAAAAAACACGAGTTCAGGTTTTGGGAATGCTCGCGATTTTCTCGTCAACGGTTTCTCGGATCGCAATTCTGTCGCTTCCAACGTGATCCTCGTGTCATTTTACGTCGGAAATAGTCACGAGCAGTGCACGTGAACGTTTGTGGAGTCCAAAAAACACGAGTTCAGGTTCTGGGAATGCCCGCGATTTCCTCGTTAACGGTTTCTCGGATCGCAATTCTGTCGCTTCTAACGTGTTCCTCGTGTCATTTTACGTCGGAATTAGTCTTGACAAATGCACAAACGCGGTTCTGGAATTAAAAAAACCCGAGATCAGGTTTTGGGAGTGCTCGCGATTTTCTCGTCAACGTTTACTCGGATTGCAATTCTGTCGCTTCCTACGCGTTTCTCGCGTCATTTTACATCGGAATTAGTCATGAGAAAGGCACAAACACGGTTCAGGAGCCCAAAAAACACGAGATCAGGTTTTGGGAATGCTCGCCATTTTCTCGTCAACGGTTTCTCGGTTCGCAATTCTGTCGCTTCCATCGTGATCCTCGTGTCATTTTACGTCGGAAATAGTCACGAGCAGTGCACGTGAACGTTTGTGGAGTCCAAAAAACACGAGTTCAGGTTCTGGGAATGCTCGCGATTTTCTCGTCAACGGTTTCTCGGATCGCAATTCTGTCGCTTCTAACGTGTTCCTCGTGTCATTTTACGTCGGAATTAGTCTTGAGAAATCCACAAACACTGTTCTGGAGTTCAAAAAACACGAGATCAGGTTTTTGGAATGCTCGCGATTTTCTCGTCAACGGTTTCTCGGTTCGCAATTCTGTCGCTTCTAACGTGTTCCTCGTGTCATTTTACGTCGGAATTAGTCTTGAGAAATGCACAAACACGGTTCTGGAGTTCAAAAAACACGAGTTCAGGTTTTGGGAATGCTCGCGATTTTCTCGTCAACGTTTGCTTGGATTGCAATTCTGTCGCTTCCAACGTGATCCTCGTGTCATTTTACGTCGGAAATAGTCACGAGCAGTGCACGTGAACGTTTGTGGAGTCCAAAAAACACGAGTTCAGGTTCTGGGAATGCTCGCGATTTTCTCGTCAACGGTTTCTCGGATCGCAATTCTGTCGCTTCTAACGTGTTCCTCGTGTCATTTTACGTCGGAATTAATCTTGAGAAATGCACAAACACGGTTCTGAAGTTCAAAAAACACGAGATCAGGTTTTGGGAATGCTCGCGATTTCCTCGTCAACGGTTTCTCGGATCGCAATTCTGTCGCTTCTAACGTGTTCCTCGTGTCACTTTACGTCGGAATTAGTCTTGAGAAATGCACAAACACGGTTCAGGAGCCCAAAAAACACGAGATCAGGATTCGGGAATGCTCGCGATTTTCTCGTCAACGGTTTCTCGGATCGCAATTCTGTCGCTTCCAACGTGATCCTCGTGTCATTTTACGTCGGAAATAGTCACGAGCAGTGCACGTGAACGTTTGTGGAATCCAAAAAACACGAGTTCAGGTTCTGGGAATGCCCGCGATTTCCTCGTTAACGGTTTCTCGGATCGCAATTCTGTCGCTTCTAACGTGTTCCTCGTGTCATTTTACGTCGGAATTAGTCTTCACAAATGCACAAACGCGGTTCTGGAGTTCAAAAAACACGAGATCAGGTTTTGGGAATGCTCGCGATTTTCTCGTCAACGTTTGCTCGGATCGCAATTCTGTCGCTTCTAACGTGTTCCTCGTGTCATTTTACGTCGGAATTAGTCAAGAGAAAGGCAGAAACACGGTTCAGGAGCCCAAAAAACACGAGATCAGGATTCGTGAATGCTCGCGATTTTCTCGTCAACGGTTTCTCGGATCGCAATTCTGTCGCTTCCAACGTGATCCTCGTGTCATTTTACGTCGGAAATAGTCACGAGCAGTGCACGTGAACGTTTGTGGAATCCAAAAAACACGAGTTCAGGTTCTGGGAATGCTCGCGATTTTCTCGTCAACGGTTTCTCGGATCGCAATTCTGTCGCTTCCAACGCGTTCCTCGCGTCATTTTACATCGGAATTAGTCTTGAGAAAGGCACAAACACGGTTCAGGAGCCCAAAAAACACGAGATCAGGATTCGGGAATGCTCGCGATTTTCTCGTCAACGGTTTCTCGGATCGCAATTCTGTCGCTTCTAACGTGTTCCTCGTGTCATTTTACGTCGGAATTAGTCTTGAGAAATGCACAAACACGGTTCTGGAGTTCAAAAAACACGAGTTCAGGTTTTGGGAATGCTCGCGATTTTCTCGTCAACGTTTGCTTGGATTGCAATTCTGTCGCTGCCTACGCGTTTCTCGCGTCATTTTACATCGGAATTAGTCATGAGAAATGCACAAACACGGTTCTGGAGTTCAAAAAACACGAGTTCAGGTTTTGGGAATGCTCGCGATTTTCTCGTCAACGTTTACTTGGATTGCAATTCTGTCGCTTCCTACGCGTTTCTCGCGTCATTTTACATCAGAATTAGTCATGAGAAAGGCACAAACACGGTTCAGGAGCCCAAAAAACACGAGATCATGTTTTGGGAATGCTCGCGATTTTCTCGTCAACGTTTGCTCGGATTGCAATTCTGTCGCTTCCTACGCGTTTCTCGCGTCATTTTACATCGGAATTGGTCATGAGAAAGGCACAAGCACGGTTCAGGAGCCCAAGAAACACGAGATCAGTATTCGGGAATGCTCGCGATTTTATCGTCAACGTTTGCCCGGATTGCAATTCTGTCGCTTCCAACGCGTTCCTCGCGTCATTTTACATCGGAATTAGTCATGAGAAAGGCAGAAACACGGTTCAGGAGCCCAAAAAACACGAGTTCAGGTTCTGGGAATGCTCGCGATTTTCTCGTCAACGGTTTCTCGGATCGCAATTCTGTCGCTTCTAACGTGTTCCTCGTGTCATTTTACGTCGGAATTAATCTTGAGAAATGCACAAACACGGTCCTGAAGTTCAAAAAACACGAGATCAGGTTTTGGGAATGCTCGCGATTTCCTCGTCAACGGTTTCTCGGATCGCAATTCTGTCGCATCTAACGTGTTCCTCGTGTCATTTTACGTCGGAATTAGTCTTGAGAAATGCACAAACACGGTTCAGGAGCCCAAAAAACACGAGATCAGGATTCGGGAATGCTCGCGATTTTCTCGTCAACGGTTTCTCGGATCGCAATTCTGTCGCTTCCAACGTGATCCTCGTGTCATTTTACGTCGGAAATAGTCACGAGCAGTGCACGTGAACGTTTGTGGAGTCCAAAAAACACGAGTTCAGGTTCTGGGAATGCCCGCGATTTCCTCGTTAACGGTTTCTCGGATCGCAATTCTGTCGCTTCTAACGTGTTCCTCGTGTCATTTTACGTCGGAATTAGTCTTGACAAATGCACAAACGCGGTTCTGGAGTTAAAAAAACCCGAGATCAGGTTTTGGGAATGCTCGCGATTTTCTCGTCAACGTTTACTCGGATTGCAATTCTGTCGCTTCCTACGCGTTTCTCGCGTCATTTTACATCGGAATTAGTCATGAGAAAGGCACAAACACGGTTCAGGAGCCCAAAAAACACGAGATCAGGTTTTGGGAATGCTCGCCATTTTCTCGTCAACGGTTTCTCGGTTCGCAATTCTGTCGCTTCCATCGTGATCCTCGTGTCATTTTACGTCGGAAATAGTCACGAGCAGTGCACGTGAACGTTTGTGGAGTCCAAAAAACACGAGTTCAGGTTCTGGGAATGCTCGCGATTTTCTCGTCAACGGTTTCTCGGATTGCAATTCTGTCGCTTCCAACGCGTTCCTCGTGTCATTTTACGTCGGAATTAGTCTTGAGAAATCCACAAACACGGTTCTGGAGTTCAAAAAACACGAGATCAGGTTTTTGGAATGCTCGCGATTTTCTCGTCAACGGTTTCTCGGTTCGCAATTCTGTCGCTTCTAACGTGTTCCTCGTGTCATTTTACGTCGGAATTAGTCTTGAGAAATGCACAAACACGGTTCTGGAGTTCAAAAAACACGAGTTCAGGTTTTGGGAATGCTCGCGATTTTCTCGTCAACGTTTGCTTGGATTGCAATTCTGTCGCTTCCAACGTGATCCTCGTGTCATTTTACGTCGGAAATAGTCACGAGCAGTGCACGTGAACGTTTGTGGAGTCCAAAAAACACGAGTTCAGGTTCTGGGAATGCTCGCGATTTTCTCGTCAACGGTTTCTCGGATCGCAATTCTGTCGCTTCTAACGTGTTCCTCGTGTCATTTTACGTCGGAATTAATCTTGAGAAATGCACAAACACGGTTCTGAAGTTCAAAAAACACGAGATCAGGTTTTGGGAATGCTCGCGATTTCCTCGTCAACGGTTTCTCGGATCGCAATTCTGTCGCTTCTAACGTGTTCCTCGTGTCATTTTACGTCGGAATTAGTCTTGAGAAATGCACAAACACGGTTCAGGAGCCCAAAAAACACGAGATCAGGATTCGGGAATGCTCGCGATTTTCTCGTCAACGGTTTCTCGGATCGCAATTCTGTCGCTTCCAACGTGATCCTCGTGTCATTTTACGTCGGAAATAGTCACGAGCAGTGCACGTGAACGTTTGTGGAGTCCAAAAAACACGAGTTCAGGTTCTGGGAATGCCCGCGATTTCCTCGTTAACGGTTTCTCGGATCGCAATTCTGTCGCTTCCAACGTGATCCTCGTGTCATTTTACGTCGGAAATAGTCACGAGCAGTGCACGTGAACGTTTGTGGAATCCAAAAAACACGAGTTCAGGTTCTGGGAAGGCTCGCGATTTTCTCGTTAACGGTTTCTCGGATCGCAATTCTGTCGCTTCTAACGTGTTCCTCGTGTCATTTTACGTCGGAATTAGTCTTGACAAATGCACAAACGCGGTTCTGGAGTTCAAACAACACGAGATCAGGTTTTGGGAATGCTCGCGATTTTCTCGTCAACGTTTGCCCGGATTGCAATTCTGTCGCTTCCAACGCGTTCCTCGCGTCATTTTACATCGGAATTAGTCATGAGAAAGGCACAAACACGGTTCAGGAGCCCAAGAAACACGAGATCAGGATTCGGGAATGCTCGCGATTTTCTCGTCAACGGTTTCTCGGATCGCAATTCTGTCGCTTCCAACGTGATCCTCGTGTCATTTTACGTCGGAAATAGTCACGAGCAGTGCACGTGAACGTTTGTGGAGTCCAAAAAACACGAGTTCAGGTTCTGGGAATGCTCGCGATTTTCTCGTCAACGTTTGCTTGGATTGCAATTCTGTCGCTTCCAACGTGATCCTCGTGTCATTTTACGTCGGAAATAGTCACGAGCAGTGCACGTGAACGTTTGTGGAGTCCAAAAAACACGAGTTCAGGTTCTGGGAATGCTCGCGATTTTCTCGTCAACGGTTTCTCGGATCGCAATTCTGTCGCTTCTAACGTGTTCCTCGTGTCATTTTACGTCGGAATTAATCTTGAGAAATGCACAAACACGGTTCTGAAGTTCAAAAAACACGAGATCAGGTTTTGGGAATGCTCGCGATTTCCTCGTCAACGGTTTCTCGGATCGCAATTCTGTCGCTTCTAACGTGTTCCTCGTGTCATTTTACGTCGGAATTAGTCTTGAGAAATGCACAAACACGGTTCAGGAGCCCAAAAAACACGAGATCAGGATTCGGGAATGCTCGCGATTTTCTCGTCAACGGTTTCTCGGATCGCAATTCTGTCGCTTCCAACGTGATCCTCGTGTCATTTTACGTCGGAAATAGTCACGAGCAGTGCACGTGAACGTTTGTGGAGTCCAAAAAACACGAGTTCAGGTTCTGGGAATGCCCGCGATTTCCTCGTTAACGGTTTCTCGGATCGCAATTCTGTCGCTTCCAACGTGATCCTCGTGTCATTTTACGTCGGAAATAGTCACGAGCAGTGCACGTGAACGTTTGTGGAATCCAAAAAACACGAGTTCAGGTTCTGGGAATTCCCGCGATTTCCTCGTTAACGGTTTCTCGGATCGCAATTCTGTCGCTTCTAACGTGTTCCTCGTGTCATTTTACGTCGGAATTAGTCTTGACAAATGCACAAACGCGGTTCCGGAGTTCAAAAAACACGAGATCAGGTTTTGGGAATGCTCGCGATTTTCTCGTCAACGTTTGCTCGGATCGCAATTCTGTCGCTTCTAACGTGTTCCTCGTGTCATTTTACGTCGGAATTAGTCAAGAGAAAGGCAGAAACACGGTTCAGGAGCCCAAAAAACACGAGATCAGGATTCGTGAATGCTCGCGATTTTCTCGTCAACGGTTTCTCGGATCGCAATTCTGTCGCTTCCAACGTGATCCTCGTGTCATTTTACGTCGGAAATAGTCACGAGCAGTGCACGTGAACGTTTGTGGAATCCAAAAAACACGAGTTCAGGTTCTGGGAAGGCTCGCGATTTTCCCGTCAACGGTTTCTCGGATCGCAATTCTGTCGCTTCTAACGTGTTGCTCGTGTCATTTTACGTCGGAATTAGTCTTGAGAAATGCACAAACACGGTTCTGGAGTTCAAACAACACGAGATCAGGTTTTGGGAATGCTCGCGATTTTCTCGTCAACGTTTGCCCGGATTGCAATTCTGTCGCTTCCAACGCGTTCCTCGCGTCATTTTACATCGGAATTAGTCATGAGAAAGGCACAAACACGGTTCAGGAGCCCAAGAAACACGAGATCAGGATTCGGGAATGCTCGCGATTTTCTCGTCAACGGTTTCTCGGATCGCAATTCTGTCGCTTCTAACGTGTTCCTCGTGTCATTTTACGTCGGAATTAGTCTTGAGAAATGCACAAACACGGTTCTGGAGTTCAAAAAACACGAGATCAGGTTTTTGGAATGCTCGCGATTTTCTCGTCAATGTTTGCTCGGATTGCAATTTTGTCGCTTCCTACGCGTTTCTCGCGTCATTTTACATCGGAATTAGTCATGAGAAATGCACAAACACGGTTGTGGAGCCCAAAAAACACGAGATCAGTTTCTGGGAATGCTCGCGATTTCCAAGTCAACGGTTTCTCGGATCGCTATTCTGTCGCTTCTAACGTGTTCCTCGTGTCATTTTACGTCGGAATTAGTCTTGAGAAATGCACAAACACGGTTCTGGAGTTCAAAAAACACGAGTTCAGGTTTTGGGAATGCTCGCGATTTTCTAGTCAACGGTTTCTCGGATCGCAATTCTGTCGCTTCCAATGTGTTCCTCGTGTCATTTTACGTCGGAATTAGTCTTGAGAAATGCACAAACACGGTTCTGGAGTTCAAAAAACACTAGATCAGGTTTTGGGAATGCTCGCGATTTTCTCGTCAACGTTTGCCCGGATTGCAATTCTGTCGCTTCCAACGCGTTCCTCGCGTCATTTTACATCGGAATTAGTCTTGAGAAAGGCACAAACACGGTTCAGGAGCCCAAAAAACACGAGATCAGGATTCGGGAATGCTCGCGATTTTCTCGTCAACGGTTTCTCGGATCGCAATTCTGTCGCTTCTAACGTGTTCCTCGTGTCATTTTACGTCGGAATTAGTCTTGAGAAATGCACAAACACGGTTCTGGAGTTCAAAAAACACGAGTTCAGGTTTTGGGAATGCTCGCGATTTTCTCGTCAACGTTTGCTTGGATTGCAATTCTGTCGCTGCCTACGCGTTTCTCGCGTCATTTTACATCGGAATTAGTCATGAGAAATGCACAAACACGGTTGTGGAGCCCAAAAAACACGAGATCAGTTTCTGGGAATGCTCGCGATTTCCTCGTCAACGGTTTCTCGGATCGCAATTCTGTCGCTTCTAACGTGTTCCTCGTGTCATATTAGTCTTGAAAAATGCACAAACACGGTTCTGGAGTTCAAAAAATACGAGTTCATGTTTTGGGAATACTCGCGATTTTCTAGTCAACGGTTTCTCGGATCGCAATTCTGTCGCTTCCAACGTGTTCCTCGTGTCATTTTACGTCGGAATTAGTCTTGAGAAATGCACAAACACGGTTCTGGAGTTCAAAAAACACGAGATCAGGTTTTGGGAATGCTCGCGATTTTCTCGTCAACGTTTGCCCGGATTGCAATTCTGTCGCTTCCAACGCGTTCCCCGCGTCATTTTACATCGGAATTAGTCTTGAGAAAGGCACAAACACGGTTCAGGAGCCCAAGAAACACGAGATCAGGATTCGGGAATGCTCGCGATTTTCTCGTCAACGGTTTCTCGGATCGCAATTCTGTCGCTTCTAACGTGTTCCTCGTGTCATTTTACGTCGGAATTAGTCTTGAGAAATGCACAAACACGGTTCTAGAGTTCAAAAAACACGAGTTCAGGTTTTGGGAATGCTCGCGATTTTCTCGTCAACGTTTGCTCGGATTGCAATTCTGTCGCTTCCTACGCGTTCCTCGTGTCATTTTACGTCGGAATTAGTCTTGAGAAATGCACAAACACGGTTCTGGAGTTCAAAAAACACGAGTTCAGGTTTTGGGAATGCTCGCGATTTTCTCGTCAACGTTTGCTTGGATTGCAATTCTGTCGCTGCCTACGCGTTTCTCGCGTCATTTTACATCGGAATTAGTCATGAGAAATGCACAAACACGGTTGTGGAGCCCAAAAAACACGAGATCAGTTTCTGGGAATGCTCGCGATTTCCTCGTCAACGGTTTCTCGGATCGCAATTCTGTCGCTTCTAACGTGTTCCTCGTGTCATATTAGTCTTGAGAAATGCACAAACACGGTTCTGGAGTTCAAAAAATACGAGTTCATGTTTTGGGAATACTCGCGATTTTCTAGTCAACGGTTTCTCGGATCGCAATTCTGTCGCTTCCAACGTGTTCCTCGTGTCATTTTACGTCGGAATTAGTCTTGAGAAATGCACAAACACGGTTCTGGAGTTCAAAAAACACGAGATCAGGTTTTGGGAATGCTCGCGATTTTCTCGTCAACGTTTGCCCGGATTGCAATTCTGTCGCTTCCAACGCGTTCCCCGCGTCATTTTACATCGGAATTAGTCTTGAGAAAGGCACAAACACGGTTCAGGAGCCCAAAAAACACGAGATCAGGATTCGGGAATGCTCGCGATTTTCTCGTCAACGGTTTCTCGGATCGCAATTCTGTCGCTTCTAACGTGTTCCTCGTGTCATTTTACGTCGGAATTAGTCTTGAGAAATGCACAAACACGGTTCTAGAGTTCAAAAAACACGAGTTCAGGTTTTGGGAATGCTCGCGATTTTCTCGTCAACGTTTGCTCGGATTGCAATTCTGTCGCTTCCTACGCGTTCCTCGTGTCATTTTACGTCGGAATTAGTCTTGAGAAATGCACAAACACGGTTCTGGAGTTCAAAAAACACGAGTTCAGGTTTTGGGAATGCTCGCGATTTTCTCGTCAACGTTTACTCGGATTGCAATTCTGTCGCTTCCTACGCGTTTCTCGCGTCATTTTACATCGGAATTAGTCATGAGAAAGGCACAAACACGGTTCAGGAGCCCAAAAAACACGAGATCATGTTTTGGGAATGCTCGCGATTTTCTCGTCAACGTTTGCTCGGATTGCAATTCTGTCGCTTCCTACGCGTTTCTCGCGTCATTTTACATCGGAATTAGTCATGAGAAAGGCACAAGCACGGTTCAGGAGCCCAAGAAACACGAGATCAGTATTCGGGAATGCTCGCGATTTTCTCGTCAACGGTTTCTCGGATCGCAATTCTGTCGCTTCCAACGTGATCCTCGTGTCATTTTACGTCGGAAATAGTCACGAGCAGTGCACGTGAACGTTTGTGGAGTCCAAAAAACACGAGTTCAGTTTCTGGGAATGCTCGCGATTTCCTCGTCAACGGTTTCTCGGATCGCAATTCTGTCGCTTCTAACGTGTTCCTCGTGTCATTTTACGTCGGAATTAGTCTTGAGAAATGCACAAACACGGTTCTGGAGTTCAAAAAATACGAGTTCAGGTTTTGGGAATGCTCGCGATTTTCTAGTAAACGGTTTCTCGGATCGCAATTCTGTCGCTTCCAACGTGATCCTCGTGTCATTTTACGTCGGAAATAGTAACGAGCAGTGCACGTGAACGTTTGTGGAGTCCAAAAAACACGAGTTCAGGTTCTGGGAATGCTCGCGATTTTCTCGTCAACGGTTTCTCGGATCGCAATTCTGTCGCTTCCAACGTGTTCCTCGTGTCATTTTACGTCGGGATTAGTCATGAGAAAGGCAGAAACACGGTTCAGGAGCCCAAAAAACACGAGATCAGGATTCGGGAATGCTCGCGATTTTCTCGTCAACGGTTTCTCGGATCGCAATTCTGTCGCTTCCAACGTGATCCTCGTGTCATTTTACGTCGGAATTAGTCTTGAGAAATGCACAAACACAGTTCTGGAGTTCAAAAAACACTAGATCAGGTTTTGGGAATGCTCGCGATTTTCTCGTCAACGTTTGCCCGGATTGCAATTCTGTCGCTTCCAACGCGTTCCTCGCGTCATTTTACATCGGAATTAGTCTTGAGAAAGGCACAAACACGGTTCAGGAGCCCAAAAAACACGAGATCAGGATTCGGGAATGCTCGCGATTTTCTCGTCAACGGTTTCTCGGATCGCAATTCTGTCGCTTCTAACGTGTTCCTCGTGTCATTTTACGTCGGAATTAGTCTTGAGAAATGCACAAACACGGTTCTGGAGTTCAAAAAACACGAGTTCAGGTTTTGGGAATGCTCGCGATTTTCTCGTCAACGTTTGCTTGGATTGCAATTCTGTCGCTGCCTACGCGTTTCTCGCGTCATTTTACATCGGAATTAGTCATGAGAAATGCACAAACACGGTTGTGGAGCCCAAAAAACACGAGATCAGTTTCTGGGAATGCTCGCGATTTCCTCGTCAACGGTTTCTCGGATCGCAATTCTGTCGCTTCTAACGTGTTCCTCGTGTCATATTAGTCTTGAGAAATGCACAAACACGGTTCTGGAGTTCAAAAAATACGAGTTCATGTTTTGGGAATACTCGCGATTTTCTAGTCAACGGTTTCTCGGATCGCAATTCTGTCGCTTCCAACGTGTTCCTCGTGTCATTTTACGTCGGAATTAGTCTTGAGAAATGCACAAACACGCTTCTGGAGTTCAAAAAACACGAGATCAGGTTTTGGGAATGCTCGCGATTTTCTCGTCAACGTTTGCCCGGATTGCAATTCTGTCGCTTCCAACGCGTTCCCCGCGTCATTTTACATCGGAATTAGTCTTGAGAAAGGCACAAACACGGTTCAGGAGCCCAAAAAACACGAGATCAGGATTCGGGAATGCTCGCGATTTTCTCGTCAACGGTTTCTCGGATCGCAATTCTGTCGCTTCTAACGTGTTCCTCGTGTCATTTTACGTCGGAATTAGTCTTGAGAAATGCACAAACACGGTTCTGGAGTTCAAAAAACACGAGTTCAGGTTTTGGGAATGCTCGCGATTTTCTCGTCAACGTTTGCTCGGATTGCAATTCTGTCGCTTCCTACGCGTTCCTCGTGTCATTTTACGTCGGAATTAGTCTTGAGAAATGCACAAACACGGTTCTGGAGTTCAAAAAACACGAGTTCAGGTTTTGGGAATGCTCGCGATTTTCTCGTCAACGTTTACTCGGATTGCAATTCTGTCGCTTCCTACGCGTTTCTCGCGTCATTTTACATCGGAATTAGTCATGAGAAAGGCACAAACACGGTTCAGGAGCCCAAAAAACACGAGATCATGTTTTGGGAATGCTCGCGATTTTCTCGTCAACGTTTGCTCGGATTGCAATTCTGTCGCTTCCTACGCGTTTCTCGCGTCATTTTACATCGGAATTAGTCATGAGAAAGGCACAAGCACGGTTCAGGAGCCCAAGAAACACGAGATCAGTATTCGGGAATGCTCGCGATTTTCTCGTCAACGGTTTCTCGGATCGCAATTCTGTCGCTTCCAACGTGATCCTCGTATCATTTTACGTCGGAAATAGTCACGAGCAGTGCACGTGAACGTTTGTGGAGTCCAAAAAACACGAGTTCAGTTTCTGGGAATGCTCGCGATTTCCTCGTCAACGGTTTCTCGGATCGCAATTCTGTCGCTTCTAACGTGTTCCTCGTGTCATTTTACGTCGGAATTAGTCTTGAGAAATGCACAAACACGGTTCTGGAGTTCAAAAAACACGAGTTCAGGTTTTGGGAATGCTCGCGATTTTCTAGTAAACGGTTTCTCGGATCGCAATTCTGTTGCTTCCAACGTGTTCCTCGTGTCATTTTACGTCGGAATTAGTCTTGAGAAATGCACAAACACGGTTCTGGAGTTCAAACAACACGAGATCAGGTTTTGGGAATGCTCGCGATTTTCTCGTCAACGTTTGCCCGGATTGCAATTCTGTCGCTTCCAACGCGTTCCTCGCGTCATTTTACATCGGAATTAGTCATGAGAAAGGCAGAAACACGGTTCAGGAGCCCAAAAAACACGAGATCAGGATTCGGGAATGCTCGCGATTTTCTCGTCAACGGTTTCTCGGATCGCAATTCTGTCGCTTCCAACGTGATCCTCGTGTCATTTTACGTCGGAAATAGTAACGAGCAGTGCACGTGAACGTTTGTGGAGTCCAAAAAACACGAGTTCAGGTTCTGGGAATGCTCGCGATTTTCTCGTCAACGGTTTCTCGGATCGCAATTCTGTCGCTTCCAACGTGTTCCTCGTGTCATTTTACGTCGGGATTAGTCATGAGAAAGGCAGAAACACGGTTCAGGAGCCCAAAAAACACGAGATCAGGATTCGGGAATGCTCGCGATTTTCTCGTCAACGTTTGCCCGGATTGCAATTCTGTCGCTTCCAACGCGTTCCTCGCGTCATTTTACATCGGAATTAGTCATGAGAAAGGCAGAAACACGGTTCAGGAGCCCAAAAAACACGAGATCAGGATTCGGGAATGCTCGCGATTTTCTCGTCAACGGTTTCTCGGATCGCAATTCTGTCGCTTCCAACGTGATCCTCGTGTCATTTTACGTCGGAAATAGTAACGAGCAGTGCACGTGAACGTTTGTGGAGTCCAAAAAACACGAGTTCAGGTTCTGGGAATGCTCGCGATTTTCTCGTCAACGGTTTCTCGGATCGCAATTCTGTCGCTTCCAACGTGTTCCTCGTGTCATTTTACGTCGGGATTAGTCATGAGAAAGGCAGAAACACGGTTCAGGAGCCCAAAAAACACGAGATCAGGATTCGGGAATGCTCGCGATTTTCTCGTCAACGGTTTCTCGGATCGCAATTCTGTCGCTTCCAACGTGATCCTCGTGTCATTTTACGTCGGAATTAGTCTTGAGAAATGCACAAACACGGTTCTGGAGTTCAAAAAACACTAGATCAGGTTTTGGGAATGCTCGCGATTTTCTCGTCAACGTTTGCCCGGATTGCAATTCTGTCGCTTCCAACGCGTTCCTCGCGTCATTTTACATCGGAATTAGTCTTGAGAAAGGCACAAACACGGTTCAGGAGCCCAAAAAACACGAGATCAGGATTCGGGAATGCTCGCGATTTTCTCGTCAACGGTTTCTCGGATCGCAATTCTGTCGCTTCTAACGTGTTCCTCGTGTCATTTTACGTCGGAGTTAGTCTTGAGAAATGCACAAACACGGTTCTGGAGTTCAAAAAACACGAGTTCAGGTTTTGGGAATGCTCGCGATTTTCTCGTCAACGTTTGCTTGGATTGCAATTCTGTCGCTGCCTACGCGTTTCTCGCGTCATTTTACATCGGAATTAGTCATGAGAAATGCACAAACACGGTTGTGGAGCCCAAAAAACACGAGATCAGTTTCTGGGAATGCTCGCGATTTCCTCGTCAACGGTTTCTCGGATCGCAATTCTGTCGCTTCTAACGTGTTCCTCGTGTCATATTAGTCTTGAGAAATGCACAAACACGGTTCTGGAGTTCAAAAAATACGAGTTCATGTTTTGGGAATACTCGCGATTTTCTAGTCAACGGTTTCTCGGATCGCAATTCTGTCGCTTCCAACGTGTTCCTCGTGTCATTTTACGTCGGAATTAGTCTTGAGAAATGCACAAACACGGTTCTGGAGTTCAAAAAACACGAGATCAGGTTTTGGGAATGCTCGCGATTTTCTCGTCAACGTTTGCCCGGATTGCAATTCTGTCGCTTCCAACGCGTTCCCCGCGTCATTTTACATCGGAATTAGTCTTGAGAAAGGCACAAACACGGTTCAGGAGCCCAAAAAACACGAGATCAGGATTCGGGAATGCTCGCGATTTTCTCGTCAACGGTTTCTCGGATCGCAATTCTGTCGCTTCTAACGTGTTCCTCGTGTCATTTTACGTCGGAATTAGTCTTGAGAAATGCACAAACACGGTTCTGGAGTTCAAAAAACACGAGTTCAGGTTTTGGGAATGCTCGCGATTTTCTCGTCAACGTTTGCTCGGATTGCAATTCTGTCGCTTCCTACGCGTTCCTCGTGTCATTTTACGTCGGAATTAGTCTTGAGAAATGCACAAACACGGTTCTGGAGTTCAAAAAACACGAGTTCAGGTTTTGGGAATGCTCGCGATTTTCTCGTCAACGTTTACTCGGATTGCAATTCTGTCGCTTCCTACGCGTTTCTCGCGTCATTTTACATCGGAATTAGTCATGAGAAAGGCACAAACACGGTTCAGGAGCCCAAAAAACACGAGATCATGTTTTGGGAATGCTCGCGATTTTCTCGTCAACGTTTGCTCGGATTGCAATTCTGTCGCTTCCTACGCGTTTCTCGCGTCATTTTACATCGGAATTAGTCATGAGAAAGGCACAAGCACGGTTCAGGAGCCCAAGAAACACGAGATCAGTATTCGGGAATGCTCGCGATTTTCTCGTCAACGGTTTCTCGGATCGCAATTCTGTCGCTTCCAACGTGATCCTCGTATCATTTTACGTCGGAAATAGTCACGAGCAGTGCACGTGAACGTTTGTGGAGTCCAAAAAACACGAGTTCAGTTTCTGGGAATGCTCGCGATTTCCTCGTCAACGGTTTCTCGGATCGCAATTCTGTCGCTTCTAACGTGTTCCTCGTGTCATTTTACGTCGGAATTAGTCTTGAGAAATGCACAAACACGGTTCTGGAGTTCAAAAAACACGAGTTCAGGTTTTGGGAATGCTCGCGATTTTCTAGTAAACGGTTTCTCGGATCGCAATTCTGTTGCTTCCAACGTGTTCCTCGTGTCATTTTACGTCGGAATTAGTCTTGAGAAATGCACAAACACGGTTCTGGAGTTCAAACAACACGAGATCAGGTTTTGGGAATGCTCGCGATTTTCTCGTCAACGTTTGCCCGGATTGCAATTCTGTCGCTTCCAACGCGTTCCTCGCGTCATTTTACATCGGAATTAGTCATGAGAAAGGCAGAAACACGGTTCAGGAGCCCAAAAAACACGAGATCAGGATTCGGGAATGCTCGCGATTTTCTCGTCAACGGTTTCTCGGATCGCAATTCTGTCGCTTCCAACGTGTTCCTCGTGTCATTTTACGTCGGGATTAGTCATGAGAAAGGCAGAAACACGGTTCAGGAGCCCAAAAAACACGAGATCAGGATTCGGGAATGCTCGCGATTTTCTCGTCAACGTTTGCCCGGATTGCAATTCTGTCGCTTCCAACGCGTTCCTCGCGTCATTTTACATCGGAATTAGTCATGAGAAAGGCAGAAACACGGTTCAGGAGCCCAAAAAACACGAGATCAGGATTCGGGAATGCTCGCGATTTTCTCGTCAACGGTTTCTCGGATCGCAATTCTGTCGCTTCCAACGTGATCCTCGTGTCATTTTACGTCGGAAATAGTAACGAGCAGTGCACGTGAACGTTTGTGGAGTCCAAAAAACACGAGTTCAGGTTCTGGGAATGCTCGCGATTTTCTCGTCAACGGTTTCTCGGATCGCAATTCTGTCGCTTCCAACGTGTTCCTCGTGTCATTTTACGTCGGGATTAGTCATGAGAAAGGCAGAAACACGGTTCAGGAGCCCAAAAAACACGAGATCAGGATTCGGGAATGCTCGCGATTTTCTCGTCAACGGTTTCTCGGATCGCAATTCTGTCGCTTCCAACGTGATCCTCGTGTCATTTTACGTCGGAAATAGTAACGAGCAGTGCACGTGAACGTTTGTGGAGTCCAAAAAACACGAGTTCAGGTTCTGGGAATGCTCGCGATTTTCTCGTCAACGGTTTCTCGGATCGCAATTCTGTCGCTTCCAACGTGTTCCTCGTGTCATTTTACGTCGGGATTAGTCATGAGAAAGGCAGAAACACGGTTCAGGAGCCCAAAAAACACGAGATCAGGATTCGGGAATGCTCGCGATTTTCTCGTCAACGGTTTCTCGGATCGCAATTCTGTCGCTTCCAACGTGATCCTCGTGTCATTTTACGTCGGAAATAGTCACGAGCAGTGCACGTGAACGTCTGTGGAGTCCAAAAAACACGAGTTCAGGTTCTGGGAATGCTCGCGATTTCCTCGTCAACGGTTTCTCGGATCGCAATTCTGTCGCTTCTAACGTGTTCCTCGTGTCATTTTACGTCGGAATTAGTCTTGAGAAATGCACAAACACGGTTCTGGAGTTCAAAAAACACGAGATCAGGATTCGGGAATGCTCGCGATTTTCTCGTCAACGGTTTCTCGGATCGCAATTCTGTCGCTTCCAACGTGATCCTCGTGTCATTTTACGTCGGAAATAGTCACGAGCAGTGCACGTGAACGTCTGTGGAGTCCAAAAAACACGAGTTCAGGTTCTGGGAATGCTCGCGATTTTCTCGTCAACGGTTTCTCGGATCGCAATTCTGTCGCTTCCAACGTGTTCCTCGTGTCATTTTACGTCGGGATTAGTCATGAGAAAGGCAGAAACACGGTTCAGGAGCCCAAAAAACACGAGATCAGGATTCGGGAATGCTCGCGATTTTCTCGTCAACGGTTTCTCGGTTCGCAATTCTGTTGCTTCCATCGTGATCCTCGTGTCATTTTACGTCGGAAATAGTCACGAGCAGTGCACGTGAATGTTTGTGGAGTCCAAAAAACACGAGTTCAGGTTCTGGGAAGGCTCGCGATTTTCTCGTCAACGGTTTCTCGGATCGCAATTCTGTCGCTTCTAACGTGTTCCTCGTGTCATTTTACGTCGGAATTAGTCTTGAGAAATGCACAAACACGGTTCTGGAGTTCAAAAAACACGAGTTCAGGTTTTGGGAATGCTCGCGATTTTCTCGTCAACGTTTGCTTGGATTGCAATTCTGTCGCTGCCTACGCGTTTCTCGCGTCATTTTACATCGGAATTAGTCATGAGAAATGCACAAACACGGTTGTGGAGCCCAAAAAACACGAGATCAGTTTCTGGGAATGCTCGCGATTTCCTCGTCAACGGTTTCTCGGATCGCAATTCTGTCGCTTCTAACGTGTTCCTCGTGTCATATTAGTCTTGAGAAATGCACAAACACGGTTCTGGAGTTCAAAAAATACGAGTTCATGTTTTGGGAATACTCGCGATTTTCTAGTCAACGGTTTCTCGGATCGCAATTCTGTCGCTTCCAACGTGTTCCTCGTGTCATTTTACGTCGGAATTAGTCTTGAGAAATGCACAAACACGGTTCTGGAGTTCAAAAAACACGAGATCAGGTTTTGGGAATGCTCGCGATTTTCTCGTCAACGTTTGCCCGGATTGCAATTCTGTCGCTTCCAACGCGTTCCCCGCGTCATTTTACATCGGAATTAGTCTTGAGAAAGGCACAAACACGGTTCAGGAGCCCAAAAAACACGAGATCAGGATTCGGGAATGCTCGCGATTTTCTCGTCAACGGTTTCTCGGATCGCAATTCTGTCGCTTCTAACGTGTTCCTCGTGTCATTTTACGTCGGAATTAGTCTTGAGAAATGCACAAACACGGTTCTAGAGTTCAAAAAACACGAGTTCAGGTTTTGGGAATGCTCGCGATTTTCTCGTCAACGTTTGCTCGGATTGCAATTCTGTCGCTTCCTACGCGTTCCTCGTGTCATTTTACGTCGGAATTAGTCTTGAGAAATGCACAAACACGGTTCTGGAGTTCAAAAAACACGAGTTCAGGTTTTGGGAATGCTCGCGATTTTCTCGTCAACGTTTACTCGGATTGCAATTCTGTCGCTTCCTACGCGTTTCTCGCGTCATTTTACATCGGAATTAGTCATGAGAAAGGCACAAACACGGTTCAGGAGCCCAAAAAACACGAGATCATGTTTTGGGAATGCTCGCGATTTTCTCGTCAACGTTTGCTCGGATTGCAATTCTGTCGCTTCCTACGCGTTTCTCGCGTCATTTTACATCGGAATTAGTCATGAGAAAGGCACAAGCACGGTTCAGGAGCCCAAGAAACACGAGATCAGTATTCGGGAATGCTCGCGATTTTCTCGTCAACGGTTTCTCGGATCGCAATTCTGTCGCTTCCAACGTGATCCTCGTATCATTTTACGTCGGAAATAGTCACGAGCAGTGCACGTGAACGTTTGTGGAGTCCAAAAAACACGAGTTCAGTTTCTGGGAATGCTCGCGATTTCCTCGTCAACGGTTTCTCGGATCGCAATTCTGTCGCTTCTAACGTGTTCCTCGTGTCATTTTACGTCGGAATTAGTCTTGAGAAATGCACAAACACGGTTCTGGAGTTCAAAAAACACGAGTTCAGGTTTTGGGAATGCTCGCGATTTTCTAGTAAACGGTTTCTCGGATCGCAATTCTGTTGCTTCCAACGTGTCTCTCGTGTCATTTTACGTCGGAATTAGTCTTGAGAAATGCACAAACACGGTTCTGGAGTTCAAACAACACGAGATCAGGTTTTGGGAATGCTCGCGATTTTCTCGTCAACGTTTGCCCGGATTGCAATTCTGTCGCTTCCAACGCGTTCCTCGCGTCATTTTACATCGGAATTAGTCATGAGAAAGGCAGAAACACGGTTCAGGAGCCCAAAAAACACGAGGTCAGGATTCGGGAATGCTCGCGATTTTCTCGTCAACGGTTTCTCGGATCGCAATTCTGTCGCTTCCAACGTGATCCTCGTGTCATTTTACGTCGGAAATAGTAACGAGCAGTGCACGTGAACGTTTGTGGAGTCCAAAAAACACGAGTTCAGGTTCTGGGAATGCTCGCGATTTTCTCGTCAACGGTTTCTCGGATCGCAATTCTGTCGCTTCCAACGTGTTCCTCGTGTCATTTTACGTCGGGATTAGTCATGAGAAAGGCAGAAACACGGTTCAGGAGCCCAAAAAACACGAGATCAGGATTCGGGAATGCTCGCGATTTTCTCGTCAACGGTTTCTCGGATCGCAATTCTGTCGCTTCCAACGTGATCCTCGTGTCATTTTACGTCGGAATTAGTCTTGAGAAATGCACAAACACGGTTCTGGAGTTCAAAAAACACTAGATCAGGTTTTGGGAATGCTCGCGATTTTCTCGTCAACGTTTGCCCGGATTGCAATTCTGTCGCTTCCAACGCGTTCCTCGCGTCATTTTACATCGGAATTAGTCTTGAGAAAGGCACAAACACGGTTCAGGAGCCCAAAAAACACGAGATCAGGATTCGGGAATGCTCGCGATTTTCTCGTCAACGGTTTCTCGGATCGCAATTCTGTCGCTTCTAACGTGTTCCTCGTGTCATTTTACGTCGGAGTTAGTCTTGAGAAATGCACAAACACGGTTCTGGAGTTCAAAAAACACGAGTTCAGGTTTTGGGAATGCTCGCGATTTTCTCGTCAACGTTTGCTTGGATTGCAATTCTGTCGCTGCCTACGCGTTTCTCGCGTCATTTTACATCGGAATTAGTCATGAGAAATGCACAAACACGGTTGTGGAGCCCAAAAAACACGAGATCAGTTTCTGGGAATGCTCGCGATTTCCTCGTCAACGGTTTCTCGGATCGCAATTCTGTCGCTTCTAACGTGTTCCTCGTGTCATATTAGTCTTGAGAAATGCACAAACACGGTTCTGGAGTTCAAAAAATACGAGTTCATGTTTTGGGAATACTCGCGATTTTCTAGTCAACGGTTTCTCGGATCGCAATTCTGTCGCTTCCAACGTGTTCCTCGTGTCATTTTACGTCGGAATTAGTCTTGAGAAATGCACAAACACGGTTCTGGAGTTCAAAAAACACGAGATCAGGTTTTGGGAATGCTCGCGATTTTCTCGTCAACGTTTGCCCGGATTGCAATTCTGTCGCTTCCAACGCGTTCCCCGCGTCATTTTACATCGGAATTAGTCTTGAGAAAGGCACAAACACGGTTCAGGAGCCCAAAAAACACGAGATCAGGATTCGGGAATGCTCGCGATTTTCTCGTCAACGGTTTCTCGGATCGCAATTCTGTCGCTTCTAACGTGTTCCTCGTGTCATTTTACGTCGGAATTAGTCTTGAGAAATGCACAAACACGGTTCTGGAGTTCAAAAAACACGAGTTCAGGTTTTGGGAATGCTCGCGATTTTCTCGTCAACGTTTGCTCGGATTGCAATTCTGTCGCTTCCTACGCGTTCCTCGTGTCATTTTACGTCGGAATTAGTCTTGAGAAATGCACAAACACGGTTCTGGAGTTCAAAAAACACGAGTTCAGGTTTTGGGAATGCTCGCGATTTTCTCGTCAACGTTTACTCGGATTGCAATTCTGTCGCTTCCTACGCGTTTCTCGCGTCATTTTACATCGGAATTAGTCATGAGAAAGGCACAAACACGGTTCAGGAGCCCAAAAAACACGAGATCATGTTTTGGGAATGCTCGCGATTTTCTCGTCAACGTTTGCTCGGATTGCAATTCTGTCGCTTCCTACGCGTTTCTCGCGTCATTTTACATCGGAATTAGTCATGAGAAAGGCACAAGCACGGTTCAGGAGCCCAAGAAACACGAGATCAGTATTCGGGAATGCTCGCGATTTTCTCGTCAACGGTTTCTCGGATCGCAATTCTGTCGCTTCCAACGTGATCCTCGTATCATTTTACGTCGGAAATAGTCACGAGCAGTGCACGTGAACGTTTGTGGAGTCCAAAAAACACGAGTTCAGTTTCTGGGAATGCTCGCGATTTCCTCGTCAACGGTTTCTCGGATCGCAATTCTGTCGCTTCTAACGTGTTCCTCGTGTCATTTTACGTCGGAATTAGTCTTGAGAAATGCACAAACACGGTTCTGGAGTTCAAAAAACACGAGTTCAGGTTTTGGGAATGCTCGCGATTTTCTAGTAAACGGTTTCTCGGATCGCAATTCTGTTGCTTCCAACGTGTTCCTCGTGTCATTTTACGTCGGAATTAGTCTTGAGAAATGCACAAACACGGTTCTGGAGTTCAAACAACACGAGATCAGGTTTTGGGAATGCTCGCGATTTTCTCGTCAACGTTTGCCCGGATTGCAATTCTGTCGCTTCCAACGCGTTCCTCGCGTCATTTTACATCGGAATTAGTCATGAGAAAGGCAGAAACACGGTTCAGGAGCCCAAAAAACACGAGATCAGGATTCGGGAATGCTCGCGATTTTCTCGTCAACGGTTTCTCGGATCGCAATTCTGTCGCTTCCAACGTGATCCTCGTGTCATTTTACGTCGGAAATAGTAACGAGCAGTGCACGTGAACGTTTGTGGAGTCCAAAAAACACGAGTTCAGGTTCTGGGAATGCTCGCGATTTTCTCGTCAACGGTTTCTCGGATCGCAATTCTGTCGCTTCCAACGTGTTCCTCGTGTCATTTTACGTCGGGATTAGTCATGAGAAAGGCAGAAACACGGTTCAGGAGCCCAAAAAACACGAGATCAGGATTCGGGAATGCTCGCGATTTTCTCGTCAACGGTTTCTCGGATCGCAATTCTGTCGCTTCCAACGTGATCCTCGTGTCATTTTACGTCGGAAATAGTCACGAGCAGTGCACGTGAACGTCTGTGGAGTCCAAAAAACACGAGTTCAGGTTCTGGGAATGCTCGCGATTTCCTCGTCAACGGTTTCTCGGATCGCAATTCTGTCGCTTCTAACGTGTTCCTCGTGTCATTTTACGTCGGAACTAGTCTTGAGAAATGCACAAACACGGTTCTGGAGTTCAAAAAACACGAGATCAGGATTCGGGATTGCTCGCGATTTTCTCGTCAACGGTTTCTCGGTTCGCAATTCTGTCGCTTCCATCGTGATCCTCGTGTCATTTTACGTCGGAAATAGTCACGAGCAGTGCACGTGAACGTTTGTGGAGTCCAAAAAACACGAGTTCAGGTTCTGGGAAGGCTCGCGATTTTCTCGTCAACGGTTTCTCGGATCGCAATTCTGTCGCTTCTAACGTGTTGCTCGTGTCATTTTACGTCGGAATTAGTCTTGAGAAATGCACAAACACGGTTCTGGAGTTCAAACAACACGAGATCAGGTTTTGGGAATGCTCGCGATTTTCTCGTCAACGTTTGCCCGGATTGCAATTCTGTCGCTTCCAACGCGTTCCTCGCGTCATTTTACATCGGAATTAGTCATGAGAAAGGCACAAACACGGTTCAGGAGCCCAAGAAACACGAGATCAGGATTCGGGAATGCTCGCGATTTTCTCGTCAACGGTTTCTCGGATCGCAATTCTGTCGCTTCCAACGTGATCCTCGTGTCATTTTACGTCGGAAATAGTCACGAGCAGTGCACGTGAACGTTTGTGGAGTCCAAAAAACACGAGTTCAGGTTCTGGGAATGCTCGCGATTTTCTCGTCAACGGTTTCTCGGATCGCAATTCTGTCGCTTCTAACGTGTTCCTCGTGTCATTTTACGTCGGAATTAGTCTTGAGAAATGCACAAACACGGTTCTGGAGTTCAAAAAACACGAGATCAGGTTTTTGGAATGTTCGCGATTTTCTCGTCAATGTTTGCTCGGATTGCAATTCTGTCGCTTCCTACGCGTTTCTCGCGTCATTTTACATCGGAATTAGTCATGAGAAATGCACAAACACGGTTGTGGAGCCCAAAAAACACGAGATCAGTTTCTGGGAATGCTCGCGATTTCCAAGTCAACGGTTTCTCGGATCGCTATTCTGTCGCTTCTAACGTGTTCCTCGTGTCATTTTACGTCGGAATTAGTCTTGAGAAATGCACAAACACGGTTCTGGAGTTCAAAAAACACGAGTTCAGGTTTTGGGAATGCTCGCGATTTTCTAGTCAACGGTTTCTCGGATCGCAATTCTGTCGCTTCCAATGTGTTCCTCGTGTCATTTTACGTCGGAATTAGTCTTGAGAAATGCACAAACACGGTTCTGGAGTTCAAAAAACACTAGATCAGGTTTTGGGAATGCTCGCGATTTTCTCGTCAACGTTTGCCCGGATTGCAATTCTGTCGCTTCCAACGAGTTCCTCGCGTCATTTTACGTCGGAATTAGTCTTGAGAAATGCACAAACACGGTTCTGGAGTTCAAAAAACACGAGATCAGGATTCGGGATTGCTCGCGATTTTCTCGTCAACGGTTTCTCGGTTCGCAATTCTGTCGCTTCCATCGTGATCCTCGTGTCATTTTACGTCGGAAATAGTCACGAGCAGTGCACGTGAACGTTTGTGGAGTCCAAAAAACACGAGTTCAGGTTCTGGGAAGGCTCGCGATTTTCTCGTCAACGGTTTCTCGGATCGCAATTCTGTCGCTTCTAACGTGTTGCTCGTGTCATTTTACGTCGGAATTAGTCTTGAGAAATGCACAAACACGGTTCTGGAGTTCAAACAACACGAGATCAGGTTTTGGGAATGCTCGCGATTTTCTCGTCAACGTTTGCCCGGATTGCAATTCTGTCGCTTCCAACGCGTTCCTCGCGTCATTTTACATCGGAATTAGTCATGAGAAAGGCACAAACACGGTTCAGGAGCCCAAGAAACACGAGATCAGGATTCGGGAATGCTCGCGATTTTCTCGTCAACGGTTTCTCGGATCGCAATTCTGTCGCTTCCAACGTGATCCTCGTGTCATTTTACGTCGGAAATAGTCACGAGCAGTGCACGTGAACGTTTGTGGAGTCCAAAAAACACGAGTTCAGGTTCTGGGAATGCTCGCGATTTTCTCGTCAACGGTTTCTCGGATCGCAATTCTGTCGCTTCTAACGTGTTCCTCGTGTCATTTTACGTCGGAATTAGTCTTGAGAAATGCACAAACACGGTTCTGGAGTTCAAAAAACACGAGATCAGGTTTTTGTAATGCTCGCGATTTTCTCGTCAATGTTTGCTCGGATTGCAATTCTGTCGCTTCCTACGCGTTTCTCGCGTCATTTTACATCGGAATTAGTCATGAGAAATGCACAAACACGGTTGTGGAGCCCAAAAAACACGAGATCAGTTTCTGGGAATGCTCGCGATTTCCAAGTCAACGGTTTCTCGGATCGCTATTCTGTCGCTTCTAACGTGTTCCTCGTGTCATTTTACGTCGGAATTAGTCTTGAGAAATGCAGAAACACGGTTCTGGAGTTCAAAAAACACGAGTTCAGGTTTTGGGAATGCTCGCGATTTTCTAGTCAACGGTTTCTCGGATCGCAATTCTGTCGCTTCCAATGTGTTCCTCGTGTCATTTTACGTCGGAATTAGTCTTGAGAAATGCACAAACACGGTTCTGGAGTTCAAAAAACACTAGATCAGGTTTTGGGAATGCTCGCGATTTTCTCGTCAACGTTTGCCCGGATTGCAATTCTGTCGCTTCCAACGCGTTCCTCGCGTCATTTTACATCGGAATTAGTCTTGAGAAAGGCACAAACACGGTTCAGGAGCCCAAAAAACACGAGATCAGGATTCGGGAATGCTCGCGATTTTCTCGTCAACGGTTTCTCGGATCGCAATTCTGTCGCTTCTAACGTGTTCCTCGTGTCATTTTACGTCGGAATTAGTCTTGAGAAATGCACAAACACGGTTCTGGAGTTCAAAAAACACGAGTTCAGGTTTTGGGAATGCTCGCGATTTTCTCGTCAACGTTTGCTCGGATTGCAATTCTGTCGCTTCCTACGCGTTTCTCGCGTCATTTTACATCGGAATTAGTCATGAGAAAGGCACAAGCACGGTTCAGGAGCCCAAGAAACACGAGATCAGTATTCGGGAATGCTCGCGATTTTCTCGTCAACGGTTTCTCGGATCGCAATTCTGTCGCTTCCAACGTGATCCTCGTATCATTTTACGTCGGAAATAGTCACGAGCAGTGCACGTGAACGTTTGTGGAGTCCAAAAAACACGAGTTCAGTTTCTGGGAATGCTCGCGATTTCCTCGTCAACGGTTTCTCGGATCGCAATTCTGTCGCTTCTAACGTGTTCCTCGTGTCATTTTACGTCGGAATTAGTCTTGAGAAATGCACAAACACGGTTCTGGAGTTCAAAAAACACGAGTTCAGGTTTTGGGAATGCTCGCGATTTTCTAGTAAACGGTTTCTCGGATCGCAATTCTGTTGCTTCCAACGTGTTCCTCGTGTCATTTTACGTCGGAATTAGTCTTGAGAAATGCACAAACACGGTTCTGGAGTTCAAACAACACGAGATCAGGTTTTGGGAATGCTCGCGATTTTCTCGTCAACGTTTGCCCGGATTGCAATTCTGTCGCTTCCAACGCGTTCCTCGCGTCATTTTACATCGGAATTAGTCATGAGAAAGGCAGAAACACGGTTCAGGAGCCCAAAAAACACGAGATCAGGATTCGGGAATGCTCGCGATTTTCTCGTCAACGGTTTCTCGGATCGCAATTCTGTCGCTTCCAACGTGATCCTCGTGTCATTTTACGTCGGAAATAGTAACGAGCAGTGCACGTGAACGTTTGTGGAGTCCAAAAAACACGAGTTCAGGTTCTGGGAATGCTCGCGATTTTCTCGTCAACGGTTTCTCGGATCGCAATTCTGTCGCTTCCAACGTGTTCCTCGTGTCATTTTACGTCGGGATTAGTCATGAGAAAGGCAGAAACACGGTTCAGGAGCCCAAAAAACACGAGATCAGGATTCGGGAATGCTCGCGATTTTCTCGTCAACGGTTTCTCGGATCGCAATTCTGTCGCTTCCAACGTGATCCTCGTGTCATTTTACGTCGGAAATAGTCACGAGCAGTGCACGTGAACGTCTGTGGAGTCCAAAAAACACGAGTTCAGGTTCTGGGAATGCTCGCGATTTCCTCGTTAACGGTTTCTCGGATCGCAATTCTGTCGCTTCTAACGTGTTCCTCGTGTCATTTTACGTCGGAATTAGTCTTGAGAAATGCACAAACACGGTTCTGGAGTTCAAAAAACACGAGATCAGGATTCGGGATTGCTCGCGATTTTCTCGTCAACGGTTTCTCGGTTCGCAATTCTGTCGCTTCCATCGTGATCCTCGTGTCATTTTACGTCGGAAATAGTCACGAGCAGTGCACGTGAACGTTTGTGGAGTCCAAAAAACACGAGTTCAGGTTCTGGGAATGCTCGCGATTTTCTCGTCAACGGTTTCTCGGATCGCAATTCTGTCGCTTCTAACGTGTTCCTCGTGTCATTTTACGTCGGAATTAGTCTTGAGAAATGCACAAACACGGTTCTGGAGTTCAAAAAACACGAGATCAGGTTTTGGGAATGCTCGCGATTTTCTCGTCAACGTTTGCCCGGATTGCAATTCTGTCGCTTCCAACGCGTTCCTCGCGTCATTTTACATCGGAATTAGTCATGAGAAAGGCAGAAACACGGTTCAGGAGCCCAAAAAACACGAGATCAGGATTCGGGAATGCTCGCGATTTTCTCGTCAACGGTTTCTCGGATCGCAATTCTGTCGCTTCCAACGTGATCCTCGTGTCATTTTACGTCGGAAATAGTAACGAGCAGTGCACGTGAACGTTTGTGGAGTCCAAAAAACACGAGTTCAGGTTCTGGGAATGCTCGCGATTTTCTCGTCAACGGTTTCTCGGATCGCAATTCTGTCGCTTCCAACGTGTTCCTCGTGTCATTTTACGTCGGGATTAGTCATGAGAAAGGCAGAAACACGGTTCAGGAGCCCAAAAAACACGAGATCAGGATTCGGGAATGCTCGCGATTTTCTCGTCAACGGTTTCTCGGATCGCAATTCTGTCGCTTCCAACGTGATCCTCGTGTCATTTTACGTCGGAAATAGTCACGAGCAGTGCACGTGAACGTCTGTGGAGTCCAAAAAACACGAGTTCAGGTTCTGGGAATGCTCGCGATTTCCTCGTCAACGGTTTCTCGGATCGCAATTCTGTCGCTTCTAACGTGTTCCTCGTGTCATTTTACGTCGGAATTAGTCTTGAGAAATGCACAAACACGGTTCTGGAGTTCAAAAAACACGAGTTCAGGTTTTGGGAATGCTCGCGATTTTCTAGTCAACGGTTTCTCGGATCGCAAGTCTGTCGCTTCCAACGTGTTCCTCGTGTCATTTTACGTCGGAATTAGTCTTGAGAAATGCACAAACACGGTTCTGGTGTTCAAAAAACACGAGATCAGGTTTTGGGAATGCTCGCGATTTTCTCGTCAACGTTTGCCCGGATTGCAATTCTGTCGCTTCCAACGCGTTCCTCGCGTCATTTTACATCGGAATTAGTCTTGAGAAAGGCACAAACACGGTTCAGGAGCCCAAAAAACACGAGATCAGGATTCGGGAATGCTCGCGATTTTCTCGTCAACGGTTTCTCGGATCGCAATTCTGTCGCTTCCAACGTGATCCTCGTCTCATTTTACGTCGGAAATAGTCACGAGCAGTGCACGTGAACGTTTGTGGAGTCCAAAAAACACGAGTTCAGGTTCTGGGAATGCTCGCGATTTTCTCGTCAACGGTTTCCCGGATTGCAATTCTGTCGCTTCCAACGCGTTCCTCGCGTCATTTTACGTCGGAATTAGTCTTGACAAATGCACAAACACGGTTCAGGAACCCAAAAAACACGAAATCAGGATTCGGGAATGCTCGCGATTTTCTCGTCAACGGTTTCTCGGATCGCAATTCTGTCGCTTCCAACGTGATCCTCGTGTCATTTTACGTCGGAAATAGCCACGAGCAGTGCACGTGAACGTTTGTGGAGTCCAAAAAACACGAGTTCAGGTTCTGGGAAGGCTCGCGATTTTCTCGTCAACGGTTTCTCGGATCGCAATTCTGTCGCTTCTAACGCGTTCCTCGCGTCATTTTACATCGGAATTAGTCATGAGAAAGGCAGAAACACGGTTCAGGAGCCCAAAAAACACGAGATCAGGATTCGGGAATGCTCGCGATTTTCTCGTCAACGGTTTCTCGGATCGCAATTCTGTCGCTTCCAACGTGATCCTCGTGTCATTTTACGTCGGAAATAGTCACGAGCAGTGCACGTGAACGTTTGTGGAATCCAAAAAACACGAGTTCAGGTTCTGGGAAGGCTCGCGATTTTCTCGTCAACGGTTTCTCGGATCGCAATTCTGTCGCTTCTAACGTGTTCCTCGTGTCATTTTACGTCGGAATTAGTCTTGAGAAATGCACAAACACGGTTCTGGAGTTCAAACAACACGAGATCAGGTTTTGGGAATGCTCGCGATTTTCTCGCCAACGTTTGCCCGGATTGCAATTCTGTCGCTTCCAACGCGTTCCTCGCGTCATTTTACATCGGAATTAGTCTTGAGAAAGGCACAAACACGGTTCAGGAGCCCAAAAAACACGAGATCAGGATTCGGGAATGCTCGCGATTTTCTCGTCAACGGTTTCTCGGATCGCAATTCTGTCGCTTCCAACGTGATCCTCGTGTCATTTTACGTCGGAAATAGTCACGAGCAGTGCACGTGAACGTTTGTGGAGTCCAAAAAACACGAGTTCAGGTTCTGGGAATGCTCGCGATTTCCTCGTCAACGGTTTCTCGGATCGCAATTCTGTCGCTTCCAACGTGTTCCTCGTGTCATTTTACGTCGGAATTAGTCTTGACAAATGCACAAACGCGGTTGTGGAGTTAAAAAAACACGAGATCAGGTTTTGGGAATGCTCGCGATTTTCTCGTCAACGTTTGCTCGGATTGCAATTCTGTCGCTTCCATCGTGATCCTCGTGTCATTTTACGTCGGAAATAGTCACGAGCAGTGCACGTGAACGTTTGTGGAATCCAAAAAACACGAGTTCAGGTTCTGGGAAGGCTCGCGATTTTCTCGTCAACGGTTTCTCGGATCGCAATTCTGTCGCTTCTAACGTGTTCCTCGTGTCATTTTACGTCGGAATTAGTCTTGAGAAATGCACAAACACGGTTCTGGAGTTCAAAAAACACGAGATCAGGTTTTGGGAATGCTCGCGATTTTCTCGTCAACGGTTTCTCGGATCGCAATTCTGTCGCTTCCAACGTGTTCCTCGTGTCATTTTACGTCGGAATTAGTCTTGAGAAATGCACAAACACGGTTCTGGAGTTCAAAAAACACGAGTTCAGGTTTTGGGAATGCTCGCGATTTTCTCGTCAACGTTTGCTCGGATTGCAATTCTGTCGCTTCCTACGCGTTTCTCGCGTCATTTTACATCGGAATTAGTCATGAGAAATGCACAAACACGGTTGTGGAGCCCAAAAAACACGAGATCAGTTTCTGGGAATGCTCGCGATTTCCTCGTCAACGGTTTCTCGGATCGCAATTCTGTCGCTTCTAACGTGTTCCTCGTGTCATTTTACGTCGGAATTAGTCTTGAGAAATGCACAAACACGGTTCTGGAGTTCAAAAAACACGAGTTCAGGTTTTGGGAATGCTCGCGATTTTCTAGTCAACGGTTTCTCGGATCGCAAGTCTGTCGCTTCCAACGTGTTCCTCGTGTCATTTTACGTCGGAATTAGTCTTGAGAAATGCACAAACACGGTTCTGGTGTTCAAAAAACACGAGATCAGGTTTTGGGAATGCTCGCGATTTTCTCGTCAACGTTTGCCCGGATTGCAATTCTGTCGCTTCCAACGCGTTCCTCGCGTCATTTTACATCGGAATTAGTCTTGAGAAAGGCACAAACACGGTTCAGGAGCCCAAAAAACACGAGATCAGGATTCGGGAATGCTCGCGATTTTCTCGTCAACGGTTTCTCGGATCGCAATTCTGTCGCTTCCAACGTGATCCTCGTGTCATTTTACGTCGGAAATAGTCACGAGCAGTGCACGTGAACGTTTGTGGAGTCCAAAAAACACGAGTTCAGGTTCTGGGAATGCTCGCGATTTTCTCGTCAACGGTTTCCCGGATTGCAATTCTGTCGCTTCCAACGCGTTCCTCGCGTCATTTTACGTCGGAATTAGTCTTGACAAATGCACAAACACGGTTCAGGAGCCCAAAAAACACGAAATCAGGATTCGGGAATGCTCGCGATTTTCTCGTCAACGGTTTCTCGGATCGCAATTCTGTCGCTTCCAACGTGATCCTCGTGTCATTTTACGTCGGAAATAGTCACGAGCAGTGCACGTGAACGTTTGTGGAATCCAAAAAACACGAGTTCAGGTTCTGGGAAGGCTCGCGATTTTCTCGTCAACGGTTTCTCGGATCGCAATTCTGTCGCTTCTAACGTGTTCCTCGTGTCATTTTACGTCGGAATAAGTCTTGAGAAATGCACAAACACGGTTCTGGAGTTCAAACAACACGAGATCAGGTTTTGGGAATGCTCGCGATTTTCTCGCCAACGTTTGCCCGGATTGCAATTCTGTCGCTTCCAACGCGTTCCTCGCGTCATTTTACATCGGAATTAGTCTTGAGAAAGGCACAAACACGGTTCAGGAGCCCAAAAAACACGAGATCAGGATTCGGGAATGCTCGCGATTTTCTCGTCAACGGTTTCTCGGATCGCAATTCTGTCGCTTCCAACGTGATCCTCGTGTCATTTTACGTCGGAAATAGTCACGAGCAGTGCACGTGAACGTTTGTGGAGTCCAAAAAACACGAGTTCAGGTTCTGGGAATGCTCGCGATTTCCTCGTCAACGGTTTCTCGGATCGCAATTCTGTCGCTTCCAACGTGTTCCTCGTGTCATTTTACGTCGGAATTAGTCTTGACAAATGCACAAACGCGGTTGTGGAGTTAAAAAAACACGAGATCAGGTTTTGGGAATGCTCGCGATTTTCTCGTCAACGTTTGCTCGGATTGCAATTCTGTCGCTTCCATCGTGATCCTCGTGTCATTTTACGTCGGAAATAGTCACGAGCAGTGCACGTGAACGTTTGTGGAATCCAAAAAACACGAGTTCAGGTTCTGGGAAGGCTCGCGATTTTCTCGTCAACGGTTTCTCGGATCGCAATTCTGTCGCCTCTAACGTGTTCCTCGTGTCATTTTACGTCGGAATTAGTCTTGAGAAATGCACAAACACGGTTCTGGAGTTCAAAAAACACGAGATCAGGTTTTGGGAATGCTCGCGATTTTCTCGTCAACGGTTTCTCGGATCGCAATTCTGTCGCTTCCAACGTGTTCCTCGTGTCATTTTACGTCGGAATTAGTCTTGAGAAATGCACAAACACGGTTCTGGAGTTCAAAAAACACGAGTTCAGGTTTTGGGAATGCTCGCGATTTTCTCGTCAACGTTTGCTCGGATTGCAATTCTGTCGCTTCCTACGCGTTTCTCGCGTCATTTTACATCGGAATTAGTCATGAGAAATGCACAAACACGGTTGTGGAGCCCAAAAAACACGAGATCAGTTTCTGGGAATGCTCGCGATTTCCTCGTCAACGGTTTCTCGGATCGCAATTCTGTCGCTTCTAACGTGTTCCTCGTGTCATTTTACGTCGGAATTAGTCTTGAGAAATGCACAAACACGGTTCTGGAGTTCAAAAAACACGAGTTCAGGTTTTGGGAATGCTCGCGATTTTCTAGTCAACGGTTTCTCGGATCGCAAGTCTGTTGCTTCCAACGTGTTCCTCGTGTCATTTTACGTCGGAATTAGTCTTGAGAAATGCACAAACACGGTTCTGGAGTTCAAAAAACACGAGATCAGGTTTTGGGAATGCTCGCGATTTTCTCGTCAACGTTTGCCCGGATTGCAATTCTGTCGCTTCCAACGCGTTCCTCGCGTCATTTTACATCGGAATTAGTCTTGAGAAAGGCACAAACACGGTTCAGGAGCCCAAAAAACACGAGATCAGGATTCGGGAATGCTCGCGATTTTCTCGTCAACGGTTTCTCGGATCGCAATTCTGTCGCTTCCAACGTGATCCTCGTGTCATTTTACGTCGGAAATAGTCACGAGCAGTGCACGTGAACGTTTGTGGAGTCCAAAAAACACGAGTTCAGGTTCTGGGAATGCTCGCGATTTCCTCGTCAACGGTTTCTCGGATCGCAATTCTGTCGCTTCTAACGCGTTCCTCGCGTCATTTTACATCGGAATTAGTCATGAGAAAGGCAGAAACACGGTTCAGGAGCCCAAAAAACACGAGATCAGGATTCGGTAATGCTCGCGATTTTCTCGTCAACGGTTTCTCGGATCGCAATTCTGTCGCTTCCAACGTGATCCTCGTGTCATTTTACGTCGGAAATAGTCACGAGCAGTGCACGTGAACGTTTGTGGAGTCCAAAAAACACGAGTTCAGGTTCTGGGAATGCTCGCGATTTCCTCGTCAACGGTTTCTCGGATCGCAATTCTGTCGCTTCCAACGCGTTCCTCGCGTCATTTTACATCGGAATTAGTCATGAGAAAGGCAGAAACACGGTTCAGGAGCCCAAAAAACACGAGATCAGGATTCGGGAATGCTCGCGATTTTCTCGTCAACGGTTTCTCGGATCGCAATTCTGTCGCTTCCAACGTGATCCTCGTGTCATTTTACGTCGGAAATAGTAACGAGCAGTGCACGTGAACGTTTGTGGAGTCCAAAAAACACGAGTTCAGGTTCTGGGAATGCTCGCGATTTTCTCGTCAACGGTTTCTCGGATCGCAATTCTGTCGCTTCCAACGTGTTCCTCGTGTCATTTTACGTCGGGATTAGTCATGAGAAAGGCAGAAACACGGTTCAGGAGCCCAAAAAACACGAGATCAGGATTCGGGAATGCTCGCGATTTTCTCGTCAACGGTTTCTCGGATCGCAATTCTGTCGCTTCCAACGTGATCCTCGTGTCATTTTACGTCGGAAATAGTCACGAGCAGTGCACGTGAACGTCTGTGGAGTCCAAAAAACACGAGTTCAGGTTCTGGGAATGCTCGCGATTTCCTCGTCAACGGTTTCTCGGATCGCAATTCTGTCGCTTCTAACGTGTTCCTCGTGTCATTTTACGTCGGAATTAGTCTTGAGAAATGCACAAACACGGTTCTGGAGTTCAAAAAACACGAGATCAGGATTCGGGATTGCTCGCGATTTTCTCGTCAACGGTTTCTCGGTTCGCAATTCTGTCGCTTCCATCGTGATCCTCGTGTCATTTTACGTCGGAAATAGTCACGAGCAGTGCACGTGAACGTTTGTGGAGTCCAAAAAACACGAGTTCAGGTTCTGGGAAGGCTCGCGATTTTCTCGTCAACGGTTTCTCGGATCGCAATTCTGTCGCTTCTAACGTGTTGCTCGTGTCATTTTACGTCGGAATTAGTCTTGAGAAATGCACAAACACGGTTCTGGAGTTCAAACAACACGAGATCAGGTTTTGGGAATGCTCGCGATTTTCTCGTCAACGTTTGCCCGGATTGCAATTCTGTCGCTTCCAACGCGTTCCTCGCGTCATTTTACATCGGAATTAGTCATGAGAAAGGCACAAACACGGTTCAGGAGCCCAAGAAACACGAGATCAGGATTCGGGAATGCTCGCGATTTTCTCGTCAACGGTTTCTCGGATCGCAATTCTGTCGCTTCCAACGTGATCCTCGTGTCATTTTACGTCGGAAATAGTCACGAGCAGTGCACGTGAACGTTTGTGGAGTCCAAAAAACACGAGTTCAGGTTCTGGGAATGCTCGCGATTTTCTCGTCAACGGTTTCTCGGATCGCAATTCTGTCGCTTCTAACGTGTTCCTCGTGTCATTTTACGTCGGAATTAGTCTTGAGAAATGCACAAACACGGTTCTGGAGTTCAAAAAACACGAGATCAGGTTTTTGGAATGCTCGCGATTTTCTCGTCAATGTTTCCTCGGATTGCAATTCTGTCGCTTCCTACGCGTTTCTCGCGTCATTTTACATCGGAATTAGTCATGAGAAATGCACAAACACGGTTGTGGAGCCCAAAAAACACGAGATCAGTTTCTGGGAATGCTCGCGATTTCCAAGTCAACGGTTTCTCGGATCGCTATTCTGTCGCTTCTAACGTGTTCCTCGTGTCATTTTACGTCGGAATTAGTCTTGAGAAATGCACAAACACGGTTCTGGAGTTCAAAAAACACGAGTTCAGGTTTTGGGAATGCTCGCGATTTTCTAGTCAACGGTTTCTCGGATCGCAATTCTGTCGCTTCCAATGTGTTCCTCGTGTCATTTTACGTCGGAATTAGTCTTGAGAAATGCACAAACACGGTTCTGGAGTTCAAAAAACACTAGATCAGGTTTTGGGAATGCTCGCGATTTTCTCGTCAACGTTTGCCCGGATTGCAATTCTGTCGCTTCCAACGAGTTCCTCGCGTCATTTTACATCGGAATTAGTCTTGAGAAAGGCACAAACACGGTTCAGGAGCCCAAAAAACACGAGATCAGGATTCGGGAATGCTCGCGATTTTCTCGTCAACGGTTTCTCGGATCGCAATTCTGTCGCTTCCAACGTGATCCTCGTGTCATTTTACGTCGGAAATAGTCACGAGCAGTGCACGTGAACGTCTGTGGAGTCCAAAAAACACGAGTTCAGGTTCTGGGAATGCTCGCGATTTCCTCGTCAACGGTTTCTCGGATCGCAATTCTGTCGCTTCTAACGTGTTCCTCGTGTCATTTTACGTCGGAATTAGTCTTGAGAAATGCACAAACACGGTTCTGGAGTTCAAAAAACACGAGATCAGGATTCGGGATTGCTCGCGATTTTCTCGTCAACGGTTTCTCGGTTCGCAATTCTGTCGCTTCCATCGTGATCCTCGTGTCATTTTACGTCGGAAATAGTCACGAGCAGTGCACGTGAACGTTTGTGGAGTCCAAAAAACACGAGTTCAGGTTCTGGGAAGGCTCGCGATTTTCTCGTCAACGGTTTCTCGGATCGCAATTCTGTCGCTTCTAACGTGTTGCTCGTGTCATTTTACGTCGGAATTAGTCTTGAGAAATGCACAAACACGGTTCTGGAGTTCAAACAACACGAGATCAGGTTTTGGGAATGCTCGCGATTTTCTCGTCAACGTTTGCCCGGATTGCAATTCTGTCGCTTCCAACGCGTTCCTCGCGTCATTTTACATCGGAATTAGTCATGAGAAAGGCACAAACACGGTTCAGGAGCCCAAGAAACACGAGATCAGGATTCGGGAATGCTCGCGATTTTCTCGTCAACGGTTTCTCGGATCGCAATTCTGTCGCTTCCAACGTGATCCTCGTGTCATTTTACGTCGGAAATAGTCACGAGCAGTGCACGTGAACGTTTGTGGAGTCCAAAAAACACGAGTTCAGGTTCTGGGAATGCTCGCGATTTTCTCGTCAACGGTTTCTCGAATCGCAATTCTGTCGCTTCTAACGTGTTCCTCGTGTCATTTTACGTCGGAATTAGTCTTGAGAAATGCACAAACACGGTTCTGGAGTTCAAAAAACACGAGTTCAGGTTTTGGGAATGCTCGCGATTTTCTAGTCAACGGTTTCTCGGATCGCAAGTCTGTCGCTTCCAACGTGTTCCTCGTGTCATTTTACGTCGGAATTAGTCTTGAGAAATGCACAAACACGGTTCTGGTGTTCAAAAAACACGAGATCAGGTTTTGGGAATGCTCGCGATTTTCTGGTCAACGTTTGCCCGGATTGCAATTCTGTCGCTTCCAACGCGTTCCTCGCGTCATTTTACATCGGAATTAGTCTTGAGAAAGGCACAAACACGGTTCAGGAGCCCAAAAAACACGAGATCAGGATTCGGGAATGCTCGCGATTTTCTCGTCAACGGTTTCTCGGATCGCAATTCTGTCGCTTCTAACGTGTTGCTCGTGTCATTTTACGTCGGAATTAGTCTTGAGAAATGCACAAACACGGTTCTGGAGTTCAAACAACACGAGATCAGGTTTTGGGAATGCTCGCGATTTTCTCGTCAACGTTTGCCCGGATTGCAATTCTGTCGCTTCCAACGCGTTCCTCGCGTCATTTTACATCGGAATTAGTCATGAGAAAGGCACAAACACGGTTCAGGAGCCCAAGAAACACGAGATCAGGATTCGGGAATGCTCGCGATTTTCTCGTCAACGGTTTCTCGGATCGCAATTCTGTCGCTTCCAACGTGATCCTCGTGTCATTTTACGTCGGAAATAGTCACGAGCAGTGCACGTGAACGTTTGTGGAGTCCAAAAAACACGAGTTCAGGTTCTGGGAATGCTCGCGATTTTCTCGTCAACGGTTTCTCGGATCGCAATTCTGTCGCTTCTAACGTGTTCCTCGTGTCATTTTACGTCGGAATTAGTCTTGAGAAATGCACAAACACGGTTCTGGAGTTCAAAAAACACGAGTTCAGGTTTTGGGAATGCTCGCGATTTTCTAGTCAACGGTTTCTCGGATCGCAAGTCTGTCGCTTCCAACGTGTTCCTCGTGTCATTTTACGTCGGAATTAGTCTTGAGAAATGCACAAACACGGTTCTGGTGTTCAAAAAACACGAGATCAGGTTTTGGGAATGCTCGCGATTTTCTGGTCAACGTTTGCCCGGATTGCAATTCTGTCGCTTCCAACGCGTTCCTCGCGTCATTTTACATCGGAATTAGTCTTGAGAAAGGCACAAACACGGTTCAGGAGCCCAAAAAACACGAGATCAGGATTCGGGAATGCTCGCGATTTTCTCGTCAACGGTTTCTCGGATCGCAATTCTGTCGCTTCCAACGTGATCCTCGTCTCATTTTACGTCGGAAATAGTCACGAGCAGTGCACGTGAACGTTTGTGGAGTCCAAAAAACACGAGTTCAGGTTCTGGGAATGCTCGCGATTTTCTCGTCAACGGTTTCCCGGATTGCAATTCTGTCGCTTCCAACGCGTTCCTCGCGTCATTTTACGTCGGAATTAGTCTTGACAAATGCACAAACACGGTTCAGGAACCCAAAAAACACGAAATCAGGATTCGGGAATGCTCGCGATTTTCTCGTCAACGGTTTCTCGGATCGCAATTCTGTCGCTTCCAACGTGATCCTCGTGTCATTTTACGTCGGAAATAGCCACGAGCAGTGCACGTGAACGTTTGTGGAGTCCAAAAAACACGAGTTCAGGTTCTGGGAAGGCTCGCGATTTTCTCGTCAACGGTTTCTCGGATCGCAATTCTGTCGCTTCTATCGCGTTCCTCGCGTCATTTTACATCGGAATTAGTCATGAGAAAGGCAGAAACACGGTTCAGGAGCCCAAAAAACACGAGATCAGGATTCGGGAATGCTCGCGATTTTCTCGTCAACGGTTTCTCGGATCGCAATTCTGTCGCTTCCAACGTGATCCTCGTGTCATTTTACGTCGGAAATAGTCACGAGCAGTGCACGTGAACGTTTGTGGAATCCAAAAAACACGAGTTCAGGTTCTGGGAAGGCTCGCGATTTTCTCGTCAACGGTTTCTCGGATCGCAATTCTGTCGCTTCTAACGTGTTCCTCGTGTCATTTTACGTCGGAATTAGTCTTGAGAAATGCACAAACACGGTTCTGGAGTTCAAACAACACGAGATCAGGTTTTGGGAATGCTCGCGATTTTCTCGCCAACGTTTGCCCGGATTGCAATTCTGTCGCTTCCAACGCGTTCCTCGCGTCATTTTACATCGGAATTAGTCTTGAGAAAGGCACAAACACGGTTCAGGAGCCCAAAAAACACGAGATCAGGATTCGGGAATGCTCGCGATTTTCTCGTCAACGGTTTCTCGGATCGCAATTCTGTCGCTTCCAACGTGATCCTCGTGTCATTTTACGTCGGAAATAGTCACGAGCAGTGCACGTGAACGTTTGTGGAGTCCAAAAAACACGAGTTCAGGTTCTGGGAATGCTCGCGATTTCCTCGTCAACGGTTTCTCGGATCGCAATTCTGTCGCTTCCAACGTGTTCCTCGTGTCATTTTACGTCGGAATTAGTCTTGACAAATGCACAAACGCGGTTGTGGAGTTAAAAAAACACGAGATCAGGTTTTGGGAATGCTCGCGATTTTCTCGTCAACGTTTGCTCGGATTGCAATTCTGTCGCTTCCATCGTGATCCTCGTGTCATTTTACGTCGGAAATAGTCACGAGCAGTGCACGTGAACGTTTGTGGAATCCAAAAAACACGAGTTCAGGTTCTGGGAAGGCTCGCGATTTTCTCGTCAACGGTTTCTCGGATCGCAATTCTGTCGCTTCTAACGTGTTCCTCGTGTCATTTTACGTCGGAATTAGTCTTGAGAAATGCACAAACACGGTTCTGGAGTTCAAAAAACACGAGATCAGGTTTTGGGAATGCTCGCGATTTTCTCGTCAACGGTTTCTCGGATCGCAATTCTGTCGCTTCCAACGTGTTCCTCGTGTCATTTTACGTCGGAATTAGTCTTGAGAAATGCACAAACACGGTTCTGGAGTTCAAAAAACACGAGTTCAGGTTTTGGGAATGCTCGCGATTTTCTCGTCAACGTTTGCTCGGATTGCAATTCTGTCGCTTCCTACGCGTTTCTCGCGTCATTTTACATCGGAATTAGTCATGAGAAATGCACAAACACGGTTGTGGAGCCCAAAAAACACGAGATCAGTTTCTGGGAATGCTCGCGATTTCCTCGTCAACGGTTTCTCGGATCGCAATTCTGTCGCTTCTAACGTGTTCCTCGTGTCATTTTACGTCGGAATTAGTCTTGAGAAATGCACAAACACGGTTCTGGAGTTCAAAAAACACGAGTTCAGGTTTTGGGAATGCTCGCGATTTTCTAGTCAACGGTTTCTCGGATCGCAAGTCTGTCGCTTCCAACGTGTTCCTCGTGTCATTTTACGTCGGAATTAGTCTTGAGAAATGCACAAACACGGTTCTGGTGTTCAAAAAACACGAGATCAGGTTTTGGGAATGCTCGCGATTTTCTCGTCAACGTTTGCCCGGATTGCAATTCTGTCGCTTCCAACGCGTTCCTCGCGTCATTTTACATCGGAATTAGTCTTGAGAAAGGCACAAACACGGTTCAGGAGCCCAAAAAACACGAGATCAGGATTCGGGAATGCTCGCGATTTTCTCGTCAACGGTTTCTCGGATCGCAATTCTGTCGCTTCCAACGTGATCCTCGTGTCATTTTACGTCGGAAATAGTCACGAGCAGTGCACGTGAACGTTTGTGGAGTCCAAAAAACACGAGTTCAGGTTCTGGGAATGCTCGCGATTTTCTCGTCAACGGTTTCCCGGATTGCAATTCTGTCGCTTCCAACGCGTTCCTCGCGTCATTTTACGTCGGAATTAGTCTTGACAAATGCACAAACACGGTTCAGGAGCCCAAAAAACACGAAATCAGGATTCGGGAATGCTCGCGATTTTCTCGTCAACGGTTTCTCGGATCGCAATTCTGTCGCTTCCAACGTGATCCTCGTGTCATTTTACGTCGGAAATAGCCACGAGCAGTGCACGTGAACGTTTGTGGAGTCCAAAAAACACGAGTTCAGGTTCTGGGAAGGCTCGCGATTTTCTCGTCAACGGTTTCTCGGATCGCAATTCTGTCGCTTCTAACGCGTTCCTCGCGTCATTTTACATCGGAATTAGTCATGAGAAAGGCAGAAACACGGTTCAGGAGCCCAAAAAACACGAGATCAGGATTCGGGAATGCTCGCGATTTTCTCGTCAACGGTTTCTCGGATCGCAATTCTGTCGCTTCCAACGTGATCCTCGTGTCATTTTACGTCGGAAATAGTCACGAGCAGTGCACGTGAACGTTTGTGGAATCCAAAAAACACGAGTTCAGGTTCTGGGAAGGCTCGCGATTTTCTCGTCAACGGTTTCTCGGATCGCAATTCTGTCGCTTCTAACGTGTTCCTCGTGTCATTTTACGTCGGAATAAGTCTTGAGAAATGCACAAACACGGTTCTGGAGTTCAAACAACACGAGATCAGGTTTTGGGAATGCTCGCGATTTTCTCGCCAACGTTTGCCCGGATTGCAATTCTGTCGCTTCCAACGCGTTCCTCGCGTCATTTTACATCGGAATTAGTCTTGAGAAAGGCACAAACACGGTTCAGGAGCCCAAAAAACACGAGATCAGGATTCGGGAATGCTCGCGATTTTCTCGTCAACGGTTTCTCGGATCGCAATTCTGTCGCTTCCAACGTGATCCTCGTGTCATTTTACGTCGGAAATAGTCACGAGCAGTGCACGTGAACGTTTGTGGAGTCCAAAAAACACGAGTTCAGGTTCTGGGAATGCTCGCGATTTCCTCGTCAACGGTTTCTCGGATCGCAATTCTGTCGCTTCCAACGTGTTCCTCGTGTCATTTTACGTCGGAATTAGTCTTGACAAATGCACAAACGCGGTTGTGGAGTTAAAAAAACACGAGATCAGGTTTTGGGAATGCTCGCGATTTTCTCGTCAACGTTTGCTCGGATTGCAATTCTGTCGCTTCCATCGTGATCCTCGTGTCATTTTACGTCGGAAATAGTCACGAGCAGTGCACGTGAACGTTTGTGGAATCCAAAAAACACGAGTTCAGGTTCTGGGAAGGCTCGCGATTTTCTCGTCAACGGTTTCTCGGATCGCAATTCTGTCGCCTCTAACGTGTTCCTCGTGTCATTTTACGTCGGAATTAGTCTTGAGAAATGCACAAACACGGTTCTGGAGTTCAAAAAACACGAGATCAGGTTTTGGGAATGCTCGCGATTTTCTCGTCAACGGTTTCTCGGATCGCAATTCTGTCGCTTCCAACGTGTTCCTCGTGTCATTTTACGTCGGAATTAGTCTTGAGAAATGCACAAACACGGTTCTGGAGTTCAAAAAACACGAGTTCAGGTTTTGGGAATGCTCGCGATTTTCTCGTCAACGTTTGCTCGGATTGCAATTCTGTCGCTTCCTACGCGTTTCTCGCGTCATTTTACATCGGAATTAGTCATGAGAAATGCACAAACACGGTTGTGGAGCCCAAAAAACACGAGATCAGTTTCTGGGAATGCTCGCGATTTCCTCGTCAACGGTTTCTCGGATCGCAATTCTGTCGCCGTGTTCCTCGTGTCATTTTACGTCGGAATTAGTCTTGAGAAATGCACAAACACGGTTCTGGAGTTCAAAAAACACGAGTTCAGGTTTTGGGAATGCTCGCGATTTTCTAGTCAACGGTTTCTCGGATCGCAAGTCTGTCGCTTCCAACGTGTTCCTCGTGTCATTTTACGTCGGAATTAGTCTTGAGAAATGCACAAACACGGTTCTGGAGTTCAAAAAACACGAGATCAGGTTTTGGGAATGCTCGCGATTTTCTCGTCAACGTTTGCCCGGATTGCAATTCTGTCGCTTCCAACGCGTTCCTCGCGTCATTTTACATCGGAATTAGTCTTGAGAAAGGCACAAACACGGTTCAGGAGCCCAAAAAACACGAGATCAGGATTCGGGAATGCTCGCGATTTTCTCGTCAACGGTTTCTCGGATCGCAATTCTGTCGCTTCCAACGTGATCCTCGTGTCATTTTACGTCGGAAATAGTCACGAGCAGTGCACGTGAACGTTTGTGGAGTCCAAAAAACACGAGTTCAGGTTCTGGGAATGCTCGCGATTTCCTCGTCAACGGTTTCTCGGATCGCAATTCTGTCGCTTCTAACGTGTTCCTCGTGTCATTTTACGTCGGAATTAGTCTTGAGAAATGCACAAACACGGTTCTGGAGTTCAAAAAACACGAGATCAGGATTCGGGATTGCTCGCGATTTTCTCGTCAACGGTTTCTCGGTTCGCAATTCTGTCGCTTCCATCGTGATCCTCGTATCATTTTACGTCGGAAATAGTCACGAGCAGTGCACGTGAACGTTTGTGGAGTCCAAAAAACACGAGATCAGGTTTTGGGAATGCTCGCGATTTCCTCGTCAACGGTTTCTCGGATCGCAATTCTGTCGCTTCTAACGTGTTCCTCGTGTCATTTTACGTCGGAATTAGTCTTGAGAAATCCACAAACACGGTTCTGGAGTTCAAAAAACACGAGATCAGGTTTTTGGAATGCTCGCGATTTTCTCGTCAACGGTTTCTCGGTTCGCAATTCTGTCGCTTCTAACGTGTTCCTCGTGTCATTTTACGTCGGAATTAGTCTTGAGAAATGCACAAACACGGTTCTGGAGTTCAAAAAACACGAGTTCAGGTTTTGGGAATGCTCGCGATTTTCTCGTCAACGTTTGCTCGGATTGCAATTCTGTCGCTTCCTACGCGTTTCTCGCGTCATTTTACATCGGAATTAGTCATGAGAAATGCACAAACACGGTTGTGGAGCCCAAAAAACACGAGATCAGTTTCTGGGAATGCTCGCGATTTCCTCGTCAACGGTTTCTCGGATCGCAATTCTGTCGCTTCTAACGTGTTCCTCGTGTCATTTTACGTCGGAATTAGTCTTGAGAAATGCACAAACACGGTTCTGGAGTTCAAAAAACACGAGTTCAGGTTTTGGGAATGCTCGCGATTTTCTAGTCAACGGTTTCTCGGATCGCAAGTCTGTCGCTTCCAACGTGTTCCTCGTGTCATTTTACGTCGGAATTAGTCTTGAGAAATGCACAAACACGGTTCTGGAGTTCAAAAAACACGAGTTCAGGTTTTGGGAATGCTCGCGATTTTCTCGTCAACGTTTGCTTGGATTGCAATTCTGTCGCTTCCAACGTGATCCTCGTGTCATTTTACGTCGGAAATAGTCACGAGCAGTGCACGTGAACGTTTGTGGAGTCCAAAAAACACGAGTTCAGGTTCTGGGAATGCTCGCGATTTTCTCGTCAACGGTTTCTCGGATCGCAATTCTGTCGCTTCTAACGTGTTCCTCGTGTCATTTTACGTCGGAATTAATCTTGAGAAATGCACAAACACGGTTCTGAAGTTCAAAAAACACGAGATCAGGTTTTGGGAATGCTCGCGATTTCCTCGTCAACGGTTTCTCGGATCGCAATTCTGTCGCTTCTAACGTGTTCCTCGTGTCATTTTACGTCGGAATTAGTCTTGAGAAATCCACAAACACGGTTCTGGAGTTCAAAAAACACGAGATCAGGTTTTTGGAATGCTCGCGATTTTCTCGTCAACGGTTTCTCGGTTCGCAATTCTGTCGCTTCTAACGTGTTCCTCGTGTCATTTTACGTCGGAATTAGTCTTGAGAAATGCACAAACACGGTTCTGGAGTTCAAAAAACACGAGTTCAGGTTTTGGGAATGCTCGCGATTTTCTCGTCAACGTTTGCTTGGATTGCAATTCTGTCGCTTCCAACGTGATCCTCGTGTCATTTTACGTCGGAAATAGTCACGAGCAGTGCACGTGAACGTTTGTGGAGTCCAAAAAACACGAGTTCAGGTTCTGGGAATGCTCGCGATTTTCTCGTCAACGGTTTCTCGGATCGCAATTCTGTCGCTTCTAACGTGTTCCTCGTGTCATTTTACGTCGGAATTAATCTTGAGAAATGCACAAACACGGTTCTGAAGTTCAAAAAACACGAGATCAGGTTTTGGGAATGCTCGCGATTTCCTCGTCAACGGTTTCTCGGATCGCAATTCTGTCGCTTCTAACGTGTTCCTCGTGTCATTTTACGTCGGAATTAGTCTTGAGAAATGCACAAACACGGTTCAGGAGCCCAAAAAACACGAGATCAGGATTCGGGAATGCTCGCGATTTTCTCGTCAACGGTTTCTCGGATCGCAATTCTGTCGCTTCCAACGTGATCCTCGTGTCATTTTACGTCGGAAATAGTCACGAGCAGTGCACGTGAACGTTTGTGGAGTCCAAAAAACACGAGTTCAGGTTCTGGGAATGCCCGCGATTTCCTCGTTAACGGTTTCTCGGATCGCAATTCTGTCGCTTCCAACGTGATCCTCGTGTCATTTTACGTCGGAAATAGTCACGAGCAGTGCACGTGAACGTTTGTGGAATCCAAAAAACACGAGTTCAGGTTCTGGGAATGCCCGCGATTTCCTCGTTAACGGTTTCTCGGATCGCAATTCTGTCGCTTCTAACGTGTTCCTCGTGTCATTTTACGTCGGAATTAGTCTTGACAAATGCACAAACGCGGTTCTGGAGTTCAAAAAACACGAGATCAGGTTTTGGGAATGCTCGCGATTTTCTCGTCAACGTTTGCTCGGATCGCAATTCTGTCGCTTCTAACGTGTTCCTCGTGTCATTTTACGTCGGAATTAGTCAAGAGAAAGGCAGAAACACGGTTCAGGAGCCCAAAAAACACGAGATCAGGATTCGTGAATGCTCGCGATTTTCTCGTCAACGGTTTCTCGGATCGCAATTCTGTCGCTTCCAACGTGATCCTCGTGTCATTTTACGTCGGAAATAGTCACGAGCAGTGCACGTGAACGTTTGTGGAATCCAAAAAACACGAGTTCAGGTTCTGGGAATGCTCGCGATTTTCTCGTCAACGGTTTCTCGGATCGCAATTCTGTCGCTTCTAACGTGTTCCTCGTGTCATTTTACGTCGGGATTAGTCATGAGAAAGGCACAAACACGGTTCAGGAGCCCAAAAAACACGAGATCAGGGTTGGGGAATGCTCGCGATTTTCTCGTCAACGGTTTCTCGGATCGCAATTCTGTCGCTTCCAACGTGATCCTCGTGTCATTTTACGTCGGAAATAGTCACGAGCAGTGCACGTGAACGTTTGTGGAATCCAAAAAACACGAGTTCAGGTTCTGGGAAGGCTCGCGATTTTCTCGTCAACGGTTTCTCGGATCGCAATTCTGTCGCTTCTAACGTGATCCTCGTGTCATTTTACGTCGGAATTAGTCTTGAGAAATGCACAAACACGGTTCTGGAGTTCAAACAACACGAGATCAGGTTTTGGGAATGCTCGCGATTTTCTCGTCAACGTTTGCCCGGATTGCAATTCTGTCGCTTCCAACGCGTTCCTCGCGTCATTTTACATCGGAATTAGTCATGAGAAAGGCACAAACACGGTTCAGGAGCCCAAGAAACACGAGATCAGGATTCGGGAATGCTCGCGATTTTCTCGTCAACGGTTTCTCGGATCGCAATTCTGTCGCTTCCAACGTGATCCTCGTGTCATTTTACGTCGGAAATAGTCACGAGCAGTGCACGTGAACGTTTGTGGAGTCCAAAAAACACGAGTTCAGGTTCTGGGAATGCTCGCGATTTTCTCGTCAACGGTTTCTCGGATCGCAATTCTGTCGCTTCTAACGTGTTCCTCGTGTCATTTTACGTCGGAATTAGTCTTGAGAAATGCACAAACACGGTTCTGGAGTTCAAAAAACACGAGATCAGGTTTTTGGAATGCTCGCGATTTTCTCGTCAATGTTTGCTCGGATTGCAATTCTGTCGCTTCCTACGCGTTTCTCGCGTCATTTTACATCGGAATTAGTCATGAGAAATGCACAAACACGGTTGTGGAGCCCAAAAAACACGAGATCAGTTTCTGGGAATGCTCGCGATTTCCAAGTCAACGGTTTCTCGGATCGCTATTCTGTCGCTTCTAACGTGTTCCTCGTGTCATTTTACGTCGGAATTAGTCTTGAGAAATGCACAAACACGGTTCTGGAGTTCAAAAAACACGAGTTCAGGTTTTGGGAATGCTCGCGATTTTCTAGTCAACGGTTTCTCGGATCGCAATTCTGTCGCTTCCAATGTGTTCCTCGTGTCATTTTACGTCGGAATTAGTCTTGAGAAATGCACAAACACGGTTCTGGAGTTCAAAAAACACTAGATCAGGTTTTGGGAATGCTCGCGATTTTCTCGTCAACGTTTGCCCGGATTGCAATTCTGTCGCTTCCAACGCGTTCCTCGCGTCATTTTACATCGGAATTAGTCTTGAGAAAGGCACAAAGACGGTTCAGGAGCCCAAAAAACACGAGAACAGGATTCGGGAATGCTCGCGATTTTCTCGTCAACGGTTTCTCGGATCGCAATTCTGTCGCTTCTAACGTGTTCCTCGTGTCATTTTACGTCGGAATTAGTCTTGAGAAATGCACAAACACTGTTCTGGAGTTCAAGAAACACGAGTTCAGGTTTTGGGAATGCTCGCGATTTTCTCGTTAACGTTTGCTTGGATTGCAATTCTGTCGCTTCCTACGCGTTTCTCGCGTCATTTTACATCGGAATTAGTCATGAGAAATGCACAAACACGGTTGTGGAGCCCAAAAAACACGAGATCAGTTTCTGGGAATGCTCGCGATTTCCTCGTCAACGGTTTCTCGGATCGCAATTCTGTCGCTTCTAACGTGTTCCTCGTGTCATATTAGTCTTGAGAAATGCACAAACACGGTTCTGGAGTTCAAAAAACACGAGTTCAGGTTTTGGGAATGCTCGCGATTTTCTCGTCAACGTTTACTCGGATTGCAATTCTGTCGCTTCCTACGCGTTTCTCGCGTCATTTTACATCGGAATTAGTCATGAGAAAGGCACAAACACGGTTCAGGAGCCCAAAAAACACGAGATCATGTTTTGGGAATGCTCGCGATTTTCTCGTCAACGTTTGCTCGGATTGCAATTCTGTCGCTTCCTACGCGTTTCTCGCGTCATTTTACATCGGAATTAGTCATGAGAAAGGCACAAGCACGGTTCAGGAGCCCAAGAAACACGAGATCAGTATTCGGGAATGCTCGCGATTTTCTCGTCAACGGTTTCTCGGATCGCAATTCTGTCGCTTCCAACGTGATCCTCGTGTCATTTTACGTCGGAAATAGTCACGAGCAGTGCACGTGAACGTTTGTGGAATCCAAAAAACACGAGTTCAGGTTCTGGGAATGCCCGCGATTTCCTCGTTAACGGTTTCTCGGATCGCAATTCTGTCGCTTCTAACGTGTTCCTCGTGTCATTTTACGTCGGAATTAGTCTTGACAAATGCACAAACGCGGTTCTGGAGTTCAAAAAACACGAGATCAGGTTTTGGGAATGCTCGCGATTTTCTCGTCAACGTTTGCTCGGATCGCAATTCTGTCGGTTCTAACGTGTTCCTCGTGTCATTTTACGTCGGAATTAGTCAAGAGAAAGGCAGAAACACGGTTCAGGAGCCCAAAAAACACGAGATCAGGATTCGTGAATGCTCGCGATTTTCTCGTCAACGGTTTCTCGGATCGCAATTCTGTCGCTTCCAACGTGATCCTCGTGTCATTTTACGTCGGAAATAGTCACGAGCAGTGCACGTGAACGTTTGTGGAATCCAAAAAACACGAGTTCAGGTTCTGGGAATGCTCGCGATTTTCTCGTCAACGGTTTCTCGGATCGCAATTCTGTCGCTTCTAACGTGTTCCTCGTGTCATTTTACGTCGGGATTAGTCATGAGAAAGGCACAAACACGGTTCAGGAGCCCAAAAAACACGAGATCAGGGTTGGGGAATGCTCGCGATTTTCTCGTCAACGGTTTCTCGGATCGCAATTCTGTCGCTTCCAACGTGATCCTCGTGTCATTTTACGTCGCAAATAGTCACGAGCAGTGCACGTGAACGTTTGTGGAATCCAAAAAACACGAGTTCAGGTTCTGGGAAGGCTCGCGATTTTCTCGTCAACGGTTTCTCGGATCGCAATTCTGTCGCTTCTAACGTGATCCTCGTGTCATTTTACGTCGGAATTAGTCTTGAGAAATGCACAAACACGGTTCTTGAGTTCAAACAACACGAGATCAGGTTTTGGGAATGCTCGCGATTTTCTCGTCAACGTTTGCCCGGATTGCAATTCTGTCGCTTCCAACGCGTTCCTCGCGTCATTTTACATCGGAATTAGTCATGAGAAAGGCCCAAACACGGTTCAGGAGCCCAAGAAACACGAGATCAGGATTCGGGAATGCTCGCGATTTTCTCGTCAACGGTTTCTCGGATCGCAATTCTGTCGCTTCCAACGTGATCCTCGTGTCATTTTACGTCGGAAATAGTCACGAGCAGTGCACGTGAACGTTTGTGGAGTCCAAAAAACACGAGTTCAGGTTCTGGGAATGCTCGCGATTTTCTCGTCAACGGTTTCTCGGATCGCAATTCTGTCGCTTCTAACGTGTTCCTCGTGTCATTTTACGTCGGAATTAGTCTTGAGAAATGCACAAACACGGTTCTGGAGTTCAAAAAACACGAGATCAGGTTTTTGGAATGCTCGCGATTTTCTCGTCAATGTTTGCTCGGATTGCAATTCTGTCGCTTCCTACGCGTTTCTCGCGTCATTTTACATCGGAATTAGTCATGAGAAATGCACAAACACGGTTGTGGAGCCCAAAAAACACGAGATCAGTTTCTGGGAATGCTCGCGATTTCCAAGTCAACGGTTTCTCGGATCGCTATTCTGTCGCTTCTAACGTGTTCCTCGTGTCATTTTACGTCGGAATTAGTCTTGAGAAATGCACAAACACGGTTCTGGAGTTCAAAAAACACGAGTTCAGGTTTTGGGAATGCTCGCGATTTTCTAGTCAACGGTTTCTCGGATCGCAATTCTGTCGCTTCCAATGTGTTCCTCGTGTCATTTTACGTCGGAATTAGTCTTGAGAAATGCACAAACACGGTTCTGGAGTTCAAAAAACACTAGATCAGGTTTTGGGAATGCTCGCGATTTTCTCGTCAACGTTTGCCCGGATTGCAATTCTGTCGCTTCCAACGCGTTCCTCGCGTCATTTTACATCGGAATTAGTCTTGAGAAAGGCACAAAGACGGTTCAGGAGCCCAAAAAACACGAGAACAGGATTCGGGAATGCTCGCGATTTTCTCGTCAACGGTTTCTCGGATCGCAATTCTGTCGCTTCTAACGTGTTCCTCGTGTCATTTTACGTCGGAATTAGTCTTGAGAAATGCACAAACACTGTTCTGGAGTTCAAAAAACACGAGTTCAGGTTTTGGGAATGCTCGCGATTTTCTCGTCAACGTTTGCTTGGATTGCAATTCTGTCGCTTCCTACGCGTTTCTCGCGTCATTTTACATCGGAATTAGTCATGAGAAATGCACAAACACGGTTGTGGAGCCCAAAAAACACGAGATCAGTTTCTGGGAATGCTCGCGATTTCCTCGTCAACGGTGTCTCGGATCGCAATTCTGTCGCTTCTAACGTGTTCCTCGTGTCATATTAGTCTTGAGAAATGCACAAACACGGTTCTGGAGTTCAAAAAATACGAGTTCATGTTTTGGGAATACTCGCGATTTTCTAGTCAACGGTTTCTCGGATCGCAATTCTGTCGCTTCCAACGTGTTCCTCGTGTCATTTTACGTCGGAATTAGTCTTGAGAAATGCACAAACACGGTTCTGGAGTTCAAAAAACACTAGATCAGGTTTTGGGAATGCTCGCGATTTTCTCGTCAACGTTTGCCCGGATTGCAATTCTGTCGCTTCCAACGCGTTCCTCGCGTCATTTTACATCGGAATTAGTCTTGAGAAAGGCACAAAGACGGTTCAGGAGCCCAAAAAACACGAGAACAGGATTCGGGAATGCTCGCGATTTTCTCGTCAACGGTTTCTCGGATCGCAATTCTGTCGCTTCTAACGTGTTCCTCGTGTCATTTTACGTCGGAATTAGTCTTGAGAAATGCACAAACACTGTTCTGGAGTTCAAAAAACACGAGTTCAGGTTTTGGGAATGCTCGCGATTTTCTCGTCAACGTTTGCTTGGATTGCAATTCTGTCGCTTCCTACGCGTTTCTCGCGTCATTTTACATCGGAATTAGTCATGAGAAATGCACAAACACGGTTGTGGAGCCCAAAAAACACGAGATCAGTTTCTGGGAATGCTCGCGATTTCCTCGTCAACGGTTTCTCGGATCGCAATTCTGTCGCTTCTAACGTGTTCCTCGTGTCATATTAGTCTTGAGAAATGCACAAACACGGTTCTGGAGTTCAAAAAATACGAGTTCATGTTTTGGGAATACTCGCGATTTTCTAGTCAACGGTTTCTCGGATCGCAATTCTGTCGCTTCCAACGTGTTCCTCGTGTCATTTTACGTCGGAATTAGTCTTGAGAAAGGCACAAACACGGTTCAGGAGCCCAAAAAACACGAGATCAGGATTCGGGAATGCTCGCGATTTTCTCGTCAACGGTTTCTCGGATCGCAATTCTGTCGCTTCTAACGTGTTCCTCGTGTCATTTTACGTCGGAATTAGTCTTGAGAAATGCACAAACACGGTTCTGGAGTTCAAAAAACACGAGTTCAGGTTTTGGGAATGCTCGCGATTTTCTCGTCAACGTTTGCTCGGATTGCAATTCTGTCGCTTCCTACGCGTTCCTCGTGTCATTTTACGTCGGAATTAGTCTTGAGAAATGCACAAACACGGTTCTGGAGTTCAAAAAACACGAGTTCAGGTTTTGGGAATGCTCGCGATTTTCTCGTCAACGTTTACTCGGATTGCAATTCTGTCGCTTCCTACGCGTTTCTCGCGTCATTTTACATCGGAATTAGTCATGAGAAAGGCACAAACACGGTTCAGGAGCCCAAAAAACACGAGATCATGTTTTGGGAATGCTCGCGATTTTCTCGTCAACGTTTGCTCGGATTGCAATTCTGTCGCTTCCTACGCGTTTCTCGCGTCATTTTACATCGGAATTAGTCATGAGAAAGGCACAAGCACGGTTCAGGAGCCCAAGAAACACGAGATCAGTATTCGGGAATGCTCGCGATTTTCTCGTCAACGGTTTCTCGGATCGCAATTCTGTCGCTTCCAACGTGATCCTCGTATCATTTTACGTCGGAAATAGTCACGAGCAGTGCACGTGAACGTTTGTGGAGTCCAAAAAACACGAGTTCAGTTTCTGGGAATGCTCGCGATTTCCTCGTCAACGGTTTCTCGGATCGCAATTCTGTCGCTTCTAACGTGTTCCTCGTGTCATTTTACGTCGGAATTAGTCTTGAGAAATGCACAAACACGGTTCTGGAGTTCAAAAAACACGAGTTCAGGTTTTGGGAATGCTCGCGATTTTCTAGTAAACGGTTTCTCGGATCGCAATTCTGTCGCTTCCAACGTGTTCCTCGTGTCATTTTACGTCGGAATTAGTCTTGAGAAATGCACAAACACGGTTCTGGAGTTCAAAAAACACGAGATCAGGTTTTTGGAATGCTCGCGATTTTCTCGTCAATGTTTGCTCGGATTGCAATTCTGTCGCTTCCTACGCGTTTCTCGCGTCATTTTACATCGGAATTAGTCATGAGAAATGCACAAACACGGTTGTGGAGCCCAAAAAACACGAGATCAGTTTCTGGGAATGCTCGCGATTTCCAAGTCAACGGTTTCTCGGATCGCTATTCTGTCGCTTCTAACGTGTTCCTCGTGTCATTTTACGTCGGAATTAGTCTTGAGAAATGCACAAACACGGTTCTGGAGTTCAAAAAACACGAGTTCAGGTTTTGGGAATGCTCGCGATTTTCTAGTCAACGGTTTCTCGGATCGCAATTCTGTCGCTTCCAATGTGTTCCTCGTGTCATTTTACGTCGGAATTAGTCTTGAGAAATGCACAAACACGGTTCTGGAGTTCAAAAAACACTAGATCAGGTTTTGGGAATGCTCGCGATTTTCTCGTCAACGTTTGCCCGGATTGCAATTCTGTCGCTTCCAACGCGTTCCTCGCGTCATTTTACATCGGAATTAGTCATGAGAAATGCACAAACACGGTTGTGGAGCCCAAAAAACACGAGATCAGTTTCTGGGAATGCTCGCGATTTCCTCGTCAACGGTTTCTCGGATCGCAATTCTGTCGCTTCTAACGTGTTCCTCGTGTCATATTAGTCTTGAGAAATGCACAAACACGGTTCTGGAGTTCAAAAAATACGAGTTCATGTTTTGGGAATACTCGCGATTTTCTAGTCAACGTGTTCAAAGTCTTCTGTTCTTATCATGAGTCCTTCAGTTGAGGTCCGTGCGACCTTTTTTTTTCTTGGCATGAGCCGGCCGGGGCGGCCCGTACCCCCTCCCTTTTTTCCCTAATAACCCGTGATGGGGAAAATTCGAAGAATTCCTAATCCTGGGAGGCAAGCAGGTCCATCCCCTCTCCCCGACATGATTCGGGTAACCTAGACTTGTGAGAGTTCAGTATTCCTTGAGCCTTCCTGCAAGTAAGTCTGCCAAGTTGCGAGGAGGTACGATATGTGCTTCAGGACGAGTTAGCCCGCGGTCTCGGGGCAGAGTTGAGAGTACACGTGGAGTAGCCTGAGTTCGCTCGCATGCTCTCGGCTTGGCCTTGCGACCATTCCTGAAGCACGCAATACTATTAATACCACTCCATTTCTTTATCGTTCTTATTCGTATTATTGGGAAATTAGTATTTCCATTGGTCAAGATTCCCTAGTTCGGAATCGAGACCATCTGTTCATCCATGTTGATTAATATTCCCATGTTCGGAAAAGATACCATCTTCCCTCTCACATACTGGTCAATGTTCCCTCGTTCGGACTGAAGACTGTCCTATCATTCACATTGTCAATTTCTTGTTCGGAATGGACAACTCCAACTCAAACTACTTCCCGTTGCCATTCCCACGTTCGGAAAAGGCACAAACCACTAACGCTGAGTAGAGATTACACCTTTCTTTATTTTCAGGAATCTTCCTTCATGTTTCTTGACCGTTTAGATTTACGACCTGTAATACCTTGAATAAAACTCTTAACATTTTGGTCCTTCGAGCCGGATAGGTAAACGGTGTCAAGATGAGGATCAGTCACATCAAAAGCCGCATCGAGGAGCAAGCCACCTACATAGACTCCATAAAACACGCGGTCGAAAAACTGATGAGTGTGGGTTCAATCAGTATATCAATTCATCGGGTGGAAGCACGAAAAGAAGCGGTGAAAGAAGCATGGCAAAAATTCTCGGTTACCAATGACGCCATCAAAATCGCTATGAAGCAACTTAACCCAACTGATTTGCAAGCAATAACTGATCATCGTTACTTTAAAGAAAACCAATTCAACACAACCCACGGAAGTTACTTGGAAGCTATAGAAGCAATGAATGCATTATGGGACCGCCTAAAGGATGAGCGAACACGATCCCCGTCAGTCCAATCAGGAGCAGCATCAATGGGACTCTCCGCCATGTTTGGACCTCGCCTTCCACCACTCAATTTACCGACTTTTGATGGATCGCCATCAGAGTGGTTAGCTTTCAAGGACTTATTTGATTCAATGGTGATATCCAATCCGAACTTATCACCGGTATGGAAGCTCCACTATCTAAAGCAATGCCTGAAAGGCACTGCCGCACATCTATTGAAAAACACCGCATTAACCACCGACAACTTTCAAAGGGCCTGGGATGCACTTGTCTCATTCTATGAAAATAAGCGCCTACTAATCAACTCAGCTTTGCAGTCTCTCTTCAACATTAAACGAATGGTTAAGGAATCGGCACATGAAATGGAGACCTTATATACAACGATCACTCAAATCTATCGTACTCTTGAGACTCTTGGCCGCCCCGTAGAAACGTGGGACGATTTTTTGGTTTTCATTGCCGTCCAGAGAATGGACCCGGATTCAGTGCGAGCATGGGAGAATCATCTGGGATCGTCCAAAGACCCTCCAACTTGGAAACAATTTATTGAATTCCTGATGACGCGGCTGCTCACCATGCAGGCCGTGGAGAAATCACGAAAACCGAGCAGCTCATCTAACCAACAACCAATGAGGATTCATCACGTAACAGAAGCTCCGAATGCAACCCCACCATGCAAACTATGCTCATCAGGCCACTATATTGCTCGCTGCCCAGAATACATCAACCAAACGATTGACAAAAAAATGGCAATAATAACGACACACAAATTGTGCTACAACTGCTTGGGTCCACATCAGGCTTCAAATTGTCGGTCCGCAAAACGCTGTGTAAAATGTGGAAAGAAACATCATTCTTCCATTCATAAGTCAACGCAACACAAAACCCAGAACAACCCGACTCTGGGGCCTAGTGCTCAAGCCAACTGTGCAGCGACTGACCGACGTTCCTCACGACCACGCACACTATTGGCAACTGCTCAACTGATAGTTGGTTCAAACAACGGGAATCAAGAAATGGCTAGAGCGTTTATCGATCCAGGATCACAAATCTCCTTTATTTCCGAACGGTTAACGCAAAGGCTCCATCTGAAGCGAGAAAAATCAACACTATTGCTACGCGGCATTGGAGCATCAAAAGCTGGACGAACCAAAGGAATGGTCTCGGTCATACTGAAACCACACTTCAAATCAACAGCACAGTGTATACTCTCTGCCCACGTTCTGCCGAAGCTGACCTCAAAATTGTCCGGTGCCGACAGCCATATAAAGAATTTACCACACCTGAAACATCTTCAACTAGCTGATCCAGGCTTCTGTACATCAGGCTACATTGACGTAATCATCGGTGCAGATTATTATGGTCAAATCCTCGAAGAAGGACTTCGACGAGGTGGATCCAACACTCCGACAGCTCAAGCGACAATCTTCGGCTGGGTGCTGCTAGGTTCTGCGGAGTCTGCCACATCTACCACGGCTCAGAGCTATCACGTTTCTGTCGACGATGAACTGAACGAATTACTTCAAAGGTTTTGGACCCTTGATGACTTGCCTCAAGATACTACAACCTTGCTGTCCGCCGAAGATCAAGAGTGCGAGAACCATTTCAAAACCACTCATTCTCGAGACAATACTGGACGCTATATTGTGGGGTTACCCTTTAAAAAACCCATGACTCACCTAGGCGAATCAGAAACTGGAGCATTGAGAATGCTATCAACTTTATCCAAGCGACTACAATTAGATCCGCCACTTCACCAGGCCTACAACGACTTTCTGAAAGAATATGAAGCATTGAACCACATGAAAAAGATCCCAGCGATAATTCCAGAACCAACCCAAACCTACTATATTCCACACCACGGTGTGCTCCGGCCTAGCAGCCTTACGACAAAACTTAGAGTGGTATTCAACGCATCAGCGAAAACAACGACGGGCATCTCTTTGAATCACCTTTTGCATACAGGTCAAAAACTTCAACTCGATTTAATTGATGTCCTACTCTGGTTCCGTCAGTTTCTCTACGTCTTTATGACCGACATCGAAAAGATGTACCGTCAGATTAAAGTATTACCATCAAACTGGGACTTTCAACGAATTGTTTGGAAGGATGAGTCAGGAAAAATCGAAAAGTACCAGCTAACAACCGTTACCTATGGGATGGCTTGTGCGCCGTTCCTTGCGCTTCGCACTATGCTACAACTCGTTGAGGATGAAGGACTCAAATTCCCATTGGCAGTGAACACCTTAACAAAAGGCCGATATGTGGATGATCTTTTCGGAGGCGCCAGCACACTTGAAGAAGCAAGAAGCACTGTCCAACAAGTGAACGGCCTGTGGAAGGCGGGCGGCTTCCCACTTAAAAAATGGATAAGTAACCAACCAGACATTCTCCGAGACATTCCCCAGACTGATCAACTTCTTCAAAATGCAGTTCCAATCGACCGATCCACTACCGTCTGCGCCTTAGGCATGAGCTGGAATCCAACTACAGATACATTCCACTATGCTTGGACTGTCTCAGGACCAGCCAATGCAACAAAACGATCAGTTTTATCAACTATTGCGCGATTTTTTGATCCATTGGGATTATTAAACCCCATCGTCATCAGCGCAAAAATACTTCTGCAGGAACTGTGGTCCCTTCGACTTGATTGGGACGATCCATTGACACCGCGTCTAGCAGCAAAGTGGACAGCCTTCACACAACAATTGCAAGAATTACCTATCCTTTCAGTCCCACGGTGGCTAAAGATGACCTCAACCAGCTCCTGGGAAATACATGGATTCTGTGATGCTTCCCAACAAGCATTGGCAGCCACTGTCCACCTACGAACTAGTGACCAATCTGAGAAAGTTGAAACAACACTCATCTGCTCCAAAACCAAGGTAGCTCCCTTGAAGAGATTGACGATTCCCCGACTAGAACTATCGGCAGCCGTGCTTCTCTCAAAGCTGGTTCATCACGTTACTCACGTTTTGAAGATAAACAACCTACCAGTGCATCTCTGGACCGATTCCGCTATAACGTACACGTGGATAAGTAATCACCCGTCAAGATGGAAGGAATTTGTTCACAATCGAGTCTGCTTTATACAGGAAACGCTCCCTACAGCAAAGTGGCATTTCATCTCAGGGAAAGAAAATCCTGCGGATTGTGCGACCCGAGGTCTTACACCCGTTCAATTATCACAACATTCATTATGGTGGAAGGGCCCAGCATGGCTGCAGCAGCCTTCTTCTATGTGGCCTGCCGCGCTGGAAATACCAAGTCCCCATGAACACTTGGAAGAGCAGCCTGTCCACGCACATCCAGTCACTACTCGAAGTACCAGAGCGCATTGGGATCTATTGGATAAGTACTCAACATTAACTCGACTTCTTCGCATCACCGCAACTTGCAAAAGGGCTCTACTACTCATGAAAAAAGGAGCAGATTCCCTTCTTCGCTCTCCGATTACTCCTCAAGAATTGGAGGATGCTAAATGTTATTGGATACAGCGAATCCAACGAAACTACTTCACCAAGGAGTTTAATCTACTTTCCAAAGGAGAGTCAATCCAAAATTCAAGCCCTCTCGCTCGCCTCACTCCATACCTCGACTCTCAAGGATTATTACGATTAGGAGGAAGGATTCACGCATCACTCCTCCCATTTGACGCCAAGCATCCCTTTCTTCTGCCACGAGATTCTCGTCTTACTGAACTGATCATAGCCGACAGCCACATCAAGACACTACATGGCGGGACTTCAGTTACGTTGACGCACATAAGAAACAATTACTGGATTCTTGGAGGACGAATTCCGATCCGCACTTTCATATGGAAATGCGTAAAGTGCGCCCGGTATCGGAAAGTACGATCCCAACAATTAATGGGCCGATTGCCCACTCACCGCGTCACCTCCGCGAGGCCATTCTTGCACTCTGGAGTGGATTATGCGGGGCCAATACAACTCAAGACGTGGAAAGGAAAAAATGCGAGGACCTACAAGGCTTATATTGCCCTTTTTGTATGTGAAGCTACTTCTGCTCTTCACCTCGAGTTGGTAACGGATTATACCAGCGAAGCCTTTCTTGCTGCCTATCGACGATTTACATCCCGGCGAGGTATATGTGCAACCATTCGGAGTGACTGCGGAACCAACTTCGTGAAGGGCGACTCGGACCTTCAAGCCCTGTTTTCCGCAGCCTCAACGGAACAGGGAAAGATGGCATCACTCCTCGCCACTGATGGTACCCAATGGCTCTTTAACCCACCAGCCGCCCCGCATTTTGGTGGCCTCTGGGAGGCAGGAGTTAAGTCCGTTAAATACCACCTCCGACGTATCGTTGGAGATCACAAATTAACTTACGAAGAGATGGCAACTCTCTTAACACAAATTGAAGCCGTACTCAATTCGCGACCACTCTGCCCACTTACTGAAGATCCTGACGATTTGAGTGTGCTCACTCCAGGTCATTTTTTGGTTGGAGAATCGTTAGCTCTAGTGCCTGAGCCATCGACCAGCTTGATTCCAATGAACCGATTATCTTGCTGGCAACTACTCCGTCAGCTGGTGGAATCATTCTGGACCAAATGGTCCAAGGAGTGCTTGCAAAGGTATCAACCCTGAACAAATGGACTCAGCCGACTTCAATTTTCGAGAAGGGAGCGGTCGTTCTTGTAATCGACGAGCGATATCCACCGTCAAAGTGGCCGCTGGCCCGAATTACCGATGTCCATCCTGGCGACGACGGACATATTCGAGTGGTGACTGTGAAAACGCAATTCTCGCTTTTCAAGCGACCAATCACTAAGCTTTGTATCCTTCCAATCGAGAAGCATATTGTATAATTTTCGTTCAATTAAAATTAACGAAGGCGGGCGGAAAATGTTCAAAGTCTTCTGTTCTTATCATGAGTCCTTCAGTTGAGGTCCGTGCGACCTTTTTTTTTCTTGGCATGAGCCGGCCGGGGCGGCCCGTACCCCCTCCCTTTTTTCCCTAATAACCCGTGATGGGGAAAATTCGAAGAATTCCTAATCCTGGGAGGCAAGCAGGTCCATCCCCTCTCCCCGACATGATTCGGGTAACCTAGACTTGTGAGAGTTCAGTATTCCTTGAGCCTTCCTGCAAGTAAGTCTGCCAAGTTGCGAGGAGGTACGATATGTGCTTCAGGACGAGTTAGCCCGCGGTCTCGGGGCAGAGTTGAGAGTACACGTGGAGTAGCCTGAGTTCGCTCGCATGCTCTCGGCTTGGCCTTGCGACCATTCCTGAAGCACGCAATACTATTAATACCACTCCATTTCTTTATCGTTCTTATTCGTATTATTGGGAAATTAGTATTTCCATTGGTCAAGATTCCCTAGTTCGGAATCGAGACCATCTGTTCATCCATGTTGATTAATATTCCCATGTTCGGAAAAGATACCATCTTCCCTCTCACATACTGGTCAATGTTCCCTCGTTCGGACTGAAGACTGTCCTATCATTCACATTGTCAATTTCTTGTTCGGAATGGACAACTCCAACTCAAACTACTTCCCGTTGCCATTCCCACGTTCGGAAAAGGCACAAACCACTAACGCTGAGTAGAGATTACACCTTTCTTTATTTTCAGGAATCTTCCTTCATGTTTCTTGACCGTTTAGATTTACGACCTGTAATACCTTGAATAAAACTCTTAACACAACGGTTTCTCGGATCGCAATTCTGTCGCTTCCAACGTGTTCCTCGTGTCATTTTACGTCGGAATTAGTCTTGAGAAAGGCACAAACACGGTTCAGGAGCCCAAAAAACACGAGATCAGGATTCGGGAATGCTCGCGATTTTCTCGTCAACGGCTTCTCGGATCGCAATTCTGTCGCTTCTAACGTGTTCCTCGTGTCATTTTACGTCGGAATTAGTCTTGAGAAATGCACAAACACGGTTCTGGAGTTCAAAAAACACGAGTTCAGGTTTTGGGAATGCTCGCGATTTTCTCGTCAACGTTTGCTCGGATTGCAATTCTGTCGCTTCCTACGCGTTCCTCGTGTCATTTTACGTCGGAATTAGTCTTGAGAAATGCACAAACACGGTTCTGGAGTTCAAAAAACACGAGTTCAGGTTTTGGGAATGCTCGCGATTTTCTCGTCAACGTTTACTCGGATTGCAATTCTGTCGCTTCCTACGCGTTTCTCGCGTCATTTTACATCGGAATTAGTCATGAGAAAGGCACAAACACGGTTCAGGAGCCCAAAAAACACGAGATCATGTTTTGGGAATGCTCGCGATTTTCTCGTCAACGTTTGCTCGGATTGCAATTCTGTCGCTTCCTACGCGTTTCTCGCGTCATTTTACATCGGAATTAGTCATGAGAAAGGCACAAGCACGGTTCAGGAGCCCAAGAAACACGAGATCAGTATTCGGGAATGCTCGCGATTTTCTCGTCAACGGTTTCTCGGATCGCAATTCTGTCGCTTCCAACGTGATCCTCGTATCATTTTACGTCGGAAATAGTCACGAGCAGTGCACGTGAACGTTTGTGGAGTCCAAAAAACACGAGTTCAGTTTCTGGGAATGCTCGCGATTTCCTCGTCAACGGTTTCTCGGATCGCAATTCTGTCGCTTCTAACGTGTTCCTCGTGTCATTTTACGTCGGAATTAGTCTTGAGAAATGCACAAACACGGTTCTGGAGTTCAAAAAACACGAGTTCAGGTTTTGGGAATGCTCGCGATTTTCTAGTAAACGGTTTCTCGGATCGCAATTCTGTCGCTTCCAACGTGTTCCTCGTGTCATTTTACGTCGGAATTAGTCTTGAGAAATGCACAAACACGGTTCTGGAGTTCAAAAAACACGAGATCAGGTTTTGGGAATGCTCGCGATTTTCTCGTCAACGGTTTCTCGGATCGCAATTCTGTCGCTTCCAACGTGATCCTCGTGTCATTTTACGTCGGAAATAGCCACGAGCAGTGCACGTGAACGTTTGTGGAGTCCAAAAAACACGAGTTCAGGTTCTGGGAAGGCTCGCGATTTTCTCGTCAACGGTTTCTCGGATCGCAATTCTGTCGCTTCTAACGTGTTCCTCGTGTCATTTTACGTCGGAATTAGTCTTGAGAAATGCACAAACACGGTTCTGGAGTTCAAACAACACGAGATCAGGTTTTGGGAATGCTCGCGATTTTCTCGTCAACGTTTGCCCGGATTGCAATTCTGTCGCTTCCAACGCGTTCCTCGCGTCATTTTACATCGGAATTAGTCATGAGAAAGGCAGAAACACGGTTCAGGAGCCCAAAAAACACGAGATCAGGATTCGGGAATGCTCGCGATTTTCTCGTCAACGGTTTCTCGGATCGCAATTCTGTCGCTTCCAACGTGATCCTCGTGTCATTTTACGTCGGAAATAGTCACGAGCAGTGCACGTGAACGTTTGTGGAGTCCAAAAAACACGAGTTCAGGTTCTGGGAATGCTCGCGATTTTCTCGTCAACGGTTTCTCGGATCGCAATTCTGTCGCTTCCAACGTGTTCCTCGTGTCATTTTACGTCGGGATTAGTCATGAGAAAGGCAGAAACACGGTTCAGGAGCCCAAAAAACACGAGATCAGGATTCGGGAATGCTCGCGATTTTCTCGTCAACGGTTTCTCGGTTCGCAATTCTGTCGCTTCCATCGTGATCCTCGTGTCATTTTACGTCGGAAATAGTCACGAGCAGTGCACGTGAACGTTTGTGGAGTCCAAAAAACACGAGTTCAGGTTCTGGGAATGCTCGCGATTTTCTCGTCAACGGTTTCTCGGATCGCAATTCTGTCGCTTCTAACGTGTTCCTCGTGTCATTTTACGTCGGAATTAGTCTTGAGAAATGCACAAACACGGTTCTGGAGTTCAAAAAACACGAGATCAGGTTTTGGGAATGCTCGCGATTTTCTCGTCAACGGTTTCTCGGATCGCAATTCTGTCGCTTCCAACGTGTTCCTCGTGTCATTTTACGTCGGAATTAGTCTTGAGAAATGCACAAACACGGTTCTGGAGTTCAAAAAACACGAGTTCAGGTTTTGGGAATGCTCGCGATTTTCTCGTCAACGTTTGCTCGGATTGCAATTCTGTCGCTTCCTACGCGTTTCTCGCGTCATTTTACATCGGAATTAGTCATGAGAAATGCACAAACACGGTTGTGGAGCCCAAAAAACACGAGATCAGTTTCTGGGAATGCTCGCGATTTCCTCGTCAACGGTATCTCGGATCGCAATTCTGTCGCTTCTAACGTGTTCCTCGTGTCGTTTTACGTCGGAATTAGTCTTGAGAAATGCACAAACACGGTTCTGGAGTTCAAAAAACACGAGTTCAGGTTTTGGGAATGCTCGCGATTTTCTAGTCAACGGTTTCTCGGATCGCAAGTCTGTCGCTTCCAACGTGTTCCTCGTGTCATTTTACGTCGGAATTAGTCTTGAGAAATGCACAAACACGGTTCTGGAGTTCAAAAAACACGAGATCAGGTTTTGGGAATGCTCGCGATTTTCTCGTCAACGTTTGCCCGGATTGCAATTCTGTCGCTTCCAACGCGTTCCTCGCGTCATTTTACATCGGAATTAGTCTTGAGAAAGGCACAAACACGGTTCAGGAGCCCAAAAAACACGAGATCAGGATTCGGGAATGCTCGCGATTTTCTCGTCAACGGTTTCTCGGATCGCAATTCTGTCGCTTCCAACGTGATCCTCGTGTCATTTTACGTCGGAAATAGTCACGAGCAGTGCACGTGAACGTTTGTGGAGTCCAAAAAACACGAGTTCAGGTTCTGGGAATGCTCGCGATTTTCTCGTCAACGGTTTCCCGGATTGCAATTCTGTCGCTTCCAACGCGTTCCTCGCGTCATTTTACGTCGGAATTAGTCTTGACAAATGCACAAACACGGTTCAGGAGCCCAAAAAACACGAAATCAGGATTCGGGAATGCTCGCGATTTTCTCGTCAACGGTTTCTCGGATCGCAATTCTGTCGCTTCCAACGTGATCCTCGTGTCATTTTACGTCGGAAATAGCCACGAGCAGTGCACGTGAACGTTTGTGGAGTCCAAAAAACACGAGTTCAGGTTCTGGGAAGGCTCGCGATTTTCTCGTCAACGGTTTCTCGGATCGCAATTCTGTCGCTTCTAACGCGTTCCTCGCGTCATTTTACATCGGAATTAGTCATGAGAAAGGCAGAAACACGGTTCAGGAGCCCAAAAAACACGAGATCAGGATTCGGGAATGCTCGCGATTTTCTCGTCAACGGTTTCTCGGATCGCAATTCTGTCGCTTCCAACGTGATCCTCGTGTCATTTTACGTCGGAAATAGTCACGAGCAGTGCACGTGAACGTTTGTGGAATCCAAAAAACACGAGTTCAGGTTCTGGGAAGGCTCGCGATTTTCTCGTCAACGGTTTCTCGGATCGCAATTCTGTCGCTTCTAACGTGTTCCTCGTGTCATTTTACGTCGGAATTAGTCTTGAGAAATGCACAAACACGGTTCTGGAGTTCAAACAACACGAGATCAGGTTTTGGGAATGCTCGCGATTTTCTCGCCAACGTTTGCCCGGATTGCAATTCTGTCGCTTCCAACGCGTTCCGCGCGTCATTTTACATCGGAATTAGTCTTGAGAAAGGCACAAACACGGTTCAGGAGCCCAAAAAACACGAGATCAGGATTCGGGAATGCTCGCGATTTTCTCGTCAACGGTTTCTCGGATCGCAATTCTGTCGCTTCCAACGTGATCCTCGTGTCATTTTACGTCGGAAATAGTCACGAGCAGTGCACGTGAACGTTTGTGGTGTCCAAAAAACACGAGTTCAGGTTCTGGGAATGCTCGCGATTTCCTCGTCAACGGTTTCTCGGATCGCAATTCTGTCGCTTCCAACGTGTTCCTCGTGTCATTTTACGTCGGAATTAGTCTTGACAAATGCACAAACGCGGTTGTGGAGTTAAAAAAACACGAGATCAGGTTTTGGGAATGCTCGCGATTTTCTCGTCAACGTTTGCTCGGATTGCAATTCTGTCGCTTCCATCGTGATCCTCGTGTCATTTTACGTCGGAAATAGTCACGAGCAGTGCACGTGAACGTTTGTGGAATCCAAAAAACAGGAGTTCAGGTTCTGGGAAGGCTCGCGATTTTCTCGTCAACGGTTTCTCGGATCGCAATTCTGTCGCTTCTAACGTGTTCCTCGTGTCATTTTACGTCGGAATTAGTCTTGAGAAATGCACAAACACGGTTCTGGAGTTCAAAAAACACGAGATCAGGTTTTGGGAATGCTCGCGATTTTCTCGTCAACGGTTTCTCGGATCGCAATTCTGTCGCTTCCAACGTGATCCTCGTGTCATTTTACGTCGGAAATAGTCACGAGCAGTGCACGTGAACGTTTGTGGAGTCCAAAAAACACGAGTTCAGGTTCTGGGAATGCTCGCGATTTTCTCGTCAACGGTTTCTCGGATCGCAATTCTGTCGCTTCCAACGTGATCCTCGTGTCATTTTACGTCGGAAATAGCCACGAGCAGTGCACGTGAACGTTTGTGGAGTCCAAAAAACACGAGTTCAGGTTCTGGGAAGGCTCGCGATTTTCTCGTCAACGGTTTCTCGGATCGCAATTCTGTCGCTTCTAACGCGTTCCTCGCGTCATTTTACATCGGAATTAGTCATGAGAAAGGCAGAAACACGGTTCAGGAGCCCAAAAAACACGAGATCAGGATTCGGGAATGCTCGCGATTTTCTCGTCAACGGTTTCTCGGATCGCAATTCTGTCGCTTCCAACGTGATCCTCGTGTCATTTTACGTCGGAAATAGTCACGAGCAGTGCACGTGAACGTTTGTGGAATCCAAAAAACACGAGTTCAGGTTCTGGGAAGGCTCGCGATTTTCTCGTCAACGGTTTCTCGGATCGCAATTCTGTCGCTTCTAACGTGTTCCTCGTGTCATTTTACGTCGGAATTAGTCTTGAGAAATGCACAAACACGGTTCTGGAGTTCAAACAACACGAGATCAGGTTTTGGGAATGCTCGCGATTTTCTCGCCAACGTTTGCCCGGATTGCAATTCTGTCGCTTCCAACGCGTTCCGCGCGTCATTTTACATCGGAATTAGTCTTGAGAAAGGCACAAACACGGTTCAGGAGCCCAAAAAACACGAGATCAGGATTCGGGAATGCTCGCGATTTTCTCGTCAACGGTTTCTCGGATCGCAATTCTGTCGCTTCCAACGTGATCCTCGTGTCATTTTACGTCGGAAATAGTCACGAGCAGTGCACGTGAACGTTTGTGGTGTCCAAAAAACACGAGTTCAGGTTCTGGGAATGCTCGCGATTTCCTCGTCAACGGTTTCTCGGATCGCAATTCTGTCGCTTCCAACGTGTTCCTCGTGTCATTTTACGTCGGAATTAGTCTTGACAAATGCACAAACGCGGTTGTGGAGTTAAAAAAACACGAGATCAGGTTTTGGGAATGCTCGCGATTTTCTCGTCAACGTTTGCTCGGATTGCAATTCTGTCGCTTCCATCGTGATCCTCGTGTCATTTTACGTCGGAAATAGTCACGAGCAGTGCACGTGAACGTTTGTGGAATCCAAAAAACAGGAGTTCAGGTTCTGGGAAGGCTCGCGATTTTCTCGTCAACGGTTTCTCGGATCGCAATTCTGTCGCTTCTAACGTGTTCCTCGTGTCATTTTACGTCGGAATTAGTCTTGAGAAATGCACAAACACGGTTCTGGAGTTCAAAAAACACGAGATCAGGTTTTGGGAATGCTCGCGATTTTCTCGTCAACGGTTTCTCGGATCGCAATTCTGTCGCTTCCAACGTGATCCTCGTGTCATTTTACGTCGGAAATAGTCACGAGCAGTGCACGTGAACGTTTGTGGAGTCCAAAAAACACGAGTTCAGGTTCTGGGAATGCTCGCGATTTCCTCGTCAACGGTTTCTCGGATCGCAATTCTGTCGCTTCTAACGTGTTCCTCGTGTCATTTTACGTCGGAATTAGTCTTGAGAAATGCACAAACACGGTTCTGGAGTTCAAAAAACACGAGATCAGGATTCGGGATTGCTCGCGATTTTCTCGTCAACGGTTTCTCGGTTCGCAATTCTGTCGCTTCCATCGTGATCCTCGTGTCATTTTACGTCGGAAATAGTCACGAGCAGTGCACGTGAACGTTTGTGGAGTCCAAAAAACACGAGTTCAGGTTCTGGGAATGCTCGCGATTTTCTCGTCAACGGTTTCTCGGATCGCAATTCTGTCGCTTCTAACGTGTTCCTCGTGTCATTTTACGTCGGAATTAGTCTTGAGAAATGCACAAACACGGTTCTGGAGTTCAAAAAACACGAGATCAGGTTTTGGGAATGCTCGCGATTTTCTCGTCAACGGTTTCTCGGATCGCAATTCTGTCGCTTCCAACGTGTTCCTCGTGTCATTTTACGTCGGAATTAGTCTTGAGAAATGCACAAACACGGTTCTGGAGTTCAAAAAACACGAGATCAGGTTTTGGGAATGCTCGCGATTTTCTCGTCAACGTTTGCCCGGATTGCAATTCTGTCGCTTCCAACGCGTTCCTCGCGTCATTTTACATCGGAATTAGTCTTGAGAAAGGCACAAACACGGTTCAGGAGCCCAAAAAACACGAGATCAGGATTCGAGAATGCTCGCGATTTTCTCGTCAACGGTCCTCGGATCGCAATTCTGTCGCTTCCAACGTGATCCTCGTGTCATTTTACGTCGGAAATAGTCATGAGCAGTGCACGTGAACGTTTGTGGAGTCCAAAAAATACGAGTTCAGGTTCTGGGAATGCTCGCGATTTTCTCGTCAACGGTTTCTCGGATCGCAATTCTGTCGCTTCTAACGCGTTCCTCGCGTCATTTTACATCGGAATTAGTCATGAGAAAGGCAGAAACACGGTTCAGGAGCCCAAAAAACACGAGATCAGGATTCGGGAATGCTCGCGATTTTCTCGTCAACGGTTTCTCGGATCGCAATTCTGTCGCTTCTAACGTGTTCCTCGTGTCATTTTACGTCGGAATTAGTCTTGAGAAATGCACAAACACGGTTCTGGAGTTCAAAAAACACGAGATCAGGTTTTGGGAATGCTCGCGATTTTCTCGTCAACGGTTTCTCGGATCGCAATTCTGTCGCTTACAACGTGTTCCTCGTGTCATTTTACGTCGGAATTAGTCTTGAGAAATGCACAAACACGGTTCTGGAGTTCAAAAAACACGAGTTCAGGTTTTGGGAATGCTCGCGATTTTCTCGTCAACGTTTGCTCGGATTGCAATTCTGTCGCTTCCTACGCGTTTCTCGCGTCATTTTACATCGGAATTAGTCATGAGAAATGCACAAACACGGTTGTGGAGCCCAAAAAACACGAGATCAGTTTCTGGGAATGCTCGCGATTTTCTAGTCAACGGTTTCTCGGATCGCAAGTCTGTCGCTTCCAACGTGTTCCTCGTGTCATTTTACGTCGGAATTAGTCTTGAGAAATGCACAAACACGGTTCTGGAGTTCAAAAAACACGAGTTCAGGTTTTGGGAATGCTCGCGATTTTCTCGTCAACGTTTGCCCGGATTGCAATTCTGTCGCTTCTAACGTGTTCCTCGTGTCATTTTACGTCGGAATTAGTCTTGAGAAATGCACAAACACGGTTCTGGAGTTCAAAAAACACGAGATCAGGATTCGGGATTGCTCGCGATTTTCTCGTCAACGGTTTCTCGGTTCGCAATTCTGTCGCTTCCATCGTGATCCTCGTGTCATTTTACGTCGGAAATAGTCACGAGCAGTGCACGTGAACGTTTGTGGAGTCCAAAAAACACGAGTTCAGGTTCTGGGAATGCTCGCGATTTTCTCGTCAACGGTTTCTCGGATCGCAATTCTGTCGCTTCTAACGTGTTCCTCGTGTCATTTTACGTCGGAATTAGTCTTGAGAAATGCACAAACACGGTTCTGGAGTTCAAAAAACACGAGATCAGGTTTTGGGAATGCTCGCGATTTTCTCGTCAACGGTTTCTCGGATCGCAATTCTGTCGCTTCCAACGTGTTCCTCGTGTCATTTTACGTCGGAATTAGTCTTGAGAAATGCACAAACACGGTTCTGGAGTTCAAAAAACACGAGTTCAGGTTTTGGGAATGCTCGCGATTTTCTCGTCAACGTTTGCTCGGATTGCAATTCTGTCGCTTCCTACGCGTTTCTCGCGTCATTTTACATCGGAATTAGTCACGAGAAATGCACAAACACGGTTGTGGAGCCCAAAAAACACGAGATCAGTTTCTGGGAATGCTCGCGATTTCCTCGTCAACGGTTTCTCGGATCGCAATTCTGTCGCTTCTAACGCGTTCCTCGCGTCATTTTACATCGGAATTAGTCATGAGAAAGGCAGAAACACGGTTCAGGAGCCCAAAAAACACGAGATCAGGATTCGGGAATGCTCGCGATTTTCTCGTCAACGGTTTCTCGGATCGCAATTCTGTCGCTTCTAACGTGTTCCTCGTGTCATTTTACGTCGGAATTAGTCTTGAGAAATGCACAAACACGGTTCTGGAGTTCAAAAAACACGAGATCAGGTTTTGGGAATGCTCGCGATTTTCTCGTCAACGGTTTCTCGGATCGCAATTCTGTCGCTTCCAACGTGTTCCTCGTGTCATTTTACGTCGGAATTAGTCTTGAGAAATGCACAAACACGGTTCTGGAGTTCAAAAAACACGAGTTCAGGTTTTGGGAATGCTCGCGATTTTCTCGTCAACGTTTGCTCGGATTGCAATTCTGTCGCTTCCTACGCGTTTCTCGCGTCATTTTACATCGGAATTAGTCATGAGAAATGCACAAACACGGTTGTGGAGCCCAAAAAACACGAGATCAGTTTCTGGGAATGCTCGCGATTTCCTCGTCAACGGTTTCTCGGATCGCAATTCTGTCGCTTCTAACGTGTTCCTCGTGTCATTTTACGTCGGAATTAGTCTTGAGAAATGCACAAACACGGTTCTGGAGTTCAAAAAACACGAGTTCAGGTTTTGGGAATGCTCGCGATTTTCTAGTCAACGGTTTCTCGGATCGCAAGTCTGTCGCTTCCAACGTGTTCCTCGTGTCATTTTACGTCGGAATTAGTCTTGAGAAATGCACAAACACGGTTCTGGAGTTCAAAAAACACGAGATCAGGTTTTGGGAATGCTCGCGATTTTCTCGTCAACGTTTGCCCGGATTGCAATTCTGTCGCTTCCAACGCGTTCCTCGCGTCATTTTACATCGGAATTAGTCTTGAGAAAGGCACAAACACGGTTCAGGAGCCCAAAAAACACGAGATCAGGATTCGGGAATGCTCGCGATTTTCTCGTCAACGGTTTCTCGGATCGCAATTCTGTCGCTTCCAACGTGATCCTCGTGTCATTTTACGTCGGAAATAGTCACGAGCAGTGCACGTGAACGTTTGTGGAGTCCAAAAAACACGAGTTCAGGTTCTGGGAATGCTCGCGATTTTCTCGTCAACGGTTTCCCGGATTGCAATTCTGTCGCTTCCAACGCGTTCCTCGCGTCATTTTACGTCGGAATTAGTCTTGACAAATGCACAAACACGGTTCAGGAGCCCAAAAAACACGAAATCAGGATTCGGGAATGCTCGCGATTTTCTCGTCAACGGTTTCTCGGATCGCAATTCTGTCGCTTCCAACGTGATCCTCGTGTCATTTTACGTCGGAAATAGCCACGAGCAGTGCACGTGAACGTTTGTGGAGTCCAAAAAACACGAGTTCAGGTTCTGGGAAGGCTCGCGATTTTCTCGTCAACGGTTTCTCGGATCGCAATTCTGTCGCTTCTAACGCGTTCCTCGCGTCATTTTACATCGGAATTAGTCATGAGAAAGGCAGAAACACGGTTCAGGAGCCCAAAAAACACGAGATCAGGATTCGGGAATGCTCGCGATTTTCTCGTCAACGGTTTCTCGGATCGCAATTCTGTCGCTTCCAACGTGATCCTCGTGTCATTTTACGTCGGAAATAGTCACGAGCAGTGCACGTGAACGTTTGTGGAATCCAAAAAACACGAGTTCAGGTTCTGGGAAGGCTCGCGATTTTCTCGTCAACGGTTTCTCGGATCGCAATTCTGTCGCTTCTAACGTGTTCCTCGTGTCATTTTACGTCGGAATTAGTCTTGAGAAATGCACAAACACGGTTCTGGAGTTCAAACAACACGAGATCAGGTTTTGGGAATGCTCGCGATTTTCTCGTCAACGTTTGCCCGGATTGCAATTCTGTCGCTTCCAACGCGTTCCTCGCGTCATTTTACATCGGAATTAGTCTTGAGAAAGGCACAAACACGATTCAGGAGCCCAAAAAACACGAGATCAGGATTCGGGAATGCTCGCGATTTTCTCGTCAACGGTTTCTCGGATCGCAATTCTGTCGCTTCCAACGTGATCCTCGTGTCATTTTACGTCGGAAATAGTCACGAGCAGTGCACGTGAACGTTTGTGGAGTCCAAAAAACACGAGTTCAGGTTCTGGGAATGCTCGCGATTTTCTCGTCAACGGTTTCCCGGATTGCAATTCTGTCGCTTCCAACGCGTTCCTCGCGTCATTTTACGTCGGAATTAGTCTTGACAAATGCACAAACACGGTTCAGGAGCCCAAAAAACACGAAATCAGGATTCGGGAATGCTCGCGATTTTCTCGTCAACGGTTTCTCGGATCGCAATTCTGTCGCTTCCAACGTGATCCTCGTGTCATTTTACGTCGGAAATAGCCACGAGCAGTGCACGTGAACGTTTGTGGAGTCCAAAAAACACGAGTTCAGGTTCTGGGAAGGCTCGCGATTTTCTCGTCAACGGTTTCTCGGATCGCAATTCTGTCGCTTCTAACGCGTTCCTCGCGTCATTTTACATCGGAATTAGTCATGAGAAAGGCAGAAACACGGTTCAGGAGCCCAAAAAACACGAGATCAGGATTCGGGAATGCTCGCGATTTTCTCGTCAACGGTTTCTCGGATCGCAATTCTGTCGCTTCCAACGTGATCCTCGTGTCATTTTACGTCGGAAATAGTCACGAGCAGTGCACGTGAACGTTTGTGGAATCCAAAAAACACGAGTTCAGGTTCTGGGAAGGCTCGCGATTTTCTCGTCAACGGTTTCTCGGATCGCAATTCTGTCGCTTCTAACGTGTTCCTCGTGTCATTTTACGTCGGAATTAGTCTTGAGAAATGCACAAACACGGTTCTGGAGTTCAAACAACACGAGATCAGGTTTTGGGAATGCTCGCGATTTTCTCGCCAACGTTTGCCCGGATTGCAATTCTGTCGCTTCCAACGCGTTCCGCGCGTCATTTTACATCGGAATTAGTCTTGAGAAAGGCACAAACACGGTTCAGGAGCCCAAAAAACACGAGATCAGGATTCGGGAATGCTCGCGATTTTCTCGTCAACGGTTTCTCGGATCGCAATTCTGTCGCTTCCAACGTGATCCTCGTGTCATTTTACGTCGGAAATAGTCACGAGCAGTGCACGTGAACGTTTGTGGAGTCCAAAAAACACGAGTTCAGGTTCTGGGAATGCTCGCGATTTCCTCGTCAACGGTTTCTCGGATCGCAATTCTGTCGCTTCCAACGTGATCCTCGTGTCATTTTACGTCGGAAATAGCCACGAGCAGTGCACGTGAACGTTTGTGGAGTCCAAAAAACACGAGTTCAGGTTCTGGGAAGGCTCGCGATTTTCTCGTCAACGGTTTCTCGGATCGCAATTCTGTCGCTTCTAACGCGTTCCTCGCGTCATTTTACATCGGAATTAGTCATGAGAAAGGCAGAAACACGGTTCAGGAGCCCAAAAAACACGAGATCAGGATTCGGGAATGCTCGCGATTTTCTCGTCAACGGTTTCTCGGATCGCAATTCTGTCGCTTCCAACGTGATCCTCGTGTCATTTTACGTCGGAAATAGTCACGAGCAGTGCACGTGAACGTTTGTGGAATCCAAAAAACACGAGTTCAGGTTCTGGGAAGGCTCGCGATTTTCTCGTCAACGGTTTCTCGGATCGCAATTCTGTCGCTTCTAACGTGTTCCTCGTGTCATTTTACATCGGAATTAGTCTTGAGAAAGGCACAAACACGGTTCAGGAGCCCAAAAAACACGAGATCAGGATTCGGGAATGCTCGCGATTTTCTCGTCAACGGTTTCTCGGATCGCAATTCTGTCGCTTCCAACGTGATCCTCGTGTCATTTTACGTCGGAAATAGTCACGAGCAGTGCACGTGAACGTTTGTGGAGTCCAAAAAACACGAGTTCAGGTTCTGGGAATGCTCGCGATTTCCTCGTCAACGGTTTCTCGGATCGCAATTCTGTCGCTTCCAACGTGATCCTCGTGTCATTTTACGTCGGAAATAGCCACGAGCAGTGCACGTGAACGTTTGTGGAGTCCAAAAAACACGAGTTCAGGTTCTGGGAAGGCTCGCGATTTTCTCGTCAACGGTTTCTCGGATCGCAATTCTGTCGCTTCTAACGCGTTCCTCGCGTCATTTTACATCGGAATTAGTCATGAGAAAGGCAGAAACACGGTTCAGGAGCCCAAAAAACACGAGATCAGGATTCGGGAATGCTCGCGATTTTCTCGTCAACGGTTTCTCGGATCGCAATTCTGTCGCTTCCAACGTGATCCTCGTGTCATTTTACGTCGGAAATAGTCACGAGCAGTGCACGTGAACGTTTGTGGAATCCAAAAAACACGAGTTCAGGTTCTGGGAAGGCTCGCGATTTTCTCGTCAACGGTTTCTCGGATCGCAATTCTGTCGCTTCTAACGTGTTCCTCGTGTCATTTTACGTCGGAATTAGTCTTGAGAAATGCACAAACACGGTTCTGGAGTTCAAACAACACGAGATCAGGTTTTGGGAATGCTCGCGATTTTCTCGTCAACGTTTGCCCGGATTGCAATTCTGTCGCTTCCAACGCGTTCCTCGCGTCATTTTACATCGGAATTAGTCTTGAGAAAGGCACAAACACGATTCAGGAGCCCAAAAAACACGAGATCAGGATTCGGGAATGCTCGCGATTTTCTCGTCAACGGTTTCTCGGATCGCAATTCTGTCGCTTCCAACGTGATCCTCGTGTCATTTTACGTCGGAAATAGTCACGAGCAGTGCACGTGAACGTTTGTGGAGTCCAAAAAACACGAGTTCAGGTTCTGGGAATGCTCGCGATTTTCTCGTCAACGGTTTCCCGGATTGCAATTCTGTCGCTTCCAACGCGTTCCTCGCGTCATTTTACGTCGGAATTAGTCTTGACAAATGCACAAACACGGTTCAGGAGCCCAAAAAACACGAAATCAGGATTCGGGAATGCTCGCGATTTTCTCGTCAACGGTTTCTCGGATCGCAATTCTGTCGCTTCCAACGTGATCCTCGTGTCATTTTACGTCGGAAATAGCCACGAGCAGTGCACGTGAACGTTTGTGGAGTCCAAAAAACACGAGTTCAGGTTCTGGGAAGGCTCGCGATTTTCTCGTCAACGGTTTCTCGGATCGCAATTCTGTCGCTTCTAACGCGTTCCTCGCGTCATTTTACATCGGAATTAGTCATGAGAAAGGCAGAAACACGGTTCAGGAGCCCAAAAAACACGAGATCAGGATTCGGGAATGCTCGCGATTTTCTCGTCAACGGTTTCTCGGATCGCAATTCTGTCGCTTCCAACGTGATCCTCGTGTCATTTTACGTCGGAAATAGTCACGAGCAGTGCACGTGAACGTTTGTGGAATCCAAAAAACACGAGTTCAGGTTCTGGGAAGGCTCGCGATTTTCTCGTCAACGGTTTCTCGGATCGCAATTCTGTCGCTTCCAACGTGATCCTCGTGTCATTTTACGTCGGAAATAGCCACGAGCAGTGCACGTGAACGTTTGTGGAGTCCAAAAAACACGAGTTCAGGTTCTGGGAAGGCTCGCGATTTTCTCGTCAACGGTTTCTCGGATCGCAATTCTGTCGCTTCTAACGCGTTCCTCGCGTCATTTTACATCGGAATTAGTCATGAGAAAGGCAGAAACACGGTTCAGGAGCCCAAAAAACACGAGATCAGGATTCGGGAATGCTCGCGATTTTCTCGTCAACGGTTTCTCGGATCGCAATTCTGTCGCTTCCAACGTGATCCTCGTGTCATTTTACGTCGGAAATAGTCACGAGCAGTGCACGTGAACGTTTGTGGAATCCAAAAAACACGAGTTCAGGTTCTGGGAAGGCTCGCGATTTTCTCGTCAACGGTTTCTCGGATCGCAATTCTGTCGCTTCTAACGTGTTCCTCGTGTCATTTTACGTCGGAATTAGTCTTGAGAAATGCACAAACACGGTTCTGGAGTTCAAACAACACGAGATCAGGTTTTGGGAATGCTCGCGATTTTCTCGTCAACGTTTGCCCGGATTGCAATTCTGTCGCTTCCAACGCGTTCCTCGCGTCATTTTACATCGGAATTAGTCTTGAGAAAGGCACAAACACGATTCAGGAGCCCAAAAAACACGAGATCAGGATTCGGGAATGCTCGCGATTTTCTCGTCAACGGTTTCTCGGATCGCAATTCTGTCGCTTCCAACGTGATCCTCGTGTCATTTTACGTCGGAAATAGTCACGAGCAGTGCACGTGAACGTTTGTGGAGTCCAAAAAACACGAGTTCAGGTTCTGGGAATGCTCGCGATTTTCTCGTCAACGGTTTCCCGGATTGCAATTCTGTCGCTTCCAACGCGTTCCTCGCGTCATTTTACGTCGGAATTAGTCTTGACAAATGCACAAACACGGTTCAGGAGCCCAAAAAACACGAAATCAGGATTCGGGAATGCTCGCGATTTTCTCGTCAACGGTTTCTCGGATCGCAATTCTGTCGCTTCCAACGTGATCCTCGTGTCATTTTACGTCGGAAATAGCCACGAGCAGTGCACGTGAACGTTTGTGGAGTCCAAAAAACACGAGTTCAGGTTCTGGGAAGGCTCGCGATTTTCTCGTCAACGGTTTCTCGGATCGCAATTCTGTCGCTTCTAACGCGTTCCTCGCGTCATTTTACATCGGAATTAGTCATGAGAAAGGCAGAAACACGGTTCAGGAGCCCAAAAAACACGAGATCAGGATTCGGGAATGCTCGCGATTTTCTCGTCAACGGTTTCTCGGATCGCAATTCTGTCGCTTCCAACGTGATCCTCGTGTCATTTTACGTCGGAAATAGTCACGAGCAGTGCACGTGAACGTTTGTGGAATCCAAAAAACACGAGTTCAGGTTCTGGGAAGGCTCGCGATTTTCTCGTCAACGGTTTCTCGGATCGCAATTCTGTCGCTTCTAACGTGTTCCTCGTGTCATTTTACGTCGGAATTAGTCTTGAGAAATGCACAAACACGGTTCTGGAGTTCAAACAACACGAGATCAGGTTTTGGGAATGCTCGCGATTTTCTCGCCAACGTTTGCCCGGATTGCAATTCTGTCGCTTCCAACGCGTTCCGCGCGTCATTTTACATCGGAATTAGTCTTGAGAAAGGCACAAACACGGTTCAGGAGCCCAAAAAACACGAGATCAGGATTCGGGAATGCTCGCGATTTTCTCGTCAACGGTTTCTCGGATCGCAATTCTGTCGCTTCCAACGTGATCCTCGTGTCATTTTACGTCGGAAATAGTCACGAGCAGTGCACGTGAACGTTTGTGGAGTCCAAAAAACACGAGTTCAGGTTCTGGGAATGCTCGCGATTTCCTCGTCAACGGTTTCTCGGATCGCAATTCAGTCGCTTCCAACGTGTTCCTCGTGTCATTTTACGTCGGAATTAGTCTTGACAAATGCACAAACGCGGTTGTGGAGTTAAAAAAACACGAGATCAGGTTTTGGGAATGCTCGCGATTTTCTCATCAACGTTTGCTCGGATTGCAATTCTGTCGCTTCCATCGTGATCCTCGTGTCATTTTACGTCGGAAATAGTCACGAGCAGTGCACGTGAACGTTTGTGGAATCCAAAAAACAGGAGTTCAGGTTCTGGGAAGGCTCGCGATTTTCTCGTCAACGGTTTCTCGGATCGCAATTCTGTCGCTTCTAACGCGTTCCTCGCGTCATTTTACATCGGAATTAGTCATGAGAAAGGCACAAACACGATTCAGGAGCCCAAAAAACACGAGATCAGGATTCGGGAATGCTCGCGATTTTCTCGTCAACGTTTGCTCGGATTGCAATTCTGTCGCTTCCTACGCGTTTCTCGCGTCATTTTACATCGGAATTAGTCATGAGAAATGCACAAACACGGTTGTGGAGCCCAAAAAACACGAGATCAGTTTCTGGGAATGCTCGCGATTTCCTCGTCAACGGTTTCTCGGATCGCAATTCTGTCGCTTCTAACGTGTTCCTCGTGTCATTTTACGTCGGAATTAGTCTTGAGAAATGCACAAACACGGTTCTGGAGTTCAAAAAACACGAGTTCAGGTTTTGGGAATGCTCGCGATTTTCTAGTCAACGGTTTCTCGGATCGCAAGTCTGTCGCTTCCAACGTGTTCCTCGTGTCATTTTACGTCGGAATTAGTCTTGAGAAATGCACAAACACGGTTCTGGAGTTAAAAAAAAACGAGATCAGGTTTTGGGAATGCTCGCGATTTTCTCGTCAACGTTTGCCCGGATTGCAATTCTGTCGCTTCCAACGCGTTCCTCGCGTCATTTTACATCGGAATTAGTCTTGAGAAAGGCACAAACACGGTTCAGGAGCCCAAAAAACACGAGATCAGGATTCGGGAATGCTCGCGATTTTCTCGTCAACGGTTTCTCGGATCGCAATTCTGTCGCTTCCAACGTGATCCTCGTGTCATTTTACGTCGGAAATAGTCACGAGCAGTGCACGTGAACGTTTGTGGAGTCCAAAAAACACGAGTTCAGGTTCTGGGAATGCTCGCGATTTTCTCGTCAACGGTTTCCCGGATTGCAATTCTGTCGCTTCCAACGCGTTCCTCGCGTCATTTTACGTCGGAATTAGTCTTGACAAATGCACAAACACGGTTCAGGAGCCCAAAAAACACGAAATCAGGATTCGGGAATGCTCGCGATTTTCTCGTCAACGGTTTCTCGGATCGCAATTCTGTCGCTTCCAACGTGATCCTCGTGTCATTTTACGTCGGAAATAGCCACGAGCAGTGCACGTGAACGTTTGTGGAGTCCAAAAAACACGAGTTCAGGTTCTGGGAAGGCTCGCGATTTTCTCGTCAACGGTTTCTCGGATCGCAATTCTGTCGCTTCTAACGCGTTCCTCGCGTCATTTTACATCGGAATTAGTCATGAGAAAGGCAGAAACACGGTTCAGGAGCCCAAAAAACACGAGATCAGGATTCGGGAATGCTCGCGATTTTCTCGTCAACGGTTTCTCGGATCGCAATTCTGTCGCTTCCAACGTGATCCTCGTGTCATTTTACGTCGGAAATAGTCACGAGCAGTGCACGTGAACGTTTGTGGAATCCAAAAAACACGAGTTCAGGTTCTGGGAAGGCTCGCGATTTTCTCGTCAACGGTTTCTCGGATCGCAATTCTGTCGCTTCTAACGTGTTCCTCGTGTCATTTTACGTCGGAATTAGTCTTGAGAAATACACAAACACGGTTCTGGAGTTCAAACAACACGAGATCAGGTTTTGGGAATGCTCGCGATTTTCTCGCCAACGTTTGCCCGGATTGCAATTCTGTCGCTTCCAACGCGTTCCGCGCGTCATTTTACATCGGAATTAGTCTTGAGAAAGGCACAAACACGGTTCAGGAGCCCAAAAAACACGAGATCAGGATTCGGGAATGCTCGCGATTTTCTCGTCAACGGTTTCTCGGATCGCAATTCTGTCGTTCCAACGTGATCCTCGTGTCATTTTACGTCGGAAATAGTCACGAGCAGTGCACGTGAACGTTTGTGGAGTCCAAAAAACACGAGTTCAGGTTCTGGGAATGCTCGCGATTTCCTCGTCAACGGTTTCTCGGATCGCAATTCTGTCGCTTCCAACGTGTTCCTCGTGTCATTTTACGTCGGAATTAGTCTTGACAAATGCACAAACGCGGTTGTGGAGTTAAAAAAACACGAGATCAGGTTTTGGGAATGCTCGCGATTTTCTCGTCAACGTTTGCTCGGATTGCAATTCTGTCGCTTCCATCGTGATCCTCGTGTCATTTTACGTCGGAAATAGTCACGAGCAGTGCACGTGAACGTTTGTGGAATCCAAAAAACAGGAGTTCAGGTTCTGGGAAGGCTCGCGATTTTCTCGTCAACGGTTTCTCGGATCGCAATTCTGTCGCTTCTAACGTGTTCCTCGTGTCATTTTACGTCGGAATTAGTCTTGAGAAATGCACAAACACGGTTCTGGAGTTCAAAAAACACGAGATCAGGTTTTGGGAATGCTCGCGATTTTCTCGTCAACGGTTTCTCGGATCGCAATTCTGTCGCTTCCAACGTGATCCTCGTGTCATTTTACGTCGGAAATAGTCACGAGCAGTGCACGTGAACGTTTGTGGAGTCCAAAAAACACGAGTTCAGGTTCTGGGAATGCTCGCGATTTCCTCGTCAACGGTTTCTCGGATCGCAATTCTGTCGCTTCTAAAGTGTTCCTCGTGTCATTTTACGTCGGAATTAGTCTTGAGAAATACACAAACACGGTTCTGGAGTTCAAAAAACACGAGATCAGGATTCGGGATTGCTCGCGATTTTCTCGTCAACGGTTTCTCGGTTCGCAATTCTGTCGCTTCCATCGTGATCCTCGTGTCATTTTACGTCGGAAATAGTCACGAGCAGTGCACGTGAACGTTTGTGGAGTCCAAAAAACACGAGTTCAGGTTCTGGGAATGCTCGCGATTTTCTCGTCAACGGTTTCTCGGATCGCAATTCTGTCGCTTCTAACGTGTTCCTCGCGTCATTTTACATCGGAATTAGTCACGAGAAATGCACAAACACGGTTGTGGAGCCCAAAAAACACGAGATCAGTTTCTGGGAATGCTCGCGATTTCCTCGTCAACGGTTTCTCGGATCGCAATTCTGTCGCTTCTAACGTGTTCCTCGTGTCATTTTACGTCGGAATTAGTCTTGAGAAATGCACAAACACGGTTCTGGAGTTCAAAAAACACGAGTTCAGGTTTTGGGAATGCTCGCGATTTTCTAGTCAACGGTTTCTCGGATCGCAAGTCTGTCACTTCCAACGTGTTCCTCGTGTCATTTTACGTCGGAATTAGTCTTGAGAAATGCACAAACACGGTTCTGGAGTTCAAAAAACACGAGATCAGGTTTTGGGAATGCTCGCGATTTTCTCGTCAACGTTTGCCCGGATTGCAATTCTGTCGCTTCCAACGCGTTCCTCGCGTCATTTTACATCGGAATTGGTCTTGAGAAAGGCACAAACACGGTTCAGGAGCCCAAAAAACACGAGATCAGGATTCGGGAATGCTCGCGATTTTCTCGTCAACGGTCCTCGGATCGCAATTCTGTCGCTTCCAACGTGATCCTCGTGTCATTTTACGTCGGAAATAGTCACGAGCAGTGCACGTGAACGTTTGTGGAGTCCAAAAAATACGAGTTCAGGTTCTGGGAATGCTCGCGATTTTCTCGTCAACGGTTTCTCGGATCGCAATTCTGTCGCTTCTAACGCGTTCCTCGCGTCATTTTACATCGGAATTAGTCATGAGAAAGGCAGAAACACGGTTCAGGAGCCCAAAAAACACGAGATCAGGATTCGGGAATGCTCGCGATTTTCTCGTCAACGGTTTCTCGGATCGCAATTCTGTCGCTTCCAACGTGATCCTCGTGTCATTTTACGTCGGAAATAGTCACGAGCAGTGCACGTGAACGTTTGTGGAATCCAAAAAACACGAGTTCAGGTTCTGGGAAGGCTCGCGATTTTCTCGCCAACGGTTTCTCGGATCGCAATTCTGTCGCTTCTAACGTGTTCCTCGTGTCATTTTACGTCGGAATTAGTCTTGAGAAATGCACAAACACGGTTCTGGAGTTCAAAAAACACGAGATCAGGTTTTGGGAATGCTCGCGATTTTCTCGTCAACGGTTTCTCGGATCGCAATTCTGTCGCTTCCAACGTGTTCCTCGTGTCATTTTACGTCGGAATTAGTCTTGAGAAATGCACAAACACGGTTCTGGAGTTCAAAAAACACGAGTTCAGGTTTTGGGAATGCTCGCGATTTTCTCGTCAACGTTTGCTCGGATTGCAATTCTGTCGCTTCCTACGCGTTTCTCGCGTCATTTTACATCGGAATTAGTCATGAGAAATGCACAAACACGGTTGTGGAGCCCAAAAAACACGAGATCAGTTTCTGGGAATGCTCGCGATTTCCTCGTCAACGGTTTCTCGGATCGCAATTCTGTCGCTTCTAACGTGTTCCTCGTGTCATTTTACGTCGGAATTAGTCTTGAGAAATGCACAAACACGGTTCTGGAGTTCAAAAAACACGAGATCAGGTTTTGGGAATGCTCGCGATTTTCTCGTCAACGGTTTCTCGGATCGCAATTCTGTCGCTTCCAACGTGATCCTCGTGTCATTTTACGTCGGAAATAGTCACGAGCAGTGCACGTGAACGTTTGTGGAGTCCAAAAAACACGAGTTCAGGTTCTGGGAATGCTCGCGATTTCCTCGTCAACGGTTTCTCGGATCGCAATTCTGTCGCTTCTAACGTGTTCCTCGTGTCATTTTACGTCGGAATTAGTCTTGAGAAATGCACAAACACGGTTCTGGAGTTCAAAAAACACGAGATCAGGATTCGGGATTGCTCGCGATTTTCTCGTCAACGGTTTCTCGGTTCGCAATTCTGTCGCTTCCATCGTGATCCTCGTGTCATTTTACGTCGGAAATAGTCACGAGCAGTGCACGTGAACGTTTGTGGAGTCCAAAAAACACGAGTTCAGGTTCTGGGAATGCTCGCGATTTTCTCGTCAACGGTTTCTCGGATCGCAATTCTGTCGCTTCTAACGTGTTCCTCGCGTCATTTTACATCGGAATTAGTCACGAGAAATGCACAAACACGGTTGTGGAGCCCAAAAAACACGAGATCAGTTTCTGGGAATGCTCGCGATTTCCTCGTCAACGGTTTCTCGGATCGCAATTCTGTCGCTTCTAACGTGTTCCTCGTGTCATTTTACGTCGGAATTAGTCTTGAGAAATGCACAAACACGGTTCTGGAGTTCAAAAAACACGAGTTCAGGTTTTGGGAATGCTCGCGATTTTCTAGTCAACGGTTTCTCGGATCGCAAGTCTGTCGCTTCCAACGTGTTCCTCGTGTCATTTTACGTCGGAATTAGTCTTGAGAAATGCACAAACACGGTTCTGGAGTTCAAAAAACACGAGATCAGGTTTTGGGAATGCTCGCGATTTTCTCGTCAACGTTTGCCCGGATTGCAATTCTGTCGCTTCCAACGCGTTCCTCGCGTCATTTTACATCGGAATTAGTCTTGAGAAAGGCACAAACACGGTTCAGGAGCCCAAAAAACACGAGATCAGGATTCGGGAATGCTCGCGATTTTCTCGTCAACGGTCCTCGGATCGCAATTCTGTCGCTTCCAACGTGATCCTCGTGTCATTTTACGTCGGAAATAGTCACGAGCAGTGCACGTGAACGTTTGTGGAGTCCAAAAAATACGAGTTCAGGTTCTGGGAATGCTCGCGATTTTCTCGTCAACGGTTTCTCGGATCGCAATTCTGTCGCTTCTAACGCGTTCCTCGCGTCATTTTACATCGGAATTAGTCATGAGAAAGGCAGAAACACGGTTCAGGAGCCCAAAAAACACGAGATCAGGATTCGGGAATGCTCGCGATTTTCTCGTCAACGGTTTCTCGGATCGCAATTCTGTCGCTTCCAACGTGATCCTCGTGTCATTTTACGTCGGAAATAGTCACGAGCAGTGCACGTGAACGTTTGTGGAATCCAAAAAACACGAGTTCAGGTTCTGGGAAGGCTCGCGATTTTCTCGCCAACGGTTTCTCGGATCGCAATTCTGTCGCTTCTAACGTGTTCCTCGTGTCATTTTACGTCGGAATTAGTCTTGAGAAATGCACAAACACGGTTCTGGAGTTCAAAAAACACGAGATCAGGTTTTGGGAATGCTCGCGATTTTCTCGTCAACGGTTTCTCGGATCGCAATTCTGTCGCTTCCAACGTGTTCCTCGTGTCATTTTACGTCGGAATTAGTCTTGAGAAATGCACAAACACGGTTCTGGAGTTCAAAAAACACGAGTTCAGGTTTTGGGAATGCTCGCGATTTTCTCGTCAACGTTTGCTCGGATTGCAATTCTGTCGCTTCCTACGCGTTTCTCGCGTCATTTTACATCGGAATTAGTCATGAGAAATGCACAAACACGGTTGTGGAGCCCAAAAAACACGAGATCAGTTTCTGGGAATGCTCGCGATTTCCTCGTCAACGGTTTCTCGGATCGCAATACTGTCGCTTCTAACGTGTTCCTCGTGTCATTTTACGTCGGAATTAGTCTTGAGAAATGCACAAACACGGTTCTGGAGTTCAAAAAACACGAGATCAGGTTTTGGGAATGCTCGCGATTTTCTCGTCAACGGTTTCTCGGATCGCAATTCTGTCGCTTCCAACGTGATCCTCGTGTCATTTTACGTCGGAAATAGTCACGAGCAGTGCACGTGAACGTTTGTGGAGTCCAAAAAACACGAGTTCAGGTTCTGGGAATGCTCGCGATTTCCTCGTCAACGGTTTCTCGGATCGCAATTCTGTCGCTTCTAACGTGTTCCTCGTGTCATTTTACGTCGGAATTAGTCTTGAGAAATGCACAAACACGGTTCTGGAGTTCAAAAAACACGAGATCAGGATTCGGGATTGCTCGCGATTTTCTCGTCAACGGTTTCTCGGTTCGCAATTCTGTCGCTTCCATCGTGATCCTCGTGTCATTTTACGTCGGAAATAGTCACGAGCAGTGCACGTGAACGTTTGTGGAGTCCAAAAAACACGAGTTCAGGTTCTGGGAATGCTCGCGATTTTCTCGTCAACGGTTTCTCGGATCGCAATTCTGTCGCTTCTAACGTGTTCCTCGCGTCATTTTACATCGGAATTAGTCACGAGAAATGCACAAACACGGTTGTGGAGCCCAAAAAACACGAGATCAGTTTCTGGGAATGCTCGCGATTTCCTCGTCAACGGTTTCTCGGATCGCAATTCTGTCGCTTCTAACGTGTTCCTCGTGTCATTTTACGTCGGAATTAGTCTTGAGAAATGCACAAACACGGTTCTGGAGTTCAAAAAACACGAGTTCAGGTTTTGGGAATGCTCGCGATTTTCTAGTCAACGGTTTCTCGGATCGCAAGTCTGTCGCTTCCAACGTGTTCCTCGTGTCATTTTACGTCGGAATTAGTCTTGAGAAATGCACAAACACGGTTCTGGAGTTCAAAAAACACGAGATCAGGTTTTGGGAATGCTCGCGATTTTCTCGTCAACGTTTGCCCGGATTGCAATTCTGTCGCTTCCAACGCGTTCCTCGCGTCATTTTACATCGGAATTAGTCTTGAGAAAGGCACAAACACGGTTCAGGAGCCCAAAAAACACGAGATCAGGATTCGGGAATGCTCGCGATTTTCTCGTCAACGGTCCTCGGATCGCAATTCTGTCGCTTCCAACGTGATCCTCGTGTCATTTTACGTCGGAAATAGTCACGAGCAGTGCACGTGAACGTTTGTGGAGTCCAAAAAATACGAGTTCAGGTTCTGGGAATGCTCGCGATTTTCTCGTCAACGGTTTCTCGGATCGCAATTCTGTCGCTTCTAACGCGTTCCTCGCGTCATTTTACATCGGAATTAGTCATGAGAAAGGCAGAAACACGGTTCAGGAGCCCAAAAAACACGAGATCAGGATTCGGGAATGCTCGCGATTTTCTCGTCAACGGTTTCTCGGATCGCAATTCTGTCGCTTCCAACGTGATCCTCGTGTCATTTTACGTCGGAAATAGTCACGAGCAGTGCACGTGAACGTTTGTGGAATCCAAAAAACACGAGTTCAGGTTCTGGGAAGGCTCGCGATTTTCTCGCCAACGGTTTCTCGGATCGCAATTCTGTCGCTTCTAACGTGTTCCTCGTGTCATTTTACGTCGGAATTAGTCTTGAGAAATGCACAAACACGGTTCTGGAGTTCAAAAAACACGAGATCAGGTTTTGGGAATGCTCGCGATTTTCTCGTCAACGGTTTCTCGGATCGCAATTCTGTCGCTTCCAACGTGTTCCTCGTGTCATTTTACGTCGGAATTAGTCTTGAGAAATGCACAAACACGGTTCTGGAGTTCAAAAAACACGAGTTCAGGTTTTGGGAATGCTCGCGATTTTCTCGTCAACGTTTGCTCGGATTGCAATTCTGTCGCTTCCTACGCGTTTCTCGCGTCATTTTACATCGGAATTAGTCATGAGAAATGCACAAACACGGTTGTGGAGCCCAAAAAACACGAGATCAGTTTCTGGGAATGCTCGCGATTTCCTCGTCAACGGTTTCTCGGATCGCAATTCTGTCGCTTCTAACGTGTTCCTCGTGTCATTTTACGTCGGAATTAGTCTTGAGAAATGCACAAACACGGTTCTGGAGTTCAAAAAACACGAGTTCAGGTTTTGGGAATGCTCGCGATTTTCTAGTCAACGGTTTCTCGGATCGCAAGTCTGTCGCTTCCAACGTGTTCCTCGTGTCATTTTACGTCGGAATTAGTCTTGAGAAATGCACAAACACGGTTCTGGAGTTCAAAAAACACGAGATCAGGTTTTGGGAATGCTCGCGATTTTCTCGTCAACGTTTGCCCGGATTGCAATTCTGTCGCTTCCAACGCGTTCCTCGCGTCATTTTACATCGGAATTAGTCTTGAGAAAGGCACAAACACGGTTCAGGAGCCCAAAAAACACGAGATCAGGATTCGGGAATGCTCGCGATTTTCTCGTCAACGGTTTCTCGGATCGCAATTCTGTCGCTTCCAACGTGATCCTCGTGTCATTTTACGTCGGAAATAGTCACGAGCAGTGCACGTGAACGTTTGTGGAGTCCAAAAAACACGAGTTCAGGTTCTGGGAATGCTCGCGATTTTCTCGTCAACGGTTTCCCGGATTGCAATTCTGTCGCTTCCAACGCGTTCCTCGCGTCATTTTACGTCGGAATTAGTCTTGACAAATGCACAAACACGGTTCAGGAGCCCAAAAAACACGAAATCAGGATTCGGGAATGCTCGCGATTTTCTCGTCAACGGTTTCTCGGATCGCAATTCTGTCGCTTCCAACGTGATCCTCGTGTCATTTTACGTCGGAAATAGCCACGAGCAGTGCACGTGAACGTTTGTGGAGTCCAAAAAACACGAGTTCAGGTTCTGGGAAGGCTCGCGATTTTCTCGTCAACGGTTTCTCGGATCGCAATTCTGTCGCTTCTAACGCGTTCCTCGCGTCATTTTACATCGGAATTAGTCATGAGAAAGGCAGAAACACGGTTCAGGAGCCCAAAAAACACGAGATCAGGATTCGGGAATGCTCGCGATTTTCTCGTCAACGGTTTCTCGGATCGCAATTCTGTCGCTTCCAACGTGATCCTCGTGTCATTTTACGTCGGAAATAGTCACGAGCAGTGCACGTGAACGTTTGTGGAATCCAAAAAACACGAGTTCAGGTTCTGGGAAGGCTCGCGATTTTCTCGTCAACGGTTTCTCGGATCGCAATTCTGTCGCTTCTAACGTGTTCCTCGTGTCATTTTACGTCGGAATTAGTCTTGAGAAATGCACAAACACGGTTCTGGAGTTCAAACAACACGAGATCAGGTTTTGGGAATGCTCGCGATTTTCTCGCCAACGTTTGCCCGGATTGCAATTCTGTCGCTTCCAACGCGTTCCTCGCGTCATTTTACATCGGAATTAGTCTTGAGAAAGGCACAAACACGGTTCAGGAGCCCAAAAAACACGAGATCAGGATTCGGGAATGCTCGCGATTTTCTCGTCAACGGTTTCTCGGATCGCAATTCTGTCGCTTCCAACGTGATCCTCGTGTCATTTTACGTCGGAAATAGTCACGAGCAGTGCACGTGAACGTTTGTGGAATCCAAAAAACACGAGTTCAGGTTCTGGGTAGGCTCGCGATTTTCTCGTCAACGGTTTCTCGGATCGCAATTCTGTCGCTTCTAACGTGTTCCTCGTGTCATTTTACGTCGGAATTAGTCTTGAGAAATGCACAAACACGGTTCTGGAGTTCAAACAACACGAGATCAGGATTCGGGAATGCTCGCGATTTTCTCGTCAACGGTTTCTCGGATCGCAATTCTGTCGCTTCCAACGTGATCCTCGTGTCATTTTACGTCGGAAATAGTCACGAGCAGTGCACGTGAACGTTTGTGGAATCCAAAAAACACGAGTTCAGGTTCTGGGTAGGCTCGCGATTTTCTCGTCAACGGTTTCTCGGATCGCAATTCTGTCGCTTCTAACGTGTTCCTCGTGTCATTTTACGTCGGAATTAGTCTTGAGAAATGCACAAACACGGTTCTGGAGTTCAAAAAACAGGAGATCAGGTTTTGGGAATGCTCGCGATTTTCTCGTCAACGTTTGCCCGGATTGCAATTCTGTCGCTTGCAACGCGTTCCTCGCGTCATTTTACATCGGAATTAGTCTTGAGAAAGGCACAAACGCGGTTGTGGAGTTAAAAAAACACGAGATCAGGTTTTGGGAATGCTCGCGATTTTCTCGTCAACGTTTGCTCGGATTGCAATTCTGTCGCTTCCATCGTGATCCTCGTGTCATTTTACGTCGGAAATAGTCACGAGCAGTGCACGTGAACGTTTGTGGAATCCAAAAAACACGAGTTCAGGTTCTGGGAAGGCTCGCGATTTTCTCGTCAACGGTTTCTCGGATCGCAATTCTGTCGCTTCTAACGTGTTCCTCGTGTCATTTTACGTCGGAATTAGTCTTGAGAAATGCACAAACACGGTTCTGGAGTTCAAAAAACACGAGATCAGGTTTTGGGAATGCTCGCGATTTTCTCGTCAACGGTGTCTCGGATCGCAATTCTGTCGCTTCCAACGTGTTCCTCGTGTCATTTTACGTCGGAATTAGTCTTGAGAAATGCACAAACACGGTTCTGGAGTTCAAAAAACACGAGTTCAGGTTTTGGGAATGCTCGCGATTTTCTCGTCAACGTTTGCTCGGATTGCAATTCTGTCGCTTCCTACGCGTTTTCCGCGTCATTTTACATCGGAATTAGTCATGAGAAATGCACAAACACGGTTGTGGAGCCCAAAAAACACGAGATCAGTTTCTGGGAATGCTCGCGATTTCCTCGTCAACGGTTTCTCGGATCGCAATTCTGTCGCTTCTAACGTGTTCCTCGTGTCATTTTACGTCGGAATTAGTCTTGAGAAATGCACAAACACGGTTCTGGAGTTCAAAAAACACGAGTTCAGGTTTTGGGAATGCTCGCGATTTTCTAGTCAACGGTTTCTCGGATCGCAAGTCTGTCGCTTCCAACGTGTTCCTCGTGTCATTTTACGTCGGAATTAGTCTTGAGAAATGCACAAACACGGTTCTGGAGTTCAAAAAACAGGAGATCAGGTTTTGGGAATGCTCGCGATTTTCTCGTCAACGTTTGCCCGGATTGCAATTCTGTCGCTTGCAACGCGTTCCTCGCGTCATTTTACATCGGAATTAGTCTTGAGAAAGGCACAAACACGGTTCAGGAGCCCAAAAAACACGAGATCAGGATTCGGGAATGCTCGCGATTTTCTCGTCAACGGTTTCTCCGATCGCAATTCTGTCGCTTCCAACGTGATCCTCGTGTCATTTTACGTCGGAAATAGTCACGAGCAGTGCACGTGAACGTTTGTGGAGTCCAAAAAACACGAGTTCAGGTTCTGGGAATGCTCGCGATTTTCTCGTCAACGTTTGCTCGGATTGCAATTCTGTCGCTTCCAACGCGTTCCTCGCGTCATTTTCAATCGGAATTAGTCATGAGAAAGGCACAAACACGGTTCAGGAGCCCAAAAAACACGAGATCAGGTTTTGGGAATGCTCGCGATTTCCTCGTCAACGGTTTCTCGGATCGCAATTCTGTCGCTTCCAACGTGTTCCTCGTGTCATTTTACGTCGGAATTAGTCTTGAGAAATGCACAAACACGGTTCTGGAGTTCAAAAACACGAGTTCAGGTTTTGGGAATGCTCGCGATTTTCTAGTCAACGGTTTCTCGGATCGCAATTCTGTCGCTTCCAACGTGTTCCTCGTGTCATTTTACGTCGGAATTAGTCTTGAGAAATGCACAAACACGGTTCTGGAGTTCAAAAAACACGAGATCAGGTTTTGGGAATGCTCGCGATTTTCTCGTCAACGTTTGCCCGGATTGCAATTCTGTCGCTTCCAACGCGTTCCTCGCGTCATTTTACGTCGGAATTAGTCTTGACAAATGCACAAACACGGTTCAGGAGCCCAAAAAACACGAAATCAGGATTCGGGAATGCTCGCGATTTTCTCGTCAACGGTTTCTCGGATCGCAATTCTGTCGCTTCCAACGTGATCCTCGTGTCATTTTACGTCGGAAATAGCCACGAGCAGTGCACGTGAACGTTTGTGGAGTCCAAAAAACACGAGTTCAGGTTCTGGGAAGGCTCGCGATTTTCTCGTCAACGGTTTCTCGGATCGCAATTCTGTCGCTTCTAACGCGTTCCTCGCGTCATTTTACATCGGAATTAGTCATGAGAAAGGCAGAAACACGGTTCAGGAGCCCAAAAAACACGAGATCAGGATTCGGGAATGCTCGCGATTTTCTCGTCAACGGTTTCTCGGATCGCAATTCTGTCGCTTCCATCGTGATCCTCGTGTCATTTTACGTCGGAAATAGTCACGAGCAGTGCACGTGAACGTTTGTGGAGTCCAAAAAACACGAGATCAGGTTTTGGGAATGCTCGCGATTTTCTCGTCAACGTTTGCCCGGATTGCAATTCTGTCGCTTCCAACGCGTTGCTCGCGTCATTTTACATCGGAATTAGTCTTGAGAAAGGCACAAACACGGTTCAGGAGCCCAAAAAACACGAGATCAGGATTCGGGAATGCTCGCGATTTTCTCGTCAACGGTTTCTCGGATCGCAATTCTGTCGCTTCCAACGTGATCCTCGTGTCATTTTACGTCGGAAATAGCCACGAGCAGTGCACGTGAACGTTTGTGGAGTCCAAAAAACACGAGTTCAGGTTCTGGGAAGGCTCGCGATTTCCTCGTCAACGGTTTCTCGGATCGCAATTCTGTCGCTTCTAACGTGTTCCTCGTGTCATTTTACGTCGGAATTAGTCTTGAGAAATGCACAAACACGGTTCTGGAGTTCACAAAACACGAGTTCAGGTTTTGGGAATGCTCGCGATTTTCTCGTCAACGGTTTCTCGGATCGCAATTCTGTCGCTTCTAACGCGTTCCTCGCGTCATTTTACATCGGAATTAGTCATGAGAAAGGCAGAAACACGGTTCAGGAGCCCAAAAAACACGAGATCAGGATTCGGGAATGCTCGCGATTTTCTCGTCAACGGTTTCTCGGATCGCAATTCTGTCGCTTCCAACGTGATCCTCGTGTCATTTTACGTCGGAAATAGTCACGAGCAGTGCACGTGAACGTTTGTGGAATCCAAAAAACACGAGTTCAGGTTCTGGGAAGGCTCGCGATTTTCTCGTCAACGGTTTCTCGGATCGCAATTCTGTCGCTTCTAACGTGTTCCTCGTGTCATTTTACGTCGGAATTAGTCTTGAGAAATGCACAAACACGGTTCAGGAGCCCAAAAAACACGAGATCAGGATTCGGGAATGCTCGCGATTTTCTCGTCAACGGTTTCTCGGATCGCAATTCTGTCGCTTCCAACGTGATCCTCGTGTCATTTTACGTCGGAAATAGTCACGAGCAGTGCACGTGAACGTTTGTGGAGTCCAAAAAACACGAGTTCAGGTTCTGGGAATGCTCGCGATTTCCTCGTCAACGGTTTCTCGGATCGCAATTCTGTCGCTTCCAACGTGTTCCTCGTGTCATTTTACGTCGGAATTAGTCTTGAGAAATGCACAAACACGGTTCTGGAGTTCAAAAAACAGGAGATCAGGTTTTGGGAATGCTCGCGATTTTCTCGTCAACGTTTGCCCGGATTGCAATTCTGTCGCTTCCAACGCGTTCCTCGCGTCATTTTACGTCGGAATTAGTCTTGACAAATGCACAAACACGGTTCAGGAGCCCAAAAAACACGAAATCAGGATTCGGGAATGCTCGCGATTTTCTCGTCAACGGTTTCTCGGATCGCAATTCTGTCGCTTCCAACGTGATCCTCGTGTCATTTTACGTCGGAAATAGCCACGAGCAGTGCACGTGAACGTTTGTGGAGTCCAAAAAACACGAGTTCAGGTTCTGGGAAGGCTCGCGATTTTCTCGTCAACGGTTTCTCGGATCGCAATTCTGTCGCTTCTAACGCGTTCCTCGCGTCATTTTACATCGGAATTAGTCATGAGAAAGGCAGAAACACGGTTCAGGAGCCCAAAAAACACGAGATCAGGATTCGGGAATGCTCGCGATTTTCTCGTCAACGGTTTCTCGGATCGCAATTCTGTCGCTTCCATCGTGATCCTCGTGTCATTTTACGTCGGAAATAGTCACGAGCAGTGCACGTGAACGTTTGTGGAGTCCAAAAAACACGAGATCAGGTTTTGGGAATGCTCGCGATTTTCTAGTCAACGGTTTCTCGGATCGCAAGTCTGTCGCTTCCAACGTGTTCCTCGTGTCATTTTACGTCGGAATTAGTCTTGAGAAATGCACAAACACGGTTCTGGAGTTCAAAAAACACGAGATCAGGTTTTGGGAATGCTCGCGATTTTCTCGTCAACGTTTGCCCGGATTGCAATTCTGTCGCTTCCAACGCGTTCCTCGCGTCATTTTACGTCGGAATTAGTCTTGACAAATGCACAAACACGGTTCAGGAGCCCAAAAAACACGAAATCAGGATTCGGGAATGCTCGCGATTTTCTCGTCAACGGTTTCTCGGATCGCAATTCTGTCGCTTCCAACGTGATCCTCGTGTCATTTTACGTCGGAAATAGCCACGAGCAGTGCACGTGAACGTTTGTGGAGTCCAAAAAACACGAGTTCAGGTTCTGGGAAGGCTCGCGATTTCCTCGTCAACGGTTTCTCGGATCGCAATTCTGTCGCTTCTAACGTGTTCCTCGTGTCATTTTACGTCGGAATTAGTCTTGAGAAATGCACAAACACGGTTCTGGAGTTCACAAAACACGAGTTCAGGTTTTGGGAATGCTCGCGATTTTCTAGTCAACGGTTTCTCGGATCGCAAGTATGTCGCTTCCAACGTGTTCCTCGTGTCATTTTACGTCGGAATTAGTCTTGAGAAATGCACAAACACGGTTCTGGAGTTCAAAAAAAACGAGATCAGGTTTTGGGAATGCTCGCGATTTTCTCGTCAACGGTTTCTCGGATCGCAATTCTGTCGCTTCTAACGCGTTCCTCGCGTCATTTTACATCGGAATTAGTCATGAGAAAGGCAGAAACACGGTTCAGGAGCCCAAAAAACACGAGATCAGGATTCGGGAATGCTCGCGATTTTCTCGTCAACGGTTTCTCGGATCGCAATTCTGTCGCTTCCAACGTGATCCTCGTGTCATTTTACGTCGGAAATAGTCACGAGCAGTGCACGTGAACGTTTGTGGAATCCAAAAAACACGAGTTCAGGTTCTGGGAAGGCTCGCGATTTTCTCGCCAACGGTTTCTCGGATCGCAATTCTGTCGCTTCTAACGTGTTCCTCGTGTCATTTTACGTCGGAATTAGTCTTGAGAAATGCACAAACACGGTTCTGGAGTTCAAAAAACACGAGATCAGGTTTTGGGAATGCTCGCGATTTTCTCGTCAACGGTTTCTCGGATCGCAATTCTGTCGCTTCCAACGTGTTCCTCGTGTCATTTTACGTCGGAATTAGTCTTGAGAAATGCACAAACACGGTTCTGGAGTTCAAAAAACACGAGTTCAGGTTTTGGGAATGCTCGCGATTTTCTCGTCAACGTTTGCTCGGATTGCAATTCTGTCGCTTCCTACGCGTTTCTCGCGTCATTTTACATCGGAATTAGTCATGAGAAATGCACAAACACGGTTGTGGAGCCCAAAAAACACGAGATCAGTTTCTGGGAATGCTCGCGATTTCCTCGTCAACGGTTTCTCGGATCGCAATACTGTCGCTTCTAACGTGTTCCTCGTGTCATTTTACGTCGGAATTAGTCTTGAGAAATGCACAAACACGGTTCTGGAGTTCAAAAAACACGAGATCAGGTTTTGGGAATGCTCGCGATTTTCTCGTCAACGGTTTCTCGGATCGCAATTCTGTCGCTTCCAACGTGATCCTCGTGTCATTTTACGTCGGAAATAGTCACGAGCAGTGCACGTGAACGTTTGTGGAGTCCAAAAAACACGAGTTCAGGTTCTGGGAATGCTCGCGATTTCCTCGTCAACGGTTTCTCGGATCGCAATTCTGTCGCTTCTAACGTGTTCCTCGTGTCATTTTACGTCGGAATTAGTCTTGAGAAATGCACAAACACGGTTCTGGAGTTCAAAAAACACGAGATCAGGATTCGGGATTGCTCGCGATTTTCTCGTCAACGGTTTCTCGGTTCGCAATTCTGTCGCTTCCATCGTGATCCTCGTGTCATTTTACGTCGGAAATAGTCACGAGCAGTGCACGTGAACGTTTGTGGAGTCCAAAAAACACGAGTTCAGGTTCTGGGAATGCTCGCGATTTTCTCGTCAACGGTTTCTCGGATCGCAATTCTGTCGCTTCTAACGTGTTCCTCGCGTCATTTTACATCGGAATTAGTCACGAGAAATGCACAAACACGGTTGTGGAGCCCAAAAAACACGAGATCAGTTTCTGGGAATGCTCGCGATTTCCTCGTCAACGGTTTCTCGGATCGCAATTCTGTCGCTTCTAACGTGTTCCTCGTGTCATTTTACGTCGGAATTAGTCTTGAGAAATGCACAAACACGGTTCTGGAGTTCAAAAAACACGAGTTCAGGTTTTGGGAATGCTCGCGATTTTCTAGTCAACGGTTTCTCGGATCGCAAGTCTGTCGCTTCCAACGTGTTCCTCGTGTCATTTTACGTCGGAATTAGTCTTGAGAAATGCACAAACACGGTTCTGGAGTTCAAAAAACACGAGATCAGGTTTTGGGAATGCTCGCGATTTTCTCGTCAACGTTTGCCCGGATTGCAATTCTGTCGCTTCCAACGCGTTCCTCGCGTCATTTTACATCGGAATTAGTCTTGAGAAAGGCACAAACACGGTTCAGGAGCCCAAAAAACACGAGATCAGGATTCGGGAATGCTCGCGATTTTCTCGTCAACGGTCCTCGGATCGCAATTCTGTCGCTTCCAACGTGATCCTCGTGTCATTTTACGTCGGAAATAGTCACGAGCAGTGCACGTGAACGTTTGTGGAGTCCAAAAAATACGAGTTCAGGTTCTGGGAATGCTCGCGATTTTCTCGTCAACGGTTTCTCGGATCGCAATTCTGTCGCTTCTAACGCGTTCCTCGCGTCATTTTACATCGGAATTAGTCATGAGAAAGGCAGAAACACGGTTCAGGAGCCCAAAAAACACGAGATCAGGATTCGGGAATGCTCGCGATTTTCTCGTCAACGGTTTCTCGGATCGCAATTCTGTCGCTTCCAACGTGATCCTCGTGTCATTTTACGTCGGAAATAGTCACGAGCAGTGCACGTGAACGTTTGTGGAATCCAAAAAACACGAGTTCAGGTTCTGGGAAGGCTCGCGATTTTCTCGCCAACGGTTTCTCGGATCGCAATTCTGTCGCTTCTAACGTGTTCCTCGTGTCATTTTACGTCGGAATTAGTCTTGAGAAATGCACAAACACGGTTCTGGAGTTCAAAAAACACGAGATCAGGTTTTGGGAATGCTCGCGATTTTCTCGTCAACGGTTTCTCGGATCGCAATTCTGTCGCTTCCAACGTGTTCCTCGTGTCATTTTACGTCGGAATTAGTCTTGAGAAATGCACAAACACGGTTCTGGAGTTCAAAAAACACGAGTTCAGGTTTTGGGAATGCTCGCGATTTTCTCGTCAACGTTTGCTCGGATTGCAATTCTGTCGCTTCCTACGCGTTTCTCGCGTCATTTTACATCGGAATTAGTCATGAGAAATGCACAAACACGGTTGTGGAGCCCAAAAAACACGAGATCAGTTTCTGGGAATGCTCGCGATTTCCTCGTCAACGGTTTCTCGGATCGCAATTCTGTCGCTTCTAACGTGTTCCTCGTGTCATTTTACGTCGGAATTAGTCTTGAGAAATGCACAAACACGGTTCTGGAGTTCAAAAAACACGAGTTCAGGTTTTGGGAATGCTCGCGATTTTCTAGTCAACGGTTTCTCGGATCGCAAGTCTGTCGCTTCCAACGTGTTCCTCGTGTCATTTTACGTCGGAATTAGTCTTGAGAAATGCACAAACACGGTTCTGGAGTTCAAAAAACACGAGATCAGGTTTTGGGAATGCTCGCGATTTTCTCGTCAACGTTTGCCCGGATTGCAATTCTGTCGCTTCCAACGCGTTCCTCGCGTCATTTTACATCGGAATTAGTCTTGAGAAAGGCACAAACACGGTTCAGGAGCCCAAAAAACACGAGATCAGGATTCGGGAATGCTCGCGATTTTCTCGTCAACGGTTTCTCGGATCGCAATTCTGTCGCTTCCAACGTGATCCTCGTGTCATTTTACGTCGGAAATAGTCACGAGCAGTGCACGTGAACGTTTGTGGAGTCCAAAAAACACGAGTTCAGGTTCTGGGAATGCTCGCGATTTTCTCGTCAACGGTTTCCCGGATTGCAATTCTGTCGCTTCCAACGCGTTCCTCGCGTCATTTTACGTCGGAATTAGTCTTGACAAATGCACAAACACGGTTCAGGAGCCCAAAAAACACGAAATCAGGATTCGGGAATGCTCGCGATTTTCTCGTCAACGGTTTCTCGGATCGCAATTCTGTCGCTTCCAACGTGATCCTCGTGTCATTTTACGTCGGAAATAGCCACGAGCAGTGCACGTGAACGTTTGTGGAGTCCAAAAAACACGAGTTCAGGTTCTGGGAAGGCTCGCGATTTTCTCGTCAACGGTTTCTCGGATCGCAATTCTGTCGCTTCTAACGCGTTCCTCGCGTCATTTTACATCGGAATTAGTCATGAGAAAGGCAGAAACACGGTTCAGGAGCCCAAAAAACACGAGATCAGGATTCGGGAATGCTCGCGATTTTCTCGTCAACGGTTTCTCGGATCGCAATTCTGTCGCTTCCAACGTGATCCTCGTGTCATTTTACGTCGGAAATAGTCACGAGCAGTGCACGTGAACGTTTGTGGAATCCAAAAAACACGAGTTCAGGTTCTGGGAAGGCTCGCGATTTTCTCGTCAACGGTTTCTCGGATCGCAATTCTGTCGCTTCTAACGTGTTCCTCGTGTCATTTTACGTCGGAATTAGTCTTGAGAAATGCACAAACACGGTTCTGGAGTTCAAACAACACGAGATCAGGTTTTGGGAATGCTCGCGATTTTCTCGCCAACGTTTGCCCGGATTGCAATTCTGTCGCTTCCAACGCGTTCCTCGCGTCATTTTACATCGGAATTAGTCTTGAGAAAGGCACAAACACGGTTCAGGAGCCCAAAAAACACGAGATCAGGATTCGGGAATGCTCGCGATTTTCTCGTCAACGGTTTCTCGGATCGCAATTCTGTCGCTTCCAACGTGATCCTCGTGTCATTTTACGTCGGAAATAGTCACGAGCAGTGCACGTGAACGTTTGTGGAATCCAAAAAACACGAGTTCAGGTTCTGGGTAGGCTCGCGATTTTCTCGTCAACGGTTTCTCGGATCGCAATTCTGTCGCTTCTAACGTGTTCCTCGTGTCATTTTACGTCGGAATTAGTCTTGAGAAATGCACAAACACGGTTCTGGAGTTCAAACAACACGAGATCAGGATTCGGGAATGCTCGCGATTTTCTCGTCAACGGTTTCTCGGATCGCAATTCTGTCGCTTCCAACGTGATCCTCGTGTCATTTTACGTCGGAAATAGTCACGAGCAGTGCACGTGAACGTTTGTGGAATCCAAAAAACACGAGTTCAGGTTCTGGGTAGGCTCGCGATTTTCTCGTCAACGGTTTCTCGGATCGCAATTCTGTCGCTTCTAACGTGTTCCTCGTGTCATTTTACGTCGGAATTAGTCTTGAGAAATGCACAAACACGGTTCTGGAGTTCAAAAAACAGGAGATCAGGTTTTGGGAATGCTCGCGATTTTCTCGTCAACGTTTGCCCGGATTGCAATTCTGTCGCTTGCAACGCGTTCCTCGCGTCATTTTACATCGGAATTAGTCTTGAGAAAGGCACAAACGCGGTTGTGGAGTTAAAAAAACACGAGATCAGGTTTTGGGAATGCTCGCGATTTTCTCGTCAACGTTTGCTCGGATTGCAATTCTGTCGCTTCCATCGTGATCCTCGTGTCATTTTACGTCGGAAATAGTCACGAGCAGTGCACGTGAACGTTTGTGGAATCCAAAAAACACGAGTTCAGGTTCTGGGAAGGCTCGCGATTTTCTCGTCAACGGTTTCTCGGATCGCAATTCTGTCGCTTCTAACGTGTTCCTCGTGTCATTTTACGTCGGAATTAGTCTTGAGAAATGCACAAACACGGTTCTGGAGTTCAAAAAACACGAGTTCAGGTTTTGGGAATGCTCGCGATTTTCTAGTCAACGGTTTCTCGGATCGCAAGTCTGTCGCTTCCAACGTGTTCCTCGTGTCATTTTACGTCGGAATTAGTCTTGAGAAATGCACAAACACGGTTCTGGAGTTCAAAAAACACGAGATCAGGTTTTGGGAATGCTCGCGATTTTCTCGTCAACGTTTGCCCGGATTGCAATTCTGTCGCTTCCAACGCGTTCCTCGCGTCATTTTACATCGGAATTAGTCTTGAGAAAGGCACAAACACGGTTCAGGAGCCCAAAAAACACGAGATCAGGATTCGGGAATGCTCGCGATTTTCTCGTCAACGGTCCTCGGATCGCAATTCTGTCGCTTCCAACGTGATCCTCGTGTCATTTTACGTCGGAAATAGTCACGAGCAGTGCACGTGAACGTTTGTGGAGTCCAAAAAATACGAGTTCAGGTTCTGGGAATGCTCGCGATTTTCTCGTCAACGGTTTCTCGGATCGCAATTCTGTCGCTTCTAACGCGTTCCTCGCGTCATTTTACATCGGAATTAGTCATGAGAAAGGCAGAAACACGGTTCAGGAGCCCAAAAAACACGAGATCAGGATTCGGGAATGCTCGCGATTTTCTCGTCAACGGTTTCTCGGATCGCAATTCTGTCGCTTCCAACGTGATCCTCGTGTCATTTTACGTCGGAAATAGTCACGAGCAGTGCACGTGAACGTTTGTGGAATCCAAAAAACACGAGTTCAGGTTCTGGGAAGGCTCGCGATTTTCTCGCCAACGGTTTCTCGGATCGCAATTCTGTCGCTTCTAACGTGTTCCTCGTGTCATTTTACGTCGGAATTAGTCTTGAGAAATGCACAAACACGGTTCTGGAGTTCAAAAAACACGAGATCAGGTTTTGGGAATGCTCGCGATTTTCTCGTCAACGGTTTCTCGGATCGCAATTCTGTCGCTTCCAACGTGTTCCTCGTGTCATTTTACGTCGGAATTAGTCTTGAGAAATGCACAAACACGGTTCTGGAGTTCAAAAAACACGAGTTCAGGTTTTGGGAATGCTCGCGATTTTCTCGTCAACGTTTGCTCGGATTGCAATTCTGTCGCTTCCTACGCGTTTCTCGCGTCATTTTACATCGGAATTAGTCATGAGAAATGCACAAACACGGTTGTGGAGCCCAAAAAACACGAGATCAGTTTCTGGGAATGCTCGCGATTTCCTCGTCAACGGTTTCTCGGATCGCAATACTGTCGCTTCTAACGTGTTCCTCGTGTCATTTTACGTCGGAATTAGTCTTGAGAAATGCACAAACACGGTTCTGGAGTTCAAAAAACACGAGATCAGGTTTTGGGAATGCTCGCGATTTTCTCGTCAACGGTTTCTCGGATCGCAATTCTGTCGCTTCCAACGTGATCCTCGTGTCATTTTACGTCGGAAATAGTCACGAGCAGTGCACGTGAACGTTTGTGGAGTCCAAAAAACACGAGTTCAGGTTCTGGGAATGCTCGCGATTTCCTCGTCAACGGTTTCTCGGATCGCAATTCTGTCGCTTCTAACGTGTTCCTCGTGTCATTTTACGTCGGAATTAGTCTTGAGAAATGCACAAACACGGTTCTGGAGTTCAAAAAACACGAGATCAGGATTCGGGATTGCTCGCGATTTTCTCGTCAACGGTTTCTCGGTTCGCAATTCTGTCGCTTCCATCGTGATCCTCGTGTCATTTTACGTCGGAAATAGTCACGAGCAGTGCACGTGAACGTTTGTGGAGTCCAAAAAACACGAGTTCAGGTTCTGGGAATGCTCGCGATTTTCTCGTCAACGGTTTCTCGGATCGCAATTCTGTCGCTTCTAACGTGTTCCTCGCGTCATTTTACATCGGAATTAGTCACGAGAAATGCACAAACACGGTTGTGGAGCCCAAAAAACACGAGATCAGTTTCTGGGAATGCTCGCGATTTCCTCGTCAACGGTTTCTCGGATCGCAATTCTGTCGCTTCTAACGTGTTCCTCGTGTCATTTTACGTCGGAATTAGTCTTGAGAAATGCACAAACACGGTTCTGGAGTTCAAAAAACACGAGTTCAGGTTTTGGGAATGCTCGCGATTTTCTAGTCAACGGTTTCTCGGATCGCAAGTCTGTCGCTTCCAACGTGTTCCTCGTGTCATTTTACGTCGGAATTAGTCTTGAGAAATGCACAAACACGGTTCTGGAGTTCAAAAAACACGAGATCAGGTTTTGGGAATGCTCGCGATTTTCTCGTCAACGTTTGCCCGGATTGCAATTCTGTCGCTTCCAACGCGTTCCTCGCGTCATTTTACATCGGAATTAGTCTTGAGAAAGGCACAAACACGGTTCAGGAGCCCAAAAAACACGAGATCAGGATTCGGGAATGCTCGCGATTTTCTCGTCAACGGTCCTCGGATCGCAATTCTGTCGCTTCCAACGTGATCCTCGTGTCATTTTACGTCGGAAATAGTCACGAGCAGTGCACGTGAACGTTTGTGGAGTCCAAAAAATACGAGTTCAGGTTCTGGGAATGCTCGCGATTTTCTCGTCAACGGTTTCTCGGATCGCAATTCTGTCGCTTCTAACGCGTTCCTCGCGTCATTTTACATCGGAATTAGTCATGAGAAAGGCAGAAACACGGTTCAGGAGCCCAAAAAACACGAGATCAGGATTCGGGAATGCTCGCGATTTTCTCGTCAACGGTTTCTCGGATCGCAATTCTGTCGCTTCCAACGTGATCCTCGTGTCATTTTACGTCGGAAATAGTCACGAGCAGTGCACGTGAACGTTTGTGGAATCCAAAAAACACGAGTTCAGGTTCTGGGAAGGCTCGCGATTTTCTCGCCAACGGTTTCTCGGATCGCAATTCTGTCGCTTCTAACGTGTTCCTCGTGTCATTTTACGTCGGAATTAGTCTTGAGAAATGCACAAACACGGTTCTGGAGTTCAAAAAACACGAGATCAGGTTTTGGGAATGCTCGCGATTTTCTCGTCAACGGTTTCTCGGATCGCAATTCTGTCGCTTCCAACGTGTTCCTCGTGTCATTTTACGTCGGAATTAGTCTTGAGAAATGCACAAACACGGTTCTGGAGTTCAAAAAACACGAGTTCAGGTTTTGGGAATGCTCGCGATTTTCTCGTCAACGTTTGCTCGGATTGCAATTCTGTCGCTTCCTACGCGTTTCTCGCGTCATTTTACATCGGAATTAGTCATGAGAAATGCACAAACACGGTTGTGGAGCCCAAAAAACACGAGATCAGTTTCTGGGAATGCTCGCGATTTCCTCGTCAACGGTTTCTCGGATCGCAATTCTGTCGCTTCTAACGTGTTCCTCGTGTCATTTTACGTCGGAATTAGTCTTGAGAAATGCACAAACACGGTTCTGGAGTTCAAAAAACACGAGTTCAGGTTTTGGGAATGCTCGCGATTTTCTAGTCAACGGTTTCTCGGATCGCAAGTCTGTCGCTTCCAACGTGTTCCTCGTGTCATTTTACGTCGGAATTAGTCTTGAGAAATGCACAAACACGGTTCTGGAGTTCAAAAAACACGAGATCAGGTTTTGGGAATGCTCGCGATTTTCTCGTCAACGTTTGCCCGGATTGCAATTCTGTCGCTTCCAACGCGTTCCTCGCGTCATTTTACATCGGAATTAGTCTTGAGAAAGGCACAAACACGGTTCAGGAGCCCAAAAAACACGAGATCAGGATTCGGGAATGCTCGCGATTTTCTCGTCAACGGTTTCTCGGATCGCAATTCTGTCGCTTCCAACGTGATCCTCGTGTCATTTTACGTCGGAAATAGTCACGAGCAGTGCACGTGAACGTTTGTGGAGTCCAAAAAACACGAGTTCAGGTTCTGGGAATGCTCGCGATTTTCTCGTCAACGGTTTCCCGGATTGCAATTCTGTCGCTTCCAACGCGTTCCTCGCGTCATTTTACGTCGGAATTAGTCTTGACAAATGCACAAACACGGTTCAGGAGCCCAAAAAACACGAAATCAGGATTCGGGAATGCTCGCGATTTTCTCGTCAACGGTTTCTCGGATCGCAATTCTGTCGCTTCCAACGTGATCCTCGTGTCATTTTACGTCGGAAATAGCCACGAGCAGTGCACGTGAACGTTTGTGGAGTCCAAAAAACACGAGTTCAGGTTCTGGGAAGGCTCGCGATTTTCTCGTCAACGGTTTCTCGGATCGCAATTCTGTCGCTTCTAACGCGTTCCTCGCGTCATTTTACATCGGAATTAGTCATGAGAAAGGCAGAAACACGGTTCAGGAGCCCAAAAAACACGAGATCAGGATTCGGGAATGCTCGCGATTTTCTCGTCAACGGTTTCTCGGATCGCAATTCTGTCGCTTCCAACGTGATCCTCGTGTCATTTTACGTCGGAAATAGTCACGAGCAGTGCACGTGAACGTTTGTGGAATCCAAAAAACACGAGTTCAGGTTCTGGGAAGGCTCGCGATTTTCTCGTCAACGGTTTCTCGGATCGCAATTCTGTCGCTTCTAACGTGTTCCTCGTGTCATTTTACGTCGGAATTAGTCTTGAGAAATGCACAAACACGGTTCTGGAGTTCAAACAACACGAGATCAGGTTTTGGGAATGCTCGCGATTTTCTCGCCAACGTTTGCCCGGATTGCAATTCTGTCGCTTCCAACGCGTTCCTCGCGTCATTTTACATCGGAATTAGTCTTGAGAAAGGCACAAACACGGTTCAGGAGCCCAAAAAACACGAGATCAGGATTCGGGAATGCTCGCGATTTTCTCGTCAACGGTTTCTCGGATCGCAATTCTGTCGCTTCCAACGTGATCCTCGTGTCATTTTACGTCGGAAATAGTCACGAGCAGTGCACGTGAACGTTTGTGGAATCCAAAAAACACGAGTTCAGGTTCTGGGTAGGCTCGCGATTTTCTCGTCAACGGTTTCTCGGATCGCAATTCTGTCGCTTCTAACGTGTTCCTCGTGTCATTTTACGTCGGAATTAGTCTTGAGAAATGCACAAACACGGTTCTGGAGTTCAAACAACACGAGATCAGGATTCGGGAATGCTCGCGATTTTCTCGTCAACGGTTTCTCGGATCGCAATTCTGTCGCTTCCAACGTGATCCTCGTGTCATTTTACGTCGGAAATAGTCACGAGCAGTGCACGTGAACGTTTGTGGAATCCAAAAAACACGAGTTCAGGTTCTGGGTAGGCTCGCGATTTTCTCGTCAACGGTTTCTCGGATCGCAATTCTGTCGCTTCTAACGTGTTCCTCGTGTCATTTTACGTCGGAATTAGTCTTGAGAAATGCACAAACACGGTTCTGGAGTTCAAAAAACAGGAGATCAGGTTTTGGGAATGCTCGCGATTTTCTCGTCAACGTTTGCCCGGATTGCAATTCTGTCGCTTGCAACGCGTTCCTCGCGTCATTTTACATCGGAATTAGTCTTGAGAAAGGCACAAACGCGGTTGTGGAGTTAAAAAAACACGAGATCAGGTTTTGGGAATGCTCGCGATTTTCTCGTCAACGTTTGCTCGGATTGCAATTCTGTCGCTTCCATCGTGATCCTCGTGTCATTTTACGTCGGAAATAGTCACGAGCAGTGCACGTGAACGTTTGTGGAATCCAAAAAACACGAGTTCAGGTTCTGGGAAGGCTCGCGATTTTCTCGTCAACGGTTTCTCGGATCGCAATTCTGTCGCTTCTAACGTGTTCCTCGTGTCATTTTACGTCGGAATTAGTCTTGAGAAATGCACAAACACGGTTCTGGAGTTCAAAAAACACGAGATCAGGTTTTGGGAATGCTCGCGATTTTCTCGTCAACGGTGTCTCGGATCGCAATTCTGTCGCTTCCAACGTGTTCCTCGTGTCATTTTACGTCGGAATTAGTCTTGAGAAATGCACAAACACGGTTCTGGAGTTCAAAAAACACGAGTTCAGGTTTTGGGAATGCTCGCGATTTTCTCGTCAACGTTTGCTCGGATTGCAATTCTGTCGCTTCCTACGCGTTTTCCGCGTCATTTTACATCGGAATTAGTCATGAGAAATGCACAAACACGGTTGTGGAGCCCAAAAAACACGAGATCAGTTTCTGGGAATGCTCGCGATTTCCTCGTCAACGGTTTCTCGGATCGCAATTCTGTCGCTTCTAACGTGTTCCTCGTGTCATTTTACGTCGGAATTAGTCTTGAGAAATGCACAAACACGGTTCTGGAGTTCAAAAAACACGAGTTCAGGTTTTGGGAATGCTCGCGATTTTCTAGTCAACGGTTTCTCGGATCGCAAGTCTGTCGCTTCCAACGTGTTCCTCGTGTCATTTTACGTCGGAATTAGTCTTGAGAAATGCACAAACACGGTTCTGGAGTTCAAAAAACAGGAGATCAGGTTTTGGGAATGCTCGCGATTTTCTCGTCAACGTTTGCCCGGATTGCAATTCTGTCGCTTGCAACGCGTTCCTCGCGTCATTTTACATCGGAATTAGTCTTGAGAAAGGCACAAACACGGTTCAGGAGCCCAAAAAACACGAGATCAGGATTCGGGAATGCTCGCGATTTTCTCGTCAACGGTTTCTCCGATCGCAATTCTGTCGCTTCCAACGTGATCCTCGTGTCATTTTACGTCGGAAATAGTCACGAGCAGTGCACGTGAACGTTTGTGGAGTCCAAAAAACACGAGTTCAGGTTCTGGGAATGCTCGCGATTTTCTCGTCAACGTTTGCTCGGATTGCAATTCTGTCGCTTCCAA